>CM066035.1:145730123-148377987 GCA_033557465.1 Ichthyophis bannanicus | reverse complement strand
TTTCTGCAACTCACAACCTCCCTTGGGTTGCCACTGCTGCTGTTGTGATTCGGGCCCCATCAGCCTGGGGCTAGGGAGTCCCATATGTGAGGACTGACTGACTGATTGTTCCTGGAGAAAGTGTAGTATCTGTAGCTTTGTCACATCCCATTTGTCTCTACTGATCTAGCAGGACGAACTAAAAGGTGACATTTTTACTTACCAGATAATGTCCTTTCCTGGATTCCTGTGGGACCTATCCCCTGGGGCTCTGCTACCTCTGTAGGATGGTCCAGTAAGCTTTGACCTTCATAGCAGCTTATTCTCTATGGTGACTTCTTTTGTATATAGTTATCTCTGTTGCCTTCTGAGTTCATGTGTGGTCAGGTTCTTTACCATGTGCTTTGGTATGAATATTAAGTATGCCTCGATCTGCAACAGCTCAAGTAGCAGGATAATGCCAGAAATTTCTAGTTTTCTCTATTTCCACCTCTTCTGGCTGGGGGACACAACCCTCTTGTCTGGACTGGTCTAGCAGGACTCCAGGAAAGGACATTATCTGGTAAGTAAAATGTCACCTTTATGGTTTATATTACCTGTGTTTATAGAAAGTCAGTCATTCTAAATGTAAGGGAAAAACCTTATAGCCCAAGATGGGGGATAAAATTGTTGCCTCGTTTATCTTGCTCCAAAAACTCCTTTGGGATTAGTGTAATGGTGGAGGAAAAGTTTTATACAATTTCTTGTTGTTTCTGGCAAAAAGCTTCCTTGTAATTGACTTTCAAAAACATGATTCAACAAAATTGATTTTTCTTATCTTAAAATGTGGACTAGTCTATTAAATGAGGCGATTTTTTTCCCTGCCACCATTGTTTAGTTCAACCTGTATTTTTTGTGAATGAGTAGTTCCATCTTCATAACTAGTTTTAACAGAAAACTCTATGGGGTATAATGGATAATATGTTAAATTAGTAAGAGTGTTTTAAGAATCTATGAATTGTATGTGTTTACTTAAATTTGCCCACTTCATTAAAGCCAAGAGTGCATTACAGTTAGTATGACAGTACAGCTTGTATAACTGCATTCATGTTTGTATCTTAAATTTTAGTAACTCAATGAATCAGTCAACAGATACTGGTGGAACTGATAATTTTGTTCTCATAAGCCAATTGAAAGAAGAAGTTATGTCCCTTAAACGTCTCTTGCAACAGAGAGATCAGACTATCTTGGAAAAAGACAAAAAGGTAAGAATCTGGCAAACTGTTTAAAATCCTGGGTTGTCTTCATTGGAGGAAAGGATATTGCTGGCATTCTGATTTAACATAAGAACATAAGATATGCCATACTGGGTCAGACCAAGGTCCATCAAGCCCAGTATCCTGTTTCCAACAGTGGCCAATCTAGGTCATACGTACCTAGCAGTTTCCCCAAAAGACACAGGTTCCACGTTCCACAATGCTTGTACTGGGTCAAGCATTGATATCCTGGGTCCCTTTTTAATAATGGTTTATGGACCTTTCCTCCAGGAACTTGTCCAAACCTTTTTTAAACACAGTTACACTACCAGCCTTTACTACATCCTCTGGTAACAAATTCCAGAGTTTGATTACACGTTGAGTGAAAAAAATATTTTCTTTTATTAGTCTTAAATACTTTACCCTGTAGCTTCACTGCACGTCCCCTAATCTTTCTATATTCTGATAACATAAACAATCGATCTACGTTTACCCGTTCCCTCCGTTCATTAATTTATAGACTTGTATCATATCTCCCCTCAGCCGTCTCTTTTCCAGGTTAAGGAGCCCTAACCTTTTTAGCCTTTTTTCATAGGAGTATCCTTCAATCCTCTTTACCATTTTGGTGGCTCTTCTCTGAACCTTTTCTAATAGCGCTATATCCTTTTTAAGATACTGCGACCAGAATTGCACACAATATTCAAGGTGCGGTCTCATCATGGAACAATATAGAGGCATTATAATATCTTTTGTTTTATTTTCCATTCCTTTCCTTATGATACCTAGCATTCTATTTACTCTCTTGGCCGCCGCTGCACACTGGGCCGAGGGTTTTAACATGTTATCCACAATGACGCCTAAATCTTTATCTCCAGGAACAAGCAGGAATGAGTCTTCACATATGGGTACGTCGGTACCGACGGAGCCTGCGCGGGAACGCTCCCCAGCTTCCCAAAAAGGAAAGCATTTGGGAGCATCCCACAGCGCCTGCGCGCTGCCTTCCCGCCTTTCCTAACCGCCTCTCCCCAGTTCTTCTTTTCCGCGGAGCCAGCAGGTCTTGTTCCTGTCACCGCTGAAGAAGTTCTTTGTTTTATTTTATTTCTTTGGTCGCGCGTCTGCCGTTCCCGACGTCGGACCGGTACTGCTGGTCTTTCTTTCTTTTCTTATAAAAAAAAAAAAAAGAACATATTTTTCCCTCACTTAGTGTGTTTTTCCTCTTTGGGCCTTAGGCCTCATGAGAAATTTTCCTCATAGATAAACCAGCCTCCGGGTTTAAAAAATGCACTAAGTACAGCGGTACTATTTCTGTCACCGACATCCATGAATGGTGTCTTAAATGTTTGGGTCCTGACCACTGTTCCCTCTAAGCTGTGCGCGTGTGCTCGCGCACACACCTCGCCGAGCGAGCGCACATACTTTACAACAGAGCGCACAAAAATTACAGCTCTGATTCTGATAGAAAACAACACAGACATCTTAAAATTTATAAGTTATGATTGTAATTACTAGAAATTTCCCGCTTCATTTAGTAATCGTCTATTTTCATTTAATTTGATTAAAATCAATGTGGTGTATATACTGTATTCTGACGTGTAGTCAAATTTTAAAGTATATAACTCCGAGTGTCGTTATGTGGCGCACAAAAATTTAACCTTCCTTCAAAAGCTGCACACAGCTGATATTTTATGCGCACACAACCTACAGAAAATTAGAGGGAACATTGGTCCTGACCACTCCATTTTGGATTGTCCGTCCTGCTCCTTGATGTCTAAACGAGGTTTACAGAACCGAGCAGCTAAGCTCCATGTGCTGTTTCCCTCTGATGCAGCTTCAGTGGCATCGACGTCTTCCAGGGCCTCTACTTCCTCCCATGGATCTCAGGTAACCAAACATAAATCCAGCCGGTCCTCGAAGGGTAGATCTCCTTCCAAGCATCGAGATGCTTCCGGGCTTGCCCTCGAGGATTCCGCACCGGCAAAACAACCCCGGCGGGAAGCTCCGGCTTCCAAAGCTCCTCCTGTGGGGTTACAGGTTGACATCGATGGCACGGCCTAGATCGATCACCTGTTAGAATGCTCTGGGGTACCTGCGCAACCTTCTGGTACCGAATTCCAGGCATTCATGGCGTCGATGGATCAGAATGATCTATCCATGCAGCAGGCTATCATGGCCTTCATTCAAGCTGCGACGCCGCTGATACCGCAACAAACTCTGTTGTCGGTATCGGCTCCGGTACTGGCACCAGTGTCGGTACCGGTACTGACTGCATCGACATCGACCAGGATGCCGACTGCAGCGGTTCCCTGTCCAGGGATGCCCATAGGTACCGAACCGGTCCCGATGATGCCCGATGTCGATACTGCTCGATACGCGTACCGAGCTTTGGGAGAGCACCCTGACAGTCGATACTTTGATTCCTCCGAAGACTCTGATGCATCGGAGGAGTCTGCTGAAGTATCTATAGCTCTTCCTGAAGAGCCTTCTTCTCCAAAAAGAAGAATGTCTCCTCCAGAGGACTTGTCCTTTCAAGACTTCATAAGAGAAGTGGCTAAAGGACTTTCTATTTCAGTAACCTCTGAATCAGAGCCTAGAGCTAAAAAATTGGATATTTTAGGTTATTCTAAGGCTCCTAAGGAGGCAGTCACCTTGCCAATTCATGAGATTCTTTATGATCACATGATTGACTTATGGGAGACTCCTCTCACTATCTCTCCTCATTCTCGTAGATTGGACACTATGTACCGTGTCCCTTTTTGTCCTGGTTTTCATAAAACACAGCTTCCTCACCATTCTATTGTGGTGGAGTCAGCTATGAAAAGGATAAAGAGTGCAAAAAGACACTCCTCTGCTCCTCCAGGAAGAGAATGCAAGACCTTGGATGCTTTTGGTAGGAAAATCTTCCAAGCCAGTATGCTCATTGCCAGAATCAACTCCTATAGTCTTTATATGGGTATGTTTCTGAAAGAAGTTGCAGATAAACTGCACACTTTCCTCCCTTTTCTTCCAGAGGATAAAAGGGAAGAATTCCTTATTTGGCTTAAGCATACTCAAGATATTTCAGTTTTCCAACCGTGCAGCTTTTGACTCCTTTGAAGGTGCCAGCAGAGCTTCGGCCATTGCCATAGCTGCTCGCAGAATTGCTTGGCTCCAAGCTTCTGATCTAGAATCTTGGGTCCAGGATGGCTTAGGAAATCTTCCCTGTACAGGTGAAAACCTGTTTGGCAAAGATTGGCAAATAAAAGCCACTCAAATGGATGCAGAAAATTCTGCTTTGGATAGACTTTCAAAGTCAACCTCCATTCCTGCCAAGAAAAAACCTTTCAAGAAGTCTTTTTTCAAGAAAGGCAGATTCCATCCTGCTTCTGGCCAACAATCATCTACAGGCCGTTTTGCTGCTAAGCGTCAGCAACCTAAACAGGCTAGGCCTAAGCCTACAGGGGCTGCTGCAACTCAGCAGACCCAGCCTCCTCAGGGCTTTTGACTTGATGCTAGAGAACTTAGCCTTTCTGGCTCTGAAACAGCCAGAGCCTCTCACCATTCCAGGAAGGTTAGCTCATTTTGCTCCCAGATGGGAGCAAATTACAGCAGAGCAGTGGACCCTCTCCATCATAAGGGAGGGCTACAAACTTCATTTCTCAAACCTTCCGCCTCACACCATGGTGAGACATTTCAATTCTCCAACATCTCTTCTCGACCTTCTAGGTCAGGAGGTGGCTGCCCTTCTTGTCCAAGGGGCAATAGAAGAAGTTCCCCTTCTTCAACAAGGGTCAGGGTTCTACTCCCCCTACTTTCTGATTCCAAAGAAAACAGGGGGCTACAGACCCATATTAGATCTCAGGGAATTGAACAAGTTTCTATGCAAGGAGAAATTCAAGATGCTTTCTCTGAGCACTCTCCTTCCATACCTTCAGAGTCAGGATTGGCTTTGTTCTCTAGATCTCAAGGATGCGTACACACATGTCCTCATCCATCCTTCTCACAGAAGGTTCCTCCGTTTTCTTTTCCAAGGAAAGCATTACCAATACAGGGTGCTTCCTTTCGGTCTGGCCTCTGCTCCAAGAGTATTCACCAAATGCATTGCAGTAGTAGCTGCATTTCTACGCACTCTGGGAATATTTGTATTCCCATACCTGGACGACTGGCTCATCCGAGTTCCATCTCAGTCAGAGGCCCAGACTTCCCTGGACTGCACAAGGCGCATTCTGCAGTATCTGGGACTTGTGGTAAACCTCCCAAAGTCCCAGCTCACCCCTACTCCCTAGAGTTCATAGGGGCCTGGCTAGATAGGCCCTTGCAGTGGTAGTATTTTCCTCAGGCCCGTTGCCTACGCTTAGTGCAGTTAGCCTCCCAGATTCAGTCAAAGAGCCATTTAACTGCCCGGGAGATGCTACAACTGCTAGGCCACATGGCATCCACAGTGCATGTGGAACCCTATGCTCGCCTTCACATGAGAGCAGCTCAATGGACTTTGTCCACCCAGTGGACTCAAGCATCAGGGGCTCTCTCAGACAAAATAGCAACCTCCAGGCGCCTCTTTTGCTCTCTCCAGTGGTGGAGGTCTACCCAAAATCGGAGCCGGCAGGACGTATTCCTGTCACCGCAGAAAATTCTTCTTTTTATTCTTAAGTTTTTTGTGGTCGCGTCTGCCTTCCCTCGATGCCACCGGTACCGCCGGTGCTTTTCGTTCTTTTATTAAAAAATTTTTCTTCTTTTCTCTAGGAATTTTTCCTATTTAGTGTCTGACGGTTTCTAGGCCATTAGGCCTCTACCCTTTCCATTATGGAAAAGCCAGCCACTATCCTTAAGAAATGTCGAAAGTGTGGCGGTACAAATATATTTTTAGACACTCATTCTTGGTGTCTAAAATGTTTAGGTCCTGACCATTGCCCACTGGAGTGTCTTTCCTGCTGGAGCTCAAACAGAAGAAGTCTTCAGGATTGAGCACAACTCGATACCCGGTTCACATCGGACTCGATGTCACCAGCCAGAATATCTTCTTTTTCACAGGATCAGGTAACCAAACAAAAGTCTGTTAAGACTAGCCAGTCCTCGAGTGGTAGATCTCCTTCTAAGTATCGAGATGCCTCTGGCCTTGCCCTCGAGGACATTTTGGCAATAATGCCCCGCGGGAGTCTTCGGGCTCCAAAGCATTAACGGGGCTTCAGGTTGTTCCCGGGGTTCTTACCTCGATGAATATACCTGGGCCATGCTCGGTGGTTGTGGCCAATTCGAGCGGTACCGACACCCCGACATCGGCTATGGTGATGGATGAAACACTCCTCACCGATGAACGTAGTCTAGCACTCTCAGCTACTTCAGTACCGCTTGAGTTGCTGCAGACCGTTCCTCGAGTATCGGTGTCGGTACCGTCCATGCTTGCTTCGACAGACTCGCTTCCTTCGATGCCAAGCCTGGAATCGCTCTCTAGCATGGAGGACTCGGTACCGATTCATCTCGGTACCGACCTCTGGCGGTACCGAAGACATCGCTTTAAAGAAAATCCGATGCTTCATCCTTTCAAGTCTTCCGATCCCGATGACTGGGATGAATCCATCGGTACCAAGGCTGAATTTTCAACAATTCTAGCCTTTACCCCTCATTTTAGGGGGTTCTCCTCAGGAGAGATTTCTTTTCAAGCTTTTCTGCTTGATATGGCAAAGTTACTTGCCATTTCTATACCTGGTGAAGAATCCATACCAGGAGATTCAGAGACTCTGCAATCCCCCTGGATTCCAAAGGAGGGAATCATGCTTCCTTTGCATCAGATCTTACAGGATCTACTTTTAAGAATGTGGGAAACTCCTTTAACGGTATCCCCAAATTCTAAGACACTTGACACTATGTACAAGGTGCCACCTTCTCCAGGTTTTCAAAAGACTCAACTTCCTCATCATTCTATTGTTGTAGAATCAGCAATGAGGCGTATTAAGTGTGTAAAGAAACACTCCTCTTATCCGCCAGGTCGTGAATCTAGGACTTTAGATGCCTTTGGACGTCGATGCTTCCAGGCATCATGCTTTCAGCAAGAATTATCTCATATATTTTCTATATGGGATTATCTCTTGAAGAGATCACAAAGAACTTAAAGCTTTTGAACCCTTTTCTTCAAGAACATAAAAGAGCAGACTTTTTCATATTAGTCAGTCATGCTCAAAATGTCTCTAAATTCCTTAATCGTGCTTCCCTGGACTGTTTTGAGTCTATTAGCAGAACTTCTGCTATAGCCATAGGAGCACGACGCATGGCCTGGCTCCAAGCTTCAGACTTGGACAAATTGGTACAAGAAAAGCTGGGAAATACTCCTTGTACTGGTGAAAATCTCTTTAACAAGGATGCTTAATTTCAAGCTAATCAGTTAAACACTGATTTTGTTGCTTTCAGAGGATTGTCAAAACTTTCCTCTACCCCAGCTAGTAAAAAATCTCCTAACAAACTTTATTCCCCTAAGGGGAAAAAGTTTTATTCATCTTCTACCCATCATGCAGATGTTTCCAAAGAAGGGCAAAATCATACCAGGCTAAGAAAACCAAAGTCTCAACAGGCTCTGCAAAGTCAGCAGTCGCAGGGTTTCTGATATTTTATTTCATTAAATCTTTTTTTCCTGTTGAGCTTTAGAACCGCTACTTCTTAACTACAGAAGCATTTACAGTTCTTCTCATCCTTATTGAGAGGTCAGTGATACACTGCCTCAATCCTCCACTTTAGGCATGAATCTCTTGCCACAAGAGAAATCCATTTTTTTAGCTCCAAGAGCTACTGAGGACAATCATGCCTTACAGGTAACAGGGTTCTCCTCTCCTTTTTGAAGGAAAAAGAGGAGTAACGACTAACAACAAGGTAGGCTATGTCCTTCACCTTGACAGTTTTCCTGTACGAGGATATCTTAGTTTGGACTGCAAGGGACTTAACAAATTGTAAGTCTTCTCAACTCTGTATTGCTTCTATCCCTCTTAGTCGAGACATCTAGTCTCTAAGAGTGATACTATTCAGCTGGAGGGCTTACCTTTTGAGCCCATAGGTTTTCTTCAATACCTACTCCAGTAACTGATTTCCATACAGAGTTTTCTTTCCCTTTACAATCTTCTCAAATATTTCTTTTAAGACAGCTTATCAGACACTAATTGAGTTTTACCACTCTTAATTATGTCTGTCAGTCCTTTTCCAATCTATAGGACCTAACTTTTTCTGCTGCCTTAATAACAGATAATTCCAAGAGAGGTTCCATAACCCACTTGGACAATTTATCATTGCAGGCAACTGGCCTGTCTACTATTCTTAGCCATCTTTAATTATTTTTGGCTCCAACAGAATAAATTAGGTTGCACACTGGCAGTTAAACAGCCAGATCTCACCTAAGCAACCTACAACATGCTCTCTGCAATTATACAAAAAAGCTCTGCAACTATGGGCCTTTGCTAGAGAGCGTCAGAGCCATTCCTAGTAGGTAGCTTCTAGATGGTTAAAAAGGCTTTGCCCAGTCATGCTCCTACATGACTGGTTTTTTCCTACTCTTACCATCTTCCTTAAAATTTCCTTTTAAGGAAAAGGAACCAGGGCTTAGACCACGTGAAAACAAAAAGAATTGCTTGATTCCCTGGGTTGTTCCACATCTCCAGTGGAACTCTTTCAACAAGGATGCATTCTTTTTCACTGCAGTCGGTCCTTGTCTACTGTTTTCTTTCTAATTCCCAAAACTTCATTGAAGCTTATGCTGAACAAAGAACGCATGATACTCATATTGCCCTCATAGAGGGGCAAACATGGTATCTCCTTATATTGCGGCTTCTTCTCCACATTGAAGTTATAGAAAGATCCAGACTTGTTGTCTTAAGACTAAGGATCTCCTCCTGCACCCCTTCACGTAGGTCTCCATTCTGGTTATTCAAAGGCTAGAATTTTTAAAGAAATCTAGACCTCTCCCTCTAAGTAAGAACATTCCACTGGTTTCCATGTAAACTTCTCCATGGTTCTTCCACGTGTAACCAGAAAGAGATTCTCTATCTATATTCTCAAGCAGGTCTTACTCCTCCTTGTTAAGTGGATCTCTCTCTATTCTCTCTCTCTCTCTCCCTATATATATATATATATATATATATATATTGTCGCCATCTCCTGGCCGGGCGTATAGCCGGGCAGCAGGAGAGTGTTGCCTGGTTGCCCTTAGAATAAGTTTCCCCAAGATGGCTACCAGCTAAGGCTGCTGGGAGCTGTAGTTTGCTTATCCTGGCAGGCAAAGTAGTGTGACCACAAGTGGTTAGGCGAAACAGAGAATATTTATTTGTTCTTGGGTTTTACACCTCGCATCAATAGTAACAGGACTGAACAGAAAAACTGGATACTTCTCCAAAACAAAGGAATAAAGTTCACAACAACGTATTCATAGGTTGGTCAGCTTCAGCAATGGCTAACTTGGACACCGGAACTAGCTTACCAAGCTCAGGCTGCTAACTTCCTTACAGGCAAGTTACTTTCAACAGAAGACTGTTTCCTCACAGTTTCCTTCCATACACAATTAGCTTCAAAATGTCCATTGAGTTTTCTTTCAGTTGTAAGCATTGAGGAGAAATAGCTTGGGTTAAAACTACCAACTATTTTCTCTGCTGTACCTTTCACTCAAATCAGCTTCCTTATCTTAAACATTCACTCATTCAGCTGTGCGTGGGGTTCAGCACACTTGCAGCTCATTTGTCCTACAATAAGCACATTGTATTTCTTCAGGACTATTCTCATAACCTTCACAGCAGCTTTCTATTTCCATTTCTTCCACAGAATCATTACAACACTCTTCAGAGGGTACCTGGCTGTAGAGCTTACTATGCTGCTTCTGCAGCAATTCGTTTAACTTTTCTAGTAATATTTTTTTCTGCTCTATTTCCTCATAGAGCCTTTGGTCATGGAATGCAGACAAGCTATTCTCCCTATTTCTACCAGTTAGCTGGCTAGCTGAAGTGGTCCCTCCAGTAGGAACTAACTCCTTCCATTTTCTCCTGTGCAGGGATTCTGGAACAATCACTTGCCTGAATTCTGGGCCTCTTAGTTGCTCCCCTCCTTCCTGCTCACAGCCATGCTGCCTTCTCTCTGGAGACGCTTGTTTCCCTTGTAGCACTTTTCCTCTTGGCTGTGTTTGCCTTGGACCTGCTCTTCCCAGATCCCACAGCTCGTCTCTGCTCTTGGGGCCAGCACTCCTCGTACTTCCTTGAGCTCCTTGCTTATTCCCTTGAGCTCCTCTCGTTCTCCTTCCTGCTGTGTTCCTCTCTGCTGTGCTTGTGCCTTGGCCCGTGCTTGTCCTCGAGCCCCTCTCTGCTGTGCTAGTCCTCGTGCCCCCTGCTGTGCTAACTGACTGTTCAAACTCAGCAGTTTTAAACTTATCTTTGCTAGGGACCACACCCTTCTCCCAGCACACGTGGGAGCTGCTAGGCTTCACTCTAGCCCTGACGTGCTGAAGTGGGCGGGGCTTGATGCTGGCTGTGCTCTGACTCGGAGGTTCTTGGTTGCCTGGGAAACCCTGAATGCTAGCATTTTTAAAGGACCAGGCTTCCCTTTTCTGCCATTTCCTTTCCTCTGAACTGCCTTCGTCATCACAATATATATATATATAAATTTATACATACATATCTGACTTTGAAAGATTTGTTACTCTCCATATTAATGCTGTTCCAGCATACCATAGCTTTTTAAATGGACAGCCAATTTCTATGGTAATTACAAACCTTTTACCGTAACCTTTCCGGTTATGTTGCAACTCAGGCTCTCCATGTAAAGTCATTATCCTAAGTGACATCACTTAGGAAAGACATTACTGATCTTCAATGAGTTGGAGGCTACACCGCCTACCACAAATGTTTCTTTCTTTCATTTGGATAGAGGGGTCTTAAAGACCCATCCTTTTTCTGCAAACTAGTCAGATTATCTCCTCTCTTTCCTAGAGCCTTATTCTGGAACTCTCTACCAAATCACATCAGAAGCAACACAGACCCCTTATCTTTCAGGAAACAACTTAAAACTGCACTATTCTAAGAATTCCTCAGACCAGAAACAAGCACCCAACACTGACTCCCTTCCAACCACCATATTTCATTCCCCTGAACATATGTCCTATGTAACCATAACACAATGTCTGTCTATGTCCTAATTAATTGTTAAAAATCACAATGTCTATGTCTATGTCCCAATTAATTGTTAAAAATCACTATTATTGGCAACCTGGTGACAGCCCCAAACCCTTGTAACTGATTATTGTATGTTCTACCGCTTTGACCTGGTGAAAAGCGGATATAAATATAGCTAAATAAATAAAATAAATTCTGCTCCAAGGACAAAGAGCTTCCAACTTTGGCCTACAGAAGCTTTGCTTCTCCTTCCAAAGTCCAACCTCATTAAACTCCTCCAGTTTTTCTCTGGGATTAGTTGTAGCCATTAAGGCTTCTGACCTCTGCCTGTATTGCAAAATTATTTTTCCTCTACTTCACAGGGAGGTAATTTCTTTGAGGATAATGTACTGGCTCTGGGCACCAGATCATATTAACCTCAGCAAATACTTTCGCAATACTTTGAGTAAGGTCCACATTAGAAAATTGGAATTCAATATTTGCTAACAATTATGGTCTACACAAGGACTCCCCTCTAGACGCCTTGTTTACTCAAGCTGTTCCACAGCACACCCTTTTTTATTCAACTCCTACCCTCCATCCCTTGGATGCCTGAGGTTCTGGAAAATAGCATGGCCCATCCATTAGATTTGCAACATGCTGGGACCTCCCCCAGGCATCTTTAGCTTGGGAGTCCCCCATATGTGAAGACTCATTCCTGCTTGTTCCTGGAGATAGCACAGTTACTTACCTGTAACAGATGATCTCTGGGAACAGCAGGAATAAGTCTTCACAACCCACCCTCCTCCCCTAGGAGTTGTTCTCTCTCTCTCTAATTTGTCTACTTCCCTCCTTCGGACTCAGCTACAAACCCAACTGATGAGAGGGAAGTGAATGGGCGGGAAGGCAGCGCGCATGCGTGTGGGATGCTCCCAAAAGCTTTCTTTTTGGACGCTGGGGAACGTTCCTGCGCAGGCTCCCTCGGTACCGACGTACCCATATGTGAAGACTTATTCCTGCTGTTCCCGGAGATCACCTGTTACAGGTAAGTAACTGTGCTTTCCCTCTGGGGTTGCAACCTTGTCTCAGGATCAGGGTTCCCTTCTGCACCCCAATCTCAGATCCCTCAATCTGATGGCTTGGCTGCTGAAAGGACAGTGCTAGCTCCCTTGCTTCTACCTAGGGAAGTTGAGGAGGTGGTCTTGGCCTCGAGGAGGCAATCCACCAGAAAGTCCTATGCCCTCAAGTGGCGCAGGTTCTCAGTGTGGTGTGCTCAGCACAATGAAGATCCTTTCTTCTGCCTGGTGCCAGTAGTGCTACAATACCCACTTCACCTGCCAGACCTAGGCCTTAAGTCCAACTCTGTTCGGGTCCACCTCAGTGCTCTTTCAGCACACCACTCACTGGTGGAGGGACAGGCGCTGTCGGCTCACCCCTTGGTGACCCACTTCCTCAGAGTCCTGCTTTTGCTCAAGCCTCCGATTCGTCCCCCTGCCACTGAGTGGGACTTCAACGTGGTCTTGCAACAACTTACTCGCCCACTGTTTGAGCCGATGGCTACTTGCCATTTATGCTTCCTTTCTTGGAAGGCACTCTTCCTGGTAGCTCTTACCTCGGCCAGACGTGTGAGTGAGCTACAAGCTCTGTTTTCTGATAGATCGTACACAAGGTTCTACAGGAACAGGGTGGTCCTTCGGACTCATCCGAAGTTCCTTCCAAAAGTTGTCTCCTCTTTCCACCTCAATCAGGAGGTGGTTCTTCCAATATTCTTTCGCAGGCCGCATACCAGCCGGGCTGAGACAGTCTTGCATACTCTGGACTGTAAGAGGGCGTTGTCCTTTTACATAGAACATATGAAGGGGCATCGAAGGGCTACTCAGCTCTTCGTCTCTTTTGACCCTAATAAATTGGGGCTACCTGTCTCCTAGCGTACGTTGTCCACTTGGGTAGCAGATTGTATCGCCTGGGCGTACAGGGCAGCCGGCCTCTCCTTGCAGGGTCGAGTCATGGCCCACCATGTCAGGGCGAAGGCCGCATCAGTAGCTCATCTCCGCTCTGTTCCGTTGGCAGACATGTGCCGGGCCGCTACTTGGTCTTCAAGCCAGACTTTTGTGGCCCACTACTGCCTCGAGAGAGAGTCCTGACGGGACAGTGCTTTTGGACAGGCAGTACTCCATAATCTCTTTGAGGTTTAGGCAACTCCTACCCTCTGGCCCTTGTGTTGGGCTACCGTACGGGGGTGTTCTCAGAGAATATTCTTATCACGGATGCTGAGGCTTTTGAGAGGGAGCCATTTTTTCAGCTTTGGGTTCCCGTTAGCCTAGAGCTGGGAAGTCCCATATCTGTGGACTGCCTTCCTGCTTGGTCCTGGAGAAAGAGTAGTTACTCACCTGTAGCAGGTGTTCTCCAGGAGCAGCAGGAATCAGTCCTCACGACCCTCCCTCCTCCCCTGGAGTTACAGTCCTATACTTTATTTTGTTTTTTGCTGTCTTTTAGCTATGTCATCAGACTGAGCAAGATGGCACCCTTGGGCGGGAAGGGGACTGTGCAGGCGCGCTGCATTCCCAAAGGCTTTCTTTGAAAGCTGGGGAAATGCTCCGCACGGGGGCTCTGTCGGCACCGACGTCACCCATATGTGAGGACTGATTCCTGCTGCTCCTGGAGAACACCTGTTAAAGGTGAGTAACTACTCTTTCTGAACCGACTTCTCCTCTGCATGTGGGAGACCCCGCCTCGGTCCCTATTGTGAGCAAGTGCCTAGACACTACGTATAGGTTCCAGTAGGGTCTGGGATTCCGGAAAGCCCAGCTCCCTCACGCCTCGATGGTGATCGAATCCACCATGCGGCAGCTAAAGAGCCCGAAGACTCGCTCCTCGGTTCCCCCAGGCAGAGAGTCTCGCTCTCTTGACGCCCTTGGGCACAAGGCTTATCAGGGCTCCATGCTGTCATGCCGCATCCAAGTTTACTAATTATACATTGGGATGTTCCTCTGGGACCTCGCCAGAGAGCTTGGGGGTTCTCCGGCAGGCCTTGACGGAGACCGTCTCTGATGTTTTCAAGCCCTCTCAAAGTCAATTGGAGTACTCCAAGTAAGAACATAAAATATGCCATACTGGGTCAGACCAAGGTCCATCAAGCCCAGTATCCTGTTTCCAACAGTGGCCAATCTAGGTCATACGTACCTAGCAGTTTCCCCAAAAGACACAGGTTCCACAATGCTTGTACTGGGTCAAGCATTGATATCCCGGGTCCCTTCTTAATAATGGTTTATGGACCTTTCCTCCAGGAACTTGTCCAAACCTTTTTTAAACCCAGCTACACTAACAGCCTTTACTACATCCTCCGGTAACAAATTCCAGAATTTGATTACACGTTGAGTGAAAAAATATTTTCTTTTATTAGTCTTAAATAGTTTACCTTGTAGCTTCATTGCATGTCCCCTAGTCTTTCTATTTTCTGATAACGTAAACAAGCGATCTACGTTTACCGTACCTTTTGCGAGTGACATATGACGGTTTCGAGTCTTCTGCCCAGGTGGCGGCAGCTGGCATCAGGGCCCGCAGGCAGGCTTGGCTCCAGTCCTCGGACCTGGAGCAGTGGGTCCAGGAGAAGCTGCTGGATGTGCCCTGTCTCGGGGAACAGCTTTTCGGCAAGCCCATGGAGGACAAGGAGGTGGAGATCGAAACGTTACTCAAACTCGCCTCTCCCTAAAAACCTCCTCCCTCCCCAGGAAGAAACAGCAGAGCATGAAGCCTTTCTTCCACCAGAAAGGGCTCCCATAGAGGGACTACCCATCTTACTCGCCGGCATCGACCCCCGTCCATGGCGGTCAGGGCAAAGCCACGGTCCATGGCCCCCATTAGCCGAAGGGTCCTAGATCCAACCCCTGGCACAGACCCGGCCGTCTTTGGGGTTTTGACGCCATCAGCATAGCCTCTCATTCACTGGCAGGGTGGCCTGCTGTTGGGGGACACCTGGTCCACTTCTAACACAGGTGGGAGTCCATCTTCTCCAACGCCTGGGTCCTCCAGGTCGTTTGGGAGGGCTGTCTCCTTCATTTGGACCAGAGTCCTACCCCGTACTTTCCTGGGGAGCCGTCTGCTTCCCCAGCACCAGGCACTCCTGGGTCAGGATCTTGCAGGTCTCCTCGAGGATGGAGCGGTAGAGCCAGTCCCATCACATCTCCGAAGACAGAGGTTTTATTCCCGGTACTTTCTCGTCCCAAAGTGGACAGGTGACTTTCGGCCCAGCCTCGACCTCCGGAACCTAAACAAGTTCCTGTTGCAGGAGAAGTTCAGGATGCTCTTCCTTGGAATATTACTGCCCTACCTCCAGTAGGGCGATTGGCTATGCTCCTTGGACTTAAAGGATGCTTATCCTCACATTCTTGTCACTGCTCACGGTGCTGCCGTGCTGTTTCCTACATGTCCTTGGTAGCCTGTAGCTAGGGAGTCTTATATGTGAGGACTGACTTCTTGCTTGTTCCTGGAGACAGCATAGTTCCTCACCTGTAATAGGTGTTCTCCAGGGACAGCAGGAATCAGTCCTCACTATCCCCTCATCCCCTTGGAGTTGTTCTATATTTTTGACATCTTCTTGAAGGGGCTAAAGCAATGGCATCTGTCTAAGATGGCACCTATGGGCAGGAAGGGGACCACACATGCTTAGTGGCATTCCCAAAGGCTTTCTTTGAAAGCTGGGGAAATGCTCTGCGCAGGCTCCGTCGGTGCCGACGTCACCCATATTTGAGGACTGATTCCTGCTGTCCCTGGAGAACACTTGTTACAGATGAGTAACTACGTGTACAAGGCTCCCCTTAAGGATGTCCTTATGGTGCCTTTTCTCCCTATTCTGGAATGGCTGCTTTTCCATATGTGGAAGACCCCAGCCTTGGTGCCCATTGTGAGCATGTGGCTGGACTCAATATATTGGGTCCGCTGGAGCTCTGGCTTCCAAAAAGCTCAACTGCCTCAATTCCACGCATAGGCTCAAGAGCCAGAAAACGCACTCCTCTGTGCCCCCCAGACAGGGAAGCTCGCGCCATGGATGCCCTGGGCAGGAAGTGCTTTCATGACTCGATGCTCATCAGTTGGATCCAGGCCTACCAGTTGTACATGGTCATGTACTAGCACGACATGGCGAGGGAACTCGCAGGGTTTTCAGTTGGTCTCTCCAAGGAACCTCTTCAGTGGTTCTGGACCTTGGCCTCCACAGTCAGAGTGCTCCAAATTTATGACTCAGGCTGTCTATGACTGCTTAGAGTCTGCAGCTAAAGTAGCTGCAGTGGGCATTAGTGTCCGCCGCCAGATCTGATTACAGTCTTCCGACTTGGAGCAATGGGTACAGGACAAGTTAGTAGATGTCCCTTGCCTGGGAGATAACCTCTTTGGCAAGCCCATGACAGACAAGGCCACCAAGCTTGAGTCAGAGTTTGACCATGATCAGGCTTTCCAAAAAGACTGCTGACCCTTCCTGAAGGAAAGCCTCTGGTAAAAAGTCTCTATACCCGAAGGAGAGAGAGGCTTATGGAAACTACCTTCAATACTCTGCCTTCCCAGCTCCCCAACAGGGCCAGTAGGCCAAGAGACCAGGGCACAGCCATCATAAACTTGACCCCCAAGTCGCAGACCGTGTCTCTGGTGCAACCTGAAGGGGTTTTTTGACTCCTTGGGCATAGCCTCTTCCTCCAGGAGGTCCTGCCCTGAAGCATATTGGGGGGGGGGGGGCAATCTGGTATTTTACGTCAACCTGTGGTCTACCACCACCACAGACGCATGGGCCCTACAGGTGGTGAAGGATTACCACCTCCACCTTGAATAGATGCTTCTGCCATTCTTTCTAAGAGAGCTTCCTATGACTCACCTTCACTGGGGCCTGCTTCAAGCAGGAACTCACAAGTCTTGTGACAGGGCTGTGGAACCTGTTCCCCCTCCATCTCAGGGGCAAGGGGTTCTACTCCTGCTACTGTCTGGTACCTAAAAAGATTGGAGGGTTTCGGCCCATTCTAGACCTGCAAGACCTCAACCAGTTCCTGGTGAGGGAGAAATTAAAGATGCTCTCCCTTGGAACGTTGCTGCCATACCTCCGGCAGGGAGAATGGCTATGCTCTTTGGATCTAAAGGAGTGGAGGAGTGGCCTAGTGGTTGGGGCAAGGTACTTCAGGCCGGAAGGTCGGGGGTTCAAATCCCACTAGAGGACAGCAACCTTGGGCCGGAAGGACTGGGGTTTCTAGTCCCACAGGTGCTCCTTGTGGTCTTGGGCAAGCCACTTAACCCTCCATAGCCCATGTTCCCTGTAAAATAGTTATCTCCAAGTTATAATGCCCTGTTCAATGTAATTTCAGTTTGTTCAATGTAAACCGCACTGATGCAGAATAGCGCGGTATATAAGAGAATGTAAATAAATAAATGTGTATACGCACATCCACATCCATCCCCTTCACAGGCAGTACCTCTACTTTATGGTAGGTAGCTGCCACTACCAGTTCAGGGTTCTACCCTTTCGTTCTGGCCTCAGCCTGAGGGTATTTACCAAGTGCCTGGTGATGGTTGCCACTTTTGTGCATCTCCAGGGGTTGTTTGTCTTCCCCTATTTGGACGACTTGCTCATAAACGGAAGCACCACCGCTAAAGCTAATCAGGCAACGGTCCGCTCAATCTTCATTCTGGAGCACTTCGGGTTGGTCATAAACTCCCCAAAGTCCCATCTCCATCCTGTACAATGACTGGAGTTTATAGGGGTACTGCTGGATACTGCACTGTCCAGGCCAGGACCTTCCTCTCTCTGGACAGGGCCAGCACTTCATGGTGTTAACAAACATCCAGGGTCGCCCCTCGGCATCTGCCCACTTCTTGCTTCGCCTGCTGGTTCACATGGTGTCAACAGTGCATGTCACTCCAGATGCCTGAATGCATATGCTGCCAGCTCTATGGGTCCTTCTCTCCCAGTGATCTCAAGCAACAAGGGGTCTGCAGGATAGAGGATTGGCTTGGCCGCTGAAAGTGTAGTCTTGGCCCACTTCAATTGCTCAAGCGAAGTGGAGGAGGTGGTCCTGGCCTCCTGAAAAACTTCCACCCATTGGGCCTACACCTTAAATGGCGGACATTCTCTGTGTGGTGCGTGGAGAAGCAGATAACCCCTTTCTCTTGTTCTGTCCAGCTGCTGCTGCAGTACCTCTTTCACCTGTCCCAAAAAGAGCTTAAGTCCAATTCTGTTAGAATACCCTTTAGCGCACTTCCAGCGCACCACTGTCTTGTCAAGGGCAAGCCCCTCTCCGCTTAGCCACTTCTGACTAGCTTCCTGAGGGGCCTAGTACCCTCATGGCCACCCATCCGCCCCCCAGCGATGGAGTGGGATCTCAGTGTCGTTTTCTCAAAACTTACCGTGCCATTCTTTGAGCATCTCAGCTCTTGCTACCTCAAGTACCTCTCCTGAAAGATGGTCTTCCTCTTGGTGCTCACCTCCGCTCGCAGGGTTAGCAAGCTCCAGGCTTTGGTGGCCCATCCACCTTATACGAGGTTCCACAAGAAGAGGGTTGTGCTCTGAACGCATGCTAAGTTTCTGCCTAAGGCGGTATCTCCATTCCACCTCAACCAATAGGTGGTGCTCCCCACCTTCATCCCACGGCCTCATTCTAACGGCAGAGACCACTGTCCACACTCTACACTGTAAGTGGACTGTGGCCTACTATCTGGAGCGCACCCAGGCCCACCATCTCTCCTCTCAGCTCTTCATCTCCTATGACCCAAATCGGCTGGGGACAGTGACCTCTAAGGCGTACCATGTCCATTTGGGTGGCTGACTGCATTGCCTTTGCCTACCAGCAGGCTGCTCTCTCGCTAGAGCACCATCTCATGGCGGCCTCTGTAGCGAACCTGTGCTCTGTTCCTTTGATGAAGATCTGCCAGGCTGTCACCTGGTCCTCATTCCATACTTTCGCAGCTCATTACTGCCTGGAGAGGGAGTCCTGCCGGGACAGATTCTTCAGCCAGGCAGTACTCTGTCATTTGTTTGGGGTGTAAGGCATCTCCTACCCTCGAGCCCTAAGGTTTGTTCAGGCTACTGGAGAACTGGTTCCTCGCTTGACACTCGGGGCTGCTCATGGATCAGCTGTTACTTTAATCCATTGCTGCTTCTCACGGTCCACCTTTTTCTAGTCACCCATGGCTTTTATAGTTTTTTTTTTTCCGGTAGCCTGTAGCTGGAGAGTCCCCTATGTGAGGACTGACTTCCTGCTTGTTCCCAAAAAAAGGGTAGTTACTCACCTGTAATGGGTGTCTTCCAGGGACAGCAGGAATTAGTCCTCACAATCCTTCCTCCTCCCTGTGGAGTTGCTTTTTTTTTTTTTTTTTTGCCATCTTGAGCTATGTCAGCATACTGAGGCAAGATGGCACCCTAAGGCAGGAAAGGGACCATGCATGTGTGGTGCATATCCCCAAAGGCTTTCTTTGAAAGCTGGTGAGAGGTTACTGCGCAGACTCTGGCATCGCCCATATGGAAGGACTGATTCCTGCTGTCCCTGGAGCACACCTGTTACAGGTGAGTAGCTATGCTTTGTTTTGTTGCCCTTTTCTAATTAAGTCTACATTTCTGTTTGGATAACTTCAGTTGATGGTGGGTTCTGTCTTTCAAAAGAATTAATGAGGAAACATACCCGTTTGCATATGAGACATGAATTTGAGACAGAGGAGGAAACACTTGAAGGAGCAGTAATAATGAAAATGAAGCTATGCCTTGGAGTAAAATTTAGGTTTCTAGGGTACAAAAAAATCTTCCCCTTCCTGTCTAAGAGCGGAACCCAGTCTGATTTGGTTTTTGCCTATGCCACTTCATAGTTGCAGCTGTTATCGTATTGGGGTTTTCAGTTGGCTCCTGGTGCAAAGAAAGTTCACAACATCAGTTTAGGCAAAAGGGATAGGGGTCTGGGACCTGTTGCTGCAGCAAGTATGTATGTATGTATTTATTTATTTATTTACAGTCTCTTATATACCGTGCTATTCAGCATCAGTGCGGTTTACATGGAACATAAACTCACAACAGGGTGGCAAGCCGCTCTGTGTTTACAGAGAGCGGGTACTAAAAACTTGGCTAACAGGGGTAACTATTTACACATAGGTGTCATGTTTAAGTCATATCGGAGGTAGACTGAGTTGAGGTTGGATTGCCTGTATGTTGGTGTTGCTGTACTAGGATGGGGAGGGGGTTGTTCGTGTGCTGGCTTCCGGGTAGTACTTGAGGAAGAGATGGTGCTTCAATGACTTCCTAAACTGGGTTAGGTCAGGAATTGCCCGGATGGGGGGTGGTAGGGCGTTCCAGCATCTGGGCGCACAGAACTTGAAAGCCCTGTTTGCTGTTGATTGGGTGCATTGGGTTATCGCCTTTGGGACTTTCAGTGTATTGACTGCTGCAGATCTTCTGGACCTGTTGGGGGGGTATGGTGTGGATAAGTTCCGTGAGGGAAGCAGATGAGAGCCCATTGATGGCCTTGAATGTCAGTAGTAGGGTCTTGAATGCGAGTCTGCCGTGAATCGGGAGCCAGTGCAGCTGTTTACTGAGTATACTGAGTAAAGAGGGAAATAAAATTGGAGGGGAATTTGAGTGGTTCTGGGGAGGATTAAGAAGATAGAGGAAGGGGAAACACAAGGGAGAGTGGGGAAGATCAAAGTTACAGATCTTAGATGCATTTAGGGAGGAGTGGCTCAGTGGTTGGGACAGGTTACCTCAGGCCGGAGGTATTGGGGTCTCTAGTCCCATGGCCACTCCTTGTGGCCTTGGGCCAGCCACTTAACCCTCCATTGCCTCAGGAACACTTAGATTGTGAGCCCTTCGGGAACAAGGGAATAAAAAGTACCTGTTAGTATACACGAAAACCGCACTGATTCTAAAAGAGCACGGTATAAATAAAAGAAGAAATAAATTTAATTGGTAGGTGTTTAAGGCAAGCAAGAGGAGGGAAGAGAATTAAAACATGGATATGTGAGAACAGAGGTGGAAAGACATGAGATTTGACAGGAAGTAAAGAGGGGTTGAGGGGCAGAAAAAATAGAAGTGGTGGTGAGCCAAATGTGACATGAGAAGAGAATGTTGACAGATTGTTCGAGGAGGGGAGTGACAAGAGAAACCCTAAGGAAAGATAAAATGGAAAGAGAACCTGAAAAATGATTCAGAAGAGATGAGATTACAAAATCTTGGAATAATCCATGGAGAAATCCCTTCAGCGATTAAAGGTGGAAAATAAGAAGTGTTTTTAGTTACTGAAATATGCAAGATTAGCCTTTAGGCTTTGCAACTGCATGTGGTGGTGGTTGTGGTGCTCCAAGAGAAATAGACACTATTTTCTCTTCCTCTTAAGCCATGGCCGCCTCTTTCTAATTAAAGCAGAGGACACAGATGAGAGAGATGACGAGTGGAGTGATAGGATAAAAACAGGGGACCTGGACATTAAACTGGGTATAGACAATGTGCAGTCTTGGGCCTTTTTTATTCTTTCCAACCCAACCGAAGTTGGAAAGAATTATATATAAGGTATTGAGATTGGCTGGCTGGGGCAAAATAACTCTAAATTTAACAGAACAGGATCAAATGTGATATGGGGGAACAAACCTGTGAAGATACATCATGCTTTGAAAAAGGGACAGATTGAAATGGGAGTTTGAGAAATAAGCCTTCTCTCCAAAAATGGCCCAGTGTATTTCTATAAGAGAAACGGCTCCATCTTCTGCAGTATAGAAATTTCCACAGTGAAACATAGCAGTTCAGGCGTTTTTTTCTTTTCAAACTGGCTGTCCTTCCCCTCCCTCTCCCTCTCCCCCTTTCACTGGCACCTAACCACCCCTGCCACTATATCTACTTGAAAAACTACACCATGCAGCAACCCCCACACCACCCACCTACTTCACTCCTGGAAACCACTCACCTGCTACTGCCCTCCCATCCCACATGAACAAAGCCACCTCTCTCTTCTAACTTAGGCTCACATAGATACCACAGCCACACGCACGCACACAGAGAAGTTTGAAAGAAATCCATGAGCCATGCTCCTCTTGCCTTTCACACTCATTTTCTGGTCTGCCTATCTGACCAGAGCAGTACGATTCAAATATGGGAAATCTCTTCACTTGTATAGTTGATAGATAGGAGATATCTGTAACTGGGTCAGTGTAGGCAGAGGCAACCAAACAGACGGGGTAGGCCAGATACTTTTTGATTTACATCTTCTTTGTGTGGATATTTGAGTAGTCTCAGACCAGCCTGACAATTTTGATTTGTGCTATTGGTTTGCAAGGAACCCAGAGAAGGTCTTTTCTTACTCAAATTTGAGTGCATTTGATGGGTGTTGCCCTAGTCTTTCAGCAGGCATGAAAAAAATGTCAAGGTTTTGGCCTCAGAGGTCTAACTGCTTCAGACTAGTGCTGGAATTTTTTGTAAATTTCAGAGCCATTTTCCTTTGAAGTATGTTTTTCTATTTACTGGTTGGTTGCATTATTTAATAAGTATTTCTCTCACCATCTGACTCAGTGTTTGTCTTTCTGTGGTTTAAACTTTTCTAAATAGTATTGCTTTCAGATATTAGAATACTTAAGTCTGTACTTGTCTTTTTGTAGTTGACGGAGTTGAAGGCAGACTTCCAGTATCAAGAATCTAATTTGAGAACAAAGATGAATGGAATGGAAAGGGGACACAAGGAAACTGTTGAACATTTGCAGGTAAAAAAAAAAATAATAATGAATATTAAATACTACAGTTGGAAAAACAAGAGTTTATTGATACATTTCTTAATGATAAAGCCAGCCAGTGGCTCAATAGTATAATGTGTAGGGTCCCTTGTTTGATCCCTCAGTCATGCTTTCCCTTTGGAGTCGGTTGGGGCTGGAATGCTATATAGCAGGCATGTCCAACTTCGAACAGGTCATGATCTACTTTTTCCGGCCAAAAGTGCCGGTGATCTCCCACCATGAAAATTAAGTTTCAAATGAAATTTTAACCCAATAAAGTTGGTGGTTTTCCCCCCCCCCCCCCCAATTTTTAATGAACCTTCTGTCATTTACTTGGTTGTGATCAGCTGTTAAGCAAAATAAGCAAAAACAAAACAGAGACGAAGATCCAGTAAAAACTGCGAGGGGAAATGGAAAGTACATTTTTTCTTAAAATTTTATTGAGTAATGACTTTAACCATCTTAATAACTTTCTTTAACTTTTATTGAGTAATTTGTGTTAAATTTAGATCGAGTATTGATCCAGGCTGATCTTGCACAATCTTTAATATTTCGCTCTTGCTCATTAGTAAGACATCTGAGCCTGCATTACATCCACCAGCTTTTTGAAGTTGGGTGAATATTGCGTGAGGGCCAGTCTCAGGGAATCCTGGAGATGTTCATCTGTCATGTTGGAAAGTTGTGTACTCTTTGTCATTTTCAGATGGGAAAACTCAGATTCACACAAATAAGTTGAACCAAAACAGGAGTGTACAGCTTCACTGCATCTTCTCAATTTGGGAAATTTGTCTCTAGGCACTAGCTTCCAAAACGATTCTTGCTCAGCACGGGTCTTGAGAAAAATGTCATTTTTAAGGGTTAATATTTCGTTTTCAAGAGATGGCTTGTTCAATGAGTAATTTTTACTGATAGCAGCTACAGTTTCTTTAATGTCCACATCTACTTTGAATGGGTATGACAAGTACTCCGCAGCTGTTCCAATTTTTGTGAAGTCATAGAATCTATTTTCGAATTCCTGGATAACAGAACAGATTTCTGTCACATACTCCTCGTTCTGAAAAACAAAATTTGGATATTGTCCCAGATGGTCCTGCGTATTAAGAAAATGATCAAAAGTGTTATTTGCAAGGTCAATCATCATTAGCTCAAATTTGCTCTTGTAGGATGAAACTGTACTCATCTCACCAGTGCATTTGTTTTTATCTTGTAGTTCAAGGTTCATATCACTTAGTTTGCCTGTAAAGTCAGCGAGAAATGCCAGATCACATAACCACTCCTCATCTTCCAACTCTGCTTGGTCATCTCCCCTCTCCTTCAAAAAACATTTTATTTCATTCAGCAAATCACGAAATCTTTGCAGAAATTTGTGCCTACTTAGCCACCTTACATCTGTGTGCAAAATGATTTCCACTGCCCCTTCATCAAGAGTAAGATTGAAAAGCCGTCTTTGAAGTGATCTTCCACGAACTGAATTTACAGTTTTGAAAGTGATGTCCATGACAGTCTTTGTATTGAGTCTCTTGCTTGCCAAAACTTGCTAGTGAATGATGCAGTGGTAAGAAAGGAAATCTGGGAAGTAGTTATGCTGTCTACAGAGGGCTATGAAACCGTTAACCTCACCTGTCATTGCTCTTGCTCCATCAGTAGTGATGGAAACAAGTCTATGCAATGGAAGATTACACTTTGTCACAAAAGAATGGAAAGAACTGAATATTTCCTGACCGGTAGTTCTCCCTTTTAAAGAAATCATTCCAAGTAGTTCTTCTTTAACACTGAAGTCTTCAAAAACCATCCGGATAAAGACTAGTAACTGGGCTATGTCTCTTATGTCTGTAGATTCATCCAGTTGGAGTGAGAAAGCAACACAGTTTGAAACATCCTCCAACAATTGTTCAGTTGTATCTCCACACATCTTTTCTATTCTCCATACGACGGTGTTTCTTGACAATTGTACATCTTGAATAGCAGCTATGATCTCTTATTTTTAAATCCTTCAAAAAGATTGTCAGCTGCTTCAAGAAAACAAACTTTTACAAATTCCCCTTCAGTGAAAGGTTTGCATTTCTTTGCGATCAGGTTGCTGACCTTGAAGGATGCTACGGTTGCATTGACCGAATGTGACCTTGACTTCGCCATCAACTGTTGCCGAGTAGCCATTTTCGATTTAAGTTCTTTGAGCTTCAGTCTACGAATTTCACTTTTGGGTAGAAAATCAGCATCAAACTTATTGCTATGCAGAGCCGTATCACATTCCAGATTACCCTTTTTGGGCAAGGATACTGGGGCGTTACAATTTTGACAACAACACTTGTCTTTCACCATGATGAAGAAGTAGTCCATTTCACATTCATCATGAAAGTGGTAGATTTTGCTCTTCTTTGGAACACTCATCTTCGTTATACTGGGGTGGCTGGATGTAAGAAGGCCCAATCTGCTAAGTTAGTATAAACACTGGCTGAATCTGGTCCAAAACTGTCACTGTCCCAAAGTATTAAAGATCAACAGGAACTGAAGACCTCTGGATGATGTGCAATACAAGGACTGGAGATGCCAAAACCACACATGCAGTTCTAAAAGTAAAAATACGAATTCATCATACTGGCACCAATAATCAAATACCACCAAACAGTCATCAAAAAAACTCAAACACCTGTCCAGCAAACCAGATAAAATCAAATGCCGTCAAACAAATTCAAGTACCACCACACGAGATTTAATAAATTCTGCACACAGTGTAGAATCAACGCAAAGGCAAGGTGAAATAAAATTGCAGTGTAGAATCAACGCAAAGGCTAGGCAAAATAAAATTGCAGAGGCAAGCAAAAGGCACAGTGGTTTGAACCAATTCGAAGGCAAGGCATTGGCAAGTTAGAACAAAATTGGAAAAGCCTGCCAAAATCACTAAATTCTTGACACTTTGTTGTGTCTGCCCGAAAACATTTAATGAAAGCGAACTATAAAGCGACCAACAACCAGCACACGACACAACTAATATGGTAGTGTATTCAGGTAAAGCCTGGGCAAATGGATATCGCCCGGTATATAACACACTTCTAAGGGGTGTTGGGGCAGGAATGGGCGATTCTGAGAGGCAGGAGACCATGTATTTTTATTTATTTATTTATTACAATTTCTTATATACCGCACTATTCTGCATCAGCGCGGTTTACATGGAACAGAAAAATCAGACGGGATAACATGTGTCTGAGTTTACAATTAAACGGACAGCAAACTTGGATAACAAGGGGAAGTTACAAATAACAGGGCAGCAAAATTGGAATACATAGGAGAAACTATTTACACATTAGAGTATGTAGGACGCCGGGCCTGTGGCGTCTTGTTGCGGGGTGCACACAAACTATTGGCATGAAAACAAGATGTGCCCCCAATACACCCGCAGGCAAGATTCCCGCAAGCAGGGAAAAAAGACAGGCAAAGGATCAGCAGCGGCAGCAAGCCCTCGGCAGACGACCTGCTGGCACGAGCTCTCTCCTAGCGATGGGGCGAGCTGCTGAAGAGATGGAGCCAAGTGGGGCTGGCGATCTACCTCTGACCCCTCCGCGATCTACCTGTTGGACATGCCTGCTATATAGCATCAGTGGGGCTGTGGTGCCATCTCTCATTGGTAATAATTAGTGGCTGGATTCAGGGCTCATGATTAAACGTTTCCCAGAAGAACCTTGGTGCATACCCTCATTCAGAAAGCTATCACTGTAATGACTAGATTAGGTATGGTGGTGGGCAGTAGGAAGGGTTCATCAAGGGAAAACAAAATTCCCATATAGTTGTGAAAGAAAGCTTATGTTGCCAGATCCCAGCCCTAGTTTATATTGAACTGGAAGCCCAACAGAAAAAAAGGAAACTTTTTTTTTTTTGACTCAAGAGACTTGTTGGGTCTTCCCCTAGCTATTCATTTCAAAGGAGGCACTAAGAGGGGACAAGGCCCTAGCGGAGATACTGAGTGAATTATTTGCTTCGTTTTTTACTGAAGAAGATGTAGGGAAGTTACCCATGACTGAAATGGTATTTAAAGGTGATACATCAAAAAAAATTAAAAAATACTGATAAATCGGGAAGATACAACTGTTTGATAAAGTAAACAGTAGCAAATCCCCTGGACCAAATGGTATACACCCGAGGGTGTTGAAAGAACTGAAATATGAGATTGCAGGCCTACTATTAGTAATCTGTGAGCTATCATTAAAATCCACTGTAGTACCTGAAGATTGGCGAATGGCCAATGTAACGCCAATTTTTAAAAAGGGTTCCAGGGGTGATCCGGAAAACTACAGGTTGTGAGCCTGACATCTGGTGAAAAGGTAGAAACCATTATAAAGAACAAAATTACTGAACATGTAGATAGTCATGGCTTAATGGGAGAAAGCCAACATGACTTTAGCCAAGGAAGGTCTTGTCTTACTAATCTGTTTTTTTTGAAGGTGTGAATAAACAGGTAGACAAAGGTGAGCCGTTCGATATAATGTATCTGGATTTTCAGAAAGCCTTTGACAAGGTCCCTCATGAGAGACTTGACAAAGTTAAGTCATAGGATAGGAGGCAGTGCACTATTGTGGATCAGGAGCTGATTAAAAGATAGACAGCAGAGGGCAGGGCTAAATGGCCAATTTTCTCAATGAAGAAAGATGAATAGTGGAGTGCCCCAGGGATCTATGCTGACCCCGCCGCTTTTAATTTATTGATAACTGACCTGGAAATGGGAATATAAAGTGAGGTGTTTGAATTTGCTGTTGACACAAAATTATTCAAAGTTGCTAAAACACAAGAGGATTGTGAAAAATTGCAAGAGGACCTTCATAAACTGGAAGATTGGCCATTAAAGTGGCAGATGAAATGTGACAAGTGCAAAGTTATGCACCTAAGAAAGAACAATCCACATTATGATTACACAGTGCTAGGTTGTACATTAGGAATCACCACTCAAGAAAAGGATCTGGGTGTCGTGACTATATTGAAACCCTTTGCCCAGTGTGCAGTGGTGACCAAGAAAGCAAATAGAATACTAGGAAGGAAAAGAATGGAGAATAAAACCAAGGATGACATAATGCCTCTATATCGTTCTGTGGTGACACCGCACCTTGAATATTGTGTGCAATTCTGGTCACTGTGTCTTAAAAAGGATATTGCAGAATTAGAAAAGGTACAAAGAGCTACCAAAATGGTTAAGGTGCTGAAAGGATATCGCTATGAGGAAAGGCTTAAAAGGTTAGAGCTTTTCAATTTCTAAAAAAGAAAGCTGAGGGGAAATATGATTATAGGTCTCTAAATTAATGAATGGAGTGTTCTCCGGGAACAAGCAGGAAGTCAGTCCTCACATATGGGTGATGTTGGCACCGATGGAGCCCTCGCAGAAGCATCTCCCCAGGTTTCAAAGAAAGCCTTTGGGCGATGACATCACAAATGTGTAGTCCCCTTCCCGCCCAAGGGTGCTCAGTCTCCTTTTTTTCCACGGAACCCTTCAGACGTTCATCTGGCTTGTCCCCGGAAAAAGTTGATTTTTCTGTCGGAGTTTCATACTGACCTCTCCAGTATTGCACCAGTACTCTTCCCGCCTACCAACCTCATTGCCACGGCGTCGGGTTCGGTCTATTTTTGTAGTTTTTCGTTCTTTTCCGGGTGTGTTCATGCCATTTTTCCCCCACTGGCAGCCAGGAGAGTCTTCGTCCTCACAGGGGTACTTTTTCCCCCATGGCTACTGGTGGCTTTAAGAAGTGTGATCGGTGCTCCAAAATTGTCTTTGACCGACACACACAACTGCTGTCTCTGCAAGAGGATGTCCACTAAGACCTTCAAGAGCCGCCAGCTGCAGCACGATAAGTGTTTCCCCAAGTGCCCGGTGCCTCCAAAGGCCAGGACCTCATCGGAGGCCCCGACATCTCGGGCGGAGCCTTCTGAACCCGAGCCTTGTCGCGTGTCCTCAGAAAGGGGGTCTCCCTTGAGGGAACCCAGGAAGAAGAAGAAACCCTCGAAGACAGCTTTCTTGGACGGTACCGGCTGGGTGCTCCCCGGTCCCGCAGTCCGAGACTGTTGTCTGAGGCGTCAGAGAAGGAGCAGCCTGTGAAGTTCCCCCCAGAAAGATTTGACCGCGGACCGGCCTCGGTCCCTAGACACCATCCTCGTTGAGGATTCCCCTTTGGGAGAGCCGGCGTTGGGCCCGAGTCCGTTAGTGGTAGCGCCGAAGGCTGCGGAGCCTTCTGGTCTGGAGTCCAGAATGGTGGCCCTGGAGCACAGTTTGTCTGCCTTCATACACCAGCAGCAGGTGCTGTTGTCCAGCACGATCAGTTCATCCGCTCTGACCACTGGGCCCTCGCCGTCCAAGATGTCCCTGGAGGCTGAGCCAGTCATTGAGGTCCTTAGGCCTCGAGTCTATCCTCGGCCTCGGCCACGATCAGAGTCCCTCTCGATGGGACTGCGGTCATTCCTGGAAGTCTACCAGGCACCGGCCGCAGGGCATCAGGGGCCTCGAGGCCCACAGAACAGCCCTCCTACGAGTCCTTGACAGACTACTCCGAGTGGGAGACAGAGGACGAGGAGTCCCCCAATACTCGTCGTCACCGTGACATCCCATCTGACTCCCATCTCGGAGCCTCGAAAGCGGTCCCCACCCGAGGGTATGAGTTTCCTTGATTTTGTCAAGGATATATCTAAGGCCCTGGCATTCCCGACCGAGTCGGAAGGGGACCCTCTAGCAGATGAGTTGGAAATCCTCCAATATGAGGCCTCTCTGCGGGAATTGCTCACGGTGCCCATCCCTCCCATCCTGGAATTGCTGATGCTCCGAATGTGGGAGACACCGGCTGAGGAACATGATACTCTGCAATATGAAGCCCCTCCAAAAGAGGCTCTCTATGCTGGTTCCTCCCATTCTGAACAGACTCCTCCTCTGCATGTGGGAGACCCCCCAGTCTCTGTCCCGATCGTGAGCAAGCACCCAGATGCTATGTATAACGTTCAGCAGGGCCCGGGATTTTGGAAAGCCCAGCTTCCCCACACCTCAATGGTGGTTGAATCAGCCATTCGGAGGCTAAAGAGCCTGAAGACTCATTCTTTGGACCTGCCAGGTAGAGTCTCATACCCTCGACGCCCTCGGGCATAAGGCTTATCAGGGCTCCATGCTGTCATGCCGCATCCAAGTTTATCAATTATACATCGGGATGTTTCTCCGTGACCTCGTTGGAGAGCTCGGAGACTTTGCGCGGGCCTTGACAGAGACCATCTCCGATGTATTCAGGCCCTCTCAAAGTCCGTCAGAGAATGCTCAAAGTACCTCTCGTGAGCAGCGTACAACGGCTTTGAATTTTCTGCCTGGGTGGCGGCGGCTGGCATTGGAGCCCATGGGTAAGCTTGGCTCCAGTCCTCTGACCTGGAACAGTGGGTCCAGGAGAAAGCTGCTGGACATCCCTTGCCTCGGGGAGCAATTATTCAGCAAGGCCATGGAGGATAAGGCAGTGGAGATTGAGACTGTGTACGTGACTCGTACTCACCTCTCCTGGAAAACCTCCTCCCCAGGAAGAAGAGCAGAGCAAGAAGCCTTTCTTCCATCGGAGGGGGCTCCCTGGTCTATCTGCCGCCGTCGACCCCTGTTCAGGTGGTCAGGGCAAGACCACAGTCCATGGCCTTTGTAAGCCGAAGGGTCCCAATACCCAACCCTCGGCGCCAGCTCAGCCACCCTTGGGGTTTTGACACCATCGACATGGCCTTTCGTCTCCTCGCAGTGCAGCTGTCTGTTGGGGTGGTGTCTGGTCCATTTCTCCCGCAGGTGGGAGTCCATTTCCACCAATACTTGGGTCCTCCAGGTCATTCGGGAGGGCTGTCTTCTTCATCTGGACCAGGCTCCTCCTCCGTATTTCCCCGGAGAGCTGTGTCTGCATCCCCAGCACCAGGCCCTCCTGAGTCAGGAGCTCGCAGGCCTCCTCGAGGACGACATGGTAAAACAAGTCCCACCGCACTTCCGAGGACGGGGGTTTTACTCCCAATACTTCCTCTTCCCAAAGCAGATAGGGGGCTTTCGGCCCATCCTCGATCTGTGGAACCTCAACAAGTTCCTGTTGCGGGAGAAGTTCAAGATGCTGTCTTTGGAATGTTACTGCCCTACCTCCAGCAGGATGATTGGCTATGCTTCTTGGACTTAAAGGATACTTATGCTCACATCCTTGTCCATCCCAAACACAAAGTACCTCCACTTCATGATTCAGGAAAACCATTACCAGTACAGGGTACTTCCTTTAGGCCTCGCATCTGGCCCGTGGATCTTCACGAAATGCCTGGCTGTGATTGCGGCCCACCTACGGCTGCAGGGCACCTTTGTCTATCCATATCTAGATGACTGGCTCGTAACAAGGGACTCCGAAGCCAGGCAGACCATGGACCACACCATTTGCTTCCTGGAGCATCTGAAGTTCGTGATCAAGTACCCAAAGTCCCACCTCAGGCTCGCTTGGACACCCTTCGCATCATGGCTTTTCTTCCTCAGGACAGGGTGGACCGTCTCGTGTCCATGGCATCCGAAGTGCGGTGCCACAGCACCGTCTCGGCCTGGACGATGTTTTGCCTTCTCAGCCACATGGCCTCCACGGTCCATGTTGTGCCCAATACCTGTCTTAACATGCGGGCGACGCAGTGGTGCCTCTGAGCACAATGAGCACAGCCGATCGGCTGCTTCAGAAACCCTATCTCGGTCTTTTCCAGCACGGTGAGTCTCTAGCTTGGTGGCAGGAGTCTCGGAACCTGCTCCGAGACTTCCAAGCTTCTGCGCATCAGATGGTCTTAACAATGGATGCCTCCCTGGTGGGCTGGGGAGCCCATTGCAAGGGGCAGCGCACTCAAGGGACCTGGTCCTTTAAGGAGTCCCGGCAGAAGATCATCCTGCTAGAGCTGCGGGCCCATTCGCATTGCTCTCCAAGTTTTCAGGGACCACCTGCAGCACCAAGTGGTGCTGGTGTAGATGGACAACCAGGTCACGATGTTCTATATGAACAAACAAGGAGGTACCGGCTCCTACAGCCTTCACGGTGCATTACTGCCTGGAGAGGGAGTCCCGTTGGGACACCGTCTTCGGCCAGGCTGTACTCTGTAATCTTTTTGGGGTTTAAGCAACTCCTGCCCTCTGACCCCCCTTGTTCCAGTTTCCGGGAGCGTGGCCATCGATGGAGCCGGGGTCCTCGGGCTGCCTTCAGCTTTCACTGGCGACTGCTCACGACGTTGATGTGCTTTTTCCTACAAGTCCTCTGACTTCCTGCTTGTTCCTGGAGAAAGTGTATTTACTCACCTATAACAGGTGTTCTCCAGGGACAGCAGGAATCAGTCCTCACATCCCTCCTTCCCTCCCCTTGGAGTTGCTCTATATATTTGCCATCTTCTTGAAGGGGCTATAGCTATGGCACCTGACTGAGTAAGATGGCACCTTTGGGCGGGAAGGGGACCACAGATGCGTGGTGGTATTCCCAAACACTTTCTTTGTAAGCTAGGCAAAATTCTCCACATGGGCTCCGTCGGTGCAGATGTCACCCATATGTGAAGACTGATTCCTGCTGTCCCTAAAGAACATCTGTTACAGGTGAGTAACTACGCTTTCCCGTTCTGTGAAGGTGAGCAGCCATTACTACTAGGCTCTTGATGAATACCTTGGTTGCTAAAGAGAGTCCTAAGTGAAGCACCTTGTTAATTCTGAGAAATGGATCTTAGATACTGATAGTTATAGTTGATTGGTTTTGATATACCGCCGTTTGTGAGGAGCATACATTGTGGTTTACAACTCAATCTTGCATGAATGGGAATATGAATGTAAGCATCCTTGAGATCTAGAGAGACCAGCCAGCTGCTTTGTCTCGAGTGGTAAGATGATGTCCAAGGGGTTCATTTTGAATTTCTCTGTCCTCGCAAGCTTGTTGAGACCCCTGACATCCAGGATGGTATGTAATCCCCCCCCCCCTCCCCCGATCTTTTGAGGATTAGGAAGTAACTGGAGTTTCTATTTTGTTCACTTTGGGGCATCAAATCTATTGATCCTGCTCTCAATAAAGCTTTTGTATTTCTGTGTCGGGAAAAATGTTCTTCCTTATTTGTGGTGATTGGTGAATCTTGATGGAGTAGGTGGAGGCGTTTGGATAACGTATCAATTTTATGATTTTGAGCACCCATTTGTCTGTTATCTTTTTCCACTGCTTGCTGAAATAGGTTAGTCGTCTTCCTCCTTCTGGGTAGTCAAAATGAACGAACATCTATTATATTGGGTGCTGTAGCAGATGATTGCTGTTTCCTTTTTCTCGGACTCTGAGGCTGATTATGATGGCAGCTGTCGCTGAGAAGGGCGATAATATGGTTGAAACTTTCTCTTGGAAATTAAATTGTTACATATGCTAGGATTGATAAGGCTTTCAGGACACTTGAAATTGAGACTTCCTAGGCTGACAGACAGTTGCCTTATAGTAGAAAAATGATCTATGTCTTTAACGTTTTCTCTCCAGCAAGGCACTCATACACATCTGTTTGTAGAGCTGAAGCCCTGAGCCATGCCGACCCTATGTGCTCTCTTAGCACTTGCTGCTGTTCTTGATATGAGGTATTGTACAAGGCATGTGTGGATTTATTGAGGTGGAAAGTAGACTCCTCTATGTTGGTGAAGAACTGGGACCAAAAGGGGTCTGTATCCCTTTAAAGAGTTTTAACATGTTATAGAGTCTCTTGTAGAACAACTTTAACCTACTTGGATCAACTATCAATAAAGAAGCAACAAGCAGTCAAGAAATCAGACAACGCATTGCTCTTGGCAGAATGGCTATGAAAGACCTAGATAAGATTCTCAAGAGCAGAGATGTCTCTCTCCATACAAAGATTCGACTTGGTTCAAGCCATGGTATTTTCAATAACATCATATGGATGTGAAAGCTGGACAGTGAAAAAGATAGACAGGAAGAAAATTGATGCCTTTGAATTATGGTGCTGGCGGCGAATACTGTGTATACCATGGACTGCCCGAAGAACAAACCAGTCGGTACTAGAGGAGATCAAACCTAAGCTTTCTTTAGAAGCTCAGACGACAAGACTTCGACTTTCATACTTTGGACACATCATGCGAAGAGAGAGATCATTAGAGAAAGACATTATGCTTGGCAAGATAGGTCAGCGCAAAAGAGGAAGGCCAGCAATGAGATGGATCGATACAATAACAGCAGCTACGGGTACCAGTCTGTCAACAATGAGCCGCCTGACTGAAGACCGAACACAGTTTAGGGTAGCTATCCAGAGGGTCGCCATGAGTCGACTCCGACTCGACGGCACTTAACAACAACAACAACAGAGTCTCTTGTACTTGAGAATGCTGACAATGCAAGATATGGAGCTGGTGAGCAGTGATTCTAGAGCTAAGCATGACTCCTAGAAAGACCTTTCCCATGGTTTCCAACATTTTGAGATCTTTGCCCCAGGGGTCTTGAGGTTTGTGATCTTATGGTTTTAAATATCTTGAGTGCTGACTTAGTGTTAATGTAGTTATCTTTTCTTGCCTTGCATATGGCTGAACTTGTAATCTATACGCTTCAAGATTGCTGTAGTAGGTAGGAGATTTTGCCAGACTTTCTGCTGGGAGATTTTGGAGAACCCTAAACTCGGACAACTGCTGGTTTTCGAGGTGCATCTGAGGATTCCATCAAAATCATGTTTATTTTTAATCTCTGGGACATCAATGAGAGAGAGGGCTTGAAAGAATTTAAAGAGAAACTTGGGGTAGCTTGTTTCTGCTACAACTGAGGGAACATGCAGGATATTTCCTCTCTGATCTGGGTGATCCTGTTCCTTTTCCTTTGACAGAGTCTGTCTTTATGCAATAAAGGATTTAGTATGAGAAGTTAGAAATGACTTCCATTTCAGAGTTTGCTAAGATAAGGTCACTCATGCTGAATGTCCAGCAAAACACTCTTCAAAGTGACACCTATGGATAGAGACTGGCTAGGTTGTAATCTGGCTGCTAACAGTCCCTGGAGAGAATGGAGTAGCAAACTGTTATTAGCTAAGATCTGCTGCTTTTTTTTAAAAAAAGCAAATGATTGGGAGCTCAAGTACCGAATCTTTTGTTGGGCAATGTGATAAATTTTTGCTTTCTTTTTAACTGGTACCTCCTGCAGCTCTTATAAAAGAGACTTGTGTTTTCGCGATACTGCCCCTTTAAAAACTGACTTGCCTGACGTGCTGGAGTGTTCCGTTTCAGAGCTGAGGCCATTATTAATTTCAAAAAAAGCTGTACTTTGTGGTGTCAGGATAAGTGAAATGCTTTGCTTTCCTGCAGGCACGTTTTGAGATAGGTTTGAGAGGCATGGGTAGTGTTAACCATAATTCTGGGGCCTTGCAGACCATGAGAAGGAGACCCCGCTGTTTTCGTGTTGAGTGCTCCTGAGGAAGATTTCACCTTTTTGTGCAGTTTAATTTGTTCTCTTTCAGCTTTATTGCAGGCTGTGCCTACACTGTCCTGGTTTTTAGAGCAGCTTATGTAATTACATCTGTTGTGCTTGGCCTACCCAGAACCTGTAGATGCTCATTTGGAGCTCTTGGGATATCATTTGTAGTTGCTGCCAAAATATCCTTACCTGCAGGTACCACAGTGGGGCCTTTGGATTTGACAGACTCAGCAATGCATTCCTTTGCCAGTTTAGCATTTGTTTGCTCTTGTAAAGAGAGCAGTGAGTGCCTGTTACCGTGGATGAAAAACTGGCAATGTGGATGGAAGGGGAGAAGCAGTGCATGCCCAGTGAGGACTTCTTAACTTATAGTGGGCATTAGGGAGCAGTAGTCCGTGCTGACAGCAATCGGGTGATGTTACCTTCAGTGTGCCTGCATTAGTCAGTCCTCACATATGGGTGACGTCTGCACTGTCGGAGCCCTTGCGGAAGCACCCCCAGCTTTCAAAGAAAGCCTTTGGGAGATTCTACCACGCATGCGTGGTACCCTTCCCGCCCAAGGGTGCTATCTTGCTCAGTCTCCTTTTTTTCTGCAGAGCCCTTCAGAAGTCTGTCTAGCTTGTCCCTGGAAAAAGTAGATTTTTTTTCAGCCTGAGTTTCATACTCACCTCTGGTAGCGCACCGGTACTCTTCCCACCACCCTATTTCGGCATCAAGTTTGGGTCCTTCTGTAGTTTTTTCCTTCTTGGTGTCTTCGTGCCTTTTTTCCAACTGGCAGCTTGTCGAGTCTTCGACCTCTCTGGGGTACTTTTTTCCCCATGGCTACCAATGGTTTTAAAAAGTGTGATTGGTGTGCCAAAATTGTTTTTGATTGTAACACACACGACTGCTGTCTTCGCTGTCTTGGGCCAGACCACGACCCCACAACATGCGGTCTCTGCAAAAAGATGTCCAACAAGGCACTTAAGAGTCACCAGCAGCTGCACGATAAGTTTTGCCCCCAAGTCCCAGGTACCTCCTAAGGCCAAGGCCTATTCTGAAGCCATGGCATCTCGGGGTAGCTCTACAGAACTTGAGCGGCACCGTGGTTCTTCAGATAGGGAGTCTCCCTCGAGGAAACCCAAGAAGAATTAGACGACCTTGAAGAAGGCGTCCCTGGACTGATCCAACAGGCCAGGCACATACTGAGCCAGGTCCACAGTCCGAGACTCTTGTCTGAGGGATCAGAGAGGGAACGGTCTGCTAAGGTCCCCCGAAAGGACTCTACCTCGGACCAGCCTCAGTCGCCAGACACCATCCTCATCGAGGATTCCCCTTCAGAGGAACTGGCACCTGGTCTGATTCCTTCGGTGCCCATGCCAGTGGCTACGGAGCCTTCTGGACTGGAGTCCAGAATGGTGGACTTGGAGCACAGTTTGTCTGCCTTCATGGACCAGGAGCGGGCACTGTTTGTTTATTTATTTATTTATTTATTTAACTGTATTTATATCCCGCTTTTCACCGGGTCAAAGCGGCGTTACATACAAGGGTGGGGAAATTAAGTATAAGGGTGGGGCCATCACCAGGGAGGCAACATTGATGATTTTGACATGAGACAGACTTTGGACATGGACAGGTTAGTGCAGCTTTGGATCAAAGGGTCATGGTGGGCGAGATCAGAGGTTGGTGCACTTTTTGTTGTCCGGTATGACCGTTTCCTCCACACTGACCACTGGGCCCTCGACATCGAAGACGTCCCCGGAGGTCGAGTCGATCCTCGAGATCCTTCGGCCTCGAGTCGATCCTCGGCCAAGATTTCGATCCACTTCCCACTCGACGGGGCTGCGATCATTCCCAGCCAGTGCACTTGGTGCTAGCTGCAGGACCTTTAAGGGCTGGGGTCAGCCCAGGGTCCGCAGACCATCTTTCCATCGAGTCCTCGACAGACTACTCAGAGTGGGAGATGGAGGATGAGGGGTCGCCCGACACCTGTCACCATCGCGATGTCCCCTCAGACTCTCCCACCTCAGAGCCCCGGTGGCAGTCTCTGCCGGAGGACAATGGCATTCCTTGACTTCGTTAGGGACATGTCTAAGACGCTAGTGTTCCCGTCGGAATCGGAAGAGGATCCTCGGGCAGAGAAGCTAGAAATCCTCCAGTACAAGGCCTCTCCGAGGGAATTGCTGATGGTGCCCATCCTTCCCATCCTGGAATGGCTAATGCTTCATATGTGGGAAACACCGGCATCAGTGCCAGTGGTGAGCAAGCAGCTTGTCTCAATGTATTGAGTCCACCGGAACCTGGGCTTCCAGAAATCATAGCTGCTGCACAACTCCATGGTGGTGGAGGCAGTCATGCATCAGCCGAAGAGTCAGAAGATGTACTCCTCTGTGCCTCCCAGCAGGGAGGGGCACACCTTGGACACCCTCAGCAGAGGGTGTTATCAGGGCTCGATGCTCATCGGTCACATCCAGGCCTACCAGCTGTACCTGGGCATGTACCTGAGAAACCTGGTGAAGGAAATTGCTGGGTTCTCGGCTGCTCTGTCCAAGGAATCCCTGCAGCGATTCAGGAACCTAGCCAAGGCCATCTGTGAGTGCTCTAAGTTTGTCTCGGGCAGCCTATGACATCTTTGAGTTGGCGGCTTGAGTAGCAGCAGCAGCAGGCATCGGCACTCGACGCCAGGCTTGGCTACAATCATATGATCTTGAGCAATGGGTTCAGGACAAATTGGTCAATGTCCCATGCTAAGGAGAGAACCTCTTTGTCAAACCTTTGACTGACAAGGCTGCCGAGCTGGAGACAAAGTTTATGACGAGGACCAGGCTCTCTAAAAAGACCGCTGCCCCTCCCTGATGGAAGGGCTCGGGTAACAAGCCCTTCTACCCAAGGAAAGGGGTTGCTTACAGAAACTACCCACCTTTTCAGGCCTCCCCGGCATCCCAGCAGGCCAAGAGACAGGGGCATGGCCCTCGTAAGCAGAAAACTCCCAAGCCCCAGCCCAGCCAGGGTAGAGTTTTTGATTCCTTGGGCATAACCTCTCCACCCCAAGGTCGTCAGCAGCCCACAGGGGGGCATCTGATCCACTATGCCCAAAGGTGGCTATCACCACAGGTTCCTGGGCAATTCGGGTAGTCAGGGAGGGCTACCTCCTCCATCTGACTCAGATACCTCCCCCTTACTTTCCAGGAGTGCCCCTGAGATCTCCCCTTCACCAGGACCCTCTACTGAAGGAGCTGGCAGGTCTTCTCGAGGAGAAAGCGGTAGAACCAGTACCCCACCATCTTAAGGACAAGATGTTCTACTCCAGGTACTTCCTCGTGCCAAAAAGTACAGGAGGCCTTAGGTCCATCCTCGACCTATGCAACTTTAACAAGTTCCTTTTGAGGGAGAAGTTCAAGATGCTCTCCCTTGGAACATTGCTGCCTTACTTCCAGCAGGGAGATTGGCTATGCTCCTTGGATCTGAAGGATACCTATATCCACATCCTCATTCCCTCCAACCACAGGCAGTACCTGCGGTTCATGGTGGGGGGGGGGGGCACTACCAATACAGGGTGCTGCCTTTCGGCTTAGCCTCCACCCCAAGAGTCTTCACAAAATGCCTGCCAGTTGTATCCACCTTCCTCTGCCCCCAGGGGGTCTTTGTCTTCCCCTACCTAGACTACTGACTCATAAAAGGAGGCACAGCCTCAGAGGTGCAGCAGGCGACTGCACACACCATCCAGGTCCTGCAACACTTGGGGTTTGTGATAAGCTACCCCAAGTCCCACCACCTCCCGACAGTGTCTGGAGTTCATAGGGGCAAGACTGGACACCTTCCAGGCAAATGCCTTCCTGCCCGGAGACCGAGCCGACCGCCTCAGGACTCTGACCCTGGACATACAGCTCTGCCCCTAGGTACCCGCTTGGCTGCTTCTGTGCCTGCTCGGGCACATGGCCTCCACGGTCCATGTAACCCCAGATGCCCCCCTCCACATTTAGGGCTGTGCATGGTGCCTTCAGGACCAGTGGCCACAGGCGATGGGATGCCTCTGGGACAAAGTCTCAGTGACTCGCCATTTGACAGACTCCCTGACCTGGGGGCAGAGTCCCCAATACCTTTAGATGGCGATGCCCTTTTAAGCCCTGAGTCCTCACCACGGATGCCTCCCTGCTCAGCTGGGGAGCCCACTGTGAGGAACTCCTCACTCAGGGCAGCTGGTCGCAGGACGAGAGCAACCAGCAGTTCAACCTCCTGGAGCTACGGCAATATACTTAGCCCTCCCTGCCTTTTGCCACCGCCTACATCACCAGCCGGTGTTGCCTTCCAAAAAAGCCTCCACTATGAAACTACAGTACATGGGTTTAAATCGAAAATATCCTTGCTCAGAAGGAAGCAAAAGAATCTGCACCTCAAGGATACTTTTAGCAGTATTTTTTTCACTTCATCTTCCTTTGGGATAAGCATTTTTTTCATTACAGGTGCAACTGAGCACCATAGCATCCCACTGGCAGTGCACTGCATGGCGCTAGATATTGTGGCATCCCTTAATTTCTAAATGCATGAAGTTTATTTGTCATTCAGTACCTCCAGTTTGTTTAGGTCCCAATGAACTAGAAACTTTTTAATCCAGCTCATGAAACACCTATTTGAACCACTCAGTTTGGTAGAATTTAAAATTTTGAATGTTCTATTCCTAATAGCCATCACCTCAGCATGCAGTGTGTATATAAACTGTGGGTTCTGGTTTTCTCTAATTCTTCCTTCATAGGCACTAAGAAAACCATTAAGTTCCTGTTACAAGTCTTACATATCAATCAGTCCATGAAGCTTTGGGAAGAAGGTGCAATGGGGAATAATTTAGGTACCCCATACTCTAAACAGGCTGTAGAATGCTTTCTGGAAAGGACTCAACATAAAGACTATCCAGCATTTTGTGTCCTTTGACCCTAGCAGGCTGAGTGCAGCTTGTCCTATTGGCTGGCAAATTGCATGGCATGTCGTTAACACATAAGTAGCCTTTAACCTAAGGACACAATGAAGGTGTATTAAATAAGAGCTGTGTTCTCAACCATCACATGGTCCACTGTTAATACCTTCACATTATACCACTGTTTGGACAACCTCTTATGAGGCCTTGAAGAGATTTTCAAGATATCTGTTCTCCCCACTTATGTAACTCATGAACCTGCAGAGAATACCTGCAACAGGTATTCTCTGCTGAGGTTCACCATTATAATCCCCCCCCCAGCTTGGTTTAATGGTGGGAGCATTATGAAGCTTAAAGCATGCACAATAAGTGCTGTCTGTCTTTATTACGATGTGCTGGAAAAAATGTTTACTTGGCACTGTCAGATGGCCCATGCATGTAACTGAACACATGTTAGTTAACTATTTTTGTTTTCTTACCCAATTATGCAGTAAAAAAATCTATGCTAACCCATCTAGCAGTAAACACATTAAATAGCTTAGATTACGTTATATTTACACAAACTTTAGAGCAGCAAATTGGATTGGGTTGTTTGAGATTTACATATGCATTGTGGTAACTTAGCATGTATTGTTTTACTGGATTATGAAAATAGGGTACTGTTTCCATAAGATAAATATGGATCTAATGATCATATGACAGAGTGCTAAAAAGTTGTTGGTTCTGAAACTTTTTTTTCTTTTTCTGCTACAGGCTAAAAACAGAGAGCTACTTAAACAGGTTGCGGCATTGTCAAAGGGTAAAAAGTTTGATAAAAGTGGCAGTATACTAACATCTCCTTGAAGAAATATTTGCTGGCTGTAGTGTTTTTACTTCGTTTAAATATGGGTAATTCTGTGAAGCCCTTAAACTCTGTACAGTGGGGGAAAACTCCCCATCTCACATCAGATTTGGTAAGCATGTTTCATGTACCTTTTTTTTTTAATATGCAGCTTTCATTTATTGTCTAAACAGTCACAGAATACAAAACTTCAGCTGGATTGAAGGAACTTTTTTAGGTTCGTGTGTTGTGTTTTTTGGCCTGCAGTAGTTTTCAAACCATTGCATAGAAGAAACACTACAACAGTGTTTTGGCTTTTTAACACAAGATGCAATAAAATAGGAACGCTATTTTTACGGAGTTTTAAAGCAAATGGTAACTCCAGTCTTATACTATGCTAACAGTTTTCAGAGGTTGTTTTTGTATCATTTTTAGGATTTTTTTTTTTTTTAATTTAGATCACTGAGCTTTTAGAAACTCTGATTTACTTGGTATATGGTAAAGTCAGGAGGAAAATCATGGTGCTTTTACTCATTATTTCAAAAAGTGCAGTATAAATGCTACATCTTGACCCATTACATCACTTAGTGTTAGTAGTTGGTGTTTCTGATTTTCATAATATTTACGGAAAACGTTTTATACATATATTGATATTGTACAGCGCCTGAAGGTTAATGAGGTTTTTTTGTAAAAGCGACTGTAGATTTTTACTTACAAGTGCCTTTATCTTCATGTAACATTTATTTATGAAAACTTTAGTCTTTTGTACATAACACTTTGTGTTAAACTGCTGAATTCTTGGTTATGTATATATTAATGTATTTGTACGGACTATAATCAAGACAAATTTAAGCTGCTAATAAAGAGTCCAGGCTAGATTTAAAATCAGCCGAATGGACATTTTTAGTTTCTCACTTGGATACACAGGCTGTAGTATGCTCCAGGTGAAGCGTAAAAGTATTATCCAGATTGGACAATGGTTTTACATCTATCTTTGACTTTATACTAAGCTACGTTTTATGTCCAGATTTCATTCTTAAAACTGTTCGGCTTAGGCATTCTGTGGTTTCTGCATGGTGACTCATCCCTCTCTACTGCTTATGGTGCCAAACTCTTTCTAAGTAATAGAGTTCTGTCATAAGTAAGTTGTACCATCTTAAAGGTAATGTTTGAATTTGACAGATACTTAGTGCTTGTATATTTCAAGTGGTGTATTCTGCACAGGTTTAGTAGTTGAAAGCATGTCATTAACCTTCAAAGGACCAAGTCTTGAGGAATGATATACCATACTTTAGTCCTCTTGCTTGTTAAGCTGTTCATAATTAACTTATGAAAAATGATGGCTACTGTAATGTTGGTCATGTTTCAGCCTTGTAGCTTTATCCTTGAAAGGATTACAAGTGCATCAGAAATAATTTAGAAAATAGCTAGTCTTGCCTGCATACCTTTTGTCCTTTTGAGCGGATATACTTGGGAGTAGCAGAGCATCTTTTTGGTTGGGGTGGGGGGCTGGCTAACAAAAATCTGCCCTGTCCCAAACGTTTGCTAGTTGGTATTGCTGTGTGGGGCAAAACTTGATTAGGCCATGGTGTCTTACCCCATTCCACTGCCTATGATACTTTAGATGCAAAAGTGGTCTGACCTACAGTGTCATCCTTGCCCATTTATGACAAACTTTTTTTTGTGGAAGATCAGTTCAGGTGTTGTGAAAATCTGGCCTGTACAATGAAAGACCAAGTATCTAGTATTCAAAAGGATCAACCTGCATTTGCAGTGTATGCACATTTCAACAGGATGTTGCAGAGTAAGACATTTTGGTTCATGTCTGATAAAGGGAAATGGCATTTCAAATGTCTAATGACATGTAAATTGTTCAGTATCATTCCCTTGCCCTGTACAAATATCGTTTTTAGGGATTTGACCTGATTTGATTGTCACATCTTCACAGTGTGCAAATTGATCTTCGTTGTATGCATTCGAATGTAGAGTAATCTCTGCATCATTTTGCTCAAATTTGTAATCTTCATAGTGGCTACCAAATATTATATAGTACAAGCAGGGAGGAGGAGTGGAGGAGTAGCCTAGTGGTTATAGCAGTGGCTTGGCTATTAAGACCAGAGTTCAATTCCTACTGGCGCTCTATGGCTTTAGGCAAGTCACTTTACCCTCCATTGCCTCTGAAGAAAGGCCTGGCAATCTACTTCTAAACATACCTTGCCAAGAAAACCCAGGGGTTTCTGGAGTCACCAGGCATCAGCATTGACTTGATGTCACTTTTTTTTTTTTTTTTTTTAACAGGAAGCAGTGCTCAGTCAGCAGATTAAATTGGGTATTTAATATCCACTTGTTTTCATATAGGTAGCCAGTTATTTGGAAGGGAGAAAGAGGGGTAAGATTGTGCTTACCTTTTTTTTTTAAACAAGTATCAGTAAATTTAATTGTAAAAACCCAGCTCTGAAAGGGAATTTTGCTGATGAGTAGTTCAGGTGCCTTGTTAGTTGAAAACTAATAAGAATTACATTGTGGGATTACATACATTTTATATAATGTAATATACTAGAGTATCCAAAGTAATGTAGACAAAGTTCTGAAGAGGGTTGAAAGGAAATGTTAATTACTTACAAGTCCAGATTCAGATGGCAGCATCCTAGAGAATACTGAGCATTATATGATAAGTACCTTTGCATTAGATCCTGCAACAGTAGAAGCTAACTTCCATGTCCAGGAAATACTTTAGTAAAGATTTTTTCAGGCTGAAGTAGGACGTGGTAATGTAACAGCACAGAACTTTCACAGGTACCATTTTAAATACGAGACTTGTGCATGAACGAAAACAGAAACGTGAAGTTTTCTAAGATGTGCAAAGCCATTAAAAGCTAATAGTTCTGAATTCAGTGGCTATCCCATATTATTAAGTAGTAGCTGCATTCTTGAAATCCAGCCAAAAAAGTAACATTTGTCCTCCCAATAAATTTTATAAATTATTTACTTGAATGTCTTGTAAATTGCTAAGGCAGCTGCTGTGCTGTAAATTTATAAGTTTTCAGTCATAAAATTCTGATGGAAAACCATCTTTTTTTGAAGTTTACAATAAGGGACTTTTCTTTTGTTTTAATTGACTGAGCACCTGTCCTTCAGCTTTGCTATTGAATTTGATATTCATAGTTTTGAATACAATGTCCTGTCTAATTGGTTGCCCCTGAGCTGAGCTAAATGAGAAGTTTGAGGAAAATATTCAATTTCAGCTGATCAATCCCAAGTGTCTTTTAGGGGCTTCACAGTATTAAGTCCCAATTAAATTTCTTTATTCCATAACCCATTTTAACGTTTGAGGTTGTAACTGAGTCCCTAGCATGGTGTGCTGGAGCAGTGTACTTAACATAACAAACTGATGTTTTTTATGTGAATCTGCAAGGACAGTTGTACTGTATTGTGCTTTGTAGCCCATTTTCAACTGTTATTTCTTACTGGTCAATGCTAATTTTCATCTTGCTTTTGTATTTTAAGCTTGTGAATATTGCAGTCTTTTCCTTGATAGTGTGTATATTTGTCTAGATACGCATTCTGCAATGAAGCTATTCAGCTTTTCACATGTATAGACTAATGAAATACTGTACTTGCACATCTGACATTTTTGTACATTTTTTCTAAAGCCAATTATTTCATAATAAAATCTTATGAAAATCTGAAACAATTGCTGTGGTCATCCTTTGGACAGGAGCTTGTGTGTGTTTTAAAATGTGCTGTGCTTTAAAGCATTAAAGATGCTTGTGTATTGCCTAAGCAGTTGACATTGGATCTAATCAGCATCTCATGGTCACTTGTATTCTGCAGGCATATTGTATTGTTTAACTTCTGGAAAACATTTAACATTCCTTCATGTTTGGAAGCTACATTTGCATGTCCCCTGTGGATTAGATCCTTGGTGTTAACATCTGCAACTCCAGCAGTATTTGCATCAACATGGATTATTTTTTAGAAAATGGATGTATCATCCTTGCAGTTAATCATATAAACAGTATTCATATTCCTGGGCCACTGGCAATTTCCATCATGAGCAGATTTCCATCACGAGCAGATTTCAGCCATTACAGTAGAGATTTGGAAGATCGAGTTGTCACCTTTGTTTAGAATCTGTAATGGACACCTGTTTGTGCAACTGTTAGTTTGTAACAAGTAGGGAAAGAATGCAGAGCTTGGTTGAAGGAATCCCTGTGTATCCATGTGTGCAAATCTCTGTATATTTATCTGGTGAAGTTTTGAAGTTTGGTATGTGCTTTGTGCATGCTTGCATATGTGTATGTGAATGAGTGGATGTATGTATACCTGTCTTGTTTGTGTCTTTTCATGGAGAGGGCTGTTTGACAGATGCAATTCTGTAATTGCTATGTTACTGTGAAATCAGTGTTTGCATGCTGCAGCTGTTCGAACAGCTTTTCTTTGGGGGGGGGGGTTGGTGGTGGTGGGTGTGTGTGCGTCATTTCTGTTTTCATCTCTCACCACAAGCAGAAATTTAACTTGTATAGCATAGGAATATTATTCAGCTCACCACCTCCCCTTTGTGCAAATAGAGCAGCATTCTAGTTCTCCCTAGACAAGCAGGAATAAGTCTTTATATATGGAGCCCATGTGGGAACGCTCCCCAGCTCCTATTGGAAGCTTTTGGGAGGCTCTACTGTGCCTGTGTGCCTCCTTCCCGCCTGCCACCGTGGCGCCATCTTAAACCAGTCTTCATTTTTCCATGGAGCCCACTGGATGTGTTCCTGTACTTCTCTGCTTGATAATTGATCTTTCTCTCTTATGGGGATTCTGCACTTCTGGGGGGGTTTTTTTCCAACGATTGCCTGCCATTGCAGTTTTCTCTTTTCCCTTTTTATTTTTGCCATTTCAATCGCTGAATTTTCTTTCTTTTTCTGCGGCACCTCTGCCACCTTAGGCATTTGTGCACCAGCTGGGTCTTAGCTCTTTGAAATTGAGTGATGGATTTTGCTGCGGCTATCCTCCCAAACGACCTAGCCCAGAGACCGGCCAGTGGGTTCAAAAAATGTTCCCAGTGCATTAGGGCCATATCCACCACAGATACCCTTGGTTGTTGCCTTCGGTGCTGGGGACCCAGTCATCAGCCAGAGAGAAGCAACAAATCATTTTTTGGCACTCAGAAGTCCAATCCATCGTGTTCTGCATCAATGGCATCAGTCTCTAACTTCCAAGGCTGCATCGGACATTGGCGATGCATAGACATCAAGGAGTTCTCGAGCCCACTGGGCGTAAAGGACTGGTAGTGCTCCCAGAGCATTGGCGACTGACAGATCTCCTTTCGAAGATGAGGAAGGATTAGGCTTAGTCTTGGACATCTAAGGGTGATCTAACTGAGCACTGATTTAAGACTGGTAGAGAAGCACCTTTGACAAACTCTCGGAATGCATCGTGGCGTTCTTGGTGGAGCAGCATCTGTCTGCTGCATCGACATTGACCACTGTACAGCCAATCTCCGAGATGCATGCATCAGCATCAAGGTATCGAAGGGCCCCAACACCAGTGCCTACCCAGCCGATATCCCTCTCTAGCATTTCGGGGTCCAATGCCCCCTCAATCTAGAAGATCATTGGTGCATCCTCGCACTCAAAGGAGCTCCCGATACCCTCTGGTCAGGAGAAGGATCAGGCAGAGACTCAGAAGTACTTCGACTTCCTCTCTGAATTTGATTCAGAAGACTGGGTAATCGATGTGGAGTCTGAAGACTTGTCAGAGGTCAAATTTCCTGAACATCCATTGGACCTTTCTCCACCTCATGAGCGGTGAACGTTTTTATTTATTTAGTTGCCTCCTGAAGACATGGCCTTCCAGGATTTGGTAAGAGACATGGCCAAAGCCATATCATTTTCTTTGGAGACTGAGGATGAACCCAGGGCAGAAGAGTTGGAGATCCTGCAATACTCCTCTGCCTCTAAGGAGATAGTGACAGTGCCCGTGCACCACATCCTGCAGAGAGTGCAGATGAGAATGAAGAAAATCCCCTTACTGTGCCTTCAGTCAGTAGAAGGCTTGATTCCAGGTACAGAGTTCAAAAAACTCCTGGATTCGAGAAGCCTCAGCTTCTTCACCATACCTTGGTGGTCCAAGAGTTCCAGTACTCATTCCTTGGTGCCCTTGGGAAGGGAGACTCAGGCATTGGACTCTTTCGAGCAAGGGTATTTTCACAGTTCCATGCTCATATCCCACATGGCCTCTTACCAGCTGTACACGGGCATGTTCTTGAGGAACATTGTGCGAGAGAAATTGGACTACTCGTTCATGATCCTGGTGACTATGACATGTTCAAAACAGCATAGAGAGCTTCTGCCTTGGGTATTGGCGCCTGGAGACTCGCCTGGCTCCAGTCCTCTGACATGAAGCAATCGGTATAGTGCAAGCTTGCTGACGTGCCGTACCACGGAGAGAATCTCTTCGGACAACAGGTCAAAGAGAAAGCTGGCTTCATTGAAAAGCAGCATGTTACAGCTGGCTCCTCTGCAAAAGCTGGGGTGAGGTTCCTTCGGAGCATAGCCACTCTACCAGTAACCACAGTGGGAAACCTTCCGGTCGGGGAAAGGCTCACTTTTTGCTCAAAGGTGACACCTCATAACCTCAGACTAATGGGTTCTGCAGATAGTCCAAAGCGGTTACAAACTATATTTATTGGATTGGCTACCAAATTGCCCCCAAGGGTGCATCACCTCAACCCTCTGCATCAGGAACTGCTTCAGAGAGAAATCACTGCCTCTTATCAGATCTCACAATCAAGCTCGTGCTACCGGGGCAAAGAGGGTGAGGGTTTTATTCCAGATTCTTTCCGATACCCAAGAAAGCAGGGGAATACAGTCTCATGCTAGATATAACAGATCTGAACATATACTTAGTATGAGAAGTTAAGAATGATTTCTCTAGGCACCCTACTTCCTTATCTTCAAAAAGGAGTTTCGCTATGCTCCCTGGATCTAAAGGATGTGTATACCCACGTACAAATACATCCAATTCACAGGAGGTATCTCAGATTCATCCTAGGAAACACTTCCAGTATAGTGTGTTGCCTTTTGGTCTAGTCTCAGTGCCTCATGTGTTCACAAAGCATTGGAATTAATAGGCGAGAGCCTTCCTTCCGCATGACAGCTTCAAACTGATAGCACTAGTGCAGAAGACTCTATAGAGTCAGCAGGTATCAGCTCACAGGTTGTTGACTGTGCTAGGCCACATAGCCTCTACAGTGCATGTTGCATCCTGGGCACACCTCCATATGAGGCATGCTAGTAGATTCTGAGGATTCAATGGACTCAAGCCACAGATCAACTCAGGAGTCACCTATGTTACCAATCCTCTCGTTCAGTCACTGTGATTGTAGACAATAAACACCAATTTGTTCAAATATCTCCCCTTCCAAATTCCTCCATCCCCAAGTTTTGACAACACTAATCCAGGCTTGAATGAAGAGCTCACCTTGATAAGTTTCAAGCCCAGGGTGATTGATCCGTCTAAAAGTCTCCACCAGATCAACTTCTTGGCATTAAGAGCTCTCGCAAACACTCTAAATGGTTTCCGAGATCGGCTGGTCAACCAAAGTGTTCTGATTCAGACCAGCAGTCAAGTCGCCATGTTCTACATCATCAAGCAGGGAGGAACAGGCTCGTACCTCCTGTATTGGGTAGCGGTCAGGTTGTGGAAGTTTGCCATCACACAGGGGAGATGGATATGAGTGCCACATACCTGCTAGGTGAACAAAACACTCTGGGAGACACTGTCGAGTCCTCAATCCACACGGGTGAACACTGCACAGAGAGGGTATCACTCACATTTTTGGGAGTGGGGCACCCCCTCAATAAATCTGTTCACCACTCCACAGAATGCCCAGATGGATCAGTTCTGTTCCAGGGTAAGATCACACAGCAGACTAGCCTTGGATGGGGGGGAGGGTCATCTGTATGCGTATTCTCTAATCCCTCTCATTGCAAAGACCCTCCTGGAGCTCAAAACAGACAGAGGCATGATGATTCTCATTGCTCCTTACTGGCTCAGACAGCCTTGGTTTCCCCTCCTGCTACAGCTCTCCAATCAGGAACCGCTCTAACCACTCTGGCTCAGCCACATGCCTGATCTGATTTCTCAGGAAGATGGGATAATGTTACACCCCAACATCCAGTCCTGAGCCTTCACAGCGTGGATATTGAGATTTTATTTTATTATTTTATTTATTACAGTTTCTTTTATACCGTGCTATTTGAGATCAGTGCGGTTTACAATGAACGTTAAAACTGCACATCTCAGTTTAGTGATTTGTGCTTACAATAAACAGGTATAATAACTTGGGTATACAATTAAACAAGTTTCTTAACAGGGAGAACATGATAAATATATACAGGCCACTTAATGTAACTATATAAAGGGTTATATGAACAGCACAAGCTTCTCAAGGTGGGAGGAGGTTAACGTGTGGAGATGCTAATGTCTGAGCTGAATTGATGTGGCCGATGTCTTTTTGGTCTCCAGGAGGGTCTGAATGAGTGTCTTATTCCTGCAAATGGAAGTGGTTTCTGGTCTGGTGTGAGGGGCAAGGCCCTAGATCCTTTGATTTGTTCTAAACAAAAACTACTTGAGTATCTTCTGCACCTCTCTGAGCCAAGTCTCGGAGAGGTGCAGAAATCCGATTCCGGCAGGGTCTACCTCGGTGCACTTGGAACTTATCGAGGTGTGGAAGGAAAGTCCACCTCATGCAACCTTTGGTTGTTTGCTTTATATGGGGTTTGCTTCTCATGAAGCCTCCCTACAAACCTTCTGCAGTGTCTTCGGACTTCAATGTGGTAATTGCGCAGCTCATGAAAGCTCCCTTAGAGACATTCCATTCCTGCCCTCTGAAGTTTTTGACCTGGAAGGTGCTCTTTCTGTTGGCAGTCACTTCAGTGCGCAGAGTGAGCGATCATCAAGCGCTAGTAGTTCATCCACCTCACACCAAATTCTATCATAATAGTGGTCTTCTGTATTCATCCTGAGTTCTTTCCAGAAGTGATATCTGATTTCCATCTTAATCAGTCAATTGTTGTTCCAACATTCTTCCCAAGGCCTCATGCCCATATAGGGGAAGCTGCATTTCACATGTTGGACTGCAAATGAGTCTTAGCCTTCTATTTAAAGCGGACAAAAGCCATAGAAAGTCCATCCAATTTTTTGTTTTTTGACTCCAGCCAGCTAAGGGCTGCCATTTTCAAACACTCTCAATTTAACTAGCAGAGTGCATCTCTTTTGCTTATAGCCAGGCAGGCCTGAGCCTTGGTCATGTCATAGCTCACAATGTCAGAACTATGGCTGCGTCGGTGGTCTCTTACACTCTTTCTCCATGGAAGAGATCTGCAGGGCTGCTTATAGTCCTTTGTCCACACATTCAGATCTCACTACTGTCTAGATGGCGACTCTCAGCGTGACGACAACTTTTTGGCCAATCTGTGTTCTGGAATCTGTTTGGGGATTACTATCAAACTCCATCCCCACAGGGTGGGTAAAAAAAAAAAAGGGGGGGGGGAGAGAATCACTGCTATTGTACATAGTTGGTCTTTTGACTGCTGACCTGTTGCCATTACTCACACAGTTGCCCCTGTTGGACTTATCTGCATTCTCCTCTGTTTTCAGTAGCCTGTAGCTAGGGATTCCCATATGTGAGGGCTTATTTCTGCTTGTCCATGGAGAAAAGATAGTTACTAACCTTTAGCAGGTGTCCTCGGTGGACAGCAGGAATAAGTCCTCACAGCCCTCTCGCCTCCCCGATGAGCTTATTCTGCTACAGCTAAGCTATCAGACTGGTTTAAGAAATGGTGCCGCTGCGGCAGATGGAAAGAAGGCACACAGGCAAGGTGGAGCCTCCCAAAAGCTTCCAATAGAAGCTGGGGAACATTCCCACGTGAGCTCTGTTGGAGGACATCACTCATATGTGAGGTCTTATTCCTGCTGTCCACAGAGGACACCTGCAACAGGTGAGTAATTATCTTTCCTTATCGTCTCTCCAGTTCAGTCCTCACCTCTGGGTAGTGCACCTCCTCCTGCAGCTTGGAGACAGGGCTTGTCAAACTTGTGACATCACTGGCTATATCCTGCTGGCTTCTCCCACCAGCCCCCCAGTGTGCCCAGTTTCAATGCAGCTGGAGGTAGTGAGCCTAAGTGATGGGCTCACTGAGGAGCGGATAGGGAGCATTAGTTTAGGTTATTTACAGTGAGGTTCTTATTTCTTTTGGGTTGTTAGTCCCGTGCAGGATTCTGTATATTTAAAAAGAAAAAAAAATTAGAGGGAGTATCTCTTTAAGAGGGGAAGGGGAAATATAAGAGGACAGCTTTCTCTCTTCCCTCGCGTGTGGAAAAGTGGTCTGCCCACTCTTCTCTCCAGAACTGTACGGAGAGGAGTTGTGCTGGTCCTTACCGGATGTTGCACTGTCTTCGGCAGGTACTGCTGATCCCGCCAGCGGTAGAAACACCATGGATCTTTGGCGCTCTTTTTCAGGCTGGTGCGACGGCCAGCCCAATCGCAGCTCTCTGCAGATTAGAGCTGTCGGTATGCCGAGCGGGGAAAGGTAAGTACTTTAGATTTCCCTCTGTCCTCAAGAGCAGTCCTGGGTGGCATTTTTCTAGCAGCGTGGGGATCCTCGCGGCCTGCGACCGCGTGTGCAGCGCTTTCTTAATTGAGCATGGCTGAGGAAATTCACGGACCTGTATTTCTCCCGCGCTTTTGTTAGCAATCGGAGAGTCAGTTTTTTGGGGACAGGAGCGTTGCCATAGCTTATCCTGATAATTGTTTGGTGTTGGTTTTCTGGTTTTAGTAGTTTTAGGTTGTTAAAAAAAAATATATATTTGTAGAGGCAGACAAAGTGCACAGTTAGGTAGTGCTTTGTTGATGGGCATTTTAGGGACACACTGGGTCGGGGGCCCACTAATGCCGTCGCGCCCTCAGTGTTTGGTTTGTGGGTCGTGTAGGGGCGCAGTGTCGGATGCAGGAGTTTGTCGGGGCTGCGCTACGGAGGCGATCAGTATGGAGCAGGGGCTTTTCACCAAGCCTATTGAGGGGAGCCAGGGACTTCCGAGTGGGGGCAAAGGTGGGTGTTCCCTGGAGTCATCTGTCGTGCCCTTGGCAGACAGTTTGGTCATGCGGGGAACATCCTCTACCCCTTTGGCTTCTGGGGCGGCCCTTGGTGGTTTTTCCTCGGATTTTGTGTTGCTTATGCATCAGGCATATGTGCGTAGTCAGGTGTCAGCCGCGGATTTGCCTCTGGTGGGGCAGTTGGGGAACCAGGTTACCGTGGAGAAGGTTGGACTTAGTGGCTCTAGACCAGCGGGCAAGATTGCTGGATGACCAGACACTTGATGCGGAGTGGCTGGAAGGTGAAGACTTGGATATAGAACCTGAAGCAGGACTAGAAGAGTTGGAGGAAGGAGAATTTCAGGAGCCTGAGGACCAGGCTAGGATCATCAGTGTGTTTAGGAAAGATAAATTCACTGCGCTCATTACGGAGTCGCTGCAAGCTCTCAATCTGTCTGCTGTACAGCCAGCGGAGGATGAGGGGCTGGAGGACCCTCTCATTCAAGCCGTGCGTAAGACGCAAGCTGTGTTTCCGGTTCATCGTGTGGTTAAGCAGATGATTCAGGATGAATGGGATGTTCCAGAAGCAGGATTGCGAGGAATTAGATCTATGAATCTGCTTTATCCACTGGCAGATCAGGAAAGAGATTTGTTCCGTTCTCCACATGTAGATTTATTTATTTATTTGACAACTTTTATATACCGCCCCTTCCCGAGATCAGGGGCGGTTTACATAGAACGTAATGCAACATTGCAACTATTCACAAAAAACAAGTCTTAGATGCAGCCGTGTCGGCTGTCACGAAGAAAACAACCATTCCGGTGGAAGGTAGTGCGGCTTTGAAAGAGGCACAGGATAGGAAGGTGGACACCTTGTTGAAGCAGGCCTTCGATGTTAATGCTCTTGCTCTACAGGCTACTATTTGTGGCGCTTGGGTAGCAAGAGCATGTCTTCGTTGGTCGCAGAGATTTATTTATTTATTTATTTATTTTTGCACTTTCCTATACCGCCCCTTCCAGAGATCAGGGGCGGTTTACAGAGAACAAGTTAAAACCATTGAACATTGAATTACATAGAACATTTTGGCACAAAAAATAACTATGATACATGGAACATGTTGAACTATTTAGCAATTTTACTATTTACAGAGAACTAATTTACAACAGTTGTTTACTATTTACAGAGAGCTATTTAAAAGCAGCATTGATGAGTTGATTATCATATAGTAATACAATGTACACTGTTATCAATGAAGATATGGAATGGGGCATGATATTTTGAATTAGGTAGGATAAACCTGTGTCAGTTGGGTCGTGTATTCTTGTGTTATATGATCAAGTGTAGGGGCTGTAAGCTGTAGTAGTGTTGGGTGATGAGATATGAGACCTTCCTGAAAGAACGAAGGTCGTTAATGTATCTTAAGTTAAGAGGTAGCTTGTTCCATTGCTTTGGTGCATAATAAGAGAAGGCAGTATTGGTTATTTGCTTCAGGTTTCTCACAGAGTTAGGAATTTGAAGCATGTTGAGGTTTGCTGCTCTTCTTATTCTGTTTTCTAATGGGGTATGAATTAATGTTGAAAGATGTGAGGGGGCTAGGTCGTTAACGAGTTTAAAAACGGTGATTAGGGTTTTATATTGAATCCTATTTGCTATCGGTAGCCAGTGGAGAGCGTATAAAATTGGGGAGATGTGGTCAGAAAGTTTGGCTCTAAAAATGATCCGAGCTGTGACATTCTGGGCTCTTTGTAGGATGTGTAAATTCTTCTTAGATGTACCTTGCAGTAATCCGTTACAGAAATCTAAATGTGGCATTATAAGAGCCTGGACAACTGTTCTGAAATCATTAATGTCAATGAGGGGTCTAAGTTGCTGGATGGTTCTGAGTTTAAAAAATATTGTTTTAGCGGTCTGCTTCATGTGATGTGACATGCTTAGTGTTTTGTCTAGGGTAACTCCTAGATATTTTACTTCCGATATGACTGGAAGGGTGATGTCTATCAGTTTAATGACAGATGGAGGGGTGAAGTTACAGTTTCGGCATACAAAAAGAGCTTCAGTCTTTTTGAAGTTTATATCCATATGAATTGAGCGGAGCCACTGAGCTGCTTCAGATAGACAAGTAGCGATTTTGTCATAATTAGGGTTATCTATGTCACAGGGGGCAAACAACATAATGTCGTCTGCGTAGATAAAATAGTTTAGGTTGTGGCATTTAAAGATTTTGCAAATCGGTTGAAGATAGAGATTGAAGAGTAAGGCAGAGAGAGAAGATCCTTGAGGGATCCCTTGCTCTTGTGGGAATGGAAGAGATTGGGAATTATCTACCTGAACATATTGGAAACGGTTTGATATGTAGGATTTAAACCAGTTAAAAGTTTTTCCTTTTAAGCCTAATTGTGATAGCCTGGATAAAAGGGTGCTGTGATTCACACTGTCAAAGGCTGAGGAAATATCAAGGAAGATAAGTAAGAAAGCCTGCTTAACATTATCCATGCCTTGAAATTAGTGAGTCAAAAAGGGATATAAGTAAAGTTTCTACCCCATAAAACGGGCGGAAACCATATTGGTGCTCATCTAGAGGGAAATTGGTATCAATATGATCTTGTAATTGTGTTTGAACTACCTTCTCAATGATTTTAGCTAGAAAAGGTATACTGGCAATGGGGCGGTACGAAGAGGGGTCATTACTGTTGAGAGTTTTATTCTTTAATAGAGGGCGAATTGCTGAAAACTTGAGGTCATCTGGCATGATGCCTTGAAGAAGAGATTGGTTTACTAAATTCAATATGTATGGGGCAAGTTCCGATTTGGTTGCTTTAATCCAAGATACTGGACAAGATACTCTACAAAAGGTTAAAAAGCAAAAACGGCCAAAATGGATGACGGAAGAAACTCTGAAAATTGCCCAGAAACGCAGAGAAGCTAAAGCCAAAGGAGAAAGAAAGACAATCGCAGAACTCAACAGAGATTTCCAACGTGCAGCAAGACAGGACAAGGAAAAGTACTACAATGACACTTGCAAGGAAATAGAAGCAGAAACTATTAGAGGAAGAACAAGATCGGCTTTCCTAAAGCTGCGAGAGTTAAAGAAAAAGTTCCAGCCTCGAATTGGAATGTTACAAGATGCTCAAAGTTCTATGTTGAATGATGCTGAGAAGATCAAGAAAAGGTGGAAGGAATATACAGAGTTTTTATATGATAAAGATCAAGTGGACCAACAGCCGTTTCAACCTATACCTTATGATCAGGAACCATTGGTGATGAAAGAAGAAGTTGAAGCAGCATTGAAAGCCTTATCAAAGAACAAAGCACCAGGCATTGATAGCATTCCCATAGAAGTATTGCAGCAATCTGATGCAGCTGTTACCGTACTTACAAGGCTCTGCCAAGAAATATGGAAGACAACATCATGGCCAACTGACTGGAAAAGATCTGTGTTTATACCAATACTAAAGAAAGGTGATCCAACTGACTGTGGAAATTATCGCACAATCGCTCTGATCCCACATGCCAGCAAGATTCTACTGAAGATTATTCAAAAGAGACTACAGCCATACCTAGAACAAGAACTACCTGAAGTGCAAGCAGGGTTCAGGAAAGGGCGAGGAACGAGAGACATCATTGCGGATGTGAGATGGATCCTTGAAAAGACTAAAGAATACCAAAAGGATATCTATTTGTGCTTTATCGACTATAGCAAGGCTTTTGACTGTGTAAACCATGAGAAACTCTGGGCCACATTAAGAAGCATGGGTATACCAGAACACCTGATCGTTCTCTTGCGTAATCTGTACATTGATCAAGAAGCAACAGTTCGAACGGAACAAGGAGAAACAGAATGGTTTAAAATAAGCAAAGGTGTAAGACAAGGCTGCATACTTTCCCCCTACCTGTTTAATTTATATGCAGAACAAATCATCAGAGAAGCAGGACTGTATGAAGACAACAGAGGTGTGAAGATTGGTGGAAGACTCATCAACAACCTTCGCTATGCTGATGATACCACATTATTGGCTGAAAGCGAAGATGATCTGAAACATTTGCTTCTCACAATCAAAGAACATAGTCTCAAAATGGGCCTGCACCTTAATGTAAAGAAGACAAAGATCATGACAACTGGCATAATCAACAGGTTCATCGTTGAAGGAGAAGAAATTGAAATTGTGAACAACTTTAACCTACTTGGATCAACTATCAATAAAGAAGCAACAAGCAGTCAAGAAATCAGACGACGCATTGCTCTTGGCAGAATGGCTATGAAAGACCTAGATAAGATTCTCAAGAGCAGAGATGTGTCTCTCCATACAAAGATTCGACTTGTTCTCAAGCCATGGTATTTTCAATAACATCATATGGATGTGAAAGCTGGACAGTGAAAAAGACAGACAGGAAGAAAATTGATGCCTTTGAATTATGGTGCTGGCGGCGAATACTGTGTATACCATGGACTGCCCGAAGAACAAACCAGTCGGTACTAGAGGAGATCAAACCTAAGCTTTCTTTAGAAGCTCAGATGACAAGACTTCGACTTTCATACTTCGGACACATCATGCGAAGAGAGAGATCATTAGAGAAAGACATCATGCTTGGCAAGATAGAAGGTCAACGCAAAAGAGGAAGGCCAGCAATGAGATGGATCGCTACAATAACAGCAGCTACGGGTACCAGTCTGTCATCAATGAGCCGCCTGACTGAAGACCGAACACAATTTAGGATAGCTATCCAGAGGGTCGCCATGAGTCGACTCCGACTCGACGGCACTTAACAACAACAACACTGGACAAGGATCTAGTAATGCGGTGGTGGTATTGAGGTTTGATATGGTCTCTAGAAGTTGTTTATTTGATATTAAGAGAAAAGAGTTCCATTCAATGATGCTATTTGCTGTGGTAGATGCCAGGGTAGCACTAGGACGGGTACTCAGTTTGAGTTTGCTGGGAAAGTGGTTTGCCAGGAGTTGGGGGTCAATTAATGTGTTGTTAGAAGTGTGTTCAGGAACTTTAGAAAGGGATTTAATAATCTCAAAAAGCTCCCTTGGTCTGTTGATGGCTTTTGATAAGGTTTTTGTATGGTGTAGCCTTTTTGAAGTGTTTATAGCTTCTTTATAGGTCTTGAGGTTTGCGAAATATTGTACCCTAAATCCTGGGCTTTTTGTCTTACGCCATTTAGCTTCTAGTTTCCTGAGGTTCTTTTTTAGAACACTAAGCTCTGAGGTGTACCATTTCTCAGATGACTTTCTTCCTGATCTTTTATTTGTGGGCAAAGGTTTAGCTTCTGCCCCTACAACAGAATTCCAGATTGATACAAGTTCATTGAGATTGTTTGAGTCAATATCCAACTTTGTGGAGATTGATTCCAGGAAGTTTTCCTTGTTAAACTTGCGGTATCTATGGTCTATGTGTTTGGTATTGATATGTGCTATGTTAGGGGGTTGGAAAGGGAGAGAGAAGTGTATCATGAAATGATCGGACCAAGGTACCTGAGTTGCGGTAGGTAGATTAAATTGAGGTAGTTGTGTGTAGTGTAATGAAAGGAATATTAAATCAAGGGTGTTACCTTTGCAGTGAGTAGGGTGCGTAATTATCTGTTTAAATCCCATTTCATCCATTGCTTCAAGGAAGGATAGTTCCTGGCATTTTGGTAGAAAGGCAAGGTTAAGAATCTCCTAAGATAACAGAAGGTTTCCTCAATGAGGATTTACACACAACCTCAAGGATAGTGTCTTAAGCTCTGCATATCAGGTGTGGGGGGTCTATATATAAGGCAGATGGCCATAGTTTGACTTTCTATTTTGAGGATATCAATTCCATCATGTTTATCAAGTAAGGTGGATGAAAAGTTGAGGTCAGTTTTAACTATTATTAGGACTCCTCCACCTCTTTTTCGGTCCCTATTACAGCTGAATATAGTATAACCATGCATTTTCAGCTGATTAAGAAGAACTGAATCAGATTCATTTAGCCAGGTTTCAGTTATACAAAGAAGGTGAGGTTTTTCGTCAGAAATTAGGTCAGTCATAATTGGGATCTTATTTCTAATCGATCTAGCATTGATGAGTATACATTTTAGTTGTGTGGTCTGGGTAGTGTCCTTCTTGGGGTTATCCATTGGTATTAGGTTTAAATGGATTAATCTTTGAACATTGGTATGCAAGTAGGTGCGTGATCTACCCAAGTAGGGATGTCTATTATCATATCTTTGGATGGTATGTCTGGGTCTGTATGGGATGATGTGAATGTGTGCAGGTTTAGGAATGTTTATAGCTGGGGTTAAAGAGTGAATGGGGGGAGTGTGAGAAAGTAAAAACAATAGAGTAAACATCAGTATGTTTAGGGTGAGTGCTAAACATCTTCCAAATTCCATATTGGTTGATCAAGCGTAGATTTGTGACTAGTGAGTGGAAAGCAAAGTAGGTGTTAGCATAAATATTATAGGATATAATCTATAACAATAGTACAGTATACTATGATATATATATATATATATATATATAAGCAAAAATCAGCAATCGTAATATCTTAAAAATAAATAGGCGACACTAACGCCAATTAGTAGGCGTTGTGTGGAAGAGAGGCATGTGATGAAAAGCTGGAGAGCTTGCCTGGAATCGGATTACATTCATTAAGGATCGGATTATATTCGTTGTATGAGAGCCAAACGGTCAGCCTAGGGCTGACTTACCATTAATGTCCAACAAACTTAGAGTTGCTAGTGTTCCCGCATGCTTCTGTGGTCAGCAGTTGAGTGTTCCGTGAGACCTCGACCGTTGCAGTTGGGGATGGACTGGCCTGTATGAGTGAAGATGCGGATAGTTGTTTTGTAGGAAACTCTTTCGAGTGTCTTTAGATTGGTAACGTCGAAAGTGTTAGATTCTGCTGCAGTGACCTGAACCGACGTACTGGTGGCGATCTAGTATAATCTTGCCTTGATCGTACCATGCTGTTCAGAAGCTAAGTCTTAGAGATTACAGCAGCCTCAGCAACAGGGGCAGGATCGCGTGGCGGATGTTATAAGACTCGAGTCGGGGACTGCTTACTTAGCAGATGTCCATTATGACATGATTAGATCATTGGAAAATAGTATGGCTTCCCTGTATGGCTCGTCGGTATATTTGATTAAGAAGTTGGGCGGCAGACGGTTCCTCGAAGTCTCGACTCAGCAAGCTGCCCTTTTATTGGAGAGGATCTAGACAAGCTGGTCAAGGAGTTAGGAGAATCAAAAGGTGGCCGCCTGCCAGAGGATAAGACGAAACAAAATCGGATTCCGGGGGTGCCGCGGGGTCAGTTTCATGACTTCAGGCGTTTTCGTACCTCCAAGTTGGACAGTTTTCAAAGAGGAAGATTCCCTTCACGAGGCCAAAGTTTCTGGGGGTTTCGAGGGACGGGCAGAGGTTTTGCTAGCCCCTCCTCTTCTGCCCTCAGGAAACCCCAATGAAGCGAGGTGGGCTCAGGCAAGAAATCAGAGGATAGGAGGACGTCTTTGCGAGTTTCTTCCTGCCTGGGTCCAGATAATGTCAGATCAGTGGGTTCTAGAGGTCATTCGTGAGAGTTATGCTCTCGAATTTGCTCGTCCAGTTCTCAACTCCTTCGTGTTATCCCCTTGCAGGGGATTAGTACGGACGGCGGCGGTATGTCAAACCCTTGCTCGGCTGTTACAGCTCGGAGCTGTGGTACCGGTGCCACCAGACCTCTACGGTATCAGTCGATACTCAATTTATTTCGTTGTTCCCAAAAAGGACGGGGCCTTTCACCCAATTCTGAATCTCAAAGGGGTAAATCGTTGTCTCTGGGTGCCTCCTTTTCAGATGGAAACCTTACGGGTCAGTCATAGTGGCGGTTCGTCAAGGGGAGTTTTTGACATCCCTAGATCTGACAGAAGCATATTTGCACATCCCTATCAGGCGGGGACATCAAAAGTTCCTGTGGTTCGCGCTTCCGTGGGGACATTTTGAGTTTCAGGCATTGCCCTTCGGGCTGGCAACAACTCCACGCACCTTCACCAAGGTTATGGTGGTGGTAGCAGCGGCACTGCGAAAGGAAGGAATATTGGTCCATCTGTATCTCGACGATTGGTTGATAAGGGCGAAGTCCGAGGCCGAGAGTGTCCGAGTTACAGCCTGGGTGGTACAGCTCCTTCAGAGTCTTGGTTGGATAGTCAATGCAGCCAAAAGCTGGTTAGAGCCTGTGCAGGTTTTAGAATATCTAGGAGTATGGGAGCAGTGTTTCTACTGGATCTACCAGCGCAGGCGTTGCGGACGTTGGTAAACAAATTTCTGAGAACCACAGCTCCGTCAGCCTGGGATTATCTTTGGATTCTGGAAACGATGGCGGCGACTCTGGAGGTCGTGCCCTGGGCCAGAGCTCATATGCGGCCATTACAGAGGTCTCTCCTTCGTCGCTGGTCGCACCAGAACAATTCTCTGTCCAAATGGCTCCCTTGTCCCTTACAGTTCAGGAAGTCGCTTCAGTGGTGGCTTTGTCCGCGAAACCTAGCCGCGGGCATGCCTCTAGGGCAACCAAAGAGGATCCCACTCTTGACGAATGCCAGCCTCTCAGGCTGGGGAGCTCATTGTGGAGAGCGGTTCGTGCAAGGGAGTTGGACCAAACAAGAGGCCAATTGGTCGATCAACCACTTAAGAGTTGCGAGATGTAGCGCAAGCTCTTCAAGCATTTGAATCCTCTGTCTCGGGTCGAGCAGTACAGGTCCTCTCAGACAATGCCGCAACAGTAGCGTACCTCAGTCGGCAAGGGGGTACAGGAAGCGTCGTGTTGGAAGAGGAGACGGAAAGCTTATTCGCGTGGGTAGAGCCTCATCTTCAGGTGATCTTGGTGACGTACATCACAGGGCCGGAAAATGTGACAGCGGATTTTCTCAGCAGAGTGCGCGTGGATGCCGGAGAGTAGGAGCTCCATCCGGATATGTTTGCTCAGATAGTCGCCAAATGGGGTCTCCCGCTAATGGATCACATGGCAACTTTTCAGTCAGCCAAGGTGGATAGGTTTTACAGCAGGAGAAGAGAAAAGGATGTCAGAATGTCTAGATGCCTTGTTGCAACCGTGGCCCACGCAAGGCCTGCTCTGTTTTCCCACCTTGGGCGTTAATAGGCCGAGTAGTTCAACGCATCGAAGCGCATCGCGGAAAGGTGGTGTTAGTGACTCCGGATTGGCCTCGACGCCCGTGGTATGCCAATCTGATTTGTCTGCTCGACGGGAGGCAGTGGCGGATTCCTCCGAGGCCGGATCTTCTGCGCCAAGGTCCGCTGCAAATGCCTCAGGTGGATCGGTTCTCTCTTACGGTATGGCCCTTGAAAGGGCTCAGTTAAGGAAGAAAGGTTACTCGGTGGCGGTAATTACTATCTTGTTGGCCAGGAAGAGATCAGCCTCTTTGGCATATGTACGTATCTGGCGTATCTTCGAGGACTGGTGTGCGCAGCGCCAGGTTCGTGCATCTTCAGTGTCTATTCCGATAGTATTGAGTTTTATGCAGGACGGCTTCGATAAGGGGTTGGCGGCTAGTTCCTTGAGAGTGCAGCTGGCCACAATTTCTTGTTGTCGAGGCAAAATTCAGGGAGTTTCCTTGGGTTCTCATTCCGATGTGAACCGATTTTTGAAGGCGGTTTCCAGGTTGCGACCTGCTCGTAGGATGGTGTCGCCTCCATGGGACCTCAACTTTGTGCTCGGTGCATTGACAAAAGAACCGTTTGAACCCTTACATTTGGCTTCAGTAAAGGATTTGACCTCGAAAACAGTGTTTTTAGTGGCTATTCGGCGTGTCGGATTTTGGAGCTACAGACTTTGCCCTGTCGGGAAACCTTTTTGTCGTTTTCTAGAGAAAAGGTGGTGTTGCCTCCGGTTCCTTCCTTCCTGTCGAAGGTGGTCTCACCGTTTCATTTAAATCAATCGGTAGTCCTTCCAGTTTTGGGAAGTTCGGGGGCAGACGCATCGGATTATGGCTTGCGTCTCTTAGACATAAAACGAGTTTTGTGACAATACCTTAAAGTCTCAGAGTCTTTCTGAAAATCAGAGCGTTTGTCCTTTTTGGTGATCCGTGTAAAGGGGAAGCGGCTGCCAAGGCTTTAATTTCAAGATGGATTCGAGAAGCAATAGCATCGGCGTACATTGCTCAAGGGCATCAGGTGCCCATGGGGCTACGGGTTCATTCTACGAGAGCGCAAGCGACTTCATGGGCGGAACATAGTTTAGTTCTGACGATAGAAATTTGTCGAGCAGTGACTTAGTGTTTACTGAACGTATGCAGAGAAGACTATCACTTAGATGCCGGTTTTGGAGCTGCGGTCTTGCAGTTCAGATGGACGGGTCCCTCCCATTAGTTACTGCTCTGTTACATCCCAGAGGTGAGGACTGAACTGGAGAGACGATAAGGAAAGAGAAATTAGACTTACCTGCTAATTGTTGTTCTTTGAGGATCTCCAGTCCATTCCTGATTCCCACCCGGGGACTTGTTCTTGGCCGCAGGTTGATGGTACCGAGAAGAGTGGAAGAAATGAACGAACAGCGGATCAAGGGAAGTATTAAGCTGTTTTCTGTGCTAACACTATCTTTCCATCTTTTTTCTGTTTATTCTCACTTTCTTAGTCTGTTTTCTTTGGGGGAGTGAGAGTGAGAGTTATCCTCTTGGTTAACGGGGATTTGATGCAATTTAAAAAATTGTAGTTTTGATATGATCTAGCAACTTATTTGTTGCTCCGTTGAGTCTGCTTTGTTATTAGGTCACTGGGGGACTGGTGGGAGAGGCCAGCAGGATATAGCCAGTGATGTCACAAGTTTGACATGCCCAGTCTCCAAGCTGCAGGAGGTGGTGCACTACCCAGAGGTGAGGACTGAACTGGAGATCCTCAAGGAACAACAATTAGCAGATAAGTCTAATTTCTCTGCCCACACAGCCTTCCCAATGGCAAGAGCTTACCTACCATCTATGCTGCTAGTTACATTCGAAGCAGGAAGGGCAGGTTTACTTGGGGGGAGGATTAGAAAACTGCAGATAGGTTTTAAACTCCTGAAAAAAAAATGTCCAGACATTTTAACCATCCTTCTAGCTTTTAGACAACAATAAACTAAGTCACTAGAATTCTGAAAAAAGCTAGGCAGTTGTCCATCTTCACCACCTGAGTACATAGCACATCTGACAGCGCTGCCCCCCTCCCTACAGACCCTCGGTGTGTTTCTAGCCTGCTGATGCTTTAATCTTGCTCTGACTATGGGAACGGATATTAGTTGCAAGTACATATAGCAGTCAATAAGAGAGCAGTACAGTTTGACAGTTTGCACAATAAAATAACATTAAAGAAAATGAAATATGTGAATAATTTTAAATGCAGTACATTTATGGCTAGGATATGATTTCTAATCCTTGCGTATGTGTCTGTTTTGTACATGTTGTTATGCCTTTGGGATGAGGGAATTTGGGTACTTCCAGGGGATATAGTTTTGGGAAGTGAGTGCAGTTTGCAGGGTGGTGGGATAGTTGCAGGGAGGTAGTTTTTGTGGGGCTGAGGCAGTTGTAGCCCAGTACATTTCTGGGGTGGTAGGACAATTGCAGGGTAGCTTTTGGGGATGGGGCAATTATCAGATATTTATGTTGGGGCAGTTTGCAGGTTGTAAGGCAAGTTGCGTGATAGTTTTTTGGGTGGTGAAGCAGTTGCAAGAGGTTTTTTAGGGTAAGGGCAGTTTGTGGTGTGGTGAAGCAGTTGTGAGGAGGTATTTTTTGGGGGGTGGGGAAGCTTGAAAGATGGCAAGACGGGTTTTTTTTGGGGGGGTTGTTTTTTTGTTTTTTTTTTAAATTTGAGGTGTGGGAGGCAGTTGCAAGGGAATATTCTTTGCAGGTAAGGACAGTGGGGGGGGGCACATTTTGGAGGCCTGTGACAACATATAAGGACCCACAGACCTGTCATTTAAGTAGTTGGTTTCTTTGAGACATCTTTTCTCTTAGTACCTGCAATAGTTAAGGCATGTAGGGGAGAATACATTGTAAATGTTTTGTTGAAGTGACTAATTTGTAGAGTTGCCCCTTTTTCCATGGTAGGATTTGTATGTTTATGGCTAAAAAGATTTGCAAATTGATTTTAAATTTATATACCACATCTCCATGTTGTTAAATTGTCTGAGTAGTATATAGATCAAAGCAATATAATAAAAAAAAAGTACAGAATAAGCACAAAGAAGGGCAAAACACAAAGCAGTTTACAGCCTTCAAGCCACTAGTCCAGGGCTTGACAAAGCCCAGGCACCATTATTAATAATACTTGGCCGCAATAGTTGTTTGAGCAGGAACTGTCACGCTGGTCTTGCCAGACTTGAGAACTGCAGACCAACAGGAGAGTTCCTGCATGCCATGACTGACTCAGAGCCATGCTTTGCAGGAAAGGAGGCAGTTCCTTTTCAAACACTAGGCTTGTTCCATGTTTCCAACCTGCTGGCTGCAGAGGAAGAGGAGCAGCACTGCAAGGTAGATAATGGCTGGAGGATGGGGTTTGGGAGAGGAGCGGCTTGACTGAATGGCTTGGGGGTGTGGCATACTGACTTTCTGGGTGGTGAGGGCTAACTGAGGGGGGAGGGGGTTGGGAATGGAGGGTGTCAGACCCAGTTTGTTGGAGTGAAGAGGCTGGGGCTAGGGGGCTGATGGAATGTTACAATAGGGAATGGAGATGGTATGGTGTAACTAGATATAAGAGGAAGATTGTGTGGCGACAGGGTGGGTGGAGAGAGAGAGTAGTTGAGAAGGGGGCTACTGGCCATTCATTTCTGACAGTGGCCTGAGGAAGGTCCAACTTACTTAAGCTATCTTTTCACTTAGATATGGAATGGAAAGATTGCCTCAGTATATTAGGCCTTAAGAGCTGCAATAGATCCCCCCCCCCCTACCTCACCCCCTTTCCCCACAGCTTCAGTGAAGACAATGGGGAGAGGTATCAGCCACTGGCTCTTCATTTTTTAGGATGGCTCTTAAGATCAAATCCTAAAGTCAATAATTTGTCAAGGCCTGCACTAGCCTACCATGGAAGATACCTGTAATTTAAAAATAAATAAATAAAAACCGGAATAATTCACATTGATGTGTCTAAACTTTGTCAAATTTTTGTGGAAAAAGAAAACCTTAATTCTCCGGGAACAAGCAGGAAGTCAGTCCTCATATATAGGGTGAAATCGGCACCGATCGACCCCTTCGCAGAAGCATCCCCCCCCCCCCCCCCAGCTTTCAAAGAGAGCCTTTGGGAGATGCCACCATGCATGCGTGGTCCCCTTCCAACCCAAACGTGCCACATTGCTCAATCTCCATTTTTCCGTGGAGCCCTTTAGACGTCTGTCTGGCTTGTCCCCCGGAAAAAGTTGATTTTTCTCTCCAAGTTCTCATACTCGTCTCCGGTATCACACCGGTACTCTTTCCGCCACCCGACCTCATTGCCTCAGCGTCAAGTTCGGATCTATTTTTGTAATTTTCGTTCTTTTTTTTCTTTGGTGTTTTCGCACCTTTTTTCCAACTGGCAGCCCGGAGGGTCTTCAATCTCGCAGGGGTACTTTTTTCCCCCATGGCTACCAGTGGCTTTAAGAAGTGTGATCAGTGCTCCATAATTATGTCCTTAACCTATACACATGACTGCTGCCTTCGCTGACTCTGGCCAGATCAGGACCCAGCAGCCTACGGTCTCTGCAAAAGGATGTCCAGCAAGGCCCTCAAGAGCCGCCAGCTGCAGCACGACATGTTTTTCCCCGAGTCACTGGTGCCTCCGAAGGCCAGGGCCTCGTCTGAGGCCTTGAAGCCTCAGATGGAACCCTCCGAACCCGAGCCCCATCTTGGGTCCTCAGAAAGGGGGTCTCCATCAAGGGAACCCAGGAAGAAGAAACCCTCGAAAGCAGCGTCCTTGGATGGTTCCGACTGGCCGGGTGCCCCCCAGGCTCGGTTGCGCAGTCCACGGCACTCATCCGAGGCTTCAGAGAAGGAGAAGCCTGCAAAGGTTCCCCGAAAGGACTCTACCTCGGATCGGCCTTGGTCTCCAGATACCATCCTTGTCAAGGATTCCCCTTCGAGGGAGCTGGCATAGGGCTCGAGTCCCTCTGTATCTGCGCCAAAGGCTGTGGAGCCTTCTGGCCTGGAGTCCAGAATTGTGGCCCTGGAGCGCAGTTTGTCGGTCTTCATGGACCAGCAGCGGGCACTGTTTTCCGGCATGACCTGGTTCATCCTCCCTGACCATCAGGCCCTCGACGTCCAAGACATCCCCGGAAGCCAAGCTGATCCTCGAGGTCCTTTGGCCTCGAGCCGATCCTCTGCCTAGGTCGCGATCCGAGTCTCGCTCGATGGGACCGCGATCCTCCCCGGCAAGCTCCGCGGGCCTTGGGGGCCCAGCATACAGCCCTCCTACAAGTACTTGAGGGACTACTCCGAGTGGGAGATGGAGGATGAGAAGTCCCCTGACACCCGTCACCACCGCAACATCCCATCCAACTTTCCTGTCTCGGAGCTCCAACAGCAGTCCCTGCTGGAGTATATGGGCTTCCTTGATTTTGTCAAGGATATGTCAAAGGCCCTGGTGTTCCTTACCGAGTCTGAGGAGGATCCTTGGGAGGATATGATGGAAATCCTCCAGTACGAGGCTCCTCCGCGGGAGTCGCTCATGGTGCCCATTCCTCCCATCCTGGAATGGTTGATACTCTGGAGGTGGGAGACACCGGCATCCGTACTGGTGGTGAGCAAATGGCTCAACTCGATGTATCGAGTCTGCCGGAGCCTGGGCTTCCAAAAGTCATAGCTGCTGCATAACTCCATGGTGGTGGAGTCGGCCATGCGTCGGCTGAAAAGCCAGAAGACTCCTCTGTGCCCCCCGGCAGGGAGGCCCGCACCCTGGACACCCTTAGCACACCACCACCCGATGGATGGCAAGCCCCTCTCAGTCCAACCTTTGGTGACCTGTTTTCTTCGGGGCCTGCTCCTATCGAAGCCCCCGGTTCGCCCTCTGGCAACCAAATGGGATCTCAGTGTTGGGGTAGCTCACTCACCCACCCTTCAAGCCTCTGGCTACCCGCCATCTTCGCTACCTCTCTTGGAAGGTGGTTTTCCTGGTTGTGCTCACCTTCACTCTGATTAGCAAGCTTCAGGTTCTAGTGGCAGAGGCACCTTATACCAGGTTCTACAAGAATAGGGTGGTGCTTCGCACGCACCCCTAATTCCTTCCATCTCAACCAGGAAGTAGTGCTCCCTACCATTTTTCCAAGACCTCACTCCGGTCGAGCAGAGAGTGTCCTTCACACCTTGGACTGTAAGAGGGCTTTGTCCTTCTATATTCAATGCACTCGGGGCCACCGCAAAGCTGCTCAGCTTTTCATCTCCTACAACTCCAGTAGGCTGGGGGAGGCGGTGACCAAGTGTACACTGTCCACCTGGGTGGTGGACTGTATCGCCCTCGCCTATGAGCAGGCGGGGCTCCCGCTGGAAGGCCATGTCAAAGCGCACCGTGTCAGGGCCATGGCAACCTTGGTGGCAAACTTGGCTCTGTCCCGATGGTGGACATCTGTTGGGCCGCCACATGGTCTTCAGTACTTACCTTCACAACCCATTACTGTCTGGAAAGAGTTCCGATTTGGACAGTGCCTTTAACCAGGCTGTGCACTGTAACCTTTTCGGGGTTTAGGCAACTCCTACCCTCTGACCCTTCTGTGTTCAGCCTACCGGAGTGCTGGTTTCATCGGACACAAGGGTCCTACTATGGTCTGCGGATACAGACTCAATTGCTGTTGCTTCCGGCTCCCCATGAGGGAGCCCCTGCTTTTTGCTATGGGCTTTTGGTTGCCTGTAGCTGGGAAGTCCCATATGTGAGTACTGACTTCCTGCTTGATCCTGGAGAAAGCGTAGTTACTCACCTGTAACAGGTGATCTCCAGGAACAAGCAGGAATGAGTCTTCACATATGGGTACGTCGGTACCGACGGAGTCTGCGCAGGAACGCTCCTCAGCGTCCAAAAAGAAAGCTTTTGGGAGCATCCCATATGCATGCGCGCTGCCTTCCCGCCCATTCACTTCCCTCTCATCAGTTTTCCGCGGAGCTGGCAGGACGTATTCCTGTCACCGCAGAAAATTCTCTTTTTATTCTTAGTTTTTTTGTGGTCGTGTCTGCCTTCCCTCGACGCCACCGGTACCGCCAGTGCTTTTCTTTCTTTTTTTCTAAAGAATTTCTTCTTTTCTTCAGAAATTTTCCTGTTTGGTGTCTGACGATTCCTAGGCCACTAGGCCTCTATCTTTCCATGATGGAAAAGCCAGCCACTACCCTTAACCCTTTGAAGGCCTACTTTAAAATTTTAATCCACATTCTGTAGCCGGGTGAATTTTTGCATATTTCAGGAAAATTGTACCCGTCTTATTCAATATGTTCTAATAGTGATTTTCCTTCTGCTGTGGTCATGTATTATATACCATTTGATAGGAATATTTAGTCAGAATTTTGGATCCCGAGAGTTTTGGGCTCGGCCTGGAAAGGGTTAAGAAATGCTCAAAGTGTGGCGGTACAGATATATTTCCAGACACCCATACTTGGTGTCTAAAATGTTTGGGTCCTGACCATTGCCCACTGGAGTGTCTTTCCTGCTGGAGCTCAAACAGAAGAAGTCTTCAGAATCGAGCACAACTCGATACCTGGTTCACATCACACTCGATGTCACCAGCTAGAATATCTCCACAGGATCAGGTAACCAAACAAAAGTCTGTAAAGACTAGCCAGTCCTCGAGTGATAGATCTCCTTCCCAGTATCGAGATGGCTCTGGCCTTGCCCTCGAGGACAATTTGGCAATAAAGCCCCGGCGGGAGTCTTCGGGCTCCAAAGCATTAGCGGGGCTTCAGGTTGTTCCCGGGGTTCTTACCTCAATGAACATACCTGGGCCATGCTCGGTGGTTGTGGCCGCTTCGAGCGGTACCGACACCCCGGCATCGGCTATGGTGATGGATGAAACACTCCTCACCGATGAACGCAGTCTAGCGCTCTCGGCTACTTGTACCGCTAGAGTTGCTGCAGACTGTTCCTCGAGTATCGGTATCGTCTTCGGTACCGGTATCGACATGGGCATCGGTGTCGGTACCGTCCATGCTTGCTTCGACAGACTCACTTCCTTTGATGCCGAGCCTGGAATCGATCTCTAGCATGGATGATTCGGTACCGACTCGTCTCGGTACCGACCTCGGGCGGTACCGAAGACATCGCTTTAGGGAGAATCCGATGCTTCATCCTTTTAGGTCTTCCGATCCCGATGACTGGGATGAATCCATCGGTACCAAGGCTAAATCTTCAACATGTCTAGCCTTTACCCCTCATTTTGGAGGGTCCTCCTCAGAGGAGTTTTCTTTTCAAGCTTTTCTGCTTGATATGGCAAAGTTACTTGCCATTTCTATACCTGGTAAAGAATCCTTGCCATGGGATTCAGAGACCCTGCAATCCCCCTGGATTCCAAAGGAGGTGATCATGCTTGCTTTGCATCAGATCTTACAAGATCTACTTTTAAGGATGTGGGAAACTCCTTTAACGGTATCACCACATTCTAAGACACTTGACTCCATGTACAAGGTGCCACCTTCTCCAGGTTTTCAAAAGACTCAACTTCCTCATCATTCTATTGTAGAATCAGCAATGAGGCGTATTAAGAGTGCAAAGAAGCACTCTTCTTATCCGCCAGGTCGTGAGTCTAGAACTTTAGATGCCTTTGGACGTCTGCTTCCAGGCATCCATGCTTTCAGCAAGAATTATCTCATATATTTTCTATATGGGATTATCTCTTGAAGAGGTCACAAAGAACTTAAAGCTTTTGAACCCTTTTCTTCAAGAACATAAAAGAGCAGACTTTTTCATATTAGTCATGCTCAAAATGTCTCTAAATTCCTTAATCGTGCTTCCCTGGAATGTTTTGAGTCTATTAGCAGAACTTCTGCTATAGCCCATAGGAGCACGACGCATGGCCTGGCTCCAAGCTTCAGACTTGGACAAATTGGTACAAGAAAAGCTGGGAAATACTCCTTGTACTGGTGAAAATCTCTTTAACCAAGGATGCTTAATTTCAAGCTAATCAGTTAAACACTGATATTGTTGCTTTCAGAGGATTGTCAAAACTTTCCTCTACTCCAGCTAGTAAAAAATCTCCTAACAAACTTTATTCCCCTAAGGGGAAAAAGTTTTATTCATCTTCTGCCCATCATGCAGATGTTTCCAAAGAAGGGCAACATCATACCAGGCTAAGAAAACCAAAGTCTCAACAGGCTCAGCAAACTCAGCAGTCGCAGGGTTTCTGATATTTTATTTCATTAAATCTTTTTTCCTGTTGAGCTTCAGAACCGCTACTTCTTAACTACAGAAGCATTTACAGTTCTTCTCATCCTTATTGAGAGGTCAGTGATACACTGCCTCAATCCTCCACTTTAGGCATGAATCTCTTGCCAAGAGCAATACATCCTTTCAGCTCTCAGAGCTATTGAGGATAATCATGCCCTACAGGTAACAGGTTTCTCCTCTCCTTTTAAAGTAAACAGAGGAGTTGCAACTACTTACAAGGTATGCTATGCCCTTCACCTTGGCAGTTGTCCTGTACGAGGATTTCTCATACTTTTGACTGCAGGGGAGCTTTACCCTTTTCAGAGACTTACCAAATTGTAAGTCTTCTCAACTCTGTATTACTTTCTATCCCTCTTAGTTGAGATTTTCACTCTAAGAGTGATACTAGTTGACTGGAGGGCTTACCTTTTAAGCCATAGGATTGTCCTCAATACCTACTCCAGTAAGTGATTTCCATACAGAGTTTCTCCCCTCTAAAATCTTTCAAATATTTCTTTTAAGACAGCTTATCAGACCATAATTGAGAGTTTATCACTTCTAATTATGTCTTTCGGTCCTTTTCCAATCTATAGGACCTAACCTCTTCTGCTGCCTTAATAACACATAATTCCAAGAGAGATTCCAAAACCTACTTGGACAATTTATCGTTGCAGGCAACCAGCCTGTCTGCTATTCTTAGCCATCTTCAATTCTTTGGCTCCCACAGAATAGTTTAGGTTGCATTCTGGTAACACAGGTCTGCAAAAAAATTTTTTTCGAGAGCTGTTTTGGTTATTCCATGTAATCTTTGTTTTTTGGTGCGCTGAATCCGAAAATGACCTCCATTTTGTCATAGGACATCACGTTTTCTGACAATTTAGGTAACTATGTTAAATAAGGCAGTACCTCAAAATAAATGGAAATAGACTTATAAAATTAAAGTTTTATTACAATATTTTCATGAAAATCCTTTTTTGAACTGAAATGAGCTCTCCTACACACACTAAACTCGATTCTTCATCCTTGTAAGGCTCCTCTTTGTGCATTTACGCTTGTGAGTAGCATCTGAAATGTCTCTCTGAAGCATCCAACAGTAGTCTGCCATCATTATAATGCTCTATTTTCCCTGGTATCTCCTTTCCATCTCTTTAATGTCTTGGTGGAATCGTTCACCTTGTTCCTCACTCACAGCTCCCAAATTTTCAGGAAAGTAGTCAAGGTGGGACTGGAGGAAATGCACTTTCAAACTCATCAGGCAACCTAAAGCTTGAAATGCTTTCAGCATTCTTCTGACGATCTTTTTGTAGTGAGGATCTTTGTTATTGCCTAAAACTTTCTGTACGACTTCTTTAAATGCAATCCACCCTTCTTTTTGAGGATCCGTCATGGTATTGACAAACTCTTGATCAACTATAAGCCTTCTAATGTCTGGTCCGACGAACACACCTTCCTTCAATTTTGCCTCCGACAGGCCTGGAAACTTGGTGACCAAGTATTTGAAGCATTCTCCATCTCTTGGAAGTGATTTTACGAATTGCTTCATCAATCCCAATTTTATGTGGCGAGGTGGTAGAAGAACTTTATGGGAAGGTACCAAAGTTTCTCGGAGGACATTTTTTTCACCGACTGTTAGCACCCTCGGCTGCCAACTCTTCTTGGTCCAGTGATTTTGTCGGTCTCGACTGTCCTATAGACACAGAAAACAAGGATATTTGGCATACCCAGCTTGTTGCCCGAGCAGCATGCACAAGACCTTCAGGTCCCCACACACTTGCCAACCATGGTCTTCATCTTTAAGTTTACGAAGAATCAATTCCAAGTTCTTGTAGGTTTCCTTCAAGTGTACGGAATGACCTACAGGTATGGAAGCGTAAAAAACGTTGTGGAGTAAAACTGCTTTGAGACTTCTTTTTGAAGAATCTATAAAAAGACGCCATTGCTCTGAATCATATTGGATTTTAAATTGACCCATCAGACCTTCGACATCGATGCAATAAACCAACTTGTCTTCCTGGGCGAAGTAAGGAACAAACTCCTTTTCACGATGTCTGAACCATGAAGATGACACTCCTGGCAACAATAAATTCCTACTTTTCAGCCTTGATTCGAGTAACTCAGCAGCATCTTTGGGAAGATTCAAGTCTCTTACCAAACCATTCATCTCCTCCTGAGAAAACAATTTTGGTCTTGTATCATCTTCAAAGTCAGAACTTGATTCGTCATCTAGTTCAGGTATGACTTCACCTTCATCGGAGCTAGGTATCTCTTCCAAGGTAGCAGGGGGCTTGGGTACTGGTATATCTGTGCCATGGGGGATGGGAAGAATTGCCGAGTGAAGATTGGGGTATGAAATGGAATGCTTCCATTTGGAATTAAACTCTTTCACATCGCATGAACAAAAGTAACAGTCGTCACTATGGTTCTTTTGCTGTCGCCATACCATAGGAATCCCATAACGGAAGGATTTTTTCTTACCCTTGAACCAGTTTCGGAGGTCCTCAACACACCGTTTGCACACTTTATGAGGCGCCCAGACTTTATCTTGATCTCCAATTTTTAGTCCAAAGTATGCAAAGTATACTTTTTTCACAAAGTCTGTGATATTCTGCTGTTGCTTCAACACTGTATATTCACCACAGATGAAACAGAAACTGTCTGGCGAATTAATACACTTTTGCGGAGCCATAACATAATGGTTGAAGAATGACGAGCTAACACGAATTGCGATGAAAAAGTGTGAACAGCCTAGAACCAAGAACCTGACGATGATTCGTGCACAAGTGTGGCATGCAGCAGAGAGCAGCTCTGTGTCTGTACACGAGACGTCACAGTGCTGGCCACGCCCCCCCTGCACTGACCGGAGCTGCTGCTATCTGTCCTGTGTCTCCCTCCCACTGGATTCTTTAGGAAAGATTAACCCCTTCTACCATTAGAAGCACAGACTTAAAACTTACTTAGCTTATGTATATATTGCTGACCATCAGATTTACAGTGCTATTTTTTTTTTTTACATAACTCGGACAACCCCTTTAAGGTTTTTTTGGCATTTTATATCTTAAATGCACTTATGTGAATTAATTAATAGTAATTTGAAAAAAATTAATAAATTCGAAGACAATTTTGCATGTTGTGGCAAATCATGACGTCTAGGAGTTTTTTCAATATTTTATTTGTTTTCAGCACACCAAAATACATGGAAATTAGATGAAAATAATCAAACAGCTTTTTAGTCGCAGATCTGTGTAATTAAACAACCAGATCTCACCTGGGCAACCTACAACATGCTCTCTGCAATTCTACAAAAAGCTCTGCAGCTATGGGCCTTGCCAGAGAGCCAGAGTCATTCCTGGTGGGTAACTTCCAGATGGTTGAAATGCTTGTCCAGTCATGCTCCCACATGACCGGTTTTTTCCTACTTTTACCATCTTCCTTAAAATTGCCTTTTAGGGAAAATGAACCAGGGCTTAGATCACGTGAAAGCATAAAGAATTGCTTAATTCCCTGAGTTGTTCCACATCTCCAGTGGAACTTCTTCAACAGGGATGCATTTCTTTTCACTGCAGTCTGTCCTTGTCTATGGCATTCCTTCTAATTCCCAATACTTCATTGGAGCTTACGCTGAACAAAGAGCGCATTATACTCATATTGCCCTCATAGATGGGCAAATATGGTATTCCCTTTTATTGCGTCTTTTTCTCCACACTGAAGTTATAGAAGGATCCAGACTTGTTGCCTTAAGACTAAGGTTTTCTCTGCACCCCTTCACGTAGATCTCCATTTATGGTTATTCAAAGTCTAGAATTGTAAAGAGATCTAGACCTATCCTTCTGACTAGGAACATTCCACTGGTTTTCATGTAACCTCCTTCATGGTTCTTCCATGTGTAACCAGTAAGGGGTTCTCTATCCATATTCTCAAGCAGGTCTTACCCCTTCTTATTATTAAGTGAGTCTCCTGTATTTATATATATATATATATATATATATGTGTGTGTGTATATATAAATACACATATCTCACTCTGAAAGATTTGTTACTGTCCATATTAATGCTGTTCTAGCATGCCATACGGTTTTAAATGGACAACCAAGTTCTATGGTAATCACAAACTACCTTTCTTTCACTGTAACCTCTCCGGTTACGTTACATCTGAAGCTCTCCATGCTGATCTTCAAGAAATTGGAGGCTACACCGCCTACTACAAATGTTTCTTTCTTTCATCTGGATAGAGGGGTCTTAAAGACCCATCCTTTGTCTGCAAACCAGTCAGATTTATCTTCTCTCTTTCCTAGATCCTTTCTCTGCTCCAAGGACAAAGAGCTTCAAACTTTGGCCTACAGAAGCTTTAGCTTCTCATCCAAAGTCCAACCCCATTAAACTCTTCTGAGATTAGTTCTTGCCATTTAGACTTCTGACCTCTACCTGTATTGCAAAATTTATTTCCTCTACTTCACAGTGAGGTATTTTCTTTGAGGATAATGTACTGGTTTCTAGCACCAGACCATATTAGCCTCAACAAATACTTTCGCAGTACTTTTGACTAAGGTCCACATTAAAAAATTGGAATCCAATATTTGCTAACATTTCTGATCCTCTCTAGACGCCTTGTTTAGTCAAGCTGTTCCACAGCACACCCTTTTTACTTCAACTCCTACCCTCCATCCCTTGGATGCCTCAGGTTCTGGGAAATAGCATGGCCCATCGACTAGATTTGCAACATGCTGGGACCTCCTCCAGGCATCTCTAGCTTGGGAGTCCCCATATGTGAAGACTCATTCCTGCTTGTTCCTGGAGATAGCACAGTTACTTACCTGTAAAAGGTGATCTCTGGGAACAGCAGGAGTAAGTCTTCACAACCCACCCACCTCCCCTAGGAGTTGTTTCTCTCTCTCTCTCTCTCTCTCTCTCTCTCTCTCTCATTTGTCTACTTCCCTCCTTCGGTCTCAGCTACAAACCCAACTGATGAGAGGGAAGTGAATGGGCGGGAAGGCAGCGCGCATGCGCGTGGATGCTCCCAAAAGCTTTCTTTTTGGACGCTGGGGAGCGTTCCCGCGCAGGCTCCGTCGGTACCGACATACCCATATGTGAAGATTTATTCCTGCTGTTCCCGGAGATCACCTGTTACAGGTAAGTAACTCTGCTTTCTCTGAGGACAGCAGGAATCAGTCCTCACAACCATCCCTCCTCCACTTGGAGTTGCTCCTTACTATCTTTTATTTTTGCCATCTTTTAGCTATGTCATCTGACTGAGCAAGATGGCACCCTTTAAAAGCTGGGGGAATGCTTCCGCGAGGGCTCTGTCAGCGCCGACGTCACCCTATATGTGAGGACTGATTCCTGCTGTCCGTGGAGAACACCTGTTACAGGTGAATAACTACGCTTTTACTCTTAAGAAAGGTGGGAATTTAGCTCTTGTTGGGCTTCAGTGGATAATCTATTCCATAATGCTGGTTTAGTGACTGACACTATCCTAGATCTATTATGGTTCATTTGCATTCCTCTGTGTAGGAGCTTTCAATAGAGAACACCATTACTTTCATATTACTATTGGAGTGTACAATTCTAATCTGTTAGTAATTGTGCAGCCAACTTCTAGATTTCACTGTCTGAGTTCTGAAAAGTATGAATTTGGTTGTCTCAGCTACAGGTGATCAGAGAGACCAGGGCTCAAATCCCACTGGCACTCCTTCTGACCTTGGGCAAGTCTCTTAACCCTCCATTGCCCCAGGTACAAACATAGATTGTAAGCCCTCTGGGGACAGGGAAATACCTACGTGCCTGAATGTAACTATGAACTATCTTTGGAAAGGTGTGAGCTGAATAGTAATAAGAATGGAATTAGCTCTTCTCTAGCTACCTGTTACTGCCCTAGCTGCTATAGCTCATAGAATTTGCAACTTTCAGGTGAGTTTGAGAAGTAGGCTAATATTTTTAAAGCATTTGAATGATTGATAACTCATTAATGGGCATCAGAAATGTGAATGCATGCTGATTTAAACTGGCCTTAGTTTACTAACCTGTCTTTCCTTATCCTGCTAGACCAGTCCAGGTGAATGGGTTATACTCCCTTACCAACAGGTGGAGGCAGATGAGCAGCTTTCAGTGATGTCATCAGTCAGTATATGTCAGTCTTAACCCTCCATAGCCCATGTTCCCTGTAAAATAGTTATCTCCAAGTTATAATGCCCTGTTCAATGTAATTTCAGTTTGTTCGATGTAAACCGCACTGATGCAGAATAGCGCGGTATATAAGAGAATGTAAATAAATAAATATAGGGTGGCCCAAAAAAAGTGCGAACATCTCGTAAATTAAAAGCTTAAATAGTTTGCTTATTTACCTTTTTTAGCTATATAACGTCTTTATTTTGAGAATTTCTGGTCGCCAACTTTTTTTTAAAATTTGTCAAACGTTTACATCTGTCTTTTTGAATTTTTAAATAACTTATATGCTACCAGATGTTCTCACTTTTTTTGGGCCACCCTGTATACTGGTACCTCACTGAGAAGAGCCAATATTTTCTGACTCCAGCAGTTGACAGGGTATGTGGATTAGTGCAGTAGCTCAGATAGGCTTCATTCTCCTGGTCCATGCCACAGTGTTTTGGTCACTGTGATTGAGCCCACTGGGGTCTAACATTGCTCACAGCGGGATATGCCTTTGTCTCCTGGAGCTGTTTCCTATGGGTTCTAGCATTAGTGGGCCAAAGAGGAGCAGGAGAAACTCTCTGGGCCCCTGAAAAGAGCTAGTAAGTTAGGCCCAGGTCACTCTTCCCTCTTGCTATCTTCTATCTGATTGCTAAGTTGTGCTGGAATTTGGGGTTGGGGGATTGTTTTTTCTTCAATTTTAATAACTTTTTCTGCCCATTATTTTCTATGGGTAAATGTTTGGCTCTTTGCTACTTTATAAAGCAGCTTAACATTTTAAAGTTAGACTGCCTTCTGCAGCAGGATCTCCTAGGCTTGTGTAGGCAGTTGAGGAAGCCCTGCTCGGTTTTTCCAGATCAGCCTGTTGGTGCTGGGATTCCCTTCTTGGGTCTCTTTGCCACAGTGGTGCCTTTATCCATGACCTGTGCTGTTTTCATCTGGTCTTTTTTTCGCAGCCTAGGCTGTTTTCTCCAGGACCAAGCAGGAAGTCAATCCTCAAATATGGGTGACATCACAGATTGAGCCCGCATGGGAAACGCTCCCCAGCTTTCAGAGAGAGCCTTTGGGAGGTCAACCACACATGCATGCCTGTCTTCCCGCCTGAAGGAGTCATCTTACCTTTGTTTTTTTTTTCCATGGCATCCTCCAGATGTCTGTCTCTGTCCTGGAATCTAGTTGATTTTTTTTGGCCCGTTTCCAGTCTTTATTTTTTTTTTTCGGGTTGCAGGTTTTTTTGCTGTTGTCCTGTCTGACTCCGGCATTGCGTTTTTCTGGGTGTTTTCATTTCTTTCATTTTTGATGCATGAATTTTTTCTCTTGTACCTCCCTGGTCAGCGAGGATGTTGGAGTCCTTTGACTTGGCAGAAACCATCTTCCCAACCATGTCAAAGCCGCCCAGTGGCTTTAAGAAATGCTTCTGGAGTGTTGGAACATCTCCATGACAGACAGCCGCAACTGGTGCCTTCAATGTGTCTAGCCCAACCACAAGCCTTTGACCTGCGCTCTCTGTTTACAGATGATGTGCAAAGTGCAGAAGAACTGGGAACAGCAGCGGGAATTGCTGTTCAGTTCCAAGGCAACAGTATTGACCCTGGCTTTGAGGAACTCGAAGGCCCCCACAGATGCTTCGCGTGGGGGTTGGGCTTACTCTGAGACGAGAGGTCGTGGGGCACTGGAACGGCAACTCTCCTTTGAAGAGGAGTGCCCCTCAAAGGGAACGGTCTTTGGCCCCTTTGGCATCGATGGGCGATGCAGATTCCAAAACTAAATCCCATGGACATCGCCATCGCAGCCCTCAATGCGATTCTAAATGCGAGAACTTTGGGAGCAATCCTCCAAGCTGCCCTGGTGGGAGGAGTTGCCTCCTGAGGCCCAGGAAGGCTGGCATGGGACTCCTGAGTCTGTTACCATCAAGAAGTCTCTGCCGAGGGAGCAGACATTGGTGCAGACGGCTGTGGCGCCAGTTCCATAAGCTTCGGAGACCTTTCTCCTTGCAGAGAGATTGCAGGCATTGGAGCATAGCCTTGCTGCCTTCATGGCTTAGCAGGCTCCCAAGGAACTGGTCACCTCTGGTTCTTTGGTGCAGGTGCCGGCCCCACCATCGGCGGGTGCCTCACCTGCTGATGTGCGGCCCATTATGGAGACATTTGTCATCGAGCAGTTCCCATGAACACTCTCGCTCCCACTTGATACAGAGGGTATCTCCACCGAGCCCATCAGGGTTGAGGGTTCCCTCGACTCCACCCGAGCACCATTGCCAGGGGGTGTCTGCCAGGGAGGTACTTTGAATAACTCTCCAACACCAACACTGACTGGGAGACCAAGGAGGAATTACTGGAGACAGTCTGATACTGTGACGTTCTCTCTGATCCCTCAACCCCACTTGAGCGCAGGTCGTCTTCCCCTGAGGACATCTCCTTCCTCAAGTTCATTCAAGACATGGGAAAGGTTCTGCACTTCACCAAAGAGGTGGAGGAGGACCCTTGAGCTGAGCAGAAGAACTGGATATCCTCCAGTACTAGACTCTTCCGAAGGAGGCCAACACTTTGCCAGTGCACCCCATTCTTGAACAGCTTCTCTTTCAAATGTGGGAGATGCCACTTATGGTTCTGATTGTCAGCAGGCACCTCATTTCCTTCTATCAGGTGTGCAAGAACCCTGGGTTTGAAAAGGCACAGCTGCCTCACAACTCAATGGTAGTGGAATCGACCATGTGCCGGATTAAAAGTTCCAAAATGCACTCTTTGGTGCCCTGGGGTCGGGAGGCACACACCATGGATAGCTTTGGCAGAAAGTCCTACCAGGGCTTGATGCTTGTGGCCAGAATCCAGGCATATCGATTGCATGGGATTTCCAGGGGTGATTCGGGAAACTACAGACCGGTGAGCCTGACGTCAGTACCGGGAAAAATGGTAGAAACCATCATAAAGAATAAAATTACTCAGCATGTAGATAGTCACAACCTAATGGGAGACAGCCAACATGGCTTTAGACAAGGAAGATCTTGTCTTACTAATCTGTTATGTTTTTTTGAAGGAGTGAATAAACAGGTGGACAAAGGTGAGTCGGTTGATATTGTGTATCTGGACTTTCAGAAAGCCTTTGACAAGGTCCCTCATCAGAGACTTTTGGCAAAACTAAAGAGTCATGGGATAGGAGGCAGTGTACTATTGTGGATCAGGAACTGGTTAAAAGATAGAAAGCACAGGGTAGGGCTAAATGGCCAATTTTCCCAATGGAGAAAGGTGAATAGTGGTGTACCCCAGGGATCTGTGCTGGGTCCGCTGCTTTTTGACATATTCATAAATGACCTGGAAAATGGAATAACGAGTGAGGTTATCAAATTTGCAGATGACACAAAACTATTTAAAGTTGTTAAAACCCAAGAGGATTGTGAAAAATTGCAAGAGGATCTTGATAAATTGGAAGACTGGACATCAAAATGGCAGATGAAATTTAATGTGGACAAGTGCAAGGTTATGCACCTAGGGAAGATCAACCCAAACTATGGTTACACAATGCAAGGTTCCACATTAGGAACCACCACCCAGGAAAAAGATTTAGGCGTCATTGTGGATACCATGTTAAAACCCTCGGCCCAGTGTGCAGCGGCGGCCAAGAGAGCAAATAGAATGCTAGGTATGATAAGGAAAGGAATGGAAAATAAAACAAAAGATATTATAATGCCTCTATATCGTTCCATGGTGAGACCGCACCTTGAATATTGTGTGCAGTTCTGGTCGCCGTATCTTAAAAAGGATATAGCGATTTTAGAAAAGGTACAGAGAAGAGCCACCAAAATGGTAAAGGGGATGGAAGGATACTCCTATGAAGAAAGGCTAAAAAGGTTAGGGCTCTTTAACCTGGAAAAGAGACGGCTGAGGGGAGATATGATAGAAGTCTATAAATTAATGAACGGAGTGGAACGGGTAAACATAGATCGATTGTTTACGTTATCAGAATATAGAAAGACTAGGGGACATGCAATAAAGCTACAGTGTAAACTATTTAAGACTAATAAAAGAAAATATTTTTTCACTCAACGTGTAATCAAACTCTGGAATTTGTTACCGGAGGATGTAGTAAAGGCTGTTAGTGTAGCTGGGTTTAAAAAAGGTTTGGACAAGTTCCTGGAGGAAAGGTCCATAAACCATTATTAAGAAGTGACCGAAGATATCAATGCTTGACCCAGTACAAGCATTGTGGAACTTGTGTCTCTTGGGGAAACTGCTAGGTACTGTCAGACGGCTGCCTGGGTGAAAATCTTCACAGTCTTGGCAAGTGCATATATCTATATGATTTGCAAGGTATTGTGGGCAATGTAGTTCATTCACACCAGACACAGCTGCTGACAATAATTTAGTTGTGCTCTTGGGTAAAGCCAATAAGATATTTATTTATGGGGTTATTTCTCCCAACACAGATATGCTTGGTAGCACATAAATTAGGTTACTTGCTTTCAGTGTTAACTTGGAAAAACAAAGTCAAAATCAGGAAAACAACAAATGAAAAGCCACAAAGCAAGAAACAAACTGTTCTTTTCAGATTAACTTCTGATTACTTCCCACACAGATACCGAAGTGATTCTCTCCTAGCTCACAAGCAATTAGGTAAGGCTTAATTGCTAGCAGTTATCCCGCTGAAACCCCTTTAGCTGGCTTGCTTTCCACTGTGTGGGTCAAATCCTGCTTCAGGAGCTTTTCTGAGTAGATTAAAGAACAAATTTGTATTTCTTTGTGATGGTTGCTGTACTTTATAACAGAAAGTTACCAACGGAGTTTAGATAGAGAACAGTCCATATAAACAGGATCCTCATCTGCTATTATTCCCCCTTGTTCAACAAGCATGGGTTCAATATCATGGATTGGCACAGATGAATCTCTCAATGGAGCATTTTCAGGAGAATACTTGTTTCCCTGCTGTCTTTCAAGGTTATAGCTAGGGCATAGATCAGTGTTCATACCTGAGCTTCCATTGCTGCTAGAGTTCCTCTCTATATAGCCTGGCCAGTATGTAGTCCAGTTTTTATGTCCAGCCTTCCAATCCAGATCCCTGGACACTGGATTTCTCTTCACATACCTTCTGGCACAGGTCTTAGGGTCCCTTCCACGTGCAGCCGTCTCCCTCACAGGTAGCCTCTGGTGATTCCTAGCTCTGCAGCACCATTCCTCTGGCTTTCCCCAGTCCAATGGTGTATGCTGGCCCTTGGAATACCTCCCAGTATACGTACTGCTTTGGACTCTTCTAGACCTCTCAAAGGCTTTTCTCTTCCTTCTTCCAAAGGGTCTCTTTCCCTCTCTGTCCGTCCGGTTTGGCTTCTGCTTCTGATGATCCTTCAGATGAAACTGATGATCAAACTCAAGCTGATTCTCAGGATACTGAGGACAATTCTCTGGATATCCAAGGTGATCATGAAGATGGTCATCTGTAGAATAAACTCTACTCTTATTCTGCCTAGATGAGTGCTCCTCCCTAACACAGCGCAGCTGTGCTGAATCAGGCCCTGCCCTTTGAGATGAGTGCTTAGGGATTACCTCATAGCCCTCCTGATTGAACACACGTTTCCCCACTTCAGCTCCTCTAATGGCTGTTGGAAACCTGGTGCATTCTGGGACTGGTAGTCTTTTATGGGAAAATTCTGTTTTCTCATTTCTACCAGCACTGACAGGTTGCTTGTTCAGAGACACTTCACCTTTTCTATAGCCCCTTCCTGAGCTATGATAAGCTTCCTTATCACAGTACATATGACCTAGATTGGTCACTGTTGGAAACAGAATACTGGGCTTGATGGACCTTGGTCTGACCCAGTATGGCATATCTTATGTTCTTATGTACCTGCAGGACTTAGCAGGGTTATTGGCTGGGTTCTTGGCGGGTCTTTCTGGAGAACAGAGTGCTTCAGGATCCTGGTGGGGAAAGCTAAGGAGAGCTCCAAATACATCACCAGGGCTGCCTACGATGGCTTCGACTTCGTGGCCAGGATGGCTGCGGTGGGCATTGGTGCCTGCCGCTGGCATGGCTGCAATCCTCTGACCGGGAGTGATGGGTTCAGGACAAGTTGGCTGATGTCCCTTGAGAGGAGAATCTCTTCAGAAAACCCATGACAGAGAAGGCTGCTTAGTTGGCGACAGGGGAACTCACCATGACCCGCCTTTCAAAAAAGACTGCTGACCCTACTAGAAAGAAGGCCTCAGGTAAAAAGTCTCTTTACCCAAAAAAGCGAAGGTACTACAGTATGTACACCCCATACTATTCATGCCATCAACCCTAACAGGGGCAATAGCCTATGGGTCAGGGCCAGAAGCAGTACCGCAAGCCTAAGACCCAGCCAGCACCATAGTCTTTTTGGGGGTTTTGACTCCTACATTAGGACCATGGCTCCCCTTCTCTTTCTGGACTCCGTTCCACCTCATATGGGGGGAGGTGGACGGCTGGTATACTTTGCCCACAGTTGACCCATCGTAACCTCCAACACCGGGCCCCCCAGGTGGTCCGTGAGGGATAACAGCTGCATTTTTTAATGTAATAATTTTTTCAATTGTTTACAAAGGAAGCAACCAGAAAAGAGAAATATACAAATCAAATCAAACACAATATTTCAATATCCATATAATCACTTTTCCACACTCAGGGAAAATAAAAGCCCCAATTAAGGAAAATAAACAGGTAAGAATTAACATCCACATGACCAAGCTCTGGACTTACTCATTAAACCCAATTATACTATTCTATCTATCAAAAATCTCCAGGAACAATCAGGAAGTGAGTCCTCACATATTGGTGACAGCGTCGACGGAGCCCGTGCAGAGCATTTCCCCAGCTTTCAAAGAAAGCCTTTATTACATGCTACCATGCATGTGTGGTCCCCTTCCTGCCCAAGGGTGCCATCTTGCTCAGATTCTTTTTTTCCGCGGAGCCCAACATGATGTCCAGTTTCCCTCCATTTGGCCCGCGCCATCTCCGCAGCTGCGGCTCCTTTGAGAAGACCTTGGACCGCAAGAGAGAGAAGAAAAAAATCCTCTGTCTGCCAAGGTTTCACCAGAGAAACCAGTAAAACCACCCGGAGGGACTCGGGCGGCTCCAAGAAGTGCCCTACCAAGGTTCTCAAGAAGGATTCCTTAGCCGCCGGAGGCCGTGCGAGGTTCCTCGAGACCGTAGTCCTCATCAAGGACGCACTCGCAAAAGTGCCATTTCTGGGCCCGAGGTCCTTTGTGCCCATGTTGAAAGCTGCAGAATCTTCTGGCTTGGAAACCAGAATGGCAGCCTTGGAGCAGGACATCACTGCTATCCTGGCACTGCAGCAGGCAATGATGGCTGGTTCGTCCGCATCATCTGCCCCACGACTGGCCCCCCCAACTGTGGGGGAGTCTCCAATCATTGAGCTGAGCTCCGAGCATCATCTGCCTCAGGTAAGACTTCTGCTGGTCGAGGTCTCTGTCCTGTTCCTTGGGCAACCGATCCTCCCTGGCCAGTTTCCACCACTCAGACCCCAGGTCTTCCAGAGGTCATCAGCCACTCGACTTGTTGTCAGCGCTCGACTCCGAGTGGGAGACCGACGACGAGGCATCCCTGGAAACCAAGCAGCATTGAGCTATTCCCTCAGATCCGTCACCCCCAGTGCCATTCTCCTCTGGAAGATATGGCCTTCCACTACTTTGTCAAGAATATGGCCAGAGCCATCTCACTGCAAACCAAGGTGGAGGAAGATCCGTGGATCGAGGAACTGGTGATTCTCCAGTTTGAGTCTCTACCCAAGGAGACACTCACGGTGCCCGTGCAGCTGATCCTCGAGCAGCTGCTACTTAGAATATGGGAGACACCGGCTTCTGTGCCAGTGGTGAGCTGGCACCTCAACGCCATCTACTCTGTAATATTCTTGAGATGTAGGCAACTTCCGCCCTCGACCCTTCTGTGTTCAGGCAACCGGAGTGATAGTGTCGCTGGACGCTAGGGTCTTGCAGAGTCTCTCAGTGAGGACTACCACCTGCAACTCATGGCTACCCAATTGATTGCCGTTGGTGCTGTCGTGGCTCGGTCCTCAGCAGCCTAGAGCTAGGGAGTCCAATATGTGAGGACTAATTTTCTGCTTGTTCCTGGAGAAAGCGTAGTTACCACCTGTAACAGGTGTTCTCCAGGAACAGCAGAAATCGGTCTTCACAACCCTCCCTCCTCCCCTGAGAGTTGACTCCCTACCTAGTTTTTACTGCTGTTCTAGCTTGGGCGGGAAGGGGACCATGCATGCGTGATAGCATTTAACAAAGGCTTTTTTTTTTAAACTGGGGAAATACTCCGTGCGGGCTCTGTCAGTGCCGACGTTACCCATATGTGAGGACTGATTCCTGCTTCCCCTGGAGAACACCTGTTATAGGTGAGTAACTACACTATATCAAGGAACAACATGCTCTACAAATATATTGTGTTTTAAGGAAATCCTTCAATTACATAGGGAAGGATAGTTCTGTTTTCTTTGATACTGATGTCACCAAACATTTACAAGGAAATTTAAGGGAGAATTTGCCCCGAGGGCAAGAATCTTAGGCTTCAAAGTCAAAAGTTCCTTGCACCTCAGCTGCGTCTGTCTAGAGACATCCAGGATGATATTAATTTTTTGCCCACAAAATAATTTGTCATTCTTTTTAAAGAATAGCTGTAAAATCAAATTTTTATCCATGTCTGAATTAAATGAAACAAGAAGAGTTGCTGAAGTTGTAATTTCATCTATAGAAAACTTGGTATAATCTGAAACATTATGGGTATCCACAAGACCAAGAGAATCCACTCCCTCCTCGTCCACTTTAGTATACTTAGCGGCTCTAGGTAGGTAATACAAGTTATTCAAAGATAGTGAAGCCCACCCCTGGTATCCTAACACTTCCTTTACATATTTCTGAAACAATATTAATGCAGATATGAGTTTTAGGGAAATTGAGACAACGGAGATTTTTAACTCGAGCAGCATTTTCACAAAGCTCTTGCTGCCGATACAGCACCAAGCTCTCTTTAATTGCAGAAGTTGTAACTCCTTGGATTGTTTGGACCAGTGACTCAGTCTTTTATAGCCTAGATATAGAAAATACAAGTCATGTTTGACAAGCTTCTCCACTGTTTCCTTACAAAACTTAGCAAAATGAGCAATAGTAGTAGCAAATGAAGTTTTTATGCGAACAAGCGCAGTCCAAATATCTGATGATAATAAAATCTCAGGAGGCTGTGCTTCTGATGAGGCAACTGTTATAGCAATTGGAAACTAAAGGCCTTTGGGGACTGGATGACCCATGGTAATGAAGCCATCGCCCCAAGTTCTCACAAGCCCCGAAAGGCCCAGTCTCGAGCGCAACCTGGGTTTGTGCGTGCCCAACCTGTTTAGGCGATGACTTTGCAAAAACCCCTATTACATTGCCAGACAGAGGGGTTGGGTTACTTTCCCCTTCATAAGATGGGGAAGAGACCCGAGGATACCAGGCCATCAATCGGGGAAAAAGAAAGATCTTCCTGGCATTTTGCCATCACTACAACGTATTTATCTAAAGGACCAACAGCCTTAACTCTCTTTGCTGGATTACTCGTACTCACATTGAAGGTACACTTTTGTTTTCCCGTTTCAGTGGTCTATACCTATTGTCTTTCCTTGTTGTTCTGAAGGGGCCCCAAAGGGGCTGCATTCCACAGCACAGAACAGTGTTTTAAGGCCCCCGCAAATGTCATCAAGGGGCGTGGCAAGAATAGGCCAAACAGGCACAGAGTACAGGGCTCCAGCAATCTGCCCGAAATACTGCCACACTGCGGTGGGTCCAGAGCCTGGTAATTCCACAAGCGAATGATCTCCCCCATACCGACTGCATTTCTGACAGCTTCCCTACCACCTTCTTTCCAGGGATGTCCTCCTCCAGCAACACCATTGCATGCTTCTCCAACAGGAGATCCAGGCCCTCTTAGACGATCAAGCTGTGGAACTCATTCTACCATCTCAAGTAGAAAGAGTTCTACTCCCACTACTTCTTGGTCCCCAAGAACTCTGGCGGCTTCAGACCCATTCTGGACCTCTGCAATCTCAATCGCTTCCTGGAAAAGGAAAAGTTCAAAATGGTCTCCCTTGGAACATTGCTGCCCTACCTCCACTGGAAAGATTGACTGTGCTCCTTGGATCTCAAAGATGCCTATATGCATATCCTAATTCATCCCATGCATCCAGTACCTCTGCTTCATGCTCAGCGGACAGCATTCAGTACAGGTGTTCTACCCTTCAGCCTTGCTTCCGCCCCACAGGTCTTCACAGAATGCTTGGCGGTAGTCGCTGCCTTCCTTCAGAACCAGGATGTCTTTTTTCCCCTACCTGGATGACTGGCTCATCAGGGGCGCAATGCCGGAAGCGATCCGGCAATCCGCGATGCACACCATTCAAGACTGGAATAGTTGGAGGTTTGTCATCAACTATCCTAAGTCCCATCTTCAGCCCTCTCAGCGCCTTGAGTTCATTGGAGCTCTCCTTGACACCTCTCTGGCTCAAGCCTTTCTCCGGCAGCCCAGGCTCAGCTGCCATGACGCAGCAGGTCCAATGTTGCTTGTTGGTCACAGCTCAACAAATGTTGCACCTCCTGGATCACATGGCCTTCACTGTCCATCACCTGCTTAGCCTGCCTTCACATGCATATGATGTAGTGCAGGGGTGTCAAACTCCAGTCCTGGAGGGCCGCAAACCTGTCAGGTTTTCAGGGTATCCCTAATGAATATGTATGAGATATATTTACATACAATATGCATGCAAATATATCTCATGCATATTCATTAGGGATACCCTGAAAACCTGACTGGTTTGCAGCCCTCCAGGACTGGAGTTTGACACCCCTGGTGTAGACACAATGCATGCAGTGGCGTCGGAGGACCTGCCAACTCTTGGACATCATCACCGTAACTCTGCCTCTCAAAGAATCCCTCTCGGTGGCAGGACCAACTGTACCTGCTTGCGGGCCTTCTCTTCCAGGCCCTGCCACATCAGAGTGTGCTGATGATGGATGCCTCCAAGCTGGGCTGGGGTGCACATTTGTATGCCCTTAGCAAACTGGGTTTCTGGATCACCGCAGAGAGCCTCCATCAAATCAGTTTTCTCAAGCTCTGGCTGTTGCCAATGTCCTGTGAGTGTTCCAGCAACAGCTCTCCAATGAGGTCATCCTTATGCAAATGGACAACCAGGTTTCCATGTTCTACATCAACAAACAAGGTGGTATGGGTTTGTATCTCCTCTGCTTGGAAGCAGTCCATCTCTGGAAGTTTGCCTCCATGCACAACATGCTCCTCTGGGCAATATATCTACCGGGGGAGCTCAGTGCCTTGGCAGATCGACTCAACAGAGTTCTTCAACCGCACGAATGGTCTTTCAATACCCAGGTAGCTAACTGCATCTTTCAGATGTGGGGCAACCCTGTCCATGGATCTTTTCGCCACTCCTCAACACCAAGCTGCCGCAGTTCTGCTCCAGGATCCCCTGCAGCAATCGGATAGCCTCAATGCTTTCCTTCTGGATTGGAGCGACAGCCTTCTCTATGCCTACCTGCCGACTGCGACTGCAGTTTAAAGAGGGTAGTGGCTACTAATGGACAAAGCCACCATGAATACTCATAGTGTTGTGTAGGTCCAGATAGCCCTGGCTTCTTCTGTTGATTCAACTCTCCTAGAGGCTGCCGATGCCTCTTGGCTGTGCCCCGGATCTGCTCACCAGGAGGAAGGAACTTTCCTCCATCCCAACCTCAAATCCCTATCGCTCACGGCTTGGATGCTGAGCGGATAGCTCTTGCAAACTTCAGCTTACTGACAGATGTCTAAGATATTCTTTTTGCCTCCCACAGGGACTCTACCAGATGTGCCTATGCTTTTGAGTGGTGCAGATTTTCACTCTGGTGACAGGGCTTTAGACCCTTTCTCTTGCTCTGTGGAGATGGTACTCTCTTGCTCCATCTCTCTAACTCTGGATTGAAATCTAACTCGGTCAGAGTTCACCTCAGTGCCCTGGCAGCTTACCAACATGCAGTAGCTGATAAGTCTCTCATCGGATGGTTCATGAGGGGTCTTTTGTTGTTCTGTCCCCCCCCCCCCCCAATCCAGCTACTACCGGTTTTTGGAACCTGAATGTTCTTGGCAAGCTGCTCACTCGCTCCCGTTGAGCCGCTTGCCTCCTGCCCTCTCAGATTTCTTACCTGGAAAGTCATCTTTTTGGTAGCGCTCACTTCAGCGTGCAGTCAGTTACAAGCGCTGGCAGAGCGTCCACCGTATACCAGGTTCCTCAAAAATACAGTGGTCCAACGCACTCATCCCAAGTTCTTTCCTAAGGTGGTTTCCGCTATTCACCTCAACCAGTCGGTTGTCCTGCCCACCTTTTTTCCCAAGCTGCCTTACACACTTTGGATTGTAGGAGAGTACTGGCTTTCTATCTAGAATGTGCTAAAGCCCACCGCCGCTCCCCCCAGTTCTTTGTCTTTCGACCCCAACCAACTGGGTGTCACCATCTCCAAACACACCCTCTCCATTTGGGTGGCGGACTGCATTTCCTTTGTTTATGCCCAGGCTGGGCTCAATTTGGACTGCGATGTCACGGCGCACAATGTCCGAACTATGGCAGCTTCTGTGGCTAAATTTTGCTCAGTCTCTGCAGCAGAGATTTGTAGGGCTACTATGTGGTCATCTGTCCATACTTTCACAGCAAACTACTGCCTGGATGCGGATTTCCAACATGACAGCACCTTTCTGGAAATTGATGCAACTCCATCCCACTGGCCTTTCTGTCCATCCAGGCTACCGTAGAGTTGAGCTGATGATGGTGCCTCTACTCGATACTGGCTCTTGGAACGGTTCAGAGTTTTTCTGCTGTTTTTCCCGGTTCACTTTTTCTGGTTCCCCCATTGGGCTGTTTACAGGATTTTTTCAGTAGCCTGCTTGGTCCCAGAGAAAGCATAGCTACCTGGAGCAGGTGTTCTCCGGGAACAACAGGAATCAGTCCTCACTAGCCTCTCTTCCCTATGGAGTTTTCTTTTTTGATTTTTATTAAGCTAATGGCATGGGACAGACACAGTGGATCCCTTTTATAGCAACAGGATAAAATCAAAATAAACTTAACTATCTCTTAAATCTCAGCAAATAAGGGTGGCTTGCATGGAGCGGTGGGACACGCCTAAACAAAGGCATAGGGAGGGGTGACCTGCACAGAGCAGCATGTGCACCTACTCTTGCCACCTTGCAGGGCAGACTAGATGGATCATGCTGGTCTTGCCATCATGTACTATGTTATTAAGGTTAGGTGGCTCCTTTGGGCGGGAAGACTGGCATTCATGCGTGCTTGACTTCCCAAAGACAACTTCTGAAAGCTGGGGAGCATTTCCTGCATGGGCTCAGTCGGTGACATCAACCATATTTGAGGTCTTAATTCCTGCTGTTCCAGAGAACACCTGTTACAGGTGAGTAACTATGCTTTTTGGAAGGGCCTTTTCATGGCTGGCCTGTTCTGGGGAGTGTGGTCTCCCCCCCCCCCCCCTCCCCTCCTCGACTACCTTTATTTCTTTTACTCACATGGAGCATGTTTCTCATGATCACTGCCCAGTGTTGTACCTCATTGGGTTCTCACTGGGCCAGCCCATATTGGGCTGCTTTTGCCTTTCTGTGATGGGGAGGCCAGGGCTTATCTCTTTTTTTCCCCCCAGCATTGTCTGGTTTCCCCATAGGAGACCTAAGGCCCCATCCCCATGCTAATGCCATCTCCTGAGCCTGGTGCGCTCTTCCCGCCTATGGGACTGGCAGCCTTCTTGGGCCAGCTTGGAGCTGATGAGGGCATGGAGACGTCAGATTCTGGTTATTTCAAGTTGCTTCAAGAGTTCAAACCCTTGAAGCAGCTTATGGCGAAATGAAGGCCTCCATTGGGCATTTGAGCTGAATAACAGTACACTGGGAGATATTACAACAGGGCTTGAAAACCCAGGTGTCAGCTCACCATAGCACCCAGGATTTTGTTCTCTTGCTGCCATTGCACCTTGCATCTGTCATGGTACTCAATAGCTTTAAGCCATGCAATGCAGAATCATCCAATGCTAGTCTTACAAAACTGAGACTACGAGGCTTATCCCAGAGTTTCTCTACTGTGCAGCTTAAAGCTAATGAAATCCACAAGAGATGCAAGCTACTTGCAACCTTGCCGCCTTAGGCAGCTGTTGTCTGAATGAGTACCTGGAAGGTACAGGGCTGCCTTGGAGATTAGGTGGGGAAGAGGGAGTGCCTGGGAGGTCAGGAAAGAGTGAGAGGTAACTGGCTAAGGGGTGGCAGACTTTTTGTTACTACTACTGCTATGTATATCATGCTACAAGGCATACACAGCGCTGTACATATACATATAAAAGATAGTCCATGCTCGTCAGAGCTTACAGTCCTAAGATAGACAATACAATAGATGAGAATAAGGGTACAAATAGGGAAAGGTAAGGAGACACAAGGGATCAGGAACCAAAAGCAGCCTCAGAGGTGAGCCTTCAGCATGGATTTGAAAAGGGGGAGAGGTGAAGCCTGACGTACAGACTCGGATAATTTATTCCAGGCATAAGCAGCAGCAAGGTGAAAGGATCAAAGTCTGGATTTGGCAGTGGAAGAAAAGAGTATAGAGAGAAGCAGGCCAGTGGAAAAGCAGAGCTCATGAGGAGTGGTGTAGGATGAGAGGAGAGAGAAAAGGTAGTGAGGAGCAGTAGAATGAATGCAATTATAGGTCAGAAGGAGAAGTTTGAATCGGATACGGAAACTGAAGAGGAGCCAATGAAGTGAATCGAGAAGAGGGGTTATATGAGTATATCGGGGCTGGTGGAAGATTAGCTGCGCATTAGAGTTCTGACCAGATTGAAGGGGAGAAAGGTGACTCAGAGGGAGGCCAGCAAAGAGGAGGTTACAGTAGTCAAGACGGGATGTGATTAAAGAGTGGATAAGTGTTTTAGTAGTGTGCTCAGAAAGAAAGGGCAAATTTTGTTAATGTTGTAGAGAAAGAAATGACAGGTTTTAGTTATCTGAGTATGTGTGGAGAGGGAGGAGTCAAAGATGCCCAAGGTTGTGGGGATAAGGAAACAAGAAAAATGTTATCTACAGAGATGGAGGAAGGGGGGAGGAGGGTATAGAGGGAAAAATAAGGAGCTCGGTTTTGGATGTATTTAATTTCAAACGGCGATGACACATCCAGATAGTGATGTCAGATAGGCAAACAGAGATGCGGTCCTGGAGTGTTATAGAAATATCAGGTGAATATAGATAGATCTGCGTTATTAGAAAAGGTTCAGAGAAGAGCCACCAAAATGGTAAAGGGGATGGAAGTATACTCCTATGAAGAAAGGCTAAAAAGGTTAGGGCTCTTTAACCTGGAAAAGAGACGGCTGAGGGGAGATATGATAGAAGTCTATAAATTAATGAACGGAGTGGAACGGGTAAACGTAGATCGACTGTTTACGTTATCAGAATATAGGAAGACTAGGGGACATGCAATGAAGCTACAGGGTAAACTATTTAAGACTAATAAAAGAAAATATTTTTCACTCAATGTGTAATCAAACTCTGGAATTTGTTACCGGAGGATGTAGTAAAGGCTGTTAGTGTAGCTGGGTTTAAAAAAGGTTTGGACAAGTTCCTGGAGGAAAGGTCCATAAACCATTATTAAGAAGGGACCCAGGATATCATGCTTGATCTAGTACAAGCATTGCAGAACCTGTGTCTTTTGGGGAAACTGCTAGGTACGTATGACCTAGATTGGCCACTGTTGGAAACAAGATACTGGGCTTGATGGACATTGGTCTGACCCAGTATGGCATATCTTATGTTCTTATCTTATGTTCTTATGAGAGTCGTCAGCATAAAAATGATACTGAAAGCCATGGGAGGAAATGATAGTACCAAGGGACTAAGTATAGAGAGAGAGAAAGGAGAGGGCTCAGAACCAGACCCCTGATAATGGGATGGCAGTAGAGGAGGAACCACCAGAACAAACACTGATGGGAGAGGACAGGACATAGCCCCTAAAACCAAGTGAGGACAATGTATCGAGAAGGTGGTGGTCAACAATGTCAAAAGCAGCAGGTTGGGACTGTTGTGGAAGGGGGGGGGTTGAGTGTATGTGAGGGCAGGATGTGGGAGAATGAGAAAAGGGGAAGAGATTGTGTGCAGGCAGTGTGCAGGTGTCATCAGCATGCTGCTGACAGTATGGTGGGTGAGACATGTAGAAAGGCCATTGACCTCTGCTGGCCCTGTGCAACATCTCATTTAAGGGCCTGATTTATTCTTTCTCTTAAACATGGAATGAAAAAGACAGTGTTAATGCGTCAGGCCGTAAGGAGCTGTGGTAGACCTCAGCTTTTCCTTCTCCTGCACACTTCTCAACTTCAGTGGGACAGGGGTGGTAAGATGGAGTCTGTTACTGGCCTCAGAGTTGTTGGTATGGTTCTAAATCCCCAAGAAAATTTGTCAAGGCCTGTATTAAATGTGGGTGGTTTTTTTAGTTTTAAAAGAAACCATAGGGTTTTGGACCGATCAATGAGATTCTGTTGCTCTGAATATCATACTGCCTTTCTACATTCTAACTCTCCAGACTATTTTAGACTTTTGACAATAATACTTTATTGGCACCCTTGCAGTTCAACCCCTTAATGTCCAATATCTCCAAAACTAAAAGTGGCTGCTGAAGTGGCTTTGGACTCTATATGCACACACATTTGACACACACAAGAATCAAATAAAACAAGACCAATTAAAAAGGAAATAGTGGGAAATAGTATAAAAACTGGGACCTTACAAGGACATTGATTATTGGCACCCTTATGAACAATTCAAATCAGTTTGATCAGAACAACCACATTCCCAGTGCAGTAAAATTAGATCCACCTGTGATCAATTGTCAGTACTCGCATGACTTGAATCAGCCAATGAAAGATGACTGTAACGTTTAAAATGGCCACATTCATTTCCTGTTCCTTTTTCACAATGGTGATTTCAAGAGAACTACCTGAGACCATCAGAAAATCCATTATCACCAAACTTCAAAGCAATACAAGGCCACCTCCAAAGACTTTGTGATTCATGTGTCTAGAATTCACAGTGTTAAGTTTCTTTCCATGGAACTGTCAAGAACCTTCTAGACGTGGTGGGAAGAGGAAAATGAATCCAAGTTGTTGTTGAAGGTTAATGCGAACTGTTGGAAAAGCACCACATACAACATCCAAAGAGCTTAAGGCTGACCTGGAGCCATCTGGAGTGGTGGTTTTCGCCCGCATCATATGCTGTGCACTATAGAAAGAAGGGCTTCATGGGCAAAGACCAAGGAAGACCCCATTGCTCAAAGACGGACATAAAAAGGCATGCCTGATCTTTGCCCAAACCCACCTTGAGAAACCACAATCCCTCTGGGAAAATGTTCTGTGGACAGATCAAACCAAACTTGAGCTCCTTGACAATATAGACTAGCGATATGTTTACAGATGAAGAAATGAAACTTAAGTTAAACACCCTTTCTGGGGCTGTTTTGCTGCCTCAAGAAAAATGTGCTACCTAGTATCCAAAAGCTAGGTCTGGGTTGAAGGTCATGGGTTCTCCAGCAGGACAATGACCCAAAACATACATCCAGAAGTACAAAAGAATGTTTTAAACTGGCCAGCAATAAGTCCTGATCTTGAGCCAATTGAAAACCTTTGGAAAGAGCTGAAATCTGCCATTAGTAAAAGGAATCCTGGAAACATTCATGAGCTAGAACAAATCACAGTTGAAGAATGGGAGAAACTACCAGCAGACAGATGTACAAAACTTACAGATGGCTACAAGAAATGTTTGGAGGCTATCAGTGCCAAGGGTTGTGCAACCAAATATTAGTGAAGGATGCCATTAATCCTCTCCAGGTCATTGTTTTTTTTATCTCAGAAATTGCTACGTCTATGTTGCATAGACATCTTTTTTATTCTTGTATATCTTTGAGGGCTATGCTATCGGTAGTTTAACTACTGGCAGGGTCTCCCAAGATGGACAGGTCTCGGCTGAGATGCCAGACCAAGACAAATGACCCATTTGAGCAACAGCAGAATGGGACAGTGTTGGCAGCGGAAGATCACATTTCTGTGACAATGGCAACAACACTCGAATTACCTGTGCAGAAGAAAGGCCTGGCAATCTACTTCCGTATCTTGCCATGAAACCCAGTAGATAGTCATAACAAAACAAATTGCACTATAGTGCTGGAAGATGAGACCCCCAGGTTGAAAGGCACTCAACTGGCTACTGGGGAGGAGCTGAAGACTTCTCAAAGTAAAACCAGCATTTATGATGTGGTTAGATCAAAGCCTTCAGGACATCTGACTGCTGATGTAGCTGCACATGAAATGAGTCAGAAGCTGCAAAGATGTCTTGCATATTGGGACATGGACGTATGAAGCATGAACCTAAGGGAAGTTGGATGTGATCAAGAATGAAATGGAACGTGTACAACTTGATCTGTTGGGTGTCGGCGAACTGTAATAGACTGGCAACAGTCACTTTGCATCTGATCATCACATGGTCTACTATCCTGGAAGTGAAAGACAAAGAAGAAATGGTGTTACATTTATAATTAAGAAGCAACTTGAAAAAACTAATGAAATACAATGCAATCAGTGAACGCTTAATTTCTATTCGTCTACGAAGAATGCTCATCAACACAGCTATAATTCAAGTATATGCCTCAACAGCTGCAGAAGAGGATGAAATTGATGAGTTCTATGAAAAAATACAAGCTGACATTGACAGAACATGCAAACAGGATATCTTGATAGTTATGATTGACTGGAACGCAAAATTGGCAACAAAGAAGGCGGCAAAGTGGTTGGAAAATATGGACTTAGAAACAGAAATGATGTTGGAGAAAAACTGATAGACTTCTGGAAGACCAAGGATCTATTCATCTCAAAAACCTTCCAGCAACAGAAGCGGCGACTATGCATATAGACCTCACCCAATGGATCCTGCAAAAATTAAATTTACTACATCTGTGGAAAATGATGGAAAAGCTCTATGACATCAACAAAGACAAAGTCTGAAGCTGACTGTGGTACAGATCACCAACTGCTAGTATGTAAACTCAAGCTAAAGTTGAAAAAGAGCAAGCCATTCATGAATGTAGCAAAATATGACCTTGAGACTATACCACTGGAATTTAAAGACTGCCTGCAAAATTGATTTGCTGCTTTAGATACAAATGACAAAGCTCCAGAAGAGTTATGGGATGACATCAAGAAGGTTGTGCTGGAAGAAAGTGAGAAATCTCTACAAAAGGTGAAAAAGCAAAAACGGCCAAAATGGATGACTAAAGAATCTGAAAATTGCCCAGAAACGCTGAGAAGCTAAAGCCAGAGGAGAAAGAGAAGCAATTGCAGAAAACAGATTTTCAATGTGCAGCAAAATGAGACAAGAAGTACTACAATAATGCATGCAAGGAAATAGAACCAGAAACTATTAGAGGAAGGAAAAGATCAGCTTTCTTAAAGCTACGAGAGTTAAAGAAAAAATACCAGCCTCAAATTGGAATTTTACAAGATGCTCAAGGATACATGGTGAATGATGCTGAGAAAATCAAGAAAAGGTGGAAAGAATATACATCGTTATACAATAATGATCAATTGAACCAACAGCCATTTCAACCTATACCTTATGATCAGGAATCATTGGTGATGAAAGAAGAAGTCAAAGCAGCATTATCAAAGAACAGAGCACCGGGCATTGATGACATTCACATTGAAGTATTATAGCAATCTGATGCAGCTGTTATCATACTTACAAGGCTCTGCCAGGAAATTTGGGAGACAACATCATAGCCAACTGACTGGAAAAGATCTGTGTTTATACCAATGCTAAAGAAAAGTGATCCAACTGACTATGGAAATTATCGCACAATTGCTCTGATCCCATATGCCAGCAAGATTCTACTAAAGACTACAACCATACCTGGAACGAGAACTGCCTGAAGTACAAGCAGGGTTCAGAAAAGGGCAAGGAACAAGACACATCATCGCAGATATGAGATGGATCCTTAAAAAGACAAAAGAATACCAAAAGGATGTCTGTCTTTTATAGACTACAGTAAGGCTTTTGACTGTGTAAACCATGAGAAACGCTGGGCCACATTAAAAAGCATGGGTATACCAGAACACCTGATAGTTCTCTTGCACAAGCTTTACATTGATTTAGAAGCAACAGTTAGAGTGCAACAAGGAGAAACAGATTGGTTTAAAATCAGCAAAGGTGCACGCTTTCCTCCTATCTGTCTAATTTATATGCAGAGCAAATCATCAGAAAAGCAGGACTGTATGAAGACAACAGAGGTGTGAAGATTGGTGGGAGACTCATCAACAACCTTAGGTATTTATTTATTTAACCAGATTTGTATACCACTTTATCCTTCAATCAAAGTGGTTAATGATACAATTGTGGATTTACATAGAACAGAAGGGAAGGGGTGGCAAGACATACATAGAGCAAAGAACTAATTAATCTATGTCTATATCTCATACGTCAGTGGAGCATGAGTTCTTTGTCCCACAATCATAGACGTCTGTGAATAATAGGGTCTTGAGGGATTTGCGGAAATCCTTGATGTCTTTTATGGCTCTTATTTCATCCGGAAGAGAATTCCAGAGTGCAGGCGCTGAGAATAAGGCTATGCTGATAGTCTTCACTTTTAGCCAGTAATGCAATGATATCTGAAACATTTGCTTCTCAAGATCAAGGAACAGAGTCTTAAAATGGGCCTGCACCTTGATGTAAAGAAGACAAAGATCCTGGCAGCTTGCAAAATCAATAAGTTCATTGTTGGAGAAGAAATTGAAATAGTGGACAACTTTAACCTACTTGGATCAACTATCAATAAAGAAATAACAAGCAGTCAAGAAATCTGACAATGCATTGCTCTTGGCAGAATGGCTATGAAGGACCTAGACAAGATTCTCAAAAGCAGAGATGTCTCTCTCCATACAAAGATTCAACTTGTTCAAGCCATGGTATTTTTAATAATGTCATATGGATGCAAAAGTTGGACAGAAAAAGACAGGAAGAATATTGATGCCTTTGAATTATGGTACTGGCGACGAATACCGTGTACTATGGACTGTCCGAAGAACAAACCAGTCGGTACTAGAAGAGATCAAACCTAAACTTGCTTTAGAAGCTCAGATGGCAAGACTTCAACTTTCATACTTTGGACACATCATGCGAAGAGAGAGATCATTAGAGAAAGACATCATGCTTGACAAGGTAGAGGGTCAACGCAAAAGAGGAAGGCTAGCAATGAGATGGATAGATACAATAACAGCAGCTATGGGTGCTACTCTTGTCAACAATGAGCCTCCTGATTGAAGATTGAACACAGTTTAGGACACTATCCAGAGTGTCGCCATGAGGCGATGGCACTTAACAGCAACATTTTGAACATACTATAAAAATATGATGACATACAGTTGGAATATTTCCAATTATTTCTCAAGATATTGTACAGAACATATCTAAAATGCGAGGTTGCCAATAATGTTAACCACAACCGTATGTTTAATTGCATTTGCAACCTTCCCAGCAGCAAATAGGGGTAATAAGGCATCATTTTATCTCTCCTTTTATATCTAGGTGAATTTTTGCTCTCTCTCTATTTATCACAACTTTGAATATTCTAACTTCCCTAGTTTGTCAGTATCTTTAGAAGATACTGCACTCTGAACTTTGCACTCCTGAATGATAATTGGCTTTCCCTCATGATCCCAGTGTAAAGGCCACTCAATCTCCTCTTTAAATGTTAGTGGTAGCACTTCAGTTTCACTTTGGTTAAGGTAGACTTCCCCAAATTATTGCCCTGCTCATAACAAATTTAAAGCCCTCATCTCTGCATCATTGTCTCATCCATGTATTGAGACGAGCTCTGAGTTGCTTCTGGGTTCCTGCATTTGTAAGAAATCTACTTTGGGGATTCTGGATTTCAATTTCTTACATAAAAGCCTAAAGTTGACTTCCAAAGTTTCCTCCCACACCTTCCTGTCTCCTTTTATAGGCTCCACTCCATTTTTCTTTGTTCTCTATGCATTATGAAGCAAAGTAGGTTTGTGATTAAACATTTCTCGTATGTTCATCTTTTTTGTGGTGTACTTAGTTATGCTGCTGGCCTCCTTAAAACAGTTTGCAATGATGGAGGCAATTTTAAGTAAAGTCTTCAATTTTAAAGACTGAAAATGAAGCCATCTACAATTTCCATGATGAAAGATTTCTCTATTTGAGGATGTTTCATATCTAAAGCTTCTTGAGAATAGAATGTTATCCTGCACTGTATCTGTCCTACTGCTGCCCCCCCCCCCCCCAACTCAAAAAAAAAACCCCTCAGTCTCTACGGGTATCTCACTCTACAGACCATGAATGACTGTGGCTCCTGCCCAAATAATAGCAACTCAGATCACAAAGAGGAACTTACCCACTATTCAATTGTTTTTTTAAACGTATTATAATAAAAATGTAGATTATAGAGGTAATGGACACATATTAAAAGCCTTCAAAAGTAAGAGGAACAGAAAAATCTTACTTTTGAATTTCATATATATTTATATATGGCAAATATTATATTGATGATCATCACAATATCATTTTAGGCTCCAGAGTCAAAAGCAGCAGTGGAATTTAAATCTAGGCTTATGACAGACTCCTGCAGATTTTTCCATGTCTTCTGTTTCAATAAAGACTTTCCCTTCCTTTTTCACCTGCTGCATCTTGAATTCCTAATGTATTATTATGGGAGGATTGTGGGATTGAGACTCCTAATTCCAGCTTCAGAGTTCACTTTTGGATTCTGATATTGTGTTTGCGTTGTGGCCCTGCTGATAGTGAAAGCAGGATCAAGCAAATATCTACTTGTACCTGATTGTTGTCTTTTAGAATCATTGTGTTACCTTTTGGATTTTCTTCTCTATTTCAGGTTCATAGAGATGCCTGCATAAATCTTTGCAACCGTTCTCTTGTGTGTTAAGCTGCTTTTTTTTGTTTTTGTTTTAATGCAAATTACATATCTCAGTCATAAGTCAGGTTACATCAAATTGCAGCCTGAATGCACACCAGTACATCATCCCCAACTAAAACTTGCTATAATCCACTTCAAACAGACAGGGATCTCACCCAACAGTATATGCATATATAAGACAACTGTTTAGAGCTTAACCTATTATCTTTGGAACCCACAAGAGACAAAAATACTCTACTTATCAATCCTAGATTTATTTGCCTTGTGATGAGGTGCTCATTGGTGATCCAATTTGTAATATGTAGGGTTCCAGACCTCTTGAGAGCAATATCTTCCCTATAACACAAGTAAACTTATCAAACTATGAGGGACCGCATCTTAGAATACCATTCTCAAAGTACTCTGTCTTGAATCTCCAGGTTCTAGCCAGGAAAATCCTGGCTGCTAGAAATAGCTGCCTAATCTAAAGGACTGCCCTTGGGTACCATCTTGTGGGCCCAGGCCTAAAAGATTGGTGTTATTCCTTTAGATCCTAAACTATCTCCATAATATGTTGAATAATCTTCTGTAGGATCTATATAACAGAACAATCCCACCACATGGAAAAAGTGTGGATAAAACACATGCACCACTTTTATGTTGATCTCCAGGAACAAGCGGGAATGTAGTCTTCACATATGGGTATCGTCGGTACCAACGGAGCCTGCGCGGGAACACTCCCCAGCGTCCAATAGGAACGCTTTTGGGAACATCCCTCAGCACATGCGCGCTGCCTTCCCGCCTTTCCAACTGTCCCTCTTCAGTTCTTCGTTTTCCGCGGAGCCGACAGGATCCATACCCTGTCACCGCAGAAAATTCTGTCTTTAAAATTGTTTTCTTGTGGTCGCGTTTGCCTCCGCACAACGCTTACCGGTACCGCCTTTTCTTTTCCAAAAACTTTTCTTTTTTGGTGCTAGGCGCCATTTTGGGCACTAGGCCTCATATTCCTAAAACATGGAAAAACCAACTAGTGGTTTTAAAAAATGTACTAAGTGTGGCGGTACCATTTCCGTCACTGACACCCATGATTGGTGTCTTAAATGTTTAGGGCCTGAACATTCTCCAACTGAATGTCTCTCCTGTATGGGGATGACTAAAAGAGGAAGACAGAACCGGGCTGCAAAGCTCGGTACCCTCTTCGGATGCCAGATCCATTGCATCGACATCTTCAAGGGCCTCCTCTTCCTCCCATGGATCTCAGGTAACTAAACATAAAAGCTGGTCCTCAAAGGGTAGCTCTCCTGCTAAGCATCGAGAGGCCATTGGCATTGCCCTTGAGGGAACCACACTGGCAAAGCAGCCCCAGCGGGAGGCTTCGGCTTCCAAAGCATCAATGGGGCTCCAGGATGTTCTTGAGGCCTCGACCTCGCAAGAACTACCTGTGCCATGCTCAGGGGTCCCGGCCGTTTTCACCGGTACTGACACCCAGGCATCGGCAGCGTCGATAGACCAGAGGTTCCTCGCTATCGAACGCAGCATTGCAGCTCTTCTCTCAGCTGTGGTACCGTTGGTCCAACGGGCACCGGTATCGATACCGATGCTGGTACCTACACCGTTGCAGACACCGGTACCGACACCGATGATACCGGTACCAACGGTACCGGCCCCGGTGGGAATTCTTCCCACATCATCTTTGGGTGGAATCGACAGATCGGTACCGGATCAACTCGATACCGACTTCGATCGATACCAGGACCGTGCTTTGCATGAGCATCGTGGTCAGGAATACTTTGAATCCTCCGATTTCGAAGACTCTGATGATTCTGCTGGTACTAGAGGGTTTCTCCCAGAAGATCCCTCTTCTCCCCAACGCAGAATCTCACCTCCAGAGGACATGTCTTTTCAGGATTATTCGTATATGGCCAAGGGTCTTTCAAACACAGTGGCTTCTGAAGAGGAACCCAGAGCAAGGGAACTGGAAATTCTCCAATATCCTAAAGCTCCAAAGGAGGCAGCTACTCTGCCCATCCATGAAATTCTGCATAACTTGATGCTCAGAATGTGGGAGACACCTCTGACTACATCTCCTCATTCTAGGAGACTTGATACTATGTATTGAGTTCCGCCATGTCCTGGATTTCAAAAGACTCAGCTGCCACACCATTCAATGGTGGTGGAGTCAGCCATGCGTAGGATGAAAAGTGCAAAGAGGCATGCATCCAATCCCCCAGGTCGTGAATGCAGGACTCTGGACGCTTTTGGACGCCAAACTTTTCAGGCTTCCATGCTTTCAGATAGGATCAGTTCATATATACTATATATGGGAATGTTCCTCAAGGAAGTTACAGGAGACTTGGAGCTTATGAGCCCATTTCTCCCAGATGACAAGAGACAAGACTTTCTTGCTCTAGTTAAGCATGCTCAAGATGTTTCCAAGTTTGTGAATCGTGCAGCCTTTGACTGCTTTGAATGCATCAGCAGAACCTCTGCTATTGCCATTGGCACACGACAGATTGCCTGGCTTCAGGCATCAGACTTGGAGACTTGGGTACAGGACAAGTTAGGCAACATTCCTTGCACGGGAGAGAATCTCTTTGGCAAGAACTGGCAGGAAAAGGCTAACGAGTTAGATGCTGACAATACTACTCTAGATAGATTGTCGAAATCTACAGCCACTCCAGCCAAAAAGAAGCCTTATAAAAAACCCTCTTTCAGCAAAAAGAGGAAATTTTATCCTTCCTATACCCAGCAGAGTCAGACTCAGGGTCAGGTTGCCCAAAAGGGACAAACTAGACAGCAAAAGAAGCCAAAAGGCCCGAGAGCCCAACCAACTCTGCAGGTTCAGCCCCCTCAAGGGCTTTGACTCCTTCCTAGAGAGCTTAGCCTTCCTGCCTCTGAGGGGTCCCCAACCCCCCAATATCCCAGGCAGGTTATGCCACTTTGCCAACAAATGGCATCAGATAACAGCAGAAGATTGGACTTTGTCCATTGTAGGAGATGGGTACAAGCTTCATTTTCACAGCATGCCCCCTCCTACAATTCTAAAGCAATTCAATTCTCAAACCTCCACAGACGATCTGCTAGATCACGAGGTCTCAACACTTCTTGCCCAAGGGGCAATAGAGGAGGTACCCATTCTTCAACGGGGTGCAGGGTTATACTCCCCCTATTTTCTTATTCCAAAGAAAACAGGAGGACACAGACCCATTTTAGACCTCAGAGAATTGAACAAATACCTGTTTCGAGAGAAGTTCAAAATGATTTCTCTAGGAACTCTTTTGCCATACCTTCAAAGTCAGGATTGGCTGTGCTCTCTAGACTTAAAGGATGCATACACTCACATTCTGATCCATCCAAATCACAGGAAATTCTTATGATTCCTTTTCAGGGGAAAACATTTCCAGTATAGGGTTCTTCCCTTTGGTCTGGCTTCAGCACCAAGGGTATTCACGAAATGCATGGCAGTAGTAGCTGCATTTCTGCGAACCCTGGGGATATTCATCTTTCCTTACTTAGATGACTGGCTCATTCAAGCCCCTACAGTTGCAGAGGCCGGCACTGCACTGTCTCGCCCAATGCAAATCCTCCAATACTTGGGGTTGGTAATACACGTCCCAAAATCCCAACTTGTTCCTTCCCAATGCCTGGAATTCATAGGGGCCTGTCTAGATACCAGACAGGCAAAGGCCCGGTGTCTTTGCATAATGCAACTAGCTTCTCAAGCAGCAGGGAAATCCTCCCTAACTGCTCGAGAGCTACTACAGTTGCTGGGACATATGGCATCCACAGTTCATGTAGTCCCACATGCGAGCAGCTCAGTGGACCCTATCCACACAGTGGACACAGGCCACAGGTCATTTATCAGACAAAATAATAAACTCTCAACGACTAATTTTGTCCCTCCAATGGTGGCAATCATTAGATAATCTGACGGTGGGGTCTCCTTTTTATCAACCCCTCTTTCAGGCCACCCTAACAGATACATCACAGGTGGGTTGGGGAGCACACCTGAATCATCTCTCTACCCAGGGCACCTGGACTCCACAGGAGGCTGGTCTACACATAAACCTCCTGTAATTAAGAGCAATCTATTTAACTCTTCAAGTATTCCACGCCCAGCTCAGCTACAAGACAGGCCTAGTCCAGACGGACAATCAAGTAGCCATGTTCTATGTGAACAAGTAGGGCGGGACAGGCTCTCTGTCGTTATGCAACGAAGCTTTACGACTGTGGGCCCTCGCCAGAGAGTATCAAATTCACCTTCTAGTGGTATATCTTCCAGGCATTCAAAACCTTTGGGCAGACAAACTCAGTCGAGTACTGCTGCCTCACGAGTGGTCCCTCCACCTAGACTAGGTGGCAGATATTTCATCTCTGGGGCACTCCAGACAATAGACCTCTTTGCAAGTCCACTGAATGCCAGACTTCCCCGGTTCTGTTCCAGGATTCCGGCTCACAATTGTCAGGCAAGGGATGCCTTCCTCCTTCACTGGGGTCAGGACTTCCTTTATGCCTTCTCACCCATTCCCCTCATCCCCAAAACACTCTTCAAGCTTCAGAGAGACAGGGGTCCCATGATTCTCATAGCGCCACGATGGCCACGCCAAGCGTGGTATCCCCTGCTTCTACATCTCTCTCAAGCTGCACCTCTGGAGTTAGGGCATGCTCCAGATTTCCTTTCCCAAGAGGACGGGACACTATGGCACCCGAATCCCCAGTCCCTGCATCTCACGGCCTGGTTGCTGAAGGCTTAGACCTCCAGGATTTCAACCTGTCCCAACAGGTAAAGGATATCCTTCAGGCTTCTAGGAAACTTTCCACAAGAAGATTTTATGCCTTCAAGTGGAAACGTTTTACTATATGGTGCTCCACAAAGGGGTTAAATCCCCTTGTCATACCTTTAGAATTGATACTAGAGTATCTCCTTCACTTATCGAATTATGGTTTAAAGACCAATTCGGTAAGAGTCCATCTTAGTGCAATTTCATCTTTTTATAAGCCTCTGAATGGGCAACCAATTTCCTCTCATCCACTCATATCCAGATTTATGAGAGGCCTTCTATTAACCAAACCTCCCATTAAGCCACCACCGGTGGCATGGGATCTAAATCTAGTTCTCGGGCAGCTCATGAAGCCACCTTTTGAGCCTTTAGCCACTACAGCCCTTAAGTTTTTGACCTGGAAGGTCATCTTCCTAATTGCAATCACCTCTGCACATAGCATTAGTGAACTGCAAGCTTTAGTGGCTGATCCTCCTTATACTAGATTTCATCATGATAAGGTTGTTCTTAGAACTCATCCACACTTTATGCCAAAGGTTTTTTCGCCTTTACATTTAAATCATCAATTTATCTTCCTGTATTTTTTCTGAGGCCTCACGCCTCTAATGCAGAAAGAAACCTTCATACTTTGGATTGTAAAAGAGCCTTAGCCATTTACCTACAGAGAACACAGCAACATAGAAAGTCCTCGCAACTTTTTATAGCTTTTGACCCTAGTCATTTGGGACTTCCAGTCTCCAAATAACTTTATCTAAATGGATTGCCCAATGCATATCCTTTGCTTATGAGAGTAAGGGTCTTCCTCTTAAAGGCCATGTCACAGCTCATAACGAGAGCCATGGCAACTTCCATGGCTAATCTCCACTCTGTGTCTATCGATGACATTTGTCGAGAAGCCACCTGGGCTTTGGTACACACCTTCACAGCCCATTACTGCCTGGATAAAGCCTCCCATCGGGATGCCTTCTTTGGCCAAGCTGTTCTTCAAAATCTCTTTCAGACCTAATTCAACTCCTACCCACCAACCCTGGTGGAATGCCAGAGATCCATGGGAGGAAGGATTCCCACCTTTCTAGGGTGGCACCTTCCTGGGGCTATCTCCCTGGCATTTTCAGCTAGGGAGTCCCCATATGTGAAGACTACATTCCTGCTTGTTCCTGGAGGTAGCGTAGTTACTCACCTGTAACAGGTGATCTCCGGGAACAGCAGAAATTTAGTCTTCACAACCCACCCAACTCCCCTAGGAGTTGTCTCTCTATCTCTTTGTCTCTTTCCCTCTATCCTTTCACTCAGCTACAAACTTAACTGAAGAGTGACAGTTGGAAAGGCGGGAAGGCAGCGCGCATGTGCTGAGGGATGCTCCCAAAAGCGTTCCTATTGGACGCTGGGGAACGTTCCCGCGCAGGCTCCGTCGGTACCGACTATACCTATATGTGAAGACTAAATTCCTGCTGTTCTCGGAGATCACCTGTTACAGGTGAATAACTACGCTCTATCAAAGGAGCACCTGATATACCAGTTGAGAGGGAACTATTTAGCCAACTGTCCAGTGGTCTTGGCGCTTTATAGTTCCTGTTCTTGTACAAGCACTACTCTAGTTTGTGACAAGCCCTATACAGTATATATTCCTCTTGCGAGCTTAACTGAAAGTACTGGATTATCATAATCTTCAGGAACAAGCAAGAATGTAGTCATCAGATAAAGGGTATCGTCGGTACCGACGGAGCCTGCGTGGGAACGCTCCCCAGCGTCCAATCAGAAAGCTTTTGGGAGCATCCCACAGCGCCTGCGTGCTGCCTTCGCGCCTTTCCCAACTGCCTCTCTCCAGTTCTTCTTTTTCCGCGGAGCCAGCAGGTCGTGTTCCTGTCACCGCAGAAGAATTTCCTTTTTCTTTCTTTTTGTGGTCGCGTCTACCTTCATCGACGCTCTACCGGTACCGCCGGTCTTTCTTTTCTTATTTCTGTAAAAAAAAAATCTACTTTTTTTCCTTTTTCTTCAAGTGCACGTGCCTTTTTGGGCCTTAGGCCCAAAACGTTTTCCTTAACATGGAAAAACCTGCCTCAGGTTTTAAAAAGTGCACCAAATGTGGCGGTACCATCTCCGTCACCGACACCCATGAATGGTGTCTAAAATGTTTAGGTCCTGACCACTCCATCACGGATTGTGTGTCCTGTGCCATGATGTCTAAAACAGGTCGGCAGAACCGAGCTGCCAAGCTCAGTACCCTGTTTCCCTCTGATGCAGCTTTGGTGGCATCGACGTCTTCCAGGCCTGCTTCTTCCTCCCATGGGTCTCAGGTAACTAAACATAAATCCAGCCAGTCCTCGAAGGGTAGATCTCTTTCTAAGCATCGAGATGCCTCTGGCATTGCCCTCGAGGATTCTGCACCGGCAAAATTACCCTGGCGGGAGGCTTCAGCTTCCAAAGCATTAACGGGGTTCCAGGATGTTCTCGATGGCTCGGCCTCGACAGATCTCCTGGTGCCATGCTCTGGGGTACCGGTGGTCTCCTCCGATATTGACATCCAGGCATTGGCGGCATCGATAGACCAGAGAGTTCTGGCTATGGAACGCAGTCTGGCTGCTCTCCTTGCAGCATCGACGCCCTTGGTACCGCGACAGACAACTCCACCGGCTCTGGCGCCGGCATCGGTACCGGTACCGATAGCATTGGTATCGGTGTCTGCTCTCCCGGTACCCTTTCCTCCGATGCCCTCTGATACCGATTCTCCGGTACCGGTTATTCCCGGTACCGACCTCAGTCGGTACGGGTATCGGGCTCTGCAAGAGCATCCGGACAAAGTTCTGTCGATGCACCGATGCTTCTCCCAGAGGAGGAGTCCTCCCCTAAATGCAGGATGTCTCCTCCAGAGAATATGTCCTTCCAAGACTTTATCAGGGAGGTGGCTCGGGGCCTGTCCATTTCGGTGGCCCCTGAAACAGAGCCAAGGGCCAAGGAGTTGGAAATTCTACAATATCCCAAAACTCCTAAGGAGGCAGCTACCTTGCCCATTCATGAGATTTTTTATGATCTCATGTTAAGGATGTGGGAAACACCTCTTACCACCTCTCCTCATTCTCGTAGATTGGATACTATGTATTGAGTCCCTCCTTGTCCTGGATTCCATAAGATTCCGCTTCCTCACCACTCTATTGTGGTAGAGTCAGCCATGAGAAGAATCAGAAGTGCAAAAAGGCATGCCTCTAATCCTCCAGGATGTGAGTGCAGAACCCTGGATGCTTTTGGACGTAGAGTCTTCCAAGCTTCCATGCTTTCTGCCAGGTTCAGTTCCTATAGTCTCTACATGGGAATGTTCCTAAAGGAGGTCATAGATAATTTACAAACTTTAAGTCCTTTCATTTCTGAAGATAAAAGACAGGACTTTCTCACTTGGGTCAAACATGCCCAAGATGTTTCTAAATTTTCCAACCGTGCAGCCTTTGACTGCTTTGAGTGTATAAGCAGAACCTCAGCTATCGCCATTGGCGCACGTAGAATTGCTTGGCTCCAGGCATCTGATCTAGAGCTCTGGGTACAAGACAAATTGGGAAATATCCCTTGTACTGGTGAAAACCTGTTTGGTAAAGATTGTCAGGAAAAGGCCAATGAAATGGATGCTGAAAATTCCACCTTGGATAGACTATCCAAGTCCACTGCTGATCCTGTTAGAAAGAAATTGTTCAAGAAACCATCTTTTTCTAAAAAGAAAAGATTTTATCCTGCTTATGTTCAGCAGGCATCTTCTGCAGGTCAGCTTCCAAGGAAACGTCAGCAACCACCCAAACAGAAGAAAGCAAAGGCTGCTAGGCCTGAACCGGCCCAGCAGCCTCAGCCCCCTCAGGGTCTTTGACTTTCAGCTAGAGAACTTAGCCTTTCTGGTTCTGGACGGACCAGAACCTTCCACCATTCCAAGAAGGTTATGTCATTTTGCCCCTAGATGGAGGCAAATAACAGCAGAGCATTGGACACTCTCCATCATAAAAGCTTCATTTTTCAAGCATGCCCCCTCACTCAATAGTGAAGCAGTTCAATTCTCCGACCTCTCTCATCAACCTGTTAGGTCAGGAGGTGGCTATCCTTCTTGCCCAAGGGGCAATAGAAGTAGTACCTCTTCATCAACAGGGCACAGGGTTCTATTCCCCTTATTTTCTTATTCCAAAGAAAACAGGGGGTACAGGCCTATTTTAGATCTCAGAGAATTGAACAAATTCCTTGTCAAGGAGAAATTCAAGATGATTTCTCTTGGAACTCTGCTGCCATACCTTCAGAGTCGGGATTGGCTTTGTTCTCTAGATCTCAAGGATGCGTACACCCATGTCCTCATCCATCCAACCCAGAGAAGGTTCCTTCGGTTCCTTTTTCAAGGAAAGCACTACCAATACAAGGTGCTTCCTTTTGGTCTGGCCTTGGCACCAAGGGTGTTCACGAAATGCATGGCTGTAATAGCAGCATTTCTCCGTACTCTAGGGATATTCGTCTTCCCTTACTTAGACGACTGGCTCATTCGAGCCCCAACAGAGTCAGAGGCCAGGACGTCTCTATCCTGCACAATACGTATCCTTCAGTATTTAGGGCTGGTAATAAACATCCCAAAATCCAGTCTAACTCCCACTCAGTCTTTAGAGTTCATAGGAGCTTTACTGGATACCACAAAGGCAAGAGCCTATCTTCCCCAGGCCCGTTGCCTTCGCTTGGTGCAGTTAGTTCTCAAGCAGTGCTAAAGCCTCATCTAACTGCTCGAGAAATGTTACAACTACTAGGCCACATGGCATCCACCGTGCATGTGTTTCCTTATGCTCGCCTCCACATGAGGGCAGCTCAGTGGACTTTATCCACCCAATGGACCCAGGCATCAGGGTGCCTGTCAGACAAAATAGCAAACACAGGTCACCTCATTTTGTCCCTCCAGTGGTAGAAGTCCACTCAAAACCTGTTGCTGGGGTCCCCTTTTCAGCAACCCTTACCCCAAGCAACTCTCACAACAGATGCTTCTCCAATGGGTTGGGGAGCTCATCTGCAAGACCTCTCCACCCAGGGCACCTGGTCTCCACAGGAGAGTTCTCTACACATCAATCTCTTGTAGCTCAGAGCAATCTTCCTTGCTCTGCGAGTGTTCCACTCCCTGCTCAGCTACAAGACAGTCCTCATTCATACGGACAATCAAGTAGCCATGTTCTATGTGAACAAGCAGGGGGGAACAGGCTCTCTGTCGCTTTGCAACGAAGCTTTGCGACTATGGGCCCTCGTCAGAGAGCATCAAATTCATCTTCTGGCAGTGTATCTTCCAGGCATTCAAAACTCTTGGGCAGACAGACTCAGCCGAGTTCTGCTTCCACATGAGTGGTCTCTGCATACAGACCAGGTGACCAGGATATTTCAACTTTGGGGAACCCCAGACATAGACCTCTTTGCAAGTCTGTGGAATGCCAAACTTCCCCGGTTCTGTTCCAGAACTCCGGCTCAGGGGGCTCAGGCCAGGGATGCTTTCCTCCTTTACTGGGGTCAAGACTTCCTGTATGCCTTTCCACCCATTCCCCTAATTCCCAAAACCCTATTCAAGCTCCAGAGAGACAGAGGCCATATGATTCTCATAGCTCCACATTGGCCACGGCAAGTGTGGTACCCTCTGCTTCTACATCTCTCTCAAGCTCCCTCCCTAGAGTTAGGGTCTGCTCCAGATCTCCTATCTCAGGAGGACGGAATGTTATGGCATCCCAATCCCCAATCTCTGCATCTCAGGGCTTGGTTGCTGAAGGTCTAGATCTCCAAGATCTTAATCTTTCTCAGCAGGTGAAAGATGTTCTTTGTGCTTCCAGAAAACCTTCCACTAGACGCTCTTATGCTTTCAAGTGGTGTTCGGAAAAGGGTCTTAACCCTCTTGCGATACCTCTGGAATCTTTGCTGGAGTATCTCCTTCATTTATCTAATGCAGGCCTTAAGACAAATTCAGTAAGAGTCCATTTGAGTGCTATTGCAGCTTCTCTTAAGCCTCTAAATGGACAGCCTATTTCCTCTCATCCTCTTATAGTAAGATTCATGAGAGGCCTTCTTCTAACTAAGCCTCCCATTAGGCCACCACCGGTGGCATGGGACTTAAACCTGGTTCTCGGGCAGCTCATGAAGCCACCTTTCGAACCTTTAGCTACTACCTCCTTGAAATTCCTTTCTTGGAAGGTTATCTTTCTCATTGCAATCACATCAGCACATCGCATTAGTGAGTTGCAAGCACTAGTAGCTAATCCACCTTGTACAAGGTTCCATCATGACAAGGTAGTCCTTAGGACTCATCCACATTTTATGCCTAAGGTGGTCTCGCCTTTTCATCTGAACCAAGTGGTCTACCTGCTTGTGTTTTTTCCAGGACCTCATGCATCAAATGCAGAGAGGAATCTTCATACCTTGGACTGTATAAAAGAGCTCTAGCTTTTTACTTACAAAGAACACAGCAACATAGAAAGTCCTCTCAACTCTTTGTTGCTTTTGATCCTTCTCATTTGGGACTTCCAACCTCCAAGAGAACACTGTCTAACTCGATTGCTCAGTGTATTTCTTTCGCCTATCAGAGTAAGAACCTTTCTCTGGAGGGCCATGTCACAGCTCACAATGTGAGAGCCATGGCAGCCTCAATGGCTCATCTGCACTCTGTGTCTATCCACGACATCTGTCGAGCAGCCACTTGGGCCTCGGTTCATACCTTCACAGCCCATTACTGCTTAGACAAGGACTCCCGCCGGGATGCCTTGTTTGGTCAGGCTGTTCTCAAACGCCTGTTCCATACCTAGTCAACTCCTGCCCACCATCCCTGGTAGGATGCCAGAGATCCATGGGGGGAAGTGGAGCCCTCTTCAGGGACACACAACTTCTGGGGTCTCTCCCTGGCACCTAAAGCTAGGGAGTCCCCATATGTGATGACTACATTCCTGCTTGTTCCTGGAGATAGCATAGTTACTCACCTGTAACAGGTGATCTCCGGGAACAGCAGGAATTTAGTCCTCACAACCCACCCACCTCCCCTAGGAGTTGTATCTCTGTATCTATCTCTTCCTTTCCCTCTCTCTCTCTTTGTCTCAGCTTTAAAACTCAACTGGAGAGATGCAGTTGGGAAAGGCGGGAAGGCAGCACGCAGGCACTGTGGGATGCTTACAAAAGCTTTCTGATTGGACGCTGGGGAGCATTCCCGCGCAGGCTCCGTCGGTACCGACGATACCCATATGTGATGACTAAATTCCTGCTGTTCCCGGAGATCACCTGTTACAGGTGAGTAACTATGCTTTCCTAGTAAAGTTTTTATTGTGAATGAAGCTGAAGGGGGAAGTGGATATTTTTGTTAAGGAGAGAGCCTAGATTTGACAGGTTTTCTAGAGAGTTCTGGCTCTGATTTTTGACAAGAACTACCCTATTGGTCTTGCTCACTAATGTGAAAAATAAGATTCCATATCGTCCTGCTAGACTACTTCAGACAAATGAGCTGGGTTCCCCTACCAGCAGATGTGGAGACAGAGAAAATATTCTAAAGGTTTCTTATGACTTGCCGGTACAGCTAAGGATTGTACTTAAGTTTGCCATTCTTTTTTTCAGCTATGAAATCTGTAAAAAGCTCTGAGAGACTGATTTTAAGAACATAAGATATGCCATACTGGGTCAGACCAAGGTCCATCAAGCCCAGTATTCTGTTTCCAACAGTGGCCAATCTAGGTCATATGTACCTAGCAGTTTCCCCAAGAGAGACAAGTTCCACAATGCTTGTACTGGGTCAAGCATTGATATCTTCGGTCACTTCTTAATAACGGTTTATGGACCTTTCCTCCAGGAACTTGTCCAACCCTTTTTTAAACCCAGCTACACTAACAGCCTTTACTACATCCTCCGGTAACAAATTCCAGAGTTTGATTACACGTTGAGTGAAAAAATATTTTCTTTTATTAGTCTTAAATAGTTTACCCTGTAGCTTCATTGTATGTCCCCTAGTCTTTCTATATTCTGATAACGTAAACAATCGATCTACGTTTACCCGTTCCACTCCGTTCATTAATTTATAGACTTCTATCATATCTCCCCACAGCCCTCTCTTTTCCAGGTTAAAGAGCCTTAACCTTTTTAGCCTTTCTTCATAGGAGTATCCTTCCATCCCCTTTACCATTTTGGTGGCTCTTCTCTGAACCTTTTCTAAAATCGCTATATCCTTTTTAAGATATGGCGACCAGAATTGCACACAATATTCAAGGTGCGGTCTCACCATGGAACGATATAGAGGCATTATAATATCTTTTATTTTATTTTCCATTCCTTTCCTTATCATACCTAGCATTCTATTTGCTCTCTTGGCCGCCGCTGCACACTGGGCCGAGGGTTTTAACATGGTATCCACAATGACGCCTAAATCTTTTTCCTGGGTGGTGGTTCCTAATGTGGAACCTTGCATCGTGTAACCATAGTTTGGGTTGTTCTTCCCTAGGTGCATAACCTTGCACTTGTCCACATTAAATGTCATCTGCCATTTTGATGCCCAGTCTTCCAATTTATCAAGATCCTCTTGCAATTTTTCACAATCCTCTTGGGTTTTAACAACTTTAAATAGTTTTGTCATCTGCAAATTTGATCACCTCACTTGTTATTCCACTTTCCAGGTCATTTATCAATATGTCAAAAAGCAGCGGACCCAGCACAGATCCCTGGGGTACACCACTATTCACCTTTTTCTATTGGGAAAATTGGCCATTTAGCCCTACCCTCTGCTTTCTATCTTTTAACCAGTTCCTGATCCACAATAGTACACTGCCTCCTATCCCATGACTCTTTAGTTTTGCCAAAAGTCTCTGATGGAGGGACCTTGTCAAAGGCTTTCTGAAAGTCCAGATACACAATAGCAACCGACTCACCTTTGTCCACCTGTTTATTCACTCCTTCAAAAAAACATAACAGATTAGTAAGACAAGATCTTCCTTGTCTAAAGCCATGTTGGCTGTCTCCCATTAGGTTGTGACTATCTACATGCTGAGTAATTTTATTCTTTATGATGGTTTCTACCATTTTTCCTGGTACTGACGTCAGGCTCACCGGTCTGTAGTTTCCCAGATCACCCCGGGAACCCTTTTTAAAAATTGGTGTTACATTGGCGATCCTCCAATCTTCAGGTATTAGAGATGATTTTAATGATAGTTCACAGATTACTGATAGCAGGTCTGCAATCTCATATTTCAGTTCTTTCAACACCCTTGGATGTATACCATCCGGCCCAGGTGATTTGCTACTCTTCAGTTTATCTAATAGTTGTAAGACATCTTCCCGATGTATCGATATTTCCTTCAATTCTTCTGCACTTTAAATACCACTTCAGTCATGGGTAACATCCCTACATCTTCCTCAGTAAAGACCGAAGCAAAGAATTCATTCAGTCTCTCCGCTATCGACTTGTCGCCTCTTAGTGCTCCTTTAACCCCTTTATCATCTAATGGACCAACTGACTCTCTCACAGGTTTTTTGCTATGAATGTACTTGAAAAAGTCTTTATTTCGCATTTTTGCTTCCGCAGCAAGCTTCTTCTCAAATTCTCTCTTTGCCTGCCTTATCAATGCCTTGCATTTGACATGCCAGTGCTTGTGCTGTTTCCAGGTTTCATCATTTGGCTCTTTTTTCCATTTCCTGAAAGATGCTTTTTTGGCAACAACAGCCTCTCTGACCTCACCTTTAAACCATGCTGGCAGTTTTTTGGACTTCCTTTCACTTTTTTTAAAGCGTGGAATACAGCTGGTCTGGGCTTCCAAGATAGTATTTTTCAACAACACCCAAGCTTGATGTACGTCTTTAACCTTTGCAACTGCTCCTTTTAGTTTTTTCTTAACTGTTTTCCTCATTTTATCATAGTCTCCCTTTCGAAAGTTAAAAGGTAGTACTGTGGATTTCCTTACTATCCCTCCTCCACTAATTAAATCAAAGGCGATCATGCTATGATCACTGTTGCCAAGTGGCTCCAACACCCTTATCTCTTGCACTAGATCTGGTGTTCCACTAAGGACTAGGTCTAGTATTGCTTCCCCTCTGGTTGGTTCATGAACCAGCTGCTCCAAGAAGCAGTTATTCATTTCATCTAGGAACTTTATCTCCCTAGCATGTCCTGACGTGACACTGACCCAGTCGATACCGGGGTAATTGAAATCACCCATTATTATTACTGCGCTGTAACTTTTGTTAGCTTCCTTGATTTCTTTGAGCATTTTATCATCCATTTGGTCATTCTGGCCAGGTGCTCGATAGTACACCCCCACTGCCATTGCCTTCCCCCTTTTATATGGAATTTCAATCCATATAGATTCTACAGCAGATTTTGTTTCCTGCAAAACTTTAATCCTTTCTGAGTCAATGCCCTCTCTAACATAGAGTGCAACCCCTCCACCAATTTGATCAGTTCTATCATTACGATATAGTTTGTACCCAGGTATCACAGTGTCCCACTGGTTGTCCTCCTTCCTCCATGTCTCTGATATTCCAATCATATCTAACCTTTCATTTAGTGCTTGTAAACGGGGGCGCTGGTCGTGAATGTCCACAGTCTTGGCAAAGGCAAAATATTATTATGACTTGCAAAGGAGTGTGGGAGTTGTAGTTCATTCATACCAGAATCAGCCGTTCACAAAATGAGTTGTGATGCTCGAGTGTAAGCAAAGAAAAACAGATTTTATTCATGGGGTTAATTCTCCCACACAGATTTACTTGGTAACACAAAAGGACACTTGCTTCCAGTATTGTACTCAGGAAAAACAAAACATGATATAAGGTAACTGAACTTCTTAAGCAATAAATCAATAAAGACCTTGATGGGAAACAGAAAAGGTCTTTTTGATGGCTCCTGCTAATGACCTTCTTAGCAGTGCTCCAAAAGGCAAAAACAAAACCCAAAAGTAACAAAAAAAACTGTTCTTTATCAAGGATAACTTTCTTCTATTTACACACACACAAAAAAAGAGAAGTTTCCTTCCAGAGCTCACGTGCACTTGTGTCTGGCTCAATTACCAATAATTAGCCAGCTGCAAACCCCTTTGCTGGTTCACTCTCTCTACGTGGCTCAATCCTACCCTAAAGCTTTCTTGCAGAGACTTTTCTGGGTAGATAAACGAACAAGTTACAGTTCCTTTTGGTGGTTGTTGTATTAGTGAGAAACTACTTTAAAACAGCAGCCTAGACAGAGAGCAGTCCATGTATTCTAACTGATCATTTGATATATCTCCTTCTTCCTCAAATATCATGGAATCAATATCATGGTCTGGCTCAGAGGAATTCCTTAATTGATCACTCTCAGGATAATATTTGTTTCCCTGCTGTCTTCCAGGTGAAGAGCTAGGGCATAGATCAAAGTTCATACCTGTGATCCCCTTGCTGTTAGATTTCCTCTCCAGGTAGCCTGGCCAGTAGGTAGTCCAGCTTTTATGTCTAGCCTTCCAATCAAGATCCCTGGACACTGGGTCTCTCTTCACATACCTTCTTGCACTGGTCTTAGGGCCCCTTCCAAATGCAGCCGTCTCCTTCAAAGTGCCGTCTGGGAATTCCTGGCTTTATAACCCCACTCCTCTGGCTTCCTCCAGTCCAATGGAGTATGCTTGCCTCTGGAATCACCCCTAACACACGTACTGTTGTGGGCTCCTTCTTTAGACCTCCAAGATTTCTTTCTCTTCTTCCTTCCACGTTGCTTCTGCTGTTGTAGTCCTCTCTCTTCTTTCTCCAATGGCTTCTGCTTCTGTCTCTCCTTGTTCTCCTGGTTCTGTCTTTTCTGTCTCTGTGTAGAATATCCTTTACTTTTAACGTGCTTAGAGGGACACTCCACCCTAGCACAGCCCAGGTGTGCTGAATCAAGCCCTGCCCTTGGAGATGAGTGATTGGGGATTACCTCATAGCTCTCCTGATTGAACACACGTTTCCCCACTCCAGCTCTTCTAGAGGCTGTTTGAAACCTGGTGCATTCTGGGACTGGTAGTCTTTTATGAAAACATTCTGTTTTAGTATTTCTACCATCAAAGACAGGTTGCTTGTTCAGAGCCAATTCACTTCTTTTATAGCTCCCTCCTGAACTATGATAAGCTTCCTTATCACATGCTATATATTCTAACTCTCCCATCTTATTCTTTAGACTTCTAGCATTTGCATACAAGCATTTTAGAGAATGTATTTTATTCATGTTAATTTGGCTATTGTTAGACATGGGTAAATTGGGATGTTTAAGCTCTGTCTGCTCCATACTTGAGGGCATTTGGGCTACTTTACTCTTTTGTGGAACCTCTCTGCTTTTGGTAGTATCCTTCAAGGATACATTCTTCCGAACCATCCGCTCTTGGGCGACTGTCGGCTTTCCCCTAATATCTAGTTTAAAAGCTGCTCTATCTCCTTTTTAAAGGTTCATGCCAGCAGCCTGGTTCCATCCCGGTTAAGGTGAAGCCCATCCCTTCGGAAGAGCCCCTCCTTTCCCCAGAATGTTCCCCAGTTCCTAACAAATCCAAAACCCTCATCTCTGCACCATTGTCTCATCCACGCATTGAGACTCCGGAGCTCTGCCTGCCTTTTGGGTCCTCTGCGTGGAACAGGAAGCATTTCGGAGAACGCTACCATGGAAGTTCCGGATTTCAACTTCCTACCTAAAAGCCTAAATTTTGCCTCCAGAACCTCCCTACCACATTTTCCTATGTCATTGGTACCGACATGTACCAAGACAGCAGACTCCTCCCCAGCACTATCTAAGACCTTATCTAGGTGGCGCATGAGGTCCGCTACCTTCGCACCAGGCAGGCATGTTACCAGGCGATCCTCACGTCCACCAGCCACCCAGCTATCTACATGCCTAATGATCGAATCACCAACTATAACGGCTGTCCTAACCCTTCCCTCATGGGCACATGGCCCTGGAGAAACTTCCTCGGTGCGAGAGGGTTTTACATCACCTGGAGGACAGGTCCTAGTTACAGGATCACTTCCTGCCACACCAGGGTGATGCTCTCCTGTCACGTGACCTCTCTCCTCCATGGCAATAGGGGTGCTGCCAGACTGGAGGTGGGACTTCAGGACTATATCCCTGTAGGTCTCGTCTATGTACCTCTCTGTCTGTCTTATGTTTTCCAAGTCTGCTACTTTAGCCTCTAGAGAACGGACTTGTTCCTTGAGAGCTCTTGAGCAACCACCCTCGGGTAACTTCCTCACTAGAGCGCAGCGCTGGAGGCTCCACTAGAAGTCACCCTTAAAACCAGTGCTCTTTTCGGTATTTCCATATGGAGGAGGGGAATTGGTTCAGCTCCTCGTCTTTTTTACTGCTTAGCATTAGTTGAGCAGCCAGAAGTTTGGAAAGGCATTAGGAAAAGCATCTTCAAGCCTCATGCAACTTCAGTGCCTTCTCTCTCCCCCCCCCCCCCCCCAGCTCCCCACTGAAGATTAGAAGGTGGCTTCTCAGAGGTATATACCTGCAGGCTTTGGCAGCAGGGGAGTAGCACTAAGCCCAGCATGGTTTGCTTGCCTTGGGCTCCCCAGGGGTTAGTACCAAAACAAAGTCGTCTTGTCTGACTTTTTTGTGGGGGCTACCCGACCTTGTCTGCTAGGCAGTGCATCTTTTGGGTTTGGACCGCTTGGGGTGTCCGTGTGGTGCAGCACCGGTTTTCCCATACTTTTCCTGCCTGCACACATCAGCTACGCTTCACGTGCTATTATGTATGCCATTTAACTCTGTATATAGAACGTTGAGTTCTATGCTCGTTTCCCAGCAAAAGCTGAATCAAAATTATGTAGAACACACATCAAATTGCTAAAGCACATTATAGCTAACACATTTTTTTGTCGGGCATCCCCGGCAAGAGCAAGAAGGGGGAAAAGCCCTCTCTCTCCGTTCCGAGGAGTCCCTTTTTTTTAAAACTTTTTGTAAAACAAAAATTAAGTAGTGAACAATCACTTATCTCAATGGTGGCGAGACATGATTCTCCGTGAGGGTACAAATTGCTTACACGACATGCATGTTTCGGACCCGCTGAAGGCCCTGTGTCAAGTGAAGAAACCCAGCTTGGATCAATCGCCCAGAAGAACGCCGAACTCAACGGCTGCTTTTATAGAACCATGGTGGCAACTGATTGGACCTTTGTGTCATGGTCCAATCAGTTGCCACCATGGTTCTATAAAAGCAGCCGTTGAGTTCGGCGTTCTTCTGGGCGATTGATCCAAGCTGGGTTTCTTCACTTGACACAGGGCCTTCAGCGGGTCCGAAACATGCATGTCGTGTAAGCAATTTGTACCCTCACGGAGAATCATGTCTCGCCACCATTGAGATAAGTGATTGTTCACTACTTAATTTTTGTTTTACAAAAAGTTTTAAAAAAAAGGGACTCCTCGGAACGGAGAGAGAGGGCTTTTCCCCCTTCTTGCTCTTGCCGGGGATGCCCGACAAAAAAATGTGTTAGCTATAATGTGCTTTAGCAATTTGATGTGTGTTCTACATAATTTTGATTCAGCTTTTGCTGGGAAACGAGCATAGAACTCAACGTTCTATATCAATGACTTTTTCTTTGGTCTGTACCTGACATGGTCATTGATTTTTGAGGTTTTTTTTGGGATTTAACTCTGTATGGCTATAGCGCGTGGTACGGGTGCCCATGTGGCCAAGGTGCCTGCTGCAGCACACCTTATCTATCAACACACCCTAGGCTTGTGAAGCAAGCCCATTAGTGGAGTCTGACTCACATTGCTGGCACACACACATGCCTGCTTCTAAGAAATGCTGCCTGGTCTTGTGGAAAGCAGAGAGTTAAGTTGCTGGATTGTGGTTTCTGCGATTCTTGCATGGAAGCATCTGATGCACCTTTGGAAGGTCTGTCCTCCCTTCTTGCAGTGAAGGGACATGGGTGCCCTGGTCTTATTGTCCTCGCTGCAGGAGGCCTTGGACTCAAGCTCTCGTTCTGCTGGCTGCTCACCTTCTCTTTAAGGGCCCACAGTAAGCCTTTCCCTCATGGATGGGGGACTATTCCTGACAAGGAGGTCCCGGGTTCTGGGTTGTCCTTCCTGGAATTCTTCTCATTTCTGCAGCAAGCTTGGTCCTTCTGATAAGGCAACTCAGACCCTGGAGCCTTCAGATCTTCTCACTCTTTCCACTTGCTTGGAAGAAGAGCTGGTGGTGTTGGATAGTTGAAGCCCAGCTTGGGCACTATCACCTAAGTGATTTCATTAGAGATCTGAGTTAAGAGATTTGGATTGCCTTTCCTTTGGCCAAGGCCCAGAATCAGTTTTGACGCCTCTGGTGATTCCAATTTTGAGGATGAAATGTCTTTTCCTTCGAAGGATCAAGACAGTTTATATACCTGTTTAGGAAGGAGGAACTGGTGGTTCTAATTGCTTACAGTAAGTGTCTTCAGCTCTGTATTTGGCTGATCCTCCGGCAACAGAACAGGCACCACAGGTACACCCTCTCCAGCAGTGGGTTTGGAAGTTTACGAGTGCCTTGGCCTTTCTGGAGGTTATCAAGAGCATGGTCTGCTTGGAGTTAGACTAGCCCAGGGGTGGGCAATTCCGGTCCTGGAGGGCTGCAGACCAGTCAGGTTTTCATGATGTCCCTAATGAATATTCATGAGATCTATTTGCATCCACTGCCTTCCATTATATGGAAATACGTCCATGAATATTCATTAGGGACATCATGAAAACCTGACTGGTCTGCGGCCCTCCAGGACCGGAATTGCCCACCCCTGGACTAGCCCAACTCCCAAGTGAAGGGGCTGAAGGTTCTTAAGAAGCTTTATGCCCTACCACAGGAGGACTACACCATGTGGGTCAGCAAGCCTTGGATGCCCCTGTCATGGCACTCACAAAGTGGACCGCCATCCCATGGAGGGTTGTACAGCCCTAATGGACCACCGGAATTGTAAAACGGAAACACTCTTGAAGAGTTAATTTTCTACTTCCTCTGTTATCTTCTAGTTGGCTATGTGCGCATCTGACAGCCTGAGCTGTCCTTCAGTGGCTTCAGATGCTCGCTCCAGAGGATACTGCTGCCATCCTGAAGATTGCAGGAACCTTTCTACCATATGCTATGCATGATCTAATCTGCTTGGCGGCTAAAAACATCACCCTTTCAACGATGGCATGACATTGGCTGTGGCTCTAGCTCTTCGTGCTATTTTCTCCAGGAACAAGCAGGAAGTCGGTCTTCACTTATGGGTGACGTCGGCACCGACTTTGCCTGTGCGGAGCAATTCCCCAGCTGTCAAAGAAAGCCTTTGGGATTGCTACCATGCATGCGTGGTCCTCTTCCCGCCCATGGGTGCCATCTTGCTCAGTCTCCCTTTTTCCGCGGAGCCCTTTGGACGCACGTTCTCATCCCTCGGGAAAACGTTTTCATTTTTCTCGCTTTAACAGGCTATACCTCTTTTTTTCCGGTTGCACCGGTCCTCTACCCGTCCTCACCTTGCTCTCTTTTGGAGCTTATGGAGATACCTTTTCTAAATTTTTTCTTCTCGGGCTTTGTGCCCTTTTTTCTCTCCAACCGCTGGCCGCGTGGGTCTTCAACCTCGCAGGGGCTGTTTTTCCTCCCATGGCCCCAGGTTTAAAAAATGCAATAGATGCTCTAGGAACTTGTCACTTACGGAGCCGATGATGACCCAGAGCTCTGTTTGCTCTGTAAGAAAATGTCCTCTAAGGCCCTGCTCAGCCGTAAGCAGAAGTCCGAAGACATTTTTCGAAAGGCTGCCTCGGAGTCCCCGGTGACACCCTCTGTCGTCTCCCCTCCGGTGGGTTCTCCCCCTGTGGCACCGCGTTCCAGCTGGCATTCGGACCAGTGGAATGGTGCAAAAAGAAGGTGCCCTCAAAGTCACTGTTTGGGGCCCCCCGACGAGTGCAAGTGCTCCCACGCCCGGTCGCTTAGTCCCCTTCGGCGGTCCCGAGAGTCAGACAAGGAGCGGCCTCGCAAGGTACCCCCTCTCCTCCTCAATGCCCGATCCGGTGACCCCGGTATCGGCGTCCCAGGGCCCCACGCCCGCATGGGTGTCCCGTATGCTGGCGCTGGAATGCAGCGTTTCTGCATTCATTGCTTTCCAGCAGGCTCTCGGAGACCGTGGGTCCCTCGGGTAGGATACCCAAATCTGTCCAGGAAACCCCTGAGAGCCACGGGCCTCGTGAGGGTCCTCTACGTTGCTCTCGCTCGCTCTCCCGTTCTTCGGGGGTGAGATCGTCCAGAGCTTCCAGCTCCAGGCCGCCGGCCATCGGACAGGGTGAACCACCTAGCTCGGATCCCTCGACCGATTTCTCGGACTGGGAATCTGATGGGGACACATCCCCAGAGACCCGCATCCACTGGGATCTTCCGTTGGACCCCTCGCTGCCGGGTCTCCAGCAGCGTTCACCGCCCGAGGACACCTCCTTTTTGGTGTTTATTCGGGACATGGCTCGGACCCTCAACCTGGTCACACAGATCAAGGAAGATCCTCATGCTGAAGAACTCAATATCCTTCAGTACGAGGCCCTGCCCAGGGAATCCCTCACCGTGCCGGTGCTGCCGATCCTCTCCCGGCTATTGCTCCACATGTGGGAGGCCTGGCCTCAGTCCCCATTGTGAACAAGCGCCTTGACACAATGTACAAATGCAGCGAGGTCCAGGCTTCCGTAAGACTCAACTTCCACACACTTCAATGGTGGTGGAATCAGCCATGAGGAAGCAGAAAAGCCCGAAGTCCCACTCCTCGGTCCCTCTGGGCCGGGAATTGAGAGCCCTTGATGCCTTGGGCTGCAAGGCCTATCGAGATTCCATGCTCTCCTGTCACATCCAGGCATACCAGTTATATATGGGTATGTTACTCCGCGACTTGGCAAAAGAACTTGGAGGCTTCTCCGCGGGCCTCGAGGCCGAGCCCCTCGACAGGTTCCGCATCCTGTTGAAATCAGTGGCGGATTGCTCCAAGTATATTTCTCGAGCCTCCTATGATAGCTTTGAGACATCGGCTTAGGTGGCGGCTGCGGGCATCGGAGTCCGCTGCCAGGCTTTGCCCCAATCTTTGGATTTGGAGCAGTGGGTGCAGAAGACGCTCCTGGACGTACCCTGCCGCGGCGAACAACTTTTTGGTAAGCTGATGGAGGAAAAGGCTGTGGAGATTGAGACGGAGTACGTCACTAGGACCCATCTCTCCCACAAGTCCTTGACGCTGCCTCAGAAGAAGCAGCCTGCCAAGAAGCCCATTTTCCCCAGGAAAGGCCTCCAGTACCGCGGCTACCCGCCGTAACCGGCTACTCCCTTGCCGGCAACCCCTGCGCAGGGAAAGCCCGGTCAAAGTCACCGTAAACTAAAGGGCCCGAAGGCCTAAATGCCGGCTCCCCCACAACCCCCTCAGGTGCTTTGATGCCAGCGGCATAGCTCCTCACCCTCCAGCGATGCAGCAGTCAGTGGGGGGACGCCTGTCCTGTTTCGCCCCCATCGTGGGTGCTTATCACAATGGACACCTGGGTCCTCAAGGTCATATGGGAGGGTGTCACCTCCACTTCGACAGGCTCCCACCCCCTTTCTCCCTGGCGGAGCCTCCTCAACTCCCCGCACATCAGCTTTTGCTGCAGCGGGAACTACACGCTCTCCTTGCCCAATGGGCAGTCGAGAAGGTCCCTCCCCACCTTCGAGATCGGGGCTTTTATTCCCGGTACTTCCTCGTCCCAAAAATGATGGGGGGTCTGCGGCCCATCCTCAACCTCCGCAGGCTAAACAAATTCCTGGTACAGGAGAAATTCCAGATGTTATCTCTTGGTGTGCTGCTGTCCTCCTTCCGGCAGGGTGACTGGTTATGCTCCTTGGATCTAAAGGATGCTTACGCCCATATCTTGATCCACCCCCAAAACAGGCAGTTCCTGTGTTTCAGGGTGCAGGGAGAGCACTTCCAGTACAGGTTGCTCCCCTTTGGCCTTGCATCCGCTCCCCGGGTCTTCACGAAGTGCCTTGTCGTGGCCGCCGCTCACCTCTGACGTCGGGGCATGCCAATGCTTCCCTACCTCGACGACTGGCTCGTTACGGGCTCCTCCATCGAGGAGGCCCGGTGAGCGATGTCATGCACTGTCCTCCTCCTGGAGAGCTTGGGGTTCTTGGTCGACTACCCAAGTCTCACCTCGAACCAAGACAGGCTCTCGAATTCATCGGGGCGCACCTCGATACTCGGCAGGCTATGGCCTTCTTGCTGGTGGATCGCTCCACTCGCCTCCGAGCTCTGGCGGCTCGTGTCCAAGGCGCCCCAGGTCACCGCTCGGTCCATGCTGCGTCTCTTGGGCCACATGGCCTCGACCGTGCATGTGGTTCCTCACTCCCGCCTGCACATGTGGATGGCCCAGTGGTGCCTCGGCTCCCATGGAGTCAATCCCTCGGAAGCCTCAGGGACCACATCAGGATTCTTCCCGACCTTCGTTTGTCCCTGAGCTGATGGAAAACCCCCGAAATTTCCTGCGAGGATTGCCCTTCCAGGCCCCACAGCACGAGGTGGTACTGACCACGGATGCTTCCCTGTTGGGGTGGGGGGCCCATTGCGGGCCTCTCTGCAGACAAGGGCAGTGGTCGCCTGTGGAGGCTCAGTAGCAGATAAGCCTGCTCGAGCTCCGTGCTATTTGGTGGGCCCTGAGGGCCTTCGAGAATGTCCTGAGCGGGAAGTCGATCCTGGTGCAGACCAACAACCGGGTAGTGATGTTCTACATCAACAAGGAGGGGGCATGGGGTTGCACTCCCTCTGCAGGGAAGTAGTCCTCATCTGCTCTTTTGCCGCCCGGCGGAGGATGTCCCTCAAGGCGACATACCTCCCCTCTCAGGAGAATGGCCTGGCGGACAGGCTCAGCAGAATCCTTCGCCCCCACGAGAGGCGCCTGAATCCCAGAGTGGCAGGCTGGCTATTCCTACGCTGGGGCACTCCAGCGATAGACCTCTTCGCCAGCCCCCAGGACATACAACTCCCTTGCTTCTGCGGCCCGGTACCACACCCGGGCAGGGAGGGCCCAGATATATTTCTCCTGGACTGGTCCTCCAGTCTCCTATATGCATTCCCTCCTTTCCCCCTCATTGCGAGGACTCTGTTCAAGGCTTAACGGGATGGGGCATCGCTGATTCTCGGCAGCCTTGGTTTCCGCTCTTGCTCCGGCTGTCATCGGAGCCTTCGATTCCCCTGGGTTCTGCAAGGGACTTGATGACGCAGGAGGAGGATCGGGTACTGCACCCGAACCTACCTTCCCTATCCCTCATGGCCTGGCGGCTGAACGGGTCTCTCTAGCCTCTCTGGCCCTTCCTGAGGAGGTCGAGGAAATCCTCCTTGCCTCGAGGAAGGACTCCACTAGGAGAGCTTACGCCTTTAAGTGGAAACGCTTCTCCGTCTGGTGCTCAGAGCTCCAGATCAACCCCTTCTCATGCCAGGTTCGGTGGGTTCTCCAGTACCTTCTCCACCTCTCTGGGGAAGGGCTGAAGTCGAACTCTGTTAGGGTTCATTTGAGCGCCATATTGATTCATCATCTCCCTATCGAGGGAAAGCCTCTCTCAGGCATCCACTAGCCTCCCGCTTTATGTGGGGCCTTCGGTTATCCAAGCCGCCCATCCATCCCCCTCCAGCGGAATGGGACTTGAACGTGGTGCTCAAGCAGCTCACTCGTCCACCCTTCGAGCTGATGGTGATGTGTTCGCCCCGGCATTTGTCCTGGAAGGTGGCCTTCCTGATGGTGCTGACCTCGGCTTGCCGAGTCAGTGAGCTTCAGGCGCTTATAGAAATATGATGACAGAAAAAGACCACATGGCCCATCTAGTCTGTCCTTCCATATCAACAACTACAACAGTCCCCTTTTTACCTTTAGAGATCCTCTGTGTTTGTCCCATGCTTTTTGGAATTCAGTTATTGTCCTCATCTCTACCACGTCCACTGGGAGACTATTCCACGGATCCACTACTCTTTCCGTAAAGAAATATTTCCGCATATCACTCCTGAATCTATCTCCCTTCACCCTCATCCCATGTCCCCTCATAGCAGAACTTGCTTTCAGTTGAAAGAGGCTCTCTCTCTGAACATTTATGCCACGGAGGTATTTAAACATCTCAATCATATCGCCTCTATCCCGCCTTTCCTCTAAGGTGTACATATTAAGATCCTTAAGTCTGTCCTCATATGCTTTATAATGAAGACCACTAATCATTTTAGTAGCCACCCTCTGCACTGACTCCATCCTGTTCACATCCTTTTGAAGGTGCGGTCTCCAGAATTGCACACTATACTCCAAATGAGGTTGCACCAAAGACTTATACAGAGGCACTATCACCTCCTTTTTTCTGCTAGCCATTCCTCTCCGTATGCACCCAAGCATTCTTCTAGCTTTTGCCGTTGCCTTTTCTACCTGTTTAGCTACTTTAAGATCATCAGACACAACCACGCCTAGGTCCCGCTCTTCTTTAGTGGACAAAAGTACTTCACCACCTATACTATATTGCTCCCTTGGATTGCTGCAGCCCAAATGCATGACCTTACATTTTTTAACATTAAATCCCAGCTGCCAAATTCTAGACCATTCTTCAAGTTTAGCTAGATCCCTCCTCATGTTATCTACCCCTTCCTGGGTGTCTACTCTATTGCAGATTTTGGTATCATCCGCAAAGAGGCAAACCTTACCCGACAACCCTTCCGCTATATCACTAACAAAGATGTTAAAAAGAATCGGACCAAGGACAGATCCCTGGGGCACACCACTGGTAACATCCTTCTCCTCAGTGTGAGCTCCATTTACTTGTACTCTTTGTCACCTCCCACCCAACCAATTTCTAACCCAAGCAGTAACTTTAGGGTCCATCCCTAGGGTGCTCAGTTTGTTTATAAGTCGCCTGTGAGGAACAGTGTCAAAGGCTTTACTGAAATCTAAATACACCACATCTAGGGCTCTCCCTCAGTCCAACTCCCTGGTCACCCAGTCAAAGAAATCAATCAGATTTGTCTGACAAGATCTGCCTCTGGTGAATCCATGCTGCCTCGGATCCTGTAATCCGCTGGACTCCAGAAACCTCACTATTTTCTCTTTCAGCAGCGTTTCCAATAATTTACTCACCACTGAAGTTAAACTAACCGGCCTGTAGTTTTCAACCACATCCTTACTTCCACTTTTGTGTAAAGGCACCACATGAGCCTCTCTCCAGTCCTTTGGCACTACTCCCGACTCCGAGGCATGGAAAAGGTCAGTCAGTGGAGCTGCTAGAACATCCCCAAGTTCCCTCAGTATTCTAGGGTGTATCCCATCCGGTCCCATCGCTTTGTCTACTTTAAGTTGAGCTAGTTTCTCACGAGCAGAGTCTTCTGAAAATTGTTCAATTTGTCCCTCGCTTCTGTTTCTGTTTGTGGGTGTTTTCTGAGGTCCTGCTCCTGGTTCTTCATCTGTGAACACAGAACAGAAATATTTGTTAAGCAATTCCGCTTTATCCTTATCAGCTTCTACATATTCCTCCCCTGCACCCTTGAGTCTGACAATACCACTTTTGCCCTTCCTCTTCTCACTAATATATCTGAAAAATGTCTTATCCCCCCATTTTATTGCATTGACTATTTCCTCCTCCTTTTGAAGCTTTGCCTTCCTGACTACTTTGCTAGCTTCTCTAAGTTTTTCCAAATACAGATGCCTGTCTTCCTCTCTCTGTGATCTCTTGTATTTCATGAAGGCCTCCCTCTTTTTCTTCACTTTTTCAGCTACTTCTTTCGAAAACCATAGCGGTCTCCTTTTCCTTTTACCTTTATTTTCCATTTTAACAAAAAGGTTGGTTGCCCTTAAAATATCCCCTTTCAGTTTTCCCACTGTTTTTCTACATCCCCCAGCTGTTCCCATCCCGCTAACGACTCCCTGAGGTATTGGCCCATGTTGGCAAAGTTAGTCTTCCTAAAGTCTAAGATCCTCACCTTTGAATGGATTCTAACAGCCCTAGTCCTAATACTGAACCACACCATCTGGTGATCACTGGATGCAAAATGATCTCCCACTACAACATCAGAAACACTTTCACCATTGGTAAGCACCAAGTCCAGTATGGCCCCTTCACGTGTGGGGTCTGTTACCAATTGCCTGAATAGTTCTCCCTGTAGAGAATCCAGGATCTCCTTACTTCTAGATGATACTGCAGCAGGAATGTGCCAATCAACATCTGACATATTGAAATCTCCTATCAGTAGCACTTCCCCTTTCCTAGCAATGCTGCGTATGTCTTCAATTAACTCTCTGTCCACCTCTTGTGAGGAAGGTCTGTATATCACACCAATGCAAATAGATTTCTCTTTCCGTCTTTCTAGTTTAACCCACAATGCCTCCTCTCTCCCTTTTAAGCTCTAATTCCAAAGCTTTAATAGTAGTTTTTACATATAGTGCCACTCCTCCTCCCCTTCTTTACCCTGTCCTTTCTGAATAAAGTATAGCCAGATATAATTACATCCCAGTCATGGTTTTCTGTGAACCATGTTTCTGTAACTGCCACTAAATCCAAGTCAGCCACTCCCACCAAAGCTTCAACATCAGGGATCTTATTTCCCATGCTACGGGCATTTATACACACTGCTTTCCATATGTTACCCCTGTTAGCCATTTCCATAAAGGTATTTAATGTATCACCTCCCTGGGGGCTTTCCTCACCCATCCCCAACAAATCTAGTTTAAAGCCCTCTTCAGTAGATTAGCCAGTCTATTACCGAAAACGCGTTGACCTTTCTTGGACAGATGGATGCCATCTCTGCTCTGCAACCCTTGGAACAGCATCCCATGGTCTAGGAAACCAAAATGCTCTCGATGACACCATCCACGCAGCCATGCATTCATCTCCAGGATGCGAGCCTCTCTGCCTTGGCCTTAACCCTCAACAGGGAGGATTGATGAGAACACCACCTGTACACCTAACTGCTTCATCCTCTGTCCCAGAGCCATGAAGTCACTTTTGATAAGTTCCAAGGTATACCTGGCAGTATCATTTGTTCCAACATGGATTAGCAACATTGGGTAATAGTCAGTGGGCTTGATGAGTCTCGGCAAACTCTCCGTAACATCTTGGATTTTGGCACCAGGCAGACAGCATACCTCTCTGGACATCAAGTCTGGTCGGCAGATGGACGCCTGAGTACCCCTCAGAAGAGAGTCTCCAACCACCACTACCCTTCGTTTCCTTGTGGTCACTGATTCTGCAACTTTGGGGTACTTGAGCTCTGGTTCTTCCCTTTCCAGGGATGCTTTCACCTCTTCCACTTCCAGGGCTGCATAATGGTTCTTCAATTCAAGGGCTGGAGAAGTTGGATTGGTGATTTTGCAGGCCCTGGTGATTTGTGTCCAACCATCGACATTCTGTTGGCACCCATCTTCTCCTCTGCTGGAGAGCTTGGTTGCTGCAAGAAGCATCTCATCAATGTACTTCTCACTGTCTTGAATGCTCCTCAGCCTCGCCACCTCCTCTCTGAGTTCCTCCACTTGTTTCCTCAGAGCTTCAGCATGCAGGCACGCTGCACATGGAACTGGTCCTTCAACTGGCATTAGGACCTCTGTCTGGACCGAGGCAGAAGCTGTAATGGGGGCAACAGATTTAGCGATATGATTTATCTCCAGGAACAAGCAGGAATGAGTCTTCACATATGGGTATCGTCAGTACCGACGGAGCCTGCGGGGCAACGCTCCCCAGCGTCCAAAAGGAAAGCTTTTGGGAGCATCCCACAGCGCCTGCGCGCTGCGTTCCCACCTTTCCCAACCGCCTCTCTCCAGTTCTTCTTTTCCGCGAAGCCAGCAGGTCGTATTCCTGTCACCGCTGAAGAATTTCTTTATTTTATTTTATTTCTTTGGTCGCGCGTCTGCCTTCTCGACGCTGGACCGGTACCGCCGGTCTTTTATTTCTTTATTCTAAAAAAAAACAAAAAAAAAACTACTGTTTTTTTCACTTCAGTGCATTTTCTTCTTTGGCCTTAGGCCTAGGACATTTTTTCCTCATGGAAAAGCCCACCTCTGGGTTTAAAAAATGCACGAAGTGCAGCGGCACTATTTCTGTCACCGACACCCATAAATGGTGTCTAAAATGTTTAGGTCCTGACCACTCCATTACGGATTGTGAGTCCTGTTCCATGATGTCTAAAAGAGGTCTACAGAATCGAGCAGCCAAGCTCAGTACCCTGTTTCCCTCTGATGCAGCTTTGGTTGCATCGACGTCTTCCAGGGCTGCTTCTTCCTCACATGGATCTCAGGTAACCAAACTTAAGTCCAGCCGGTCCTCAAAGGGTAAATCTCCCTCTAAGTATCGAGATGTCTCCGGGCTTGCTCTCGAGGAATCCGCACCGGCGGGAGGCTCCGGCTTCCAAAGCTTTATCTATGGGGTCACAGGTTGACATCGATGGCTCGGCCTCGACCGATCACCTGTTGCCATGTTCTGGGGTACCGGTGGTTCCCACTGGTACCGACATCCAGACATTGGTTGCATCGATGGATCAGAATATCCTGACCATGCAGCATGCCATCATGGCATTCATACAAGCTGCGACGCCTTCGGTACCGCAACAAACGCCATTGCGGTACCGACTCCGGCACCAGTACCAATATTGGTTCCGGTGCAGGTACCGATTGCATCGACATCGGCTTTGGTGTCGACTGCAGCGGTACACTGTTCTGTGATGCCCATCGGTACCGAATCGGTACCGATCACTCCCGATTTTGATACCACCCGGTACGCGTATCGGGCTCTGCATGAGCATCCAGACAGGCGATACTTCGATTCCTCTGAAGACTCTGATGAATCAGAGGTCTCTGTTGAAGCATCGGTGATCCATCCTCAGGAGCCCTCTTCTCCAAAAAGGAGAATGTCTCCTCCAGAAGACTTGTCTTTTCAAGACTTCATTAGGGAAGTGGCCAGGGGCCTTTCCATCTCAGTGGACCCTGAGACAGAGCCTAGAGCCAAAAAATTAGATATTTTACAATATCCTAAGGCTCCTAAAGAGGCAGCCACTTTACCAATACATGAGATTCTTTATGATCACATGTTGGGCATATGGGAGACTCCTCTCACCACTTCCCCTCATTCTCGCAGGTTGGACACCATGTATCGTGTTCCTCCTTGTCCTGGCTTCCATAAGACTCAGCTTCCTCACCACTCCATTGTGGTGGAGTCTGCTATGAAGAAGCTAAAGAGTACAAAAAGGCACTCTTCTGCTCCTCCAGGAAGAGAATGCAGAACCTTAGATGCCTTTGACAGGAGAATTTTCCAGGCCCAGTATGCTTGTTGCCAGAATCAACTCCTATAGTCTCTATATGGGGATGTTTCTAAAATAAGTTACAGATCACCTGCAAACTTTATCCCCTTTTATTTCAGAAGATAAAAGGGAAGAGTTCCTCACCTGGCTCAAACATGCCCAGGATATTTCCAAGTTTTCCAACCGTGCAGCTTTGACTCTTTTGAAGGTGCCAGCAGAGCCTTGGCTATTGCCATAGGTGCACACAGAGTTGCTTGGTTACAAGCTTCTTATTTGGAACCCTGGGTTCAAGATGGACTAGGAAACCTTCCTTGTACAGGTGAAAACCTTTTTGGCAAAGATTGGCAAGCAAAGGCTACCCAGATGGAAGCTGAAAATTCTGCTTTAGATAGACTTTCAAAGTCTACTTCTGCTCCTTTTAAGAAAAGGTTGTTCAAAAAAGGGTTTTTTTCCCAAAAAAGGGAAATATTATTCTGCTTATGGTCAGCAGTCATCTTCTGCAGGTCGTTTTGCTACAAAGACAGCAACAACCGAAACAGGCCAAGCCTAAGGCTGCTAGGACTGCTACGGCCCAACAGCCTCAGCCTCCTCAGGGCCTTTGACTCACAACTAGAGAGCTTAGCTTTTCTGGCTCTAGAACATCCAGAGCCTCTCACCATTCCAGGAAGGTTGGCTTACTTTGCTCCCAGATGGGAACAAATCACAGCAGAGCAGTGGACCCTCTCCATCATAAGGGAGGGGTACAAGCTTCATTTCTTAAACCTTCCTCCTCACACCATGGTGAGACAGTTCAATTCTCAGACATCCCTCCTCGACCTTCTCGGTCATAGATTGCTACCCTTCTTGCCCTTGCGTACACCCATGTCCTCATCCATCCAACACACAGAAGGTTCCTTCGGTTCCTTTATCAATACAGAGTGCTTCCTTTCGGTCTGGCCTCTGCACCAAGAGTGTTCACAAAATGCATGGCAGTAGTAGCTGCATTTCTACGCACTCTAGGGATATTCGTATTCCCATATCTGGACGATTGGCTCATCCGAGCTCCATCCCAGTCAGAGGCTCAGATTTCTCTAACCTGCACAAGGCGTATCCTTCAGTATCTGGGACTTGTAATAAACATTCCAAAATCCCATCTCACCCCTACTCAGTCTCTAGAGTTCATAGGGGCCCTGCTGGATACCACAACTGCAAGGGCCTATCTTCCCCAAGCCCGTTGCCTATGCTTGGTGCAGTTAGCCTCACAAATTCAGTTAAAATCCCATTTAACTGCTCAAGAGATGTTACAACTGTTAGGCCACATGGCATCCACTGTGCATGTGGTTCCTTACGCTCGCCTTTACATGAGGGCAGCTCAATGGACTCTGTCCACCGAAAGGACCCAGGCATCAGGGTGCCTGTCAGACAAAATAGCAACCTCCAGTCGCCTCTTTTGCTCTCTCCAGTGGTGGAAGTCCACTTAAAATCTGTTGCTAGGGTCCCCCTTTCAACAGGTGTTACCCCAAGCAACCTTTACAACAGATGCCTCTCCAAGAGGTTGGGGAGCTCATCTTCAAGATCTCTCCACTCAAGGCATCTGGTCTTCACAGGAGACATCTCTACATATCAACCTCTTAGAGCTCAGAGCAATTTTTCTAACTCTGTCTTCCACACCCTGCTCAGCTACAAGACAGTCCTCATCCACACGGACAACCAAGTAGCCATGTTCTACGTGAACAAGCAGGGCGGGACTGGCTCTCTGTAGCTTTGCAACGAAGCTCTGAGATTGTGGGCCTTCACCAGAGAGCATCAAATTCATCTCATGGCAGTTTATCTTCCAGGGGTTCAAAACTCTTGGGCAGACAGACTCAGTCGAGTTCTGCTTCCACACGAATGGTCCCTCCATGGGGACCAGATAACCAGGATCTTCCGAATTTGGGGAAGCCCGGACATAGACCTCTTTGCAAGTCCGTGGAATGCCAAACTTCCCCGGTTCTGTTCCAGGATTCGGTGTCAGGGGGTTCAGGCCAGGGATGCCTTCCTCCTTCATTGGGGGCAAGACTTCCTCTATGCCTTTCCATCCATTCCCCTAATTCCCAAGACACTCTTCAAACTTCAGAGAGACAAGGGGTCTATGATCCTCATAGCACCACATTGGCCACGCCAAGTGTGGTACCCTCTACTTCTGCATCTCGCTCAAGCTCCCTCCCTGGACTTGGGATCTGCTCCAGACCTCCTGTCCCAGGAGGAGGGAACGTTGTGGCACCCAAATCCCCAGTCTCTTCACCTCAGAGCCTGGTTGCTGAAGGCCTTGACCTTCAAGATTGGCATCTTTCTCAGCAAGTGAAGGATATCCTTCATGCTTCCAGAAAGCCTTCAGGATATCCTTCATGCTTCCAGAAAGCCTTCCACGAGACGTTCCTATGCTTTTAAATGGAAAAGATTTACCATTTGATGTGCAGAGAAGGGTCTTAACCCTCTTGCAATACCTCTGAATTCTTTACTAGAGTATTTGCTGCATTTATCCCATGCAGGCCTTAAAACGAATTCAGTAAGAGTCCATTTGAGTGCTATTGCAGCATCCCTTACGCCTCTTAATAGACAGCCTATTTCCTCTCATCCTCTTATTGCAAGATTCATGAGAGGCCTTCTTTTAACTAAACCTCCCATTAGACCACCTCCAGTGGCATGGGATTTTAATTTGGTTCTTGGCCAGCTTATAAAGCCACCCTTTGAACCCTTAGCCACTACCTCCTTGAAATTCCTTTCCTGGAAGGTTATTTTTCTCATTGCCGTCACCTCAGCTCGCCGTATCAGTGAGCTGCAAGCCTTGGTGGCTAATCCTCCTTATACAAGGTTCCATCATGACAAGGTAGTCCTCAGGACTAATCCACACTTTATGCCTAAAGTGGTCTCACCTTTTCATCTGAACCAGGAGGTGTATTTACCTGTCTTTTTTCCAGGACCTCATGCATCAACTGCAGAGAGGAATCTTCATACCCTGGATTGTAAGAGAGCACTTGCTTTTTACTTACAAAGGACACAGCAACATAGAAAGTCCTCTCAACTATTTTGATCCCTCTCATTTAGGACTTCCAGTCTCTAAGAGAACTCTGTCCAATTGGATTGCTCAGTGTATTTCCTTCGCCTACCAGAGTAAGAACCTTTCTCTGGAAGGCCATGTCACAGCTCACAATGTGAGGGCCATGGCAGCCTCTATGGCTCATCTAAACTCTGTGTCCATCGACCAATTCTGTCGAGCGGCCACCTGGGCCTCGGTTCATACCTTTACAGCCCATTACTGCTTGGACAAGGACTCCCGCCGGGATGCCTTGTTTGGTCAGGCTGTTCTCAAACACCTGTTCCATACCTAATCAACTCCTACCCCCCATCCCTGGTTGGATGCCCGAGATCCATGGGGGTGAGGTGCAGCCCTTATCAGGGACTCACAACCTTTGGGATCTCCCTGGCATCTCTAGCTGGGGAGTCCCCTTATGTGAAGACTCATTGCTGCTTGTTCCTGGAGATAGCACAGTTACTTACCTGTAACAGGTGATCTCTAGGAACAGCAGGAATAAGTCTTCACAACCCACCCACCTCCCCTAGGAGTTGTATCTCTCTATCTTCCCTTTCCTTTCTCTCTCTCTCTTTGTCTCAGCTTAAAACTCGAACTGGAGAGAGGCGGTTGGGAAAGGCGGGAAGGCAGCGCGCAGGTGCTGTGGGATGCTCCCAAAAGCTTTCCTTTTGGACGCTGGGGAGCGTTCCCGCGCAGGCTCAGTCTGTACCGACGATACCCATATGTGAAGACTTATTCCTGCTGTTCCCAGAGATCACCTGTTACAGGTAAGTAACTGTGCTTTCCCAGCCATTGTTCTGTTTGTGAAGCTTAGGTATCTGTTAAAGCAAATAAGAGAGATCTACCAAGTACCAGCCGGTTTCCCAGCTGTCCTTTCAGAGAAAAAGCAGTTAAATCTCTTAAATTATATTCAAAATGTGCTGGTCCAATTCTCTGTGCTTTGTTAAATGGGGAGGTGCCCTATAAAGCAACACTGCTCACTAGGCGTGGGTGGGAGTTGGGGCGGGTAGGGACGGAACTAACACCTGATTAGGTGTTAGCAGTTCCCAAAGCTGAGGAGGTTAGCAGAGTTCAACAACCTACTCTGCTCAAGGAAAGTTCCACTAAAGCACCAAAAAGAAAGTAAGCTTGCTTTAAAAATATACAAAAACCCTTTTAAGAGCTCCCAGTCAGAGAGCTAACAATTTATGGCTGGCCCCCCCTTAACAGCAGGTTTTACCGGAACAGGGTGGTCCTCCGGACGTACCCTAAGTTCTTACCCAGGGTCGTGTTGGCCTTTCATCTCAACCAAGAGATAGTGCTCCCAACCTTCTTCCCGAGGCCCACACTGATCAGGCATCAGCAGCTCTCCACACCCTCGACTGCAAGCGGGGCCTTGCCTTTTACTTGCAGCATACCCAGACTCATCGCAAGTCTGACCGGCTCTTCATGATCTACGATCCCAATAGGCAGGGGCAAGCAGTCACAAAGCGCACCCTCTCTGTATGGGTGGCAGATTGCATCGCGTTCGCCCATGCGAAGGCGGGCGTCCCTCTGGATTGTTGAATCACTGCACATGGGGTCCGAGCCAAAGCGGCCTCGGTGGCCTCGCTGCTCTCCATGCCCATGATGGACATCTGCTGGGCGGCAACCTGGTCTTCTGCGAATACCTTTGCTGCCCACTACTGCCTGGAGAGGGAGTCCCGCCGGGACAGCGCCTTCGGCCAGGCTGTACTCCATAATCTGTTCAGGGTATAAGCAACTCCTGCCCTCCGACCCTTTTTCACAGCGGCTACCGAGGGCTTCGCCCCGAGGACTCGGGCTCCTTTGGGCTTCGGCTTACAGCCTCGCGGAGGCGTTTTTTGGTTACAGGTTCTGTAGCCTGAGCTTGGGAGTCTCATAAGTGAGGACTGACTTCCTGCTTGTTCCTTGAGAAAGCGTAGTTACTCACCTGTAACAGGTGTTCTCCAGGGACAGCAGGAATCAGTCCTCAGAACCCGCCCTCTTCCCCTTGAGTTGCTGTCTATTTTTGCCATCTTCTTGAAGGGACAATAGCTATGGCACCTGACTGAGTAAGATGGCACCTTTGGATGGGAAGTGGACCAAGCATGTGTGGTCGCATTCTCTCAAAGGTTTTCTTTGAAATCTGGGAAAATGCTCTACGTGGGCTCCGTCAGTGCCGACGTCACCCCATATGTGAGGATTGATTCCTGCTGTCCCTGGAGAACATCTGTTACAGGTGAGTAACAACTCTTTATGTAAAGATGACGCATGGTGTAGGAACTTTGGTGCTGGTCTCGTGAGAACATGAGACCAGTGCGAGAGAACGGCGGGGAGGCGGCGGGTGAGGAGATCACAAGCACTGGCTCCTAAGATTTTGGCCTGCTCCTAAATCCATACAAGCTATCAAGGCCTGATTCTTCATATGAATATGTAGGTTTGCAAAAACTGATGCTCCTGGTGTACCTACCAACAAATACACATGTATCTACCAGCATCCTTATATGTATTTATACAAAAGGCTCTGCATTTGCAGAGCCTTTTGTTAAATATTTGGGAAAGGTGAATGTCCAGACCTAGACATAACATTTCCCATGTGGAGGCCCTGTGTAAAATAGGTCTTAAAATATAACAGAGCATGTTTATTTTATTTATTACAAAAAGTTGTTACATTGCCACAGTTAAAAAAAATATCTAAGCAGTTAGATTGGAAACAAATAATGGAAAACACTGACCAAGAGAAATATAAGAACTAGAATCCCATAAAAAGAGGGGGACGGACACAAGGGAAAATAGTGCATCATACACAATGCAATTTAAAAAATATCCATAAAACTAAATCTCAAGAATAACTCTCTACTGGGATTGCAAATGCAATGTGTGACTTTGAGTCAATGCTGACTCCTGGCTACCCAGCTGCTCCTGTGTTTTCTTGGCAGTGTGACGAAGTAGATTGCCAGGCCTTTCTACCAAGGCATACAAGTCTTTTTAACTAAATATTTGTGTGAAAATCGTAGGTCTTTACAAGTTTCCTAAACTTTAGATATGATGGTCCTAAGCACAGGTCGAGAGGGAGACAGTGCCACTGTGCTGACATAAAACACTGAAAAGCTGCTCGCCGAGTTGTTACTAGCTTTACGTACTTCTGGATGCCCTGATGTAAAGGAGGAGGGTTTGTTGGAAAGATCGTAGTGTCTGAATTTGTAGTATAAGGTTGCAAAAAAAAATATATATATTCTGGGTTGCCTGTTTGTAAATACGTATGTGCTAGAAAGTTGGTTTTAAGTTGAATTCTATATTCTACAAGTAACCAAAGTAACGGCAGTAATGGAGCAATGTGGTCCATTTTCCTGTATCAACTTTTTTGCAATAATTGCAAACATCTTACTTTGTTTTTTTGGAAGACCTTGATATAATGTATTAAAATAATCGAGGCATGTTAGCTACAGAATGAATCATAGATATGGGGCTTGTCTTCTGTGGCTGATCAATGTCATTTGATCGGAGATGGATTTTCTCCTTTAAAAATCTGTTTTCCTTCTGGTTGTTAAGTTAACCAGAAGATGGCAGCATAACAGTGTAACATTCTACAGTTACGAGCTGTTGACAGCGTTATTCTGCTGCTGCTTTATCGGTGACATCACCTTGAGAGACAGTTGATTCAGCTAAAACTGCCTGATCTGAAACAAGATGAAGTGTCTGAGGCCATAAAGCCTTGTTTTTTGACCAGAATGAAAAACAGTACCTTGCCCCTCAGCTGATTTTGAATAAACAGCCAAGAAGTATGTCTAGCAAGATTAATGCCAGTCCTACTGAGTAGAATCAAAAAATCAACATCCCAAAAAAAAGGTAAATAATAAGAACACAGCACAAAATTACCGCAAAATCCCCTTCTTCAACTAAAGCAATTTTTTGTCGGACATAGATTGTGAGGGAAAGATACTCCAAAACTTCCCCAAAACAAAATACATGACCCTTTTATTCAATCCATTAGATCAGAGTGAAAATCTATAAATGAGAAAAATTAATAATTCTTCCAAACATTTGCACTTATCTGAGCTGATGCGTGTGACGTGCACGTTTCGGGGAAACAACCCCTGTATCAAGCGCTCCCAAAACTAAAGTCCAATGCAACTAAGGCACTTCGATAACCGTTGAAAAACGCCCAACACTGAACTATCAAAAAGAAGGTTATAGCTCAGGATTGGCCAACTGCAAACTGCCCATCACAGAAAACACCAGTCATGTAAAGGGAATCCCCACTCTTCAAGGGAATCACTATCATGAAAGGTGACATGTCAACCCGTCCCCAACCAATCAATGTCGCGGTTCAATCCAGTAGGAGACACAGTACGTAAAAGGAAAATCCAACGTTGTTCAAGCTGACGTAATTTATTTAATCGATCTCCCCCTCTGGGGTCCACCGGAACATGATCGATGACAGTCCATTGCAATTGGTCAAAACCATGTTGAAACTGCAAACAATGTTGTACCATCGGGGCCGTCAATACCAATTGACGGAGCCGGGAAGCATGTTCCCCCAGCCGAACTTTGATCATTTGGGTAGTGCTCCCCACATATCTCAACGGACAGGCACATTCCACAAAATACACTACATAAGAAGAGTCACATGTAGTGTTCCAACGCCGATGAAAGACTCTGCCACTGTCCTGAACAGTCCAAGACGGACCCGACAAAGTAGTAACACAGTACTTACACCTTTGACAGGGTTCATGCGTTCCAGTTCCAAATAAAGGGGACTGCGGACGATCCATCAACACAGTAGATCTTATCAATCTGTCACGTAAATTGGTCCCACGGGAATATGCAATCCATAGAGATTTATTGAAACAATGGTACAGAGACAGCAACGGCCAATAGTGACAATAGTGCGGTATATAAGAAATTGTAATAAATAATAAATAAATAAATAATAAATAATAATAAAATATGTACAACTGTGGACAAGTTACTCATGTATGGGAGCACCCCCGTTACCGCATCCTCAACCCCTTTGTCCTGTGATGGCTCAAAATCAAAAATCCACTCACGGTGGAAATAAAGAGCCCTACGAAAGGCTCGGGAAATGACCGATCTAGGATAGCCCTTAGATAATAATCGAGCACTTAAATCCCGAGCATGAAAGCGATATTGATCAATGGAAGTGCAAAGACGACGTATCCTCAAAAATTGTCCATATGGTAAACCTTTTCGCAGAGGTTCAGGATGAAAACTGTGATAATTCAGCAAACTATTACGTTGAACGGGTTTGCGGTAAAGAGTGGTAACCAAAGAGGTCCCTTCTCGCAAGACCACCATGTCCAAAAACTCAACTCGCTCCAACTCAGTATGGGCCAAAAATTTAATATGAGTTTTTAAAGTGTCCAACCAGGCAATAAAAGCGGACAAAGAAACCAAATCAGAGGTCCAGACAAAAAAGATGTCATCAAGAAACCTCTTCCAAAGCAAGACATGAGAAAAAGCTGGTGACCGGTAAACGTAATCTTCTTCTATAGCCACCATATAAAGGGTGGCAATAGATGGGGCCACCGTGGCCCCCATAGCGATGCCAAACTTTTGCTGAAAAAAAGCACCTTCAAACAAAAAGTAATTACGGGTCAACACCAAAGAGACCAATTCAATCAAAAAGGAGCGAGGGAGACGTGAAGGAGCCCCAGAAAACAGAGTACGGAGCAAGCTTAGTGCCTCATCCTGATCCACATTAGTGTACAAGGCTACAACATCTAATGTAACCAGGTAAACCTGAGAGGGTGGTAACTCAACTTGATTCAAAAAACCCAGAAAATGAGTGGAATGACAGATGTAGGAACGCACAGCTGCTGCCTCTTTACTCAAAAAAACATCACAAAATTTTGACAGTGGTTCCAGAATGGATCCCCGGCAGGAGACAATGGGCCGACCCGGAGGGTCCGTCAAAGATTTATGGATCTTAGGTACGAGATAAATTACTGGTATCGTAGGATTAGAGGGAGAGAGGAATCGTAACTCCCGGGAAGTGATCCAACCCCTCGAGAAAGCACCCATGAGTAATTCTTGAATGTGTGCCTTCAAAGAGGCCGTAGGATCTTGTTCCAAGCTCAGATACACCCGTGAATCAAATACATGCGATCGCAATTTGTCCAAATACACCTCCGTATCCCATAGCACAATGGCACCCCCTTTGTCAGCATTCCGGATAGTCAAGGAAGGATCCCGAGACAATGATTGTAGACGCTGTCGATCCATCCTAGTAATATTGGATCGCCATCGTGAAAAAACCTTCTCAGCAGATCCCAAATCGCAAAGCACTAAAGATTGAAACGTGGTAAGCACTGGATCCGGTAACCCTGGTGGTAACCAACTAGAAACCGGGGCAACCACTGATTGCCCAGTAGCCACAAATGATTTATCCTGAAAATAATGAAGCACTCGCAACTGGCGAAAAAACTTCTGTAAAGCCACACGCATGGTAAAGGGGTCATAATCCACCGTAGGTATAAAAGACAAGCCCAAATTCAAAACTTGCTCATTTGCAGGGTCCAGTGGTTGACCAGTCAAATTCACCACTAAAGAGGGCGGCCCTGTTTGGCCTGTTGTCAGGTAACTGGAGGGTCGGACTCTTGAGGGAAATTCCCATTTCGCCGAGGTCGATATCCGCAGGCACCTCCGGCCCGAAAAACCTGCTGGCTTTTGGATCTCCCCACAGAGGTTGATTCCTCCTCTGTGTCATCTGAGGACACCTCAAAAGTAACTCTTACGGTTGTTGTCATCACCACCCTCCACATCTTGTTCATACATCCAACGATATACTTGACCGGAATCATAATCTGTTTTATCTCGCATAAATTTTCGCATCTTAAACGCTTTCAAATAATCAGAAAAACCTTTCAGCTGACGGTCAATCTCCTCCTCCTTCAACTGAAAGATCGAGACATCCACAGATTTTTGCAGGGCTTCCTTAGACTCCTGAATCACACTGGCCAGAGATTTTTCTTCCTGAACAGTTCGCTCCAAAATCAGAGCAATCAAAACTGCATTTACTACAAATGTTCGGCTGGGGGAACATGCTTCCCGGCTCCGTCAATTGGTATTGATGGCCCCGATGGTACAACATTGTTTGCCGTTTCAACATGGTTTTGACCAATTGAAATGGACTGTCATCGATCATGTTCCGGTGGACCCCAGAGGGGGAGATCGATTAAATAAATTACGTCGGCTTGAACAACGTTGGATTTTCCTTTTACGTACTGTGTCTCCTACTGGATTAACCGCGACATTGATTGGTTGGGGACGGGTTGACACGTCACCTTTCATGATAGTGATTCCCTTGAAGAGTGGGGATTCCCTTTACATGATTGGTGTTTTCTGTGATGGGCAGTTTGCAGTTGGCCAATCCTGAGCTATAACCTTCTTTTTGATAGTTCAGTGTTGGGCGTTTTTCAACGGTTATCGAAGTGCCTTAGTTGCATTAGATTTTAGTTTTGGGAGTGCTTGATACGTCCCTGAAACGTGCACGTCGCGCGCATCAGCTCAGATAAGTGCAAATGTTTGGAAGAACGATTAATTTTTCTCATTTATAGATTTTCACTCTAATGGATTGAATAAAAGGGTCATGTATTTTGTTTTGGGGAAGTTTTGGAGTATCTTTCCCTCACAATCTATGTCCGACAAAAAATTGCTTTAGTTGAAGAAGGGGATTTTGCAGTAATTTTGTGCTGTGCTACTGAGTAGAATGGCAGTATTGAGGTTTCAATCTAGATATATTTGTGTTAAAATTGGAAAACTCCCCTTAGCATTCTGCTTGACCAGTTTGGACGAGTGGGTTATGCTCCTTTGCCAGCCAGGTTTATTTATAATTTGATATACCACCATATCTGAGCAGCATGGTGATTTTATAATAAAACATACAAAAAGATGTAAAAGGATCTCCATGAAAAAAAATACACAATTCATACCAGGTGGAGGCAGATTTGAACAACTTTCAGTGATGTCATCCTAAGTAAATCTGCTGGTAGAGCACTGAGAGAAGGCAGCATTTGTATATCTTCAGCAAATAGCAACGTGTTTACAGTAGTGCAGATAGCTCTGTTTCCCCTAGCCCACACCTGGGTTTTCTGTGCACTCTCAAGATACATTTTTAAATTTTTTATTTATTTAACCAATTTCTATACTGCAACACTCCTTACAAGTTAGATCATTGTGGTTTGCACATAACTATTATTTGCTTCATTTCTTAATGTTTTATTTAATTAAAATTTAAGGGGAAAATAGCCAAGCTTTCAATCTTTTCCTAAATAACATAGTAACATAGTATATGATGGCAGATAAAGACCAGTATGGTGCATCTAGTCTGCCCAGCAAGGCAGCAAGAGTAGGTACACTTGCTGCTCCGTGCAGGTCACCTCTCCCCATGCCTTTGTTTAGTTAGGGGTGTACCCACCGCTTAGTGTAGGTCACCCCTATTTGTTCAGATATAAGAGATAGTTATGCTTATTTTGATTTTATCCTGTTGCTATAAAGGGATCCACTATTGTTCCATGGCATTTTGAATTCTGTCACTGTGTTTGCCCCCGCCACTTCCATCGGGAGGGCATTCCAAGCAACCACCACCCTCTCAGTGGAAAAAGTATTTCCTGACATTGCCTTTCAGTTTACCCCCTTGCAGCTTCATGTTATGCCCTCTAGTTTTATAGCTTCCCCGTCTTTGGAAGAGGTTTGTTTGTCTGTTAATACTCTTTAAGTATTTAAAGGTCTGAATCATATCTCCCCTGTCCCTCCTCTCCTGCAGAGTGTACATATTTAGGTCTTCAATTCTCTTCTCATAAGTCTTCTGATGCAGGCTCCAAATCATTTTGGTTGCCTTCCTCTGAACCGCTTCCAGTCTTTTTATATCCTTTTTGAGATACGGTCTCCAAAACTGAACACAATATTCCAAGCGATTTATACAGTGGCATTACTACCTCTTCCTTTCTGCTGGTAATTCCTCTCTGTATGCAACCCAGCATCCTTTTGGCTTTTGCCACAGCCTTGTTACACTATTTCGCCACCTTGAGATCATCAGAAACAATCACAGCGATGTCTTTCTCCTGGTCCGTGTACATCAATCTCTCGCCCCCTATCGCATACAATTCCCTTGGATTTCTGCTTCCCAAGTGCATTACTGTACATTGCACTTCTTCACATTAAATCTTAACTGCCGAGCATTAGACCATTCTTCCAGCTTTTGTAGATCATTCCTCATGTTCCTCACTCTGAGGGGAGTCCACTCTATTGCAAATTTTAGTGTCATCTGCAAAAAGACAGACTTTTCCATTCAGCCCTTCGGCAATATCATTCACGAATATATTGAACAGTATCTAAATGTAAATACTTATGTGCTAGAAAGACTGTTTTAAGTTGAATTCTATATGACATAGGTTAAAGTCCAAAGGTAATTTAGATCATAGCCCCACAGCTTTATATGGCAAAGTACACATAAAACATTTCTTACTAACCACACCCCTACTTGACGGAAACAACAAAATCTGCGCTTCCCAAAGCCATTTAGACCTAACCTCCATCAAAGGCCAAAAAAGATTTGCGAAACAAGCAGAGACGTAGCCACTATTAAAAAAAGAAGAAAAAAAAGAAATCAAGCAAATCTTGAAGAAATGGGACAAAGTAATTACATGTAATAAAAACTTCATAAATGTGATACATCAAGACAATTTGTATATCATCTGGCACAGAGTCCACTTCAGTAGCCCTAACTAATAAAATCATGAAGACTAGATGTAGGCAACAATGCTCCATTAGTTCTTTTAGATATGAGCACTGACTTCAGTCTAGTAAACCATTCTCTTGCTATCTCACCTATAGGATCTGGACATCTACCTCCTCAGACTGCCTGATGCTTGACTTCTTGTTTGCACAGGAAGTCTGCTTTAGGTCTCAGAGGAGGTGGAAGCAAATAGCCCCACAGCACATAGGTTTCAAGGTAAGTGCTGTGGGGCTATTTGCAGCCATTGCAGGTCCCGCAGAGGGGGAGTTCAAGGGATAAGGTTTGCCTAGGAGCCTCATCTCCTTGGGCAGGCCCTGATAAGGAACAGAGAGAATTAATTCCAAACAACCCCTATCATTTGCTAGATAGGATATGAATGAAAGTTTAAAAAAGAAATACTTTAAATTGTCTGGGTGCAAAATCCAGAAATCTAAAAAGTAAGAATGGAAAGTTAGAATATATAGCACTAAATGAACATGGTACCATAGAAAATGATGGCACATAAAGACCAGTATCATCCATCTATTCTGCTCAGAAAGGTGGCTAGAAATGTACCTGCCACTCTGTGAAAGTGATCACTCTATTTTTTGGTGTAAAAGTTTTATTAAAGTTTTCTTTGGTTCTATCCTCTTGCTATATAGGTATCTTCTGTGTCTGACACCATTTTTGACCTCAGCACCTTGCTTGGTAGGGCATTGCAGGAATCAGCCACCCTTTCTGTGAAAAAGTATTTCTTGATGTTGCTTTTAAGTTTATCTATTTGCAGCTTCATTTTGTGTCTTCTAGTTCTGATTTCTTCATCTTTGAAAAAGGTATGTTTGTATCATATCCCCGTCTACTTCTGACACATATCCCATATCATTTTGGTTGCCTTTCTCTGAACTGCTTCAAGTCTCTTTTATATCCTTTTTGCAAGATACAATCTCCAAGACTGAATATAATACTCCAAGTGAGGCCTTGCCAATGATTTGTACGGGGACATTAATATCTCCTCCTTTCTTCTGATTATGCCACTCTGTATGTGGTCTAGCAGCCTTCTGGTGTTTGCCACTGCCTTGCCACATTCTTTCACCACCTTGAGATCTTCCTGCTCCATGCACATCAACCTCATGCTGTTATTGCATACAGTTCTTTTGGATTTCTACATCCTAAGTGCATCACTCTGCTCTACTTTGGTCTAATACTTGGCATTTAAGATTTAATGCTTGCATCCAATTTTTATAGATCAGCTCTTCATGTTCTCTACTGAAATATCTCCTCTATTGCAAATCTGTCACCTGCAAAAAGGCATATTTTTTGTTTTAACCCTTCAGCAATATCGCTTACACAGACATTGAACAAAATTGGCCCCAGGACCAATCCTTGAGGCACTCCACTACTCGCCTTTCTCCAGGACCAAGCAGGAAGTCAGTCCTCACATAAGGGTGATGTCGGCGCCGAAGGAGCACTAGCCCTCGTGCGGAGCATTTCCCCAGCTTTCAAGGAAAGCCTTTGGGAATGCAGCGCGCATGCGCGGTCCCCTTCCCACCCAAGGGTGCCATCTTGCTCAGTCTTTCTTTTTCTGCAAAGCCCAACGGACGTGAGTTCATGTCACCCAGGAAAAGTAGATTTTTTCTGCGATTTTCGTTTTTTTTCTTATCCGGTTCGACGCCGGTTCCCCTTCCCGCCTGGGCTCGGTACACCGGTATCAAGTCCGGAATTTCTTTTTTCGGTTTTTGTCCTTTGTGAATAGCGTTTGCGCCTTTTTTGTTATTTACACTGGCAGCGTTGTCTTTTGACCTTGCAGGGGCCTTTTTTCCCCTGATGGCTGCCAGCGGGTTCAAAAAACGTGATCGGTGCAAGAAACCTATGTCTCTCACCGACACACATGACTGCTGCCTCCATTGCCTCGGGCCCGACCATGACCCGCTGGTCTGTGACCCGTGCAGCAAAATGTCGTTGAAGGCACTTCGGAGCCGTCAGCATCAACGTGTGAGAATTTTTTCAGAGTCCGCGTCTGGCCGGGCCCAGACTTCATCAGAGGCCTCAACATCTCGGGAGTCTGACCCCGAGCGCCATTGTGGTTCCTCTGAGAGGGGGTCTCCCACCCGGGAGCACAAAAGGAAGAGGAAGCTCGTGAGGGCGACGTCGGTGGAGGCCCCTGGGTCCTCGAGGGCCAGGTCGCGTAGCCCTGACTTCCGCCCCAGGTTCCTGGAGTCGGAGGGGCCGTCCAAACTACCTCGCATGGAGCCGGAGTCCCTGAGTCACGTAAGTTCTGTTGTATCGAGATGGAGTCTCCTGGACACGTGAGTGCTGTAGTCCTCGTGGACTCTCCTCCAGGGGAGCCGACATCGGGCCCAACGCCGTCGGGGCCCGAGTCGGGGGCTGCTGGGTCTCCTGAGCTCGGACTCAGGTTGACGGCCTTGGAGAGCAGCTTGGCTGCCTTCATGGAACAGCAGCGGGTGCTGATCGCCTGTCTCACCGGTGCATCTGCCCCGACCACCGGGACCTCGACGTCTAAATCGACCCCGGAGGCCGAGCCGATCATCGAGTCCATCAAGTCTCGAGTCGATCCTCGGGACCGAGGTTGTCGATGCCGGTGCCCTCTGCGTCGGGGCGGGTGGCACTGAGGCCCACACAACCGGAGCTGCTTGACTCCTCCTCGGAGGAGTCGGTGTAGGAGACGGAGGACGAGGAGTCTCCGGACACCTTCCGGACCCGGTGCATCCCTTCGGACTCCCTGGAATCCGAGCCTTGGAGAAGGTTCCCCCGGAGGATACCCGGTTCTCGAACTTTGTGAAGGACATGGCCAAGGCTTTGGCATTCCCTGCGGACGCCGAGGAGGAGCCTCGAGTCGATGAGCTCGATGACCTCCAGTATGATTTTCCTCTGAAGGAAGCCTTTACTGTACCAGTTCCTCCAATGCGGAACGGCTGCTCTTCCGTATGTGGGAGGCACTGGCCTCGGCGCCGGTTCTTAACAAACTGGTCAATTCCATTTATCGAGTCCATAAGAGCCCTGGGTTCCAAAAGGTGCAGCTACCGCACAATTCCATGGTTGTGGAATCGACCATGCACCGCCTGAAGAGTCAGAAGATGCACTCATTGGTGCCCCCCGGCCGGGAGGCCCGGAACCTTTAATGCCCTTGGTAGAAAGTGCTTCCAGGGCTCTATGCTATCTTGCCATGTCCAGACTTACCAGCTGTACATTGGCATGTACCTAAGAGACCTGGCAAAGGAGATTGCCGGGTTCTCAGCTGGCCTCTCCAAGGAACCCTTGCAGAGGTTCAAGGCCTTGTCGACAGGGATTCGAGAGTGTTTGAAGTTTATCTCTCGAGCAGCCTATGATGGCTTCGAGGCTTTGGCCCGGGTAGCCGCGTCCGGCATCGGTGCACACCGTCAGGCCTGGCTACAGTCATCGGACCTGGAGTCATGGATGCAGGACAAGTTGGTCGATGTCCCGTGCCGAGGTGACATCCTATTGAGTAAACCCATGACTGGAAAGGCTGCAGAAATCGAGACTGAGACTCTCACCAGGACAAGGCTGTCCAGAAAGACTTCTGTCCCTTCTCAAAAAAAGAAGGGCTCCGGAAAAAAGCCCTTTTTCCTGAGGAAGGGTGCTGCCTACAAATCCTACCCTCAATATCAGGCCTCTCCAGCTCCCCAACAGGGCCAGCAGGCCAAGGGGCAGGGGCATGGGCCATGTAGGCAGAAGACCCCCAAGCTGCCAGCCAGGAGTGGGGTTTTGACTCCCACAGCATAGCCTCTTCGCCACCGGTGGCTCCACTCAGCACAGGAGGTCGGCTGACCCTGTACGCCTACAGGTGGCCAGCCATCACAGGGGATACCTGGGTACTCAGCAGAGTCCAAAAGGGCTACGTGCTCCACTTCTACCAGCTACCCCCTCCTACTTCCCAGGGGAGCCTCCAAGACTCCCTCTACACAGGAACCTCCTCCTTCAGGAGCTGGCAAGTCTTCTAAAGGAACAGGCGGTGGAACCAGTGACTCACCACCTGGAAGGGCCAGGCTTCTATTCCAGGTACTTCCTGGTACCAAAAAGGACAGGAGGCATCAGACCCATCCTAGACTTGCGAAATCTCAACAAGTTCCTTAAGAGGGAAAAGTTCAAGATGCTTATCCTTGGAATACTGCTGCCCTACCTCCAGCAGGGAGATTGGCTATGCTCCTTAGACCTAAAGGATGCTTATACTCACATCCTCATTCATCCAGACCACAGACAATATCGCAGATTTGTAGTGGGAGGAAATCATTTTCAGTACAGGGTACTTCCATTTGGCCTCACCTCTGCTCTCAGGGTTTTCACCAAATGCCTGGCGGTGGTGGCGGCCTATCTCAGAAACCATGGCATCTTTGTCTTTCCATACCTGGACGACTGGCTCATCAGGGGTCAGTCTCCACAGGAGACCAGACAGGCCATTCTTCGCACTGTCTCTCTTCTCCAGCACCTGGGCTTTGTCATAAACTTCGCAAAGTCCACTTTGCTCCCCTCACAGGACATGGAGTTCATAGGGGCAAGGTTGAATACTTTACAAGCGATGGCTTATTTGCCCGGGAACAAGGCTCACAGACTGATGGCTCTGGCACAGCAGTTTCGCAGTGGATCTCTGGTCTCTGCCAGACATTTTCTGAGGCTTTTGGGCCACATGGCACCCACGGTACATGTAACTCCAAATGCTCATCTGCATATGCGACCTGCTCAATGGTGCCTCAGAGCTCAGTGGATACAGGCCACAGGAAACTTAAGAGACAGAGTAAGAGTGTCCAAATTACTGGCAGTCTCCCTGCAGTGGTGGCTGTATCTCCCGAACCTGACCAAAGGGGTGCCTTTCCAGGCACCACCACACACACAGGTTCTTACCACAGATGCTTCTCTTCAAGGTTGGGGTGCACATTGCCAAGGGGCATGCACTCAGGGTCTCTGGTCCCCTTGGGAGGCAACACAGCAGATCAATCTATTGGAGTTGCGAGCTATTCGGTTAGCTCTACAAACTTTCTCTCATGTCCTCTCTCGCCAGTCTGTCTTGATTCAGACGGACAACCAAGTAGCAATGTTCTATGTGAACAAACAAGGAGGCACAGGATCCAGGCTTCTTTGTCAGGAAGCACAGGCCCTGTGCGCCTTTGCAGTCCAACACGAAATGTTTCTCAAGGCAGTTTATCTACCTAGCCAAGAAAATTACCTGGCAGACAGGTTGAGCAGGATTCTACAGCCTCACGAATGGCATTTGAATCCCCTGGTGGCCCAGCAGATCTTCCTAAAATGGGGTCTTCCAACCATCGATCTTTTTGCCAGTCCACAGAACCATCAACTGCCCAGGTTCTGTTCCAGACAACCGCATCCTCTGTGAATAGCAGCAGATGCCTTCCTAATCTCTTGGTCTACGGGCCTGCTGTGTGCGTTTCCTCCAACGCCTCTAGTGGCCCGAACCCTATTCAAGGTTCTTCGGGACAGGGGCTCGCTGATCCTGGTAGCCCCCAGATGGCCGAGGCAACCGTGGTTTCCACTCCTTCTGCAACTGGCGGTGGACACTCCACTCCCTCTAGGGGTGCAACCCGATCTCCTCTCTCAGAATCAGGGATCTCTCCTGCACCCCAACCTCCAGTCCCTCCATTTGATGGCCTGGCTGCTTAAAGGGTAGTTGTAGCCCCCTTACTTCTACCTAGGGAAGTGGAGGAGGTGGTTTTGGCCTCTAGGAGACAATCCACCCAGAAATCTTATGCCCTCAAGTGGCGTGGGTTCTCCACCTGGTGTGCTCAGCGTCAAGAGGATCCGTTTTCGTGCCTGGTACCAGTGGTGCTGCAGTATCTGCTTCACCTATCGGACCTAGGCCTTAAATCCAACTCTGTTCGGGTCCATCTCAGTGCTCTGTCAGCGCACCACTCACCGGTGGAGGGCCGGTCTCTGTCGGTCCACCCCTTAGTGGCCCGTTTCCTCAGAGGCCTGCTTTTGTTCAAGCCTCCGATTCGTCCACCAGCCCCTGAGTGTGATTTGAATGTGGTCTTGCAACAACTTAATCGCCCACCGTTTGAGCCAATGGCTACCTGTCATTTACACTTCCTTTTCTGGAGGTGTTGTTCTTGGTAGCTCTTACCTCGGCCAGGCGTGTGAGTGAACTACAAGCTCTGGTTTCTGATAGACTGTACACACGGTTCTATAAGAACAGGGTGGTCTTACAGACTCATCCTAAGTTTCTTCCAAAAGTTGTCTCCTCTTTCCACCTCAATCAGGAGATGGTTCTTCTGACCTTTTTTCCCAGGCCGCATGCCAGCCGGGCTGAAATGGTCTTGCATACCCTGGACTGTAGGAGGGCGTTGTCTTTCTACCTTGACCGTTCGCAGGGGCATTGAAGGGCTGTCCAGCTCTTCGTTTCTTTTGACCCTAATAGGCTGGGGTTACCTGTCTCCAAGCGTACCCTGTCCATTTGGGTAGCAGACTGTATCGCCTGGGCGTACAGGGCAGCCGGCCTCTCCTTGCAGGGTCGAGTCATGGCCCACCGTGTCAGGGCGAAGGCTGCATCAGTAGCTCATCTCCGCTCTGTTCCTTTGGCAGACATCTGCCGGGCCGTTACTTGGTCTTCAAGCCAGACTTTTGCGGCCCATTACTGCTCGAGAGGGAGTCCCGCAGGGACAGTGCTTTCGGTCAGGCGGTACTCCGTAATCTCTTTGAGGTTTAGACAACTCCTACCCTCTGGCCCTTGTGTTGGGCTACCATTCGGGGGCATTCTCAGAGAAGATTCTTATCTCGCATGCTGAGGCTCAAGAGGGTGCTTATTTTTCAGCTTTGGGTTTTCGGTAGCCTAGAGCTGGGGAGTCCCATATGTGAGGACTGATTTCCTGCTTGGTCCTGGAGAAAGCGTAGTTACTCACCTGTAACAGGTGTTCTCCAGGAGCAGCAGGAATCAGTCCTCACAACCCTCCCTCCTCCCCTTGGAGTTGCAGTTATATATTTCATTTTGTTTTTTGCTGTCTTTTAGCTATGTCATCAGACTGAGCAAGATGGCACCCTTGGGCAGGAAGGGGACCGCGCATGCGCGCTGCATTCCCAAAGGCTTTCTTTGAAAGCTGGGGAAATGCTCCGCACGAGGGCTCTATCGGCGCCGATGTCACCCATATGTGAGGACTGATTCCTGCTGCTCCTGGAGAACACCTCTTACAGGTGAGTAACTACGCTTTCTCTTGCCTTGTACCAGTGGTGTTGCAGTACTTGCTTCACCTCTCAAAATTAGATCTCATGTCTAACTCTGTCAGGGTCCACCTGAGTGCTTTGTCAGCACACCACTCTCCAGTGGAAGGACAACCTCTTTCGGCTCACCCCTTGGTGTCCAGATTCCTCAGAGGACTACTTCTACTAAAACCCCCGGTTCATCCTTCGGCAACTGAGTGGGAGTTGAATGTGGTCTTGGAGCAGCTTACTTGCTCACTTTTTGAGCCGATGTCCACTTGCCATCTGCGCTTCCTCTCCTGGAAGGTGATCTTCCTGGTGGCACGCACATCTGCCAGACGAGTGAGTGAGCTACAAGCTCTCATTTCTGATAGACCATACACACGGTTTTATAGGAACAGGGTGGTCCTTTGCACCCACCCCAAGTTCCCTCCGAAAGTTGTCTCTTCGTTCCACCTCAATCAAGAGGTGGTTCTTCCGACCTTCTTTCCCAGGCCGCATGCCAGCCGGGCAGAGGCGGTCCTGCATACCCTGGATTGTAAAAGGGCATTGGCCTTTTACCTGGAGCGTACGCGGGGACATCGAAGGGCTACTCAGCTCTTCGTCTCTTATCACCCCAGTAAACTGGGTCTACCTGTCTTCAGGCGCACGTTGTCCACCTGGATGTCAGACTGCATCGCCTGGGCGTACAGGGCGGCCGACCTCCCATTGCAGGGTCGAGTCACAGCCCACCGTGTCAGGGCTAAGGCCGTATCAGTGGTTCACTTCTGCTCTGTTCTGCTGGCAGACATCTGCCGGGCCACCACCTGGTCTTCTGGCCAGACTTTTGCAGCGCATTACTGCTTGGATAGGGAGTTCCAACGGGACAGTGTTTTCAGCCAGGCGGTACTCCGTAACCTATTTGAGGTTTAGGCAACTCCTACCCTCCAACCCTTTGGTGTCAGGCTACCAGGGGGTGTTGTGTTCTCGGCTGAATTCCTATTATAGCTGCTGCAGCTCTTCTAGAGGGAGCCATTTTTCAGCTATGGGTTCTTGGTCCCATATGTGAGGACTGATTTCCTGGAGAAAGCGTAGTTACTCACCTGTAACAGGTGTTCTCCAGGGACTGCAGGAATCAGTCCTCACGACCCTCCCTCCTCCCCTGGAGTTGCAGTCCTACTATTAATTTTTATTCATTTTGCCGTCTTTTTAGCTATGTCATTTGACTGAGCAAGATGGCGCCCTTGGGCAGGAAGGGGACCGTGCATGCATGATGCAATCCCAAGGGCTTTCTTTGAAAGCTGGGGATTTGCTCCGCACGAGGGCTCCGTCAGTGCCGACATCACCCATATGTGAGGACTGATTCCTACTGTCCCTGGAGAGCACCTATTACAGGTGAGTAACTACACTTACTGATGGAGCCCGCACGGGAACGTTCCCTAGTGTCCAATAGGAAAACATTTGGGAGCATCTCACTGCGCCTGTGTAGCTGCCTTCCCGCCTTTCCAGCTCTCCCTCCTCAGTTCTTCATTTTCTGCAGAGCCGACAAGAAGCAATTCCTGTCACTGCAGAAAATTTGATTTTTTTTCTTATTTTTTTGTGGTCTGGTACCGACTCAGTCAGTGCTTGCTTTCTTTCTTTTCTTTAAAAAAAAAAATCTCTTCAGTAAGGGAAGAAAACTTTCTTCCTTTAGGCACATCAACGCCATCTTAGGCTTAGGTCACTCCCTTTTGTCACAAACAAAATGGAAAAACCATCCAGTGGTTTTAAAAAGTGTTCCAAAAGTGTCAGTACAATTTCATCCACGGACACCCATGACTGGTTTGTAAAGTGTTTAGGACCGGATCATTAATGGTCAGAATGTCCTCTCTCTAGGAAGATCACAAAGAGGTCTACAGAATCGAGCTAGAAAACTGGGCACCCTCTTTGCCTCCGATGCAGCATCTTTAGCATCAACGTCATCGAGAGCTTCATCTTCCTCTCAAGGATCTGAGGTATTGAAACCTAGGTCTTCATCGAAGACTGTCCGGCCCTCCAAGGGTAGATCTCCTTTTAAGCATCAGAATGCCTTGGACGTTGCCCTGGAGGGGAGGGGGGGCACACTGGCCAAACAACCCTGGCAGGAGGACCGCGCCTCCAAAGCCTTAGTGGGGTCCCAGGATGCTCCCGAAGCCACCACCTCTGGAGAGCTCCTGGTGCCATGCTCAGGGATCGTGGCCTGCAATTCTGGTACCGATACCCAAGCATCGGCAACCTCCATGGATCAACGTATCCTGACCATTGAGCGGAGCTTAGCAGCCTTACTGGCAGCCTCGATACCGGTAAAGCCTTTTACAGTCTATTCCTCAGACATCGGTACTGGCTCCAGTGCCGAAAGAGCCTGTATTGACTTTTTTGTCACCATGCTACCACCCATGCCGGCCCTCGAATCTGTTTCCGGTACCGAGGTGCCGGCACCGCAAGCTTCAGTTACTGGCTTCGAACGGTATCAAGTACGTGCAGAGCGCGAACACCCTGCCCATCGATACTTTGATTCTTCGGACGACGAATCGGCCGAGACCCGGGAAATGAGAACTCTCCCGGAAGACCCATCTCCATCTCCACAACGTCTCATGTCCCTTCCGGAGGACATGTCTTTCCAAGACTTTATTCACGATGTTGCTTGGGGTCTGTCCATAATGGTGACTTAGGAAAAAGAACCTAGGGCTGAGGAACTTGAAATCCTTCAATACCCTGCAGCCCCAAAGGAAGCTGCTACTCTTCCTATTCATTGCATACTTCACGACCTTATGCTTCATATGTGGGAGACACCCCTAACCATCTCTCCACATACTCGACAACTCGATAAAATGTACCGGGTACTGGAGTGTCCCAGCTTTCAAAAGATGCAATTACCACACCACACCATTCCATGGTTGTGGAATCGTCAGTGCATCAAATAAAATGTGCTAAGACACATTCCTCGAACCCTCCAGGTAGAGGATTGAGAACCTTCAATGCTTTTGGTCGATGCTGTTTTCAAGCCTCCATGTTATCAGCCAGAATCAGTTCCTACATACTCTATATGGATATGTTCCTTAGGGAGGTGGCTAAAGATTTGGAGTTGATGGCTCCTCTTCTCCCTGATAAGAGAGCTGATTATCTCACCCTTGTAAAGCATGCCCAAAATGTGTCAAAGTTTAACAGGGCAACCTTTGACTGTTTTGAATGTATCAGCAGAACTTCAGTTATATGCATCGGTGCACGCAGGATTGCTGGCTCCAAGCATCCCATCTTGAACAATAGGTTCAAGATAAGCTGGGTAATATCCCTTGCACTGGTGAAAACCTTTTTGGCAAGGATTGGCAGGACAAGACTTCTCAGCTAGAATCTGAGAACACCACTCTTAATAGACTTTCTAGATCTACTGCCAACCCAGCTAGAAAAAAAGACAGTGATGAAGGCTTTTTTCATTAAGAAAAAGAAATACTACTCTTCTTACAACCCTGCGGTGCAGTGTCCATTCTCCAGGACCAAGCAGGAAGTCAGTCCTCACATATGGGTGACGTCGGCGCCGACGGAGCCCTCGTGCGGAGCATTTCCCCAGCTTTCAAAGAAAGCCTTTGGGAATTGCAGCGCGCATGCGCGGTCCCCTTCCCACCCAAGGGTGCCATCTTGCTCAGTCGTCTTTTTTCCGCGGAGCCCGACGGATGTAGTTCGTTTTTCGCAAAGGAAAAAGTTGATTTCCCTGTTTTTGTTCTTCTCCTTCGGTTCGACGCCGGATCCTTTTCCCGCATGGGCCCGATACACCGGTATCGAGACCACACTCTCTTTTTCCGTTTTTGTCCTTCGTGACTAGCGTTCACGCAATTTTTTCTTTTTTCACTGGCAGCCCTGTCTTTTGACCTCGCAGGGGCCCTTTTTCCCCCGATGGCTGCCAGCGGGTTTAAAAAGTGTGATCGGTGTAAGAAACTTATGTCTCTTACCGACACACATGACTGCTGCCTCCGCTGCCTCGGACCCGATCATGGCCCGATGATCTGTGGTCCGTGTGGCAAAATGTCCTCGAAGGCGTTGAGGAGTCTGCAGCACCAGAAGGATAGGATCTTCTCTGACTCCGCGTCTGGACGGGCCTGGACCTCGTCAGAGGCCTCAACGTCTCGGGACTCCGGCCCCAAGCAGCGTCGGGGTTCCTCTGAGCGGGGGTCTCCTTCGCGGGAACAGCACAGGAAGAAGAAACCCACGAGGGCGGCGTCTGTGGACGCCAGGTTGCATAGCCCCAATAGCCGTCCCGGGTCTTTGGAGTCGGAGAGGCCTGCCAAGCAACCTCGTATCGAGATGGAGTCTCCTGGACACGTGAGTGCTGTAGTCCTCGTGGACTCTCCTCCAGGGGAGCTGACGTCGGGCCCAACACCGTCGGGGCCCGAGTCGGGGGCTGCTGGGTCTCCTGAGCTCGGACTCAGGTTGACGGCCTTGGAGAGCAGCCTCGCTGCCTTCATGGAACAGCAGCGGGCATTGATCGCCGGTCTCAACGGTGCATCTGCCCCGACCACCGGGACATCGATGTCCAAGTCGACCCCGGAGGCCGAGCCGATCCTCGAGTTCATGCGGGCTCGAGTCGATCCTCGGCCACGGTCTCCCTCGGCCTCCTGTTCGGGACCGAGGTTGTCGACGCCGGTACCCTCGGCGTCGGGGCGGAGGGCATCGGTGCCCGCCCGACCGGAGCACCCCGATACCTCCTCCGAGGAGTCGGGCTGGGAGACGAAGAGTCACCTGACACCTATCGGACTCTGTGTGTCCCATCGGACTCACCGAAGTCTGAACCTCGGAGACGATCCCCACCGGAGCATACCTGGTTCTCGGACTTCATGCGGGATATGGCCAAGGCCATGGCCTTCCCCGCGGATCCCGAGGAGGAGCCTCGAGCCGAGGAGCTCGAGGCCCTCCAGTATGACTCTCCCCCGAAGGAGGCCTTTACTGTACCGGTTCCTCCGATGCTGGAGCGGCTGCTCTTCCGCATGTGGGAGACCCCGGCCCCGACGCCGGTGTTGAGCAAGCGGGTCGATTCCATCTATCGAGTCCGCAAGAGCCCCGGGTTCCAAAAGGCACAATTACTGCACCACTCCATGGTTGTGGAATTGGCCATGCATCGACTGAAAAGTCAGAAGATGCACTCCTCGTTGCCTCCCGGCTGGGAGGCCCGGAACCTGTATGCCCTCGGTAAGAAGTGCTTCCAGGGCTCTATGCTTGCTTGCCGTGTCCAGACATACCAGCTCTACATGGGCATGTATCTCTGAGACCTGGCAAAGGAGATTGCCGGGTTCTCTGCTGGTCTCTCCGAGGAACCTTTGCAGAGGTTCCAGGCCTTGTCCACTGGTATTCAAGAGTGCTCGAAGTTTATCTTTCGAGCAGCCTACGATTGCTTCGAGGCTTCGGCCCGAGTAGCCGGGGCCGGCATCGGTGCCCGCCGACAGGCTTGGCTACAGTCATCCGATCTCGAGCCATGGGTACAGGACAAGTTGGTCGATGTCCCCTGCCGAGGTGAAAACCTCTTTGGCAAGCCCATGGCTGAAAAGGCTGCATAACTCGTGACCGAGACTCTGACCCGGACTAGGCTGTCCAGAAAAACCTCTGCCCCTTCTCAGAAAAAGAAGGGCTCGGGAAAAAAGACTTTTTACCCGAGGAAGTCATCTGCCTATAAACAATACCCTCATTATCAGGCCTCTGCAGCTCCCCAACAGGGTCAGCAGGCCAAGGGGCAGGGTCATGGGCCCCGTAGGCAGAAGACCCCCAAGCCACCAACACCGGCCCCTGCTCAGCAGGGTGGGGGTTTTTGACTCAGAAGGCATAGCCTCTTCTCCTCAGCTGGCTCATATCAGCACAGGAGGCCGGCTGGCCCACTTTGCCCACAGGTGGTCAGCCGTCACATCAGATACCTGGGTGCTCCATATAGTCCAAAAGGGCTATCTTCTCCATTTTCACCAGGTACCTCCCTCCTATTTTCCAGGGGAGCCTCCAAGACTCCCTCTGCACAGGGACATACTCCTTCAGGAGTTAGCAAGTCTGCTATAGGAACAGGCTGTGGAACCGGTGCCCCACCACCTGAGAGGTCACGGCTTTTATTCCAGGTACTTCCTGGTACCAAAAAGAACAGGAGGCCTCAGACCCATCCTAGACTTGCGCAACCTCAACAAGTTCCTGGAGAGGGAAAAGTTCAAGATGCTTACCCTTGGAATCCTGCTGCCCTACCTCCAGCAGGGAGATTGGCTATGCTTCTTAGATCTAAAGGATGCTTATACTCACATCTTTATTCATCCAGACCACAGACAATATCTCAGATTTGTTGTGGGGGGAAACCACTACCAGTACAGAATACTACCCTTTGGCCTAACCTCCGCTCCCAGGGTGTTCACCAAGTGCCTGGCGGTGGTGGCGGCCTACCTGAGGCTTCAAGGTCTTTTTATGTTTCCATACCTGGACGACTGGCTCATAAGGGGCCAGTCTTCCCAGGAGGCCAGTCAAGCCACCCTTCGCACTGTGGCTCTGCTTCAGCACTTGGGGTTTGTCATAAACTTCGCAAAGTCCACTTTGCTCCCGTCCCAGAACTTAGAATTCATAGGAGCAAGGCTGGACACTCTTCAGGCAAAGACTTTTCTGCCAATGGACAGAGCCCACAGGTTGATGGATCTAGCCAGGCAGTTTCACAGCAATTCCCTGGTCTCCGCCAGGCAATTCCTGAGACTTCTCGGCCATATGGCTTCCACGGTTCATGTAACCCCCAATGCCCGCCTGCACATGCGGCCTGCTCAGTGGAGCCTTCGAACTCAGTGGCATCAAGCCACAGGGAGCCTTGCAGACTCAGTAAGAATATCCGCCCTGCTCGTCTCCTCTCTGCAATGGTGGCTTCATCTTCCGAATCTGGTACTCGGAGTGGTTTTTCAATCCCCTCCGCATTCTCAAGTGCTGACGACAGATGCTTCTCTTCTAGGTTGGGGAGCACATTGCCAAGGGGCATGTACTCAGGGTCTCTGGACCCCTTGGGAGGCTGCTCAGCAGATAAACTTCCTGGAGCTACGGGCGATACGCCTAGCTCTGAGAGCCTTCTCCCACCTCACATCTCACCAGTCTGTACTGGTCCAGACGGACAATCAAGTTGCCATGTTCTACGTGAACAAGCAAGGAGGCAAAGGCTCCTTCCTTCTCTGTCAGGAGGCACATCGGCTGTGCTCTTGGGCCGTCAATCACGGAATCCTCCTCAAGGCTGTCTACCTCCCAGGTCAAGAAAATTACCAGGTGAACAGACTGAGCAGGATCCTGCAACCACACGAATGGAGATTGAATCCGTTGGTGGTTCAGCAGATCTTTCTCAGGTGGGGCCTCCCCACCATGGATCTTTTCGCCAGTCCTCTGAACCGGCAGCTCCCGAGATTCTGTTCTAGACAACCGCATCCTCTCAGAGTAGCCGCGGATGCGTTTCTGATTCTGTGGTCCCAAGGTCTACTGTGTGCGTTTCCTCCCACGCCACTAGTGTCCCGAACACTGTTCGAAGTCCTCAAGGACGGGGCCTCAATGATTCTGATAGCCCCCAGGTGTCCGAGGCAACCGTGGTTCCCACTTCTGCTGCATCTGGCGGTGGACACTCCTCTTCCTCTGGGGATTCAACAAGATCTCCTGTCGCAGGAACAGGGATCTCTCTTGCACCCCAACCTCCAGTCCCCTTCATCTGATGGCCTGGCTGCTGAAAGGGTAGTCCTGGCTCCCCTACTACTGCCTAGAGAAGTGGAAGACGTAGACTTAGCCTCTAGACGGCAATCCACCAGGAAATCCTACGCTCTTAAGTGGCGTAGATTCTCCGCATGGTGTGCTCAGCACAGCGAGAATCCCTTCTCGTGCTTGGTAGCGGTGGTATTGCAATATTTGCTTTACCTCTCCAATCTAGGCCTTAAGCCCAACTCTGTCAGGGTTCACCTCAGTGCTCTCTCAGCGCACCACTCACCGGTGGACGGAAGGCCTCTTTCCAACCACCCTTTGGTGGCTCGTTTTCTCAGAGGCCTCCTCCTGCTTAAGCCTCCTTTACGTCCACCAGCTCCTGAGTGGGATCTGAATTTGGTCTTATAGTGGATTACTTGTCCGCTATTTGAACCTATGGCTACCTGCCCTCTCCGTTTTCTCTCCTGGAAAACCTTGTTTCTGGTTACTCTTACCTCTGCTAGGCGAGTAAGTGAACTTCAGGCGCTAGTGTCTGATCCCCCTTACACTAGGTTCTACAGGAATAGGGTAGTCTTACGGACTCACCCGAAGTTTCTTCCTAAGGTTGTCTCCCCTTTTCACCTCAATCAGGAGGTGGTTCTTCCGACCTTCTTTCCCAGGCCGCATGCCAACCGGGCTGAGATGGTCCTGCATACCCTGGACTGTAGGAGGGCGTTATCCTTCTACCTTGACCGTACGCGGCAGCATCGGAGGGCTGTTCAGCTCTTCGTTTCTTTGACCCCAATAAGTTGGGGCTACCTGTCTCCAAGCGTACTTTGTCCATATGTGTCGCTGACTGTATCGCCTGGGCTTATGGGGCAGCCGGCCTCTCGTTGGAGGGTCGAGTCACGGCTCATCGTGTCAGGGCGAAGGCTGCGTCTGTGGCTCATCTCCGCTCTGTTCCGTTGGCAGACATCTGCCGGGCCGCTACTTGGTCTTCAAGCCAGACCTTTGCGGCCCATTACTGCCTTGAGAGGGAGTCCCGCAGGGACAGTGCTTTCGGACAGGCAGTACTCCATAATCTCTTTGGGGTATAGGCAACTCCTACCCTCCGGCCCTGGTGTTGGGCTACCGGTCGGGGGCGTTCTCAGAGAAGATTCCTTCCTTACGTACTGACGGGCTAGAGGGAGCTCATTTTTTCGGCTTGAGGTCCCCGGTAGCCTTAAGCTGGGGAGTCCCATATGTGAGGACTGACTTCCTGCTTGGTCCTGGAGAAAGAGTAGTTACTCACCTGTAACAGGTGTTCTCCAGGAGCAGCAGGAATCAGTCCTCACAACCCTCCCTCCTCCCCTCGGAGTTGCAGTCATATGATTTATTTCGCTAATTTTTTTTGCTGTCTTTTAGCTATGTCATCAGACTGAGCAAGATGGCACCCTTGGGCGGGAAGGGGACCGCGCATGCGCGCTGCAAATCCCAAAGGCTTTCTTTGAAAGCTGGGGAAATGCTCCGCACGAGGGCTCCGTCGGCGCCGACGTCACCCATATGTGAGGACTGATTCCTGCTGCTCCTGGAGAACACCTCTTACAGGCGAGTAACTACGCTTTCTCTTGCCTTGTACCAGTGGTGTTGCAGTACTTGCTTCACCTCTCAAAATTAGATCTCATGTCTAACTCTGTCAGGGTCCACCTGAGTGCTTTGTCAGCACACCACTCTCCAGTGGAAGGACAACCTCTTTCGGCTCACCCCTTGGTGTCCAGATTCCTCAGAGGAGTACTTCTACTAAAACCCCCGGTTCATCCTTCAGCAACTGAGTGGGAAGGGGCAGCAGCCACCGAAACAACATAAGAAGGCTCCTAAGTCACAGCCACCTCAGCAGACCCAACCTCCTCAGGGTCTTTGACTCTTTTCTGGAGAACATAGCCATTCTGCCTCTGGAGATTCCAGATCCCATCCGCATTCCCGGCAGACTTTGTCACTTTGCCCACAGGTCTTGTAACGTCAGAGCAGTGGACTCTCTCCATAATACAGGAGGGGTACAAAGTTCATCTATGAAGTCTTACCCCCCCCCTCCCCCCGGACTCCTCCAAGAGAGTTCGGTTCTCAACCCCCTCTCATCGATCTGTTGTTGCAAGAGGTCACCTCCCTTCTCTCGCAGGGCGCAATAGAAGAGATACCACTCTCCCAGCAGGGACTGGGCTTTTATTCTCCATACTTCCTCATTCCAAAGAAAACAGGAGGATACGGGCCCATTCTGGACCTCAGAGAACTGAACAAGTACCTACTATGGGAGAAATTCAAAATGATCTCCCTAGGCACCCTTCTCCCCTATCTCCAGACTCAGGATTGGCTCTGTTCTCTAGATCTAAAGGAGGCATATACTCACATACTTATTCACTCACAGCACAGAAAGTTCCTGCGCTTCATGTTTCAAGGGGGACATTATCAATTGTCACGACTTCGTGGGCCCTAAGCGGTTGCCTAGGTATATGAAGTGGTGAGAGTCTTTTATTTATAAGAGTGCCTATGGGTGTAGTTGTGATATGGGCAAAAATAACTTCAGCCGAGCAGTAATATAGGCACGCAGGATTTTATTCTCCACAAGGCCAAAAGGAACCTTTACACACAGTCCCAGATATTCAACACAAAGGCGGGTAATTTCCAGAAAAACAGGTAACAAAATAAACAGCTTCCAAATGCAGCTTGTTACTGAACTCAAACAAAAGTATTTCTTTATACCATTGAAATAAGGTTGGAAATAAAAACCTTTCAAAAAATGGTTTTAAAACATTTGCAGTCTCTTCAGCAAAACAGCAGTGCCAAACTTTCTCTGCAAAAGGTTTTCTTTTTCTTTCCCAAACCAGGTTTCTTTATCTGCCCTTCTAGCAGACTCAATATACTTTGTGTGCAGCCTTTCACATTAAGGGTTAAGCTTCTCAGGCTTTCTAGCCAACCTAATTTGCATAGGCCCCTCTGCTCAGCCTTTGAACACGGCTGCTAGTTTAATGCTTTCAAAAAAACCTCTTTAGTTACTGTAATGAAACAGGAAGACATTCCATTTCTGTCTCAGAACTAAGCTCTTGGTTTATAGCACTTTCAAAATCCATGCTCTCAGGTTCAGACTCTGTTAGAACAGCCTCATGTTTAAAACCAGCTATCTCTGGCTGCAAACGGTCTAACAATCTAAGAACCTTCTTTAAGGCAGTATCTCTCTTCCTCTGGGTAATGCCTTTTCTCTCATACAATTCCTTACTCTTAGAATGGTTAAAAGTCTTAGTCACGCTCACCTTATTCTGTGGAGATAAGCACCTGGCTGTCCTTGCAGCTGTTGGCTCAATCTCTGTAAAATCTTCTAGGAAACGTTGTGGATTACTCACAGGGTCTGTGAACTCTCCCTGGCCAGCTTTAAAACCCTTGGCTGGTTTTGCCTTTCTGCTTGGAAACTAGGGTAAGGTTTCTTTCACCCTTGGAGTGCCTCTCTTTGGTAATATCTTTGGGTTCTCAGAGTTTCTTCCCTTCCTGGAATTCTCTGACCCAATTACCTTAGAGCTGGTTTCAGGACTGGAACTTCTGTCTCTCCTTTCTCTTTCAGTAGAGGATTCAGCGTCAGTGGAAACTGATCTCCTAAAGCACCTTCCCTTAAGGTTGCCTTTCCCTGCAGTGTACCTCCGTTCTGCTCTCTGAGCACCTCCCTCTCGGGCACTTCTAGGCTGGGCAGTTTGAGGACCTCTCTGCTGGGCTCTCCAGATATTTCCACAAGCTCCTTCCCTTCTGCTTGGGATTCCTCTCTGAACTCCTGCACCTCCTGCTTCCTCCGGCTTCTCCCTGGCTTCCTCTTGCTTCTCCCTGGCTTCCTCCTGCCTCTCCCTGGCTTCCTCCTTTCTCTGTTCAAAGTTCCGGTGTTTATACCTGCAGTTTCTCTCACCGCCTGCTGACTCCACCCCTTGCACTCCCTCGTGCACAGGCTTGGTTACTAGGGAACTAGGGCGTGTCCCTTGCCTACCAGCTTACTGTGTGGAGTTTATTTCAGATTCAGAAGTTTTAACCCCTGAACTTCTGGTTTCTCTGTCTTTCACTGGGAAAATCCCTGGATTTCTCTCCTCTCTCTTATGCTCTTTCTGGCCTGCGCCGTCACACAATACAGAGTCCTGCCTTTCGGCCTCGCCTCTGCCCCAAGAGTCTTTACCAAATGCATGGCAGTAGTAGTCGCATTCCTAAGAATTCTAGGGATATTTGTCTTCCTTTACTTAGACAACTGGCTCATTCGAGCAAGCACCTCTCTAGAGACCAATCTTTCCCTCTCACACACCATGCAAGTGCTGCAACACTTGGAATTTGTAATAAATCTTCCAAAGTCCCAACTCATTCCCTCTCAAACCCTAGAGTTCAATGGGCCTCTCCTAGACACCCAACAATCAAAGGCTTTTTTGCCCCAAGCCCGCTGTGCTCGCATCTCAAGCATGCCTCAAGAACTTTCTCACTGCTCGAGAAACACTGCAACTTTGGGGTCATATGGCATCAACTGTACATGTTGTTCCATATGCTTGTCTACATATGTGCGCAGCTCAATGGACCCTGGCTTCTCTGTGGTCTCAGGCGTCTGGTTGCCTGGGAGACAGAATAATGGTCTCTCCACGTCTAATCTCATCTCCCCAGTGGTGTCAATCCCCAGAAAGCCGCCTTGTAGGGTCACCTTTTCAGATGCCTCCACATCAATGTACCCTGACGACGGATGCGTCCACATTGGGCTGGGGAGCTCATCTGGACAATCTCTCCACTCAGGGACTTTGGTCTCATCAAGAGTCACAACTCCACATAAATCTACTGGAACTCAGAGCCATCCACAATGTCTCAAGGTGTTCCAGGACCATCAAGTAGCCATGTTCTACTTGAACAAGCAGGGCGGGACAGGCTCTTGAAACCTTTGCCGTGAAGCCCTGCACCTGTGGCCTTTTGCAATACAGCATCACATCCACCTACTTGTGGTGTATCTTCCAGACAAGCAGAATGTCTTGGCGGACAAATTCAGTCGAGTCCTGCTCCCCACGAGTGGTCTCTCCATGTGGACAAGGTTGCTCACATTTTTCAGATCTGGGGAACTCCAGATATAGACCTGTTCGCAAGTCCTCAGAATGCCAAGCTTCCCTGCTTCTGCTCCAGGACTCCTGCACAGAATCACCAGCAGGTAGATGCCTTTCACCTTCCTGGGGTCAAGGCTTCCTATATGCCTTCTCTCCCATTCTCCTCATTCCAAAAACTCTTTTCAAACTCCAGAGAGACAGGGGCTACATGATTCTTATAGACCCACGTTGGCCAAGACAACCGTGGTATTCTCTCCTTCTATGTCTGTCTCAAGCTCAGCCTATAGATTTGGGTTCTGCTCCAGATCTCCTCTTGCAGGAGGACGGGACACTACTGCATCCCAATTCGAAGTCCCCTACATCTTACAGCATGGCTGCTGAAGGCATAGCCTTCCAGGACATCAATCTCTCTCAACAGGTAAAAGATATCATTTTAGCTTCTAGAATGCCTTCCACCGGATGCTCCTATACCTTCAAGTGGCGTAGATTCTCTCTCTGGTGTTCTGAAAGGAATCTTAAACCCTTCTCAGCTCCGGTGGATGCGTTACTTGTATATCTTCTCCACCTGTCTTCTTCTGGACTCAAAACCAATTCGGTAAGAGTACACCTAAGTACAATTGCAGCCTCTCATATACCCCTAGATGGTCAGTCCATCTCTTCTCAGCTGCTTGCAGCACGCTTCACGAGGGGTTTTCTATTAACTAAACCTCCCATTAAGCCACCTCCAGTGGCATAGGATCTTAATGTTGTATTAGGACAGCTTCTCAAGCCACCCTTTGAACTTCTAGCCACCACTTCTCTGAAGTTTCTCACCTGGAAGGTCACCTTCCTTATTGCCCTCACTTCAGCAAGATGCATTAGTGAGCTCCAGGCTTTGGTGGCTGACCCTCCTTATACACGATTTCGCCATTATAAGGTAGGACTCATCCCCACTTTATGCCAAAGGTGGTCTCGCCCTTCCATGTAAACTAGTTGGTTTACCTCCCTGTCTTTTTCCCTAGACCTCATTCCTCTAAGGCAGAAGCAACCCTTCATACTCTGGATTGAAAACCTGCTTTGGCGTTTTACCTCCAGAGTACTCGAGAGCACAGAAAAGCTTCCCAACTTTTCATCACCTTTGACTTGAGTCACCTGGGATTACCAGTATCCAAGCAAATTCTCTCCAGACGGATAGCAGATTGCATCTCCTTTGCTTACGAAAGTGCAGGTCTCTCTCGAGGGTCATGTCACTGCACATAATGTTCGGGCCATGGCTGCCTCTATGGCAAATCTATGCTCTATAGCGATTGATGAGATATGCAAAGCAGCAACTTGGTTTTCTGTCCACACTTTTGCTGCTCGCTATTGCCTAGACAAGGACTCCCGCTGGGATGCCTTGTTTGGCCAAGCTGTTCTCCAGCATCTCTTTCAGACTTAGATCAACTCCTACCCTCTATCCCGGGTTCCGATACCAGACATCCTTGGAGGATATATGACCTACTTACTTATGCCTGTGATCCACAACTCACTCTGAGGTCTTTCTGGCATCTCCGAGTTAGGGAGTCTCATATGTGAAGACTATATTCCTGCTTACTCCTGGAGATAGCATAGTTACTCACCTGTAACAGGTGATCTCTGGGAACAGCAGGAATTTAGTCTTCACAACCCACCCTCCTCCCCTAGAAGTTGTAGGTTTTCTTTTCTCCTCTCCTTTTATCTGAGCTACAAACTCAACTGAGGGAGAGTGGGAAAGGTAGGAAGGCAGCTAAGCAGGCACAGTGGGATGCTCCCAAAAGCTTTCCTATTGTACCCTAGGGCTCCATCGGTACCAATGTCACCCATATGTGAAGACTAAATTTCCGCTGTTCCCGGAGATCACCTGTTACAGGTGAGTAACTATGCTATTTCAGGTCCCCCTTTATTGATTGGATACGTTTCTCAAGTTCTGCTAGGTGAATTTTCTAGATGTTGTAAATGATAACTTTATGGGGCAGCTAGCCCTGGAAGCAGTGAGAGAGAGAATTACTTCTGAAATGGTTCTAGTCCTTCCTGGAATGCAAGATCAGGTGCAAAGAGTGCTGTGATGGGTGGTCTGAGCAATAGTGATCATATCCATCATAATCCCTGGAAGGAGGGCGCTAAAGAAAACTACTGCTGTAGCATTTAGCTTTGAAAAGGGGAGACACTGATAAAATGTGGAAGTTACTTAGAAAAAACTAAAAACCAATTGCAAAGGTTAAAAATTTGCATACAGCATGGGCATTGCTAAAAAAAAAAAATTTTGGCCACCTAGATGAAATATTTAAAAATAGGTCAAAAGAAATCCAAAAGACTGCCAGCAGGCCAAGAGAAATTTTGAGAAGATTTTCACAGAGGCAAAAAACAAATATTAAAATCTTTGTCAAGGACATTCAAAGCTAAAAGCCCATGAGGGAGTTGCTTGGCCCACTAGGCCAGTGCTGCTCAACCCTATTCTGGAGTCACACATAAACGGCTTTTTAGGATTGCCATAATATGCATGAGATAAGTTTGCATATATTGGAGAGAGATTGTATGGAACTTTGTCTTTTGCATATTCATTGTGGTATTCTTGAAAATCCTGTTGTCTTGGTGCTCCTACAGAAGTGTGTTGAAGTACTGCCCTAGTCAACCAATGGGTAAAAGGAGTTTTCAGGAAGGATAAAGCAATAGCAGAAAAATTTAATGAATTTTTTGCCTTGGTCTTAACTGAGAAGGATGTTGATGTCATACCCTCATGGGAAACCTTCATTTGTGGTAGTGATTTGAAGAAGCTAAAGCATGTCCCTGTAAATCTAGAAGATATTGAGCCCAAAGCAAAATGGGAGAAGCAATACTAAAAAAAAAAAAAATACTGACCAGATAAACATAGGTTTAGCAAAGACATTTATCTCACCATACCAATCCAGATTTTTTCCAAGGTGTAAACCAATTAGGATAAAGATGAGCTGGTAGATATAGTGTAGTGTTTCTCAAGCTGGTCCTGGTGTATACCTCATAGCCAGTCTGGTTTTCTGGAAACTCACAATGAATATGCATATGAGAGATTTGCATGCACTGTCTCCCAATGGCTAGAGAATACAAGGACAAGCTTGAAAAACACAGACATGATGTATATTTGGATTTTCAGATGGTGTTTGACAAAGTCCCGGTTGTGAATTAAGACCTGGTTAAAAAATCGAAAACAGAGAGTAATGCTAAATGGTCAAGTTTATCAAAGGTGAAAAGTTAAACAGTGAATATTGGAGTGCCTCAGAATTCTGTACTGGAATCAGTACTTTCTAACATTTTTAAAAGATCTGGAAATAGGAGCTATGAGTGAGGTGATCAAAGTTGTCAGATTACAAGCAGATTGTGAAAAATTGCAAAAGGACCTTAGGAGATCGAGCATGAAATTTAATATGGGCAACTGTAAAATAATTTCTCCGGGAACAAGCAGGAAGTCAGTCCTCACATATGGGTGACGTCTGTGCCTGGCTGCTGAACGGGTAGCCCTAGCTTCCTTCAGTTTCTCTGCTGAGGTGGAGGAGGTGCTTCTGGCTTCCCATAAGACCTTCACATGCCGGGTATATGCCTTCAAGTTCCAGAGGTTCTCCATCTGGTGTGCGGAGAGGCAGATCAACCCCTTCAGCTAGTGCTGCAGTATCTGCTTCACCTGTCTCAGATGGAGTTGAAATCCAACTCAGTGAGGGTGCACTACTATCTAATCGAGGACAAACCCCTTTCTGCTCAACCACTAATAGCTTGCTTCCTGAGGGGTGGTCTCCTGTCGAAGCCTCCCATCTGCCCTCTGGTGCAGAGTGGGACCTGAACATTGTACTCTCAAAGCTTACCACACCACTCTCGGCCCCTGCCACCTAAAGTATTTCACTTGGAAGGTGGTGTTCCTCATGGTGTTGACTTCTGCTCGCATGGTCAGCAAGCTTCGGGCATTGGTGACAGACCCATCGTACACTAGGTTCTAAAGGTTACAGGTGAGTAACTACGCTGTGTCTGCAGAGTCAACACGATTGACATTCCTCTACCACAAAATTCAGTTATTTCAAAGGAACTGCAAAGTACAAGCAGGTCTCATTCAACTGTGTCTTTCTGTCTCAGCCTAGAACACTGCAGCATGATTATTGCTCTTACTATCATGGAATTAGAACAGCTAGCCCACAGTATAGTTAATGGTGCAAGGGCAGACTTATTTAAACACAGAACAGGCTTCCAGTGGGAGTGGTGGAAGAAAAACAGACAACAGAATTCCAAAAAGCTTGAGATAACCACAGGGGGATCCTTTGGAAACAAGGACGAGGGGCAAAGATAGGAAAAGAGGGGGAGGGGCGCTTTAATCTGACTGCATGGAAATAGATAAGGCCCTGAGCTATTACAAAAGGGTGGGGAAATAAGCAAAGAGATGGGCCTGGAGATCTTTATTGGTCTTCTCATTCCAAATTTGTTGCATAGGAGATGATAAATTGGCCTCATAAGTCAAATCCTTTAAAGATTCAAAGCCCCACTTCAGCACTTCCTGGCCTTATAAATCATGTAAGATCCTTGATACTGCCCTGATACAAAGCTCCCCAAACTGGGGACACACCCACAAGCCTGCGACACTCCATCCCTAATTTCATCAGCACTGCTCAGGCTTCAGACTGGCATGTACCTGATTACCTCTTGTGAGCTACAAAAAGAGCTACATTACCTGAGGCTACCATTTTCCCCAGTGGCAGAACACCACAAAGGTTCTATCCCAGAGCGTGCTGGAAAGCTCCACCCACCTTCATCCCAGTAAGAGAACTACAACTCTAGCCTGTCTTTGCAAGAATGCAGCTGTAACCCACATGCCTGCGCAGGCAGGGTCAGTAGCCAGGGCTCCCCTTGCGTCAACAATGTCAAGCTAGAGCTACCGAGCACCAAGGAATATCTCCTCTCTGAGACATTACAATTTTCACTCCTTGAAAGATTTCCACAGAGATCAGGGTGAAGGGCTGGCACTGGAAGATATGGTTAAAGAAGTTATAAGGGGCAGGGAGTGATAGTCTTAATTACCAAACAGAAGTGAGGTGTTTAACAAAATGTTGTTGTTGAGATGAGGTAGGTGAATAGGGAATAAGAATAAAATAACAAAATTGTTAGGAAAACAACTAAGTATTACAAGCAAATGCAGTTCGCTATAGTCAGTCATCAGAACATTACTATTTATATGAAACCAATTCAATATTTTGTGTCTCAAGTATCAAAGTCAACCAGCAATTTTTTTTCCTCAGTGTCCATTTTAAGTGATCCTTCCCAGTTCATTGAAAAGAGAGTGCACTTGTATTACCTCCCCTGTCACACCATAGTTTGTATGTGCACAGTCCCCTTAATGAGTCTTGAAGGACTACAAAAAGGGACTGCTACTTCTGGAGAGAGATCTGCAATTGTAAGTATTTACTTCTGGGAATTTTTCTAAATCTTGGGGAAAAAGGAATTCTTTAGATTAAAGCTGATCAATCTGTGTAAATTAGAATCTAGTAGTAGTAGTATTTGTTAAATCTGTCAGTATTTAGGGCCTAGTATCATAGTAACATACATAGTATATGACGGCAGATAAAGACCAATATGGTCCATCTAGTCTGCACAGCAAGGCGGCAAGAGAAGGTGCACTTGCTGCTCCGTGCAGGTCACCTCTCCCCATGCCTTTGTTTAGGGGTGTACCCACCGCTCCATGTCGGTCACCTCTGTTTGTTCAGATATAAGAGATAGTTATGCTTATTTTGATTTTATCCTTTTGCTATAAAGGGATCCACTATGTCTGTCCCATGCCACTTTGAATTCTGTCACTGTGTTTGCCCCCACTACTTCCATCGGGAGGGCATTCCAAGCATCCACCACCCTTTCAGTGAAAAAGTATTTCTCCAGGAACAAGCAGAAAGTCAGCCCTCACATATGGGTGATTTCGGCGCCGACGGAGCCCTCATGTGGAGCAATTCCCCAGCTTTCAAAGAAAACCTTTGAGATTGCATCGCGCATGCGCGATCCCCTTCCCGCCCAAGGGTGCCATCTTGCTCAGTCTCCCTTTTTCCGTGGAGCCCAACGGACGTAGTCCAACTTCCCTCGTGGAAAAAGTGCGTCAAAACTCCTGAATATTTTTTTCTTCGACCTGGTTCGACACCGGTTCCCTTTCCCGCCTCAGATTCGGTACACCGGTATCGCGTCCGGTCTTTATTTTTGTTTTTGTCCTTCGTGACTAGCGTTTGTGCTTTTTTTCTTTTTCACTGGCAGCCCGGTCATTCGACCACGCAGGGGCCCTTTTTCCCCCCATGGCTGCCAGCGGTTTTAAAAAGTGTGATCGGTGTAAAAAATTAATGTCCCTCACCGACACACATGACTGCTGTCTCTGCTGCCTCGGGGCCAGCCATGACCCGAAGGTCTGTGACCCTTGCAGCAAAATGTCCTCTAAGGCACTTAGAAGTAGGCAGCAGCAGCAGCAGCGTGAAAGGATTTTCTCAGAGTCCGAATCCACCCGGGTCCAGACCTCGTCAGAAGCCTCAACGTCTCGGGAGCTGTCTGACTCTGAGCATCGTCGGGGGTCTTCTGAGCGGTGGTCTCCCTCGCAGGAACACTGGAGGAAGAAGAAACCTGCGAGGGCGGCGTCGGATGCCTCTGATTGGCCTGGGCCCTCGCGGACCAGGTCGTGGAGTCCTGACAGCCGCCCCGGATCCTCGGAGCCGGAGCGCCCTGCAAAGGTACCTCACACAGAGCCGGAGACGCCGAGGAAGGTAACTGCTGTTGATGCTCCTCAGGGAGAACGGCATCGGGCCCAATGGTGTCAGGACCCAAGCTGGAGGCTGCGGAGTCTTCTGAGCTTGGTCTCAGAATGACGGCCTTGGAGCGCAGCATGTCTGCCTTCATGGAGCAGCAGCGGGCGCTGATGGCCGGTCTCACCAGTCCATCCGCCCTGACCACCAGGACCTCGATGTCCAAGTCGACCCTGGAGGCCGAGCCGATCCTCGAGACTCTTCGAGCTCGAGTCAATCCTCGGCCGAGATCTCCCTCAACCTCCCTTTCAGGACTGAGGTCGTCGATGCCGGTGCCCTCGGCGTCGGGGCAGTCAAGATCAAAGCCCTCATGGCCGGAGCCCATCGATTCCTCCTCAGAGGACTCGGCATGGGAAACGGAAGATGAAGAGTTCCTGGACACCCACCGGGCCCGGTGTGTCCCATTGGACTCAACGGGGTCCGAGCCTTGGAGAAGGTCCCCCCCCCCCCGGAGGATACCCGGTTCTCGGACTTCGTCAGGGACATGTCCAAGGCTTTGGCATTCCCTGCGGACACCAAGGAGGAGCCTCAAGCCGAAGAGCTCGAAGCCCTCCAATATGATTTTCCCCCTCGGGAAGCCCTTATGGTACCAGTTCCTCCAATGTTGGAACGGCTGATGCTCCGTATGTGGGAATCACCGGCCTCAATGCCGGTTCTCAGCAAGCGGGTCGATTCCATCTATCGAGTCCGCAAGAGCACTGGGTTCCAAAAGGCACCGCTGCCGCACAACTCCATGGTTGTGGAATCGGCCATGCACAGGCTCAAGAGCCAGAAAACACACTCCTCGGTGCCCCCTGGCAGGGAGGCCTGGAACCTGGATGCCCTCGGCAGAAAGTGCTACCAGGGCTCGATGCTATTATGCTGTGTCCAAACATACCAGCTGTACATGGGCATGTACTTACAGGACCTGGCAAAGGAGATTGCCGGGTTCTCAGCTAGCCTCTCTGAGGAACCCTTGCAGTGCTTCAAGAACTTGTCCACTGGGATTCGGGAGTGCTCGAAGTTTGTCTCGAGCAGCCTATGACGGCTAAGAGGCTTCGGCTCGGGTAGCCACAGCCGGCATCGGTGCCCGACGCCAGGCATGGCTAATGTCGTCGGACCTAGAGCCATGGCTACAGGACAAGTTGGTCGATGTCCCTTGCCGAGGTGACAACCTTTTTGGCAAACCCAAGACTGAGAAGGCTGCTGAAATCGAGACCGAGTACTTCACCCTGACAAGACTCTCCAAAAAGACTTCTGCCCCTTCTAAAAAGAAGGGCTCGGGTAAAAAGCCCTTTTTCCCGAGGAAGGGTACTGCTTACCGCAACTACTCCACTCACCAGGCCTCCCCGGCTCCCCAACAGGGGCAGCAGGCCAAGGGACAGGGGCATGGCCCGCCTAAGCAGAAGACCCCCAGGCACCGGCTCCTTACCAGCTGGTAGGATGTTTTTGACTGTCACAGCATAGTCTCTCTCAAGCCCGGGGTGCGGCTTTGCACAGGAGGAAGGTTGACCCTGTACGCCCACAGGTAGCCTGCAATCACTACCGATGCCTGGGTCTTACAAATAGTCCAGAAAGGCTGTTTTCTCCACTTCAACCAGGTACCTCCCTCCTACATTCCAGGAAAGCCTCTCAGACCCCTCTCTACACAGGAACCTCCTCTTACAAGAGTTGGCCGGTGGTCTAGAGGATCAGGTGGTGGAGCCGGTGCCCCACAGCCTGCTAGGACAAGGCTTTTACTCCAGGTATATCCTGATACAAAGAGAACAGGAGACCTCAGGCCCATCCTCGACCTGCGAAACTTAAACAAGTTCCTGGTGAGGGAAAAGTTCAAGATGCTTTCCCTTGAAATATTGCTGCCTTACCTCCACCAGGGAGACTGGCTATGCTCTTTAGACCTGAAGGAGATGAACAAAGTCCATTAAACATATTAGGTATAGTTTTCTTAGTATAAGTATCCCCAGCAGACCTAAGTAAATAAACAACTAAAATTTATCTATTTATTTATTTTTATTGATTTAACTAGGCTTATATACCACTTTTCTACCTGTACTGGTACTGTATATATATTATTTATATTTTTCTCTTGCCCCCGAAGGGCTCACAATCTGTTTTTTGTACCTGAGGCAACGAAGGATTAAGTGGCTTGCCCAAGGCCACAATGAGAACCCATAGGACTAGAAACCCCAGTCCTTCCGGCCCAAGGATGCTGTCTTCTAACGGGATTCAAACCCCTGGCTCTTTGGCACTAGGCCACTCCTCCTAAACACAACCTTAAAACTAAGATGCAGACAGCAGCGAGATGGGGGCTTTCCAGTCTTTTGCACTGAGTGTCATATGTATGATTTTCTCCCAGTTGGTGAGGGGTCCTACGTGTGCATTAGGTACAATAGCTCTTTGCTCTCAGGGAGAGAGTCCAATCTCTGGAGGCTAGAGTAGCAGACTTGAAGGACATAAGGAGGACAGAGAGGTACACAGACAAGACCTACAGGGATGTTGTACTGAAGTCCCACCTCCAGTCTAGCAGCATCCCTGTTGCCATGGAGGAGAGAGGTCATGTGACAGGAGAGCATCACCCTAGTGTTGCAGGAAATGATCCTGTAGCTAGGATCTCTCCTCCAGGTGATATAAAACCTTCTCGCACCAAGGTGGTTTCTCTAGGGCCATGTACCCATGAGGAAAGGGTTAAGACAGCTGTTACAGTTGGTGATTCGATCATTAGGCATGTAGATAGCTGGGTGGCTGGTGGACGTGAGGATCGCCTGGTAACATGCCTGCCTGGTGTGAAGGTAGCAGACTTCATGCACCACCTAGCCAAGGTCTTAGATAGTTCTGGGGAGGAGTCTGCTCTCTTGGTATATGTTGGTACCAATGACATAGGAAAGTGTGGTAGGGAGGTTCTAGAGGCAAAATTTAGGCTTTTAGATAGGAAGTTGAAATCCAAAACTTCCAGGGTAGCATTCTCTGAAATGCTTCCTGTTCCATGCGCAGGACCCAAAAGGCAGGCAGAGCTCCAGAGTCTCAATTCGTGGATGATACAAAAGAACATAACATAAGAACATAAGATATGCCATACTGGGTCAGATCCAAGGTCCCTCAAGCCCAGTATCCTGTTTTCAACAGTGGCCAATCTAGGTCTCAAGTACCTAGCAGTTTCCCAAAAAGACACAGGTTCCACATTGCTTATATTGGGACAAGCAGTGGATATTCTGGGTCCACTTTAATAATGGTTTATGGACTTTTCCTCCAGGAACTTGTCCAAACCTTTTTTAAACCCGGCTACACTAACAGCTTTTACTACATCCTCCAGTAGCAAATTCCAGAGTTTGATTACAAGTTGAGTGAAAAAATATTTTCTCTTATTAGTCTTAAATAGGTTACACTGTAGCTTCATTGCATGCCCCCTAGTCTTTCTATATTTTGATGGCGTAAACAATTGATCTACATTTATCTGTTCCACTCCATTCATTAATTTATAGACTTCTATCATATCTCCCCTCAACCGTCTCTCTTCTAGGTTGAAGAGCCCTAACCTTTTTAACCTCTCTTCATAGGGTATCCTTCCATCCCCTTTACCATTTTGGTGGCTCTTCTCTGTACCTTTTCTAATAATGCTATATTCTTTTTAAGATACGGTGACCAGAACTGCACACAATATTCAAGGTGCGGTCGCACAATGGAACAATACAAAGGCATTATAATATCTTTCGTTTTATTCTCCATTCCTTTCTTTATGATATCTAGCATTTTATTTGCTCTCTTGGCTGCCGCTACACACTGGGCAGAGGGTTTTAACATGTTATCCACGATGACGCCTAAATTTTTCTCTTGGGTGGTGGTTCCTAATGTGGAACCTTGCATCGTGTAACGATGGTGCAAGGAAGAGGGTTTTGGATTTGTTAGGAAATGGGAAATATTCTGGGGAAAGGAGGGGCTTTTCCAAAGGGATGGGCTCCACCTTAACTGGGATGGAACCAGGCTGCTGACATTAACCTTCAAAAAGGAGAGAGAGCAGTCATGGCAGGGAGAGAGGGGTCAGTGTCATGGCAGGACCTGCTAGGGAGATAAGGTTTCTAGATGAAATAAATGACTGCTTCTTGGAGCAGCTGGTTTATGAACAGACCAAAGGAGAAGCCATTTTGGACCTAGTCCTTAATAGAAAGCAATATCTGGTGCAAGAGTTAAGAGTGTTGGGGCCACTTGGCAATAGTGATCATAACATGATCGTGTTTGATTTAATAAGTGGAGGAAGGATGGCAAGGAAATCCACAGTACTACCTTTTAACTTTCAAAAGGGAGATTATGATAAAATGAGGAAAATAGTTAAGAAAAAACTAAAAGGAGCAGTTGCAAAAGTTAAATTTTTACATCAAGCATGGGTGGTGTTTAAAAATACTAACTTGGAAGCCCAGACCAGCTGTATTCCATGCTTTAAGAAAAAGTGAAAGGAAGTAAAAAAAACTGCCAATATGGTTTAAAGGTGAGGTCAGAGAGGCTGCTGTTGCCAAAAAAGCATCTTTCAGGAAGTGGACAAAGGAGCCAAATGACAAAAGATGAAAATAACATAAGCATTGGCAAGTTAGATGCAAGGCATTGATAAGGCAGCCAAAGAGAGAATTTGAGAAGAAGCATGCTGTGGAAGCAAAAACGCGTAATAAAGACTTTTTCAAATACATTCATAGCAAAAACCTGTGAGAGTCAGTTGGACCATTAGATAATAGAGGGGTAAAAGAGGGCACTAAGAGGGGATAAGGCCATAGTGGAGAGACTGAATGAGTTCTTTGCTTTGGTCTATACTGAGGAAGATGTAGGGATGTAACCCATGACTGAAATGGTATTTAAAGGTGATGCCGTAGAAGAATTGAAAGAAATATTTAAAGAAAGAAATATTTAAAAAGGAGATAGAGCAGCTTTTAAACTAGATATTAGGGGAAAGCCAACAGTCGCCCAAGAGCGGATGGTTTGGAAGAATGTATCCTTGAAGGATACTACCAAAAGCAGAGAGGTTCCACAAAAGAGTAAAGTAGCCCAAATGCCCTCAAGTATGGAGCAGACAGAGCTTAAAGATCCCAATTTACCCATGTCTAACAATAGCCAAATTAACATGAATAAAATACATTCTCTAAAATGCTTGTATGCAAATGCTAGAAGTCTAAAGAATAAGATGGGAGAGTTAGAATATATAGCACTAAATGAAAGGTTAGATATGATTGGAATATCAGAGACATGGTGGAAGGAGGACAACCAGTGGGACACTGTGATACCTGGGTACAAACTATATCGTAATGGTAGAGCTGATCAAATTGGTGGAGGGGTTGCGCTCTATGTTAGAGAGGGCATTGACTCAGAAAGGATTAAAGTTTTGCAGAAAACAAAATCTGCTGTAGAATCTATATGGATTGAAATTCCATATAAAAGGGGGAAGGCAATGGCAGTGGGGGTGTACTATCGAGCACCTGGCCAGAATGACCAAATGGATGATGAAATGCTCAAAGAAATCAAGGAAGCTAACAAAAGTTACAGCGCAGTAATAATAATGGGTGATTTAAATTACCCCCGTATTGACTGGGTCGGTGTCACGTCAGGACATGCTAGGGAGATAAAGTTCCTAGATGAAATAAATGACTGCTTCTTGGAGCAGCTGGTTCATGAACCGACCAGAGGGGAAGCCATATTAGACCTAGTCCTTAGTGGAACACCAGATCTAGTGCAAGAGATAAGGGTGTTGGGGCCGCTTGGCAATAGTGATCATAGCATGATCGCCTTTGATTTAATTAGTGGAGGAGGGATAGTAAGGAAATCCACAGTACTACCTTTTAACTTTCGAAAGGGAGACTATGATAAAATGAGGAAAACAGTTAAGAAAAAACTAAAAGGAGCAGTAGCAAAGGTTAAAGACGTACATCAAGCTTGGGTGTTGTTGAAAACTACTATCTTGGAAGCCCAGACCAGCTGTATTCCACGCTTTAAGAAAAGTGGAAGGAAGTCCAAAAAACTGCCAGCATGGTTTAAAGGTGAGGTCAGAGAGGCTGTTGTTGCCAAAAAAGCATCTTTCAGGAAATGGAAAAAAGAGCCAAACGACGAAACCTGGAAACAGCACAAGCACTGGCAAGTCAAATGCAAGGCATTGATAAGGCAGGCAAAGAGAGAATTTGAGAAGAAGCTTGCTGCGGAAGCAAAAACGCGAAATAAAGACCTTTTCAAGTACATTCGTAGCAAAAAACCTGTGAGAGAGTCAGTTGGTCCATTAGATGATAAAGGGGTTAAAGGAGCACTAAGAGGCGACAAGGCGATAGCGGAGAGACTGAATGAATTCTTTGCTTCGGTCTTTACTGAGGAAGATGTAGGGGCGTTACCCATGACTGAAGTGGTATTTAAAGGTGCGGAAGAATTGAAGGAAATATCGATACATCGGGAAGATGTCTTACAACTATTAGATAAACTGAAGAGTAGCAAATCACCTGGGCCGGATGATATACATCCAAGGGTGTTGAAAGAACTGAAATATGAGATTGCAGACCTGCTGTCAGTAATCTGTGAACTATCAGTAAAATCATCTCTAATACCTGAAGATTGGAGGATCGCCAATGTAACACCAATTTTTAAAAAGGGTTCCAGCGGTGATCCGGGAAACTACAGACCGGTAAGCCTGACGTCAGTACCAAGAAAAATGGTAGAAACCATCATAAAGAATAAAATTACTGAGCATGTAGATAGTCACAACCTAATGGGAGACAGCCAACATGGCTTTAGACAAGGAAGATCTTATCTTACTAATCTGTTATGTTTTTTTGAAGGAGTGAATAAACAGGTGGACAAAGGTGAGTCGGTTGATATTGTGTATCTGGACTTTCAGAAAGCCTTTGACATGGTCCCTCATCAGAGACTTTTGGCAAAACTAAAGAGTCATGGGATAGGAGGCAGTGTACTATTGTGGATCAGGAACTGGTTAAAAGATAGAAAGCAGAGGGTAGGGCTAAATGGCCAATTTTCCCAATGGAGAAAGGTGAATAGTGGTGTACCCCAGGGATCTGTGCTGGGTCCGCTGCTTTTTGACATATTCATAAATAACCTGGAAAGTGGAATAACGAGTGAGGTTATCAAATTTGCAGATGACACAAAACTATTTAAAGTTGTTAAAACCCAAGAGGATTGTGAAAAATTGCAAGAGGATCTTGATAAATTGGAAGACTGGGCATCAAAATGGCAGATGAAATTTAATGTGGACAAGTGCAAGGTTATGCACCTAGGGAAGAACAACCTAAACTATGGTTACACGATGCAAGGTTCCACATTAGGAACCACCACCCAGGAAAAAGATTTAGGCGTCATTGTGGATACCATGTTAAAACTCTCGGCCCAGTGTGCAGCGGTGGCCAAGAGAGCAAATAGAATGCTAGGTATGATAAGGAAAGGAATGGAAAATAAAACAAAAGCTATTATAATGCCTCTATATCGTTCCATGGTGAGACCGCACCTTGAATATTGTGTGCAATTCTGGTCGCCGTATCTTAAAAAGGATATAGCGATTTTAGAAAAGGTTCAGAGAAGAGCCACCAAAATGGTAAAGGGGATGGAAGGATACTCCTATGAAGAAAGGCTAAAAAGGTTAGGGCTCTTTAACCTGGAAAAGAGACTGCTGAGGGGAGATATGATAGAAGTCTATAAATTAATGAACGGAGTGGAACGGGTAAACGTAGATCGATTGTTTACGTTATCAGAATATAGAAAGACTAGGGGACATGCAATGAAGCTACAGGGTAAACTATTTAAGACTAATAAAATAAAATATTTTTTCACTCAACGTGTAATCAAACTCTGGAATTTGTTACCGGAGGATGTAGTAAAGGCTGTTAGTGTAGCTGGGTTTAAAAAAGGTTTGGACAAGTTCCTGGAGGAAAGGTCCATAAACCGTTATTAAGAAGTGACCGAAGATATCAATGCTTGACCCAGTACAAGCATTGTGGAACTTGTGTCTCTTGGGGAAACTGCTAGGTACATATGACCTAGATTGGCTATTGTTGGAAACAGAATACTGGGCTTGATGGACCTTGGTCTGACCCAGTATGGCATATCTTATGTTCTTATGTACTCCGGGAAGATGTATTACAACTATTTGATAAACTGAAGAGTAGCAAATCATCTGTACTGGATGGCATACATCCAAAGATGTTGAAAGAACTGAAATATGAGATTGTAGACCTACTATTAGTAATCTGTGAACTATCATTAAAATCATCTGTTTTACCTGAAGATTGGAGGATGGCCAATGTAACGGCTATTTTTAAAAAGGGTTCCAGAGATGATCCTGAAAGCAATAGACCAGTGAGCCTGATGTCAGTATTGGGAAAAATCGTAGAAACCATTATAAAGGACAAAATTACTGAACATGTAGATAGTCATGGATTAATGGGAGACAGGCAACATGGCTTTAGCCAAGGAAGGTCTTGTCTTACTAATCTGTTATGCTTTTTTTGAAGGTGTAAAATAGGTAGACAAAGGTGAGTCAGTTGATATAGTATATCTGGATTTTCAGAAAGCCTTTGACAAGGTCCCTCAAAGACTCTTGGCGAAATTAGAGAGTCATGTGATAGGAGGCAGTGTACTATTGTGGATCCAGAAACTGGTTAAAAATTAGAAAGCAGAGGGTAAGGCTAAATGCCAATTTTCCCAATGGAGAAAAGTGAATAGTGGAGTACCCCAGGGATCTGAGCTGGGTCTGCTGTTTAACATATTTGTAAATAACCTTGAAATGGGAATAACGAGTGAGGTAATCAAATTTGCAGATGACACACAATTATTCAAAGCTGTTAAAAATCCATGAGGCTTGTGAAAAATTGCAAGAGGATCTTGATAAACTGGAAGAATAGGCATCCAAATGGCAGATGAAATGTAATGTGGACAAGTGCAACGTTATGCACCTAGGAAAGAACAACCCAAACTATGGCTACACGATGCAAGGTTCCACATTAGGAACCACCACACAGGAAAAAGATTTAGGCGTCATTGTGGATTACATGTTGAAACTCCACTCGGTGTGCAGCGGCAGCCAAGAGAGCAAATAGAATGTTAGGAATCATAAGGAAAGGAATAGAGAAAAAAAGAAAGAATATTATTGGGAAGAAGAAATCCAAGGGAAATGTACACGATAGGGGGTGAGAGGTTGGTGTGCACGGACCAGGAGAAGGGCTTTGGTGTGATTATTTCCGAGGATCTCAAGGTGGCAACACAGTGCGACAAGGCAGTGGCAAAAGCCAGGAGGATGTTGGGTTGCATACAAAGAGGAATTACCAGCAGAAAGGAAGTGGTACTAATGCCACTGTATAAGTCACTGGTGAGGCCTCACTTGGAATACTGTGTTCAGTTTTGGAGACCATATCTTGCAAAGGAGTAAAAAGACTGGAAACTGTTCAGAGGAAGGCGACCAAAATGATTTGGAGCCTGTGTCAGAAGCCTTATGAGAAGAGATTTGAAGACCTAAATATGTACACTCTGGAGGAGAAGAGGTATAGGGGAGATATGATTCAGACCTTTAAATACTTAAAGAGAAATAATGAACAAACAAACCTCTTCCAAGGACGGGGAAGCTGTAGAACTAGAGGGCATAACATGAAGCTGCAAGGGGGGTAAACTGAAAGGCAATGTCAGGAAATACTTTTTCACTGAAAGGGTGGTGGATGCTTGGAATGCCCTCCCGATGGAAGTGGTGGGGGCAAATACAGTGACAGAATTCAAAATGGCATGGGACAGACACAGTGGATCCCTTTACAGCAACAGGATAAAATCAAAATAAACTTAACTATCTAATTTCTCAACAAATAGGGGTGTCCTACACGGAGAGGTGGGTTCACCCCTAACAAAGACATGGGTAGGGGTGGCCTGCACAGAGTGTCAGGTGCACCTACTCTTGCCATCTTACTGGGCAGACTAGATGGACCATACTGGTCTTTATCTGCCGTCATTTACTATGTTACTATGTATTATAATGCCTCTGTATCGTTCCATGGTGCGACTGCACCTAGAATATTGTGTGCAATTCTGGTTGCCGTATCTTAAAAAGGATATAGCATTATTAGAAAAGCTACAGAGAAGAGCCACCAAAATGGTAAAGGGGATGGAAGGATACCCCTATGAAGAGAGGCTAAAAAGGTTAGGGCTCTTCAACCTGGAAAAGAGACAGCTGAGGGGGAGATATGATAGAGGTCTATAAATTAATGAATTTAGTGGAATGGGTAAAAGTAGATTGATTGTTTACGCCATCAAAATATAGAGAGACTAAGAGAGATGCAATGACACTACAGTGTAACCTATTTAAAACTTGTAAGAGAAAATATTTTTTTCACTCAACGTGTAATCATACTCTGGAATTCGTTACCTGAGTATGAAGTAAAAACTATGTTTATGTTTTATTTCACTTGATAAAAACCGCCTTTCATGGGCAAGCAAAGCGGTGTACAATAAAACCAATAAAAACTTTGTTTTTAAAAAGGCCGAGGCCAGTGAAAAGGAAAAGAAATACACTTTATGGACAGAAAAGCAATAGAAGCAGAAGAGACAAAGCTAAACCATAACAAAGACAAGTCACAAGGAGAGCAGAGGATAATACAAATGGGAATCACACAAAAGGAGAGGGGATATCAAACGCAAGGGAAAAAAGGTGGGTTTTGAGGTTTTGTTTAAATGTGGGGTGGTGAGGGTCCAGTCGGAGTGAGGAGGGGAGGGAGTTCCAGAGGGCGGGGCCAGCAAAAAAGAAGGCAGAGGAACGGGTAGACTGTAAATGGGCACGGGAAGGGGAGGGAAGAGTGAGGCGGTTAAGGTGAAAGGAGCGAGGGGTGTACCTAGGGGAGTGGAAGGAAAGGAGGTCCGTTAGATATTGGGGGGTACCTGTGTGGAGAGCTTTATGAACCAAAATGAGCAACTTGAAGTGAACGCGGTGGGGGAAGGGCAACCAGTGAAGACGGAACAGTAAGGGTGTGATGTGATCACGGGGGGAGGAATGGGTGACCAAACGAGCGGCAGTATTCTGAATACGTTGTAACCGGGACTGTTGTTTCTTGGAAAGGCCGACAAAAAGTGAATTTGCAAAATCCACCCGAGACATGACCAGGGAAAGTAACAGAGTAGTAAGAGCAGAAGGGGATAGAAAAGGACGAACTGCACGGATTTGTCGGAGAAAGAAGAAGGACAACTTGGTGACATGAGAAACATGAGCATGAAAGGAAAGATCAGACTCGAAGTGAACCCCTAGATAACGAAAGGAAGAAACCAGGGGAACCAAGGAACCAGAGAAAGAGGGGGCCAATGTGGGGGGTGGGTTGTTGTGAGAGAACCAGATAGCAACAGTCTTGGTGAGATTAAGGTGAAGGCAATTACGAGTCAACCAATCAGCCACAGTGGAAAGACACGAATTAAGCGGAGAGAGATCGGGACAGGATGGAGAGGTGTGGTGAAGTAATAGAATGTCGTCAGCGTAAAGAAAAGCAGATATACCAGACTGTTGGATTAAGAGGGCTAAGGGGGCTAAGAAAAGATTGAAGAGGAGGGGAGCCAACACAGAACCCTGAGGAACCCCACAGGAAAGAGGGAAGGAGTCTGAGGGGGGGGCAGAGGAAGAGGGGGGTGACAAAACCACGCAAGAACGGGAGGAAAGAAAAGAGTGAAACCAACGATGAACAGTACTGCAAAGACCCGCTTCCCGGAGACGAAGAAGAAGAAGGGAGTGATCAACTAAGTCAAAAGCGGCGGAAAGATCAAGTGCAACCGCCACCGAAATATCACCACGGTCATGAGCTACATGCAGTGCGTTAGTAAAGGCGAGAAGGATAGTTTCAACACTGTGACCCTGACGGAAACCTGATTGACGAGGGTGGAGGAAGTTAGTGGAATCAAGGTGATGCGATAATTGAGCAAAGACGAATTTCTCTAAAAGCTTTGAAAGGAAAGGAAGGTTGGAGACGGGACGGTAGTGGGTGGGAACTAAGGGATCAAGTGAGGGGTTTTTAAGAAGGGGACGAATTAAAGCATGTTTCCAGGAGTGAGGGAAGGACCCAGAAGAAAGACTGGAGTTGAATATAGTGAGGATGTAAGGAAGGAGACCCAGGGAAGATTCGAGGAGCCAAGAAGAGGGGATAGGATCAAGCGGGCAAGAAGTCTTTTTTGAGGAGGAGATAAGACGGTGCAGCTGTTAGTGTAGCCAGGTTTAAAAATGTTTTGGACAAGTTCTGCATGAAAGGTCTGTAAACTATTATTAAAGGGGACCTGGGCAATCCACTGCTTGCCCCAATACAAACATTGTGGAATCTTTGTCTTTTGGGGAAACTGCTAGGTACTTGTGACCTAGATTGGCCACTGTTGGAAACAGGATACTGGACTTGATGGACCTTGGCTGGATGGTATATCTTATGTTTGTGTGTACCTATGTTTCTCTTGCTACCAATTCCATGTGTTTCCCTTAATAGTGTGTGTTGAGCTCACTTAAGTTAGTGTTCTAGTCAGTGCTGTAATGGTGCAAGGTTAGGTTTCACTGGTTGGTGCCTCATGCGCAGTCCCTCAAGTATGGTAGATATCTTGGTCTGATGCACAACTCAGGTCCCATGAAATGTGGTGCTCCCATGCTCTTGTTCCTTAGCATACTGTGACACCGAAGATCTGCCCTACGCCTTTAAAACACAGAAATCTGCTGAGTTTAGCACAGATTCTGACAGGCAGGGAGATCAAAAGCTTTCCAGTTACCATGGGCAACCAAAGCAGGCTGAGACACGAGGTCTGAAGGCACGCCTAGCTAACAAACACTCCCCAAGTAATCAGGAGAACAGTTTGTACATGGGTAGGAAAACGCCCCTAAACTGTATAAAAAACGTGTGAAGCAAACAGGGTTAGGTTTTGAAGGTTTTGAGGGTTTTGAAGATTTGGAAGCTCAGAGAGACCGAGGCAAGCAGGAAGTTCACGAGGAACAGGAAGCTTGGCAAGTAAGAGGAGACTTGCAGGTCTCAGACGGAGGTTCAGAATACTCCCATGCTGACTCTGTTTTATTTGAGCCTTGGAGCAGAAAGCCAAGGAGAGATTTGAAAAGGGAAAGAAAGCTATCTGCCAGCAGAGGGACTAATCACAGGAAACACTCACCTCTGACGCAGGGAGATTTTCCCAGATACAGAGCTCAGTGGAAGGAACGGAAGGCAGCTGGTAAGGAACCATATATAATAGAAAGGCAGAGCTGCCTGAAATACTTGCAACCTTGGGAAAAGGAAAGTAATTCAATTGAAGATATTTGTATGAGTGAAGAAGATGAATGTGTGTCTTTAAAGCCCTGCAGAAGACTGCAAAGAGAGAAGTCTGTTAGGAACAGAACAGGGCAGTTTTATAAGCTATCTGGTAATTACCTGCCATATTGTGGAGAGAGCTGTGAAGAAAATTCAGGGACTGATTTAAGGAAGTTCCAAACTCTCTGCCCTAAAGACAGTAAGGTGGTTGAAGAGCCCATGATCACGGAGCCAAGTAATTTCACTCCTTATATTGAGGACATGGACTGCTCTTTGGTAATGACTGATATAAATTCTCTGCGCTAGCTGAAAACAAGAGTGCCTTGTAGAGAGCTAAACGTGCACAGAGGAAACTGTCAGCTTTTTTACCTGGTTTCTGTTTGTTATGATCCCTGTTTCTGTTCAAGCGAGAAGCTGTGTTTCTTTTCACCCTCAGTTTTGCCAGAAGTATGGCTACCTCTTAAGTTCCTGTGTGTTGTACTATTTTGAAAATCCAAACCCTGGGAGGGGAATAAAAATCCTTTTTTCAACCTGACCACTCCGTCTCAACTACTCCTTTTTATATAGAAGGGTCAGGCCCAGCAGTGTGTCTGGCTGTCTACGCCCAGTCCAGCCACTGCTGGTGACAATACCTATCTACAAAATTAACAAAAAAACCTTTCTAGGCCCTATCCAAAGAGTAGGCCTGAACTCTTGTGTGTGCACTAGCTCTGAACTGTGTTCTGGATAAACTAAAATATAACCGAATTAGAGTGCTCTGTCTAACCTGAGAGCCTCTGTCACTGAGGACAACAGTGGCTACAACTTTGTAAGTCTCCTACTTGTTAGGGACAAAAGTGACAGACTCTAGTTATTTAGCAATGCTTATAATACCACTTTTCACCAGGTCAAAGCAGTGTATATATACTGTACCCAAATGTCGGAGGGGGGTCAGAAGTGGCAGGCCATATGTGCTGAAGCTGGCCATGGCACCTACAGTGGACAGGCCAGCCCTGCTTCCAAAGACTCCCAGAAAGTTTGGACGCTGAGGAGCTGCTGTGTTCAGGCTTCATTGGTTATGTCATCCCATATGTTAGTGCTTCTCAACCGATGTGCTGCTGGGAATTCTCTGGTGTGCCATGTGAGCCTCTGCCTCAACCATCATCCCCAAATCAGGCGCAGCTGTGCCTTCTCAGTCATGGGAAATACATCTTTGGAAATAAACACTGTGCTCTTTAGCTGTGCTTATTAGTTTTCCCTATTGCTTGAGGCAGTCCCTCCAGAGGAGTGGCCCTCTCCTGAGCCTTTCTGGAAGAACTGTGCTGATGGTGCTTCCTGCCCTCTGCTCCCCCTCCCCCGCCTTCACTAGTATGGATATATGTTTAACTGTCTTCAGGATCGGGAAACCAAGTCTGTAGGAGGATGTGTTGGTGATGGCACCCCTTTTCCTTTCATCACCACTACAGTCAGGAATAACAGCCAGTAAAAACATCACCCCAATATTGGACTACAGAAACTCATTATATCAAGGTCTACCCAATCATCTACCCACCCACTTCAACTGGTGCAGAACACTGCAGCAGGCATCATTACGGGCACAGCCAAACACGAACACATCACACCTATACTTCAACAACTGCACTGGCTACTGATAATTGCACGGGCGAGATTCAAAGCAACTATAAACACATTCAAGGTCATACATCAATGCTCAGCAGATGTCCCTCAAAACACAATAACCAAGGATACAACCAGCAGACCCAGGCGAGCTAATGGCAGTAACAGACTCCGTACACCCACAGGATACCATAAGACAAAACAGGCTACCTCCAATAGAGCTATATCACTCTCAGCGCCTGCCCTTTGGAACTCCCTCCCGGATGAGTTAAGAGCCCAAAACGACATCAAGGAATCTCCAGGAACAAGCAGGAATGTAGTCATCACATATGGGTATCGTCGGTACCGACGGAGCCTGTGCGGGAACGCTCCCCAGCGTCCAATTAGAAAGCTTTTGGGAGCATCCCACAGCGCCTGTGTGCTGCCTTCCCGCCTTTCCCAACTGCCTCTCTCCAGTTGAGTTTTAAAGCTGAGTCAAAGAGCAGCCACTTGGGCCTCGGTTCATACCTTCACAGCCCATTACTGCTTGGACAAGGACTCCCGCCGGGATGCCTTGTTTGGTCAGGCTGTTCTCCAACACCTGTTCCATACCTAATCAACTCCTACCCGCCATCCCTGGTAGAATGCCAGAGATCCATGGGGGAAGTGGAGCCCTGTTCAGGGACACACAACTTCTGGGGTCTCTCCCTGACACCTAAAGCTAGGGAGTCCCCATATGTGATGACTACTTTCCTGCTTGTTCCTGGAGATAGCATAGTTACTCACCTGTAACAGGTGATCTCCGGGAACAGCAGGAATTTAGTCCTCACAACCCACCCACCTCCCCTAGGAGTTGTATCTCTCTATCTCTTTCCTTTCCCTCTCTCTCTTTGTCTCAGCTTTAAAACTCAACTGGAGAGAGGCAGTTGGGGAAGGCGGGAAGGCAGCACGCAGGCGCTGTGGGATGCTCCCAAAAGCTTTCTAATTGGACGCTGGGGAGCATTCCCGCGCAGGCTCCGTCGGTACCGACGATATCCATATGTGAGGACTAAATTCCTGCTGTTCCCGGAGATCACCTGTTACAGGTGAGTAACTATGCTTTTCCTCAAAACCCTCCTGTTTACAGAATTCTATGACCGAGTAACTTAAAGAACCTCCACCCTGCCGGCACACCCAAATGAGAACTAAGAACTAGTTTCCTAAAATCTATATGTACGTCTTGTCACTCCTCCCCTCCTGTTGAATGTAGACCCACAATTTGTGTTGTCAACCACTTTGATTGAAGGATATGGTGGTATACAAAACTGGTTAAATAAATAAAAAGCACCAGAGGAGGAGCCCCAACACCAAAATTATCGCTACCGCTGCTGTTGCTGCTGTAGATCACTTGCCTGAACTGAAAGATAACCACAGGAGATAACACATGGCAGGACTCTGACAATTATGTGCTGGATGTGACTGGCGAAAAAGGAAAAAATCCTTGCAGGCTGGGGGAGCAGTGGAGAAAAATACTTGCAGGCTGTTTTATGTGCATGGGGGGGAAAAGGGCAGATTGCAGGCCAGTTTTATGTGCATGGGGGGGGGTAAAGCTGGGTAGCTCAGTGGGAAAAACATTGAGAATGGGGTGGAGCAATGGCAGAAAAAGCAGGCTGGTTTTATTTGCATTAGGGAAAAATAGGCAGACTGGGGAGAGCAGCAGGAAAAAAAAATGGAGACTGGGAAAAGCAGTGAGTAAAAAGTGCAGCCTGTTCTTATGTGCATTGGGGGGAGGGAGAGATGGGTGTGCTGGCTAAGTGTGTTTGTGTGACTTGGAGAAAGGTGTGATGACTCTGTGTAGGTGTGAGGCATTCAGGGGTCTGCTGGCTGCATTGGGTATATGTGAGGCAGAGAGGGGCCTGCTTGCAGTGTCTGTGTGAATGGGACATAGAAAAGGACATACTGACAGAATTTGCATATGTCTGTGAGAGTGTGGTAGAGAGGAGGATTTGCTGGCAGTGTCTGTGTTTGCGGGGAGGGCCAGAGAGACAGTCTTGCTAGCCATGAGAGGGAGATGGGTGCCGAATGTGTCTTGGTATACCACAAAGATCAAGCAAGCTTGAAAATGGGCCCTGAATTAAAAAAGATTGAGAAGCACTGCTATATGTGAAGACTCTTAACCAGCTATCCATGGAGAACACCTGTTACAGGTAAGTAACTCCATTTGTCTAGCAAGTTTTTTGGCAGGGCCCCAGAGTGAGGGAGAGTGGCACTGTTCTTTGCATATATGAATCTATCTTTTGTGGATGTATATCATATCAATTAGAGTGGAGAAAGGGTGGCCTAATGGTAGGTGATGAGGGCTTAGGGTTCTCTTCTCAGTGCCAGTAGTTGGGATCTTTGAGTCATCACTTTTAGAGGCCTATAAATTAATGAATGGCGTGGAACGGGTAAATGTAAATAGGTCAAAATCAACCATGCATAATCTAGATGGAAGGTCCAGTCCTCGCTCATGCAAGAAGAATAAATACTAAATTATGTTGCAGAGCCTACAAGGCCTGTTCCTTATCGGCCCTCCAGTCTAGACCCAGACCTCAAGGTTTAAGCACCTCCTCCCGCAGCTTTGGAGACTGAGCACGTCACAGTTTTCGGTGACACCAGCATAAATACACCAGGGACCGCCTTCCCTCTTCAGTAGTCTCAGTCTCCATTGCAGCTGGAGGAGGCGTGAGCCAGGTGGGCTCACTGGAGCAATGATTAAGCAATTGATAGAGTGGCTAGTTAGGGTATTAGTTTAAAAAAAAAAGAAGGTACTATACCTTTAAGTGCTGGTAGCTGGCCTGGCGCTCAGAAAGCAATTCAACGGTGTAACAAGTAAGTACTCCCCCTCTCTCCCCCCTCCCGAGCGTTTTTACAAGCTCCGGGAAGTGTGTGGGAGTGTTTGTTGGGGCCTCCGGCTCCCGAACCCGAGGCTCGGGTGAGGAGCCATGGAGGAGGGTGCACACGAGGTGGACAGCCCTTTGGCGCCTAAAATCCGGTTTACCGCCAGTCGGGAAGCGTAGGCCGGAGGAACGGTCCTCGCTGGATACTTCATTTTCTGAGGTGAGCCAGGCAGGGCGCAGTGAGCCGGGGCCGGGGAGACCGCGAATCACAGACTCTCCGCCAGACGCGGAGCAAGCTGCGTGTCGTCGCTGAGAGGAACCCGGCTGAGGCAGACAGGTGCCTTTTGCGAGCGTGCAGGCCCGCATCACGTGCAGATCGCGCGGGAAAGTGTGGAGGCCCCCTTTTCTTGGGGGCTTGGGCCTCTCGACTGGTAGTTAGTGTGGTTAAAAAAAAAGAAAGAAGGCAAGGTTTTGAAGGCATAGACAAGGAGTCTTTGTTTTTGGTGGTTGGGGCTGCCGCGCTAACGGGTGGGGGGACTGAAGCGCGGCAGTTCTCAATTATGCCTCCCAAGCCTCACTGCGTGATATATGGGGCTAGGAGGAGCTTGGTCTCAGCACAGGGGGTATGCCGAGACTGTGCGCGGGAAGCGACGGCTGGGGGGAAGGAGGTGGAGGCACAACTTTCCAAGGGGGAAGCCTTGGAGTCTCCAGAGTCTCCTTCTCCTGTCAGGCTGTCTATAGAGCCTACGCCGGTGCCTTCTAATACAACGGAGCCAGCCAGTTTGCATCCAGTAATGTCAGGGGGGCTGGCAGCTATTTTTTTCTCAGGATTTCATTGCCCTTCTCCACCAAGCTCTGGGGAAGCAGTCTGGGGGGGAAGTGAACGAGGACTCAGTACGTAAGCGTGCAGGGGAACTCATGAAAGGGGGAGCGGATGCCGTTCCTCGAAAGAAGGCAAGATTAGCGGACAAGGTGGATCATGCAGAGGGCTCTGACTACCTCTCGGAGAACTTGGAAGATTCGAATATTGATTTGGACCTGGAGGAAGGCGAAATAGCAGAAACCGAAGATCAGGCGCGGGTCGTTAGGGTCTTTCGGCGGGAGGAGTTGCCGGCATTAATATCAGAGACGCTGAAGGCACTCAACATGCCGACAGCGGAGCAAGCTGCGGACCTGTTGTTGGAAGATCCACTGTTACAGACAGTGCGGAAATCCCAGAGGGCCTTCCCAATCCATAGGGTGTTTAAAGAGATGATACAGGAAGAATGGGACACACCCGAAGCAGGGTTGAAAGGCGCCAGAGTAATGTCGCGTCTCTACCTGCTGCAGGAGGTGGATAAAGACCTCTTCAAATCCCCTAGGGTAGATGCAGCGGTTTCGGCGGTCACTAAGAAGACCACGATTCCGGTGGAAGGCAGTTCGACCCTGAAGGACTCTCAGGATAGGCGTTTAGATACGTTGCTGAAACAGGTCTTTGAGGTCAATGCCCTTTCCATGCATGCGTCTATTTGTGGCGCATGGGTGGCAAGAGCATGCCTGCGGTGGTCCCAAAAGATGAAAGGGAGTTCCGAGGCTGGAGTGAATGAGGAGGCGGCCCGATTGTAATCGGAGGCAGCATATTTGGCCGATATTCAGTACGATCTCATTCGCGGTCTGTCAAAAAGTATGGTGGCGGTGCGTAGGTATCTGTGGCTGCGTAACTGGGCAGCAGATGGGGGGCGTCTAAGGCAAGGCTAGCTAAGCTTCCTTTTCGAGGTAAGCTTCTGTTTGGTGAGGACTTGGATAAGTTGGTTAAGGAGCTTGGTGAGTCTAAGGGGGGTCGATTACCTGAGGATAAACAGAAGCAGGGTCATCCTCAGGCCCCTTCTAGAAGCCAGCAGAGGGAGTTTCGTAGGTTTCGCCCGGCGAGATTTGGTCAGTTCCAGAGAGGGCGTTTCCAGTATTGTTCTCAGGGGTTTCGTGGATTCAGGGGAGTAGGCAGAGGTTTTGGAGCCTCCCCTTCCTCGAATCTCAAGAAATCTCAATGATGTGAGGGGGGGCTCATGCAGGGGTAGTACCCGTGGGAGGGCGGCTACAAGACTTTTACCCTGTCTGGGTCCAAATCACGTCAGATCAGTGGATGTTGGAGGTGATTCAGAAGGGTTAAGCTCTAGAGTTTCTTCGGCCAGTACGAGAAACCTTTGTTCTATCTCCGTGCCGGACGAGTGCAAGGCTCAGGGCCGTTCGAGAGATGGTAGAGAATCTCTTGGCTCTCAGAGCAGTGGTGAGGGTTCCGGGAGACCAATGCGGATCCGGTCGATACTCCATATATTTTGTAGTTCCAAAAAAGGAAAGGTCTTTAAAGGCCCATCCTGGACCTCAAGGGAGTCAACAGGTGCCTGAGGGTGTCGCATTTTCGCATGGAAACGCTGAGGTCGGTTATTGTAGCGGTGCGGCGAGGAGAGTTTCTCACATCGCTGGATCTCTCAGAAGCATATCTGCATATCCCAGTCTGGGCAGAACACCAGTGGTATCTCTGGTTTGCCATTCCCATGGGGCATTTTCAGTTCGAGGCGTTACCCTTCGGCTTGGCGACGGCACTGCGCACTTTTACCAAGGTGATGGTGGTGGTGGCGGCAGCAGCTTTGCGGAAAGAAGGCATCTTGGTGCATCTGTATTTGGACGACTGGCTGATTCGAGCAAAGTCAAAGGAGGAGAGTGTGGGAGCAGCCCGTCGGGTGGTACAGTTTCTGCAGAGCCTAGGATGGGTAGTGAATATGACAAAGAGCAAGTTGGAGTCCTCTCAGGAGTTGAAATACTTGGGAGCGAGCTTCGACACAAGGATAGGCAGAGTTTTTCTTCCACACACTCAAACTTTGAGGTTGAGACAACTAGTGAGGGAGTTCTTGAACTCCAGCGCCCCGTCGGCATGACATTATTTGCAGCTCTTGGGCACAATGGCAGCGACACTAGAGTTAGTTCCGTGGGCGAGAACGCACATGCGGCCCTTGCAGAGATCTCTCCTCAGGAGGTGGTCGCATCAGTCGGATCAGCTGCCACAGCGGCTGGTCTGTTCAGCACAGACAAAACAGGCCTTGCAATGGTGGCTGACTCCGGGGCATTTGGAGAAGAGCATGCCGTTGGAGTCGCCAGAGTGGAGGCCACTGATGACAGATGCCAGTCTGTTTGGCTGGGGGGCGCACTACGACAGGCAGTTTGCCCAGGGTCAGTGGTCCGAGTTGGAAAGAAAATGGTCGATCAGACTAGAGCTGAGGGCAGTCACCTTAGCGTTAAGAACAGCTGGTGCAAGGAAAGGCAATTCGGGTACTGTCCAACAACGCCACAGCAGTGGCATATATCAATCGCCAAGGGGGCACCACCAGTGTGGCGCTTGAGGAAGAAGCGGAGGAGCTTCTCGATTGGGCGGAGTTGCATCTGGAGGCGTTATCAGCGGCGCATGTGGCGGGAGTAGACAACGTGGCGGCCGATTTTTTTTGAGCAGAGTCAAGGTGGATCCCGGAGAGTGGATCCTTCATCCGGAGGTGTTCCAGTTGCTAGTTCAGCGTTGGGGGCCTCCAGTGATGGATCTGATGGCAACGTTCGATTCAGCAAAGGCAGAGAGGTTCTACAGCAGACGAAGGGAAAGGATGTCCGAGGGCCTGGGCGCTCTGATTCAGAGGTGGCCGGAAGGGCAGCTCCTGTATGTGTTCCCGCCGTGTGTGCTAATCGGTCGGGTGTTGCAGCGCATCGAAAGGCACAAAGGACTGGTGATTCTAATTGCCCCGGATTGGCCGAGAAGACCGTGGTATGTGGACCTGGTGCATCTTCTGGTGGAGCCACCGTGGAGGCTACCGGTCAGGGACGATCTGCTGTGGCAGGGTCCCTTGCATATGCCTCAGGTGGATCGGTTCTCGCTTATGGCCTGGCTCTTGAGAGGGCTAGGTTGACGGCCAAGGGTTACTCAACAGCAGTTGTGGCGACATTGTTGAAGTCCTGGCGTAGGTCGACTTCGATGGCCTATGTCCGGGTGTGGCGCATTTTTGAGGCTTGGTGCGCTGAGAGGCAAGTGGTAGTGTTAAGGGCGTTGATTTCGCAGGTGCTGGCATTCTTACAAGATGGTTTCGAAAAAGGGCTGGCGGCGGCGTCCCTTCGAGTGCAGTTGGCAGCGCTTTCCTGTTATCGTGGAATGGTCCAAGGGATGGTGTTGGGGATCCATCCAGATGTTAGAAGGTTTTTGAGGGCCACGACGCTTTTGCATCGTCCTTGTAGGAATCCAGTTCCGACCTGGGATCTGAACGTAGTGTTGGATGCGTTCATAGGACCGCCTTTCGAACCGTTGGCTAAGGCTACTTTGAAGGATCTTATGCTTAAAGTGGTATTTTTGGTGGCTATCTTGTCAGCAAGAAGAATTTCGGAGTTGCAGGCTTTATCGTGTAAGGAGCCTTTTTTGTCCATTTACGAGAAGAGGGTGGTTTTGCGTACTGTTCCATCCTTCTTACCAAAGGTCGTCTCCATGTTTCATGTCAATCAGGTAGTATCCTTGCCAGTCTTTGAAAGGGGGGACAGGAATAAGGTCAAAAGTCAGCTTCATAGGCTGGACGTTAGTCGAGCGTTAAGACTCTATGTGCAGCGGACTGTCTCGTTCAGGAAGTCGGAGAGATTGTTTGTTTTGTTTGGGGGTCCACGACAAGGGGAAGTGGCGTCAAAAGCCTCTATTGCAAGATGGATTAAGGCTATTGAGTCGGCATATATTTTGAAGGGCAAGGCAGCACCGAAGGGGCTGAGAGTTCATTCGATTAGGGCGCAGGCGGCTTCATGGGCGGAGTGTAGTTTGGTACCTGCAGTAGAAATTTGTAAGGCGGTGACATGGTCGTCACTGACGTCCTTTGTTAAGCATTACAGGATCGATGTGCAGGTGGAAAGGGATGCGAGATTTGGATCAGCGGTACTTCAGGCTGGTCTGGCAGGTCCCTCATGTTAAGTTGGTTTACTGCTCTGCTACAGGCCCAGAGGTCTGGGACTAGACTGGAGGGCCAATAAGGAAGGTTAAATTAGACTTACCTGCTAATTGTGATTCCTTTAGGGACTCCAGTCTAGTCCCATATCCTTCCCGAGTTCTGGTTTGGTAGGCGGTAGCCTGAAGTAAGGCAATGGATAGCGCTCAGTTTGGCTGAGTCTCGGTAGGCTGCAGTCTCTAGAGGGAGGGAGGGGTTTGGCTTGTCTTGTTCACGTAAGTACAAGATGGTTTCTTTCGGTAGCTCTGTGGTCACCAGCCAGGTGCTTAAGGTTTATTTAAAGTTTGTTTTGACTTTCAAGTTACACAGTTATGAAGTTCAATGATATTTTTTGAAAAAGTTTCTTCTTACTTATTGCTCTGGTGAGTCTGCTTTGTCAATAGGTTACTGAAGAGGGAAGGCGGTCCCTGGTGTATTTATGCTGGTGTCACCGAAAACTGTGACGTGCTCAGTCTCCAAAGCTGCGGGAGGATGTGCTTAAACCCAGAGGTCTGGGACTAGATGGAGTCCCTAAAGGAATCACAATTAGCAGGTAAGTCTAATTTAACCTTCTTGGCTGACGTTGGTTGCATAGATATATAGATCATCTTGGTTTACTGAACCATGGTCTTATATTCCCTGATGGATTCCTTCAGTAGTCTAAGCTAGTAGAAAATCTGTTATCTATAAAGAATAGATACCAAAGTAGTATTGTCCCAGGCAGTAGTTCAGTGGTACAATTATATTCATAGTGCTTGGGAAACATTTCAGCTTGCTGCTTGTTGAAAATGTAAGCAAACAAGGGGTATTCTGCTGGGAGACCTGAGGCATCTCCAGTGATGGTAGAGACTGTGAGGAAAAGGGTCCAGGGATGCAGAAGGTAAAATAGTAAGGAGATCAGAAAGGAAGTTCTGAATTGAGGGGGTATAGTTTGAAGATGAAAACGGATACACTTGGGAGTAATCTAAGGAAATATTTTGTTATGGAAAGGATGGTGGATATATGGAATGGCCTCTCGATGAAGGTGGTAAAGATGCGGACTGCATCAGAAATCAAAAAAGCATGGGACAAGCACAAAGAATCATCTAAGGAAGAGGAAGGGATTGCAGAGCTGCTTAGTTGATATGGATGGGAAGACTGGATAGACTATATAGTCTTTATCTGCCATCATTATCTGTTTCTATGTAAATAATCTGTCACTATCACCAGTCAGTAAGGGGGGGGGGCTTATGTCACTGAAGCCAAGATATCTCCAACAGGATGATGCAGAACAGTGCATTAATGACCCCCATAATAAAATTAACTTTTGAGTGCAAGGTACCCACCTTTAGGTTCGAATCCATGCACATTTTCCTTCAGTCTTTCTCTGCAGAGGACAATCTAAGCTCTGCATGGACCACTTCCATAAGTTCCTCTGCCTGCAAAGGGTGAGTTGGTGGAAAAATGATGCTGGTAGCAGGGTTCCAGGAGGGTGGCTGGAGCTCTTACTTGACATTTCTGGATACATACGTCATACAGTACACACTGTACTATATGATTTAGAGTGGGTTGGTCTAAAAGGGGGAGGAGGTATGTGATTTTTGCAAGATGCATAGGAGCTCTGAAATGTGGTTGTTAATGTTTTTATTTATTGGATTGCTAACCTGCTTTCCCATAATTATAGGAAACAAGGAGCAACATGAAAGAATAAAATATTTAAAAATTGCTAATTCAAATACAGCCATAGTAGCCATAAAAATGGAACTTTGTGGCTTACCTGCTAAATCGCCAAAAGCCTTACACTTGTATAAAATGTTGCTGTTTGGTAGTGGGTGTTAAGCAACAGGAGCACATTTCACCAGTGTTAATACATCTCCATTGACTTCCAAATGGTTCTCATGCCCATGTTAATGCCCTTTGGTTGTTGTTAAGACATCTTTAGTTACAGACCCTTTTACCGTTTGTTTGTCTTGCTAGAGTTATATCAGTCAAGCAGAGCTCTAAGATCTCAAGGTTCGTGTTTATCTGTTCCAACATTGTAGCTTGCTGCACTTGAGAGTGCTCATAGTCATGCATTGTCATGTGTTGGCCAGTGGAACTGTGTGTCCTTCATGATATGTTCCTGATCGTATCCCCAGTCTAGTCCCGGACCTCTGAGTTGTCTACCTCATTCAGCAGCTTTGGAGACTGAGGAACCTCCTCCTTTTTGTGATGTCATGCACATATATCTCTGGGATCCGCCTTCCTCCATCAGTTACCTCAGTCTCCAAGCAGCTGAATAGGTGGTGAGCCCGGGGGTCTGGGATCACTGGAGGAACAATTAAGGATAGTTGGTTGGAATTAGTTAAAAAAAAAAAAAATTAGACATGCGACTTGTCAGACGGCTGCCTAGGGTGAGAACTTACACAATCTTGACGATGCATATATTCATATGATTCTTGCAAGGTATTGTGGGTATTGTAGTTCATTCACTCCCAAACACAGCTGATGACAATAATTTGAGTTGTGAAACCAAGTGGTAAGATCAATAAAATACTTCTTTTATTGATGGGGTTTAATTCACCCAGCACATGTATGCTTGATAGCACTATAAATGAGGTTACTTGCTTGCAGTGTTTAAATGGATAACAAAAAGTCATAAAGTAAACCAGAAAACAACCTTCAGCTTGTCAGGCAATTAGCTAATGTTTTCTTAGCAAATAATTACCAAATACAAAGGCACAAAGTAAAGAATAAACTTTGCTGGTTAGGTTAACTTCTGCTTATTTTCCACGCCGATCTCAGCAGTGATTCTCCCTTGCTCACACACACAATCAGGTGCAGCCCTAATTACTATCAATGGACCAGCTGAAAGCCTTTAGCTGGCTGGCTGCTACTGTGTGAGCCCAAATCCTGCTTTAAGAGCTGTTTGCAGTGGAAATAAAGAACAAAGTTAGGTTTCTTTGTGATGGCTGATGTGTTTGCTCACGGAAAACTAACAATAGCATTTAGATAGAGAACAGTCCATATAAATAGTTTCATCTGCTGTATCTCCCCCTTCATCAACAATCATAGGGTCAATATCATACATTGGCACAGATGAGTCTTTCATTAAGGCACTATCATGAGAATGCTTATTCCCTTGCTGCCATTCTCTATTATAGATAGGGTCTGGATCAGTGTTCATACCTGAGCCTCTCCTGCTATCATTATTCCTCTCTGTATAGCCTGGCCAATATGTAATCCAATTCTGATGTCCAGCCTTCCAATCTTGATCCCTGGACACTGGATCTCCTCTCACATACCTTCTGGCCTTGGTCTGAAAATCCCTTCCACATGCAGTCTTCTCTCTTCCAGGTAGCCACTGGTGATTCCTATCTCTGCCAATCCATTCCTCTGGCTGAATCCAGTCCAATGGACTCTGCTGGCTTTTGGAATACCTCCCAGTATGAGTACTGCCTTGGAATCTCCCAGACCTTCCAATGGCCTTTCTTCTCTTCCTTCCAGAGAGTTTCCTTCTTTCTCTATCCGCTTGGCTTGGCTTCTGTTTCTCCAGGTGATACTGGTGCTTGAGCTTGTAGCCGTTGCTGTCTCTGTATCTCTTTCTGAAGCTGTTCTTGTAGCTCTCCCTGAAGCTGGGCTGGAGCTTGTAGTAACTGTTATCTGAAGAATAAGCTCTATTCTTATTCTGTCCTAATGTGTGCTGCTCCCTAACACAGCGCAGCTGTCTTGAATCAGGCCCTGCCCTTTGAGATGAGTGCTTAGGGATTACCTCATAGCTCTCTTGATTGCACACACATTCTCTCACTTCAGCCCCTCTCATGGCTGCTGGAAACCTGGTGCATTCTGGGACTGGTAGTCTTTTATGTGAAAACTCTGTTTTCTTGCTTCTACCAGAACTGACAGGTTGCTTGTTCGGAGTCACATCATCTTTTCTATAGCTCCTACCTGAGCTATGATAAGCTTCCTTATCACAGACTATACCTTTAAATTGCTGGGGCTGTTCTTAAAGGTGCAACAGGCTCTCCTGTAACCTGCTGGTGTTACTACTTTGGGGGGTAGTTCAGCAGGGGGACTGTCAGGCCTGGTTCGCTCCCGGTGCGCAGGAGTGGAGCTGAACCGGGGGTGGGAACCTGCACCGCCGAGCGATACAGAGGTTCTGCTTGTGAACGCGTCTCTGGCCATTCGGGGAGGCTTCCAGTGTCGGGCCTCCGTGCTGAGCTCAAGGCGGAGTGAGAGCTTCATTTGCCTCCTTTCCGGTGACGGCGAAGCGGCAGCCCGCTGAGAACAACCCGCACTAGCAGCAGAGGTAAGGGGGCGGGCCGATGGAGTTTGCTGCGGCGCGAGTGCGCACTCTTTGCAGAACAGGCCCGGCCACGTGGCAGAAATGCGGGGAGATCAGGCCAAGGCTCGGGACTAGCTGTGGCTTGGTGCCAGCGGTTAAGACCGCGGTTTTTGGGGGTCCGCGGACTGAACCGGCAGGACAGCTCCAGTGCCCGATTGCATCGGGGAGTTTAAAAAAAAAAAAAAAGAGAAGGGGAGAGCAAAGAGGCAGCGTAGAGGTCTGGAGCTGCAGGCTTCTCTTCCGCCGGCCCCGACGTCATCGGGGGCCTCGTCCTGAAAAGCGGAACCGGGAGAGCTGTGCCTTGGGAGAGCAGAGAGGCAGCGTAGAGGTCCGGAGCAGCAGGCTTCTCTTCCGCCGGCCCCGACGTCATCGGGGGCCTCGTCCTGAAAAGCAGAACCGGGAGAGCTGTGCCTTGGGAGAGCAGAGAGGCAGCGTAGAGGTCCGGAGCAGCAGGCTTCTCTTCCGCCGGCCCCGACGTCATCGGGGGCCTCGTCCTGAAAAGCAGAACCGGGAGAGCTGTGCCTTGGGAGAGCAGAGAGGCAGCGTAGAGGTCCGGAGCTGCAGGCTTCTCTTCCGCCAGCCCCGACGTCATCGGGGGGCCTCGTCCTGAAAAGCGGAACCGGGAGAGCTGTGCCTTGGGAATTTCCTTAAAAGGCTGTTGCTTTGGCGCAGCCGGAGGCGCTAGCCGGGGCAACGATAGAAGGGGCTAGATACAAGGGGCATAACAAGCCCCTTGGGAGCCCCTTGGAGCATCGAAGGAGCATCGTACCCGGAGCTGACTCCGGCTGTGGTTGGCCTGATGGGCAAAAGGAAGAAAAAGACGGAGTTGGTGGCATCGGCTGAGCCTGCGGTGGGTCCGATGGACAGACACGTTAAGGTACTGACTGGTGCTAATGTTATACCCGACTCTGACTTTCTGACACTCCAGCCCTCTCCGGTGTCCTTGAGTTCCCCGGACCGGACACCACCTTCTCCTCCAGTCTACACATCCCCTCCTGTGTCTGCTTCTGATGAGGTGCGGTTTCTGCAGAGTACCCCAATAGATGCGGGGGAAAAACTGAAACCGGTAGTATGGGCACCCGTACCAGGAGAAGCGAGGGTTGTACCTGATGATCAGCTGACTCTGGTGGATATCTGGCGGGTGGTAACCCGTATTGAAAGTTCCTTGATTCCTATTGTGGCACAACTTTGTAGTTTCTCTTCTGAGATTACTACACGGTTGTCAGAAGTGGATACTAAGATGGGGAATATTTCAAATTTGGTTATTGGTTGTGAAACTCAGTGTCAGGCTCTTAAGGCTGTAAACTCTTCTCATATTAAGGATAGTTTGGTGTTACACCATAGAATGGAACAATATGATAATATGTTACGTGCAAAAAATATTCGTATATTGAATTTCCCCATTTGTCGTTTATTATCTGCTGAAATTCTTTTGAGGAAATATTTTAGGGAGGTCTTGGGCCTGGCTTCGGCTGACTCCATTGGTCTCTCTAATATTTATTATTTGACTGGCAAGGGCCTCTCTCCGGGTTCTCCGGGGGGGTTTGATGAAGTTCAGGGCCAAGTTTGCCTAGGGCTCACCAAATTCCTGGAGGACTCACAAGATAATATTTCTTCTAGAGCCACTTTGTTGGTATCTTTTTTGTCTGATCAGGAGAGGGCTCTTGTTTTTCGTACTTATTTTAAAAATATGTCTGTTCCGTTCTGTGGATTTAGAGTACAAATTTTCCCTGATGTTTGTAAGGCTACCCAGACTAGGAGGAAGGGTTTTTTGGCCCTTAAGCCTAGGGTGGTTGCCTTATCAGCTACTTTTTTCCTTAGATATCCCTGCAAGTGTTTGATAACCTTTCAGGGATCAAAGTTTATATTTCTTGATCCTACTCAGCTTGAGGTATTTCTTTCTGATAAAGAGGGGCCTGGCACTAATTGACTGGGGTGGGTGGTTAGTTTAAAAAGCTGTCTGAAAGTAGAGTTTGCTCTTGGATTGCCTGTATTTTGTTTCCTTAAATATCTCCTCGTATTGTGGGCTAGGATTGATGGTATGTTTATATCTTATATTGTATGTATTGATTTCCACTATGTCATCGAAAGTTTCTTTATGCTTGCTTCTGTAAGTTTGGTAAATTTCAATTAAAAAAAAAAAAGAGAGAAACAACGCAGAGTTAACTGCTCGGTCTAATTAAAGTGAAGTAAAAGCTTAGAAAGGGGCCTGTCTCTCCTGGTGATTCCCTAGGGTGCTGGGGAGGTTACGTGTGGGCTTCCCAGGGGGCAGGGGGCGCATTTCCCTGTAAGTATACCTTTGAAGTCCCAATGTTTTATTTGTGGGGCAAAGAGGAGTACACTCTCGGACTCAGGTGTGTGTAAGGGGTGTGCCAAGGAGTCTGAGGCCATGGAGTCCGCCAGAGAAGGTATAGCGGAGCGGTTAGGGACTGAGGCAGGTCCCTTGGTCGCTCCAGTGGACAGTTTGCCCCTGGGGGAGCCGACTCCGGGTCCATCTTCCGCTCCGGATGTTCCCGCTCTGCTGGTATCCTGGCCAGAAGGGCTAGAGTCTATTTTCTCGGCAGGATTCGTGGCTCTGCTGCAGCAGGCTATTGGAGGGCTACCGTCTACGCAGGAGAAGGGGTCCGGTGAGGGGAGCGGAGCAAAGAGGCCTGCACAGGTTCCCGTTGGGGAGTTCCAGCAAGGAGTCAAGAGGGCGCGACTAGATGTGGAGGCCGGGGCTCCATCGTTGGGCTCGGAGGGCCAGCTCTCAGATGAGGATGGAGAGAGTGTGGCCCTCGAGGAGGAGCTCGAGGAAGGAGGACAAGGAGGAACAAGCTCGAGTAGTGCGAGTGTTCAGAAGGGACGAACTTCCGTCTCTCATTGCGGAAACCCTGAAGACCTTGAATATGCCTGCACAGGGGTCGGCAGAGGAGGTGCCACTGGAAGACCCGTTGTTGCAAGTTTTTCGAAAGTCCCAGAGGGCCTTCCCAGTACACCGGGTGTTTCAAGAATTAATACAGGAAGAGTGGAGCGTGCCGGAGGCGGCGCTCAAGGGTTCCAGAGTGTTAAACCGGCTTTACCCGCTGGCGGACCAGGATAGGGAGGTTTTCAAATCTCCCAAGGTGGACGCGGCAGTAGCGGCGGTGATAAAAAAGACCACCATTCCGGTGGAGGGTAGTGTGGCCCTCAAGGATGCGCAGGACAGGAAGCTGGATGCCTTACTGCGACAGATTTTTGACATTAATGCGCTGTCCATCCAGGCGGCTATTTGTGGAGCCTGGGTGGCCAGGGCCTGCCTCCAGTGGTCGCAAAAGGTCCAGGTGGGGCCGGAAGGCGACAAGTCCAACGATGCCGCCCGTCTGGAGTCGTGGGCGGCCTATTTGTCAGACATTCATTATGATCTGATGCTTGGTTTGTCGAAGAGTATGGCCACGGCGGTGGCAGCTAGGCGTTATCTCTGGCTCAGTACTTGGGCAGCCAATAATTCGTCCAAAGCCAGGTTGAGTAAGCTCACTTTCAAGGGGCGTCTCCTCTTTGGGGAAGACCTGGAGAAGTTGGTCAAGGAACTAGGCGAATCGAAGGGAGGCAAGTTACCTGAGGACAAGCCCAAGCAGGGTCAAGGAGTGGCTGCGGGCAAGAGTCAACAGCACGATTTTCGCAGGTTTCGCTTTCAAAGGTTCAGTTCCAGTCAGCGGGGCAGGTTCCCCAGCCGAAACCAGGGTTTTTGAGGGTTCCGGGGAGCAGGGAGGGGATTCGGGGCCTCCGCCTCTTCCTCCTCCTCCTCCCCTAATCTTCGGAAACCACAGTGAGATCAGGCGGACCCAGGGGCCTCTGGTTCCCGTGGGAGAGCAGTTGCAGGAGTTCTATGCTGCCTGGGTCCAAATTACCTCAGATCAGTGGGTGCTGGAGGTCATTCGAGAGGGCTACGCGCTGGAACTGCAGTGGCCGGTGCGCGAGGCCTTCGTGCAGTCTCCCTGCAAGGCGCCAGGCAAGCTCGAGGCGGTGCGGGAGATGGTAGGAAGGCTTCTAGACCTCAGGGCGATAGAGCCGGTTCCACGGGACCAACTTGGATGCGGTCGATACTCCATATATTTCGTGATTCCAAAGAGGGACGGCGGCGTCCGGCCCATTCTGGATTTCAAAGGAGTAAATCAGTCTCTGCGTGTGGCCCATTTCCATATGGAGACCCTGCGTTCGGTAGTGGTGGCAGTGCGGAGGGGGGAATTCCTCACCTCCTTGGACCTGTCGGAAGCGTATCTGCACATTCCCGTTCGGCCGGAACATCATCGGTATCTCCGGTTTGCGGTCCCCTTCGGTCATTTTCAGTTCCGAGCCTTGCCCTTCGGCCTGGCAACGGTGCCTCGCACGTTCACAAAGATCATGGTAGTAGTGGCGGCAGCATTACGCCGGGAGGGCGTTCTGGTGCATCCTTACCTAGACGATTGGTTGATCCGAGCGAAGTCAAGGAGCGAAAGCGAACATGCCACTTTCAGGGTGGTGAGCCTTTTGGAGAGCCTGGGTTGGGTGATCAACTGGGCAAAGAGCAAATTAGTCCCTTCTCAGGAGATAGAGTATTTAGGGACTCGATTCGACACGGAGGCCGGACAGGTGTTTCTTCCTCAGCAGAGGGCGCGCAGGTTGCGGTCCTTAGTCCGGAAATTCCTCAGAAGAAAGGAGTCCACTGCATGGCAATATCTACAGCTCCTCGGCACAATGGCAGCGACCATAGAGGTGGTACCATGGGTAAGAGCCCACATGCGGCCTTTGCAACGGGCTTTACTGCGGTGCTGGTCTCATCAGCGGGATCCGCTGTCCCGGCGACTTCCCTGTCCAGACGACACGCGCTTAGCTCTGCGCTGGTGGTTGGTCCCCAGCTTCCTGGAGCGCGGGAGGCCTCTGGAGGTGCCCGATTGGGTGGCCCTGACGATGGGCGCAGGTCTCCTGGGCTGGGGGGCCCAATGCCAGGGACAGTTCGCGCAGGGGCACTGGAATGCCCAAGAGAAGACTTGGTTGATCAACAGGCTGGAGTTGAGAGCTGTGTCGCTGGCTCTACGGAGTTTTCAGTCGGGTCTCGGGGGCAGCGGTACGAGTGTTCTCCGACAATGCAACCGCGGTGGCGTACATCAATCGGCAAGGGGGTACCAGCAGTCTGGCTCTGGCTCTGGAGGACGAGGCAGAGAGTCTGTGCGGCTGGGCCGAAGAGAACCTGTTAACGGTGTCGGCAGCGCACGTTGCAGGGGTGGACAATGTGGCGGCCGACTTTCTCAGTCGAGTAAAGGTGGACCCGGGGGAGTGGGTCCTTCATCAAGAGGTGTTCGACATGATCGTGTGCCATTGGGGCACGCCGGTGATGGACCTGATGGTGACCTTTCAGTCGGCAAAAGCCAGTCGTTTCTACAGCAGAAGACGAGAAAGAATGTCGGAGGGTCTCGATGCTCTCATTCAGGTTTGGCCGGAGGGCCAGCTTCTGTATGTCTTTCCTCCGTGGGTACTAATAGGCAGGGTGGTCCAACGGATAGAAAGTTTCAGGGGGCGAGTGATTTTAATCGCACCAGACTGGCCCCGTCGACCCTGGTATGCGGATCATCGGAGGCTACTTGTAGCGCGGACCTGGAGGCTACCTGTTCGACAGGACCTTCTGTCACAGGGTCCTCTGCTCATGCCTCACGCGGATCAGTTCTCGCTTACGGCTTGGCTATTGAAAGGGCTCGGTTAAGGTCGAGAGGTTATTCCGCAGCGGTGATCTCCATGTTGTTGAAAGCTAGGAAGCGGTCCACGTCTTTAGCGTATGTCCGAGTGTGGAGAGTGTTTGAGGCATGGTGCCAAGAGAGGGGCTCAGAGGCGCTCGCTGCATCCATTTCTCAGGTCTTGGAGTTCCTTCAGGACAGTTTTGATAAGGGGCTGGTGGCTGCTTCTCTCAGGGTGCAGGTGGCGGCCCTGTCGTGTTAGAGGAAGGATTGCTGGCCGGTCCATTGGGAGCCATTTGGATGTCAGGCGCTTTCTGAGAGCCGTGGCGCTCTTGAGACCGCCACGTAGGCACCTGGTACCCAACTGGCAGCTTCCTCTGGTGCTTGAGGCGCTGGAGGGGGAACTCTTTGAGCCGCTGGGTAGAGCCTCAGTGAAGGATCTCACCTTGAAGGTCGTGTTCCTGGTGGCCATTTGTTCGGCTAGAAGAATTTCGGAGCTACAAGCATTGTCCTGCAAAGAGCCCTATCTCTCCTTTTTTCAGTCGAAGGTGGTCTTGAGACCAGTCCCGGCGTTCTTGCCCAAGGTGGTGTCGCTGTTTCACTTGAATCAGGACATTTCACTTCCAGTGTTCAGTACGGTTGCTACTGGCATGGTAAATTGGTCGTTAGACGTCCGGTGGGCGTTGAAAAAGTATCTGCGGCGCACTGCGGGTTTTCGTAGATCCGAGAGATTATTTGTCCTCTTCGCAGGTCCGAGAAGGGGAGAGGCTGCGTCAAAGGCTTCCATAGCCAGGTGGATTAAGGAGGTGATCGCGTCTGCTTACTTGTTGAGGGGCAGGCCGGTGCCGGAAGAGCTGCAGGCCCATTCCACTAGGGCTCAAGCGACCTCCTGGGCGGAAGTTCGGATGGTGCCGCCGGTGGAGATTTGCAGGGCGGCCACCTGGTCTTCCTTGAATTCGTTTGTAAAGCACTATCGGCTGGATGTGCAGGCGGCCCAAGATGCTTCTTTTGGAACAGCGGTGCTTCAGGCTGGTATAGCTGGGCCCTCCCGTTAAAGGCATTTACTGCTCTGGTATGTACTCAGAGGTCCGGAACTAGACTGGGGATACAATCAGGAAGGTGAAATTAGATTTACCTGCTAATTGTTGTTCCTGGAGTAGACCCAGTCTAGTCCCGAATCCCATCCCAGTGTTGAGAGTGTCAGAGGCACAGGATGGGTTCCTTGAAGATGACAGGTAAGAGGAGTTGCACAGTGAGGTGCTGTCGGTTCGGACAGGTGAAGGGGCAGCCTCAGTACCTTTTGTTAACAGTTCGTTAGGCAATTTGTGGTTATACAGTTAAATTTTTGGGGGAGTGTTTAGAGTTGGGTCTTTGTACCTTGTGGGGATAAGTGAGGTTGAGACTTACTTGTTGCTCTCGTGAGTATGCTTTGTCAATAGGTTACTGATGGAGGAAGGCGGATCCCAGAGATATATGTGCATGACATCACAAAAAGAAGGAGGTTCCTCAGTCTCCAAAGCTGCTGAATGAGGTAGACAACTCAGAGGTCCGGGACTAGACTGGGTCTACTCCAGGAACAACAATTAGCAGGTAAGTCTAATTTCACCTTAGATTTTAGAAAATACCGTAAGGTATTTTATTTCAGGACGTATTTGGTGGCTGATTTGATGATATTGTAATGTAAGTATTGTATAGATGAGATTTATGTGATTTTGTTATGTATTAATATGTTATAGTTATACATTTTAATTGTAGCCCGTCAAGGTCTTGGGATGGGGTGGAGATATTAAATAAATAAAATAGGTAGATGATAGAGGAAATGGCACTAAAAACAAAGGAGCAAACAAATATTCGCTAGATTATATAAAAAGATTGCTAAACTGGAAGCAGAAAAATGTGACCTTAATTGACAAACTCAAGAATATGGACAACCAAGCAGAGATGCAATGTTTGAATCCGGGAAGTCTTGGATCGCAGTGAGTACACTATGTAAAAGTGGTGCAGAGTATCAGCAAAGCACTATTTAACAGAAGGGGGAGGATAGAGAGATGATTAAAAGAGTAGGAATCAACAGAGTACATCCTCTAAAAACAACATTCCCCAAGATTTTGTGACATGTTTTCATAGCAGGTGAAGAAAAATGGGAAGGTCACAAACTTGAGATCTATAGTGATCTGTCTGTGACTATGCTGAAAAAGGAGGAGGGTCATGAAGGAAATAAAATGATCTCTCAAAAAGAAAAGCTGACATACAAATGGGGTCTTACACGTGCACTGGTGTTTTCTATTAATTGTGTAGCATCATGAGTAAAGACTGGGGGAAGAAGTATGGAAAGCGCTAGAAGCTGCAGGCATCAAAGTAGGGGGGGAGCTCCACCCAAACAACCAAGAAAACATTTGAAAGAAACTCTCTAAATGGCAAAAGGTGCAGGTAGGTAGAAAACAATTTCAATAATATGCCTTTAGCCCCTCAGAATAGGAACGTGGCTTAGAGGAGGAGTTCAATGGTTAGAGCACTGGCTTGGTAACTAAGAAACCATGGGTTTGATTCCCACTAGCACTCCTTGTGGCCTTGGGTAAATCACCTAAACCTCCATTGCCTTGGAAGAAAGGCCTAGCAATTTACTTCCATTCACACTGTCAAGAAGACCCAGAAGCTGCTGGGTCACAGGAGTCAGCATTGACTTGAAGGCACGGCTTTGCATTTTGTACAAGAGGAACAGGCTTATGATAAGAACATAAGAAATGCCACATTGGGTCAGACCAAGATCCAAAAAGCCCAGTATCCTGTTTCCAACAGTGGCCAATATAGGTCACAAGTACCTAGCAGTTTCTCTGAGACACAGGTTCCATAATGCTTATATTGGGCAAGCAGTGGATAATCCCGGGTCCTCTTTAATAATGGTTTATGGACCTTCCCTCCAGGAACGTGTCCAAACCTTTTTTAAACCCGGCTACATTAACAGCTTTTACTACATCCTCCAATAACGAATTCCAGAGTTTGATTGCACATTGAATGAAAAAATATTTTCTCTTTAGTCTTAAATAGGTTAGACTGTAGCTTCATTACATGTCCCCTAGTCTTTCTATATTTTAATGGTGTAAACAATTGATCTACGTTTACCCGTTCCACTCCATTCATTAATTTATAGACCTCTGTCATATCTCCCCTCAGCCATCTCTTTTCCAGGTTGAAGAGCCCTAACCTTTTTAACCTCTCTTCATAGGGGTATCCTTCCATACCCTTTATCATTTTGGTGGCTCTTCTCTTTACCTTTTCTAATAACGCTATATCCTTTTTAAGATACGGCGACCAGAATTGCACACAGTATTCAAAGTGCAGTCTCATCATGGAACAATACAGAGGCATTATAATATCCTTTGTTTTATTCTCCATTCCTTTCCTTATGATACCTAGCATTCTATTTGCTCTCTTGGCCAACGCTGCACACTGGACGGAGGGTTTCAACATGCTATCCACGATAATGCCTAAATCTTTTTTTCCTGGGTGGTGGTTCCTAATGTGGAACCTTGCATCGTGTAACCATAGTTTGGGTTGTTCTTTCCTAGGTGCATAACTTTGCACATGTCCACATTAAATTTCATCTGCCATTTGGATGCCCAGTCTTCCACTTTATCTAGTTCTCTTGCAATTTTTCACAATCCTCATGGGTTTTAACAACTTTGAATAATTTTGTGTCATCTGCAAATTTGATTACCTCACTCGTTCCCATTTCCAGGTCATTTATGAATATGTTAAAAAAACAGCAGACCCAGCACAGATCCCTGGGGTACTCCACTATTCACCTTTCTCCATTGGGAAATTTGGCTATTTAGCCTGACCGTTTGCTTTCTATCTTTTAACCAGTTCCTGATCCACAAATGTACACTGCCTCCTATCCCATGATTTTTTAATTTCGCCAAAAGTCTCTGATGAGGGACCTTGTCAAAGGCTTTCTGAAAATCCAGATGCACTGTATCAACTGACTCACCTTTGTGTACCTGTTTATTCACACCTTCAAAAAAACATAACAGATTAGTAAGACAAAACCTTCCTTATCTAAAACCATGTTGATTGTCTCCCATTAATCCATGATTATCTACATGTTCAGTAATTTTGTTCTTTATAATGGCTTCTACCATTTTTCCCAGTATTTACATCAGGCTCACTGGTCTGTAGTTTCCCGGATCACCCCTGGAACCCTTTTTAAAAATTGGCGTTACATTGGCCATCCTCCAATCTTCAGGTATTATTGATAATTTTAACGAGACAGTGGAGACTGGTGCTCTTGGACTGACTTAAATCCACCTTCAACATAGAGCCTACTTCATTTTGGGTATCTAAATGGATTGTGTTAGGGAAATCAGAATCCTATATATATGTCCTTTGTAATAATAATGCTTAGTTTAAGTGCATATACAAGAGGCCTGCACAAGAGAAATTGGAACCTTATAGAAATCAGAATCCTATGTGTGTGCCCTTTGTACATTCTGGTGGGTTGGAAAAAAGGAATGTGCTGTGTAAGCTATTTCTTCTACTCAAGGATGACTTGTTTTTGCATTAGTTACTGATAAACTATAGTGGGCCCCCAGAAGATGGGTGGATGACGTATGACTATGTTTCTAAGAATGTATAAAAGTACTGACAATCCCTCCACCCTTTGGAATAAACTGCATACCACTTATGTGCAAGTGTGTGTGTGTTTGTTCCCCTGGATTCCAGACAGAGAAGGTAAGGTGATTCCTCCACCCAGACAGACGTCCCCAGGGTTAGTGATAAGAAGTGCTGGGAAAGGAATAACGTACCCTTTACAGATTGGATGCTAAATTAGACTAGTTAACTAAAGATCAGAGTGTGTTATGGGAAGAGGCCTAATACAACAGGAAGAATCTCTGCCTGTTAGACTATAGAGGATTTTTAGAATGCATTTGTGACTTTTAGTTAATTATATCTGGAAGAGTAGCTAATGCATACATTTTACAGTCAGGTCTCTACTGCTATCAAGATGGCATAATTATGTGATATAATTGTAGTTTTGTCTAATTTTGACTTTTTTAAAAATTAAAAGCATATACTTGTGCTGGAAACAGAAAGAGAAAAATATACAAAAGTTTGTTTTAAAGTAAACAAGAAATAAGGAAAAACACATCTTCCTCTAAGACCAGAAGGAAAACAAGATAGGAGGGGTAAAATAAGTGGACTATCAAAAGGAAAAAAGTATAAATAAAAAAATCAGTCTATAGGGGTCATTTTAGAAGCTTTATTCGTGGTTTCCATGTCTGAAAACGCCTGTTCAGATGTGGAAATTGCATGGACATCTACAAAGCCATTTTAGAAAGCCCTAAATCACATGTCTGGCACCATCATGTCCAAGTCGCATAGGGGCATGCCAGGTCGGGTGGGCTATAAAAGATACACGTGTGCCTGATTTTAGACCGGTGCTGCACATCCATTTATTATTTATTTAGCTGTGCTTATATACCGCTTTACACCGGGTCCCTGAAGGGCTCACAATCTAAGTGTACCTGAGGCAATGGAGGGTTAAGTGGCTTTCCCAAGGCCACAAGGAGTGGCCATGGGACTAAAGACCCCAGTCCCTCCAGCCTGAGGTAACCTGTCCCAACCACTGAGCCACTCCTCCCTCTATGGCTATATCTGCTCCAGAACAATAATAGGACTCTGAAAAGTGCTTGTTTCAGCAATTGAACAACTGAAAGAAGAAGAGGGGAATGCCCCCCTCATTCCCCCCCAATTATATTTTGCTCCTTCAAAAAAAAAATGGCAGCAAGTAAAAAAGCCATTTGTCCTAGCTCCAGTGTCTCTGAGGGTCTCTAATTTTAAGATGGCAGGCCAGGACGTATATGTGGTAAGAGATGCACAGGTACGTTCTGAAATAAGGCCGCAGGCATGTCTATTTTCTCGGAATGCAGATGCCCATATCTGACACGTGCAGATTTCTAAAAACGGGCTAAACCTGCACATATTGGACACATTAATCTGCATGCCCCTGTTTTCCCTTTTATTTCTGCTGACGTGTATCTTTCACGGTGGGGAATGGATAATTTTACAAGGCACTTAGAGGTGCCTACCTTTTCTGCTGCCTGTCCCACAGATTTTCAAATATGCACCGCCGTTCTACAATGTGCCTTCACAAGCTCAGAATCCAGAATCAATCTTAATCCTCCATTTTTTGCACTTCAGCTGATAGTGGTGTAGATGTTATGCCAGTAATTTTCAAGTTCTAAAGTGACCTAAGCTGCTCTTAAACAAAGCATGTAACATTCAAATACTTAATAATGCATTTACATAGATAATGTAATTGAAAAACAGCTCCTAATTCCTGTACTTCTTGGCGCATAGCCAAGAATAGCTTTCTCTTGACTTGTGTACTCGTGCATCTTCTGGATATGTTTTTAAACGTTGCCTGAAAAAAGGTACATTAATCTTTTTAAAATATAGATGGAAAGTGTGAGACATATTCAGTTCAAATATAAATTAACTAACAGTATAACACGCTCCAGAATGTAAGATATTCTGAGGATTCTAGCAAAGCAGAAAAATTCAGTGGTTCAGTTAGAGAAACTTCAGATTATTTTCTCACATGTTCTTCAGATTATTTTCTCACATGTTTCTTGTTTACTGGGGCAAAGCATTTTTGGGTATAGCCAATACATCACTTAACATAAGAACATAAGATATGCCATACTGGGTCAGACCAAGGTCCATCAAGCCCAGTATTCTGTTTCCAACAGTGGCCAATCTAGGTCATATGTACCTAGCAGTTTCCCCAAGAGACACAAGTTCCACAATGCTTGTACTGGGTCAAGCATTGATATCTTCGGTCACTTCTTAATAATGGTTTATGGACCTTTCCTCCAGGAACTTGTCCAAACCTTTTTTAAGCCCAGCTACACTAACAGCCTTTACTACATCCTCCGGTAACCAATTCCAGAGTTTGATTACACGTTGAGTGAAAAAATATTTTCTTTTATTAGTCTTAAATAGTTTACCCTGTAGCTTCATTGCATGTCCCCTAGTCTTTCTATATTCTGATAACGTAAACAATCGATCTACGTTTACCCGTTCCACTCCGTTCATTAATTTATAGACTTCTATCATATCTCCCCTCAGCCCTCTTTTCCAGGTTAAAGAGCCCTAACCTTTTTAGCCTTTCTTCATAGGAGTATCCTTCCATCCCCTTTACCATTTTGGTGGCTCTTCTCTGAACCTTTTCTAAAATCGCTATATCCTTTTTAAGATACGGCGACCAGAATTGCACACAATATTCAAGGTGCGGTCTCACCATGGAACGATATAGAGGCATTATAATATCTTTTGTTTTATTTTCCATTCCTTTCCTTATCATACCTAGCATTCTATTTGCTCTCTTGGCCGCCGCTGCACACTGGGCCGAGGGTTTTAACATGGTATCCACAATGACGCCTAAATCTTTTTCCTGGGTGGTGGTTCCTAATGTGGAACCTTGCATCGTGTAACCATAGTTTGGGTTGTTCTTCCCTAGGTGCATAACCTTGCACTTGTCCACATTAAATTTCATCTGCCATTTTGATGCCCAGTCTTCCAATTTATCAAGATCCTCTTGCAATTTTTCACAATCCTCTTGGGTTTTAACAACTTTAAATAGTTTTGTGTCATCTGCAAATTTGATAACCTCACTCGTTATTCCACTTTCCAGGTCATTTATGAATATGTCAAAAAGCAGCGGACCCAGCACAGATCCCTGGGGTACACCACTATTCACTATATAAATATTTGCTAAAGCCATTTGGGGGGACATATCTGGTGTCTTAGGAGAATTAAATAAATGTAAAGATTAATAGCCCGATTCTGTCCCGACGTTGAAGGACTCTGTACGTCCGGTCTGAACTGGATGTACATAGGGCGTTGCGATTCTGATCCCACAGGGCATGTCTAGCAACGCAGGATCAGAATCGCCAACAGTCCTGTGCATGCAGTCCGGGACTGCAATTCAGCCTGGCCTGCACATACAGGACATGCCCATCTAACTCAGTCAGGGCTTTTAAATGGAGCCGTGGCACTATGGCATCTGGTTGCCATGGCACCGTGGTTCCATTTAAAAGCCGTGATCCCAGCTGCCAGCTCCTACAGCTAATTCCCTGCAGCCCGACCCCTGATCCAGCCACCTACAGCCAGGGTTAGGCTGCAGGCAATGCCCTTGGCTCTCCCCCCCCCTAACTGCACCACGGGCGTGCCAGTCCACTATGTCCAGGGAAGTTATTCCACTTCTGAGATGGAATAACTTCCCCGTACAAATCGCCGGCCCTGTACGTCCAGGGCCAGTGAGCACCCACCGCCTGCCCTAACTCTGCTCCCGATTCGCCCTCTCCCCGCCCCCATCTAACTTCCCTGTACAACCAGCAGGGAAGTTAGACACCGGCGGGGAGGTCCACGAATAGCAGGGATGGACATCCCGTTGGGATATCCATCCCCGCTATTCAGGGGACAGAATAATCCCCTAAATGTCTCATTTGGTTTTCAGACTGCTCCATTTTTGATGAATCGATATCTTATCCTTTTCTAAAGTATCAGTGACAAATCTTTTAGTTTATTTTCTATAATAGAAAAAAATCTTTTCTTACATAGTTTTCACAAAGGACTCTTGTGTTAGGGTCCACTCTTTGCAATAACACTTTGATATCTTTAAAAGATTGAGAAACTTTAGCATCCAGTTTGATTAATAAACTCGTTGATTGAAGAGTTACTACTTTAGGATGCACCACTGATAGTGACCCCCCCCCCCCCCCAATCATAGTGCTTACCAAGATGTTGCATGGAAGCTGGGTCAAAAACGTTAGGAAAAGAGCAGCCAAAAGTTTTGGAATTGGAGATTAATCAAATACTAATATGCCACTCATAGGTGTTAACAGCAGGGAAACAAACAATTCGGTTGAAGCAGGTTTTTGTTTTCTTTTTTTCATGCGTCATATAGAGGACGCAGAATCACCTTCCACTTGATCCAAAATCATCAACTCCTGTTTTCCTGAAGGCAGTTCCCAATGCGGCTGAAGTGCTTGGGATGGTGCTTCTCCAGGTGAAGACAGGTCTCCACCCACAGGCTTCATAGCGGGGACTTTAACTGCTGATCCTTGCTTCACTGGATTTGAACAGAGGTCGTTGTCCATATGCTGCTGTTGTGGGTCCTGTGCAGGGACTTGAGAAGTCTTAATTGCCCCTTCCCTTTACTTTTAGGAGTTAAAGGTGAAAATTAAAAGTTACAGCGTTTCACCGTGAATCTTCAGAGTGCTGCCATATATTGTAACATAAGATAATGCCAGACTGGGTCAGACCAAAGATCCATCAAGTCAAGTATCCTCTTTCTAGAGCAGTGGCTAATCCAGGTCATAGATACCTGTCGGGTTCCCAAAAGGAAGACAGATTACATGCAACTTATCACAGGGGTAAGCAGTGGATTTCCCAGCCCACTTTAATAATGGTATATGGACTTTTACTCCAGGAACTTGTCCAAACCTCCCTTAAACCCAGCTACACTAACAGCTTTTATTACACCCTCCAATAATTAATTCCAGAGTTTGATTACATGTGGAGTAAAAAATATTATCTCCAGGAACAAGCAGGAATGAGTCTTCACATATGGGTACGTCGGTACCGACGGAGTCTGCGTGGGAACGCTTCCCAGCGTCCAATCAAAGAGCTTTTGGAAGCATCCCACCACGCCTGCATGCTGCCTTCCTGCCTTTCCTAAGTGCCTCTCCTCAGTTTTCGTTTTTCCGCGGAGCCGGCAGGATGTCCTCCTGTCACCGCAGAAAATTCTTGTTTTTATTTTTTCGTTTTCTTGTGGTCACGGCTGTCTTCCCGACGCCACCGGTACCGCCGGTGTTTCTTTTCTTTTCTTGAAATATATATTTTTTTTTTTCCACGGGATATATTTTTTCCTCTTAGTATCCCACGGTCTCTTAGGCCTTTTAGGCCTCTTTTTTTTCCTTCATGGAACTGCCAGGCACTTTCTCTAAGAAATGTTCACTCTGTGGCGGTACAACTTTATTTTTAGACCCTCAAAGTCTGTGTCTAACCTGCTTGGGTCCTGACAACAGTTTGGTGAGAAGAGGTTTTCAACATCGAGATTCCCTCGATACACGGTTGCCCTCCAACTTCGGGGCACCGTCCGCTTCTTCTTCCACACAAGATCAGGTAACCCACAAACAGTCTGTTAAGACTAGCCAGTCCTCGAGTGGTAGGTCTCATGCACAACATGAAGACGGCTCCGGCCTTGCCCTCAAGGGCCCACTGGCTTCAAAACCTCGGCGGGAGTCTTCGGTCTCCAAAGCAAATAAGGGGTTTCAGGTTGTTCCTGGGGTTCACCCCTCACAGAACATACCTCAGCCGTGTCCGGTGGTGGCATCCGCTTCGAGCGGTACCGGTACCCCGGCATCGGCACTGGTGTTGGATGAAACACTCCTCACCAGGGATCGTCATCTGGCGTCCTCGGTACCTTCGGGACCGCTGGATACACCCCAGACTGACTTTCCATTATCGGTACCAGCACCGATACCACTGCCGTCGGTACCCTCCAGAAGTGCATCGATAGACTCGCTTCCTTCGATGCCGAGTCTGGAATCGATCTCCAGTCTGGAGGACAGGGTACCAACTCGTCTTGGTACCGGCTCTCGGCGGTACCGAAGGCTCGGTTCCGATGATTCGGATTCACAACTCTCGGTTCCCTTGAGGCCGATTGAGTTGCCACTGGTTGACCTTCCTTCACTGGTATCAGACACGGTACCGAAATCGGTACCGACGACCTCATTACCTTTGCAGTCGGTGCCTTCCATGCTTCGCTTATCAGGCTCTCTGCCCTCGATGCCGAGTTTGGAATCGATCTCTAGTCTAGAAGACTCGGTACCAATAGATTTTGGTACCGACATCGATCGATACCGGTGCTTCGGTACCGAGGATACTGGCCAGATGGGTTCGGTCACCTCGGTACCGATTGAACTGTCACCGATGACTACTCCGATGTCTTTGTCGGGCTCGACTCCGACATCGGTACCGGTATCCACAGTAGCATCGTGGCCAACTCCTACCATGCTTTTTTCAACAGGATCGCTCCATTCTATACCAAGCTTGGAGTCGATACCTGGCATGGACAATGTGGTAAGGACGGTTGCTGCTCATGATACCCAGTACCAGCAACTATCTCTTAAGCATTCCACACTGCACTGTGCAGGATCTTCTATTCCTATATATTTGGATACCTCTGTGGATGCTCAGGCTAGTTCTGTAAATCTAACCTGTCCAAGAGAGATTCCTGTTCAGGATCCCTCTTTTCATAGTTTCCTCTGGGATATAGCAAGATCTCTTGCCATTCCTATCCCAGGACATGATCCTGCACAAGACTCTCTTTCTACCAAAGCAAAGGGGAACATAATGCTTCCTTTGCATCATTCCTTGCAGGATCTCCTTCTAGGAATGTGGGAAACACCTTTAAGGGTACCCCCACCTCCCAAGGCAACTGATCTGTTATATCAGGTGCCCCCCTCTCCAGGGTTTCAAAAGACTCAACTCCCTCATCATTCCCTAGTAGTGGAATCAGCAATGAGGCGGGTAAAGAGTAAGAAAAAGCACTCTTCCTATCTGCCAGGTCGTGAGTCTAAAACACTAGATGACTTGCTTTCTGCAAGAATTCTCTCATATATTTATTTATTTATTTATTTACATCTCTTATATACCGCACTCTTTGGCATCAGCGCGGTTTACATCAAACAAAAAATTCAGCACCATAAGCAAGCATCTGAGTTACAGTAAACAGGGGAATAAAACTTGGATAACAGGGTAAAATCAGTAAATGGGGTCATACAACCTGGTTAGCAATGTGATTAAGAATAACGGAAATATAACAGTGAACTATTAACATCTTATATGAGTCTTTTAACATCTTATATGAGTCTTTCTCTTGAGGAGGTCACAAAGCAATTACATCTTTTGTCTCCTTTTCTTTCAGATTACAGGAGTACAGACTATTCCTCACTGCTTAAGCATATCCAGAATATCTCTTGGTTTCTTTCTCGTGCTTCCCTAGACTCTTTTGAGTCTGTTAGCAGGACTTCTGCTATAGCTATAGGGGCACGACGTAGAGCCTGGCTCCAAGCTTCAGACTTAGACAAATGGGCACAACAAAGGCTGGGACATACTCCTTGCACTGGAGAAAATCTTTTCAACAAGGAGTCCCTACGTCAGGTTACTCAGTTGTCCACTGATTTACCTGTTCCTAGGGGTTGTTCTACCCCTTCCTCTGTCCCAGTACGTAGGAAATTTCCTACCAAACTTTCTTCCCACAGGAGAAGGTGGTTTTATTCATCACTTGCCCATCATACAGATGTTCCCCAACAGGGAAAGCATCGTCCTGGTCTAAAGAATCCAACCTCTCACCAGGCTCAGCAAACCCAGCACCTGCAGGGTTTCTGATCATTCATCATCAGATGCTTGTGACCCTTGGGGTTAGAATCTACAGTTGCTTCTTCTCAATAGAGGCAATCCACCGCTTTATTCTAACCCCTACACAGGGATCTCTTTCCAAAAGATATCCATTTTTTCTATATTTCTATGAGCTGTCAGGTTGTTCATGCCTATAAGTCACAGGTTTCTCCTCTTTGCCTGCTAGGGAAAGAGGTCTAACCACTATCAGATGATAGTTCCTGTGCCAGCATGTATTTTTCCTTTCTATAGACTTACTACTTCGTAAGTCTTCTTCAGCTCCATTCTCTTCACCCTCTTACCAAGTTTTTCCTCTGTAAGAGCGGAATTACTTACTGGGAGGCTTTCTCTTTAGCCTCTCCTGACTTTCCAGTGCGGAGTTTTCCTCTCTGAGTCACCTCCTCTGTTTTAATCTTGCTTTGGGGCAGCTTATCAGACATGTCCAGAGTTCCTACTCCTCTTCTGTCTGTTCTTTCTGTTTTTGAACAGTAAGATTCTTCTGCTGTCTTGCCAACAGCTGCCCATCCAGGAGCTTTAATGTTTGGACCACTGGTTCTTGTCCACAAACAACCAGATTGTCCTCCACTAACATTCTGTCTAGTCTTAGTAGTGGCTCCAAGTCAGTGCTTCATCTCTCTTGGAGATCATCTCACTACAAGCTTTCTAGATGATCTTCTATTCTGCCATCTTCATTTTCCTGAGTTTGGCAGCATAGTTGGCAGAGATACTGGCTCTCTAACAGCCAGTTCTATCTCCTCATTCTCCTGCATCATGCTCTCTGCTATCTACAGAGAAGCTTTCCACTATGGGCCCTTGCTAGAGAGCATGGGGGTTTTTTTTCTCCAACACCTATCCTAGCTGGTTAGAAAAGGCTTTTCAGTCATGTCTCCCATGACTAGAAGGTTTCCCTTCTTTTACTATCTCCTTTTTTGATATAAAGGACATAGGCCTTCTCTTACATGAAATCTCAAGGACTTGCCAGTTCCCTGCTTTGGTCCATAGTATTCCCAATCGGGGATATGCTCGTCCTCATGGTAAGAACGCATGATATCTTTGCCCTTAAACAGGTCAACATGGTATCTCATCTCTAGGCGTCTTCTGTCTACTTACCATGCTAGAGTCCTGGAAGACTCGGGACTTGCTGGCTGCACATTGACATTGTCCTTTGTTTTTCACGTAACAATCCTGGTTATTTTTCACTAACTAGCATTCTTGCAGATCATGACCAGGGGGAATAGATTCTCTATATGTCTTCTCAAGTAGGTTCCACCTCCTTGTTATTAGATGAATCTTTCCTCTCCACATATCCTATGTGATCACTGTGCTGTAGGCATATCTCTGTCTGTTTATTTGCAGACACCCATATGTAGGCCTACATATCCATATTTATTTTTTGTGTGTATTTTATGCCCTGCCATATCTCACTATAGATATATTCTCCAGGACCAAGCAGGAAGTCAGTCCTCACATATGGGTGACGTCGGCGCCGACGGAGCCCTCATGCGGAGCATTTCCCCAGCTTTCAAAGAAAGCCTTTGGGAATTGCAGCGCGCATGCGCGGTCCCCTTCCCGCCCAAGGGTGCCATCTTGCTCAGTCTTCTTTTTTCCGCGGAGCCTCATGGACGTAGTTCGTTTTTCCCCGAGGAAAAAGTTGATTTTCCCTATTTTTTCTCTTTTTTTCTCCGGTTCGACGCCGGATCCTTTTCCCGCTCGGACCGATACGCCGGTATCGAGTCCTTTCTCTCTTTTTCGATTTTTGTCCTTTGTGACTAGCGTTCGCGCCTTTTTTCTTTTTTCCCTGGCAGCCCGGTCTTTTGACCTCGCGGGGGCCCTTTTTCCCCCCGATGGCTACCAGCGGGTCTAAGAAGTGTGATCGGTGTAAGAAACTTATGTCTCTTACCGACACACATGACTGCTGCCTCCGCTGCCTCGGACCCGATCATGACCCGATGATTTGTGGTCCGTGTGGCAAAATGTCCTCGAAGGCGTTGAGTCGGCAGCACCAAAAGGATAGGATCTTTTCTGACTCCGCGTCCGGACGGGCCCGGACCTCGGCAGAGGCCTCGACGTCTTGGGACTCCGGCCCCGAGCAGTATCGGGGTTCCTCTGAGCGGGGGTCTCCTTCGCGGGAACATCGCAGAAAGAAGAAACCCGCGAGGGCGGCGTCGGTGGACGCTCCTGGTTCCTCAAGGGCCAGGTCGCATAGCCCCGATAGCCGTCCCGGGTCTTCGGAGTTGGAGAGGCCTGCCAAGCATTCTCGTGTCGAGATGGAGTCTCCTGGACACGTAAGTGCTGTTGTCCTCGTGGACTCTCCTCCGAGGGAGCCAACATCAGGCCCGACGCCGTCGGGGCCCGAGTCGGGGGCTGCTGGGTCTCCTGAGCTCGGACTCAGGTTGACGGCCTTGGAGAGCAGCTTCGCTGCCTTCATGGAACAGCAGCGGGCATTGATCGCCGGTCTCACCGGTGCATCTGCCCCGACCACCGGGACCTCGACGTCCAAGTCGACCCCGGAGGCCGAGTCGATCCTCGGCCATGGTCTCCCTCGGCCTCCCGTTCGGGACCGAGGTCGTCGACACCGGCCTCGGCGTTGGGGCGGAGGGCATCGGTGCCCGCCCGACCAAGCCGCTCGATTCCTCCTCCGAGGAGTCGGGCCGGGAGACGGAGGACGAAGAGTCACCCGATACTTTTCGGACTCGGTGTGTCCCATCGGACTCGCCGGAGTCCAAACCTCGGAGACGATCCCCACCGGAGGATACCCGGTTCTCAGACTTCGTGCGGGATATGGCCAAGGCCTTGGCCTTCCCCGCGGATCCCGAGGAGGAGCCTTGAGCCGAGGAGCTCGAGGCCCTCCAGTATGACTCTCCCCCGAAGGAGGCCTTTACTGTTCCGGTTCCTACGATGCTGGAGCGGCTGCTCTTCCGCATGTGGGAGACCCCGGCTTCGACGCCGGTGTTAAGCAAGCGGGTCGATTCCATCTATCGAGTCCACAAGAGCCCCGGGTTCCAAAAGGTACAATTACCGCACCACTCCATGGTTGTGGAATCGGCCATGCATCGACTGAAAAGTCAGAAGATGCACTCCTCGGTGCCTCCCAGCCGGGAGGCCCGGAACCTGGATGCCCTCGGTAAGAAGTGCTTCCAGGGCTCTATGCTTGCTTGCCGTGTCCAGACTTACCAGCTCTACATGGGCATGTACCTCCGAGACCTGGCAAAGGAGATTGCCGGGTTCTCTGCTGGTCTCTCCTAGGAACCTTTGCAGAAGTTCCAGGCCTTGTCCACTGGTATTCGGGAGTGCTCGAAGTTTATCTCTCGAGCAGCCTATGATGGCTTCGAGGCTTCGGCCTGAGTAGCCGGGGCCAGCTTCCGTGCCCGCCGACAGGCTTGGCTACAGTCATCCGACCTCGAGCCATGGGTACAGGACAAGTTGGTCGATGTCCCCTGCCGGGGTGAAAACCTTTTCGGCAAGCCCATGGCTGAAAAGGCTGCTGAGCTTGAGACAGAGACTCTCACCAGGACTAGGCTGTCCAGAAAAACCTCTGCCCCTTCTCAGAAAAGAAGGGCTCGGGAAATAAGACCTTTTACCCGAGGAAGTCATCTGCCTATAAACAATACCCTCATTATCAGGCCTCTGCAGCTCCCCAACAGGGTCAGCAGGCCAAGGGGCAGGGTCATGGGCCCCGTAGGCAGAAGGCCCCCAAGCCACCAACACCGGCCCCTGCTCAGCAGGGTGGGAGTTTTTGACTCCATCAGCATAGCCTCTTCTCCTCAGCTGGCTTCTCTCAGCACTGGAGGCCGGCTGGCCCACTTTGCCCACAGGTGGTCAGCCATCACATCAGATACCTGGGTTCTTCATATAGTCCAAAAGGGCTATCTTCTCCATTTTCACCAGGTACCTCCCTCCTATTTTCCAGGGGAGCCTCCAAGACTCCCTCTGCACAGGGACCTACTCCTTCAGGAGTTAGCAAGTCTGCTAAAGGATCAGACTGTGGAACCGGTGCCCCACCACCTGAGAGGTCACGGCTTTTATTCCAGGTACTTTCTGGTACCGAAAAGAACAGGGGGCCTCCGACCCATCCTAGACTTGCGCAACCTCAACAAGTTCCTGGAGAGGGAAAAGTTCAAGATGCTTACCCTTGGAATCCTGCTGCCCTACCTCCAGCAGGGAGACTGGCTATGCTCCTTAGATCTAAAGGATGCGTATACTCACATCCTTATTCATCCAGACCACAGACAATATCTCAGATTTGTTGTGGGGGGAAACCACTATCAGTACAGAGTACTACCCTTTGGCCTGTCCTCCGCTCCCAGGGTCTTCACCAAGTGCCTGGCAGTGATGGCGGCCTACCTGAGGCTTCAAGGTCTTTTTGTGTTTCCGTACCTGGACGACTGGCTCATAAGGGGCCAATCTTCCCAGGAGGCCAATCAAGCCACCCTTCGTACTGTGGCTCTGCTTCAGCACTTGGGGTTTGTCATAAACTTCGCAAAGTCCACTTTGCTCCCGTCCAAGAACTTAGAATTCATAGGAGCCAGACTAGACACTCTTCAAGCAAAGGCTTTTCTGCCTATGGACAGAGCCCACAGGCTGATGGATCTGGCCAGGCAGTTTCGCAGCAATTCCCTGGTCTCTGCCTGGCAGTTCCTGAGACTACTCGGCCATATGGCTTCCACGGTTCATGTCACCCCCAATGCCCGCCTGCACATGCGGCCTGCTCAGTGGAGCCTTCGCACTCAGTGGCATCAGGCCACGGGGAGCCTAGCGGACTCAGTAAAAATATCGGACCTGCTAGTCTCCTCTCTGCAATGGTGGCTTCATCTTCCGAATCTGGTACTCGGAATGGTTTTTCAATCCCCTCCGCATTCTCAAGTGCTGACGACAGATGCTTCTCTTCTCGGTTGGGGAGCACATTGCCAAGGGACATGTACTCAGGGTCTCTGGACCCCTTGGGAGGCTGCTCAACAGATAAACTTCCTGGAGCTGCGGGCGATACGCCTAGCTCTGAGAGCCGTCTCCCACCTCACCTCTCACCAGTCTGTACTAGTCCAGACGGACAATCAAGTTGCCATGTTCTACGTGAACAAACAAGGAGGCACAGGCTTCTTCCTTCTATGTCAGGAGGCACAACGGCTGTGCTTTTGGGCCGTCAATCACGGAATCCTCCTCAGGGCTGTTTACCTCCCAGGTCAAGAAAATTACCTGGCGGACAGACTGAGCAGGATTCTGCAACCACACAAATGGAGAGTGAATCCGTTGGTGGTTCAGCAGATCTTTCTCAGGTGGGGTCTCCCCACCATGGATATTTTCGCCAGTCCTCTGAACCGGCAACTCCCGAGATTCTGTTCCAGACAACCGCATCCTCTCAGAGTAGCAGTGGATGCGTTTCTGATCTCGTGGTCCATAGGCCTACTATATGCGTTTCCTCCTATGCCACTAGTGTCCAGAACGCTGTTCAAAGTCCTCAAGGACAGGGCTTCATTGATCCTGATAGCCCCCAGGTGGCCGAGGCAACCGTGGTTCCCGCTTCTGCTGCAGCTAGCGGTGGACACCCCTCTTCCTCTGGGATTTCAACACGATCTCCTGTCTCAGGATTAAGGGACTCTCTTGCACCCCAACCTCCAGTCCCTTCATCTGATGGCCTGGCTGCTGAAAGGGTAGTCCTTGCTCCCCTACTACTGCCTCGAGAGTTGGAAGATGTGGTCTTGGCCTCTAGGCGACAATCCACCAGGAAATCCTACGCTCTTAAGTGGCATAGATTCTCCGCATGGTGTGCTCAGCACAGTGAGAATTCCTTCTTGTGCTTGGTAGCGGTAGTCTTGCAGTATTTGCTTTACCTCTCCAATCTGGGCCTTAAGTCTAACTCTGTCAGAGTTCACCTTAGTGCTCTCTCAGCGCATCACTCGCCGGTTGACGGTAGGCCTCTTTCCAATCACCCTTTGGTGGCTCGTTTTCTCAGAGGCCTACTTCTGCTTAAGCCTCCTTTGCGTCCACTGGCCCCTGATTGGGATCTGAATGTGGTCTTACAGCGGATTACTTGTCCGCCTTTGAACCTATGGCTACCTGCCCTCTCCGTTTTCTCTCCTGGAAAACCTTATTTCTGGTAGCTCTTACCTCTGCTAGGCGAGTGAGTGAACTTCAGGCACTAGTGTCTGATCCTCCTTACACTAGGTTCTACAGGAATAGGGTAGTCTTACGGACTCACCCTAAGTTTCTTCTTAAAGTTGTCTCCCCTTTTCACCTCAATCAGGAGGTGGTTCTTCCGACCTTCTTTCCCAGGCCGCATGCCAGCCGGGCTGAGATGGTCCTGCATACCCTGGATTGTAGGAGGGCGTTGTCCTTCTACCTTGACCGTACGCGGGAGCACCAGAGGGCTGTTCAGCTCTTCGTTTCTTTTGACCCCAATAAGTTGGGGCTTCCTGTCTCCAAGCGTACTTTGTCCATGTGGGTCGCTGACTGTATCGCCAGGGCTTACGGGGCAGCCGGCCTCTCGTTGGAGGGTCGAGTCACGGCTCATCGTGTCAGGGCGAAGGCTGCGTCAGTGGCTCATCTCCGCTCTGTTCCGTTGGCAGACATTTGCCGGGCCGCTACTTGGTCTTCAAGCCAGACTTTTGCGGCCCATTACTGCCTTGAGAGGGAGTCCCGCAGGGACAGTGCTTTTGGACAGGCAGTACTCCATAATCTCTTTGGGGTTTAGGCAACTCCTACCCTCCGGCCCTGGTGTTGGGCTACCGGTCGGGGACGTTCTCAGAGAAGATTCCTTCCTTACGTACTGACGAGCTAAAGGGAGCTCATTTTTTCCGCTTGAGGTCTCCGGTAGCCTTAAGCTGGGGAGTCCCATATGTGAGGACTGACTTCCTGCCTGGTCCTGGAGAAAGAGTAGCTACTCACCTGTAACAGGTGTTCTCCAGGAGCAGCAGGAATCAGTCCTCACAACCCTCCCTCCTCCCCTTGGAGTTGCAGTCATATGATTTGTTTTTGCTAATTTTTTTTGCTGTATTTTAGCTATGTCATCAGACTGAGCAAGATGGCACCCTTGGGCGGGAAGGGGACCGCGCATGCGCGCTGCAATTCCCAAAGGCTTTCTTTGAAAGCTGGGGAAATGCTCCGCACGAGGGCTCCGTCAGCGCCGATGTCACCCATATGTGAGGACTGATTCCTGCTGCTCCTGGAGAACACCTGTTACAGGTGAGTAACTACTCTTTCTTATATGTCTATTTATCTATATCTATATCTATCTATATATATGTATCTGTTGAGATATTTTATTATAGATAGATATGTATCCACATACTTATCTATCTCACTGTCTATCCTCATATAGCTATATGATTCTGACAGAAGGGCTTTACCCATACCTATGCTATCCAGCAGGTTTGGGTTTCTACACACACAACCACTCCTGTGGTAGTCAACAATTTTTATACCATAACCTAATGGTTTAGGTACATCTGAAGCTTTCTGTGCCCAATATCTCTCCTAGCTTACCCCAGTTAGGAGAGACCTTGTGGATCTTCAGTTAATCACAGGCTTCAACGCCTCAGGCATTTGTCCTCGCTTTTTGGGATACAAGGAGCTCCCACACCCTTTCTCCCCACAAGGACTGTGCCTGTTTGTCCAAATCACAACCACATCTACGGTCACAAATCCCGATCTTGACCTACTTAAAGTCGAGAGCATGGCATTATCCATCTGCCTAATCTATCAACCTCCCTCACCACAGCACGAAACACTAGCCACAGCACTAGAAACCATCACATCCACACAAAGCAAAAAATTCCAGATCATCCTCGGAGATTTGAACCTAGCATCAATTCCTCCATCCCACACGGACTCCTTCTATGAAGCCATCGACCAATTGGGTTTCCAACAAATAATAAGCAACCCCACACACGATAGAGGAAACATCCTAGATATGATTTTCATACCCAGAAATCCACAACAAAGCAATGAACCACCTATAATAAACATAACTCAAGTACCATGGTCAGACCACCACCAAATCAACTGTAAACTTAAACTACAGTGCCAACCCAAAAACTCAAAGGAGATGAGAATGACCAACCCCATTAGGAAATTCAGCAAACTCAACGAGGAACACCTCATAAGCACCATTGCATCCCACATAAACCTAGATTCCACAGACCTAGACAAACTAACTAACAGATGGAACACACACATCCAAAATACATCTAACCCAACTTTGAAACACACACATCAAACCCACATAAGATCAACTCGGAACCCTGGTACACAGGAACTCTAATAAAATCAAAAAGGGAGCTCCGTAAAATAGAGAGAAAATGGAGACAAACCAAATCCTCCGATCTCAAAACTAAATACATGGCCCATCTCGCAAAATACAAAGACGACGTGAACAATGCAAAAAAATTACATCACACCAACATCCTAAACAAGGCAATCAATCGCCCACGAGAGTTATTTGAACTAGTCAAATCACTAACCAAAACCGACCAAAATGCCAACCTCAACAAATCCATCAAGGTCCAAACACTGGCAAACCACTACGCGACCAAACTGACGGCCCCTGGTCCTCCACCACCCCACCAACACCACAAATCAGAAGTGAGAACAACACAACGCAAAACCAGTTATGGGAGCACTTCCACAAAATAGGAACCCAGCAAATCACAGCCATTGTCACAAGCCTGAAAAGCACCACCTCCCCACTAGATCCCTGTCCTGCATCCTGGATCAAGGCAGTGAAACAAGACATAGCACCTCACATAGCACACATAGTTAACCTATCCCTACAACAAGGAATCATGCCCTCAGAACTAAAGAAATCAGTCATTAGACCAATCCTAAAAAACACTACACTCAACGGAGAAGACCCAGCCTCCTACCGTCCCATATCAAGTATCTCATTCCTGGCAAAGATCATAGAAAAAACGGTCCTTCTACAACTCCAAGACCATCTGACTGACAGTGCTCCTCTTGATGACCAGCAATATGGCTTCAGGCAACATCATGGAGTTGAAACCCTGTTACTAGTTCTACTTAACAACCTCCTAAAGGGCCTTGAAAACAAAAAGAAAATGTACATTCTTGTATTCATTGACATCTCAGCTGCCTTTGATACAGTTAATCATGGGACCCTCATAAATAGGATAAAATCAATAGGAATAACAGGAACCCCACTAAAATGGTTCTCATCCTACATCTCAAATCGAACACAACAGGTTCAATTCAACGGAGAAAAAGCAGAATCTTTCTCACAAACACAGGGAATCCCCCAAGGCTCTGCTCTCTCAGCACTTTTGTTTAACATATATATGCAGCCACTATGCAAAATTTTCTCACGGCACGAAATTAATTACCACATCTATGCCGATGATATCATGCTATACACACAACTAGACACTAAAAACCCAGACTACAACCCACTGGAGACATGTATCGGAGAGATGCAAGACTGGTTACAACAAAGTAGCATGTCAATTAATCACAAAAAAACCGAAGTAATGTATATCTCCAAAGAACCGAATTTTGACCCTCCCACATCAATAACACTATGTAACAACACTTACCAAACAAAAAAAGAAATAAAGTATCTAGGAGTCACATTTGACTGTGACCTAAAGATGGAAAAACACCTCCGAAAGACCAACAGAGCAGTTTTCCACAAGCTTAGAGTGCTCCAACCCATTCGGAATATTATTGATCCCCAAGACTTCAGAACAGTGGCCCAAGCACTCATCATGCCACATTTTGACTACTGCAACGCCATCCTACAAGGTTTACCTAAAAAAACCCTAAACATATTACAAATGGCACAAAATGTAGCTGCCAGGGTCATAATGAAGAAAAATCTAAGTGACCACATCACACCAGTGCTAATTCAATTACACTGGCTACCCATAACAGCTCGCACAAAATACTAACAACCACCTTCAAACTCATCCACAACTTAGCACCTTCCTTCCTCAACAACCTAGTAAGATTGCAACCTCCTACCCGAAACAGAAGAACCCACAATTCCAACATCCTTCACACTCCAACAGATATAAGATCTGCCAAAACTAACACCAGCCACAGGGCTTTCTCATATGTGGCGCCAACACTGTGGAACCAACTCCCACCAGAACTACGAGCTAGCAATGACCTTCTAGACTTCAGAAAGAAACTCAAAACGCACATTTTCCAATCACATTTCAACCTGAACTAAACCCACAGATGGAGCAGCCCCTGACCACTGTGTCCAAGAAGATTATCCTGTATATATGTATTTATGTATATCTGTAAATGAACTCCCCCATAGCTAAGAAGTGTTAACTCTGTATGATGTGCTTTTCTGACAATCTGTATGTAAGCAAAATTTGTACCTGCCTTGATTCGACAGTCCAAGAAGATTATCCTGTATATATGTATTTATGTATATATGTAAATGAACTCCCCCATAGCTAAGAAGTGTTAACTCTGTATGATGTGCTTTTCTGACAATCTGTATGTAAACAAAATTTGTACCTGCCTTGATTCGGCAGTTTCACAATAGTAATCCTACCCGCTTCTGATCGCTGGAAGGAGCAGGCTACAAATGCTTGCTAAATAAATAAATAAATAAATAAAATCGGTTAGCCTTCTCTTTTTGCTCCTAAGAGTGACTCACTCTGCCTCCAAAAGAGCTAGGGTTTTTCTCATAAAGCCTTCCGCTGAAGGCTCACCGTTTTGGACTACCCCAGTTTTCCCTACTGGGGTTACCTATTATCTTTCAAGATTCTGTCCTCCACTGGTTTTCCTACAGGATTATTACCTCCACTTACAGTGAGGTCCTCTTCACGGTTCCTCTACTAGGTTTCCCAGTAGATCCATGAACCTCCATACTTCTGTGAAATCCTGTCAAGGGAGGTCCATATTGCAATATCCTTTGCAATATTATTGATGACCATCATCATCCACACATAGACTCCATCCCTTCAGTCCTATGCTAGGTTAGCTGTTCCACAGCATCCTTCTTTCTTCAACTCCTACCCTCCATCCTCAGGATGCCTGGTGTTCTGGGAGATAGCATGTTCAAGCCTATGACATGCTGGGACTCCAGGCATCTCAGCTTGGGAGTCCCCATATGTGAAGACTCATTCCTGCTTGTTCCTGGAGATAGCACAGTTACTTACCTCTAACAGGTGATCTCTGGGAACAGCAGGAATAAGTCTTCACAACCCACCCACCTCCCCAGGAGTTGTATCTCTATCTATCTTTCCTTTCCTCTCTCTCTCTCTCTTTGTCTCAGCTTTAAAACTTAACTGAGGAGAGGCAGTTAGGAAAGGCGGGAAGGCAGCACGCAGGCGTGGTGGGATGCTTCCAAAAGCTCTTTGATTGGATGCTGGGAAGCGTTCCCGCGCAGACTCCGTCGGTACCGACGTACCCATATGTGAAGACTTATTCCTGCTGTTCCCAGAGATCACCTGTTACAGGTAAGTAACTGTGCTTTATCTGATTAGTTTTAAATGTGCTATATTGTAGCTTCATGGCATGTCCCCTAGTCTTTCTACTTTTTGAAGGAGTGAACAACTGATCTACATTTACCCGTTCTACTCCATTCATTATTTTGTAGACCTCTATTATATCTCCTCTCAGCCGTCTCTTTTCTAAATTGAGAAGCCCTAACCTGTTGAGCCTTTCCTCATAAGGATATCTTTCTATCCCCTTTATCTTTTGGTCACTCTTCTCTGTACCTTTTTTTAATTCCACTATATCCTTTTTAAGATATGGCGACCAGAACTGCACACAATATTCAAGATACAGTCCCACCATGAAGCTCTACAGAGGCATTATAATATCCTTGGTTTTATTCTCTATTCCTTTCCTTATGATTCCTAGCATTCTGTTTGCTTTCTTGGCCACCACTGCACACTGGGCAGAGGATTTCACAATGACACCCAAATTCTTTTCCTGGGTGGCGATTCCTAATGTGGAGCCTTGCATCGTGTAACCATAGTTCGGGTTGTTCTTCCCTAAGTGCTTAACATTGCACTTGTCCACATTACATGTCATCTGTCATTTAGACGCCCAGTCTCCCAAGTTCTCAAGGTCCTCTTGCAATTTTTCGCAATCCTCTTGTGTTTTATCAACTTCAAATAATTTTGTGTTATCTGCAAATTTGACCACCTTGCTCGTTATTCCATTTTCCAGGTCATTTATAAATATATTAAAAAGCAGTGGGCCTAACACAATTCCCTGGGGTACTCTGTTCACTTTTCTCTATTGAGAAAATTGGCCATTTAGCCCTATTCTCTGTTTTCTATCTTTTAATCAGTTCCTAATCCACAATAGTACACTGTCTCCTATCCCATGACTTTTTAATTTCCCGAAGAGCCTTGTCAAAGGCTTTCTGAAAATCCAGATATACTATAATCGGCTCACTTTTATCTACCTGTATCACATCTTCAAAAAAGTCACAGAAGACTTTCCTTGGCTATATTCATGTTTCTTTCTCCTATTAAACCATGACTATCCATATGTTCAGTAATTTTGTTCTTTATAATGGTTTCTACTATTTTACCTGGTACTGATGCCAGGTTCACCAGTCTGTAGTTTCCCAGATCACCTCTGGACTCCCCCCCCCCCTTTTTTTTTTCTTTTTTAAATTTTGTATTTATTAGAGTTTTCACATAATACATCCAAGCATATCCATGAATGAAAATAGAATAGCACATATTTTATTTATTTAACAGGTTTCCTATACCGCTTTATCCTTCAGTCAAAGCGGTTTACATTGTAACTTAAACTTGGTAATGTACATTAAACAGAGACATTGATAACCTGGATTTTTCTGAGGCAATGGAGGGTCAAGTGACTTGCCCAAGGCCACAAAGAGTACTAGTGGGAATCGAACCCTGGTCTCTTGGTTATCAAGCCAGTGCTCTGTTAGGCTACTCCTCCAGTCCAAGAAAAGAAAAGGAAAAAAACAACTCTTTGCCATATTAGTCCACAAAGTGCAAGAAACAAAGGAGGCTCTAGGAAATAAACAATAGTAATAGGGCTTCCCACAAGGGGCCCTTACCCAAAAGGAAAATATTCTTTATACATTGAGTCTTATATGTCAACCGGATGCATCATCATTGCACCTTCATCACATCTTCCCTGGCTACCAAAAACTCAAGGAGCTGCTTAGGATTAAAAAAGAAAGTGTTTTACCCCTCCCGTTGCTATGTTTCTTATAAGAATATTTCAATATAAAAGTATTTGAAATATAAACAACAAATTAAATTCCTATCAGATTCGAAAGCTAAGGTTACAAGTAAGGTAGACCTTTCAGTTACAACATCTAGGGAGCTTTCCAAGAACCCCTACAGGGACCTCTCGAGGCCCAACGCCCGGGGTGCCAGAGCCCAACAACAGGTACTTTATCTTTATTCAGTATTTGATGGACCGCTATTGTGGGAACATTAAGCGGTGTACAATAAAAGAAAATGGGGTAAACACTGCAAACCAAGAAAAGGAACGCCAATAATAAACAGGAAAGGAGGAAACAGGACAGAGTAGTAACATCACACTATTACCAAATCATAAGATAGACATAGCCCAACCGGGCAACACAGACAGAAAGACAAGGGGAAGGCAAATGACGACTTATAAAAGGATAAAGACAAAGACAGGGCAATTAGGGAGGGGCCTCAGGGGAAAGGTCATATGCTTTCTGAAATAGATGGGTCTTAAGTAATGATTTAAACTGAGGATAGGATGGTTCTAACCGAAGGGGAGCTGGTAACATGTTCCATAAGAGAGGTCCGAAGAAGAAAAAAGCAGAGTGGCGAGTCTGTTCCAAATGAGCTCTGATCAGAGGAAGCAGATCTTCTTGGGGGATTTTTAGAATCTCCCGGAAGTATCTTCTCACCAATTCCAGTGGAGACAAAATAGGAGATTTAGGGAAGTTTAAGAGTCTTAAATTGTTCTTGCGAATTTGATTCTCCAAGTATTCTGTTTTCCTAGACAGCAGCAACGTTTATCTGAGCTGCATGAACAACCCAGAGCTGTCAACTGTTCTTCAAACTGAGAGATCTTCCCATCTTGCTTCTCTTGTGCCCTGGAAACCTCAGCAAGAGAACTTGTAACTTGTAGGACTTCTGCACTCACAAAACCCACAACTAAACTAAGGGAAGTGTACAGCTCTACAATTGTATCCCACAGCGATCAAAAGTTATTACAGCAGGTCTTACCAGTCCCTGGACTCCCAGAGGTTGCAGTAACCTGGTATCCACCAACAGCGATTCCACACCAGGAGAAGATGCACCTGCTGCTACTCCTTCTCCTTCCTTCATGGATCCAGGTGAAAATACTGCTGGTGTGCCCTCTTCGCTTCCCTTCTATGTGCTTGTCGGCAGGCCGGAGGGAAGCACACCACTGGCAGGCAAAACACTTATGAGTCATGGTGGGGGGGGATCACTGCTCGGGGCTTAATCATATCCCTGATATGCTCAGGGCCACCGAGAGCTCATTTCTTGCCCCCGCTGAAGATGTCACTCTGATCCCAGCCACCAGGAAACCACAGGACTTGAGGGTTCTCTGCCCAGTCACCAATGTAGATGCCAAGCCCAAGGGTAGGCTGGCTTGTTTCTGCTTTCTACAGCTCATCTCAGCAGGTTGAAGTAATGGAAGAGTTCTGCAGAGGTGAGTTACTGCAGACATGCGGAGCCAGGGAACCTTTCTGCTGCCATCTTGCTTCCGTCCCACGTTCTCCTGGAACCCTTTTTAAAAATTGGCATTTGTCCACTTTCCAATCAACAATCATAAAATGGATGATTTTATGATTGTTCACAGATTACTAATAGTAAATCTGCAGTCTCCTATTTTAATTCTTTCAACACCCTGGAATGTATATCATCCGGTCCAGGTGATTTGCTACTCTTCTGATGGGGGACCTGTCCCGTTCCTGTGGAGGGGAAGGGTCTGAAGGGATGTTTGTGATGAAAGCCAAAAGGCCCAGCTCCTAGAACTCAGTGGCCAAAAGACACATTCATTGGTTCCACCCGGCAGGGAGACCCGAACCCTCGATGCCTTTGGCCGAAAGGCTTTTCAGGACTCGATGCTAACATGCCGAATCTACTCATACCAACTCTACCTCTGCATGTAACTGAAGGAATTGTCGAGGGAGCTCGGGGGATTCTCATCAGGCCTCGATAGAGAACCCCTATAGAGGTTCAAGACCCTTACCTTGGTGGTAAAGGAATTTTCAAAGTTCCTGTCCTGAGCAGCCTATGATGGCTTCGAGTCATCTACTAGGGTGGCTGCTGCAGACATCGGGGCACGACGCCAAGCATGGCTGTAGTCGTCCGACCTGGAACAATGGGTACAGACAAACTGATCAATGTCCCCTGCACAGGTGAAAACCTGTTCGGGAAATCCATGGCGGATAAAGCAGTGGAGACAGAGACTGAGTATGTGATGAGAACCAGGCTCTCGAAAAAGACCTCTGTGCAACCCTGAAAGAAAACCCTGGGGAAAAAGCCCTTTTTCCCGAGGAGGAAAGGGGGCTTCAGTATTACTCTGCACTTCCAAGCCTTCTCGGGCCCTCAGCAGGCCCAGCAACAAAAAGGCCAGGGACATGGTCCCAGAAAGCATAAAGCCCCGAAGCCCGGGGCACTGGCTCAGGCCCAGCCTGGGGGGGGGAGGCTTTTGACTGCCTGGGCACGATCCCCAAGGAGTCCTTTGCTGCCCACTGGGAGGTGCCTAGCCCTGTTTGCCCACAGGTGGACAGCCATCACCACTGATGCCTGGGTGATCTCCAGGAACAAGCAGGAATGAGTCTTCACATATGGTATCGTCGGTAGCGACGGAGCCTGCGCGGGAACGCTCCCCAGCGTCCAGTAAGAAAGCTTTTGGGAGCATCCCACAGCGCCTGCGCGCTGCCTTCCCGCCTTTCCGAACCGCCTCTCTCCAGTTCTTCTTTTCCATGGAGCCAGCAGGTCGTGTACCTGTCACCGCAGAAGAATTCTTTATTTTTTTCTTTATTTTTCTGTGTCGCGTCTGCCTTCTTCGACGTCAGACCGGTACCGCCGGTCTTTTCTTTCTTTCTTATTTTTAAAAAAACAAAAACTTTTCTTTCTTCAACTGTGCATTTTCGGTTTGGGCCTTAGGCCTGAACATATTTTCTCCTCATGGAGAAACCCGCTTCCGGGTTCAAAAAGTGCACGAAGTGTGGCGATACTATTTCTGTCACCGACACCCATGACTGGTGTCTAAAATGTTTGGGTCCTGACCATTCCATCACAGATTGTGTGTCCTGTACCATGATGTCTAAAAGAGGTCAGCAGAACCGAGCAGCCAAGCTCAGTACCCTGTTTCCCTCTGATGCAGCCTCGGTGGCATCGACGTCTTCCAGGGCTGCTTCTTCCTCCCATGGATCTCAGGTAACCAAACATAAATCTAGCCGGTCCTCGAAGGGCAAATCTCCCTCTAAGCATCGAGATGCCTCCGGGCTTGTCCTCGAGGATTCCGCACTGGCAAAATTACCCCGGCGGGAAGTTCCGGCTTCCAAAGCATTGTCTATGGGGTCACAGGTTGACATCGATGGCTCGGCCTCGACCGATCACCTGTTGCCGTGTTCTGGGGTACCGGTGGCCTCCACTGGTACCGACATCCAGACTCCGGTGGCGTCGATGGATCAGAAGATTCTGTCCATGCAGCGCACCCTAACGGCGTTTATGCAGGCTTCGACACCTCCGGTACCGCAACAGTCTCCGTTGCCAGTACCGACTGCGGCACCGGCATCGTTCCCGGTGCTGGTACCGATGGCTTCGGTGTCGACTGCAGCGGTACCCTGTCCTATGATGCCCATCGGTACCGAACCGGTACCGCTTACTCCCGATGTCGATTCCACTCGGTACGCGTATCGGGCTTTACAGGAGCATCCATACAGGCGATACTTCGATTCCTCCGAAGACTCTGATGAGTCGGAGGCTTCTGTCGATGCACCGGTACTACTTCCTCAGGAGTCTGCTTCTCCAAAACGAAGAATGTCTCCTCCAGAGGACTTGTCTTTTCAAGACTTCATTAGGGAAGTGGGTAGAGGCCTCTCTATTACAGTGGCCTCTGAGTCAGAGCCTAGAGCCAAGCAATTAGATATTTTGCAATATCCTAAGGCTCCTAAGGAAGCAGCTACCTTACCTATTCATGAGATTCTTTATGTCTCATGTTGGGCTTGTGGGAGACTCCTCTCACCACCTCTCCTCATTCTCGTAGGTTGGACACCATGTACCGTGTCCCTCCTTGTCCTGGCTTTCATAAGTCTCAGCTTCCTCACCACTCTATTGTGGTAGAGTCTGCCATGAGGAAAATAAAGAGTGCAAAGAGACACTCATCTAATCCTCCAGGATGTGAATGCAGGACCCTTGATGCTTTTGGCCGAAGGGTTTTCCAAGCTAATATGCTTGCTGCCAGAATCAACTCCTATAGTCTCTATATGGGGATGTTTCTAAAAGAAGTCACAGATCATCTGCAGACTTTAGCTTTTTTGTATTAGTTCCTGATTTTTGCTTTATTAGGTCACGTATCGGAAAATCCGTTTGCTGCATTTTGACTGTATTTAGAATCAGTCATTTACTCTGCACAATCCGATGTTCTTTTTTCAGCTACATTGATTTTACTGACTCACTCCTGCCATTCCTATTAATTATATCTCCTGCACTATTTGCTGCTATACCATGTTATTTGATATACATTTTATGTCCATTCCATATCCTGCCTCCTCCGCTCTCTCTTTTTTCCACCTTTTTGATTGTTTTATTTATTAATTCATATGTATAATTATGCCATATGTTATTCTGATATGTTTTTAATCAGATGTTTTTTAGTGTGAATGCTTACCTAGACATTCTTATAACAGCATGAAGTAAGACTTTTTTAACTGCCTTCAACAGAGGTTGGTATTTATATGTATTTATTTATAAGTATTTATACATTCGCATGTTTTTATATTTGTTCTTGGTCCTGAGCACACCAGTTTTATTTGGTTTTATATTATATTACTATTTGTTCATTGTTTTATGATACCATTTAGCTGTATTTATTGTACTCATTTAATGGTTTGTTTGTCTGTTCTTTTATAATTTTAAATATTTGTATATTTATGTTTTTAGTTTTTGCCTGGCTAGCCCCTGACAAAGGATGACGAAACACGGCCTGTGTCGGGCGGTCAAAGGCTCAGTAAAGGACTCTGTCTTTCCATTTATCACGCCTTGGACTGGTTTTTCCCAGCAACAAAAAGGCCAGGGACATGGTCCCAGAAAGCATAAAGCCCCAAAGCCCGGGGCACTGGCTCAGGCCCAGCCTGGGGGGGGGGGGGGGAGGAGGCTTTTGACTGCCTTGGCACGACCCCCACATCCCCAAGGAGTCCTTTGCTGCCCACTGGGAGGTGCCTAGCCCTGTTTGCCCACAGGTGGACAGCCATCACCACTGATGCCTGGGTGTTACAGGTGGTCAAGGAGGGTTACCTCCTCCACCTACATCAGACACCGCCCCCATTCTTCCCAGGAGAACCCACCCGGCCTTTCCTTCACCAGACCCTGCTCCTCACCAAGCTTGCAGGATTACTCCGGGACAAAGCAGTGGAGTCAGTCCCAAAACACCTCTGGGGCACCAGCTTCTATTCTAGTTACTCCCTTGTCCCCAAGAGGACTGGGGGCCTCAGGCCCATCATAGACCTACAAGAGCTCAACAGGTTTCTGGTCAGGGAGAAGTTCAAGATGTTCTCCCTTGGAACCACTGCTGCTATTCCTCTAGCAGGGAGACTGGCTTTGCTCCTTAGACCTAAAGAATGCTTACACTCACATCCTAATCCACACTAGCCACAGAAAATACCTCCAGTTGATGGTGGGGAATCAACCAATACAGGATACTGCTCGTCGCCAAGGGTCTTTACGCAGTGCCTCGTGGTGGTCGCAGCCCACCTTGGCTTCAAGGGGCCTTTGTCTTCCCCTATCTGGACAACTGCCTCATAAAGGGGGCCACAGCTGCAGAGGCGCAATGCACCACCGGTCACACCATATACGCCCTCCAGCACCTGGGGTTTGTCATAAACTACTCTGTCTCACCTCACTCCCGCTCAGAGCCTAGAGTTCATAGGGGCACAGCTGGACACCCGTCAAGCGAAAGCCTTCCTCCCTCGGGAGACCTTCTAGGCACCCACCCCCCAGAAAGTCTTCACCATGGATGCCACTCTAATGGGATAGGGAGCGCATTGTGACTGCCTCCAGACACAAGGCTGCTGGTCCCAGAGGGAATCTGAAATGCAGATCAACCTGCTAGAAATCAGGGCCATATTCCTGACCCTCAAGGCCTTCCGCCACCAGCTACAGTACCATGCAGTGCTGATCCAGACCGACAATCAGCTCACAATGTTCTTTGTGAACAAACAAGGGGGAACATGGTCGTACCACCTCTGCTCTTATACCACACGCAGCAGGATGCTCCTGAGAGCGTTCTACCTCCTGGGTCAGGACAATATTTTGGCGGACAAGTTGAGCAGCATACTCCAGCTGCACGAGTGGTGACTGGACCCAGCGGTGGCCTCAAGGCTGTTTCGGATCTTGGGCATCCCAGTGATGGACCTGTTCACCAGCCCGGGCAATATGTAGGTGCCCTGTTTCTGTTCCTGCTGACCTCATCCATCTCGGATTGCGGTGGATGCATTCCTCATCCTGTGGTCGGAAGGCCTCCTGTACGCCTTTCCCCCCAACTCTGCTGATAGCCAAGACCCTGTCTAAGGCTCAATGCCTTGGTGGTCCAGATAGCTCTAGTTCCCACTGCTCCTTTCCTTATCAATGGTACCTCTGATTTCCCTGGGCCCAGTCCCAGGACTACTCTTGCAGGAGCAGGGCACTCTCCTACACCCCATCCTGGGGTCCTTCTTGCTCATGGCTTGGCTGCTGAAAGGGTAGCACTAGCCCCCTTCAACCTTCCATGGGACATGGAAGACATCCTCCTGGCCCCTCAGAAGACCTCCACGAGAAAGGCATACACCTTCAAGTGGTGACGTTTCTCACTGTGGTGCACAGAGAAATGGACGAACCTGTTCTGCCCAGTGCACATGGTGCGCCAATACCTGCTCCACCTATCACAGGCAGGACTGAAGTCAAACTCTGTTGGCGTACACTTAAGCACCATCCAGTTCATCACCAATCCGTTGAGTTGAAGCCCCTCTCGGCTCAGCCCCTTATGTCTCGGTTCCTACAGGGCCTCATGTCCAAACACCCTGTCCACCCTCCAGCGGCAGAATGGGACCTTAATGTGGTGCTCTTACAACTCATTCCATTTGAGCTTTTAGCTAACTGCCACCTTTGGTACCTCTCCTGGAAGGTTGCCTTCCTGGTAGCCCTCACATTAGCTTGCAGAGTTAGCAAGCTTCAGGCTCTGATGGCAGAACCCCCTTACATGAGGTTCTACAAGAACAGGGTGGTTCTCCACACACACCCTAGGTTTCTGCTGAAAGTGGGTGTCCTCATTCCACCTCAATCAGGAGATGGTGCTCTCCACCTTATTTCCCAGGCCTCACACCAGCAGGGTGGAGACTGTTCTCCATACTCTGGATTGCAAGAGAGCCCTGTCCTTTTACCTGCAATGGACCCAGGGCCACTGCAAAGCTCAACAACGTTTCGTATCCTATGACCCCAGCCGTCTGGGGCTCCCAGTAACTAAGTGAACTCTGTCCACTTGGGTGGCGGACTGCATTACCCTTGTCTATGAACAAGTGGGGATCCCACTAGAACAGAGGGTCATGGCACACTGCTTCAGTCATGGCTACTTCCGTGGCCAACCTGTATTCAGTCCGGAAATTTGCCAGCTGCCACCTGGTAGTTGGTCCATACTTTCGCAGCTCACTACTGCCTGGAGAGGGAGTTCCAACAATACAGCGCCTTCAGCCAGGCTGTACTCTGTAATCTTTTCAGGGTGTAGGCAACTCCTGCCTTCTGATCTTTCTGTGTTCAGGCTACTGGAGTGCTGGTGTTCACTGGACACTGGGGTCTTGGCGAGAGTCTCTCCCATGGGACTCGACTGCTGCTGGTCACAGCTTTCTCTTTGCAGTTTGCCATGGTATTTTTCTTTTGGTTACAGGTTTTTAGTAGCCTGTAGCTGGGGAGTCCCATATGTGAGGACTTGACTTCCTGCTTGTTCCCAGAGAAAGCGTAGTTACTCACCTGTAACAGGTGTACTCTGGAGACAGCAGGAATCAGTCCTCACAACCCTCCCTCCCCTTGGAGTTGCTTCTTTACCATCTTATATTTTAGCCATCTTAGCTATGTCATTAGTCTGAGACAAGATGGCTTCCTTGAAAGCTGGGGAGATGCTTCTGCAGGGGCTCCATTGGCGCCGACGTCACCCATATGTGAGGGCTGATTCCTGCTGTCCCCGGAGAACAACTGTTACAGGTGAGTAACTATGCTTTATTGTAAGCAGCAATTTTTCTGCCTAAATGATCGATATGTACAAAAAATGTAATAACTTTCTCTAATATAAAGGGCAGTCAAGTATCCATGGCCCTCTTTCAATACATGCCAGTATATATATCCATTATTGCCCCTTATGACTGCTTTCTTTTTTTTTTTAACAAAAAAGCAAGTGCCATCTTTAAGACCCAATATAAATGCTTGACAAGGAGAGATCTATGCATAAAAAATATTTTTGGCTCACTTATAATCAGTAGTTACAGGAAACAGTGATTTGCCTGTGACCGCTGTTTAGCAGTTATAAAAACACTATGGGAGCTGTGCCTTTGGCAGTGTGAGGAGAAGGAGAGGAGAAAGGGGTTGCCATCTGCCCCACCGGACTGGCTTACTGTGAGTGCTGCTTGTTTCCTGAAGTTCCTGACAGGCACTCTGAGGACTGCCTGCCTCAGCAGAGTTCCCCTGCTGTTTAAAATGCTGTGTTTGCTACACATGGCCACGTGTCATGGCCTGCGGGTCATGCTCCAGAGGGGCATGACATGTCCCTTCAGCAGCCTCTTGGCAGCCCTCGGTAGAAACTTGTGTCACTAAGGGTTCAGTGTATGATGGGGAAATGAAAAGATAAGGGTAGCATCAATGTGGACTCCACGGCGATGACGCCAGATAAAATTACTGGACCTATTGGTAGACACTTAGTTCCCATTTTGTCAAGTCTGTTAGAACACCGGAAGGAGCTTCTTTAAGCTCTGGTGGTAGGACACTTTCGCCACACCCTTTATCGCCCTTGTCATCCACATTATAGGACAGAGGGTCTTCTGCATTTGGTGGGGGGGAGGGGGGGGGAGGCTGGCCCCTTAGTCCCGATGCTTAAGTCTGTAGCTCTGCCAAAAGTGATGGATGTTACGGTTTCGCCCCTTGAGGGAGAAATTCGCAGGATTGCTCTTAAACTGTCTACAACAGTTTCCTCTCCATGTAATTTTACATGGGGGGAGCAGAGGAAAAATTAAGTGAATTAGATAATAAGGTTGTATTGTTGGAAACATCAGTGGCACGGGTTGACTCTCAGGTACAGACCCCTATGGCCTGTAATGTAGCTTATATAAAGGACTCACTGGTGGTTCATGCCAGGTTAGAGTCCCTGAGAATGCTTCCTGTGGAAAACATTTGCGTATTTTAAACTTTCCTGTTACACATCTTCTCTTCCTGGAGATTCTTCTCAAAAAGTATTTTGTGGAGGTCCAGAATCTTCAGGACCCAATAGACGTTGCCCAGATTTACTATATTCCACCAAGAAAGCACTTGGCTGCTTGGGTGCATACGGAGAGGAATGGCTAGCAGAAAAAAGGAGGTGATAGTACCTCTGTATAAGTCCTTGGTGCAACCTCATTTGGAGTATTGTGTGCAATTCTGGAGACCACACCTTCAAAAGGATATAAACAGGATGGAGTCAGTACAGAGGGTGGCTACTAAAATGGTTAGTGGTCTTCATTATAAAGCATATGTGGACAGACTTAAGGATCTTAATATGTACGTATTAGAGGAAAGGTGGGATAGAGGTGATATGATTGAGAATTTTAAATACCTCCGTGGCATAAATGCACAGGGGGAGAGCCTCTTTCGAATGAAAGCAAGTACTGCTATGAGGGGACATGGGATGAGGGTGAAAGGGGATAGATTCAGGAGTGATACGCGGAAATATTTCTTTACGGAAAGAGTGGTGGATCCATGGAATAGTCTCCCAGTGGAGGTGGTATCTGAATTCAAAAAAAGCAGGGGACAAATACAGAGGATCGTTAAAGGAAAAAAGGGGACTGTTGTAGTTGTTTCTTTGGTAGGACAGACTAGATAGGCCATGTGGTCTTTTTCTGTCATCATTTTCCTATGTTTCTAATTTGGGAGAAGGTGATTTTGATGTTTGTCACCCACCAGTAAGCCAGAATTTAACTACTTTCTTGGAGGATTTGGCAGATATAATTAGCAAACAAAATATCTTAATGGTTGTTTTTGGGTCAGAGTTTGTGAAGATAAAAATCTTGAAACTTCCCTTTAAACATAAAGATGCTCTGTTTTGTGAACAAAAGTTGAATGTTTTCCCTGATGTCACCCGGTCAAAAGAACATAAGATATGCCATACTGGGTCAGACCAAGGTCCATCAAGCCCAGTATCCTGTTTCCAACAGTGGCCAATCTCGGTCATACGTACCTAGCGGTTTCCCCAAAAGACACAGGTTCCACAATGCTTGTACTGGGTCAAGCATTGATAATCCTGGGTCCCTTCTTAATAATGGTTTATGGACCTTTCCTCCAGGAACTTGTCCAAACCTTTTTTAAACCCAGCTACACTAACAGCTTTTACTACATCCTCCGGTAACAAATTCCAGAGTTTGATTACACGTTGAGTGAAAAAATATTTTCTTTTTTATTTATTTAACAGCTTTTATATACCGCGCTATTTGTTATCAGTGTGGTTTACATTGAACAACATTACACTCAGACTTAGAGATCTAGTCCGAGTTTACAGGTAACAGGTAATAAAACAGTTAACTGGGGAATAATATACAGCAGTTAAACATTTAACAGAGGTAACTATTTACAGCGCTTTAGCATATGTTGAAAACTTTTATTAGTCTTAAATAGTTTACCCTGTAGCTTCATTGCATGTCCCCTAGTCTTTCTGTATTCTGATAACGTAAACAAGCGATCTACGTTTACCCGTTCCACTCCGTTCATTAATTTATAGACTTCTATTATATCTCCCCTCAGCCGTCTCTTTTCCAGGTTAAAGAGCCCTAACCTTTTTAGCCTTTCTTCATAGGAGTATCCTTCCATCCCCTTTACCATTTTGGTGGCTCTTCTCTGAACCTTTTCTAATAACGCTATATCTTTTATAAGATACAGCGACCAGAATTGCACACAATATTCAAGGTGCAGTCTCACCATGGAACGATATAGAGGCATTATAATAACTTTTGCTTTATTTTCCATTCCTTTCCTTATGATACCTAGCATTCTATTTGCTCTCTTGGCCGCCGCTGCACACTGGGCTGAGGGTTTTGTTATCCACAATGACATCTAAATCTTTTTCCTGGGTGGTGGTTCCTAATGTGGAACCTTGGATCATGTAACCATAGTTTGGGTTGTTCCTTATCGTTCCTCCAGCTTAGTCCTCCACATATGGGTAGTGCACCTCCTCCAGCAGCATGAAGACTGGACCAATCAAATTTCAGCATCACTGGAAACAGCCTCCTGGCCATCTCATCAACTCCAGTGTGTCCAGTCTTCATGCAGCAGGAAGATGTTAGTGAGCCGAGCTGGGCTCACTAGTTAGTTAGTTTAGATCTTTAATCTATAGCTAACCTTTTTGTGGGTTATTTTTAGTCCTATTAGGGCTTATTTTGATTTGATATTTAAGGGGGTACCTGTTTCTTTAAATTTTAGATTTCTAATCGGCACTCCGTAGGGGGGGGGGGGACCCGAGGGAGGTCTCTCTCCTGCCCAGCCTAAGCTGCTTGTTGTTGATTGCCCTTTCCAAGTTATCTCTTAGGATCTCTGCCCCAGGGCTATTCGGGGCAGAGCTCCTGCGGCGGCTGTACAGCAGCACCACTCCGGGGAGGTAAGGAGTGCGCTGGGGAAGTGCCGGTGAGTTCTCGCGGTAGAGTGCAGTACAAACGCTCTTTCTGTACGGAGCTCACTCGCCTCTGCTCTTCGCTGTTATTTTCTTTATTTTCTTTGTTTTTTCGTGGTGGTCCCGGGTCGCTAGAGCTGCGGGGTGGGGGAGGCCGTTTGCAGCGTTGGTTCTTCATTCGGGCTGTCTTTCCCGGCGCTGAGCAAAAGCGCGCCAAAAATTCTTCGCTGCCGCGGCTCCTTCAGTGTGCTGCACACGCGGCTGTCTCCTTTTCCCCGTAGCCGGGGCCAGCGAGGAAAGTATTTCCCCCCGACTTCTTTGCATTTGCTTTCATTTCTTTTCATTTGTTTGCACTTATTTTCTTTTCATTTAGTTCATTTGTTGGTTTTCTCGGAGTTTGACGGTTCCTCGGCGGGGGGGGGTCGCTGTTACTCCCCTGTTTCTTTCCTGTTTGAAGGGGCTGTCTCCTACTCAGCTGCTATTCCTGCTATAGGCAGCTTATGGGCAAACCATTATTGGGAACTACATAAAAAATACATAAAAAAATAAAATGAAATAAAATATTAACCTGAATCTCTGACTACTGGCAGCTGCCCAGATCCCAGCTTGGGCGCTGGTTCTTCTGGGACAGTGCGTTCTTTCCCTTCAGGTTCGAGGGGTCCCTTTGTTGCGCTTGCGGATCTGCGGGGTGCGGTTCCATGCCAGCGGGGTCCCTCTGTGTTATTTGTGGATCTCGGAGGGGCGCTGCAACGGAGACAGGCGTCTGTCACCGCTGTGCCTCTGTATCCCTCAGTATGGAGCAGCGCCTGGAGAGTTCCTTGGCCTCTTCGTCTCAGCCAGGTCCCGCCGCTGTGGAGTTGGAATCGCCCCTGGAGGGACCATCGGGGATGGCTTCTGCTGTTCCTTTGGCCGCAGGGGAGCAGGCAGACCTCGGGGGTGCTTTGCCCTTGGAGGACTTTTCTCCCGATTTCATTTTGCTGATGCATCAGGCGTTCTGTCGTAGGCGCCAGAGCATGGGTGTTGGGTCCCTTCCTGTTCCAGTAGGGGCCGCGCAGTCTACTGCAGCGGAGAGTGCGTTATCCGGCGTCAAAGCGCCCAAGTGACAGAGTCTACACGAACCCTTTCAGGCTGAGGCAGATTGGCCAGAGGGTGAGGATCCGGATTTGGACCTGGAAGCGGATGGGGAGGCCTTAGAGGAAGGCGAACTCCCTGAACCGGAGGATCAGGCTAAGATTATTCGTGTGTTTCGCCGGGAGGAGTTGCCCGCGCTCGTTGCTGAAGCGCTTCAAACTCTCGGCTTGGCTCCTGCGCCGCCGATCGAGGAAGCTGACGGTGCAGACCCCATCATTCTAGCGGTGCATCAAACTCAGGTGGTTTTTCCCATTCACAGGGTCATCGATCAGATGATTCAAGCAGATTGGGATACCCCTGAATCTGGTCTCAAGGGGGTGAAAGTCATGCGCAAGCTGTATCCTATGGCAGACAAAGACCTTGAGCGGTTCCGCTCTCCTAAAGTTGATGCGGCGGTTTCGGCTGTGACTAAGAAAACCACCATCCCTGTGGAAGGTAGTGCGGCGTTGAGAGAGCCGCAGGACAGGAAAATGGACGGTCTGTTGAAACAGTCCTTTGAGGCGAACGCGGTTGCGTTGCAGGCCTCCGTTTGTGGAGCTTGGGTTGCTCGTGCCTTTCTTCGCTGGGTTCAGCGGCTCAGACAGGCGCCGGCCTTGGAAGCCGATGAGTTAAGTGAGCTCCAGCGCTTGGAATCAGGTTCAGCGTATTTGGCGGATGTCCACTATGACCTTATCAGGGAGCTATCCAATAGCATGGCTTCCTTGGTGGCAATGCGCAGAGCCCTTTGGTTGAAGAATTGGGCGGCGGATGGTTCTTCCAAGTCGCGGCTAGGCAAGTTGCCCTTTAAGGGTAAGCTGTTGTTCGGTGAGGATCTTGACAAGTTGGTCAAGGATTTGGGGGAATCCAAGGGCGGTCGCCTGCCGGAGGATCGCCCCAAGAGAGGGAAGTCCCTTCCAACCCCTCGGGGTCAGTTTCGGGATTTTCGTAGGTTTCGATCACCCCGCTTTGGGGGGTTTCAGCGAGGTAGGTATGTCTCGAGGTCTTCGAGTTTTCCGGGCTTTCGAGGAGCCAGTAGAGGATTCGCAGCCGCAGCCCCTGCAACCGCTCGCAAGTCCCAATGAAGGGCAGCGGGTCCAGGCGGAGATCCCAGCGATCGGAGGGCGTCTTCGACACTTTCTCTCTGCTTGGGCCCAGATTACTTCCGATCGATGGGTTTTGGAGATCGTTCGGGACGGGTATGCCCTAGACTTGGCCAGGCCCCTGCTCGATTCCTTTGTGGCGTCTCCCTGCCGAGGAGCTCGGAAGACTGCTCAAGTCCGACAAACCCTCGATCGCCTGTTTCGGCTGGGAGCGGTGGTACCCGTTCCTCCGGCGGAATATGGTCTCGGAAGGTATTCCATTTATTTCGTGGTGCCAAAGAAGGATGGAGCTCTTCGTCCCATTTTAGATCTCAAAGGGGTGAATCGCTGCCTGCGGGTGCCGCACTTTCGGATGGAAACCCTACGATCCATACTTGTCGCCGTCCGCAGGGGCGAGTTTCTCACCTCTCTCGACCTTACGGAGGCTTATCTCCATATTCCTATTCGGAAGGCGCATCAGAAGTATCTCCGGTTCGCTCTACCGTGGAGTCACTTCCAGTTCCAAGCTTTGCCCTTCGGCCTGGCAACCGCTCCTCGAGTGTTCACCAAAATCATGGTGGTCGTGGCAGCGGCGTTGCGCAAGAAAGGGGTGCTGGTTCATCCCTATCTGGACGATTGGTTGATTCGCGGAAAATCTCGATCGGAGAGCATGTCGGCGACAGCACAAGTCGTAGGGCTACTACAGTCCCTCGGCTGGGTAGTCAACCCGAACAAGAGTCACTTGGTCCCGACGCAGTCTCTCGAATATTTGGGGGTTCTCTTCGATACTCGCAGAGGCTCCATATTTCTGCCCGACCGCAGGGTGTTGGGTCTCCGGACTCTCGTACACCGGTTTCATCAAATCCCAGCTCCGTCGGCTTGGCACTACCTTCAGTTGCTGGGAACGATGGCGGCTTCCTTGGAGGTAGTGCCTTGGGCTCGCTTCCACATGCGGGCGCTCCAGAGGGCCTTGCTCCGTCGCTGGTCCAATCAGTCCGATTCCCTGAACAAACGTCTTCGCTGCCCGCCGGGGGTACGTCGGGACTTGAAATGGTGGCTTCGGCCGTCCTCGCTCCGCGCAGGGATGCCCTTGGAGCAGCCGGACTGGATTCCGCTGTTGACGGATGCCTGTCTGACGGGCTGGGGCGCGCACTGCGGCGCGCAAGTGACTCAGGGAGGAGAGCAGTTGGTCGATCAACCGCTTAGAGCTTCGGGCCGTACGGTTGGCGTTACAAAGCTTCGAGATCCAATTATCGCACCGAGCGGTGCGGGTTCTCTCTGACAATGCCGCGACCGTGGCATACATAAATCGGCAGGGCGGCACCGGAAGCATGGGCATGGAGGCGGAAGCCCGGGTGCTGTTCGAATGGATAGAGCCCCGGCTACAGGCCATATCGGCAGCGCACATTGACGGGAAGGACAACGTGACGGCGGATTTTCTCAGCAGAGTTCAGGTGGATGCCGGCGAATGGGAGCTCAATCCCAAAGTGTTCGAGCAAGTGGTTCTGCGTTGGGGTCAGCCGGTCATGGACCTAATGGCCACGTTTCGGTCGGCGAAGGCAGCTCGGTTCTTCAGTCGTCGGCGGGAACCGATGTCGGAAGGCATAGATGCTCTGTTGCAGGTCTGGCCCTCGAGGGGCCTTCTTTACGTCTTTCCCCCGTGGCCGCTTCTAGGGCGCGTGATTCAGCGTATCGAGTCTCACCGGGGTCGGGTGCTGTTAATAGCGCCGGATTGGCCCCGTCGTCCCTGGTATGCCGATCTGATGCGGTTAGTGGACGGATCCCCGTGGCATCTTCCCCTGGATCCAGATCTGTTGTGTCAGGGCCCTCTTCGCATGCCGCAAGTGGGGAGATTCTCTCTTACGGCCTGGCTATTGAAAGGGCGCGGCTAAGGAAGAAGGGTTATTCGAAAGCGGTCGTAACGACTTTACTTCAAGCACGTAAGAGGTCCACTTCGCTGGCTTATGTCCGAGTATGGCGTATTTTTGAGGATTGGTGTTCCCGGCGTCAGGTTCGGGCAGCTACGGCCTCTCTCCCGGTGATGCTAGATTTTTTACAAGACGGGTTTGCCAAAGGTTTGGCCGCCAGTTCCTTGCGGGTGCAGTTGGCGGCACTTTCATGCTACAGAGGTAAAGTTCAGGGCGTAGCACTGGGTGCCCATACTGATGTGGTACGCTTCTTGAGGGCGGTTTCTCGACTGCGCCCGGCTCGCAGGATTTCTATCCCTTCGTGGGATCTCAACTTGGTCTTGCGTGCTCTCAGTGCTGCTCCCTTTGAGCCTCTCTCTCGGAGTTCGGTGAAGGATTTGACCCTTAAGACGGTGTTCTTAGTGGCGATTTGTTCGGCACGACGCATTTCCGAGCTTCAGGCTCTTTCTTGCAGGGAGCCCTTCCTTTCTTTCTCCGACCAAAAGGTGGTGCTGCGGCCAGTGCCTTCCTTTTTGCCTAAGGTGTCTTCTCCCTTTCATTTGAATCAGGTGGTGTCGCTCCCAGTGTTTCCCGCGTCGGGGGAACAGTCTTCCGATCATGGTCTTAGTCGCTTGGACCTTAAGAGAGTTTTGCGTCGATATTTGAAGGTCACCAGCGCTTTCCGCAAGTCGGATCGTTTGTTTGTTCTGTTTGGAGGTCCTCGAAAAGGTGAGGCGGCGGCGAAAGCCTCCATTGCTCGGTGGATTAAAGAGGCGATTGGCTCGGCCTATCTGTTGCAGGGTCGGGTGCCGCCCGTCGGTCTGCGGGCTCATTCTACCAGAGCACATGCGGCGTCTTGGGCGGAGTTTAGCTTGGTTTCGCCGGTGGAAATCTGTAAGGCGGCAACATGGTCTTCTCTGCACACTTTCAGTAAGCACTATCGACTTGATGTCTTGGCGGCGGGTGATGCCGGTTTTGGTTCCGCGGTTTTGCGTGCCTGCTGGAAAACTCCCGCCCGATAGGCTGCTTTGCTACATCCCATACGTGGAGGACTAAGCTGGAGGAACGATAAGGAAATAGTAATTACACTTACCTGGTAATTGTAGTTCCTTGAGAGACGACAGCTTAGTCCTCCTTCCCTCCCTCTGGTGTTTTGGCTCGGCACGCCTTTGGTTCAGAGGTCGCTATTCACAGGTGAGTGTGTCTATTGTTTCCTTCTTTTTTTCTCTGTCTGCTTATGCTGCGGCAGGCGCGGGGCATACTGTTTGAGTTCTTTTTCAATTGGCTACTATGTTCAAAAAAAAAAACTTTTATCATATTCAACGGCTGCATTAAGCAAAAAAAAAAAATAATAATAATAAAATAAAGAGGTATTTATTATAATAGTGGTTTATCTTCTTAAAGGTTAGCTATTTCTTTGAGTTTGCTTTGACAGTAGTTCACTGGAGTTGATGAGATGGCCAGGAGGCTGTTTCCAGTGATGCTGAAATTTGATTGGTCCAGTCTTCATGCTGCAGGAGGAGGTGCACTACCCATACGTGGAGGACTAAGCTGTCGTCTCTCAAGGAACTACAATTACCAGGTAAGTGTAATTACTATTTCTTCCCTAGGTGCATAACTTTGTACTTGTCCACATTAAATTTCATCTGCCATTTTGATGCCCAGTCTTCCAATTTATCAAGATCCTCTTGCAATTTTCCACAATCCTCTTGGGTTTTAACAACTTTAAATAGTTTTGTGTCATCTGCAAATTTGATAACCTCACTCGTTATTCCCTTTTCCAGGTCATTTATGAATATGTCAAAAAGCAGCGGACCCAGCACAGATCCCTGGGGTACACCCCTATTCACCTTTCTCCATTGGAAAAATTGGCCATTTAGCCCTACCCTCTGCTTTCTATCTTTTAACCAGTTCCTGATCCATAATACGGTAGTACACTGCCTCCTATCCCATGACTCTTTAGTTTTGCCAAAAGTCTCTGATGAGGGACCTTGTCAAAGGCTTTCTGAAAGTCCAGATACACTATATCAACCGACTCACCTTTGTCCACCTGTTTATTCACACCTTCAAAAAAACATAACAGATTAGTAAGACAAGATCTTCCTTGTCTAAAGCCATGTTGGCTGTCTCCCATTAGGCCATGACTATCTACATGCTGAGTAATTTTGTTCTTTATGATGGTTTCTACCATTTTTCCCGGTACTGATGTGAGGCTCACCGGTCTGTAGTTTCCCGGATCACCCCTGGAACCCTTTTTAAAAATTGGCGTTACATTGGCGATCCTCCAATCTTCAGGTATTACAGATGATTTTAATGAAAGTTCACAGATTACTAATAGCAGGTCTGCAATCTCATATTTCAGTTCTTTCAACACCCTTGGATGTATACCATCCAGCCCAGGTGATTTGCTACTCTTCAGTTTATCTAATTTATATTTCCTTCAATTCTTCCACCCCTTTAAATACCACTTCAGTCATGGGTAACAACCCTACATCTTCCTCAGTAAAGACTGAAGCAAAAAATTCATTCAGTCTCTGCGCTATCGCCTTGTTGCCTCTTAGTGCCCCTTTAACCCCTCTATCATCTAATGGACCAACTGACCCTCTCACAGGTTTTTTGCTACGAATGTACTTGAAAAAGTCTTTATTTTGCGTTTTTGCTTCCCCAGCAAGCTTCTTCTCAAATTCTCCTTTTGTCTGCCTTATCAATGCCTTGCATTTGACTTGCCAATGCTTGTGCTGTTTCCAGGTTTCGTCGTTTGGCTCTTTTTTCCATTTCCTGAAAGATGCTTTTTTGGCAACAACAGCCTCTCTGACCTCACCTTTAAACTATGCTGGCAGTTTTTTGGACTTACTTCCACTTTTCTTAAAGCGTGGAATACAGCTGGTCTGAGCTTCCAAGATGGTATTTTTCAACAACACCCATGCTTGATGTAAGTCTTTAACCTTTGCAACTGCTCCTTTTAGGTTTTTTTTAACCATTTTCCTCATTTTATCATAGTCTCCCTTTCGAAAGTTAAAAGGTAGTGCTGTGGATTTCCTTACTATCCCTCCTCCACTAATTAAATCAAATGCGATCATGCTATGATCACTATTGCTAAGTGGCCCCAACACCCTTTTCTCTTGCACTAGATCTGGTGTTCCACTAAGGACTAGCTCCAATATGGCTTCCCCTCTGGTAGGTTCATGAACCAGCTGCTCCAAGAAGCAGTCATTTATTTCATCTAGGAACTTTATCTCCCTAGCATGTCCTGCCGTGACACTGACCCAGTCGATACTGGGGTGATTGAAATCACCCATTATTATTACTGCGCTGTAACTTTTGTTAGCTTCCTTGATTTCTTTGAGCATTTCATCATCCATTTGTTCATTCTGGCCAGGCGGTCGATAGTACACTGCCATCGCCTTCCCCTTACAAGTCCGGAGGAAGCAATTCTTAGAACTAAGACAGAGGGTTTTGGAGCTGGGAGCCAACTTTTACCTTAGATTTCCGTGTCTCTCATTTTCAAAACTTTTGGGTAGACAGGAAAAGTAAAGATGCTGCAGTGGGTCATAGTTAACGATATATTCTCCAGGACCAAGCAGGAAGTCAGTCCTCACTTATGAGTGACGTCAGCCGACGGAGCCCTCGCAGAGCAATTTTCCCCAGCTTTCGCAGAAAGCCTTTGGGAATTGCAGCGCGCATGCGCGGTCCCCTTCCCGCCCAGGGATGCCATCTTGCTCAGTCTTCTTTTTTCCGCGGAGCCCTACAGACGTGTCTGTTAACGCCGCTGAAAAGTTGATTTCTTTGATTTCTTTTCGTTAAAAAAAAAAAAAATTTTCTCGGTTCGTGTGTTCCTCTTCCCGCCGGGTCTCGATATCCCCTATCGGGCCCGTTTACGTTTTAATTTTTTTCCAACTGGCGGTCCCGCCACTTTTCTCTTCATCCCTGGCATCGCGGTCGTTCGACCTTGCAGGGGCCCTTTTTCCCCTGATGGCTGCCAGCGGTTTTAAAAAGTGTGATCGCTGTGTCAGGCTCATGTCTCTTACTGACACGCATGACTGCTGCCTCCGCTGCCTTGGGGCCGAGCATGACCCTATAAGCTGCGGCCCGTGCAGCAAGATGTCCTCGAAGGCGCTGAGGAGTCGGCAGTCGCAGAGGGACCGGATCTTCTCTGACTCCACGCGGACCTCGTCAGAGGCCTCTACGCCTCGTGGCTCCGGTTCGGAGCATCGTAGGAGTTCTTCTGAACGGGGCTCCCCCAGCCGGGAACACCGGCGGGAGAAGCGGCCCGCAAGGGTGGATCTGGGCGGCGAAACTGGTCCTTCGAGGGCCAGGTCGCTTAGCCCGGTCCAGCTCCCCGGGCCCTCAAAGGAGGAGAAGCCTTCGAAGGTCCCTCGTCTCGAAGTGGAGTCGCCTAGGCACGTGAGTGATATAGTCCTCCTGGACTCCCCCACGGATGAGCCGACGTCGGGCCTGACGCCGTCACGGCCCGATTCGACGGCTGCTGGGTCTTCTGAGCTTGATCTCAGATTGACGACCTTGGAGCGCAGTATATCTGCCTTCATGGACCAGCAGCAGGCATGGATCACCGGCCTCGCCAGTGCATCTGCCCCGACCACCGGGACGTCGACGCCCAAGTCGACCCCGGAGGCCAAGCCGATCCTCAAGTCCATACGTGCTCGATTCGATCCTCGGCCTAGATCTCCTTCTGCTTCCCGTTCGGGACCGAGGTCCTCGACGCCGGCCTCGGTGTCGGGGCAGAGGTCCCCGGGTCCCGCCCCCGCGGAACCTCTCGATTCCTCCTCGGAGGAGTCGGGCTGGGACAAGGAGGAGGACGAGTCACCCGGTTCTTTTCAGACTCGGTGCATCCCCTCCGATTCGCCCGAGTCGGAGCCTTGGAGGCGGTCCCCTCCGGAGGATACCTGGTTCTCCGATTTCGTGAGGGATATGGCCAAAGCGTTGGCCTTCCCCGCGGATCCGGAGGAGGAACCCCGAGCCGAAGAGCTCGAGGCCCTTCAATACGACTCCCCCCCGAGGGAGGCCTTCACTGTACCGGTTCCCCCGATGCTGGAGCGGCTTCTCCTCCGCATGTGGGAGAGCCCCGCCTCGACGCCAGTGTTGAGCAAGCGGATCGATTCCATATATCGAGTCCGCAAGAGCCCCGGGTTCCAGAAGGCGCAACTTCCGCACCACTCCATGGTGGTGGAGTCGGCCATGCATCGACTTAAGAGTCAAAAGATGCACTCCTCGGTGCCCCCGGGGAAGGAGGCCCGGAGCCTGGATGCCCTCGGTAGGAAGTGCTTCCAAGGCTCTATGCTTGCTTGTCGGGTCCAGACATATCAGCTGTACATGGGTATTGTCAGACGGCTGCCTGGGTGAGAATGTTCACAGTCTTGGCAAGTGCATATATCAATATGATTTGCAAGGGATTGTGGGAAATGCAGTCCATTCACTCCAGACACAGCTGCTCACAATAATTAGTTGTGCTTGAGTGTAAAGCCAATAAGATATTTATTTATGGGGTTATTTCTCCCAACCCAGATATGCTTGGTAGCACATAAAACAGGATACTTGCTTTCAGTGTTAAACTTAGAAAAACAAAATCAGGAAAACAACAGTTGAACTTGTCAGGCAATCAAAGCAAAAGAATAAAGACCTGGTTGGTAACAAACTGGTCTTTTCTGTAGGCTTTAGCTAATATTTTCTTAGCAGTGTTTCAAACAACAAGCAAAACCCACAAAGAAGGGAAAAACTGTTCTTTTCAGGTTAACTTCTTATATCTTCACACATAGACTCAGAAGTGATTCCCTCAGAGCTCATAAGCAATTAGGTAAGGCTCAATTGCTAGCAGTTATCCAGCTGAAACCCCTTAGCTGGCTTGCTTTCTACTGCGTGGCCCAAAATCCTACTCAGGAGCTTTTCTGAGTAGATTAAAGAACAAGTTTGTATTTCTTTGTGATGGTTGCTGTACTTTGTAACAGTAAATTACCAAAGGAGTTTAGACAGAGAGCAATCCATGTATTCACAGCCTATATCTAAGACTCCTCCCCCTTCTTCAACAATCATGGGTTCAATATCATGGATTGGCACAGAGGAATTTCTCAATGGAGCACTTTCAGGAGAATACTTGTTTCCCTGCTGTCTTTCAAGGTTATAGCTAGGGCATAGATCAGTGTTCATACCTGAGCTTCCATTGCTGTTAGAGTTCCTCTCTAAATAGCCTGGCCAGTATGTAGTCCAGTTCTTATGTCCAGCCTTCCAATCCAGATCCCTGGACACTGGATCTCTCTTCACATACCTTCTGGCACGGGTCCTAGGGTCCCTTCCAAGTGCAGCCGTCTCCCTCACAGGTACCGTCTGGAGATGCCTAGCTCTGCAGCACCACTCCTCTGGTTTTCCCCAGTCCAATGGTGTACGCTGGCCTTTTGAATGTCTCCCAGTATACGTACTGCTCTGGACTCCTTTAGACCTCCCAAATGCTTTTCTCTTCTTTCTTCCAAAGGGTTTCTTGTCCTTTCTGTCCGTTCGCTCTGGCTTCTGCTTCTGATGATCCTCCAGATGATGAAGATGTCCAAGATGAGGATATCCAAGCTGATCCTGAGGATAAGGATTCTGAGGATCTCCCAGATGAAACTGAGGATAATTCTCTGTAGAATAAACTCTACCTTTATTCAGCTTAGATGAGTGCTCCACCCTAGCACAGCACAGCTGTGCTGAATCAGGCCCTGCCCTTTGAGATGAGTGCTTGGGGATTACCTCATAGCCCTCTTGATTGAACACACGTTTCCTCACTTCAGCTCCTCTAATGGCTGTTGGAAACCTGGTGCATTCTGGGACTGGTAGTCTTTTATGGGAAAATTCTGTTTTCTTATTTCTACCAGAACTGACAGGTTGCTTGTTCAGAGTCACTTCACCTTTTCTATAGCTCCTTCCTGAGCTATGATAAGCTTCCTTATCACAGTATGTACCTCCGAGACCTGGCGAAAGAACTTCAGGGTTTCTCGGCCGGTCTCTCCGAGGAACCCTTGCAGCGGTTCCAAGCCTTGTCCTCCGGGATTCGAGAGTGTTCGAAGTTTATTTCTTGAGCGGCCTATGATGGCTTCGAGGCCTCGGCCCGAGTAGCTGGAGCCGGCATCGGGGCTCGCCGCCAGGCTTGGCTTCAGTCATCCGACCTCGAGCCCTGGGTGCAGGACAAGTTGGTCGATGTCCCTTGCAGAGGGGAAAACCTCTTCGGCAAACCCATGGCCGAAAAGGTGGCGGAGCTCGAGTCGGAGACTCTCACCAGGACTCGCCTTTCTAGAAAGTCCTCTGCCCCTTCACAGAAGAAGAAGGGCTCGGGGAAAAGGCCTTTTTACCCGAGGAAAGTGTTTGCTTATACGCATCACCTAACACAATACCCGGCCACAACCCCTCTTCAAGGGCAGCGGCCTAGGGGACAGGGTAACGGATCCCGGAAGCAGAAAGCCCCCAAACCCGCCACGCAGGCCCCAGCCCAGGAGGGCGGGGTTTTTTGACTATGCCAGCATAGCCCCTCCCCCTCAGGGGCTTTCGGCCGGCACGGGGGGTCGGCTGACCCACTTCGCTCACAGGTGGTCCGCCATAACATCCGAGGCCTGGGTATTGCAGGTGGTTCAAGAAGGCTACCTCCTCCATTTTCACCAGGTGCCTCCCCCCTACTTCCCAGGGGAGCCTCCCAGACCCCCTCTGCACAGGGACTTGCTCCTTCGGGAGCTGCGAAATCTGCTTCAAGAACGGGCGGTGGAGCCCGTGCCCCAACACTGCTGGGGTCACGGGTTTTACTCGAGGTACTTCCTGGTTCCAAAGAGAACAGGAGGCCTCAGGCCCATTCTAGACCTACGCAACCTCAACAAGTTCCTGCAGCGGGAAAGGTTCAAGATGCTTACCCTTGGAACCCTGCTGCCTTACCTCCAGCGGGGAGATTGGCTATGCTCCTTGGATCTAAAGGATGCTTATACCCACATCCTTATTCATCCGAACCACCGGCAGTACCTAAGGTTTGTGGTGGCGGGGAAGCATTATCAGTACCGAGTACTGCCCTTTGGCCTGTCCTCCGCCCCCAGGGTGTTCACGAAGTGCCTGGCAGTGGTGGCCGCCTTCCTAAGGCTTCAAGGCCTCTTCGTCTTCCCGTACCTGGACGACTGGCTCATCCGGGCATCGTCTGCTCCGGAGGTCGCCCAGGCCACCCAACGTACGGTGGCCCTGCTTCAGCACTTGGGCTTCATCATAAACTTCGAAAAGTCCGCTTTGCTCCCCTCTCAGGTCTTCGAGTTCATAGGGGCGCGGCTGGACACTCGGCAGGCGCGTGCCTTCTTGCCTCCGGAAAGGGCCAACCGGCTCACAGCTCTAGCCGGCAGGTTCAGCGGCAGGTCGCCGGCCTCGGCCAGACAGTTCCTGCAGCTACTCGGACACATGGCCTCCACGGTCCATGTCACTCCGAACGCCCGTCTACATATGCGGCCTGCGTAATGGAGCCTTCGCACTCAGTGGCGTCAGGCCACAGGGAGGCTGTCGGACCTGATACAAATTTCCGCCCGCCTGGTCTCCTCCCTGCAATGGTGGCTTCACCTGCCCAACCTAGTGCTCGGCATGCCATTTCAGTCTCACCCACCGTCCCGGGTGCTCACGACAGATGCCTCTCTCCTGGGATGGGGGGCGCATTGTCGAGGGACATGCACTCAGGGCCTTTGGACGCCTTGGGAGGCTGCCCAGCAGATAAACTTCCTGGAGCTCCGGGTGATCCGCCTAGCTCTGCGGGCCTTCTCTCACCTGACGTTCGGCCAGTCCGTACTGGTGCAGACGGACAATCAGGTTGCAATGTTCTACGTGAACAAACAGGGGGGCACAGGCTCCCTCCTTCTATGTCGGGAAGCCCGGAGGCTGTGCTCTTGGGCTGTCGATCACGACATCCTCCTCAAAGCGGTTTACCTGCCAGAGCAGGACAACTGCCTGGCGGACAAGCTGAGCCGGATGCTGCTACCGCACAAGTGGAAACTGAACCCCGAGGTGGTCCAGCAGATCTTCCGCCCGTGGGGCGCTCCCACTGTGGATCTTTTTGTCAGTCCCCTGAACAGGCAGCTGCCCAGATTCTGCTCCCGGCACCCCCATCCTTCTCGGGAGGCGCCGGATGCTTTCCTCATCCCGTGGTCCACGGGTCTGCTGTATGCATTCCCTCCTACGCCACTGGTGGCCTGGACATTGTTCAAAGTTGTCCAGGACAGGGCCTCCGTGATCCTGGTGGCGCCTCGGTGGCCGAGACAGCCGTGGTTCCCCCTACTACTACATCTAGCAGTGGACACCCCTCTTCCTCTGGGGTTCCACCCCGACCTCCTAACCCAGGATCGGGGCACTCTTCTGCACCCCAACCTCCAGGCCCTACAGCTGACGGCCTGGCTGCTGAAAGGGTAATCCTAGCTCCGCTACGGCTAGCCCCGGAGGTGGAAGCCGTCGTCCTAGCTTCTCGGCGTCCTTCCACCCGGAAGTCATACGCCCTCAAATGGCGTCGCTTCTCGGTCTAGTGTTCTCAGCGGTCTGAGGACCCCTTCGCCTGTTTAGTATCGGTGGTGCTGCAATACTTGCTTCACCTCTCCGACCTAGGTCTCAAATCCAACTCTGTCAGAGTCCACCTCAGTGCTCTCTCTGCGCATCATTCACCGGTTGAGGGCAGGCCTCTCTCCTCGCACCCTTTGGTGGCGTGCTTTCTCAGAGGCCTCCTTCTGCTTAAACCTCCGTTGCGCCCCCCAGCCCCCGACTGGGACCTCAACGTGGTTCTGCAAAGGCTTACCTGTCCGCCTTTTGAGCCCATGGCTACCTGCCCTCCCCGTTTTCTCTCCTGGAAAACTCTCTTCTTGGTGGCCCTCACTTCCGCGAGGCGCGTGAGTGAGCTACAAGCCCTAGTGTCGGAGCCTCCGTACACTAGGTTCTACAAGAATAGGGTTGTACTGCGGACCCACCCTAAGTTCCTTCCGAAAGTGGTCTCCCACTTCCACATCAACCAGGAGGTGGTTCTTCCGACCTTTTTTCCCAGGCCGCACGCCAGCCGAGCGGAAACTGTGCTGCACACCCTGGACTGTAGAAGAGCCTTATCCTTCTACCTTGACCGTACGCGAGAGCATAGGAAAGCCGTCCAGCTTTTCGTATCTTTTGACCCCAATCGGTTGGGGGTACCTGTCTCTGTCCTCCTGGATAGCCGACTGTATCGCCTGGTCTTACGGGGCAGCCGGTCTCTCCTTGGAGAGTCGTGTCACGGCTCATCGGGTCAGGGCGAAGGCCGCGTCGGTGGCTCATCTCCGCTCTGTTCCATTGGCAGACATCTGCCGGGCCGCTACTTGGTCTTCAGGCCAGACCTTTGCTGCTCATTACTGCCTTGAAAGGGAGTCCCGCAGGGACAGCGCTTTCAGCCAGGCAGTTCTCCACAATCTCTTTGAGGTTTAGGCAACTCCTCCCTCTGGCCCTAGTGTTGGGCTACCGGCCGGATTCGTATTCAGAGAAGACTCTTTCCCTCTGTACTGTTGAGCTTGAGGGAGCTCTTTTAGACTTGAGGTCTCCGGTAGCCTTAAGCTTGGGAGTCCCATAAGTGAGGACTGACTTCCTGCTTGGTCCTGGAGAAAGAGTAGTTACTCACCTGTAACTGGTGTTCTCCAGGAGCAGCAGTAATCAGTCCTCACTACCCTCCCTCCTCCCCTGGAGTTGCAGTCATTCTTATTGCATATTTGCTAACTTTTGCTGTCTTTCCGCTATGTCATCAGACTGAGCAAGATGGCATCCCTGGGCGGGAAGGGGACCGCGCATGCGCGCTGCAATTCCCAAAGGCTTTCTGTGAAAGCTGGGGAAAATTGCTCCGCGAGGGCTCCGTCGGCTGACGTCACCCATAAGTGAGGACTGATTCCTGCTGCTCCTGGAGAACACCTGTTACAGGTGAGTAACTACTCTTACTCCTTAAATTAGAGTTGGTTGCACTTTCTTTTCCTAGTGTTTTATTTCTTAGAGTATGTTCAGGTGCTTCTCCCTAGATGTGGGCTTTACCATTCTAACTATTTAATTTGTCGCTGTGTTTTGAATTACATTGTTTCCTGTGTTAAATGGTTTTCCTTGTTTAAAGTGGAATGTAAATTTCAAAAATTTATAAATAAAAACAAAACAAAACAAAAAAACACACTGTGCATGTAATTCATATACGAAACCGGCCTCTGTGTCATCTAACAATAGAAAGCCCACTTCAAAGCTATAATGGGCAGGTTAAAACTGTTTTCAAAAATAGCATTGATTGCTGCCTGAAGTATAAAATATTATAACGGAGCCAATCAAACACAATGGATCCTAAGCAGGACGGCTCTTACTAATTCCTAACACAGATAGACTGCTTCATAATAACAGCTATACTCATACTCATGCCGTTTGGCACAAAAAGTTGGAAATATAAACGGTGTCAAGCGGTGAAAAGTAACAGTTGTAAGAGGAGACAGGCTAGTCTTCAAAGAGAAGGCAGCTGGTCTCTATGGCAATAATCACCAACAAATCCATAAAAAAACTTTTAAACAGATCAACAAGTCTGTTAGATCTATATGCTAATTGTCATCACCATCTTCTGTGTCAAAAGGGTAGCACAAAGCAATATTATCTTAAGTGCTTTAGCTCGTGCTTAATCAGTACTTACAATCAGCAGTGGTCTGCTGGGAACCACGGTGCAGTGATAGTAAGAGAGCTTTTTGCATGCAGTTTATATACAGATAACTAGCCGCTGGTGGTACTTTGCATTATCAGCCAGTGGCCAGTGATAATTTTAACTCCACCCCCTCTCTCCCCCCACCACCCCAAACCCCTTATTTTGACTGTTGTGTGAATCCCACAGGAAGGTCATCTTCTGCATGATCAAGAATAGAAGGTTAGATTGCTTGTAACATAGATGGAGGGTTTGTTGATATGGGGGGTGTAAATGCATGGCATATGAATGAAAGGATGGCTGGGAGGGAGTTCCACTAATGTAAAGGGGCTTGCATAAGGGTTTGAAAATATACTTTCAAAGGAAAGGTTATGTTGGGCTATGTTATGATTATGGTTAGAATGTGAAAACTTCAATTCTGAATGTCAAGTAGAGAAATCTAGTCTTTGGTCATGCCGGAAATGCATAAGTTGTAACATGGAATACTGGAGAACTGGAATCCCCAATTAGAAAGGAAACTCTTAACTTTAAGAAAATATAGTACAACATTACTACAGAAAATGCTCCTCAGTGATCTAGAACATACTAAACTGAAGAGGAAGTGGATCAGAAAATGCTATTGGATCTCATCTGCTGTCAGAAGGAAAGCAGAAGTGGCCACTCTTCTGCATAAAACCTTGATGTTACAAGTACAAACTGCATCTATTCAACATAGCAGCAAACTGCCCACTGAGAATATCTTGGTCAAACTCAGCAGCAAGAAGTTCTTCCCTTTTGAAGCAAGGAGCTCTCTTCCCTCTTAGAGACCAATGCAGTCAAACTTATTCCATCAGGAGAAAAGAACAGGAATTTTTCTCCCAAGTATTTCCTGGTTACGAAGAACCAGAAGTATTCCATCCCATTCTCGACCTCAGGGTCTTGAACAAACATCTAGTTCAAGAAAAGTTCAAGATGGTTTCCTTGGGCACTTTGATCCCTTGTCTCCAAAAAAAATTAAACTCAAACCCCAAGAAGCCAGACTCTTCATGCAGTGCAATGCTAGAGAAATAGATGCAGCAATGCCTTCCCATACTGTGCAAAATATAAAAATAGCAGATATAAATTTTAAAAACGAACAAGTTCTTTTTTCTAACTTTGTTGTCTGGTCATTTAATTTTTCTACTTGTGTTGGTCCCAATCTCTAGTTTCTGCTTTTTTCTGCCTTCTCTTAACTCTTTTCAGGGGCTTCTGTCCTGTCATTTTTCTCTCTCCTCTTCACTTCCTCTCTCTACCCTTTCTATCCAGCATCACCTATTCTGTTTCTCCACCCCCTTTCCATCCAGTATCTCTTCTCTGCCCTCCCAACCTCTATCCAGCATTGCAGTATCTCCCCACCTCATGTCCAGCATCTTCCCTTGGTCTTCCAGTATGTAGACTACAGAATACAGCTGCCCGGATCCTTACAGATTCCACTAGGTTTGATCACATCACCCTGCTTCTTATCCGGCTTCACTGGTTATCCGTCCATTTAGAGTCTATTACAAGATACTGACCATTGTCCATAAAACTGTTCACACCGGTACTCCACAATATCTGGCGAATCTAATCCATCATCACACCTCTCATCGTCTCTTGCGCTCTATCCATAACTATCCTCTATTCCTTCCATCTGCCTCTCAAGTGCATTAGGAGCTCTGCTTTCTTTTTCCTAGGCCTGGCATTGTGGAACTCGCTCCCCCACACTCTCTGCTCAGAGCTCTCTTTCAACAAATTCAAAGCTGCCCTAAAAATCTATCTCTTCCAATTAGCCTTCGGCCTCCCCACTAGTCTTCACTGACTGCCCTGGCATCCCTACCATTCCCTCTTCCCCCTCCAAGCCTGAATGTTCTTTCCCTCTGTCTTTCTAACCCTGTCTTATGATTTGATGGCATTCTATTTCTTTTCTTTAAAATACTTTATAGTTCCTGTATTTTGTAACTGCTCTGATGCACTAGCTTGAGCGGTCAATCAAGCACCATAGAAATTGGTTGGGTGGGAGGCAACAAAGAGTACAGGTAAATGGAGCTCACTCTGAGGAGAAGGATGTTACCAGTGGTGTGCCCCAGGGATCTGTCCTTGGTCCAATTCTTTTTAACATCTTTGTTAGTGATATAGCGGAAGGGCTGTCGGGTAAGGTTTGCCTCTTTGCGGATGATACCAAAATCTGCAATAGAGTAGACACCCAGGAAGGTATAGTTAACATGAGGAGGGATCTAGCTAAGCTTGAAGAATGGTCTAGAATTTGGCAGCTGGGATTTAATGTTAAAAAATGTAAGGTCATGCATTTGGGCTGCAGCAATCAAAGAGAGCAATATAGTATAGGGGGTGAAGTACTTTTGTCCACTAAAGAAGAGCAGGACCTAGGCGAGGTTGTGTCTGATGACCTTAAAGTAGCTAAACAGGTAGAAAAGGCGACGGCAAAAGCTAGAAAGATGCTTGGGTGCATACGGAGAGGAATGGCTAGCAGAAAAAAGGAGGTGATAGTGCCTCTGTATAAGTCTTTGGTCAATCTCATTTGGAGTATAGTGTGCAATTCTGGAGACCGCACCTTCAAAAGGATATAACCAGGATGGAGTCAGTACAGAGGGTGGCTACTAAAATGGTTAGTGATCTTCATTATAAAGCATATGAGGACAGACTTAACGATCTTAATATGTACACCTTAGGGGAAAGGTGGGATAGAGGTGATATGACTGAGATGTTTAAATACCTCCGTGGCATAAATGTACAGGGGGAGAGCCTCTTTCGATTGAAAGCAAGTTCTGCTACGAGGGGACATGGGATGAGAGTGAAGGGGGATAGATTCAGGAGTGATATACGGAAATATTTCTTTACGGAAAGAGTGGTGGATCCATGGAATAGTCTGCCAGTGGAGGTGGTAGAGATGAGGACAGTATCTGAATTCAAAAAAGCATGGGATAAACACAGAGGATCTCTAAAGGAAAAAAGGGGACTGTTGTAGTTGTTGATATGGAAGGACAGACTAGATAGGCCATGTAGTCTTTTTCTGTCATCATATTTCTATGTTTCTATAATAAAGATAAAGATGCTCTGTATTCAGCATCTCCATTCAGTCTCCATACCTCCCTGGTGTCATCTCTCCTTTTCACCCCTCTGCTCCCAGTATCCATCCTAAGCCTGTCCCATTCTCCAGGAACAAGCAGGAAGTCAGTCCTCACTTATGGATGACGTCGGCACTGACGGAGCCCGTGCGGGGCAATTCCCCAGCTTTCAAAGAAAGCCTTTGGGATTGCTACCATGCATGCGTGGTCCTCTTCCCGCCCAAGGGTGCCATCTTGCTCAGTCTCCCTTTTTCCACGGAGCCCTTCGGATGCACGTCTTCGTCCCTCGGAAAAGGTTTTCGTTTCCTCGCCTTAATAGGCTCTCATTTCTTTTTTCTGGTTGCACCGGTCCTCTACCCGTCCTTCCCTTGCTCTCTTTTGGAGCTTACGGGGATACCTTTTCTAAATTTTTTCTTCTCATCTTCGAACCCTTTTTTCTTCCCAACTGCTGGCCGTGTGGGTCTTTGACCTCGCAGGGGCCATTTTTGCCCCCATGGCCACCGGGTTTAAAAAATGCGATAGATGCTCTAGGACCATGTCACTTACGGACACTCATGACTGTTGTTAAGGTGTCTGAGAGCCGACCATGACCCAGAGCTCTGTTCGCTCTGTAAGAAAATGTCCTCTAAGGTCCTGCTCAGCTGTAAGCAGAAATCCGAAGACATTTTTCGAAAGGCTGCCTCGGAGTCTCCGGTGGCACCCTCAGTCGTCTCCCCTCCTGTGGGTTCTCCCCCTGAGGCACCGCATTCCAGGCGGCATTCTGACCAGGAGTCCCCGAGGTGGAACGGCGCAAAAAGAAGGCAGCTTTGAAGTCTCTGTCTGGGGCCTCTGACAAGCACGAGCGCTCGTGCGCTCGGTCGCTTAGCCCCCTTCGGCATTCCCAAGAGTCAGACGAGGAGCAACCCTGCAAGATACCTCGCAGAGAAATGGCCTCCATCGAAGGCGCCCAGTCTCCTGAGGGCCGTCCCGGTGAGGACCCCCTCTCCTCCTCAACGCCTGATCCGGTGACCCCAGTATCAGCATCCCAGGGCCCCACACCTACGTGGGAATCTTGTATGCTGGCACTGGTATGCAGCGTCTCTGTGTTCATTGCTTCCCAGCAGGCACTCACGGCCAGCTTTGCTGACTTGCGCCCGGAGACCGTGGGTCCATCGCGTGGGACACCCAAATCCATCCAGGAAACCCTCGAGAGCCATGGGTCTTGCTAGGCTCCTCGACGTCAGTCTCGCTTGCTCTCCCGTTCTTTGGGGACGAGATCGTCCAGGGCCTTCGGCTCCAGGCCGCCGACCATCAGACAGGGCGAACCGCCCGGCTCGGATCCCTCGACCAATTTCTCGTACTGGGAATCGGATGGGGACACATCCCCGGAGACCCGCACCCACTGGGATCTTCCGTTGGACGCCTCGCTGCCTGGTCTCCAGTGGCGTTCACCGCCTGAGGACACCTACTTTTTGGTGTTTATTCGGGACATGGCTCGGGCCCTCAACCTGGTCACCCAGGCCGAGGAAGACCCTCGTGCTGAAGAACTCGATATTCTTCAGTACGCGGCCCCGCCCAGCGGATCCCTCACCCTGCCTGTGCCGCAGATCCTCTCCCGGCTATTGCTCCACATGTGGGAGGCCCCGGCTTCAGTTCCCATTGTGAGCAACCGCCTTGACACAATGTGCAAGGTGCAGTGAGGACTAGGCTTCTGAAAGACCCAACTTCCACACACCTCGATGGTGGTGGAATCAGCCATGAGGAGGCAGAAAAGCCCAAAATCCCACTCATCGGTCCCGCAGGGCCGAGAATCGATAGCCCTTGATGCCCTGGGCCGCAAGGCCTATCAAGGATCCATGCTGTCTTGTCACATCCAGGCATACCAATTACACAGGTCTGCGACTAAAAAGCTGTTTGATTATTTTCATCTAATTTCCATGTATTTTGGTGTGCTGAAAACAAATAAAATATTGAAAAAACTCCTAGACGTCATGATTTGCCACAACATGCAAAATTGTCTTCAAATTTATCCATTTTTTTCAAATTACTATTAATTAAGTCAAATTACTATTAATTAATTCACATAAGTGCATTTAAGATATAAAATGCCAAAAAAAACTTATTATATTGGTGTGTTCCTCCGCAACTTGGCAAAAGAACTTGGAGGTTTCTCCGCGGGCCTCGAGGGTGAGCCCCTCGACAGGTTCTGCACCCTGTTGAAATCAGTGGCTGACTGCTCCAAGTATATCTCTCGAGCCTCCTATGATGGCTTCGTGACATCAGCTCGGGTGGCGGCCATGGGCATCGGAGCCTGCCGCCAGGCTTGGCTCCAATCTTTGGATTTGGAGCAGTGGGTGTAGGAGAAGCTCCTGGATGTGCCCTGCCTCAGCGAACAACTTTTTTGGTAAGCCGATGGAGGAGAAGGCTGTGGAGAGCAAGACAGAGTATGTCACTAGGACCCGTCTCTCCCTCAAGACCTCTACGCTGCCTCGGAAGAAGCAGCCTGCCAAGAAGCCCTTCTTCCCCAGGAAAGGCCTCCAGTACTGCGGCTACCTGCCATAACTGGCTACTCCCGCGCTGACCACCTCTGCGCAGGGGAAGCATGGCCAAACAGCAGCCAGTGGGGAGCTGCCTGCCCTGTTTCGCCCCATCATGGGTGCTTATCACCTTGGACACCTGGGTCCTCCAGGTCATCCGGGAGGGCTATCGCCTCCACTTCGACAGGCTTTCACCCCCTTTCTCCCCGGCGGAGCCCCCTCGACTCCCCGCACACCAGCTTTTGCTACAGCAGGAATTACACTCCCTCCTTGCCCAACGGGCAGTCGAGAAGGTCTCTCCCCACCTTCGAGGTTGGGACTTTTATTCCCGGTACTTCCTCATACCGAAAAAGACGGGGGTCTGTAGCCCATCCTCAACCTCCGCAGGCTAAACAAGTTCCTGGTGTGGGAGAAATTCAAGATGTTCTCTTGGCATGCTACTGCCCTTCCTCTGGCAGGGCGACTGGCTATGCTCCTTGGATCTAAAGGACGCTTACGCCCATATCTTGATCCACCCCCAACACAGGCAGTACCTGCGTTTCAGGGTGCAGGGAGAGCACTTCCAGTACAGGGTGCTCCCCTTCGGCCTTGCATCCGCCCCTCGGGTCTTCAAGAAGTGCCTTGTCATGGCTGCCACTCACCTTCGGCGCCAGGGCATGCCGGTGTTTCCCTACTTCAATGACTAGCTCGTTATGGGCTCCTCCATCAAGGAGGCCCGGTAAGTGATATTGCGCACTGTCCTCCTCTTGGAGAGCTTGGGGTTCTTGGTCAACTACCCAAAGTCTCACCTTGAGCCGGCACAGGCTCTCAAGTTCATCGGGGCGCACCTCGATACTCGGCAGGCCATGGCCTTCTTGCCGGTGGATCGCTCCACCCACCTCTGAGCTCTGGCGGCTCGCGTCCAAAGCGCCCACCAGGTCACCGCTCGGTCCATGCTACGTCTCTTGGGCCACATGGCCTCGACCGTGCATGTGGTGAATCACTCCCGCCTGCACATGCGGACGACCCAGTGGTGTCTCAGCTCCCAATGGAGTCAATCCCTCAGGGACCCCGTCAGGATTCTTCCCGACCTTCGTTTGTCCCTGAACTGATGACAAAACCCCCGCAACCTCCTGCGGGGATCGCCCTTCCAGACCCCACAGCACGATGTGGTACTGACCACGGATGCTTCCCTGTCAGGGTGGGGAGCCCATTGCGGGCCTCTCTGCACGTAGGGGCAGTGGTCGCCTGTGGAGGCTCAGCAGCAGATAAATCTGCTCGAGCTCTGGGCCATCCGGTGGACCCTGAGGGCCTTCGAGAATGTTCTCAGCGGGAAGTCGGTTCTGGTGCAGATGCAGACCGACAACCGATGTTCTACATCAACAAAAAGGGAGGCATGGGGTCACCCTCCTTTTGCAGGGAAGCAGTCGTCCTCTGCTCTTTTACCGCCCGGTGGAGGATGTCCCTCAAGGTGACGTACCTCCCGGGTCAGGAGAATAGCCTAGCGGACAGGCGCAGCTGAATCCTTCACCCCCACGAGTGGCACCTGGATCCCAGAATGGCAGGCTGTCTGTTTCTACGCTAGGGCACTCCAGCAACAGACCTCTTTGCCAGCCCCCAGAACACACAATTCCCTCGCTTCTGCAGCCCGGTGCCACACCCGGGCAGGGAGGGCCTCGATGCATTTCTCCTGGACTGATCCTCCAGTCTCCTATATGCATTCCCTCCTTTCCCCCTCATTGCATGGACTCTGTTCAAGGCTCAACGGGACGGGGCATCGCTGATTCTCTTGGCCCCCTCGTGGCCTTGGCAGCCTTGGTTCCCACTTCTGCTCCTGCTGTCATCAGAGCCTCCGATTCCCCTGGGATCTGCCAGGGACTTGCTGACACAGGTGGAGGGTCGCTACTGCACCCGAACCTACCCTCCCTATCCCTCACGGCCTGGCAACTGAACGTATTTTTCTTTTGGTTACAGGTTCTGTAGCTAGGGAGTCCCATAACTGAGGACTGACTTCCTGCTTGTTCCTGGAGAAAGCGTAGTTACTCACCTGTAACAGGTGTTCTCCAGGGACAGCAGGAATCAGTCCTCGCTACCCTCCCGCCTCCCCTGATGAGTTGCTGAATTTTGTCCTTCCTTTGCCATCTGCTTGGTAGGGCTTGAGCTAAGGGACCTGACTGAGCAAGGTGGCACCCTTGGGCAGGAAGAGGACTACGCATGTGTGGTAGCAATCCCAAAGGCTTTCTTTGAAAGCTGGGGATTTGCTCCGTACGGGCTCCGTCGGTGCTGACGTCACTCATAAATGAGGACTGATTCCTGCTGTCCCTGGAGAACACCTGTTATAGGTGAGTAATTACCCTTTTCTTTCCCCATACCAAATCTAGCATCTCCTCTTCCTACTATTTATTTAGTTTCTATCTCTTGCCTGTCCAGTAGCTCAAGGAGAGTTACAATCAGGTACAGTATGTAATTCCCTCTCCCCACAGGGCTTACAATCTACATAGTAACATAGTATATGATGGCAGATAAAGACCAGCACGGTCCATTTAGTCTGCCCAGCAAGGTGACGAGTAGGTGTGCCTGCCGCTCCGTGCAGGTCACCCCTCCCCATGTCTTTGTTTAGGGGTGTACCTACCGCTCCGTGCAGGTCACCTCTACTTGTTGAGATATCAAACAGTTAAGTTTATTTTGATTTTATCCTGTTTCTATAAAGGGATCCAATGTGTCTGTCTCATGCCATTTTGAATTCTGTCACTGTATTTGCCCCTACCACTTCCATAGAGAGGGCATTCCAAACATCCACCACCCTTTCAGTGAAAAAGTATTTCCTGACGTTGGCTTTCAGTTTACTCCCTTGCAGCAGCATGCTGAATTGCAAATGGATTGCAAATGAGCCTTAGCCTTCTACTTGGAGCAGTCTAAAGCCCTTAGAAAGACCTCCAGCCTTTCATTTCTTTTGACCCCAATAATCCTAGGACTGCCATTACCTACACCATCCAATTGGCTAAAAGGCTATTTCTTCGTGGACAGGCAGGATATAATCAGCCACACAGATGGGTGTTGTCATCCTTGGTGGCACTATGCCAGACTTTCTCTCCCAGAGCCCAAAAGAATTCAGAAAACTCTTCTGGGCACGTGCAAGTGAGCCCCTTAGTATGCCCGTTGCTCAGTCTGTTTCATCTGCCTGGCCAAGCAGGATGGAATTTGCTCTCCTTTTATTTATTTTTATTTTAAAGTTTTCTTCTTTTAAAATTCCCTTATTTTTGTTTGACTCTTCATGCAGCTTAGATACAAATAAGCTGCGACTCCCAAGGGACCCAGTATCTTAGGGATATGATTTTTCTCTACGAGAGAACCACTAAGCACAAACTTCCAAGGGGGCCCAGACCAAAAACCTGAATAGAAAATTCTTCATCAAGCAGCTCAAACTCCCAAGGGGGCCCAGAATCAGCTAAGATGGGGAAGCTGTAAAACAAGAGGGCATAACATGACGCTGCAAAGTGGAAAATTGAAAGGCAATGTTAGGAAATACTTTTTCACTGAGAGGGTGGTGGATGCTTGGAATGCCCTCCCGATGGAGGTGGTGGGGGAAAATACAGTGACACAATTCAAAATGGCATGGGACAGACACAATGGCTCCATTTATAGCAACAGAATAAAATCAAAATAAACTGAACCATCTAACTTCTCAACAAAGAGGGGTGTCCTGCATGGAGCGGTGGGTTCACCCCTAAACAAAGACATGGGGAGGGGTGGCCTGCACAGAGTGGCACCTACTCCTGCCATCTTACTCCGACCATCTTACTGGGCAGACTACATGGACCATACTGGTCTATCTCCAGGAACAAGCAGGAATGAGTCTTCACATATGGGGTACGTCGGTACCGACAGAGTCTGCGCGGGAACGCTCCCCAGCGTCCAATCAGAACGCTTTTGGAAGCACCCCAACACGCCTGCGTGCTGCCTTCCCACCTTTCCCAACTGCCTCTCCTCAGTTTTCGTTTTTCCGCGGAGCCGGCAGGACTTCCTCCTGTCACCGCAGAAAATTCTTCTTTTATTTTTTGGTTTTCTTGTGGTCGCGTCTGCCTTCCCTGATGCCACCGGTACCGCCGGTGTTTCTTTTCTTTTTTCTTAGAAAATTGTCCTTTTTAAGGAATACTTTTTTCCTTGTTAGTGCCTCACGGTTTTTTCGGCCTGATAGGCCTACTCACTTTCCTTCATGGAACCGCCAGCCACTATCCCTAAGAAATGTACAGACTATGGCGGTACAAAATTAATTTTAGACACTCATAATTGGTGTCTAACCTGCTTGGTCCTGACCACTATCCGCTGGAGTGTCCCTCCTGCAGCAGTATAGTCGGAAGAAGTCTTCAGCATCGAGTTCACCTCGATACACGGTCCCCATTTAACTTCAGGGCACCAACCACCGGTTCTTCACTGGATAAGGTAACCCAAAAACAGTCTGTTAAGATTAGCCAGCCCTCGAGTGGTAGATCTCATGCACAGCATAGAGAAGCCTCTGGCCTTGCCCTCGAGGACTCACTGGCTTTAAAACCCTGGTGGGAGTCTTCGGCCTCCAAAGCCTTAGTGGGGTTTCAGTTTGTTCCTGAGGTTCACCCCTCTCCGAGTCCGAACATACCTGAGCCATGCTCGGTGGTGGCATCCGCTTCGAGCGGTACCGATACCCCGGCATCGGCAATGGTGTTGAATGAAACATTCCTCACCAGAGATCGTAGTCTGGCATCCTCGGCTGCGGGCCCGTTGGATACGCTACAGACCGATCTTTCAGTATCAGTATCGGTACCGGTACTGGTACCGCCACCGGTACCCTCCAGATGTGCATCGATAGACTCGCTTCCCTCGATGCCGAGTCTGGAATCGATCTCCAGTCTGGATGACTGGGTACTGACTCGCCTTGGTACCGATACCGTACAGTACCGAAGGCTCGGTTCCGATGATCCATGTCCTGCACTCTCGGTTTCTTCGATACCATTAGAGCTGTCACCGGCTGGCCTTCATCCACCGGTAACGGATACGGTGCCGCAGTTGGCACTGGTATCCACATTACCATTGCTGTCGGTACTTTCCATGCTTCTCTCATCAAGCTCGCTTCCCTCGGTACCGAGCTTGGAATCGATCCCTTGCATGGACGATGTGCTACCGACTATTGCTGGTCCCGACCTCCTGCGGTACCGGCGACCATCCTCTAAGGATCTGATATTCCACCCTTTAGGGTCTTCTATACCTCTAAATTTGGATAGATCCCTGGGTGCTTATGCTAGTTCTTCAACAGATCTAGCCTGTCCTCCTCTTTCTAGAGGATTTCCCTCTGGGGATTTTTCTTTTCAGGCATTCCTGCTTGATATGGCAATGTCACTTGCCATTTCTGTACCAGGTCAGAATCCTACACCAGGGAATACAGAATCCCTGTATGTTCCCTGGAGTTCAAAGGAGAACATCATGCTTCCTTTGCATCAGACCTTGCAGGATCTCCTCCTTCGAATGTGGGAAACCCCTTTAACGGTACCCCCACCTTCTAGGGCAACTGATCTTTTTTATCAGGTGCCCCCCTCTCCAGGTTTTCAAAAGACTCAACTTCCTCATCATTCCATTGTTGTAGAATCAGCAATGAGGCGTATTAAGAGTACTAAAAAGCACTCTTCTTATCCGCCAGGTCGTGAGTCTAAGACTTTAGATGCCTTTGGACGCCAAACCTTCCAGGCATCCATGCTTTCAGCAAGAATTCTCTCATATATATTCTATATGGGATTATCTCTTGAAGGAGGTCACAAAGAAATTACTGTTTTTGACTCCTTTTCTTCAAGAGCCCAAAAGAGCTATTCCTTACTGGTTAGTCATGCTCAAAATATCTCTAAGTTCCTTACTCGTGCTTCCCTAGACTCCTTTGAGTCTGTTAGCAGAACTTCTGCTATAGCTATAGGGGCACGATTTGGACAAATGGGCACAAGATTTGGACAAGCTTCAGATTTGGACAAATGGGCACAAGAAAGACTGGGAAATACTCCTTGTACTGGAGAAAATCTTTTTAACAAGTTTTTACTCCAAGTTGCTCAGTTAACCACTGTCATCCCTGTTTCCAGAGGCTGTTCTACGCCTTCCACTTTCCCAGTTGGTAGGAAATGTCCTACCAAACTTTCTTCCCCTAGGGGGAAAAAGTTTTATCCATCTTCTGCCCATCATACAGATGTTTCCAAACAGAGGAAACATCGCACTGGTCTAAAGAAACCACAACCTCAACAGGTTCAGCAAACCCAGCAGTCGCAGGGTTTCAGATAGATCATCATTATGTCTCCTGGTTGGTGGTTAAAGTTGCAGTCTGCTTCTTTTCACTTGAAGCATCTGCACTAATTTCATTCTAACTTCTCCTGGATCTCTCTCCACGAGACATCTTTTCTTTTACTCTGAGAGTCTTTATGATAATCATGCCTATAGTTAACAGGTTTCTCTTCCTCTTCTGAGAAAAGAGAAGTAACAACTATCAATAAGACAATTTTTTCCCTGTACTAGCATGTATCATCTTACTTTTCAGAGACTTACTACATAGTCGGTCTTTTTCAACTCTGTCTTACCTCCCTCTTACTACAACATTTGGTTTGTAAGAGTGGCTCTATTACACTGGTAAGCCCCTATGGTCCTCTACCTATTCCACAAGGGGATTCTCCCTTCCAGAGTTGTCTCCCCCTTTTTCTTACCTTAGGGCAGCTCATCAGACAATAAGGAAGTCTTACCACTCCTACTATGTCTGTTGCTTCTTTTTCCCAGTCTAAAAAAAAAAAAAAAAGGGGGTAAAAAGAAATTTTTTCCGCTGCCCTAATAGTTGCTGCAAATGCAGCAATTCCTAGTGGTTAAGCCACTGGTTCTGTTCACCACACAACCAGGGTTTCTCCTCCACTAGCTATCCGTCTAGCCTCAGTGCTAAACCCCAAACAGGTTATCAACCTTTTTTGGAAACCCTATTATCACAGACTGGTTGGTTAACTTCTAATCTCCAGGAACAAGCAGGAATGATTCTTCACATATGGGTATCGTCGGTACCGACGGAGCCTGCGCGGGAACGCTCCCCAGCGTCCAGTAAGAAAGCTTTTGGGAGCATTCCACAGCGCCTGCGCGCTGCCTTCCCGCCTTTCCCAACCACCTCTCTCCAGTTCTTCTTTTCCACGGAGCCAGCAGGTCGTGTTCCTGTCACCGCAGAAGAAGTTCTTTATTTTTTTCTTTATTTTTCTGTGTCGCGTCTGCCTTTGACGTCAGACTGGTACCGCCGGTCTTTTCTTTTCTTTCTTTCTTCAAAAAAAAAAACAAAAAAACTTTTATTTCTTCAACTGTGCATTTTCAGTTTGGGCCTTAGGCCTAAATATTTTCTCCTCATGGAGAAGCCCGCTTCCGGGTTTAAAAAGTGCACAAAATGTGGCGGTACTATTTCTGTCACCGACACCCATGATTGGTGTCTAAAATGTTTGGGTCCTGACCATTCCATCACGGATTGTGTGTCCTGCACCATGATGTCTAAAAGAGGTCGGCAGAACCGAGCAGCCAAGCTCAGTACACTGTTTCCCTCTGATGCAGCCTCGGTGGCATCGACGTCTTCCAGGGCTTCTTCTTCCTCCCATGGATCTCAGGTAACCAAACAAATCTAGCCGGTCCTCGAAGGGCAAATCTCCCTCTAAGCATCAAGATGCCTCCGGGCTTGTCCTCGAGGATTCCGCTCCGGCAAAATTACCCCGGCGGGAAGTTCCGGCTTCCAAAGCATTATCTATGGGGTCACAGGTTGACATCGATGGCTTGGCCTCGACCGATCACCTGTTGCCGTGTTCTGGGGTACCAGTGGCCTCCACTGGTACCAACATCCAGACTTTGGTGGCGTCGATGGATCAGAAAATTCTATCCATGCAGCGCACCCTTACGGCGTTCATGCAGGCTTCAACGCCTTCGGTACCGCAACAATCCCCGTTGCTGGTACCGACTCCGGCATTAGCACCGTTCCCAGTGCCGGTACCGATTGCATCGGCTTCAGTGTCGACTGCAACGGTACCCTGTCCTATGATGCCCATCGGTACCGAACCGGTACCGCTTACTCCCGATGTCGATCCCACTCGGTACGCGTATCGGGCTTTACAGGAGCATCCATACAGGCGATACTTCGATTCCTCCGAAGACTCTGATGAGTCGGAGGCTTCCGTCGATGCACCGGTACTACTTCCTCAGGAGTCTGCTTCTCCAAAACGAAGAATGTCTCCTCCAGAGGACTTGTCTTTTCAAGACTTCATTAGGGAAGTGGGTAGAGGCCTCTCTATTACAGTGGCCTCTGAGTCAGAGCCTAGAGCCAAGCAATTAGATATTTTGCAATATCCTAAGGCTCCTAAGGAAGCAGCTACCTTACCTATTCATGAGATTCTTTATGATTTCATGTTGGGCATGTGGGAGACTCCTCTCACCACCTCTCCTCATTCTCGTAGGTTGGACACCATGTACCGTGTCCCTCCCTGTCCTGGTTTTCATAAGACTCAGCTTCCTCACCACTCTATTGTGGTTGAGTCTGCTATGAAGAAAATAAAGAGTGCAAAGAGACACTCATCTAACCCTCCAGGACGTGAATGTAGGACTCTAGATGCTTTTGGCCGAAGGATTTTCCAGGCCAATATGCTTGCTGCCAGAATCAACTCCTATAGTCTCTATATGGGGATGTTTCTAAAAGAAGTCACAGATCATCTGCAGACTTTAGCTCTTTTTATTTCAGAAGATAAAAGGCAGGAATTTCTCACTTGGCTCAAACATGCCCAAGATATTTCCAAATTCTCCAACCGTGCAGCCTTTGACTCTTTTGAGTGTGTAAGCAGAGCCACGGCTATTGCCATAGGTGCACGCAGAATTGCTTGGTTACAAGCCTCTGATATGGAACTCTGTGTCCAAGATGAGTTGGGAAACCTTCCTTGTACAGGTGAAAACCTGTTTGGCAGGGATTGGCAAGCAAAGGCCACTCAGATGGATGCTGAGAACTCTGCTTTGGATCGACTTTCAAAGTCTACCTCTGCCCCGTTAAGAAAAGATTGTTTAAAAAGACATCTTTTTCTAAAAAGGGAAAATATTATCCTGCTCATGGGCAGACATCTTCTGCAGGTCGTTTTGCTGCAAAGCGTCAGCAACCACCTAAACAGGCCAAGTCAAAGGCTGCCAGGCCTACCACAGCCCATCAGCCTCAACCTCCTCAGGGCCTTTGACATGCAACTAGAGAACTTAGCCTTTCTAGCTCTGGGAAAACCAGAGCCCCTCACCATTCCAGGAAGGTTGACTTACTTTGCTCCCAGATGGGAGCAAATCACAGCAGAGCAATGGACCCTCTCCATCATAAAGGAAGGGTACAAGCTTCATTTCTTGAGTCTTCCTCCTCACACCATGGTGAAACAGTTCAATTCTCCAACATCTCTCCTCAACCTTCTAGGTCAGGAGATTGCTATCCTTCTTGCCCAAGGGGCAGTAGAAGAAGTACCTCTTCTTCAACAGGGCTCAGGGTTCTACTCCCCTTATTTTCTTATCCCAAAGAAAACGGGGCTACAGACCCATATTTGATCTCAGAGAATTGAACAAGTTTCTATTCAAGGAGAAATTCAAAATGATTTCTCTAGGGGCTCTGCTTCCATACCTTCAGAGTCAGGATTGGCTTTGTTCTCTAGATCTCAAGGATGCGTACACCCATGTCCTTATCCATCCAACACACAGAAGGTTCCTTCGGTTCCTTTTTCAAGGAAAGCACTACCAATACAGGGTGCTTCCTTTCGGTCTGGCCTCTGCACCAAGGGTGTTCATGAAATGCATGGCAGTAGTAGCTGCATTTCTCCACACTCTAGGAATATTCGTATTCCCATATCTGGACGACTGGCTCATTCGAGCCCCATCCCAGTCAGAGGCCCAGACTTGTCTAACCTGCACAATGCGTATCCTTCAGTATTTGGGACTAGTAATAAACATCCCAAAATCCAATCTCACCCCTACTCAGTCTCTGGAGTTCATAGGGGCCTTGCTGGATACCACAACTGCAAGGGCCTATCTTCCTCAGGCCCGTTGCCTACGTCTGGTGCAGTTAGCCTCCCAGATTCAGTTAAAGTCCCAGTTAACTGCTCGAGAGATGTTACAACTATTAGGCCACATGGCATCCACCGTGCATGTGGTTCCATATGCTCGCCTTCACATGAGGGCAGCTCAATGGACTTTGTCCACCCAATGGACTTAGGCATCAGGTTGCCTGTCAGACAAAATAGCAAACTCCAGTCGCCTTTTTTGGTCTCTCCAGTGGTGGAAGTCCTCTCAAAACCTGTTGCTGGGGTCCCCTTTTCAGCAACCACTACCCCAAGCAACTCTCACAACAGATGCTTCTCCAAGGGGTTGGGGAGCTCCTCTGCAGGATCTCTCCACCCAGGGCATCTGGTCTCCACAGGAGACTTCTCTGCATATCAATCTCTTGGAACTCAGAGCAATTTTCTTAGCTCTCAGAGTGTTCCATTCCCTGCTCAGCTACAGGACAGTCCTCATCCATACGGACAACCAAGTAGCCATGTTCTATGTAAACAAGCAGGGAGGGACTGGCTCTCTGTCGCTTTGCAACGAAGCTTTGCGACTGTGGGCCTTCGCCAGAGAGCATCACATCCATCTTCTGGCAGTATATCTTCCAGGCGTTCAAAACTCTTGGGCGGACAGACTCAGTCGAGTTCTGCTTCCACACGAATGGTCCCTCCACATGGACCAGGTAGCCAGGATCTTTCGAATTTGGGGAACCCCAGACATAGACCTCTTTGCAAGTCCGTGGAATGCCAAACTTCCCCGGTTCTGTTCCAGAATTTAATTTAATTTAATTAGCGAGTTTTTATATACCGCACCTTCCATTGATCAGTTGCGGTTTACATGGAACAACAGTAAACAGGCAAAGCTGCTTTTACAGATAACATTGTGAAACTACAAAGAAATTCAATTTTACAATTAACAGTTGTAAACTATATACAAAGAACCAGATATTAACTATGTACAGGTATGTATGTTTTCGAGATCGTCGGTTTGGGGTTTTCTCATTTATTCCAGTTCAAAGATGGGATATGTCAGCTGGTGAAGCTATCCTTTTTCTTGTTGAAAAGGTGAGTTCGACAAGGATCCGTAGTATGTTGAGAATAAGTGTGAGTTTTTTCCTGAACTCCATGATTTGAGGTAAGGATCTTAATTCCGATGGAGTGTTGTTCCAAATTATAGGGGCAGCATGGGAGAATGCTTTCTTGTTTGTTGATTTTTTGGCCTTTATAAATTCCTTTGCTGTTATAAGTTTGTTTAGTTTGATCCTTCTCATTTAGGACTTCCAGTCTCTAAAAGAACACTGTCCAACTGGATTGCTCAGTGTATTTCTTTTGCCTACCAGAGTAGAAACCTTTCTCTGGAGGGCCATGTCACAGCTCACAATGTGAGAGCCATGGCAGCCTCAATGGCTCATCTAAACTCTGTGTCCATCGACCAAATCTGTCGAGCGGCCACCTGGGCCTCGGTTCATACCTTCACAGCCCATTACTGCTTGAACAAGGACTCCCGCCGGGATGCCTTGTTTGGTCAGGCTGTTCTCAAACACCTGTTCCATTCCTAATCAACTCCTATCCACCTACCCTGGTTGGATGCCAGAGATCCATGGGGGGAGGTAGAGTCCTTTTCAAGGACACACAACCTGCGGTCTTCCCCTGGCATCTGCAGCTAGGGAGTCCCCATATGTGAAGACTCATTCCTGCTTGTTCCTGGAGATAGCACAGTTACTTACCTGTAACAGGTGATCTCTGGGAACAGCAGGAATAAGTCTTCACAACCCACCCACCTCCCCTAGGAGTTGTATCTTATCTTTCCTTTCCTCTCTCTCTCTTTGTCTCAGCTTTAAAACTCGAACTGGAGAGAGGCGGTTGGGAAAGGCGGGAAGGCAGCGCGCAGGCGCTGTGAGATGCTCCCAAAAGCTTTCTTACTGGACGCTGGGGAGCGTTCCCGCGCAGGCTACGTCGGTACTGACGATACCCATATGTGAAGACTTATTCCTGCTGTTCCCAGAGATCACCTGTTACAGGTAAGTAACTGTGCTTTCTTCGCCCCTTGCTTTTGGCAGAATAGTTTAAGTTACCTACTGGCTTTAAACAGCCAGTTTTTTCTTCTAACCAACCTGCAACATGCTCTCTGCAACTCTACAGAGTAGCTTTGCACTATGGGCCCTTGCTAGAGAGCATCAATATCTTGCCTAGCAGATAACCCCTGATGGTTAGGAGGGGTTCACCCAGTCATGTTTCCATGACTGTTAGGTGTTCCCTACACTTACCATCTCATCTAAAGTCTCTTTTGAGACATAAGACACAGGCCTTTCATCACGTGAAAACCTGAAGAATGGCCAATTTCCCGGCTTGGCCCATATCTCCTTTGGACTTCTCGCCAGAGATAGTTTTCTTTCAATGGCAGCTCAAGGACGCCTGATACCCATCTTGCCCTTATAAGCGGGTCACTATGGTATCTTATTCCAGTGGCGTCCTCTATCCATTCACCATACTGCAGTTATGGAGAGATCTGGACTTGCTGCCTGCAGACTGAACTTATCCTCTGCATTTTTCATGTAGGCCATCCTGGTTATTCAAGAGCTCAAGTTCTTAAAGGAATCTAGACTCTTTGTCAGGGAGACCATTCCTCTGACTCTGTCAGTCATAACCAGGGAAAGAAGATTCTCTATGCATCCATTCAAGAAGGTATCACCCTTCTTGCTATTAGATGAATCTTTCTCTCTCCCCATATTCCTAGGGGGATCTAGTTATATAGGCATCTCTCCATCCACATACCTGGAGACATGTGTCTATATGCCTACATATTTATATATTTATATATCTATATATATATCTATCTGTGTATCTCCTGCCCATGTATATCTCTCTCTATATATATGCATACATACCCTATATGTGTATATATTTATGAATATATATATATCTACATATATATATATATATATATATATATATCTGTTGAGATATATCTTTTAGGTAGATATGTATCCACGTACTTATCTATCTGTCTGTTTAGGTTCAGATATCCATATATTCCTATATGACCCTGACAGTTGGGCACTACCCCTATCAATGCTGTGCCAGCATGCTTAGGGTTCTACACATACAACCACTCCCTGTGGTAATTATCAAACACTTTTCTTACCATAACCTTTCAGGGTTAGGTACCTCTGAAGCTCTCCATGTGCCTTTTTCTTTCCTAATTGACCCCATTTAGGAAAGGCATTGCAGATCTTCAGTTAATCTAAAGCTGTAACGCTTCTTAAGTCTGTCCTTACTTTCTTATCAGATACAGGGGTCTTCCATACCCCTTCTCTCCTACATGGACTAATTCCATTGTCAGTCTAGATGGGTCAGACTCATTTTTCCTTTTGATCCTGCGATTCTACTGTTCTTGGGCCAAAAGAGCTTAAGCTTTGTCTAATAGTACCTTCTGCATTTTCCGCTGAAGCCCTACCTCATTATACTACCCCAGTTTTCCCTTGGGGCTATCTCTCACCCTGAAGGGTTCTGACCTCCACTTGTTTTTTCTACAGTTATTACCTCTACTTCACAGTGAGGTACTCCTTGAGGATCTTCCACTGGCTCTTCTAACAGATCCATATGAACCTCAATAGACTTTTTACAATGCCACCAAGGGAGGTCCATATTAGAATATTGCACTCAATATTTTACTACTAAATGTCATCTATACAGGGTCTCCTCTATAGAAGTCCTGTTCTAGTCCAGCTGTTCCACAGCACCTTTCTGTAATTCAACTCCTACCCTCCATCCCCAGGATGCCTGAGGTTCTGAGGAGTAGCATGGCTCATTCTAGATTCGCAACATGCTAGGACTCCCTCCTGGCATCTTAGCTTGGGAGTCCCCATATGTGAAGACTCATTCCTGCTTGTTCCTGGAGATAGCACAGTTACTTACCTGTAACAGGTGATCTCTGGGAACAGCAGGAATAAGTCTTCACAACCCACCCACCTCCCCTAGGAGTTGCATTTTCTCTATCTCTATCTTTCCCTTTCTTGCTCTCTCTCTCTCACTCTCTCTCTTTGCCTCAGCTTTAAAACTTAACTGAGGAGAGGCAGTTGGGAAAGGCGGGAAGGCAGCACGCAGGCGTGTTGGGATGCTTCCAAAAGCGTTCTGATTGGACGCTGGGGAGCGTTCCCGCGCAGACTCCGTCAGTACCGACGTACCCCATATGTGAAGACTTATTCCTGCTGTTCCCAGAGATCACCTGTTACAGGTAAGTAACTGTGCTTTATCTGCCGTCATTTAGTATGTTACTATGATTTTGTAAAAAAAAAAAAAAGCAAGAAATGCATGCCTCTGCACATGGCTGCGCTTCACACATGCTGGGAGTTCTGCCCTTGTTCCTCTGAGCAGCTGCAGATACCCAGGCAGGGATGGCACTACCATACACCACGCAACAATGACATGATCCAACAATTGTTATGTGCTGTACCCCGGTATGTGGTTCCGCCTCCTACGATGACAGTCTCTGCCTACCATCAGCATGAGGGTGCAAGGGGGCATGGTCACAATGTCGCAGGCTGCGGCCTGGCCACATCTGGAGACTGAGGGGGTATGAGGCCTCCATACACCTTCCCACATAGTGCTGCAGTGGATTGGGTGGTCCCCTGCCACCGCTGGCATGATCGCAGCTGCCTTTGGCGGTAAATGAGGAGAAGAGGGGAGTAACAAAAAAAAAACCCTCACCATGCTCTTCAATTTTTCCAAGCTTTTCAATGCTTCAGGCTATGCCAGCATCGGGCAGGCTCCCAGACGTTTCAATTTAAAAAATAAATAAATAAAAACAGCATTGGCACAAGAGAAATCATTGCAGCTCTTCTGGCAGACATCTGCTCCCAGCCATTTTTACTTTCTTCAAGGCGTGGAACACGCCTCATTGCGGGGGCCCTGTCCCAGGTTACGATCAGGGGTCCAGCCTTCATCCTCCTTTAGCATTGGACCCGCCGCGCAACTGTCTTCGCAGTCCCGGCCTGGCTTTTGTTCCTGTGACACTCAACCTGGCAGATAAATAGTAAGTAATCAAATGGACAGAATAGGACTGAGTGATCCATTCCTGTGGTGAACATCTCATTCACTCTTCAAGATATCTATCTCTCTGTTTCTATATCTGCATCTACACTGACACAGACAGATAGTGATACAAGCGTGTATGGGTATATATTGATGTATATAGAGAAAGAGATCTTTTCAAATATGCAAGTGTCTCTAGGACTCGTACCCATTGCTCTGGCAACAACTGCATGCTATAACCTGCTAAGTCTTACCTCATCAGAAACCGCCCTGAAGCTATCTATTCTTCAGGGGTCTGAAACCATCAGTTCCCTCCAAGGTAGGGCTGTGAACCTCTCAACTGCCCTGTTTATCGTTCCCAATTGCTCTTGATCTACATGCGGATTTTTGGCTCAATTTAGAGCTGAACTCGCCCTAGACCCAGTCACCACTATACAGTGCCAATGCTACCGCCACAGAGGGATAGCCTAAGAATGGAATTGCTGGCTTAATTCAGAGAAGCCAGGTCTGATACCCACTGTTGCTCCTTTTGTTCTTTCACAAACTATTTAACCCTCCATTATCTCTGCTGCAAACCTGAACTTAGAAGCCCAGCGGAGATTTAAAAAATAAAAACCTCTATCTGTGTATATATGTATATATATATATATATATATATATATATATATATATATATATATATATATATATATATATATATGTGTGTGTGTTTGTACACACACACACACTACCTAAAAGGAGCAAATCTTGAACTCCTTAGACAAGGCGATTCAAACCAGGACATTGGTACCTGCATCTGGCCAGAATCTTATCTTGAGAAAGCCACAGGCTCATCTCCTCTCACATTAAATAAAAGAAAAAGAACTGACTACTGCGGTGGCATCTCTCATAACTTTGTTCTAGCCCCTTCCTCTTTCTTCGTTTGCCACCGCTGCCTGCTGAACCTGGGGGTCTTCCCATTTGGGTCATGCAACATGCACTCTCCTGAGGACTGGCTGATTCATGCCCTCCATCTAGATTGCATAACTGAGTGGCTAACTGCATCAATGACAACTGCTTCCAAAGAAAGTACAGGAGGAACTGGTACCACATCACTGGTTCCAAAGTCCAAGACCATGGCCAGATTAACATGGTCCACCAAAAACAATCAAGGTATTAATAATACTGCATAAATAAATAAAGAATATCCACAAAGGCCACCTGTCATATTCCAGCTCTCTGCTGCGTCCCTGCCACCTGCACTCAGCAGGATTCCCCTCAGACGTCCAGATGGCGTCTTGCAGGACACACGTTGTCTTGGAGGATAACACATTCCTATTACACCCCTGTTTTCCTCTGGGGCACCCAGTATATGGTTTTGAGGCATCAATTATAGACCCAGCTTCCCCTCAAAAGAAGTGTCCAGAAGGGAACAGCCTCCATGCCCCACCAGTTCCGTCATCCCTGACAGCACCAGAAGGTACCATTCTATTTCTAACTTCTCTTCATTCCCAACCGTCCGCAGCGCCTCCTTCAAGCAGTGACTGGATGTCCGACTTGTTCAAGGCATTCTACCAGATAACACACAGCAGTCCCTGTGACCAGTGCCAGCCCCAGGGTTGGCTTGGGATCAGGTGCCCTGGTCAGACTTTGGGCTGTGGCCCAATGGCTGTCCTAATCGCCACGGTATAGCATCATATATCCTGGTCTTTGATAACTGGCCCAGTCCTACTGTAGTAATGGCAGATTAATCGAACAGATGCATTGCCCTGCCATTTCCCACTACTGCCACAGCTGCTGCAGTAATGGTCCATATCTGCAGACATATATACTGTGTTTCCTCCATTCCGGGAAAGGGGAGACTCTCCACATCTCAGGATAAACAAGCTTTGTGGCCAAAGGTGAGAATGCCAGCCTTCAGACAGCCATCAGTTCTCTCTTTCAAAAAAAAATAAATAAAAGGATGCAATACTAATAGTAAGACGAGGATTGCACTCAATACAACTTCCTTTGCCATTGCATGGGCTACCCACGAGGTCCCTGATTCTAACACTGGGTAATCCTTCAAAGGGGTCCCTGATTCGCACAGAGGGTAATCCTCCAACAGTTAAGTCAGGCGAAAGGTATTCCTCCAGCGGTTAGAGCTGGTGAACAGCAGCCATCCTTCCACCCAGACTGGTAAGTAGTCAGCATTCTGGGCATGAGGAATGAACTTGCTCATGCTCAGAGTACCACCATAGTGTGTCACCTGCAGGGATTATTTGCCCCCCCCCTCCCCCCATATCTCAGTGATGAAAACTGTAGACGGTGAGCCCAGCAGCATCCTCCATAGTGGAGAGTTGCACAGCTACAGGGGGTGTCTCTCCACCATTTCCTTGCATTTTACAGTTGGGCTCACTCCTCACCTTCCATCTTCAGGTAATGCTCCTGTATGTTCATCCCACGGCAAATGCACCTCAGATGGTGACACCTCTAGATAACCTGATGCTCTCATTCATTGGGGAACCTGAGCTCCAATGAAGGGCTGGCCCAATCACTAAGCGAACTAGGTGGCCACCTAGGCAGCAACTCCTGGGGGACAGCAAAATGCAGGGCATTCAACGCTGAGCAGTAGATTGTCTGCCAGAAGGGGGAGTAAAGCTTAGGGTTTGCCTAGGGCGCCAACACCTTGTGCCAATTCTGGGGCTAGCCCTACTGCAATACCTCAGACAGCCAGTCTCTGGAATCTCCACAGGTTGTTGCACCCTGCCTCCATTATGTGGGCAAGATTTCTTTGCCTAACTTTATCACACCATTCCCTTTACTAACTTACCTTCTGCCACACCAGGAAGGCAGCAAAAGCACCAGTAACTCCTGATCTCCCAGCAGATTCCTCTTACTGGCAGTCTTCTCTTTTCAACTACCAAGTCTCCCCTCACAATGCTGATTAATCCTCTCAAGGCATGAGAGCCTTGGTGTCTTGAGAGTTCCAGGTGCTTTGGTGCCTTGACAGTTCCAGGTTAAGATTGGTTCCAACACCTAACGACCAGCAAAGATCAAGCAAGGGGTGTACCACAAGGCTCCGCCCTATCCGCACTACTATTCAACCTCTATATTCAACTGATCTGCAACATCATGAAAGAGCACAAGATACAATACAGAATCTATGCAGACGATATCATGATATACACCCCAGTCAACCTCGACAACCCTGACTACACCAAAATAATAGACTGCTTCAACCACATGTCCAACTGGCTCCAAAAAAACCAACCTGACAATAAACTACAACCAGACAGAAGCACTTCTCATCACATGAAACACCAGCTACATCCCTCCACCCTCAATCAATGTCAACAATACAACAATACCTTTAAAACAGGAAGTGAAATACTTCGGAGTGACCCTCGACAGGGAGCTAAACCTACAGTCACACATCAGCAGGACCACCAAAAACGCATACTTCAAGATGAGAATAATCAGAAGCCTCAAGCCCCTCCTCATGCAAGATCATTTCCGCACAGTCTGTCAAGCCCTAATAACTCCCATCCTGAACTTCTGCAACCCAATCTATATCGGCATGTCTAAACACTCAAACCACTATAAATGGCCCAAAACACGGTGGCACGAATAATATCCGGTTCATCAAAACAAGACCACATCACCCCCATACTAAAAGACCTCCACTGGATCCCAATCACCTCCCGCATCAAATACAAGACAATCCTAAACATATTCAGAATTAAACACAGGAACTCAGCACTCAGCCTTCAACCTCTTATACAACCCAACAACAGCACAAGACCTAGGAGGAGAGCCACATCGGACACAATCAACACGCCAAAAGACTACACAAAGTCCCACAAGTCTACTGCACGAAGAGCACTATCAATGGCGGCACCTTTAATGTGGAACGCACTCCCTGATGAACTTCAATCAACAGATGACACTAAGGACTTTCGAAAGCAACTAAAGACTTTGCTCTTTGTGGAGCACTACAGCCTGAGCACATAATGGGATCACCACCCCTGGACTAATGACTTACCCGAATGCTCATTGCACACAACACTGTATAAAGCTCATGCTGTAAATAGCACACCCCAATCAATCTACCTACACTCACGCACATTCACTGTACAGTATGAGAACACAAATGCCAATTGAAATTGATTGTGTGCTGTGTACACCGCTTTGATTGAAGGATAAGGCGGGATATAAATACCATTTGAATAAATAAATAAAATTATGATGTTACGGGTCAATACCCACGCCTGGGCCCCCCTGCTCTGAAACTCAGTACCCTAGTAACATGAAAAAGTAAAGAATAAATAGATTTTAAAAAGCCCTGGTTGTTTTCTACAAACCAACTTTCACAACTCAGTGTCCACAATTGCTCTCTTTCTCTCCTCCTACATCACAAATGTGGCTCGGTCAGTATACCCCTGGACCTCGGAAGGGGTCAGACCTTGGTAATCATCCTTCTAAGATTTCCCCAGGTAATGCCAGATAGTGGCTTCAGTATACCACAGCATGGTTCCCCAGGTGCAAGGGGCCCTCTAACAACATGATCATCTTGACCCTTGCATCCTCAGCTCGGGACTTATCCATCTATGTGGCTGATTATATCCTGCTTGCCATGGAGAAAGAAAGATTGTTTACCTGTAATGATGGTTCTCCATGCACAGCAGGATAAATCAAGGAACTGAGAGAGAGGAGCAACAGGCATAATGAGGGGCTCACTTGCACATGCCCTGAAAAATTTTCTGAATTCTTCTGGGTTCTGGGAGAGCAAATCCAGCCTAGTGTCGTCAGGGATGACAACATCCATCTGTGTGGTTGATTTATCCCGCTGTCCATGGAGAACCATCATTACAGATAAATAATCTTTCTATCTCCTTTGTGTATGCCCAAGCTGGTCTGATCTTAAAAGGTCAGGTTATGGCTCATAATGTCAAAGCAGTACCTGCATGGTATCACACATAAGATCTCTATGGAGATATGCAAAGCCTTGTAGCTTGGACATCAGTCCATACAAACACATCACTGTTCGGAAAAGGACTTTTACTATAACAATAGTAAAGTCAGGCTGTCCTGCGGAACCCCATTCCATCCCACTAGGGCCCATTTTCTTTATTTCTGGGATTTTTTTCTAAAAAAAAAAAAGTTACAAAACAGAAAAAGACTTGTTGCCAACAAAAAAGATGTTGGTGTCTGCCCCCTGGTAGCACTTTTCCATTGTTTATTTGTTTAGGCAGCTTGTAGTTAGGAAGTCCCAGCTGCAAGGACTTGCAATCCTGCTTGTTCTCAGAGAAAACAGTTATTTACCTGTAGTAAGCATTTTCCATGGGTAGCAGTAGGCAAAGTCCTCATATACCCTCCCTCTATCCTAGAAAAGGTGGTCTGAACTCAGCTGTTTAATAACTGATTAGGTCCTGCAAAATGGCAGAAAGCAGAGAGTCATGCACATGCTTGGTGGTACCTTTCCAGAGTTCCCACAAGTTCTTCTAAGCTGCAGAGTTGTTTTTCGCATGGGCTCCATCAGATGATATGAGCCAGTAGCAAGGGCTTGTATCCTGCCATCCACAGAAAAAAAACTGCTACAGGCAAGTAACTTGGCTCTCTATGCACTTAACCAACTAAGAGGTTTAGAAATGGAATAACTGATATAATTTGGCATCACCTTAGTATGTAAGAACTTTGTTATTACAAACTTGGAGAGTTTTATATTCTGGCCTTTACTTGATCCTCATTCTTCTTGGCCTATCTACTGCTTTTGATGCTTTTTATCACCACCTTTTTTTCGATACCCTATTTGTACTTGGATTTAAGGATTCTGTTCTGCCTTGATTTCTCTCTCCCATTGCACTTTGTGTCTGCTCTGGTGGATCCCGCTTCCACTGCTATCCCATTTTGTCAGCGTAGCTCAGAGCACTGGCTTGGGACTACTTCTCTTCTTTCGATATACTTGTTCCCTCGGTGCGCATATTTCCTTCTATGGTTTTCCGTACCATCTTTATACTGATGACCCTGATTTACCTCTCTGCACCAGAATCTCTCTAGGAAGCCAGGCCATATTCTCAGTGCTTTTTGACATTGCTGCCTGGATATTCCACCACCCTCTGAAACTGAACATGGCTAAGATGAATTGTCTTATCTTTCCTCCTAAACCCACATCCTCTTCCTTCTTTTTCTATTTCTCTAGATAATACTGTCATCCTCCTGATTTCCTTGGCTTGCAACCTTGGGGTTATCTTTGATTCCTCTCTCTCTTTCTCCGCATATATCCAACAAACAGCTAAAACGTACAATTTCTTTCTCTATAACTTTAGCAAAATTTGTCCCTCCCTTTCTGAACATACTACCAAGACCCATATCACCTCCTATTAGATTATTATGTCTCCCACTGATTCATCTCTCTCCTCTTCAGTCCATTCCAAACTCAGCTGTATGACTAATCTTCAGCCAGTGTCACTATGCTTCAGGTAACCCTCTTCTCAAGTCATTTCATTGGCTCCCTATCCATTTCCACAAAGAGTTCAAACTTCTCCTACTGACTTACAAGTGCATGCATTCTGTATCTCTTCATTACCTCTCCCCTCACCTCTTCTCTGCTCATCAAGCAAATCACTTTTATCTGTGCCCTTCTGTTCTACTGCCAACTCAAGACTCCTTTCTTTCCACCTTGCTGCACCATATGTCAGTATGTCAGATTCCTTCTTTGGTCCTATTGAAATACAGGCTAAAAACCCAGCTCTGAGGCTGTTTTTGGATCTTGACACCCTTATTCTCCTTTTTAACACCCATGTGTGCTGATTAATTTCCCTTAAGAATTGCTCTAATCTCCTGTTCTGTTTTTCTGTCTTGAATATGTTGTAAGCTCTGTAGAGCAGGGACTTTCTCTTACATGTAAGTATACAGCACTTTGTATGCCTAGTAGCACTATTCAAATAAATAGTAGTGGCAAAAGAGAGTATGAGCATATATGGAGAACTCATATGACCCAGAACAGCGTGGATTATTTATTAAGATTTATTAACCACCTTTATGAAGACATTCTCCCAAGGCAATGAACAAATAGTAGATGATAGTGTGTGCTGTCAAATCAGTGTTAACTCCTGGCAACCCAACCCTGGGTTTTCTTGGCAAGGTGTGACGAAGTATTTTGCCAGGCCTGCCTTCTGCACAATAAGTATACAGCACCTGGTATTCCAGGGTGGTCACCCATCCAAGTACTGGCCAGGCCCAACCCTGCTTAGCTTTTGAGATCAGGCTCATTCAGGGCAGTGAAGCTGTATAACTGGACATAAAAAACTTGCATTGTAGACACAGCATAATAGCAAAATGACCAAATATATCAGCATGGTACACAATTAGAACAATTTGGTAAACTTGGAAATAGGCAATTTAAATAATAGCAATAACAATTATATGAAACAATGTTGGTACTATACAAATAACAGCACAGTAGAACATTTATATAACTGAAATATGATATCAGCTACATACAAAATGATGCATCATAGTAGGCAACATGATAGAACATTCATATAGCATAGATATGATGCTTACAATGTCAACACAATACAAAGAGACATTCTATTAGGCAGCAGAGAGAACAAGTGCAATTAGGACATATAGTCAGACAAGACAGGTGGGACAAAGGCATCTGGGTAAATAAGTGGGTGGTTGGGCTGGGGGTGAATTGTGTGTGCGGTTGGATAATGGAATGGTTTCGGTTACTGGGTGTGTGACAAGCTAGTCCAGATGTGGTGTGGGTGGTTGTTTATTCAGTTGCCGTAGCTATTAGGGGGCTTGGGAGAAGAGCCAGGCTTTCATCTGTTTCCTGAAGTAGAGGTGGTCTTGAGTTAGGCATAACCCCTCTAGGAGTGAGTTCCAGAGTATGGGAGGTGCTTCTGAGAAAGCATGCTGGAAAGTGTCACATCATCTGATTTCCTTCGCGATGTTCCTTTAGAGGACATAAGAGGCCTCAAAGGTATGTCGAAGGCTGACTTATTTAGGCACTCTGGCCCATTCCGTCTGTGGAACTGAAAAATTAGAAAGTTTTGAATTTGAGCCATTTGAGTAGGAAGGGTGGTCATGCTGCTTGCAGCCCTCTATCAGTCGTGCTGTAGCATTCTGAATTAACTGGAGCTGGTGCAAACTCTTTGTGGGCTGACCAATATACGGGCATTAAAATAATCTAGTCATGACATTATCATGGCATGGACCACTGTGATCAGACTTGTCTTCTTGATGTATGGAGAGAGATTTCATAGTTGCCGCATGTGATAAAAGCAGTTTCCATAACATCTTGCTAGACCAGTCCAGACAAGTGGGTTGTGTTCCCCTACCAGCAGATTGGTGGAAACAAAGAACCAATGAAAAGCCCAGGTTTCAGTGACATCACTCCCATGCCTCTATTCGCCTCAGTCACCAGGGGTCCCTTCAGTATATCTTTGCCTCCAGCAGTGGATGGATTTTCTCCTCTCTCAAGAAAATCTGAGAATTCAGAGGAAAAGATTGATTAAATGCTCGTGGACGCCCACCTTTAGAAGCAAAAGTGATTCTTTCACTTAAGCACGATGTGGGAGACCTCACTAGACTGCTGTCTTTTTGGTAGCCATAGAAGGAGGGAAAATTGGTTCAGCTTCATGCTGTTACCCTGAATAAGAGCCTGTTGAGCAACCAGAAAATTGGAAGGATCTGTTAGAGTGCAGCAGCCTCACACAACCTCAACACTCACTCCTTCCTCCTCTGTCCCCCCTGCTCTCTCTCAAAGATTGCAGAAGGCTCTCAGAGGGATTTGCCTGCCAGCCACCTTACATGCAGTGCTTCAAAGCAAGTAAAACAGTTTCAGGGGAGTACAGCTGAGCCTGGCATGGATTCTTAACCTGGGGCTCTCGGAGTGAGTACCAAGGCTTGACCTCGTCATTGTCCTTGTTGGGTCTCTGATTCTGTCTTTCTAGGACGCATTTTGGGGTGGCAACCATTGGCACAATGTAGGGGTTTCCTTATGTTTTTTGCATGAGTTAGTAGTGTTTTTACCTATTGTGCACCTGGAGGTTGCGCGGTCCTAGCACACGTTCCGCCTAAGCGGCTTCAACATGCGCTCCTTCCCTAGTGCCTGCAATGCATGTTACGATAAAAGCACAGTTAACACATGCTTTTGAGTCCCCTGGGCCTTAGCCTGCGCTGTTGTGATACTTGCCTTAACTCTGTCGTCTTCCAGGAAATGTTGTTTGACCTGTGGCAAGCGAGGTGCCTTATTGCTGGATTCAGGACTCTGCTCTTCTTGCATGGCAGCTTCTGAGTCGGCCCTTTTCCAGTTGGGGGGATACAGTTAGTCTGACTTTACCTGCCTCAGGGCAGGAGGTGATGGATGACGCTAATGGCTGGAGGATCTGCCGACTGTGCTGTGAGCCCCGCCCATAGTCATCTAAGGGATCTGTGGCAGCTGTGCCCCCTGGTCTTGGGGGGGGGGGGGTCATTTCTGAAAAGAGAGCTTCCAGACCCAGGATTGTCCTCTTTGGAATTTTTTTACTTTTTGTAACAGGCCTGGTCCTTCTGGCAGGAAAATTCAGACCCTGCGGTCTCTGAATGCCCCCAGGCGTGGTCTCGTGCAGGGTGGGCTGAGAGTGGAAGCCCTGTCGATTACCCTTGGCTAAACATCCCCAGCGAGTGATGCCCCCTGAGATGGGGAACAATTGGGACTAGTCTGAGACACTGACTCTGGCTCAGATTCAGGTGGCTTGGTATTTGACGTGGATGAAATGCTCTCGCCTTCAGAAGATTGTGAAGAGGCCAGAGTGATCTGCCTATTTTGAAAGGAGAAGCTGGTGGCACTGATTGCCAGGGTCTCATCTACTTTGAATTTGACAGATGCTAAAGGCATGGAGCAGGAGCCAAAAGTACACCTGCTTCTTCAAGGGGTGAGGAAATCCACTACTGTCTTCCCCTGCCTGGATGTGATCAAGGATTTCATCAGGTCAGAGTGAGACTCTTCCTGGCACTCTGCCTAAGGGGGCTCAGGGTGTGTAAAAAGATCTACACTCTCCCAGATAAGGAGTTTGTCAAGTGGTTTGGCATTCCCAAGGTTTGATGCTCAGGTCACGGCGGTTCTCCAGGGCCAAGCAGGAAGTCAGTTCTCACATATGGGTGACGTCAGCGCCAACGGAGCCCTCGTGTGAAGCATTTCCCCAGCTTTCAAAGAAAGCCTTTGGGAATGCAGCGCGCATGCGCGGTCCACTTCCTGCCCAAGGGTGCCATCTTGCTCAGTCTTCTTTTTTCCGCGGAGCCCGAAGGATGTGTGTCGTCACCCGGTGAAAAGTTGATTTTCCTGCGTGGATTCGTGTTTTTGCCCGGTTCGACGCCGGTTCCCCTTCCCGCCTGGGCCCGGTACACCGGTATTGATCCCGGAGCTGTTTTTCGGTTTTTGTCCTTCGTGACTAGCGTTCACGCTTTTTTTCTCTTTTTCACTGACAGTCCGGTATTTTGACCTTGCAGAGGCCCTTTTTCCCCCGATGGCTGCCAGCGGGTTCAAGAAGTGTGATTGGTGTAAGAAGCTGATGCTTCTCACTGACATACATGACTGCTGCCTCCGGTGCCTCGTGCCCGACCATGACCCGGTGGTCTGTGTCCCGTGCGGCAAAATGTCCTCTAAGGCGCTGAGGAGCCATCAACATCAGCGTGAAAGACTCTTTTCTGACTCCGCGTCCGGCTGGGCCCGGACTTCGTCAGAGGCCTCGACATCTCGGGAGTCTGACCCTGAGCACCGTCGAGGCTCCTCTGAAAGGGGATCTCCTTCAAGGGAACACAGAAGGAAGAAGAAACCCGCGAGGGCGGCGTCGGTGGACGCTCTTGGCTCCTCGAAGGCCAGGTCGCATAGCCCCGATCGCTGTCCCGGGTCCTCGGAGTCAGAGGGGTCTGCCAAGTTGCCTCAGAGTCCCGGAGTCACGTGAGTGCTGTTGTCCTCGTAGACTCCCCTCCGGGGGAGACGACATCGGGCCCGATGCCGTCGGGGCCCGAGTCGGGGGTTGCTGAGTCTCCTGAGCTGAGTCTCAGGTTGACGGCCTTCATGGAGCAGCAGCGAGTACTGATAACCGGTTTGAGCGGTGCATCTGCCCCAACCACCAGGACCTCAATGTCCAAGTCGACCCCGGAGGCCGAGCCGATCCTCGAGTCGATGCGGTCTCGAGTCGATCCTCGGCCAAGGTCCCCCTCGGCCTCCCGCTTGGGGCCGAGGTCGTCGACACTGGTGCCCTCGGCGTCGGGGCGGATGGCATCGGTGCCCGCCTGGCCGGAGCCGCTCGATTCCTCCTCAAAGGGGTCAGAGTGGGAGACGGAGGACAAGGAATGCCTGGATACTTTCCGGACCTGGTGCGTCCCATCGGACTCACCGGAGTCCGAGCCTCGGAGACGGTCCCCACCGGAGGATACCCGGTTCTCGGACATCATGCGGGACATGGCCAAAGCCTTGGCCTTCCCCGCGGATCCCGAGGAGGAGCCTCGAGCTCGAGGCTCTCCAGTATGACTCTCCGCCTAAGGAGGCCTTTACTGTACCGGTTCCTCCGATGCTGGAACAGCTGCTCTTCCGCATGTGGGCACCGGCCTCGGCGCCGGTTCTCAGCAAACGGGTCGATTCCATTTATCGAGTCCGTAAGAGCCCTGGGTTCCAGAAGGAATAGCTACCACACCACTCCATGGTTGTGGAATTGGCCATGCATCGTCTGAAGAGTCAGAAGATGCACTCCTCGGTGCCCCCCGGCCGGGAGGCCCAGAACCTGGATGCCCTCGGTAGAAAGTGCTTCCAGGGCTCTATGCTAACGTGCCGTGTCCAGACTTCCCAGCTGTACATGGGCATGTACCTTCGGGACCAGGCAAAGGAGATTGCTGGGTTCTCAGCTGGCCTCTCTGAGGAACCTTTGCAGAGGTTTAAGTCTTTGTCATCTGGGATTCGAGAGTGCTCAAAGTTTATCTCTCGAGCAGCCTATGATGGCTTCAAGGCTTCGGCCCGAGTAGCAGCTGCCGGCATCGGTGTATGCCGTCAGGCCTGGCTACAGTCATCTGACCTCGAGCCATGGGTACAGGACAAGTTGGTCGATGTCCCCTGCCGAAGTGAGAACCTTTTTGGCAAACCCATGGCTGAAAAGGCTGCAGAACTCGTCTGAGACTCTCACCAGGACAAGGCTGTCCAGGAAAACCTCTGCCCCTTCTCAGAAGAAGAAGGGTTCGGGGGAAAAGCCCTTTTACCCGAGGAAGGCTACTGCCTACAAATCCTACCCTCATTTTCAGGCCTTTGCAGTTCCCCATCAGGGTCAGCAGGCCAAGGGGCAGGGACATGGGCCCCGTAGGCAGAAAACCCCCAAGCCATCAGCTCCGGCTCCTGCACAGCAGGGAGCGGGGTTTTGACTCCCATTGCATAGCCTCTCCTCCTCAGCTGGCTCCTCTCAGCACAGGAGGCCGGCTGACACTGTATGCCCACAGGTGGTCAGCCATAACAGGGGATACCTGGGTGCTAAGCATAGTCCAAAATGGCTATTTGCTCCACTTCAACTAGTTACCCCCCTCCTATTTTCCAGGGGAACCTCCAAGACTCCCTCTTCACAGGAACCTCCTCCTTCAGGAGTTGGCAAGTCTTCTAAAGGAGCAGGCGGTGGAACCGGTGCCTCACCACCTGAGAGGCCAAGGCTTCTATTCAAGGTACTTTCTGGTACCAAAAAGGACAGGAGGCCTCGGGCCCATCCTAGACTTGCGAAATCTCAACAAGTTCCTGGAAAGGGACAAGTTCAAGATGCTTACCCTTGGGATACTGCTGCCCTACCTCCAGCAGGGAGATTGGCTATGCTCCTTAGACCTAAAGGATGCTTATACTCACATCCTCATTCATCCAGACCACAGACAATATCTCAGATTTGTAATGGGAGGAAATCATTTTCAATACAGAGTACACTTCCATTTGGCCTCACCTCCGCCCCCAGGGTTTTCACCAAGTGCCTGGCAGTGGTGGCGGCCTATCTCAGAAACCAGGGCATCTTTGTCTTTCCATACCTGAACGACTGGCTCATCGGGGGTCAGTCTCCACAGGAGGCCTGCCAGGCCACCTTTCGCGCTGTTTCTCTTCTTCAGCACCTAGGCTTTGTGGTAAACTTCGCAAAGTCCACTTTGCTCCCCTCACAGGACATGGAGTTCATAGGGGCAAGATTGGATATCCTCCAGGCGAAGGCTTATTTGCCCGAGGACAGGGCCCACAGACTGATAGCGTTGGCCAAGCAGTTCCAGAGCAGTTCTCTGGTCTCCCCCAGAAACGTCCTAAGGCTCTTGGGCCACATGGCATCCACGGTCCATGTAACTCTGAATGCCCGCTTGCACATGCGACCTGCTCAGTGGTGCCTCAGAGCTCAGTGGGTGCAAGCCACAGGCGACTTGAAAGACAAGATAAGGGTGTCCAAACTGCCGACAGCCTCCCTACGGTGGTGGCTGCATCTCCCAAATCTGGTCCAGGGGGTGCCTTTTCAGGCACCTCCCCACACACAGGTGCTGACAACCGATGCTTCCCTTCAGGGCTGGGGTGCACATTGCCAGGGGGCTTGCACTCAGGGCCTCTGGTCTCCTGGGGAGTCCACACAGCAGATCAATCTATTGGAGTTGCAAGGTATCCGCTTAGCTCTACAGACTTTCTCTCATGTCCTCTCTCACCAGTCTGTCTTAGTTCAGACAGACAATCAAGTGGCAATGTTCTACGTGAACAAGCAAGGGGGCACAGGCTCCAAACTTCTGTGTCGGGAGGCACAGGCCCTGTGCTCCTTGGCAATCAAACACAACGTGTTTCTCAAGGCAGTTTACCTGCCTGGCCAGGAAAATTAAATGAAGACAAATACTTGAACCCGATCAGAATCACAAAATATCACCAAAATATAAAAAATCCCAGAAGTGCCGCTGAGTGGGAGCTGCCGTGCCTTTTAATCGCACGGTCCAGTGCAGCGAGACTTGGAGGAGGCTGGTTGTGATCGGGCAGGCGGGAGGAGGACGTGCCTTGGCCCGGAGGACCCTGCTGTGCCTATAAAGCCCTCCGGTTTTGGTGAGAGTTTGGGAGAAGTGCCGCTGAATGGGAGCTGCCGTGCCTTTTAATCGCACGGTCCAGTGCAGCGAGACTTGGAGGAGGCTGGTTGTGATCGGGCAGGCGGGAGGAGGACGTGCTTTGGCCCGGAGGACCCTGCTGTGCCCTATAAAGCCCTCCGGTGTTAAACGCGGCCGCGTGTCGCGGCCCGCGTAGCGTGGCCTAAAGGGGCGTGGCTCAAGGGGCAGGACACGCCCCTTTGGCGCCCCTTCGGCGCACGTGAGGTGTCGTGTGGCTTGTCCATTTTGGAGCCGATTTCAACATCATGGGCAAAAGGAAGGCAAAGGTGGATGACAAATCTGAGGCTGGTGCCATAGGAGGAAAAGCGGCGGGCCCTATGGACAAACACGTGACTGTCTTGCTGCCTGGTAATCGATCTCCGGAGGAGGCCTCATTGAGCCCTGTTCTCCGGTCTCCTCCTCCCTTTCCTCTTCCTGCTCTTTCATCTACTATCTCTGGTAGTCCCCCTGAGCGGTTTCCCCCTGTTCCATGCCCTGTTTTTCTACCTGTAATAGAACCCGGGAATCTAGTATCCCCTACGGGGGAGGTAACTTTGCATGACATATGGTCTGCTATTCAAAAGATAGATGTACGTTTGACTTCAACTGTATCCTCTCTGTGTAAATTTTCCCAAGATGTTGTGGATAAATTACAATCTATGGATAATCAATTAGGTTCCGTAGTAAAGCTTGCTGATAGCACTAATTCTCAATTTCAATCCAGTCATAATTCTGATGTGGCATTTATACGGGATTCCTCAGCTATTTCCTTTCGGCTTGAGGTTTTAGAGAATCGTGCTAGAGCATGTAATTTGCGCTTTCTTAATTTTCCTATGACACACTTAATGTCTTCTGATATATTATTGGGTAAATACTTTTTGCAGATTTTGCATTTAAATGGGGATTTTCATACTGTTCAGACGGTCCATATGTATTATTTGCCTTTGGGTTCTTCTTCCACTCCTCGGGCTACAGGGGCTGCGGCCTCTTCAGTCTCTTCAGTGGATCAGAACTTAACAGCCTTCTTGGAAGACTCAATGGATAATATCTCAAAACGCAACACTTTGGTAGTTCAGTTTATTTCTGAATCTGCTAAATTGCGGGTTATGAGAGCATACTTTAAGTATCGGGGTACTTTATTTTGTGGTCAAGCCATTCAAGTCTTCCCAGATGTCTGCCGTCATACGCAGTTATGACGTAGGCAGTTTTTGCTGTTGAAACCACAGGTGTTGGCATTAGGGGCAACCTTTTTCCTTAAATTTCCTTGCCGTTGTGTGATTACCTTAGGGGGGCGAACCTATGTGTATAATGATGTTGCTGCATTGAAATCTTTCTTGGATTCAAAAGCGGGGGGAGGTGTAAGTGTTGAGGGGGAATGATTTTTGTTGTTTTGGCTCCCTTTTGTGGGGTGTATAACCCCCTTTTTCTTGTATTTTGATTGATTCTATATCTATTTATTTCTACTATTTTGGCAATTCTCCCCTTGATGTGTTTCATTTTATACGGGGGAATAAAGTTTCTTGATAGTATTTGCTATTTCCTGTGTAATAATGCTCTTACTGTATTTTCTTATTGTATTTGAAAATTCTAAAATAAAAAGTTTAAAAAAAAAAAAGAAAAAATCCCGATCATCTTAGAATTCCTAAAAGATTTCAGTAATATTTTTGTCGGAGCTGGTCAGCTCAGTGCCTACAGAATGTCCATAGCACCGCTGTGACCTCTCCTTTTATTTAAATAATTAAGTAGAAAGTTTAACTTAGCTTATTGCATATTCGCCAAAGTGCTGCCAAAGCGCCAAAAAGACAGACGACGTGGCTCACGTTTCGGGTTTATGTCCAAGTTTTTTTCCGAAAAACCCTGCTTCAGGTCCAGTGCATAGTCGGCAGTTGACAGTTCTCCAGCTAGCTACCAAATAGGGATGTAGCCCGCCTTTTTATCTTCGGCGTCTGACGTCATGTTTAACTGAGGGCAGTCCAAGCCAATCAAAACACACCAAAGACGAAACCCCAAGGGAACTCCCACTGCACAGGAAACCCCTTAATGGAATCGCAAGGCGATAATGAAGGGCTCAATCAAATGATAGTATGCCAGTCTATTTGTAAATTCAGACCCTTTGGAGTCACTGTATTTAAAAGATGAATCCACCGTTGTTCTTGCCATTGTAGCTTCTGTTCACGATCACCTCCCCTGGGGTCTATCGGGATATGGTCCAGTACTCTCCAGCGCATAGTGTCAAACAAATGTCCCGTTGTTAAACAGTGCTCCACCATATGGGCTGAAAGATTTTTTGTCCGCAACCGAGAAGCATGCTCTGAAAGCCGAGTTCACACCATCCGTTTAGTGCGACCGATATAATAAAGTGAGCAGGGACAAATAATTAAATAATTAAATTTGGATGATTTTGTGCACAGACTTAACACACATGTAACTAGAATTCAGTTTACGGCACAGATCGCTCCCAGAAGTATGCAATTTTTGGATGTTCAGATTACTTTAACATCACAGGGATTTGTCACAACATTATACCGCAAGTCGGTACAACGTAATACGTTGCTTCGGTATGACAGCTTCCATCCTCGGGCTTTGAAACGAGGTCTACCCTTTGGACAATTCTTGCGGTTGCGACGTAATTGTACAACTATACAGGATTTTAAATTTCATGCACAGGAACTTATTATACGTCTCGTTCAAAGGGGATACCCGCGTTTTGTGGTTTATAAAGCATACAAACGAGCTAAACATCTTCATCGGGAATGGCTTTTTATTCCACATGCGCCTAAGACCACAGATTCGGTTGTGACGGGAGTTCTCCCCTATATCCGAAACATCACATCTGTCACCAGACTTCTCCATCGTTTTTGGCCGATTTTAGGGATACTTGCCTGTTTCCGAGATAAGACCTTACAAGTAGCATATTCACGGAAGGCTAATCTGCGAGATTTATTAATGAAAACTACTTCGCTGGAAGATCGCCCAATTAGGTCACATTTGGACTCTGGCCACTTTGCGTGTGGCAATTGTACATACTGTTCTGCGACCATTACAGGCCCCGATTGGGTTGATCATCACACCTCTCGGAGGTTTTCAACTAAATGGCATACAGATTGCTCTTCTGCATATGTCGTATATTTAATTATTTGTCCCTGCTCACTTTATTATATCGGTCGCACTAAACGGATGGTGCGAACTCGGCTTTCAGAGCATGCTTCTCGGTTCCGGACAAAAAATCTTTCAGCCCCTATGGTGGAGCACTGTTTAACAACGGGACATTTGTTTGACACTATGCGCTGGAGAGTACTGGACCATATCCCGATAGACCCCAGGGGAGGTGATCGTGAACAGAAGCTACAATGGCAAGAACAACGGTGGATTCATCTTTTAAATACAGTGACTCCAAAGGGTCTGAATTTACAAATAGACTGGCATACCATCATTTGATTGAGCCCTTCATTATCGCCTTGCGATTCCATTAAGGGGTTTCCTGTGCAGTGGGAGTTCCCTTGGGGTTTCGTCTTTGGTGTGTTTTGATTGGCTTGGACTGCCCTCAGTTAAACATGATGTCAGACGCCGAAGATAAAAAGGCGGGCTACATCCCTATTTGGTAGCTAGATGGAGAACTGTCAACTGCCGACTATGCACTGGACCTGAAGCAGGGTTTTTCAGGAAAAAAACTTGGACATAATCCCGAAACGTGAGCCACGTCGTCTGTCTTTTTGGCGCTTTGGCAGCACTTTGGCGAATATGCAATAAGCTAAGTTAAAACTTTCTACTTAATTATTTAAATAAAAGGAGAGGTCACAGCAGTGCTATGGACATTCTGTAGGCACTGAGCTGACCACCTCCGACAAAAATATTACTGAAATCTTTTAGGGATTCTAAGGTGATCGGGATTTTTTATATTTTGGTGGCCAGGAAAATTGCCTGGCAGATAGATTGAGCAGGATTCTACAGCCTCACGAATGGTAGTTGAATCCTCTAGTGGTCCAAGAGATCTTTCTAAGATGGGGTCTTCCAACCATCGATCTCTTTGCGAGTCCAGTGAACCGTCAGCTACCCAGGTTCTGTTCCAGACAACCGCATCCTCTGCGAATAGCAGCAGATGCGTTTCTAATCTCTTGGTCTACGGGCCTACTGTATGCGTTTCCTCCCACGCCTCTAGTGGCCCGAACCTTGTTCAAGGTTCTTCAGGACAAGGCCTTGGTGATTCTGGTAGCCCCCAGATGGCCGAGGCAGCCGTGGTTTCCACTCCTTCTGCAGTTGGCGGTGGACACTCCACTCCCTCTGGGGGTGCATCACAACCTCCTGTCTCAGGACCAGGGATCTCTCCTGTACCCCAACCTCAAATCCCTCAATCTGATGGCCTGGCTGCTGAAAGGGTAGTTCTAGCCCCCTTACTTCTTCCTAAGGAGGTGGAAGAGGTGGTTTTGGCCTCTAGGAGGCAATTCACCCGGAAATCTTATGCCCTCAAGTGGCATAGGTTCTCCACCTGGTGTGCTCAGCGCCAGGAGGATCCTTTTTCGTGCCTGGTTCCAGTGGTGCTGCAGTACCTGCTCCACCTCTCGGACCTAGGCCTTAAATCCAACTCTGTTTGGGTCCACCTCAGTGCTCTATCGGCACACCACTCACAAGTAGAGGGCCAGTCTCTGTCGGGCCACCCCTTGATGTCCCATTTCCTCAGAGGCCTGCTTCTGCTCAAGCCTCCGATCCGTCCACCAGCCCCTGAGTGGGATTTAAATGTGGTTTTGCAACAACTTACTTGCCCACCATTTGAGCCGATGGCTACCTGTCCTTTACGCTTCCTTTCCTGGAAGGCCTTGTTCTTGGTGGCTCTTACCTCGGCCAGGCATGTGAGTGAACTACAAGCTCTGGTTTCTGATAGACCGTACACACAGTTCTATAGGAACAGGGTGGTCTTGCAGACTCACCCTAAGTTCCTTCCGAAGGTTGTCTCCTCCTTCCACCTCAATCAGGAGGTGGTTCTTCCAACGTTCTTCCCCAGGCCGCATGCCAGCCGGGCTGAAACAGTCCTGCATACCCTGGACTGTAGAAGGGAGTTGTTCTTTTACATAGACCGTACGCAGGGGCATCAAAGGGCTGCTCAGCTCTTCGTATCTTTTGACCCTATTAAACTGGGGTTGCCTGTCTCCAAGCGTACGTTGTCCCTTTGGGTAGCGGATTGTATCGCCTGGGCGTACAGGGCAGCCGGCCTCTCCTTGCAGGGTCGAATCATGGCTCACCGTGTCAGGGCGAAGGCCGCGTCAGTAGCCCACCTCCGCTCTGTTCCGTTGGCAGACATCTGCCGGGCCGCTACCTGGTCTTCAAGCCAGACTTTTCCAGCTCACTACTGCCTCGAGACAGTAGGGACAGTGCTTTCAGACAGGCGGTACTCCGTAATCTCTTTGAGGTTTAGGTAACTCCTACCCTCCGTCCCTTGTGTTGGGCTACCGTACGGGGCGTTCTCAGAAAGGATTCTTTCACGGATGCTGACGCTCTAGAGGGAGCTTATTTTTCAGCTTGGGTTCCCGGTAGCCTTTAGCTGGGGAGTCCCATATGGAAGGACTGACTTCCTGCTTGGTCCTGGAGAAAGAGTAGTTACGCACCTGTAACAGGTGTTCTCCAGGAGCAGCAGGAATCAGTCCTCATGACCCTCCCTCCTCCCCTTGGAGTTGCAGTCATATGATTCATTTTTGTTGTTTTGCTGTCTTTTAGCTATGTCATCAGACTGAGCAAGATGGCACCCTTGGGCGGGAAGGGGACTGCGCATGCGTGCTGCATTCCTAAAGGCTTTCTTTGAAAGCTGGGGAAATGCTCCGCACAAGGGCTCCGTCGGCGCCGACGTCACCCATACTTGAGGACTGATTCCTGCTGCTCCTGGAGAACACCCGTTACAGGTGAGTAACTATTCTTTACCAGATGGGCCACCATTCCTTGGGAAGGCAGATCAGCCTTAAAGGATGTTCCTTAGCGTCCCTCCAGTCTAGTCCCGAAACCTCTGGGTTTTGCTCCTCCTCCAGCAACTTGGAGCCTGAGGAACGTCACTCTTGTGATATCACTGGTACATAAGCTCCGGAACCGCCTTCTTCCACTAGTTACCTCAGTCTCCAAGCAGCTGGAAGATGAGTGAGCCTAGCAGTGTGAGGCTCACTAGAGGAGCAATTAAGAAGAGTTAGGGTAGTTTAGTTATATTTGGTTTGATTTGATTTGTGGGAAAAAAAAAAGTAGAGTAAGTCTTTATTATTTTGTTTTAGCATTTTCACTGTGCCATTGGTGCTGAGGCCCTCCTCCCCACCCCCACCCCCCCCCCACCCCCACCCCCACTGGGTGGAATCTCCTTGCTGGGCAGAGGGCTACTGAAGGGGAAAAAGCTTCATTCCGATCCCGGTAACAGGGGAGACGAAGGAGTGCAGGCGAGACCCTTGGCGTGCAGAAGCAGTGCCTGCTAGCGCTATTGGGCCGACGACATGGGAGAAAGAGAGCGCAGTGTTTGACTTGCCTCAGGCGGTCAGCCTCGGCAGCTCCCGCGCTGCGGTAGAGCCCGTGAAGGAAACCTGTTCTCCATTTTTCGCTGGCCTCAGGTAATGGGGGCTCTTTTGTTCGTGGGGAGAACTCAGGGCACAGGAATGGCGGCGTGCTGAGACGTGGCTTTGGCGGGGCAAGCCGAGCCGTGTGGCGGAAGCGCGGGAAATACCGACTTCCTTTGTAGGTTTTACTCAGCCGTGGCAGGTATCTGGGGAGCCTCGTTTTGAGTTGGGGTGCCTAGTAGCTTGAGCAGGAAGGCGCTCGGAGGCTCTGGAAGTGCTTAATTAAAAAAAAAAACCGTTGAACGTCCTTGGAGCAGTGCTCTAGGACGGCTGTGGCCTGTGGATCAGTATCAGTGCGTTCCATGGGGGTGTTAGGACACTTTCTCTGTGACGGGATGCCTAGGCCGCACTGTTTGTTCTGTGGGGCAAAAAGGGGCACAGTTTCTGAAGCTGGGATCTGTAAGGGCTACAGTCAGGAGGCTGCGGCCCTGGAGCCGGTCTCAGAGGGGGTAGAGGATGCTCGGGGGGAGCCTCCATAGCCTTTCACCAGCCAGACTCCCCAATCCTTCCATCCCTAGAGCCCATTCCGGGTACGTCGTCGGCTCCCTGCCTCTCCGGTCCGTAGCCCATGTTACCAGGGGGTTTGGCGGCGATATTTTCGCCGGATTTCTTTACGCTGATCCAGCATGCCTTTGGCAGTCCTTCAGGAAAGCCTTTCCCCGGTAACACAGGTGATCATGGGGCTTAAATGGCCGGGGACTCCTTTGGATACCGGAGGGGCAGGAATAGCGGCAAAAAAGTCCAGAGCCGACAGGGATCGGTCTGAGCAGTCGGTGGTATCGGAGGGTCTCCGTTCGGAGGAGACGGATCCCGATTTGGACTTGGAGGAGGACCTGGAGGAAGGCGAGATTGTGGAGCAAGAAGACCAGGCAAGGGTCGTGCGCGTTTTTCGGAGAGAAGAGTTACCGGCGCTTATCTCGGAAACACTAAAAGCGCTGAATATGCCCTCAGGGGGTCCGAAGGAGGATTCTTCCCTGGAGGACCCATTGTTGCAGGCATTTCGAAAGACTCAGAGAGCTTTCCCGGTACACAGGGTGATTAAGGAGATGATTCAGGAAGAATGGGATTTACCCGAGTCCGCCCTAAAGGGGTCTAGGGTTATGGCGTGGCTATACCCACTAGTAGACCAGGATCGTGAGTTGTTTAAGTCTCCCAGAGTGGATGCCGCTGTTTCCGCGGTTACTAAGAAGACTACCATTCCAGTGGAGGGTAGTGCGGCCCTTAAGGATGCCCAAGACCGTAGACTGGAAGCTCTGTTGAAACAGGTTTTTGATGTCAATGCGCTCTGTATGCAAGCGGCTATTTGTGGAGCTTGGGCAGCTAGAGCCTGTCTGTGATGGGTACAGCGTATTCAGACAGAACAGACCGAGGAGACGACGGCAGAAGCCTCCAGGTTGGAGTCAGGGGTGATCTATCTAGGGATATTCATTATGACCTTATCCGGGGTCTTTCTAAGAGTATGGCGTCGGCTATTGCGGCTAGGCGGTATCTTTGGCTATGCAACTGGGCGGCAGACAGCTCTTCCAAAGCGAGATTAAGTAAGCTCCCTTTTAGGGGGAAGCTATTGTTTGGAGAGGAGTTGTAAAAGTTAGTTAAGGATTTAGGGGAGTCTAAGGGTGGCAGATTGCCCGAGGACAAGCAAAAGCAGGGGCGTTCGACTGCCGGGCCTAAGGGTCAGCAAAGGGAATTTCGGCGCTTTCGTTCCCCCAGGTTTGGACAAGCTCAGCAAGGGCGCTTTCCCTATAGAAACCAGGGGTTTCGAGGAGCAAGTAGGGGATTTTCGGCTTCCTCCTCCTCTACCTCAAGTCTTAGGAAATCACAATGAAGCCGAGGGGGCCCAGGTGGGGCTGGTTCCCATAGGGGGATGGTTGCGGGAATTTTACCCTGCCTGGGTCCAGATCACTTCAGATCAGTGGGTGTTGGAGGTGATTCGAGAGGGTTATGCGTTGGAGTTTCAAAGGCCAGTGACAGGTTCTTTCATACAGTCGCCGTGCGGAGCAAGTCTCAAGCGCAAAGCGGTGCACGGCACGGTACGAAGGCTGTTAGCCCTCAAGGCAATAGTGCCGGTTCCTTCCTACCAATGCGGCAGCGGTCGATACTCCATATATTTCATAGTGCCAAAGAAAGAGGGAACATTTCGACCAATTTTAGACCTAAAAAGGGTAAATCGCTGTCTCAAAGTGTCACATTTTAGAATGGAAACCTTGCGATCTGTCATCGTGGCAGTACAGAAAGGAGAATTTCTTACATCCCTGGACTTGTCGGAGGCATATCTGCACATTCTGATATGGCGGGAGCATCAGAAGTGCCTCAGATTTGCGGTTCCTATGGGACATTTTCAATTCCAAGCGCTACCCTTCGGACTGGCAACAGCACCGCGAACATTCACCAAGGTGATGGTGGTAGTGGCAGCGGCTCTGCGAAAGGAGGGAGTGTTAGTGCACCCTTATCTAGATGATTGGTTGATCCGAGTGAAATCAAAGAAAGCGAAGCAGCTACGGCCAAGGTAGTAACCTTTCTGCAAAGTCTCGGTTGGGTGGTCAACATGTCCAAGAGCAAGTTGTCCAACCAGGAAGCACTTGACCATGTTAGGTAAACAAACCCAGTCTGAGAAACGTGGTGATAAGAACAAGGATACTTTATTAGTTACTTCAAACCTGAGAGCCCGACACAGGCCGTGTTTCGTGTTATCACTTCATCAGGGGATACAGGTTTGCTGCGAATACAAAATTATTAAAAACTATAATATTATTAAAATAAATAAATTTAAATATACAATTATTATTAAAAACAAGGGAACCAATAGACTCCTAAAAAATGATAAGCTTAATTTTAAACGATTATAAAAAGTTATAAACATAGAGTGCAATACCATTAGGTCCTCAAATTACAACCACATTCAAAACATATATAACAAACATATATTATAAAAAACAGACATATATTCTAAAAATTGACATATATTATAAAAATGTGTTGTAAAATATAGAGGACTTGGGCTATGTGTATACACTGTGTGCAAATCAAATTAAAAATAAAAATTAAAAAAGAGGAAGAGAACAGAAACTAGGAGCAGGAGATGAGACCGTCATTGAAAACTGCAGCTCTCTTGGTTTTTCAGAATGCTGCATCTTATAGGAGATGCCATATTCTTGTATTATTTTCCAATATTAAAACATAAATCCATTATCATAATCATTTTTGTATTTACTCTCTTGACAATAAATAGAAAAATAAATAAAGATAAAATTGATAAAAGTTGGCTTCTCCCATTTTTATACTAATCTTGCTCATAATCAAAAAATAAATACCAGAATGATCCAAAGAAAACACATTGGTCCATAAAAATATATTAATCCAAAAAATATTATTGTATATATCATACCCTTCTCATTCAATGTGGAGACCGTAACTTCTTCAGTAGACACGAGTGTGCACCTTTCTCTAAGAGATCACGAGTAATGCAAAAACATATCAGATCTATGTAGTCAGCTTATTTACAGAATGATCGACTCTATATATGAAAAAACTCATAATTAAAAGCCTCAGATCATTTATTGAACCCCAAACAGCCTCATCGCTACATTGTGCCTGATTTGAAGGGTGCTGAATGTCTTTCAAATTCCATTGATCACACGCTCTAAAACGGCACGATCTTTTTTGTCTGTGCGCCGGTAAGCTGATGTAAATCACTAGATTCTAAATGTACCTTGCAATCTCCCCAAACAGCCTAATCGCTACAATGTGCCTAACTTGAAGGGTGCTAGATTACTTTCAAATTCTTGATCACACGCTCTAAAGCGGCACGATCTTTTTTTGTCTGTGTCTCACGCAATTTTATTCTCACACATTATCTTAAGGCGTCTGGTAAACAGGTCATCTTTTAAAACCCCCGAAGGCTTTCTACATTCTGCCATATGGGTCTAAATAAATATATATATAAAAACACATACTATAAAAAGCATCGAACTACTATTTTTACATCAATAAATCACTCCAACCTTATGATGGTGCCGGTAAAATCTCCAATAGGTCTTATGAAAAACCGCTTCAACTCCACTAAGAAAATCTTTTCTAAAAAAACGCCCGCACTTGCGCTTTAGATAAACGCGGGAAAAATGACGTCCTATCCTAATTACCATTTTCGTCATTGTCTTCTAAATAAATTATTTAAATGGCAGCGTTCACTTCATCCCGCTTTAAAATAATGTAAAGATAACCATTATAATTCTAATGATATCAGGCCATATTGTTGTGATTATCCTAATGTTATAACATTACCAGGGGGAAATTTACTTCTAACTGAACTTTGTTGCTGCTCCTTTTTGGTAAATGTTAAATGTTGAAAAAAAACCGTATATCTCAAAAAAACTATTCTTAATTCATCTATAGATAAAACTAAATAAATAAATAAAAATATCGAAAACATTACTGCATAAAAAATCAAATAAGTAATCAGTATAAAAAATTATTTAAAAAATTAAAAATGCAAAGGTAATAATAATAAGAAACAATATTAAAACAACAATAAATAAGTGATAAAAATAATAATATATTCATTTAAAATTATAAATCAAAAGACATAAAAAATAATAAAAAATTATTAATATAAAAAAATAATAAAAAAATTAATAATATAAAATTAAAAAATACTAATAAAATTAATATAGGATAAAAAATAAATAAATAAACAAATAATAAAATGATAATATAAGAATAATAAAATAATAAAAAGATAAAAATTAAATAGATGAACCCACGAATATGTATATAATTAATAAACATATCTCAAAAACAACTAACCATTTTCTTTAAACTTTCCAAGGAGCTATATTTAAAAGAAATATACAAAATTCATATAAATAAAAATATTAATAAAAAATAATAAGTAAAAAATAAAAAGTAAAAAATAATTAATAAATGATAAAAAACTGCTAACGTGTAAATGCAAGAGTAGAATACCCTTGTTACAAATTCTAAGGGGCCATATTAAAAATTGAATAGTAAAAAATTGCATTATCATATAAAAAAATATATATACTACCGCCCCTCACAGAAATACCGATAAAACTCTCTCCATATTCAAACCTTGCGGAGTTTCTGCCCTGGGTGTTAATAGGTCAAGTGTTGCAGCGCATAGAGCGTCACCGGGGACAGGTAATATTGATTGCGCCAGATTGGCCAAGAAGACCATGGTATGCCGACCTGATGAGACTTCTAATCGGGAAGCCGTGGCACCTTTCCCAGTGGGAAGACCACCTCTCTCAGGGGCCACTGTTCATGCCTTGAGTGGTTCGATTCTCACTCTAGTGCAAGAGATAAGGGTGTTGGGGCCACTTGGCAATAGTGATCATAGCATGATCGCCTTTGATTTAATTAGTGGAGGAGGGATAGTAAGGAAATCCACAGTACTACCTTTTAACTTTCGAAAGGGAGACTATGATAAAATGAGGAAAACAGTTAAGAAAAAACTAAAAGGAGCAGTTGCAAAGGTTAAAGACGTACATCAGGCTTGGCTGTTGTTGAAAAATACTATCTTGGAAGCCCAGACCAGCTGTATTCCACGCTTTAAGAAAAGTGAAAGGAAGTCCAAAAAACTGCCAGCATGGTTTAAAGGTGAGGTCAGAGAGGCTGTTGTTGCCAAAAAAGCATCTTTCAGGAAATGGAAAAAAGAGCCAAACGACGAAACCTGGAAACAGCACAAGCACTGGCGAGTCAAATGCAAGGCATTGATAAGGCAGGCAAAGAGAGAATTTGAGAAGAAGCTTGCTGCGGAAGCAAAAACGCGAAATAAAGACCTTTTCAAGTACATTCGTAGCAAAAAACCTGCGAGAGAGTCAGTTGGTCCATTAGATGATAAAGGGGTTAAAGGAGCACTAAAAGGCGACAAGGCGATAGCGGAGAGACTGAATGAATTCTTTGCTTCGGTCTTTACTGAGGAAGATGTAGGGATGTTACCCATGACTGAAGTGGTATTTAAAGGTGCGGAAGAATTGAAGGAAATATCGATACATCGGGAAGATGTCTTACAACTATTAGATAAACTGAAGAGTAGCAAATCACCTGGGCCGGATGGTATACATCCAAGGGTGTTGAAAGAACTGAAATATGAGATTGCAGACCTGCTATCAGTAATCTGTGAACTATCATTAAAATCATCTCTAATACCTGAAGATCGGAGGATCGCCAATGTAACACCAATTTTTAAAAAGGGTTCCAGGGGTGATCCGGGAAACTACAGACCGGTGAGCCTGACGTCAGTACCGGGAAAAATGGTAGAAACCATCATAAAGAATAAAATTACTCAGCATGTAGATAGTCACAACCTAATGGGAGACAGCCAACAATGCTTTAGACAAGGAAGATCTTGTCTTACTAATCTGTTATGTTTTTTTGAAGGAGTGAATAAACAGGTGGACAAAGGTGAGTCGGTTGATATTGTGTATCTGGACTGTCAGAAAGCCTTTGACAAGGTCCCTCATCAGAGACTTTTGGCAAAACTAAAGAGTCATGGGATAGGAGGCAGTGTACTATTGTGGATCAGGAACTGGTTAAAAGATAGAAAGCAGAGGGTAGGGCTAAATGGCCAATTTTCCCAATGGAGAAAGGTGAATAGTGGTGTACCCCAGGGATCTGTGCTGGGTCCGCTGCTTTTTGACATATTCATAAATGACCTGGAAAGTGGAATAACGAGTGAGGTTATCAAATTTGCAGATGACACAAAACTATTTAAAGTTGTTAAAACCCAAGAGGATTGTGAAAAATTGCAAGAGGATCTTGATAAATTGGAAGACTGGGCATCAAAATGGCAGATGAAATTTAATGTGGACAAGTGCAAGGTTATGCACCTAGGGAAGAACAACCCAAACTATGGTTACACGATGCAAGGTTCCACATTAGGAACCACCACCCAGGAAAAAGATTTAGGCGTCATTGTGGATACCATGTTAAAACCCTCGGCCCAGTGTGCAGCGGCGGCCAAGAGAGCAAATAGAATGCTAGGTATGATAAGGAAAGGAATGGAAAATAAAACAAAAGCTATTATAATGCCTCTATATCGTTCCATGGTGAGACCGCACCTTGAATATTGTGTGCAATTCTGGTCGCCGTATCTTAAAAAGGATATAGCGATTTTAGAAAAGGTTCAGAGAAGAGCCACCAAAATGGTAAAGGGGATGGAAGGATACTCCTATGAAGAAAGGCTAAAAAGGTTAGGGCTCTTTAACCTGGAAAAGAGACGGCTGAGGGGAGATATGATAGAAGTCTATAAATTAATGAACTGAGTGGAACGGGTAAACGTAGATCGATTGTTTACATTATCAGAATATAGAAAGACTAGGGGACATGCAATGAAGCTACAGGGTAAACTATTTAAGACTAATAAAAGAAAATATTTTTTTACTCAACGTGTAATCAAACTCTGGAATTTGTTATCGGAGGATGTAGTAAAGGCTGTTAGTGTAGCTGGGTTTAAAAAAGGTTTGGACAAGTTCCTGGAGAAAAGGTCCATAAACCATTATTAAGAAGTGACCGAAGATATCAATGCTTGACCCAGTACAAGCATTGTGGAACTTGTGTCTCTTGGGAAAACTGCTAGGTACATATGACCTAGATTGGCCACTGTTGGAAACAGAATACTGGGCTTGATGGACCTTGGTCTGACCCAGTATGGCATATCTTATGATCTTATGACTTACGGCTTGGCTTTTGAGAGGGCAAGGTTGACAGCAAAGGGATATTCGACGGTGGTTATTTCCACCTTGCTGAAGGCTCGTCGTCTGTCGACTTCCTTAGCCTATATCCACGTATGGCGAGTATTTGAGGCTTAGTGTGCGGAACGACAGGTGGCGGCATTGAGAGGTTCGATCCCGCAGGTTCTGTCTTTCCTGCAGGATGGGTTTCAGAAAGGCTTAGCAGCCTCGTCCCTAAGAGTGCAGTTGGCGGCCCTGTCCTGTTATAGGGGAAAGGTTCGGGGGGATTGCCTTGAAAGGTTCGGGGGGATTGCCTTGGGAGTACATCCGTATATTAAGCGATTTTTAAGAGCGGTGGCTCTGTTACGGCCTCCTAGGAGGCCGGTAGTGCCGACCTGGGATCTGCCTCTGGTGTTGGAGGCGTTGGTGCGCAAGCCCTTTGAGCCGCTGGCGAGGGCGTCGCTTAAGGACCTTACCCTTAAGGTTGTGTTCTTGGTGGCTATTGCGTCAGCACAGAGAATTTCCGAGTTGCAAGCACTGTCCTGTAGGAAGCCCTTTCTGTCATTCTGTGAGTCGAAGGTGGTTCTGAGGCCTGTACCGTCGTTTTTGCCGAAGGTGGTCTCGGTTTTTCATATGAATCAAGTCGTGTCTTTGCCAGTTTTCGGATCTAACGCGGAGGGCTCTTCCTCAAGGAGCTTACAGTGCTTGGATGTTCAGAGAGCCTTAAAGCACTATTTGTGTAGGACAGCCTCTTTCCGCAAGACGGATAGGCTCTTTGTTCTCTTCGCGGGTGCAAGGAAAGGCGAAGCAGCCTCTAAGGCTTTGGTTGCCCGTTGGGTGAAGGAGGCGATAGCGTCTGCATATCTTCTGAAGGGCAAGCAGATGCCAAAAGGGTTGAGAGTTCATTCTACTAGAGCGCAGGCGGCATCATGGGCGGAGTGCAGTTTAGTGCCTGCTGTGGAAATTTGTAAGGCAGCAACCTGGTCATCTCTGCATTCTTTTGCCAAACATTACCGTCTGGATGTCCAGGTGGAAAGGGATACCTGTTTTGGATCGGCGGTGCTTCAGGCAAGTCTACAGGATCCCACCCATTGATTTTCACTGCTCTGTTACATCCCCAGAGGTTTTGGGACTAGACTGGAGGGATGCTAAGGAAGGTGAAATTAGACTTACCTGCTAATTGTTTTTCCTTACTGAACTCCAGTCTAGTCCCGTATCCCGCCCTGGTGGTTGCAGTGGACTTGGGCCTAAAGCATAAGAGAGTTACAGGTAAGCGACAGGTTCCAGAGGGGACAACATAAGTCTTGTCCGCAAGGTGGACATTCTGCAAGTTAAAGTAGATTCCATGTTTCCATAAGGTAGGGGGGCAGACCTAAGCACTTATGGAACATTTTTCAGACAATGTGTGTAGTTGTTTGTTTTATTAGGCACAGTTTAGTCAGTTGGTATGGTTCTTTGGTGGTAGTACTTACTACTTAATTGTTGCTCCGGTGAGTCTGCTTTGTCAATAGGTTACTGGTGGAAGAAGGCGGTTCCGGAGCTTATGTACCAGTGACATCACAAGAGTGATGTTTCTCAGTCTCCAAGCTGCTGGAGGAGGAGCAAAACCCAGAGGTTTCGGGACTAGACTGGAGTTCTGTAAGGAACAACAATTAGCAGATAAGTCTAATTTCACCTTCCTGACCACAAGGTGGATTCATTGATGTGGAGCAGGTTCACCATAGCTACTATCCTGCAGCTGGCGGTATGTACCAGCCTGACGTCTTGAGCCCTGCTCCAGTAGATTCATTCTCTTTCACCAGATGATACTATCCCTCTTTTGAAGTCAGCTACAGCCTTCCTTTCTGATGCCATGTATGACCTGGTACATTTGTCGGCCAGGGATGGTGCCCTGACAACGGTGTCATGACATTGGATCTGGTTGGCTCAGGCACTGGGCAGCAGACACATCTTCCAAAGCCCGTTTGACCCAACTGGCTTTTAAGGGGAAGCTTCTGGTCAGAGCCGATTTGGAGATGTTGGTGAAGGACTTGAGCAAGACAAAATTTTACCGCCTTTCGGAGGACAGGTCCAAGGTTCCTGTCAAGCCTGCTGCAGTGCCCCTTTCTCAGCAGCCTCTACCCATTCACGAAGGATGCGCTGACCGGATTTCCCCTCTGCATCTGGGCTTCAAGCTCATTCTCAGTCCTTTCATGGAGCATGTGGACCCAGGGACTCTGCCCTCTCTAGAGGAGGACCCCCCCTGGACTGCACAATGAAGCTTTAGAGGCCCATTCCCAGGTTCCTCCAATTGGATGCAGGCTTCGCCTTTTTTCAGGATTGGGCCTGGGTTACCAAGGATCACTGGGTGCTAGACTCCATTCAGTTCAGCTGTGTCGTGGAGTGCAGAGAGTCAATTCTGGATGCCTTTGTCATCTTCCTGTGTGGGTCTGCCACTGTGTGGGCCACCTTGGACATGTTGCTACCCTAAAGGCAGTGGTGCCCATTCTGCCAAACAAGCATGGCAAGGGCAGATATTCCATCTATTTCGTGATGCCCAAAAAGGTTCCTTATGGACCTCAAGGGGGTCAACAAGCACTTGCACGTTCTTCGTTTCTGGATAAAAACACTGTGCTTCGTGATTCAAGCAATGCACCAAGGGGAGTTCTTGACTTCTCTTTATCCGGCCGAGGCATATTTTCATATTCCAGTCTGGGTGAATCAGCAGAAATATCTGCATTTTGCCCTGCTTGGCTCTCACTTTGTTTGCCCCCTACCTTTCAGGATATCCACCACCCCAAGGACATTCTCCAAAGTCATGGTGTTGGTGGCTGTGACACCAAGGGATCCTGTGTCCATCTATATTTGAATGACTGGCTCATCGGGGCCCTTTCAGAGGTGTCTCGGGTGACGTCCCAAGTGGTAGCCTTTTTGGAAAGCCTCGGCTAGGTGATCAATTAGGGAAAGAGCCTGCTGTTGCCTGCCTAGTCCCTGGAGTTTCTGGAAGCATGTTTCAGCACTCGAGTGGACAGAGTTTTCCTGCCAGAGGAGAAAGTCAAAAGACTGTTGGATTGTCTGGTGCTGTTTTGTACACAGCAGGCTCCCAGAGTCTGGGATTATCTTCAGCTGCTCGGATTGATGGCAGTGACCATAGAGATGGCTTAGTGGTCCCCAAGTTCTCAGGAGATTCAGCTCAGGCTCCCGCTGTCACTGATAGTGAGTTCAGCCTGCGGTGGTGACAGTGGCCCTGTCATCTACGGAAGGGATGATGGATTCCAGGCTGGAGAGGCTATTGCCAAGATCATATGGCCCAGGACTGTTGGAATCACAGGGAAACAGTGTGGTCCAGCAACTGCCTCAAGGTGGGGGCCATCAAGTGAGTCTTCTGCATTTCTGGCCCCTGGTCAAGGGCCAGGTGGTTCCATGTTTTCAGACAATGCTACGACAGTGGCTTATGTCAATCAGCAAGGTGGCAATGGAGTGCTGGAGTAACTCTGGAGATTGCTGTACTGTTTGCCTGGGCAGAGAAGTACCTCTTAGCCTTGTCGGCTCAGCATATTGCCGGGGTGGACAGTGTGGAATTGGACTTCATCTGTCGGCACTCTCTGGATCCTGGAGAGTGGGAGATGAGTCAGGAGACGTTTCAGATCTGATGACAACCTGCGCTAATTCTAAAGTTTGCTGCTTCTTCAGTCACCGCACAGAGATGGGGTCGACACCCTGACCCAGCCATGGCTAAGTCAGTACCTGCTGTACGTGTTTCCTCCATGGCCACTAGTGTGGCATGTGCTTCAGTGTATAGAACACCATCCAGACAGGATTGTTCTGGTGGCACTGGATTGGCTGGGGAGAGCATGTTTGGAGACCTGATGTGGTTCCTGCAGGCACATCCTCTTCAGTTGCCTCCATCTTGGGGCCTATTACAGCAGGGACTAATCATCCTGGAGGACCCAGTTCTCTTCTCACTTACGGCTTGGCTCTTGAAAGGAGACTGCTAGCACATAAGGGCTACTCTCTTGCAGTGGTCTCTACTCTGCTCAGAGCCCGGAGGTGGTCTACCAAGCTGGCATATGCGCATATCCGGTGCCTCTTTGAACGATGGTGTGGCACTCTGCAGTTGGCTCCTGAGGTGTCCAGGGGTGCCATTTCTGTTGGCCTTTCTACAGGATGGCCTGGAGAAGGGCCTTTCCCTCAGTTCCCTAAACGTTCAGGTGGCAGCTTTATCCTGTTTCTGAGGTCCACTTGCTGGTAAGTCTTTAGCCTTGCACCTGAATGTCTCACACTTTCTCCAGGAGTTTCGGCGTCTGCATCCTCTCCTTTGATCTGTGAACCCTTCCTGGGATCTATGTCTGGTACTTACCGCCCTGATGGTGCCTTTTGAGCCTTTGAAGCATGCTACCTTAAAAGATTTGACTCTCAAGACGGTCTTTTTTGGTTGCAATTTGTTCCACAAGGCAGATTTCCGAGCTGTAGGCTCTGTCTTGCTGAGATCCTTATCTGTTTTTTTTTGCAAAGGAAGCCGTTTCCATTTGGCCTGCGCCTTCCTTCTTGCCTAAAGTGCTGTCCACTTTCATGTGAACCAGGTGGTCTGCCTGCCCTCCTCGAAGGAGCATTGTCGGGGGAAGCATAAGGACCTTCACCTTGTGGATGTCCAGAGAGTGCTTCTCCAGCACTTGGAGGTTACAAATTCCTTTTGTAAATCGGACCATCTTTTTGTGTTTTTGCTGGCCCATGCAAGGGTGACGTGGTGGCCAAATCAACATTGGTATGCTGGATTAAGGAGGCCATTGCCTCGACATATCTCTTGCCCATTCTACCCAAGCACAAGCATCCTTCTGGGTGGAGTGGAGCTTGGTAGTCCCTGCAGACGTTTGTTGGGCAGCGACGTGGCCATCACTTTCCACTGTTGTTGAGCATTACCGCTTGGATGTGCATGCACGGGCAGACTCTGCCTTTGGCTCAAGGGTTTTGCGAGCTGCTGTGTCTTCTTCCTGTCCAGTGGAGTTGTAGCTTTAGTACATCCCACTTGTCTGGACTAGTCTAGCATGGCAATATGGAAGATGGCATTTTACTTACCAGTTAATGTCCTTTTCTTGAGCCCTGCTAGAACAGTTCAGGCCCGCCTCTGAAACTGTTGCTCTGTTCTTCTGCTGCGGTACCCTTGGATACACTCTGATTTTTATATTTGGCTCTGTAGGTTCATCTTCTACTGACAGCCTTATGCTTTCCTGTACATAGTTCTCTACTGTTGATTATCCATTGTTGCCAATGATTGAGATGGTGTGAGGCTTGCCATATTTCTCCTATATGCTTTGGGATGAATACTGAAGGGGCTTCTGGTGGCTCAGGTGAATAGAGGCATAGGAGTGATGTCATTGAAACCTGGGCTTTTCATGGTCTCCTACTACCACTACTGAGCATTTGTATAGTGCTACAAGACGTATGCAGTGCTGCACAGACGCATATAAAAGATGGTCCCTGCTTATCAGAGTTTACAGTCTAGTCAAGACAGACAACACAATAGCTATAGACAACAGGATACATATAGGAAGAATGGTAAGGAAACAAAAAGGAGACCAGGTGAATCAAGATCCAAAAGCAGCAGCGAAGAGATGAGTTTTCAGCCTGGATTTGAAAAGGCCCAGAGAAGGAGGCGCCTGATGTACAGACTCAGGTAGTTCCAGGCATAAGGAGCAGCAAGGTGAAAGGAGTGAAGTCTGGAGTTAGCAATAGAAGAGAAGGGCACAGATAGACGTGATTTGCCAGTTCTCAAGGAGGGATGTAGGGAAAGATAAGAGAGGAAAGATAGTGAAGAGCTGCAGAGTGAATACACTTATAGTTCAGCAGGAGAAGTTTGAACTGGATGTGGAAACGGATAGAGAGCCAATGAAGTGGCTTGAGAAGAGGGGTAATATGGGCATGACAAGGTTGGCAGAAGATTAGCCACGCAGCAGTATTGAACAGATTGAAGGGGAGAGACATGATTCAGAGGGAGACCAGCAAAGGAGTAGGTTACAATAGTCTAGACAGGAAGTGATTAAAGAGTGGATAAGTGTCTTAGTAGTGTGTTCTCCACCAATCTGCTGGACTGGTCTAGCAGGACTCAAGGCAAGGACATTAACTGGTAAGTAAAATGTCATCTTTTATAAGTTGCCTCAATTTGCAGGATCAAAGTAAATGATGAAACCAGCAGTATCCCAAGGTTCCTGATCTGTGATTTTAGGGGAAATTCATAGCTTCTAAAAGAGATTTTGATGTCGGGTACCTGACCACTTCCATTAGGAACCCACAGGAGTGGAGGAGTGGCCTAGTGGTTGGGGCAAGGTACTTCAGGCCAGAAGGTCGGGGGTTCAAATCCCACTAGAGGACAGCAACCTTGGGCCAGAAGGACTGGGGTTTCTAGTCCCACAGGTGCTCCTTGTGGTCTTGGGCAAGCCACTTAACCCTCAATAGCCCATGTTCCCTGTAAAATAGTTATCTCCAAGTTATAATGCCCTGTTCAATGTAATTTCAGTTTGTTCAATGTAAACTGCACTGTTGCAGTATATAAGAGAATATAAATAAAAATAAATAAATATCTGTTCTATTTGGGTTCAGGCCCATTCTTGAGTTGCTGTTAGGCAGGTAGTCAATTTTCTCAAAGCTGTGGGTAGATCTGGTTGAGTGGGTTTGAGTAGCTCTGCATCATCGGCATAGATATAGAACTTTGTGTCCATAAAACGAAACAGCTCAGATAGAGACTTGAGGTAAATATTAAATAAAATAGGTGACAGTATGGATCCCTGTGGTACCCCGCAGTTCATTGCCGAGGGTGATGTGGAGTTGTTGATTAGAATTGATTGATGTTTGTCTGACAGATTGGATTTGAACCATGTAAATATTCTTTCACCAATAGCTGTTTCCTCGTGCAGTATAAGAATAATATTGTGGTCCACAGTGTTGAAGGCTGCTAAGAAATTTTGCAGTGCTACTCAGGACCGTACCAAGCTAGAAATGCGCCCTGTGCAACTCATGAAACTGGCTCCCCCCAGCCACGTGCAGGCAGGCACTCTTTGTGAGCTTCCTGGAAACTCAGCGATGATATGTGCCCCCTTTTGTACTTGCGCCCTGTGCGGCTGCACCACTTGCACAGCTCTTGGTACGGCCCTGGCACCACTATTCTGTTTCTATGGAGATGGTCACACAAGGATACAAGAAAACTCTCTATTGCATACCTGGATCTGGATCTAGCTCAGGTCACTGGAGATTTTTGCTTGTTGTCCAGTAGGGGGCACTAGATGAAGTTCTAGTTTAAATCATAAGAGGAATTGAGAGGCTGCTTGTAAAATTAAGAGAGGCAAAAGTTGTTTTTTTTCCAGCAAAAATGAGAAATAAAAGAATAAATAAAAGAAAGATATGCCAAATAAAACTGAGGGCTTGAACCCCAATAAAAACTGAACAGAAATATGCAAAAATTAGAAGTATAAATGAACAAATCTTTTTTTTTTTTTTTAAGATGCAGGAGCTCATCGTTCTCTAGGATTACCGGTATATCTATGGAAATTGGATCTTTTGGTACTATCACATCATGTTCCTGGGATGACGGAATACCAGTTGAATAGGGCGAATGGCATATATGCTGTATGCCCAGCGATTTTACAACTGACGATAAGAGTTCAGAGATTATTTGCCTAAGAAATGGTAAGAATTTATAAACCTCAACCAACATCATATAGATGTTCCAGTGTTATTCTTGAAAACTGGGCTGGCCCTAGGCATATGCTGGCATGTCGTTTGCACAAGGCCTTGCTCAGCAGGAGGTCCTGCTCCAGCCTCAGACTGCTCTGGCTCGGCTCGTTACATCTTGGCTCCTCACACCTCATCCGAGTCATGTCTAGAATGAGCCACCATCTGGTTTTCAAGCTTGTGTACAGTGCCCAGTTACACTGCACTGCCTTGTTAATCCAATTTCTCCCTCCCATTGCTGCCTGTCGCCGCCTCACATTTGCTCCATCTGCTTCCAGCATCTATCCTTCCCCCCTTCCTCTCGCCAGCCCCTCTTTTCTCAAACCTTATTCTGCCAGTGGCAGCGACTACAATTACAAAAAGACCAATAAAGCATAGCTGCACTGACCGCAGAACCTCCCAGCCTAAGCAATCTTGAAACCTCTGTGTCGCGCCCCAACAGCAGCAGGAAGTGTGTGTTAGAGGGGGCAGGATGCAGAAGAGTTTTCAAGATTCCTTAGGCTGTGAGGCTTCATGGTCAGCACAGCTATGCTTTATCAGCCCTTTTTTTAAATAATTGTAGTTGTTGCTATGGGCAGAATAAGCTTTGAGGGGAGAAGAGGGTCTGGCAAGGGAATGCTGGTTGGGGGACAGAGAAAGAAGGGAGGATATGGTGGAGTGAAAGGTATGCTGGATCTGTGGCTAGGAGAAGAGGGTAGATGCTAAGGGTTGAGAATGCCACAAAGGCACCAGCTGCCAACCTGAGGGCTAGTGCTAATGCAGGAGCAGAGGCTGGACCTTGGGGCCAATGTGGAGGCTGGGAGCTAACATAAGAGCTACAAGTAGGGGAGTGGAGGACTAGAGTAGGGGCTGGGGGACTATGCCAGGGACTGGGAAGTAGGGGCTGGCGGGGCTATTGCAGTGACTGGGAAGTAGAGACTGGAGGCTAATGCATGAACTGGGACTGGGAGAAGGGGGCTGAGGGTTGACATGGGGGTTAGAGTTGGGAGAAGGAAGATGCTAAAGGGTTGGGATAGAAGGAGTCTGATGCTAGTACTGGCATAAGGGAGCCAGGGGTTAAGGCAGATGTTGGGGCTGTGGTCTAATGCAGGGGCTGGGGGCTGATGCGGTGGCTGGAGATGGCAGAAGTGGGATGCTGGGGGACTGAGGACATACTGTAAGGGAGGGAGAAGCAATGGCATATGCAGGGAAAGGAGTAGATGGGAGGACAGAGGGATGGATGTTGATAAGGTGGAAGAAAGGCAGGATAAATATATACTAGAGGATGAGGTAGGTAGATGTATACTGGGGAGGGGAGAAGGAGGTGGTATGGGAAAAGAGGCTGAGAAATGGATGCTGGGGATGGGTGAGGCAGAGGTAATGAATGCTGGGTTAAGGGGAAAAGGCGCAGAGGGCTATGAAAGAGGATGAGAAAGAAAGGGCGGTAACAAGTCTTTGAAGGAGGTGAGAGAGAAGGTGAAAAAAGGAGAGCTAAAAGAGGTAATGGGAGGCTAAATAAAAGATTAAAACCTAACAAAAGGACATAGGTGCCAGCTCTGTGGATGCTGAGCACCCCTAATAGTGAGCAAGTTCCTTCATTCGGTACAGGGAGGAAAAATAGGTCTTTTTATTACCCCCAATCATTTTGAGAAATTGGCAGTTTATGACTGGAGATGAAAAGGGGATGAGTGACAGGGAAGGAGCTGGGTTGGTGAGGTGATGAGAGGCAGAGATAGATGAGACTGGGGAGGCAACGAGTACAGAGGGTGGAAATGGGTGGCTAGAAAGTGGCTGAAATACAAGGGCAATAGCAGGCTGGGAAAGAAATACGAGATAGATGGAAATGGGAGGATTAGGGAGATAAGTGTTGGAAGTGGAAATCTGGTAAGTAGATAAAAGTTGGAAAGAGGAGGACTGAGGGGAAATGAAGAATAAAATCTATCTACAGGCAAATGATAAAAATGGGCAAAAAAGATGAAACTGAAGGATCGATGTCAGAGATAGATATAAGGGAGGAATGGGAGAAGACAGGGAGAGTGAAGAAACAGAAAATAGAAATGAGTTCCTGAAAAAAGACTGGAGAAAATCAACAAAAGAAAGTTGTAAAGAAAGATCAGGGCCAACCCAATTGGAGAAACAAAATGGTTGGACAACAAGGTACAAACTAATTTTATTGTCAGTTTTTAGAGAATGAGACATGTCAACTTTGACAATTTGGATTTCTTGTATTTTGTTCTCTACACTGCTTGACTGCTCATAGTCTGATTTTTTGGGTTTTCCATTTCATTTTTTCCTTAGAGGTTCTAATCTAATCTGTAGCCTATTATTTTTTGCTACGTGATGGTCTTTGTTTTCCTTATGCAACCACAGTGAGAGATTTTTAACATGCAAGTTCTATGTAGACATCCGAACCAGGCTGGCTTGTTCTCTTTTCTCAAATGGAGGTGTACTGGTATATTTGCAGCACTGACCTTTTACAGATAGAGCTGGTGCAGTTTGAATTCTTGGACTTTGTGCTGGTATATTTATTTATTTAACTGGTTTTATATGCCGTTTTTCTACAAGGCAAAACGGTTTACATGGAACAGTTGGAACTATGTACAAGTAACTTTGATCTAAAGATTACAGTTCAACACAAGAATGTTTACAGAGAACAAATTGAAACTATTTACATGCAGCATGGAGGCTATGTGACTAGGCGTTGTATTCACCTACTGGCAGGGAGATAACTGGGTGGTATAGTATGGTAAACATGTTGTTTTGCTACCCAAAATTATTTTTCTCATATCTTTCTTCTTTATTAATTTGGTCATGGCATTAACCAAATAAATGTGATATGCAAATATGTATGCAAATGAGGCCCCATAATGAGTCTCCGCACATGACCCCGCTTGAAAACAGCAAAAGCTCTTTTAAGAGACATGATTATAGTATAGTTTAGCTATAAGAAGAAAGAAAGAATGACTAAAACTACCATTGTTAGTTTTTACAGCTTAATTCAGCTAGGCTAACTGGTGCATACTATGTCACAGAAGCACTGGGAGAATGTTTCTTTACAATCTATTTTAAATATGCTGTATCAAAAGTATGAGTAGATGTCTGGCCAGATTAGTTCAACCATTGAGCCCCTATGTTATCTCAGTGATCAAAGCTAAAAATGGGGAAAAGTGTAATGCCAATATCAATAAGCATATCAATAAAGTCGTCTACCATTTTTATAATGGATAATTTAATGAATGCTTAGGAGATATTGGGAAAAGAAATGTCATCTTTGACAGGCTGGATTTACCGCAAATCCCCAAAGAAGGGTTAAGAGAACTTAATAGAACAATAATTGAAGATGGGATATTGGGCATGATTAAGGGGCTTAAGAATAATAGGTTACCAGGGACTGATGGATTTTAATTTTGGGATTCTGTAAATTTAGGTTCCTCATATAGGGCACATGCTTTTGAAATTAATTGGTGTTAAAATCTCTGGTAAAGTTCTAGCTAATAGGGTCAAAGTCTTATCCCTCTTAATGTGTTCCTTATTTAACAACTTGACTCCTAGAAGTAGCACCACGAGACTATCGCTAGGGGTAAGAACCATCATTTTCAACCTGGCCAGCATTTTGGGCATCCCGGGATTGCTCTTTTCCCACTACTAATCCACCAGACACACATTTGGTAAGTGCTGGGGGGGGTAGGGGGTAGAGATACTGCTGGAAGGCTTGGGAAGGTATGGAGTCTCATCAGAGGGTGGGGGATAACGGATGGGAGGGCAGTTAGGGTTGTGGAGCCTGATGGCAGGTATGTTCTTTTTTTTCTGTAGCAGGCAGGGATGCCCCAGAGTTGGTTGAAGGTGTTGGCACCCTAGGCAAACCTTAAGCTTTATGCCCACCCTGACTGTCAGAATCTATTGCTTTGAATGCCATGCTCTTTGCTACCCCAGCAGAAGCTGTCACTCTAGGCGACAGCCTAGTTTGCCTAATGGTTAGGCTGGCCCTGGGAGCTGGTCATGATAACTGCATCGGCAGATAGTGTGGATGCTCTTAACTGCACTGTCTGCTGATGCGTTTACCCTGCACTTGCACATACCTCACATTAATATTTGCACTTAACATCCAGTAAATGCAAAATCTTAGTAAGGTCCTAAGCCACCTAATAATTCAATATTACAGATCCTACAATTCAAATGCAATTTAGGACAACGATCCAGAGGGTCGCCATGAGTCGACACCGACTTGACGGCACTTAACAACAACAACACAATTCAAATATAATAAAACAAGAATAGCCACAATAAATGACTCATTAGGTTATGACCATTTATGGTTATTTTTATTCACCACTTGATAATAGACTTTTAGCCATAAAATTTTCGAAGTTCCAAATATATGGGTGGTTTGAGTCTGTAGGGCTAGCTGGATTAAAATCCAGCAGAATATTCAAATGCTGTGGTCAGCCTTTTTTTAAATCATTGGCCAAGGCACTTGAATTGCCCATGTATATTCAGTGCTACTATCTGGGGAACCAGCGTCGCTGAATATACCTGGAGAGCAGATAGTGGCGCTAATCATCCACTTTGCATTTTAGCTAGACCTTTTTGCTTCCCTAAATTAAACCACACAGCTAAAATGGATAGTAGTTGACTATCTCCGCTGTTCATAGAGTTAGACAAAACATCCACAATGCGCCTTCGCTCCACCCCGGCGCTGACCATGTAGTGCTTGGGCAGTCTGTAAGACTTTTTGGTGGCACCATCTGTACAGTGCTGCTGAAAATTCATGGATATAGCATTTATCCATATAGCAGTAGTCACTATATAGATAAGTGTTTTTGAATATCAGTCGTGAAAATTGAAAATCTTTATCAGATCCAAAATATTTTGCCTGGTGTCATATACAGGTATTTCATTGGCTTCAAAAATAGTAACTGAAAAACAAGCTTAACCATTTCTGTTGTACTGAACTGCTGAAGTCTCAGATTTCAAATACATTTTGATGTGAATTGATGTGACAGGATGATCTTTGTAGTTTGCTTATGCCCACACACAGAGCATTAATCATAATATTAAAGGGATATTTCTACATGCACGTGACAAAAATTCTCCACTGTTAGCATTTTTTTTGAAGATATGCTTTCTAACAGGATTTGCTTTGTTGCAAATGCTGGGCTGCAGGTGGCTTTTTCTCAGTGAGTATCTTGTAAATACTTGTTGAAGCAGCATTTTAATAAGTGATAAACCACAAAACCTAGTCATCCACAGCTGCAGAGAAAAAGTATGCCACTTGATTTAAACATGCTTATGATTCCTTTCTGCTAACTTCCCCGTAAAGGTATTCTATACGCCCTATTTCAGGGATATAAAACTTTCAAGCCTCTAAAATTTGGCACCCTGGCACTTAAAATTTGAGCTCTAGTGCCTTACAGAAGGAATGCTAGTGAGCCCCAGCTGGGTAGAGGGAATTGCACCAGCTATTGCTGGCAGGCTTGAAGAGAGCTGTAGTGGCTAGCAGTACCAATGCAAGGACTGAGGGGAAAGGGCAAAAGCAGGGTGTAGTTGGGGGGAGGGGTGAGTTGCTCCAAAGTTCGTGACTCTTTGCCCACGGGCAGAAGAGAAGGGGATCTCTTCTGCCCGTGCCCGTGGGGGATGGGATCCCCATGGGCAAACAGCTTGCCTCTGGGCTGTAATCGCTGCCTCCCCTTTCTCTTCTGCCTCTGGCCTATTTAGAAAAGAAGGATGGGAGTGCTAGGGTAGTTAGTGAAGGAGGGAGAGTCAGAAGAGTAACAGAAGAGGGGAGCCAGCAAGAGAGGGGTTGGAAGGGCAGGAAGAGTGCAAGGTGTTGCCAAAAGGTGCATTCCCCTTCTCCTAGAAAACACACAAGCACCCTATCCCCATCCCACCCAACCTCTGCATAACAGACACGCACACACCCCACCTCCTCACAACAGACATGCATACACACAGGCACCTCACCTCCACATCACATACACACAGGCACCTCATCTCCGCACTTCATCCCCCTCCAAAGTCACCCACCACCACATCCCATACACAGACAGGCACACCACCATTCCAACACACACACATACAGACACTTAATATCTGAAGCTGTAGCTGTTGTTCTCCATGTACAAGCAGGAATGAGTCCTCACACATGGGTGATGTCCTCCAACAGAGTCTGTGTGGGAACGCTCCCAACTTTTATTAGAAGCTTTTTGAAGCTCTACTGATCTTGTGTGCCTCCTTCCCGCCTGCTGACACAGAGCCATCTTAATTCAATCTTCGTTTTTCCAAGGAGCCCAATATTTATTTATTTATTTAATTGAGCTTGCATACTGCCTTTCGGAAATCAAAGCAGTTTACAGTGAAACTTGAAAATAAAGTGAAATACAGTTAACAATTAAAATATTAAAGTATAAATAGAAATAAAAACAGAGCTTTAAATACAAATATAATATATAGAGATCTTAAAATTAATACAAAACTGGGAAAATAAATTAATTAAATTTCTAAAGGTATATTTAAGAAATTGAATCATAATGTTCCTTAAATAAAAAAGTTTTTAAAAGCCTTCTAAAAGATTTTGGATCATCTGTGGATCTGATTGCAGGAGGAAGTGAATTCCATAGGGAGGGAGCGAAAAGAGAAAATGCCCTTTTTGATGTAGATATGCTGAAGGTTTTTAGATCAGAAGGAGAGACCAACATGTTTTTAGAAATACTTTTCCGTGATCTATTATCAGGGACAATTTGAATAATTTATTTTAAATAAGAGGAGGATTCTGAATGAAGTAACTTAAATATTGAATGTATGGCTTTAAATTTAATTCTACCCTCTATAGGGAACCAATGTAGAGATTTTAGGATTGGAGTGATATGATCTTTACTTGGTAATTGTAAAATTATTCTTGCTGCTGTGTTTTGGGCCAGAGTTTTTTAATAATTTGTTTAGGAAGACTCATAAATAAAACATTACAAAAATCAAAATGAGGAAAAATCATTGTTTGAATTACAATAGATGCGTTCCAGTCATCCTCCGCTTCAAAAACCTATTTTTCTCCCCTGCAGGGGTCTTGCACTTCTGAATTTTCTTTAGATCGTCATGCCATCACATTTCTTTCCCTTTTATTTTCGTCGGCTTATTTTTCATGCTCTTAGGCACTGGTACCCCGACCGGGCCTTACCTTCAGTTGCTTGTTTTCACTGCGCATCTCAGGGACCAGTCAGCGGGTCAGAAGGGATACACTAGGACCATATCCACTGGATATGGTGTTTCTAGTTTCTGGGATCCGATTGTGGAAAGCAGCACAAATTGCAGAAGCCCAATCCATTATCTTCAGCATTGATAACACTGGTTTCCAGGGCTGCTTCGTATGTGGCCGAAACATCGGTATTGAAGAGACTCAAGTTCGCTCAAAACAGAGCACCCATAGTGCCCCAGAGCATTGGACATTGATTGCTCTCCATCTGGAGATGAGGACGGATTTGGCTTTGAATACATTGATATCGTGAAGTCATTGGACTGAGCACCAACACTAGTCCGTCAACGTCGGAACCCATTGGGATACAGCGTCAAGAGCGCTGACCGCTCCTCGGTATGGACCCAATGGGAGACTTATCCTTCTGAACATTGAGAGGCCCGACAGCCAGCCAAGATCTATGACTGAGCCACCAATATCCCTGTACAGATACCAGGTACATCTGTCGGAGTGGCCGAGGCCCCACTGCCTTTGGAATTGGCAGGCATGGAGAGGTGCCTTCAGAAAGCTCTCGAGGAATGCATCATGGCACTTTTAGCATCACAACTTCAGGAGCCTTGGTGTACCTCAGGCCGGAGGGCTGGGGGTTCAATTCCCACCTGAGGACAGGCTGGAGAGACTGGGGTTTCTAGTCGTATAGGCACCCCTTGTGGCCTTGGCAAGCCACTTAACCCTCCATTGCCTTAGGTACACATAGATTGTGAGTCCTTTGGGGATGAGGGAATGTATCCAGTACCTGCTTGTAGTGATTGTAAACTGCTCTGATGCCATTCAGCCTGGGTGGTATATCAAGAAATTGCATAAACATAAACATCGACCAGCCGACCTTCAAGATTGCGCCCCACTGTCTTCGGAATTGGTAGCCAGGGAGGGGACACCTTCAGCAGGCTTCTTGGCAGTGCAGCATGCCAAGGCCTCGAGGTTGTCTGCATTGACATCAACGGGCCCATCTCCAAGATGCATGCCTTGCCTGCAGGTGTTGCATCAACATGGAGGCAGCAAAGGGCCCGACACCAGTGCCGCTCTGGCTGATATCCCTCTCTAGCGTTTGAGTCGGTGCCCAAAGTGCCCTTGTAAATGAACTGATTCCTTCAATGTCAAGATAAGAGTTCTATTTTGTCTCGGAGATGGATTCCAAAGGCTGGATAATCAATGGGTCTTGCCAGAGGACGAGTCTCCAGGACCTCCATTGAACCCCTCTCTATCTCCTGTATGGTGCAAGACCTCTCCTGAGGCCAAGGCTTTCCAGGATGTAGTAGAGGAGGTGCGTCTGAGGAGGAATCTGGAGTGGAAGAATTGCTGACCCTGCAGTACTCCACGACCTCCAAGTGACGGTGCTCATGCATCGCTTCCTGCACAGAGGAAGACAAATATGTGCGAAAACCCACTCCCGGGGCCTCCAGTCAGTGGACAGCTTGGCGCCATAGGCAGAGTTCAGAAGGCTCAGGGATTCAAGAAGCTCAGCTTCCTCACCATTCCCTGGTGGTCGAATCCACCCATAGAAGGTCCAAGAGTACAAAGTCTCACTCCTTGAGGTTCCATACTCAACCAGATCGGCAGAGGCATTTTCTTGCAGAACATCAGATGTTACTTTGCTGAATGGCCTCAGCTCCTCTGGGGAGTTAAGTGAAACGATATCATTCACTAGTGGTCTACAGCAGGTCTAGGTGAACCAGGATGTCTTTATGATGGCATCAAGACCATCTGCCTGGGGTATTGCCACCCAGTCACTCACCTGATTTAGTCCTCAGACCTAGCTCAATTGGGATAGAACAAACTTGATGTCTTGCCGTGCCGTAGAGAAAATCTCTCTGGTGAATCAGGTCTGAGAGGAGGATACCTGCATCAGACTATAGCAGGCTCTGTACTCTCCAAGGCGCTCAGCCAAGCTGGTCTCCCATTGCACGTCAGCATTGAAAGAAGCCTCAGAATGTCCAGCCGGCTCTTCTGCAAAGGCTGTTGGTGGAGATTTGGACTTGTTCCTTTGGATCATAGCTGTGCTACCAGTAACCACAGTGCAAAGACTCTCCAGTCGGCGGAGGGCTCACTCTTTTGAACTAGGGTTGGCCCTTCTCAACTTCCAGCATATAGGCTCTATGGATAGACCAAAGAGGTTACAAGCTACATTGTTGGATCTGCCAACAAATTGCCTGAGGGGACATCAGCTCCCCTTCAAATGAGGAGATTGGCTATGCTTCCTGTATCTGAGGGATACGCTTACCCACATACAGATACATTTATTTATTTTATTTGAACAGTTTTTCTATACCGTCCCTTCCAGAGATCAGGGGTGGTTTACATGGAACAACGAGTTACATAGAACCAAATAGTAGCTTAGGCATTTAACTATTTACATCATAACTATACATACATCCCGCTTGCAGGAGCTATCTCAGATTCTTCCTGGGAGGACAACACTTCCAGCATGTTCCAGGTTCTCATTCAATGGCTATATAATTAAAATGCAGCAAAAATTGTAGCTGTTTAATTATTTAGCCTGGAACTCTAAGGTAAAAAATACTGATAATTATAAATGTATATTCTGCAAAAAGCAAAGGAGATGGTAAGGTGCTCACATGCCAAGGGATAAAAAGTAAAAGAGAATTTTACTATTTAACTAATTTTATTTTGGTGTTAGAAACTGTGCTATGGTTCTCTCTATCTCCAGGAACAAGCAGGAATGTAGTCATCACATATGGGTATCGTCGGTACCGACGGAGCCTGCGCAGGAGCGCTCCCCAGCATCCAATTAGAAAGCTTTTGGGAGCATCCCACAGCACCTGCGTGCTGCCTTCCCGCCTTTCCCAACTGCCTCTCTCCAGTTCTTCGTTTTCCGCGGAGCCAGCAGGTTGTGTTCCTGTCACCGCAGAAAATTTTCCTTCTTTTTTGTGGTCGTGTCTGCCTTCCTTGACGCTTTACCGGTACCGCCGGTTTTTCTTTCTTTCTTTCATTTCTTTAAAAAAAAAAAATTTCTTAGTACTTTTTTTCCCATTTTTTCCAGGTGCAAGTGCCATTATGGGCCTTAGGCCCAAGCTTTTTTCCACAATGGAAAAACCCTCTTCGGGTTTTAAAAAGTGCACCAAGTGTGGCGGTACCATCTCCGTCACCGACACCCATGAGTGGTGTCTGAAATGTTTAGGTCCTGACCATTCCATCTCGGAATGTATGGCCTATGCCATGATGTCCAAGAGAGGTCGACAGAACCGAGCTGCTAAGCTCAGTACCCAGTTTCCCTCTGATACAGCTTCGGTGGCATCGACGTCTTCCAGGGCTTCGTCTTCCTCCCGTGGATCTCAGGTAACTAAACATAAGTCTAGCCGGTCCTCAAAGGGTAGATCTCTCTCTAAGCATCGAGATGCCTCTGGCGTTGCCCTTGAGGATTCTGCACCGGCAAAATTGCCCTGGCGGGAGGCTTCGGCTTCCAAAGCATTATCGGGGCTCCAGGACATTCTCGAGGCCTCCACCTCGGCAGAACTACTGGTGCCATGCTCTGGGGTACCAGCGGTCTTCTCCGGTACCGACATCCAGGCATCAGCAGCGTCGATAGAACAGAGGGTTCTGGCTATTGAACGCAGTCTGGCGGCTCTCCTTGCGGCATCGACACCCTCGGAACCGCGTCAGACAGTTCAACCGGTACCAGCACCGACTCCGGCACCAGTATCGGTACCGGTACCGACAGCATCGACATCGGCGTCTGCATTGCCGGCACCCAGTCATGCGATGCCTTCTGGTACCGTTACACCGGTACCGATTCCCCTCGGTACCGACTTTGGTCGGTACAGGTATCGGGCTCTTCAAGAGCATCCCGACAGAAGGTACTTTGAGTGCTCAGAGGAATCTGAGGATTCTGATAGTTCTGTTGATGCGGGAATACTTCTCCCGGAGGAGCCTTCCTCCCCTAAATGCAGGATGTCTCCTCCAGAGGACATTTCCTTTCAGGATTTCATCAGGGAGGTGGCTCGGGATCTGTCCATTACTGTGGCCCCTGAAACAGAGCCCAGAGCAAAGGAGTTGGAAATTTTACAATATCCTAAAACTCCTAAAGAGGCAGCTACCTTGGCCATCCATGAGATCTTGCATGATCTTATGTTAAGAATGTGGGAGACACCTCTTACCACCTCTCCTCACTCTCGTAGACTGGATACTCTGTATCGAGTCCCTCCTTGTCCTGGTTTCCAGAAAACTCAGCTTCCTCACCACTCTATTGTAGTGGAATCAGCTATGAGAAGGATCAAGAGTGCAAAGAGGCATGCCTCTAATCCTCCAGGACGTGAGTGCAGAACTTTGGATGCTTTTGGACGTCGTGTCTTCCAAGCTTCCATGCTTTCTGCCAGGATCAGTTCCTATAGTCTATATATGGGAATGTTCCTGAAGGAAGTCACAGGTGATTTAGAGGCTTTGAGTCCTCTTCTTCCTGAGGATAGAAGGCAGGATTTTCTCACATTGGTCAAACATGCCCAAGATGTTTCTAAATTTGTCAACCGTGCAGCATTTGACTGTTTTGAGTGCATAAGCAGAACCTCTGCCATTGCCATAGGTGCACGTAGAATTGCTTGGCTCCAGGCATCTGATCTGGAGCTCTGGGTAGAAGACAAACTGGGAAATATTCCTTGTACTGGTGAGAACCTGTTTGGTAAAGATTGGCAGGAAAAGGCCAATGAGTTGGATGCTGACAACTCCACCTTGGATAAATTATTCAATTCCACAGCTGATCCTGCAAGAAAGAAATCTTTCAAGAAACCATTCTTTTCTAAAAAGAAAAGATTTTATCTTGCTTATTCTCAGCAGGGACGTTCTGCAGGTCAGCTTGTCCAGAAAGGTCAGCAATCACCCAAAGAAAACCAAAGACTGCTAAGCCTCAGCCGTCCCAGCAGTCTCAGCCTCCACAAGGCCTTTGACTTTCAGCTAGAGAACTTAGCCTTCCTAGCTTTCATTGGACCAGAGCCTTCCACCATTCCAGGAAGGTCGTGTCACTTTGCCCCTAGATGGGGCCAGATAACAGCAGAGCATTGGACACTCTCCATCATAAATGAGGGGTACAAGCTTCATTTTTCAAGCATGCCCCCTTCCACAATGATAAGGCAGTTCAATTCTCCGACCTCTCTCATCAACCTGTTAGGTCAGGAGGTCACTATGCTTCTTGCCCAAGGGGCAATAGAAGAGGTACCCATCCATCAGCAGGGTACAGGGTTTTACTCCCCCTATTTCCTTATCCCAAAGAAAACAGGGGGATACAGACCTATCTTGGACCTCAGAGAATTGAACAAATTCCTTGTCAAAGAGAAATTCAAGATGATTTCTCTGGGAACTCTGCTGCCATACCTTCAGAGTCAGGATTGGCTTTGTTCTCTAGATCTCAAGGATGCGTACACCCATGTTCTCATCCATCCAACTCACAGAAGATTCCTTCGGTTCCTTTTTCAAGGAAATCACTACCAATAGAGGGTGCTTCCTTTTGGCCTGGCCTCAGCACCAAGGGTGTTCACGAAATGCATGGCTGTCGTAGCAGCATTTCTCCGCACTCTAGGGATATTTGTCTTCCGACGACTGGCTCATTCGAGCCCCAACAGAGTCAGAGGCCAGGACTTCTCTATCCTGCACAATGCGTATCCTTCAGTATTTGGGTCTGGTAATAAACATCCCAAAATCCAGTCTAAGTCCCACTCAGTCATTGGAGTTCATAGGAGCTTTGCTGGATACCAGAAAGGCAAGGGGCTATCTCCCCCAGGCCTGGTGCCTTCGCATGGTGCAGTTAGCTTCTTAAGCAGTGCTAAAGCCTCTTCTCACTGCCTGAGAAATGCTACAACTACTAGGCCACATGGCATCTACCGTGCATGTGGTTCCCTATGCTCGCCTCCATATGAGGGCAGCCCAGTGAACTTTATCCACTCAATAGACCCAGGCATCAGGATGCCTGTCAGACAAAATAGCAAACACAAGTCGCCTTATTTTGTCCCTCCAGTGGTGGAAGTCCACTCAAAACCTGTTGCTGGGGTCCCCTTTTCAACAACCCTTACCCCAGGCAACTCTCACAACAGATGTTTCTCCGATGGGTTGGGGAACTCATCTGCAAGACCTCTCCACCCAAGGCACCTGGTCTCCACAGGAGACTCATCTACATATCAATCTCTTGGAGCTCAGAGCAATCTTCCTTGCTCTTTGAGTGTTCCAGGCATACAAAACTCTTGGGCAGGCAGACTCAGTCGAGTTGTGCTTCCACACGAGTGGTCTCTGCATGCAGACCAGGTAGCCAAGATTTTTCAAATTTGGGGAACCCCGGACATAGACCTCTTTGCAAGTCCGTAGAATGCCAAACTTCCCCGGTTCTGTTCCAGAACCCCGGCTCAGGCCAGGGATGCTTTCCTCCTTTACTGGGGTCAAGACTTCCTGTATGCCTTTCCACCCATTCCCCTATTTCCCAAAACCCTGTTCAAGCTTCAGAGAGACAGAGGCCATATGATTCTCATAGCTCCACATTGGCCACGGCAAGTGTGGTACCCTCTGCTTCTACATCTCTCTCAAGCTCCCTCCCTGGAGTTAGGGTCTGCTCTAGATCTCCTGTCTCAGGAGGACGGAATGTTATGGCATCCCAATCCCCAGTCTGCATCTCAGGGCTTGGTTGCTGAAGGCCTAGATCTTCATGATCTTAACCTTCCTCAGCAAGTAAAGGATATCCTTTATGCTTCCAGGAAGCCTTCCACAAGACGCTCTTATACTTTCAAGTGGAAAAGGTTTACCATATGGTGTTCGCAGCAGGGTCTTAACCCCCTTGCGATACCTCTGGAATCATTACTGGAGTATCTCCTTCATTTATCCAATGCAGGACTTAAAACCAACTCAGTAAGAGTCCATTTGAGTGCTATTGCAGCTTCTTTCAAGCCTCTAAATGGACAACCTATTTCCTCCCATCCTCTTATAGCAAGATTTATGAGAGGCCTTCTTCTAACTAAGCCTCCCATTAGGCCACCACCGGTGGCATGGGACTTAAACCTGGTTCTTGGTCAGCTCATGAAGCCACCTTTCGAACCCTTAGCTACTACCTCATTGAAATTCCTTTCTTGGAAGGTTATCTTTCTCATTGCAATCACATCAGCATGTTGCATCTGTGAGTTGCAGGCATTAGTAGCTGATCCACCTTATACAAGGTTCCATCATGACAAGGTAGTCCTTAGGACTCATCCACACTTTATGCCAAAGGTGGTCTAGCCTTTTCATCTAAACCAAGTGGTCTACCTACCTGTGTTCTTTCCAAGGCCTCATGCATCAAATGCAGAAAGGAATCTTCATACTTTGGACTGTAAAAGAGCTTTAGCCTTTTACTTACAAAGAACACAGCAACATAGAAAGTCCTCTCAACTCTTTGTTGCTTTTGATCCTTCTCATTTGGGACTTCCAGTCTCCAAGAGAACACTATCTAACTGGATTGCTCAGTGTATATCCTTTGCCTATCAGAGTAAGAATCTTCCTCTAGAGGGCCATGTCACAGCTCACAATGTGAGAGCCATGGCAGCTTCAATGGCTCATCTGCACTCTGTGTCTATCGACGACATCTGTCGAGCAGCCACCTGGGCCTTGGTTCATACCTTCACAGCCCATTACTGCTTGGAGAAGGAGTCCCGCCGGGATGCGTTGTTTGGTGAGGCTGATCTCCAGGAACAAGCAGGAATACGTCATCACATATGGGTACGTCGGTACCGACGGAGCCCGCGCGGGAAAGCTCCCCAGCTTTTCAGATTAAAAGCTTTTGGGGCCTTCCACTGCACATGCGCGCTGCCTTCCCGCCTTCCTGACCAGCTCTCGTCAGTTTCTTTTTTTCCGCGGAGCCAGCAGGTCGTGTTCCTGTCACCGCTGAAGAAATTGTTAATTTTATTGTTTTCTTTAGACCGCGTACCTGCCTTCCCCATTCTGAAACCGGTACTGCCGGTCTCTCTTTCTTTCTTTTAAAAAAAAAATATATATATTTTTCTTTTCTTCAGCACAGCTTGGTACTTTGTTAGGCCTTCAGGCCTACACAAATTCTCCTCATGGAGAAGCCAGTTCCTGGTTTTAAAAAGTGTACCAAGTGCAGTGCTGTCATTCCTCTTACAGACACCCATGAATGGTGTCTTAAATGTTTAGGACCTGACCATTCCATACCGGACTGCCCATCCTGCTCCCAGATGTCGAAACGTGGATTGCAGAACCGGGCCAACAAGTTCCATGTGCTGTTTCCTTCAGAAGCATCACAGTCATCCAGGTCTTCCTCTCCGGATGGATCTCAGGTAACCAAAACTCCAGTGGGCAAATCCTCTAAAAGCAAATCTCTTTCTAAAGATCGAGAGGCTCTCAATTCTGAGTTCGAGGATTCTGCCCAGGCCAAAAAACCCCGGCGGGAGGCTCCGGCCTCCAAAGCAATCATGGGGTCACAGGTTGACATCGATGGCGCGGCCTCGACAGATCACCTGTTGTACTGCTCTGGGGTACCGGCCCATACCGGTGCCGACATCCAGGCAGCAGTGGCGTCTATGGGCAATACTGTCCAAGTCATGCAGCAGGCCATTCTGGCTTTTATTAATGCTGCTACGCCCTCGGTACCGCAGCCAGCGGTACCGGGTCCGGTTCCGGTAATGGCTTCCATACCGGAACCGAGGCCATCGTCTTCCAAACGCAGATCGGTTCCGCATGCCGGATCCGGGCTTTTGCCCGGTACTGATCCCATACCCGGTACGCCCGATGTCGATACCGAACGGTATGCGTATCGTGCGTTGGAAGCACATAGAGGATACTCTGCTTCTTCAGAGGATTTTAACTCCTCTGATGATTCTGATGAGTTCTCCCTTGATCTTCCTGAGGAGCCTTCTTCTCCTAACAGGAGAATGTCTCCACCAGAGGATTTGTCCTTTCAGGACTTCATCATAGAAATGGCTAAAGGTCTTTCTATTGCTTCATCCTCTGAAAAGGAACCCAGATCAAAGAAACTGGATATTTTAGGATACTCTAAGTCTCCTAAAGAGGCAGTCACCCTGCCTATCCATGAAATCCTTCAAGAACACTTGATGGACTTATGGGAGGCTCCTCTAACATTGTCTCCTTCTTCTCGCAGGTTGGACACCATGTACCGTGTCCCCCCTTCTCCTGGTTTCCAAAAAACCCAGTTGCCTCACCATTCTATTGTGGTGAAGTCTGCAATGAAGAAGATAAAGAGTACCAAAAGGCACTCTTCTACTCCTCCAGGGCGAGAATGTAAGACTCTAGACTCTTTTGGCAGGAAAATTTTCCAGGCTACTATGCTTATAGCCAGGATTAATTCCTATAGTCTTTACATGGGCATGTTTCTCAGTGAAATCGCTCTAAAAGTTCGGCATTTTGCCCCCTTTATCCCTGAGGATAAGAGGGAGCAGTTCATTTCCTTAGTGAAACACCTTTTGGATATTTCAAAGTTCTCCAACAGGGCAGCTTTTGATTCCTTTGAGGGTGCTGGTAGGGCTTCGGGCATTGCTATAGCAGCCCGACGTCTTGCTTGGCTCCAGGCTTCTGATCTAGAACCTTGGGTCCTAGATGGCTTACGAAATCTGCCCTGTACAGGTGAGAACTTATTTGGTGAGGAGTGGCAAATTAAGGCCACTCAAATGGATGCAGAAAATGCCACCTTAGATAGACTTTCTAAGTCTACCTCCACTCCTGCCAAGAAGAAGTCTTTTAAGAGGCCTTATTACAAGAAGTCCAGATTTTCTACAAATACTGGCCAACAATCCTCTCAGCCTCGTTTTGCTGCTAAACGTCAGCAACCTAAACAGGCAAGGTCAAAGCCTGCGGCGTCTGCTACGCCTCAGCAGGCTCCACCCCCTCAGGGGTTTTGACTTGCCCCTAGAGAACTTAACTTTTCTGGCTCTAGAACAACCAGAGCCCCTCACCATACCCAGAAGGTTAGCTCACTTTGCTCCCAGATGGGAGCAAATTACATCAGAGCAATGGACCCTCTCTATCATCAGAGAGGGTTACAAACTCCATTTTTCCGACCTTCCTCCTTATACTATGGTGAGGCAGTTCAATTCTCCCCCATCTCTCCTGGCCCTCTTGGGTCAGGAAGTCTCCTCCCTCCTTGCCCAGGGGCAATAGAGGAGGTCCCTCTTCTTCAACAGGGGACGGGATTCTACTCCCCTTATTTTCTAATACCAAAGAAGACAGAGGGCTTCAGACCAATTCTGGATCTGAGAGAATTGAACAAATTTCTTTTCAAGGAGAAATTCAAAATGCTTTCTCTGGGCATTCTCCTTCCATACCTTCAGAGTCAGGATTGGCTTTGTTCTCTAGATCTAAAGGATGCGTATACACACATACTCATCCACCCATCCCACAGAAAATACCTTCAATTTCTGTTTCAGGGAAAACATTTCCAGTACAGAGTACTCCCCTTCGGTCTAGCCTCTGCTCCAAGAGTGTTCACCAAATGCATGGCAGTCGTAGCTGCCTTTCTAAGAGGCCTGGGAATTTTCATATTCCCATACCTGGACGACTGGCTCATCCGAGCTCCCTCTCAGTCCCAGGCCCAAATTTCCCTGGACCGCACAAGGCGTCTTCTGCAATATCTAGGACTGGTAGTAAACCTTCCCAAGTCTCAGCTAATCCCTACTCAGTCTCTCGAGTTCATAGGGGCCCAGTTAGACACCATCACTGCAAGGGCCTACCTGCCTCAGGTCAGGGCCCAACGCCTGCTGAGTTTGGCCTCCCAAGCTCAGTCCAGCAGTCATTTGACAGCCCGGGAAATGCTGCGACTTCTGGGCCACATGGCCTCCACGGTACATGTGGTGCCCTACGCTCGTCTGCATATGAGAGCAGCTCAATGGACCTTGGCCACCCAGTGGACTCAAGCATCTGGAGCGCTCTCCGACCAAATACTCACCTCAAGCCGTCTATTTTGGTCCCTCCAATGGTGGACATCCACCAAGAATCTGTTGTTGGGGGCCCCCTTCCAACCTTTGTTGCCCCAAGCAACCCTCACAACAGATGCCTCCCAGACAGGGTGGGGAGCTCATCTTCAGAACCTCTCCACTCAGGGCACTTGGTCTCCACAGGAGGCCACCCTTCATATCAACCTCCTGGAACTGCGAGCAATTTACCTTGCCCTCAAGGTCTTCTATACCCTCCTTGTCAACCTGACTGTCCTAGTTCAGACAGACAATCAGGTAGCCATGTTCTATATAAACAAACAAGGAGGGACAGGCTCTCTGTCGCTTTGCAACGAAGCTCTCAGAATATGGGCCTTCGCCAGAGAGCATCAAATTCACCTTCTTGCAGTGTATCTTCCAGGAGTTCAAAACTCTCGTGCAGACAGACTCAGTCGAGTTCTGCTTCCACACGAATGGTCCCTACATATGGACCAGATACGCAGAATCTTTCAGGAATGGGGGACCCCGGACATAGACCTCTTTGCAAGTCCGTGGAATGCCAAACTTCCCCGGTTCTGTTCCAGAACTCAGTGTCAGGGAGCTCAGGCCCACGATGCCTTCCTCCTGCATTGGGGTCAGGAATTCCTCTATGCCTTTCCACCCATTCCTCTAATATCCAAGACTCTGTTCAAGCTCCAGAGGGATCACGGGACTATGATCCTCATAGCTCCCCGCTGGCCACGCCAGGTGTGGTTCCCTCTACTTCTGCATCTCTCCCAGGGATCCTCCCTGGACCTGGGAGCTGCGCCAGACCTCCTGTCTCAGGAGGAGGGGACTTTGTGGCACCCAAACCCCAAATCCCTACATCTCAGAGCTTGGTTACTGAAGGCCTAAGTCTTCAAGACTTTAATCTTTCTCAACCTGTGACAGATATCCTTCATGCCTCTAGGAAACCTTCCACGAGGCGTTCTTATGCTTTCAAATGGAAACGTTTTTCCATTTGGTGTGCTCAGCAGGGTCTTGACCCTCTAGCACTTCCTTTGAATTCCCTCTTGGACTATCTCCTGCATCTTTCAAATGCAGGCCTTAAGACGAATTCAGTAAGGGTCCATTTGAGTGCTATTGCAGCATCCTTAAAACCTATAAATGGACAACCTGTCTCCTCTCATCCTCTTGTTTCACGTTTCATGAGAGGCCTGACTCTAACTAAACCTCCCATCCGACCTCCTCCGGTAGCATGGGATTTGAACCTAGTTCTAGGTCAGCTTATGAAGCCACCTTTTGAGCCTTTGGACTCTACCTCCTTCAAATTTCTTTCCTGGAAGGTTGTTTTCCTTATTGCAGTCACTTCAGCTCGCCGCATCAGTGAACTGCAGGCTTTAGTGGCTCATCCACCTTATACTAGGTTTCATCATGATAAGGTGGTCCTTAGGACGAATGCCCACTTTATGCCCAAAGTGGTCTCGCCTTTTCATCTTAATCAAGAGGTATATCTACCTGTCTTTTTCCCGGCTCCTCATGCATCCAGTGCAGAGAGGAACCTTCATACTCTGGATTGTAAAAGAGCTCTTGCCTTTTACCTCAACAGGACTCAACCACATCGAAAGTCTTCCCAACTTTTCGTGGCTTTTGATCCTTCTCATTTGGGACTTCCAGTCACCAAGCGTACACTTTCCAATTGGATCGCTCAGTGTATTTCTTTTGCTTACCAGAGTAAGAACATTTCTATGGAGGGCCATGTCACAGCTCACAATGTGAGGGCCATGGCCACTTCTATGGCTCATCTTCACTCTGTGTCCATAGATCAGATCTGTCGAGCAGCCACTTGGGCCTCGGTTCATACCTTTACAGCCCATTACTGCTTGGACAAGGACTCCCGCCGGGATGCCTTGTTTGGTCAGGCTGTCCTCAAACACCTGTTCCATACTTAAACAACTCCTGCCCACCTTCCCTGGATGGATGCCTGAGATCCATGCGAAGATGGTTTACCCTTGGAGGGGGATCTCCCAGGCATCTTAGCTAGGGAGTCCCCATATGTGATGACGTATTCCTGCTTGTTCCTGGAGATAGCACAGTTACTTACCTGTAACAGGTGATCTCTGGGAACAGCAGGAATTAGTCATCACAACCCACCCACCTCCCCTAGGAGTTGTATCTCTATCTATCTATCTTCCTGTCCTCTCTCTCTATTGTCTCAGCTTTAAACTCGAACTGACGAGAGCTGGTCAGGAAGGCGGGAAGGCAGCGCGCATGTGCAGTGGGAGGCCCCAAAAGCTTTTAATCTGAAAAGCTGGGGAGCTTTCCGGCTCGGGCTCCGTCGGTACCGACGTACCCATATGTGATGACTAATTCCTGCTGTTCCCAGAGATCACCTGTTACAGGTAAGTAACTGTGCTTTCTCCAACACCTGTTCCATACCTAATCAACTCCTACCCACCATCCCTGGTAGGATGCCAGAGATCCTTGGGGGGAAGTGGAGCCCTTCTCAGGGACGCACAACTTCTGGGGTCTCTCCCTGGTATCTAAAGCTAGGGAGTCCCCATATGTGATGACTACATGCCTGCTTGTTCCTGGAGATAGCATAGTTACTCACCTGTAACAGGTGATCTCTGGGAACAGCAGGAATTTAGTCCTCACAACCCACCCACCTCCCCTAGGAGTTGTATCTCTCTGTCTCTTTCCCTTTCCCTCTCTCTCTCTTTGTCTCAGCTTTAAAACTCAACTGGAGAGAGGCAGTTGGGAAAGGCGGGAAGGCAGCATGCCGGCGCTGTGGAATGCTCCCAAAAGCTTTCTAATTGGATGCTGGGGAGCGTTCCCACGCAGGCTCCGTCGGTATCGACGATACCCATATGTGAGGACTAAATTCCTGCTGTTCCCGGAGATCACCTGTTACAGGTGAGTAACTATGCTTTCTTTTTCAGCATCAGTTTTGTGTCTAACAAAACCCCTTCTCCAACAGTAGGTGCAGAGCAGAACTAGGACATTTCACCATAGAACCCAACATACAAGAAAAAAAAATCTGATTCTGGTATCATCTCATTAACAGTCTCTCTGGTACCAGGCAGATTGTGAACTAACATAAAACCCTACAAAAATCACTGAAGACCTATAAAGCAAATCTATACCATAACAACACCAGCTTCTAAATTTAACACAATAAGGAGCCTACCCAGAAAAGAGTAGCACCATAAATATTGCAGTGGGCCTTAGAACATCTTTACACCTATTTGGAAAACTGAACAAGCCAGATTACTACAGACCCAACAAAGAAACACCTATTTTTCTCTCTGAATCAACTCAGATTTCATTTCTCTTTTTTATATCCAGTTCTCAATCTCCCTCTTTTTACAACCCCCTCACTCCATCTCTCTGTCCTTTCCCAGACATTTATTCCCCAGGCTTTAACAAACTCTTTTCTCTTTTTCTCTTACACCCTCCCTGTGTTCAGCATCTATCTCCCTCTCTCCTGCCCTGTCTTCTCTACCTCTCTTCCCCAATCTCGTGTTTCTCCCCTTTTTCTCATGCTATTCCCGTATGTCCAGCATTACCTCTTTCTCCCTCACTCCGTCCAGCATCTGCCATTTATACCTTTATGACCCCATACCCTGTGTCCAGTATCTGCCTTCCATCCCTTTATAGCCCCTACCCCATGTCCTTATTCTGACTGTCGATCGAGTCTCATAGTTCTACCTCAACTGGCAAGGTCGAAAGGCTCAAACCTTCTGTTTTGGGCATTCAGGGACATGGCACTCAAAACCATCTCATCGCACATGGGATGGTTTTGAGTGCCAGATCCCTGCCAAGTGAACAGGACATCCGGGCAAACATGATGAGTTAAGTTCTCCATCCACTTGAGTGGACATGGGGCAGAGAGTTTATGCCTCGCATCTTCAAGGAGTGGAACACTCCCTCAATAGTTCTGTTCGCCACTCTGCAGATTGCCAAGGTGGATCAGTTCTTTTCCAAGGTAAGATCGTACAGCTGACTGGCCTCGGATGCTTTCCTCCTATCTTGGGGGGAGGGTTGTCTGTATGCTTATCATCCAAGCCCTGCTGTTACAAAGATCCTCCTGAAGTTAAAAGCAGACGGAAACACGATGGTTCTCATCACTCCCTACTACCCTAATAGCCTTGGTTTCCTTCTCAGGTTAAGGACCTATCCATTATTGAGCACAATCAAATATAAAGTCATACTTTTCACATTCAAGATCTGTAACCAATCTGTCCACTACCTACAAACATTACTACAAAAACCACAGAGCACCAGATCAAGAAGGCAAACCACCCAAAACATGTTGAATATCCCACAAGAAAAACTAAAAAGCAACCAATATGCCTGCAACAGATCCTTTACTCTCTATGCTCCAAGCATATGGGACTCATTACCTGAAAGCCTAAGAAACATCGCAGAACTGGTCAAATTTTGAAAACAACTTAAGACCCACCTGTTTATAGAACACTTTGGACCATATAAATCACCAGCACCCCCACCATAAACCGTGTCAACCCCCTCTCTCATAGCTATGAACCTTTGCAATAATTTCACTCCTATTCTTCAATGTATAATCCCAAACCCATTGTAAATACATTAAAGTTCAAATTATATTTCCAAACTCATTGTATATAAGTTCCTGTTCCACTGTATCACAAAAGTTCTGATACTTGTCAACCACTATTACCCGGTGAAAAGCAGTATAAAAAACAATTAAATAAATAAACTGGGCCACACGCCAATTCGAATTTGCAGGAAGATGGGTGATGTTGCACCCCAACATCCAGTCCTTGGCCCACATGGTGTAGATGTTGAGATGCTGTCTATTTCTGAGCACCACCTGCTGGCCAGTGTGACCAGTCTCCTGTTGATCTCCAGGAGGATTTATACAAAAAGGTTTTCTTCCTGCACATGGGAGAGGCTTGCTGTCTAGTGAGAGGCCAGGCCCTAGATTCTTTTGTCTGTTCCATGCAACAACTGCTAGAATATCTTCTGCACTCTCCATGTCGGCACTTCAGTCCAACTTCGGCAGGGTCCACCTCCCTACAAATGGAGTTTACCATCGGGGTGTGGAATGGATGTCTATCTTTGTTCAGCCTTTAGGGTTCCACCCCTGCAGAGGTTGCTTCTCTGGAACCCTTCCTACAGGCTTCCTGCAGTGTTTTTAGACCTCAGTGTGTTTCTTAGGCAGCTCCTGGAAGCTCCCTTGAATTCTCTTTATTCCTGCCCTTTGAAGTTTAAAGGTATTGTTTGGTGGCGGTCACTTCATCACACAAGGTGAGTGAGCTTCAGGCTCCAACAAAGTATCCACCAAATTCCATAATACTTGACTTCCCCTCCATACTCATCCTGATCCCTTCCGGGGGGGGGGGGGGGGGAAGGGGTAATTAAGATTACATCTTAATCAACTCTTTTGCCAACATTTTTCCAAAGGTCTAATGGCCGCAAGGGGGGAAACTATGTTGTAAAGTGCATTTGCAGAGGAGCCGCCAACTTCTTGGAGAAGACAAAAACCATAGGCAGTGCTTCCAGCTTTTGTTTCTTAGGTTCAGCAAACTAGGGGCTGCCACTTCCAGGCTGGGCACTGCATCACTCTGGCGTAAATGCCCCTGGGCACTGCTCGACTCTGGCGTAAATGCTCCTCTGACGTAACTCTCGCCACTTTCCGTAGCATCCGTAAATCATATTACTCCTTGTTAACATCTACCAAGAAATCCTATTACTCTAACCTTATTACTACCTCTTCCAATTCATCCCGCCAACTGTACCGGGTTTTGAATTCCCTTTCCTCGGCCTCCACCTTGTCCTCCTCGTCTCCTCCACCCAGTGCCCCTAGCCCTATGGCTCTTGCCTCCTTCATCTCAACTAAGATCTCGACCCTTCGTTCTACCTTTGACCCTCATCCCCTTCCTCCCTCACCCCCTCCCTCCTCTCCCACGCTTGTCACCTGTCATTCCCCATCCTCTGCTCCTATATTTCCCCACGTTTGGTCCGAATTCCACCCTGTTACCTTAACTGAACTGACCAAAGCCGTCTCGCTTTCCCATAAGACCACCTGTCCCCTCGATCCCTTACCATCCCCTTGGCTTCTTGACCCTTCTCTCACACTCCTTCCCTTTGCTCTTCACATCATGAACTCCAGTCTCTCATCTGGGGATTTCCCTTCTGCATGGAAGCATGCCTTGGTCCGCCCCTGCTTAAAAAAGCTACTCTTGACCCAGCTGTCCCCTCCAATTGGTGCCCTGTTTCCAACCTTCCTTTCCTGTCCAAAATCCTTGAGAAGTTTGCTTTCCATCAACTCACCGCACATCTTGACACAACCATCTCTCTGCACCCCCGACAATCGGGTTTTAGGACCGGCCACAGCACCGAAACCATTCTTATTGCACTCCTTAATGAACTACACCGCTCTCACGACAAAGGAAATCTTTCAATTGCTGTTTCAATGGATCTCACCGCAGCCTTTGATGTTATTGATCATCGCACTCTGCTCTCACGGTTATCGGAACTCGGGGTTCAGGGTACAGTCCACCGATGGTTTCACTCTTTTCTCTCTTCCCGCTCTTTCACAGTACACTCGGGCTCCTCCTCTTCTGCCCCTTTCCCCCTTCACTGTGGAGTCCCGCAAGGGTCTAGCCTCGCCCCACTCCTCTTTAATGTTTTCCTCGCACCACTTGCACTACTCATACAACAAACTGGTCTCTCCGCCTATTTCTTTGCTGACGACATCCTTTTGGTCCACCATATGTCATCACTTGCCCCCGATCTTTCCCCTTTGAATAATTGCCTAACTTCTGTCGCCCAGTGGTTTAATGACAACTTCCTCATCGTCAACCCTTCTAAGTCTGCAGCTATCAGGTTCACTTTCGGTGCTCCTTCTCCCACCCTGGCTCCTGTGATGTCAAATGCACCCATTCCTCTGGCACCTACCCTCCGCTATCTTGGTGTGACCCTAGATTCTTCACTGTCTTTCCACCAACATATCTCTGGGATAGTACGTAGCTCTCTTTTTCAGCTTCGGAAAATTCGTGCTATCCGTTCTCTTCTTCCCACCGCATCTCTTACCACATTAATTATTTCTCTGGTAATTAGCCGCCTTAATTATTGTAATTCTATATTCGCTGGCATTCCTCAGTACCAACTTCGCAGATTACAATTAATTCAGAACACAGCTGCCCGTCTTCTCACCTTTTCATCCCCTCACGATCATGTCACCCCCTGTCTGCTCTCCCTTCACTGGCTTCCCGTTAAGGCTCGCTATGTTTACAAGCTTCTTATTATTACCCACAAAGTTCTCTATACTAACACCCCCCAATACTTAGCTGATCTCATTTTTCTTCAACCTACCCCCCGCCTATTACGTTCTGCTCATGGCAATCACCTTTTCCTTCCCTCCCCAACACAGGCTCACCTTGAATCTACCCGTCACGCCGCCTTCTTCTTTGCTAGCCCTGCTCTATGGAATTCCCTTCCACATGCTATTCGTACCGAGTTGTCCTTCCCCCATTTCAAGACTATGCTTAAAACCTTTCTTTTCTGCCAAGCCTTTGACCTCCCTTTCCCTTCGTTCACCACCACCCAGTCGATTATACCTACCCGCTCATCACTCCTTTCAGGGCTATAACATCTTCTCCACTCCCCTGATTCGCACTCACGGCCCTCTCTGCCTCGACCCTCCCTTATGTGGTTTGTTGTACACCTGTTACATAATCTATTCATCTGTATGTTAGTTATTTCATTACTTGTCTTTGTCACCCCTGTCCACTATTCGTTATGTTAGTCCGTCTACCACGTCTTGTCTCATCTAGCCTGTTGGTTTCTACAGCTTGTCTCCTCCTATCTATGCTGCCCCTTTCTCTCTGTCCACTTTCCTATCTATTTAATGGCGTTCCTTTCCATTCTTCTCTCTTTCCAGCCAAGATTGTTTGTATTGTGCACCGCCTTAATACTTTTTGTAAAAGGCGGTATATCAAATTTGTTGAATAAAGATAAAGATAAAGATCACCTTTTGCTTATGCTTTCATGGGCCTGAACCTTCATGGTCATGTCAACATTCACAAGGTCAGAGCTATGGCTGCGCTAGTGGCCAGCTTATGCTCTGTCTCCCTGGAGGAACTCTGCATGGCTGCGCTTTGGTCTTTTGTCCATGTATACACATCTCACTAACAGTACCCTTCGTCATCTCTCTTCTTCGGTATCAGGTTGGGGATTAGAATCCAGCTACATCCCCCCTAGGGATTCTCTCTGTACAGGCTACCAAAACAAAAAAAGAGGACAAAATAAAATTGTAAATAAATAAATAGGGAAGAGAGAAATTCACTCATTTTGCACATAGTTGGTGGTTGAGTTGTCCGGTCTCTCGCCATTTCACAGTTGAGTTGCCCCTGCTGGGTTTCTCAGTGGCCTCTTAGGTTTTCAGTAGCCTATAGCTTGAGAGTCCCATACATGAGGACGCGTTCCTGCTTATCCACAGAAAAAAGGTGGTTACTCATCTGTAGCAGGTGTTTTCCATAGACAGCAGGAATAAGTCCTCACAATCCTCCCATCTCCCTGAGGAATTGTCTTCTGCTGAGCTATGTTATCAGACTGAATCAAGATGGCACTATGGGCAGCAGGCGGGAAGGAGGATGTGCAGGCATGGTGGAACCTCCCAAAAGCTTCCAATAGAAGCTGGGGAGCTTTCCCACATGGGCTTTGTCAGAAGACGTCACTCATACGTGAGGACTTATTCCTGCTGTCCACTGAGAACACCTGCTACATGTGGATAACTACCTTTTATTTGTATTCTTGTCTAACGATGTGCGATATAGGAAATCTGGAGCTAATCTCATAAGATGAGACCAGTGTGAGAGACAATAGGGAGGGGGGACTGAGAAAGTCACAAACACTGGCTCCTAAAATGCCCACTGCAATATTTACGATGCTGCTCTTTTTTGGGTAGGCTTCTTATAGGAAGATTGGAGAATGGCCAATGTAACGCCAATTTTTAAAAAGGGTTTCAGGAGTGATCCGGGAAACTACAGACCAGTGAGCATGACCTCAGTACCAGGAAAAATGGTAGAAACCAATATAAAGATTAAAATTGCTTAACATGTAGATAGTCATGCTTTAATGGGAGAAAGCCAACATGGATTTAGCCAAGGAAGATCTTGTCTTATTAATCTGTTATATTTTTGAAGGTGTAAATAAACAGATAAAATTTGCAGATGAGACAAAATTATTCAACGTTGTTAAAATGCAAGAGGATTGTGAAAGCTTACAAGAGGACCTTGATTGGAAGACCCAGACGTCCAAATGGCAATGGCACATGATGCAAGTTACCACCCTAGAAATCACCACTCAGGAAGAAGATTTAGGCGTCATTGTGGATAATATATTGAAACCCTCCAACCAGTGTGCAGCAACGGCCAAGAAAGCAAATAGAATGCTAGGCATCATAAGGAAAGGAATGGAGAATAAAACCAAGAAAATTATTGGAAATGCTAAAAGAGATAATATTATTTATTTATTTATTATAGTTTCTTATATACCGCGCTATTCGGTATCAGCGCGGTTTACATCACAACACAACGACCATAACAACAAGCTGTCTGGTTTTACATCGAACAGGAGTACAAACTTGGACAACAGGGTCAACTATATACATAAGCTATTTACACTGCAAGGATAATAGTGAGGTTTCTGGAGTCCAGTGGTTTGCAGGATCCGAGGCAGCATGGGTTTACCAGAGGCAGGTCTTGTCAGACAAATCTGATTGATTTCTTTGACTGGGGGACCAGGGAGTTGGACCGGGGGAGAGCCCTAGATGTGATGTACATAGATTTCAGTAAAGTCTTGACACCGTTCAGCACAGGCGACTTATAAACAAACTGAGCACCCTAGGGATGGACTCTAAAGTTACTGATTGGGTTAGAAGTTGGTTGAATGGGAGGCGACAAAGGATTCAGGTAAATGGAGCTCACTCTGAGGAGATGGAGGGTTACCAGTGGTGTGCCACAGGGATCTGTCCTTGGTCTGATTCTTTTTAACATCTTTGTTAGTGATGTTGTGGTTGTGGAAGGGCTGTCTGTTAAGATTTGCCTGTTTGCGGATGATACCAAAATTTGCAATACAGTAGACACCCAGGAAGAAGTAGATAACATGAGGAGGGATATAGCTAAGTTTGAAGAATAGTCTAGATTAGAATGTGACAGCTGAGATTTAATGAAAAAAAATCCAGTGTCATGCATTTGAGCTGCAAAACTCAAAGGGAGCGATGCCGTGTAGGGGATGAAGTACTTCTGTCCATTAAAGATGAGCGGGACCTGGGCGTAATTGTGTCTGACATTCTTAAAGGAGCTAAACGGGTAGAAAAGGTGACAGCGAAAACCAGAAGGATGCTTGGGTGCATAGGGAGAGGAATGGCCAACAGAAAATGGAAGTGATAGTATCTCTGTATAAATCTCTGGTGCAGCCTAATTTGTAGTATTGTATGCAATTCTTGAGGCTACACCTTCAAAAGGATATAAACAGGTTGGAGTCTGTGCAGAGGGTGGATACTAAAATGGTCAGTGGTCTTCGTTATAAAGCATATGAGGACAGACTTAAAGATCTTAATATCCATACTTTAGAGCAGGCATGTCCAACTTCGAACAGGTCGTGATCTACCTTTTCTGGCTAAAAGTGCCAGTGATCTACCACCATGAAAATTAAGTTTCAAATTAGTTTCAATTAAATTTAACACAATAAAGTTGGAGGAATCCCCCCCCCCCCATTTTTAATGAACCTTCTGTCATTTACTTGGATGTGATCAGCTGTTAAGCAAATTAAGCAAAAATAAAACAGAGACAACGATCCAATAAGAACTGCGATGGGAAATGGAAAGTACATTTTTTCTTAAAGTTTTATTAATAACTTTTATTAACTGTCTTAATAACTTTCTTTAACTTTTATTGAGTAATTTGTGTTAAATTTAGGTCAAGTATTGATCCAAGCTGATCTTGCATAATCTTTAATATTTCGCTCTTGCTCATTAGTGAGACATCTGAGCCTGCATTTTATCCACCAGCTTTTTGAAGTTGGGTGAATATTGCATGAGGGCCAGTCTCAGGCAATCCTGGAGATGTTCATTTGTCATGTTGGAACATTGTGTACTCTTTATCATTTTCAGATGGGAAAACGCAGATTCACACAAATAAGTTGAACCGAAACAGGAGTGTACAGCTTCACTGCATCTTCTCAAGTTGGGAAATTTGTCTCTAGGCACTAGCTTCCAAAACGATTCTTGCTCAGCATGGGTCTTGAGAAAAATGTCATTTTTAAGGGCTAATATTTCATTTTCAAGAGATGGCTTGTTCAATGAGTAATTTTTACTGATAGCAGCTGCAGTTTCTTTAATGTCCACATCTACTTTAAATGGGTATGACAAGTACTCCACAACTGTTCCAATTTTTTGGAAGTCACAGAATCTGTTTTCAGATTCCTGGATAACAGAACAGATTTCTGTCACATACTTCTTGTTCTGAAAAACAAAATTTGGATATTGTCCCAGATGGTCCTGCGTATTAGGAAAATGATCAAAAGTGTTGTTTGCAAGGTCAGTCATCATTAGCTCAAATTTGCTCTTGTAGGATGAAACTGTACTCATCTCGCCAGTGTATTTGTTTTTACCTTGTAGTTCAAGGTTCATATCACTTAGTTTGCCTGTAAAGTTAGCGAGAAATGCCAGATCACATAACCACTCCTCATCTTCCAATTCTGCTTGGTCATCTCCCCTCGCCTTCAAAAAACTTCTTATTTCATTCAGCAAATCACAAAATCTTTGCAGAAATGTGTGCCTACTTAGCCACCTTACATCTGTGTGCAAAATGATTTCCGCTGCCTCTTCATCAAGAGTAAAATTGAAAAGCCGTCTTTGAAGTGATCTTCCACAAACTGAATTTACAATTTTGAAAGTGATGTCCATGATAGTCTTTGTATTGAGTCTCTTGCTTGCCAAAATTTGCTGGTGAATGATGCAGTGGTAAGAAAGGAAATCTGGGAAGTCGTCATGCTATCTACAGAGGGCTTATGAAACCATTAACCTCGCCTGTCATTGCTCTTGCTCCATCAGTACTGATGGAAATAAGTCTATGCAATGGAAGATTACACCTTAACACAAAAGAATGGAAAGAACTGAATATTTCCTGACTGGTAGTTCTCCCTTTTAAAGAAATCATTCCAAGTAGTTCTTCTTTAACACTGAAGTCTTCAAAAAGCATCCAGATAAAGACTAGTAACTGGGCTAAGTCTCTTATGTCTGTAGATTCATCCAGTTGGAGTGAGAAAGCAACACAATTTGAAACATCCTCCAACAGTTGTTCAGTTGTGTCTCCACACATCTTTTCTATTCACCGCACGACGGTGTTTCTTGACAATTGTACATCTTGAATAGCAGCTATGATCTCTCTCTTATTTTTAAATCCTTCAAAAAGATTGTCAGCTGCTTCAAGAAAACAATCTTTTACAAATTCCCCTTCAGTGAAAGGTTTGCATTTCTTTGCGATCAGGTTGCTGACCTTGAAGGATGCTACGGTTGGATTGACCGAATGTGACCTTGGCGTCGCCATCAACTGTTGCCGAGTAGCCAATTTCGATTTAAGTTCTTTGAGCTTCAGTTTACGAATTTCACTTTTGGGTGGAAAATCAGCATCAAACTTATTGCTATGCAGAGCCTTATAATGACGTTCCAGATTACCGTTTTTGGGCAAGGATACTGGGGCGTTACAAATTAGACAACAACACTTGTCTTTCACCATGATGAAGAAGTAGTCCATTTCCCATTCATCATGAAAGTGGTAGGTTTTGCTCTTCTTTGGAACACTCATCTTCGTTATACTGGGGTGGCTGGATGTAAGAAGGCCAAATCTGCTAAGTTAGTATAAACACTGGCTGAATCTGGTCCAAAACTGTCACTGTCCCAAAGTATTAAAAATCAACAGGAACTGAAGACTTCTGGATGATGTGCAATACAAGGACTGGAGATACCAAAACCACACATGCAGTTCTAAAAGTAAAAATAAGAATTCATCATACTGGCACCAATAATCAAATACCACCAAACAATCATCAAAAAAACTCAAACACCTGTCCAGCAAACCAGATAAAATCAAATACCGCCAAACAAGTTCAAATACCACTACACGCGATTTAATAAATTTTGCACACAGTGTAGAATCAACGCAAAGGCAAGGCGAAATAAAATTGCAGAGGCAAGCAAAAGTCACAGTGGTTTGAACCAATTCGAAGGCAAGGCATAGGCAAGTTAGATCAAAATTGGAAAAGCCCGCCAAAATCACCAAATTCTTGACACTTTGTTGTGTCTGCCCGAAAACATTTAATGAAAGTGAACTATAAAGCGACCAACGACCAGCACACGACACAACGAATACGGTAAGTGTATTCAGGTAAAGCCCGGGCGAATGGATATCGCCCGGTATATAACACACTTCTAAGGGGTGTTGGGGCGGGGGCAGGAATAAGTGATTCTGAGAGGCAAGAGACCAGGTATGACGCCAGGCCTGTGGCGTCTCATCTCAGGGCACAGGCGACGGCCCCCTGGGGTACCCACAAACTATTGGCACGAAAACAAGTGCCCCCAATACACCCGCAGGCAGGGAAAGACAGGCAAAGGATCAGCAGCGGTGGCAAGCTCTCGGCAGATGACCTGCCGGCACAAGCTCTCTCCTAGCGATGGGGCGAGCTGCTGGAGAGATGGAGCCAAGTGGGGCTGGCGGTCTACCTCTGACCCCTCCACGATCTACAGGTAGATCGCGATCTGCCTGCTTTAGAAGAAAGGTGGGTTAGAGGAGATATGATAAAGATGTTTAAATATCTCTGTGGCATAAATGCACAGGAGGAGAGTCTCTTTCTTTTGAAAGCAAGCTCTGCTACGAGGGGACATAGGATATGTACGCTCAGGAGGAGGGACAGGGGAAATATGATTCAGTCCTTTAAATACTTAGAGTATTAATGAACAAACAAACCTCTTCCAAAGACTGGGAAGCTGTAAAACTAGAGGGCATAACATGAAGCTGAAAGGGGGTAAACTGAAAGGCAATGTCAGGAAATACTTTTTCACTGAAAGGATGGTAGATGCTTGGAATGCCCTCCTGATGGAAGTGGTGGGGCAAATACAGTGACAGAATTCAAAATGGCATGGAACAGACATAGTGGATCCCTTTATAGCAACAGGATAAAATCAAAATAAACATAACTAACTCTTATATTTCAACAAATAGGGGTGACCTACATGGAGTGATTGGTACACCCCTAAACAAAGGCATGCGAAAGGGTGACCTGCACGGAGCAGCAAGTACACCTGCTCTTTTCGCCTTGCTGGGCAGATTAGATGGATCATACTGGTCTTTATCTGCTGTCATATACTATGTTACTATATGAGGGTAAAAGAGGATAGACTTGAGTAATATGTGGAAATATTTCTTTACGGAAAGAGTGGAAGATGCGTGGAATAATCTCCCAGTGGAGGTAGTAGAGACGACAGTATCTGAATTCAAAAAAAGCATGGGACCAACACAGAGGATCTCTAAAGGTAAATAGGGGACTATTGTAGTTGATATGGTAGGTCAGACTAGATAGGCCATGTGGTCTTTTTCTGTCGTTATGCATTATAATATCACAGAAACCTCTGTATGATTCCTTGGTGCAACCGCCATATCATAAAAATCTATAGCTGAATTAGAAAAGATACAGAGAAGAACGACAAAAATGGTAAAGGGGATTGAAGGATACCCCTATAAGAAGAGGTTTAAAAGGTTGGGGCTCTTCAACTTGGAAAAGAGATGGCTGAGGGGGATATATCATAGAGGTCTATAAATCAATGAATGGAGTGGAATGGGTAAACGTAGATCGGTTGTTATCTACAATGCAACCCATTTAAGACTAATAAGGAAAAGTATTTTTTTTTTACTCATCGCGTAATCAAACTCTGGAATACGTTACCAGAGGATGTAGTAAAAGCTTTTAGTGTAGCTGGTTTTAAAAAAAAGGTTTGGGCAAGTTCCTGGAAGAAAGGTTCATAAACTACTATTAAAGAGGAACCGAGAAATCCACTGCTTACCCCAGAATGAGCATTGTGGAACATGTGTACCTTTTTGGAAACCTGTCAGGTACTTGTAACCTGGATTGGCATTGTTGGAAACAGGATATTGGACTTGATGAACTTTGGTTTGACCCAGTATTGCATTTCTTATGTTCTTAGAAGCTGGTGTCGTCATTATTTATTTATTTATTTATTAATTTAACAGCTCTTATATACCGCGCTATTTGACATTAGTGCGGTTTACATTAAACAAAATACACTCAGATTTAGAGAACTTGTCCAAGTTACAGGTAACAGGGGAATAAAACAAGGATTAACTGGGGGAATAGCATATAAATAATTCAATAAAAGCAATTACATAAGACTAGATATGATATGATATGATATCGTAGATTTGCATTATAGGTGTTCAGTGATGGTTGTACGGTTTTGTGTTCGTTCACAATCTGCCTGGTACTGAAGAGGCTGTTAATGAGATGACACTGGAATCAGATTTTTTTATTTTTGTATGTTTGGGTTCTATGATGAAATATCCTACTGCTGGAGGAAGGGTTTTGCTGGATGCAAAATGGATGTTCAAAAAGAAAAAGAGAGAACCATGGCACAGTTACTAATACCAAAATAAAAATGTGTTATAATTTATTTTGGTGTTAGAAACAGCACTGTGGTTATCTTTGTCATTTTATCCCTTTGCGTGTGAGCACCTTATATCTCCCTTCTGTTTTTTGAAGAATTTGAAGAATATATATATCTCCAGGAACAAGCACGAATGTAGTCTTCACATATGGGTATCATCGGTACCGACGGACCCTGCGCGGGGACGCTTCCCAGCGTCCAGTAGTAACGCTTTTGGGAGCATCCCTCAGCACATGCGCTCTGCCTTCCCGCCTTTCCAACTGTCCCTCTTCAGTTCTTCGTTTTCCGCGGAGCCGACAGGACTCATACCCTGTCACCGCAGAAAATTTCTTCTTTAATCTTGTTTTCTTGTGGTCGTGCTTGCCTCCGCACGACGCCTACCGGTACCACTGGTTCTTTTCTTTCTTTTCTTCTTAAAAAAAAAATAAAAATTCTGAATTGTTTCTCTTCAGAAACTTTCTTTTTCGGTGCTAGGCGCCATTTTGGGCACTAGGCCCCATTTTTCCTTAAAGATGGAAAAACCAGCTAGTGGTTTTACAAAATGCACTAAGTGTAGCGGTACCATTTCCGTCACCGACACCCAGGACTGGTGTCTTAAATGTTTAGGCCCTGACCATTCTCCATCTGAGTGTCTCTCTTGTATGTGAATGACTAAAAGAGGAAGACAGAACCGGGCTGCAAAGCTCGGTACCCTCTTTTCTTCGGATGCCAGGTCCATTGCATCGACGTCTTCAAGAGCCTCTTCTTCCCATGGATCTCAGGTAACTAAACATAAAAGCCGGTCCTCAAAGGGTAGCTCTCCTGCAAAGCATCGAGAGGCCATTGGCATTGCCCTTGAGGGAACCACACCAGCAAAACAGGCCCGGCGGGAGGCTTTGGCCTCCAAAGCATCAATGGGGTTCCAGGATGTTCTCGAGGCCTCGGCCTCGACAGAACTACTGGTGCCGTGCTCTCAGGGGTCCCAGCCGCCTTCACCGGTACCAACACCCAGGTATTGGCAGCATCGATAGACCAGAGATTCCTCGCTATCGAGCGCAGTATTGCAGCTCTCCTTATAGCCGCGGTACCGTTGACACCGATGGTTCAACGGGCACCGGTACCGGCCCCGGTGGAAATTCTTCCCATGCCGTCTTTGCCTGGCATCGAAAGATCGGTACCGGATCAACTCGGTACTGACTTCAATCGATACCGGGACTGTGCCTTACTTGAACATTGTGATCAGAGATACTTCGAATCCTCCGATTCCGATGACTCTGATAATTCTGCTGGTACCAGAGTTTTTCTCCCAGAAGACTCTTCTTCTCCCCAACGCAGAATGTTGCCTCCAGAGGACATGTCCTTTCAGGATTTTATTCATGATGTTGCCAAAGGCCTTTCAATCACGGTAGCTCCTGAAAAGGAACCTAGAGCAAAGGAATTGGAAATTCTCCAATATCCTAAAGCTCCAAAGGAGGCAGCCACTCTGCCCATTCATGAAATTCTTCATGATTTGATGCTCAGAATGTGGGAGACACCTTTGACCACATCTCCTCATTCTAGGAGGCTTGATACCATGTATCAAGTTCCACCATGTCCTGGATTTCAAAAGACTCAGCTGCCACACCATTCCATGGTAGTGGAGTCAGCCATGCGTAGGATGAAAAGTGCAGAGAGACATGCATACAATCCTCCAGGTCGTGAATGCAGGACTCTTGATGCTTTTGGGCGTCAAAACTTTCAAGCTTCCATGCTTTCAGCTAGGATCAGTTCATATATCTTATATATGGATATGTTCCTGAAGGAGGTCACAGGAGATTTGGAGCTTATGAGCCCACTTCTCCCAGATGACAGACGACAAGCCTTCCTTACGCTTGTCAGGCATGCTCAAGATGTCTCCAAGTTTGTCAATTATGCAGCCTTTGACTGCTTTGAATGCATCAGCAGAACCATGCCATTGGTGCACGACGGATTGCCTGGCTTTAGGCATCAGACTTGGAGATTTGGGTACAGGATAAATTAGGCAACATCCCTTGCACAGGAGAAAATCTCTGGCAAAAATTGGCAGGAAAAGGCTAATGAGATAGATGCTGACAATATCACCTTAGATAGATTGTCAAAATCTACAGCCACTCCAGCCAGAAAGAAACCCTATAAGAAACCCTCTTACAGCAAAAAGAGGAAGTTTTATCCATCCTATACCCAGCAAAGTCAAGCTCACAGTCAAGTTGCCCAAAAGGGACAACAGCAATTCAAACAGCAGAAGAAGCCAAAAGGCCCGGGAGCTCAACTAGCTCTGCAGGTTCAGCCCCCTCAAGGGCTTTGACTCCTTCCTAGAGAGCTTTAGCCTTCCTGCCTCTGAGGGATCCAGAACCCCTAAATATTCCAGGCAGGCTGTGTCATTTTGCCAACAGATGGCACCAAATAACAGCAGAAAATTGGACTCTGTCCATTGTAGGAGAGAGGTACAGGCTTCATTTTCACAGCATGCCCCCTCCTACAATCTTAAGGCAGTTCAGTTCCCAGACATCTGCAGACAATCTGTTGGATCACGAGGTCTCAACACTTCTTGCCCAAGGGGCAATAGAGGAGGTACCCATTCTCCAGCAGGGTACAGGGTTCTACTCCCCCTATTTTCTTATTCCAAAGAAAACAGAAGGACACAGACCCCCTTCTAGACCTCAGAGAATTGAACAAATACCTGTTCCGGGAGAAGTTCAAAATGATTTCTCTAGGAACTCTTCTGCCATACCTTCAAAGTCAGGATTGGCTTTGCTCTCTAGACTTAAAGGATGCATATTGCGATGCTTCCGCTGGGGCCTCAGAGCTTACCAGTTGGAAGTGGCTTTTGAATAAAGCTATTCTTATTGTCGCCAGGGATTCTGGGACTTGTAGTTTTGCTTATTTCCTTAAGGACAAAATTGTAGTTATGACAGGAGTGGTTCAAGGCTGCAAGAATATTTATTGTGGGGAATTTCCAGCGTATCAAAGCTCAAACACAAACAAGCATAAAGGATGCATCTCCAACATATAGGTATTTCAGGAACAAAAGAAAAACGTAACAGAAATATCTCGGCACTGCTCAGCTGTTTCTCAGTCCCATAAACTTTCCACAGGACACTGCCCCGTGTGGTTATTCAACGGAAAACAATTAAACTGCAACAGCTGATTTTCTTTCTCACAGCATGGCTTCTTATCCTCAGAAGACAATTAAGCTTATTAAACATAAAACAAGCCTTTCCAATTCTTCAGCAGGTATGGCAAGAACTTTCTATATTATTTCATACAGTTTCAGTGCTGTTCAACAATGCCTTCTTCCTTTAAACATAAAGAGCAATCCATGGGAGAAGATTCACTTTCTAAAGCTGGCAAACAAGAGTCTATTTGCATTCTTTCAACAGTATTAGAATTACTGGCATCTCTATCAGGTTTAGCAGTTCTCCCTGACTTTATTTCCTCCAGAAATTCCTTGAACTGGTTCAGGAGCAATTCAGCGTGTACAGGCACATTAGCATTGGGAGAGAAAACCTTTCCTTCTGACAACAGCTTGCTTATAGCTTCTAACTCTGAAGGCTCGGCTGTCTTGCTTTTGTCAGTGTTATAGTTTTCCCCGTATGTAAGACTCTCCCCCCACGTATTATCAGTTAAAGGTGTTGGGTCTGCCTTCTGGAAAGTAGCAAAGGCAAATGGCTTCTCTAACAATGATTCAGCATTAGAAATGCTAGCTTTACCTTTGGCAGGGTTTCTTAGACAACTGCTGAACCCTTTTCTCCTGCTATCCTCCAGGTTCTGGAATTCAGCTTCCTTATGTCTGTCTATTTCCAGTGCCAGTTAGGTACCTGCTCTGAAGAGGCTTTTCTTCCTTCTTTCCTCTACGGCTGCTATAGTCCTTGTTGCTGTATGTCCAATTGCCGTCTCTCCAATGGCTTCCCTTGCTAGCTCTCTTGCTCCAAGGTTCTGCCTTGCTGTAACGTCCTCTCCAAGGTTCTTTCTCTCCTTCACCTTCTTCATAAGGTTCCTGTCTTGCTTGCTCTTTTCCTTCCTCTCCACTTCCTTTGCACCTTCCCGTGCTTGTTTCCTTGCCCATTCTCTGCTCTGTTTGTGGATTTAAAAAGCATTTGCTTCCTGGAACTCCCTGTCCTTCCCCCAGGTGTGACCAATCAGTGAGGAAGCCTGTCTCTCCCTCTGAGCTGGGGCGTGGCCTGAGCTCAGCAGAAAGCTGTGTTTTTTTTCTTATCTGGCTTGGAAATCCTGTGCACAAGTGCAGTATCATTTATTTCAACAGGATTTTCCTCCACCTCCATCTCCTCCTGGGGACTTTCACCATTACAATATACTCACATTCTGATTCAGCCAGATCACAGGAAGTTCTTACGATTCCTTTTCAAAGGAAAACACTTCCAATACCGGGTTCGTCCCTTTGGTCTGGGTTCCGCACCAAGAGTATTCCCGAAATGCATGGCAGTAGTAGCTGCATTCCTGCGAATCCTAGGGATTTTCGTCTTCCCTTACTTGGACGACTGGCTCATTAGAGCCCCCACGGTTGCAGAGGCCAGCTCTGCACTGTCTCGCACAATGCAAATCCTCCAATATTTGGGATTGGTAATAAACTTCCCAAAATCCCAACTTGTTCCTTCCCAGTCTCTGGAGTTCATAGGAGCCTGTCTAGATACCAGACAGTCAAGGGCTTTCCTTCCACAGGCCCGGTGTCTTCACATAGTGCAACTAGCTTCTCAAGCAGCGGGAAAATCCTCCCTAACTGCTCGAGAACTGCTACAGTTACTGGGACACATGGCATCCACAGTCCATGTAGTTCCCTATGCTTGCCTCCAAATGCGAGCAGCCCAGTGGACCCTATCCACACAGTGGCCACAGGACGTTTGTCAGACAAGACAGCAAACTCTCATCGGCTGATCTTGTCCCTTCAATGGTGGCAATCACTGGAGAATCTTTTAGTGGGGTCTCCTTTCCAGCAACCCCTATTCCAGGCCACCCTAACAACAGATGCATCACAGGTGGGTTGGGGAGTACATCTGCATCATCTCTCTACCCAAGGCACCTGGACTCCACAGGAGAGGCTTGTCTTCACATAAACCTCCTAGAATTAAGAGCAATCTATTTAGCTCTTCGAGTATTCCATGCCCAGCTCAGCTACAAGACAGTCCTAGTCCAAATGGACAATCAAGTAGCCATGTTCTATGTGAACAAGCAGGGCAGAACAGGCTCTCTGTCATTATGCAACGAAGCTTTACGACTTTGGGCCCTCGCCAGAGAGCATCAAATCCACCTTCTCGTGGTATAACTTCCAGGCATTCAAAACCTTTGGGCAGACAAACTCAGCCGAGTATTGCTGCTTCACGAATGGTCTTTCCACCCAGACCAGGTGAAAAAGATATTTCACATCTGGGGGACTCCAGACATAGACCTCTTTGCAAGTCCACTGAATGCCAAACATCCCCGGTTCTGTTCCAGGATTCCGGCTCACAATTGCCAGGCAAGGGATGCCTTCCTCCTTCACTGGGGTCAGGACTTCTTCTATGCCTTCCCACCCATTTCCCTCATCCTCAAAACAGTTTTCAAACTTCAGAGAGACAGAGGTCGTATGATCCTCATAGCACCACGTTGGCCACGCCAAACGTGGTATCCCCTGCTTCTACACCTCTCTCAAGCTGCACCTCTGGAGTTAGGCTGTGTTCCAGATCTCCTTTCCTAGGAGAGCGGGATGCTATAGCACCCGAATCCCCAGTCCCTGAATCTCACGGCCTGGTTGTTGAGAGCTTAAATCTTCAGGATCTCAACCTTTCCCAACAGGTAAAGGATATCCTTCAGGTTTCTAGAAAACCTTCCACAAGACGATCTTACGCCTTCAGGTGGAAACGTTTCACTATATGGCGTTCCCAGAAGGGGTTAAACCCCCTGGTGATTCCTTTGGAGTTGATACTAGAGTATCTACTTCATTTATCAAATTCTGGTCTAAAGACCAATTCAGTAAGAGTCCATCTTAGCGCAATTACAGCTTCCAATAAGCCTCTAAATGGAGAACCAATTTCCTCTCATCCTCTCATATCCAGATTTATGAGAGGTCTTCTATTAACAAAACCTCCAATCAAACCACCACCGGTGGCGTGGGATTTAAATCTAGTTCTCGGGCAGCTCAGGAAACCACCTTTTGAACCTTTAGCCACTACTACCCTAAAGTTTTTGTCCTGGAAGGTCATCTTCCTAATTGCAATCACCTCTGCACGTCGCATTAGTGAATTGCAAGCCTTAGTGGCTGATCCTCCTTACACTAGGTTTCACCATAATAAGGTTGTCCTCAGAACTCATCCACACTTTATGCCAAAGGTGGTTTCGCCTTTTCATTTAAATTAAGCGATTTATCTTCCTGTTTCTTTCCAAGGCCTCATGCCTCTAATGCAGAGAAGAACCTTCACACTTTGGACTGTAAAAGAGCCTTAGCCTTTTACCTACAAAGAACACAGCAACATAGAAAGTCTTCTCAACTTTTTATTGCTTTTGATTCTAGTCATTTGGGACTTCCAGTCTCCAAGAGGACTTTATCCAAATGGATTGAACAGTGCATATCCTTTGCTGATGAGAGTAAGAGTCTTCCTCTTCAAGGCCATGTCACAGCTCATAATGTGAGAGCCATGTCGGCCTCTATGGCTAACCTTCACTCTGTGTCTATTGATGACATTTGTTGAGCAGCCACCTGGGCTTCAGTACATATCTTTACAGCCCACTACTGCCTAGATAAAGCCTCCCGTCAGGATGCCTTCTTTGGCTAAGCTGTTCTTCAAAATCTCTTTCAAACCTAATACAACTCCTACCAACCAACCCTGGTGGGAATCCAGAGATCCACAGGAGGAAGCATGGCCCACCTCACCATAGGTGGCAGCTTCCTGGAATCATCTCCCTGGCATCTTCAGCTAGGGAGTCCCCATATGTGAAGACTACATTCCTGTTTGTTCCTGGAGATAGCGTAGTTACTCACTTGTAACAGGTGATCTCTGGGAACAGCAGGAATTTAGTCTTCACAACCCACCCACCTCGCCTAGGAGTTGTCTCTCTATCTCTCTGTCTCTTTCCTCTCTCCCTCTATCCTTTCACTCAGCTACAAACTTAACTGAAGAGGGACAGTTGGAAAGGCGGGAAGGCAGCGCACATGTGCTGAGGGATGCTCCCAAAAGCGTTTCTATTGGACGCTGGGGAGCGTTCCCGCGCAGGCTCCGTCGGTACCGATGATACCCATATGTGAAGACTAAATTCCTGCTGTTCCCGGAGATCACCTGTTACAGGTGAGTAACTACGCTATCCTGGCCTACCAGACTTACATGGTCATGTTCCTCAAGGATGTCATGCTAGACATGGAGGACTTTGTCCTTTCATTCCCAAGGTCTGCTGCGAGTCCTTTTATTTATTTAGATAGATTTGTATGCCACCTTTTCCTTCAATCAAGGTGGTCATGGTGTTAGCTCATGGTAAGGATTGTTCAAAATTTATGGCCCGGGGCACCTACAGTGCCTTCAAATCTGCCGTTAGGGTGGCAACTGTGGGCATCGCTGCACGGCGGATGGCCTGGTTGCAGTCCTCTGACATGGACAATCTACCACATGGAAAACACAAACAAAAAAGGTTGCCAACCAAGAATCATCAGTACATCAAAAAAAAAGCCCACCCCAAATCAGAGTATACTCTGATCTGAAGTGGGCCTTTTTTTATGTACTGATGGTCCTCTGACCTAGAGCAGTGGGTCCAGGACAAGATCGCCAATGTCTCCTGTTGTGGTGAGAGCCTCTTTGGCAAACCCTTGGAGGAAAAGACTGAGGAGCTGGGGAAGGAGCAGGTGGCTCTCACCAGACTCTCCAGAAAGACTGCAGACCCTGTGTAGAAGAAGAAACTGGCCAAAAAGACTTTCTTCCCATGACCACATCTGTATGTTCCATCTCTGTTGCAGGTGCAGCCTAAGGCCCAGATTCCCTGTTCACAGCGGAGGGAGAAAACCCTGAAGGCAAAGCCTGCCCCCCCCCCCCAGCTCAAGCCAGGTTGGAGGTTTTTGATGGGTCCTCGGGAGCATAGCCAGTTAGCCGTTACATTCCAAGTTCTCCCTACAACTGGGGGAGGCTCATCCATTTTGCCCACCAGTGGCTTCTAGTTACCTCAGATGCCTGGGTGCTGCAGATCGTCCACAGCAGCTATCGGCTGCATTTCACCCAGCTGCCGTCCCCTTACAATCCCAGGGAGTTTCCCATGGACCCCACTGCAGACCAAGGTCGTGGCCTTGTTAGCCTACCTTGCCATCACGCTGATGCCCCCAGCCAAATTGGGCAGGGCTTCTGCTCCAGATACTTCCTGGTCCCTAAAAAGAGCGGTGAGTTCCACCCCATTCTAGATGTGCGAAGCCTCAACCAGTTCCTGATGCACAAAAAGTTCAAGATGCTCCTGTTCCTCCTCCAAGACATCTAGTTATGCTCCTTGGAACTGAAGGATGCGTACATGCATATTTCGATCCATCCACATCAGCGTGTACTACCAATACCAGGTGCTTCCCTTCTCACTGGCCACAGCCCCCAAGGTCTTCACAAAGTACCTGGTGATTGTGGCTGCTTCTTTCTGGATTCTGGGGATGTGTCTTCCCATATCTGGACGATTGGCTTGTAAAGGGTTCCATGCTGTCCAGCATACGGCAGTGCACCGAGCTCACCATTCGGGTACTCGAAGAACTCAGCTTCATGATAAACAATCTGAAATCCCACCTCCAGCCGATGCAGCAACTGGAGTTCATCGGGGTCTTCCTCAATACTACTTGAGCGAAAGCATTTCTGCCGGCGGACTGTCTGCAGCATCTCATCACCGTGGTGGGCATGTTGCAATGCCAGCACCACACTACAGCCCATGGGTATGCAGAGGCAGGCATGTCACCCCGCAGGCCCGCCTCTGCATACGGCAAGCTCAGTGGACTTTAAGAATGCAATAGCAGCAAGCCTCAGACCGCCTGCAGGACAGGGTGGTTGCCACTGTGCCTCTCGCACAGTCCCTGGAGTGGTGGCTCATATCCAAAAACTTGCATTGGGGCCTCTCATTCCAACCAGCAGTGCTTGCAGGCTGCTCATGACTGATGCCTTCAAACTAGGCTGGGGTGCACACCTGGACAGTCTCTGCACCCATGGCCTGTGGTCTGAGAGCGAGAGTCTCCATCAGATCAACGTCTTCAAGCTCCGGGCCATTGTAAATGCTCTCCATGCCTTCCAAGCACACCTGGCAAATCAGATGGGCCTGATCCAGACTGACAACCAAGTGGTGATGTTCTGTGTGAACAAGCAGGGGGACACAGGCTTGTACCTCCTGTGTTGGGAAGCTGTTTGCCTCGAAGTTTGCCCTGCTCCACGGCATGGGGACCTCAGGGTGACATATCTGCCCGGTGATAGCAACGACCTAGCAGATTGCCTCAGGTGGGTGCTTCAGCCACACAAGTGGACCCTCAGGAGGGACATGGTGGATCGGATCTTCTGGGAGTGGGGCACCCCTCTTTCCTATGGTGCAGGTAGCTCATTTCTGCTCTTGGAAGCCAACCAGCAGCTGCCTGGGCCCGGATGCCTTCCTAATACACTGGGGGGGTCAGCCTGCTCTATGCCTATCCCATGATACTGCTCATCATGAAGACGTTCCTGAAGCTCCATGCCAAAGGGGGATCCATGATTCTCATTGCTCCTTACTGGCCCTGGCAGCCGTGGTTCCTGTTACTGCTACAGCTCTCTGAGGGAGCCTCTCCACCTGAACTCCGACCCAGATCTGATTTCTCAGGAGAGCGGCTCCTTGTTGCACCCCAAGGTCTGCTCCCTGGCACTCATGGCATGGATAATGAGCGGGTAGGCCTCACGGAACTAGTCTTTCCCAAGGGTGTTACAGAGATCCTCAAGGCATCCCGCAAGGAGTCAACATGTAAGGCTGACGCATTCAAGTGGCGGTGGTTTGCCGTCTGAGGTGCACTGGTCAAGTGCTCAACCTCTTTACCTGCCCTGTGGACCAGCTGTTGGAGTATCTTCTGCATCTCTTTGATTCTGGGCTCAAGTCCATCTCGGTGTGTGTTCACCTCAGCGCGATAAGAGCGTTCCATCATGGCTGTGGGGGGGAAAGTGATGTCAGCTTACCCTCTGGTGGGCCATTTCATGCAGGACTTGCTTCTTTCGAAGCCTCCAGTCAAGCCCCTTCTGGCTGTCTGGGACCTGAATGAGGTCCTCGGCCAGCTCATGCGGGCTCTTTTCGAGCCACTGGACACATGCCCCCTGAAGTTGTTAACCTGGAAGGTCCTCTTCCTGGTGGCCGTCACGTCGGCCTGGCGTGTTAGTGAGCTCCTGATGCTGGTCGCACACACTCCATAAACCATGTTTTACGAGAAACAGGTAGTGCTCCGCATGCACCTTCACTTTCTGCCAAAGGTGTTCTCAGCTTTTCATCTCAACCAGTCCATTATCCTTCCAACATTCTTTCCCTTACCTCATGCCAATTGCGATGAGGTGGCATTACGCTGGATTGCAAGCCTGCGCTGGCATTCTGCTTGGAGTGCACGAAGGCGCACTGTCGATTTCCCCCCCCCCCCAGCTATTCATCTCCTTTGATCCCAATAGACTGGAAGTTGCTGTTTCGAAGTGTACGCTATCCCTCTGGCTCACAAACTGCATCACCCATGCATATTCCTTGGCTGGTCTAAGCCTGGAAGGTCATGTCATGGCTCACAATGTCTATGTGATGGCTACATTGGTAGCCAACCTCCACTCTATTTCCACTGAGAAATCTATTGGGCTGTGACATGGTCTTCGGTCCATACCTTCGTGACCCATTACTGTCTGGATGGGGATTCCTGAAAGGACAGCGCTTTTGACCAGGCTGTACTCTGGCATCCCTTTGGGTCTTAAAGTCAACTCCTACCCACCAGCCTTACAGTTCATCCAGGCTACCTGCTCAAAATCCCCTCAGGTCAATTTCTGCCGAGGATACTGAATTAGATGAGTTCCTCGGTAGGACTACCTCTCTGGTCTTCCTGACTTCTCCAGTTCTCGCCCAGTTGAGCTGCTTATCTCCTCAGGTTCCGGTAGCCTGTAGCTTGGGAGTCCCATACGTGAGGTCTTATTTCCTGCTGATTTACGGAGAAAGCGTAGTTACTCACCTGTAGCAGGTGTTCTCCCTAAACAGCAGGAATAAGTCCTCACAACCCTCCCACCTCCCCGGGGAGTTGCCTTTGGCTCTTTCTCTGTCATCTTCCTGGAGAATATGGTGCCGCAGCAGGCGGGGAAGGCAGGCATGCATGTGCGGTGTACCTCTCAGAAGCTTACAAGATTTGGAAGTTGGGGCATGTTCTGTGCAGAGCTCTGTCGGTGACATCACCCATACATGAGGACTTATTCCTGCTGTTCATGGAGAACACCTGCTACGGATGAGTAACTACGTTTTTTTCTAACACTATGCCTGATAAGAAAATAATAGCAAAAGCAGTGTTTGAATCCAAACAACTAAAAAGGATTCTCCAGGGAAAACTTGACTATATGATGGCAAACAGTTGTGCACCAAATAAATGAATACTTAAAAACAGCAGGATTCAAGCTATAAAAGTAAATGATAATCAGATGACAAACCTTGTGTTTGAGCATGTCCTTCGCTTGTATTTCCATTTTAAGTTTTTCTTTAAGAAGACTTAAGAGATGGGCATAGAGCAGCCTCTGTTGGATGCTCTGGCTTTACAGCAGCCAAAAAAGGCATTACACGTGTCCAGCAATTGAAGAAATTCCAGGTGGAATAGCCAAGGAGGATGAGTCCTACACAGACTCTGAAGGAGACAGCAGATCTGTGTTATCAGTGGCATAGTCATAGGCCTGATGCTAGTGAAATCTGAATGAGTTACAAAATTCAACTTGTGTATCTTTTCTTTCCACTTTGTACTACAGTAAATGATTATTAAACAACATAACTGTAGCATCTGTTTTTATCTTTTATCTTTATTAAGTTTTTTGATAGACCGCTTAGGCCAGAGCATAAAAGCGGTGAACAGTACAAACGACTGCTTAGACAAGGAAAGGAATGCTATTATCAAATAGGACAGTAGAAGGAAAAAGAGGAGGGCTAGGCATAGATAAAAGAAGACAGAAAGGCAGGGAGAGAAGAGAAGAGTAGGAATATGACAATCATGATGGTGTATTAGGCATATTGAAGACTAGGTGAAAAAGGTGTGTTTTTAAGGCAGCCTTGAACCTGACAAAGGAAGGTTTGGAGCGGAAGGTGAGTGGAAGGCAGTTCCAAATGGAGGGGCCCAGGAAAAAGAAGGCGGAACAGCAGGTATCTTCAAGGTGAGTCTGAGTGGCAGAGGAGAGAGCTAGACGGAGGTTATGGATGGAGCACAGAAGACGGTGGGGAGTATGGTAGTGAAGCAGGTCTGCAAGATATTGAGGTGTGGAGGTATGGATGGTCCGATGAACAAAGATGAGTATTTTGAACTGAATGCTGAAGCGTACGGGTAACCAGTGAAGACGGGCAAGGAGTGGAGAGACATGGTTATAGTGGGAGGAGAAGGTAAAAATGCGGGCAGCAGTGTTTTAAAGTAATTGGAGCCTTGGAGATGGTATTGTGGGAGGCCAGTAGGGTGATGTTGCAGTAATCTATCCTTGAAATAACAAGGGAGAAGAGGAGAGTGGTCAGAGAAGCAGGGAAAAGGAAAGGGTGAACCGCATGAATCTGACAAAGGTGATAGAATAACCATCAAGCAATAGAGGAAATGTGCTTGGTGAAGGAAAGAGAGGAATCAAGAATAACACCAAGGTACCGAAAAGACGAGACCACAAGAATAGTGGTGGATGCGAGCACCAGAACCAGGAGTAGCGAGGAGGCCCTGAAGGTGATATAGGTGGTGGTGGATTTGGAAGGGTTCTGATGAAGGAAATTCGAGGACATCTAACCGTGAATGAGGTCAGACAGGCATTAAGTGGGGCAATGTCAAGGGTGGAAGAGCTGATACGGTGAAGAAGAATGATATCATCCACATAATAGTATGTGGAGACACTGGATTGTTGTATGAGGAGGGCAAGTGGGACCAAAAAGAGATTAGAGGGGATAGAATGGAACCCTGAGGGATGCCACAGGTCACGGGCAGGAAGGGTGAAGCAGAGGAGGGAGACAAAACATAGAAGGAGCAAGCAGTGAGAAAAGACTGGAATCATCTCCAGGGGTCACCGGAAATACCGAAATCAGAGAGAGACAGGAGAAGGGTACGGTGATCTACCAGATTGAAGGCAGCAGAAAGATCCAAAAAAACAACAAGAGTAAAGTCACCATGATCATGAGTAGTGTGTAGCTCATTCAAGAGAGAAGGAAGAATAGACTCAGTGCTGTGGCCTGCCCGAAAGCTGGATTGCCGTGGGTGGAGGGCGTTGGTAGAAGTGAGGTGAGAGAACTGCTATGCAAAGACAAACCGCTCAAGAAGTTGAGAAAGGAAAGAGAGGTTGGAGACACGGTACCAGGTAGCAAGAATAGAGGGGTCAAGAGAAGGTTTCTTGAGAATGGGGCGAACAAGAATGTGTTTCCATGTGGAGGGAAAGCAACCAGTAGAAAGGCTAGTATTAAGCATTGAGAGAATGGGAGGAAGGAGAGAATTGGAGAAGGCTCAAGGGGCCATTTGGAAGGAATCTGAAACAGTGAGCAACTGGTCTTCCAGGGGGAAGAGAGAGCCTTAATCAATTTGGAGGTGGTGATTGGCTGTGCAATTCTGGGCGCCGTATCTTAAAAAGCATATAGCGTTATTAGAAAAGGTTCAGAGAAGAGCCACCAAAATGGTAAAGGGGATGGAAGGATACTCCTATGAAGAAAAGCTAAAGAGGTTAGGGCTCTTTAACCTGGAAAAAAGACGGCTGAGGGGAGATATGATAGAAGTCTATAAATTAATGAACGGAGTGGAACGGGTAAACGTAGATCGATTGTTTACGTTATCAGAATATAGAAAGACTAGGGGACATGCAATGAAGCTACAGGGTAAACTATTTAAGACTAATAAAAGAAAATATTTTTTCACTCAACGTGTAATCAAACTCTGGAATTTGTTACCGGAGGATGTAGTAAAGGCTGTTAGTGTAGCTGGGTTTAAAAAAGATTTGGACAAGTTCCTGGAGGAAAGGTCCATAAACCATTATTAAGAATTTTATTAAGAAGGGACCCAGGATATCAATGCTTGACCTAGTAAAAGCATTGTGGAACCTGTCTTTTGGGGAAACTGCTAGGTAACTGCTCGGTATGACCTAGATTGGCCACTGTTGGAAACAGGATACTGGGCTTGATGGACCTTGGTCTGACCCAGTATGGCATATCTTATGTTCTTATGACCAGATATGGGGGGAAAAAGAGGTACTGAGGGAGATCAGGACGGAGGCAAGGATGAAGTAGGTGAGAGAGGAAGTGGACAGGACGGACGTGCCAAACGCATGGACAGAATCTTACTTGAGAAAAAATCAACTAGACTGGTAGGGTCGGGGTACAAGGATGGTGCTGCAAAGGAGGCAGAGGGAACAGAGAGGGACTGGAATGCAGAATAAAGCTGTCTGGAGAATTTGGAGGATGTGATCAAATTGGAGAAATAGTCCTGCTTGGCTGAGTAAATCAAAGATCGATACTCTCTGAGATGTTGACAGTAAGTATGGAGACTGAGAGGGGGGGATGGACACAGCGAAGATACATGCTGTGGATGCAATGACCTGGGTGATACCGGGGATGATGAGTAGGTGGACGTGAGAAAGGAACGGGGGGGGCAGAAGATCAAAGGCAGTGAGAGGACACTAGTCCAAGTGTGAACTTGAGAATCAGAGGATAAATCCGGGGGAAGAATTTGATCAGCAAATGGATAGTTCTAGAGAATAAGGGATGTGATCAGCTGCTGGGGCTGAAGGGACTGAGAAGGAGAGGAGGGGACAGGGCAGACAGGGTAGCTGGAGTGTAAAGAGGATACAGAAGTGATCTGACAGTGGAAAATGGAGGTATGATAGGGATATGGGGGCAACGGGGGAGGTGGAAGGGGTAATAAGATCGAGGGTGTACCCAACTGAGTGGGTGGGAAAAGGCACATGTTGCAAAAGGGAAAGATGCTCCAGGAGAGAGGCAAATGCCCTATCCCTGGGCCAGAGGGGAGGATTAAGGTGAAGATTAAAGTCACAGAGTTGCAAAACATGAGGGTAAGACAGGGAGATCTCAGAGATCGTCAATAAAAGATCGTCCCAACACTGGGATGGAGGAGAAGGGGGAGGGGGGGCATAGATCAAAAGGAAGTGGGGGGTTAGACTCGACCTGGAGAAAGAGAGATTCGTGACAATGTAAGGCAGGCGACTGAACCTTCCCAATGCTGAACAGTAGAACAGTGAAAGATGGTCATGCCTCCTACAGTCCACCCAAGACGGGGGTAGGGATGGAGAAAGCAGAATAACCTGGGGGCAGACAGCAGTTGAGAAGAGGATCTTCCCCCTCATGGAGCCAGGTTTCAGTTAAAAATAGAACATCTAGGGAATGTTTGTGAACCAAATGTTTGGGAGGAGTGGCCTAGTGGTTAGGACAAGGTACTTCAGGCCTAGTGGTTAGGACAAGGTACTTCAGGCCGGAGGGCCGGGGGTTCAAGTCCCACCTGGGGACAGCAATCTCAGGCCGGAGGGACTGGGATTTCTAGTCCTATAGGTACTCCTTGTGGTCTTGGGCAAGCCACTTAACCCTCCATTGCCCATGTTCCCTGTAAGTATTAGCGTATGTGTGTCATATCCCCTTGTGTTAAATGTATCTCCCAGTTGACCGCTTTGACCTGGTGAAAAGCGGGATATAAATACAGCTAAATAAATAAATCATGGACCAGGACAGTTTTAGAATGAAGGGACTGGCAATTAAGGAGAGAGAAACTAAGAAGAAATTGGGAAGGCAAAAACCAATGCGCGAGGTGCCCAAGGGAGAAGGCGCAACAGGGAAGCAAATTGGTAGTGACCTGAAACAGGTGGGATGGAATTAAGGGGCCAAGGGGGCCAGGATGCCAGCACCAGTGGACTAGTATAGAGAGCATGATAGAAACCCTGGGAGACAAAACTCGCAGGAGCCCCAACAGAAAGAGAAACAGGAGTGCAAACTTACAAGCAGATGAACTCCAAGATTTGAGGGGAATCTGGAACAGCAGCCACGTGATCATGGATTGGAGTAACAGACACAATGGAGATAGATCCTGAGGACCCTAGGAGTCCACCCTAAGGAGCTCACCCAAGGAGCACGACCTGCTCCTTGGGCACGGTCCACCAAAGCACAGAACACTGCAGAGGTCAGCTTTAAATCCCTGGTGCATACAAAGGGAATGCAGCTGCGTCATTTCTGGGTGGGCGGGTAGCAGTGAAACAGGCAGTCTGGTGGTGCACTAAGGGTACCTGTAGAGGAGACAGAAGGAGGACAATCAGACCAGACAATGGAGGAGCAGCAGCAGGGGAAACACAGTAGTACTCCTGCAGATGTAAACCTATGTGATTTGTGTGAGGAGTTTCATATTGTAATAGTGGGGAAATACAATTCCTAGAATGTTAACTTTAATGTTAAACATTATAAAGAGGTTTCCTCTGCCCTGCACAGATCCCAGTGGTGTGAGCAGACCTCTGATACCAGCAGAATAGCTGTTGCCTGAGGCCAGTGAAATTTGAGTGAGTTGGAGAATGCAAGCTTGTGGGCCTTTTTCGTCAAGATGAAGGGCTCCTAGAAGAAGTAGAGTTAGGATATTCCTGAAGAGGAATACTACTTCAGGAACTGGATCCCTATTTTGAAAAAGTTACAAGTAACAAAAGTTTAGAATGCAGGATAAAGGGTTGAAACTGAGAATACTGTTGGATTCATTTAATATATATTGGATCTGTTACTTTTATCAACTGATAAGTGCAAGTAAAACTATTTATAGTTAAAAAAAAAAAAAAAAAAGCCCGCTTCTCTGTGGCTTAATAATCATTTCAAAGGGGAGGTGAAATCATACCAGACTCTGAAATGAACTCTTAGGCACATTACACTTTCACTTTACTTGTTCAGCAAGGCTCTTTATATCTTAGAAAGATTATGGATCTGATTTGTCTAAGCTTGCTTTCCATTTCATGTCTATGGGAGACTGACAGAGCGAGCTCATGAACACTCACATACTTCAGGACCTGATTTACTAACCTTTCTCCTATGAGACAGATGAGGGCCTGATTTTCTAACAGCGTGCCTATGTTTGAGGTTTAAAAAGGTATTTATTTTAAGTCCATTTTATAAAGACAACATAAGCATTTTTTTCTTTAATAAAATAGGCAGCCAGAACCAGCCTCTTGTAGCATGCAAATCCTTGGTCGTGTAGGTCTGGCCTGGCCGGTTTCTCCCATCACAGAGAGAGAAGCAGCTCTTGATCCATCTGGCTGATACAGATTTCTTGCTGGCTAATGCATACAACTGCTCTTGATAAAAGCCATTCTTCACTACCGCAGCCTGAATTTTAAGGGGGTTTTTTTCCCTTGCTCATGAGGAGGATAATTTTGAAAGTGATTTGTACAGGCAAAAAGTGTTTAACCATGTTAATTATTGTCTGAAAATTATATCCGCCTTAAATGTGCCCGAATCTGCATGTTGTCTAATAACAGTACCTTTAGTCACTTTTAGGGGCATGCATTGCATGCACTCCAGAAAACCTCTGCTCTCAGAAAAAGCAGATGCAAATAGCTACACATACTTCAAACCCATGTGTAATGTACACATGTACATTACTTTCGAAAATTAGGGCAAACCCTGCACAGGGCAGTTTGAAAATTGCCTTTTCTGTATCTTTGATAAAGCTATTCTGAAAACAGAGCCCTGGGAGTTTTTCATATCATCTGCAATATCTGCTCCGGTAAAGTATGTCACAGTTTTGTGTGCTCTTTATTTTAGCCCAGAGCTTTCCTTCTGCTGCTTTGGGTTTCCAGCTCAAATGTCACCAGTGGCATGAGCTTTCATTTATGACTAACTGGGGTCCCCCCCCCCCACCTCACCCTGTTTTTATACCACAACCCAAGCATTACAGAGACACTTCATGGTTCGAGGCCACACATTATGGTTCCTTCAAACTATAGACCCTAATACATGTCTCTGCAGCATCCCCAGCCATTGCTGGTTTAAGGAGCAAAAATCTGGCACAAGGACCAAACTCAGGCCTCTTGTACAGCATCATACACTACTTACCAGTATGCCACCAAGCTAATGTCTACTACACATTCTTGATGTTTTACTATATTCTGATTTCTCTCCGCCTCAGCGCTGAGACGCTGTTTACCTGCTGTGCTGCCAGTTTGGGCACATTTACCTGCCAGCCTGGGAGTCCTATGTGTCTATTGATATATTTAGTTTTATCATTGTTAGTGTGCTTTTTATTTATCTGTACGTTTGTTCAGTTTTCTCCATTTGTACCTCTGTCTGCATATTCTCATAACTTTTTGCAACTTTCTAGTCTGTCTGTTGAGGCCAAGCTAACATTTAATCCATTACCTATTTCTGCTCTGTCCTGGTGTTTTATCCAGCATTTTCCATTTTCCTGTCCCTTGCTGTACTCTCTCTGCGTGACTAAAGGGCCCCCCCCCCCCCCCCACCAAGGCTTTACTTAACCCTCTCTTCCTGTTTATTTTCTTATCCTATTGGGAGCCATAGGCATGTTTAAGAGGAATTTCCACTCACACCTTGACAGATTGCCTATACATGTTACATTCACTGAACGCCAGAAGGAAGCTCTTTTTGGCATGCTGCAAGTACAACGATGAACATTAGCAATAAATCTGAGATGCTGACATCATTTTCCATATATTCTGACTTAGGAGTGAGGTTCATAGTATATGCAATACTAACCCATTTGGAGACATTTCTCTCCAAGAAAACCACAGTTCTCCGAGGTTTGATGTATGTAACTATTTATCATACCTAAAAGCAAGTTATACTGTATAACTTGCTTTTAGGTACGATAAATAGTTACATACACCAAACCTTGGAGAACTGTGGTTTTCTTGGAGAGAAATGTCTCCAAATGGGTTAGTATTGCTTATACTATGAACCTCACTCCTTAGTCAGAATATATGGAAAATGATGTCAGCATCTCAGATTTATTGCTAAATATAATAAATAATATAATAAATATTTTTCTGATCATTATTATATTGTACTTATTTGAACTTTATGTGCAAATATATTTAATAAAATAAAATCTAAATATAACCATATAGATGCACATCCAAAATAATCATTAGCTGGTTTATAGATTTTTTAGCTAATTTCTAGTGCTGAACGTAACAAGTAATGCCATGTTCTGTATGAGAGAATCTGCATTGTAACACTGTTTTTTGCCTTTAAAACTTTGGAAAAGTGCCATTGAAAATATAATTACCCATAAAAATAGAACCGCCCACTTTCTATACTTTGCTCTTCATTATCTGATTTAACTTCTTTGCTAATTCAGTTAGAGGGGGAACCAAGAGTTCTTCCTAGTTATGTAATAGAAACATACAAACTGACTGCAGATAAAGACCTTATGACCATCCAGTCTGTCCATCCATGAGAATGAAGTTCTACAATCCCTTCCTCTCCCTCAGAGATCCTATGTACTTGTCCCATGCGTTCTATAATTCAGATATAGTTCTTGTCTCCACCACCTCCATTTGAAGGCTTTTTCACATATCCACCACCTTTTCTGTAAAGAAATATCTCCTCTGATTACTCCTGAGTCTATCCCCTTACACCTTATCCTATGACACTAAATTCCAGAGCTTCCTTTCAACTGGGCCACCTCTTGTGAATCTTGCTCAAATATCGTCTTCTCCAAAGTATACATACTGAGATCTTTAAGTCTATCCCCATTTTAGTAGCTGCCCTCTTGACCAACTCCAACATGTTTATATATTTTTGTAGGTGTGATCTCCAGAACTGTACACAGCACTCCAAATGAGGTCTTAATAGAGGCTTATTCAAAGGCACTATCACCACCATTCTTCTCTCTATGCCCCCAAGCATCCTTCTGGCTTTTGCTGTTACCTTTTCTACCTGTTTCATCCCTTTTTTTGGGAGGGGGGTAATACTTTTATTAATGGTGAATTTCAGTAATACAGTCTACGACTACATGTGTTGGCTGAGCACCTGTATAAGCAAACATCCCAAAAGGGAATAAGAAACACAAGAGGAATGGAAGAAAGGTAAATCAAAATAAGATAGCCCCACATTGGCTTCTATCCCCCTTATCCACCACTTCAAACTCTTGTTAAGGAGTATCCTGCGGCCTCCCCCTCAACCCATGGTCATATCCCTTACATGACCCTATATCTGAATATTCATAAGAAGAGTATGCGATCCACCTAACAAACTACTTCACAAACCATTTGACAAACAAAATAACAACCTGTCTATAAGAACCAGCTCAGTGTGGTATAATGACTCTATATACAACCTTGCACATCCCCAAATCCCCCCTAGGAAGGCACAGCTAAGGGCTCACTCTCCTCTCTAACTTGTATGTATGGATCCCATATTTTCCAGAACAGACGATCTTTCCCCTGTAACCCATAGGTTAACTTATTGAACCATACTGCCTCTCCTACTTTGTTTTTTTTATAAACTTTATTTATGGTTCAGCACCAGATAACAGGCAATACAATAACAAGACAACAAGGCCCACGGCAGGGTGTACTCTTATCCCCGCCGTAGGACACGGCACAAATGAACCCACATAAACAATAACCAAGGAGAGCAAAAGTAGAACCAATCTTTTATAATTGTTTTTGAGCTATAACCCCCCGCCTCTATCCCCCCCAACCCCCCCTCCCACCCAAAGCACCATGCCACAACCAGGAGGTCCACTAGGGTCCAGGGAACTACAAGAAAAGTATCTTACTCTATCCCATAAGGCCCCAACTACACACCCAATGCGCTAGAGACCCACTTGCAAGATTGCATTCCTGCAATACGGTCCCAACTGCTGGATGTAAGGTTCCCAAATCAGCATGAAAGTGGTCCAGCGTCTGACATGGCTCCTAGCCCGCCAACACTCCGCCAACATCAGCTGGTGAAAACTATTGCGCCACTCCAGAAAAGTCGGCGGGAGTGGCTCCCGCCATCGGTGTAGGATGGGGCCTTTCCCCACTAGGCATGCCTTTCGCACCAAGAGGCGGGCTCCCCGCCCACTAGGGCAAGACTGAGGCAAATTGTCCACCACTACCAATGACCCCGACCACGGGAAGCGCTGTTGTAACAGTTCCACTAAATAAAGATGTATACGCCTCCAATAGGGGTGAATTTTTTTGCAGACCCACCACATATGGGCTAAATCCGCCAGAGGCTCAGAGCATCTAGGGCACGACCCGTCTTGGGTAAGGTGGCTCCTCAAGGCTCGTCGAGGTGAGAAATGTACCCGAGTTACTGCCTTAAATTGAATTTCCCGCCAGCGGGCCCCCTCAACCAGCCTGGCAATCCGTCCCAGGGCCTTCTGGATGGACCCCAACGGTATCTCCAAACCCAGCTCCCTCGCCCAGGTCCGCTCCATGTTACCATAGCTCAACGCAACCCGAAAGCCCGCAAGCCGCTTCTTATAGCCGGCTATCGAGGGAGGGGAGTCTTCCCCAAGTCCAAAAAATTCTATAAGCTGCGCGGAACGCTCCACCGCAAGCTCTTCTCTAGGTAAGGAGGCCACATAATGGGAAAGCTGCATATACGTGAAATAGTGGGATGGCTGTAAGTCATACTCAGTACATAACTCCGGGAACGGCTTACAGGCCCCCGTCAATCCTACCGTGTGGCCTAAAGTACGTATCCCCTTCTCCCGCCACCGCAGAAATCCACCAGTCTCAGAACCTGGCGAAAAGTTAGCGTTCCCCCAGAAAGGCAGCCAACACGAAACTCGCCAATTTCGATTCCAGAAACTATTCAATTGCTGCCAGGTACGGCGAGCCGCCAATATCAGCAAACTCCGCTTAACTCCGACCGGCAATTGGGCAAGATCCGCATGCAACACCCCCAGCAAGGACAATGGGGCCACCGCCGCCGCTTCCATTAGACGGGGGGTAAAAACACTGGTCTCACCCAGCCAGTCCCCCACATGGCGCGCCTGGCAGGCCAAAGCATACAGCCATAAATCTGGTAGTCCTATACCCCCACTGCGCCAGGAGCCAATCATTCGCGCCATTGGAACACGGGCTCGAGCTCCCCTCCATAGAAATCGCTGAATCTCAGATTCCAATCTGCGTAGATCCCGCTTCCACAGCCAAACTGGTAGGGTCTGCAACCAATACAGGATGCGAGGGAGAATAACCATTTGCACTGCAGCCACTCTTCCCAATAGGGACAACGGGAGGGGTTGCCAAGCTCTCATCTGTGTTTTCATGCCAGTCAAAATCTTTTCTAAATTACGGGGATACAATTCTTGGGGCAGCCGCGTTAAGACAATCCCTAAGTACATAAAACTCCGATCGGCCCATTTCAAAGGAAAGTCCCCAGGCCAATGCCCACGTAGTTGGCCCGACACGTCAAGGGCCTCGGATTTGTCCTCGTTGATACAAAGACCAGTAAAGCTACCAAAAAGCCGGAATTCGCGCATTAATCTCTCAAGAGACTCTCAGGGCGTAGTTAGGTGTACCAGCATATCATCCGCAAAGGCAGAGATTTTGAACTCACAGCCACCAACCACCACCCCTCCTATCTCCCTGATCATTTCCACACTTCGAATCAAGGGATCCAGAGCCAGTACAAATAGCAGCGGAGACAGCGGACACCCCTGTCTAGTTCCCCGATAGAGGGCGAATGCATCAGATAAAACTCCATTACACAGCACGCGTGCTGTAGGCTGCTCATAAAGACTCTGCACCATCTCACAAAAGGAAGTTCCCAACCCGTATCGCGGCAGTAAAGAGTGTAAATATCGCCAGTTAACCCTGTCAAACGCTTTTTCAGCGTCGAAGCTCACCAATAATGAGGGCAGGCCATGCAAATGCACCCACTCTAAAGATGTTAAGATTTTACGCAAATTGCGTACCGCATATCGGCCCTTAACGAAACCAACCTGTGCGTCATGTACTAAATCACCTAGAACCACTGCCAGCCGATCTGCTAATATTTTTGCCAGAAGCTTCATATCATAATTCACTAAAGAAATAGGCCGGTAAGACGAAGCCTGGAGGTGGTCCTTACCCGGTTTAGGAATCAGGGTAATATAAGCCTGATTGTCCCCCCAACGTCTCCCTTCCCCTCCCACCCGTTGCCGATAAGTCTCCGCTAATACCGGGCTTACCCCCTCAGACAGTATCTTATAGAATTCGGCCCCAAAACCATCAGGGCCGGGTGCTTTATAGCATGTCGCATTCAAAATCACCTTCTGTATTTCCTGTACGGTAATGGGTTGATCCAGGAGTGCCCGTTGTTGCTCTGTCACCCGAGGCAGATCCAATTTACTAAGATAATCGGCCATACAAATGGGGTCGATCTCCTCTGCCTGGTAGAGAGCTTGAAAAAAGTCTCTAAAGATGACACTAATCTTGCCTTTGCTACTATGTAATTTTCCTTGCCCATCGCGGAAGGCAGCCACTAGCCGCGTACCTCTCTGCCCTTGCAGGCATCTCCCCAACAATTTACCTGGCTTATTCCCAAAGCAATACAGTTTGTTTGTAGTATAGTAGAGACTTCTTGGCACGCTGATGCAGCAAGGCATTAAGCGCTACCTGAAGCTCCCACCAGCTTTTTCTATTTGAAGCTGTGGGGGAGCGCCCCGCTAGGCGTCTTGCACAGGCTACTTGTTGTTCGAGGCGAACAATCTGCGCATTCAACAATCTGCGCCTCCGGGCTACGTAGCCAATAATATCTCCTCGGAGAACCACTTTGGCCGTCTCCCATACCAGTTCAGGGTCGTCATGATGACCTTTATGGTTCTCCTCGAATTCCCGCCATCTGTCATATAAAAACTGCCGGAATTGAGCGTCCTTATATAAATCGAGAGGGAACCGCCACAATCGAGTGAAGTCCTGTCCGCTGCCTACCTGCCACTCAATCCAGACCATGGCATGGTCAGATATCTCAAGCGGGCCGATCTGAGCGTCCTCAATACACGCAAACTGAGCCGCTGAGACTAAGACATAATCAATGCGAGCACTAGTACCTCGTGCCCGGGACACATGGGTAAAATCTTTTTCAGTGGGGTGCAATAAACGCCAGGGATCCACCAGATGAAGTCTCGAACGAAGTCTTTGCATAATCTTAGATAACACCTGTCTCTCCCGAGTACCGGTCTCCCGCGAAGTATCTAGGTCAGCTTCGAAAACGCCATTGAAATCGCCGCCCAAAACGAGAGGGGCGTTGGGCAATTGTTCGACTTCTGCTGCGATACGATTAAAGAAATCGGGGTCTGGTACGTTAGGACCATAGATATCTCCTAAAATGACTTCCCGAGCATCCAGCATTCCATGCAAAAAGAGAAAACGTCCGCGAGGGTCAGAGACCTGTTTGAGCAACGTGAACCGCATTCTCTTATGCACTAAAATAGCAACACCCCCCTTCTTCCCCACTGCAGGAGCCCCCCAGACCTGACCCACCCAGTCCCGGGCGAGTTTTGCATGCTCCTCTGCTGTTTGATGAGTTTCCTGGAGTAGCGCAATGTCACACCGCTGTCTAGCTAGGGCTTTAAGTATTTTATATCTCTTAATAGGAGTTCCTAAACCACAAACGTTCCATGATATAATCCTCACCATGCATACAGCTGCTCTTGACCTCTATGCCGATTTGGTACTTTCCACCTTGTCATGGAGAGACCCCCCCAGCCTAGAGTCTCTCCCCACACTCCTCTGTAGTTCCTTAGTACTCCCTCCATAATGTTGAGTAGCCTGAGCCAATCCCTGGTTGTGGCAGCCACACCCCCCCTACCCCCGCTCCCCCACTCCCCCCTCCCTCCCTCAAGACCCCTAGCACTCATACCCCCACCCCACCCAATCCTCAAACCCCCCCCCCCACTCACCTCTACCCTTAAGCCTCCCTCCCCTCCCCGCCTTCGAGAAAGACTATTGAGGTCCCACTGAGCTCCACCCGCTCCCCCCCCGGGGCCAGGTAATGCCATACCCACCGCCGCTTCCCTCGCCCCCCTTTCACCACAGGAGCAGTCCCCGCCCACCTGGCCCCAAACCATAAACTACCCAGACTGAACCATCCCCCGCCCAGTCTGCATAAAGAGAATTGGGCCCGGAATTATTCCCCCGAACAGCAGCCCAGTAAAAAAATATCACAACATAGGGGTCAATTACAGCAAAGCAACCAAGTTAATAGCCCATGAGAGACAAAGAGTATCGGCACTATCATGCACAGTATATTAATGCAGAGGTAGTTACAGCCATAAACCAAAGGATGAGCAGAGCGCCGACACACCCCACGTGTCGTCGCTCACGGGCCACGCATACCGATTGACATCATCCCAAGGTATCTCGCAGGCCCCCCGAGGAAAAAAAAAAAAAAACCAGGAAGGCCATCTAGGCCCCCACGCAGGCACAAAACTGCCTACGTAAGTGACCAGGCACTAAACTGGGCCAGGCCACCAGATAGACAAGAAAACGGGGGTGACTGTCAGGGCCCATAGCATGGGGAATCTGTAAAAAGGGGGGAGCGGGGTCTAGATTTTCCCCAGAACCACAGCCCACTGAGAAATAGCACAATAGCTGGGTAATTACCACTAATACAATCAAAATAGAATCCCATGAGAAACAGAAAGCAGCAGCATTATCATGCATATCAGGTTAACTCAAAGATGATTACAACTGTAGACCAAAATATGTGCTGAGCCACAGAGCGCCAACACGCCCCACGTATTGTCGCTCAGGGGGGCCAAGCACACTAACTGATATCATCCCACGGTACCGCTGTGGGGCCCCTGGGAACCAGGCATTAAACTAGGCCAGGTAGCCAAGTAGTTAACAAAAGTGGAATAACCGTCAGGGCCCATATCTTGGTAAAAGGCAATGCGCACCTCCCGCTGTCATTAATAGGGGACCCCCTACACCAACCCCCTTAAAAGAGCGGCAAGGCCAAGCTCTTAACATCGGATGGGTCTAAGGCCCGCTGCGCTGCCAACCCCAATACGGCGGGATTTACCCCAGAGCAAGAGACATGCTATGTTAAAACTGAAACATTTAAATAGACAAGGACATTGTCCCAAGTCCATTATGGAACCGATTGAGTCTCCCGCGCTTGGGACACTACTTGATCCACATAAGTCCCAGCCGCTGCCGCCGACTCAAATACTCTGTGTGTGTTATGATGGAAAACATGTAGTCTGGCTGGATACTGCACCGAAAAGCGTATTTGCGCAGCAATAAGTTTTTCACAGAGAGGCGCATACTCTCGCCTTTGTTTGCTGAGAGCCACCGAGTAGTCCTGTGCCACCCGAATTTTAACATTATCGTAGGTGAAGTCTCCCTTCTGTCTCGCCGCCCGCAGAATCTTCTCTTTGAGAGGGAACCGCAGGAATTTGGCCAGCACAATCCGCGGCCTGCGATCTCGGGTCTGAGCGTTCCCTACCCGGTGCACTCTCTCAATACAGAGCCGCTCTGCGGGGTCGGCATCACCCAGGAGCTCCGTCACCAACGTCTCCAGGTACTCACGGAGATCTCTGTCCGCCACCGTTTCAGGGACACCCATGAACCGTAAATTGTTCCGGCGTGAGCGGTTTTCAAGGTCATCGAGTTTGGCCGCTTGTTGAGCAACTTGCGTCTTCAGGCCCTCTACCTCGTGTGTCAACGCTGCGGCGCCATCTTCGGCCTGTCCCAAACGTTCCTCGACTTCCCTAAGTCGACCCCCCAATGTATCCACTGAGGTCTGCAAGCCATCCATTTTTTCATGCAGTGCTGCAAATTGAGAAGACAATGCCTCCGCTACTGCAGCCGACACTTCATCAAGGAAGGCCGTCGACTTCGGTGAGTGCGGTGCCCCAGCAGCCTCCACCATCTTGCTCGCACCCGCCAGTCGCTCTCTTTCTTTTCGGGTGGATTTTACCACGGAAGCCATGGCCAACTCCTTCCACCGCAAGTGATATATTGCGTGCGGCTCTTAAATGCACGTGGCTCTGAAGGCTCCCACACCTCTCCGGTGGGAAACGGTCAATTTTCGCCGGTTTAATTAAGGGGGGAGCGGAGCTCGTTCAGGATGCGGCCACTACCGTGCTCGCATCACGTGACCTCCGCCTCTCCTACTTTGTTATCCGTTATCCCATGCCACTTCCAGGCAACTGCCACCCTGGCCACCAAAAGCAACTTGGACCTCAGCATTGTTCTGCAATTGTGGGGAGATTGCTGCCCAGGAACTCCCAACAGCACCTCTACACAGGGCCAGCCCATCCACTAGGTGAGCTAGGTGGCCACCTAAGGCAGCCGACCCAGGTGAGCAGCAGCAGCACCATACATGACTGACCAACCACCCCCCTCCCAGCTGCCGCTGATTCTGTCTCGGGAGGGGAAGGGGGGCAGCAGTAGTATTTCCAAAAGCGATGGCCTTTTGCCACCACTTTCTTGCCGGCAGCGACAAACGGAGACTGAATCGGCAGCAGCTAGGCAGGGCAGCGGTGAGGCCAGGGCTTGAGCTGGCCCTGTCTCTACAGGATCTGCCACCCCCCCCCCCCCCACCCCCAGATTTCCTGAATTCCCCCACCTGACCTTTCCCCAGTACCCTTGTATAATGGGCACTCCCACCATTGGTGAAAAAAGGAGCCCTCATTCACACACCCTCTTGAAGAACTCTGTTTCCCTTCTCTGGGCTTTAATCAACTGTAGGGGTGTGGTGTATAACCTGTGTACTAGCTGGAATTGAATTTGCCTCCAAGACGTGATACGGGTGTACTGATATATCCCTCCATGTATCTACCCCCAAGTCACCTCCTCTAATTCCTGCCCCAACCATCGATGCCGCCCTGTCTGATGAAGAACCAGCCCCTTTTCCTCCTCTGAGGTTGAATCCCATAAACCTTAGATGCAAGCCCTTCATCTGCTTTCCCTGGACTAAAACGTCCTCCAGGGGGGTGCTAACCCTCAACAATTGGTGAGAAATTCCCCTGATGGAACACACAAGAGTCGCAGTTGGAAGTATTGATAAACAGGAATCCTCCTCCCCAATTTGCCCTCTAACTCCTACATGGAAAATTCTCCTCCCCCCCCCCCCTCGGTGTAGATCCCCAAACAGAGTTATCCCCCTTTCCCTCATGACTTGCAACAACTCCCAGAATTCTTCTTCTGAAAATGACTGAAAATCCCTTAACTTAGACCATCGGGAGACTAGTGACACTAAGGTTAGAACATAAATGCCATACTGGGTCAAACCAAGGTCCGTCAAGCCCAGTATCCTGTTCCCAACAGTGGCCAATCCAGGTCACACAAGTACCTAACAGTTTCCCAAAAAAACACACAGGTTCCATAATACTTGACTAGGGCAAGCAGTGGATTACCTGGGTCCTCTTTAATAATGGTTTATAGACCTTTCCTCCAGGAACGTGTCCAAACCTTTTTTAAACCCAGCTACACTAACAGCTTTTATAAAATCCTCTGGTAATGAATTCCAGAATTTGATTATGCGTTTGGTGAAAAAATATTTGTTCTTATTAGTCTTAAACGTGTTGCACTGTAACTTCAATGCATGTCCTCTAGTCTGTCTATTTTTTGATGGCATAAAGAATTGATCTACATTTACCCATTCTACTCTATTCATTAATTTATAGACCACTATCATATCTCCCCTCAGCTGTCTCTTTTCCAGGTTGAAGAGTTCTAACCTTTTAACCCCCCCCCCCCCCCACCCTCATAGGGGTATACTTCCATCATCTTTACCATTTTGGTGGCTCTTCTCTGTACCTTTTCTAATTCCACTATATCCTTTTTAAGATACAGCGACCAGAATTGCACAGAAGATTCAAGGTGCGGTCGCACCACGGAACGATACAGAGGCATTATAATATCTTTTGTTTTATTCTCCATTCCTTTCCTTATGACTCCTAGCATTCTGTTTGCCTTTTAGGCCGCCGCTGCACACTGGGCAGAGGTTTTCAATGTGTTATTCAGGATGACATCTAAATCTTTCTCTTGGGTGGTGGTTCCTAATGTGAAACATTGCATCGTGTAACCATAGTTTGGGTTGTTCTTTCCTAGGTGCATAACTTTGCACTTGTCCACATTAAATTTCATTTGCCATTTGAATGTCCAGTCTTCTAATTTATCAAGGTCCTCTTGCAATTTTTCACAATCCTCTTGGGTTTTAACAACTTTAAATAATTTTGTGTCAACTGCAAATTTGACTACCTCACTCGTTATTCCCATTTCCAGGTCATTTACGAATATGTTATAAAGCAGCAGACCCAGCACAGATCCCTGGGGTACGCCACTATTCACCTTTCTGCATTGGAAAAATTGGCCATTCAATCCTACCCTCTTTTTTCTATCCTTTAACCAGTTCCTGATCCATAATAGTATACTGCCTCCTATCCCATGACTTTTTAACTTTGTCAAGAGTCTCTGATGGAGGGACCTTGTCAAAAGCTTTCTGAAAATCCAGATACACTATATCGACTGGCTCTCTTTTGTCTACCTGTTTATTCACACCTTCAAAACAATATAACAGATTAGTAAGACAAGACCTTCCTTGGCTAAAGCCATGTTGGATTTCTCCCATTAAACCATGACTATATACATTTCAGTAATTTTGTTCTTTATAATTGTTTCTACAATTTTGCCTGGTACTGATGTCAAGCTCACTGGCCTGTAGTTTCCCAGATCACCCCAGGAACCCTTTTAAAAATTGACGTTACATTGGCTAGTCACCATTCTTCGGATCCTACAGATAATTTTAATGATAGTTCACAGATTACTAATAGTAGGTCTACAATCTCATATTTCAGTTCTTTCAACACCCTCGGGTATTTACCATCCGGTCCAGGTAATTTGCTACTGTTTAGTTTATCAAATAGTTGCAATATATCTTCACAGTTTATTGATATTTCTTTCAATTGTTTCAATGCATCACCTTTAAATACCATTTCAGTCATGGGTAACTTCCCTACATCTTCAGTAAAGACTGAAGCACTATCTCTCCACTATAGCCTTGTTCCCTCTTAGTGCCCCTTTTACCTCTCTATCATATAATGGTCCAACTGACTCTCTCACAGTTTTTCTTGCTATGAATGTACTTGAAAAAATCTTTGTTAAGCGCTTTTGCTTCCACAGCAAGCTTCTCCTCAAATTCTCTCTTTGCCTTATCAACGCCTTGCATCTAACTTGCCAGTGGTTATGTTGTTTCCAGTTTTCATCATTTGGCTCCTTCTTCCATTTCCTGACACATGTTGTTTTGGCTACAAAAGCATCTGACCTCACCTTTAAACCATGCTGGCAGTTTTTTGGACTTTCTTCCACCTTTCTTAAAGTGTGGAATATAGCTGGTCTGGGCTTCCAAGATAGTATTTTTAAACAACACCCATCCTTGATGTAAATCTTTAACCTTTGCAGCTGCTCCTTTTAGTTTTTTCTTAACTATTTTCCTCATTTTATTATAGTCCCCCTTTTGAAAGTTAAAAGGCAGTACTGGGGATTTCCTTGCCGTCCTTTCTCCATTTATTAAATCAAACGCGATCATGCTCTGATCAGTATTGTCAAGTGGCCCCGACACCCTTATCTCTTACACCAGATCTTGTGTTCCACTAAGGACTAGGTCCAAAATGGCTTCCCTTATGGTTGGTTCGTGAACCAGTTGCCCCAAGAAGCAGTCATTTATTTCATCTAGAAACTTTATCTCCCTAGCATGTCCTGCCATGACAATGACACAGTCGATACTGGGGTAAATGAAATCACCCATTAATATTACTGTATTGTAACTTTTGTTAGCTTTCCTGATTTCTCTGAGCATTTCATCTTCCATTTGTTCATTCTGGCCAGGCGGTCGGTAGTTCACCCCCACTGCCATCGCCTTCCCCTTTTTTACATGAAATTTCAATCCAAAGAGATTCTACAGTGTGTTTTGTTTCCTGCAAAACTTTAATCCTGTGTGACTCAATGCCCTCTCTATCATAGAGCATAACCCCTCCACCAATTTGATCTATTCTATCATTGTGATATAATTTGTACCCAGGTATCAAAGTGTCCCACTGATTTTCCTCCTTCCACCAGATCTCTGAGATATCAATCATATCTTATCTCTCATTTAGTGTTATATATTTCAACTCTCCCATCTTATTTTTTAGATTTCTAGCATTTGCATATAAGTGTTTTAGAGATCATATTTTATTCATATTAATCTGGTTATCAGTAGGCAGGGGTAATTTGGAATCTTTAAGCTCTGTCTGCTGTATACTTAAGGACATTTGGGTTACTTTCGTCTTTATTGGAACCTCTCTGTCAATATGCCCTAACTTCAATCTTTTGCTAGTATCCTTCATGGATACATCATTCTGAACCATGTGCTCTTGGGTGACTGTCTGCTTTCCCCTATAATCTAGTTTAAAAGCTGCTCTATCTTCTTTTTAAAGGTTAATCTCCAGGAACAAGCAGGAATGTAGTCATCACATATGGGTATCGTCGATACCGACGGAGCCTGCGCGGGAACGCTCCCCAGCGTCCAATCAGAAAGCTTTTGGGAGCTGCCTTTCCCAACTGCCTCTCTCCAGTTCTTCTTTTTCCGCGGAGCCAGCAGGTCGTGTTCCTGTCACTGCAGAAGAATTCTTTTTTCTTTCTTTCTTTTTTGTGGCCGCGTCTGCCTTCCTCGACGCTCTACCGGTACCGCCGGTTTCTTTCTCCTCTTATTTCTGTAAAAAAAAAAAAGTATATATATATTCTCTTTTCTTTTTCTTCAGGTGCACGTGCCTTTTTGGGCCTTAGGCCCAAAAACCTTTCCTTACCATGGAGAAACCTGCCTCAGGTTTCAAAAAGTGCACCAAGTGTGGCGGTACCATTTCCGTCACCGACACCCATGAATGGTGTCTAAAATGTTTAGGGCCTGACCACTCCATCACGGATTGTATGTCCTGCGCCATGAGGTCGGCAGAACCGAGCTGCTAAGCTCAGTACGTTGTTTCCCTCTGATGCAGCTTCGGTCACATCAACGTCTTCCAGGGCTGCTTCTTCCTCCCGTTGATCTCAGGTAACTAAACATAAATCCAGCCGGTCCTCAAAGGGTAGATCTCCTTCTAAGCATCGAGATGCCTCTGGCTTTGCCCTCGAGGATTCTGCACTGGCAAAATTACCCCGGCAGGAGGCTTCGGCTTCCAAAGCATTATCGGGGTTCCAGGATGTTCGAGGCCTCGACCTCGGCAGAACTACTGGTGCCATGCTCTGGGGTACTGGCAGTTTCCTCCGGTACCAACATCCAGGCATTGGCAGCGTTGATAGACCAGAGAGTTCTGGCTATGGAATGCAGTCTGGCGGCTTTCCTTGCGGCATTGACGCTCTCGGAACCGCGACAGACAATTCCACCGGTACCAGCACCGGCCTCGGTATCGGTACCGGTACCGATAGCATCGACATCGGCATCGGTGTCTACCTTGCCGGTACCGATACCCCGGTACCGGTTACTCCCGGTACCGACTTTGGTTGGTACGGGTATTGGGCTCTTCAAGAGCATCCGGACAGACGATACTTCGAGTCCTCAGAAGAATCTGAGGATTCTGACAGTTCTGTCGATGCAGCGATGCTTCTTCCAGAGCAGCCCTCCTCCCCTAAACGCAGGACGTCTCCTCCAGAGGATATTTCCTTCCAGGATTTTATCAGGGAGGTGGCTCGGGGCCTGTCCATTACTGTGGCCCCTGAGACAGAGCCAAGGGCCAAGGAGTTGGAAATTCTACAATATCCTAAAACTCCTAAGGAGGCAGCTACCTTGCCCATTCATGAGATTCTATATGATCTCATGTTAAGGATGTGGGAAACACCTCTTACCACCTTTCCTCATTCTCGTAGACTGGATACTATGTATCGAGTCCCTCCTTGTCCTGGGTTCCATAAGACTCAGCTTCTTCACCACTCTATTGTAGTGGAGTCAGCTATGAGAAGGATCAAGAGTGCAAAAAGACATGCCTCTAATCCTCCAGGACGTGAGTGCAGAACCCTGGATGCTTTTGGACGTCGGGTCTTCCAAGCTTCCATGCTTTCTGCCAGGATCACTTCCTATAGTCTCTATATGGGAATGTTCCTGAAGGAGGTCACAGATGGTTTAGAGGCTTTAAGTCCTTTTCTTCCTGAGGATAAAAGACAGACTTTTCTCACTTTGGTCAAACATGCCCAAGATGTTTCCAAATTTTCCAACCGTGCAGCCTTTGACTGCTTTGAGTGCATAAGCAGAACCTCGGCTATGGCCATAGGTGCACGTAGAATTGCTTGGCTCCAGGCATCTGATTTAGAGCTCTGGGTACAAGATAAATTGGGAAATATTCCTTGTACTGGTGAGAACCTGTTTGGTAAAGATTGGCAGGAAAAGGCCAATGAAATGGATGCTGAAAATTCCACCTTGGATAGATTATCCAAGTCCACTGCTGATCCTGCTAGAAGAAAATTGTTCAAAAAAACCATTCTTTTCTAAAAAGAAAAAAATTTATCCTGCTTATGTTCAGCAGGGACGTTCTGCAGGTCAGCTTGCCAGGAAAGGTCAGCAACCACCCAAACAGAAGAAAGTAAAGGCTGCTAGGCCTCAACCGGCCCAACAGGCTCAGCCTCCACAGGGCCTTTGACTCTCATCTAGAGAACTTAGCCTTCCTGGTTCTGGGGGGACCAGAACCTTCCACCATTCCAGGAAGGTTATGTCATTTTGCCCCCAGATGGGGGCAAATAACAGCAGAGCATTGGACACTCTCCATCATAAAGGAGGGGTACAAGCTTAATTTTTCAAGCATATGCCCCCTCACACAATAGTAAAGCAGTTCAATTCTCCGACCTCTCTCATCAACCTGCTAGGTCAGGAGGTTGCTATCCTTCTTGCCCAAGGGGCAATAGAAGAAGTACCCCTTCATCAACAGGGTACAGGGTTCTATTCCCCTTATTTTCTTATTCCAAAGAAAGCAGGGGGTTACAGACCTATCTTATACCTCAGAGAATTGAACAAATTCCTTGTCAAGGAGAAATTCAAAATGATTTCTCTCGGATCTCTGCTGCCATACCTTCAGAGTCAAGATTGGCTTTGATCTCTAGATCTCAAGGATGCGTATACCCATGTTCTCATCCATCCAACTCACAGAAGGTTCCTTCGGTTCCTTTTTCAGGGAAAGCACTACCAATACAGGGTGCTTCCTTTTGGCCTGGCCTCGGCACCAAGGGTGTTCACGAAATGCATGGCTGTTGTAGCAGCATTTCTCTGCACTCTAGGGATATTCGTCTTCCCTTACTTAGACGACTGGCTCATTCGAGCCCCAACAGAGTCAGAGGCCAGGACTTCTCTATCCTGCACAATGCGTATCCTTCAGTATTTAGGGCTGGTAATAAACATCCCAAAATCCAGTCTGACTCCCACTCAGTCTTTAGAGTTCATAGGAGCTTTCCTGGATACCACAAAGGCAAGGGCCTATCTCCCCCAGGCCCGTTGCCTTCGCTTGGTGCAGTTAGCTTCTCAAGCAGTGCTAAAGTCTCATCTAACTGCTCGAGAAATGTTAAAACTACTAGGCCACATGGCATCCACCGTGCATGTGGTTCCCTATGCTCGCCTCCACATGAGGGCAGCTCAGTGGACTTTATCCACCCAATGGACCCAGGCATCAGGATGCCTGTCGGATAAAATAGCAAACACAAGTCGCCTTATTTTGTCCCTCCAGTGGTGGAAGTCCACTCAAAACCTGTTGCTGGGGTCCTCCTTTCAACAACCCTTACCCCAAGCAACTCTCACAACAGATGCTTCTCCAATGGGTTGGGGAGCTCATCTGCAAGACCTCTCCACCCAGGGCACCTGGTCTCCACAGGAGAGTTATCTACATATCAGTCTCTTGGAGCTCAGAGCAATTTTTCTTGCTCTGCGAGTGTTCCACACCCTGCTCAGCTACAAGACAGTCCTCATTCATATGGACAATCAAGTAGCCATGTTCTATGTGAACAAGCAGGGGGGAACAGGCTCTCTGTCGCTTTGCAACGAAGCTTTGCGACTATGGGCCCTTGCCAGAGAGCATCAGATTCATCTTCTGGCAGTGTATCTTCCAGGCATTCAAAACTCTTGGGCAGACAGACTCAGTCAAGTTCTGCTTCCACAGAAGTGGTCTCTGTATGCAGACCAGGTGACCAGGATATTTCAACTTTGGGGAACCCCGGACATAGACCTCTTTGTAAGTCCGTGGAATGCCAAACTTCCCCAGTTCTGTTCCAGAATTCCGGCTCAGGGGGCTCAGGCCAGGGATGCTTTCCTCCTTTACTGGGGTCAAGACTTCCTGTATGCCTTTCCACCCATTCCCCTAATTCCCAAAACCCTGTTCAAGCTTCAGAGAGATAGATGCCATATGATTCTCATAGCTCCACATTGGCCACGGCAAGTGTGGTATCCTCTGCTTCTACATCTCTCTCAAGCTCCCTTCCTGGAGTTAGGGTCTGCTCCAGATCTCCTATCCCAGGAGGACGGAATGTTATGGCATCCCAATCCCCAGTCTCTGCATCTCAGGGCTTGGTTGCTGAAGGCCTAGATCTCCATGATCTTAATATCCCTCAGCAAGTGAAAGATATTCTTCTTGCTTCCAGGAAACCTTCCACAAGACGCTCTTATGCTTTCAAGTGGAAAAGGTTTACCTTATGGTGTTTGCAAAAGGCTCTTAACCCCCTTGCGATACCTCTGGAATCATTGCTGGAGTATCTCCTTCATTTATCCAATGCAGGTCTTAAGACTAATTCAGTAAGAGTCCATTTGAGTGCTATTGCAGCTTCCCTTAAGCCTCTAAATGGAGAACCTATTTCCTCTCATCCTCTTATAGCAAGATTTATGAGAGGCCTTCTTTTAACTACGCCTCCCATTAGACCACCACCGGTGGCATGGGACTTAAAACTGGTTCTTGGGCAGCTCATGAAGCCACCTTTTGAACCTTTAGCTACTATCTCCTTGAAATTCCTTTCTTGGAAGGTTATCTTTCTCATTGCAATCACATCGGCACGCCGCATTAGTGAGTTGCAAGCGCTAGTAGCTGATCCACCTTATACAAGGTTCCATCATGACAAGGTAGTCCTTAGGACTCATCCACACTTTATGCCAAAGGTGATCTCGCCTTTTCATCTGAACCAAGCGGTCTACCTACCTGTGTTTTTTCCAAGGCCTCATGCATCAAATGCAGAGAGGAATCTTCATACCTTGGACTGTAAAAGAGCTTTAGCCTTTTACTTACAAAGAACACAGCAACATAGAAAGTCCTCTCAACTCTTTGTTGCTTTTGATCCTTCTCATTTGGGACTTCCAGTCTCCAAGAGAACACTGTCTAACTGGATTGCTCAGTGTATTTCCTTTGCTTATCAGAGTAAGAACCTTTCTCTGGAGGGCCATGTCACAGCTCACAATGTGAGAGCCATGGCTGCCTCAATGGCTCATCTGCAATCTGTGTCTATCGATGACATCTGTCGAGCAGCCACTTGGGCCTCGGTTCATACCTTTACAGCCCATTACTGCTTGGACAAGGACTCCCGCCGGGATGCCTTGTTCGGTCAGGCTGTTCTCCAACACCTGTTCCATACCTAATCAACTCCTACCCACCATCCCTGGTAGGATGCCAGAGATCCATGGGGGGAAGTGGAGCCCTGTTCAGGGACACACAACTTATGGGGTCTCTCCCTGGCACCTAAAGCTAGGGAGTCCCCATATGTGATGACTACATTCCTGCTTGTTCCTGGAGATAGCATAGTTACTCACCTGTAACAGGTGATCTCCGGGAACAGCAGGAATTTAGTCCTCACAACCCACACACCTCCCCTAGGAGTTGTATCTCTCTATCTATCTCTTTCCTTTCCCTCTCTCTCTCTCTTTGTCTCAGCTTTAAAACTCAACTGGAGAGAAGCAGTTGGGAAAGGCGGGAAGTCAGCACGCAGGCGCTGTGGGATGCTCCCAAAAGCTTTCTGATTGGACGCTGGGGAGCGTTCCCGCGCAGGCTCCGTCGGTACCGACGATACCCATAAGTGAGGACTAAATTCCTGCTGTTCCCGGAGATCACCTGTTACAGGTGAGTAACTATGCTTTGTCAGCAGTCTGATTCCATCCTGGTTAAAGTGGAGCCCATTCCTTCAGAAAAGCCTCTCCTTTCCCAAGAATGTTACCCAGTTCCTAACAAATCCAAGGGAGTTGTGCAGAATATGGGGTGAATAGTTCAATGCATGAAAGATAAGCGGGACTCGGGGGAGGGGGGGTGATTGTAGCAGAATGATCTTAAAGTGATGAAACAGGGACTTCCGGTTTGACCAGAATGGAGAGCAGACACAGGTGAGACTTCCGGTTTGACCAGAATAGAGAGCAGACACAGGTGAGCTGGCTCCCCAGGTCCATACACTGCCAAGAACCTTGGCACCAGCATCTTGGGTGTTTATTGCCTTCCCATCTCCAAGAATGCCAAAATCGGTGAAAATAAAAACAGTCAAGACTATTCGGGACCTTTATTTATTTATTTTATTTATTTTATTTAACATGTTTTGTATCCCGCCTTTTCCTTCAATCAAAGCGGTTAATACAGCACAGAGTTAAACAAAGGTGAGGGAAACATACATTGCATTATCATTACATCACAACAAAACACTAGGAGTACAAACAGGGAACACAGTACATAACTTACATTACATTACCTTACATTAACTACAAACAGCATATCGCTGAACAGAATGAGCATATAGAATAAGCATATAGCAGCAGATAGTGGGTCCCGCACGGTCCACCGCCTAAGGGCCATGCCAAAGGGCCCTCTTGCGAGGCCCTCAGGCGCAGGCCCGCAAGGCACGGGCGCGCCATTGCTGAAGGGATTCTAAATGATTTGAAAAGTGCTCAGATTGGCTGCAGTTTTCTCTCACACACAGTTCCCAACTAAGTAGGCACAGCTGATTCTCACTCACTGCTCACAGGATCGTTGAAACCTTTGCTGAAGGGATTCTAAATGATTTGAAAAGTGCTCAGATTGGCTGCAGTTTTCTCTCACACACAGTTCCCAACTAAGTATGCCACGAAGGTAATCCTCTATTGTCTCAGAGGTACAAAAGACATAGATTGTGGGCTTTTTGGGGACAAGGGAAATATATACCGTACCTGAATGTACATCGCTTTGACCCAGTGAAAAGCAGCATATAAGCATTGCTAAAGAAAGAAGGAAAGAAAGGTGAAAGCTACGGGACCCACGAAAGCATCTGTAGAGGCCCCCTCCTCTCCTGCTTCCTCCATGATGAGTGGGGACATCAGTGAGCCCAACCTACTGACAATTCTCCAAGAAATAAGAGACTCGAAAAAAGAGATTGTAGATAAAGTCCTGGAAAAAATAGAGGAGAAATTTGCAGCAGTGAGCAATCGTTTGGAGGAAGCTGAGGCCCACATCAGTCATACCGAGGACACTCAAAAAAGCGCGGTCTCACACCTTCAACAGCAATGGGCAGGCTACAAAGTAAAATGGAGGATCACGAGAATCATGGATGCTGCTCCAATGTGAGAATTTTTAGAGTTCCTGAGGGCGAAGAGGGGCAGGATCCCATCGAGTTTGTGTGCAGTATGTTTGAGACTTGTTTCCCATGCTGTCTGTCGCCCCAAGCCCATGAAATCGAACATGCGTACAGGGAACCCAGAGCGCACCTGGAGGCCACTGCAAGGCCATGGGTTTTCATTGTCAAGCTGCTTCACTTCCAGGACAGAGAATACATCATTAAGGAGGCCCGCAAAACCGACCATGTGATATCTAAAAACTGTGAAGTCTTTGGGGTCTGTTTTCTAAACGTCGGTAGCGGACTCCATGCGATATCGGAGCCTCGGCCCCATTGTGGGGCCGCGGCTCCGATATCGCATGGAGTCCGCTACCGCCATTTAGTAAACAGACCCCTTTGTTTTCCCAGACCTCGCAGCCGAGACGGTTCACTGGCAGAAAGAACTTTTAAAGTTAGCACAGCAGGGCATCAGAGTGGCTATCTGGTACCCTGCATGGTTCACCCTGGTGGTGAATGGGACCCGCAGATTTTTTTCCACCCTTTAAGCACTGGAGCAAAGGTGTAAGACAAGGCTGCATACTTTCCCCCTACCTGTTTAATTTATATGCAGAACAAATCATCAGAGAAGCAGGACTGTATGAAGACAACAGAGGTGTGAAGATTGGTGGAAGACTCATCAACAACCTTCGCTATGCTGATGATACCACATTACTGGCTGAAAGCGAAGATGATCTGAAACATTTGCTTCTCACAATCAAAGAACATAGTCTCAAAATGGGCCTGCACCTTAATGTAAAGAAGACAAAGATCATGACAACTGGCATAATCAACAGGTTCATCGTTGAAGGAGAAGAAATTGAAATTGTGAACAACTTTAACCTACTTGGATCAACTATCAATAAAGAAGCAAAAAGCAGTCAAGAAATCAGACGACGCATTGCTCTTGGCAGAATGGCTATGAAAGACCTAGATAAGATTCTCAAGAGCAGAGATGTGTCTCTCCATACAAAGATTCGACTTGTTCAAGCCATGGTATTTTCAATAACATCATATGGATGTGAAAGCTGGACAGTGAAAAAGACAGACAGGAAGAAAATTGATGCCTTTGAATTATGGTGCTGGCGGCGAATACTGTGTATACCATGGACTGCCCGAAGAACAAACCAGTCGGTACTAGAGGAGATCAAACCTAAGCTTTCTTTAGAAGCTCAGATGACAAGACTTCGACTTTCATACTTCGGACACATCATGCGAAGAGAGAGATCATTAGAGAAAGACATCATGCTTGGCAAGATAGAAGGTCAACGCAAAAGAGGAAGGCCAGCAATGAGATGGATCGCTACAATAACAGCAGCTACGGGTACCAGTCTGTCATCAATGAGCCGCCTGACTGAAGACCGAACACAATTTAGGATAGCTATCCAGAGGGTCGCCATGAGTCGACTCCGACTCGACGGCACTTAACAACAACACAAGCACTGGAGAAATATTTTAAAACTGTACATGCCCAGTCAGAGACCCCAAGCACACAAGGGAATCGTAGTCCACGGGAAGCTGAGAAAGCACATGGCACTCCTTAGAATGCTGACATTCCCCCGCCTGTGAGCAGAGGGGAGAATGCCCACCGGGGGCTTCGACATAGTGCAGCTTGGAGTTTGGAAGGGGCCACCAGGCAAAGAAAGTGGGACATCTGGCACTGAGGAGGTGGCTTCTGCAGGACAGATTCAGCAGGAGAACGCCCAGGACGCATCACAAACCTGAGGGACTAACTCTTGGGCTGGAGGAGTTATTAATAGTTTGAGCCTTGGTGGTGGTAAACTTTGACTTGGAGAACTGGTTTTTTTTAGGAGAGTTGATATGGATATATTTATTGGTTATGGGGAATGCTGTGGATGACACCCTTATCTTCATGGCTAAACCTAGGGAGTCAATCCTGGCGTTGTTGAGAGAGAGAGAGAGAGTTTCTCACGGTTTTCAGGTGAACTTAAAACAGAGAATCTAGCCCGGGGGGGGGGGGGGGAATGAAGCCCTCTCATTTCCCCGAACTTAACCTTCCATTGGGAGGAGAGGGTGATTAAGTACCTTGTGATTAGGATCTCCCGAGACACGAGATCTCTTTCATTTTAACTGTTCTTATCACAATTAGGAGGGGACTTGGACAACTGGACCGTTCTACCTCTGAATTGGATGAGCAGAGTTGCACCTCTGAAAATGAATATAATCTCCAAGTTCAATTTTCTTTTCTCTCAGCTACCATTCAGATCCCCTCCTCCCTTTTGGGGAAATGGGACAAGAGATTAGTGAGATTTGTAGGGGGGTGGGGATGACAGACAGAAGGCTAAAATCAAGGTGCAGTGGCTATACTGTTCGAAGGAATTGGAAGGGGAGATCAGATTTCCATCCTTAAAGGGCCTCTATCTAAGATTTGGAGAGACCTTATGCGTTGAGCTAGAAAGAGGACTGCTGGCCCCGCTCTCTATCTTTGAATGGTTGGAGACGGGTGGGAAGGGGGTGGAGAGTAACTGCTGGGAGTTGTGGGAACATTCTTTCTTTGGTCCTCTCCACAAACAATGTCAAGCGGAAAAGAAAAGAGGAACCACCAGAGCGCTTTTCATTTAAATCAAATCAGAGTATAACTTAGCATAGAAAGTAAAATAGAGTAAATAGTTACTGAAATAACTGTTTATAGAGAGCTTTTTTATTTAAATCAAATCAGAATATAGTTTAGCATACAGGTAGAATAAATAGTCTCTGAGTACAAAGAACTAAACTTGTTTCTTGTGACCTTTACAAAGAGGCCTTCCAGTTGGAAGGCAAAAGATCTGTGAAGTTGTCTTAAATAGATGTTAAAGGCAAGTGACAGATCAAAGGGGCAATTTGAAAGGCCCCTCCGTCAAACCAAGGGCTGTGTGAATCACCTAGGAAATTGGTAAGACTTTACCTTAGAAGCACAGATCAGGGCAGTTTGTAGTAAAGCCAGCTTAAGTCTTCTTTCCCTCCCTCCCAGTCCGACTTCCACCTACCCCAGGGATAATCTTAGCTTTATAGGCTCTTAAACCTATTAAAGGGGGGAGGTGCCCATAATCATTTTCAGGTGTGGCTGGTTATCCTCATCAGGAATACATTTATTAGGACCTGAGATTAATTATTGTTGAGGTGAACAAAGTCCATGTAATGTATAAGGTATGGTTGTATTAGTATAAATATCCCTAGCAAACCTAAGTAAGTAAACAACTTTAATATCTGAACAAAACCTTAAAACTAACATGCAGACAGCAGTCCAGCAGCGAGATGGGGGCTATCTAGTCATGCACTGAGTGTCACATTTATGATTTTCTACCAATTGATGAGGGGTCTTACATGTGCACTATGTGCAAGAGGTTCTTTGCACTCAGGGAACAAGCCAGATCTTTGGAGGCTAGAGTAGCAGACTTGGAGGACATAAGGAAGAGAGAGAGGTATATAAACGAGACCTACCGGGACATAGCATGGAGGTCCCACCTCCAGTCTGGCAGCATCTCTGTTGCCATGGAGGAGAGAGATCACGTGACAGAAGAGCATCACCCTGGTATGGCAGGAAGTGATCCTTTAGCTAGGATCTGTCTTCCAGATGATGTAAAACCTTCTCGCACCACAGAGGTTTCTCCAGGTCCATATGCCAATGACGGAAGGTTAGGACAGCTGTTACAGTTGGTGGGTCGATCATTAGGCATGTAGATAGCTGGGGGTTTGGTGGATGTGAGGATTGCCTGGTAACATGCCTGCCTGGTGCGAAGATAGCGGATCTCATACGTTACTTAGACAAGGCAGACAGTGCTGGGGAAAAGTCTTCTGTCTTGGTACATGTTGTGTGACGTAGAAGCCCACACAGAACCTATGCAAATAGATAGAAAGGAGGAATTTACCTTTGAAACTGTTAGGCAGCCAGCATATACAGCTCATGAGAAACAGGGAAAGAGAGGAACAGAGCTGACACACCCAAGCTCAGACATAGCAGCAAGCTTAGAGCTTGATTACACTCACCTGGGCAAGAAAGCCGAGCCAGCCTGCAGGGAACAGGGAGATAAAAGCCGGAGGGTAGCTCCAGCAAAGGAGTGCTGTGATTCCCCAGAGAGAAAGGAGTGCTGTGATTCCCCAGAGAGAAGGGAGTGCTGTGATTCCCCAGAGAAAAGGAAGTGCCGTGATTCCTCAGAGAGAAGCAGTGGGCGTCTCAGAAAAGCAGGAAGCAGCAGAGGAGAAGCTTCAGAGAAACGTGGCTGGAGAAGCACACAGACCTATAGGCAACTGGAGGTCCTGTGAGGAACCAGGTTGCAGCTCAGAGAGAGAAGCCAGGGCAGCAGAAGGAAGGCACACCATGTGGCTAGAAACTTACCTGGACAAAGAGAGCAGGGAGTCTCCCAGACCTCACTGCCAGAGGAGAGGCTTCAGCATTCCTACAGGTGGGAGCCTAGCACTATAATAAGGAAAGCCAGAAGTTCTGGTCGGAACAGGGGGCCAGGGCACTGCTCAACACAGGAATTGTCAGCACAAAGTTATAAAGGAGTTCCTGATAACTGGAGGGAACAAAAGGAGAGCCGGGGAAGAAACACTACAGCTACAGGTACTTTTAAACCTCACTGTATGGAACTGTGTTCTTGTGAGATACCCGAGTTCTCAACGAGGGGTTTTTCCAGAGACAGCAGTAAAGGTCTGAAGCCAAACCCCACACACACTGAATGTGAAGATATGCAATGGGAGTGTAGCACTAGTGAACCCGAATATGCTCCTATGGATTGTATGCTATGCCTTGCAGAGAACATTGAGTCTTTATGCTAAGTTTTGTATATAGCAAAGAAAAAGAAGATATTTTTCTTTCAGAAGAAGTTGGTTGTTTTCCATGTTTTGTTTTGCACTTGAAAATCCTTTGGGAAGGGGAATAAATTCCTTGTTATGTTTTGCCTTGAACACTCGACTTACGACTATTATTTGCTAACAGAAGATATCAGGGTAACCCCAACCTTCGCACCCTAGGCGAAGGCCTGGCACCCATTTACAGTTGGTACCAATGACATAGGAAAGTGTGGCAGATTTTGGTATCATTCACAAAGAGGCATACTTTTCCCAACAAACCTTCTGCAACATTGCTTACAAAAATGTTGCAGAAGGCCCAAAGACCAATCGCTGTAGCACACTACTGATAATGCCCCTATCTGTCAGCTCCCATTCGACCTGTTTCTTACCCAGTCAGTCACTATAGGGTTCATCCCAAGGGCACGCAGTTAATTTAAAAATTGCTGATGCTGAATGGTGTCAGAGGCCTTGCTGAAAATCTAAGTATACCGCATCTAGCGCCGCCCTCCAATAAAATTCTCTGGTCACCCAAAGAAATCAATCTGATTTGTCTGTCAAGACCTACCTCTAGTAAAGCCATGCTGTTTTGGATCTTCTACCCCCTTGGATTCCAGAGACTGCACCATCCTGTGCTTTAGCAGTGCTTCCATTAATTTACTTTTCACGGAGGTCAGTTTAACTGGTCTTGTAGTTTCTAACCTCTTCTTTCCACCTTTGTGAGCAGAAAGCACATTCACCCATCTCCAGTCCCCTGGGATCACTCCTGATTCTAAAGAAGCATTGAAAAGATAAAATAGATTTCTCCAAGACCAAGCAGGAAGTCAGTCCTCTCACTTATGGGTGACGTTGCCAACAGAGCCCGTGTGGGAAACTCTCTCCAGCTTTCAGAGGAAGCCTTTGGGAGGCCGACCATACATGTGTGTCCTTTTTTCGCCCAGAGGAGCCATCTTACATCCTTTTTTCCATGGAGCCCTCCAGGCATCCGTGTGTATCCCAGAATTTAGTTGATTTTTCTTGGCTGGTTCCAGTCTTTTTTTTTTCTTTTCTTCGAGTTGTGTGTTTTTTCAATGTCTTCCTGCCTGATGTGCCTCAGTGTCACTTTTTTGGGGGTTTTCTTTTCTTTCTTTTTCGTCACACAGGGTTTTTCTCTCATGCTCCCCCCCCCCCCCCCCAAGTCGGTGAGGATGTTGGAGTTCTTTGATGTGGCGGAAGCCATCTTCACAAACATATCAAAACTGTCCAGTGGGTTTAAGAATTGCGCCTGGTGTGGTCTGATCATCTCCTTGACAGACCACCACAACTGGTGCCTTCAATGCCTCAGGCCCGATCACAAGCCCTCGTCCTCTGTATACAGATGATGCTCAAAGGGCTGAAGAACCAGGAACGGCAGTGGTAATTGCTGTTCGGTTCCAAGGCATCAACCTTGGCTTCGATGCCCTCGAAGGCCCCTGCCAAGGCTTCGGCTTTGCACTCAAGTTGGGTTCACGGGGCACCAGAACGGCGACTCTCCTTTGAAGAGGAGTTTTTTTATTTATTTAACAGGTCTTTTATACTGCTTTATCATTTCAGTCAAAGCAGTTAACATTGTAACTTAAACTTGGTAATGTACATTAAACAGGGACATTGATAAGCTGGAATTTTCTGAGGCAATGGAGGGTTAAGTGACTTGCCCAAGGCCACAAGGAGTGCTAGTGGGAATCGAACCCTGGTCTTTTGGTTCCCAAGCCAATGCTCTAAGCATTAGGCTGCTCCTCCACTCCAGAGTTCCCCCAGAAGGAACAGTCTTTGGCCCCTTTGGTGTCGAAGTCCAGGACTAAACCCCATGGACACTGACATCGCAGTCCTCAACGTGATTCTGAGGGAGAAAACTGGGAGCGGCCCTCCAAGCTGCCCCAGTGGGAGGAGTGGACTCCTGAGGCCCAGGAGGGCAAGCGTAGGACTCTCCAGGCTGTTACCATCAAGACGTCCCCACTGAGGAAGCTAGCATCTATGCTGATGGCTGCAGCATCAGTTCTGCCAGCATTGGAGACCTCGCTCCTCGCAAAAAGGATGCAGGCATTGGAGCATAACCTCACTGCCTTCATGGCTCAGCAGGCTCCCAAGGAACCATCACACTCTGGTTCTTCAGTGCCTCACCTGCCGAAGTGCAGCCTGTTTTAGAGACTTTTGCCATCTCGGGAAGTTCTGGTGAACACTGTCGCTCCCATTCGATACCAAGGGTATTGCCACCAAGCCCATTGGGGTCAAGGGTTCCCTCGACTTCACCCTAGCACAATCGCCAGGTGCGTGTCGGTCAGTGAGGTACTTCAAGTTCCTCTCCGACACCAACACCAAATGGGAAACTGAGGGGGGTATTGTTAAGACAGTCCTACACCATGACCTTCCCTCTGATTACTCACCCCCACTTGAGCTCATCTCCCCCCGAGGACCTCTCCTTCCTTGAGATTGTTTGAGAAATGGGGAAGACTCTGCCCCTCACCATAGAAGCAGTGGAGGAACTGGAGATCTTCCAGTACCCCACTCCCCCAAAGAGGACAATCATGGTGCTGGTGCACCCCATTCTTTAATGGCTTCTCTTTCGAATGTGGGAGATGCCTCTTATGGTGCCAACGATCAGCAGACGCCTTGACTCCCTCTACCAGGAGTGCAAGAGCCCTGAATTTGAAGAGGCACAACTGCCTCACAACTCAATGGTAGTGAAATTGGCCATGCACCAGATTTAAAGTTCCAAGGCGCACTCCTTGGTGCCCCTGGGTCACAAGGCATGACCATGGATGGCTTTAGAAGAAAGTGCTACCAAGGCTCGATGCTTGTGGCCAGAATACAGGCATACCAACTATATATGGGTATGTTCCTGCAGGACCTAGCAGGGTGCAGGCCAGGTTCTCCACGGGTCTTTCTGGAGAACACCTTGAGCGCTTCATGGGCCTGCTGGGGAAAGCATCCATTAGACCAATCCTTAAAAACAAAAACCTCAATAATAAAGACCCAAGTTCCTTCTGACCAATATCAAGCCTTCCTTTTCTGTAACCAAGATAATTGAGAAAATAGTGCAGAATCAACTACAGGACCACATAGACACCTATGCCTTTCTGGACCCCCACCAGTATGGATTTAAACAAAATCACAATGCAGAAACGCTTATAGCTTCTCTTATGGACACCATTGTAATGGGCATAGACAATATAAACGAAGGATTCATCTTATGCTTCATTGATATCACTGCCGCCTTTGACTCCATCAACCACAACACTCTGTTACAAAGACTTCAAGATACTGGAATAAATGGTACAGTACTAGATTGGTTTACCTCATACCTATCACACCATAACCAGCAAGTAAGAACCAAAAACCAACAGTCCAAACCTTCCACCCAATATCAAGGCGTTCCATAAGGCTCAGTCTTATCAGCACTACTATTCAATATATACATCCAACAATATGCAACATCATAAGACAACACAACATTCAGCAGACAATATCATGGTATTCATTCCCATAAACATCAAGCATCGAGATAACTCTCAGGGGAGGAGTAGCCTAGTGGTTGGGGCAAGGTACTTCAGGCCGGAAGGTCGGGGGTTCAAATCCCACTAGAGGACAGCAACCTTGGGCCGGAAGGACTGGGGTTTCTAGTCCCACAGATGCTCCTTGTGGTCTTGGGCAAGCCACTTAACCCTCCATTGCCCATGTTCCCTGTAAGTATTAGTGTATGTGTCTCATATCCCCGCGTGTTAAATGTATCCCCCAATTGTGTTGTGACCGCTTTGATTGAAGGATAAGGCGGTATACAAAAAACTGTCTAAATAAATAAAATCACCGCATGCCTTGAAACAATGACAAATTGGCTCATAGGACAGAATCTATCCATAAACTTCAAAAAATCTGAATGCTACATATCACCAGGAGTATCATATTCTCTCTTCCAGCCTCAATAAAGATCCTAGACTACACTCTAACCAACAAACGAGAAGTAAAATACCTCGGATCACCTTTGATCAACAACTCAGCTTCCAACTGCACATAAAAAGAACCAGGACAGCCTACCACAAGCTCAGAACAATACACACGTTCAAACCACTACTCAGTGATAGTGACTTCCATAATAGATTACTGCAGTGTAATCTACCATGGCCTTCCTAAAAAAAACAATACTCCCCCTGCAACTGGTTCAAAACACTGCCGCAAGAATCATTACTGGAACAGCAAGATACAGCCATATAACTCCTACACTGCACCAACTACCCTGTCACCGTACACACTAAATACAAGAACTTAATAATAATCTTCAGAATTTTAAACAACCTATCTTTTCTGATTCTTCAATCACTGATCAAGAAAATATATCAAACCAGAACAAGAAGAGGAGCAGACAACATTTTAGAAACCCCAACAAGCATCAGAACAGCAAAACAATCCACTTGCAGTAGAGCCTTCATGTATGCTCCCCAACTGTGGAATGACCTACCCGCCTCAATATGTGCAATCAAAGATCTATCGGATTTCAGAAAAGCGATAGACTCACCTCTTCCTGGAAGACTATGGTCCCACCCTAAGAGAATATGAATCATAAGTACACCATCTCAAAAACCCATCAAAGTATGGAACACATTAGAACCGCCACATGATCATTCCGATATAATTCGCTATGGACCTCTCCCTCAACATAAACACAATCATGTTGCACACAACCCATACTGCAACAATGTATTTGTATATAGTTAACAATTGTTAAATGAAGATCTTGTGTCACTTTGTTCTCCCAAGTTTAATACCCTGATATGTAAAAGTTTGTTGCTATAATGTTCTATATAAACCTCTTTGAATCTATGATAAGGTGGTATAAAAAAAATCCTGTTAAATAAATAAATATATATACACACCAGATTTCAGAAGAATAGACTGGTTCTCCTCACTCATCCCAAGTTTCTTCCTAAGGTGGTTTCCACTTTTCACCTCAACCAGTCAGTGATCTTGCCCACCTTTTTTCCCAAGCCTTACGCCAACACAGCTGATGCCTCCTTACATACTTTGGATTGTAGGAGAGTGCTGGCTTTCTATCTAAAATGCACTATAGCCCACTGCTGCTCCCCCCAGCTTCGTCTCTTTTGACCCCAACCAACTTGGTGTCGCTGTCTCCAAATGCACTCTCTCCATATGGGTGGTGGACTGCATTTTCTTTGCTTATGTCCAGGTTAGGCTCAATTTGGACCTCCATATCATGGTGCACTATGTCCAAGTTTATGGCAGCTTCTGTAACTAACCTTTGCTCGGTCTGCATACTAGAGATTTGTAGGGCTACTACGTGGTCGTTTGTCCACGCTTTTCACAGCTTACTACTAGCTGGATGCAGCTTCCCGGCACAACAGTACCTTTGGCCAAGCTGCACTCTGGCATCTCTTTGGAAATTGCTTCAACTCCTTCCCACTGGCCCTTCTGTCCATCCAGGATACCGTAGAGTCGAACTGATGTGATGCCTCTGCTCGATGCTGACTCTCGGAACCGATCAGCATTTTCTGCTCTTCAGCCCTGTTCGATTTTCTGGTTGCCACGTTGGGCTGTTTACAGGTTTTTTTCGGTTGCCTGTTGCTTGGGAGTCCCATAAGTGAGAACTGACTTACATAAGAACATAAGATATGCCATACTGGGTCAGACCAAGGTCCATCAAGCCCAGTATTCTGTTTCCAACAGTGGCCAATCTAGGTCATATGAACCTAGCAGTTTCCCCAAGGGACACAGGTTCCACAATGCTTGTATTGGTTCAAGCATTGATATCCTGGGTCCCTTCTTAATAATGGTTTATGGACCTTTCCTCCAGGAACTTGTCCAAACCTTTTTTAAACCCATCTACACTAACAGCCTTTACTACATCCTCCGGTAACAAATTCCAGAGTTTGATTACACGTTGAGTGAAAAAATATTTTCTTTTATTAGTCTTAAATAGTTTACCCTGTAGCTTCATTGCATGTCCCCTAGTCTTTCTATATTCTGATAAGGTAAACAATCGATCTACGTTTACCTGTTCCACTCCATTCATTAATTTATAGACTTCTATCATATCTCCCCTCAGCCGTCTCTTTTCCAGGTTAAAGAGCCCTAACCTTTTAGCCTTTCTTCATAGGAGTATCCTTCCATCCCCTTTACCATTTTGGTGGCTCTTCTCTGAAGCTATTCTAAAATCGCTATATCCTTTTTAAGATACGGCGACCAGAATTGCACACAATATTCAAGGTGCGGTCTCACCATGGAACGATATAGAGGCATTATAATATCTTTTGTTTTATTTTCCATTCCTTTCCTTATCATACCTAGCATTCTATTTGCTCTCTTGGCCGCTGCTGCACACTGGGCCGAGGGTTTTAACATGGTATCCACAATGATGCCTAAATCTTTTTCCTGGGTGGCGGTTCCTAATGTGGAACCTTGCATCGTGTAACACTTATTAAAAGAGGGCTGCTACATAGTACCCTGTCTTGTGCTGCTGAGGTAAGCTAAATTCTGATTTGATTTAAATTATAGCTCTTAGCTGCTGCTAGGCTCTAACTTCTTATGAAATTTAAACTACAAGCTCTCTGCTGGGTTCTAAATTTAACCAGAAAGCTCTCTTCTGTGTTTTAAATTTAAGCTAAAAGTACTTTGCCGATGCTAGGCCCTGAGTGACTATTAAATGTAGGCTACAAGCTTTCTGCTGGGTTCCAAATGTAACCAGAAAGCTCTCTTCTGTATTTTAAATTTAAACTAAAAGTACTTTGCTGTTACTAGGCCCTGAGTGACTATTCAGTTTAAACTACAAGCTCTCTGCTGGGTATGAAATCTAACCAGAAAGTTCTCCTCTGTGTTTTAAATTTAAACTTAAACTGCTGCTACTAGGCCCTGACTGATTTAACAAAAATAATGGGTTCACAGATTAATTAGCTTTAATACAAGGAATTCCTTTTAGAAAATTACCAGAAGTATATACTCACAGTTGCAGATCTCTCTCCAGAAGTAACAGTCCCTTTTTCTAGTCCTTCAAGACTTCCTGCTTTGTCCTGGAGAAAGCATAGCTACTCACCCAGGTGTTCTCCGGGAGCCAGTAAGAATCATTCCTCACTACCCGCCCTCCTCCCCATGGAGTTGTTTTTTTTTTTTTTAAGTGTTATTAAGCTATATTGTCATACTGAGGTAAGATGGCTCCTTTGAGCGGGAAGACAGGCATGCATGCATGGTCAAACTCCCAAAGGCTTTCTCTGAAAGCTGGGGAGCGTTTCCTATGTGGGCTCCATCAGTGGCGTCACCCACCGATTCCTGCTGTTCCCGGAGAACACCTGCTACAGGTGAGTAACTATGCTAAAATATAAATCTGATTATAAGGAGAGACGGAGTTAATAGTCAGTAGATGAAAATGGTCTTTGATGAATCAAGCTGCAGTATTGTTGAGCAACTGTAGGGCGCATAGGGCCTTACTCATTAAGGATTTTTTTCCTTAGGCACAGATTGGGAAACTATCTTTTTTTGGATAAGAACCATCAAACAGTGGAAAGAAGACCTGCCTGAAAGGAGAACTACAGAAATTCAGGTAGGAAATGTTTAAAATGATACTTGCAAGATATGGCCATCTTAATGCTATTGTGAAAGAGAACTGGAGAGACTGGAAATATTACCTAGATTCTTTGCAGAAAATTTTAAAAAGAGAATTCAAAGTTGTTTTTTAATAGACGTCAAGACTTTATAACAGATGAGTAAATCTACAATGTAACTTTTAAAATTAGAAGTTGTCTTCTAAAATATTTGATATTGCCTTTGTAATATATAATTATTTATTTCAAAATTATAATAGTGTGTGTTAAGGTGTGGCTAGGTAAATTTCATGTTTTGGCACTAAGTACCATATCCAGCATCTTTTGTGAATATTTCAGATTGTTTTTCTGACATTATCGCACTACATGATCCTGAGGAACACATCAAATTTACCGACATTATGATTCAGACATTTAACATGCCTCTTTCATTAATTAACTAGCCTGAGATGATGCCATGTAGCCACTGTGATGACTCCTGCTCCCTCCAAGTGCCTCTTTTATGAATTGTAAAACTACCAATTTGGTGCTTTTGAAGAAACTTTAGAAGGCTGGGGGCGGAGCCTGATGTCCAGCGGGTAGGACGCTTTGCGTTGAAGCTCCCGAGAGGCCTACTTAGAATCCTGACTTAATACCTATACAAATTTACTATTTCGCTCCGAGCTGACCGGGGCACCTCGGGGGGGATGGCGGCCCATAAACCAGCGCGCTTGGACTTCGGGTCTCCTTCTTCTTCTCACGGAAAACGCTCCAAAACAGAGGTGTCCTCCCCACAGAAGATGGTTCCATTTCGTGAAAACCCCGAAATGCACCTGGAGATTTTGGAGGAAATACGCGGCGTGAAGGAATTGGTGCAGTCCAATGGAGAAGCGCTTCGAGCCATGCGAGAAGACTTTGGAGTGCTCCAGGACCGACTTGAAAGTCTTTCATTACGGCAGGACAACATGGCGGGGGTCCTCGACTCGCACGAGGTGCGCTTGGGCAAACTGGACAAGGCTGAGCGCCAGATACAGAATCTTCAAAAGGAGTTAGAAGATAGCAATAATCGAGCCCGTCGCAACAATGTGAGGCTCCTCGGAATGCCGGAGGGGGTGGAAGCAGGAGATATAAGAGAATTCTTGCTCAAAACTCTTCCCTCCTTGCTGAAGATCACTTTTCACAGAGAACTGGAAATCGATCGAGCACACCGTGTTCCTGCCCACATGGCGCTCAACCGCACGACCCCCCGGCCTATTATCTTTAGCTTGCTACGATATCAACAAGTGGAACAAATTTTACATGCTGCCCGAGCGAATCATCATTTGGAATTTGAAGGTCGTAAGGTCTCCTTCTTTCCTGATTTGGCAAAGCCTACCGTTGACCGTCGGAAGAAACTCCTTGCTTTTCGCCCTCGACTTCAACAGCTACAGGCTCGCTTTGGCCTGTTGTATCCAGCGAAGCTCCGAGTGACTCTCCACAACCAAACCAGGACGTTCGAAGATCCTGATCTACTATCAACATTTTTAGACTCCAAAGAAGCAGAGCAGATGCGCTAATCCCAAATCTTGGACTCTTATCTGCCGGCTCTATCCGCCATTTTGAAGGGCCCGATGCGGCGGTCATAGCCAAGCACAGAAATAGCCTGGACTTTCTTTCTTTCTCTATATGACTTTTGTTTTTTGGTCTCCTATCCCTTCATGATGTGTGCCTCGGTCGGATTCGGAGCACGCACAGTCCTACAGGTTATGTGTTTTTTCAATTTCGGCCTTCTCTGGGGTTTTCCCCGCAGACACATGGTCGCCAGTAATTTTGGGGTTTTGCTTCTCCTCTACCGTACTGCGGTTTTCTTTGTTAATGTGGGGCGCTTCATTGTATTATATTAGCTTATTTTTCCTATGTCATGTGTACAGCCAGATACAGTCAGTTTGAGGGACATAGTGAAATTATGTGTGCTATCATGCTCAGAATTTTTAACTTCTCTGAATGGCCTTATGTAAAATCTTATCATTCACCGTCAAAGGCATTAATGGTCCACTCAAAGGAAAGAAAATCCTTAGCTATCTTAGCCATGAGCATGTTGATTTAGTGTTTCTTCAGGAAACGCATTTAAACTCTGCTGAAACACTGAAACTCAATGCTAAGCCTCACATGGTAGCTGCCTATTCTCCCACCGTTTCCAAATGGTACGGGATAGCCATTCTGGTTAAGAAGTCTTTGCACGCTACTGTACCTGATATTAGCGCTGACAAGGAGGGTAGATGGGCCCGTGTCCACCTTGAGGTTGGAGATAGTGAATTCACGTGTATTTGCATTATGCCCCGAATGTGGACAACCCTGCTCTGGGGTCGTATTTAGTCTATCTCGCACTCTCAGGAGCCCCTTTCTTGGAGGATAGTGGGACTTCGCCCAGTTGCGGGGATCCCCTCTCTCCCAAAAATGGCTTATCTCCTTTCGAACTTTATGCTTGGCATTGCTATTTCCCTAATTAAGTAATACTGGAAAATTAGCTCCCATCTGAGCCCCAATGAATGGTGGAATCATGCCTGTCTTTACAGTAAATATGAACAAATACCTCGTCTGTTCGCTTCCTCCATTCAGACTCCTTCTCATTGGTCTCAATGGAAGATGCTCAATGACTATGTACATTTTGCTAAATGCTCTCATCTGACTGTCTAACTTTGTATATATCTCTGCCCCATGATCATGCTGTATTGTAGATACTCTTTTGATCGTTTGATGTATAATCACTGTTAATTGGAAGCGCTCACATGCTGATATAATCGGGTAGAGAAGAAGCATCGGGGTGGGGGGTAATGGGTTTACTTTTTCTTATTGTATACTTGTTTTGTCTCTTTTGGTGTGTTGTTTCTTTTGTTTGTTGCAAAATGAAAATAAAAGTTTAAAAAAAAAAAAAAAAAAGAAGGCTCATCTTGACCAGTCTCTGTCTAGCTTCTATCTAGCCACCTATTCAAGAGGAATTCCGTAGGAGCAAGGAAGCAGCTAGTCTGGACAAAATCAAACTGAATAAAATCAGGGCTTAATTTGTAGCCAAAAGAGAAGTGAAAATGGGGGGAGGGGGCAGGCTAGGGGCAACAGGAGAAAAAAGGGCAGGAGCAGGTAGTAGAGTGACTGTGCTCCAGGTTCATCCCCTCCCCTCCTCTTCCCGGCAGGCTGCCTGGAGCATGACACCCCTACTGCTCTGGCCTGGAGGCTGAAAGGAAGTGGCAAAACTCTGCTTCTTGCCATCCCCCCCCCCCCCAGAAATTAAGCCCTGAGTAAGATGTGTTAATGCCATAGCCCTACTCAGTCGTCTTGTTCATTTAGCATACAGATAATGAGGGAAGCTAATTTTTAGAACAGGATGGGCCATCTGAGATAGTATAAATAAATGTAATTTAATTCAGTTATGGCTGTTTTATAAAGAGGCATAAATCATAAATCCAAGTCAGGGAAACTAAATCTCTCTCCCCCCCCCAAAAAAAATCCTTATCCCATTTATAAATTTTTAAAAATTTTTGAAGGACCATCAAAATCACTTAATACAGTCAAAGGTTGCATGTGGTAACCAAATTAATATACTCTCATCATCGGTCCAAATATCCACCAAAATAATGTGCACTTACTAACTCAAACAGTGTCAACACCCATAGAGCCAAAAATAAGAGTTAAAAACTTCAAAATTCAATAAATCTGCTGTTCGGTCCATACAAATTATTGAGCTCATCCATCAAAGTAGCAAAAGTATCTTCAACCCACTCTTCTCATGAATTGCATAAAAGCTCATCTAGTTACCATCCCAAACTGCAGGTTATGACCGACATGGCACCATGTTTGAAAATAAAGAGTACTTAGCTTTTTCCTTCTGCCTTGGGGGGGGCTCGGCAGTCTGCCTCAGGGCTGAAATGATGCTATAGCTTGAATATTTATATATTTTTATGGTAAGCAGAAAGGAAAAACATCCTACCTTCTTTATTGGGGAACGTAGAATGTTTGTTACAGAACTGGCGATGCAGGTTTAATATAGTTACATTCCGAACAATTCTGTATAGACTTCAATCTTTATCTTTTTGTATTTAGCTCATGCCTTTCCAGTAGCAGTTCAGTGTCACTCAGATTTAAGTATAATAGCTAATTCCCCTGCTATAGGAGGGCTTACATTCTAACAGGTCAATGCAAAAAGCGGGGGCTGAAGTCACATGCAATCAGCTTTTTCTCCAGGACCAAGCAGGAAGTCAGTCCTCACTTATGGGTGACGTCGGCGCCGACGGAGCCCTCGCGGAGCAATTTTCCCCAGCTTTCAAAGAAAGCCTTTGGGAATTGCAGCGCGCATGCGCGGTCGTCTTCCCGCCCGAAGGTGCCATCTTAGCCAGTCTTCTTTTTTCCGCGGAGCCCTACAGACGTCCCCGTCTTGTCCCCGCGAAAAAGTTGATTTTCCTCTTTATTTTATACTTTTTTCTTTCGGTTCGACGCCGATCGTTTTCCCGCCCGGACTCGCGACGCCGGTCTCGAGTCCTCTTCCGTTTTTTCGGTTTTTCTGACTTAGTCAGCTTTCGTTTTCATTTTCCCTGGCAGCCCGGTCCTTTGACCTCGCAGGGGCCCTTTTTCCCCCGATGGCTGCCAGTGGCTTTAAGCGGTGTGGTCGGTGTGACCGAAATATGTCACTAACCGACACACACGACTTTTGCCTCCGCTGCCTGGGCCCGGATCATGAGGAACTGATCTGTGGGCCCTGCAGCAAACTGTCCTCGAAGGCATTGAGAAGTCGGCGGCATCAGCGCGAGAGAATCTTCGCTGACCCCAGCCGTACCCGGACCTCGTCGGAGGCCTCCGTGTCGAAAGGCTCCAGCTCGGACCGTCGCCGGAGCTCCTCCGACCGGGGTTCTCCCTCCGGGGACCATCGTCGGAAGGAAAAACCCGCGAGGGCGGCGTCGGTGGACGCTCCTGGCTCCGCGAGGGCCAGGTCGCATAGCCCCGACAGCCGCCCCGGGTCCTTGGAGAAGGAACACCTCCCGAAGCGACCTCGCCTGGAGTCGGAGATGCCTGCCCGGGTAAGTCCTGTAGTCCTTCTGGACTCGCCTCCGCGACAGCCGACGTCGGGCCCGACGCCGTCGGGGCCCGAGTCGGGGGCTGCTGGGTCACCTGAGCTCGGACTCAGGTTGACGGCCTTGGAGAGCAGACTGTCTGCCTTCATTGACCAGCAGCGGGCACTGCTCGCTGGCTTCGCTGGCGTCGCTGCCCCGACCGCCGGGACGTCGACGTCCAAGTCGACCCCGGAGACCGAGCCGATCCTCGAGTCGATGAGAACTCGAGTCGATCCTCGGTCGAGGTCGCCCTCGGCCTCCCGTTCGGGACCGAGGTCGCCGACGCCGACTCCCTCGGCGTCGGGGCGGCTGGCGCCGCACCCTGCCCGGGCCGACCCCACCGAGTCCTCGTCGGAGTCGGTCTGGGAGTCTGAGGAGGAAGAGTCACCTGATTCTTTCCGGACTCGGTGTGTCCCATCGGACTCTCCGGAGTCCGAGCCTCGGAAGCAGTCCCCCCGGAGGATGCCCGGTTCTCGGACTTCGTTAGGGATATGGCCAAGGCTTTGGCCTTCCCTGCGGATCCCGAGGAGGAGCCTCGAGCCGAAGAGCTCGACGCCCTCCAGTATGACTCTCCCGCGAGGGAACACTTTACTGTGCCGGTTCCTCCTATGCTGGAACGACTACTCTTCCGCATGTGGGAGAGTCCGGCCTCCTCGCCGGTCCTGAGCAAGCGGGTCGATTCTATCTATCGAGTCCGCAAGAGCCCTGGCTTTCAAAAGGCACAGCTGCCACACCATTCCATGGTAGTGGAATCGGCCATGCATCGTCTTAAGAGCCAGAAGATGCACTCCTCGGTGCCTCCTGGAAGGGAGGCCCGTAACCTGGATGGCCTTGGCAAGAAGTGCTTCCAGGGCTCTATGCTCGCCTGTCGTGTCCAGACTTACCAGCTATACATGGGCATGTATCTCAGGGATCTGGCTAAAGAGCTAGCCGGATTCTCCGCTGGTCTCTCCGAGGAGCCCTTGCGGAGGTTCCTAGCCTTGTCCACGGGTATTCGGGAATGCTCAAAGTTCATGTCCCGAGCAGCCTATGATGGCTTTGAAGCCTCGGCTCGAGTAGCCGCAGCCGGCATCGGTGCCCGCCGACAGGCTTGGCTTCAGTCGTCCGACCTTGAGCCCTGGGTACAGGACAAGTTGGTCGATGTCCCCTGCCGAGGCGAAAACCTCTTTGGCAAGCCCATGGCGGAAAAGGCTGCACAAATTGAGACTGAGACTCTCACCAGGACCAGGCTTTCTAGGAAGACCTCCGCCCCTTCCCAGAAAAAGAAGGGCTCGGGAAAAAAGTCCTTTTACCCGAGGAAGGCAGCTGCCTACAAACCATACCCCCATTATCAGGCCCCTGCAGCTCCCCAACAGGGCCAGCAGGCCAAGGGACGGGGTAACGGGTCCCGTAGGCAGCAAGCCCCCAAGCCTGCACCACCAGCCCCTGCTCAGCAGGGTGGGGGTTTTTGACTCGCTCAGCATAGCCTCTCCCCCCCCGCTGGTTCCCCCCGGCACCGGAGGCCGGCTGGTTCACTTCGCCCACAGGTGGTCCAGCATCACCGCAGATGCCTGGGTGCTTCAGGTCGTGCGAGAGGGCTACCTTCTCCACTTCCATCAGGTCCCTCCCTCCTATTTTCCGGGAGAGCCTCCGCGCCCCCCTCTGCACAGGGAGTTGCTCCTTCAGGAGTTAGCAGGTCTTCTGCAGGAACAGGCGGTGGAACCGGTGCCACACCACCTGAGAGGTCAAGGCTTCTATTCAAGGTATTTTCTGATACCAAAGAGAACAGGAGGCCTCAGACCCATCCTGGACTTGCGCAACCTCAACAGGTTCCTTGTGCGGGAGAAGTTCAAAATGCTTACCCTTGGAATCCTTCTGCCCTACCTCCAGCGGGGAGATTGGCTATGCTCCTTGGATCTAAAGGATGCCTACACGCACATCCTCATCCACCCAAGCCACCGCCAATACCTAAGGTTTGTGGTGGCAGGAAATCATTACCAGTACAGGGTACTGCCCTTTGGCCTGTCCTCCGCACCGCGAGTCTTCACAAAATGTCTCGCGGTCGTGGCGGCCCATCTCCGGCTTCACGGCCTCTATGTCTTTCCGTACCTCGACGACTGGCTCATCAGAGCAGCGTCCGCTCAGGAGGTCACCAACGCCACGTGCCGCACGGTGACTCTGCTGCAGCACTTGGGCTTTGTCATAAACTTCGCAAAGTCCACTTTGCTCCCCTCACAGGATCTCGAGTTCATCGGCGCAAGGCTGCACACTCCTCAGGCGCGAGCGTACCTACCGCTCGACAGGGCTCAGCGGCTCATGGACCTAGCCGACCGCTTTCGCAGCCAGCCCCTGGTCTCCGCCAGGCGCTTCCTGAGACTGCTCGGCCATATGGCTTCCACCGTCCATGTGACCCCCAATGCCCGCCTGAATATGCGGTCTGCTCAATGGTGTCTCCGCCGGCAGTGGCGGCAAGCCACAGGCGGCCTAGCAGACCTTGTGCGCGTCTCCGAGCCGCTGGTCTCGTCTATCCGGTGGTGGCTCCGGCAGCCGAACCTGATATTGGGAATGCCTTTCCAGTCACCTCAGCCGACCCGGGTGCTGACCACCGATGCATCTCTCCTGGGCTGGGGAGCACATTGCCAAGAGGCTCGTACTCAGGGCCTCTGGACCAAGTGGGAGTCTGCTCAGCAGATCAACTTCCTGGAGCTCAGGGCGATCCGCCTAGCTCTCAGGGCCTTCTCCCATCTGACCTCCCAACAGTCCGTCCTTGTCCAGACGGACAATCAAGTTGCCATGTTCTACGTGAACAAGCAGGGGGGCACGGGCTCCTTCCTCCTCTGCCGGGAGGCACAGAAGCTCTGCTCTTGGGCCGTCAGTCACGGCATTCTCCTCAAGGCAGTTTATCTCCCGGGCCAAGAAAATTGCCTGGCGGACAAACTCAGCAGGGTCCTCCAGCCGCACGAGTGGCGTCTGGATCCCTTGATCGTTCAGAAGCTCTTCCTCAGGTGGGGCCTCCCCACGGTGGATCTCTTTGCCAGTCCTCACAACCGGCAGCTTCCTCGCTTCTGCTCTCGTCAGCCACACCCCCTTCGGGTTGCGGCGGACGCCTTTCTGATCTCATGGTCGGGGAGCCTTCTGTACGCTTTCCCTCCCATCCCGTTAGTCTCTCGGACTCTTTTCAAGGTTCTCCGAGACAAAGCCTTCATGATCCTGGTGGCCCCTCGCTGGCCCAGGCAGCCGTGGTTTCCGCTCCTGCTGCAACTGGCGGTGGAGGATCCAATCCCTCTGGGGGTACAACCGGATCTCCTCACCCAGGATCAGGGGTCCCTACTGCACCCCAACCTCCGGTCTCTCAACCTCATGGCCTGGCTGCTGAAAGGGTAGTCCTTGCTCCTCTTCTCTTGCCGGCGGAGGTGGAGGAGGTCGTCTTGGCTTCGCGACGGCCTTCTACCCGCAAATGCTACGCCCTTAAATGGCGTCGCTTTGCAATCTGGTGTTCCCAACAGTCTCAGGATCCCTTCTCCTGCCCGGTGTCGGTGATCTTACAGTACTTGCTACACCTCTCTAATCTGGGACTTAAGTCCAACTCCGTCAAAGTTCACCTCAGTGCTCTTTCAGCACATCATGTGCCGGTGGACGGCAGACCTCTCTCCAACGACCCTCTCGTAGCGAGGTTTCTCCGAGGTCTCCTTCTACTTAAACCACCTCTGCGCCCGCCAGCACCTGACTGGGACCTGAATGTGGTTTTACAGCGGATCACCTGTCCGCCTTTTGAACCTATGGCTACCTGTTCTCTCCGTTTTCTGTCCTGGAAAACGCTGTTCTTGATAGCCCTCACTTCCGCTAGGCGCGTAAGTGAATTGCAGGCCCTCGTGTCTGATCCCCCTTACACTAGGTTCTACAAGAATAGGGTAGTCCTTCGGACTCACCCGAAATTTCTGCCTAAAGTGGTCTCCCCTTTTCACATCAATCAGGAGGTGGTACTTCCAACCTTCTTTCCCAGACCACACTCCAGCCGAGCTGAAACGGTCCTCCATACCCTGGACTGTAGAAGGGCATTGAACTTCTACCTTGACCGTACGCGGGAGCACCGTAAAGCTGCTCAGCTTTTTGTGTCTTTTGACCCCAATAAATTGGGGCTCCCGGTCTCCAAGCGTACTCTGTCCATCTGGGTTGCGGACTGTATCTCTTGGGCTTATGGGGCAGCCGGACTCTCCTTAGAAAGTCGAGTCACGGCTCATTGCGTTCGGGCAAAGGCCACGTCAGTGGCTTACCTCCGCTCTGTTCCGCTGGCAGACATCTGCCGGGCCGCTACTTGGTCTTCGAGCCAGACTTTTGCGGTCCATTACTGTCTCGAGAGGGAGTCCCGTAGGGACAGTGCTTTCGGACAGGCAGTCCTCCGTAATCTCTTTGAGGTCTGAGCAACTCCTACCCTCCATCCCGGATGTGGGCTACCGATGGGTGATAATTCAGCGAAGATTCTATCCTTCTGTGCTGCTGAGCTAGAGGGAGCTCATTTTTGTGCTTAGGGTCTCCGGTAGCCTTGAGCTTGGGAGTCCCATAAGTGAGGACTGACTTCCTGCTTGGTCCTGGAGAAAGCGTAGTTACTCACCTGTAACAGGTGTTCTCCAGGAGCAGCAGGAATCAGTCCTCACTACCCTCCCTCCTCCCCTTGGAGTTGCAATCGTCTGCTTATGTTCTTTTGCAAATTTTTATGCTGTCTTTTTTAGCTATGTCATCTGACTGGCTAAGATGGCACCTTCGGGCGGGAAGACGACCGCGCATGCGCGCTGCAATTCCCAAAGGCTTTCTTTGAAAGCTGGGGAAAATTGCTCCGCGAGGGCTCCGTCGGCGCCGACGTCACCCATAAGTGAGGACTGATTCCTGCTGCTCCTGGAGAACACCTGTTACAGGTGAGTAACTACGCTTTATGTCTGTTTGAAGCTCACCGATAGCACATGACTTCAGCACGGCTATGCAAATGAGTCACGCATTAAACTGTGTGCATAATGGCAGCGTTAAACTGGGAGAGCAAGCCAAACACATGCGTGCAAGAAATCTGTGCTGGTTTGGCATGCTCTCCCAGAGAAACAAGCACTGCATGGCTAATTTGCATATAAGCCCTGACAGGACTGATGGCATCGGGGGCAATTGCGACATTGGGAAAAGCCCCCGATGCCATCAAAATACTGTCAGGGGTTGGTGCCCTGACAGAAAGTCACTCCCTAGTGGTCTAGTAGTCCCACCCCACTTAAAAAAAACAACAACGAACTAACATGGTGGTCTAGTGGCCCCCAGAACCTGCACCCTTTACCCCACTTAAAACAAAATTAACCTGGTGGTCTAGTGGCCTCAGAACCCCCTCCCGGTATCTTTCAAGCGGAAGCACCGCCTATGCGCTTCCTCTCGTGGGCTGTCATCTTGGAAAATGGCAGCGCCTGACCCCGCGTGGTGCATCCTGGGATGTGCCGGGCGAGGTCAGACTGCCAGGATGCACCTTACAGGGCCAGGAATCACTATTTTTCAAGAGGCAAAGAGCGGAAGTGTGTAGGCAACGCTCCCACTTTGAAAGATACTGGGAGAGGGTTCTGGGCCACTAGACCATCAGGTTAGTTTTTTTAAGTGAAGTAGGGTGGGGTGGTGGGTGGGAGTATCAGGCCACTAGACCACCAGGGAGTAACTTTCTGTCAAGGCACTGGCCCCCAACAGTATTTTGATGGCATTGGGGGCTTTTCCCGATGCCATTATTGTCTCCAATGCCATCAAAATCCTTTTGGGGACACACGCTAGAGGTTTAAACCACCTCAGACCCAGGCATAGAGAGATTGGTGCTAAAGCTGGTTGCGAAATTCTCTATCCCTGTCTCTGCATCAGGCGCAGCAATCATTTGCATACCAGATTATTACGTGCAGCTCATTTGCTTGCAATTTAAATACATTTAAATACTTGTGGCGTTAATTGGGCACTAGTTTTTTTGTCGCCATTTACACGTGTCCATCTTTTTCTTAATTTCATGTGCTTAAAGCATGCTTTTTTATTTTGTGCTGTCAAGTCAGTGCTGACTCTGGCGGCCCAGCTGCCCCTAGGTTTTCTTGGCAATGTATCATCGGAATTAGATTGCCAGGCCTTTTTCTTCCGAGGCAGTGGAGGGTAAAGTGACTTGCCCAAGGTCATAAGGAATGCCAGTGGGAACTGAACCCTTGATCTTCTAGGTACTAGGCAGTTGCTCTAACCACTCCAAAAAGCTTGATTGATACCAACCCGCAGCACTGCTCTGCGGGCAAGAGGGGGAAGGGTAGGGGCTTGTCTGGAAGTTGAACCCAGGACCTCTCACACCCTAAGCGAGAATCATATCCCTAGACCAACAAAGTGTGCTTAAATGTCCTGTTTTTGGTGCTTAAAGACTGTGCTAGTTTTCTGCATTGGCCTCTAAGTTTGTACCTGAGGCAAAGGAGGGTTAATTGAGTGGCAAGCAGTAGCAGTGGGATTTGAATGGGGCTTCCCTGGTTTCCAGCCTCATAAACAATCTTTTGAATGATACTATCAAATAATTACAGTGGTATTTTTACAGGTGTGTTTGTACTCTGAATTGTATTCTACAGGTGTAGGTTTTTTTTATTTTTTTGGACTTGTTTTATTGCATGCATGGAGTTACAGTTCTGTTTGTTCAGTTGGTTTCGCTTAGATAACACAGGTACACTACCAAAAAACTGCCTCCAGTTTTGCAACTGATTCCTATAGATTTTGGGGTGCTGAATCCAGGAAAAATAGCCAAAATGTTCCATCACGTCACGTTTTCTTGCAAAATTAGATTTCTTACCCATATAAGGAATGTTCACATAATTTCTGTTTAGCCGACTGCAGTTTATTTTCTTGGCCCAAAATAGAGGTTGTAATGGTTAACTAACTAGAAACACTCCCTCAAGATATTTTAGAGTGTTTTGTATTCATTTTATACATTAACAGGACAATTGGGAGGCGGGGGGCTAAATCCAGTACTCGCGCTGGCGCATGTTCTTTCCTGTTCGCCTCGCCTCGTTCGCTCGCTCGCTCAAACACGGTGGTTGCAACATGAACGTTCCTGTCAAATTTCAGTTTCTTGCAAGTTCATTATTACCTTTTGTTTGCTCAGTCGTAATCCAGCTTTATTCCGAAGTGGTTCACTACAGTTGTAGTTTGCAGTGCTGTGTATTTGTGATGGCTCACAGAGCCAGAGGTTGCGTCAACTCTCCGGACAGTTTTTGTTTTATTTGTGGGGAATATACCGTGAAAAAGCGGCAGAGGAACATTTCTGCATTTATTAAAAAAGTATATTTCGCCTATTTCGGTTTGAAGTTAGGCGATCAAGACAAACCGTGGGCTCCTCACAAAGTGTGCAAGACATGTGAGGAAGATCTACGCTTATGGATGAAAGGTAAAAAACAAGCATTTCGTTTCGGAATACCTATGATGTGGTGCGTGAACAAAGAGACCACAGCAGTGACTGCTATTTTTGCTCTTGCATTGTGAAGGGATACAACTTAAAAAATAAGAACGTAATAAGTTACCCCAACCTTCCCTCAGCAATTAGACCTATGCCTCATAGCAACGAAGTACCTGTGCCTGAACCACCAAAATCTTTGGATCATATTTGTGTGGACGGTTCTGATCATGATGAGACTCATCAGATGGCTTTTCCCGATGAGTCCAGTACTTCCGAGTTTGAAACTGAACCAGATCCGAAACCTGAACTTTTCTCTCAAGCTGAATTGAATGATTTAGTCCGGGATTTAGGACTCCCAAAAGATGCTGCTCAACTGCTAGGTTCTCGGCTTAAACAGAAAAATCTATTGTCACCAGGAACAACTTTTTATTGGTACCGCAACCGCGAGACACAATTTTTGAAGTATTTCAGCAAAGAGGAAGATTTGGTATTTTGCAACGATATATACGGAGTGATGGAAAAGTTTAAACTCAAGTATGATCCTGCTGAATGGCGGCTGTTCATTGATTCGTCAAAAGACAGCATAAAAGGTGTTCTTCTTCATAATGGCAACACATTCGCTTCAGTTCCTATTGCTCACTCTGTTATTCTCCAAGAAAAATACGAGAATTTGGCCCTGATTCTTCAGAAGATTCGTTATGATGAGCATAAGTGGATGATTTGTGGAGACTTTAAAATTCTATCCATGCTATTAGGGCAGCAATCCGGTTTCACCAAATATCCCTGCTTCCTTTGCTTGTGGGATAGCCGGGCCCGCGACCTACACTGGGGGAAAAAAAGACTGGCCAATTCGGGAGTATTTGAGACCCGGTGAGAAAAATGTTCTTCATGAGAGCTTGGTACCTCGTGATAAAATTCTATTACCACCTCTCCACATTAAGTTGGGTCTCATTAAGCAATTCATCAAGTCCCTTCCAAAAGATGGTGAGTGCTTTCGATACCTTTGCTCAAAGTTCCCCCGACTTTCTGAAGCAAAGCTAAAGGAAGGAGTGTTTGTTGGCCCTGATATAAGGAAACTCATTTCAGATGGAGCATTCGCTGAAACGATGTCTGAGAAGGAAAAAGAAGCCTGGGATTCCTTCAAGGATGTTGTTCTCAAATTCTTGGGGAACAGGCGGGATGAGAACTATAAGGATATTGTTGCCAGGATGCTCAATGCCTTCAAAGAACAAGGCTGTAACATGAGCCTGAAAGTCCATTTCTTGCACTCCCATATGAACTACTTTCCCGAAAACTTGGGGGCGTACAGTGAAGAACAAGGTGAAAGGTTTCACCAGGACATCAAGGACGCAGAGAGAAGGTACCAAGGAAGATGGAACACCACTATGATGGCTGATTTCTGCTGGTTGCTGCTGCGGGAAACCCCAGATGAAAAATACGCCAAGCAGCACACCAAGAGAAGCATTCGGGGGAAGAAGAAACGGGCCCACCAGGAGATTGATTGACCCAAGAATGACTTTAAAATCTAAACTGTGTTGACAAATATCGTGTTTTTACTAAACTTTGAAATAAAAATTTGCTAGTTATTACCACAGTGTCGGATCTCATTTATTAGAATTTTATTTTCACACCATCGGGTGTTTGTCTTCATGTATTGCAATGGTGCGGTTTGCATTTTCTATTCTTACATACATACCTGTACAACATTTTTTGCACATTTCTTTGCTTTGCTTTGTGTCTAACCTCGCTCTTATATGCTCAATGTTTGTGCACATGTATGTGGCTGTTTTAAGTGCAGACAATTTTGCTACTATCACAGTGTGTTTTGTTGACATTACTCTATTCTTATGTGCTGCCTTGTTACAATTTTCTTTATTCTTATTTGAATAACTACTAAACAATTAGTATAAAGAATTCATCCAAGAAACTTTTATCTCGATCACACTCAATCTGAAACGTTCACCTCAAACTGCTAACCCAATGTAGCAAAAAATCTGTACGTGATGGAGCAAATTGGTTACCAGATTTGGATTCAACGCACCAAAAAACGTAAAAATCAATCGAAACATTAGAGGCAGTTTAAAAAAAATTTTTTTTAGTGTACCTGTGTAATCAGAGTTACAAATCCATTTAAGTAACAAATCCATTTAAGTAAATCCAGTGTAACAAAATAAAATCTGATTTAGATCAATCTGTTTGATCAACTTGGGGTGAGCTGGCAACCGTGTAGTTTGTGTCCATATGTTTGGTACTTCTATGTGCACATTGCAGAACATGTGTATTCCAGAAATTCTTTATTCCTTATCGTTCCTCCAGTTTAGTCCTCCACCTCTGGGTTGTGTACCTCCTCCTGCAGCTTGGAGACTGGGCATATCAAAATCGTGACATCACTGGATGTAGCCTGCTGGTCTCTCCCATCAGCCCCAGTGTGTCCAGTCTCCATGCAGCAGGAGGACGTAGTGAGCCCAGGTGCTGGGCTCACTTGAGGAACAGTTAAGGAGTAATAGTGTAGCTTTAGATTAGATTACATTTCAATTCATACTTTTAAATTTGGTTGTTTTCCTTTAAATTTAAATTTCTTTATTTGGTTTCTGCCACTTTAAAAAAAAAAAAAAGAAAGAAAACTTTCCTTGTGCCGGTGTCTCTGTGCCTTCTTCAGTACCGGGAATGTTAGATTCATTTCTCAGACGGAACGGAGGAGAGCTCTGTTGCAGAAATGGAGATCCCACAGCTCGGCAGACAGCCGCGATCCCGCTGCTCACACCAGCACAGTGACAGGAGGTTCGCCCGGCGGCTCTCCGCTCGCGTCTAAATTGAGCGGGGCCGCGCAGGTTAGAGCCCATTGAAGAGCAGTAAGTTAAATAAATTTGATTTGCAGCAGCTTACCAGTCCGGTAAGCACAGAAAGGCCTGCAGCCGTGCCAGTTTCATCTGCGGCGCTTTTGGCACCCTTTTCTAACCTTAACATGCGGCGGCCATTTTATGAGCGTGTCCGCCGCGTGGCATCAGCGCCTGAGGTGATTTTACTTTAACTTTCATTTTAATTTTACTGTTTGTAAATCTTGTCATGGGGCGTTTAAATCTTTATGGGGAGATAGCGCATGGCACAAAGATACTGTTTGCATTAGAGTTTTATGTTCATTTGGTTAAAAAAAAAATGCTGCCCACTCTCCCTTACTGAACTGCACAAAGGGGAGCCGTTCGGGGCCACAGCAGTGATGGTCCTTGCTTCGGCAGGCAGTGGCGCTTACCGCAGGCATTACAAGGCACCGTGGGGCTTTGGTGCAGCTTGTCTTAGCGGTGCAGCTGTCACTCTGATCTCAGCTCTCTGTCGGGCACATCTGCCGGGGCTACGATCGACAAAAGGTAGGACAATGTTAAGCTATTCTGGCCGGGGAGAAATCCCCGTTAACATATTGTTTGCAGTGCGGGGCTCCTTTCAGCTGCAAGCCGCGAGTGCAGCGCTTTAGCCATTGTGGCCGGCTAAGGGATTTCGTGAGCAGTTCCTTCACGTGTTTTTTGCTGCCGACTATGAAACGGGTTTGGGAACTGAGTTTGGTGGCGTTGCAAAGGCAGGTTAATGGTTTAGTTATTTTGGGTTTCTTTACGGTCTTAAAGAGGTAGTAAAAAAACAAAACAAAAACAGAGAGACCTTGGCAAGCCTTTAGGCTACAAGTTGAAGCGGCCTGTGGCAACTTTGTTTTTCTCTGGAATTCATGGACGGCCTTTCCGGCTAGGTCTGGCCCGGTCCTGTTCTACCCTGAGGTGTTACCCAGGTGGATCTGATAGTTTCCTTGCTAGGCTTCAACCTGCATTTATTACAGGTACCCTCTAGAGGATCATTGTTTCTAATCTCTGAAGATTAGCAACAAACCGGGGCTCTGTAACATGGGAACATAAAGTTCTGGATACCATTAGCCATCAGGGGATTGGTTTTTCTCATCTCAGACAAGGTAGCTCAAGTACCATCGCGCTTTTCTCATCGGAAGATCAGGCATTAAAAAAAACAAAAACCCGGGCCAGCGTAATCCAGCATTTGCCCCTATCGCAAGGCGCTGACTCTGACCTGCTAGGAATCTCAGCAGGAATAGTGTTGTGATTCCTTTCGGAAACAGAATCTCGGCAGGGTCACAGATCTCCTAGCGATTGACCTTGCTACAGCTGATCATCGGAAGGCTAGAACACCATTTGAGCCAGGCCTAAGGCATTGGCCACACTGCAGGCAAGACTTTAATGTCAGGTGGCTGCAAATACTAGGTATTCATTCTTCTGCTGGTAGGGATGACTCCATTGATTCTTCGGAATTCTTCAGTGCTAGCTTTATTTCAAGCAGAGCATTCACACAGTTCGGGATTTCTTACTATCTAGACAATTAGACCTAAAGCTCCCCTTTTGCTGCAGGGTTAGGTTGCCTATTAGTAACCTGGCCAGCCACTATGTCATCTCCAAGCTTCAAAGGGCCTGTCTACAGGACAGGAGAGAAAGTCTGGGGGAAAAAAAAAAGATTTTCTAATGGGCTTTGCCGAAGAAGATGTATTTGGTTGGTAAGGAGGTGGTGCAGAGTTTTCTTTGGGGGGATAATCGTCATTGATCCATGGCAATACCTGTGTGCACATTTTTTGAGAAAGCCTATTGAGCATTGAAAGAAGGATGTTTTCTGGTGTGGGAGCATATGAATCACTGCAGGGGTGGTTCTGTGGCTCGGTATGAAAAGCTTCCAAAATATCTACGCTTTGTGATCATACCAATTTTCACCTTACAGGAGAAGGTGACGGGTTTGGCACCAGCCATAGGAACTCACCTTTTGACAGGTTTCGAGGAACCATTAAAATGTTTAGTCGTCCAGTTTAATTTTGGTGGCCTTTCAGAGTTCAAAGATCAGATTTTGGCACCAAAGAATCCATTTGACCTTAAAAAAAAATATTAATAATAAATGTCCCTGCTGTCAATTAATTGAAAGGCTTATCTGCACATTCCCATCAGGGCTGTTTATTACGAGTTTCGAAGGTTCGCCTTTCTGTGGGGGCACTACGAATCCCAGGTGTCACTCTTAGGTCTGGCAATGGCTCTGCGCACCGTCACTAAGATTCTAGGGGTACCGGCGGCAGCAATGCAGACAGAAGGCATCTTACTGTACCCCTATCTAGACAATTGGTTGTGTCGGGCAAAGGTCAAGGTCGAGAAGGAGCAGGTTATGGACTAAGTGCTACAGCTTCTACTACGGCTCAGCTGAGTGACCAGTCCGATCAAGAGTCGGTTGGTTCCGACTCAGGATCTGGAATACCCGGGGGTATGCTTAGACACCCAGAGGGGAGCTGTGTGTTTTTCCTTTTGCCGGTTCGGCGAGCTTCAGCGCATCGACGGCTCATAGGCCAGTTCTTATTCTCCCAGCACCGTCGGCCTAGGGCTACCTTTGCTTGCTCAGGGCAATGGCAACGACCCTGGAAGTAGTTCCTTGGGCCAGATTGCATATGTGACCATTGCAATCTCTGCTGTTTAGCCGTTGGTCTCACCAGAGCGGGTCGCTGAGTAAGCGTCTTCCCTATGCACTTCTGGTCAGGAAGCCCCTCCAATGGAGAATCGCTCCAGGACATTGGGTAGTGGGCCTGTCCTTGGAGCAGCCGCAGCGGCTTCCAGTGGTGACAGACGCGAGTCTCGCCGGTTGGGGAGCACAGGGCGGAGATCTCTTTGCGCATGGGACTTGGTCGGTTTTGGGAGGGGCAATGGTAGTTCGTCCGGCTGAAGCTGCCAGAAAGAGCTCTAGTGCTGCAGGCATTCAAACACATGGTAAAGGGCCGGGCAGTTTGAGTGCTTTGCAGAATTCGGCAACGGTGGCTTACATCATCCGGCAAGGCGAATCGGATAGTGTGGCCACGGACAAAGAAGCAGTAACGTGGTTCACTTGAGGTAGAACTCCGGCTGTTTGCGATATCGGCGGTGCACATCGCAGGAAAAGACAATGGGAAGGCAGAATCCTTCAGCGGGGTTCCAGTGGCACACTTTGCAGGAAAGAACAATGTGATGACGGATTTTCTCAGCAGGGTCCGAGTGGATGCTGGAAAGTGGGAATGGCATCCGGACATGTTTGCACAAATTTTTCACAGATGGGGACCACCAATCATGGGCCTCATGGCGACTTTTCACTTGGCAAGGGCCAGTCGTTTCTTCAGCCGGCAACGAGAACGGATGTCGGAGGGGATCGATGCCCTGATGCAACATTGGCCGTCGGCGGTCTACTATATGTCTTCCCGCCGTGGGCGCTCATACGGCGAGTAATTCAGCATATCGAAACTCATCAGGGGAGAGTGCTATTGGTAGTACCGGACTGGCCAAGCCATCCATGGTACACCGATCTCATTCACCTGCTTGACAGTCATCCCTGGAGATTACCGGTGTCGGAAGATTTGTTGATTCCAGGTCCTCTGTGAATGCCTCAGGTGGATCGGTTCTCGCTTACGGTTTAGCCATTGAAAGGGCGAGGCTGAAAAAAAAAAGGTTATTCTGGGGCGGTGATCGCCACTTTACGGAGAGCAAGGAAGCAGTCCATGTCTCTGGTATAGGTGCGTATTTGGCGTATTTCGAGGACTGGTGTTCTCGGCGGCAGTTTCGGGCGGTTACAGTATCCGTTCCCCTGGTGTTAGGTTTTCTGCTAGATGAGTTTTATAAGGGGCTAGCGGCCAGTTCCCTGAGATTCCAGTTGGCAGCTATTTCCTGCTATAGAGGAAAGGTGCAGGGAATTGCGCGAGGTGCTCATACTGATGTTTTACGCGTTCTTAAAGCAGTTTCCAGATTGCGGCCCTCGAGGAAGGTCATAGTTCCGCCATGGGATCTCAATTTGGTCTTAGGAGCATTGACTAAAGAACCTTTTGAACCTTTGCACCAGGCATCGGTAAAAGATTTGACTTTAATTACCGTGTTTTTGGTAGCCCTCTGTTTGGCGAGGCGAGTTTCGGAATTACAGGCGTTGTCATGTAGAGAACCGTTCTTGTCCTTTTCTAGAGAGAAGGTGGTATTGCGGCCAGTTCCATCCTTTTTGACAAAGGTGGTGTCTGCCTTTCACCTGAATCAAACGGTTACTTTTCCAGTGCTAGGTTCTCTGGAAGGGAACGCTTCTGATCGTACTTTGTGCCGGTTGGACATAAAACAAGTGTTACGGCGATACTTAAAGGTTTCGGAAACCTTTCGCAAATCGGACCGCCTCTTCGTGTTATTTGGAGGTCCCCGCAAAGGGGAAGTGGCGGCGAAGGCGTCCATTTCCAGATGGATTAGAGAGGCGATTGCATCGGCATAGCTGTTGCAAGGTCGTGAAATTCCGACGGGCTTGCGGGCTCACTCTACCAGAGTGCAAGCGACTTCCTGGGCGGAACAGTTTGGTTCCACCGGGGGACATCTGTAGAGCGGCCACCTGGTCGTCTCTTCATACTTTCAGTAAGCACTACCGCCTAGATGTTCTGGCGGCGAATGATGCTTGCTTCGGGTCGGCGGTATTGCGAGCCAGCTGGAAAGGTCCCTCCCAATAATTACTGCTCTGTTACATCCCAGAGGTGGAGGACTAAACTGGAGGAACGATAAGGAAATGAAAATTACACTTACCTGGTAATTGTTGTTCCTTTAGTGACTCCAGTTTAGTCCTCATTCCCGCCCGGGATCGTATGGCAGTGGAGGTTCGGTTGGGGGAAGTGCAAGTCTACCGGTAGGTGTCTATCTGTTTCTGTCTATTCTTACACTGTGGTTTCCTAATTCTGTATGGGGCGGAAGGGAAAGGTGCAAGGCAGTTTCCTCCTTCCTAGGGGGAAATTCATGTTACACAGTTAATAGTTATGAGTTCAATTTTAGTATAGGTTTATAATGTTTTATATGATAGCTACTTATTTTGTTGCTCCTTACATTGCTAGCTCTCTGACTGGAAGCTCTTAAAAGGTTTTTTGTATATTTTTTAAAAGGGTTTTTTGTATATTTTTTAAAGCAAGGTTACTTTCTTTTTGGTGCTTTAGGGGAACGTTCCTTGAGCACAGTAGGTTGCTGAACTCTAGTAACCTCCTCAGGTTTGGAAACTGCTAACACCTAATCATTTTGGAGAGCTGTGCATACTGTATGAGGGGTAGGGAGAATTTATAGGATGGAACATGTGTATGGAAAGGTCTGAAGTTGTGTTAAATTGGTGAGGAACAGTTAACTGGACATAAGATATGCCATACTAGGTCAGATTAAGGGTACATCAAACCCAGTATCCTGTTTCCAACAGTGGCTGATCCAGATCACAAGTACCTGTCAGGTCCCCAAAAGGTATAGATTCCATGCTACTTGTCCCAATGAACCGCCCCATGTGGCAGATCTCCTTTCCACAGCTGAGTTTTGCCAAAGTCACTGTGTGATCATGACAGACATCATAGATGGTGTGGATGGGGGGATGCCCCTTTGTGCAGAAGTTACAACTGTTAGGCCCCTTCAACCTGGAAGACAGACAGCTAAAGGGAGATATGCTGGGGGTCTATGCATTACTGAATGGCATGGAATGGGAAAATGTTGATCGATTGTTTACACCATCAAAATGTGAGTGGTCAAGGGGACAGGCAATGCCACTACAGTGTAACGCATTCCGGACTGATAGGGGCATATAGTTTGTCAGGCAACATGTAGGCAATCTCTGGCACTTTGATCACGAAGATGTCATAAAGGCTCCTTGTGTAACTGTGCTTAGAGAAAGTTTGGTTAAGTTCCAGGGGAACGGTCATTGCACCATTATGCAGGGGGCACTGCGGATGCACAGCTTGCCTCACTACAGGTATCATTGAACATGGGTATATTTTAAGGATCCAGCTAGATACGTGTGACTGTGACTGGCTACTGTGGAACAGAGGATACGGGGCTTGATGGACCATAGTCTAACCCAATATGGCATATCTGCAGATCCTCTGTTCTTATGCCACTATGGGCCACCTGGGCAGCTTCCTGTTCTGCAATGTCCATCTACACCTATCTCTGCATGACCAATGTGTTACCCCTTTTGCTCCATTGGCAGCATCAGCATCCTACTTGTGCACCATGCTGCTGCTGCTGCTGCTGCTGCTAATGGAGCACTGCTATCATTGACTTGGCCTCCTTTGTCATTTCATCACACTGCTCATGTTTAAATAGGCTCTCTCCCCTCTGCAAACATCCTTTCCACGAGGTTTTACATTGCAGTAAGGTTACAGGCGTTAAGGGTCTCTTAGGGGTATTAACGCAAGAGACGTTAAAGTAACACATGGTGTTACTGACCCTTTTCCACCCACTTTCCGCCCCTTTTCCACCCACTTTCCGCCCCTTCACGCCGCTTTTCTCTCTCCCGCATGCTCACCCAGTTCATTTTTCCCCTCAACTTCTGCCAGCACTAGTGTTCTCATCTTTTGGAAAGAGAAAAATCCATCACTGACCACATCTCGAGCCCCACCCCTACACTGCCCCATCTTGTTCCCTATCTCTCCCCCCACTCTGTCTCCTGGATCACCTCTTCAGTAGGCATGCAAAATAATGCACACTGATTGGCTTCCTGTGGGCACATTCAGTAATAATAAAAACCATGATTTCTGCTGTTAGGTCCTAAGCAAACTTACATTTATGGTCCCTATCATGGACTTTGATTTTCTACTTTTCTCCACTCCTCCATCTGCAATCCCATTCAGTCTTTACCTCCTCTTTCCCCCTCCCCCCCAAGATCTTCGTTCATGACTTTCCCCATACTTCACCTCTCCAGAAGTAAAGTGGGGAAAACTGCAGGGTCTAGTTTTGGGTGTGGTGACAGTTGCAAATTGTGTGAGAGCACAGGGCTGTGTGAGCACCTGTCTAAAATGGGAGTGGCTTAGTGGTTAAAGCAGTGAACTGAGATTCTCCAGGACCAAGCAGGAAGTCAGTCCTCACATATGGGTGACGTCGGCGCCGTCGGAGCCCTCGCGGAGCAATTTTCCCCAGCTTTCAAAGAAAGCCTTTGGGAATTGCAGCGCGCATGCGCGGTCCCCTTCCCGCCCAAAGGTGCCATCTTGGCCAGTCTTCTTTTTTCCGCGGAGCCCTACAGACGTTGTCTACTAGTCACCGCTGAAAAGTTGATTTTTCCTTATTATTTTCAGTATTTCTTCGGTTCGACGCCGGTCCTTTTTCCGTCCGGCCTCGCGACGCCGGTTGCGAGGCCTCCCCTTTTTTCATTTTTCCCTGGCGGCCCGCTCGTTCGACCTCGCAGGGGCCCTTTTTCCCCCGATGGCCGCCAGTGGTTTTAAAAAGTGTGTTAAGTGTAAGAAACTGATGTCTCTTACCGACACACATGATTGCTGCCTCCGTTGCCTGGGCCCCGATCATGAAGAAATGATCTGTGGGCCCTGTAGCAAAATGTCCGCGAAGTCTTTGCGGAGTCGGCAGCATCAGCGGGACAGAATCTTCTCTGACCCCAGCCGTACCCGGACCTCGTCAGAAGCTTCGGTGTCCAGAGAATCTGGCTCTGAACACCGCCGGAGCTCTTCTGAGAGGGGGTCCCCTAACCGGGAACATCAGCGGAAGAAGAAACCCGCGAGGGCGGCGTCGGTGGACGCTCCTGGCTCCTCGAGGGCCAGGTCGCATAGCCCCGACAGCCGTCCCGGGTCTTTGGAGCTGGAGCGGCCGTCCAAACAGCCTCGTCTGGAGATGGACTCCTCTGCTCACGTAAGTGCTGTTGTCTTCGTAGACTCGCCTCCGAGTGGTCCGACGTCGGGCCCGACGCCGTCGGGGCCCGAGTCGGGGGCTGCTGGGTCTCCTGAGTTCGGACTCAGGTTGACGGCCTTGGAGCGCAGCTTGACTGCCTTCATGGACCAGCAGCGGGCATTGATCGCTGGCCTCGCTGGCGCTTCTGCCCTGACCGCCTGGACGTCGACGTCTAAGTCGACCCTGGAGACCGAGCCGATCCTCGAGTCCATGCGGGCTCGAGTCGATCCTCGGTCGAGGTCGCCTTCGGCCTCCCGTTCGGGGCCGAGGTCGTCGATGCCGACCCCCTCGGCGTCGGGGCGGACGGCGTCTGTGCCCACCCGACCGGAGCCGCTCGACTCCTCCTCCGAGGAGTCCGCCTGGGAATCCGAGGTGGATGAGTCGCCTGGTTCTTTTCGGACTCGGTGTGTCCCTTCTGACTCCCCCGAGTCCGAACCTCGGAGACAGTCCCCCCCGGAGGATGCCCGGTTCTCAAACTTCGTAAGGGATATGGCCAAGGCCTTGGCCTTCCCTGCGGATCCCGAGGAGGAGCCTCGAGCCGAGGAGCTCGATGCCCTCCAGTATGACTCTCCTGCGAAGGAGCACTTTACTGTACCGGTTCCTCCGATGCTGGAACGACTTCTCTTCCGCATGTGGGAGAGTCCGGCGTCGTTGCCGGTCTTAAGCAAGCAGGTCGATGCCATATATCGAGTCCGCAAGAGCCCTGGCTTCCAGAAAGCACAGCTGCCGCACCATTCCATGGTGGTGGAAACGGCCATGCATCGGCTCAAGAGCCAGAAGATGCACTCCTCGGTGCCTCCCGGCAGGGAAGCCCGCAGCCTGGATGGCATCGGCAAGAAGTGTTTTCAGGGCTCTATGCTTGCTTGTCGGGTCCAGACTTACCAGCTCTACATGGGCATGTATCTCCGGGACCTGGCTAAAGAACTAGCCGGATTCTCTGCTGGTCTCTCCGAGGAACCTTTGCGGAGGTTCCTGGCCTTGTCCACTGGTATTCGTGAGTGCTCCAAGTTCATTTCTCGAGCAGCCTATGATGGCTTCGAGGCATCGGCTCGAGTGGCCGCAGCCGGCATCGGAGCCCGCCGCCAGGCTTGGCTCCAGTCATCCGACCTCGAGCCCTGGGTGCAGGACAAGTTGGTCGATGTCCCCTGCAGAGGTGAAAACCTCTTTGGTAAGCCTATGGACGAGAAGACTGCACAGCTCGAGACAGAGACTCTCACCAGGACTCGGCTCTCCAGGAAAACCTCTGCCCCTTCCCAGAAGAAGAAGGGCTCGGGGAAAAAGCCCTTTTACCCGAGGAAGGCGGCTGCCTATAAACACTACCCTCATTATCAGGCCTCCGCAGCTCCCCATCAGGGTCAGCAGGCCAAGGGACGGGGTAACGGATCCCGTAGGCAGCAAGCCCCCAAGCCTGCGCCACCGGCCCCTGCTCCGCAGGGTGGGGGTTTTTGACTCTTTCAGCATAGCCTCTCCCCCTCCGCTGGTTTCTCTCAGCACGGGAGGCCGGCTGGTCCACTTTGCCCACAGGTGGTCCAACATCACGTCAGATACCTGGGTGCTCCACATAGTCCGAGAGGGCTATCTTCTACACTTCCACCAGGTACCTCCCCCCTACTTTCCAGGGGAACCTCTGCGACCCCCTCTTCACCGGGACTTACTCCTTCAGGAGTTGGCAAGTCTTATTCAGGAACAGGCAGTGGAACCGGTGCCCCACCACCTGAGGGGTCACGGCTTTTATTCCAGGTACTTCCTGGTACCAAAGCGAACTGGAGGCCTCAGACCCATCCTGGACTTGCGGAACCTCAACAAGTTCCTGGAGAGGGAAAAGTTCAAGATGCTTACCCTTGGAATCCTGCTGTCCTACCTCCGGCAGGGAGATTGGCTATGCTCCTTGGATCTAAAGGATGCCTACACTCACATCCTCATCCACCCCAGCCACCGACAATACCTAAGGTTTGTGGTGGCGGGCAATCATTACCAATACAGAGTACTGCCCTTTGGCCTATCCTCCGCACCACGAGTCTTCACAAAATGTCTCGCAGTGGTAGCGGCTTATCTCCGGCTTCAAGGCCTCTTCGTCTTTCCTTACCTGGACGACTGGCTCATCAGGGCTCCGTCCGCCACGGAGGCCACTCACGCCACGCAGCGTACTGTGGCTCTGCTCCAGTACTTGGGCTTTGTCATAAACTTCGAAAAGTCCACTTTGCTCCCCTCTCAGGACCTCGAGTTCATCGGCGCCAGATTGGACACGCTTCAGGCGCGGGCTTTTCTGCCGCTCGACAGGGCTCAACGGCTCATGGCTCTCGCCAGACGTTTTCGCAGCCATCCCCGGGTCTCGGTCCGGCTCTTCCTGAAACTGCTCGGCCATATGGCGTCCACGGTCCATGTGACCCCCAATGCCCGCCTGAACATGCGGCCAGCTCAGTGGTGCCTTCGCTCTCAATGGCGTCAGGCCTCGGGGAGACTGGCGGACTCGGTACGAATCTCCAGCCCGCTAGTCTCTTCTCTACGATGGTGGCTTCACCTACCCAACCTAGTGCTCGGAATGCTTTTCCAGTCTCCTCCGCTGGTTCAGGTTCTGACGACCGACGCTTCTCTCCTGGGTTGGGGAGCACATTGCCAGGGGTCATGTACTCAGGGTCTCTGGACCCCGTGGGAATCTGCCCAGCAGATCAACTTCCTGGAGCTCAGGGCCATTCGCCTGGCTCTAAGAGCCTTCTCCCACCTCACGTCTCACCAGTCTGTGCTGGTCCAGACGGACAATCAAGTTGCTATGTTCTACGTGAACAAGCAGGGGGGCACGGGCTCCTTCCTTCTCTGCCGGGAAGCACAAAAGCTCTGCGCTTGGGCCGTCAGCCGGGGAATCCTCCTCAAAGCTGTCTATCTCCCAGGTCAAGAAAATCACCTGGCAGACAAACTGAGCAGAATCCTCCAACCGCACGAGTGGAGATTGGACCCGTTGGTGGTTCAACGGATCTTCCTACGGTGGGGCCTCCCCACACTGGATCTCTTTGCCAGTCCTCTGAACAGGCAACTTCCTCGATTCTGCTCTCGGGAACCGCATCCCCTCCGAGTAGCGGCGGGTGCGTTTCTGCTCTCATGGTCCACGGGCCTTCTGTATGCCTTTCCTCCCATGCCGCTGGTGTCTCGAACTCTTTTCAAGGTTCTCCAGGACAAGGCCTCCGTGATCCTGATCGCTCCCCGGTGGCCCCGGCAACCGTGGTTCCCGCTTCTGATGCAGCTGGCGGTGGATACCCCGTTGCCTCTGGGGTTTCAACCCGATCTCCTGACCCAGGATCAGGGGTCTCTACTACACCCCAACCTCAGATCTCTTCATCTGATGGCCTGGCTGCTGAAAGGGTAGTCCTTGCTCCCCTCCTGTTGCCTCCGGAGGTGGAGGAGGTCGTGCTGGCTTCCAGGCGACCCTCTACCCGGAAATCCTACGCCCTTAAATGGCGTCGCTTTTCCCACTGGTGTGCTCAACAGTCTCAAGATCCCTTCTCCTGCTCGGTGTCGGTGGTCTTGCAGTACTTGCTTTCCCTCTCCAATCTTGGGCTCAAGTCCAACTCGGTCAAGGTTCACCTCAGTGCTATTTCAGCACATCATGTGCCAGTGGAAGGCAGGCCTCTTTCTGGTCACCCCCTCGTGGCTCGGTTCTCCCGGGGCCTCCTTCTCCTCAAACCACCATTGCGCCCCCCAGCCCCTGACTGGGACCTGAACGTGGTTTTACAGCGGATCACCTGCCCGCCTTTTGAACCCATGGCTACCTGTCCCATGGCAAACCCATGGCAAACTCTGGAATTTGTTACCGGAGGATGTAGTAAAAGTTGTTAGTGTAGCTGGGTTTAAAAAAGGTTTGGATAAATTCCTGGAGGAAATGTCCATAAACCATTATTAAAAAGGGACCCAGGATATCACTGCTTGACCCAGTACAAGCATTGTGGAAGCTGTGTCTTTTAGGGAAACTGCTAGGTACTTATGACATAGATTGGTCACTGTTGGAAACAGGATACTGGGCTTGAAGGACCTTGGTCTGACCCAGTATGGCATATCTCATGTTCTTAAGGCCATGCCCCAGAAGACTCTGATTCCAGATGCATCCAAATTGAGGTGGGGAACTCATATTGATGGCTTCTATTCATGAGTCTTCACCAGAGTCTTCATGGAATTGAGTGCCTTAGCAAATGATCTAAAGGCCTTCCGGGATCGGCCAACCAACTGTATTGTCCTCATCCAGCCCGACAATCAAGTCACTATGTTCTGTCAACAAGCAGGGGGGCACCTGCTCTGATCACCTGTGCTGGGAGTCGGTTGGTTGTGGAAGGTTTGCCTTTGCTCCCAGACTGGAGCTGAAAGCCATATATCTGCCAGGAGACCATAGCACGCTAGTGGACAGACTGAATCATGTTCTTTGGCCACACAAATGGATGTTGCACAGTAATATGACGGCACGTATTTTCAGAAGTGGGGCACTCCTTCGATAGACCAATTGGCCACTCGGCCAAAAGTCTAGGTAGATCGGTTCTGCTCCAGTGTGGGACCTCACAGTAAACTGGCATCTGATGCTTTCCTCCTGCAATGGGGTATGGTCTTCAGTATGCTTACCCTCCTGTACCTCTCATAGTGAAGAGCCTTCTGAAACTCGGGTCAGGCAACAGATCGACGATATTCATTGCATCATACTGGCCCAGACGGCCCTTATTCCTGCTCCTGCTAAAGCTGTTCATTTGGGAACCCCCCTCCCAGCTCAGCCATACTGCAGATCTAGTTTCTCAGATTGACGAGAGGATGCTACATCCCACCATTCAGTCCTGTGCCCTCACAGAGAGAATTTTAAGAGGCTAGTTCTGGCAGAGCCCCATCTGCCAGACAGCATAACTGATGTCCTCTTGGTCTCCAGGAAAGCCTTGACAGGAAGGTCTTATGCCTGTGAGTGGATGAGGTTTTGCTGTCTGATGTGAAGGTCAGGCCCTGGATACTTTCATCTACCCCATATGGAGACTTCTTGAGTATCTTCTACATCTCATTGACTCGGGCCTAGAGTCCGTCTCAGAGTTTGCCTCAGTGTGATTAGGGCATACCATCACAGGGTGGATGGGAAATCCATCTCGACAGAGCTTTTGATTCTTCACTTCAGGTGAGGGCCGCTCCTCTTGAAACCTCTGTAAAAACCCTCCACTGTAGCTTGGGACCCCAAGGTGGTACTAGCGTGGCTCCTGGAAGCTACCTTGAGCCTCTCGCCTCCTGTTCACTGAAGTTCTTGACCTGGAAAGTCCTGTTTCTGATATCGGTCACTTCAGCGCATTGTGCGAATGAGCTTCAGACCATGGTAATCCTTAATGTATACTAGATTCTACCATACTAGAGTGATTCTTCGTACGCATCCTTGTTTCCTTCTGAAAATGGTTTCAGATTTTCAACTCACTCAGTCAATAGTGCTACCTACATGTTTTCCATGGCCTCACGCCCACATGGGGGAAGTGGCGTTGCACATGTTGGATTGCAATCGGGCTTTAGCCTTCTACTTGGAGCGGACAAAGAACCACAGGAAGTCTGTCAAGCTTTTGTTTCTTTTGGCCCCAGCAAGCTGGAGACAGCTGTTTCCAGACGCTGTCTTTCAATTCGGCTAGATGATTGCATTTTCTCTGCTTCTGCCCAGGCAGGTCTGAGCATTGGTGGTCATGTCACAGCTTACAATGTCCGAGTCATGACTGCATCGGTGGCCAGCTTATGCTTGTTCTCCATGCAGTGAATTTACAGGGTTGCAGTGTGGGTTTCTGTCCACATGCTCATACCTCACTAATGCCTGGAAGGGGATTCCTGATGCAACAGTAACTTCAGCCAATCTGTACTCCCGCAACTGTGGGGTTTAGAATCCATCCCCATCCCCCCAATGCCCTTCTGTCTGTCCAGGCTACCAAAAAAAAAAAGAAATGCTAAAGAAAGCAGAAGAGATGAGGTGCGAATTACCATCTCTGCACAAAGTTGTTTTGATTTTGCGTGTTCCAAAGTTAATATTGTCCCTGTTGGGCTTCTCAGCAGCCTCTGTTTTGGTAGCCTGTAGCCTGGGAGTCCCATACATGAGGACTACTTCCTGCTTGTCCACAGAGGAAAAAGTAGTTACTCACCTGTAGCAGGTGTCCTCCGTGGACAGCAGGAATAAGTCCTCACAACCCTCCCACCTCCCTGAGTTGTCTTCTGCTACAGCTATATTATCAGACTGAATCAAGATGGCACCACGGCAGTAGGCGGGAAGGAGGGCACATAGGTGTGGTGGAGCCTCCCAAATCCTTCCAATAGAAGCTGGGGAGCATTCCTACGTGGGCTCTGTCAGAGGACGTCACCCATATGTGAAGACTTATTTCTGCTGTCCATGGTGAATGTCTGCTACAGGTGAGCAACTATCTTTAACCTGCAATGATACCTAGATCCTTTTCCTGGGTGGTGAGTCTTATTTATTTATTTATTTAAATGGATTTCTATACCTCCTTTTCCTATAATCAAGGCGGTCTACACAGCAAACAATCAACAAAATACTGTGTCTAGTGTGCGTATGCATTGAGCAGTGAGTGCGTGCGTGTGTAGATGGTAGTTGATTCTTGGTGAGCTATTTACAACATCCGCTATTTACAATACTATGTACATCAGGACTTTACTTCAATAATATGATCGTGTCGCGAGGGGACGGTGGTTGAGCTGGGGTATTGTCTGTTGCACAGGTTAAGTGATGTCACCGTAGTGCTCTATGAATAGAGTCATTTTTAGTAGCTTCCTAAAGTCCTTAATGTCTTTTGTTGACCGTAGTTCATCAGGGAGGGTGTTCCAAATTGTTGGTGCCGCCTTTGATAAGGCTCGTTTTTCGGTGTCCTTGCGTAGCTTGGTGAAGTCTCTTGGTGTGTTGACACAGTTGGATGTGCCTCTCCTCCTTGGTCTTGTGCTGCTGTCGGGTTGTATGAGTGGGTGTAGGCTGAAAGCTGATGACTGTTTGATTTTGAATATGTTTATGACTGTCTTGTATCTGATGCGGGAGCTGATTGGTAGCTAGTGGAGCTCTTTTAGAGTGGGTGTGATATGTTCTTGTCTTGTGGTTCCAGTTATTATGTGTGCTGCTGTGTTTTGTGCCAATTGCAGTGGCCTGAATGTCTGTTTTGTTAGGCCAAGATAGATTGGGTTGCAGAAGTCTAGGATTGGTGTTATTAGTGCCTGACAGACTGTGCGGAAGTGTTCCTGAGAGAGGAGGGGCTTGAGTCGTCAAACTAGTCTCATCCTGTGGTATGCATTTTTGGTGGTTCTGCTGATGTGGGACTGAAGGTTCAGTTCTTTGTCCAGGGTCACTCTGAGGTATTTCACTTCTGGTTGTATGGGTATGGTTGTGTTGTCTAACTTGATGTTGCGAGGAGGGATGAAGTCGGAGTTTCGTGTGATGATTAGTGCCTCGGTCTTGCTGTAGTTTATGGGCAGGTTGTCTTGAAACCAGCTGTTCATGTGCATGAGACATTCTGTTATCTTGGTGTAGTCTGGGTTGTCGAGGGTGATTGCTGTGTATATCATTATGTCATCTGCATAGATTGTGTATTTTATCCTGTGTTCTTTTATGATGCTGCATATTGGCTGGATGTAGAGGTTAAATAATAGTGCTGATAGGGCAGATCCTTAAGGTACGCCTTGCATGACCTTTATGGGTCGGGTTGTGTTGGGACCGATCTTGACCTGTATCTGTCTGTCCGTTAAGTAGGAGTGGAACCACCTCAGAGTGGCTCTGTGTAATCTGATGTTCTGTAGTCTTGTTAGTAGAGTTCCGTGGTCCACTGTGTCAAATGCTGATGAAATGTCGATGAAGATCATGAGTATTCCGTTCTTGCTGTTGTCTATGAGGTGTAGTATGTCGTTAAATAGGTATAACAGGAGTGTTTCGACTCCGTGGTTGTGGCAGAAACCGTGTTGGTTGAGGTCCAGTTGTGTGTGGTTGTCGATGTGGTCTTGTAGTTGATGTTGTACCGCTTTCTCAATAATCTTAGCCAGTAGAGGGGTGCTTGAGATAGGTCTGTGGGCTGCTGGGTTGTTCTTGTCGAGTGGTGATTTCTTCGGGATTGGTCTTATTGTGGCGAGTTTTAGCTGGTCTGGCATGATTCCTTGGGTTAGTGAACTGTTCACCATGTTGTGTATGGTGTAGATGAAGTTTGACTTTGTCGCCTTAATCCATGTAACTGGGCATGGGTCTGTTGGGGCCGTGCTTGTATTGAGTGCGGCGATGATGTGTGAGAGCTGCTTTGTGGATGGGGTGCTGAATTTGTCCCAGGTTTTTCTTGAGGGGGGTGCTTGTGTCTGTTTTCCGTTGTGAAGTTGAATGGAATTTTTCTTGCTTGTGTCTGTTTCCCGTTGTGAAGTTGAATGGAATTTTTCTTGGATGTGGTCTGCGAATGCTTGTGGGTCTATTTGCACTTCGCTCTCAGTTTTCTGTTCCTTGGTGAGGGTTTTCACAATTTCGAAGAGCTCTCTCGGTTTGTTTTTTGATTTGAGTATGATGTTAGTGTGGTATTCTTTCTTCGTTTGGTTGATGAGTTCGTTGTATTCTTTTTGTTTTGTTAAGTATAGTGCCTGAGTGTTGGGCGACTTGGTGTGTCTCCATCGCCGTTCTAACTTCCTGAGTTCCCTCTTCTCGTTCCTTATGACTTTTGAGTACCAGGGTGTGTGATGTGCTTTGGTGCGGCGAGTTTTCTTGGGTTTGTATTCGGTGGCTTTGGCAGCAGTATTGATGATTCTGTTCCATTTTCTGATTTGTTCGTCTAGATCCTCTGCTTCCGTGTTCAGGTGGAGTAGAGTGTCCTTTAGAAATTGGTCCCTGTCGAATCTTTTAAATCTTCTTTGTGCTGGTGGGTTGTCCAGGTTCTCGTCGTGGTTTCGCCCTTGTGGCGTAAACTTTATTTTGATTATCTGATGGTCTGACCATGGTACAGGTGTGACATTGGGAGTTGATATGTTACCGCTGTCCATTAGATAGTTGGGCGCGAATATGAGGTCTGGTGATGATCCGTGTCTGTGTGTCGGGGTATTGATCAGTTGGGTGTATTGTAAGGATCCCATAGCTGGTAGAAAAGCTTCTGCATCCTTTGTGTTGGTAGATTTTAGGTTGAAGTCTCCTAATAGAAGCAGAGGTTTGTGATTTGTGTTGATGGCATAGAGTTGAGGCTAGTTCATCTGGTGGCGCATTCGGGGCTCTGTAGGTGAGGCATAGGGCCATCCGTTTGTTTTCCACAGTGATGGTGTTGCATTGGTTTGTGTTTGAGGCACTTCGTGACTTGAATCTTAGGCTGTTCCTTGCGATGATCAAGACCCCTCCTCCTCTCCGTTGTGCGCATGTGCAGTTGAATGCTGAGTAGGTGGATGGTACTAATTGATTAAGTAGTACGTTATCAGTGGGGGTGAGCCATGTTTCTTTGATGGTCCAAATAACAACTGGTCGAGCTTTCAGAGTGCAAAATAGGCAAAAATAATGAACTCACTCTATCATAGACTGTGTAATTATAGAAAAAGGTGTCTATTTGTCAAAACTGCCCAAGGTCTCAGCATAAACGGGCATGCGGTGAACAGGTAGACCAGAAATAAATCAGGACCACCACCACCAACACTACGCCCAATCAGATCAATGACCTTGGCAGGTATATTCACAGTGCTGATCTATTCAACAATATATCCAAGCATGAAACCACTTAGCTGTACACATTATGCCTGGGAAAATAACAGCACCCAACAGCTTTCCCCAAGACAAACAAACACACAATAGCACAATTTTATTCAACTCCACATTACTAAAAAACACTGTCTATAAACAATATATAACACAAACAATTAAAAACCAACACGACCATAAAATTCTTACCTGCCAGCTAACCTTGAACAACGCCGAGCAGGAAAAAACGCCGCCCATGTTTCTTTGATGTACAGTATGTCAAGTCGTTGATCTTCTATGTGGTCTGCTATTGTGTTCATTTTGTTTTGTATGGATCTGGCGTTGATTACCTCTATTGTGATTGTCGCTGGGGTGTTTAGTGGTGTCTGTGCTTCGTTTGTGTTTGTATGCGTGTTGGTCTTGTGCCTGTTTTGCCTCTTGTGCTTGGGTATCTTGTGTGTGTTCCAGTGTGTACACTGGGGGTGTGTGTAGAGCAGTGCTGGATGCCATGGAGTGTTTGTTAGTAGGCTGTGGTTGGTTGCCTGAAGTGGCAGGAGTTGGGTGAGGAGGAGGCTGATGGGCAGGATCAGGGTTGTGTACATGTTTTCTCCGTCGGACCTTAGTGGATGGCTGCACTTACTTTGATCTGCTGGTGTTGGTTTTTGTTTCTTTGTTGGCTGTAGTCGTCTGCTGCTGGTGGTTTTGTTGCAGCTGTTGGCTGTGTTGCTTCTGTGGCCGTGCCTAAGGGCCACGCCAAAGAGCCCTCTGGCGAGGCCCTCAGGCGTGGGCGCACCCTGCTGGGCCGCCGCTTTTAAAGTTGCTCCCACGGCCTCGATTGGGCAGGAGCCTCTGAGCAGGAGGATTTCCTGCTCAGGCGCTCTACCCCGATCGGGGGAGCTTCGACTACCGGCGGGTGGTGGCTGATCAGCGGGCTGCCTCTGCTTGCTGGGCCGCCGCTTTTAAAGTTGCTTCCACTGCCCCGATTGGGCAGGAACCTCTGAGTGGGAGGATTTCCCGCTCAGGCGCTCTACCCCGATCGGGGGAGCTTCGACTGCCGGCGGGTGGTGGCTGATCAGCGGGCTGCCTCTGCTTGCTGGGCCGCCGCTTTTAAAGTTGCTCCCACTGCCCCGATTGGGCAGGAACCTCTGAGTGGGAGGATTTCCCGCTCAGGCGCTCTACCCCGATCGGGGGAGCTTCGACTGCCACCGGGTGGTGGCTGATCAGCAGGACCTAGTGTCATGTAGCTATGGTTTGAGATATTCTTCTCTATGTGCTTCACTTTGCACTTCTCCACATTAAATTTTATCTGCCATCTGGATGCCCAATTTCCAAATCTCGCAAGATCTACCTGCAATTTCTCGTAGTCTGCTTGTGATATAACAACTTTGGATAGTTTAGCTTCGGTGGTGAGTAAATTGGAAACGCTGCTGAAAGAGAAAATAGTGAGGTTTCTGGAGTCCAGCGGATTACAGGATCCGAGGCAGCATGGATTCACCAGAGGCAGGCCTTGTCAGACAAATCTGATTGATTTCTTTGACTGGGTGACCAGGAAGTTGGACCGAGGGAGAGCCTTAGATGTGGTGTATTTAGATTTCAGTAAAGCCTTTGACACTGTTCCTCACAGGCGACTTATAAACAAACTGAGAACCCTAGGGATGGACCCTAAAGTTACTGCTTGGGTTAGAAATTGGTTGGGTGGGAGGCGACAAAGAGTACAAGTAAATGGAGCTCACTCTGAGGAGAAGGATGTTACCAGTGGTGTGGCCCAGGGAACTGTCCTTGGTCCGATTCTTTTTAACATCTTTGTTAGTGATATAGCGGAAGGGCTGTCGGGTGAGGTTTGCCTCTTTGCGGATGATACCAAAATCTGAAGTAGAGTAGACACCCAGGAAGGTGTAGATAACATGAGGAGGGATCTAGCTAAGCTTGAAGAATGGTCTAGAATTTGGCAGCTGGGATTTAATGTTAAAAAATGTAAGGTCATGCATTTGGGCTGCAGCAATCCAAGGGAGCAATATAGTATAGGGGGTGAAGTACTTTTGTCCACTAAAGAAGAGCGGGACCTAGGCGTGGTTGCATCTGATGATCTTAAAGTAGCTAAACAGGTAGAAAAGGCGACAGCAAAAGCTAGAAGGATGCTTGGGTGCATACGGAGAGGAATGGCTAGCAGAAAAAAGGAGGTGATAATGCCTCTGTATAAGTCTTTGGTGCGACCTCATTTGGAGTATAGTGTACAATTCTGGAGACCGCACCTTCAAAAGGATGTGAACAGGATGGAGTCAGTGCAGAGGGTGGCTACTAAAATGATTAGTGGTCTTCATTATAAAGCATATGAGAACAGACTGAAGAATCTTAATATGTACACCTTAGAGGAAAGGCGGGATAGAGGTGATATGATTGAGATGTTTAAATACCTCCGTGGCATAAATGTTCAGGGAGAGAGCCTCTTTCAATTGAAAGCAAGTTCTGCTACGAGGGGACATGGAATGAGGGTGAAGGGAGATAGATTCAGGAGTGATATGTGGAAATATTTCTTTACGGAAAGAGTAGTGGTTCCGTGGAATAGTCTCCCATTGGAGATGGTTGAGATGAGGACAGTAACTGAATTCAAAAAAGCATGGGACAAACACAGAGGATCTCTAAAGGTAAAAAGGGGACTGTTGTAGTTGTTGATATAGAAGGACAGACTAGATAGGCCATGTGGTCTTTATCTGTTATCATATTTCTATGTTTCTATATGGAATGTAGACTTCCCTTGGCTAAATCTATGTTGAGTTTGTTCCATTAAATCATGACTATGTTCACTAATTATGTTCTTATAAAAATTTCTACCATTTGGTTGGCATGAATATCCGGTTCACTAGCCTTTAGTTGCCCTGATTAATCCTGGAAATACTCTAAAAAATTGGCCAGGGGAAGTCTTATCTCACCAATCTGCTACATTTATTTGAAGCCCTGTGGATAAAGATGAACCAGCTGATATAATGTATCTGGATTTTCAGAAGAGATTTGACAATGTCCCGTATGAGACACTCCTGAGGAAATCAAGAACCCATGGGATAAGAGACAACGTCCTATTGTGGATTGGGAACTGGTTAAGAGATAGATAACAGAGTGGGGATAAATTGTCAATTTTCTCACTGACATTTACTCAGTCTATATTGGGGAAATTGAAATCACCCATTATTACTGTGTTGCTAAATTTAACTTCCTTAATTTCTCTTCTGTCTGCTCATGCTGGCCAGGCAGACGACAATACCCTCCCCCCCACCACTATTCTCTTTCCCTTCAAATATGGCATTTTTATCCTTAACGATTCCATTGTACATTTTGCTTCCTGCAGAACTTTTATCTTATTTGACTCAAAGCCCTCTTTAACATATAGCGCCCAGGGCTGGCCCAAGGGATTTTGCCACCCTAGGCAGAAACCCCAACCTCACCCTCCCCCCACCCCCAATGCCGATGCCCCCTCCCAGCTGCCACTGCCCCTCTTCAGCTGCCGCCGCCACTTTTGGAATTATTGCCGCTGTCTGCCTTTTCCTCCCCAAACGGAATAGGCGGCAGTTGGAGGAGCAGCAGCTGCCACCCATGTATGCTGCCACCCACCTGGGCCGGCCACCCTAGGCGGCCGCCCAGCTTGCCTAGTGAACGGGCCGGACACGATAACGCCACCCTGCCACCAATCTGATCCACCCTATCATCATGATTTAATTTGTACACTGCTATCACAGTGTCCCATTGTTTTTCCTCCTTCCACGATTTCTGAGATACCTGTTATATCTATCTCTTCATTCAGTGTTATACCTTCTAACTCTATCTTCTTTTTTAGACTTATGGCATTTGCATAGAAATATTTCTAAGTATGTTTTTGCTTGTATTTATAACCTGCTTAGCAGCTGATGAGGATAATTTGGAATCTTTCAACTCCGTCTACTCTGATTTTGGAGAAAACCGTTAACAATAGGGCAGTATGAGTCACCACACAGCCGTAAACATCCTTCAGTTCAACTACAAGCCACAGAGAAGTCAACACTGCCAAAATGACCCTGCCAATAAAACCTGTTCCTGAAACATGTTCTGCCTCGCCTGCAGTACTGCACATTCAGCCATGTCCACTCTTCTCAGAGTCTCGCGTTGCTCTGAGCTCAGTGAGACCTCAAAGTCCATGTTCAGTGCACCACCAAGTGCAACTTCTGGAGCAATCTGTTCCTGAACAGCTTTCACAGAGTCATTTGGGTAATTTTATAGCAGTGATGGAAAATTTTGTGACATTTACATGCATAAATCTTGTATTTTCAAGAACTTACATACGACGGTGAACACTAACATACTTTAGGGGGTTGCTATTTTGTAAGTACATGTGTCATGCCAATCGTGCATGCTTTCACTGTGGGTGTGTACAGGAGCGGAGCATGAGTGGGGTGCGGGCCAAGCACAAATTTCCTGCATAAATTATAAAATAATATAATTTACATGTGTTCTTAAAAAATCTAGGCACGGACATTTACACAAGCCATAGGGCTGGCATGCCTAGATTTAAAGGCCTTTTTACTAAAGGGTGCTAGGGTATTACACTGAATGAGTAAACAGCGCCAAAATTATGGCATGTTAGATGCAAAACTGCGTTAACTGTTGGGGGCATGGAAATCATTTCCCCGGCAGCTAATGCAGAGACCTGTCCCTTAGCACACGGCACATTAGGGCGGGTGCACTTAATGCCACTTATTGAGTTGGTGTTAGGCGATCTCACACTAATGCAGTTAGTGCATAGTATGAACCCCGCATTAACTGCACAGAGCACATCACGTCCATTCTCCTCTCCTACCCCACCCACTTGCTACCCTAATGCGAATTAGACAGCATGGGAATCGTCCCGCACTGTCACAGTCCTGCGCTACCTGGCAACGCATATCCTAACACACAGCACACACCAGAACACGTGTTGTCAGCTAATACCTTTTAGTAAAAGACCTCCTTAATGTGTGTTTTTGACCACTTACGCCCCTATTTTATAAAGTAACATATGTACATGCTTGACTTTACAAAAAGGCACTAGTGACACACAGAAAAATGTGTGTTAACTATGCAGGAGTTGTTAAAGTTATTCTTTCAGATCTCTGTTGGATCAGGGCAGGGAAAGGCCCAACTGCAGCAGGGTAAGTTTGAGTTTGCATTTATCCATGAGAGGCAAGTGCAGCACCTCAGAACAAGAAAAATATTTGGAGCTTGGAGCGCACCAAACTGCTTCTGCTCTTAATAGCCATCTTGGCCCCTACCTGAATACATTTAATGGATAGCATCGAATATCACCATTATCTGGTTGACATTTTGTAGAGCCTCTGAAATGCAACCTGGCTCTTGTTGTCTTACTGAAATAAATTATGGCCAGACTTTGAGATGTTCTGCCAAAAATATCCATTCAATAGCCCCAAATTTTTAAATGAAAAGATTTATCTGGTTAAGTCCTAAAGTTAACTGGATAGATCTTCTGAATATTCAACACTTTATTTATTGGAGCAGCACCTTAAGGTATAAAGACCTCTTATTTGAATAAGTGAGATACTGACCTTTTTGGGCCTAAAAGCAAGTGCTTCCGTTCTGTTTGTAGGAACCACTGGAACTGTAATGAGTTTGCCTGGCCTTGGTAGATCTCCAGGAACAAGCAGGAATGTAGTCTTCACATATGGGTTATGTCTGTACCGACAGAGCCCATGCAGGAACGCTCCCCAGCATCCAATAGGAAAGCTTTTGGGAACATCCCACTGCGTAGCTGCCTTCCCCGCCTTCTCAACTCTCCCACCTCAGCTCTTCATTTTCTGTTGTGCCAGCAGGAAGCAAATTCTGCCACCACAGAAAATTCTTTTAATTACTTTTCTGTGGTTAGCGTCTGCCTTTTTTTTTATGCCGGAACTGTCTCTCGTTGTCGGTTCTCTGATTCTTCCTTTCTGTTAAAAAAAAAAAAAAGAAGAAACTTTTCTTCAGATGCATTGATGCCATTTTGGGCATTAAGCCCACCATACTGTCTATTGATGCTATGGAAAAACCATCTAGTGGTTTTAAAAAATGTTCTAAATGTGGCAGTACCATCTCAGCTACTGACACCCACGACTGGTGTTTAAAATGCCTCTGACCCAACCACCAGCCATTAGAATGTCCTCTTTGTAAAAAGATGACAGAGAGAGGCCTGCAGAACCGGGCCACAAAGTTTGGAGATCTCTTTGCCTCGGATGCGGTTTCTTTAGCATCAGTGTCATCGAGGGCATTATCTTCCTCTCAGGAATCTCAGGTATTGAAGCACAAGTCTTCTTCAAAGACAGATCATCCCTCCAAGGGTAGATCTCTTTCAATGCCTCGAGATTTCTTGAGCGTTGCTCTGGCGGTAGATCAGCCAGCCATACAGCCCCGGCGGGAGGACCTGTCCTCCAAAGCCATCGAGGGGGCTCCAGGATGCTCCCGAGGCCTCCACCTCAGGAGAGCTCCTGGTGCCATGCTCTGGGACAATCATGCAAATCCCCATTACCGATACCCAAGCATCGGCGAGCTCCACAGATCAGCGTATCCTGGCCATCTAGCGGAGCTTGGCAGCTCTGTTGGCAACTTCGGTTCTGATCAAAGCATTATCGATGGTACCGCCTACTCCGGTACCATCAACGGTACCGATGCAAACTGCTACGGGATACATGCCGCTGGGTTCACTGCCACCCATGCCTGCCCTTGAGTCCATTCTTGGTACCGAGGCCTCATCCAAGCAGATCTCCCGACCCGATACCGACATCAACAGATATTGGCACCTAGCAGAGCAGGAGCACCGGACCTGCCAGTTCTTCCAGTCCTCCGAATCAGAGGCCTCCAATGATGAGTCACTCGATGCCCAAGGACTGCGAAGTCTACCGGCGGAGCCCTGTCCTTCACTGGAATGGTGCATGTCCCCTCCTGCCTGAGGATATGTCTTTCCAAGAGTTTATTATAGACCTAGCTAGGGGTCTCTCCATAACAGTAACATCTGAGAAAGAGCCTAAGGCTGAGGAATTGGAGATCCTGCAATACCCAACAGCTCCTAAGGAGGTGGCCACCGTTCTGGTACACTGCATGCTCCATGATCTCATGCTTCAGATGTGGGAGACTCCCCTCATGATGTCACCCCATACTCGACGCCTCGATACCATGTACCAAGTACCGGAATGTCCCGGCTTCCAAAAGACACAATTTCCCCACCATTCGATGATGGTGGAATCAGCAATGCATCGAATTAAGAGTTCTAAGACACATTCTTCTAATCCTCCGAATAGAGAATCGAGAACCCTTGATGCGTTTGGGCGTCAATGTTTCTAGGCTTCCATGCTTTCGATGTTTCTAGGCTTCCATGCTTTCATCTAGGATTAACTCCTATATACTCTACATGGGTATGTTTCTCCAGGAGGTCACCAGGGACCTTGAGGCCATGGCCCCTCTTCTCCAAGATAAGAGGGGTGATTATCTTGCTCCAGTTAAGTATGCCCAGAATGTCTCGAAGTTTGTCAACAGGGCAACCTTCTATGCATTTGAGTGCACTAGCAGAGCCACGTCAATCTGCATCGGTGCACACAGGATTACATTGCTACAAGCCTCAGATCTTGAGCAGTGGGCTCAAGATAAACTGGGCAACATACCCTGCATATGCGAGAATCTTTTTGGCAAGGACTGGTTTCTCAGTTGGAGTCAGAGAATACCACTTTGAATAGGCTGTCTAGGGCTACCGTCAATCCTGCTAGGAAAAATTTAGCTGCAAAGAAAATCTTCTTTAATAAGAAAAATAAGTTCTACTTTTCTGCCTCTCAGTACCAGGCTCAGGGTCCTCAAAAGAGGCAACAGCCTCTCAAACAGCAGAAGAAGCCATAGGTACTTAAGGCTCAACCAGCTCCACAGCCACAGTTTGCGCCTGGTTTTTTACTTTTTCCTAGAGAACATACCCACCCTGCCTCTGGAGGACCCCCATTCCCTCCACATAGCAGGCAGATTCTGTCATTATGCCCACAGGTAGCATCTCATCACCTCAGAGCAGTGGATACTAACCATAGTGAAGGAGGGGTACAGACTTCATTTCCAAACTCTGCCCCCTCCACCCTAGTAGGGGAATATCATACTCAGACCGCTCTCCTACTGCAGGTGGTGTCTTCTCTTCTATCACAGGGTGCCACAGAGGAGGTCCCCACACCTCAGCAGGGGAATGGGCTTCTACTCTCTCCATACTTTTTCATACCAAAAAAGAGTGGAGGGTAAAGGCCCATCCTGGACATCTGAAACCTAAACAAGTTTCTGATCCACGAGAAGTTCAAGATGGTCTCTCTAGGGATCCTTCTTCCCTACCTCCAGAATCAGGACTGGCTCTGTTCTCTAGATCTAAAGGAAGCATACACATATATCCTCATCCATCCAGGACACAGGAAATATCTATGCTTCATTATTATTATTATTACTTTTTCTATACCGCGCTCTTTGGTATCAGCTTGGTTTACAAATAACATCAGTTGTGTTCAGACACGGTAAACACCCGTGCTGGACTTACAGAAAACAAGGATATTCAACTTGGATTAACTGGGGAAACTATATACATGCTCTGGGTTAAAGGTATTTTACAGCTTTTAGGTAGTTATATACATATTCAAGTTGGGGTTTGAGTGTGCTATCATGGCACACAGGGTGTGTATGTATAGTAGGAAGATTGGTGTGTATGTCTTGGTGACTGCAGTTAGGTGGTTGCTGTGTGATACCATAATGCTGTAGGAAGAGGTGATGTTTCAGTGCCTTCCTGAACTGTGTAAGGTCTGTAATTGCTCGAATGTCAGGCGGTAGTGCATTCCAGTACGACGGGGCATAGAACATGAAGGACCTCTTTCTTGTTGCTTGCAGGGATTTTGTAATCATGCTAGGGATACATAGGGTATTGGCTGAGACCGATCTTCTAGTTCTATTTGGGGGAGTGGGAAGAATGAGATCTGAGATGGACGTGGAGGTGAGTCTGTTGATAGCCTTGAAGGTTATTAGTAGAATCTTGAAGATGAGTCTAAAGTATATTGGAAGCCAGTGTAAATGCTTCAAGATTGGTGTTATGTGCTCCCTCATGGTAGCACCGTGTAGTGTTCTGGCTGCAGCATTCATAGCCAGCTGGAGTGGGTACAGAGTGTTTTTCGGTAGACCCTGTAGGATGGCGTTGGCGAAGTCGAAGTGGGGGAGGACTAAGGCCTGGAAGATTGTCCTAAAGTCGTCTGGTTCCAGGAGGGGGCACAGGTGACAGATTGTCCGGATCTTGAAGTATACTGCCTTGATGGTGTTGCCTATATGTGTTTTCATATCCAACTGTTGATCTAGTGTTACGCACAAGTAGCGGATTGTGTGCTTGCTTTGGAGTTCAGCGCCTCTTACTTTTAGTGTTGCTGGCGGAGCAAATGACTGGTCCCTGGTAATGAATATTGAATTTGCTGTTGGATGAGTTTTTCGATTATCTTGCCAATAGTGGGATGCTTGCAATTGGCCTATAAGAGTCAACCTTCTGGGTGTCCAGTTTGCAGCTTTTTAGGAGTGGTCTGATGGACGTTTGCTTTAGACATTGTGGGAATTCTCCTGTAGCAAAGGAGAGTTTGATGAGTTTGGCTAAGAATGGGCTAAATTCCTTGCGCAGTGTCTTTATCCAAAACGCCGGGCAGGGATCATTTGGTGCTGTGGTGGTGTTGATTGCGTTGATAGTGTCTTCAACGTTCTTTGCTGATGGTATTGAGAAGGTGGATAGAGGTGATGGGAGCAGTGGGCTTTCTGCAGGGTTAGATGATGCCGTTTTGCCAGTCTTAATTATCTTAGACTGTAAGTAGTCCGCGTATTCTTGTGGATCCGGTATGCATCGTTGTATAGGGGAAGGTTCCTTTGTAAGGGTCCTTGCTAGGTTGAATAGATCCTTCGGTTTGTTTAGAGAGCACTGTAGTATCTCCGCGTGATATCGTCTCATTGTCTCAGCTACTTTCGCACGATGCTTCTTCAGGTGTGAGGTGTGTCAAGATCGTCGGTGGTACGTGAGTGACGCCATCTTCTTTCAAGTTTCCTTAGGTGATTGAGGGATATCCGTAGATCGAGAGAGTACCATGGGGATGTCTTTTTTTTTTCTTGGGGTTACATCATCATTTGGTTTGTTAGCAATGAAGTATAGGCTCTTGTTCCAAGCGGAGAGCATTTCCTCGAGCTTGGTCTCTGTAATGTCGAATAGGGGTAAGGTTTTGTTAAGTATCTCTTCCTTGTTGAAGTGACGGAATCTTGCTTTCGGGCAGGCATCGGTAGTGGACTGACATCTTGCTTGAGTCTGCTGGATGGGCAGCCGGAGTTTTATTAGGCTATGGTCAGACCATGGGACTGACAATAGGGAGATGTCCAGTGGATAATTCTGGCTTGTAGCCGACTGTGGGGCGAAAATCAAGTCTAGCTTGTTTCCTTTTGTGTGAGTGGGCTCGTTGATCACTTGATCATATCCCAGCTGGCTGAAGGCATTCAAGAGGGAGCTGGCGTGATCATCTGGGAGGGCTGGGAGGTTAAAATCTCCCATGAGCCAGTTTGGTGTATGTGGTCTCTTGGTGTTGCAGGCCAGGTCGATTAATGTTGAGAAGTCGTCAGGAGTATTTGATGGAGCTCTGTAAATTAAGTTGATGGAGATGTGCTTATTTGCTAGAGTGATGAAGTCGAGATGCGTAGTACTGTTGGCCTCCGTCTGTTGGAATTGTAGGTCGGTTCTCGTGAGTGCAAGAGTTCCTCCCCCCTGCGATTGGTTCTGTGGCAGGTGTGGATTGAGAAGTTGGGTGGTGTAAGTTGGTTCAAAATGACTGTGTCTGTGTCTGTGAGCCATGTCTCCGTGATCAATAGGATGTCTAGATTGTAGATGGATATTAGGTCGGAAATGATTGGTCCTTTCTTCCGGACTGAGCGTGCGTTGATGAGGGCGCAGTTCAGGTAGTTGGGTTGAGGGCTTTTTCAGGCAGGGATTTCTTGGAATACTGAAGTGATATGTAGAGTAGGTGTGGGCTGTTGTTGTGTTTGTGTTCTGACTCGAAATGTCGAGATGTGTCTGCCCATCTTCTGCTGGGGCCCCTTAGGATTGGTATTGGGTTTCCAGTGGCAGTGAGAGTGAGTGCAGTATGGAGTAGGGTATAGAGGAGGTAAAAGCATGCTGTTACAGTTAGGGAGGGTGCCATTCCTGGGGGCTTGTTTTGCAGGGTCCTGTGGTTGAAACACGGCAGGAGTTGTGTGATTGGGTGGGTATTGCTCTGGTGGATGTCCTTGCTTAGGGTGGCTGTCAGCTGTTGTGTGTCACTAAGTATGCAGGTATGAGGCTGTTTAGTATATTATAGTACGCTGCTTTGAGGTTCGCACTTGTGGCACTTCTAGAACAGCTCCACGGCAAATCGAGAGTAATATGGTAGTGGTTCTGCGGCAGTTCTATGGTGGGTTAAGGAGTGGTGTAAGTAGAGTTAGCTTTCATACATTTCAGGTGCGGATCTATAACAGTTCAGTGGTAGATCAGAAGTGATGTGAGTAGATGTATCTCTCAAGCAAATTCAATTCTAATACATTGGCTATCAGATCTAATGATTCATCTAGCAGTTCCAGCTAATACATATCTTAGCGCTCATACGTTGTTGCATTCCTGTGACAGCGGTAGTTGTTCTCGTTGCTGTCCAGTCTTCCCGCCTCGTTTTGGATGGTGTCGATGTGAGGGCCTCCGCCTAAGGGCCACGCCAAAGGGCCCTCTGGCGAGGTCCTCAGGCGCGGGCCTGCCAGGCGCAGGTGCGCCCGAAGGCGCTGCCTTTTAATTGTCCCGGGCTGCCCCGATTGGGCAGCTTACTTCCTGGAGGTGGCCGCGTTGCTCCGGCGTGCTCGATCTCCTTCAGGGAGAGCAGATGGGACACCGGAGTGAAGAGGGGGCAGAGAGAACGATGCGCCTGATGGCGCTGCCTTTTCATTGTCCCGGGCTGCCCCCGATTGGGCAGCTTACTTCCTGGAAGTGGCCGTGTTGCTCCGGCGTGCTTGATCCCCTTCAGGAAGAGCAGATGGGATGCCGGAGTGAAGAGGGTGCAGAGAGAATGATGCGCCCGATGGCGCTGCCTTTCAATTGTCCCGGGCTGCTCCGATTGGGCAGCTTACTTCCTGGAGGTGGCCGCGTTGCTCCAGCATGCTCGATCCCCTTCAGGTAGAGTAGATGGGACGCTGGAGTGAAGAGGGGGCAGAGAGAACGATGCGCTCGATGGCGCTGCCTTTTAATTGTCCCGGGCTGCCCCGATTGGGCAGCTTACTTCCTGGAGGTGGCCGCGTTGCTCCAGTGTGCTCGATCCCCTTCAGGGAGAGCAGATGGGACGCCGGAGTGAAGAGGGGGCTCGTCTACATATGCGCACATCCTAATGGACTCTTGCCTCCCAATGGATGCAGGCCTCAGGCCATTTCAGGGACTGCTCCTCTCACCACATCCCTCCAATGGTGGTGTTCCCCAGAAAATCTCCTTGTCAAGTCACCTTTTTAGATGCCTCCTAACAATGGATGCCTCCAAATTGGGGTAGGGAGCTCATTTGGTCACACTCTACACACCAGGCCTCTGGACAAAACAGGAGTCGCAGCTTCAGATCAGTCTACTGGAGCTTTGTGCTATCTCCCTCAGAGTGTTTCACCATCACCTAGGATCCCACAGGGTCCTGGTTCAGACGGACAATCAAGTGGCCATGTTCTATGTGACCAAGCAGGGTGGAATATGCTCTTAGCCCCTCTGCAAAGAGGCCCTTCATCTCTGGTTCTTCACAATAACTCATCAAATACACCTCCAAGCAGTGTATCTCCCAGGGGAGCAAAATGTCTTGGCAGACAAATTGAGTCGAATCCTTCCCTACAAATGGTCTCTCCATCCGGACACAACCTCCTACATCTTTCAGACCTGGGAGACTCCAGACATAGATGCCACTCCACAGAATGCCAAACTCCCATGCTTCTGCTCCAGGACTCCCATGTCCAACAACCAGGAGGTGGATGCTTTTCACCTCCACTGGAGTTGAGGTCACCTGTATGCCTTCCCTCCCATTCCCCTCATCCCCAAGACGCTTTTCAAGCTTCAAGTGGACAGGGGCTTCATGATCCTCATAGCCCCGCTCTGGCCACATCAACTGTGGTTTCCTCTCCTATTACGTCTGTCTCAGACTCAACCTCTATGACTTGGATCTGCACCCAATCTCCTCTCCCAGGACAAAGGGACACTGCTCTATCCCAATCAGCAGTCCCTCCATTTTACAGCTTGGCTGCTGAAAGCATAGCATTACAAGACCTTAACCTTACACAAGATGTAAAGGAGATCCTGTTAGCTTCCAGGAAACCATCCACCAGACGTTCATACGCTTTCAGTTGGCATAGGCTCTCTATCTGGTGTTCCCAAAAGGATCTCAACCCCTTCTCTGCTCCTGTGGAGGCACTACTTCAATACCTCCTCCACCTCTCCTCATCTGGTCTCAAGACCAACTTGGTGAGGGTTCACCTAAGCGCGATTGCTGCCTCCCATCATCCCTTGGAGGGGCAGCCCATCTCCTCACAACCACTAATAGCATGCTTTATGAGAGGTCTTTTGCTAACCAAGCCTCCCATCAAACCAACTCTGTAGTTCTAGCGCAGCTTCTAAAGCCGCCCTTGAATCCTTGGCTGTGACCTCATTGAAATATTTTTTATGGAAAGTCATCTTCCTTATTGCTCTCACTTCAGCTAGGCGCATCAGTGAGCTACAGGCTTTGGTGGCAGACCCATCCTACACCCGGTTCCATCATGACAGGGTTGTCCTTAGGACTCATGTGCATTTTATGCCAAAGGTGGTGTCTCCCTTCCATTTGAATCAGTCAGTTTACTTTCCTGTTTTCTTTCTTAGACCTCATGTGTCTAGAGTAGAAGCAACCCTACATACGCTTGACTGCAAGCATGCCTCGGCTTTTAATCTCCAGAGGACTCGAGATCACCATAAAACCTCACAGTTGTTTATTTCCTTTGATCCTAGTCACTTGGGTATGCCAGTATCTAAACGTACCTTCTCCAAATGGATAGCAGATTGCATCTCATTTGCTTATGATAAAGCAGGACTCTCATTAGAGGGACACGCTACTGCTTATAACGTTCGTGCCAATACACCTCTTTCAGGCTTAGGGGCAACTCATGTCCTCCATCCCAGACATTAACGATACCAGACATCTATGTAGAACTCATGACCTCTGAAACGTACCCCAAGACAAATCTTCACTGATTCTGAGGTCATTTCTCTGGCATCTGGGAGCTAGGGAGTCCCATATGTGAAGACAACATTCCTGCTTGTTCCTGGAGTTAGCATAGTTACTCACCTCTAACAGGTGATCTCCGAGAACAACAGGAATTTAGTCTTCACAACCCACCCTCCTCCCCTAGGAGTTCTAGATTTTCTTTTACTCTCCTTTTCTTTCAGCTACATACTCAACTGAGGTGGGAGATTTGGGAAGATGGGAAGGCAGCTACGCAGGCGCAGTGGGATGCTCCCAAAGCCTTTCCTATTGGATGCTGGGGAGTGTTCCTGTGTGGGCTCCATTGGTACAGGCGTCAACCTTATTTGAAGACTAAGGAGCTTGTTTACAAAGCCGCGGTAGCGGTTTCCGATCATTGAAATCAATGGGGCCGCGGCTCCGATAATGATTGGAAACCGCTACCGCGGCTTTGTAAACAAGCCCCTAAATTCTTGCTGTTCCCGGAGATCACCTGTTACAGGTGAGTAGCTACGCTTTCTCAAATGTGGAAAAAGGGTTAAATCTTGCAACACAGAGATGCGAGGAAGCAGAAACAATTTCAGAGAGCCATCATTTGTGCTGCTTGGAATTTTGTTTCTTGAACTTTAACCTCATTCTCTCCCTGCAGATGTTAAGGATTTGTAGTTAACTCCTGGAGCTGAAAGACCCTACAGTGTGCCTCATGAGTGTTTCATGTGTTATTTTAAAGTACTATCAAGCAGAACCTGCCAGCTACATCAGCATCATAGTCTGCATTCTGTCTAGTCTGAACTGGAAATTTTTAATATGCTCTTTTGTATGCTAAGCTGCCAGTGTTTCTGCTGACAAACATACAGTATGTTGCTGAGCTTGGCACTGTTCGTGTGAAATTGTTTCAATAACTTCTACACCATCATGTTACATTATATTATCAAGCAACTCAACAGAATGTTTTTTAATGATTATATTTTGACATTTAATTTTATTTATTTTTATTTATTTATTTAGACAGTTTTGTATACCGCCTTATCCTTCAATCAAAGCGGTCACAACACAATTAGGGGATACATTTAACACAAGGGGATATGAGACACGTACACAAATACTTACAGGGAACATGGGCAGTGGAGGGTTACGTGGCTTGCCCAAGACCACAAGGAGCATCTGTGGAACTAGAAACCCCAGTCCTTCCGGCCCAAGGTTGCTGTCCTCTAGTGGGATTTGAACCCCCGACCTTCCGGCCTGAAGTACCTTGCCCCAACCACTAGGCTAGGAGTATGAGTAAAGAGATTTAAAAGGCATGTTAGGATTATATATGTTTACCTTCTCCAAAGATGGGGAAACTAGAACCAGAATACATGCAATGAAGCGGAAAGTTGGTAAATTTAAAAGCGACATCAGGAAATATTTTTCACAGTATAGCAGGGTGGATGCTTGACGTACCCTCCCTATGGAGGTGACAGAATTCTAAAAAGGCACAGGATAGCACATCACTCAAGACAAAAATTAAATGAATTTCACACTTCAAAAAAGCATGTAGGGGGTAGCCTGCATGGAGCGGCAGTTACAACCCTAAAGAAAAGGGGGGGGGGTAAACTGCATGGAGTTGCCATTACAGCTCTGACAACCTCACTGGGAAGACTGGATGGACGATGCTGTTCTTTATCTGCTGTCATTTATAATGTTATGAAGAATCCTGCATCAACACAATAAAGTACATAGCACGCCCAGCAATGCATCTTTTAATGGCAAACTAATGAAGTTATGGTCATTTTGGTACAAGGTGTCAGTAAATTAAAATTAACCTTCTTTAAACTATGAGTAGATAATTATTTGTTCATAGTGAGTGAGAGTAAGATAAAAATGTTTCTCTGAAGACATATTGAATCACTAATTACACTGATAAATGACATCACCCATGGCATCGACTATCTTTTGTTTTTATTGCAAGCAACAGATGGGATTTGTGCCTCATGGGTGATATTACTTCATTTATGCGATTCCAGAGAAAGTTTAGTTTTGTTTCTTTAATGTGGGCATTTTCTCCAAATAGGTAGTTTTGCACATACCTTGACAATAGTGAACCTCACTTCTAAGCCAGGGGACGTGTAGTATGATCTCCATCTCAAATTTACTGCTAATGCTCAGCGTAGTAATTGTATTGTGCCAACGAGACCCTCCTTATGGATTTCATAAGATGCAACATTTGTCAAGGTGTGCTTGGAAAGTCCTCTTAATCTCAAGCCTGTGGCACCCAACACAGTGGGAAAAATCTCTATCTTTCTGCCACATTTTCTTGGTTTTCGACTGCATTTATTGGTACTTGAGGATCTTCTTCCTCTCAGTGCGGTTCATAGAAGAGTCACTTGGCACCGACACCTCTATGATCAATACCTATCTGGTATTTTTCTCCTTTGCCACTACGTCCGGTTTCCTTGCATCCAGCTTTTTATCGGTCGGAATGAGTGTGTTCCAGGTGATCATAACCTCTTCATGCTCCATAATTCTCTTAGGGCCATGGTCCCAGTGCTTTTCAAGTACAGAGTTTCCAGTGTACGAGGTGTCATCTTGTGCCTTTCTGTACAGACATTTTCTGCCATCAGACCTTTGCAGCCAGCTGTGAGATGAGTGGACGAGTGGCCTAGTGGTTGGGGCAAGGTACTTCAGGCCGGAAGGTCGGGGGTTCAAATCCCACTAGAGGACAGCAACCTTGGGCCGGAAGGACTGGGGTTTCTAGTCCCACAGGTGCTCCTTGTGGTCTTGGGCAAGCCACTTAACCCTCCATAGCCCATGTTCCCTGTAAAATAGTTATCTCCAAGTTATAATGCCCTGTTCAATGTAATTTCAGTTTGTTCAATGTAAACCGCACTGATGTAGAATAGCGTGGTATATAAGAGAATATAATAAATAAATAAATAATAAATAAATAACTGTTTCCAGCTCCTAATGATAGAATTTACATACGTCTGTTTGCCAGTTTTTTAAATGCTTGCTGTAAACCATTTAGTCTGTAATCAACTGTCCTGGGCTGCAACTATCAATCTTTCATCCTTCAGTCTCAGTTCACCTCTCCTTAACCATTCATGTATCTGGTCTTGATTGACCAATGGTTCCTGGAATAACACCTTGTATTTTCTACTTTATTTGTGCATTTGCCACTTGTTTTTCCTTGTCTGCTGATTTAATTCTTTGAAGAGTTTTTTTCTGTTTTGCAAATTCTTTTGCTTCCTTCCCTGTGCGTGTTGGTAGATTCTCATTCATTCCTTCTATTCGATTGATTGCCTGTCCAAATTTGAAGATGGAGACAGACTCTGGGTGTTTACTTTCATATTTCAGCACTTTTTGCACATTTGGATCTGTCACAATTGTTATGTAGGCCTGAAGGCCTACTGTATGATAGTTTATGGTTTAATAAAACTTTATATCGTCTTAAAAATGCAAAGTAGGTTAAAAATATGAGTCAAACGGGGGGAGGCGCTTAGTTAAGATGGCGGTAACCAACTAGCCGGTAGCAGCACTTTTTCTTTTTGGTTTGCTCTATGGGCAAAAAGCGTAAGGGGAAAGGTGGGTTGGTACCCTCCCAGCCCTCCTTGACCTCTACACCGGCTTCTTCAGGTCCTATCGATTCCTTCGTGGTTCGTGCTGCCCGGGACCCGATTAAGGGGGACGAACGCCGAGCTGCATCCGTGTCGGAGTTGGGTGACTCGGCGGGAGCTTCGGCTACATCTATCTCCCCCTTGAGTCCGGCTCCGAAAGTCTCCCGACAGCTCTTACCTGAAGATTTCCTGGAGTTGGATCTCCTTGTGCCTAAGGGAGACGTGCCCGGCTCGAGAGGGTCAGGTGTGGTGGAGTGCCAACAGCGGGAGAGTGTTGCCATTGAGCAGCATAGCCCAGTTTCGGGCTCGGAGCCGTTGAGGGTGGACAGCACAGGTCGAGTGCAGCCTGTGCCGACTGGAGGCCGAACGCCAGCGCACATGGATTTTTCTGCGGCTTCTGCGGTTCCGGGTATGTTCTCCTTGCAGCGCCCTGAGAACTTTACTTTAGAAACTATTTGGCAGGCGATATTATCGTTGGGAGAAGCTTTGGTGCCGAAAATTTCAGCGTTGGAAGGGAAGGTGGCGAAATCAGCTGTATTGGTGGAGGAGTTGGAACAACGGGTGGGGGAAGTTCGTTCTGAGGAGGTGGAGAACCGGAGAAGAATTTCTGAATTAGTGGATCAATCTGAGGCGTTCAGAAGGAACTTTTCGTCAGTGCAAGTGAAATTGGAACATTTAGAAAATGCCTCTAGGGCTAATAATTTAAGAGTGATCAACTTTCCTAAATCATTTACTGTTTCTCCTAGAGATATGTTTCGGCAGTATTTAGTGGAGGTGTTGGGTGTTTCCTCGGAATTGATACCACCTTTGGTAAAAGTTTATTATTTGCCTAAAGCTAAATTACTGCCAAACTTGTCTCGGGAACAGGGGGATGTATTAAATGTCTCTGAATTATTAGAACAGTCTGATTCAGAGATCCCTGTTCCCTCCACATTGTTAGTCACCTTCGCATTGTATTCTGATAGAGAATGGTTACTAAAGCTTTTCTTTAGAAAACGTAATTTATTGTTTAAGGGTTTGATGATCCGTATGTATCCAGACTTAGCGAGAGAAACCCAGAAACGCCGAAGGGAATTTCTTCTTTTGCGTCCTGGAGTTGTTCAGTTAGGGGGGCTTTTCTTTTTGAAGCATCCATGTAAATGTTTGGTAAAATACCATTCTGTTTCTTATATTTTTTATGATCCCCCACAACTGATTGCTTTCATTAGTGCTAGAAGTTCTGAGGCCCCAATTGTGGATCCACCTGAGCTCATTTGAATTTTTCAATCGGGTTGCTTGTCTACCGTTTAATTTGTATTTTTTTTTTGTTAAAATAGTTAATAGTTTTCTTCCCCCCAATTTGTGGGCTAGGGTGAGCAGACACTTTGTATAATGTGAAATTGCCTTTTTAATGTATCTTGTATTTTTTTTCTTGTGTTTCTGCTCTATTTCTGACAAGAATAGTTTGTAACTTTCTTGGTTTAATTTTGAAAATTTCATAAATAAAAAAAAAATTAAATTAAAAAAAAAAAGCAAAGTAGTTTACAATATAAAAACAACTAAAAGAGAGAAAAGAACTCTCTTAAATAGGATAGTAGAAATAGGAAGTAAAGTTAAGAGCAAGGTAAACAAGAAAAAAGACAGACACAGAGGCATGCCAACTGCCACTGCCGCTGCCACCCTACAGCTGATCACCAAAGACAATAGAAAAAAAGATGAGTTTTAAGGGCAGCCCAAAATTTCTTATAAGAGAGTTTGACTCGGATGACTGACTGGGGGAAGGTTGTTCCATAGAAAGGGTGCTGTAAAGTAGAAACCTGATGATCAGGTAGCTTCCAAATGGGTATGTGAAACCGGCAGAAGAGAGAATTTGTTATGGATGGATCTAAGGGGCTGCCTAGGAGTGTGAGAGAGAGTGAGGGAAGCCTGATAGGCAATGATGGATATACGTATGGTGGGCTTTATGTGCAAGGACTAGGTTCTTAAACTGGATGCAAAAAAAAAACATTGCCAATAGAATTTGATTAACAAAAGAGAAACATGATCATGTTTTTGATCATAGGCCAGAATTCTTACTGTTCTATTCTGGTCTGAAGATGCTTAAGGGGATAGAGTGGAAGGCCTGAATAAATGATGTTACAGTAATCTTCTTGTGAAGTAATTAATGCATATGTTAAGGTATAGACAGCAGGGGTTTCCAGAAAAGCACAGAGGACTAGAAGTTGACTGAGAGGAGGGAACGTAGACTTGAGATGGATGGGTTGAACAGATGAATCCATAGTCCATGTTGCAGTGATCTTAAAAGGATTTAATTAGAGTTTATCTCTTCTAACCAGAATGAAATTTTATCAAGACAGTTTAATAAGGCCAAGTTTGGGTATGTATAGCTAGGGTATGGAATGAGCAAAATATCATCAACAGAGAAGATGACAGAAATGCATGAGTCTTGGATTAGCACAGCAAAAGGACTAAAATAGATGTTAAGGAAAAGCACTGCGGGGACTAAACTTTGAGGGACACCACATATTATCTTGTGCTGTTTAGAGGTATGTGAACCAGAGGATACTGTAAAATTGCAATCTGTGAGAAATGAGGAGAACCATGACAGTACAGTACCTTGCAATCCAAAATGCAATGTTTTTGCCTAAGAAGCTAGGGAGCTCACTAATAATGTGATCAGAACTGTCTCGTGCTCTGATTACAGCATAATCCTGATTGTTATGGATGCAGGATATTGGTATTTTCCACATGATTCCAGAGTTGAGAAAACACAATTGTCTCAGTGAGTTTGGCAATAAATGGAAGATTACATATAGGATAATAATGAGCCAAGGTGGTTGGGTTAAGAGAGGGTTTCCCAGGCAAAACCAGAATGCTGGCATCACATTCTACAAAGGCTTCCAAAATATTTAAGTTATTGGCTCAAAATTCAGCTAAGTAACTAACTCTGTGGCCAGTGCACTAAAGTGACTCTTTTCTTATGCAAATTTGCTATGTATATAAATGAACTTCAAATCAAAATTGCACACAACACTTTGCTACAGGGCTAGCAGGAAAGAATAACTACATCTCAATGAGATGTGGTTATTTTTCTTGCAAATTAATGAGATATGTATGCTGCACTGTTTTGCATCATAGTAGCTATTCAAGAAAATTTGTAAACTTGCAAAGTGATTTAGCAAAAGAGGGCTTCAGATGAATAAAATACACAAAATGCCAAATAAATTAAATGGACACACAAACATTAGAAAATGATTTTCTGTTTATAAAGTAAACCAAAAATGGCTATCGTAATGTAATATGCAAAGTTATGCAAATATGCTCTCCCCCATTAGCCCGCTTAAAGGACATTTTTTTATAATGCGGCCTGACACTGAAATAAGTTTAACACTTCTAGTCTGTGGTATTGCAACAGGCAAGAAAATGAACAGACTGTATGAAACCTGCAATCTTTAACTGCTGTCAACTTCTCAGTGTCTGTTTAAATACAAAATATTTAAAATGTACCACGTAAACGGAAGATTCTGTAAATATTTTTTGCTCTGCTTAACTAACCAACAGATCGGTATTTTAGTCGGTGTTGTAACAAAATATAACAGGTATTGGCTTATTCTCTCTTCCTTCCCCAGACATTTTTTCTAACACAAAATATGCTGGCATGTCTCTCCAGTTATATATCTTTCCAACATGGTAAGCATAAAGGACAGTTATACTCAGTCTGCTAATAGATTTTACTAATATTTTGCCAACTCTTTCTTCTTGAACCCATCCTTATAATACTGATGATTTTGCTAATTCATTTATATGTCATTTCTACATAACACCAAGTAGGGACGGGCAGTGCCAAGGCTATTGCATGCTATATCCAACACCACTCCTCGGACAACATGCTTTTAAATTTTAAACTTTACTTTGAATGTAGATATCTGCCCGCTCTGCCTGCAGGGAAAAGAATGTATTGTTGGTTCTTTGAGTCTGGCCGTCAGGATCTACTGTTTTGATTGTTCTACTGCTCTTCTTTGCTATCCCGCAGAAGCTGCTGCCTTAGGCAACCACCTATCCTTGGCTAGCGGTTGGTCGGTCCTGATAGGGGGTAAAATGGGCATAATATTTTTTTTGTCAAGGCACTCAAAAAAAAAAAGTTCTTAATAGAGTACTATATTATATGTTCATTTGATTAAATATCTTGTATATGACAATTCTTTCAATGTATATTCACAAAATAGAATCATTCATATTTATTTTATTTATAGCTGCCTCCTGTCTACCTGTATAAGGTGCAAACATGAATATCAGAGGATTGCAGATCGAATAGTGTCCAATGATTCATCAAATCACACTTTTCTGCGTTTAATCTAACTTTGGAAACTAATTGGACTCAAGAAGATGGAAGGGGGAAAGGAGGCAATACCAGGGGAGTGCTTCAGATCTAAGGACAATGAAATAATTCTCTTGAGATTTGAATGATGGTACCTTTTATTGATTTTTTTATTTTGGACTGTATATGCTTTATTCATGGATTGCTCAATAGAGATATGAATAGAGATGTTTTACTTGTAGGTACCATTGATACCTGTTTGCCTCCTTTAATATTTTTTTTGTCTGTTCTTTTACTTCTGCTTGGGGCCTATGGCTTTCTCTCCCCTCTATCCACGAGGACCCTTTGCTGAAATTATCTCACTAGCATGGTGTTGCTGTTTTTCTCCCTATATTTTAAGTCTAGTAATATTTTTCATCTTTAAAAAGTAAAACAGTAGAAATATACATATAATATGCTATACATACGACGGCCACAGTTTGGAGTTCTAGTGGCATCAGACAGCTTGCCATATATAATTATGGTTCAAACTATCACAGGTATCCTTTTCGTGATTTCCATCCATTTATTTCTGTGTGTAAAATTTTAAGTTCTTGATGTGCTTTACTTTAAGTCAAAACACAGTAACATGTTTTATGCCATCTTTCAAGAAAAATAATTGTATAGCAAATTGTTTTTTAAACAATTCTTCTGTTTTAAAGATATGGTGAGGTTGATTTTTAAAGCCAATGGTCAGCGTGGTTTTTTGTGTTTTTTTTAAATGGCCACAGGGTTTAAAAAAAATACATGCATTCAGTGTTCAAAATACATATTTACCATGACCTCTGGCCATTATCCATATTGCAGTAATATTCAGCAGTTATACAGATATCTTATGCATTTAACATAGGCCTGCTAAAAAGCAATCCTAAAGTAAAGCACACAGCTATTTGTAAACAGGCAAACGTTGCCGCTATAAAGAGAATTTGCAAACCTGCCCTCCCTCAGCCTCTAAGTTATGTGGGAAAAGGATTTAGGTGTTATTGTGAATAATACATTGAAACCTTCTGCCCAGTGTGCAGCAGCGGCCAAGAAAGCAAATTAGAATGCTTGGAATCACAAGGAAAGGATGTTATAATGCCTCTGTATCGTTCCATGGTGTGACCACACTTTAATTATTGTGTGCAGTTCTGGTCACCATATCTTAAAAAGGATATAGCAGTATTAGAAAAGGTACAGAGAAGAGCCACCAAAATGGTAAAGGGGATAGAATGATATCCCTATGAGGAATTACTTAAAAGGTTAGGGCTCTTCAATTTGGAAAAAGGACAGCTGAGAGGAGATATGACAGAGGTCTATAAAATAATGAATGGAGTGTTCAGTTTTGGAGACCATATCTCACAAAGGATATAAAAAGACTGGAAACAGTTCAGAGGAAGGCGACCAAAATGATTTGGAGCCTGTGTCAGAAGATTTATGAGAAGAGACTTGAAGACCTAAAAATGTACACTCTGGAGGAGAGGAGGGAAAGGGGAGATATGATTCAGACCTTTACATACTTAAGAGTATTAATGAACAAACAAACCTCTTCCAAAGACGGGGAAGCTGTAAAACTAGAGGGCATAACATGAAGCTGCAAAGGGGTAAATTGAAAAGCAATGTCAGGAAATACTTTTTCACTGAAAGGATGGTGGATGTTTGGAATGCCCTCCTGATGGACGTGGTGGGGACAAATACAGTGGAAGAATTCAAAATGGCATGGGATAGACACAGTGGATACCTTTATAGCAACAGGATAAAATCAAAATAAACTTAACTATCTCTTATATCTCAGCAAACAAGAGTGCCCTACACTGAGTGGTGGGTATACCACTAAACAAAGGCATGAGGAGGAATGATCTGCACAGAACGGCAGGTGCACCTACTCTTGCCACCTTGCTGGGCAGACTAGATGGACCATACTGGTCTTTATCTGCCGTCATATACTATGTTACTATGGAGTGGAATGGATGAACATAGATCGGTTGTTTATTCCTTCAAAAAGTAGAAAGACTAGGAGACATGCAATGAACCTACAATATTGCCCATTTAAGACTAGGAGAAAATATTTTTTTTTTTTTGCTGAAAGTGTAATCAAATTGGAATTCATTACTGGAGGATGTACTAAAAGCTGGATGGAGTGGAGGAGTAGCCTAGTGGTTAGAGCACTGGCTTGGGAACCCAGAGACCAGGGTTTGATTCCCACTAGCACTCCTTGTGGCCTTGGGCAAGTCACTTAACCCTCCATTGCTCAGAAAAATCCAAGTTATCAATATCCCTGTTTAATGTACATTTACCAAGTTTAAGTTACAATGTAAACCACTTTGATTGAAATGATAAAGCGGTATAAAAAACTTAAATAAAATAAAAATAAATAAAAGCTGTTAGTATATCTGGGTATAAACAAGGTTTGGACAAGTTTCTGGAGGAAACGTCCATAGCCATTATTAAAGAGGACCAGGGAAATCCACTGCTTACCCCTGGAATAAGCAGCATAGAATCTGTATACCTTTTTGGAAACCTGCCAGGTACTTGTGACCTGGATTGGCCTCTGTTGAAACAGGATACTGGACTTGGTGGACTTTGGTCTGGCCCAGTATGGCATTTCTTATGTTCTTATGATGAGGCCAGTCAGATGGATATGCAGCATATACTTTGAAAACTGACCCGACTGGAAAGCTATCACAGGGTGTGTTGCAAAATTGGAACATCATACACATTCCTTTTAAGTGCGGTCTTAATAAAATAGTTGCAGGACATGCCATAGAGTTCTAAAAAGCTAAGGAAAACATTGAGATGAGAGATAATGGGAATAAGGTGTCATCTCGTAGAAAGCAGAGAGTGCACCTTAGCTGCCTGAAGTGGTACCGTATAAAAAGGTTCAGAGCTTTTGTCAGAGCGTTCAGTAGGGAGAGCCTTGGAATACATCATACAAGAGAACATGAGGTTGTCATCATTTGCAGAGACTGGAATTCTTCAGAGTGTTTTTTCTTTGCACTAGAACTAGTTAGTAGTGCTTCAGTGGATGTCATTTTGTGATCAGAATTCATGTGGTGGCAACAGTGGAGTTTCACTTTATAGGATCTGTTACGACCGTTCGCTGTCCATTGTGGCTCCATTTCCTTAACAACTGGCTACATGTGCAGGTTGCTTCATAGTCATCTTAATAAATCCTCTGCTGTGTTTTGGAGTTCAGCCTCTTCATCAAGCTGTCATCAAAATAATGAAGGCACCCAGTTCTGAAATGCATTAGATAATGTGAAAATGATTAAGTGGTCATAGTTAAACAACCTTAATAATTCCAAGTATTCTTGGATGTTTGAGTCCTGGCTCATTTTTATGTGAGTTTATGTAAAAGAGTTTCAAAACTCATCACTCAAATGTGCCAGGGCCTCTTTCCAAAGAGATTAAACAAGCAATTGTCCACATTGTGTCAGATATGGATTCACACTTTTTTATTTTTGAAAATGAGCTTTTGGTCTATTGATAGAAAATAACATTAGGCTGGTAATGATCTAAGGTATTTTATTGTAATATCAATATTTAAGAATGTTTGTAATAAAACAATTTTGCCTTAACAAGACATCATTATGAGATGGTAAAAATGTTTCTCCAGGAACAAGCAGGAAGTGAGTCCTCACTTATGGGTGATGTCAGCACCGATGGAGCCTGTGTGAAGCAATTCCCCAACTGTCAAAGAAAGCCCTTGGGATTGCTGCCATGCATGCTTGGTCCTCTTCCCGCCCAAAGGTGCCATCTTGCTCAGTCTCCCTTTTTCCACAGAGCCTTTCGGACGCACGTCCTTGTCCCTTGGAAAAAATATTTTTCTTTTCTGGCCTTTTGGCCCCTTTCTTCCGATAGCACTGATCCTCTCCCATCCTCCCCGTGACAGATGCTCCAAAAATATGTTGCTCAAGGACACCCACGACTTGTCTGCAATGTCTGGGGCTGACCACAACCTGGAGCTCTGCTCGCTCTGTACGGAAATGTCCGCTAAGGCCTTGCTAAGCCATATGCAGAGGTCCGATGATATTTTCTGCAAGGCAGTCCCGGGATACCTGATGGCACCTCACCCCACCGATCCACCACTTGCGGGGTCCCCCACAGTGACTCCGCGCCCCAGGTGTCACTCCGATTAGGGTTCGCCCGAGGTGGAATGGCGAAAGAAGAAGACGACCTCAAAGTCGCTGTTGGGGGCTCCAGACAAGCATGAGCAGTCTCGGGCTCGTTCCCTTAACCCTCCTCGGCGTTCCCAAGAGTCGGACAAGGAGTGGCCTTGAAAGATACCTCATACGGATACGGAGGCCTCCGGCAATGGCGCCCCGTCTGAGGGTCATCCCAATGAGGAGCCCCTCTCCTTTTCCACGTCAGACCAGGTAACCCCGGTGTCGACGGCACAGGGACCCATTCCTGAGTGGGAGACCCATATGCTGGCACTGGAGTGCAGCATTTCTGCCTTCCTAGCTGTCCAGCAGGCACTTTTACCCAGCACGGCTGGCTCGCTCCTCAAGACAGAGGGTCCCTCGATGGGGTCCCAAAAACTGCCTTGGAAACCCCCGAGAGCCATGGGCCTCGCGAGGGTCCTCGGCACCAGTCTTGCTCGCCGTCCCATTCCTTGGGGACAAGGTCTTCCAGAGTTAGTGCCTCCGGCTCCAAGCGGTCCTCAGCCACTGAACGCGGAAATCAGCCTGACTCCGAGTTCTCCTCAGACCTCTTGGGCTGGGAATTGGCCAGGGACCTGTCCCCTGAAACCCTGTGCCCAAAGGGACCTTCTTTCTGACACGTCCCTTTCCGCCTCGCAAGGCAGTCACCCCCGGAAGACACCTTCTTCTTGGTGTTTGTGCGGGATATGGCTTGAGCCCTCATTCTGCCCTCGCAGACTGAGGAAAAGCCGAGGGCAAAGGAACTCGACATCTTGCAATATGAGTTTTCCCCTAGGGAGTCTCTCACGGTTCCGGTACCGTCCATCCTGACCCAGCAGCTCCTCTGCATGTGGGAAGCACCGCCTCGGGTCCCTATTGTCAGTTAAAGACTCAATGCCATGTACAGGGTCCAGCATGGCCTGGGGTTCCGGAAGACTCAGCTTCCCCATACCTCCATGGTAGTTGAATCCGTGATGTGGAAGCAGAAAAGCCCGAAATCGCACTCGTCGGTCCCGCCTTGTAGGGAATCCCATACCCTTGACACCCTTAGGCGCAAGGCTTCCCAGGGATCCATGCTGGCGTGCCACATCCAGGCTTACCAACTGTATATGGGGATGTTCCTTCGCGACCTTGCTAAAGAGCTCAGCGGTTTCTCTGCGGGCCTCGGAGGCAAACACCACCTCAGATTTCAGACCCTTCTGAGTTCAGTCGCGGCCTGCTTGAAATACCTTTCCTGCGCTGCATATGTTGGGCTCGAGTCTTCTGCCCATGTGGCAGCGGCCGGCATTGGAGCCTGGTGTCAAGCATGGCTCCAGTCTTCAGACCTGGAACAATGGGCCCAGAAGAAGCTCTTGGGATGTCCCCTGTCTTGGCGAACAACTGTTCAGCAAGCCCATGGACGACAAGGCAGCCGAGATCGAGACGGAGTTTGTGACCTGCACCCGTCTCTCTCGTAAAACTTCTTCTCTTCCATGAAAGAAACAACACAGCAAAAAGCTTTTCTTCCAGAGGAAGGGGCTCCCTTACCGGGCATACCCACCCTATCCGCCCGCCCCATTGCCAGCAGCCAGGGCAAAGGAAGAGCTCAGGGTCACCGGAAACTGAAGGGGCCCAAAGCTCAACCACCGGCGCCGCCCCAGCCAGTCCCGGGGTTTTGATGCCAAGTTGATAGCCTCTCGCCTCCCGGCGGCACCTCTGCCCGTGGGAGGGTGTCTGTCCCTTTTCGCCTCCAAATGGGTGGCCATTACATCGGACACTTGGGTCCTTCAGGTAATCTGGGACAGTTATCGCCTTCGTCTGGACAGACTACCTCCTCCCTTCTCCCCAGCGGAGCCTACTCGGCTTCCCTCGCACCAGACTTGCTTTGCAGCAAGAGCTGATCAACCTCCTCGGTCAACAGGTAGTCGAGAGTTCCACTGCACCTCCAAGGCCGGGGGTTTTACTCCCGGTACTTCCTCGTTCTGAAGAGGATGGGGGGCCTGCGCCCCATCCTCTATCTCAGGAATCTGAACAAATTTCTGGTGTAGGAGAAGTTCAGGATACTATAGCTTGGCATCCTGCTGCCCTTCTTCCGGCAGGGCAATTGGCTATGCTCCTTGGATCTCAGAAATGCTTAAGCCCACATCCCGGTCCACCCCAAGCAAAGGAAGTACCTGTGTTTCAGGGTGCAAGGGGAGCATTTCCCTCAAGCGTGTGCAGAGTGGCTCCGCGCTCTGGCCGCCAAGGTCCAAAGCTGGTCCAGAGTCTCGGTGTGGGCCATGTTGCGCCTTCTGGGGCACATGGCGTCGACTGTCCATGTTGTTCCCCACCCTCGTATGCACATGCGAGCGGCCCAATGGTGCCTTAGTGTGCAGCGGACCCAAGCCTCGGGCTGCCTCCGGGATCCCATGTCAGTCTCCCACAGTCTGTCCAGTTCCCTGGAGTGGTGGCAGAATCCCCAAAGCCTTCTTCGAGGCATGCCCTTCCAGACCCCGCAACACGAGCTCGTCTTGATGATGGATGCCTTGCTGTTGGGCTGGGGAGCCCACTGCAACAACCTCCGTACCCAGGGACGGTGGTCACCCGAGGAATCCCTGCAGCAGATTAACCTGCTCAAGCTTTGAGTGGTCCGGTGTGCCCTGAAGGTCTTCGAGCATTACGTGTGAGGCAAGTCAGTGCTCGTGCAGACCAACAACAAGGTCACAATGTTCTACATAAACAAGGAAGGGGGTACGGCTCCCGCTTCCTCTGTCGGGAGGCAGTCCTCCGCTGCTCTTTTGCCATATGCCGGAGCATGACCCTGAGAGTGGTCTACCTCCCGGGTCAGGACAATGTCCTCGCGGACAGACTCAGAGGCCTCCTTCGCCCACACGAGTGGCGCCTGAGTCCAGAGGTGGTTATCCACCTGTTACGCCGTTGTGGGACTCGTCCTTGGACCTGTTCACCAGCCTGGCGAACATGCAGCTTCCCTGCTTTTGTGGGCCGATACCCTGGATGCATTCCTCCTGAACTGGATCTCCGGGCTTCTGTATGCATTCCCTCCCACCTCTCATTGAGAGGACCCTCCACAAGATTCAGCGGGACTGAGCCTCGGTGATCCTCGTGGCTCCTTCGTAGCCTCGACAGCCCTGGTTCCTGCTTCTGCTCCGGCTGTTGTAGTACCCCAGGTCTGCTAACGCAGGAGGAAGGATGGGTGTTCCACCCAAACCTGGTCTCGCTATCCCTGACAGCCTGGTGGCTGAACGGGTGTCTCTAACCTCGCTGCACCTCCCAGAGATTGAGGAGGTCCTCCTTGCATCGAGGAAGGACTTGACAAGACAGGCCTATGCCCTGAAGTGGCGGTGCTTCTCGGTCTGGTGCTCCGAACTCCAGATTGACCCATTCTCCTGCTCTACCCGATGGGTTCTTCAGTACCACCTCCACTTCTCGCAGGTGGGACTGAAATCACCTGAGTGCCATCTCAGCCAACCACTTCCCCGTCGAGGGTAAACCCCTCTCGGGCAAGCCTCTGGTGTCTCGCTTCATGCGGAGCCTCTTACTTTCCAAGTCCCCCGTCTGGCCTCTGCAGCAGAGTGGGATCTGAACGTAGTGCTCATGCAGCTGACGCAGCCGCTCTTCTAGCCGATGGCGACGTGCTCGCTTCAGCACCTCTCCTGGAAGGTAGTCTTCCTAGTGGTGCTCACCTCGGCTCGGTGATTCAGCGAGCTGCAAACCCTCATGGTTGCGGCTCCCTACGCAAGGTTCTACAGGAACAGAGTGGTTCTTCGAACTCACCCAAAGTTCCTACCGAAAGATGTCTCTGATTTCCCTCTCAACCAAGAGATCGTCCTACTGACTTTCTTCCCGAAACCCTACGCAGACCGGGCATTGGCGGTCCTGTATATGCTTGAATACAAGAGGGCTCTCACCTTCTACCTGCAGCTCACCCAGGGTCATCACAGGTCTGACCGGCTCTTCATTGCCACCAATCCTAATTGCCTGGGGCTTGCAGTCGCCAAGCGCACCATCTCCATCTAGGTGGCAAACTGCATCGCCTTTGCTCAGGCAAAGGCTGGGGCCCCCCTGGATCACCAAATCACCACACACGGCATCCCGGCCAAGGCGACGTCAGTGGCCGGGCTGCAACCTGGCCCTCCGCGAATACCTTTGCTTCACACTACTACCTGGAGAGGGAGTCCCGCCAGGACAGCGCCTTCGGCCAGGCTGTACTACATAATCTGTTTGGGGTATAAGCAACTCCTGCCCTCCAACCCTTCTTCTGCGGCTACTGAGAGCTTGGCCCAAGGGCACGAGGACTCGGGCTTCCTTCAGTCATCAGCTTCGGCTCACGGCCTTGCGGAGGCGTTTTTTGGCTTGCAGGTTTCAGTAGCCTGTAGCTGGGGAGTCCCATAAGTGAGGACTGACTTCCGGCTTGTTCCTGGAGAAAGCGTAGTTACTCACCTGTAACAGGTGTTCTCCAGGAACAGCAGGAATCAGTCCTCACTACCCTCCCACTTCCCCTTAAGAGTTGCTATTCTTATCCTTCCCTTACCATCTGCTTAGTAGGGCTCTAGCTATGGGACCTGACTAAGCAAGATGGCACCTTTGGGCAGGAAGAGGACCACGCACGCATGGCAGCAATCCCAAAGGCTTTCTTTGAAAGCTGGGGAATTGTTCCACGCGGGCTCCGTCAGTGCCGACGTCACCCCTAAGTAAGGACTGATTCCTGCTGTCCCTGGAGAACACCAGTTACAGGTGAGTAACTACGCTTTCACTGTACTCTGTGTATTTTTATTGCTTTATGATGAAATGTGTCCTGGGGGGCACAGTCTTTTTTTTAATATTTGGTGCTGATTTATATAAAGCAACATTTTAAGAGAGCTAGGATGAATCTAGGATGTTCAGGGCACCACATCCAAATTTCCAGGAAAGTGGCAGCAGTGCACATGGAAGTGCCTTCTGAAATTGTTCTGTCTCTGCATTGAAGGCTGCTACAACCATGTCTGGAGACTGGCCCTGCATTTAGCAAGGCCAGATATGTGCATATTTGCAAGCCATTTTAGAAATTTATTTATTTAAACATTTTTATATACTGCCCCTTCCAGTGATCAGGGGCAGTTTACAATATACAGAACTCGTTTACAAAGAACATAAAACATATCAAACTATATTGCAAGGTACTATTTACAAATCGGCTGTTCACATAAACAGCAGAATAGCGGATGCTGAGGCAGAGTTATTTAAAGTGTAGGGTGGGGAAGGGATATTCCTGAAATACAGGGTCGCAGAAACAGATACACAGACGTGCCTCCCAAGGTATTTCAGAACAGGAGCATCTATGCCAAGATGCATAGATGTCCCTGTCACCTCTGCATAAGGTGAGGGGACACAACTCCAGAAGATTCCCTGGCTGGACCTTGAACAGTACTAGTAAGTTTCCTGGAGCAGGGCTGGATTTAGGTTATGGGTGCCAATAGGCAAAGGGGGAAGAAATAGTTTTCTCCCAAAATCACTGGAGAGAGTACCTCTCCATTGCCCTTGCTTGGATCTTCTCTTTTTTTATGATACCCTCTTACCTCTTCCTCTGTACTTTAAATCATCCTGCAGCCACCATCAGTACTTCAGTATACAATTTTCCAATGCAGAGCCCTCCAATGATCTGCTTTCTCCTGCAGCGTAAGCTTCCTGTCATCACAGAAACCTGTGCAAGGAGTAGGGGTATCACAGGGCCTGTCAGAGGTCCTGTGTGGAAGAGTTGCAGGCAATCAAAGGTAAGGCTATACGAGGCCCAGATCAAGGCATGGCAACAGCAGTAACAGTTCAATATCCATCAAAATTTGGCATGGAGGTAGTTATCGATGCTGAAATATAGACCTGTCCTGGGGTGGGGTGGGGGGGGGAGGGGTGCTGAGAAGGGGTAGAAATGGTAAAGGGCTGAAGAAAACGGCATAAACCAGAAGTCTGCATCAGAGAGGGGCAGAAGCGGCAATTAGTGCAAGACTGAAACCATGGCGCGCAGTATCAGAGCCCTAAGGTAAGCACTGTGTCACAGTTTCGTACCCATTGCTGCCGCTGCAGGCCCCAGTGAGAGGTGGTGGTAGCGGCAGGATGGAGAGCCTGCCTAGGGTGCCTCCAGTCCTTGCACCAGCTCTGATGACACATGATTATTCTCTCCAAGCCAACACAATGTTTGGATCCTACACCATTCAAGTCTCCCTCTTCCCTCTTTCTCTCCTTCAAGTCAAAGAAACACACAGAGACAAAACAGCTACATACACACACAAAGAGGATGGAAACAATTCCAGAAGCCATACTCTGCATGCTTTCCCAACATGTTTGGTTTTGATGTTCTTTGCAGTTTTACTGATATATACTCAGCAGAGATGAGAAGTTCACTTAATCGAATAGACTATCAGTAAGACATGATATGGATTCTTTGATGTGGAAAGGGATTCTCCACTTCAGGACTGAAAATGTACTCTTTCTAGTTAAAGGAAACATTTCAGACAAGAGTATGATAAAAGTATTTACTGCATAACATTTTTTCAAGTCAAACTCAATGGCAACAAGTTCCAAAGCAAATTTGCATCATACGAGTACATCAAAGCTACCTAGAGGTTGATATTTTCTTTCAAACCTTCTAGGGCACCCTCCTTTCCTTCTTATAGACTTTGGGTTATCTATGGACCTTCACTAGCCTCTCTGAGTTCCGTAGGAGCCCTTTTGGTACCTCTTATTTCCAGTGCTGGAATCTCTTCCGTACAGATCCTTTTCTCCAGGACCAAGCAGGAAGTCAGTCCTCACATATGGGTGACGTCGGCGCCGACGGAGCCCTCACGGAGCAATTTCCCCAGCTTTCAAAGAAAGCCTTTGGGAATTGCAGCGCGTATGCGCGGTCCCCTTCCCGCCCAAGGGTGCCATCTTGCTCAGTCTTTTTTTTTCCGCGGAGCCCTACAGACGCTGTTTGTACTCACCGCTGAAAAAGTTTATTTTCTTTCTTATTATTTATTCTTTTTCGGTTTGACGCCGAATTCTTTTTCCCGCCCGGACCCGCTACGCCGGTATCGGGTCCGTTTCTTTATTTTTCGTTTTTTTGTCCTTCGTGACAAGCGTTCGTGCCAATTTTTTCCTTTTCACTGGCAGCCCTGTCTTTTGACCTCGCAGGGGCCCTTTTTCCCTCGATCGCTGCCAGCGGGTTTAAAAAGTGTGATCGCTGTAAGAAACTCATCTCTCTTACCGACATACACGACTGCTGCCTCCGCTGCCTCGGACCCGATCATGACCCGATGATCTGTGGTCCATGTGGCAAAATGTCCTCAAAAGCGTTGAGGAGTCGGCAGCATCAGCGAGAACGAATCTTCTCTGACTCCACGTCCGGCCGGGCCCGGACCTCGTCAGAGGCTTCGACGTCCCGGGACTCCCGTCCTGAGCATCGTCGGAGTTCCTCTGAGCGAGGGTCTCCTACCCGGGAACATCATAGGAAGAAAAAACCCGCGAGGGCGGCGTCGGCGGACGCTCCTGGTTCCTCGAGGGCCAGGTCGCATAGCCCCGACAGCCGTCCCGGGTCCTCGGAGTCGGAAAGGCCTTCGAAACATCCTCATCTCGAGATGGAGTCGCCTGGACATGTGAGTACTGTGGTCCTCGTGGACTCGCCTCCGAAGGAGCTGACGTCGGGCCCGACGCCGTCGGGGCCCGAGTCAGGGGCTGCTGGGTCTCCTGAGCTTGGACTCAGGTTGACGGCCTTGGAGAGCAGTTTAGCTGCCTTCATGGACCAGCAGCGGGCATTGATCGCTGGCCTTGCCAATGCGTCTGCCCCGGCCACCGGGACGTCGACGTCCAAGTCGACCCCGGAGACCGAGCCGATCCTCGAGTCCGTCCGAGCTCGAGTCGATCCTCGGTCGCGGTCTCCCTCGGCCTCCCGTTTGGGACCGAGGTCGTCGACGCCGACTCCTTCGGTGTCGGAGCAGAGGGCATCGGTGCCCGCCCGACCGGAGCCACTCGAATCCTCCTCTGCGGAGTCCGACTGGGAATCGGAGGACGAAGAGTCCCCTGGTAGTTTTCGGACTCGGTGTGTCCCCTCGGACTAGCCCGAGTCCGAACCTCGGAGACGGTCCCCCCCCCCGGAGGACACACGGTTCTCGGATTTCGTGCGGGATATGGCCAAGGCCTTGGCATTCCCCGCAGATCCCGAGGAGGAGCCTCGAGCCGAGGAGCTCGATGCCCTCCAGTATGATTCTCCCCCGAAGGAGGCCTTTACTGTACCGGTTCCTCCGATGCTGGAACGACTTCTCTTCAGCATGTGGGAGAACCCGGCATCGGCGCCAGTGTTAAGCAAGCGGGTCGATTCCATTTATCGAGTCCGCAAGAGCCCCGGCTTCCAAAAGGCACAACTACCGCACCATTCCATGGTGGTGGAATCGGCCATGCATAGACTCAAGAGTCAAAAAATGCACTCCTCGGTGCCTCCCAGCAGGGAGGCCCGAAGCCTGGATGCCCTCGGTAGAAAGTGTTTCCAGTGCTCTATGCTTGCTTGTCGAGTCCAGACCTACCAGCTCTATATGGGCATGTATCTCCGAGATCTGGCAAAGGAAATTGCCGGGTTCTCGGCTGGTCTCTCCGAGGAACCTTTGCAGAGGTTCCAAGCCTTGTCCACTGGGATTCTAGGGTGCTCGAAGTTTATCTCTCGGGCAGCGTACGATGGCTTTGAAGCATCGGCTCGAGTAGCCGGAGCCGGCATCGGTGCCCGCCGACAGGCTTGGCTTCAGTCATCCGACCTCGAGCCATGGGTCCAGGACAAGTTGGTCGATGTCCCCTGCAGAGGTGAAAACCTCTTTGGCAAACCCATGGCTGAAAAGGCTGCACAAATCGAGACCGAGACTCTGACCAGAACTAGGCTGTCCAGAAAAACCTCTGCCCCTTCTCAGAAAAAGAAGGGCTCGGGGAAAAAGCCCTTTTACCCGAGGAAGGCGGCTGCCTATAAATACTACCCTCAGTATCAGGCCTCAGCAGCTCCCCAAAAGGGTCAGCAGGCCAAGGGACGGGGTAATGGGTCCCGTAGGCAGCAAGCCCCCAAGCCCACTACACCGGCCCCTGCTCAGCAGGGTGGGGTTTTTTGACTCCATCAGCATAGCCTCTTCCCCTCAGCTGGTTTCCCTAAGCACAGGAAGCCGGCTGGTCCACTTTGCCCACAGGTGGTCAGCCATCACATCAGATACCTGGGTACTTCATATAGTTCAGAAGGGCTATCTTCTACACTTTCACCAGGTACCTCCCTCCTACTTTCCAGGGGAGCCTCCAAGACTCTCTCTGCACAGGGACTTACTCCTTCAGGAGTTGGCAAGTCTTCTTCAGGAACAGGCTGTGGAACCGGTGCCCCACCACCTGAGAGGTCACGGCTTTTATTCCAGGTACTTTCTGATACCAAAAAGAACAGGAGGCCTCAGACCCATCCTGGACTTGCGAAACCTCAACAAGTTCCTGGCAAGGGAAAAGTTCAAGATGCTTTCTCTTAGAATCCTGCTGCCCTACCTCCAGCGGGGAGACTGGCTATGCTCCTTAGATCTAAAGGATGCCTATACTCACATCCTTATTCATCCAGACCACAGACAATATCTCAGATTTGTTGTGGGAGGAAATCATTACCAGTACAGAGTCCTGCCCTTTGGCCTATCCTCCGCCCCACGGGTTTTCACCAAATGCCTGGCAGTGGTGGCGGCCTATCTAAGACTTCAAGGCCTTTTTGTGTTTCCATACCTGGACGACTGGCTCATCCGGGCCCAGTCTTCCCGAGAGGCCACTCAAGCCACTCATCGCACTGTGTCTCTGCTCCAGCACTTGGGCTTTGTCATAAACTTCGCAAAGTCCACTTTGCTCCCCTCTCAAGATCTCAAATTCATCGGCACAAGGTTAAGCACACTTCAGGCGCGGGCCTTCCTGCCTCTGGACAGGGCCCACAGGCTCATGAATCTCGCCAGCCACTTTCGAAGCAATTCCCTGGTCTCTGCCAGGCAATTTCTGAGACTGCTTGGCCATATGGCTTCCACGGTCCATGTGACCCCCAATGCCCGCCTGAACATGCGACCTGCCCAGTGGTGCCTTCGCACTCAATGGCATCAGGCCACGGGGAGCCTGATGGACTCAGTACAAGTCTCGGACCTGCTGGTCTCTTCTCTGCGGTGGTGGCTTCATCTGCCAAACCTAGTACTGGGAGTGGATTTTCAATCTCCTCCTCCTTCTCAGGTACTAACAACCAATGCTTCTCTCCTGGGATGAGGAGCACATTGCCAAGGGACATGTACTCAAGGCCTCTGGACTCCTTGGGAGTCTGCGCAACAGATAAACTTCCTGGAGCTCAGAGCCATCCGCCTAGCTCTGAGAGCCTTCTCCCACCTCACTTCTCACCAGTCTGTACTGGTCCAGACGGACAATCAAGTAGCAATGTTCTACGTGAACAAACAGGGAGGCACAGGCTCCTTCCTTCTCTGTCAGGAGGCACGCCAGCTGTGCTCTTGGGCAGTCGGCCACGGCATACTCCTCAAAGCGGTCTATCTCCCAGGTCAAGAAAATTACCTGGCAGACAAACTAAGCAGGATCCTCCAACCACACGAGTGGAGATTGGATCCATTAGTGGTTCAGCAGATCTTTCTCAAGTGGGGACTCCCCACCTTGGATCTGTTTGCCAGTCCTCTGAACCGGCAACTACCCAGGTTCTGCTCTCGACAACCGCATCCTCTCAGAGTAGCGCCGGATGCTTTTCTGATTCCATGGTCCACAGGCCTCTTGTATGCCTTTCCTCCCATGCCGCTGGTGTCTCGAATGCTCTTCAAGGTTCTCAGAGACAAAGCCTCGATGATCCTAGTGGCTCCCCGGTGGCCGAGACAACCTTGGTTCCCGCTTCTAATGCAGCTGGCGGTGGACACTCCTCTTCCCCTGGGGTTTCAACCCGATCTTCTGACACAAGACCACAGGTCTCTCCTACACCCCAACCTCCGGTCCCTTCATCTGATGGCCTGGCTGCTGAAAGGGTAGTCCTTGCTCCCCTCCTACTGCCTCGGGAGGTGGAAGAGGTTGTCTTGGCCTCCAGGCGGCCCTCCACCCGGAAGTCCTACGCTCTTAAGTGGCGTCGCTTCTCCGTGTGGTGTGCTCAGCAGTCTGAGAATCCCTTCTCCTGCTTGGTGGCGGTGGTCTTGCAATATTTGCTTTACCTCTCCAATCTGGGCCTTAAGTCCAACTCTGTCAGAGTCCACCTCAGTGCTCTCTCTGCACATCACGCACCGGTAGATGGCAGGCCTCTGTCCAACCACCCTTTGGTGGCTCGTTTTCTTCGAGGCCTCCTTCTGCTTATGCCTCCTTTGCATCCACCAGCCCCTGAATGGGATCTGAATGTGGTCTTGCATCGGATTACCTGTCCGCCCTTTGAACCTATGGCTACCTGCCCTCTTCGTTTTCTTTCTTGGAAAACCTTGTTCTTGGTAGCCCTTACCTCTGCTAGGCGTGTTAGTGAACTGCAGGCCCTAGTGTCTGATCCTCCTTACACTAGGTTCTACAGGAATAGGGTGGTCTTACGGACTCACCCTAAGTTTCTTCCAAAAGTGGTTTCTCCTTTTCATCTCAACCAGGAGGTGGTTCTTCCGACCTTCTTTCCCAGGCCGCACTCCAGCCGGGCTGATATGGTCCTGCATACCCTGGACTGTAGAAGGGCCTTATCCTTCTACCATGACCGTACGCGGGAGCATAGGAGGGCTGTTCAGCTCTTCGTTTCTTTTGACCCCAATAACTTGGGGCTCCCTGTCTCTAAGCGTACCTTGTCCATCTGGGTAGCTGACTGTATCGCCTGGGCTTATGGGGCAGCCAGCCTCTCGTTGGAGGGTCGAGTCACGGCTCATCGTGTTAGGGCGAAGGCTGCGTCAGTGGCACACCTCCGCTCTGTTCCGTTGGCAGACATCTGCCGGGCCGCTACTTGGTCTTCAAGCCAGACTTTTGCGGCCCATTACTGCCTGGAGAGGGAGTCCCGCAGGGACAGTGCTTTCGGTCAGGCAGTCCTCCATAATCTCTTTGAGGTTTAGGCAACTCCTACCCTCCGGCCCTGGTGTTGGGCTACCGGTCGGGGGCGTTTTCAGAGAAGATTCCTTCCTTCTGTTCTGCTGAGCTAGAGGGAGCTCATTTTGTGCTTGAGGTCTCCGGTAGCCTTAAGCTTGGGAGTCCCATATGTGAGGACTGACTTCCTGCTTGGTCCTGGAGAAAGAGTAGTTACTCACCTGTAACAGGTGTTCTCCAGGAGCAGCAGGAATCAGTCCTCACAACCCTCCCTCCTCCCCTTGGAGTTGCAGTCCTATCATTTCGTTTTTGCTAATTGTTTTGCTGTCTTTTAGCTATGTCATCTGACTGAGCAAGATGGCACCCTTGAGCGGGAAGGGGACCGCGCATGCACGCTGCAATTTCCAAAGGCTTTCTTTGAAAGCTGGGGAAATTGCTCCGCGAGGGCTCCGTCGGCGCCGACGTCACCCATATGTGAGGACTGATTCCTGCTGCTCCTGGAGAACACCTGTTACAGGCGAGTAACTACTCTTTCTCCTCTCTACTTCTGAACATCTGCGTACTCCTGTGTTAAGCATTGGTTGGAATGGTCATGAATGTTAGTGAGTAAATCATGTTCATATTTTATAAAATATAAGGCACATTTTACAATGGGACGTCCAAGTGTAATCTGGGACGTCAAAGCCAGAACATCTGGAAAAAAAATCAGGCACGTGCAAGTTCAGGCATGATTTCAGAAATGTGAACATGACCAATATGGACATCTATTGAGACGTCTACATAGACATCCACAGAATAGCATCTCAGAACATGGACATCTAATAGGGTGGCCAGGGTTCAAATCCCAGTGTGGGTCTTTGTTATCTTAGACTAGTCACTTAACTCTCCATCTTCTCTACACTCTCTGGATGTTTTAAAGCCAAAATAAGCACTTTCCTGAAGCCTATTCGTGCCTGCAGCAGGTCTAAATGTGGATGTCCTTGCAGATGTCCCCGACATTCCTGAAATCGAACAGGGACGTGTAAGTCCATTGCACCTTCCTAGACATGCCTCCACCTTGCCCTCTTACTTACTTGGACGCCCCTGTCATTTGAAGAATGGCTTCGGAGACTTCTCCGTTATTTTGACATCCATGTGCACATCTTCAGACATCCAAATCACAACTAAGACTTTAAAAATTACCCCCTTTGTGCATAAATTATGACTCTGCCTGTGTGCCACCCAAATTCCTCCATTCAAGTATATGCCTATTTGCATCATGTATACTTGTACAAGTGACCTAATTTTATAAGAGACCTCTTGCACATGGAAAAGGTTTATAAATTACCTCCTTAATAACGGATGATAAGCATTTTATTGGAAAATAATGACCCACCATATTGCCTTTGGGACCTGTAACTTAGAGCATTAAAATAGGAGCTGAGATGGCAATGGAGTTGGTCACATAAAACTGAGCAGAGGCTAATCTGAAGCACTGGAATAGGAGCTGGATTTGGAGCCATGTTACCCATGTATTATCATAGATAAACATAAGAGGAAGACCTGCTCTTACCCCTCAGAGGGTCATATCCAGTGGTGGGATTCAGCTGGTTCGCGCAAACTGGTCCCAACAGTCTGTGTCACTGCCGCATCTGCACAGGCGGGATTCAAAACACCCAACAGTATTTTGATGCCATCGGGGGGGATCGTGACATCGGGAGAAATTCCTGATGCCATCAAAATACTGTCGGGGCTGGTGGCCCAGCGGTCCTGACCCACCCAAATATAACCCTGGTGGCCAGCAGCCCTAATCCCCCCACGCACCCTCCCTATTAAAAATAACTCTGTTGGCCGAGCAGTCTCAAACCCACCCCCTCCTGGAACCTTAAAAATGGATTGGGAGCATTGTCCACGTGCTCATGCTTCTGCGTCACCATATTGAAAAATGGTAGTGCCTGGCCCTGTGCAGTGCATCCTGGGGGGCACCAGGTGGGGTCAGACTGCCATATAAGACATTTTCTACCTTATATGGCAGTCTGACTGTGCCCGGTGTATCCCAGGATGCATCGTGTGGTGCTAGGCACTGCACGTTTTCAAGATGGCAGAGTGGGAGCATGTGGGCAACGCTCCTACTCCATTGTAAAGGTACCGGGTGAGGGTTCCAGGGCCATTGGGCCACCAGGGTTATTTTTAAGTGGGTGGGTGTGGGGATTAGGGCCGCTAGGCTATCAGGGACTTGGTTTCTGTCGGGAGGGGGGGGGGATTTGATGTCAGGGGCACCAGCCCCAGGACAGTATTTTGCTGGCATCGGGGGCTTTCCTTGATGCCAGCAAAATACTGTCGGAGTGCATATGCAATTTAGTCACTCATGCCCTGTGGGGAGAGCATGCTAAACTTGCGCTGACTTCTGTGTGTATGTGTTTGGCTTGCTCTCCCAGTTTAATGATGCCAATTCCTCTGCAGTTTAAGGTTTGGCTAATTTGCATATGCTCCCCTTTCTGCATGGCAAAGCTGAAGTCAGTGCTTTGCATAGAGACATACAGAGTTAATAGCGCACAACTTCAAAGCTGACTTTCTGCATCGGCCTGTTGGTTTTTCCTATGACTTTGTTTCCCTCCTCCCTCCCAACTTGGGTTAGAACATTCATAACATTCTGCTTTTGTATATTTAGCATCAGCTCTCTCGAATACTTGTCCACTGAATCTGAGGTAAGAATCCACAACTCTGATGTTAAAAACAAACAAAACTAGGAATATTCTTTCAGCAGGCATTTGGTTAGCAGAGTGGAGGGGGTGGGATGAGGTCTGCAACAGACTAAACCACTGATATTTGCTTTTGTCTTGTCATTCTATTTTTAATGTTATAGTTTAGTATTTAAACTGCCCAGGTGAGCCTCATGCTTGATTGACATTCTAGTATATTTTTGGAATTAAAATAAAATGTCTTTTTACAAGGCTGCTATAAAACAATCAGAAATATAGTCCAAAAAACCCCCAAAAAAAACAATTGAAAAGGAAAAACCTGCATGTTAAATGAAAGGGCAATACAATGCAGGGTAGCTTACTGTAGATGCTATGCTTGGCGGATATTATGAAAAAAGATAGTATTGCCCCCAAGCTGGCAACAATTCAAATAACTGGTTTTACTGCCAGAACCACAGAATCAACACCAGCCTCGGGAGAAAGAAATCTTTACATTAAAAAAAATATTACAAACAAAAATTAGAACGATTTTAAAAAGTATTATTTTTTTAAAAGGGGCCTCTTTTTAAAAATAAATTGAGGGATATCCATTAATAGAGAGAGCACCATAACAATTATGTAAAAAGCAGGCAACATTTCAAAAGGGTAAAAAAAAACCCATTTTTCCAACATTTTATTTGTTTCTTGTTTTTGTATACTTTGAAAGCTACTCTAGTGCCTTGATTAAGGGCATTATATCAAGACTAAGAGGTATTGCACGGAGTCCACTACTACTGTTTAGTAAACATATCCCTAAATAAACCAAAATCAAGTTAAAATTGAAAAACTCAAAAAGAATTTAAAAAAAGTATAGAGAAAAACAAAAAAAAGTCTAACATGTTTCCCTTGGAGGGGAAAGGGGAGCAAAGGGAAAAAAAAGGTGAATACCAAAGGCAAGATGAAAAAGTTAAAAATGTGGCACCGCTCTATAAGAAAAAGAGGGACTGCTTTTGGCCCTGATACTTAAGATGTCTCTAACAAAAACATTAGAACAATCAACATGGACACAACTGCCTAATATAATTCAATTATATGTACAATTTAAAAATTAAGATGGGACTGAAGGGATATTTTAAGGGCAACCAACCTTTTTGTTAAAATGGTAAATAAAAGGAAAAGGAGACCGCTATGGTTTTCGAAAGAAGTAGCTGAAAAAGTGAAGAAAAAGAGGGAGGCCTTCATGAAATACAAGAGATCACAGAGAGAGGAAGACAGGCATCTGTATTTGGAAAAACTTAGAGAAGCTAGCAAAGTAGTCAAGAAGGCAAAGATTCAAAAGGAGGAGGAAATAGCCAATGCAATAAAATGGGGGGATAAGACATTTTTCAGATATATTAGTGAGAAGAGGAAGGGCAAAAGTGGTATTGTCAGACTCAAGGGTGCAGGGGAGGAATATGTAGAAGCTGATAAGGATAAAGCGGAATTGCTTAACAAATATTTCTCCAGGACCAAGCAGGAAGTCAGTCCTCACTTATGGGTGACGTCGGCGCCGACGGAGCCCTCGCGGAGCAATTTTCCCCAGCTTTCAAAGAAAGCCTTTGGGAATTGCAGCGCGCATGTGCGGTCGTCTTCCCGCCCGAAGGTGCCATCTTAGCCAGTCTTCTTTTTTCCGCGGAGCCCTACAGACGTCCCCGTCTTGTCCCCGCGAAAAAGTTGATTTTCTTCTTTATTTTATCCTTTTTTCTTTCGGTTCGACGCCGATCGTTTTCCCGCCCGGACTTGCGACGCCGGTCTCGAGTCCTCTTACTTTTTTTCGGTTTTTCTGACTTAGTCAGCTTTCGTTTTCGTTTTCCCTGGCAGCCCGGTCCTTTGACCTCGCAGGGGCCCTTTTTCCCCCGATGGCTGCCAGTGGGTTTAAGCGGTGTGGTCGGTGTGACCGAAATATGTCACTAACCGACACACACGACTTTTGCCTCCGCTGCCTGGGCCCGGATCATGAGGAACTGATCTGTGGGCCCTGCAGCAAACTGTCCTCAAAGGCGTTGAGAAGTCGGCGGCATCAGCGTGAGAGAATCTTCGCTGACCCCAGCCGTACCCGGACCTCGTCGGAGGCCTCCGTGTCGAAAGGCTCCAGCTCGGACCGTCGCCGGAGCTCCTCCGACCGGGGTTCTCCCTCCGGGGACCATCGTCGGAAGGAAAAACCCGCGAGGGCGGCGTCGGTGGACGCTCCTGGCTCCGCGAGGGCCAGGTCGCATAGCCCCGACAGCCGCCCCGGGTCCTTGGAGAAGGAACACATCCCGAAGCGACCTCGCCTGGAGTCGGAGATGCCTGCCCGGGTAAGTCCTGTGGTCCTTCTGGACTCGCCTCCGCGACAGCCGACGTCGGGCCCGACGCCGTCGGGGCCCGAGTCGGGGGCTGCTGGGTCACCTGAGCTCGGACTCAGGTTGACGGCCTTGGAGAGCAGACTGTCTGCCTTCATGGACCAGCAGAGGGCACTGCTCGCTGGCTTCGCTGGTGTCGCTGCCCCGACCGCCGGGACGTCGACGTCCAAGTCGACCCCGGAGACCGAGCCGATCCTCGAGTCGATGAGAACTCGAGTCGATCCTCGGTCGAGGTCGCCCTCGGCCTCCCGTTCGGGACCGAGGTCGCCGACGCCGACTCCCTCGGCGTCGGGGCGGCTGGCGCCGCACTCTGCCCGGGCCGACCCCACCGAGTCCTCGTCGGAGTCGGTCTGGGAGTCTGAGGAGGAAGAGTCACCTGATTCTTTCCGGACTCGGTGTGTCCCATCGGACTCACCGGAGTCCGAGCCTCGGAAGCAGTCCCCCCCGGAGGATGCCCGGTTCTCGGACTTCGTTAGGGATATGGCCAAGGCTTTGGCCTTCCCTGCGGATCCCGAGGAGGAGCCTCGGGCCGAAGAGCTCGACGCCCTCCAGTATGACTCTCCCGCGAGGGAACACTTTACTGTGCCGGTTCCTCCTATGCTGGAACGACTACTCTTCCGCATGTGGGAGAGTCCGGCCTCCTCGCCGGTCCTGAGCAAGCGGGTCGATTCTATCTATCGGGTCCGCAAGAGCCCTGGCTTTCAAAAGGCACAGCTGCCACACCATTCCATGGTAGTGGAATCGGCCATGCATCGTCTTAAGAGCCAGAAGATGCACTCCTCGGTGCCTCCTAGAAGGGAGGCCCGTAACCTGGATGGCCTTGGCAAGAAGTGCTTCCAGGGCTCTATGCTCGCATGTCGTGTCCAGACTTACCAGCTATACATGGGCATGTATCTCCGGGATCTGGCTAAAGAGCTAGCCGGATTCTCCGCTGGTCTCTCCGAGGAGCCCTTGCGGAGGTTCCTAGCCTTGTCCACGGGCATTCGGGAATGCTCAAAGTTCATGTCCCGAGCAGCCTATGATGGCTTTGAAGCCTCGGCTCGAGTGGCCGCAGCCGGCATCGGTGCCCGCCGACAGGCTTGGCTTCAGTCGTCCGACCTTGAGCCCTGGGTACAGGACAAGTTGGTCGATGTCCCCTGCCGAGGCGAAAACCTCTTTGGCAAGCCCATGGCGGAAAAGGCTGCACAAATTGAGACTGAGACTCTCACCAGGACCAGGCTTTCTAGGAAGACCTCCGCCCCTTCCCAGAAAAAGAAGGGCTCGGGGAAAAAGTCCTTTTACCCGAGGAAGGCGGCTGCCTACAAACAATACCCCCATTATCAGGCCCCTGCAGCTCCCCAACAGGGCCAGCAGGCCAAGGGACGGGGTAACGGGTCCCGTAGGCAGCAAGCCCCCAAGCCTGCACCACCAGCCCCTGCTCAGCAGGGTGGGGGCTTTTGACTCGCTCAGCATAGCCTCTCCCCCCCCGTTGGTTCCCCCCAGCACCGGAGGCCGGCTGGTTCACTTCGCCCACAGGTGGTCCAGCATCACCGCAGATGCCTGGGTGCTTCAGGTCGTGCGAGAAGGCTACCTTCTCCACTTCCATCAGGTCCCTCCCTCCTATTTTCCGGGAGAGCCTCCGCGCCCCCCTCTGCACAGGGAGTTGCTCCTTCAGGAGTTAGCAGGTCTTCTGCAGGAACAGGCGGTGGAACCGGTGCCACACCACCTGAGAGGTCAAGGCTTCTATTCAAGGTATTTTCTGATACCAAAGAGAACAGGGGGCCTCAGACCCATCCTGGACTTGCGCAACCTCAACAAGTTCCTTGTGCGGGAGAAGTTCAAAATGCTTACCCTTGGAATCCTTCTGCCCTACCTCCAGCAGGGAGATTGGCTATGCTCCTTGGATCTAAAGGATGCCTACACGCACATCCTCATCCACCCAAGCCACCGCCAATACCTAAGGTTTGTGGTGGCGGGAAATCATTACCAGTACAGAGTACTGCCCTTTGGCCTGTCCTCCGCACCGCGAGTCTTCACAAAATGTCTCGCGGTCGTGGCGGCCCATCTCCGGCTTCACGGCCTCTATGTCTTTCCGTACCTCGACGACTGGCTCATCAGAGCAGCGTCCGCTCAGGAGGTCACCAACGCCACGTGCCGCACGGTGACTCTGCTGCAGCACTTGGGCTTTGTCATAAACTTCGCAAAGTCCACTTTGCTCCCCTCACAGGATCTCGAGTTCATCGGCGCAAGGCTGCACACTCCTCAGGCGCGAGCGTATCTACCGCTCGACAGGGCTCAGCGGCTCATGGACCTAGCCGACTGCTTTCGCAGCCAGCCCCTGGTCTCCGCCAGGCGCTTCCTGAGACTGCTTGGCCATATGGCTTCCACTGTCCATGTGACCCCCAATGCCCGCCTGAATATGCGGTCTGCTCAATGGTGTCTCCGCCGGCAGTGGCGACAGGCCACGGGCGGCCTCGCAGACCTAGTGCGCGTTTCCGAGCCGCTGATCTCGTCTCTCCGGTGGTGGCTCCGGCAGCCGAACCTGACATTCGGTATGCCCTTCCAGTCACCTCAGCCGACCCGGGTGCTGACCACCGATGCATCCCTCCTGGGCTGGGGAGCGCATTGCCAAGAGGCGCGTACTCAGGGCCTCTGGACCAAGTGGGAGTCTGCTCAGCAGATCAACTTCCTGGAGCTCCGGGCGATCCGCCTAGCCCTCAAGGCCTTCTCCCACCTGACTTCCCAACAGTCCGTCCTTGTCCAGACGGACAATCAAGTTGCCATGTTCTACGTGAACAAACAGGGGGGCACGGGCTCCTTTCTCCTCTGCCGGGAGGCTCAGAAGCTCTGCTCTTGGGCCGTCAGTCACGGCATTCTCCTCAAGGCAGTTTATCTCCCGGGCCAAGACAATTGCCTTGCGGACAAACTCAGCAGGGTCCTCCAGCCGCACGAGTGGCCTCTGGATCCCTTGGTAGTTCAGAAGCTCTTCCTCAAGTGGGGCCTCCCCACGATGGATCTCTTTGCCAGTCCTCGCAACCGGCAGCTTCCCCGCTTCTGCTCTCGTCTGCCACACCCCCTTCGGGTTGCGGCGGACGCCTTTCTGATCTCATGGTCGGGGAGCCTTCTGTACGCTTTCCCTCCCATCCCGCTGGTCTCTCGGACTCTTTTCAAGGTTCTCCGAGACAAAGCCTTTTTGATCCTGGTGGCCCCTCGCTGGCCCAGACAGCCGTGGTTTCCGCTCCTGCTGCAACTGGCGGTGGAGGGTCCGGTCCCTCTGGGAGTACAACCGGATCTCCTCACTCAGGATCAGGGGTCCCTACTGCACCCCAACCTCAGGTCTCTCAACCTCATGGCCTGGCTGCTGAGAGGGTAGTCCTTGCTCCCCTTCTCCTGCCGGCGGAGGTGGAGGAGGTCGTCCTGGCTTCGCGACGCCCTTCTACCCGCAAATGCTACGCCCTTAAATGGCGTCGCTTTGCGGTCTGGTGTACCCAACAGTCGCAGGATCCCTTCTCCTGCCCGGTGTCGGTGATCTTGCAGTACTTGCTACACCTCTCTAATCTGGGACTTAAGTCCAACTCCGTCAAAGTTCACCTCAGTGCTCTTTCGGCACATCATGTGCCGGTGGACGGTAGACCTCTCTCCAGCGACCCTCTCGTAGCGAGGTTTCTCCGAGGTCTTCTTCTACTTAAACCACCTCTGCGCCCGCCAGCGCCGGACTGGGACCTGAATGTGGTTTTGCAGCGGATCACCTGTCCGCCTTTTGAACCCATGGCTACATGTTCTCTCCGTTTTCTGTCTTGGAAAACACTGTTCTTGATAGCCCTCACTTCCGCTAGGCGCGTAAGTGAATTGCAGGCCCTCGTGTCTGATCCCCCCTACACTCGGTTCTACAAGAATAGGGTAGTCCTACGGACTCACCCAAAGTTTCTGCCTAAAGTGGTCTCCCCTTTTCACATCAATCAGGAGGTGGTACTTCCAACCTTCTTTCCCAGACCACACTCCAGCCGAGCTGAGACGGTCCTCCATACCCTGGACTGTAGAAGGGCATTGAACTTCTACCTTGACCGTACGCGGGAGCACCGTAAAGCTGCTCAGCTTTTTGTGTCTTTTGACCCCAATAAATTGGGACTCCCGGTCTCCAAGCGTACTCTGTCCATCTGGGTTGCGGACTGTATCTCTTGGGCTTATGGGGCAGCCGGACTCGCCTTAGAAAGTCGAGTCACGGCTCATTGCGTTCGGGCAAAGGCCACGTCAGTGGCTTACCTCCGCTCTGTTCCGCTGGCAGACATCTGCCGGGCCGCTACTTGGTCGTCGAGCCAGACTTTTGCGGTCCATTACTGTCTCGAGAGGGAGTCCCGTAGGGACAGTGCTTTCGGACAGGCAGTCCTCCGTAATCTCTTTGAGGTCTGAGCAACTCCTACCCTCCATCCCGGATGTGGGCTACCGGTGGGTGATAATTCAGCGAAGATTCTATCCTTCTGTGCTGCTGAGCTAGAGGGAGCTCATTTTTGTGCTTAGGGTCTCCGGTAGCCTTGAGCTTGGGAGTCCCATAAGTGAGGACTGACTTCCTGCTTGGTCCTGGAGAAAGCGTAGTTACTCACCTGTAACGGGTGTTCTCCAGGAGCAGCAGGAATCAGTCCTCACTACCCTCCCTCCTCCCCTTGGAGTTGCAATCGTCTGCTTATGTTCTTTTTGCAAATTTTTATGCTGTCTTTTTAGCTATGTCATCTGACTGGCTAAGATGGCACCTTCGGGCGGGAAGACGACCGCGCATGCGCGCTGCAATTCCCAAAGGCTTTCTTTGAAAGCTGGGGAAAATTGCTCCGCGAGGGCTCCGTCGGCGCCGACGTCACCCATAAGTGAGGACTGATTCCTGCTGCTCCTGGAGAACACCTGTTACAGGTGAGTAACTACGCTTTTTGTTCTGTGTTCACAGATGAACCAGGAGCAGGACCTCAGAAAACACCCATAAATAGGAACAGAAGCGAGGGACATCTTGAACAATTTTCAGAAGACTGTGTTCGTGAGAAACTAGCTCAACTTAAAGTAGACAAAGCGATGGGACCGGATGGGATACACCCTAGAATACTGAGGGAACTTGGGGACGTTCTAGCAACTCCACTGACTGACCTTTTCAATGCCTCGTTGGAGTCTGGAGTGGTGCCTTTACACAAAAGCGGAAGTAATGATGTGGTTGAAAACTACAGGCCGGTTAGTTTAACTTCGGTGGTGAGTAAATTATTGGAAACACTGCTGAAAGAGAAAATAGTGAGGTTTCTGGAGTCCAGCAGATTACAGGATCCGAGGCAGCATGGATTCACCAGAGGCAGGTCTTGTCAGACAAATCTGATTGATTTCTTTGACTGGGTGACCAGGGAGTTGGACCGAGGGAGAGCTCTAGATGTGGTGTATTTAGATTTCAGTAAAGCCTTTGACACTGTTCCTCACAGGCGACTTATAACAAACTGAGCACCCTAGGGATGGACTCTAAAGTTACTGCTTGGGTTAGAAATTGGTTGGGTGGGAGGCGACAAAGAGTACAAGTAAATGGAGCTCACTCTGAGGAGAAGGATGTTACCAGTGGTGTGCCCCAGGGATCTGTCCTTGGTCCGATTCTTTTTAACATCTTTGTTAGTGATATAGCGGAAGGGCTGTCAGGTAAGGTTTGCCTCTTTGCGGATGATACCAAAATCTGCAATAGAGTAGACACCCAGGAAGGTGTAGATAACATGAGGGATCTAGCTAAGCTTGAAGAATGGTCTAGAATTTGGCAGCTGGGATTTAATGTTAAAAAATGTAAGGTCATGCATTTGGGCTGCAGCAATCCAAGGGAGCAATATAGTATAGGGGGTGAAGTACTTTTGTCCACTAATAAGAAGAGCGGGACCTAGGCGTGGTTGTGTCTGATGATCTTAAAGTAGCTAAACAGGTAGAAAAGGTGACGGCAAAAGCTAGAAGGATGCTTGGGTGCATACGGAGAGGAATGGCTAGCAGAAAAAAGGAGGTGATAATGCCTCTGTATAAGTCTTTGGTGCGACCTCATTTGGAGTATAGTGTGCAATTCTGGAGACCGCACCTTCAAAAGGATGTGAACAGGATGGAGTCGGTGCAGAGGGTGGCTACTAAAATGATTAGTGGTCTTCATTATAAAGCATATGAGGACAGACTGAAGGATCTTAATATGTACACCTTAGAGGAAAGGCGGGATAGAGGTGATATGATTGAGATGTTTAAATACCTCCGTGGCATAAATGTTCAGGGAGAGAGCCTCTTTCAATTGAAAGCAAATTCTGCTATGAGGGGACATGGGATCAGGGTGAAGGGAGATAGATTCAGGCGTGATATGCGGAAATATTTCTTTACGGAAAGAGTAGTGGATCCATGGAATAGTCTCCCAGTGGAGGTGGTAGAGATGAGGACAGTAACTGAATTCAAAAAAGCATGGGACAAACACAGAGGATCTCTAAAGGTAAAAAGGGGACTGTTGTAGTTGTTGATATGGAAGGACAGACTAGATAGGCCATGTGGTCTTTTTCTGTCATCATATTTCTATGTTTCTCTAAGGGTTCGATAAACTAAAGCCACCAACTCCCACCCGGTTGAGCAGGAGCTGCCTGAGGCAAGAGAAGATGGTGACCCCTCAAGGTGCTGTAAGCAAGAGTGGTCCTCCTCTTTAGAGCACCAGCTAGGGGAGCTGGCTGTGTATGTATTGGGAGGGTTATGTACAGGATTGAGGAGTGTCTTGAGCAGGAGTGTGAGGTTAAAGGGGTGCATGGGGTCCTGGTACACCACTAGTGACCAGGCACTACCATTTTCCAAGATCGCAGAGGTACGAGAAGGATGCAATTGAGCACTTCCCCAGATCAAGTTAGTATTTTTGGCCCTGAGGGGTCCAGCAACATGAAAGCGCTCTGGTTGAGGGCCTCTCTATGCCAGGGGCCTGGTCCAGGGGCATTCTGACCTGGAGTACTTGAGCCAGGGGCACATTATGAGCACCCTAGCTCAGGATGCGAGACTAGGGTGTCCTGGACCAGCTAGCCTCAGGGTAGGAGTGTCTACCAGGTCCACTTGGGCCACGAGTCCTCTGAGGTGAAGTGAAAAGAAAAGTTTCAGAATTCAGCACAGTTTCTTACACTGGGGGAGTTCCTGATTCAGTAAGTTTGCATGTGATGGTATTACTGTGGATTTTTCCATGCTAAAACTCCTACTGCATTGGGGAGTAAGGTTAGCATAGGAAAATCAAACTACCATGTTAAAGTGTGGCAGGTGTAGGCCTGTGATCCACAGTGTCTGACATAAGCAAGCCTAGCTAGCTTGACCTGTAAATGAAGCTTGTGAAGAGGCCCATAGGAATTGCACATCCCCCAATATGCTGCTATAGAATAAGAACTCAGTAAAAGTATTGAATTAGCTTAGACAAGCAGAACAGATGGAAAAATACAGAAATTCATGTTTAAAACTGCTGACAGAGAAGTTATAGAGCCCTGCTTCCCTGCACGTATTAACTAGCCCAATAGCCTTGAAAGTAGGAAAGTAACAAGTTGGTGAACAGGCCATTGTAATTGGGACTAGAAGGGGGGTAAGCAGGTGCTGAGCCCACTGAAGGAACATAATTGGATAATCATATCAGTACCGGGACCAATAGAAGAGGTACGGGAGGTTACCGGGACCAATGAAATGTTTTTCTATACCTAGAATAGAGCAAAAGTCTATAAAAGTTGTTGTATTGCCAGAGAACTTTGCTCAGCCATTTTGAATTTGATTCTGCTTGAGACTTGTGCACAAATAAATGATTTGGACCTTCTGAACAGACTCCTGGTATTATTGGTTTGTCTGCGCTCTGCTGCTACATATTCTTGGTGCATTGGCCGGGAAGTTGTGGAATCAGAGTGTATATAGGGCAATATACCACGACTTTCCACCTCTATAGGCTTGGTCCTGCCGGGATCGCGCCCTTCCGATGGGGGCTGCTTCCTGGCGCCGCCGGTCCATTGCATCGGAGGGAGTTGGTCGGACCTCGGCGGGTGCCGGGCCCGGCTGGAGCCAACGCCTCGAACCCGAGTGAGGGGAGTCCAAGGTCCAACTCATGCGCCTGCTTGGGGAGTTTGAGGACCGTATCCGGTGAGTATAGTTTTGATTTGGTATGTCTAGACAGATAAGAAAGAGCAGTGCTGCCGTTTGAACTTGGAAATTGGTAAGAGAGCTTGATCACCTCTCCAAGACGGACCGAGTACCCCCGCATGAGTATTCGCAGGGCGAAACTCCCGTCTTCTTGTATTTTGGTAATTGAACAAGACTAGTCAGAATAGATAGAAATGAATGCATTCTGGGATACGTTGCTAACATGATTGTGTGAATGAGGTGTGTATGAGAGGTCTGGCAGCACGGACCAAGCGAAGGCGGACCCCTGATTAGCGCATTTCCTGACCGGGCGACCGCATTCAGGTCGCGAAAAGGGGGAAGCGATTGTCGTCTTGTCTTGTTATTTGTTTCCCTGATACGTTTCTAGGGCCGTGAGGACCCCTTACCCACGGTCCGCCCTCCTTTTCCCTTCTGTCTGTTGTTGCGCGCACACATCGAAATGGGAGGGGCGGGGTCTACTAGGAACACTCCATTAGAATGTATGATCGCACATTTTAAAGAGGGATATTCCGGAGATTATGGTATTAAAATGACTGCAGCCCGTTTACAGATTTTGTGTACTAGGGAGTGGCCCGATCTAGACCCTACCTGGCCCCGAGAGGGAACCTTTAATGTAGGAATTATCCAGTTAGTGCACCATAGAGTGCGGATAGCGCACCCCGATCAGTACCCCTATATAGATTCTTGGTTAAGTATTTGTGAAGATCCGCGCCCTTGGGCGCAGCGCTGCTATGAAGAGCAGTGCAGAATAATGTTAGCGAAAACAGATTATGGTCAGAAAACAGAAAAAGAACAGTCTAGTAAGAAAGGGAAAAATGAGAAATCCAGGAAGAAACCCATCCTGGTCGATCCTGATTCCCCAGAAGTAGTTCCCCGACAGCCTAGAACCCCTGGCCCAGTAAGAGTAGCCCGGCGTCCTGTCCCAGAGCCCCGGAGACAGCGGGTGAGGGACCCAACCCCTGAGCCACCTCCCGAAGAGCAGGAAGAAGAGTTTCCTTTAGTTGAAGAAGATGATTCTACTGAGACAGAGAGGCGAGTCAGATTCAGAAACAGAGAAGGAAGAAACTGAGAATTCCCCGAGTGAGACTGACAGTGTAGAAGCGACCGCCAGTGTTAGCCTGCCAGTAAAAAGTAGATCTAAGACAAAGCATATAGAAAAGAAAGTAACCCTTGATAAGCCTGTAGAAAAGAAGAAAAAGAGCCCTGATAGGAAAGTTACAAAAATATCGCTTAGATCCCACAAGACCTCTACTGCTAAGATGATGCCTTTACGGCAAGTCCCGGGAGTGCCTGTAAGGAATGACGATAATGAGGTGGTAGCGGGACCCCCAAGCTATGTGTATGTCCCCTTCTCTACAACTGATTTGTTAAACTGGAGGACGCATTATGCCTCCTATACCAATAAACCCCAAGAGCTTACAGAATTAGTGAATACTATTATGGAAACCCATCAACCCACATGGGCAGATTGCCGTCAGCTCCTGTCCACCTTATTTACTACGGAGGAGCGGGCACGAATTAAAAAAGCAGCTATTGGGTGGCTGGCAGATAACCCTGTACCTCCAGAATGAGGAGGAGAAAGAATAGACCAACGGGAAGCAGCCCAGAGGGAATTCCCGAATGAAGACCCCCGATGGGATCCGAATACTGAAAGAGGATCCAGAGCCCTAGCCCGTTTTCGCCAAGGCTTGTTACAAGGCCTGAAAAGGGGGGGCCAGAAAGCTATGAACCTTTCCAAAGTTACTGAAGTTAACCAAGGCATAGATGAGAGTCCAGCAGTATTTTATGAGAGGTTAACTGAAGCATATAGAATGTATACTCCCTATGATCCCGATGCACCAGGAAGTTTATGCATGGTGAATTCTGCTTTTGTAAATCAGTCTCAACCAGACATTAGACGTAAATTACAGAAATTAGAAGGGTTTGCGGGCATGAATGCAACACAGTTATTGGAAGTCACTCATAAAGTGTATGTGAATCGTGATAATGAAAGACAGAAAGAATGTGATCGAAAGATGAAGAAGAAAGCTGATTTTTTGGCTGCGGCCATAGTTGAACAGAAAAGGGGAGGTGTCCCTAGTCGAAGGAGCAGAGGAAGGGGGCGGGGCCAAAGTGGAAGCCGGCCCCAACTAGGCGTAAACCAATGCGCCTACTGCAGGGAGGAAGGACATTGGAGAGATGCATGCCCGCAACTCGAAGACGCCCACGAAGATGACGAAAACAATCATCAATGGAGAGAAGAAAGACGAGGCCGTCCCCAACATCTCGGAGGAGCCAATCGAGAGCAACATCAGCGTGAAAGAGGAGAAGCCGTGCAAGCATTGGCGGCAACAGCCTATGATGAAGATGACGTGGATTAGGACAGACCGGGCTCCGAATTTGCTTTAGGTCTCCAGGAGCCTATGGTCGGAATACAAATAGGAGACCAAGTTATGAACTTTATGGTTGATACTGGAGCAGAACATTCAGTAGTAGACAAGAAGATAGCCCCATTTTCTACAAAAGCAGTCACCATCGTAGGAGCAACTGGTGCCAAAGCTACAAAACCTTTTCTTCAGAATCGCATATGCAGTCTAGGAGGACAGCAAATAACTCATCAATTCCTTTACATTCCTGAATGTCCAGTGCCACTACTGGGACGAGATATGTTAGCCAAGCTACAGGCCCAAATATCTTTCACTGAAAGAGGAGAAATGCAAATGACAGTAAATTCACAAGCCAAACCAGCAGGAATAATGCTGCTCACAGTTCCCCGAGAGGAAGAATGGAGATATTACAGTGATGATTCTGTCCAAGACACCTATTTCGAACAAACCTTGAAAAGTATTGATGCCCCACCTGGAGTATGGGCAGAAGGCAGTCCTCCAGGCCTAGCCAAACATATAGCTCCAGTAATTGTAACTCTCAAGCCTAGTGCTACACCAGTACATGTCAAACAATACCCTCTCCCCAGAGCTGCAATTGAAGGCATCCACCGCCACTTGCAAAGATTACTAGAATATGCCCTACTGAAAGTATGTCAATCCCCATGGAACACCCCACTTCTGCCAGTAAAAAAGCCTGGAACAGATGACTACCGCCCAGTGCAAGATCTAAGAAGAGTGAATGAAGCAGTTGAGACTATACATCCAGTTGTACCCAATCCTTACACTCTTCTAGGACTAATTCCTGCTGAAGCCACCCACTTCACTGTTTTAGATTTAAAAGATGCATTCTTTTGCATAAGATTAGCCCCCGTGAGTCAGATATTGTTTGCATTTGAATGGCAGGACCCCATCTCTGGAAGAGGGGGCCAACTCACCTGGACGCGATTACCCCAAGGATTCAAGAATTCGCCTACCATCTTTAGTGCTGCACTGAATCAAGACCTTTCCAGCTATCCAGTGGCCCCGGGGAAGAGAGTGCTTCTCCAATACGTGGACGATCTGCTGATAGCTGCTGTATCAGAAAATGAATGTATACAAGCCACCAAAGACCTCTTGCAGTTACTAGATGAAGCTGGATACAAAGTTTCCAGAGCAAAAGCACAACTATGCCAAAAAGAAGTGAAATACTTGGGCTTTCGCATAACCCAAGGAAGCCGAAAATTAGGCAGAGAAAGAAAAGAAGCAGTATGCAGAATTCCAACCCCAACAACCAGAAAGCAAGTCAGAGCCTTTCTGGGAGCGGCAGGATATTGCCGAATATGGATTCCCAACTTTGCCCAAATTGCTAAGCCACTGTATGAAGCCACAAAAGGAGAAGAAAAGTCGCCACTGGAGTGGGGACCTGAGCAGGATACAGCCTTCAAGACGTTGAAGGAAGAATTGATGTCATCACCAGCCCTTGGACTACCAGATGTTCATAAGCCTTTCCACTTGTTTGTACATGAAGCACAAGGAAATGCCTTAGGCATGCTGACTCAGAAATTGGGAAATTGGGAACGACCTGTAGCATACCTATCGAAACAATTGGACACTGTGGCCAAAGGATGGCCACCTTGCCTGAGAGCAGTTGCAGCTACAGCATTGTTGGTGAGTGAAGCAGACAAGCTCACACTAGGACAGAATATACGAGTCACTGTGCCACATGCAGTCCTTGCCCTTATGGAACAGAAAGCAAATCATTGGCTCACCAATTCCCGAATGTTGAAATATCAGAGCATGCTATGTGAAAACCCACAGATACAACTGGGAGTGAGCCATGCCTTGAATCCAGCCACATTGATACCTATTAGTGAAGAACTCCCAGAGCATGACTGTATAGAAGTCATGGACACTGTATTTTCAAGCCGACCTGATCTGACAGATGTGCCCATAGACAATCCTGACCAAATCTATTATGTTGATGGAAGCAGTCTCATCATCAATGGACGACGCTGTGCCGGATATGCAGTAGTCACTCAACATGAAGTAGTTGAGTCATCAGCCTTAGCCTCAGGCACATCAGCCCAGAAAGCAGAATTGATAGCACTTACCCGAGCACTACTACTAGGTAAAAGACTTGTGTTGAATGTATATACAGACTCTAAGTATGCCTTCACCACCTTACATGCCCATGGAGCTCTCTACAAAGAAAGAGGACTCATCACATCCGGAGGAAAATCAGTCAAGTATGGCCCCGAGATACTGATGCTACTTGATGCAGTATGGGCCCCAACTCGTGTAGCTGTCATGCATTGCAGAGGACATCAAGCAGGAAAAGGAGAAGTTGCCCGAGGAAACAGATTTGCAGATGCCTCAGCACGACAAGCAGCTATGACAGGACAAATTTCGCCACAAGCCATGCCGATGCAGGCAGCATTGTTTCCAGTACCCTTGAACTCATGGACACCACGATATACCACCAAAGAATTAGACTACTACTGTAACAGAGAAGATGGAGTACTGAAAGATGGGTGGATTGAACTGCCACTAGCAGAGGGCAGTCAACCCCCAGGACAAATAGTAATTCCCGAATTGTTAGGACCAGCCTTTGTCAAAGCTTTCCATGAAGCCACACACTATGGGAAGACCGCTATGGAAAAAGCACTTAGACCACATTTCTACATTGCCATGTTACCAGCCCTATCAGCCTCAGTAGCACGCCAGTGTCTAATTTGTGCCAAAAACAATGCCAAGCAAGGTCCCACACCACCACCTCGAGTTCAGTCAGGAGGTGTAACCCCCATGCACCACCTGCAGATTGATTTCACTGAAATGCCAAAAGCCAGTGGATACCACTACCTATTAGTATTAGTTTGTACTTTCTCTGGGTGGGTAGAAGCCTTCCCAACCAGAACCGAAAAAGCTAGAGAAGTCACCAAAGTTTTATTGAGGGAGATTGTCCCTAGATTTGGAATTCCAGCAGTAATAGGGTCAGACAATAGACCCTCATTTGTTTCCCAGGTTACTCAACAGTTAGCAAAAGCCTTACAGATACAATGGAAACTCCACACTGCATACAGACCCCAGAGTTCAGGGAAAGTTGAGCGAATGAATCGTACCTTAAAAGCCCAAATGTCTAAGCTTTGTCAGGAGACACACTTGAAGTGGCCCCAAGTGCTCCCAATAGCCTTTTGAAGTTCTGTATGGTAAACCCCCACCAATAGTGCAAGGAATTAAAGGAAGTCTAGCCCAAATTGGTTCAGAAATAACCAGGCAAGAACTCCTAGCTCTAAGTTTTGTTCTGCAGACTCTCCATGCGTGGATCCAAGACTAGTTGCCTATCAACTTGACTGAACCCCTGCATCCCTACCAGCCTGGTACCTCGGTGTGGATCAAAGATTGGAAGAAGACACCGCTGGAACCCCATTGGAAGGGACCATACACCGTCATCCTGTCTACCCCAACTGCAGTAAAGGTAGCGGAGATCGACGCCTGGATCCACCACAGCAGAGTCAAGCCCGCAGCAGCTCCAGAACCTGAGCAGTGGACCGCGGAACAGCATCTTGATGCACCTTTGCGAGTTACTCTGAGACGGCAACCAGCAACTTAGACACTTTGTCACAGTGCCTTGCAGTAGCCAAGTCTTTCGAAGAGGATTGCTGTTTTCCATGCAGCAACAGTTTTGTTTCAACGAACCCGATCTGCGTGTGATTTTGCACACTACTTTGATACTACATTGATTAACCATACTTCAAAAGCCAACTGAAATTGCTAAGTTGGTTACTGTGTGATGGACAACTTGAGGATCTTCAATCAACACTCAGCACCCGTTGAAATTGCTTTATTAGCGCACGGGACGAAGAAAAGATCGTCGTGGTCAAGATCTGCAAGCTGAGGATTCAGAAGAACTCCAATCAACATGTATCTTTACCTTTGCTTGGCCCTGGTTGCCTGTTTTGGAGGTTTTGAACTGACTTATGCTTTACCTCCATGTACTGCTTGCATTACTTCTACTCGAACTGGACTGAAAGTAACTCAGACTTTGATTTACCATTCTCACTATACCTGCACTGGTAAAGTGACTCGGTGTATTTATAACACCACTGAACTAAATGTTTGCATTAAAGGTAACTCCAGAGTATGCTATAACCCGCATCAGAACCCATCCTATTATACGTTGGAAATACGATGGAATGATGCAGACGGACCTATAATTAATGCTACACGACCACTTAAAGATGCTAGTATACCTGCTGTTTTATATTTTGATGCATGTGATGTTATAAACAGAGATAGTCGTTCCAGATGTGGTACCTGGGAAAAAGCCTATCGCAATGATCATAAGTATATGTGCCCAGAAGGTGCCACGGGATGGAGAAAGTGTACTGGTAAGAAAGGGTCATATAGTACTGCCCCAGCTGCAGATTACTATTGCCCAAACTGGGAGTGTGTTTTTTATGCTACATGGAATGCTGGTATTACAGATGAACAGAGAGACAATCGAGTTGCCACTTTGACTAAGTCAAAAACAGATGACAAATGTAAGAAAGGTGCTTGTAACCCTTTGCAATTACGGATCCGTAATCCTAATGCATGGAAACAAGGATACAAGTTTGGTTTACGTATTGCAGGTGGAGCAGTAGATCCAGGAACCATTGTGTATATAAGATTGAATACCCAAGCCTACAAGTCATCTAAATACCACATCCATAACACTTTCTATGAAGCTATGCATGTAAATACGTTTGAAATTCCCCATCCATCCCAGAATTTGTTTCTAGAATTAGCTGGAGCAGTAGTATCCAGCCTAAAGATCTCAGATTGTTATTTCTGTGGCGGAACCCAGATGGGGTACCAGTGGCCATGGGAGGCCCAAGAATTGAATTATTCTCTGACTTACAATCAGACTAAATTACACAAGACTACTAGCGAATGGGTATTAGCGCACTCAATTGTTGGACGTCTTTGCTATGCCAGAACTGGACCTCAGTTCACCCAACAGGTAGGACAGCTGGTCTGTCTTAGCCAGAGGTTTTATAATGCCACTACCAAAAAGACGTCATGGTGGTCAGGAGTAAAACACCCTGAACCTCCTAACCCATTAGCCAGATTTCCCGAACTTGCTGGTTTATGGACTAATCTTGCCAAAACTCATGCTTTGCAAGCCCCACCTGGTCTATATTGGATCTGTGGAAACCGAGCGTATGCTCAACTCCCATCACATTGGGGAGGAGCATGTGTCTTAGGGACCATCAGACCTTCTTTCTTTCTCCTACCCACAGAACATGGAGAACAATTAGGATACCCAGTGTACACTACCCACAGACACAAAAGAGCATTGCGACAGAAGAGAGCACCCCTCCAAATAGGCAAATGGGAGAAGTGGGAGGGTGATGATTGGCCACCAGAAAGAATTATTGAGTATTATGGGCCTGCCACTTGGAATGATGATGGTATGTATGGTTATCGAACACCAATCTATATGATTAATCGTATTATCCGCTTACAAGCAGTAGTTGAAATAATAACTAATGAAACTAGCCACGCTCTCACACTTTTAGCTAGACAAAGCACCCAAATGCGCACTGCCATATACCAGAATCGTCTAGCACTTGATTATTTGTTAGCAGCTGAAGGAGGAGTATGTGGTAAACTGAATCTAACCAATTGCTGTTTGAAAATAGATGATAAAGGTCAAGTAGTTGAAGACATTGCTGAAGATATGCGCAAACATGCTTATGTGCCAGTTCAGACTTGGCACCCACTAAGATTACCTAACTGGTTTGCTAACATTTTCTCATGGCTAGGAGGACTGAAGACTTTTCTAATACTGGTATTACTGATTGTTGTTGTTATTTTCCTATTGCCATGTATAATTCCATGCTGTATGCGTTCCATACACAGTGCTATTGATAGTACGGTAGAGCGGAAGACCGCAACTAAGATAATGGCTTTATATCAACCTCGTCCTCCTGGATATAGCCGAACTCCTCTAACCGTAGTATAATTATTTTGAAGTGATTTAATTCTCACACCTTATTAACTAATAGGGTGAGATTAATCAAAGGGGGGAATGTGGCAGGTGTAGGCCTGTGATCCACAGTGTCTGACATAAGCAAGCCTAGCTAGCTTGACCTGTAAATGAAGCTTGTGAAGAGGCCCATAGGAATTGCACATCCCCCAATATGCTGCTATAGAATAAGAACTCAGTAAAAGTATTGAATTAGCTTAGACAAGCAGAACAGATGGAAAAATACAGAAATTCATGTTTAAAACTGCTGACAGAGAAGTTATAGAGCCCTGCTTCCCTGCACGTATTAACTAGCCCAATAGCCTTGAAAGTAGGAAAGTAACAAGTTGGTGAACAGGCCATTGTAATTGGGACTAGAAGGGGGGTAAGCAGGTGCTGAGCCCACTGAAGGAACATAATTGGATAATCATATCAGTACCGGGACCAATAGAAGAGGTACGGGAGGTTACCGGGACCAATGAAATGTTTTTCTATACCTAGAATAGAGCAAAAGTCTATAAAGGTTGTTGTATTGCCAGAGAACTTTGCTCAGCCATTTTGAATTTGATTCTGCTTGAGACTTGTGCACAAATAAATGATTTGGACCTTCTGAACAGACTCCTGGTATTATTGGTTTGTCTGCGCTCTGCTGCTACAAAAGGATAGGACAGCTTGTTATATCAGCAGCAAGAGATCTTGATATATTTCATTCCCCTTCTTTGTTTGTAAGCCATAAATCATTACTTCTGTGCGGGGTATCTCAGGGCTCATTACTGGGCTGAACTCTGTTCAACATTTTTTTTAGCACCACTAACAATTTTGAATCAGGAGCTCAACCTGTGAGGGTTTTATTATATAGATCATCTCCAAGTAGTGGCCTATACTGATCTCATCAAACCTGACTTGAAACCTTTGAACCAATATTTGGAGGCCACAGCATCCTGGCTCTCCAGCAACCATTTCAAGCTGAATTCCTCAGTGTAAGGCAGTGTGGTTGGCTAGAAATTCACCTTTACCACAGGATTCCCCGACAATAAACAGCTTAGCTCTTCTATTGCATGAGTTATTTAAGATATTGGGGTTTCAGTTTGATCCATTTTAAACTTCGATGGTCAAATTTCTGTGGCTTTTGGGTCTTGCTATCTCTCTATCCATTGGATCCTCTCATGAAGGAGTATTGTGGACTCTAAGGATCTTGATATTTTGAACCATGCACTTGTTCTAAGTTGACTTCCTCCCTCCCTCCCTCCCCTCACCCATCCTCCCTAGGACTGGATTTTCTTAAATAATCACCCTAAGACACATAATTGCAAACCTTTCAAAACAGAAAACTGTTAATAATAATAGATCCCATTATCGGAGGCATTAACTTGGGAATTCTGTTCCAGGATCAGAATGTGGTCAAATGCCTTCCAAGATCTTCAGCCAGAAAGACAGAATTCAAAGCAGAATGTTAGTGATGTCACAGAGGAAATTAAGGATTCTAAAACTGATATTATCTATCTGGGAAAAAATAATCTGGCTAGAAATAGTACCTCTGCAATACAAAGAGACATCCAAATTTTGGGAAATAGCTTTAAAGCCATTGTCAACACTATAGCATTCTCAGAAGTTCTACCTGTTCATGGTAAGAGGGAAAAGAGACTACATCGCACAACCAGCTTCAATGCATGGCTCCAAATCTGGTGTAAACATAAAGGCTTTAGATATATAGGCGGCTGGGGCAATAGATGGAACAACAAGAGGCTATACTGTAACTGGTCTACATCTTTCTGTAGCAGGAAAAAAGATCCTAGGTGAAAACATCAGGCAATATGTAGACAGGTATTTAAACTAGGGAAACGGGGTGACAGATGGAAAACAAGTTCAGGATGTCACCCTCTGCAAAAGTATTATAGTAGTGGTAAACATAAGAGTGGAGGGGTAGCCTAGTGGTTAGAGCACTGGCTTGGTAACCAAGAGACCAGGGTTCAATCTTGAAGGACTAGAAAAGGGGACTGCTACTTCTGGAGAGAGATCTGCAATTGTGAGTATATACTTCAGGAACTTTTTCTGAAGGGACTTCTTTGGATTAAAGCTGATTAATCTGTGAACCCAGTGTATTTGTTAAATCAGTCAGGGCCTAGTAGCAGCAGTTTAAATTTAAAACACAGAAGAGAGCTTTCTGGTTAGATTTCATACCCAGCAGAGAGCTTGTAGTTAAAATTTAATACTCACTCAGGGCCTAGTATCAGCAAAATAACTTTAGTTTAAATTTAAAGCACAGAAGAGAGTTTTCTGGTTAAATTTAGAGCCCAGCAGAGAGCTTCTAGTTTAAATGTCATAATAAATCAGAGCCTAGCAGTAGCAAAGAGCTTTAATTTAAATCAAATCAGAATATAACTTAGCATAAAAGACAAAACAGGGTCAGTATTCTTGGAGCAACAAATAAAGTCTTCTAGAGACCTTTACAAAGAGGCCTTCTAACTAGGGGGCAAGAGACCTGTGAAACATTTTCAATAGGTGTTAACGCCAGTTGGCAGGTCAAAAGGCTATTTTGAAAGACTCCTTCTATCCAAGCAAGGACTGTTAATCACCCAGGAAGTTGGTCACAGCTTACCTCAGAAGCACAGAACAGGGAACTGTGTAGCAGCTCTCTTTTAATAAGTGTTATTTCCCTCCCTCCCCAACACCCACCCATCCCTGGGATAATCGTAGCTTTATAGGTACTTACACAACTTAAAGGAAAGAAGGTGCTCTCAGGTGCAACTCGTTATCCAAATCAGTCATACACTAAGGACTTGAGATTAATTAAGCTTCAGGTGAACAAGGTATGTTAAATGTATTAGGTACAATTTTATTAGTATAAGTATCCATAGCAACCGAAGTAAGTAAAGAACTTAAAGATTTTAGCTTAAAACTAAGATGCAGACAGCAGTCCAGCAGCAAGATGGGGGCTTTACAGTCTATTTCATTGAGTGTCACATGTATGATTTTCTCCCAGTTGGTGAGAGGTCTTACGTGTGCACTAGGTGCAAGGAGCTCTTTGCTCTCAGGGAACGAGTCCATTCTCTAGAGGCTAGAGTAGCAGTCTTGGAAGACATAAGGAAAACAGAGAGGTACTTAGATGAGAGCTACAGGGATATAGTCCTGAAGTCCCACCTCCAGTCTGGCAGCATCCCTGTTGCCATGGAGTAGAGAGGTCACGTGACAGGAGAGCATCACCCTGGTGTGGCAGGAAATGATCCTGTAACTAGGACCTATCCTCCAAGTGATGTAAAACCCTCTCGCACCGAGGAAGTTTCTCCAGGGTCATGTGCTCATGAGGGAAGGGTTAGGACAGCCTTTATAGTTGGTGATTCGATCATTAGGCATGTAGATAGCTGGGTAGCTGGTGGACGTGAGGATCGCCTGGTAACATGCCTGCCTGGTGCGAAGGTAGCGGATCTCATGCGCCACCTAGATAAGGTCTTGGTGTTGGGGAGGAGTCTGCTGTCTTGGTACATGTTGGTACCAATGACATAGGAAAATGTGGTAGGGAGGTTCTGGAGGCTAAATTTAGGCTTTTAGGTAGGAAGTTGAAATCCAGAACTTCCAGGGTAACGTTCTCTGAAATGCTTCCCGTTCCACGCGCAGGACCCAAAAGGCAGGCAGAGTTACAGAGTCTCAATGCGTGGATGAGACAATGGTGCAAGGATGAGGGCTTTGGATTTGTTAGGAAATGGGTAATGTTCAGGGGAAAGGAGGGGCTCTTCCGAAGGGATTGGCTTCACCTTAACCGGGATGGAACCAGGCTGCTGGCATTAACCTTTAAAAAGGAGATAGAGCAGCTTTTAAACTAGATAATAGGGGAAAGCCGACAGTCACACAAGAGCGCATGGTTCGGAAGAATGTATCCTTCAAGGATACTACCAAAAGCAGAGAGGTTCCAAAAAAAGAGTAAAGTAGCCCAAATGCCCTCGAGTATGGAGCAGACAGAGCTTAAAGATTCCAAATTACCCATGCCTACCAATAGCCGAATTAATATGAATAAGATACAGTCTCTAAAATGTTTGTATGCAAATGCTAGAAGTCTAAAAAATAAGATGGGAGAGTTAGAATATATAGCACTAAATGAGAGGTTAGATATGATTGGAATCTCAGAGACATGGTGGAAGGAGGACAACCAGTGGGACACTGTGATACCTGGGTACATACTGTAGCGTAATGATAGAGCTGATAAAATTGGTGGAGGGGTTGCGCTCTATGTTAGAGAGGGCATTGAGTCAGAAAGGATTCAAGTTTTGCAGGAAACAAAATTTGCTGTAGAATCTCTATGGATTGAAATTCCATGTAAAAAGGAGAAGGCGATGGCAGTGGGGGTGTACTATCAACCGCCTGGCCAGAATGAACAAATGGATGATGAAATGCACAAAGAAATCAAGAAAGCTAACAAAAGTTACAGCACAGTAATAATAATGGGTGATTTCAATTACCCCGGTATCGACTGGGTTAGTGTCACGGCAGGACATGCTATGGAGATAAAGTTCCTAGATGAAATAAATGACTGCTTCTTGGAGCAGCTGGTTCATGAACCAACCAGAAGGGAAGCCATATTGGACCTAGTCCTTAGTGGAACACCAGATCTGGTGCAAGAGATAAGGGTGTTGGGGCCACTTGGCAGTAGTGATCATAGCATGATCGTGTTTGATTTAATTAGTGGAGGAGGAATAGTAAGGAAATCCACAGTACTACCTTTCAACTTTCAAAAGGGATACTATGATAAAATGAGGAAAATAGTTAAGAAAAAACTAAAAGGAGCAGTTGCAAAGGTTAAAGACTTGGGTGTTGTTGAAAACTACTATCTTGGAAGCCCAGACCAGCAGTATTCCACACTTTAAGAAAACTGGAAGGAATTCCAAAAAACAGCCAGCATGGTTTAAAGGTGAGGTCAGAAAGGCTGTTGTTGCCAAAAAAGCATCTTTCAGGAAATGGAAAAAAGAGCCTAATGACGAAACCTGGAAATAGCATAAGCACTGGCAAGTTAAATGCAAGGCATTGATAAGGCAGGCAAAGGGAGAATTTGATGAATAAAGATTCCATTTTCTTGAGGTTTATTGATAAGTGATTTGTGGATAGCCATTGTGTGACATCTGAAAAGCATTGCTGGAGTTCATGGTATGAGGGTTTGTTCAGGTTGAATGGTGCTTATAGCATGATGATGTCTGTGTAGATGTGATAGTTGATATTGTGTGATTGGATGATAATGCAGAGGGGTTGCATGTAGATACTGAAGAGGAGAACTGAGAGTGGATCCTTGGGGGACATCTTGATTCTGGGTGTATGGAGTTGATGGTAGTGATCCAATTCTTATCTGCTGGAGTCTGTTGTGTAGAGAAGCTTGGAACTATTTTAATATGGCATCTTGTATTCCTATTGATTGAAGGCATTGTAGGAGGATGTTGTGGTTGATGGTGTCGAAGGCTGCTGAAATATAGAGGAATACAAGGGTGAAGCCTTGGTGAGTGTTCTGAATTCCTTTTATGAGTTGTTCATGAGAGAAGTTAGGGTTTCCACTCCATGGTGTAGTCTGAATCCATGTTGCTGTGGGTCAAGCAGGGTATGGGTGTTGAAGTGTTCTTGCAGTTGGTTTTGGACAGTCTTCTCAATTATTTTGGTTATGAATGGTAGGCTTGCTATGGGTCTGTAGGAGAAGGGGTCAGAGGGGTCAAGGTGGGGTTGTTTTAACAAGGGGCGAATTGAGGATGTTTTTAGGCAGGTTGGTAAGACACCATGCAGTAGGAAGCTTTGGGTGAGTTTTGTGAGAAATAGGGAGAGTTCCAATTTGGTGGCTTTGATCCAGCTGATCGGGCAGGGGTCAAGGGGGATGTTGTGGTGTTGAGAGATGAGATGATGCTTTCTATGTTTTCAGCAGTGATAAATATGAAGGTGGTCCATGAGTGCGCTGGTGGGGTAAGTTGGAGAAGTGGGCATGTTTGGCTTGATGGTTGCAGATGGCGGGCTGAGAAGTAGCCAGCTAATTGTTGAGGGGTGATGGAGCTGTTGGATGTATTGTCGGAGGGTGATAATGTAAGTTCCTTTACTAGGGTGAATAGCTCTCTTTGGCAGTTGAGTGATCTTTGAATTAGTTTTGTGTAGTAACTTTGCTTGGAGCGGTTTCAATCATGGTTGTATTCCCTTAGTAGAGTCATGTAGCAGCATTGGTCTGTGGGTGGATGAGATTTTCTCCATCTGCGTTCTTGTTTCCTTAGTTGAGATTTGAGTTTTCAGAGGTCTGGGGTGTACCATGGGGTCTATTTGTGGGCAGTGTTCTGTGGATGGGACTAGGTTGAGGCTGATTCACTGATAGTTTTGTTCCAGGAAGTAATAGTTGAGTCCAGGTCCAGTATTTCTGTGTGAGAAGTAGGGAGATGTGGGCCAGGAAGGATTCTTTGTCAAATTGTCTGAAGCAACTCTTGTGCAGATTAAAAGATTTGTTTTTGGGAGGTATTGATGGGCAGATGAAATATTACTAAACTGTGGTCAGATGAGGGTACTGGGAGGATCTGGATTGGTGGAAGAGGATCAATGTGAATAGGGTTGTTGCTTGTGAAGATAAGGTCGAGGATGTTGCCTTTCTTGTTAGTAAAGGAGCTTGAGTTGTGAAAGTCCACTGTTGCCATGGTTTCCAGGAAAAGTAAAGTGGCACACACACCACATTATGGCAACAAAACAGCAGAACTCAATCAAAATTCTTGTCTTTCCATTGTACTTAGCTGAAATAACAATGATTATATCTGCCAAACCGTAAATCCTCAGTCGGGTACTGCAACACCGCGCTGTGTTTCAAGCTTTTCATCATCTTAGCTCTTTCTCAAGCAATGTAACCCGATCGTATTTCCTGTTCCGGTTTTATCATTCCCGAAAGAATCAACAGCACATGAGTTGAATTCATGTAATTAGGCGTCTGATAAAGGCTAATGAAAATGAAATTGGAAAAAATAGGAAAGATACATTCTAATGCAATGACCACCACTCAATTTCTGAATTTAAACCATGGGGTTATATGGACTGCAATTGAAAAATCCAACGTTACTCCTTAAGATGTAATCTGCTAGCCCGATCCCCTCCACGCATGGAAACAGGAACCTCATCAATTATTAACCACCTTAAATCATTAAAAAAATGTGTCATTTGAAGACAATGAGAGACCAACGGGGCTGCAACCACATGTGAATTAATACGTGATCGATGTTCCTGCAAGCGTTTTTTAATGGGCCTGGAAGTCATACCCACATATTTTAATTGGCAAGGACAAATTATGAGATATACTACTGAGGAGGATAAACAATTGGTATAAATTGTAAATTCTTCCCATTTGTAAATCAGTCCAAGTATCCCCCTCAATAGTATTTGTACAGAAATCACAAGAGCCACAGGCATGATGACCTCTACCCTGAGATTGTATCATTTCTCCTAGATGTGGAGGTTTTTACAACGAGATCCCCAATATTCACCCCTTTACGATATGCCATCATGAGTGGTCATTGAAAGCACTCATGAAGTGATAAAATAAGCCAATGTGATTTCAAAATATGAGTGACTGCAGTGGTATTAGGCATATAGGGGAGCTCTCCTATAAATCTTTGACTGTCCTATTTTGTTATCCGATCGCAATGGGTCTTGCCACCATTCTGGATGATTATACAATGCCCTTTTATATGCTTTATTAAGTAAATGTTCTGGATATCCCCTTTCAAGCAGTCTTGACTTAAGCTCCAAAGCATGTTTGCGAAATTCATGAAGACTTCTACATAACCTTCTTATCCTCAAAAACTGTCCCAAGGGTAAACCTCTTCGCAAAGGACCTGGGTGATAACTATTGTATTTCAATAAAGTATTTTGCTGGATCGGCTTATGATACAAAGTAGTATAAAACTTGCCCAAGATCACAGGGAGTGCCAGTGGGAATCAGACCTTTGATCTTCTGGGTACTACGCAATTGCTCTAACGACTAGGCTACACTTCCATTCCATGTATGCCTTGTAACGCTATACAAATGAAAAGTAATGGTGTCGGAATCATACCTGTCCCTGTATTTTGAGAAGGTTCATGTGTAGACAGAGAAAGTAAATGAATAGTTGTAGTAACTATAAAAATCTGCATCAACTTCCAACAACAGGCAGTGTCATTCATGTTTCCACTGCAACTACTAACTAAGCAGAGGGCTGCTTGAACCTCACGCTCTAGTGCCTCCAACATTACAGCACACTGCTGCCCCATCTACTGCTCTGCTCTAGACCCATAACAGGGGACCACACAGAACTGAGCTGCATATTTTTCTCCCTAAATCCTCCTCTCCCATTCCTCCTTTTTCAGCCTCTGTGGATAACTCTCTACTCCTCCCTGTTTCTTCAGCTCTCAACTGGGGTTGTCTTTGACTCCTCTCTCTCCTTCTCTACACACATCCAATTGATAGCTAAAACCATTTCTTTACAACATCAACAAAATCCACCCATTCCTTTCTGAACATACTACTAAGACACTTATCCACTCTTTAGTCACCTCCCATCTAAACTATTGTAACCTACTCCTTGCTGGTCTCCCTCTGAATCATCTCTTGCACCTTCAATCTGTTCAACACTGCTGCGTGGCTAATCTTCCGCCAGCCTCGTCATGCTCATATTACCCCTCTTCTCAAGTCTCTTCATTGGCTTCCTATCCATTTCCAAATCCAGTTCAAACTTCTCTTGCTGACTTATAAATGCATTCACTCTGCAGCTCCTCCCTACCTTTCCTCTCTTATCTCTCCCTACACCCCTCCTTGTGAACTCCGCACTTCTGACAAATCGCTTCTATCTGTGCCCTTCTCTTCTATTGCTAACTCCAGACTTTGCACCTTTCACCCTGCTGCTCCCTTATGCCTGGAACAAACCACCTGAGTCTGTACATCAGGTGCCTGCTCTGACCCTTTTCAAATCCAGGCTGAAAGCTTGCCTCTTCGCTGCCGCCTTTGGATCTTGACTCACCTGATCTCCTTTCTATTTCCTTACCATTCCCAGTGTGTTGTCTGTCTTGACTAGATTGTAAGCTCTGATAAGCAGGAACCATCTTTTACTTGTGTCTGTGCAGTGCTGCGTACGTCTTGTAGTGCTATACAAATGCTCAGTAGTAGTAATAGAACAGTATAAGAAGCAAGAACCCATCACTACTTCCCCAGCTGTGTATGTGTGTGTGATAGGGAGCACAGACATTCAGCTCAAGTACCATTTGCTGCTGTTGGGATTAGAGGGAAGGGAAGAGGAAGGTGAAGGAGAAGAATTTTCTCGGCCACTCTCACTATCTATGCTTTCTCCCACACCTCACTTTAACAACCTGTAATTCAGTGGCCTCATGCTTCGCCTCTCTCTCTCTCTCTCTCTCTCTCTCTCTGTCCATTCACCTCCTACAAATACTTATTGCCATTACCCTTGGGAGCACAAGAACTACCACTGCCAGCCAGAGGAAAGTACTTCTACTGCTATTTATCATTTATACTGTATAGCAATACAAGGTATACACAACACTGTACACATGCATATATAAGATAGTCCCTGCTCAAAAGAGCTCACAATTTATCCAAGACACACACACATAACAAATAGGAGACTAGGGTAAAACAAAGGAGAAATTGTTATAGCACACATGTATGGTAAACAGGAGAATAGGGGGTCAGGATCCAAAAGCAACCTCGAAGAATAGATTCAGAGATGGAGCCTGACATACTGGTGCTGTGAATGTGAGCAGAGCTGAGAGTGAGAGGCAGTACTTGAGGTTATCAGCACACTGTCCTCCTCCACAGCTGAGCCCGCCCTTAGCTGTTCCCCACTCAGCCCACCTGCCAAAGCCAGAGCCACCATCATTGTCTCCTCTGTCTTTCAGCCACAGAGGAAAGTGCCGGACCTAGCAACACTCCTCCATGCGCTTTATAACATACTGGTGTGTCACAATACAGAGGCTGAAAACACATTAGTCCAATAAAAAGTTATCGCCTTATGTTCTTTTTTTGAGTTTTTATTTTTTTAACCTTTATTTCTAAGTATTATTTCTATGAATAAGTGCATGTGGCCACACGTGCAAGAATGGCCTCTCATAGCACCCAGTGTAAAAATATATGCATTGATTTGATGGTGCATACTTTGCCAGTGGGCTTGGGAGTATGTACATAGATTATAAATTAGTACAATTTACATGCATACTTGCACCATATAGACATGGGCATTTATACCTTAACTTAAGGCCTGATTTCTGCCACTTGTCCTAGTATTTTATACAGATAAGAAGGCCCTACTTGTCCCTTGTACAACAGTTGCCTACTTAGGCACCTAATTTTCATGCTTAAAGTGAGTACTTCCTTATAAAATTACCTTCATTGTGTGGGGAGAATTGATATTATTGTTACTGAGATTACACCAGAATCTGAATAATTTTTAGTATGGGGAAATGTTTGAATTCTGCTCTGCACCTGTAGTTGGGGGAAGGTATATGCTTACATTTCACTATATGATGATCAAGTGTGCAGGTTGTCACAGTTATGTGAGCGCTGGCCATCAGGTGTGTCCTGGAGGAATAAAAGTTAAGAACCACCGACCTACATTAATGAAGCTGTTTTGGTATCCTGATTTGAGTATGGATTAGGAACTGCATAATGCTAAGATTTCACAAGTCAGTTGTATTTTAACCTTTTTCATTTGAGTCCAGTCCTTAGTGGTGTTTGTGTAATTACTAATTACTGTGAGCAAACAGTAACAAACGCTGCCATATTCTCCAGGACCAAGCAGGAAGTCAGTCCTCACATATGGGTGACGTCGGCGCCGACGGAGCCCCCGTGCGGAGCATTTCCCCAGCTTTCAAAGAAAGTCTTTGGGAATTGCAGCGCGCATGCGCGGTCCCCTTCCCGCCCAAGGGTGCCATCTTGCTCAGTCTTCTTTTTTCCGCGGAGCCCGACAGACGTAGTTCGTTTTTCGCCAAGGAAAAAGTTGATTTCCCTGTTTTTTGTTCTTCTTCTTCGGTTCGACGCCGGATCCTTTTCCCGCCTGGGCCCGATACGCCGGTATCGAGCCCACTCTCTATTTTTCGGTTTTTGTCCTTCGTGACTAGCGTTCGCGCCATTTTTCTCTTTTCACTGGCAGCCCTGTCTTTTGACCTCGCAGGGGCCCTTTTTCCCCCAATGGCTGCCAGCGGATTTAAAAAGTGTGATCGGTGTAAGAAACTTATGTCTCTTACCGACACACATGACTGCTGCCTCCGCTGCCTCGGACCCGATCATGACCCAATGATCTGTGGTCCGTGTGGCAAAATGTCCTCGAAGGCGTTGAGGAGTCGGCAGCACCAAAAGGATAGAATCTTCTCTGACTCCGCGTCCGGAAGGGCCCGGACCTCATCAGAGGCCTCGACGTCTCGGGACTCCGGCCCCGAGCAGCGTCGGGGTTCCTCTGAGCGGGGGTCTCCTTCGCGGGATCAGCGCAGGAAGAAAAAACCCGCGAGGGCGGCATCGGTGGACGCTCCTGGTTCCTCGAGGGCCAGGTCGCATAGCCTCAATCGCCGTCCCGGGTCTTCGGAGTCGGAGAGGCCTGCCAAACAACCTCGTCTCGAGATGGAGTCTCCTGGGCACGTGAGTACTGTAGTCCTCGTGGACTCTCCTCCACGGGATCCGACATCGGGCCCCGAGTCGGGGGCTGATGGGTCTCCTGAGCTCGGACTCAGGTTGACAGCCTTGGAGAGCAGCTTCGCTGCCTTCATGGAACAGCAGCGGGCATTGATCGCCGGTCTCACCGGTGCATCTGCCCCGACCACCGGGCCATCGACGTCCAAGTCGACCCCGGAGGCCGAGCCGATCCTCGAGTCCATGCGGGTTCGAGTTGATCCTCGGCCACAGTCTCCCTCGGCCTCCCGTTCGGGGCCGGTACCCTCGGCGTCGGGGCGGAGAGCATCGGTGCCCGCCCGACTGGAGCCACTCGATTCCTCCTCCGAGGAGTCGGGCTGGGAGACGGAGGACGAAGAGTCACCCGACACCTATCGGACTCGGTGTGTCCTATCGGACTCACCGGAGTCCAAACCTCGGAGATGATCCCCACCGGAGGATACCCGGTTCTCGGACTTCGTGCAGGATATGGCCAAGGCCTTGGCATTCCCCGCGGATCCCGAGGAGGAGCCTCGAGCCGAGGAGCTCGAGGCCCTCCAGTATGACTCTCCCCCGAAGGAGGCCTTTACTGTTCCGGTTCCTACGATGCTGGAGCAGCTGCTCTTCCGCATGTGGGAGACTCCGGCCTCGACGCCGGTGTTAAGCAAGCTGGTCGATTCTATCTATCGAGTCCGCAAGAGCCCCGGGTTCCAAAAGGCACAATTACCGCACCACTCCATGGTTGTGGAATCGGCCATGCATCGATTGAAAAGTCAGAAGATGCACTTCTCGGTGCCTCCTGGCCGGGAGGCCCGGAACCTGGATGCCCTCGATAAGAAGTGCTTCCAGGGCTCTATGCTTGCTTGCCGTGTCCAGACATACCAGCTCTACATGGGCATGTACCTCCGGGACCTGGCAAAGGAGATTGCCGGGTTCTCTGCTGGTCTCTCCGAGGAACCTTTGCAGAGGTTCCAGGCCTTGTCCACTGGTATTCGAGAGTGCTCGAAGTTTATCTCTCGAGCAGCCTACGATGGCTTCGAGGCTTCGGCCCGAGTAGCCGGGGCCGGCATCGGTGCCCGCCAACAGGCTTGGCTACAGTCATCCGACCTCAAGCCATGGGTACAGGACAAGTTGGTCGATGTCCCCTGCCGAGGTGAAAACCTTTTCGGCAAACCCATGGCTGAAAAGGCTGCTGAACTCGAGACAGAGACTCTCACCAGGACTAGGCTGTCCAGGAAAACCTCTGCCCCTTCTCATCTGCCTATAAACAATACCCTCATTATCAGGCCTCTGCAGCTCCCCAACAGGGTCAGCAGGCCAAGGGGCAGGGTCATGGGCCCCGTAGGCAGAAAGCCCCCAAGCCACCAACACTGGCCCCTGCTCAGCAGGGTGGGGGTTTTTAACTCAGAAAGCATAGCCTCTTCTCCTCAGCTGGCTCATATCAGCACAGGAGGCCGGCTGGCCCACTTTGCCCACAGGTGGTCAGCCGTCACATCAGATACCTGGGTGCTCCATATAGTCCAAAAGGGCTATCTTCTCCATTGTCACCAGGTACCTCCCTCCTATTTTCCAGGTGGAGCCTCCAAGACTCCCTCTGCACAGGGACCTACTCCTTCAAAAGTTAGCAAGTCTGCTAAAGGACCAGGCTGTGGAACCGGTGCCCCACCACCTGAGAGGTCACGGCTTTTATTCCAGGTACTTTCTGGTACCAAAAAGAACAGGAGGCCTCAGACCCATCCTAGACGTGCGCAACCTCAACAAGTTCCTGGAGAGGGAAAAGTTCAAGATGCTTACCCTTGGAATCCTGCTGCCCTACCTCCAGCAGGGAGATTGGCTATGCTTCTTAGATCTAAAGGATGCTTATACTCACATCCTTATTCATCCAGACCACAGACAATATCTCAGATTTGTTGTGGGAGGAAACCACTACCAGTACAGAGTACTACCCTTTGGCCTAACCTCCGCCCCCAGGGTATTCACCAAGTGCCTGGCGGTGGTGGCGGCCTACCTGAGGCTTCAAGGTCTTTTTGTGTTCCCATACCTGGACGACTGGCTCATAAGGGGCCAGTCTTCCCAGGAGGCCAGTCAAGCCACCCTTCGCACTGTGGCTCTGCTTCAGCACTTGGGGTTTGTCATAAACTTTGCAAAGCCCACTTTGCTCCCGTCCCAGAACTTGGAATTCATAGGAGCAAGACTGGACACTTTTCAGGCGAAGGCTTTTCTGCCTGTGGACAGAGCCCACAGATTGATGGATCTAGCCAGGCAGTTTCACAGCAATTCCCTGGTCTCCGCCAGGCAATTCCTGAGGCTTCTCGGCCATATGGCTTCCACGGTTCATGTAACCCCCAATGCCCGCCTGCATATGCGGCCTGCTCAGTGGAGCCTTCGAACTCAATGGCATCAGGCCACAGGGAGCCTTGCAGACTCAGTAAGAATATCCACACTGCTTGTCTCCTCTCTACAATGGTGGCTTCATCTTCCGAATCTGGTGCTCGGAGTGGTTTTTCAATCCCCTCCGCATTCTCAAGTGCTGACGACAGATGCTTCTCTTCAAGGTTGGGGAGCGCATTGCCAAGGGGCATGTACTCAGGGTCTCTGGACCCCTTGGGAGGCTGCTCAGCAGATAAACTTCCTGGAGCTACGGGCGATACGCCTAGCTCTGAGAGCTTTCTCCCACCTCACGTCTCACCAGTCTGTACTGGTCCAGACGGACAATCAAGTTGCCATGTTTTACGTGAACAAGCAAGGAGGCACAGGCTCCTTTCTTCTCTGTCAGGAAGCACAGCGGCTGTGCTCCTGGGCCGTCAGTCACGGAATCCTTCTCAAGGCAGTCTACCTCCCAGGTCAAGAAAATTATCTGGCGGACAGACTGAGCAGGATCCTGCAACCACACGGATGGAGATTGAATCCGTTGGTGGTTCAGCAGATCTTTCTCAGGTGGGGCCTCCCCACCATGGATCTTTTCGCCAGTCCTCTGAACCGGCAACTCCCGAGATTCTGTTCCAGACAACCGCATCCTCTCAGAGTAGCAGCGGATGCGTTTCTGATCCCGTGGTCCAAAGGCCTACTGTCTGCGTTTCCTCTGTCGTGAAGTACAAGGTTCAGAGCCGATGGAAACAGAAAATTCACTGCAAAGTGAAACCAGGGTTGACAGCTCTGAAGCAAGCATGGAGGGTTGGCATAGAAACCCCAAACAAATAACGTCACAGTATGCTAGGGAACGCCCGTCCCACAAGCTAATTCCTGTTTCATCAGGGAAGGGGAAACAGCTGGTGGGGGGTGGAGCCCAGCCCAACGGAAAAAGAAACACAGATAAAAATCCCTTAGTGGAGGATAGAAGGGAGACTACTAAGAGACATGAGGAGGGACCTGACGAGAGGCAGGAAGGAAGTCCTAGGTATAATCCTAGACACAGAGAGAGACCTGGAAGAAGCCAAATAGAGAAAGACAGATACCCTGAATTCAGCCAAGGCTTGAGGCTGGGAGAAGAGAGAAGGGAAGGGAGTCCCAATCTCACTCAGGGAAGCTTCTCGGAGGAGGGGAACTGTGAGAGATATACAGTCCCAGGTCGCAGAGAGCAGTGCACAGCTGGCAAAAGCACTGGGGATTTCTGCCACTCCAAAAGCAAGGAGGTTTACTCTAAAAGCCAGAAAAGACAGCCACAGTCTTATAACTACAGATATCCTGAAGGTAACGCTCATTTTCCTGTTACAAAGGTTTTATCTGAAGGAAAGAAAAAGTTTTACCTGACACCAGATTGCAGCCAAGAGAGGTTCCTGGGAAAAAGCTGTTTAGAAGACAGGCACGTAACTCATAATAGCCAAGCAGAAGAGGACAGTTTGTATCCTTGCACTTACCAGGAGCTGTGTGCTCGAGAATCCAATACTTATGGTAAACACACAGACTCCTCTAGCTGGTTGGGGGAAGGGAATACACTGACTGAAGCTGAGAGGTTTTCCCAGCAGGCAGAAGAGTTCTCTCCACGGGACACTGAAGGAGAAAGTGACCCCATGCAATGGGATTCCTACCAACCCCCTGAGCCTGAGGTATACATGGACTGCTCATATATGGTATCTGATAATGTAAAGTCTCTGTGTTAACATTGTTGGAGTATTTGAAAAGAAGAAAACAGTCCAAAAGAGCATTTGGGAGCTAAACTGTTTTCTGTTCTTTTGTGCCTTAAAGCTGAAGACAAGCATTGTTTGAGTTTACTTATTTTTGTTATACCAGAAGCTTGGTTTTTCTGTTACTGTAACCTTTTGTTCAATGGTCAACGATATCCAACCCTGGGAGGGGAATAAATTCCTATTTAACCTGAAAATCACTCGTGCACAACTATAATTTCTTCAAGTGCTGTAGAACTACATTACCCAAGAGGCCGTTCCAAACCTCACCTAGTGGTTCCCAGACACACGAAGCACAACTGCCCACTCACCTAGCTCAAGCTGCATGCCTCTGGGAAGGTGAGTGTTGACACCTCCCACGGCACTAGTGTCCAGAACACTGTTCAAAGTCCTCAAGGACGGGGCCTCAATGATTCTGATAGCCCCCAGGTGGCCGAGGCAACCGTGGTTCCCACTTCTGCTGCAACTGGCGGTGGACACTCCTATTCCTCAGGGGATTCAACACGATCTCCTGTCTCAGGAACAGGGATCTCTCTTGCACCCCAACCTCCAGTCCCTTCATCTGATGGCCTGGCTGCTGAAAGGGTAGTTCTGGCCCCCCTACTACTGCCTAGAGAGGTGGAAGACGTAGTCTTAGCCTCTAGACGGCCATCCACCCGGAAATCCTACGCTCTTAAGTGGCGTAGATTCTCCGCATGGTGTGCTTTGCTCAGCGAGAATCCCTTCTCGTGCTTGGTAGCGGTAGTATTGCAATATTTGCTTTACCTCTCCAATCTAGGCCTTAAGTCCAACTCTGTCAGGGTTCACCTCAGTGCTCTCTCAGCGCACCACTTGCCAGTTGACGGGAAGCCTCTTTCCAACCACCCTTTGGTGGCTCTTTTCCTCAGAGGCCTCCTCCTGCTTAAGCCTCCTTTACGTCCACCAGCCCCTGAGTGGGATTTGAATGTGGTCTTGCAGCGGATTACTTGTCCGCCATTTGAACCTATGGCTACCTGCCCTCTCCGTTTTCTCTCCTGGAAAACCTTGTTTCTGGTAGCTCTTACCTCTGCTAGGCGGGTAAGTGAACTTCAGGCGCTAGTGTCTGATCCCCCTTACACTAGGTTCTACAGGAATAGGGTAGTCTTACGGACTCACCCTAAGTTTCTCCCTAAGGTTGTCTCCTCTTTCCACCTCAATCAGGAGATGGTTCTTCCGACCTTCTTTCCCAGGCCGCATGCCAACCGGGCTGAGATGGTCCTGCATACCCTGGACTGTAGGAGGGCGTTATCCTTCTAACTTGACCGTACGCGGGAGCATCGGAGGGCTGTTCAGCTCTTCGTTTCTTTTGACCCCAATAAGTTGGGGTTACCTGTCTCCAAGCGTACTTTGTCCATATGGGTCGCTGACTGTATCGCCTGGGCTTATGGGGCAGCCAGCCTCTCGTTGGAGGGTCGAGTCACGGCTCATCGTGTCAGGGCGAAGGCTGCGTCAGTGGCTCATCTCCGCTCTGTTCTGTTGGCAGACATCTGCCGGGCCGCTACTTGGTCTTCAAGCCAGACTTTTGCGGCCCATTACTGCCTTGAGAGGGAGTCCCGCAGGGACAGTGCTTTCGGACAGGCAGTACTCCATAATCTCTTTGGGGTCTAGGCAACTCCTTCCCTCCGACCCTGATGTTGGGCTACCGGTCGGGGGCGTTCTCAGAGCAGATTCCTTCTTTACGTTCTGACGCTCTAGAGGGAGCTCATTTTTTCGGCTTGGGGCCTCCAGTAGCCTTAAGCTGGGGAGTCCCATATGTGAGGACTGATTTCCTGCTTGGTCCTGGAGAAAGAGTAGTTACTCACCTGTAACAGGTGTTCTCCAGGAGCAGCAGGAATCAGTCCTCACAACCCTCCCTCCTCCCCTTGGAGTTGCAGTCATATGATTTATTTTGCTAATTTTTTGCTGTCTTTTCGCTATGTCATCAGACTGAGCAAGATGGCACCCTTGGGCGGGAAGGGGACCACGCATGCGTGCTGCAATTCCCAAAGGCTTTCTTTGAAAGCTGGGGAAATGCTCCACACGGGGGCTCCGTCGGCGCCGATGTCACCCATATGTGAGGACTGATTCCTGCTGCTCCTGGAGAACATCTGTTACAGGTGAGTAACTACTCTGTTCATACACTAATGTCTGTTTACAAGGTAACAACAGCAAGAGGCAGATCTTGCCTAAGATTATAAGATGCTAGTCAAAGCTTTGCTGCTCTCACAGGAAAGATTTCCTTGGTGATTCAGTTTATGCAGAAGGAATTCACATGATAGATGTTGACAGAAAAAGACCAATTGTTCCATCCAGTCTGATCAGGTATTTCCAGTGGAAGATAGATCCCAGCTGCTAAACAAAAAACATGATCATCTATAAGATATCACTCCTTGTTAAGAGAGTAGTTATCTTCCTCCCAGGGCCGGGCCAAGGGTTTCTGAAGCCCCCCACCCCCCCAGCAGCCGCCGCCACCGCCGATTCCATCTCAGGAAGATGCTGCCGCTGCTTTTGTTAATACAGCCACTGCCCACCTCCCCCCCAAAACTGAATCGGCAGCAGTTGGGGGAGCGGGGTGGCGCAGCCACCCATTTGTGCTGCTGCCACCACTGCCTATGACAAGTGGCCGCCTAGCTCACCTAGTGGACATGCCGACCCTCTTTCCTCCACTGTAGTCCACCCTTCTAGAAAGCCAAGTACAGGCTATCTAGAACTCGGTTTGTCTGGCAGGCTCCAAGTACAGTACAGTTACTGTACTCGGAGCCTGCCAGGCAAACCCAGTTGAATCCTAGGGGATTTTGCATATGTTCTGAGGAGTTATAGCCTAGATTAGAAGTTAAAATGTTGAGTTACTCTGGGTCCTTTTTACTAAAATGCCTTAAGCACTGAACATGTAAATTAGTGCATGCGGTTAGCACATGGCCATGGTAACTGTGGATTGACAGTGTGTGCTAATTTGCATATTAAGAGTAATTTTATAACAGTTCGCCTAGGTTAGTGGATTAAAAAGGAGCCTATTTTTAACATATTTTTTAAAACTACTAGGGCAGAGATTCCCAACCTTTTTAGTTCTGTGGACCCTTTATTAACATCCACCAAGTTCAGGACCCTGAGTTCAACCCCACCTCTCCTCTCCTCAGCACTAAACCTGTCTCCACTAATCATCTTTATCTCCCTTCTCCTTACCTGTCTTCACCAGTCTCTCTCTCTTCCCCCTCCCGAGTCAGTCTCAACCAGTCTTAATCTCTTTCTCTCTTCTCCCCCCCCCCCCCCCCGAATCCTTACCATTCTCTCTCTTTCTATCTTCTCTTATCCTTGTCCTGCAGATCCTTTGTAATGATCTTATGAACCCCCAGGGGTTCACAAATCACAGGTTGGTAACCACTGTACTTGGGTTAAACCAACAGAAATCGTAGCTGGATTGAAGTCACAAACATTTACACCAGTTTGGGAGCTGGTGTAAATATACACACATGCCGCAGTCTGCATGACTACTTCACGACTCTGCCTGTGCTTTACCAAAAAACATGCCTACATGTGGGTCATGTACTGCTTGGGGTAATTTTGTAAGACTTTATGGGATATGAAATTGCATAGTGTGCAGGGGGGTGAGAATTGGGCATGGACTGCGCCTGTTACTGCAACAGTTAAGTGATCCATGTTATCCTCAAAGCAGCTAAATAAGAGGTTCTATCATAAAGTTCCCAAACTCGCGCCACCGCATGTGAATGGAACACAGTATAGCAGTGTACTGCCATTTGGCACTACCCGGCAGCCTTGTGAATCAGTGCATTAAGTGGTATGGTGCTGAGTGGACGTGGGACTGTGCTGAGCTTCATTGTTTACCTCATGTTTCACAACTTTCTCGCTGCTGAAAATGAATGAGAAACTCGAGTAACGTGCGTGCCAAGAGCTCAAGGACACTGAATGCTGACAATGACTTTTTGAAACATAACATATTACTAGGGACGAAAGCTGGGTTTATGGGTATGACCCAGAAATCAAACAACAGTCCTCACAATGGAAAAGTCCATCGTCACCATACCCCAAGAAAGCACGGCAAGTGAGAAGCAATGTGAAGTCAATGATGATTGTTCTTGTCAACTACAAAGGAATGCTTCTGCAGGAATTCATTTCTCAAGGACAAACAGTCAATACAGACTACTACATTGGCATGCTGTAGCGTCTATGGGACCATGTGAGGCACAAACATCCTAAGTTGTGGGCCTCTGAGAAACATAGAAACATGATGACAGAAAAAGACCACAAGGCCCATCTAGTCTGTCCTTCCATAACAACAACTACAACAGTCCACTTTTTACCTTTAGAGATCCTCTGTGTTGGTCCCATGCTTTTTTGAATTCAGTTACTGTCCTCATCTCTACCACCTCCACTGGGAGACTATTCCACGGATCCACTACTCTTTCCGTAAAGAAATATTTCCGCATATCACTCCTGAATCTATCTCCCTTCACCCTCATCCCATGTCCCCTCGTAGCAGAACTTGCTTTCAATTGAAAGAGGCTCTCTCCCTGAACATTTATGCCACGGAGGTATTTAAACATCTCAATCATATCACCTCTATCCCGCCTTTCCTCTAAGGTGTACATATTAAGATCCTTAAGTCTGTCCTCATATGCTTTATAATGAAGCCCATTAATCATTTTAGTAGCAACCCTCTGCACCGACTCCATCCTGTTCACATCCTTTTGAAGGTGCGGTCTCCAGAATTGCACACCATACTCCAAATGAGGTCGCACCAAAGACTTATACAGAGGCATTATCACCTCCTTTTTTCTGCTAGCCATTCCTCTCCGTATGCACCCAAGCAGCCTTCTAGCTTTTGCCGTCGCCTTTTCTACCTGTTTAGCTACTTTAAGATCATCAGACACAACCACGCCTAGGTCCCGCTCTTCTTTAGTGGACAAAAGTACTTCACCTCCTATACTGTATTGCTTTCTTGGATTGCTGCAGCCCAAATGCATGACCTTACATTTTTTAATATTAAATCCCAGCTGCCAAATTCTAGACCACTGTTCCCTCTAAGCTGTGCGCGTGTGCGCGCGCACACACCTCGCCGAGCGAGCGCACATACCTTACAACAGAGCGCACAAAAATTACGGTTCTGATTCTGATAGAAAACAACACAGACATCTTAAAATTTAAAAGTTGTTATGTATTTATGGTTTTCACAAGTTCTACAATGTTTTCTAGTGCAATCAATGTGGTGTACATACTGTATTCTGTATGTGTAGTCAAATTTTAAAGTATATAACTCCGAGTGTCGTTATGTGGCGCACAAAAATTTAACCTTCCTTCAAAAGCTGCACAGCTGATATTTTATGTGCACACAGCCTACAGAAAATTAGAGGGAACATTGTTCTAGACCATTCTTCAAGCTTAGCTAGATCCCTCCTCATGTTATCTACACCTTCCTGGGTGTCTACTCTATTGCAGATTTTGGTATCATCCGCAAAGAGGCAAACCTTACCCGACAGCCCTTCCGCTATATCACTAACAAAGATGTTAAAAAGAATCGGACCAAGGACAGATCCCTGGGGTACACCACTGGTAACATCCTCCTCCTCTTTGTCGCCTCCCACCCAACCAATTTCTAACCCAAGCAGTAACTTTAGGGTCCATCCCTAGGGTGCTCAGTTTGTTTATAAGTCGCCTGTGAGGAACAGTGTCAAAGGCTTTACTGAAATCTAAATACACCACATCTAGAGCTCTCCCTCGGTCCAACTCCCTGGTCACCCAGTCAAAGAAATCAATCAGATTTGTCTGACAAGACCTGCCTCTGGTGAATCCATGCTGCCTCGGATCCTGTAATCCGCCGGACTCCAGAAACCTCACTATTTTCTCTTTCAGCAGCGTTTCCAATAATTTACTCACCACCGAAGTTAAACTAACTGGCCTGTAGTTTTCAACCACATCCTTACTTCCGCTTTTGTGTAAAGGCACCACATGAGCCTCTCTCCAGTCCTTTGGCACCACTCCCGACTCCAACGAGGCATTGAAAAGGTCAGTCAGTGGAGTTGCTAGAACGTCCCCAAGTTCCCTCAGTATTCTAGGGTGTATCCCATCCGGTCCCATCGCTTTGTCTACTTTAAGTTGAGCTAGTTTCTCACGAACACAGTCTTCTGAAAATTGTTCAAGATGTCCCTCGCTTCTGTTCTTATTTGTGGGTTTTTTCTGAGGTCCTGCTCCTGGTTCTTCATCTGTGAACACAGAACAAAAATATTTGTTAAGCAATTCCGCTTTATCTTTATCAGCTTCTACATATTCCCCCCCTGCACCCTTGAGTCTGACAATACCACTTTTGCCCTTCCTCTTCTCACTAATATATCTGAAAAATGTCTTATCCCCCCATTTTATTGCATTGGCTATTTCCTCCTCCTTTTGAATCTTTGCCTTCTTGACTACTTTGCTAGCTTCTCTAAGTTTTTCCAAATACAGATGCCTGTCTTCCTCTCTCTGTGATCTCTTGTATTTCATGAAGGCCTCCCTCTTTTTCTTCACTTTTTAAGCTACTTCCTTCGAAAACCATAGCGGTCTCCTGTTCCTTTTGCCTTTATTTACCATTTTAACAAAAAGTTTGGTTGCCTTTAAAATACCCCCTTTCAGTTTTGCCCACTGTTTTTCTACATCCCCCAGCTGTTCCCATCCCACTAACGACTCCCTGAGGTATTGGCCCATCTTCGCAAAGTTAGTCTTCCTAAAGTCTAAGATCTTCACCTTGGAATGGATTCTAACAGCCCTAGTCCTAATACTGAACCACACCATCTGGTGATCACTGGATGCAAAATGATCTCCCACTACAACATCAGAAACACTTTCACCATTGGTAAGCACCAAGTCCAGTATGGCCCCTTCACGTGTGGGGTCTGTTACCAATTGCCTGAATAGTTCTCCCTGTAGAGAATCCAGGATCTCCTTACTTCTAGAACTGGAAGATCCACCAAGACAATGCCCAAGAGCACACGTCCATCAAAGTGCAGCAGTTTTTAGCCCAAAACAACATGGTTACTGTCCCTCGCCCTCCCTATTCTTCTTACTTGGCCATACATTACTTTTTCCTCTTCCTTGGAATGAAAATGAAGCGCAAAGGATGCAGATTTGACACCATTGTGAAGATTCAGGAAGAGAAGAGGACTATACCGAAGTCTCTGCAGAAAGAAGACTTTCAGAAGGCATTCCAACAATGACAAGACCTCTGCGACCATTGTATCAACTCTCAAGGGGATGATGGCCACTAAAATCTCAGTCCATCATCACCATACCCCAAGAAAGCACGGCAAGTGAGAAGCAATGTGAAGTCAATGATGATTGTTCTTGTCAACTACAAAGGAATGCTTCTGCAGGAATTCATTTCTCAAGGACAAACAGTCAATACAGACTACTACATTGGCATGCTGTAGCGTCTATGGGACCATGTGAGGCAGAAACATCCTAAGTTGTGGGCCTCTGAGAACTGGATGATCCACCATGACAATGCCCAAGAGCACACGTCCATCAAAGTGCAGCAGTTTTTAGCCCAAAACAACATGGTTACTGTCCCTCGCCCTCCCTATTCTTCTTACTTGGCCATACATTACTTTTTTTTCTTCCTTGGAATGAAAATGAAGCGCAAAGGATGCAGATTTGACACCATTGTGAAGATTCAGGAAGAGAAGAGGACTATACCGAAGTCTCTGCAGAAAGAAGACTTTCAGAAGGCATTCCAACAATGACAAGACCTCTGCGACCATTGTATCAACTCTCAAGGGGATGATGGCCACTAAAATCTCAGGCTAGTGTAGCATTTTTTTATGGGGTCAGTTTAGAAACTTTTTGATAGCACCTCATAGTTTCTCTCTGTGTTAACTATATAAAAAGATGCTGGACACGCCTCTAACAGTTAATGTGGAGGATTTCCAGTTATCACACATTGATTTTTGTAACAACATGGCAACTGAAAATTTTATCACACCTCTGTATCTTGGGCAATATATATATGTATTTATTTTATTTGTCTGTGCTTTTATATCGCTTTTTGCCGGGTCAAAGCAGTGAACAGTTAACAAGAAAACAGATTAAATACATAGAACTTTAACATTTTTACAATAAACTTAACTTATATACATTGGATGAATATGTATACAGGAAGGTGAATTTTTACTGGTTTAGGGATATGATGAGTCTTGTGAGGGAGGGATATGTGTGGCTATGTAATGGGGCCAAAGTGTTCGAAGAAGAGATGGGTTTTCAGAAGCTTGTGGAAGGTGTGGAGTTCGGTGAAGCTCCTGAATTTTTCGGGACATGAGTTGCAAAGAGTTTGAAAGATCTTGTATAGGTTTGTTGTTTGCTCTTTGTTCATGTGTTGGGGATGACCAAGGTATTTCTGGTGATTATTCTGCTGGATCTGTTAGACTGGAAGGTCTGGCGTAGTGTTGGAGATGCGAAGATGAGTGACCATTTAATGCTTTATGGATTATTATGAGGATCTTGTACTTGATATGGCTGTTTAGCAGGAGCCAACGGAATTGCTTGAGGATGGGTATAATGTGTTTGCATCTCTGAGCTGCCAGATGTGTGCATGCTGTTGTGTGTAGAGCTGTCCGTAGTGGTAGGATGGTTGATTGTGGTAGTCCTTGGTATATTTATTTATTTACATTCTCTTATATATCGCGCTATTCTGCATCAGTGCGGTTTACATTGAACAAACTGAAATTACATTGAACAGGGCATTATAACTTGGAGATAACTATTTACAGGGAACATGGGCTATGGAGGGTTAAGTGGCTTGCCCAAGACCACAAGGAGCACCTGTGGGACTAGAAACCCCAGTCCTTCTGGCCCAAGGTTGCTGTCCTCTAGTGGGATTTGAACCCCTGACCTTCCAGCCTGAAGTACCTTGCCCCAACCACTAGGCCACTCCTCCACTCTTACAATAGTTATGGACATACAATATGGACTTACAATAGTTGAAGTGTGGAAGGATTGTTACTTGGAGTACTGATCTGTAATCAAAAGGGTTTAGGATTGGACATAGGCATTGTAGGATTCGGGTTTTGTAGTAGATCGCTCTGACAGTGTTCTTGACTTATTAGAATATGAGGTTCTGGTCTAGGGTGATGCCGAGATATTTAGCTTCTGTTTGGATATTGATTTGGATGTCATTTAGGACTATGGAGTTGGTTGGTGAGAATGTGTTGTCTTTGGTGACAAATAGTGCCTCTGTCTTTTTGTAGTTGATGGTGGGGTGAGTTGTTGTAAGTCATTGGGAGACTTCAATGAAGCAGAGTTAAAGTTTCATGTAGCTGGGATATTTAATATCGAAGGGTGCATAGAGCAGAATGTCGTCTGCATAGACATGGTAAAAGAGGTCATGGGATTTGATGACTGAGCATAGGGGTTGGAAGTATATGTTAAATGGTGCAGAGAGGGTGAAGCCTTGTGGGATTCCCTGGATTTGTGTGTAGGGGCAGACGTGACATCACCCATTTTGATTTGTTGCTTGCAGTTGGTCAAGTAGGACTGGAACCATCTCAATACGGTTTCTTGGATTCCGGTGGTTTGTAGGCGTTGGAGAAGGATGGTATGGTTCATTGTGTCGAATGCTGCTAAGATGTCGAGGAAGACCAGGATGAATCCTTGCTGCATATTCTGGATGCCTTGAATGAGTTTGTTGAGGAGGAACAGTAGAAGGGTTTCAACTCCATGTTGGGGGCGGCATCCGTGTTGTTGGGGGTCAAGTGGGGTATGTTTGTCAATATGATCTTGAAGCTGTTGGTGGATGGCTTTTTCTTTAATTTTTGCCATAAAGGGAAGGCTGGTAATTGACCTGTAAGATGCAGGATCCATTGGGTTGAGGTCAGGTTTTTTTCAGCATGGGATGAAGGGACGAGGTCTTTAGGCTGTCAGGTATGTTGCAATGGGATAGAGATAGTTGGGTGATCTTGATAAGGAAGGGGCTGAGTTCCGATTTGACTGCCTTGATCCAAGAGACTGGGCATGGGTCAAGGGGGGATGTCATGGTGTTGAGGGATGTGATGATGGATTCAATATTATTGATACTGATAGTATTGAAGGATGACCATGTTGCTGTGGTTGAGAGTCTGGTGGGGGGGAGGATGTGGACTGGGTAGGGGCTGGAAATGTTTGTAGTAATTGGCTAGTTGTTGAGGACTGATGGATGTGATTGGAGTGGTCTTGGTGGGGGATTTTGTAAGCTCTTGTACTAGATCGAATAATTCTTTTGGTCAGTTGAGAGACTGGTTGATCAGCTTTGTGTGGTAATTCTGTTTGGCTTTGTCAGTTGCTGCTCAATATTCATCTAGAAGCTTCATGTAAAGGTTGCGATCAGCAGTGTGTCTGGATTTCTGCCATTTCCGTTCAAGTTTTCTTAGGTGGGTTTTGGTTTTCTGGAGTTCAGGTGTATACTAGGGGGTTTTGGGGAGTTTTTCTGTGGGGTACAGGGGATGAGATGACTGAAGCTTTGTTAATGGCATCGTTCCATTTGGTTATGATGGTTTCTATGTTGTTTGTATCTTCTTCAAGGGTGGGGAGGATCTGACTGAGGAAATCTTTATTGAACTGTTTGAATCGTCTTCTAAGGAAAAAAGCCACCGGCTCTGGGGTTAATGCCTTCATTTCCTTTGTGTTCTAGGGCAAAATGTCATTCTCTTCGCTTCAGTTCATTAAAAATACAATTGTAAAGCCCTGAAACATGTTTTGGGAAAACCCCACTTTTTTGTTCCAAAAACTAATGCTCCATTATCTTTGCACTTCAGATTTAGACATATGTGCTCTTTCATACTTTTGCAAAAGAAATCAGAGACGTAGTCACAGCTAGTGAGGTGCTAGAAAGAAGTCGTGGCTATAATGTACCTATCATTATCGTTCACTTCGTCTACAGCACAGACTGTACATGCTGCATGTTCTTCTAACTAATAATTAGGTTTCTCTTGCTGTTGCGGTTGAGTGGAAATGAACAAGTCTATACATATTATCTTCCAAATCCGGATTGTTTTGCCTACCTAGACCACGGTCAGTTTCAAATGACATCTTTCATGACAATATCAGAAAATTGTTTAATTTATCCAGAATACCTTAACTCTATATTCTTTCAGATTTTACAATAATCTTACTTATGCTTTTTGGTAAAGCATAACAAATTTTTAATGCTTTCCAACCTGGGTCGGTCTTAAAAAAAAAAAAAAAAAAAAGGTGGTTTCAGCAGCAGGATTTAAGGTCTCTATGCTCAACTGCTAGTCTTCACTTTGAAAATCCAGCCACATCCCAGGGTTTATATGGCACTGATGAAGTAATAACAAATAGGGAGGTCATTTCCAGGTACCTAGGGGCATGTGTACTAAATCGTGGGTGCTTACCTCATGTTCAGCCCTATAAAATGAGCACAGGGATGATGCTGGGCCCATGCTAAAAAATGGAGGCATGCCTAGCATGTCTCCATGTAGCTTGTGTGGGTTTTGTGCCCTTCATGCCCACTGAGGTAAGTGTACCTGCACTAAGTGCAACTTTGCTGGTTAGCATGCACCAAAGACACACATGCTAACTGTGATGTGTATGCCCTGCCCTAAATTGCCCAGTGTCCACCCTGACCTGTGTTATGTGGTTAGTGTGGGATTTTTAGCATGGCCACATTTTTGGCATGCAGTAAACATTCTCCAGGACTAAGCAGGAAGTCAGTCCTTACATATGGGTGACATCACTTAAAGAGCCCACAAGGGAAGGTTCCCCAGCTTCCAAAGAAAGCTTTTGGGAGGTCAACCACACATGCGTGCCCATTTTCTCACCCGAAGGAGTCATCTTACCTCAGTCATGTTTCCCCGAAGCTGCCCCGGAAAATTGTTGACACCTCACCGGTATGTTTTTTTGTTTTTCTAAGTGATTATTCGGTCGCATGCTCGTCACTGCCTTCCTGCCCATCCCCGGGAGCGTCTGTGCCTCGCTGCTGTGGTTTTTTTCTCAGATTCTTTTTTCTTTTTTTTTTCTGGTGTGTTGGTTTTTTCTCTCATGTTCCCCAGGCCAACTGGGATGTTGGAGTCCTTTGACTTGGCAGAAGCCGACTTCCCAGACATGTCAAAGCCGGCCAGTGGCTTTAAGAAGTGTTCCGATGTGGCCAGACCATCTCCATGACAGCCAGCCATAATTGGTGCCTTCAATGCCTCGGTCACAACCATGAGCCCTCCACCTGTGCTTTCTCTTTGCAGATGGCATGGAAGGGACTCAGGAACCGAGAAAAACAGCGGGAATCATTTTTCGGGTCCTCCGAGTCTTCGGCATCAACACTGGTTTTGATGCCTTCAAAGGCATTCGCCAGGGCTTTCGCTTTGCGCAGGGGCTGGGCTTACTCGGAGCCGAAGAGCCATAGTGCATTGGACCAATGGCCATCCTTCAATGATGGAAGGCCCCAGAAGGACCAGACTTCTGCCCTGTCGAAGTCGAGGGGGGGGGGGTGCCAAGACCTGAGATAAGTACCACAGTCACCAGCATCGCAGTCCTCTCGATGAGACTTCGAGGGCAAAGGCCAGGAGCAGCCTCCTAAGATGCCCCGGTCGAAGGAGTTGACTCCCAAGGCCCAAGAGGGCCGTTGGGTGACTCTGCATACTGTCAGCATCGTAGAGTCCCCAACAAGGGTGCAAGCACTGGAGACCGTGGCTGCTATCCTGGTTCCCATGCCTTTGAACACCGTGCTCCTAGCTGAGCGCATGCAGGCCCTCGAACACAACTTGACTGAGACTCTATGCTCTTGAGTACCTTGATGCTGAAGGAAGCCCGAGACCCGATGCCCTTGGGTTCCTTGGTGCCGAGGGTGGCCTCATTCATAGCAGATTCTTCACTGTTGGTGTGCAGCCTATCTTGGAGCTCCGTGCTCTCTCCATCCGGGGAAATGATTCAAACAGGCGGTCAAAGTCCCTCTCAGTTCCCCAGGGTTCTCCCCTGAGTGTCTCTGGGTTGGATTATCTAGAGCCTCTGACTCCATCCTTCCTTCAACATTGACACCATGAGGAAGCACATCAGTTTTTCGATTTCCTTACAGACTCTGATTCCGATGGGTGGGAAATGAGGAGGAATCCCCAGTGCCCGAGCGCCACCTTATTAATGCAGGAAGTCCCCACCGGAGGATATCTCCTTCCATGAATTTGTGAGGGACATGGCCAAGGCCTTGCCTTTTTCTATCAAGGCTGAGGAGAGGAGTTCAGGGCAGAATAGTTGGAGATCCTGCAGTACCTTTCTCCCCCAAAGGAGGCTATTACTGTTCCTGTTCACAGGACAGCTACTATTTCACATGTGGTAGACTCCCCTTACCATGCCCCCAGTAAGTAGATGGCTGTCTCCATGTTTCGAGTCCACAGCTTGAGCCCAGGCTTCAAGAAACCACAGCTCCCACACAATTTATGGTCGTAGAGTCGGCCATGCAGAGAATCAAGAGTACTGAGACCCACTCCTCCATGCCCCCAAGCAGGGAAGCCAGGTCTTTGGATAGCATTGGTAAAAAGTGCTACCAGGGTTCCATGCCTGTAGCATGGGACCTCAACGTGATGCTTGGACAGTTGATTTCTGCCCCTTTTGAGCTATTCAGCTCTTGTTCACTCAGATTTCTCACATGAAGGTCATTTTCTTAGTAGCGGTCACCTCTGTGCACAGAATCAGTGAATTCCAGGCGTTAGTGGTGCATCCTCTGTAAACGAGGTTTCATAAAAATAGAGTGGTCCTCCAGACTCACCCTAAGTTTCTTCCTAAGGTAGTTTCTGTCTTTCACCTTAATCAGTCGGTGGTACTGCCCACCTTTTTTTCACAGACTTCACGCCAACAGAGCTGAGGCCACTCTACACATAAGAGAGCACTGGCATTCTACCTTGCCGCCTTGCTGGGCACAGCCTGGGGTGTTTTTTGACTCCTTCCTCTGGAGCATATCTAGTTGCCTGCTCACTGAGTGGGTGTCCCCTCAGGTAGGCTTGTCCACTATGCACACAGTTGGCCTCTCATCACTGCGGTCATCTGGGTGCTGCAGATCATCTGAGATGGGTATCTGCTGTATTTTTCCCATCTCCTGCTTCATTTCTTTCTGGGGGAATATCCTCTAGACCCGCACCATTGCAGGCTGCTCCAGGCAGAGGTCGCCGCCCTGTTGTCCGTCGTGCTGGTGGCCTCAGCTCAGATAGGGCAGGACTTCTACTCTCAGTAGTTCCTCATTCCCAAGAAGATTGGGGGGGGGGGGGGTTCTGGCCCATTCTGAACCTAAGGGACGTGAACTGCTTTCTAGTTCGCAAAAAGCTCAAGATGGTCTCCCTGGGTACATTGCTCCCATATCTTTTCAAGGGTGATTGTCTATGGCCCTTGGATCTGAAGATTGTGTACGCACACATATCTCAATCCACCCCCTTCACAGGAAGTACCTGTGCTTCATACTAGGGAGCCAGCACTTTCATTATCAAATGCTGCCCTTTGGCTAACATCAGTCTCCAGGGTCTTCACAAAGTGCTTGGCGGTGGTTGCTGCCTACCTTCAAACCCTAAGGGTCTTTGTCTTCCCCTAGTTAGGCGATTGGCTTATAAAGGCCTCCATGCCAGACGCATGCGGCATTCGGTCCATCTGACCATTCAGATGCTCGAGAAGCTAGGGTTTTTTCATAAAGTACCCCAAGTCTCATCTTCAGCCATTGCAGCAGCTTGGATTCATTGGGGCCCTCCTGGATATCTTGTGAGCCAGAGCTTTTCTCCCAGTGGACCACATGCAGCAGCTCATGGAGGTAGTTGCTGCCGCCCATCAGAGGCAGCACACAGCAGCTTGAGGGATGCTGTAAATGCTAGGCCAAAATGGCTCTATAGTACATGTGACCCCACTCACCCATTTCGGGATGTGCCAGGCTCAGTAGACACTGAGTACACAGTGGTGGCAGGCCACGGGCCACCTCAGGGACCAATTGGCTGTAACTGTGCCCCTTGCGGAGTCCCTATGGTGGTGATTGAAACCACAGCACTTGCTCAGAGGTCTTCCTTGTCAGTCGACACCGCCCCACCAGACACTCACCATGGACACGTTAAAGTTGAGCTGGGGTACTCACCTAGACGGCCTGCGAATGCAAGGCCTGTGATCACTGTAGGAGAGCCTGCACCAGATAAATTTCCTGCAACTTTGAGCTATCGCGAATGCCCTCAAAGCATTCCAGGTGCACCTTGCCAACCAAGTTGTCCTGATTCAGACAGACAATCAGGTAGCAATGTTCTATATCAACAAACAGGGGGCATGGGCTTGAACCTCCTGTGTTGGGAGACGGTGCGCCTCTGGAAGTTCGCCATGGCCCATGGCATGGAGCTGAAGACAACTTACCTGCCAGGAGAGCTCATTACCCTGGCAGACCACTTCAGCAGGGTCCTTCTGCCGCACGAATGGACCCTCAACAGGAGGGTGGTGGAGCACATCTTTCAGGAGTGGGGTATTCAGACAGTGGATTGGTTTGTCTCACCAAACAATGCTCAGATGGATCGTTTTTGCTTCTACATAGCTTCCAGGGACAGGCTGGCTTCAGATGCCATCTTCCTGGATTGGAGAGTGGATCTGCTCTAAGCATACTCTACGATCCCCTGGTGGCAAAGACATTGCTCAAGCTTCAGGTGGACAAGAGGACCATGATACTCATCACCCTATACTGGCCCAGGCAGCCATGGTTCTCCCTGTTGCTACAGCTCTCCCATCAGGAGCCTGTTCGGCTGGGTTGTGACCCCGACCTCCTTTCTCAGGAGAGCTGGACTCTGCTTCATCCCAATGTCAGGTCCCTGGTCTTCATGGTTTATATGCTGAGTGGATAGTTCCGTCAGAGCTTAACCTACGGGGGGTGGGGGGGATGTTTTTCTGGTGTTACAATCAGTAATATATTGCTTGACATTTCTTTTTAGCCTGATCTCTCTTTAATATCAGACTGTCTGCCCTTATGGTTCTGTCACTCTTTCAGTGTCTGTTGTGCTTAAATGAAGGAATCTGTTTCCTAAGAAATGGGTGAGTTTTGCGCATACCATGACAGTCATGAACCTCACTTCTAAGTCAGGGTATGTGGAGTATGATCTCAGTCTCTCAAATTTACTGCTAATGCTTGGCGTAGTACTTGCATCGTGCCAAAGAGAGCCTCCTTCTGGAGTTAATGTAGCAATTACTGTATACTAACAGTTACTGCTGTGTGCTGTTAATTTCTGCTAACTGCTGTGTTAAACACCTCATAGGAAAGACACTATTTTGGAGCATGGAATGCATGGGGGCTGGATGAGGACTGCACCTCAGAGTTAATGTGGAGATCATAACCGTGGGTCAACTGTTAATGCGGCACATAATGCAGAGCAGTTAATGCCACCTCAAAAACTGTACAACTGCATCGCACATTAATTATCCGCCATGCAAATAATGCATGGTAGCAACTTTATTGCTGTGGTAACTGCATAACAGCCCTCCCAGAATTGCTGGGAATGCCCCCAAAACTTAATGCAAAGGGTTTGTGGTTACTACACATTAATTTTGGCAATTATAATGGGTATAATTGAAAACGGCAAATAGGCCGTCCTAAATTAAACTGCTTAGCTATAGCCGATAGCAGCTGAATATCACTGCTGTCTGTAGAGTGGCGGCGGTGGTCATCTCTCGCTACTTCTATTCAGCACTAGATAGTGGTACTGAATGTAAGTGGATAATCGAAAAGCCGCTGCCAGCATTGAAAAATACGCTGGCTGCAGTGTTTGAAAAGGGGTCCACTGATCTTTTGTACTTCTTATCCATCTTTTTCATTCTGTGTTTCTAGGTTCCACATTCTCAGTCGGTAGAGAGATATGAAAACAATTCAGTTTAGTGCAAAAAAAAAATGAAGAGGCTATTTGCTGCTTGTGAATATTCTTAAATAGACTCTATTGAACAGAGCATGTTATATTCAAAGATTCATTATCTGGAAACTCCTATTATCCACCCCCCTCCCCTCTTAAAAAAAAAGTCACAGTCCCTGTTCATGTTTCATCATCCCATAAAATCTTCCATTCTCAGGAATTTTTGTGTTATACGGATGTCATCCTCCAAAATTTCAGACTCATTTCTGATTTCTGACTAGCCAATGGCAGCTATGGCAGTCCAGCGGTACTGTTTCACTCCTGTTCAAAGCATGTCTAGGAATGAGGGCAGCAGTGAGTATGACAGAAAGGGGATCAAAACACCTGTTTCCTGCAAGTGTGGTAGTGGATATTAGAGCGCACACAAGCCCTTTACTGTATGTGCAGAGGATGCCATGGTAGGACTGCAGTATTGTGTCTCTCCTGATGCAAGCATTTGTGGCAATGATAAGCCCAACAGAAAAAGGACTTAATGAACTTTAAGCACGCAGCCTTAAAACTGAATTGAGAAAACCTTGGCTAAGGCCTTCTCTCTTAAAAGTTAGACCGCGAAACTGCATCAGGCAGAAGAAAGATAACCCATAAATAAATTAAAAAAGCCCACATGTTTGTGTCACTGAAGAAAATAGCCCTCTGGTGCCCTGCAAGTATTCTCTACAGAGTTATTTATTATTTATTTATTTAGCAACTTTTCTAGACCACTGTACAGTATCTACAAGTCACAGCAATGTAGAGGTAACATACATATAACGGTTTATATATAACTTGATAGGAACGTGAACAAAGGTATGACTTAAGTGCATAAGACATGCCGTACTGGGTGGGACCAAAGCTCCATCAAGCTCAATATCATGTTTCTGATAGTGACCAATCCAAATCGCAGGACCGCAAAAAGTAGACAGTTTCTCTGTGGACAAGCAGGAAGTAAGTCCTCATGTATGGGTGACGTCCCCAATGGAGCCCCATGCAGGAACGCTCCCCAGCTTCCATTGGAAGGTTTTGGGAGCCTCCTCCATGCATATGCACCTGCCTTTCAGCCTGCCGTGGCGCCATCTTGTCTCCAGTTTCTTTTACCTTGGAGCCCCTAGGACATCTTCCTGCTATTGGCGGAAAAAGGTTGATTTTTGACCCCCTTGTGGGTCATTTCCTTTCACTTGTTTACCGCCTGTCATTGGTTGTGGAGTCGACGTCCATTTTTCAGTTGTTTTTTTGTGTTTCTTGCGGCTTGCGAAATTGAGCCATTTGAATTTGTCACGGCCGTGTTTCCAGACATGTCCAAGCTAGCCAGCGGCTTTCAAAAAGTTCATTAAGTGTGCATTCACCATCTCGATCACCGACAGGCATAATTGGTGCCTGCAGTGCCTTGGGTCCAACCACCAGCCTGGAGATGATGAGGAAGGGTCTGAAAGGCCGGGAGAAACAGAGGGAGTCTCTCTTCAGGCCGGCGGATTCAGTGTCCTTGGCATCAACTGCTTCGCTGGGCTACGCTGAGACATCTACAGGTGAGTAACTATGCTTTCCATGCCACTTACCCCCCAGGGTAAGTAGTGGCTTTCCACATGTCTGCCTTACTGGTTTAAAAGCCATGTTTATTTAGCAGAGAACTACATGTTCCAAGAGTGGAGAAGATTGGAGGTGCAGTCGCTTTTATATTTAACAGGAAATAGGAATAGAAGTTAAAAAAAAATCAGCCTTCCTTACAAGGCTGAGAGTAAATTGTTAAGATATAGTGACCTTAATGAATTAGGAGTTTTATTTTTGTGTGTATCTCCTAAGTTATCAAGTAATGAATGGGAACCTTTAATTGAATATATTTTAGTCGTAAGGATGTAGTTTTGCATGCAAATTAATGAAAAGGGAGAGCGTAAGTTACATTGATATAATCTAGTTTTGAGATGGATGGGCTGAAGCAGTTGACAGATCGACCCACACATCAGCAGAGACATACTTTAGATCTTACTTTTATCTTAGAGGATTTATAATGGAAGGATCAATTGATTTGGAAGATAGAACCAGTTCCATGGTTGGGATCGCTTCCTAATTAGCTTTGTTTGGGAAAATATAGGAAGATGGTCTATGAAATAAAAGCTACAGCAGCAGGATGTAGAGTCATGGAAAGAAAAAGGAGAGGGGATGAGGGAAGGATTGAAGAACTGGATACACTGAAGGCAGCAGAGGAATCGCTTTACAGAAGAATTGAATTTACAGAAACGAACGTATGGAAATTGAAAAGAATTTGGGTGAAATCATAATTAGAGACTGACAGAAGAAGTTGGAATAAAGAAGTTAATAGATATCTAATTAATATTCAAGCCGGTAAACAGGCACAATATGCCATAGAGGTAATAAATCAAGAGAACTATTTAGGGGGGATTTAAATATCACAAGTGGAAATGAAAGAGGATGAGACTGAAAAATTGGCTATATTTTTTGTACAGAAAATTGAAAAGTTTAAAAAGATGATAGGTAAAAAGATGGATGTAGGGAGTAAAGTAGATAAAGGATCTACTGAAGTTTTTATTTTTTTAAAGTGCCATCAAGTCAGTGCTGATTTCTGGTGATTCAGCACCACCTGGGTTTTCTTGGCAATATATGACCGGAAGTAGATTGCCAGGTCTTTTCTTCTGAAACAACAAGAGGGTAAAGTGACTTGCCCAAGGTCACAAAGAGTGCCAGTGGGAATTGAACCCTGATCTCCTGGGTATAGGCTGGAACTGGAAAGACCAGGGTTCAAATCCCACTGATGCTCCTTGTGGCCTTGGGCAACTCATTTAACCCTGCATTGCCTCAGATACAAACTAACAGGCTGATGCAGAAAACCAGTGCTAGACGTGCACTGAACTGACTTTTTACACGTTTAGTAGCACCCTGACAACACACAACTTTTGATGCTCTATGCGCACGTCCGTCTGTTTTCTGCATTTGACATTAGCTAAAAAGTGCTTAAATGTAGTGTTAACTGTGCTTAAAGGCTGTGTTGGCTTTCTGCATCGGCCTGTTAGATTGTAAGCCCTCCAGGGACAGGGAAATAACTACTGTACCTGAATGTTACTCAAGTCACCAGAACAGCACAGGGAGGACACGGCCACACCTCTTAAAAACAAAGAAATGTTTTATTTCGTAAAACCTTTAAAGGTACAGACCCAACTTGGCCAAGTTTTGGCTGTCAGCCGATTAAGATTCAATTGCATATATACTCCAATGGCAGTCAGGACATTGTAACAAAAACTAGTAGCTGAAAGCTCAATAAGCACTTCTCAGGTATGTCTTCGGCATCTACTGAGAAAGTGAAAGTGTTTCACTTCTTCTTCTTTCCCTGAATGTTATTCTCCTTAAGCTTGTACTGGAAAGGCGTGAGCTTAAATACTAATCAATAAATAAAATAAATACTAGGCTACTCCTCTCAACTACTGAGGGGTATAGAAGTGATGTTAAAAGCAGTTTTTCTGTAACCGTAGAAAGGATTAGGGAGCTGCTAAAGGCTTTCAATAGTATTTTTTCCTCACGGAACCCAGCTCCTATTACAATTTTTAAGCAATGTTCTGATGGTATGTTGGAATGGTTCAAGGAATTGATTAATTCCTCCTTGCAAGAGAGATTTGTACCCTCACAATATACTCAAATCCTTTTATTCCAAAGAAACAAGCAACAAACATACTAGTACATAGTTGTTTCTGCTACATACCAGCTCTATCAGAGCATAACAATTTTGTAAACATTTTTGCATTTTTACCCTCCCCCTTTGTTGCATAAACCATTACTACAAACGCAAAGACAACATACACCATGGCATCAATGTCCTACTAGTCCAGTTCCTGTCTCAGGTAGCAGTATCACCGATCTTAAAGAAAGAAGAAGCAGATAGAAGTCTATGTGAAAACCTTTGTCCCATGTAAAACTTAACCCATAAAACCAAGTGTTCCAGTAGAAGAATAAATATAAATTTTTGTTACTCATAAATCACTACACAGGTATAAAATACCATGCAATCTATACATCCATTTTACTTTCTATAGTATTATTAGCATTACTCTTTCTCTTCATATATCTTATTGTCCTTTATAATATCTCTTCAAAATTTCCCAACACAATGCAACTATTTCAGACCATAATACATCAAGTCCTGCATCAGAGGCTATTTATCTCAAGATGCTTAAAAAGTTTCCATGTAAAACTTAACCATGTTAAACCAACCTCTTCTTTTTGTGTTGGTACAATAACAAAAGGGATCACTGGGCAAACTGTGCTCTTTTGTACCCCTTTTCTATAATGTAACAGGGGTAAGTTTGTTCTTGTAATCTTAATTTCAAATCTCTTGCTTGTACTTCAAAATCTTCCAGACAGGAATTTCCTGAGCGGTCCTCCAGTTTAGTCCTCCACATCCGGGTAGTGCACCTCCTCCTGCAGCCTGGAGACTGGACCAATGAAAATCTTCCTATGCCAGGATGTATGCTGCTGGAGCTCCCATCAGCCCCCAGTGTGTCCAGTCTCCTTGCAGCTGGAGGACGTGTGTGCCTGGTGTGGGGCACACTTAGGGACAGCTAGAGGCAACACTAGAGAGGGTTTTTTGGTGTCTTTTTCTTTCTCACTCCTGTTTTTTCTTTAATTTGTTTATTAGGTAGCTGTAGCTTTAAAAAAAAAAAAAAAGATTAACCAGAACCTGCAGGCGACGATCGAGGAGCCGGGTCTGCACGGCCCTTCTGCCTTTGCTACTGTGCTGCTTTTTGCAGTCCAGGAGGACAGTCCTCTCCTCCTAGATTGTACGGAGGAGAGATCTGATTTGACTGCCTGGGTCCGGTAAGCCGCTGAAAGGCAGGCTGGCTTTCTTCTCCTAGAGTGCCCTGCATTTCTTGTCTTGTGTGGCAGCCCGCAGCGGTAGCGTGCCCCCGCTCAGGATTCAAGCGGCGGGTCGTCTGCCGGCGATTTCATTACAGCGCAGTGAGTTCTTGGCTCTTTTGAGCTTTGTCGGGTCGTTTCGTTAATTTCTTTTAATTTCTTTGTTTTCTCTTTGGTTTCATTTCGCGCCCTTTTTCTTGCCGGCTTATTTGGGCCGGCGGCCATTTTCTCGCTCCGTTTTTCTTTTTCCCGCCCGACTTCAGGAGCTGTGCAGTGGGTTCCCTCTGGGTTTTCCATGGTTTTGGCATGGCGTTTTTGCTGGGGGACTCCTGAGTTACCAGTCCTGGTTCTTTGTTTTACAAAAAAAAAAAAAGAAAAGTACATCTTTTTTTCCCTTGAGGATTCACCAGCACCTTTCGCTGTGGGGGCTGCTTTGCCTGCATGGCTTCTAGACCACAGTGTGTTATCTGTGGTTCCCACAGGGGGGCAGTGGCTGACTCCGTGCTTTGCAGGAGCTGCGCCTCGGTTCCCACAGGTTTGGAGCAACCAATGGAGCATAAGGAGCTGTCAGACCCGGGAAGCCCGGCTATTCAGGCAGAGGGAGATCCCTCTCCTGGTACTCTTGCATCTTGTCCTGCTGTCCCCCCTTCAGGGCAGGTGGGCGCATGGCCGAGTGCAATGGCAGAATCTTCCTTCACAGATTTTTCCCCTGACTTTGTTCTTCTTATGCACCAGGCTTTTCGTTTGGGGCGCTCGGGCAAGTTGCCAGATGCCTGGCCGTCGCCCCTGTCCATTTTAAAGGCTGAGGAGCCCAGGCAGGAGGGCCAGCCTGCCGCCAAGCGCCTTAGGTCCATGGATCTGGATCAGGAGAACTTGGGTTGGCAAGATCCTGATACAGATGTGGATCCCAATGGGGGTATTGAGGAGCTGGAAGACGGAGAAATCCCCGAGCCAGAGGATCAAGCCCGGATCATTTGCGTGTTCCGTAAAGAAGAGCTGGTGCCTTTGATTACGGAGTCTCTCCACGCCCTCAATCTGGCGGCACCTCGTCCTGTTGAGGAGGACGGGTTGGAGGATCCTCTCATTCAAGCGGTGCGGGAGTCTCAGGTGGTGTTTCCGGTGCACCGTGTGGTGGAGCAGATGATTCAAACTGAGTGGGATCACCCTGAATCCGGATTGAAGGGAATTCGGACGATGAACCGCCTGTATCCATTAGCGGATAAGGACAAGGAGAGATTTAAGTTGCCACGTGTGGACGCCGTGGTCTCGGCGGTAACCAAGACGACCACCATTCCTGTTGCGGCTTTAAAGGATGCGCAAGACAAAAAGGTGGATTGTTTGTTAAAACAGGCCTTTGAAACCAATGCCTTATCTTTGCATGCTTCATTTGTGGTGCTTGGGTGGCTAGGGCCTGCTTGAGATGGGCTCAGCACTTGCGGCAAGCTTCCGGCTTGGATAAACACAGCTTACTAGAGGTGACTCGTCTAGAGTCTGGCTCGGCGTATTTGGCAGATGTGCACTATGATTTGATTAGAACATTGGCGAATAGCATGGCGTCTTTGGTGGCGGCGCGCAGGTCTATCTGGTTACGGAATTGGGTGGCCGATGGATCTTCTAAGTCTCGCCTCAGTAAGCTTCCCTTTAAGGGCAAATTGTTGTTCGGAGACGATCTGGATAAATTGGTAAAGGACCTCGGAGAGTCCAAGGGCGGTAGGCTGCCGGAGGATAAGCCTAAGCTGGGTAGAAACGGGCCGCCGGCCCGGGGTCAGTTTCGGGACTTTCGCAGGTTTCGTTCTTCCCGCCTTTGGGGTTCCCAGTGCGGCCGGTATAGTTCCAGATCTCATGGGTTTCAAGGTTTTCGAGGAGCCGGCAAAGGATTCTCAGCGGCATCTTCCCCTACCTCCTCTTCCTTTGGTCGAAAGCCGCAATGAAGCGAGGCGGGCTCCGGAGGGGAGTTCAGTCATCGGGGGTCGTTTAAGAAACTTCCTTCCTGGGCCCAAATAACCTCAGATCAGTGGGTTCTCGAGATAATCAGAGAAGGTTATGCGCTGGAGTTCGCTTGTCCGCTTCCAGATTCCTTTGTCCTGTCTCCCAGCAAAGGCGAGCAGAAGGAACGGGCCATTCGGGTGACGTTACGTCGACTCCTAGAGTTGGGAGCGGTAATTCCCGTTCCTCCTTCCGAGCGCGGCGTCGGTCGCTACTCCATTTATTTTGTGGTGCCAAAGAAAGACGGTTCGCTTCACCCGATTCTAGATCTCAAGGGCGTAAATCGTGCTCTCCGGATACTGCATTTCCGGATGGAGACCTTGCGATCAGTCATTGTGGCGGTTCGTCGAGGGGAGTTTCTGACCTCTCTCGATCTCTCGGAGGCCTATTTACACATTCCCATCCGTCCGCTTCATCAAAAGTTCCTGAGGTTCGTGTTCCCGTGGGGTCACTTTCAGTTTCGGGCTATGCCGTTCGGTCTAGCCACGGCTCCGCGCACCTTCACAAAGGTCATGGTGGTGGTGGTGGCGGCAGCCTTGCGCAGGGACGGTATCTTAGTCCATCCTTACCTCGACGACTGGTTGATTCGAGTGAAGTCCTTGGAAGAGAGTGTCCAGGTTACGGACAGAGTAGTGGTTCTGTTGCGGTCTCTCGGCTGGGTGGTCAACGAGAAAAAGAGTCATCTGCTGCCCACACAATCTCTCGAGTACCTCGGAGTTCATTTCGACACGGCGAGCGGCTTGGTCTGCTTGCCAGAGCGCCGGGTCCAGGCCTTGCAGGGGCTAGTGCGTTCCTTCTTGAGGATTCCCGCTCCGTCAGCGTGGTGGTACCTCCGGCTGTTAGGCACTATGGCGGCGACGTTGGAGGTTGTTCCGTGGGCCCGGTTTCATATGTGGCCACTTCAGAGAGCCCTGTTGCGTCGCTGGTCGAACCAGTCGGACTCGTTGAACAGGCGGTTGCCTTGTCCGCTGTCGGTCCGTCGGTCTCTCCGGTGGTGGCTATGCTCAAAGAACCTTCGAATGGGTCTTCCCCTGGAGCAGCCCACTTGGATCCCGTTCATCACGGATGCGAGTCTGTTGGGCTGGGGAGCCCACTGCGAGGGTCGGTATTTATTTATTTATTTTATTTACATTCTCTTATATACCGCGCTATTCTGCATCAGTGCGGTTTACATTGAACAAACTGAAATTACATTGAATAGGGCATTATAACTTGGAGATAACTATTTTACAGGGAACATGCGCAGGGGACATGGTCCTCTCTCGAGGCTTCTTGGTCGATCAACCGACTCGAGCTGCGAGCGGTGCGGTTCGCGCTGCAAGCCCTCGAGACCTTGGTGAGAGGGCGGGCAGTGCGAGTTCTCTCGGACAACTCGGCGACGGTGGCTTACATCAACTGCCAGGGCGGCACCGGGAGTATGGCCATGGAAGACGAGGCAGAAGCCTTGTTCGGTTGGGTGGAGGCTCGTCTGCTGGCTATTTCGGCGGCGCATATCGCGGGAAAAGACAATGTGATGGCGGATTTTCTCAGCAGGGTGCAGGTCGACCCCGGAGAGTGGGAACTGCACCCGCAGATCTTCGCGCGGATAGTTCACAAATGGGGGACTCCGATTATGGATCTCATGGCCACCTTTCAGTCGGCGAAGACAGGGCGGTTCTTCAGCAGGCGGAGAGAACGCATGTCCGAGGGCATCGACGCGTTAATTCAGCCGTGGCCGGAGGACGGTCTTCTTTATGTCTTTCCCCCTTGGGCGCTCATCGGTCGGGTCGTGCAACGCATCGAGGCGCACCGGGGGCAGGTTTTACTGGTGGCTCCGGATTGGCCCAGGAGACCATGGTATGCCGATCTGGTTTGGTTGCGCGATGGGGTGCCTTGGTGGCTGCCCCCGCTCCCGGATCTGCTGCTCCAGGGTCCACTGCAGATGCCTCAGGTGGATTGATTCTCGCTTACGGTTTGGCCATTGAGAGGGCTCGGTTGAGAAAAAAGGGTTATTCCCCAGAGGTTATTGCCACTCTCCTTCGGACGCGGAAACCTTCCACTTCGCTAGCGTATGTGCGAGTGTGGAGGATTTTTGAGGACTGGTGTTCGCGGCGTGGGGTTCGCGCGGCTACTGCTTCGGTGTCGGTGGTTCTCAGTTTTCTGCAGGACGGCTTTGACAAAGGTTTAGCGGCCAGTTCTCTGAAGGTGCAGTTGGTGGCGCTCGCGTGCTACAGGGGCAAGGTTCTGGGAATTCCCCTAGGGGCGCATTCGGATGTCCAAAGTTTTCTTAAGGCGGTCTTCCGGTTGCGGCCTTCGCACAGGGTGTCTGTCCCTTCGTGGGATTTGAATCTGGTTTTACAAGCTTTGGTTCGCAAACCCTTTGAGCCCCTTCAGCAAGCGTCTCTCAAGGATCTGACCCTGAAGACGGTCTTTCTGGTGGCGATTTGTTCGGCGCGGCGCATTTCTGAATTGCAGGCGCTCTCGTGTAGGGAACCGTTCTTGTCTATCTCTAGGGATCGTGTAGTTCTCCGGCCCGTTCCCTCCTTTTTACTTAAGGTTGTGTCGCCCTTTCATTTGAATCAGCCCATTTTCCTTCCGGTCCTTCATTCAGCATCCGCTATCATTCAAGAATCACTAAAATATCACCTCATTGCTTATATTCTTTTTGTCGAAGCTATGCTGTAGGAGGGATAGCACTATCAGCCACCCCACACCAAGCAGCTAGCTGCCTTTTTTTCTTTTATATGGTCCTGTGTCACCAAACAATATGGGGTCTGTTTACTAAAAGGCCGGTGTTGTGCGGTCCGCGGTACCGAGCGGGTGCCGTATAAGGAGTGGGCGTTCCGTCGTGAAGAACAGAAGCTGTGATTGACAGATGCGCTAAGGTGCGCGGCGCCCGTGTGGTTAGTGCCCTGTGACATTACGGCGTTTGATCTGTGCACATAGATCACACTGCTCACGGTTTTTGGGCTTCCACTATTGTGCTGCACATTGCTGACGGAAACGGTTTCTTTTCCCGGCACAGCACCTCTAACGCGAGTGTTTCACTGGCGGTAAAGTTCTTTGCAGATTCGGGCACGCTCCTGTGCGGCGAGTCTCTCCCCTCCCACATTCCGCCCACTGACCCCGTCTCTCCGCCCCTAGGGGGCCTTCCTCCGCCCTCATTTCGCCTTGGCACGCCTCTTTCGCACATTACCGCCCCGCAAATGTGCGCATTGTCGGCGCACGCTTGCGGGACCCGTTAATGTGCCGCGCACTCGTACGGGGCGCTTAAGAGCACTTAAATACATCTTTTAGAGCGCTCATGTGCGCCCCGTACAAGTGCGCCGTTTAGTAAACAGACCCCTATGTCTTTAAATAACAGAAAGTTTGTACTTAACTTAAACTCTCAATCTCAGTTTTGTCGTTCCGTCACTCCAAAAGAGAAATTTAAAGCATGACGCGCGCGTTTCGAGCCAAAGGCTCTGTATCAAATGCTATAAACTTTGTTGTTTCGGTAACGGAGTCCCAAAAAACGCCGTCCTTGCGGCTGAGGCATACGTCTCTCCTCTATGGGTGCAGCGTCCAAATACGCAATCTTTTAACAGGAGCATAGCCAATTAGAAGAGGGAATACCCCACAGGAAGGGGAATCCCAAATCCTATTGGTTGCCTATATGATGTCATCAGACAATAGTATACCATTCTACCTCCCGATTTAGACCTAAGGCTATCTGAAGAGGTTTATTAAAGCCTTCTAATAGCTGTAACATAGGCCAGTGTTGTTTTAAAATTTTTAAAACTGCAGAACTACCTTCAGTAAAGGGAAGGATACCTACTATCGAATCATCTGAACTTTGCCGAGTATTTGTGTACTGGGGGGTCAAGTAACCATTCACGATGGACAAAGCGTGTTCAGATGATTCGATAGTAGGTATCCTTCCCTTTACTGAAGGCAGTTTTAAAAATTTTAAAACAACACTGGCCTATGTTACAGCTATTAGAAGGCTTTAATAAACCTCTTCAGATAGCCTTTGCTAGAGGGCGAAATCTTGGAGACATGCTTATGAAGACTGCATTACTCTCTGATAGGATTGACCGGCCGCTTGTTAGAACTGGACACTCGATATGTGGATTATGTAAATTTTGTGAGTCTTCTATGACAGGAATTCAGTGGACGCATCCAACAACTAAACATCTTTTTGTAAGGCACTGGGATACGAACTGTTTATCTAGCTATGTAGTTTACATGCTAATGTGCCCTTGCTCGCTGCTCTACATTGGCAGAACTAATCGAGTTGTAAAAACTCGCTTGATGGAACATGCCTCTCGCTTGCGCAATAAAGTATTGACGGCACCGATAGTGTCCCATTGCTTACAACTAAATCATCTATTTGACGACCTTCACTGGTCGGTAATTGACCATGTTCCGGCGGACCCCAGGGGGGGTGACCGACTTCATCAGCTTCAACTACTTGAGCAGAGATGGATTTCCCATTTAAATACCGTGGAACCTGTTATTTAAAGACATATTGTTTGGTGACACAGGACCATATAAAAGAAAAAAAGGCAGCTAGCTGCTTGGTGTGGGGTGGCTGATAGTGCTATCCCTCCTACAGCATAGCTTCGACAAAAAGAATATAAGCAATGAGGTGATATTTTAGTGATTCTTGAATGATAGCAGTTTGAATTGTTTCACTATAGGGGTGGTGATATATAGCTTCATTCAGCATCGGCAGGTGTTTCAGACGATGGGTTGCATTGCCTGGATGTTCGGCGAGTGCTTCGTCGATACTTAAAGCTGTCGGAGGCATTCCGTAAGACCGATCGGTTGTTCGTGCTTTTTGGCGGGGCACGCAAAGGTGAGGCAGCGGCTAAGGCGTCCATCGCTCGGTGGATTAAAGAGGCGATTGCCTCGGCGTACATTTTACAGCGGCGGCCGGTTCCGTTGAGTTTGTGGGCCCATTCTACTAGACCACAGGCGACCTCCTGGGCGGAACATAGTCTGGTTCCGCCTGTGGACATTTGTAGGGCGGCTACTTGGTCGTCTCTTCATGCCTTCAGTAAGCACTACCGGCTGGATGTGCTCGCCGCTCGGGATTCTTGTTTTGGTTCGGCAGTGTTGCGCGCCGGTTGGCAAGGTCCCGCCCGGTGTTAACTGCTCTGTTACATCCCGGATGTGGAGGACTAAACTGGAGGACCGCTCAGGAAATAGAAATTACACTTACCTGGTAATTGTAGTTCCTGGAGGGTCCAGTTTAGTCCTCCTTCCCTCCCATGTGTCTGCTTTGTTTGGATCGGCGCGCTTACTGTGGACGGTGCGGAATTGTCTCAGAATCTATCTTCGTTTTCTTTTTCCGCGTCCGGAGCTCGCTTTTCATTTTCTCTTTGCCAGCTATGCCATTCATAAGGTTCGGCTTCTGTCTGCCTTTTTTCTGCGGGTGGACTCAGAGGCACTATGCAGAATTCGGGCTTCCTCGTTTGGGGAGGGGGTCGATTGTCACTTACGGGGACTAAATTTTGATTCTGATTTAATGTTTCTACTTATCTCCTGTGTTGCTTCTTTAAGTCTGCTTTCTTACTAGTTCACTGGGGGCTGATGGGAGCTCCAGCAGCATACATCCTGGCATAGGAAGATTTTCATTGGTCCAGGCTGCAGGAGGAGGTGCACTACCCAGATGTGGAGGACTAAACTGGACCCTCCAGGAACTACAATTACCAGGTAAGTGTAATTTCTATATGTATGTCAAAGTCTTAAGAATGGCCCCATCAGTAAGCTTGCTTTCAAGAAACTCGGATGATGACCATTATATCGTAACAGGCTGTTCCTCTCCGTTGGCTTCCGATATAACGTTGTGGAAAATATCCCCCCTTGCTTGTGGATCGAAATATCCAAAAAATCATATTTTTGCTGATGCTTTTGCATTTTAAATTTGTTTATTTATTTAAAAGCTTTTCTATACTGCGCTCTTTAATATCAGTGCGGTTTACAATTAACATTTCTTGTACAGTGCAGGATGGACCTGCCTTGTGCTTACATTGAACAGGCGCAGGAACTTGGAGTTGTAACTGGGTAACTATATACAGGTTAGACCTTTGTCACCATGCTATATAACGGCGTGGTTGGGTCTAAAACCTATGTACAGATTATGTTTGGCTTTTTGTTATCTAACCAATCAAAAAAAGCACTCAAAACATTTTTCTGAGCATATTCACACAAAAAGATATCATCCATGAATCGAGACCACAGCTTAATTTTCAGGAACTTACCCATGTTAGCTTAATTGTTACAAAACGAAGTCTATAGTCAAATTAATGGATTTTTGGAAGATTATAATTTGTTAGATGAGGGACAGAAACTGTATTAACAGCAGTATTCAGTCAAGTAATATTCATGTTTTGCAAGTAGTCCAAAATGTAAACTGCTAGGTTGGTGAGTGGGGCCAGGCGAACCAATCAATTAACCAATTCTGAAAAAGTTACATTGGTTACTAGTGTTTTGGCATACACAGTTCAAACTTTTAATTTTAGTCTATTGAACTGTTAATCATACTTGCCCACAATGTATTCCAAATCTTTGCAGATATATCGTCCCTTTCAAGCTTTGAGATCACAGAATCTGTGCTTGCTAGATATTACCGGGGGGGGGGGGGGGGGAGGGAGGGAGGTGGGATATTCAGTGGTGCAGCTAGTCATCATCACTGAAGCTAAGACCAAGATATTCAATGCTGGGGTCATATCCAGTCATCGGAATGGAATATCCAGGTCGGCCAGATAGTGGTGATGCTAACCAAGCAGCAGAGATCAGCCACTGCCCAGTTAGCTTCAGCAGTGAGATTAGGCCACCCTTTCAGGTGCCTAACACTTTGCAATACTGGACAGTTGCTCAATTTCGCTGCTGCTCGGTTGCTGCCGGGTTCCGCCCCAGGAACGCTCTAATGTTAGCCGGCTGTCATTGGGATGTGCAGCAGGAGCATCCATGAATATTCATTGCTGCTTTGAATATCCACCGTAAGTCCTTTATGGAGATTAGTTTTGCTGAAATTAGGGCACAGATTATTTTTTCTGTGGCAGGGCCAGCTATTTGGAATATATTTCCCTTATAATTCAGGTTACTTGAGCGAGTCAAACAATTTAGGGAAAAACTAAAAGCGTATTTTTTTTTTTAGTTTGACTTTTTATTGATCTTAGGGGTGTTTGGGGGGTAAATTTAATTCAAATGTCTCTTTAGAAGTAAGAGTGGTAGATGTCTAGGCTATTTCATTCTGGTTTTAGTCTATTAAATAATATTTGTTTTCTTTTAAATTTGTTTATCTTATGGATTTTATGGATGATTGTTTTGTTATATGTATTATCTTTTATGATATTTTACTGATTTTATGAAAAGCCATTGGTAATTTTATGTTATATGTATTAACTAATGTAAATAATGTAAGCAATTTTTGGAAAGATTATGGGGCATGTTTACTAAAGGTTAGCACTCATTAGCAGAAGTGGATGTATGTTAAGTGCCCCTATGCCGATAGAAATAAAACATCTGTTAATATACATTAAGCTTTAGTAAACATATCTCATATTTGCATGGTCGTAACCCATTTAAAGGAGCTCTTAAAAGGTGTTTTTGTACATTTTTAAAGCAAGGTTAATTTCTTTTTGGTGCTTTAGTGGGACTTTCCTTGAGCACAGTAGGTGGTTGAACTCCAGTAACCTCCTCAGCTTTGGGAACTGCTAACACCTAATCAGGAGTTAGTGGGCCTGATTACCTGAGAGCAGCTGAGGGCCTGTATAAAAGGCTCCAGTGCCCTACCCTGTTCAGGCTTTCCTACAGGAGCTCTCCAGATCAACCAACAGTAAGGATTTAAGGGTTTATTTTATTATATTAAATTGTTAGCTCTCTGACTGGGAGCTCTTAAAAGGGATTTTTGTACATTTTTAAAACAAGGTTACTTTCTTTTTGGTGCTTTAGTGGGACTTTCCTTGAGCACAGTAGGTGGTTGAACTCCAGTAACCTCCTCAGCTTTGGGAACTGCTAACACCTAATCAGGTTTTAGTTCCCTCCCTTCCCACCCCGACTCCCACCCACCCCTAGCAAGTAGTCTTGCTTTATAGGACACCTCCCCATTTGACAAAGCACAGAGAATTGGACCAGCACATTTTGAATATAATTAAAGAGATTTAACTGCTTTTTCTCTGAAAGGACAGCTGGGAAACCGGCTGGTACTTGGTAGATCTCTCTCTTTTGCTTTAACAGATACCTAAGCTCCACGAACAGAACAATGGCTGGGAAAAATCATATCGCTAAAGCTGTTGCCCCCGTTACAGCTTCTGCCTCGGTCCAGACAGAGGTCCTAATGCCAGTTGAAGGACCGGTTCCATGTGCAGGGTGCCTGCATGCTGAAGCTCTGAGGAAACAAGTGGAGGAACTCAGAGAGGAGGTGGCGAGGCTGAGGAGCATTCAAGACAGTGAGAAGTACATTGATGAGTTGCTTCTTGCAGCAACTAAGCTCTCCAGCAGAGGAGAAGATGGGTGCCAGCAGAATGTCGATGGTTGGACACAAGCCATTATGCAGCCCTGGAAGTGGAGGAGGTGAAAGTATCCCTGGAAAGGAAAGAACCATAGCTCAAGTACCCCAAAGTTGCAGAATTAGTGACCACAAGGAAACGAAGGGTAGTGGTGGTTGGAGACTCTCTTCTGAGGGGTACTGAGGCATCCATCTGCCGACCAGACTTGATGTCCAGAGATGTATGCTGTCTGCCTGGTGCCAAAATCGAAGATGTTACGGAGAGTTTGCTGAGACTCATCAAGCCCACTGACTATTACCCAATGTTGCTAATCCATGTTGGAACAAATGATACTGCCAGGTATACCTCGGAACGTATCAAAAGTGACTTCATGGCTCTGGGACAGAGGGTGAAGCAGTTAGGTGCACAGGTGGTGTTCTCATCAATCCTCCCTGTTGAGAGTAAAGGCCAAGGCAGAGAGGCTCGCATCCTGGAGATGAATGCATGGCTGCGTGGATGGTGTCATCGAGAGCGTTTTGGTTTCCTAGACCATGGGATGCTGTTCCAATGGTTGCAGAGCAGAGATGGCATCCATCTGTCCAAGAAAGGTCAACACGTCTTCGGTAGTAGACTGGCTAATCTACTGAAGAGGACTTTTGGAGTGGAGGAGTGGCCTAGTGGTTGGGGCAAGGTACTTCAGGCCGGAAGGTCGGAGGTTCAAATCCCACTAGAGGACAGCAACCTTGGGCCGGAAGGACTGGGGTTTCTAGTCCCACAGGTGCTCCTTGTGGTCTTGGGCAAGCCACTTAACCCTCCATAGCCCATGTTCCCTGTAAAATAGTTATCTCCAAGTTATAATGCCCTGTTCAATGTAATTTCAGTTTGTTCAATGTAAACCGCACTGATGCAGAATAGCGCGGTATATAAGAGAATGTAAATAAATAAATAAATATTTAAACTAGATTCGTTGGGGATGGGTGAAGAAAGCCCCCAGGTAAGTGAAAGCCCCCAGGCAGGTGATACATTAAATAACTTTATGGAAATGGGTAACAGGGGTAACATATGGAAAGCAGTGTGTATAAATGCCCGTAGCATGGGAAATAAGATCCCTGATGTTGAGGCTTTGGTGGGAGTGGCTGACTTGGATTTAGTGGCAGTTAGAGAAACATGGTTCACAGAAAACCATGATTGGGATGTAACTATACCTGGCTATACTTTATTCAGAAAGGACAGGGTAGGAAGAAGGGGAGGAAGAGTGGCACTATATGTAAAACCTACTATTAAAGTTTTGGAATTACAGAGCTTAAAAGGGAGAGGGGAGGCATTGTGGGTTAAACTAGAAAGGGGGACAGAGAAATCTATTTACATTGGTGTGATATACAGACCTCCCTCACAAGAGGAAGAGGTGGACAGAGAGTTAATTGAAGACATGCGCAGCATTGCTAGGAAAGGGGAAATGCTACTGATAGGAGATTTCAATATGCCAGATGTTGATTTGCACATTCCTGCTGCAGTATCATCTAGAAGTAAGGAGGTCCTGGATTCTCTACAGGGAGAACTATTCAGGCAATTGGTAACAGACCCCACACGTGAAGGGGCCATACTGGACTTGGTGCTTACCAATGGTGAAAGTGTTTCTGATGTTGTAGTGGGAGATCATTTTGCATCCAGTGATCACCAGATGGTGTGGTTCAGTATTAGGACTAGGGCTGTTAGAATCCATTCAAAGGCGAGGATCTTAGACTTTAGGAAGACTAACTTTGCAAAGATGGGCCAATACCTCAGGGAGTCGTTACTGGGATGGGAACAGCTGAGGGATGTAGAAAAACAGTGGGCAAAACTGAAAGGGGATATTTTAAGGGCAACCAGCCTTTTTGTTAAAATGGTAAATAAAGGTAAAAGGAAAAGGAGACCGCTATGGTTTTCGAAAGAAGTAGCTGATAAAGTGAAGAAAAAGAGGGAAGCCTTCATGAAATACAAGAGATCACAGAGAGAGGAAGACAGGCATCTGTATTTGGAAAAACTTAGAGAAGCTAGCAAAGTAGTCAAGAAGATCACAGATCCGGCAAAAGAGGAGGTGGCGTCCTCGCAATCACCAGATCTGACCTTCAATTCAACATAAAGGAAGCAACCAGCTTGCCGCTCCTAGACACAATCTCGATACAGAATAAGTGTTCCTCCATCAATCTACTTTACAGAGCTCCATCGTCTGATCCAGATGCACTAGCAACAATAATCGACATGGCCGCAAACTCCCAGAGCCCGCATAGAACAAACTGGGTACTAGGAGATTTCAACCTCCCCTCCCTGCAAGACTCTCACTCAAAGGCGTTTCTCGAAGCCCTGAAGGATCTAGGATACAGCCAACTAATCAAGGAACCTACCCATATAAAAGGAGGCATGCTAGATCTAATATTCACAACAGACGCAACAATCAGAGGACCAACCATCCCTGAACTATCAATCACTGCAGTTCCATGGTCAGATCACTTGTTAATCCTATTCCAAATTCCTCAGCCAAGCCATGGCCAAAAGGAAGAAAACACAGCAGTCGGTCAATCCAGCAATCCGCCAAGAAGATTCCAACCATTCAACAAAGAACTAATCCTGAAATCAGCAACCCCACTAATAACCTCACCAGCACAGAACCCAGACGAACTAGTCTCCGACTGGAATGAGATACTCAGCTCAATCGCTGTTCGACCATCAAATAACAAATCTCAAGGGAAACGACACACAGCAGCCTGGTACTCTACTGAGTTGAAAGCCTCACTCGCGACACTAAGAAAACTTGAGAGACGCTGGCGCCGCTCACGCTCAGAAGTAGACCAAAATGCTTACAACTTACAACTCACAGCGCACCGTACCGCAGTGACTGAATCCATGAGACGTTACCACACCGACACCTTAAAAAGATTCCTCAACAAACCTCACGACCTGTTTACCCTTGTTAAGCGACTTACAACAGAACCTGCATCAGAACAAGCAAATGGAATCCATCCTCAAACATATGCGGACTATCTTCAAACCAAACTCTGTCAGATAAACAACAACCCTGCGTCCAGCACTATCCCTCAGCCTTACATTCAAAAACCACTCACTACCTTCACGACTCCATCCAAACAACGCATCGAAGACACCATAACAACCATCAACACAACTACCGCACAATCTGATCCATGCCCGGCTTTCTGGATCAAAGAACTACGGACTGACCTCAGTCCCCTCATATCCAGACTCATGGAACAATCGTTCACAACAGGTGCTTTCCCACGCACCCTCAAACACACATCAATAAGACCTCTACTAAAAAACAACAAATTCGACCAACAGAAACCGGAATCCTACAGACCGATAGCAAGCATACCAATGCTAGCAAAAATAATGGAAAAGGAAGTTCAGAGACAAATACAAGATCACATTGATTCCAATGCACCACTGGATCCATGCCAACATGGATTTAGAGAAGCCCACGGGGTTGAAACCCTTCTTACCACACTCTTCAGCAGCATAATATCAGGCATTGACAATGCCCGCCAAGGCTTTGTCCTTGTCTTCCTTGACATTGCGGCAGCATTCGACTCCGTGAGCCATGAACGCCTCCTAGAACGCCTCAAAGAGAAAGGAATCTCCGGTAAAGCACTCGAGTGGTGCAGGTCCTACCTCTCGGACAGATGGCAGCAGGTACGATCCAGAGACACATCATCAGATCCATTCCACCAAAGCCAAGGTGTCCCACAAGGATCCTCCCTCTCCGCCTTGCTATTCAATATATACATGCAACCTATCTGCAACCTGATCCGGTCTTTCAACGTTAACTGCATGATATACGCAGATGATGTGCTATTATACACGCCTTTTTCAACAGAAAACCCCGACCTCTCATCAATAACATGCTGCATAAATGAAATATCCAATTGGCTACAATCCCAAAACCTCCGGATTCAACACAAGAAGACGGAGGTGATGTTCATTACAAGGAACCGCAACTTCACAGCACCGGCAGTACTAAAAGTGAAGGACGCAGACCTCCAGATCAAATCCGCGATCAGGTACCTCGGCGTCACACTAGACCAGAACCTAAATATGCAAGCGCATATAAGTAACACTGTAAGGGCAGTATATCATAAAATTAGATCCCTTAGATACCTGCGATTTCTGCTTGAGCCAGATGATTTCAGAACCATCTATCAGGCACTAATCATTCCGCATTTTGATTTTGCGAATGCAATACTACAGGGACTCCCTCAAACCACTCTAAACCCACTGCAAATGGCAATGAACACCGCAGCAAGAGTTCTACACGGAGCATCCAGGAAAGACCATATCTCACCCATTATGAAACAACTCCACTGGCTTCCGATTCAAGGTAGAATTACATTTAAGACCTTGCTAATCACCTTCAAAGCCACCAAAGGTCTCTCGTCAGCATCACTAACTGAGCTAATCCAGATAACACCCCACAATAGAGACAGAAGGTCAGTAGCCCAAAACACCTTGATAGTCCCAAAATCAATAACTCAATGCACTAAGTCAACATCCAGCAGGGCCTACAAATTTTATGCACCAATGATCTGGAATAACCTCCCTCACCACATCCAAACAATCACAGACATATTCCAATTCAGAAAAGCCGTGAAACACTACCTCTTCCTCCTACATTACCCGGAAACCAATAGAAGCTCAGTACAAACTGCTGAATCCACCAAAATCTCCACTGCCTGAAACCATACGAGCACATGACTATTCTGTGATTTGTATATATTGTTATTGTATATAGTTCCCCTGTTAGCCAAGTTGAATCTCCTGTTCATATGTAAACACAAAGTACTATTGGAAATGTGTGTGTTCATTGTTTACTGTAAACCGCGCTGATGCTGAATAGCGCGGTATAAAAAAGACTATAAATAAATAAATAAAAATAAATAAAAGGAGGAGGAAATAGCCAATGCAATAAAATAGGGGGATAAGACATTTTTCAGATATATTAGTGAGAAGAGGAAGGGCAAAAGTGGTATTGTCAGACTCAAGGGTGCAGGGGAGGAATATGTAGAAGCTGATAAGGATAAAGCAGAATTGCTTAGCAAATATTTTTGTTCTGTGTTCACAGATGAAGAACCAGGAGCAGGACCTCAGAAAACACCCACAAATAGGAACAGAAGCAAAGGACATCTTGAACAATTTTCAAAAGACTGTGTTCGTTAGAAGCTATCTCAACTCAAAGTAGACAAAGTGATGGGACCAGATGGGATACACCCGAGAATACTGAGGGAACTTGGGGACGTTCTAGCAGCTCCACTGACTGACCTTTTCAATGCCTCATTGGAGTTGGGAGTGGTGCCAAAGGACTGGAGAGAGGCTCATGTGGTGCCTTTACACAAAAGCGGAAGTAAGGATGTGGTTGAAAACGACAGGCCAGTTAGTTTAACTTCGGTGGTGAGTAAATTATTGGAAACGCTGCTGAAAGAGAAAATAGTGAGGTTTCTGGAGTCCAGCGGATTATAGGATCCGAGGCAGCATGGATTCACCAGAGACAGGTCTTGTCAGACAAATCTGATTGATTTCTTTGACTGGGTGACCAGGGAGTTGGACCGAGGGAGAGCCCTAGATGTGGTGTATTTAGATTTCAGTAAAGCCTTTGACACTGTTCCTCACAGGTGACTTATAAACAAACTGAGCTCCCTAGGGATGGCCCCCTAAGTTACTGCTTGGGTTAGAAATTGGTTGGGTGGGAGGCGACAAAGAGTACAAGTAAATGGAGCTCACTCTGAGGAGAAGGATGTTATCAGTGGTGTGCCCCAGGGATCTGTCCTTGGTCCAATTCTTTTTAACATCTTTGTTAGTGATATAGCGGATGGGCTTTCAGGTAAGGTTTGCCTCTTTGCGGAAGATACCAAAATCTGCAATAGAGTAGACACCCAGGAAGGGGTAGATAACATGAGGAGGGATCTAGCTAAGCTTGAAGAATGGTCTAGAATTTGGCAGCTGGGATTTAATGTTAAAAAATGTAAGGTCATGCATTTGGGCTGCAACAATCCAAGGGAGGAATATAGTATAGGGGTGAAGTACTTTTGTCCACTAAAGAAGAGCGGGACCTAGGCGTGGTTGTGTCTGATGATCTTAAAGTAGCTAAACAGTTAGAAAAGGTGACGGCAAAAGCTAGAAGGATGCCTGGGTGCATATGGAGAGGAATGGCTAGCAGAAAAAAGGAGGTGATAATGCCTCTGTATAAGTCTTTGGTTCGACCTCATTTGGAGTACAGTGTGCAATTCTGGAGACCGCACCTTCAAAAGGATGTGAACAGGATGGAGTTGGTGCAGAGGGTGGCTACTAAAATGATTAGTGGTCTTCATTATAAAGCATATGAGGACAGACTGAAGGATCTTAATATGTACACCTTAGAGGAAAGGCGGGATAGAGGTGATATAATTGAGATGTTTAAATACCTCCGTGGCATAAATGTTCAGGGAGAGAGCCTCTTTCGATTGAAAGCAAGTTCTGCTATGAGGGGACATGGGATGAGGGTGAAGGGAGATAGATTCAGGAGTGATATGCGGAAATATTTCTTTACGGAAAGAGTAGTGGATCCGTGGAATAGTCTCCCAGTGGAGGTAGTAGAGATGAGGACAGTAACTGAATTCAAAAAAGCATGGGACAAACACAGAGGATCTCTAAAGGTAAAAAGGGGACTGTTGTGGTTGTTGTTATGGAAGGACAGACTAGATAGGCCATATGGTCTTTTTCTGTCATCATATTTCTATGTTTCTATGTTTCTAGACTGGCAGATAATGCAGGCTAGAAATTCTTTTAAATAAATAAATAAATATACTTCCATCTAGATAAGGAGACCCCAGTTTTGCTGATGTCTTTGGATATGTTGGCAGCGTTTGATCAGGTTGAAGCTAAAATCTTGATCACTGCCGATAGGCTGGTACAAGAAAGATGGCCCTAACATGGATCACATCCTTCCTTGAAGGCAGAGGTTTTAAAGTAAAGTATGGAAATTACTGATCAGGTAAGCACCATTGGGAATGGGGAGTATAGGAAAGTTCAGGCTGATCTTGTGGTTTCAAGTCTCACAAGACTTGAAATCACGAGATCAGCCCAAGCTTCCTCTACAGTGTGACTCAAGCATGTAGAGAGCCAGTTGTGGTGGAGGAAGTCTGAAACACTGCAGTTTTCAGGAGCTGCAGCCAGGCACAAGAATAGGTGAGTGAGAGAGTGATTGGATAAAGTGTGTGGGAAGGGGGAGTATTAGAGAGAGAGTGACTAGGGGAAGGTTGAAGGGGGTCATAAGAGAGACTTTTTGTTGCTTCACATATGATCAGGCCAAAAAAGGAAATTGCCTCAGGTGCAACTATAAAGAATCACTGAGGGTGGTGAGTGGGGGGAGGAGGAATGGGGCCATTGCCTTATATTGGCACTGGGTAGTGCCATGTTAAGGGCCTGATTTATTAAGATTTTTTTCCTACAGAAAATAGGAACAGAGTATTAGTAAATCAGGCCCTAAAACCTATAAAGATCTGAGATGCACCTTTGAGGGGGGGGGGGGGGGAGGGGGTGGCACATTGTGACTAAGATCGTGGTGGCCAGCTCTTAAATTTTTAGGCCGTCTCCTAGATTTTAAGAAAATTTATAAAGAGCTGCCTTAAATGGAATCATTTGGAATATCATAGAAGTAAAAGTGCATCAATGAAGGAAATCCCCAACTATAAGGATTGCTCTTTTATCTGAGCCAAAAAAGTAAGGGGTCTGCATCCTCTCCTTTTGATTGATTGTTGTGCAAGGCAGGAAATATTGGGATTTGATCTTTCTGTTTGTCTTGGGATGAGTGAAGACAGGCTACAGTTCTCATGGATATTCTTTTTTTCAGCTTGTTCTATGCACAGTCTCAAATTTTACCACTGAGTGGTGTCCTGGACCTAAAACTGATTTGTATGTCTTGCATTATTGACGTGATATCTTTATATCCTCCTCAAGAACTTCCAAGATTCTTATGTCTGTTTGCCTTTGTGTATTTCCATATCTTCCTGTTTCTCTTGTAATTCAAAGAAGGTATTTCCAAGTAATTTATCTTCTTGTGAAAGCAAGCGGTGCTTTCAATTTGTTTCCAATTAAGTGTCTTTTTTCACATCATCCTAATTTCAGAAATATTTTTCATAAGAGTGGAAATAGAACCTATAATATCAGGTCACAGTAATTTAAAGTCATGAATTAGCACTGCCTGGTCAACTTTTGTGACTGGAACATCAGAATCTATAGTAGGGTGCACTTCCAAATTTGACTAAAGCAGAGCAAAACTCAGCTTTTAATTCATCTTTCAAGAGCTTCCTGTTATCATTTTACAATACAAGCAGAAATGTCAAAGAATAGCACTGAACTTGCCTAGAAGCATTCTCTTTATAGCATTGCACTAAGACGAGAGAAAGCTAATTATCTGATCACATGAAAAGACCAATGCTCAGAAATGAAATTTTTCCCCTAATCTACTCTCCCTCCAAACCGTATTCTTTTCTTTCCCTTTTTCCTTCTTGTATTAACACAAGAAGGAGCACCCAAATAATGTGCAGCTCTGATCCCTTTTGCATCTCTGAAGAATTTCACGATTATGTCTCTAACTTATTATCCCTCTGGATGTGTGAAGCAGAAATTTCAGGGAAACTCATTTAAGTCCTAAATCCATTTTGCAAGATGCAGTGTGCATAGTAGTATAAAATACAGACAGACAGGTATTCGTACAATTAAACAGAAAATGCGGGCAGATAAAGACCATGCAACTAATCCAGTCTACCCATCCATACCAACTACCAAGCCCTGCTCCTTTTGAGATGCTCTGTGACTTCTCCAATGCTTTCTTGAATTCAGATAAAGTCCTCGTCTCCACCACCTCGACTGGGAGGCTATTCCACACATCCACTATCCTGTCTATATACTGTAGAAAGGTTTCCTTATCTATTACTCCTGAGTCTATCCCCTTTCATCTTCATCATATACTTCCTCATTCCAGAACTTCCTTCAGTTGAAAGAAGCCCATCACTTCCTGTGCATTTACAGTTGTGGTCAACATTATTGGCACCCTTGCAGTTTAACGCCTTACAGGCTTATTCTGTCCTGGACATAGATCCCCTCTGTATGTCTGGTCTGAGTCGGATGTACAGACAGGATTGCGATTCTGATCCCACGGGGCATGTCTAGCCCCATGGGATCAGAATCACAAACAGTCCTGTGCGTGCAGGCTGGGACTGCGATCCAGTCCAGCCTGCACATACAAGACCTTCCCGACTAACTCAGTCAAGGCTCTTCAATGGCGCCATGGTGTCATGTTGCCATGGCACCGCGCTCCATTGAAGAGCCGGGATGCCGGCTGCCAGCTTCCCAGCTTCATTCACCACAGCTCAACCTCCGATCCGGCCTCCAAAGGCCAGGGTTGGGCTGCGGGGAATGTCTTAGGGCCCCCCTGCCCCCTCCGCGCCCTGGGCCTACAGTAAAAAAATTGTGCAGGGAAGTTATTCCACCTCGGAGGAGGAATAACTTCCCCACACAAGTCACTGACCCTGGATGTACAAGGCCGACATTAGAATCGACCCTGTATGTCCAGAGCCGGTGACTGCCCACCGCCCGCCCTGCCTCTGATCTGCCCCTTCCCCACCCCCATCTAACTATTAGGCTACTTTATAATATCAACAAGCAGGGAGGAACAAGAACCTACCTTCTGTGCTGGGAAACTGTCAGAATGTTGAACTGGGCCATCTCTCATGGGATGACCTTTAGGATTATGTACTTATTAGGGAAGGACAATGCCCTGGCAGACAAACTGAGTTGTGTACTTGAACCACACAAGTGATCCCTTCAATGTGGAGGTGGCTAAAATAATCTTTTGAGAATGGGGCACCTCCCTAGATAGACCTCTTTACCACACCTCAGAACAAGACAGTACCTCAGTTCTGTTTCAGGAGAGGGACACATATCTAACTAGCCTCAGACATCTTCCTCCTTTATTTGGGGAAGGCATACTGTAGGTGTTTACTCTGATCACCCTGATAGTGAAAACTCTCCTGAAACTCAGAAAGGACTAGGAAGCACTGATTCTCATAGACTCCTATTGACTGAGACAAGCATACTTCCCTTTTCCTATAGATATTTCCACAAAAAGTTCCATAAGATTCTCCAATGCTGATCACGCAGGCTCAGGGAAATGTGTTGCACCCCAAGGCTTGGATGTTGAAGGAGTAATTTTTGCTTCCTTAAACTGGCCTGACAATGTTTTGCAAGTTATTCTGGCTTTCAGGAGAGATTCCACTAGAAGATCATACAGTTTTACATGGAAGAGGTTTTTAGTTTCATGTGACAGAAAGGCACCTGGTCCCTTTACCCCCATCCCACACAAAAACAACTTGAATACAAGCTCCGTTAGAGTATAACTGAGTGCATTTCCATAACCCAGGGCATGTGGAACTAGCTTTGGGCTTCCTCTGCCCCCCCCTCCCCCGTTTTTCTCCTTTTCTCCTCCCCACATGCAACAAAACAGGCCCAATCCATTGCTTTGAAAACTGTTTTTATTGATGGATCTTGACCGCCACTGCATGCGGATACAAATTATTGCACTGTTAACAATTCCAAATCTGACAAACATAATCTCTGTACAAAATTAAATGAACCTTAAGTAAACAATACGTACATATTAGGTACAATAAACCAAACATGACGAAACATAGCCAAAACCCTGCCTAAACTGGCGTTGACATAGAAGGGTACCACAGTCCCTGTTGCCTAGTCGGTGGCCCTGGCTTGCCCCATGACCAGTGTCCTGCCCCCTTTACCCCCATCACCAACCACTCCATGTCGGTGCCCAGGTGGCCCGTTTTGTCCTATGCACCTGGCAACCGAGACAAGGCATCCCTGGTACCTGGCACCCCTTTTCTCCATGGTGCCCATCCCCCTTTTCCTTCGGTGAGGTCATGCTACCATGAGGGCCCGTGGACCGACTCACCCCATAGTGAGTACTGAACCGATGGCCCGCTGAAAGCCCTCGAGGAACAGTTCCAATTCGATGTCATTCAGGTGCACCCCATCCCCTGAGTACACAGTCTCCCCCCCCACCAGTATGCCCCAGTATTCTACCACCACCACCACCCCCAACGCCTGCACAAATGTCCCGACTTCCTTGTTCAGTTTTCTCCTGCTCTTTTTGATGCCTCTCAGTCGTTCTGCACCCCTCCACCTCCGCCAAGGGATGATGCCTGCCCCATGTTCTGAGCATATCCAAGCCATGTCTGCCTTGATCTTGATGATGAGATCTATGCCCTTCATGGACACCAGATTGTTACCCCCAAGATGTATGATTACCTAGTTCAGCGGGTGGCACGTCTCTGGCCAGTGAAGGTAGGTCCCACGGCATCCCTCTATATCCAATGTATGCGAAAGCTGTTGGGGTGGAAGCCGAGTTGCTTGCCAAAGTGTCTCCCCGCTGCCCTTCTTCCCGCCCAGTAGATGTAGGAGTGCCCTACAATACAGACTGACCTCACTCCGGGACCTGGCGGAGAAGAGGGAAAGCAGCGTCAGTAAACGTCATTACTGCTGGATGTATAACTTATACTAGGTCGAAGCCCACCTCCCAATAGCCTGAATCTGACCCGCTCCCAGGTGCAACCCATGCGCTACAGTTGCGGCACCTATCCTAAAGGAATGCAATCAGTCTGGTGGTCTCGAACCCCGGCCCTTTTACTGCCTTCAGCCACAGGACCTGAAACTGATATTGAGAGAAGCAGGATCCGTTTGCGTGCCGCAACAAGGGTCCCCCCACCCTTGGCTGCACTCACAAATACTCCTGTATGGCCTTGACCAGGCAAAGCTCCCACACGGCTGTAGCGTTCAGCCATACCACCCTTCCTTTCATAAGCCAGGAAGAAGCGCACCCTGTCCCCTACCACTGAGGTGTCGCCCACTCACATGGCGGTGCCTGCCACATCCCCAGGGGACCGGGGGAGGATCTCGCCTATGCGAAAGGCCTCCTGGAACATTAGCAGAGTGGCCAACTGAAACAGCATGCCCTCATATCATCCCTGGTGACCTCTGCTGCCCATTGAATGATCCCGCTCAGCATGGGTAGGGTAACTGGCCAGCGACTGTCTGGTCACAGAGCAGCCTGCCAGGCACCACCCTTCCTTTCATAAGCCAGGAACAAGCACACCCTGTCCCCTACCACTGAGGTTTCGCCCACTCACATGGCGGTGCCTGCCACATCCCCAGGGGACCGGGGGAGGATCTCGCCTATGCGAAAGGCCTCCTGGAACATTAGCAGAGTGGCCAACTGAAACAGCATGCCCTCATATCATCCCTGGTGACCTCTGCAGCCCATTGAATGGTCCCGCTCAGCATGGGTAGAGTAACTGGCCAGCGACTGTCTGGTCACAGAGTGGCCTGCCAGGCACAGCCCTCCACCACCTTCTGTACCATGAACTCTTTTGTCACATATCGGAACGCCCCAAATTTGAGGAAGAAGGCCACCACTGCCAGCACTAGCTTGGTTTGCCTGACTGAAGCTCCCTCTGCCTGTAGGTGCATCAGGAACTCAAGCAGAAGGCCTGCTGTCACCCCTTTCCCAAGATTGGCTCCCCGTTGTCTAGCGAAGCTCTCCAGCTGACCCCAGGCTCTCCCATAGGCTTTTCAGGCACCCGCCGACAGCGAGGCCATTAGTAGTCTGCCGACACTCCACATGCAAAGATCCACATCTCCTGGGGCAAGCAGGCTGCCAGAAACACTTGAGCTGGAAATGAAAAAGAGTGTCAGCTATCTTATTGCTCTTCCCTGGGACGTGCCTGGCCGTGATAAATGCATTTAGCTCCAGGCTCAGCATCACCAGTTTCCTGACCAAGCACATCACTCTCTCTGCCCTTGCAGTCTGTTTATTAATGGCAAACACCACCACTGCATTATCTGAATTGAAAACTATCCTTCTATTTGCGAATTGGTGCCTCCAAATAACCATGGTCACCACAATCGGAAACATCTCCAGGAAAGTAATGTCATGGGTTATGCCGACTTGGTGTCACTCGACTGGCCAACACTGCTAGCACCATTGCCCCTTAAAATAAATACCGACCCCCCCCTCCCCGCTGCATCCATAAAGAGCTCTAGATCCCTGCTACAAATGACCGGCACCCTCCATATGTTCCTGTCGTTATAACAGGACAGGAACCACTGTCACATTGCCAGGTCCTCCCTCTTGGGTGCATTGACCCTGCGGACACCCTTTGAGGCATCCACCAGTCACCAGATGAATGCCCACCCCATGGGCATCACCCAGCAGGCAAAGTTCAGATGTCCTATCAGCGACTGCATATGATGCAGTGTGATCTTCTTTGTGTCCACTGCTGTTTGTACTGCGGCCTTCAAGGCTGCCACTTTTTCTGCCGGGAGGCATGTCATCATTTCCATGGTGTCAATTTCTATCCCCAGGAATGGCAGGCGCTGCGTTGGCCCCTCCATCTTGTTCTTTGCCAGTGGAACCTCCATCTCTGCGGCCTTCCTCCGGAATGCTTGGAGCAGATGCCGGCAACCCTGCCATTCCTTTGCTATGAGCAAAAAATCATCCAGTTAGTGTGTCATTCTGCCTTGGCACATCTCCATCTCGATGATCCATTGGAGAGCAGAGCTGAGCTCCTCAAAATAGGCGCAAGATATCGAGCATCCCATCAGGAGGCATTTATCTACATAGTGGCCCCCAAAATGCATCCCCAGCAGGTGGAAGCTACATGGGATGTATAGGGAGCAGTCGAAAGGCTGACTCCACATCCATCTTTGTTTGCCATGCCCCTCCCCCAGGCTCCAGAACAATTCCAGGGCGTGGTCTACTGAAGCATACTTCACCAAGCAGGCGTCCGAGTCCAGGTGATTGTTCACCAAAGAGCCATTGGGATAGGACAAGTGATGGATGAGCCAGAACTCCCCCCAGCTCCTTCTTTGGGACCAGGCTCAAGGGGGAAATGATCAGGTTGGGTAGTGGCTTGCTCTCAAAGGGCCTGCCATCCTGCCCAGCTGTTGTTCCTTGTGGAGTTTCTGTTTGACCACAACCTCCACTCCAGAGCGGATTTCAGGTTCCCAGCCATACACGGACCTGGGGGGCCTTCGTACGGGATAGCAAACCCTCACGTAAAACCATGAATCAATCATTGAGCTTTTACCCGATCATATCCCCGCAACTTCTCTCCAGCACCCCGACCCTGGTGGGCGTCAAGGCCAAACCCAGATTGGAGACCTCAACGCAGGCACTGGAGGTCGTTCCCTTATCTCTTCCCACATCCTGCCTGAGTGTGCCCTTCCTGCACATCATGCATGCATGCCTGTAATTACAGGTATTCCTGAATCTGCAGGACCCACTGTTGAATAACCTGCATACGCCCCAGCGCCCGGAGTAGGAGGGTGGCGCTGAGGGTGGCAAGGGGAGGGTACTGTCTTCCCTAATACCCAGCGTATTGTCCCCCAAAAATGGCTGTGGGGGCCCCATCTACCTGCTGTGCTCACTCCCCCCTGCCAACCCCATTTGGTTTGCTTCCCTGCTGACCTTGTGTCATCAACCGAATCCATAGGTTGATATCCTTCCTGTCCCAGCTAAGCCCTCGGTTGCCTGCCATGTTCCAACGAAATTGCTCATCATACTCTAGCCAGGTGGTAACCCTGTACACTCTGTAAGCCTCACAAATACTGTCTTGGTACTTGAAGAGCCCCCAGCACTGCTCCGGGTGTTTACACTGGCCAGTACCCTAAAGGCTGCGCACCAGTTAGCAATCGTCCTTGGGACGGTGTCGGCTTTACTGGAGGCCAGCTTGCACTTTTTGCGGCAGCCCGAGCATTTGCAATTCTTGTCACCCCTCTGGACGAGGAGTGAGAAATGTCCACGTATTCGCCCTTCCAGATTTTTTCTCTCTAGGTGGATGGCACGTGGCTGTCTAATGCTCTGGTAAGGCATACATATTCCTCCGGCCTGAGCTTGGATACCAAACCCCCCTCTCCAGGTACCGCCTCTCCTGTGCAGGGGGGCCCCATCCCGATGCACCTCGGGATGGGGCCCCCTGGGGGGGTGGTGCTGGGAGGCATGTGGCTTGTGGGCCCTGCACCGCCTGGGGAGTTGGGAGGAGGGTGGCTTTTGGACCCTGCACTGACCGCCCCTGCCGTGCCATGCGACGCCTGCGTCCCGCCTGCTGCTGCGCTTGGACCACCTACGATCCACAATAAGGCCTGCAGCAGTCCTTCAATGCCCTGGCAGCCGCCTCCGGCTGATCTGCCTATCCCCACACCTGGGTTGCTGCCATAATTGCCATGCCTTTCCCCCCTTGGACTCCCCCGGTCGAGCCTCCCTGTGTCATATCCCCCCTATTCCCGCTATCCACTGCCCCTTGTGACCCATACACACACATCGCTTCTACCCCACCTCCCTCCAGCCCCAACTCCATTAGATAGCAAAATAGCATGCTCATACTCACCCCTCAGATGCACCTCACCAGGTGTAACCACAAAACGTGCACCCGTCTCATCTGTGGTTGCCCTGCCCCTGGCTGGCGCGCCATACAGTGAACTCAGGAGAGCCTGCACACGTCTCGCTCCGTGGACCGCGGCCATGGCCCTGACCTGGTTCATGAGATCACGCATATTTAGGGGCTCATCTGCCTGCTCATCACCACCGCACAGAGGGGGGCAGGTTTTTGGTTGTCTATCCCACTGCTGTCTGTCCTAGCCCAACTGCAGGCTCTGTGTGCTGCTGAGCACCATGTCTTCCCACCTGGGCCTTGCCAGTGTCGAGTTTCCATGTGTTGTCCTTGCACCTATTTTCTTTTCCTCCCACAGCCGTCTGTGTTTTTCCTCGTTCTTCCTTGCTGGCCTGCCGTCCCCACCCTTGGAACGCCATGTTGTCTGCTCTGCAGGGAACCCCTATGCTGTCAAAGTCTGCGCTGCTGTATATAGGAGTGGAGGAGTGGCCTAGTGGTTGGGGCAAGTTACCTCAGGCTGGAAGGTCAGGGGTTCAAATCCCACTAAAGGACAGCAACCTTGGGTCAGAAGGACTGGAGTTTCTAGTCCCACAGGTGCTCCTTGTGGTCTTGGGCAAGCCACTTAACCCTCCATTGCCCATGTCTCCAAGTTATAAGGCCCTGTTCAATGCGATTTCAGTTTGTTCAAATGTAAACCGCCTTGATATCATGAAAGACGGTATATAAGAAATGTAAAATAAATAAATAAATATTGATGGTCCTCTCACCCAAAACCATCCTATTTCAGAATCCGCTGAATTTTGCTGCCTAGTCTGCTGCCTTTTCTCACAGTTGCTACTAGGTGGCACTCAAAGGCTAGAGTCTGCTGGGGAGAGGTGCCCAATTTGCTGCATCCACCTCAAGTGTCCACCAAGTGGCGCCCCTATGTCTCCGATCCTGCCTGCGCTCACCCCTCTTCCCCAGTGTTGTCTTTACCTGCTGAATAGACCGAGTTGTCGGCAATGATGGCTGATATTTAGGACTTCACCTCTCTCAGCGCCACTGTGCCAGCCCATAGCTGCTTCAGTGGGTGGGGAATGACTGCAGATTCGCATCCCCCTCAGCAGCCGTTTATGGGTCCTGGGAAGGCAGGCCGCAACGGAAATGCTGGGTGCTGCCTGCTACAGTTTTAAAACTTGCTGCTGCTGTTGCCTCTCCATTGCTCTGGAGCCACATGCCAGATCTACTCTCCATGCTCAGTTGCACTCTCAGCTCTCTGCCGCTCCCTGGCCTCGCCGCTGCTTCACAGCCACGTTGCCTGGCAGAAAAGGAAGGAGTTGCTCCTGCCCCTTTCCCTTTATCGCCAGCCCAGCTCGCCTCCCCCTAACCTGTCTCCCTCTTCTTGCCCTTCCCCCTCTGGCCACCCTGTTATGGGGCCCGTGCCTGATATTGGCTCCGGCCTGCCATAAACATTGTAAAGCATGGCTGTTTAGAACTGCATATGGGAAATAATGGGCTGGTGGTGGTTGCTGTATTTTCTGTAATTTGTTTTATGTTGCAAACCTTCTTGTAGTGTGGAAAAGACGATATGTACTGTCATGCAGCGAGGGCTGATGAGACCCCGGTTGAGAGAAAAGAAGGTGTTTTTCACAGAGAAAAAGACTTGCAATATTCCCAGGAACCAGCTAGAGGGAGCAAGAGTGTCTTCAGGGAGACTGAAGAGCCACGCCCAGCTGGTCACGAGGAAAGGCCAACCAGCTTCCAATCCTCAAAAGCAGGAGGGCTTCATAAGGGGAGTGTGGAAGACTGGAAAGGAGGAAGGAGAAGAGGCAGCACAGGCAACAGACGAAGCAGCAGCAGAAGCAGCAGCCCTAGCAGAAGCAAGGGGAGAATCACTGGCAGCACTGAGAGAGAGAGGTGGAAGTGGAAACCTGACTACTCTTGTGCTAGAGGATTCCCAGGAGGGAGAGGTGATTTCTCAGGAGCTGAGGAAGGACCTAAGGAGGTGTCAGCTCAAGCCAAACCAAGAGCTGTTTGCCCTCAGAGGCAAAAGCACTGCTGTAACTGCAACCCTAAGCCAAACAAGAATCAGCTGGAGAAGCCAAGCCACACTGAGTCAGAAAGCCAGAAGCTGGGCTTGTACAGAGGCAGGCCTTCACCAGGAGAAGGAAGTCAAAGGTTACAGGGTAAGCCTAACCTGCATAGAAAAGGATTTCACCAAGCTGCTGCCTGGGAAAGGCAGGCAGTGGAAGAAAGCCGGTTACTTGAAGATTGCTGCCATACAAGGTATGAGAAATGTATGCCTAATAAGAAAGTTGTGAATGGTAAAAGCTATGATAAAGCTGCTATAAAGCCTCTAAGGAGAGAGGGTACTTTAAAGCCTAACACAGTGCATGGCCGACGCCCTAGGCTAGGCCAAGGACATTGGGAGTTGCTACAGAAAATATACAAAACCCCTGAATGTGTTTTACAAGAAACCAGGGATATAGAATCAGAGCTTTCTGATAGCGAGCCAATGCAAGTGGAACTGGCAGGAGATTTATCTGACCAAGAGATGGACTGTACACTTTGCATTTCGGAAAGTTTAGAGTCACTGCCAGACTTGTGATTGGGTGAATTGCCAGCAGAGCATTCTGTATTTGTTTGAGCACCTCCATTCCTGTGACGTATAACAGTTTTTGCTTTGAACCCTGAGTTTGTTTTCTACCTGAGTCAAGGACATTTGCTTTAAAGTTGTAACGCACTATTTAGAACCACTGTGAAAAGGGAAATAAAAGCCTTATTAATCCCCACCACTCAGCTTGATTGTTTCATTGAAGATTGGAACAAAGGAAACTACAAGGACCAAGAGCCATTTGGACCTTTAGAAGACTCTCCAATCTTAACCTTATATTTTTGTGTCCCACCTGCCCTGGCGTCCACTGGCCACCAGGGAAGTGTTGCTGACAGTACAAATTGTAACTAAATATATTTATTTGGCACCTATCACTAATATGTAGACGGTACAGCCTTTAGTTGCTCAACTCATGTGGAACTTGAAACTCCCATTATGCCTCCCACAGGGTCATGCAACTTCAGCATCTCCGAAATGGGGACGCTCACATTTTATGCCTCAGGTCATATTAAACCACGCATAAAACAATTAAATCACGCAATATTTTATTAGGAACAAATGTAGAATGAATGCATTACAAAATTTTTGTGATATGTTCACCTGCAGAACCGATAAAAGAAATTGAAGTAAGAGTTTAGTAAAATTTGCCAAATTTATCATATGCTTGAAAAGTAACCATTTTTCAACAAGAACGCAATCAGTCATTCTATCAAGTAAGTTTGACTTTTGTTTAATTATATTGTTTTTATTCAAATATATTTGTATTTTGAATTTACAGTGATTCCGTTTTGAGTACGATACATATTTCTGCCGTCCCCGTTTTGGGGACGCTATGCATGAATGGGTAGGACGTTTGCGATGAGCGATAATATGAGCAATTAAGTGTAACAGAGCACATGCAGTATGCAATTATTCCATAAACCATGCTATTTGGTGTTTTTGTGTTGTCTGTTTATGATTTTTCACATTTTTCAACTTCTAGAATGTCAAGGCATTACAAATTACATGAAGTTATTTCAATGCTGGAGGATGATGATGAATGGATAGCAGCCGACATATACATTACTCCACCTGTTGATCCCACTCAAAGTGATGAAGACAGTGGTGATGAAGAAAATATGTCACTTGATAATCTTACACATCGTCAACTAGAGTCACAGGCAGAGGCAACTACACAGCGATATGGTGCAGAAAGAAGTAGACTCACGTGTGATGTTGACGAGCTACAAGACAGAACAAGTTCACCGGCTCTATATGATGACACTGATTTAGGTCCATCACTTGTGACAGATCCCATGCCGAAGAAAGGAAAGTGTTGCAAGAAAAGGAAACAACAAGTTAGGGATTGGGTCAAAGAAGACCTTATCGCTGATGGACCTGCTGAATCTGAAAATAGCAGCTGCTATGCTGATGCTGAGTATTCGCCATCTGCTTTATTCGAGCAATTTCTTAGTGATGACATCATTGACATGTTGATTGAATATACAATGAAATATGCAAAAATCCACAAAGGCAAAACATCTTTTGAGACATCAAGAGAAGAATTCAGTCTATTTTTTTCCATTCTTTTCATTAGTGGCTACAACCCATTACCACATCGTTATATGTATTGGGAGCCAGCGGATGATGTCTTGAATTTAGCCGTCAGTGGAGCGATGACTTGTATTGTTTATTGAACATTTGGTATACCGCCCCCCATTACATCGGGGCGGTTTACAATTCAAAAAAAAGAAAGAAAGAAAGGAAATACAATCAATATAAACAAGGAAAGATAAAGAGAATAGAAAAGGAAGAAGTGAGATTCAAGAATAAAAGGAAAAGGAGAGTCAAGGGATTAGGGGGAAAGGTTGAAGGTGGAGGAGAAAAGGTGGGTTTTCAGGAGAGAATGGAATTTGGAGTAGGACTCTTCCAATCGAAGGGCAGTGGGCAGGGAGTTCCACAGGGAGGGGCCAACATAGAAGAAGGCTGACTGTCTAGTCAACTGCAGATGTGCTTGTGAGTTAGAAGGGAGGTGTAAGCGGTTGATATGAATATTACGAAGGCTCTGGGTGTGTGTGTGAAAGGTTAATAGGTCAGCTAGGTACTGAGGTCTGTGGGAATAAATGGCTCGATGAACTAGTGTGAGGATCTTAAATTTTGTTCGGAATATTACCGGGAGCCAATGAAGCTGTTGCAAAATTGGAGTGATATGATCGCGGGGGGAAGCATGGGTAATAATCCAGGCCGTAGTGTTTTGTAGGAGTTGTAGCCGTTGACGCTGATACTGAGGGATACCGACAAATATGGAGTTGCAAAAATCTAACCTGGTAATGACCAGTGAAAGAAGGAGAGTGATCAAAGCTTGAGGGGATAAGAACGGCCTGACGGCACGAATGCGCCGGAGGCAAATGAAAGAACGTCGAGAAACCTGGGAGATGTGATCATTGAATGTGAGAGCACTATCAAGAAAGACACCTAAATAACGGAGCTTAGGCACTAGGGAAATGGGAGTGCCTGAAAAAGAAGGAGTAAGTGAAGGACAGACAGAACTGTGAGGAAACCAGATAGCAGCAGTTTTGGAAATGTTAAGAACAAGGTAGTTTGAGGATAACCAGGTGGAGACCAGGGATAAGCACTCATTTAGCAGGGTGATGTCAGGATGGGAAGAGGAGGTGTGGTGCAGAAGGAAAATGTCATCAGCATAGTAATATCCTGAAATACACGATTGCTGAATTAGTAATGTCAAAGGGGCCAGGAACACATTAAATAATAGTGGCGCTAGGACCGAGTCCTGTGGGACACCACAAGTGAGAGGAAAGTGGTCTGTGGTGGATGAAGCAGAGAACACAGCAAAAGTGCGAGCATATAGGAAAGAGTGGAACCAGTGATAGACAGTACCTCGAACGCCTGCGTCACGTAGTCTAGAGAGGAGAAGAGAGTGATCAACTAAATCAAAGGCAGCCGAAAGATCCAAAGACACCGCCACCGAGATATCACCACGATCATGTGCAGAGTGTATTTCATTCATGACAGCAGTAATGATGGATTCAACACTAATCGATTTGAAGAGCTGATGATGTGTCTTTATGTGGCTGACAATGACAATTTGCCATCAAACGATCGAATGGCCAAAATTCGACCTTTGTTCAATTCCTTGAACGAAAACCTTTTGGCAGCACGTTCATACGATCAACAGCTTTCCATTGATGAGTCAATGGTTCCATACTATGGATGACATTCATCAAAACAATTTATTTGAAGAAAACCAATTCATTTTGGGTTCAAGGTTTGGTGCATGAACACTGCTGCTGGATATTGCATTCAGATAGACCCATATCAGGGCGCTTCTGTCACTTCAGCTGAGCTCGGACTTGGGGGATCGGTGGTTGAAAAACTGGTCAGTGTGCTCCCTCCAAACAATTATAAGCTATATTTCGATAATTTTTTTACAAGTTTCAAACTTTTGGAAAGCCTTAATCAAAGAAACATAAAGGCAACAGGAACTATCCGAGTCAACAGGATTGAGAATTGTCTTGTAATGCCAGTGGATAAATTGAAGAAAATGAAGAGAGGGTCTTATGATTTCAGGCTAGATCGTGACTAATATTCTTGTTACAAGGTGGAATGACAACAGTGTCGTGACTCTTGCATCAACTTTTCACAGTGTCATCCCAGCTGTTACTGCTAAACATTGGTCAAGGTTGGAAAGAAAGATGATCAACATCACTCAGCCAAATGTCATCAGTCACTACAATCAATATATGGGCGGTGTTGATCGCATGGATCAAAATATTGCAACTTACCGAATTTCAATAAGATCTAAGAAATGGTGGTGGCCTCTCTTTGCGTATCTTCTGGATGTCTCAATGCAAAATGCCTGGCTGATTTACAGGAAGACAGCTGCAGCAAAGACGAGACCATTGGATCAGCTAAATTTTCGACGAGACATATGCACAGTCTATTGCACACGATTCAAATCATCTTGAGCATCTGTAGGATGTCAAGTTGTGCATAAAGCAGTCATCAGCCACAAAGTATCACCATCAGTCAGATATGATGGCATAAACCATCACAACAAGTCCAGCGGAACACAGCGACGTTGTACTGTTTATGGCACAAAAACTAGATGCCAGTGTCTGAAGTGTGACGTTGGACTTCATGAAGAATGTTCAGATATTTTTCACGAGCCATAAAATTATTTTTTTCTTTTAAATAATACAATTTTGATACATAAAGATCATTTCCACATAATACTAATTATATTTCATTTATAATAATTTTTGGAAATGTATTTGCAGTTGTTTGACATTATTTGCAGTTGTTTTATATAACAGCCACTTCACTCATCCTTTCATGCATAGCGTCCCCGAAATGGGGATACTGAAGTATTGTGCAAAATAGCAGTTAAAATATTTGTTTTGACCACAATTATCACTTGAGGTGTTATTAGTTTGGTATTGACTAACATATTATGGAGTTTCATGTGAAAAAAAAATTCATGCAAAAATTCAAGCCAATGAATGTATGCAAACTAAAGTACCTGACAGGAAGGTTTTGTTTTTGATGGTGATAACTTCAGCACTAAATTTTACAACTGGATGGTTATGCATACTCATCTAAAGTTCCTTCCTGTAGCATCAAACTTTCATTTTAGGCATGAGGTCTAGAAAAAAAATAGGACGACAATCAATTGTTTAATCATTCAATCATCCTGCTAATATTTTTCCCTAGGCCTAACACTATAAAGGTGAAAGCGCATTGCACACATTGGACTGCAAGAGAGCCTTAGTTTCTACTTAAAGTAGATAAAATCTCCTAGAAAGTCCACCCAGCATTTTGTTTCTGTTGACCCTACTATTGTGGGGGTTGCTATCATCAAACTCAGTTTATCCAATTAGCTTGCAAACTGCATTTCCTTTGCATTGCCCAGGCAGTCTTGACTCTTGAGGGCCATGTCACAGCTCATAAAGTCAGAGCTACAGATGCATCGATAGCCAACTTGAGATCAGGCTCCATGAAGGAAATTTGCAAGGCTGCAACATGGGCTTCTGTCCGTACATTCACATCACACTATTGTCTAGAGACTCCCAATGCGACAGTAGGCTTGGCTTGTCTGTCCTTCAGAATCTCTTTGGGGATTAGAATCCAACTTCTTCCCCCTTAGGCCCAATTCTTTTCACTTCCAGATTGCCAAAAAACTGAGAAAAATAATATGAAAAAGGTTAGTTGACACCACAAATATCGTTGGTGTTATTTTCCCCTTTTTCTGTTGAAGGCAGCCTGTAGCTAGGAAAGTTACTTACCTGTAGCAGGTGTTCTTCATGGAGAGCAGGATAGAAGTCCTCACATACCCTCTAACCTCCCCAAGGAGCCTATGAACTAATGATGCAAGCTAAAAAGCAAGAAGTCTGGACTGATAGGTTAAAGAAAACTTTTAATCGATCTAGGAAATTGTTAGCTGGTAAGGCAGTCTGCTCAACCTGTGTTCTTGTACCTGATCTTCCGCCCCATACACAACTTGCTGACTTCTTTCAAGTTCACTCCGAAGAGGTGTGGTGGACGATTAGTTGTGGATCCCCTCAAAAGGAGCCAGGAGCGAAGGTACCCTTTAGTAGCCCCGTCTGGGAATGCTTTGTCCAGTTGAAGCCAGCAAAACCTCACAAGTATTGTCAGTAATTAAGCACAAGGGTGGTGCTGTGGTGTCACCTAGAAGTAAGGAGATCCTAGGTTCTCTACAGGGAGAACTAGTCTGGCAACTGGTAACAGAACCCATACATGAAGGGGCCATATTGGATTTGGTGCTTACCAATGGGGAATGTGTTTCTGATGTCATAGTGGGAGATCATCTTGCATCCATTGATCAATAGATGGTGTGGTTCAGTATTAGGACTAGGGCTGATAAAGTCCATTGAAAAGCGAGGGACAATACCTTAAGGAGTCGTCGGTGGGAGCTGAACAGCTGGGGAATGTTGAAAAATAATGGGCAAAACGGAAAGGGAATATTTTAAGGGCAACAAACCTTTTTGTTAAAAAGGTAAATACATGTGAAAGGAAAAGGAGGCCACTATGGTTCTCAAAAGAAGCAATTGAAAAGATGAAGAAAGAGGGTGGCCTTCATAAAATACGAGAGATCACAGAAAGAGGAAGACAAGCATCAATATTTAGAAAAACTTAGAGAAGGAAGGAAGTAGTCAGGAAACAAAGATACAAAAAGAAGAGGAAATAGCCAAGGCAATAAAATGGGGGAGAGGGGAGGGGAGGGGGATATTGTCAGATTTAAGGGGGAAGGGGAGGAATATGTAGAAGTTGATGAAGACAGAGCGGAATTGCTTAACAAATATTTTTGTTTTGTGTTCATAGATGAAGGGCCTGGAGCACAGGACCTCAGAAAACACCCACAAATAGGAATAGAAGTGAAGGAGATCTTGACCAATTTTCAGAAGATTGTGTTCATGAGGAACTAGCTAAACTAAAAGTAGACAAAGTGATGGGGCCAGATGGGATATATCCGAGAGTACAGAAGGAAGTTCTAGCGGTTCCATTGTCTGACCTTTTCAGTGCTTCTTTAGAGTCAGGAGTGGTCTCAGAGGACTGGAGAAGGGGCCATGTGGTTCTTTTACACCAGTGGTTCTCAACCCAGTCCTATGGTACCCCTAGGCCAATCAGGTTTTCACAGTATCCACAATGAATAAACATGAGATAGATCTGCATGCACTGCTTCCATCGTATGCAAATCTATCTCATGCATATTCATTGTGGATACCCTGAAAACCCAACTGGACTTAGGGGTACCAGAGGACTGGGTTGAGAATCACTGTTTTACACAAAAGCGGAAGTAAGGATGAAGTTGAGAATTACAGGCCGCTTAGTCTGACATTTCTGGTGAGTAAATTAATGGAATCACTGCTAAAACAGAGGATAGTGAGGTTTCTATAGTCCAATAGATTGCAGGATCCGAGACAGCATGGTATTACTAGAGGCAGCTCTTGTCCGATAAATCCAAGGCTGACTTAAGAGGTGAGCCAATGAGACACTGGCTCAGGGCACACTGCAATAGGGATGCAGAAAGCCTGCCTCATGGGCTCACTCTCTGCCTCCAGTGCTGCGGCTGTTTTAAACATTAACACAGCCGTGGGAACTTTTGCTTTTGCTCCTGTGACTTGCTGAACATTAATACAGCGTGGGAGCAAAAGCACATGCTCCTTCACCTGTATTAATGTTCAGTAAAGCTGGGGAAGCATTTCCTTTTGCTCCTGCGGCTGTATTAATGTTTAAAACAGCCACAAGAGCAAAAGCAGATGCTCCTGCGGCTGAAGAAGGAGGAGAAGAGTGGCTGGAACAGAGATGGAGGCTGGAAATGGGCTGATACTGGGAATCGGGGGTTGGGACTGTCATGGGCTGATATTGGGGCTAGGGGGAATGACAATGGGCTTATTGGATCTGGGGGGACTGGCAATGGGATGATACAGGGACTGGGGGCTGACTGATATTGGCAATCAGCTGATACTGGGAATAGGAGTCTGGGACTGGAAATGGGGTGATACTAGGTCTGGGAAGATGAGACTGAAAAGGACTGGGACTAGAAGAGAGAATTCTAGGGCTGAGGTCTTGGCATTGAAAAGGGCTGATGCTGGCACAGTTAGCAATGAGGCATGTAGTGGCATAACCCACGATATCCAGAGGCACTAATCATGCCTCTAAGTGGCATTTACATGGTTTACTGGTCTGTAAACTGTATAAATGCCTTTAAATATCAGGGACTATGTTCATTGATCTTGAGAAGCAAATGTTTCAGATCATCTTCATTTTCAGCTAGTTATGGTGATATTCTCCGGAACAAGCAGGAAGTCAGTCCTCACATATGGGTGATATCAATGCCAATGGAGCCCTGCACGGAAGCCTTTGGGAGATGCACCACGCATGCGTGGTCCCCTTCCCTCCCAAGGATGCCATCTTGCCTCAATCTCCTTTTTTCCGCGCTGCCCACTGGACGTGTGTCTGTTTTCCCCGGAAAAAGTGTTAATCATTTTTCCCTGGACGCATACTGGTTCCCTTTCCCGCCCCTGAGCTCTCTTGCTTCGGCAGCGCATCTTGGGTTTGTGTTTTCTTTATCTTTTCTTGGTTTTGGCCAGCGCATTTTCATGTCTTTTTTCACTGGCACAGCCTCGGGTCTTCGGCATTACTGGAGCCCTTTTTCTCCCCATGGCCTCTGCCAGTGGTTTTGAGAAGTGTGATCGGTGTTTGCGGAACATGTCTCTTACCAACACACATAACTGCTGCCTCCATTGCCTAGGGCTGGATCACGATCCCTTGGATTGTGGCCACTGTAAAAGGATGTCCTCCAAGGCCATTAAGAGCCATCAGCAGCAGCATGACAAGATTTTCCAAAGGTCAGACTCTGCCCCAGAATCTCCAGTGACATTTCGCCCCAAGGCCCCATCCGGGACCTTGGAGTCCTTAAGTGACCCCACCGCCTCTGACTGAGGCCATGGGTCCTTTGCGTGGAGCACCCCAGAGGTGGAACACGAAGAAGAAGAAGAAATCTTTGAGGGCAGCATCTGTGGATGAGTTGGGGAAGGCGGGTAAGTCCTGCGCCCTGTCCCACAGTCAACGCTGCGAGTCTGAGAGATTGGAGTGGGGAGAGACCAACACAAAGTTGCCCACAAAGAATCATTGACTTCTACTGATCAGCCTCGGCCCCCCGAGGCCATCCTAGTCGAGGACTCCCCCTTGTCAGAGCCGGCACCAGACCTGAGATCCTTGGTGCCCATTCTGAAGGCTGCAGAGCCATCTAGAGTGGAGACCAGAATGGTAACCCTGGAACGCAGCTTGTCTGCCTTCATGGCCCAGCAGCGGGCCATGATGCCTGGTTCCACCGGGTCATCTGCCCAGACCACTGGGGCATCAACCTCGATGACTTTCCTGGACATCGAGCCAGTCCTCAAGTGCCATTGGACTCGGATTGATCCTTGACATCGATCCCAGACCCGATCCTCCGTGATGAGCAGCCACGGCTCCACCTGCAGGGCCTCCAAGGGACATGGATCGTCAGACGCGAGGCCTGACCTCACAACCCGGCCCACCCTCAACTCCTCCATTGACTATGAGTCGGACTGGGAGACAGAGGACGAGGAATCTCCGGACACCTGTCGCCACCGCAACATGCCCTCTGACCTTTTTCCCTTCGAGACCTGGCACTGGTCCCTGCCCGAGGATATGGCCTTCCTTAACTTTGTGCAGGACATGTCAAAGGCGTTGCTGTTCGACATCAAATTGGAGGAAGACCTTTGCACAGAGGAGCTCGAGATCTTCCATTATGAGACCACTCCGAAGGAGGTACGGTACTTACAGTGCCTATTCCCCCGATCCTGGAACGGCTGCTCCGCATATGGGAATCACAGACATCAGTGCCCATCATGAGCTGTCGGCTAGACTCGATGTATCGGGTGCACCGGAGCCTGGCCTTCCAGAAAGCACAACTGTCACACAACTCCATGGTGGTAGAATCAGCCATGGGTCGGCTCAAGAGCCAGAAGATGCACTCCTTGGTGCTTCCAGGTGGAGAGGCCCGCACTTTGGATGCCCTGGGTAGAAAGTGCTACCAGGGCTTGATGCTCATTGGGCAGATCCAGGAAACCAGCAGCACGTGGGCATGTACTTGAGGGACCTGGCAAAGGAACTTGCCGGGTTCTTGGCTGTTCTCTCTGAGGAACCTCTCCAGTGGTTCTGGACTCTGTTCTCCGCTGTCAAAGACTGCTCCAAATTCATGACTCAAGCAGCATATGATGGCTTCAAGTTAGCGGCTAAAGTAGCTGTGTTGGGCATTGGTGCTCAATGCCAGGCTTGGCTACAGTCCTCCAACCTGGAGTAATGGGTTTAGGACAAATTGGTTGATGTCCCCTGCCAAGGAGAAAACCTCTTTGGCAAACCCATGATGGAAAAGGCTGCAGAGTTGGAGTCCGAGTTCCTGATGAGGACTAGGCTCTCCAAAAAGACTACTACCCTTCCCCAATGGAAGGCCCCAAGTAAAAAGCCCCCTTACTCGAGGAAGGGAAGGGCTTATGGAAACTATCCTCAGTATCAGGCCTCTCCAGCAGGGTCAGCAGGCCAAGGCACAAGGGCCTGGCCCTCATAAGCTGAAGACTCCCAAGACCCAGGCACCAGCTCTGGCACAGCCTGGGGAGAGCTTTTGACTCCTTGGGCATAGCCTCCCCACCCTCAGAAGGCCCACTCCAGCAGCCCACAGGGGGACGTCTAATTCTGTTTGCCCACCGGTGGCCAGCCATCATCACCTGGGCACTCCAGGTGGTCAAGGAGGGCTACCTCCTCCACTTGGAGCAGACTCCCTCCTCCATTCTTCCTGAGAGAGCCCACCAGGAGTCCCCTCCACCAGACATTGCTACCACAGGAGCTCATAGGCCTTCTCGAGGACAAGTTGGTGTAACCCATACCTCCACACCTCTGGGGCAGAGGGTTCTGCCCCCTCATACCAAAAAGAAACAGTGGGCCTAAGGCCCATCCTGGACCTGTGGGACGTGACAGGTTCCTGGTGAGGGAGACGTTCAAGATACTTTCCCTTGGGATGTTGCTGCCATACCTTCAGCAGGGAGACTGGTTATGCTCCTTGGACTTAAAGGATGTGTACACACACATCCTCATCCATTTCAGCCACAGACAATACCTCAGGTTTATGGTGGGGGACAGTCACTACCAATACAGGATCCTACCCTTTGGCCTGGCCCCCCCCAAAGGTGTTTACCAAGTGCCTAGTGGTGGTCGCGGCCCACCTCCGCCTCCAAGAGGCCTCTGTCTTCCCTTAACTGGATGACTGGCTCATCAGAGAAGACTAAGCCACTGAAGTGCAGAGGACCATAGCCCGCACCATAAGCATTCTACAACATCTGGGGTTAGTCATAAACCATTCCAAGCCTCACCTCCTTCCGACAAAGTGTATGGAGTTCATAGGAGCCCAGCTAGACACCCTCCAGGTCAGAGATTTCCTGCCTCAGGGTGCTGACCGCAGACATCAATGCAGATGCACTGTGTCTGCTGGGCCACATGGCATCCACAGTCCATGTCACCCCTGATGCCCGCCTCCACATGAGGGCAGCCCTATGGTGCCTTCGCTCACGTTGGACCAAGGCCACCGGACAGGCTGCGGGACAGGGTGATGGTGACCTGCCAACTTATGGACTCCCTCAGCTGGTGACAGGTTCTGAAGCACCTTCAGGGCAGGATGCCCTTTAAGGCCCCCGATCTCCAGAGGGTCCTCTACTATGGATGCCTCCCTGCTGGGTTGGGATGCTCATTGTGTGGATCTTTGTACCCAGAGCAGCTGGTTGCTGTCAGAGAGCCAACTGCAGATCAATCTGCTTGAGCTCTGGACCATATTCCTGGCTCTCAGAGAGATTTTTGCCACCACTTGTAGCACCAGTCAGTGCTGGTCCAGATGGACAATTGGATGGCAAGATTCTACATGAAAAAAACAGGGGGGCACAAGGTCCTAGCCCCTCAGCCAGGAGACAGTGGCTCTCTGCTCCTTTGTGCTCTACAATGGGATGTTCCTGTAGTTGGGGAAACTGCTAGGTACGTATGACCTAGATTGGCCACTGTTGGAAACAGAATACTGGGCTTGATGGACCTTGGTCTGACCCAGTATGGCATATCTTATGTTCTTATGTTCTTATGGTATATCTGCCAGGCCAGGGTAATGCCCTAGCAGACAGGCTGAGCAGGGTCCTCCAGCACACGAGTGGCAGCTGGACCCCAGAGTGGCCTTTCAGCTCTTCCAGCTCTGGGGAATTCCACTGATGGACCTCTTCATGAGTCCAAACAACACTCAGCTGCCTCACTTCTGCTCCCGCCAACCTCATCCCTCACGGGTGGCAGCGGATGCGTTCCTCATCCTGTGGATGGAGGGCCTTCCCATTCATGCTGCTGATTGCCAAGACCCTCTTCAAGGCTCAGCATGACAGGGTGTCACTGATACTGTTTGCCCTCCAGTGGCCCAGACACCCGTGGTTTCCACTGCTCCTCTGCTTGTCCTTAGCACCCCCGATCTCTCTGGGCAGTGCTTCCAGGGTTATTGTCACAGGAGGAGGGCTCTTTCCTACACCCCAACCTGGGGTCCCTGTTGCTAACCACTTGGCTGTTGAAAGGATATCCTTGGCCCCATTCAACCTCTTGGGGGAGGTAGAGGAGGTCCTGCTGGCTTCCTATAAGTTCTCTATGAGACGGGCCTACACCTTCAAATGACACAGTGTGGTGCACAGAATGGCAAGTTAACCCGTTCTTGTGCTTGGTGCAACTTGTGCTGCAATATTTGCTCCACTTGTCGCAGGCAGGACTGAAGTCCAACTCAGTAAGGGTGCACCTGAGCGCTCTGGCGGCACATCAACACCTCATCGAGGGCAAGCCCCTCTCTGTCCAGCCCCTCGTGACCTGCTTCTTGTGAGGCCTCTTGTTATCCAAGCCCCCGTCCACCCTCCAGTGGCAGAGTGGGACCTCACTGGGCCGCTGTTCAAGCCTCTGGCTACCTGTCACCTGCGGTACCTCTCATGGAAGGTCATTGTCCTAGTGGCATTCACATCTACTCGTAGGTCCGCTGTACACAAAATTCTATAAGAACAGTGTGCATCTCCGCACACACCCCAAGTTTGTTCCTAAGGTAGTGTCCCCCTTCCACCTCAACCCTAACCCCACCTTCTTTCCGTGGCCTCATGCCAGCCGGCAGAGACCGTACTGCATACCCTGGTCTGTAAGAGGGCCTACTCCTACCTTCAACATACCCAGGGCCACCACAATGCCTCTCAGCTTTTCTTCTCCTATGACCCAGTTGGCTGGGAGAGGCGGTGACGAAGCGAACTCTATCCACTTGGGTGGCAGACTGCATTGCCCTCGCCTATGAGCAGGCTGGATTCTTGCTAGAGCACAGAGTCACGGTGCACAGCGTCTGGGCCATGGTGGCATCTGTGGCAAACCTGCGTTCTGTCCCACTGTTGGACATCTGCCAAGCCACCACCTGGTCTTCAGTCCATACCTTTGCAGCTCATTATTGCCTGGAGAGGGCGTCCCAATGGGACAGTGCCTTCGGCCAGGCCGTACTGTGTCATCTGTTCGGGATGTAGGCAACTCCTGCCCTCCAACTCTTCTGTGTTCAGGCTACTGGAATGCTGATTCTCACTGAACACTGGGTTTCTTGAGAGTCTGTCTCCTTACGACTTACTTGCTGCTGCTCACGGCTCACCTTTTTCTGATCACCTGTGGCAATTCTACAGGTTTTTTGGTAGTCTGTAGCTAGGGAATCCCATATGTGAGGACTGACTTTCTGCTTGTTCCTGGAGAAAGCGTGGAGTTGCTTCTTATGATTTCTTTCTGTCTTTAGCTATGTCATTTGACTGAGGCAAGATGACATCCTTGTGCGGGAAGGGGACCACGCATGCATGGTGCATCTCCCAAAGGATTTCTTTGAAAGCTGGGGAGATGCTTCTATGCAGGGCTCCATCAACATCGATATCACCCATATGTGAGGACTGATTCCTACTGTCCCCAGAGAACACCTGTTACAGGTGAGTAAGTACACTTTACCAGCATAGCAAAGGTTGTTGATGAGTCTTCCAACAATCTTTACACCTCGGTTGTCTTCATATAGTCCTGCTTCTCTGATTATTTGTTCTGCATATCAATTATATAGATGGGGAAAGTATGCAGCCTTGTCGTACACCTTTGCTAATTTTAAACCATTCTTGTTCCATTCAAACTATTGCTTCTTGATCAATGTAAAGGTTGTGCAAAAGAACTATCAGGTCTTCTGGTATACCTATGTTTCTTAATGTGGCCCAGAGTTTTTCATGATTTACACAGATAGATATCCTTTTGTCCATTCAAGGATCCATCTCACATCCGCAATGTCACACATTCCTCACCCTTTCCTGAAGCCTGCTTGCACTTCAGGTAGTTCTTGTTCCAGGTATGGTTGTAGTCTCTGCTGAATAATTTTGAGTAGAATCTTACCAGCATGTGGGATCAGAGCGATTGTGCAATAATTTCCAGTCAATCGGATCACCTTTCTTCAGTATTGGTATTAATACAGATCTTTTCCAGTCAGTTGGCCATGATGTTTTCCAAATTTCCTGGCAGAGCCTTGTGGGTATGGTTACAGCCTTATTTGATAGCTGTAATATTTCAGTGGGAATGCCATCAATGCCTGGTGCTTTGCTCTTTGATAATGCTTTCAGTGCTGCTTCGACTTCTTCTTTCATCACCAATGGTTCCTGAGCATAAGGTACAGGTTGAAATGGCTGTTGGTCCACTTGATCAGGGCCCGGCACTAGGGTTTCTGGCCTCACCCAGCAACCTATACATCAGCACCTCTCTCCCTCATTACTATTGATGGTGACTACCTTCCACCCCTCTTTTTTCCAAAACTCCTTTGTGAACTCTTTTCACATGCTAGTATTTCTCCTTCAAATTGAATCTTGTAAGAAAATTGCAGTGAAGGGATAAATGTATAGCTGGAATAAAAATAAGTGCTGAGAAGTAAATACTTAAGTATCATATAAAGAGGCTGTGATATTCTAAGGTTTAATGTGATCAGCAGACAAAATCAGTTTATTTATTTAAGCAAATAGAATAAGGAAGTTTTACAAAGGTTATAGCCAGTTAAGTAAACATGCCCCCCAGTTTTGTTCTGTAACCACCTAGAGGAACAAGCTTCGGTTCCTACTTTCTAAAATTTCTCAGGAAGCAAATTACATATCTAACGAGAAAAAGACTGATCTGTGTAGTTTTTATAACACCTAGTTAATGCTGCAATATGTATTTCTTCTCTGGAGCAATAAGGTGATTATTTTTGCTTTATGTTTTCCATAGGCACTGTTCCACCCTTCTGCCCCTCACCAAACCTGGGATGTTTTGAAATGGGATGCTTGCCATGTGTCCCCTTTGTGCAGCCACATGTCTTATGTCCATCATCTCCCAGAGTCCCCACCCAGCAAATGTCTGCTCTCTTCCTCCTCCCTATTGCAGGCCAAACCAGGTATTCATTGAGAAACCATTCTGGGTTTTCCTCTCACTCCCAGATGATAACACAAACCTTTTTAGAAGGCTTTACTTCTGTTGATGACATCTGTCTAATATTTACTCTGCAGCCAGGAAAGAAAGGAATCTGAAGAGCATCATTGAATAAATCAGTTTATTGATTTATTCACTATAAATTGAGGGCCTGATTTTCATTTAGGCAGGCTAGGCACCACATTAGCATATAGCCCCTTAACCCATATTTTTATTTCCTTGGCGACAGAAATGAAAATCCAGGTAACACATACAAGCCGGCAGCCGCTGAGGCTAAAGCAGGTAGCAGTGATTTTTGATGCTGCCCGCTTAGTGCTCTGTGCCTTAAAGACAGGCGAGGAAAACCTTTGCCTATCTTTAAGGCACTGGGGCTAAACGGGCAAGGTTTTCCTCGCCTGTCTTTAAGGCACAGAGCACTAAGCGGGCAGCATAAAAAATAGCTGGTACCTGCTTAGTGTCATTCCCCGCCTCCAGTCTGCCTTGGAACGCCCCAAACACGCCCTGACGCTAAGCGGATAGCACCGGGGCACGTTAGGGACTTAACTGGGATTTTCCAAAGGCGCTACCCTTGTGGGTGCCTTTGGAAAATCCCAGTTAAGGCATTTACATGGGTAACATGGGCTGTTACCTGTCTAACTGACTTTGAAAATTGGGCCCTGATTTATTAACCATTGTTCTTCAGATTCCTTTATTTCCTGGCTGCGACTCATCTGCAGAGTAAATATTAGCCTTCTAAAATGTCAAAAAATGTCAAAGAATAGCCAAGTAGAAAAGAATAAAAAGGAAAGGTGTTATAAAAAAGAAACCATATCAAGCAAAATATGTGCCATTCCTTACACAAAAGGGGTACTTTAGGAGGGAGTATGTGTGTGTGTGATGTGGAGGTGGAGGTGGGGTGCCTGTGTGTGTGTGAGATGTGGAGGTTGGTGCCTGTGTGTGTGTGTGTGTGTGTGAGATGTGGAGGTGGGTGCCTGTGTGTGTGTGTGTGTGTGTGTGTGAGATGTGGAGGTGGGTGCCTGTGTGTGTGTGTGTGTGTGTGTGTGAGATGTGGAGGTGGGTGCCTGTGTGTGTGTGTGTGTGTGTGTGTGTGAGATGTGGAGGTGGGTGCCTGTGTGTGTGTGTGTGTGTGTGTGAGTTGTGGTGGTGGGTGTGTGTGTGTGTGTGTGTGTGTGTGTGTGTGTGAGATGTGGAGGTGGGTGCCTGTGTGTGTGTGTGTGTGTGTGAGATGTGGAGGTGGGTGCCTGTGTGTGTGTGTGTTTGAGATGTGGAGGTGGGTGCCTGTGTGTGTGTGAGATGTGGATGTGGGGTGCCTGTGTGTGTGAGGTGTGTATGTGGGGTGCCTGTGTGTGTGTGTGTGTGTGAGATGTGGAGGTGGGTGCCTGTGTGTGTGTGTGTGTGTGAGATGTGGATGTGGGTGCCTGTGTGTGTGTGTGTGTGTGAGATGTGGAGGTGGGTGCCTGTGTGTGTGTGTGTGTGTGTGAGATGTGGAGGTGGGTCCCTGTGTGTGTGTGTGTGTGTGTGTGAGATGTGGAGGTGGGTGCCTGTGTGTGTGTGTGTGTGTGTGTGTGAGATGGGGAGGTGGGTGACTGTGTGTGTGTGTGAGATGTGGAGGTGGGTGCCTGTGTGTGTGTGAGATGTGGAGGTGGGGTGCCTGTGTGTGTGTGAGATGTGGAGGTGGGTGCCTGTGTGTGTGTGTGTGTGATATGTGGAGGTGGGTGCCTGTGTGTGTGTGTGTGTGTGTGAGATGTGGAGGTGGGTGCCTGTGTGTGTGTGTGTGTGTGTGTGTGAGATGTGGAGGTGGGTGCCTGTGTGTGTGTGTGTGAGATGTGGAGGTGGGGTGCCTGTGTGTGTGTGAGATGTGGAGGTGGGTGCCTGTGTGTGTGTGTGTGTGTGTGAGATGTGGAGGTGAGGTGCCTGTTTGTTTGTATGTGAGATGCGGATGTGAGGTACTTATGTGTGTGTGTGAAATGCAGAAGTGAGGTGCCTGTTTTGCATGTTTGTAAGATTTATTTATTTAGACAGATTTGTATGCCACCTTATCCTTCAATCAAGGTGGTCACGTCACATCACAATTGGAGGGTTACATTTAACATTAGGGTACGTGTAAACATTTAGACAGTACAGTTACTTATCAGCATATAGACAGTACAATATAAGGTAACATTTAGCATGAGAGTATTTAAAACTCAGTATGATGAACTTGTGTATGTGGGTAGGATGGGTGCGTGCTTAGTTGGCAGCGGTTGTAGTGTTTCAGTTTGGGTTTGGGATGTTGCCTGGATGCTCATATGTTTCTATAAATAAAAATGTTTTGAGGTCTTTGCGAAAGTCTGTGGAGATTGGTTGTCTGTGTGTTTGTTGTGTGCTCTAGGGAGAGGGGAATGAACCTTTAAGTAACACTTTGTACTCTTCCCCCTCCAGCTCCATTCCTGCTGACTCCCCTACTTTTTTCCCTTTCCTTCACCAAATCCCCTAGCACTTCCATCCCCTGCCCTAAAATCCCCCATCCTCCCTTTTTGTAAACCCATTGCCCCTTTAAATTTGTTCTGCCTTCTCTAACTTAGTTTCTTCCTCCACCTCCTCACACCACATGCACACAAAAAACCCTTTTGTTGCTGTAGGGATTGCTGACCTTCCTCTTCCTTCTGCCCTTGGGAACCCGATGTTCTGCGGCACACAGAAGATGATCTTTGCCGTGACTGCATCAGTGCTCCTCTCTTTAACCCGTGGGAGGTAGGGTCCCCATGGGCAGACACCTGAATTGAGGCAATGATCACAGCAATGCTCTTCTGTTCTGCCTGTGGGAATCCTATGTCCCACAGCAGACAGAAGATGATCTTTGCTGCGATTGCAGCGGGGGGGGGGGGGGGGGGGGCCACAGATGGCTGGTGGCACTGTCGAGCCGATCATCTGCCATTTAAAAGCGGTGATATGTTGGGTAAGCAACTTCAGCAATAACAACACTCATTTACTTGAAATGGCAGATGATCAGCTCGACGGTTCCCCTGCCATTGGCACCCCCCCCCCTGCTGTGCTTACCACCCTTAACATGCAGCACCAGCTCTGCACTTGATCTTTATGGTATAAGGACTCTGTACATTCTTTCCACCTTTTCTTGATCATCTCAGCATCATTCAACATGGATCCTTGAGCATCTTGTAGCATTCCAGTTCAAGGCTGGAATTTTCTCTTTAACTCTCGTAACTTTAGGAAAGCCAATCTTGTTCTTCCTCTAATAGTTTCTGATTTTATTTCCTTGTAAGTGTCATTGTAGTACTTCTCCTTGTCTTGTATTGCTGCATGTTTGAAATCTCTGTTGAGTTCTGTGATTGCCTCTATTTCTTCTCTGGCTTTAGCTTCTCTGCATTTCTGGGCAATTTTTAGAGTTTCTTCAGTCATCCATTTTGGCCGTTTTTTTTTTCTTTTTCACCTTTTGTAGAGACTTCTCACTTTCTTCTAGCACAATTTTCTTGATGTCATCCCATAACTCTTCTGGTGTTCTGTCATTTGTATCTAAAACAGCAAATCAATTTTGCAGGTAGTCTTTAAATTCTGGTGGTATATTTTCAAGGTCATATTTTGCTGCATTCATGAGTGGCTTGCTCTTTTTCAGTTTTAGCTTGAGTTTGCGTACTAGTAGTTGGTGATCTGTACTGCAGTCAGCTCCAGGTTTTGTCTTTGTTGATGTTATTGAGCTTTTCCATCATTGACCTCTACTGATGTAGTCAATTTGATTTTTGTACAATCCATTGGGTGAAGTCCATGTGTACAGTTGCCGCTTGTGTTGCTGGAAGAAGGTGTTTGAGATGAATAGATCGTAGGTCTTGCCGAATTCTTTCTCCAGCTTCATTTCTCTTGCCAAGCTCATATTTTCCATCCACTTTGCCGTCTTCTTTGTTGCCAACCTTTGTATTCCAGTCACCTGTTTGCATGTTCTGTCAATTTCATCTTGTACTTTTGCATAGAACTGATCAATCTCTTCCTCTTCTGCAGCTGTTGTAGGGGCATATACTTGAATTATTGTTGTGTTGATGGGCATTCCTCATAGACAAATAGAAATGAAGCGTTAACTGATTGCATTGTATTTCATTATAGTTCTTCTAAGTTTCTTTTTAATTATAAATGCAATACCATTTCTTCTTTGTCTTTCATTTCTAGCATAGTATACCATGTGATCATCAGATGCAAAATGCCTGATGCCAGTCCATTTCATTTTACCGACACCCAACAGATTGAGTTGTACATGTTCCATTTCATTCTTGACCATCTCCAACTTCTCTTGGTTCAGACTTCGTATGTTCCATGTCTCAATATATAGGACATCTTTGCAGCTTCTGACTCTCATTTTATGTGCAGCTACATCAGCAGTGAGATGTCCCGAGGGCTTTGATACAACCACATCATAAATGCTGGCTTTACTCTGAAAGGTCATCAGTTCATCCCCAGTAGCCAGTTGAGTGCCTTCCGACTGAGGGGTATCGTCTTCTAGCACTATAGTGCAATTTGTTTTGCTGTGACTATCCATTGGGATTTTTGTGGTAAGATACAGAAGTATATTGCCAGGCCTTTCTTCCATGCAGGTAATGCTAGTGTTGTTGCCATTGTCACAGCATGTGATCCTCTGCCACCAACACCATCCCATTCTGCACCTCAGCTGAGACCTGCGTCAAGGGTCCACACTTTCATCCTTGCCGTTTAACATCTATTTGCTGCCCTAGGCTTGGCTTTGAATTACATTTAGAATATGTTTTATGTTGATGACATCCAACTACTGTTACAAGTGACATCAGAACCATACCAACCTAGCAATGTGCCCTGTGCATTTTGTTAATTTGGTGCCCTCTGTCTCCCCAGCCACATGCAGAAACTCACTCTTATTGGGCTTCTTGAAAGCCAAGTAATGATGACATCACCACTTCCGTACATGTGCCCTGTGCAGTCGCACCACTTGTGCAGCCCTTCGTACGGCACTAGGTGATATCAATGTCTGATGTTTCTGCTTTGGTTAACTAAGCATTGGTCATGGTTGACAGGTGGATGAAGGATAGAATACAGGTTTTAAATGTGCTCAAGACAGAACTGACAAGGGTGAGGCCTCCTACAGTTCCTTCCCTCCTTTGTTCAGTATCTGCTCATGGTGAAGAAATTAAAATGGCTGCAGTAGTGAGAGATCTTGGGTCAATGTTGATAAGCGCCTTACTATGAAGGAACAGCTTAAGTCAGTGGTTCCTGAATTGAGCGCCTTTTCTAAGCTTAGATTGTTAAGGCGTTTGTGGTGTGTTTTATTTTAGATGCTTTTCATACCATACTCCAACCCTTGGTGTTCTGACTATTAGAATGGTCTTTATATTGGTCTTCCAGACACATATTTGCATTCTCTGCCGTTAATCCACATGCAGCCACTCATCAGCTGACAGGCATGTTTTATTGGGGGTTTCTGGTCATAACCAAAAACCAGAAGCTCTACCTATGATGCAACTATATCTCTTTTTTAAATGACCCCACTAGAGAGTAAATGCTGACATTTACACATGCTATGAGGAGGACACAAGTGGTCTTTTTATGTTGTGGTAGCTACGCATGTATTTTATATCATTCATGTGTATCTCACAACTCCCCGTCAGTTCTACCCAACCTCCATCCCAGAGAATGTTGACGTGTAGACTGTAAAAGTACGAGCTATGCGTCAGTAGCACATATTTTTATGTATGTATACTCCTGGACAATTTTATAAGCTACCTAGAGTGGAGGCGTAGCCTAGTGGTTAGAGCTCTGGCTTGGTAATCAAGAGACCAGGGTTTGATTCTCACTGGCACTCCTTCGTAGCCTTGGATAAATCACTTAACGCTCCATTGCCTCAGTAGAAAGGCCTGGTACTCTACTTCCGGCCGTACTGCCAAGAACACCCAGGAGCTGCTGGATTGCCAGGAGTCAGTATTGACTCAAAGGCACACATTGCATTTCTGCATGTGAAATGCTGACTTAATGAAAAAAAGGCTTGTAAAATAACTCTGTGTTTAGGGAGTTGGGTGTTGTGACCTCGTAAACAATAATGTCAGCTGTGTGCCTTAGTCTAGAGGTGCTGTGCCAGAATTACATGCTCCATATTACTACACTTGGCTCTGGGCCAGTGATTCTATTTGTTGTCTAGTTTACTGTAGCTGGTTGGTAGAAGGTGTTGTTTTGGAAGGCTGCTCTGTCATACTGTGCAATATTAACACCATCTGTAATTCCACTGAAGCTTGCAGATAATTTCATAAACGCATTCCACCTGTGAGGGCCAGCCGCCCACTCCTAGCAGCCCACTCACAAATGCAGCAGTGTGCATACAAGACTGAATAACTACATTAGGGTGATGCAGCTCCAACGGCCTACGCACTTCAACAAAAAGCCATTTTTGTCACTTTGTGCTTTGTAATTCATGACTCATTCTAGAGTTTGAGGGCATGAACCAATATGTAGGGAAATGATTCTGATTTGCTCATATTTTAAACAGAGAAGAAAAAGAATTGCAATCTAATTTAGGAAACTTGAATGTTAGAGGCAAACAGTATTTTCTCTTGCAGCAGAAGAACTAATTTGAAAAATCAGTAGATAGTTTCATTTCTCTCAGCTCTATTCGCTTCCGCTCTTTGAGGTCCCAGATCAGCTGGATTTTCAGAATACTCCTAGGGGGACTATGCATGAGAGAGACTTGCATAGAGTGAACATAGATCTGCACGCGTACTCTCATGTATAGTATTTAGGAGTAATTTGAAACCCAACCTGTTTACAGCCCTGGAGAAGTGTCATTGTATACCGCTGTTCTGTTCAGAAGAATAACCGCGGTCTAGGGTCTGCATGTAGTAACTTGGTTTCAATATCTGTGAAACCAGAAATACTGTATCTTGGATAATCAATTATGCACCCACAAATTGGTAAGATGATTCAATCAGTTTTGTACAAGATGCGTATTCTACGCTGGTTTCGTCTATTTTTGGCTCAGTAGATTTCAAAACAGTTTTTTCCATCTTTGATTTTTCCTTGCTACAATTATTGTAACATGAGTTATGATGGTTTTCCTAAATCAACCATTCAAATGATACAGGCAGTTAACAATGTCTCAGTACGTATATCATTGCAGAAGTCAAAATTTGATCATATTTCCTCTCACCTGATGGAGCTTCATTGGCTCCCAATTGAATTTTGAATTAAATATAAGGGGCTATTAACAGTTTTTAAGATTAGACATAATAATTTATCATCAGAAAGTTTAACGTCATTGATTCATTCTTATAGCTCTGACAGGACACTTCAGCAATGTTCACAAAATTTATTTGTGTTGCCATCACTGGCCAGAGACAAGGTTTTTCCTGTTAGTGTCCTGAATTTATGGACTCACTTCCAACTGAGATTAGGGTCACTGAAAATTTGTTAGAAATTTGTAGTAAATTGAAAGCTGCTTTACTCATTTAGGCTTTTAAGGAATATTTTATCAGTGCTTGTTGATATCTTTGTTAGTATGTTTGTTTATTGAATTGGATGTGCTTATTGTAACCCACTAAGAACATTGTGATTTTACTGGAAATAAATATTTTAAATAAATAACATAAATTAAATGAAATATGTAAAACTGGAAACTCCACCAATATGAATTCAACCTCTCGGACAGATAAACTTTGCTTAAAAGTTTGAATTAATGTTTTGCTTTGCTTATTGCTAAGAATGGAAGATGTAGCTTACTATAAATATATTATCATTCAATATGTTTATTGAGAGATTTATGCAATCATAAACAAAACAGGAAATACCAAGAAATTGTAACAAATGAAGTAAATAAACCAGCATATAAAAATACTATAAATATATTAAATAAAGAAAATTTGCATCAATTGCAACTTGTAATAAAGAATGTAGCGGTCCTCTGATGTTGCAGTGAGAGTCCCCCTGGAGGGGGTACACGTAAACTACAGAAAAACACAATAAAGGCCCATTTTAGCTGGGTCATTAAGAGAGGAATTGAGACTTGCTCTATTTCTCCTGTATTTTGCAAAAAGCTTTGCTGAACGTGGAGCCTTCCGTAAAGTATGTAGACGAATGCTGGCAAAAATGGTGATATTTCCCGCATGTCTGGTGGGAGCAATGATTTAAGAACATGTAAAAAAAAAAAAAAACATCCTGAGCTCTTCATGTAACGTTGTTGCAGCCAGGAACATTGGGAGTTTGTGGCTGCAGCAATGCAGGTAGCGGGCCCCAAGTGAGACCCACTATTACCCTCACCCCACTGAACACACCTGATATCATTAGTAACACTCCTTCTTCCTGGAGCTCCCCTTTGGCTCTTACTAGGGATCTCCATGGTGTCTAGTTGGGGGCAGGAATGATCTCTGGACGCTCCTGCTCTCTGTCATTGCCTAGGTTCAAAATGGCACCATTGACTGCCTAGCAGGTTGCCAAAACAGATTTGGCATCCTGACTCCTATGGTAATACGAGACGACTGCTGGAAGGTCAGAGGTACCAGTTTGAACCCGGGTGTCAACAGGACAGAAACATCCAGGGATCACTGCTGCCCACAGTACACACCAGGGAGACCCCTGGTAAGAGTCTTGATTTAGACCCCAGGTCGAAAGAGGGAGCTAGCACTTGTGCACGTTTTGGGCTAGTGCAAAAATAGATGGAAGTATTTTTTATAACACACATTTATTACACATCTAATTTTGTGGCACTCCCAAGACGCGGGCACACACCTTCCACATCTCCTTTAAATCTCTACATCCAATGGGATGTACAGTGCAAACAGCGGCTATCTAAAATGATTATTTGCACATGTATGTGATATATATATATGTTGCTATTTAGACTTCTAGGTACTTCTGAAATGACCTGTTATCTATAAGGATCCCTGCGGATGGGAGAGGCAAAATTCCCAAGGCATCTGGATGACACACAAAACCACTGAAAATCCCTGAAAGATATTTAAGTCCAGACCAGGAATACTTTTGATTAGGTATATCCCTAATAAAGGTGATTTTAAAGTATGTATAAAACCAAAACAAAAGAGCAACAGAAAGAGAAAATTCCTAAATGTCTATTATCTCCATGTCCAGGTATGGGGCAGACCCTTTCTGCAAGTTTCTGCTAGAATCCTCTTTTGGAATACCGGGTGGACTTACCCTCTTCTTCAGACCCCTCAAGGCAATCCTCCAAAATGCTATCACAGCAGCAGTTCTCCAGATTTCACAACACCTCGAGTTAGACCTTGTTCATTCAATATCAGTGCCTAAACCATTACAATTAGCATGAAATATATGTTAATGAGATGCATACAGAATTACTTCCAAAACAGCAAAATTGCACTAAAGATTTCCACAGTTTTTTTTACTTTCCTCTCAGTGCTGAAACTTTACTTCACCTCTGCAGGTTAATTAGTTTTAAGTTCTCAGTGACTTCAATGGAAGTCTATGGGAATTCAAAAATTTAGCCTGCATGGATCCCCAAGTTGGGGACTCCTGGAGATGGGGTTTCCAAGCTTGGGAACCAAGGCTCCCAGGTCTCAGGGAATGCACGTCCCAGGCATGCAGGTCTCAGAGCACCCTTGTCCCCAAGCACCCTGAGTTAGGGAATTCCCGGCCATAGTTCTTTCCAAAAAGGGAGATACTTGGGCCAGAGAGCCTGCAATGGGTGCTCGCAGTGGTTCCAGAATATTTACCTGCATCCAGGCAAGTATCCTTCTAGAATCCTCCTCTTCCACCACAATCTTGGAAAATGGCAGCAGTTTGGCTGAACCTGCATCATTTGATGTAACTGATATTGACCAACATTTTCCAAAATGGCAGAGAAAGAAGAGGAGCCTAGGCAGACCCGTTCCTGGATCCAGATAAATATTCTAGGACCACTGGGAGGGAGGGAGCAGGTATTTTGGAGGCTCTCCTGTTGGAAGGTCTCCCTGTGACAGGGAGTTACTTGGCTCAGGATGCCTGGGCTTGTGGGTTCCAGGCAGGGGCGGCTCTATAATGAGGCCGAGTGAGGCAACAACTTTTTGGGAGCGGCAGAAATTGCCCCCAAAAAGATTTCCTCACTTAGCCTTCAAAATAAAAAAAACAACAAAAAAAAAAATGGTCGCAGAAGCTGCTGCTGCTGCAGAATGAAGTGCCCCGTGGCCCCCCGCTGCCCTGGAAAAGCCTGACAGTCTGATTTTTGCCACGCCGGCTCAGCTTTGCAGAGCCGTGAAGGGAAAGTGTTTCCCTTTTCCGTGGCTCTGTTAAAGTTGAGCCCGCCAGAGCTGCGGGAAAGGGAAACACTCCCTTTGCGGCTCTGCAAAGCTGAGCCGGCACAGGAGAAATCTGACTGTCAGGCTCTTCTGGGGCAGCAGGGGGCCGCAGGGCACTTCATTCTGCTGCGGACTAAGAGAAGACAGGAAAGCAGAAGCCTCAGATCGGGACCAGCAGGATCAGAGAATAAAATGGTCAGACAAAGGTAGAAAAAATAATTTATTTTTTTTTTAAATTTTTTATTTATAAATTTAACAACATTACAAGGAAAAAATACCACCATAACAGTATTCACAATACTATTATCAAGAGGAAAAAGGCAATAATTTAGTCCACATTAAGGAGAGCCACATTATAACAAAGAAAAATAATTACAAAACATCCAAATGGTCCTGAAAATACAATCATAAGTTCAAATACATTGTCAGGAGAATCAGGAAAATCAAGAATTTATCCAAAATTACATTATTTATTTCTAAGAAAATTCTGTAATTGCTCGACCTCAGAAAATACAAAACGATTACCTTGAAATAAAACCTGACATTTACAGGGAAACTTCAAATGGAAGGAAGCTCCCAAGGACAACACTTGCGCTCGCAACTGCAAAAAAGCTTTGCGTCGCGCTTGAGTAGCCCTGGAAACATCGGGAAATATTTGAATAGGTTGGCCACAAAATTTCATAGATTTCTGTTTAAAATATGACCTCAAAACTCTCTCCTTATCCATATGTAATACAAAGGTAACCAATAATGTGTCCCTAGAGGAGATTTCATCCATAGAAGATTCCAAAAATTTGGAAATATCCAAAGTGGAAGAAGCAACTTGCTGATCTAGGAGATCTCCCCCTTGATCTACATCTCTTACCACTTTCCCTTTAGGGACATAGTATATTTGAGAGACCAAAATATCACTTCCATCGTTAATCAATAAAATATCCTTAAGATATTTCTGAAACAAAATTAGTGGTGATAAATAATGCGTTTTCGGAAAATTTAACAATCGCAAATTCTTAGAACGTACCGCATTTTCTAACATTTCATCTTGTTGATGCAAAGAAGAAAAATCCTGAACAAATTTAGCAGAAATAGATTGATGGGAGGATAATTGATCTCTCTGCAAAGTAAACCCTTTTTCCAACTCTAATAAACGAGCATCGTGGTCAGCTAATTTAGTGACCGTTTCTCTAGTAAACACAGCCACCTTCTGCAGGGACACACCCAAAGCCATCTCCATACGAGAAAGCATTATCCAAAGATCTTTAATAGAAACATCAGATGGAGGAGACAAGGGTTGCCCTACAGAAGGAAAAGAAACAACAGAAGGGAGCGGAGGGGAAAGATTTCCCGAGGCAGGTTCCAGCTGTAAAAAGGAACCCGGAAGCACATCACAGCCAGAGCCCTCTATCTGCGTACCATTCGACGGAGGGGATTTACTGACTAATACATCCAACTCCTGACAGTCTCCAAGGCTGCGGGAGGAGGTGCTTATACCCCAGATGTCCGGGACTAGACTAAAGTTCCGCAAGGAACAACAATTAGCAGGTAAGTCTAATTTCACCTTAAACTTGGTAATGTACATGAAACAGGGACATTGACAACTGGGATTTTTCTGAGGCAAGATCTGCCTCTCTGGGCATAGATGCTGAACAAGGGGGGAAGGGGGGTTACAGGAAAACAGGAGAGATGCCAACATGGAGAGGCATTAGAAGGTGGAGAACATAAGAACATAAGATATGCCATACTGGGTCAGACCAAGGTCCATCAAGCCCAGTATCCTGTTTCCAACAGTGGCCAATCTAGGTCATACATACCTAGCAGTTTCCCTAAAAGACACAGGTTCCACAATGTTTGTACTGGGTCAAGCATTGATATCCTGGGTCCCTTCTTAATAATGGTTTATGGACCTTTCCTCCAGGAACTTGTCCAAACCTTTTTTAAACCCAGCTACACTAACAGCCTTTACTACATCCTCCGGTAACAAATTCCAGAGTTTGATTACACGTTGAGTGAAAAAATATTTTCTTTTATTAGTCTTAAATAGTTTACCCTGTAGCTTCATTGCATGTCCCCTAGTCTTTCTATATTCTCATAACGTAAACAATCAATCTACGTTTACCCGTTCCACTCCGTTCATTAATTTATAGACTTCTATCATATCTCCCCTCAGCCGTCTCTTTTCCAGGTTAAAGAGCCCTAACCTTTTTAGCCTTTCTTCATAGGAGTATCCTTCCATCCCCTTTACCATTTTGGTGGCTGCTCTTCGAACCTTTTCTAATAACGCTATATCCTTTTTAAGATACGGCGACCAGAATTGCACACAATATTCAAGGTGCGTTCTCACCATGGAATGATATAGAGGCATTATAATATCTTTTTTTTTTATTTTCCATTCCTTTCCCTATGATACCTAGCATTCTATTTGCTCTCTTGGCCGCTGCTGCACACTGGGAGGGGAGATGCTGGATGTGGAGGGGCACAGGGAAATGGAGGGGGGGGAAACAGAGAGGCAGAGGGAACATGCTAGACCCGGGGGGGGGGGGGGTTAGAAGATGAAGTGGAGGGGGGGGGGGAACAGAGAGGCAGAGGGAACATGCTAGACCCGGGGGGGGGGGGGGTTAGAAGATGAAGGGAGATACTGGACTTGGGAAGGGGGCATAGGGCAAGGAGCGGAGATTTTTGAGACAGACGTGATGCTGAACACAGTGTTATAGGGAGACTGTGGGGAGATGCTGGGCATGGCAAGTGGAAAAGAGAGAGAGGGGAGATGTTGGACATAAGGATAATGGGGGACATGGGGTAATAAGGAGAGAGAAGGGAGAAGATGGACATGGGGTAAATAGATTGAGAAAGAGACAGAGAGATGCTGGTCATGGGAGTAATAGGGAGGAGAAGGAATTGAATGGAGATGGGAGAGATGCTTGACATGGGGATATAGAGATGGGAGGAGATGCTGAACACAGGGGGATAGGAATGGAGAGGGAGAGATGCTGGGCATGGGGTGGTAGGAATTGAGAGGGAAGATGCTGGGCATGGGATAGGAAGTGAGAAGGGAGAGTAGAGATACTGGATTGAGGGAAAGAGAAAGTGAGAGAGAGAGAGAGAGACTGAGGGGGGGAGATGTTAGACATCGAGTGGTGAGAGAGACTGGGGAATAATGGACCAGGGAAGAGGAGGTGGGGATGAGAGGACTGGGGTGAGGGTTGAAAAATGGTTGGTAGATGGAGTTAAAAAGAGGGGAATCGAGGTCTGGATAGTAAGAAGGAGTAGTAAAATCTGAGTGGACAGAGAGATAAATAAATGGAAGAAAGCTGAAAGGAAGAGACGGAAGGAAGTGAAGAAAACAAAAGGGAAGACAAGAAATGGCAGATGGCCTAGAGACCATAGAAAGAGAGTTAAGAGAAGACAGAGAACCAGAAACTCCAGATTTTGACCAGCATGATCAGAGAATAAAATGGTCAAAGGTAGAAAAAAATTATTTTCAATTTAGTGATTGGACATTGTGCTATCTTTATATTTTGCACAGTAATGGATAACTGCATCTTTGTTTCTCTAAAGTTGCACTGCATGTAGAGTCTGGCTTCTTGAGGTTTTACTTTAATTTTGTCTGCATATTTTTATTTTAGGTTGTGGTTGCATATGCTGTACTTGGTGGGGGGTCTGTGTTCTGAGTGTGTAATCGAGGCCAGGTGTTCTGTTAACATGGAGTTTGTATGTAGGGACCTGTACTGTAGCAATCTGACATGTTCAGCTTATCAAATAGGTGTATGGATGTTCTAGGGCCTGCTGAAATATTTACAGTGCTGCTTTTTCTTTGCGTAAGCTCCTTTTTGTATGTGTTTTGGAAGTTGGTGCTGGTATAGTATGGTAGATTTGCTCTGTAGATTCTCAGTGATTTTTGTAGGGTTTTATATAAGTTCACAATATGCCTGGTACTGGGGAATGTTTATGTTGTCATTACTGAGATGACCAGAATCAGTTTTATTTTTAATATACTGAATTCTGTGGTGAATGTCCTAGTTCTGCTCTGCACCCATTGTTGAGAGAGGGGTTTCTGCAGATGCAGAATATATGTTCAAAAAGAAAAAGCCCCAGAACTATAACACAGTTTATAGCAACAAAATAAAACGAGTTATAATTTTATAATTTGGTGTTATAAAACTGCGTTGTGGTTCTCTCTTTTTTTCTTTTAGTTCCTTGGTGTGTGAGCATCTTGCATTTTCTTTGTTTTTTTGCAGCATATATATTTACATTAACACCATGCTTGTCCAGTGTGCAATTTCAGGAGTTATGTTGGAGTTGCCAAGTCCCTCTTGGTGTTTACGCTGAGGTGGAAGGTGTTATGTTTGGGTCACAAAGTCCCTCTTGTTTTCGTGAAGGTGGGAAATGCTATGTAGCAACCGCCAAGTTGCTTTTGTGGTGCTGTGTTGGTGCTATTGAGCTCCTCTTATTTGGCATATTTAGCGGCATATTTTCTAAGCTCCATGCGAGTAACACATGTAGGCTAACTGCAGAAAGGCGGGTACATCCCCCTGCAGTTTCCGCTCTTCAACGTGGTAAAATGCCACAGGTGCAACTAATGTCACACATTAAGGTGAAATAATAATGAAGGCAGGGAGCCAATCTATAGGTTGCAGGGGGGTGCCAGGTACCTTAGCACTGGCCCTGGCCAGCACAAGGGACTTGAAGAGATTTTTTGGTTGCCTAGTAGTTCCATCTCCTTTTACTTCCAGCTTACTCAAGCACTAGGATCCTAGTGCCATGAGTCTTCATTCACTACTATTCATAGAAATGTTGCCCTTTTTCAACAGGATACACTCACTTTCTTATACTGGTTTCTGCAACAACTGTCCTGAGGCTAAAATTTGAGTACCAGCTGTCATCCTTATTGAATGAGCATGACTGCCAAGCGATGGATCCAGTGTTTATAGCAGCCTCAGTGCAAGCCAGCAATGAGTACAGAAGGCTAGATCCAGGAACTGAACCAGGGACCCACTGCATGGTAGTGTATAGTTCTGCTACTCAGTCACTGGGCAAGTCAAGTTACTAGATTTGTTTTACATTAACCTGTCTGGAAGCTTCTAGCACCCATGTCTATATTTGTCTTTGCAAGGAAAGGAGATAGGGTAGCGTTTTTGAGAAGCAAAACATTTTAGAACATATTTTGGAGTGAGAATGTTGATAATTACTGTATTCATACTCCTAAAATGCACAAAACAGCTTAAATAACTCAATGATCCCTGTCTTTTGAAATGCCTGTGCAGTGAGAGTCTTCCCTGCAGTACTTTCAGCTATCCTCGCACCGAGCTCAGTTACCATCAGCAGGATTTTAGTAACTGGTTTTGGTTAGGAAAAGCTTCTTAGAACTTAACATTAAATTCTCTTTCCAGAAAACACATCAAGTGATCATATAGTGTTTTTTTTTGTCTTAAGACATACAGCAATAGTTCAAAAGAAGAAAGTCATACCACAATACATGTCTCTTGCAAACAAGGTCAGTGTACTCCTGATCCCTTCAACCCAAAATGCAACACAAATAGGCTTAGGCAGGATGAAGAAAAGAATTCCATTCCTAGCGTTCCTTATGCTCAAGGAACAGAAAAGCCAATTAGCACGTTACCTGGTCAGACGTCAGGAAAAATTTAACAACTTCTGACCCAAGCAGAATAGGAAAAAGGGGGGGGGGGGGGGGGGGGCAGAAGAAGAAGGAAGCATAAGGGAGCTCAGGGAAATAGAGTTTCCTGAGAATTTTACTCAAACTCAAGTTGTATTTTAAAACAACAAAATTATGCTGAGCTTTATTAGTGAAATTTCCATATTACAGAACAAAATTGTGCAAAGGAAACATCTATAGGTAATTCACAGAGATATGCAGCCATAACACTGGACTTACAGATGTCATTTTAATGGCAAGAAATCTTTATTAGGAAAGTAAATAAAAGTGAAAGTGGCCAGTTTTCAAAGAGCTGACTAAAAAAATCACTGTACCATTCAAAAGATACAAGTGATCTCTACAAGAGGAGGACAGAAAAGAATATCTGGAAAAGCTAAGGAAATCAGGGAAGGTAGTCAGGAGAGCAAAGACTGAAGGAAAAAAATAGTTAAGGCATTAATGGAAGATGGCAAGAATTTTTCTGGTATGCCAGTGAAAAGAGATAATATAGAGGTTGGCTTGTAGACTGACATGTTGGCTCTAGTCACGTCCCATCCTGACTATTATAACCTTCTCCTTACTGATCTCCCACTGAATCATCTCTCTCCCCCCTTCAATCTGTTCAAAACTTAGCTGCATAGCTTATCTTCCGCCAGTGTTGCTATGCTCATGTTACCACTTTTCTCAAGTGACTTCACCTATCCATTTCCACATCCAGTTCAAACATCTCCTACTGACCTATAAGTGCATTCATTCTGCGGTTCCTCACTACCTTTCCTCGGTTATCTCACTCTACACCCCTCCTCGGTAACTCTGCTCTTCTGGCAGATCCCTTTTATCTGTGCCCTTCTCTATCACTGCCAAATCCAGACTTCGTTCATTCCACTTTGTTGCTCCATATGCCTAAAACAAACTACCTGAGCCAGTACGTCAGGTTCCTTCTCTAGCACTATTCAAATTCAGGCTAAGAAGCTTTAGAATCCTGATGCCCCTCACTCTCTTGTTCACCACTTATGTGTATCTTACCATATTCTAGTCCCAAGATTTGTGTTGCTCTTTGTCTTGATTAGATTGTAAGCTCTGATGAGCAGGGACATCTTTATGTGCAGCACTGTATACACCTTGTAACACTATACAAATGTTAAGTAGTAGTATGCACCAGAAATGCTTTAGTGAACAAGCACCTTCTGTACTTATTCTTTTCTGTTCTAGCTTTCAAATGTGGCAAGGGGGTACGTGAGCATCATGCAGAGGTGGGTCCCTGGATGTCTTTTACAGCCTTGGGAACCCATGTGGTTTTGCCCATGTGCCTTCTCCCATCTCCACCGTATCTAGGAAGCATCATATAAATATGCTGATATGCACTATGGTGTACAGCAAGGAAAAATATAGCACATACTAACTAACATTTTTAGAGGCTACTACTATAAGAAATTGTAGTTCCATTTAGAATTGTTTTGATTGGTTTTGACACCCACTAGATGTTTCTTTAGCATTTAAGCTGTACTGCCTAAACCAAGGCTAATTAAGAAAATAAGTCCCTATCTACAGTATTTTCTAAAAGAAAGACTTCCAGATTTAGAACCATGGATCTCTTGGACTTGCATGAATAAATAGCTGATATCTTAATCCTTAGGAGGGTCTACCATGTCCTGCTCTGTGGGGCTAAAAGAAAGATTTCCAGATTTAGAACCATGGATCTCTTGGACTTGCATGAATAAATAGCTGATATCTTAATCCTTAGGAGGGTCTATCATGTCCTGCTCTGTGGGGTCCTATAGCACTGCAGCCTCAGATTCTATATAGCAAACATCTCCCTCCAAGAAGTTCCAAATGTGTTCCTTTTGAGTTTCAAACACATTAATTTGAACGTATCAAAACTTAAGCTAACCATCTGCGGGAAAATGAAATAGGCCTTTCTCCAGGAACAAGCAGGAAGTCAGTCCTCACATATGGGTGACGTCGGAGCCAACGGAGCCCTCGTGCAGAGCAATTCCCTAGCTTTCAGAGAAAGCCTTTGGGATTGCATCGCGCATGCGCGGTCCCCTTTCCGTCCAAGGGTGCCATCTTGCTCAGTCTCCCTTTTTCCGCGGAGCCCAACGGACGTTGTCCCTAATTCCTCGTGGAAAAAGTGCGTCAAAACTTGGAAGAAATTTTGGATCTTCGACCGGTTCAATGACGGTTCCCCTTCCCGCCTTCGGCTCGGTACACCAGTATCGAATCCAGTCAATTTTTTGAGTTTTTGTCCTTAGAGACTAGCGTTCGCGCTCTTTTTTATTTTCACTGGCAGCCCGGTCCTTCGACCTTGCAGTGGCCCTTTTTCCCCTGATGGCTTACAGCAGGTTTAAAAAGTGTGATCGGTGTAAGAAGTTAATGTCTCTCACCGACACACATGACTGCTGTCTCCGATGCATCAGGCCCGACCATGACCCGAAGGTCTGTGGCCCGTGTGGGAAAATGTCCTCTAAGGCACTTCGAAGTAGGCAGCAGCAGCATGAAAGGATTTTCTCGGAGTCCGCATCCCCCCCTGGGTCTGGACCTCATCCAAAGCCTCGACATCTCGGGAACTGTCTGAACCCGAGCAGCGTCGGGGGTCTTCTGAACGGGGGTCTCCCTCCCGGGAACACCAGAGGAAGAAGAAACCCATGAGGGTGTCGTCGTTGGCTGCCTCTGATTGTCTTAGGCCCTTGAAAGCCAGGTCGCGGAGTCCTGACCGCCGCCCCGGGTCCTTGGAGTCGGAGCAGCCTGCGAAGGTACCTCGCACGGAGCCGGAGATGCCGAGGCAGGTGAGTGCTGTTGTCCTCGTGGACTCCCCTTTGGGGGAGCCGGCGTCGGGCCCGAGACGGAGGCTGCAGAGTCTTCTGAGCTTGGTCTCAGGATGACAGCCCTGGAGCGCAGCATGTCTGCCTTCATGGAGCAGCAGCGGGCGCTGATAGCTGTTCTCACCAGTCCGTCCTCCCCGACCACCGAGACCTCGACATCCAAGTCGACCCCGGAGGCCGAACCAATCCTCAAGACTCTTCAGACTCAAGTCGATCCTCGGCCAAGGTCTCCCTCGACCTCCCGCTTGGGACCGAGGTCGTTGACACCGGTGCTCTTGTCATCGTGGTGGTCGGGGCTGAAGCCCTTGCGGCCAGAGCCCCTCGATTCCTCCTCGGCGGGATCGGCATGGGAGACGGAGGATGAGGAGTCCCCTGACACCCATTGGACCCGGTATGTCCCATTGGACTCACTGGGTTCGGAGCCTCGGAGAAGGTCCCCTCTGGAGGATACCCGGTTCGTAGACTTCATCAGGGACATGGCCAAGGCTTTGGCATTCCCGGCGGATGCCGAGGAGGAGCCTCGAGCTGAAGAGCTCGATGCCCTCCAGTATGACTTTCCCCCAAGGGAAGTCCTTACTGTGCCGGTTCCTCCGATGCTGGAACGGCTGATGCTCTGCATGTGGGAGTCACCAGCCTTGATGCCGGTTCTAAGCAAGCGGGTCGATTCCATCTATCGAGTCCACAAGAGCCCTGTCTTCTAAAAGGCACAGCTGCCGCACAACTCCATGGTTGTGGAATCAGCCATGCATAGGCTCAAGAGCCATAAAACGCACTCCTTGGTGCCTCCTGGCCGGGAGGCCCAGAACCTGGACGCCTCAGCAGAAAATGCTTCCAGGGCTCGATGCTTTCATGCCGTGTCCAAACCTACCAGCTGTACATGGGCATGTACTTGAGGGACCTGGCAAAGGAGATTGCCGGGTTCTCAGCTGGTCTCTCCGAGGCACCCTTGCAGCGCTTCAATGCCTTGTCCACCGTGATTCGGGAGTGCTTGAAGTTCATATCTCAAGTGGCCTATGATGGCTTCGAGGCTTTGGCCTGAGTAGCCGCAGCCGGCATCGGTGCACGCCTCCAGGCCTGGCTAATGTCATCGGATCTGGAGCCATGGGTTCAGGACAAGTTGGTCGATGTCCCTTGCCAAGGTGACAACCTCTTTGGCAAACCCATGGCTGAGAAGGCTGCTGAGCTCGAGTCCGAGTACTTGACCTGGACAAGACTCTCAAAGAAGACTTCTGCCCCAAGAAGAAGGGCTCAGGCAAAAAGCCCTTTTTCCCGAGGAAGGGTACCGCTTACCGCAACTACCCCACTTACCAGGCCACCCCAGCTCCCCAACATGGGCAGCAGGCCAAGGGACCCAAGCCCCAGGCCCCAGCTCCTACCCAGCCGGGTGGGGTTTTTTGACTCCCAATGCATAATCTCTCTTCCGCCAGTGGTAAGGTCATGCATAGGGGAAAGGCTAATCCTGTACGCTCACAGGTAGCCAGCCATCACCTCGGATATCTGCGTCCTGTAAATAGTCCAGAAGGGCTATATGCTTCACTTCAGCCAGTTACCGCCCCTCTTCTTTCCAGGGGAGCCTCTCAGACCCCCTCTTCACAAGAACCTCCTCTTGCAGGAGCTGGCAGGTCTTCTAGAGGATCAGGCGGTGGAACCGATGCCCCTCCACCTGCAGGGCACAGGCTTCTACTCCAGGTATTTTCTCATACCAAAGAGAAAAGGAGGCCTCAGACCCATCCTCGACCTACGAAACTTAAACAAGTTCCTGGTGAGGGAAAAGTTCAAGATGCTTTCCCTTGGAATGTTGCTGCCTTACCTCCACCAGGGAGATTGGCTATGCTCCTTAGACCTGAAGGATGCCCACACACACATCCTCATACACCCAGACCACAGACAATATCTGAGATTTATAGTGGGAGGAAAACATTTCCAATACAGGGTTCTACCCTTTGGCCTAGCCTCTGCTCCCAGAGTGTTTACAAAATGCCTGGCTGTTGTGGCGGCCTTCCTCAGAAGTCAGGGAATCTTTGTCTTCCCTTACCTGGACGACTGGCTCATCAGAGGCCAGTTGCCTCAGGAGACCCAATAGGCCACTTCTCATACTATCAACCTGCTGCAACGTCTGGGCTTTGTCATAAACCACACAAACACTATTTTGCTCCCCACTCAAAGCTTAGAGTTCATAGGAGCAAGATTGGACACCCTTCAGGCGAAGGCTTACCTGCCGGAGGACAGGGCACAGAGGCTGCTAGCACTGTCACAGCAGTTCAGGCACAGGTCTCGGGTTTCAGCGAGACACTTCTTACGCCTCCTGGGCCACATGGCCTCCATGGTACATGTGACGCCAAATGCCCGTCTCCACATGAGAACAGCTCAGTGGTGCCTCAGGGATCAGTGGACACAAGCAACCGGCAGCCTCAGAGACAGGATAACAGTATCCAGGTGACTGGTGAAGTCATTGCAATAGTGGAGTCAACCACCCAATCTGCTTGAGGGTGTGTCTTTTCAGATTCCCTCGCACACAAGAGTGCTAACGACAGATGCCTCCTTGCTGGGCTGGGGAGCCCATTGCCAAAGGTCATGCACTCAGGGGTTATGTTCTCCTCAGGAGTCTGCACACCAAATCAACCTCTTAGAGCTGCGGGCGATTCACCTAGCTCTTCAAGCCTTTTGTCATGTCCTCTCACATCAGTCTGTATTGATACAGACGGACAACCAGGTAGCAATGTTCTACGTGAACAAGCAGGGAGGTACGGGATCTCGTATCCTATGTCAGGAGACTCTGGACCTCTGCTCCTTTGCCATCAGGTGGGGTAATTCTCTCAAAGCAGTGTACCTGCCTGGTCAGGAGAACTTCACAGCTGCCTCAGTATATCAGCTCCACTATTCAACTTCGAGATTGTAACTATCTCTGATGAAAATACCTCAACTATACAGCTCTTGGAAATAGCAATGGGGTCTCAGACTAAAACGAGGCTACACACTAAACCAACAAAGTTGTTTAGATTAAGTGCCTCCTGTTGCATCAATAACCCCCATACGTTGCTCTCCAATTATTAGCTAAAGTCAGGTTGTTATATGAATCTTTAACGCATCAGCTTCAACAATGCTGGACTCTATCGCAAGGTTTTCTGTATTGCAAGGTTTTAAAGAGGTTAAAAGGCAATGCTTATCTTAGAACTCTTGAAGATCTTCCCAACGCCAAACATCAGCGCCGTAGCGTTTCACGAAAAAAAGCGTTTCTTCAGGGGATCTTTTCAGATATGTGGCATTCCTCACCTGAACCTAATCCAATTCACCTGAAAAGATCCCCTGAAGAAACACTTTATTTGTGAAACGCTACGGCACTGATGTTTGGTGTTGGGAAGATCTTCAAGAGTTCTATGTGCCCCTTGTGGCATGCCCCTTAGGACAAGCCACGTGCCTAGCAGCAGCCCACTCTTGTAGGGCCCCTGCTGACGTCGGGCCATCCTGCATGCAGCCTTTATCCTCCAACACTCCCACTCACGGCTGTTCAGCACTGCTTCTCCTGGTAGAGATACCTCACCGGCTGCTCTTATAGGGTCCCTGCTGACATCGGGCTATCCTGCACGCAGCCTGTGTCTTCTGACACTCTCCCGCTCACAGCTGCTTAGCGCTGCTTGTCCCTGAAAATCTGGTTTTAATGGTGAACAAACAACACTAACCATATACTTCTCTGCTCTGCCTTTCTCAGCTGCTTAGATGTTTCATATACAGATTTTGTAATAATGGTTACTACCAAAAATGCCTCCCTTCCTCCTCCCCCACCAAGTAAAATTTCCTGCAGTTTTGCTTAAGTTTCAGGAAGTGGAGATGCCTGGCATTGCTTCAAATACACATTTTAACAATGGGACTTCAAAAATTAGAAAATCAAAGAGCTTCCCAAAAAATGCTGAATCTTTAGATTTATTGCATGCCCCCCCCCTCCCTCCCCACTCACACACTCTTCTTGCTTTTGGGCTAGCCTTAATTGTGAGCAAATTGCTGTCTGGTGTCATTCTAAGTAAGAAACCAAACCCATTTGCTCACAGACATAGTACAAATGAACATTTTTGCAAATCACAAAATAGCAACAAGATGGAGACAAGAACCTGGCTATCCAGGACTAGGTGTTGGCAAAATAGAGGAGATGAACCCTGGGCACATGCCATCTCACAGGTGTTACTATTTATCATTCCTTATCATCCCTCCAGTCCAGTCCCACACTTCTGGGTAGTGCACCTCCTCTAGCAACTTGGAGACTGAGCATGTCACATTTTGAAGTCATCAGTACTAATACCGCTGGCACCTCCCACCAGCTCCCAGTGTGCTCAGTCTCCAAGCAGCTGGAGGAGGTGGTGAGCCTAGGTGCTGGGCTCACTGAAGGGACAAGTAAGGAGCTAGTTTAGTTAGGTTTTTCCTTGATTTTTCTTGGTTTTCCTTTGGTTTGGTTTATTTTGTGCTTTGAAGTTGGGAGATCCTTTTAAAAAACAACAAAAAAAAGGGACAAGGCACAGTTGGTTTGGACAGTTAGCCCCGCAAAGTCTATCGAAGCTTCTTAAGTGGCACTGCAGAGGGGGATCTCTCCCCCCCCCTCCTTGATAGTCTGGAGGGGTGTTGGGGCATCTGCCAGCATCCCGGGGCTTTGGTGGCTCTTGATCCCATCAATGGGTGAAGAGCCGCTGTTGCTAGTGCAGCTGCCTGAGAGGGAATGCTCCTGCCCCTCCACCCTTCGCGCCAAAGCCGAGAGCAGGCTGAGCGCGGCGTTTCTGTAACCAGATCAGCGGCGTCCCGAGTAGTTCTTCATTTTCTTCTTCAGGCTCGCTTCCAGGTACAGGGGGGAGTGATAATTTATTTATTTATTTATTTTATTTATTTATGCTTATTTCTATACCGCTTTTTCCAAAGATCAAAGGCGGTTTACAGGTAACATTTAGTGAACATGTTTTACATAGAACATCGTTTTTTTTTTTTTTTTTTTTTATTCATAACTATGTACAGTTAACATGATAAACGATAACATGGAACATTGTTACAGAACTAAATACAGTTTAACATGGGTTATTGTTACAGAACTATATACATTTTAACATTAGCTGAGCGAGGGACGGCCTAGCTGAGGAATGAGGCCTGGTGCCTCATGGTGACTGCGGTGGCACATAGGCGGGAAGGCCTTGTTCCCGCGCTTTTGCCCGGTTGACAGCTTGGTAAGCACTGCGCGCGCTCCCAGGCCTCTGCGGGGCACTCTCTCTCTTTTTCTTTCTTTCCTTTGCTGTGCTGTTCCTTCTTAAGTAAAAAAAAAAATTGAAAAAAAGAAGACAAGCGAAGTGGAAGTGTCAAGGCTCAAATAAGGTAGGGGGATAGATAGGGTAGACTGACAGCCCAACGTCTTCTCCTTGAGTCCGGGTAGTTTGGATTCAGTGAGCAGTGGTCCTGTATTCATGCCTGCGTGCCCACAGTGTGGTACCCAGTGGGGGGCCATGTCAGACGCGGGTGTGTGCCGTTGCTGCGCTTCGAGGCCGCCAACATGGAGCAAGCACTGCAGGACAAGACTAGGGAGCCCGCACCTTCATCCACGCAGGGGGTCCAGGCCCCCCCCCCTAGAGGTTCTCCCTCCTCTGGAGGCTCTTCCCTCCCTGCGGGGGCCAGCTCTGGCAGTTCTCGGTCCCTCTACTCCCCATGGTTTAGGGGGGTGGCTCTGGGGGGTTTCTCCCCGGAGTTTTGCTTCTACTGCAACAGGCCTTTTGCTTGCGCCAGCAGGGATCGGTGGGGGATCCCTCGGTGGTGGGCCTCAGTGGAGAGGGGAGAGGTCTCTGGTGTGGGGCCAGCCAAGAGGGCCCAACCCTTGGAAGAGCAGCCTTCCTTATCCGAGTGTCCGGAAGCGGACGATTTTGCAGCTGGAGCCGGAGGTCGAGAGTAAGGAGCTCGAGGAAGGGGAGATTCCGGAGCCAGAAGACCAGGCTAGGATTCTCCAGGTCTTTCGGCAAGAAGAGTTGCCTGCTTTAATTGCAGAATCTCTACAAGCCCTCGGTTTGCCTGCTAGCCTGCCGGTGGAGGATGAGTCGCTGGAAGATCCTCTCATTCAAACAGTGCGGAATACGCAGGCAGTCCTTCCAATGCACCGGGTGGTCAAGTAGATGATCTAGGGCAAGTGGGACCTGCTGGAGGCAGGTCTTAGAGTGGTGAGGACCATGGCTCGTCTCTACCCTCTGTTGGATCAGGAGCGCAAAATGTTTCGTTCCCCCCGAGTGGATGTGGCGGTGTCTGCGGTTATGAAGAAGACAACCATCCCAGTTGAGGGGAGTGCAGCCCTGAAGGATGGGCAGGACAGGAAGTTGGATACGTTGTTGAAGCAGGCCTTTGATGTCAATGCGCTATCTCTGCAGGCTTCTATTTGTGGGGCTTGGGTGATGAGAGCCTGTCCTTCACTGGTCGCAGGTGCTGCAGCATGTGGGGGATTCAGTGCTGGAGCAGGCGGCGGTGGTAGCTAAGCTGGAATCAGGGGTGGCTTACCTCACTGATGTCCGCTGTGATCTCATTCGTGGGCTGACTAGGAGCATGGCGTTGGCGGTGGTGGCTTGTCGCTACCTTTGGCTGCGGAATTGGACAGCAGACAGCTCCTCCAAGTCTCCTCTTAGCAAACTCCCCTTTAAGGGGAAGCTTCTGTTTGGGGAGGACCTGGACAAGTTGGTCAGGGACTTGGGGTAATCCAAAAGGGGATGCCTGCCAGAGGATAAGCTGACTTTCCATGGCTGTGTAATAACATTAATTTTCCACGTCAGTTTCCAGAGGGTAAATAAACTGAATATGATACAAATGATCCCTCCACGTAATTAGAATTGTGTACTCGAATAATGATCAGTTTTTCAACATCTCAGAAAGCATATCATGTCTTTTACTGGCTGTATAAATAGCTGCAACCCTTAGTCATATGTATCAAAAAGCAACTATTAATAAAGGAATTATAGAATGCAAAGACATGTGGTATAGAAAAAGGGGTACATGAGTCTCAGACTTCTCATGGCACTGGCAAACAGACAAAGTCCAAGCCAAAGTGCCCGTTTGCATCAACGACCCATATATGTTGTACCCCTTGCAAGATTACACAGGTACACTAAAAAAAATTTTTTTTAAACTGCCTCTAATGTTTCGATTGATTTTTACGTTTTTTGGTGCGCTGAATCCAAATCTGGTAACCAATTTGCTCCATCACGTACAGATTTTTTGCTACATTGGGTTAGCAGTTTGAGGTGAATGTTTCAGATTGAGTGCGATCGAGATAAAAGTTTCTTGGATGAATTCTTTATACTAATTGTTTAGTAGTTATTCAAATAAGAATAAAGAAAATTGTAACAAGGCAGCACATAAGAATAGAGTAATGTCAAAAAACCACACTGTGATGGTAGCAAAATTGTCTGCACTTAAAACAGCCACATACATGTGCACAAACATTGAGCATATAAGAGTGAGGTTAGACACAAAGCAAAGCAAAGCAAAGAAATGTGCAAAAAATGTTGTACAGGTATGTATGTAAGAATAGAAAACGCAAACCGCACCATTGCAATACATGAAGACAAACACCCGATGGTGTGAAAATAAAATTCTAATAAATGAGATCCGACACTGTGGTAATAACTAGCAAATTTTTATTTCAAAGTTTAGTAAAAACACGATATTTGTCAACACAGTTTAGATTTTAAAGTCATTCTTGGGTCAATCAATCTCCTGGTGGGCCCGTTTCTTCTTCCCCCGAATGCTTCTCTTGGTGCGCTGCTTGGCGTATTTTTCATCTGGGGTTTCCCGCAGCAGCAACCAGCAGAAATCAGCCATCATAGTGGTGTTCCATCTTCCTTGGTACCTTCTCTCTGTGTCCTTGATGTCCTGGTGAAACCTTTCACCTTGTTCTTCACTGTACGCCCCCAAGTTTTTGGGAAAGTAGTTCACATGGGAGTGCAAGAAATGGACTTTCAGGCTCATGTTACAGCCTTGTTCTTTGAAGGCATTGAGCATCCTGGCAACAATATCCTTATAGTTCTCATCCCGCCTGTTCCCCAAGAATTTGAGAACAACATCCTTGAAGGAATCCCAGGCTTCTTTTTCCTTCTCAGACATCGTTTCAGCGAATGCTCCATCTGAAATGAGTTTCCTTATATCAGGGCCAACAAACACTCCTTCCTTTAGCTTTGCTTCAGAAAGTCGGGGGAAACTTTGAGCAAAGGTACCGAAAGCACTCACCATCTTTTGGAAGGGACTTGATGAATTGCTTAATGAGACCCAACTTAATGTGGAGAGGTGGTAATAGAATTTTATCACGAGGTACCAAGCTCTCATGAAGAACATTTTTCTCACCGGGTCTCAAATACTCCCGAATTGGCCAGTCTTTTTTCCCCCAGTGTAGGTCGCGGGCCCGGCTATCCCACAAGCAAAGGAAGCAGGGATATTTGGTGAAACCGGATTGCTGCCCTAATAGCATGGATAGAATTTTAAAGTCTCCACAAATCATCCACTTATGCTCATCATAACGAATCTTCTGAAGAATCAGGGCCAAATTCTCGTATTTTTCTTGGAGAATAACAGAGTGAGCAATAGGAACTGAAGCGAATGTGTTGCCATTATGAAGAAGAACACCTTTTATGCTGTCTTTTGACAAATCAATGAACAGCCGCCATTCAGCAGGATCATACTTGAGTTTAAACTTTTCCATCACTCCGTATATATCGTTGCAAAATACCAAATCTTCCTCTTTGCTGAAATACTTCAAAAATTGTGTCTCGCGGTTGCGGTACCAATAAAAAGTTGTTCCTGGTGACAATAGATTTTTCTGTTTAAGCCGAGAACCTAGCAGTTGGGCAGCATCTTTTGGGAGTCCTAAATCCCGGACTAAATCATTCAATTCAGCTTGAGAGAAAAGTTCAGGTTTCGGATCTGGTTCAGTTTCAAACTCGGAAGTACTGGACTCATCGGGAAAAGCCATCTGATGAGTCTCATCATGATCAGAACCATCCACACAAATATGATCCAAAGATTTTGGTGGTTCAGGCACAGGTACTTCGTTGCTATGAGACATAGGCCTAATTGCTGAGGGAAGGTTGGGGTAACTTATTACGTTCTTATTTTTTAAGTTGTATCCCTTCACAATGCAGGAGCAAAAATAGCAGTCACTGCTGTGGTCTCTTTGTTCACGCCACATCATAGGTATTCCGAAACGAAATGCTTGTTTTTTACCTTTCATCCATAAGCGTAGATCTTCCTCACATGTCTTGCACACTTTGTGAGGAGCCCACGGTTTGTCTTGATCGCCTAACTTCAAACCGAAATAGGCGAAATATACTTTTTTAATAAATGCAGAAATGTTCCTCTGCCGCTTTTTCACGGTATATTCCCCACAAATAAAACAAAAACTGTCCGGAGAGTTGAAGCAACCTCTGGCTCTGTGAGCCATCACAAATACACAGCACTGCAAACTACAACTGTAGTGAACCACTTCGGAATAAAGCTGTATTACGACTGAGCAAACAAAAGGTAATAATGAACTTGCAAGAAACTGAAATTTGACAGGAACGTTCATGTCGCAACCACCGTGTTTGAGCGAGCGAACGAGGCGAACAGGAAAGAACATGCGCCAGCTCGAGTACTGGATTTAGCCCCCCGCCTCCCAATTGTCCTGTTAATGTATAAAATGAATACAAAACACTCTAAAATATCATGAGGGAATGTTTCTAGTTAGTTAACCATTACAACCTCTATTTTGGGCCAAGAAAATAAACTGCAGTCGGCTAAAAAGAAATTATGTGAACATTCCTTATATGGGTAAGAAATCTAATTTTGCAAGAAAACGTGACATGATGGAACATTTTGGCTATTTTTCCTGGATTCAGCACCCCAAAATCTATAGGAATCAGTTGCAAAACTGGAGGCAGTTTTTTGGTAGTGTACCTGTGTTATTGTTAATGTTGATGTTGAATAAACTTGATGTTCAATAAACTTAACGATATTGAGTATTGAATACTGATGCTTATCTGAAACAAATGTAGAAATCCCCAACTCTTGGTGCCGTTCCTGCGTTTCACTGGTGAGTTTCTTCAGGGGGTTGTTTTACAATCAGTTAAGCATTATAAGTAACAAGTGATGCTTCAGTTTCTGGCATTTGTGAGCGTTCGACTTCCAATAGTCTTAGAAAACTCTTAATTCATCCATTACATTGCGCGGCGTTTTTGTGTGCTTGAGTACCAAGTAATGGATGAATTAAGAGTTTTCTAAGACTATTGGAAGTCGAACGCTCACAAATGCCAGAAACTGAAGCATCACTTGTTACTTATAATGCTTAACTGATTGTAAAACAACCCCCTGAAGAAACTCACCAGTGAAACGCAGGAATGGCACCGAGAGTTGGGGATTTCTACATTTGTTTCAGATAAGCATCAGTATTCAATACTCAATATCGTTAAGTTTATTGAACATCAAGTTTATTCAACATCAACATTAACAATAATCTTGCAAGGGGTACAACATACATGGGTCGTTGATGCAAACGGGCACTTTGGCTTGGACTTTGTCTGTTTGCCAGTGCCATGAGAAGTCTGAGACTCATGTACCCCTTTTTCTATACCACATGATTCCAAGGGGCAGGCAGAGGTTTCTCTGCTTCCTCTGCCTCAGGCTTTAAAAAGGCACAATGAAGAGAGGGGGGCCCAGGTAGTGGAGCAGCTCATGGGAGGTCGGCTACTGGAGTTTTGCCCTGCTTGGGCCCATATCACATTCGACCAATAGGTGCTGGAGATCATCCACGACACTTATGCCCTCAAATTCACCTGTCCAGTTGCCGAGTCCTTTGTCCGGTCCCTATGCAAGGCGCCAGGCAAGGCAGTGGCAGTAAGGGAGACCCTGGCTCGGCTGCTACAACTGGGGGCGGTGATCTCTATCCTCCGAGAGCAGTGAGGCTGCGGTCGGTACTCCATTTATTTCATGGTCCCCAAAAAGGATGGATCCTTTCGCCCAATTCTGGACCTCAAAAGGGTGAACCGTTGTCTTTGAGTTCCGCACTTTCGCATGGAAATGTTGAGGTCCGTGATCGTGGCGATGAGAAAGGGAGAGTCTTTAACGTCCCTCGATCTCACGGAAGCGTACCTCCACGTTCCCATCAGGCCATACCATCAGCAGTTTGCAGTGCCGATGAGGCACTTCCAGTTTCAGGCGTTACCGTTCAGACTGGTAATGGCGCCTTGCACATTCACCAAGGTCATGGTAGTGGTGGCAGCAATGCTCTGTAAAGAGGGGGTGTTGGTACACCCTTATCTTGATGACCAGTTGATTCAGGTGAAGTCCAGGGATGAGAGTGTGCGGGCTACGTCCCGTGTGGTACAGCTTCTGGAAAGTCTCGGTTGGGTGGTAAATATGGCCAAGAGCTGGTTGATTCCCACTCAGGACCTGGAATTTTGGGGGTACACTTCGACACTCGAGTGGGCGCAGTCTTCCTGCCAGAGCAGCGAGCTCAGGGCTGCGTCCCTTAGTGCGCAGTTTTCTGAGGCAGTCGGAGCTGATGGTCTGGCAGGTGTTAGGAACGATGGTAGCCACTCTAGAGGTAGTGCCCTGGGCGAGGGCGCACATGCGTCCTTTGCAGAGAGGCTATCGCTGGTCACCCCAGATGGACTCTCTGTCCCAGTGGCTTCCCTGCCCACGGGGGGTCAGGGAGGCGCTTCAGTGGTGGCTCTGTCCGGAAAATCTGGCGGCGGGCATGCCCCTCGAGCCGCAGCAGTGGGTCCTGGTGCTGACCGATGCCAGTCTGGCAGTTTGGGGGGCCCATTGTGGGGAACTCTTTGCTCAGGGGAACTGGAACGAGCAGGAGGCCGGGTGGTTGATCAACAGACTAGAAATGTGGACAGTTTCTCTGGCACTCGGCGCATTTGAGCTTGGCTTGCTTGAAAAGGCAGTCGGAGTCCTGTCGGACAATGCGACCATGGTGGCTTATCTCAACCATCAGGGGGGCACAGGCAGTGCGGCCCTTGAGGAGGAGGCGAAAAAGTTGTTCAACTGGGCAGAGCCTCGTCTCCAGGCGTTGTCAGTGGCGAATGTTGCGGGAGTCGACAATGGGATGGTGGACTATCTCAGCCAGGTCTGCGTTGACCCAGGAGAGTGGGAGCTTCACTCGGAGGTCTTCGGGCAGGTAGTGCACAGGTGGGGGATGCCCATTATGGATCCAATGGCGACATTCGAGTCCGCCAAGGCGAGCCGTTTCTTCAGCAGGAGATGGGAAAGGATGTCTGAGGGACTGGATGCTCTGTTTCAGCTATGGCCCATAGAGGGGCTTCTGTACGTCTTTCCACCTTGGGCTCTCATAGACCATGTGGTGCAGCGAATCGAGGCGCATTGTGGGCGGGTCATACTGATTCACTCCGGATTGGCCGCAGTGCCCGTGGTACACTGACTTGGTGCGTCTCAGTGGTTTACAATAAAACTAAGAAATAATAAAACACAAACAGTGAAATAAAATACAAATTAAAACAGAAAATTAAAAAATCAATAACATAATAAACTAAAATTAACTAAAAGCCTTCCTGAAATAAAAGACCTATACCTTTTTCCTAAAATCAAGATAATCTTGAAATACATGAAGTTCAGGGGGAAAATCATTCCAAATAACTGAACCAGTTCTGAAAATGCAAAGATTCAGGAATCGAATATAACTAGATGGAGGAGCTGGGTACCTTAATTGTCCAGTCCCCTGAAATCTTAGTGAGTGCAAAGGGGCAAGAACCTCTTAAGGGACATTCAAAGGAACATTTACACCCATTTTCAGGACTCTGAATATCAACATCACCGACCTGAACAAAATACAAAACTTAGAAGGCTGAAAATGAAGCATCTTCAAAGAAGGTGAAATACAATCCTGAAATTTAGCACCTGTTAATAGACGAACAATTGAGTTCTGCACCCTCTGAAGTGGTTTTAAATATGACTTAGGAAGACCAAACAAATCATACTACAGTAATCCATCGAAGACAAAACCATACACAGGAACAAGAATCCGAAAATCTTCTGAAGAAAGGATATATTTCATTCATTTAACAAGGCGCAACTTGAAAAAAGATTGCTTCACAACTTCTCTAACATGAGGGTGGAAGGATAACAGAGTCGAGCAGCATACCCAGATAATGCACTTGTTCTGAAAAAGCAATTTGATAAGGGCTGATGTAAACTACATCCGGTAACTGAAGATTACGATAATGATGAATTACCAAGAGCTCAATTTTAACGCTATTTAAATCAAGGCCATGGGCCTGTAACCAGTCCAATACCTCAAGTATACAATCAGAAAGAGTCCCCAAAACAGAATGAATATCTTTACAAAAGGAAGCAAAAGCATGATGTAATCTGCATACAGATGATACTCAACCCGCAAAGACCACAGCAAATCACAAAAAGGGCAGATGTAAATATTACATAACAATGCTGATAAGGAAGAACCCTGAGGATGCCCCTGCCTCACAAGGGACCGATTAGACGACCTACGCTCTACAAATACTTTCTGTACCAGAAACCTAAGAGTGAAACCGCCTCAGGACCGACTTATCTAGCCCACACATCTTCAATCTAGCAAGGAGAGCAGAATGAGGTACTGAATTAAAGGCAATTACGATATTTAAAAATACAACTACAATCCCATTACCCTTTCCTAATTGATTCAGCCAACTGTCAGTTACTGAAACCAGTAAGATTTTCAGTACTTTGTCCAGTTTGAAAACCAAATTGGAATATTGTTCAACATGCTGTTGTCATTGCACCATTAATACATGGTAACCATAGCAAATTAGAGATAGGCCGATAATTACTCAAAGTTGACGCATCCAAATTTGGCTTTTTTAAAAGAGGATGAACTTCTGATCTCTTAAATTCTAGTGGTAAAATCAAGCACAAAAGGCTCTATTAATCAGCTCCATTATTAAAGGAATGCAAACCCTTTACAAGCCCTAAATAAACAAGGTGGAACAATATCCGACAGTGAAGAAAGTACAGATATGCAATCCAAGATTTTCTTGGTTGGTGCCTTTGTTATCATTGCAAATTCTTCGCATTTACAATCTATGCGATTAATAGAAGCCTCGACTTGATTGGACAAACCCATCTTCAGCACCAGTATTTTTAAGGCTAGCTGTTTTCACCTGCAAATATAGGTCATTCTGTTGAGGGTCAATAGACTCTTCCCTCAGTAATTGTTGTTTATAGCTAGTAAGCTGATGCAGCACTTTAAATATCTCTCGCAGGCAAGGCAAAACTAAATTCAGGAGAGAGGCATAAAACTTTTGTTTTACTTTCAAAATAACCTGCCAATTACCTTGAATCTACTGAATATAATTATTCTTATTCTCTAGCGATCTAAACCTGCACAATTTTCTCATCCTCCTCAATACAATTTTAGCCTGTCTCACTTCCCTAGAAAACCATGGAGCATGGTAAAACTTAGGTACACTTTCAGTCTGCAGAAATCCTAAATCTTCCAAACCTTGCTCAAGTTTTTGAGGGAGTAGTGGAACTTGAAAAAGCACATCTTCAGAAAAAAAGTCCTTTGTGGCTTGTATGCAATTAGAGGAAAATTGAGAAGGATCAACATCAGCATGCCACTTTTTTGCACAACAGAAGAAAAAGAGGAACAAAAAATTCTGCTAGGTTTTATAAAAAAAAAGCCAGAACATAATGATCTGACCAAGGAACTGGCTGTACCTTCAGATTTAATGGGCAAGACAAATGTAGTCTGTCAAGAATAAAACTTAAATCAAGGGAATGATCCTTCACATGTGCTGGAACATCAACACATTGCACCTGATCCATAGCAGACATCCTATCCAACAAATCAATCTGCTGTTTGGACAAACACTATCAATAAATAAGTATATTAAAATCTGCTAAAATCAACTAATTAGTAGGGATTATGCGGTAAAAGGAGAGGAAAGAACCAGGAATATTCCACAGGAGGAATTGGATGGAGAGGATCCAGGAAGTGGCCATGGGTGGAGTTTAGGAGGGAAAGGACCCAGGAAGAGGCCATGGGAGCATAGGAGTATGAGAGAAGGAAGGAGCTATAAGATCAGGATTGGGGAAAGGGCCAGGAAAGGACCATGAGGGGGAGAATAGGAAAAAAGGCTATGGTGGGGGTTAGAAAGTGAGGGACATAACTTGGGACAGAACCCTTTGTGGGTGGGGCTTAAGAGGAAGAGAAGCTAAAAGGAGGCCATGGGTGATGTGTAGGAGGAGGAAGAGGATCCAGGAAGGTGACTAGGAGAGACCGGGTTGGCCCAAGGGTATCTTGATGCTCTAGGCGAACCATCAACCATGTGCTCCTGCCCTGCCATATCCCAATCATAGTTCAGCATCTTCCTTTCACTTCCAAACCTTCTCCAGGTGTTCAGCATATCCCCCATCTTCCTTTCCCCATCCCACTAGTGCTGCTGCCTCCACCCCCAGCCTACATTCATGGAAGACCAAACAAAATTGGGCTTCAAGGGGTGTGGCAGCATAGCTTCTTGAAGACTTCAATGGTGAAGAACTTTAAAACCACTGTCAGCTGCAGGCCTTTAAGTAATCTGTGTACATACATGCTCAAGGCCTGCTGCATTTTGACCACTCCATCATGGGTATTACAACTATTAGATAAACTGAAGAGTAGCAAATCACCTGGGCCGGATGGTATATATCCAAGGGTGTTGAAAGAACTGAAATATGAGATTGCAGACCTGCTATTAGTAATCTGTGAATTTTCATTAAAATCATCTGTAATACTTGAAGATTGGAGGATCATCAATGTAACGCCAATTTTTAAAAAGGGTTCCAGGGGTGATCTGGGAAACTACAGACTGGTGAGCCTTATGTCAGTACCGGGAAAAATGGTAGAAATCATCATAAAGAATAAAATTACTCAGCATGTAGATAGTCATGGCCTAAATAGGAGACAGCCAACATGGTTTTAGACAAGGAAGATCTTGTCTTACTAATCTATTATGTTTTTTTTAAAGTGTGAATAAACAGGTGGACAAAGGTGAGTCGGTTGATATAGTGTATCTGGACTTTCAGAAAGCCTTTGACAAGGTCCCTTATCAGAGACTTTTGGCAAAACTAAAGAGTCATGGGATAGGAGGCAGTGTACTACTGTGGATCAAGAACTGGTTAAAAGATAGAAAGCAGAGGGTTGGGCTAAATGGCCAATTTTCCCAATGGAGAAAAGTGAATAGTGGTGTACCCCAGGGATCTGTGCTGGGTCCGCTGCTTTTTGACATATTTATAAATGACCTGGAAAGTGGAATAACGAGTGAGGTTATCAAATTTGCAGATGACACAAAACTATTTAAAGTTGTTAAAACCCAAGAGGATTGTGGAAAATTGCAAGATGATCTTGATAAATTGGAAGACTGGGCATCAAAATGGCAGGTGAAATTTAATGTGGACAAGTGCAAAGTTATGCACCTAGGGAAGAACAATCCAAACTATTGTTACACGATGCAAGGTTCCACATTAGGAACCACCACCCAGGAAAAAGATTTAGGCGTCATTGTGGATAGTATGTTAAAACCCTCGGCCCAGTGTGCAGCGGCGGCCAAGAGAGCAAATAGAATGCTAGGTATGATAAGGAAAGGAATGGAAAATAAAACAAAAGATATTATAATGCCTCTATATCGTTCCATGGTGAGACTGCACCTTGAATATTGTGTGCAATTCTGGTCGCCGTATCTTAAAAAGGATATAGCGTTATTAGAAAAGGTTCAGAGAAGAGCCACCAAAATGGTAAAGGGGATGGAAGGATACTCCTATGAAGAAAGGCTAAGAAGGTTAGGGCTCTTTAACCTGGAAAAGAGACGGCTGAGGGGAGATATGATAGAAGTCTATAAATTAATGAACAGAGTGGAACCGGTAAACGTAGATCGATTGTTTACGTTATCAGAATATAGAAAGGCTCTAGGGGACATGCAGTGAAGCTACAGGGTAAACTATTTAAAACTAATAAAAGAAAATATTTCTTCACTCAACGTGTAATCAAACTCTGGAATTTGTTACCGGAGGATGTAGTAAAAGGCTGTTAGTGTAGCTGGGTTTAAAAAAGGTTTGGACAAGTTCCTGGAGGAAAGGTCCATAAACCATTATTAAGAAGGGACCCAGGATATCAATGCTTGACCCAGTACAAGCATTGCGGAACCTGTGTCTTTTGGGGAAACTGCTAGGTACGTATGACCTAGATTGGCCACTGTTGGAAACAGGATATTGGGCTTGATGGACCTTGGTCTGACCCAGTATGGCATATCTTATGTTCTTATGGGTATGGCATGTGGCAACCCTCAAGCAGGTATGCAGTAGTGCACAGATTCTCAAAGGCTCATTACTAACAGTGGTTTTAAAGTGCTTCACTGCAGCAGTTTGAGACACTGCATTACCATCTCCCGAAGCCTGCTGCCCTAGGCAGATGCTTAGTCTACCTAGTGGTAGGAGTAGCCCTGAGGAAGGAGAGGACTCAGGAAAAGGCCATGGGTAGAAGATAGCAAAGGAGCTGAGAGAGTCATTTGGAGCTTGATAAATCAGAAGAAGACTAGGCAAGTCAGGGTCACACAAAGTTTGGGGTGGGGGTAAGAGGATGATGAGTTGAAAAGGGGCTATAAGGGAAAGGAAAAAGAGAAGGATCCAGGATAAAGAGCAGTAGCAGCTGGTGAGGGCCCAAGAAATGGGGGTGGGCGATGGCGGCTAAAGAATTAGAGATTGGATTGGGAGGCTTTGGACAGAAAGTGTAGCAGCAAAGCGCAGACAAACCAATGATACCAGGAGTCTGTTCAGAAGTCCAAATCATTTATTTGTGCACAAGTCTCGAACCAGTCAATTTCAAAATGGCTGAGCAAAGTTTTCAAGCATTACAACAACTTTTATAGACTTTTGTTCCATTCTAGGTATAGAAAAACATTTCATTGGTCCCGGTAACCTCCCGTACCTCTTCCATTGGTCCCGGTACTGATAAGTTTATCCAATTATGTCCCTTCTGTGGGCATGACACCTGCATGCCCCCCTTCTAGTCCTAATTACAATGGCCAGTTCATCAACTTGTTACTTTCACACTCTCAAGGCCATAGAACCAATTTGTGCGTGTAGAAGAGCAAGGTTCTGTAACTCATCTGTCAGCACTCCTCATTATTTCTTTGCAGATGTACTTTTTCTTATCAGTAACTTTTAAATATGTCTTTTCTGTATTTTTCCATTTCTCAGTTCTACAGTTCTGCCTACCTAAGCTAATTCAATACTTCTACTGAGTTCTATCTTACAATAGCAGCATGTTGGGGGATGTGCAATCCTATATGCCTCTCCACAGGCCTCATTTACAGGTCAAACTAGCCATGCTGGCCTGCTTATGTCAGACACCGTGGGTCACAGGCCTGCACCTGCCGCAAAAGAACTTGGGAAGGAGCAATGAGGAGAAGGAGGACACCGGCCCTGGTGATGTCATCATTTACCACTCACACGAGATGCTCGAGTGGTCGTGGAGGAGAGAGACAGAGGTGAAAGGAAGGCAGCAGTCTGTGGATTAATTGAATGTAAGTCATACACACTGTTAGTCTAACCCAGTTTTATTGACTTTCTAAACTCCGTTCTTTATTATTTATTTATTCTAGCACGTTTACGCTGCATGTGCAATTATTTGTGCTATTATTTCAAAAATATTTGGACTTGAAACTTGTACACAAGAATGAGAAAGTACCTGTCACTTTGCCAGGCCTTGGGTGTGGCTCTGCCATTTCTTAAACAATAAGTCATTTTCTACACATTGTCCCCAACAACAATCTGTCTCCATGGTGATTTTCTTCCAGGTCACTGACCTCAAACCATTTTGAACTTGCTTGCGTGGAAAGTGGAGACTACCACTGGCCCAACCTGGTACCTTTACTATTTTTAGAGAATATTCTCACTAGTCTGTCTTTCCTTTAACCTGTGCACCTCCAAGATAGAACAGTTTAAAATCTGGCTCTGGGAATGACCTCCTTATTGATTTCTAGCACCCATGTAGGAGAGAGGCTGAGGAGAGAGAAAGGGGTGAGGGAAAGAGAGAGAAAAGGAAGAGAGAGAAGCAGAAAGAGATAAAGAAGGGGGAGTCTTCAGTGTCCATTCATGAGCCTGCTCTTGGCTGATTTCTGAAGCTAAGTAGGGTTGAGCTTGGCTAGTACTTGGATAGGTGACCACCTTGGAATACCAGGGGTTGCAAACTCACCATATGGAAGAAAAGTCTGGCAATCTACTGCCAGTTTCACCTTACCAAGAAAGCCCAGGGGCTGGATCACCGCTGGAGTCAGCATTGACTTGAAGACACACATTACATGTGGACAGGATGGCAGAGGTCAAGCAACTAGAAGAGTAGTGCAGATGCCAGAAACCTCAGCACACCCCATCGTGGAGCTTGAAGTACTTTGTATGTGCAGGACAGCACACTCTTTTCGTAAAGGGAAACACCTGGAACTTCCCTTTGAAAGTGTGAATGATAAATATCTTTGCATCTGTTTACTTTGTACCTGCAGAAAAATAAAACCGCCACACATTCTTCACTCCTCTGACCTAATGTCACTCCCTTTTTTTGTCCCATCTAAAATCTTTGGGCCCGATATTTAAAGAGATTAACACGGTTAGCAGACCCACTAACCGTGTTAATCCCCCTGTCTGAGATATTTAGCAGCACTAACATGGTTAGTGCCGCCCCTGCTGCATACCCCGATGCTAACTGGTTAGCATCGGGGCGTTTCGGGGTTGGCACCCAGGGATAACCAGGCAGCGGCAATATTGAGCTGCTGCTTGGTTATGCCTCGGTGGTGAAGGTCAGGGGCGGCAAAGGCCGAAGGTAACCAAGCAGTGGCTGACTTTCACTGCTGCCTGTTTAGCTTCCTGCCTATCCGGCTGACCTGGATATGGTCCTGACAGTGGCTAGCTGTTGTAATTGTGCTAGCTGCCGCCACTGAATATTGGGCCCTTTGATTATAGCCATTCATGGGACATTTTCTATAGGATTTCCGCGTTTAAAGTATGTTTTACACATGAAAAAGGTTTTTATAAATTGCATGGCCATATATGTAGGTATATGATCCTGTATGCTTTTACACAGACCATGCATAGGGGTTCCCAGGGGACTAGTTTGAGCACAGCAGCAGCAGAGTTGCAGTGTATGCATGCATCTTAGAGATTACCTGAACAGATCTAAATTTATGTATGAGAATTTGTATGCTGTTGAGTCTGGTTCAGGATCCATATTTTATAAAGATATATAGGCATCTATGTTGCCTTTAAACAAGAAAACAAATATCAATCTTCCCATTTGGACTGGTCAAACTGAAATATTCACACTATATTACTAGATCCAACACAGTTCATCTAATTCTAAAATGAATGCGCCTTCATAGAAACATATATTTCTCTTTAATATTCTTCTATAACATATATAAACACGGTTCAGTTGTTCTTTATTCTCTACCGATCACTCTGCTACCCACATATGACACCTTCACCATTAGTGCTTCATTTCTGATGCTTTCCAATCCAACAGAAGTTGGGAAGAAGTATAAAAAAGGGGTCAAGATTGACTTTGTCCATCTGTCTGTCTGGGGGATAAAATATCTCCAAAAAAATTAACAGTTTGAAAATTGGCCAATGTAGACAATGGTTCCAGATAAATAAGTCCTCCTCCCCTCCCCCCCCAAAAAAACCGTCCCAATGCATTTCTGTGGGAGAAGGAGTTCCAGCTTCTGCAGCATAGAAATTTACATACAGGAGGTGATAGTGGCTTTGTCTAAGTCTCTAGTGAGACCTCCTTTGGAGTACTGTGTACAATTCCGGAGACCGAACCTTCAAAAGGATATAAACAGGGTGGAGATGGTCCAGAGAGCGGGTTGGAGGAATTTCCCAGGAAACGTAGCCATTAGGTAATTGCTCCTTTCAAACTCCCTTTCCCTGTTCTCTTCTTTCCCAACTCCCACAACTGCCCCAATATCCTGCACACTGCTCTCACTACCAAAAAATACTCCTTTGCAACTGCTATACCAAACCATCAAATGCCACATCCCGAAAAGAATACCCCCGCACAACTGCCTCGTCACCCTGCAAGCTGTCCCATTCCCAAAAAAAGCACCTCCCATAACTGCCTCACCAGTCTGCAAACTGCCCCATCCCTAAAACCTAGCCTGTAACTGCCCCACCTCTGCAGTACCTCATGCAACTGCCCCACCATGCTGCATACTGCCCCACTCCCAAACATTCCCTACCGCAACCGCCCCACCACCCCAAAATCATCTCCCTGCATCTGTCTCCACCCAGAAATGGCCCACCACCCCAGGCTACTCCCTCACAGACACAATACATGCACAACACCTACAGAACACACAACAGAGATACACATACACATGAAGACCACACAGACAGAGACAGAGGGCTTGCAAATAATTCCCTAGCTAGGATATAATGCATTGGTTGCTATGCGTATGTTGCAACCTTGACATCTGAATTCTAATCTCCATGTACTATCTAAAATGCATCTTCACATATTTTATATATTATGTTAAATGATGTATTATGTATTTGTAATATGCTTCTTTAATTAATGATGGATTATATAATTGGGTCCTCACTTACTAACGTGAGCTGGTTTTGCCCCTAATGCAGGCTAACTGCAAAAGTACTACTACTACTATTATTACTACTTATCATTTCTATAGCCCTATTAGGCATACGCTGCACTGTACATATATATGCAAGAGAAAGTCCCTAACTCACGCAGCTTACAGTCTATTCGAGATAGAACTAGCCAGGGGGCTAAGGTATTCCATTTATAGCAAAACGATTACAACTCGCATGGGTATTAAACAGGATCCAAAAGCAGCATCAAAAAGTTGGGGTTTTAGCCTGGATTTGAATAGAAGCAGAGAAAGAGCCTGGCATACTGACTCAGGAAGTCTATTCCAGGTGAAAGGCACAGCAAGGTGGAAAGAAGAGAGACTAGAGTTGGTGGTGGAGGAGAAGGGCACAGATAGGAGTGAGTGACTTGATGAACAGAGTTCCCAAGGAGAGGTAATGAAGAGCTTCAGAATGAATGCACTTGTAGGCCAGTAAGAGAACTATGTGTGGAAATGGACAGGGGGCCAATGAAATCATTTAAGAAGAGGGGTTATGTAAGTGTAGCTCCACTGGTGGACAATTAACTGGGCAGCTGAGTTTTGAACAGATTGAAGGGGAGCGAGATGGTTCAGTCAGAGACCAGGAAGGGGCAAGTTGCAGAAGTTGAAGTGGGAGGTGATGACAGCGTGGATAAAGCTTTTGGTAATGTGTTCAGAAAGAGAAGGTCATATTTTGCAAATGTTCTAGAGATAAAATGGCAGGTTTTAGCTGTTTGTTGGATATGTGCAGAGGAAGAGAGAGATGAGTCAAAAGAGTGCAAGGTTATCAGCTGAATAGACAGAGAGGACTGCAGAGGAAGGGGGAAAGTGGGTTTAGGTGAAAGATAATCAGCTCTGTCTTGGCTATGTTCCGTTTCGGGTGGTGGTGGAAGATCCAGGCAGCAATGTCAGACAAGCAGGCTGAGATTTGGGACTAGACTCCAGGAGAACGTTCTGGGAGCAGGGCTGGTGCAAGGATATGAGGCACTTCCACTTCTGTTCCCATTCGGACAGGAAGTCTGCATTGGAGGGGCAGAAGCACCAGCAGGAGAAACGGCACACATTTGGAGGCATTTGATAAGTGCTGCAGGTCCCAGAGAGGGGCGGTGGTGGCAGACTGGGCCTCCCTCCAAACATTGGTGCACTAGGCGCTTGGCACTCCTAATAATAGCGCCGGCCCTGTCTAGGAGTTATCAGCATAAAGATGGTACTAAAAACTATGGAAGGATACCAGGGCATCAAAGGAAGGAGTATAAAGGAATGAAGAGGTCACAAGAGAGAGACCTGAGGGACACCAGGGAGAATCCACCACAGCATAGACTAAGGGGCATATTTGCTAAAGGTTAACACGTGTTAAGTACTGTTAATGTGCATTAAGTGCTTCCACTGCCCATTCCTTTCTATGGGCCATTGCAGTACTTAACACGCATTAACCGGAATTTTATACTACTTATGTCAGCAAAAGTCGATTCGCGATGGTTTACAGTAATTCAGTACAAAAGTTTAACATATGCAATAACATGTCTAAGAACAGAATACATAGAAATAAAATCTTATCCTACTGTACAGAAGAATACATGTAAAAACCACCCCGATCTGTATTAAAACTCTAGCTTCTCTTGCAGCCTTTTTTAAAAAAAAAACAAACTAGTTTTAAGCTTTTTTTGGATAGATAATAATTATTTTCACTTCTGAGCTCTTCAGGAAGAGTATTCCAAATCAATATTACATCTCTCCTCAAGGAATTCTTCCTAATATTCACCGATTTCAAATCCCTCACTGAAGCAATACTAGACAATCTCATTTTGCGATCTCAGTGACCTATATGATTGATATCTTCAAAGAAATGTACTGAGGTAAGATGGACCAATATTATATATTGCCTTATAAATCATTGTGGGAACCTTAAATTGGATTCTGAATTTTACAGGCAACCAATGTAAATCTATAAGCAAAGCTGTTGCTTGTAGCAGAAAACCAATGCAGAACACAGCCCCAAAAACTAAGCAAAAACAACATATCAAGGAGATGGTGGTGATGAACAGTGTGAAAAGCAGCAGATAGGTCAGGACCGAGTAAACGCCCTTGGATTTAACCAGGAACAGGACACTGGAGATCTTGTCAAAAAATGGCAGTTATGCGATCAGCATTGTTCTAAATATTGAGACCGTGGAGCCCAATTCCAAAACATACACATCCGGCCCATGGGCACATCCAAAGCAAAAACGGGCCCGATTTAAACATGATTCCGCTACCACGGGGACAGATGCACCGGTGGTTTCGGAATCGGGGACATAGAGTTTTTTGGTGTGGCACGAACAAAGCACTGTAGAGTATGAGACATATATGTCATGACATACCTTGCATCACAACATACATGGCAGTAGAAGACATCCTTAATTATGCATTGGTCATCTCTGAAAACAATCTGTTTAATGCTAAGTATGGACCAGAATAAATTAGAAGAGGTTCTCCATAGCAAAATGTCAAAACATATCCCTGTCAATAAAAAGGGATCCTCAGAATGGGAGCATTCAGCGGTGCAAACAGCACTAATACATGCCCAAAGGCACCATCATCGCTCTCTACAAATGTGCGTTATTTTTAGAGACAATGATGGTGCTTCTGGGCATGTCTTAGTGCTGTTTGCACTGTTGAGTGCTTTCATTCTGAGAGTCCCTTATTAGTGGCAGGGATATAATTTGACATTTCACTACAGAGAACCTGTTCTGATTTATTCTGCCTGAACACTCTGGCACCTAGTGATGCTGCGGTCATCCCTACAGTCTAGGTACTGGCCAGGTATTCATGTCCCCCCAGATTTGCAGATGAGCACACCAGATCCTCCTGTGCAACACTCAAACCACACACATACAACCACACACTCTCACTTGCAGTCACAGATAACATACCTCTGCCAAAACCATGCCCTGCACCTATAAACAACTGCTGTGAAGATATAATGGCGTGGCGTCTCAGGACACCACATCTGATCTGCATTTCTTAGCCAGGCACAATTGTGCTCCATACTACCTCTCATACCATCCCTACATCTACTTTCCCATTTTTCCGAACCCTGGAATTGTTAGGGAAGCTGAGAATAGCCTCTTTGGCACAAGCAGCAAATGTCAGCATAGCCAAAATAAACACTATTGCAGTGCTTTATATTTCTGCAGGGGTATTTTTTTATGGTTCCTTAACCTTACAAGCGTCCCTCACCTGTGCATTCTGTTCTTTACAACTGCATCTTGTGCCCTCCCAGGCAGCAGACACACCAGTTCAATACAGACGTGTCACAGTCATTCATCGATATGGGATGTGTTGAAGAACGGAGCAAAGATTTTTCTAAGTGCTGGCCTTATTGCACTCTGCCGCTGGTATAATGTATCCTATTATTACTTGATTTCACTGAACTACTTCTTCCTCTTCTAGGTTTGCTAGACCTACACTCACATACTGGTTTACTGATGGTTCATTTACGTATTACTGGCAAATACTCGCTATCAGTACAAGGTGCTATTGCTTTTTGACTTGGCAGCAGCACCAACATTTTTCACCAGGTCATTAGTGGCAGATCTTTGTTTCTGTCCTTGTAGTTTGGATCGATTAGGTACGGCTGTCATGTTGGTTTTTCTTGATATTTCATCCACATTTGATTCTGTCAGTCCTGTTCTATGACTGCAGCAGCTACAGTTCGAGAGTGTTGCAGGTCAAGTACTGCATTGGTTCTCCTCGAATCTGTCTGATTGTTTTTTTCCATTACGGATTGGGGCTGATATGTCTGCTTGGTCTCCCCTATCTCGGGGTGTTCCACAGGGTTCTGCCCCGCTGGCTGCAGCTGTTTAATATTTATGTTTCTTCTGTACATTTTTTAGGGCTTTTGATGTTTCATATCACGTCTGTGCTGATGATTTTTTGCTCTATATGCCATTTGATATTTAGGCTGGCTTTGCCTCTTTGCCCCGTTTGGACAGTATCATTCTGAGCAACGAATAGCAGGGATGGATGTCCCATTGAGACATCCATCCTTGCTATTCGTTCCCTTTCCCAGCCCCGTCCTCCTTCCCCACATGTTGTAAAGGAAATTAGATGGGGGAGGGAAAGGGGAGGATCGGGGCGGCGTTGGTGCGGGCAGTGGGCGATCGCTGGCCCCGGATGTACAGGGCCGATTCTAATGTCAGCCCTGTACGTCCAGGTCCAGCAACTTGAATGGGGAAGTTATTCCACCTCTGAGGTGGAATAACTACCCTGATGTAGCAGGATCGGCGACTCAGGGCTGGGAAGGGGCGGCAGAGGGCATTCCCTGCAGTCCGACCTTGGCCCTGGGAGGCCAAATCGGGAGTTAGGCTGAGGGGAAAGCAATTTGGAGGCCTGCGGCTGGGGATTGAGGCTTTTAAATGGAGCTGCGGTGACATGGCAACCAGATGCCACAGCACCGCGGCTCCATTTAAAAGCCCTGACTGAGTTAGTTGGGCAAGGCCTGTACATGCAGGACGGGTTGAATCGTGGTCCTGGCCTGCACGTGCAGGCCTGTTCGTGATTCTTATCCCACGGGGCTAGACGTGCCCCGCGGGATCAGAATCACTACTCCCTCTGTGTGTCCGATTCCGACTGGATGCACAGAGGGCCTGTACGTCCCTGATGGAATCAGGCCCTATGTGTGTCATTGTACTCTGGCTCTCGCAGCATGGGTTACAGATCAATTCTAGAAAGGTGGAAGTGGTGTTTGTGTTTCGTGATAAAGCCCTTGTTGCTTCTTCGGAGGTGCTTTTGAATGGTGTTGTTCGTAGTGAAGTCATGTATTTGGGTGTGACCTTAGATTCTCATATGAATATGTGGGCCCATGTCTCTAAACTTCTGCATTGCTCTTTTTTAAAATTCGGCTGCTGCAATGTCTTTGGCCATTGCTTTCTTTTTCTGACTTTTGTTCTGTTTTTCAGGTAGTGTTGTCACCAACCTTTGATTATGCGAACGTTGTTTTGGTTGATCTTCTGTACTTGACGCTGTCTGTTTTGCAGAAGGCACAGAGCACCACAGCCTGGGTTATTTTGGGTAAGTTACGGTTCAACCACATCACTCCTTGTTTGTGTTTTGTGTTGGCTGCAAATTCAGCAAAGGACTTTCTTTAAGGTTTTGTGTTATGTGTTAAAAATTAAGTTGGGATTGTCAGCTTCTTGTCTTGGAAAATTATTCTGATGGCATTCTTCTTTGCATCCAGTTCACTTGGGTCTTCGTGGCTCGCTCCTTTTGCCTCCATTGTTTATTTATTTATTTTACTGGTTTTAATATACCATTCTTCTACTAGTCAAAACAGTTTACATTGAACAATGGGACATGCAGGTTACATCAAACTTATTAAACGTAGAACAGAGGGAAATTGAGGGAGCATGCAGGATCATTATAACATTAGAACTTATTATACAATGAACAAGGTGTTGATGAAGAACTTGCTGTACTTAGTGTAGGGCAAGAGGTCAGATGGCTGATTGGGGGGGAGAAGGGTGATGATCTGTGAGTGTCAGGTGTTACTACTGGGAATCATTTGGAGGGGATGTGCCGTAGTGCTCTTCAAAGAGGTATATCTTGAGGTGCCTTTTGAAGACTTTGTGTAATTGGATGCTCCATAGTGTAGGAGGCACAATGTTCCAGAGGGTAGGAGCATAAAGTTCAAAGGATCTCATCTGGGCTCATTGTGTGCTCTTACGTACTTGAGGTGGCAGATGAAGAAGGTTGAGCGTGCTTTGTCTGCATGGTCTGTTGGAGTTTGGGTATCTGATGAGCATTTGGAGGTGCTCGGATGTGGTGTTGATAAGTGTTTTATGGATAATAGTGAGAACTTTGTGTTTGATTCTTGATGCTATGGGAAGCCCATGGAGGGATTTCAATATGTGAGTGATGTGGGTGTGTCTGGAGGCTCCAGCAATGGTGTGTGCTGCTGTGTTTTGGGCTAGCTGTAGTGGGGCAGTGGTAGTTTTGGGAAGTACTTGAAGGATGGAGTTGCAGTAATTGAGTAGGGGTGTAATAGAAGCTTGGCAAACTGCACGGAAGCTCTCAGGGAAGAGAAGGGGGCGTAGGTTGCAGAGGGTTCTGAGCTTTAAGTAGATATTCTCAGTGGTGTTCTTTATATGTGGTTGGAAGTTCAATTGGTGATCCAGAATGACACCGAGGTATTTAACTTATGACTTGACCTGTAGTTCAGTGTCTTTAATTTTGATAGAAGGGGTGGTGTGAAATTGGGGTCCTTGATCACATTGAGGATCTCAGTCTTGCTTAAGTTAACTGCAAGGTTGTGGAATTGCAGCCAACACAATTTTTTTGAAGAAGGCAGTTAGGTTAGAGTAGTCAGGAGCAGTGGTGGAGTAAATATCATTATATCATCTGCGTATAGGTGGTAGCCAACATTGAAATTCCGGATTGTGTAGCAGAGAGGCCTGATGTAGACGTTAAATGGTAAAGAGGAGAGCGCAGATCCCTGGGGAGCTCCTTGGGATAGAGAGTAAGGTGCTGAGGTGCGGGTTCCAATTCTTATCTGCTGAGTCTGTTGGGAGAGGTAGGAGTGGATCCATTCACACAAAATCACAATCCCACACAACCCTCTCTCACTTTACACACTCCATTAAAATGCATTTTAGTTAATGTAAGATCCATAAGGAACAAAATTCCAGTCATACTTGACTTAGAGATGAAACCCCCCAGCTACTTTGCATCACAGAAACCTGGGTCTCAGACACAGATGCTGTAATTCTAAGCCAGCTAGAATTAAAAGGTTACCACCAATTCAGTTATCCAGGGGACAATAAAAGAGGGGGTGGGGTACTTATACTAAGCAAACAAGAACTGAATCTTACACCTAGCGTATCGAACAACATAGATGGCATAGACATAATAATGCTAGAAAACAAACACATGTCCATCTGCCTAGTTTATAGACCACCCACCACCAATCATAATAACCTAACTTATATCCTTGAGTCTACATGCACTACATCACTAAGAAAACCACACATCCTCCTCGAGGACTTTAATTTACCATCCCTCCACAATATACAGTCCACCTTATTCCTTGAATGGCATGGGGTTTCAGCAAACAGTCACCACACCCACACACTCTAAAGGTAACAGCCTAGACCTGGTTTTCCTACCAAAAATGATCACCAACTACCCTACATTCACTCCCCCTAAAACAAAACAAATCCCCTGGTCATACTATGCCATAATAGAATTTATCATCCCCATGATACCAAATAATCCTCCCCAAACAAAGGAAATAACCCATCCAATTTAACAAAGCCACTTTCCTTAATTAATGTACTATCACAGCTAAATAACTTACCAACAGACATAAACGCAGCCATAAACACCTGGAACACCACAATTTCAAATGCAGCAATATATATAAAAACCCAGGAAAATCCAAAGCATAGGCATTCAGAAATATGGTGCACCAAAGAACTTAAAACTCTAAAGAAAGAACTAAGAAAGAGAGAACACAAATGGAGAGCAGCACAAACCTTGGTCAATAGATTTTCCTAAATGACTACACTACAAAAATACAGAGAAGCAATTCTAGATACAAAGAAAGCATACCACACCAAAATTCTTAACACATCATTCAGTCACCCAAGGGATTCCTTTTCAACTTGTCTGCAAAGTGGTTAGCGAGGATTTGTGGTTTTGATTTGGATTTGAAAAGGAATCCATTGCCTGACTCTACAGCCCTACTAGAACATCCCACAAATCCCAACACCTGGAGTTCCTTCCACACAATTGATCAAAGACAACTGCTAAACATCATTAACATAATCAATACTACCACATCCCCTCTTGACCCATGCCCAGTAGGCTGGATCAAGGCAACCAAAACTGAATTAGCTCCTATTGTACTACCCATAGTAAACCAATCCCTTTCGCATGGTTTAATGTCACTCGAACTCAAACAATCTATGATTTGCCCAATCCTTAAAAATAGGGCACTCAGCAGAACCAACCCTAGCTCTTACAGACCTATAGCGAGCATCCCACTTATATCCAAAATAATTGAGAAGGTCGTGCAAATGCAATTACAAGATCATATTGATCACAGCGCTCCCCTATATGAACACCAATACAGCTGTTCACCTCACCATGGAGTTGAAACACTACTTTTAACACTCCTAGACACACTGATTCGTGGATTAGACAATACAAGAAACGCATTTATCCTAGTATTTCTGGACATTGCTTCAGCATTTGATAATGTCAACCATAACATCATGATCAAAAGATTGGAAGAAATTGGAATCGCAGGCACAACACGTCAGTGGTTCACATCTTACCTTGAGGACTGCACACAACAAGTACAAGATGGCACAGAACCTCATTAAGATTCAAACAAGAACAGGGAATTCCTCAAAGTTCAGCATTGTCGGCTTTATTATTTAATCTATACATCCAACCGGTATATAACATATTCAAAAATTAAAAGTAGGATATCATATTTACACTAATGATATCATGCTTTATATTCCTATTGACATCAATAACCTTAACCAACATCCACTCACCTCCTGCATTCAACATGCCCAAGGCTGGCTAAACTTAGTGAATCTACGGATAAACTTTAATAAAACAGAAGTCCTCTATACAACTAGGAACCCAACATTCACCCCACCTCCGAATTTCTCAACACACAAAACTGACATCCCAATCAGAAAAGAAGTAAAATATCTAGGAGTCACTTTAGACCAAAACCTTAACATGGAATCCCACATAAAACTAATCACAAGAAACATATTTTTCAAACTAAAAGCACTACAACGTCTGAGACCATTACTTGACCCCTATGACTTCAGATCAGTTGTTCAAGCTCTTGTCACACCACACTTCGACTTCTGCTATAGCATACTTCATGGATTACCAAAGAAAACTATTAACCAACTCCAAACAGCCCAAAATGTTGCAGCCAGGATAATTTATAAAGCACACCCACATGACCATATTACACCCATCATGCACATGCTCCACTGGCTTCCAGTAGCTAGCTGAATAAAATTCAAAATTCTGATGACCACATTTCAACTACTTAACAGTATAACTCCCTCATTCCTCTTAACACTAGTACATTCAGCCACAGATACCAGAAACAAAAGAGGATGTCACTTGAACACAATCAAAGTACCAGCAGAATACAAAAAAACTAAACAAGCCACGAGTAACAGAGCATTTTCATTCATCACCCCTACCCTATGGAACTCCCTCCCAGACACACTGAGAGCCATTAAGGACCTCCAATCATTTAGAAAACAAATTAAGACACATCTGTTTGTAGAATACTATGGTATTGACATTATAACCCCCCAATCCATGCAGAAAACCTTATTTCAACACTCCATCCCCCATCACTACCATGTAGAATACTATGGTAATGACATTAATACCCCAATCCACACAGAAAACCTTAGCTCATAAATAAATTCAAGTGCTTGCCTTGGACCCCAGTGTTATTGAGCTGGTTGAGTAGCGTCTGGTGGGACACTGTGTCAAATGTTGCTGAGATGTCTAGGAAGAGCAGCACTTAACCAGTGGAGGCTTTTTCCGTTCCGGTGACGATCGTTGATTTGAGTGAGGTGAGCAATGTTTCGGCACTGTGGAAGGGGTGGAACCCATGTTGATTTCTGTCCAGAGGTGCATATCTGTCAATGTGCTCATGGAGTTGAAGTTGAACTGCCTTCTTGGTGATTTTAGCAAGGAATGGAACACTGGCTAAAGGTGGGTGATCTTGGGTCTAGGTTGGGTTTCTTTAGGAGGGATCTAACGGAGGCGTGTTCCAGAGAGGGTGGGAGGTAGGCTTGTGAAAGAGAAATCTGAAGGATGGTGGAGATGAATGGTAGGAGCTGCAGTTTTGTTGATTTGCCAACAGCTTGCATGTTACACAGTCGCGTGTGTTTTCTTTGATTGTTCCCTGCTTGTGGAATCATTCGCCTGATCCTTTGAGGGGCTGCACCGATGTGCTGGAGTTCCGTAAGAGATTGAAAACTTATTTGTATTGTCAGGCTTTTGGGTCTGCTCTTTCTTGAATTATTTTGCTGTGTTCTGAATTTATAATTGTCCATGTTAATTATTGTGTGTTTTATATTCTGCTTTGAACTGTGCGATTAAGCGATTTATGAATGCTTTAAATAAATAAATAAACTTATTTATTTAACTATTTTTTTAATACCGCCTTATCCTTTAATCATAGTGGTTTACATTAAACATAAAACTTAAACAGTATAACAAGTGAAGATATTGCAATGAATTAACTGTTACATTAAACAGTCATATTATTAACAACAATAACGAAAACACTGTGGAAGTAATATACGGAGGAACTTCGGGCATTAGTTATGAAAACTCAGCTTGGAGGTAACCAGGTATGATGTGGGCTGCATTAACAGGGTTTGAGGGTAAAGTATTTACTGAAGTAACGTGTCCGAAGTGATTAGTATAAAGGTTGTCTTTAGTTTTTTATGGAAGTCCTTGATATCTGTTGCGGTTCTAATAGCTTCCGATAGAGAATTCCATAATGCTGGAGCAGAGAGGGAAAGTGTCCTTGTCAATGTCATTTGGTTGGATTTTTTGAATTCAGATTGGATGGCAATCATGCTTTTATTGTTAAATCTCCTGGGGCGGGTGCTGGTGTCTCAAAAAATTAATTCTTGTAGGATATCTGCAGAGGAGTGGTGTAGGATTTTGAAAATTATGAGGATTGTCTTGAAGTTAGACCAAGGGTGTATTGGAAACCAGTGTAATTGGTTAAGTATGGGGGTTATATGATCTTGTTTGGAACTTGCAGTGATAATACAGGCGGCGATATTTGTGCAGATAAACAAATGCAGGTTTTTCTATATTTAAATGACTAGTTAGTAGCTGCTCATATCAAGTTGGAGAGAAGACCTGAAACACAGAGGCTGTTGACCACACCTTTTGATGCTGGCACTGCTGTTGACATCTTGGACAGCATCAGGATGACCATATAAGGATGTTCCCACAGGTAGGCTGTAAACTGTCCTATCTACCAGAGGGAGAAGCTCTCTGAGATTGTCATCTGTTGCCATTGCAACTACCATTATTTGCACTTACTAGAGCATCTGAGCCAAGAAGGAGTGGAACAGAGCAGCTGTTGGCCATGCCCCATTGCCATTGACACTGCTGTTGACATCTTAGATGGTGATGGGACACTCATATAAGAATGTATCCCTAGTTGGGCTCAAACTGGCAGGTCCTGATGAAGGGCCAAAACCAAGGATTTGCCCCTGGTACGCTCATTAGTATGTGCCAAGGATGCTCCTGAGGTTGCTAATAGACTGGCAACAAATGGGTTAGGGGAACTGGTTGTGAATTAGGCAACCTATAATATTATACAGTATTGCTTTATTATCACCCTAGGGATTATGGAGTGTATAGTCAAATGTATTGAGTGTGCGATAGGTAGAGAGTGATATAATGAAGGGAGCAAAAAGGACAAGAGATTTATATAAGAAAATAAAATGTGTACAGTGTCTTAGAGTATTACAGCAGGTAATTACCACATCACTACCTCAACAGACACTTACACATAAAGGTCACACAGCACAAACTGCAACACATACATTTCACAACATAAACAAGAAAGACTTTCTAGAAAAAAAAGATAATAGAAAAAAAGATAGTATACACATAGATAGCACAGATACAACTCCAAGATCATATAGACTCTCACCTCCCCCTCGTCAACCTACAACAATATAGCTTCAGACCCTATCATGGAGCTGAATCCTTAAAGGTGGCTCTTATAAGCAACCTAATAAAGGGCACCGACAAGCCTAACAAAGGTTTCATACTTATCTTCATTGATATCAAAGCAGTGTTTGACTCAATCCCACACAACTTGATCATCCAAAGACTTCAATCCATCAGTCTGAGGCCTACTTCTCAAATCAATAACTTCAGGTAAAAATAGGTAAAGAAAGATCAGCCCCATATACTCAACTACAGGGATTTGTCTTATCCTTTCTACTATTTAACATTTTTTTTACAACCAGTACACACAATTATAAGTGTGTACAATATACTATATCACATTTATGCAGACAGCATCATGTTATATGCTCCAATCAATACTATCAAGACTACAATCACCCAAATTAAGAGATGCTTCACCGCCATCACCCACTGGTTATCACCCACTGGTTATCAATGCACAACCTTGCAATTAACCACAATAAAACAGACATACTCTATGTCACCAAAAACAGTAGCTTCCCGCCCCAGTATTCATATCAATTGGTGAAAAGTGACTACAAATCAAACATGAAGTACGCTATCTAGAAGTCACCATTGCTCAACATCTCTCTTTGTCCTCTCATATCAGCAACATTACCAGAAACATATACTACAAGCTCAAATCTCTGCGGCACCTCAGATCTTTACTCAACTACCACGACCTTTGCACTGTTCAAGCTCTCACCTTCCCCCACATTGATTATTGCATTATCATCTTTCAAGGCCTCTCTAAATCCACCATTTACCCTCTACATCTAGCCTGGAACACAGTGGCACGCATTCTCTGCAACACATCAAGAGCCGAACACATCACCCCCACACTCAAGCAGTTGCACTGGTTACCTGCCACTGAGAGAATTAAATACAAATCCCTGCTAATGATCTTCAAAGCAACTCATAACCTCTCTGCCATCTATATTCAATCACTTATACAAAAAAATACCAAACAACATGAGTAGTTCCCTTAACACCCTATGTATACAAGCCTTAATGTAAGACGTATCCCTTTGGACAGTGCAAAAGGATTTGTTAATGATCCTTGGATGTGTAGTTCTCTTTTAAGTGGTCGCAGTCCCCTGAAGAAGGCTTTGGCCGAAACACGTGTTGGGCAGACCTGGTTAGACAATAAAGCTCTATTCCTTCAGTGGTGTGGCGATCCTGCTCCTTTGTGTTTCTTTACCTGTACTAAATACCAAGATTTCTTGCACTACATCAAAGAGAGCATTCTCTCTCTTTGCGCCTCTGTGAAAGGCCATATATGTATATGGAGCTTTTGAGAAGATGGTATACAGGTCTCCATGGGTGGCTACACCCCCTTTCCACCCTTTTGGGGACGTGTGCTGAGATCCCTGTTCAAGTGAGATAAATGTGCGCGGGTGCCATAGGTTCATAGATGTTTTCGGCATTATCAACATCCCCGGCACCTGTCCAAATGTTTATTCTACTTCTGGAATGGCGAGGCCGCGGGCCCCCCCGGCGTGCGCGCGGCCGGCGTTAACCGGGGGGGCGGCTGGCTGCGCGATGCTGCGGGCGCGTTCGAGGCTCGCGGGTGCGTGCCGGCGATGGGCATGGCTCCCATTGGCTCCCGCGGGGCACGAATGTCTCGGGACCCAATGGGAGGAGCGAGGGGTAGGCGCGAGGGGGTGTGTGTGTGATGGGAGCCTCGTGGCTCCTCCGGCCTTTTCAGCACGGCAGCCGGAGGGGTTGGACGCATCGGGTCTTTGCGGCAGGGTCCGGGCCACGTGGTGCAGGCCAAGATTTCAGCGGCGATTTCGGGGGTGAGTTCAGCGCTCCGGCCGTGGTGAAGAGGGTTAGCCCATACAAAAAAAAACATAAAATAAAAGGAAATTATTATTTTGAAGGGGTTTGTCTTGCCTAGCAGGGGTTGTCTGTTAGGGATGGGTAGGCAGTTGAAGAAGGGGGCAGGAAAAGTAGCAGGGCGGGGGGCTCCTCGGGGGCGGGGGGCGGCACGAGATGCAGAAGAGGGGGGGCGGTCGGGGTGCGCAGGGTGACGGAGTGGCTCGGGGGCATAGTGCTGGGAGGCGCAGGGTGAGTGTGCCCAGTGCTCAAGTGCCCAGGTCAGCGGGGCACAAGGGTGCTGTCAGCAACACCTCAGCCAGGGGTATGACTTCCCGAGGGGGCACGGGGGGCAGGAGTGCCCCCCTGCCGGTCCCGAGTAACGCAGGTGAGCCTGGCCAACTGGGCACTTCTAGGGAGGCTGAGCGGGCGGCACTGTCGGCCCCGGCCGTGGCTTCATCTGGGCCGGACAGCGCGGCACTAGATTTCGGACAGCCACACATTCCAGAGGGGGGCTCAAGGGTGGGGGTAGGTTCCTCCTGGGGCGGCCTCCATCCGACCGGGGGGGGGGTGGGTGCTAGCACTGGGGAGGGTTGGCGGGGTTATATGGGCGGGCCAGGGTGGCTTAGCGGGGGCGTCTCCCCAAGTTGGGAGCATTGGCAGAGTGGGGGACAAGGCCCCTCGAGGGCGGGCTGGCCAGGGGTGTGGCAGCAGCCTTGGCCCGTGGCGGGTGCCCCGGCGCCTTTTCCTTTTTTCTCTCCTCAGGTACCTCCCGGATGGCCCTTTTCAGGGACTCAGTGGCCTGGAATATCCCGGAGAGCAGAGGAGACACCCCCTCCTCAGGACACGGCTGAACCGTCGCAAGGTGTAGCGAGTACAGCTTCGGAACGGCAGGGGGCTGTTCCAGCGTCGACGGAGGTGGATAAAACGGCAGATGAGTCTATCGGGCAGGTTACAGAGGTGGTTGCGTCGACGGACGGTTTAGGGAGGGGGCTGGCTAAGAAGAAGCGGCGCCATGTGCGCCGTCGGCATCGGACATTGGACTCGGGGTCGTCTTCATCTTCGGGGTCTTCGACGCCGTCATCCCGGTCCGAGGATGGCAAGGGTGGGGTAGAGGGTGCGTCGGGGCCGGTGCCTACAGTGGTGGCGTTCTCGGAGCTTTGGGAAGGCGTGCCGAAAAAATTGAGGCGAAAGATACAGGAGCGCCGTTATGTGGACATATTTCGGTTGCTTGAGGGTCGTAAGCGTTCCGGGGACAGTAGGCGGAAGAGGAAAGCAGACGAAAAGGCAGGGAGGGTGCGCCGTGTCGCACGTAATGTTACGAACTGGACGCGTGCCTTTCTCCGGCTAGCCAGTGTTTGGGGGCGTGTGCATCCTGAACATTATGGGATGCTATTAGCTTATGCGGACTCCATCCTGGAGGCCTCTCAATTGCACGAGGGTTGGGCTTGGCTCAACTACGACGAAAAGTTCCGTGATAAGATGGAGGAGAATCGGTCGCTCTCGTGGGGCACTCAGGATATTAATTTATGGCTCACGCAGATGTCGGTCAGAACAACTGGTGGGTTGGTGAGTGGAGCAAAAGGGGGGTTGGTCGTTGCTTCGGGGGCGCCGCGGCCCTTTCGGGCGAGCGAGTCCACGACGGGGCAAAAAGCTGGGGGAGGGGGGGGCTCAGGGAACGTGTGTTGGCGTTTCAACAAGTCCTCCTGCCCCTTTACAGACTGTAAATTCCGGCACACGTGTTCAGTCTGTAACGGGGGGCATTCCGCCCTCAAATGTGTTAAATGAAGTTTGGGCGGAGCCGGCTTGCCCCCCTCAAAACCATGAGAGCTGGCGGGGAATAGCCCCGACTCCCATCAGGCTTGAGGCATTCCGGGAGTGCTTGAGCAGGTATCCTAGAAAAAAGGACAGGGTTATTTTGGAAGGGGGTTTTCGGGACGGGTTTCGGATTCCGACGTCGGGTCGGGTGGCCGTGTGCGCAGTACGTAATGCCCCCTCGGTGCGGCGCTTTGCCAGTGTGGTGAGGGACAAGATAGCGGAAGAGATTGCATTGGGTAGGGTGGTGGGACCATTCGAGCAGCCGCCTTTTGTGGATTTTGTAGTGTCCCCATTGGGGGTAATTCCAAAGAAGGAGTCCGGAAAATTCAGGCTCATTCATAATCTGTCTTACCCGAGTGGGGCATCGGTGAATGACCTGATCCCAAAAAGTCTCTGCGAGGTCCGGTACGCGTCTTTCGACTCCGCAGTTGACCTCGTCCGCAACTGCGGGAGGGCATGCTGGATGGAAAAGGCGGATATTGAATCGGCATTTCGTTTGTTACCCGTACACCCGTCGGCTTTTCCGTTGTTAGGGTTTCGTTTTGAGGGTGGGTATTACTTTGATAGGTGTATGCCTATGGGGTGTTCGATCTCCTGTGCACATTTCGAGCGTTTCAGCACTTTCCTGCATTGGGCTTTGGTAGAACGGATTGGCTTGGACCAGGTTGTACATTATCTGGACAACTTTCTGATTGTCGGGGCAGCACGGACAGGGCACTGTCAGGAATTGCTCGATGGTTTGATCCAGCTGGCGCGGCCGTGGAGGGTCCCTTTGGCGACTGAAAAAACCGAGGGTCCTACGACGCGATTTACCTTTTTGGGTATAGAGCTAGATTCCGTGGAGATGGTTGCACGCCTGCCTGAGGTCAAGTTGAGGAAACTTCGGGTTTTGGTGGCGAATGTCTTGTCTTCCAAGCGTATAACATTGCGAGAGATGCAGTCCTTGATCGGGTCCCTGAATTTTGCTTGCAGGGTAATTCCGATGGGTCGGGTGTTCTTGAGATGGATGGCGGCTGCCACTGCTGGAATCTTGAAACCGCATCACCGGCTGCGGGTGTCGCAGAGTATGCGGGCTGATCTCTTGATTTGGGATGAATTTTTGCGGGAGTTCAATGGCATTACGGTGCTCAGGGACAGGGAGATGTCCAGTCCGGAATTGCAATTGTTCACTGATGCGGCCGGAGGTTTAGGTCTTGGTGTTTACTTTGGGGGCGCTTGGTGTGCGGCGGAATGGCCCGAGGCGTGGAAGGTAGCGGGTCTCACAGCTAACATAACCTTTTTGGAGTTATTCCCTATACTTGTCGTTTTGGCTGTGTGGCCTGACAAGGTTAGCAATCGTAGGATTGTGTGGTGGTGCGACAATGAGGCGGTGGTATCGGTGATTAATCATTACACGCCTCGCTGCCAGTGGGTGGCCGACCTGATGAGGCAGGTTGTGTTAGCTTGTTTGAGATTGAATACTGTGATAAGGGCTCAGCATATTCCGGGGAGTTCTAACAAAGTCGCTGATGCTCTTTCCCGTTTTAAGTGGGAGCTGTTCCGAAAGCTGGCACCGGAGGCAGAAGACGAGGGGCGGTCTGTCCCCGAGCACTTATGGCAGATTGGCCTCTAGAGATGATTGAGCTCTTGCAGAAGTCAGTAGCGGCTACTACTTGGACAGCTTACAAGCGGGGCTGCAACACGGTGGCGGGTTTCCTGGAGGAGCACGGATGGCTCAGGGGCCCGCCCCCCGATCACCTTATGGGTTTGTATGTGTCGGCAGCGAAGGCTGCCGGATGCTCCCGTGCCACGGTGAGTAGAAATCTGGCGGGGTTCGCCTTCTTTTCAAGGCTGTGGGATGGGGGGCGGTTGGGGGGGGCTTCTTGACGCGTCGACTCCTGCAAGGCTGGGTCCGAGCCTGTCCATCTCCGGTTGATGGCAGATTGCCCATTACTTATGCTTTGCTTCAGCGTTTGTGTTCGGCCTTGCCTCAGGTGGTTTCATCTGACTTTGAGGGCGTCCTTTTTCGGGCGGTATTTTCTGTGGCCTTTTTCGGTGCCTTCTGCGTGGGGGAATTGATTGCGGATTCAAGAAGGGCTGCCGGGTTCGGCGGCCTACAGGTCCAACATGTGAGATGGGAGGATTGCGGGATTAGTCTCTATTTAGCGTGTTCCAAAACGGACCAGTTGGGGCGGGGTACTTGGATACGGTTGCGGGCCATAGGTGGGGCTGCCAGTTGCCCGGTGGCACTGCTGAAGGCTTACTGGCAGGTGCGGCCTGGGGGGGGGGAAACTTATTCATACATGCGGATAGCAGGGTCCTTACGCGCTTTCAATTCACAGCGGTCCTGAGGCTAGCGTTGCGATGGCTCGGTGAGGATGCGGAGTTGTTTGCGCCGCACTCTTTTAGGATTGGGGCGGCGACGAGCACGGCGGCTTTAGGGTTACCCGAGGAGGCCATCAGGCGCATTGGTAGATGGCGGTCAGGGGCGTGCCACAGATATGTGCGCTTGTAAAGGTGGAGGGGGGGGGCTGGCTAATGATAGTTTCTTTCTTTTGCAGAAGTTGGTCCAGAATCTTGTCACTGCTGGGTGCTGGGCCACTCGTTTGTGTTTTGGGCCAGTTGTCGAGCAGCTGCACGCCCAGTTGGGCGGAATCTGGGATTGGATGCATTCGGGGTGACTGTCTCATGGCTGGGCGAGCGCGGACTGCGATGGATGCAGCTCTTGCCTTTGCTGCGGCACCACTACAGGATGAACGGGGCGCCAGATGCCTTATTGATACACTTGGGTGGCAACGACCTGGTGTCCTGGAGCTGCCGACAGTTGATTCGGACTGTTATTAAGGACTTTGGGACAATATTCACTATGTTCCCGGGGGTGTTTCTGCTGTGGTCTGATAACATTCCGAGGCCAGCTTGCCATGATCAGCGACGGTGGTTGCGAGGGTTGACGAAGATTAATCGTCAAATTGGCAGATGGGTGGGGGAGCGGGGGGGGGGGGGTGTCAAATTTTGCACTCCTGGATTGATGTGGAGTGTACTGGCTTGTATAGGGCTGATGGAGTACATCTGTCTCCGGTGGGGATGGATTTGCTCCTCAATGATTGGCAAGAGGCTTTGGAAGATATGCTGAAGAATAGGGGTACTGGTCGCAGCTTGACCGGGGGGGGAGGCTCAGGTTGGGCCAGGCCTGAGCCGGTGGCGGGATCCTGGAGGTTTCCGGGGTCCGGAGCCGGAGCCAAGCAGTAGGGCGGGGGTGGGGTACCCCCGACCCGGACAGTCCCTCAGGCTTTTGCTAATAATATGGCGAAGTCGGAAGAGGGAGGCTAGGCAATTTGCCGGGGCCTGGACATGGCGGAAGCGGAAGCGGCATCACTTTGCTACCCACATGGCTGGTGAGAGGTCGCTTTCCTGGGGGGGGGGGATAAAGTTATTGTATTGAATTGTTGATGGTTGTTGTTAATCTTGTTAATGGGTCAATAAAGCTGCGACCAGTTTGATTCCCAAATAGGTGTTGTTGTGTATTTAATTGTTACTGAATGTCATGGGGGGGGGGCTGCCAACCGGGGGTCGCGGGCTGGTCCGCCTTACCCGGTTATGGCGAGGCCGCGGGCCCCCCCCGGCGTGCGCGCGGCCGGCGTTAACCGGGGGGGGGGCGGCTGGCCGCGCGACGCTGCGGGCGCGGGCCGGCGACGGGCATGGCTCCCATTGGCTCCCACGGGGCACGAATGTCTCGGGAGCCAATGGGAGGAGCGAGGGGTAGGCGCGAGGGGGGGGGGTGTGATGGGAGCCTCGTGGCTCCTCCGGCCTTTTCAGCACGGCAGCCGGAGGGGTCTGACGCCCCACCCACCTGCCCCCTGGTTTCGGGCTGGATTGTCGGTGGGGGGGGGGGGGGTTCTGGGGTGTTGCAGCTGGGGGGGGGGTGGCGGGATCCCGGAGGTTTCCGGGGTCCGGAGCCGGAGCCAAGCAGTAGGGCGGGGGTGGGGTACCCCTGACCCGGACAGTCCCTCAGGCTTTTGATAATAATATGGCGAAGTCGGAAGAGGGAGGCTAGGCAATTTGCCGGGGCCTGGACATGGCGGAAGCGGAAGCGGCATCACTTTGCTACCCACATGGCTGGTGAGAGGTCGCTTTCCTGGGGGGGGGGGGGATAAAGTTATTGTATTGAATTGTTGATGGTTGTTGTTAATCTTTTTAATGGGTCAATAAAGCTGCGACCAGTTTGATTCCCAAATAGGTGTTCTTGTGTATTTAATTGTTACTGAATGTCATGGGGGGGGGGCTGCCAACCGGGGGTTGCGGGCTGGTCCGCCTTACCCGGTTATGACTCTATAATCTGCCTTGGATATTGTAGTATGGACTGTCATTTAAGTTAATTTTAATACATCCATTTACATCCTGCCTATAGCTCCAGGCTCTAGGCAGGTTACAGCAGTTAAAAGAGTACTTAAAACACAATATAACCCTTTCATTCCATTCCCAATCAAGATTCCTAATAAACAATCTCCTGAATAAATTTGTTTTCAGAGACTGTCGAAAACCGATATAATTTGAGAGTTTAAATAACTGGTTGATGGCAATATTCAGCGACTAACTAGTTATCCTAAAGTTAGGTACTTTAAAAGCTGGCCTAACCTTAGCCAGTTTAACTAACTGGGCAGCTGCTGAATATCACTGCTGACTGGTTAGCTAAATGGCTATCCAGCCAACCTGCATATTCAATGCTGGTGGCCAGATATGAGCTCAGGCTGAAAGGATAAAGAAAGAAGAATGGCTTATGTTTTAATACACTGAGCCTCATTCGATAGGTGGTATGTACAAGGAATAGATGGCAGGATTTCTAAAGCTAAGAATTAAGCATAGACGGACATAACAATGGGGTAAATTTTCAAAAGCTTGGTCATGACCTGCATGTAATTAAAGGGATTACAGAAGTAGACTAGCTGAATGTGATTGGATTTCAGCCAAAAATCACTATAGGTAAGTTTTATAATGGACATAAAATCTGACTGCATAAAAGTGTATTCTGTAAAGGAAAGACTAGAGGGGCATGTTATGAGTCTAGGTACATAATTTACATTTTCAAGAAGTGTCCATATAACCAACATACTGGCAAAAAGCCAAACTTTATACTATTGTTTTAAGAAGCCTGGGTATACCAGAACACCTGATCATTCTCTTGCACAACCTTTACATTGATCAAGAAGCAATAGTTTGAACGGAACAAGGAGAAACCGGATGGTTTAAAATCAGCAAAGGTGTATGACAAGGCTGCATACTTTCCCCCTACCTGTTTAATTTATATGCAGAACACATCATCAGAGAAGTAGGACTGTATGAAGACAACAGAAGTGTGAAGATTGGTAGGAGACTCATCAACAACCTTCGCTATGCTGATGATGCCACATTACTGGATGAAAGTGAAGACGATCTGAAACATTTGCTTCTCAAAATCAAGGAACATAGTCTTAAAATGAGCCTGCACCTTAATGTAAAGAAGACAAAGATCCTGACAACTGGCAAAATCAATAAGTTCATTGTTGCTGGAGAAGAAATTGAAATCGTGGACAACTTTAATCTACTTGAATCAACTATCAATAAAGAAACAACAAGCAGTCAAGAAATCAGATAACACATTGCTCTTGGCAGAATGGTTATGAAGGACCTAGACAAGATTCTGAAGAGCACAGATGTCTCTCTTCATACAAAGATTTGACTTTTCAAGCCATGGTATTTTCAATAATGTCATATGGATGCAAAAGTTGGACAGTGAAAAAGATAGATAGGAAGAAAATTGATGCCTTTGAATTAAGGTGCTGGTGACGAATACTGTGTATTCCGTGGACTGCCCAAAGAACAAACCAGCCAGTATTAGAGGAGATCAAACCTAAACTTTCTTTGGAAGCTCAGATGACAAGACTTCGACTTTTATACTTTGGACACATCATGCGAAGAGAGAGATCATTAGAGAAAGACAACATGCTTGGCAAGGTAGAATGTAAACCAAAAGAGGAAGGCCAGCAAAGAGATGGATCAATACAATAACAGCAGCTATGGGTGCCACTCTGTCAACAGTGAGCCGCCTGACTGAAGACCGAACACAGTTTAGGATAACTATCCAGAGGGTGGCCATGAGTCGACATTGACGTACATTCCTGCAAAGCTGCTTGGGAGTCCTCCACCTGCATTGCTGTCGGTAGGGGGAGGTGCTATGATATTGACAAAAATGGTAAAGGCGATGGAAGGATATTCCTATGAGAAGAGGCTTAAAAGGTTGGGACTCTTCAATTTAGAAAAGAGATGGCTGAGGGAGGATATAATAGAAGTCTATAAATTAATGAACGGAATGGAACAGGTAAACGTAAGTCGGTTGTCCCTCATGAGAGACTCTTGGCAAAATTAAAAAGTCATGGGATAGGAGGCAGTGTACTCTTGTGAACCAGGAACTGGTTTAAAGATAGAAAGCAGAGGGTAGGGCTAAATGGACAATTTCCCAATGGAGAATGGTGAATAGTGGAGTACCCCGGGGATCTGTGCTGGGTCTGCTGATTTTTAACATATTCATAAATGACCTGGAAATGGGAATAACGAGTGAGGTAATCAAATTTACAGATGATACAAAATTATTCAAAGTTGTTACAACCCAAGAGGATTGTGAAAAATTGCACGAGGACCTTGATAAATTGGAAGACTGGGCATCCAAATGGCAGATGAAATTTAATGTGGACAAGTGCAAGTTATGCACCTAGGAAAGAACAACCCAAACTATGGTTACATGATGCAAGGTGTAACCATAGTTGGGTTGTTCTTTCTTAGGAACTACCACCAGGAACCACTATCAGGAAATTGATTTAGGTATCATCATGGATAACATGTTGAAACCCTCTGCCTAGTGTGCAATGGTGGCCAAGAAAGTAAATAGAATGCTTGGAATCATAAGAAAAAGAATGGAGAATAAAACAAAGGATATTATAATGCCTCTGTATCATTCCATGATGTGACTGCACCTTGATTATTATGTGCAATTCTGGTCGCCAAATCTTAAAAAGGATATAGCATTATTAGAAAAGGTACAGAGAAGAGCCACCAAAATGGTAAAGAAGATGGAAGGATACCCCAATGAGGAGAGCCTAAAAAGGCTAGAGTTCTTCAACCTGAAAAAGAGATGGCTGAGTGGAGATATGATAGAGATCTATAAATTAATGAATAGAGTGCAAACCAGGTAAACGTAGATCGATTGTTTACGCCATCAAAATATAGAAAGACTAGGGGACATGCAATGAAACTACAGTGTAACCTATTTTAGACTAATAAGAGCAAATATTTTTTCACTGCATGCATAATCAAACTCTGGAATTCGTTACCAGAGGATGGAGTAAAAGCTATTAGTGTAGCTGGGTTTAAAAATGGTTTGGACAAGTTCCTGGAGGAAAGGTCCATATATTAAGGAACTGAGATTAGTTAAGATTGAGGTGAACAGAATCCATTAAACATATTAGGCATACTTTTATTAATATAAGTATCCCCAGCAAACCTTAGTAAATAAACAAATTAAATACCTAAACACAACCCTAAAACTAAGATGCAGACAGCAGTCCAGCAGCGAGATGGGGGCTTTCCAGTCTTTTGCATTAAGTGTCACATATATGATTTTCTCTAAGTTGGTGAGGGATCGTACGTGTGCACTAGGTACAAGGAGCTCTCTGCTCTCAGGGAACGAGTCCGATCTCTGGAGGCTAGAGTAGTAGACTTGGAGGACATAAGGAAGACAGAGAGGTACATAGATGAGACCTACAGGAATGTAGTACTGAAGTCCCACCTTCAGTCTGGCAGCATCCCTGTTGCCATGGAGGAGCGAGGTCACGTGACAGGAGAGCATCAGCCTGGTGTGGCAGGAAATGATCCTGTAGCTAGGACCTGTCCTCCAGGTGATGTAAAACCCTCTCGCACCAAGGAGGTTTCTCCAGGACCATGTGCCCACAAGGGAAGGGTTAGGACAGCCATTATAGTTGGTGATTCAATCATTATGCATGTAGATACCTGGGTGGCTGGTGGACATGAGAATCACCTGGTAGGAAGGTTCTGGAGGCTAAATTTAGGCTTTAAGGTAGAAAGTTGAAATCCAGATCTTCCATGGTAGCATTCTCTGAAATGCTTCCCATTCCATGCAGGACCCAAAAGGCAGGCAGAGCTCCGGAGTCTCAATGCGTGAATGTGACAATGGTGCAAGGAATAGGGTTTTGAATTTGTTAGGAACTGGGGAACATTCTGGGGAAAGGAGTGGCTTTTCCGAAGGGATGGACTCCACCTTAACCGGGATGGAACCAGGCTGCTGGCATTAACTTTTAAAAAGGAGATAGAGCAGCTTTTAAACTAGATAATAGGAGAAAGCTGACAGTTGCCCAGGAGTGCATGGTTCGGAACAGCATATCCTTGAAGGATACTAGCAAAAGACTGAAGTTAGGGCATATCAGCAGAGAGGTTCCAATAAAGACAAAAGTAGCCCTAATGCCCTTGAATACAGAGCAGACAGAGCTTAAAGATTCCAAATTACCCCTGCCTACCAATAGCCAGATTAATATGAATAAAATACAGCCTCTAAAATGCTTGTATGCAAATGCCAGAAGTCTAAAAAATAAGATGGGAGAGTTAGAATATATAGCACTAAATGAGAGGTTAGATACAGTATGATTGGTATCTCAGAGACATGGTGGAAGGAAGACAACCAGTAGAATACTGTGATACCTGGGTACAAACTACATCGTAATGATAGAGCAGATCAAATTGGTTGTGGGATTGCACTCTATGTTAGAGACAGTGTAGCAGCAAAGCGCAGACAAACCAATGATACCAGGAGTCTGTTCAGAAGGTCCAAATCATTTATTTGTGCACAAGTCTCAAGCAAGGCAATTTCAAAATGGCTGAGCAAAGTTTTCAAGCATTACAACAACTTTTATAGACTTCTGTTCCATTCTAGGTATAGAAAAACATTTCATTGGTCCCGGTACTCTCCCGTACCTCCCGTAGCCCTTCTATTGGTCCCGGTACTGATAAGTTTCTCCAATTATGTTCCTTCTGTGGGCTTCTGTAGGCATGACACCTGCCTGCCCCCCTTCTAGTCCCAATTACAATGGCCAGTTCATCAACTTGTTACTTTCACACTTTCAAGGTTATGGGACCATTTGTGCGTGCAGAAGAGCAAGGTTCTGTAACTCATCTGTCAGCACTCCTCATTATTTCTCTGCAAATGTACTTTTTCTTATCAGTAACTTTTAAACATGTATTTTCTGTATTTTTCCATTTCTTAATTCTGCAGTTCTGCTTACCTAAGCTAATTCAATATTTCTACTGAGTTCTTTCTTACAATAGCAGCATATTGGGGGATGTGCAATCCTATATGCCTCTCCACAGGCCTCATTTACAGGTCAAGCTAGCCATGCTGGCCTGCCTATGTCAGACACCGTGGGTCACAGGCCTGCACCTGCCACATTCCCCCCTTTGATTAATCTCACCCTATTACTTAATAAGGTGTGAGAATTAAATCACTTTCTAGAAGATTCACATCCTGATTAAAGGATTCTTACTAGTTCCACTAGGGCTGGCTTTGTATAAAGCCATTATTCTAGTTGCGGTCTTCCGCTCTACTGTACTATCAATAGCACTATGAAGGGAGCGCATACAACATGGGATTAAACATGGTAGGCAGAGGACAACAGCAACAAGGATTAGTACTAAGATAATGAAAGTCTTAAATCCTCCCAGCCAAGAGAAAAGGTTAGCAAACCAATTAGGAAATTTCAATGCGTGCCAAGTCTGTACTGGCACATAAGCATGTCTCTGCATATCTTTAGCAATTTCTTCAACTACTTGACCTTTATCATCTATTTTCAAACAGCAATTAGTTAAATTCAGTTTACCACATACTCCTCCTTCAGCTGCTAGCAAATAATCAAGGGCTAAGCGATTCTGGTATATGGCAGTGCGCATCTGAGTACTTTGTCTAGCTAAGAGCGTGAGAGCATGACTAGTTTCATTGGTTATTATTTCAACTACTGCTTGTAAGCGAATAATACGATTGATCATATAAATTGGGGTACGATAACCATACATACCATCATCATTCCAAGTGGCAGGTCCATAATACTCAATAATTCTTTCTGGTGGCCAATCATCACCTTGCCATTTCTCCCACTTGCCTATCTGTAAGGCCTCTCTCTTCTGTCTTAGTGCTCTTTTGTGTCGGTGGGTAGTGTATACTGGGTATCCTAATTGTTCTCCATGTTCAGTGTTTAAAAGAAAGAAAGAAGGTCTGATGGTTCCTAAGACACATGCTCCTCCCCAGTGTGGTGGGAGTTGTGCATATGCTCGGTTTCCACAGATCCAATATAGGCCAGGTGGGGCTTGCCAGGCTTGGACTTTGGCAAGGTTAGTCCATAGACCTGCAAGTTCAGAAAATCTAGCTAATGGGTTAGGAGGTTCAGGATGTCTGATTCCTGACCACCATGCTGTCTTTTTGGTCGTGGCATTATAGTATTTCTGGCTAAGACAGACCAGCTGTCCTACCTTTTGGGTGAACTGGGGTCCAGTTCTGGCAAAGCAAAGACGTCCAACGATTGAGTGCGCTAACACCCATTCACTGGTTGTCTTGTGTAATTCAGTCTGATTGTAAATCATGGAATAATTCAATTCTTGGGCTTCCCAGGGCCATTGATCTCCCATTTGGGTTCCGCCACAGAAATAACAATCTGTGATCTTAAGACTAGATACTACTGCTCCGGCTAGTTCTAAAAACAAATTCTGTGAAGGGTGAGGGATCTCAAACTTATTTACATGCATAGCTTCATAAAAGGTATTATGAATATGATATTTGGATGACTTGTGGGCTTGGGTATTCAATCTAATATATACAATGGTCCCTGGGTCTGTTCCCCCTCCAGCAATTCGCAGACCAAACTTATATCCTTGTTTCCATGCATGGGGATTATGTACACGCAAATGCAAAGGGTTGCAAGCATCTTTCTGACATTTATCATTTGTGGTTGGCTTGGTTAGAGTAGCCATCCGCTTATCTATTTTCTCATCAGTTATACCAGTGTTCCAGGTAGCATAGAAAACACATTCCCAATATGGGCAATAGTAATCTGCCGCTGTAGCAGTACTATGCCCTGATCCTGTTTTACCTGTACACTTCCACCAATTTGTGGCACCTTCTGGACACATATACTTATGGTCATTTCGATACGCTCTCTCCCATGTACCACAGGTGGACTGACTATCTCTATTAATAGCATTACATGCATCAAAATTCAAAACAGCAGGTTTAGTAATGTCCTTAAGTGGTGGTGTAGCAGCTAATATAGGTCCATCTGCATCCTTCCATCTTATTTCCAACGTGTAATAGGATGGATTCTGATGCGGATTATAGCATGCTTTGATTTTGCCATGAGTGCAAACATTTAGTTCAGTGGTGTTATAAATACACCGAGTTATTGTGCTCTTGCAGGTATAGTAAGAATGGTAAAGCAAAGTCTGAGTTACTTTCAGTCCAGTTCTAGTAGAAGTAATGCAAGCAGTGCATGGAGGTAGAGCATAAGTCTGTTCAAAACCTCCAAAGAAGGCAACCAAGGCAAAGCAGAAGCAAAGATACATGTTGATTGGAGTTCTTCTGAATCCTCAGCTTGCTGATCTTGATCACGACGGTCTATTATTCTTCGTCCCGTTTGCTAATGAAGCAATTTAACGGGTGCTGAGTGTTGATTGAAGATCCTCAAGATGTCCAGCACACATTAACCAACTTAGCAATTCAGTTGGCTTGTGAAGTCTGGCTTAGTCAATGTAGTCTCAAAGTAGTAGTGTGTCAAATCACACACAAATCGGGTTCGTTGAAACAAAACTGTTGCTGCATAGAAAACAGCAATCCTCTTCGAAAGACTTGGCTACTGCAAAGCACTTGTGATGAAGTGTCTATGCTGCTGGTTGCCGTCTCAAAGTAACTCGCAAGGGTACATCAGGGTGCTGCTCTGCTGTCCACCGCTCTGGTTCAGGATCGGCGGCGGGCTTGACTCTGCTGTGGTGGATCCAGGCGTCGATCTCGGCTACCTTTACTGCAGTTGGGGTAGACAGGATGACGGTGTACGGTCCCTTCCAATGGGGTTCCAACGGTATCTTCTTCCAATCTTTGATCCACACCGAAGTTCCAGGCTGGTAGGGATGCAAGGGTTCCGTCAAGTTGATAGGCAACTGGTCTTGGATCCACGTATGGAGAGTCTGCAGAACAAAACTAAGAGCTAGGAGTTCTTGTCTGGTTACTTCTGAACCAATCTGGGCTAGATTTCCTTTGACTCCCTGCACTATTGGTGGGGGTTTACCGTACAAAACTTCAAAAGGGGAAAATCCTGTTGACTTTACAGGGGCTGAGCGTATTCTGAGTAAAGCTATGGGGAGCACTTGGGGCCATTTCAAGTGTGTCTCTTGACAAAGCTTGGACATTTGGGCTTTCAAGGTACGATTCATTCACTCAACTTTCCCTGAACTCTGGGGTCTGTATGCAGTGTGGAGTTTCCACTGTATCTGCAAAGCTTTTGCTAACTGCTGAGTAACTTGGGAGACAAATGAGGGTCCATTGTCTGACCCTATTACTGCTGGGATTCCAAATCTGGGGACAATCTCTCTCATTAAGGCTTTGGTAACTTCTCGGGCTTTCTCAGTTCTGGTTGGGAATGCTTCTACCCACCCAGAGAAAGTACAAACTAATACTAGTAGGTAATGGTATCCATTGGCTTTTGGCATTTCGGTAAAATCAACTTGGAGGTTGTGCATGGGGGTGACACCTCTTGACTGAACTCGGGGTGCTGTAATAAGGCCTTGCTTGGCATTATTCTTGGCACAGGTTTGACATTGTCGTGCTACTGAGGCTGATATGGTTGTCATCAGAGGGATGTAGAAATGTGGTCTGAGTGCTTTTTCCATAGCACTCTTCCCATAGTGTGTGGCTTCGTGGAAAGCTTTGACAAAGGATGGTCCTAACAGTTCAGGAATTACTATTCGTCCCGGAGGTTGACTGCCCTCTTCTGGTGGCAGCTCAATCCATCCGTCTTTCAATACTCCATTTTCTTTGTCACAATAGTAATCCAATTCTTTGGTGGTATATCGTGGGGTCCATAGATTCAAGGGTACTGGAAACAATGCTGCTTGCATTGGCATAGCTTGTGGGGCAATCTGTCCTGTCATAGCTGCTTGTCGTGCCGAGGCATCTGCAAATCTATTCCCTCGAGCAACTTCTCCTTTCCCTGCTTGATGTCCCCTGCAATGCATGACAGCTACACGTGTTGGGGCCCAGACTGCATCAAGTAACATCAATATCTCGGGACCATACTTGACTGATTTTCCTCCGGATGTGATGAGTCCTCTTTCTTTATAGAGAGCTCCATGGGCATGCAAGGTAGTGAAAGCATATTTGGAATCTGTATATACATTTAGCACAAGTTTTTCTCCTAACAACAATGCTCTGGTGAGTGCTATCAATTCGGCTTTCTGGGCTGATGTGCCTGAGGCTAGAGCTGATGATTCAACTACTTCGTGTTGAGTGACGACTGCATATCCGGCACAGCGTCGTCCATCAAGGATGAGACTGCTCCCATCAACATAATAGATCTGGTCAGGATTGTCTATGGGCACATCTGTTAGGTCAGGTCGACTTGAGAACACAGTTTCCATGACTTCGATGCAGTCATGTTCTGGGAGTTCTTCACTGATGGGTATCAAGGTAGCTGGGTTCAAGGCATGACTCACTTCAAGTTGTATCTGTGGGTTTTCACATAACATGCTCTGGTACTTCAACATTCGGGAATTGGTGAGCCAATAATTTGCTTTTTGTTCCATAAGGGCAAGCACTGCATGTGGCACAGTGACTCGTATGTTCTGTCCTAGTGTGAGTTTGTCTGCTTCACTCACTAGTAGCGCTGTAGCTGCAACTGCTCTCAAGCAAGGTGGCCATCCTTTGGCCACAGGATCCAATTGTTTCGATAGGTAGGCTACAGGTCGCTCCCAATTTCCTAATTTCTGAGTCAACATGCCTAGGGCATTTCCCTGTGCTTCATGTACAAACAAGTGGAAAGGTTTGTGGACATCTGGTAGTCCAAGTGCTGGTGATGACATCAATTCTTCTTTTAACTTCTGGAAGGCTGTATCCTGCTCAAATCCCCACTCCAGTGGTGACTTTTCTTCTCCTTTTGTGGCTTCATACAGTGGTTTGGCAATTTGGGCAAAGTTGGGTATCCAGATTCGGCAATATCCTGCTGCTCCCAGAAAGGCTCTGACTTGCTTTCTGGTTGTTGGAGTTGGAATTCTGCATACAGCTTCTTTTCTTTCTCTGCCTAATCTTCTGCTTCCTTGGGTAATACGAAAACCCAAGTATTTTACTTCTGTTTGACATAGTTGTGCTTTGGCTCTGGAAACTTTATATCCAGCTTCATTTAGTAACTGCAAGAGATCTTTGGTAGCTAATATACATTCACTTTCTGATACGGCAGCTATCAACAGATCATCCACATATTGAAGAAGCACTCTCTTCCCCGGGGCTACTGGATAGCTTGAAAGGTCTTGATTTAGTGCAGCACTAAAGATGGTAGGTGAATTCTTGAATCCTTGGGGTAATCTTGTCCAGGTGAGTTGGCCCCCTCTTCCAGAGATGGGGTCCTGCCATTCAAATGCAAACAATATTTGGCTTACAGGGGCTAATCTTATGCAAAAGAATGCATCTTTTAAATCCAGTACAGTGAAATGGGTAGCTTCAGCAGGTATCAGTCCTAGAAGAGTGTAAGGATTGGGCACAACTGGATGTATAGTTTCAACTGCATCATTTACTCTTCTCAAATCTTGCACTGGGCGATAATCATCTGTCCCAGGTTTCTTTACTGGCAAAAGTGGGGTGTTCCATGGGGATTGACATACTTTTAGTAGGCCATACTCGAGCAATCTCTGTAGGTGGCGATGAATGCCTTCAATTGCGGCTCTTGGGAGAGGGTACTGTTTGACGTGCACTGGGGTAGCACTAGGCTTGAGGGTTACAATTACTGGAGCTATATGCTTGGCTAGGCCTGGGGGACTGCCTTCTGCCCATACTCCAGGTGGTGCATGAATGTTCTTTAAAGTTTGTTCAAAATAGGTATCTTGAATCGAATCATCAATGTAGTATCTCCATTCTTCTTCTCGGGGTACTGTCAGCAGCATTACTCCTGCTGGTTTGGCTTGAGAATTCACTGTCATTTGCATTTCTCCGTGCTCAGAGAAAGATATTTGTGCTTGAAGCTTGGCTAACATATCCCGTCCCAGTAATGGTACTGGACATTCGGGCATGTAAAGGAATTGATGAGTTACTTGCTGTCCTCCTAGACTGCATATTCGGTTTTGAAGAAAAGACTTTGTGGCTTTGGCACCAGTTGCTCCTATAATGGTGACTGCTTTTTTGGTGAATGGGGCTATCTTTTTGTCTATTACTGAATGTTCTGCTCCAGTATCAACCATAAAGTTCATAATTTGGTCTCCTATTTGTATTTCGACCATAGGCTCCTGGAGACCTAAAGCAAACTTGGAGCCCGGTCTGTCCTAATCCACGTCATCCTCATCATGGGCTTGTGTGGCCAATGCTTGGATGGCTCCTCCTCCCCTCTCTCTCTGGAATTGTTCTCGATTGGCTCCTCCTCGGCCTCGGGGACGGCCTCGTCTTTCTTCTCGCCACTGATGATCGTTGTCGTCATCTTGCTGGGCGTCTTCGAGTTGCGGGCACGTATCTCTCCAATGTCCTTCCTCTCTGCAATAGGCGCATTGGTTCACGCCTAGTCTCTGGGTCCGGCCTCCGCCTTGACCCCGCCCTCTTCCTCTGCTCCTTCGACTAGGGACACCTCCCCTTTTCTTTTCAACTATGGCCGCAGCCAAAAAATCAGCTTTCTTCTTCATCTTTCTATCACATTCTCTCTGTCTTTCAGTATCACGATTCACATACACTTTATGAGCGACTTCCAATAACTGTGTTGCATTCATGCCCGCAAACCCTTCTAATTTCTGTAATTTACGTCTAATGTCTGGTTGAGACTGGTTTACAAAAGCAGAATTCACCATGCATAAACTTCCTGGTGCCTCGGGATCATAGGGAGTATACATTCTGTAGGCTTCAGTTAATCTTTCATAATAATCTGCTGGGCTCTCATCTATTCCCTGGATAACTCCTGCGACTTTGGAAAGGTTCATAGCTTTTTGGCCTCCCCTTCTCAGGCCTTGTAAAAAGCCTTGGCGAAAGCGGGCTAGGGCTGTGGATCCTTCATCTGTATTTGGATCCCATTGGGGGTCTTCATTCGGGAATTCTCTCTGAGCTGCTTCTCTACGATCTATTATATTCTGCCCCTGCGCCGGAGCTGCAGGGTTTTCTGCCATCCATTCAATAGCTGCTTTTCTAATTCTCGCTCGTTCTTCTGTAGTGAATAGGGTGGTCAGGAGCTGACGGCAATCTGGCCAAGTGGGTTGGTGAGTTTCCATAATACTAGTTACTAATTCTGTCAGCTCCTGGGGCTTGCTAGTATAGGAGGCATAATGCGACCTCCAATTTAATAAATCAGTTGTAGAGAAAGGAATATACACATAAGTTAAGGGTCCCGCTACCACTTCATCATTATCATTCTTTACGGGCACTCCCGGGACTTGCCTTAAGGGAAACAGTTTGGCTGTCCCAGGCGTTGTTTGGGTTTGGGATCTAAGGGTTATTGTCGTTGCCTTTGCAGGAGTCGCTTTCTTTTTCTCAACTGGTTTTGCTTTGGGTTTCTCTTTCACTGGCGCGCTAGTGCTAGCGCTGGCTTTCTCAATTATTTGTACACTGTCCTCCTCCTCTTCTTCTGGGGAATTTCCTTCTTCTCCTCCTTCTATCTCCGCTTCTGACTCACTTTTTACGTCCTCCACTTCTCTTTCCCCTGATTCTTTCTCTTTCTCTCCTCCGGGGGGAGGGGGATCAGGGGTTGGGTCCCGCCTCGGCTCTGGCCGTCTCTGGGGTTCTGGGGCAGGACGCCGCCGGGCTACCCTTACTGGACCTGGGGTTCTTGGCTGCCTAAGGACTACTTCTGGGGAATCAGGATCTGCCAGGATGGGTTTCTTCATGGCTTTCTTATCCTGCTCTTTCATTCTAGGCTGTTCCGTTTTCTGTCTAGAATCTGTTTTAGCTAACATTATTCTGCACTGTTCCTCATAACAGCGCTGCGCCCAGGAGGGCGGATCTTCACAAATACTTAACCAAGAATCTATATAGGGGTACTGATCGGGGTGCGCTACCCGCACTCTACGATGTATTGACTGAATAATCTCTACAGTGAACGTTCCCTCTCGGGGCCAGATGGGATCTAGATCGGGCCACTCCCTAGTACACAAAATCTGCAAACGGGCTGCTGTCATTTTAATACCATAATCTCCTGAATATCCCTCTTTAAAATGTGCGATCATACATTCTAATGGAGTGTTTCTAGTAGACCCCGCCCCTCCCATTTCGATGTGTGCGCGCAACAACAGACAGAAGGGAAAAGGAGTGCGGACCGTGGGTAAGGGGTCCTCACGGCCCTGGAAACGTATAGGGAATACAAATAACAAGACAAGACGACAATCGCTTCCCCCTTTTCGCGACCTGAACGCGGTCGCCCGGTCAGGAAATGCGCTAATCAGGGGTCCGCCTTCACTTGGTCCGTGCTGCCAGACCTCTCATTCACACTTCGTTCACACAATCATGCTAGCAACGTATCCCAGAATGCATTCGTTTCTATCTGTTCTGACTAGTCTTTTCCCAATTACAAAAAGGATGAGGGTTTCACCTAGCGAATTCCCATGCCAGGCTACTCGGCTCTTCCTTGAGAGTTGATCATGCTCTCTTACCAATTCCCAATATCTCGAGATTACAAATTCCAAATTCCAATGGCAGTACTGCTCTGGCTATTTCTGTCTAGACCCAAAATCAAAACTATACTCACCGGATCCGGTCCTCAAACTTCCCAAGCAGGCGCATGAGTTGGACCTCGGACTCCCCTCACTCGGGTTCGAGGCGTTGGCTCCGACCGGGCCCGGCACCCGCCGAGGTCCGACCAGCTCCCTCCGATACAAGGGACCGGTGGCACCAGGGAGCGGCCCTCGTCGGAAGGGCGCGATCCCGGCAGGACCAAGCCTATAGAGGCGGAAAGTCGTGGTATATTGCCCTATATACACTTTGATTCCACAACTTCCCGGCCAAAGCACCAAGGAATATGTAGCAGCAAAGCGCAGACAAACCAATGATACCAGGAGTCTGTTCAGAAGGTCCAAATCATTTATTTGTGCACAAGTCTCAAGCAAGGCAATTTCAAAATGGCTGAGCAAAGTTTTCAAGCATTACAACAACTTTTATAGACTTCTGTTCCATTCTAGGTATAGAAAAACATTTCATTGGTCCCGGTACTCTCCCGTACCTCCCGTAGCCCTTCTATTGGTCCCGGTACTGATAAGTTTCTCCAATTATGTTCCTTCTGTGGGCTTCTGTAGGCATGACACCTGCCTGCCCCCCTTCTAGTCCCAATTACAATGGCCAGTTCATCAACTTGTTACTTTCACACTTTCAAGGTTATGGGACCATTTGTGCGTGCAGAAGAGCAAGGTTCTGTAACTCATCTGTCAGCACTCCTCATTATTTCTCTGCAAATGTACTTTTTCTTATCAGTAACTTTTAAACATGTATTTTCTGTATTTTTCCATTTCTTAATTCTGCAGTTCTGCTTACCTAAGCTAATTCAATATTTCTACTGAGTTCTTTCTTACAATAGCAGCATATTGGGGGATGTGCAATCCTATATGCCTCTCCACAGGCCTCATTTACAGGTCAAGCTAGCCATGCTGGCCTGCCTATGTCAGACACCGTGGGTCACAGGCCTGCACCTGCCACAAGAGCATTGAGTCACAAAGGATTAAAGTTTTGCAGGAAACAAAATTCACTATAGAATCTCTATGGATTGAAATTCCATGTAAAAAGGAGAAGTGGGGGGTGGGGGGTGAACTACCGACCACCTGTCCAGAGTGAACAAATGGATGACAAAATGCTCAAAGAAATCAGGGAAGCTAACAAAAGTTACAGTTTAGTAATAATAATATAATGGGTGATTTCAATTACCACGGTATCGACTGGATCAGTGTCATGGCAGGATATGCTAGGGAAATAAAGCTTCTAGATTAAATAAATGACTGCTTCTTGGAGCAGCTGGTTCATGAACTGACCAGAGGGGAAGCCATTTTGGACCTAGTCCTTCGTGGAACACAAGATTAGGTGCAAGAGATAAGGGTGTTGGGGCCTCTTGGCAATAGTGATCACAGCACGATCGTGTTTGATTTAATAAATGGAGGAAGGATGGTAAGGCAATCCACAGTAATATCTTTTAACTTTCAAAAGGGAGACTATGATAAAATTAGGAAAATAGTTAATAAAAAACTAAAAGGAACAGTTGCAAAGGTTAAAGATTTACATCAAACATGGGTGGTGTTTAAAAATACTTTTTTGGAAGCCCAGACCAGATGTATTCCATGCTTTAAGAAAAGTGGAAGGATGCCTAAAAACTGCTAGCATAGTTTAAAGTTGAGGTCAGAGAGGCTGTTGTTGCCAAAAAAGCATCTTTCAGGAAATGGAAAAAAGAGCCAAATGACGAAAACTGGAAACAACATAAGCACTGACAAGTTAGATACAAGACATTGATAAGGCAGGCGAAGAGAGAATTTGAGAAGAAGCTTGCCGTGGAAGCAATAATGCGTAATAAAGACCTTTTTCAAGTACATTCATAGCAAAACAGATTAGTAATAATAGACATTTTGGTGGTGGTGAGAAGCGAGGAGGAATGTGACAAATTCTATCTACCCTTTTTGATGTCTAGGACATCTGCATCTTGCCCACTCACAATCTTAAATGACAGAGGTGTAAGGCAGGGGTCTCCAAATCCAGTCCTGGAGGGCCACAAATCAGTCAGGTTGGCAGGATATCTCTAATGCATATATATCTCGTGCATATTCATTAGGGCTATCCCAAAAACCTGCCAGGATTGTGTCCTTCCAGGACAGGGTTGGACACCCCTGGTGTAGATAGTCATGGTTAATGGGAGACAGCCAACATGGCTTTAGCCAAGGAAGGTCTTGTCTTACTAATCTGTTAAGTTTTTTTGAAGGTGTGAATAAACAGGTAGACAAAGTTGAGTTGGTTGATATTGTGTATCTGGATTTTGAGAAAGCCTTTGACAAGGTCCCTCATGAGAGACTTTTGGTGAAATTAAAAAGTCATGGGATAGGAGGCAATGTACTATTGTGGATCAGGAACTGGTTAAAAGATAGAAAGCAGAGGGAAGGGCTAAATGGCCAATTTTCCCAATGGAAAAAGGTGAATAGTGCAGTACCCGAGGGATCTCTACTGGGTCCGCTGCTTTTTAACATATCCATAAATGACCTGGAAATGGGAATAACAAGTGAAGTAATCAAATTTGCAGATGACACAAAATTATTCAAAGTTGTTAAAACCCATGAGGATTGTGAAAAATTGCAAGAGGATCTTGATAAATTGGAAGAATGGGCATCCAAATGGCAGATGAAATTTAATGTGGACAAGTGCAAAGTTATGCACCTAGGAAAGAATAAGCCAAACTATGGTTGCACGATGCAAGGTTCCACATTAGGAATCACTACCTAGGAAAAAAATGTAGGCATCATCGTGGATATCATGTTGAAACCCTCTGCCCAGTGTGCAGCGGCAGCCAAGAGAGCAAATAGAATGCTAGGTATCATAAGGAAAGGAATGGAAAATAAAACAAAGGATATTATAATGCCTCTGTTTCATTCCATGGTGCAACCACACCTTGAATATTGTGTACAGTTCTGGTGCCGTATCTTTAAAGGATATAGTGTTATTAGAAAAGGTACAGAGAAGAGCCACCAAAATGGTAAAGGGGATGAAAGATACCCCTATGAAGAAAGGCTAAAAAGGTTAGGGGTCTTCAACATGGGATAGAGATCTATAAATTAATGAATGGAGTGGAACGGATTAATGTAGATCAATTGTTTATGCCGTCAAAATATAGAAAGACTAGGGGACATGCAATGAAGTTACAGGGTGACCTATTTAAGACTAATAAGAGAAAATATTGTTTCACTCAACGTGTAATCAAACTCTGAAATTCGTTACCGGAAGATGTAGTAAAAGCTGTTAGTGTAGCCGGGTTTTAAAAAGGTTTGGACAAGTTCCTGGAGGAAAGGTCCATAAACCATTATTAAAGGGAACCCAGGATTTCCATTACGTGCCCAATACAAGCATTGTGGAACCTGTGTCTTTTGGGGAAACTGCTAGATTCTTGTGACCTAGATTGGCCACTGTTGGAAACAGAATATTGGGCTTGATGGACCTTGGTCTGACCCAGTGTGGCATATCTTTTGTTGTTATGATAAAAAGTCTTAGTAAATTGATCGTGTTTCCCCAGTTTTACAAGAATTTCACTGGTTAGCAGTTTGGAAACGTATATTGTATAAAATCCTGTTGTTGATGTTTAAGATAATTGCATGATGTTGCAGTGTTTGTGTCAATGTGTATGTTCCAAGGTGTTCTTTGCGCTCAGGAGGCCCATCAACTGGTGATTCCAGATGTTCAATTTATACATTGGAAGATCTTAGGTCTAGAGCTTTCTTTGTAAAAGCACTATTACTGTGGACCTCTCTGTCTTTGACGTTGAGGGGTGCCATGGAGCTGAAAGTATTTTGTCAGTCTGAAAACTCACCTTTTTTGCCAGACGTTTGGGGGAAAAATGGGTAGTGATTTTAATTTTTGGTGGGTGACATTATTTGTTGAATTTTTGGTTTTGTTTTAGTAATGTATTTTGGGGGGGGGGGTGGAATGGATGGGGGTTTGATATATTGTTTGTGTGACTGCTTTTGTACGACACTTTGAGCTTTTTTGCATATAGCATTTAAAACATGTTAATGAATAAATTGTAGCTTGCAACACTTCCACTAAGCCAGCCTCAGTTACCTTTATTGCAGGTAATATATGTGAGCTCTAACTAAACTGAAAAACCAACATTCATCTTCTGTCTGCTTTGCTTGGTAAAACATTGGTGATTGCTTTGCTGAGATCATTGTTTTCACATGTATTTTTAGCTCTGTGCGCTGCTTGTAGCAGACTGGTGATCAGAGAGACCTGATCTGGGCTTTCTGCAGCTTGTGTTTTGCTAAACATGAAAACCTAATTTTTAACAAACTTCCTGGGAAGTAAACTTAAAAGTCCCTGCTTGCTATAACCAGGGCAGGATTAACCCTTTGTTGAGTCTTATGAAAACAAGCGTGCTGGGCCCCCCACTGTAATAGAAGTATATTTTAAAGCTCTCGCAAATGTGATTCTGACTGCAGAGGAAAACTGGGAGAGGATGAAGGGCAGGGAAGATGTGCTGCTTTCTAACTCCTGCTGACTGGAAGGTGAGGAAGAATAGACAGGACCTCTGTGGATCCTTCCCCCCGCCCCTTCTTCTTTATGCCAGCATCTGGCTTAACCAAGGCTAAAATCTGCCTTGGGAGCCATTGAATTACACATCTAAGAGAACCCCTCCTAAATATCTGAGCCCTAGGCATATGGCTAGTATGCCTATATCTTAATCCTGCCCCGAGAGCAGTGGGTGGATTATGTCGGAGATTCCAAAAAGACTGCAGACCCAGAAGAGGCACATAGGAAGGCCATAGTGCCACTGTGGCACACCTTTAAAGCAGCACATGACATGGCCCAAAGTATATAAAAGCAGGCTCCCTTTTGGCCTAGGTATTTGATGTCGTCATATTCTGATGCCCTAGGCAATTGCCTATGCTTACATCGAAGTCTGGCCGCTGTGTATACTACCTGATTCTTAGTTCAGTTTGTTATGAAATATGTGAAGTAACATAAAGGCACTCTCTCATTCAAGTACCGTCTTATGTTTTATTCACTGCATTCAGATTGGCTGGATCACAGAAACTGCCACTTTCCTAAATATTTGACCTTGAGCTGTAGTTTTTAGGTGCAGTAGCGACTAGCGGGGATGCTCCAGATGGCTATCTGTTCGTCTGTCTGTCTGCATTCATCTGTTTGTTTGTGTAATGCTAAACAGATGTGTAGTGCTTTCCGAACAACACCAGAGCAGTGAAACACAGAAGAGCTGGTGGTAGTCTCCAAGTCCCCTCCCATTAGCAGAAAAAAGAGCAATGTAGCACTGAAAGCAGGTAGGCGTCCCCAGCTCCCCCTGCTGGCAGGAGGGCTGTATAGCAGAGAAGAACGAGCAGGTGTGCCCACGTTTCATCAGATGGAAAGAAGGGCCCTTCAGCAGTGAGGAACCAGTGGAAGTCCTAAGCTTCCACCAGTGCAGTGGTGAAGAGTTGGTGGGAGTCCCCAGGTCCCGCCTGCGGAAGGAGGGCGTGCAGTAAAGAACTGTAGGTCTCATCTAGGTACCTCTCTGTCTTCCTTATGTCCTCCAAGTCTACTACTCTAGCCTCCAGAGATCGGACTCGTTCCCTGAGAGCAAAGAGCTCCTTGCAGCTAGTGCACACGTACGACCCCTCACCAACTTGGAGAAAATCATATATGTGCCCCTTGCCCCGCCTTAGAGAGGGCGGGACATGGGGCAATATATAAGGGAAGGGGAGAAGAGCAAGGCATAAGTGAAGAAATGGGGTTAGAAAGGAGGAAGGATGGGGTGAGAGGCAGAGCATAAGGGAAGGTGTGTGAGGGCAGGCAGAGCATAAAGAAGGAGGCAGAGTTAAAGAGAAGGAAATGAGGACGTAGAGGTGGAGGGAAGAGTGGAGAGACAGGATGGAAATGGAAGGTGCAAGAAAGGGCATGGAAGATAGGGGGAGAATGCAATAAGGAAAAGGGAGTGAACAGGGATGGCAGGGAAAGGAGAAAAACTGCAAGGTTGGGTGAAGGAGGGAAGAGAGAGTGGGACAAGGTAGGGAGAAGCCTAATATGTCCACAGCCCCCCTCCTACACATACACACACACACACATGCACACATAAATATCCAACACCTCTCAGCCTCACCCCCACCGCCACATGTACTCTCATACCCACCTCTACCCCTAGCAAGCACCCTCTACCCCAAACACCTCCATGACATGCACTACCATTTATATACATACGCACCGAGAGCATCAACATAGACACACACACACACAGAGCCCCCAACACATGCTGCCAACGCACACATTCCTCTCTCTCTGCCATCCTGTCCTGCAGATAAACTCTGCCCTTGGAGCCAGATACTGTATTTCCCGGATTATAAGACGCGTTTTTTTACATTGAGAACGGATGGCGTGACCTATACAACTGAGCGACTTATCTAATAAATTTAAGCGGTGGACCTCGCCCCTCGATCCACATATAAATACTTGCACCTGTGTTGTGGACGGTCTTTCTCCCTGGATCCTCCACTCTATGGCCAGTGCTTGTAAGCAGACCCTCTCTGATCGGTGGACTGGTATGTACTTGGACTATACTCGCAAATAGCATACCAATGTAAGCATTCAGACAAATGTCAGTATCAACACAAGTCTTCTTTTTAACCCCACAAAAATTGTAAAACGGATGACACTGAAGGCATGAAACTCATACACAGCGGAATTCAAATTGAAAGTTCTTCATGACATAGAAGAATATGGTAACAGAGCCGCCGAGTGAAATTTTGGGATAACTGAGAAATTAGTTAGAGACTGGAGGAAGACGCAGGGAAAATTAATCTTGATGAAACACAGCAAGAAGGCAAATCGCAGCCGCAAAGCATGGTGGCCTGAATTATTTATTTTATTTAGCTGCATTTATATCCCGCTTTTCACGGGGTCAAAGCGGTTGGGGGATACATTTAACACGAGGGGATATGAGACACATACACTAATACTTACAGGGAACATGGGCAATGGAGGGTTAAGTGGCTTGCCCAAGACCACAAGGAGCATCTGTGGGACTAGAAACCCCAGTCCTTCCGGCCCAAGGTTGCTGTCCTCTAGTGGGATTTGAACCACCAACCTTCCGGCCTGTGGTACCTTGCCCCAACCACTAGGCCACTCCTCCCTTCCTATGTTAGAATGAACATGGGAACAAAGCTAATTTATTGTTACTTTGGCCATTAAAGTGACAAAGGACCAAACATAGAGTACACGCCCTTTCCTCGAATCATGGTACTATGATCTATCGCTCGAAAGAGATGGCTGAAGCCTTTGCCCAGCTTTATTCTTCCCACCTGGGGTCTGATAGAGCTGAGATTTGGGAGTGGTTGGCAACTGCTGACTTCCCCCCTTTCCCCCCATCTTCCCCCTGAAGCTCACGAGGCACTAGAGCGTCCTATTTTTCTGGAGGAGGTGTGACAGGTGATTTGTCGTTTAAAAGCGGCTAAGGCATCTGGACCTGATCTCCTACTGACTGAATTATATAAGAACCTTACCTGAGCTTTTTGCCCTCACGTTAAGGATGTAAAAAGAATGGAAACTGTTCAGAGGAAGGTGACCAAAATGATTTGGAGCCTGCGTCAGAAGCCTTATGAGAAGAGACTTGAAGAACTAAATATGTACACTTGTAGCGGCAGAGCGCAAACAATCCAATAATACCAGGAGTCTGTTCAGAAGGTCCAAATCATTTATTGTGCACAAGACTCAAGCAGAATCACATTCAAAATGGCTGAGCACTGGCTGTTAGTAAAACAACAACTTTTATACTGTTCTTTTCCATTCTAGACATAGGCAAACTTTTCATTGGTCCCGGTAACCCTTCATGCTCCATCTATTGGTCCCGGTATCGTTACGTAGTTGTCCAATGAGGACCTTTGTCTGGCTCTGCACCTGTTTTCCCCCCTTACAGTCCTCATTGCAGTGGTCAGTTCTTAGACTCTTGATACATTTCTCCTCCAAGGTCACTGGCTAACTAAAACATATGGGAAAGCAGGGCACTGTAACTTTTCTTTCAGCAGAGTTAATTAATTCCATAGAAGCTTCACACATCTTATCAGTACCAATTAAAGTTGCTTTTCTATCTCTTCTAAGTTTCGATTCTGCTTAGCTAGGCTTGGTTATGCTCAGTTAAGTTTCGGTTCTATGGAAGCAGCATTGGGGGGGGGGGAGTTTCATTCCTCCGGGCCTAACCACAGGCTTCATTTACAGGTCAAGCTGCTTAGGCCTGCATGCTTAGTTCAAGCAGCATGGATCATAGGCCTTCACCTACCACATTCCCCCCTTTGATTAATCTCACCCTATGACTAAGAAGGTGTGAGATTTAAATCACTTTATTACACTGGGGTCGGATTACGACCAAGCGTTCCAGGATTAGGGTGCCATAAGGCCAAAATCTTGGTGGCAGTCTTTCGTTCTACTGTATTTTCTATAACACTATTAATAGAGCGCATACAACATGGGATTATACAGGGTAACAGCAAAAACAAAGCTACAAATATTAATATTATCAGAGCAAAAGTAGTAAGTCCCCCCAGGCCAGAGAAGATAGATTCGAACCAATTAGGTATCTTAAGACCATGCCAGGTCTGTACGGGCACATAAGTTTGCTTGCGCATGTTCTCAACAATATCTTCAACTACTTGACCTTTATCATCTCTCTTCAAACAACAATTGGTTAAATTCAACTTACCACATACCGTACTCCTCCTTCAGCTGCTAATAAGTAATCTAGTGCCAAGCGATTCTGATATATTGCAGTATGCATTTGCGTGCTTTGTCTAGCTAAAAGTGTGAGTGCTTGGCTAGTTTCATTAGTTATTAGTTCAACAACAGCTTGCAGACGGATAATACGATTTATCATATACACAGGGGTTCGGTATCCCCAGGTGCCATCTTGCTCCCAAGTGGCAGGTCCATAATAGGCAATAATTCTCTCAGGTGGCCAATCATCCCCCTCCCATCTCTCCCATTTGCCTATCTGCAAAGCTGCTCTTTTCTGTCTCTTTGTGTAGACTGGATAACCTAATTGTTCTCCATGTTCTGTGGGTAACAGAAAGAAGGAAGGTCGGATGGTTCCTAAGACACATGCTCCTCCCCAGTGGATAGGGAGGCGAGCATATGCTCGGGTTCCACAGATCCAATACAGGCCAGGTGGGGCTTGCCAGGCATGGGGCCGTGCAAGGTTGGTCCATAAATCAGCAAGCTCAGGGAATTTTGATAATGGGTTGGTAGGTTCAGATTCATTAACTCCTGACCACCAGGACGTCTGTTTTGTGGTGTCGTTATAAAACTTCTGGCTAAGACAAACAAGCTGTCCCACATTCAAATTGAACTGGGGTCCAGTCCGAGCATAACACAATCGTCCCACTATTGGGTGTGCTAATACCCATTCACTAGTGGTCTTATGCAGCTCAGTATGATTATAAGCTACTGAGTAGTTCAATTCTTGGGACTCCCAGGGCCACTGATCAACCATTTTAGTTCCACCACAGAAATAACAATCGGAAATGTGGAGACTGGATACTACTGCTCCAGCTAATTCTAGAAACAGATTTTGAGAAGGGTGTGGGATATCAAACTTATTGATATGCATAGTTTCATAGAAGGTATTGTGTATATGGTATCGTGATGAGCGATGGGCCTGGGTGTTCAATCTTATATATACAATGGTTCCGGGATCTGACCCAGAGCCTGCAATGCGTAGTCCAAATTTATACCCTTGTGTCCATGCACTAGGATTTATTATATGTAACTCTAATGGATTGCAAGCACCCTTCTTACAGTTCTCTGGATTCTTCACATATGGTTTATGTAAGGCAGCCATTCGATTATCTCTAGTGTTTTCTACCATACCTGTCTTCCATGTGGCATAAAACACACATTCCCACTTTGGGCAATAATAATTTTCAACCGGTGCTGTGCTATATTCATTTGCTAAAACTCGTTTACCTGTACAGGCTCCCCACCCGGTGGTTCCTTCTGGACACATATACTTGTGATCATGATAATATGCTTTCTCCCAGTGGGCACACTGAGACCAACTATCTCTATTTATAGCATCACAAGCATCAAAATACAAAACAGCACCCTTTGTAGGGTCAGTGAGTGGGGGGGTGGCATTAAGTAAAGCTCCATCTGCATCATTCCATCGTATTTCTAGAGTATAATAGGATGGGTTCTGATGTGGGTTAAAACAAACTTTAGTATCTCCCTTAGTACAAACGTTCAGTTCAGTGGTGTTGTATATACACCGGCTTACTGTACCAGTGCAGGTATAGTAAGAATGATAAAGCAAAGTCTGAGTTACTTTCATTCCAGTCCGAGTGGAAGTAATGCAGGCAGTACATGGGGGTAAAGCAAGAATAAGTTCAAATCCCCCCAGGCAGGCAACCAGGACAAAATAGAAACAGAGATGCATGTTGATTGTAGTCCGTCTGATTCTTCGCTGGGAAATCTTGACCTCGACGTCCCCTGTCTTTTGGCACAATGCTGACCCGTTTGCTAATAAAGCAATTCAATGGGTGTCAATGTTGATTGAAGAGCGTCAATGTTGATTGAAGATCCTCAAGTTTCCGCTATATGCCAACTTACCAACCGTAGTTGGCCTGAAGAAAATCTGCGAGTGCGAAGTTATTCAATGAAGAAAACAAGTGTTTTTGCTGTATTGGAAACAGCAATCCTCTTCGAAAGACTTGTCTGTTGTGCAATACCATAGTTCTTAGGCGGCCCAGAGGAACTCTAGGCCGCTGGTTGCCGCCTCAGGGTGAGTCGCAAAGGAATATCAGGATGCTGCACTGCTGTCCACTGATCTGGCTCTGGAACTGCTGCTGGCTTGACTCTGCTATGATGGATCCAAGATTCGATTTCTGCGACCTTGACAGCTGTTGGTGTAGACAGGATAACGGTGTATGGTCCCTTCCAATGAGGTTCCAGCGGTGTCTTCTTCCAATCTTTGATCCACACCGAGGTACCAGGCTTGTAGGGATGCAAGGATTCCGTCAAGTTGATGGGTAACTGGTCCTGTATCCACGCATGAAGAGTCTGCAGAACAGAACTAAGAGCTAGGAGTTCTTGTCTGGTTATTTCTGAACCAATTTGTGTCAAACTCCCTTTGACCCCCTGCACTATTGGTGGGGGTCTATCATACATGACTTCAAAGGGAGAAAATCCTGATGATTTCACAGGAGCTGAGCGTATTCTAAGTAAAGCTATTGGGAGAACTTGGGGCCACTTCAGGTGGGTCTCCTGACATAGCTTAGACAACTGAGATTTTAGAGTACGGTTCATTCGCTCAACCTTCCCTGAACTTTGGGGTCTGTATGCAGTGTGTAACTTCCATTGTATCTGTAGGGCACTTGCTAACTGTTGGGTAATCTGAGATACAAATGAGGGCCCATTGTCTGACCCTATTACTGCAGGAATTCCATATCGGGGGATAATTTCTCTCAGCAATACCTTGGTGACTTCTCTGGCCTTTTCAGTCCTGGTGGGAAAAGCTTCCACCCACCCAGAGAAGGTGCAAACTAAAACTAACAAGTAGCGATATCCACTGACTTTTGGCATTTCAGTAAAGTCTATTTGTAGGTTGTGCATAGGGGTTACACCACCTGACTGAGCTCGGGGTGGCGGCGTAGGACCCTGTTTGGCATTGTTCTTTGCACAAGTTATGCACTGGTGAGCTACTGAGGCTGACAAGGCTCCCAACACTGAAATGCAAAAATGGGGTCTGAGTGCTTTTTCCATTGCATTTTTCCCATAATGTGTGGCTTGATGAAAGGCCTTTACAAAGGCTGGTCCCAATGACTCAAGGATCACTATTCGTCCTGGAGGTTGGCTACCCTCTGATGGTGGCAGCTCAATCCATCCATCCTTCAGTACCCCCTTTTCTGTAGTGCAATAATAGTCCAACTCCCTTGTGGTATATTGTGGCGTCCACAAGTTGAGGGGTACTGGAAACAATGCTGCTTGTACTGGTGTTGCTTGTGGTGAAATTTGGCCTGTCAGGGCTGCTTTGCGCGCTGAAGCATCAGCAAATCTGTTTCCTTGGGCAACTTCTCCTTTTCCTGTTTGATGTCCTCGGCAGTGCATAACAGCAACTTGTGCTGGGGCCCATACTGCATCTAGTAACATTAATATTTCTGGGCCGTACTTAATTGATTTGCCTCTAGAGGTGATGAGTCCTCGTTCTTTATACAGAGCTCCATGAGCATGTAAAGTTGTGAAAGCGTACTTTGAGTCTGTATATACGTTCAACTGAAGTCCGGCACCTAATACTAGTGCCCTTGTTAGCGCTATCAATTCTGCTTTCTGTGCTGATGTTCCTGAGGCAAGAGCTGATGATTCAATGACTTTCTCCCGGGTGACTACTGCATACCCGGCACAGCGTCGTCCATTGATGATGAGGCTGCTTCCATCCACGAAATAAGTCTGGTCAGGGTTCTCTATAGGTACATCAGTTAGATCAGGTCGACTTGAAAACACAGTGTCCATGACTTCCATACAGTCATGTTCTGGTGGGTCCTTGCTAATTGGTATCAAGGTGGCTGGGTTGAGAGCATGGCTCACTTCCAACTGCACTCGGGGATTTTCACATAGCATACTCTGGTATTTCAGCATTCGAGAATTGGTAAACCAATGATTTCCTTTTTGTTCCATAAGGGCAAGCACTGCGTGTGGTACTGTAACGCGCAGGTTCTGTCCTAAGGTGAGTTTGTCTGCTTCACTCACTAACAATGCTGTGGCTGCTACAGCTCTCAAACATGGCGGCCATCCTTTGGCTACAGTATCTAACTGTTTTGATAAGTATGCTACAGGTCGCTCCCAATGTCCCAATGTCTGAGTTAACATTCCCAGAGCGTTCCCTTGCATTTCATGTACAAACAAATGGAAAGGCTTCTGGACGTCTGGAAGTCCAAGCGCTGGCGATGACATTAATGCTTCCTTCAAGGTTTTGAAAGCTTCATCTTGATCAGGTCCCCACTCTAGTGGTGATTTCTCTTCTCCTTTGGTGGCTTCATATAGTGGTTTAGCAATCTGAGCAAAGTTGGGTATCCATATTCGGAAGTATCCTGCTGCTCCCAGAAAGGCTCTAACTTGCCTCCTGGTGGTTGGGGTTTGGATACTACACACGGCTTCCTTTCTTTCTGGTCCTAATTGTCGGCTTCCTTTGGTCAGCCGGAAACCCAAATACTTTACTTCTGTTTGGCATAGCTGTGCTTTGGCTCTGGAAACTTTATATCCAGCTTCATCTAGTAATTGTAAAAGGTCATTTGTGGCTTGTACACCTTCACTCTCTGAGGTGGTAGCTATCAACAAGTCATCCACATACTGAAGAAGCACCCTTTTCCCAGGATAACTTGAAAGGTCTTGGTTCAGTGCTGCACTGAAAATGGTGGGTGAGTTCTTGAATCCTTGGGGTAATCGTGTCCAAGTGAGTTGGCCCCGTCTCCCTGAGACAGGGTCCTGCCATTCAAAGGCAAACAACAATTGGCTAATCGGGGCTAATCGTATGCAGAAAAATGCATCTTTCAAATCCAGGACAGTAAAGTGGGTAGCTTCAGCAGGTATCAGTCCTAAGAGTGTATAGGGATTTGGCACAACTGGATGTATGGTTTCAACTGCTTCGTTCACTCTCCTTAAATCTTGTACTGGGGGGTAATCACCTGTCCCAGGCTTCTTGACTGGCAGGAGAGGCGTATTCCATGGTGATTGACATACTTTGAGAAGGCCATACTCCAGTAATCTTAATAAATGGCGATGAATGCCCTCAATGGCTGGCCTTGGGAGGGGGTATTGTTTAACATGTACTGGTTCTGCTCCAGGCTTAAGGTTCACAATTACTGGGGCTATGTGCTTGGCTAGACCTGGTGGGTTACCTTCTGCCCATACTCCAGGAGGAGCCGTAATGCTTGCTGGCATACTGAAATTGGTATCAGGAACTGGCTTAGTACTGTAATATCTCCACTCTTCTTCTCGGGGAACAGTAAGCACCATTAATCCTGCAGGCTTTGAATTTACAGTCATTTGCATTTCTCCTTTCTCAGTAAAGGATATTTGGGCCTGCAGTTTGGCTAGCATATCTCGTCCCAGTAGTGGCACTGGGCATTCAGGCATATACAGGAATTGGTGCGCTATTTGCTGTCCTCCTAATTCACATACGCGGTTTTTCAGAAAAGACTTGGTGGCTCTGGCTCCAGTTGCTCCCATAATAGTGACTGCTCTTGTAGACAAGGGAGCTATTTGCTTATCTACTACAGAATGCTCTGCTCCAGTATCAACCATAAAGTCCATGAACTGGTCCCCTATCTTTAAGCAGACCATAGGCTCCTGGGGACCTAAAGCGAATTCGGAGCCCGGTCTGTCCTAATCTGTTTCATCTAGATCATAGTCCGTTGCGGTTGCAACTCCTTCTATGGCCTCCTCTCTTTCCCGTTGGAAATGTACTCGATTTGTCCCTCTGCGATTCTGTGATCGGCCTCTCTCCCTCTCTCTCCGAGGGGCGTGTTCTTCTTCTTCGTGTGAGGCATCTTCGAGTTGCGGGCATGCATTCCTCCAATGTCCTTCTTCCTTGCAATAAGCGCATTGATTTACGCCTAGCAGGGGCCGGCTATCTCCTCGGCCCCGCCCTCTACCTCTGCTCCTTCGGTTAGGGAAACCTCCCTGTTTCTGTTCAACTAAAGCGGCAGCCAAAAAATCCGCTTTCTTCTTCATTTTACGCTCACTTTCTCTCTGTCTTTCATTATCACGGTTCACAAACACTTTCTGGGCGACTTCCATTAGCTGTGACATATTCATGCCCGCAAACCCTTCTAACTTCTGTAATTTGCGTCTAATATCTGGTTGGGACTGGCTGACAAAAGCGGCATTCACCATGCACAGACTCCCTGGTGCCGTCGGGTCATAAGGCGTGTACATTCTATATGCTTCAGCTAATCTCTCATAGAATACTGCTGGGCTTTCATCTGGGCCCTGGATAACTTCCGCTGTTTTGGAGAGGTTCATGGCTTTCTGACCCCCCTTTCGCAGACCTTGTAAAAGGCCTTGACGAAACCGAGCTAGGGCTTTGGATCCTACATCGGTGTTTGGATCCCACCGAGGATCTTCATTAGGGAATTCTTTCTTTGCTGCTTCACAGTTATCTATTCCTCCTGCTCCCTCTACTAGGGGATTTTCTGCTAACCAATTGACAGCTGCTTGCATAATTCTTGTCCGCTCCTCAGTAGTAAATAAAGTAGACAGGAGTTGACGGCAGTCTGCCCAAGTAGGCTGATGAGTTGCATAATTGTATTCATTACCTCTGTTAATTCTTGGGGCTTGTCAGTGTAAGAGGCATAATGCATTTTCCAATTCAATAAATCAGTAGTGGAGAATGGCACATAAACTAAACTTGTGGGTCCCGCTACTATCTGGTTCTCCTCGTCCCTCACGGGCATTCCCGGGACCTGCCGTAATGGCATTACTTTCTTGATAGGGCCCCCTCTTTCTCAATTTAGGCTTTATCCAGGATTTCTTACTTGCAACGGATGAACTGGTACTGACACTGACAACTGATTTTACACTTTCAGTCTCGCACCGGGAAGACGTTCCTTCTTCTTCTTCTTCTGACTCAGAATTCTCCTCAGTCTCTAGCTGATCAATCTCTTCAGGGGGTGGGTCATCTAGCTGCTGAGGGTCAGGGGATGGAATTCGCCGGTCCCGGGAGCCTGCCGCGGTGGTACTTTTACTGGGTGCTGAGCTTGGGGCTGTCTAGTAACAACTTCCGGGGACTCGGGATCAACGTAAAGAGACTTCTTTTCTTTCCCTATACTCTGTGTCTGTTCTGTCAGCGCTACCATTATTCTGCACTGTTCTTCATAGCAGCGCCGGGCCCAAGGGGGCGGGCTTTCACAAATACTTAACCAGGAATCTATATAGGGATACTGGTCAGGGTGCGTTACTCGCACCTTCTGATGAACTGACTTAATAATTCCTATGGCAAATGTTCCATCTCGGGGCCACATGGGGTCTAATTCGGGCCACTCCCTAGTACACAGAATCTGTAATCGTGTTGCAGTCATTTTCACCCCATAATCTCCTGTATATCCTTTATTAAAGTACTTAATCATACATTCTAATGGAGTGTGCATAGTAGACCCTGCCCCTCCCATATCGATGTGTGCGCACAACAACAGACAGAAGGGAAAAGGAGGGCGGACCGTGGGTGAGGGGTCCTCACGGTCCTAGAAACATTTAAGGCTGGGGTCACCAACCTCCAGAGGGCTGCGGGCCGCACAGCCGACTACCGGGAGCCTCGCGGGCCGCACCCCCCTTCTCCCCGCCCCCGCGAAAAAAAACAACAAACGGAAAATTATGAAAACAATGGCTGATCACCTTTATTGAATTTAATGAGATGGCTGATGATTCATGCTAGCAGACAAACGCTTAAAGTCCGGCTTCACAGATGACACTGACAGGAGAAGGGACGCTTGCAGGTGGTCGTCGGTGAGCTGCGAGCGCGTGGATACAATGGCGGGAATCCTTGGCGGGCCGCACGTAATATTAACCGGGGTAGAGCCTCGCGGGCCGCAGGTTGGTGACCCCTGATTTAAGGGAAACAAAAAACAATACAAGACGACGGTCGCTTCCTCCTTTTTACGACCTGGACGCGGTCGCCCGGCCAGGAACTGCGTGACTCAGGAGTCTGCCTTCGCTTGGTCTGTGTCACCAGATCTCTCAACCACACTTCATTCACACAATCATGCTAGCAACGTACTCCCAAAAAGCCCAATCCTGTCTGTTCTGACTAGGCTATACAAAAGTTATTCCAAGTTATGCCGGCTATTCCAAGTTATTCCAAGAAGACGGTGGGTTCACCCCGCGAATACACTATGCAAGGTTAATTGGACCGCCTTTGAGAGGTGATCATGCTCTCTTACCAAAATTTCCAAGTTACAAGTTACAAGTTACAAGCTGCAGTTCTGACTCATCTGTCTACATACCAAAAACTATACTCACCGGATCCGGTCCCCGTTCCCGAGCAAGCGCATGAGTTGGATCTCGGACTCCCCTCACGGGTTCGAGGTGTTGGCTCCGTCCGGGTCCGGCACCCGCCGAGGCCTGGCCCAGCCCCCTCCAATGCAACGGGACCGGTGGCGCCTGGGAGCCGAGCCCATGTCAGAAGGGCACGAACCCGGCAGGACCAAACCTATGGAGGCGGAAAGTCGTGGTATATCAGCTCGTATACCCTCTACTCACCACACGCTCCTGGCCAACGCACCAAGATATGTAGCGGCAGAGCGCAAACAATCCAATAATGCCAGGCGTCTGTTCAGAAGGTCCAAATCATTTATTGTGCACAAGACTCAAGCAGAATCACATTCAAAATGGCTGAGCACTGGCTGTTAGTAAAACAACAACTTTTATACTGTTCTTTTCCATTCTAGACATAGGCAAACTTTTCATTGGTCCCGGTAACCCTTCATGCTCCATCTATTGGTCCCGGTATCGTTACGTAGTTGTCCACTGAGGACCTTTGTTTGGGCTCTGCACCTGTTTTCCCCCCTTACAGTCCTCATTACAATGGTCAGTTCTTAGACTCTTGATACATTTCTCCTCCAAGGTCACTGGCTAACTAAAACATATGGGAAAGCAGGGCACTGTAACTTTTCTTTCAGCAGAGTTAATTAATTCCATAGAAGCTTCACACATCTTATCAGTACCAATTAAAGTTGTTTTTCTATCTCTTCTAAGTTTCGATTCTGCTTAACTAGGCTTGGTTATGCTCAGTTAAGTTTCGATTCTATGGAAGCAGCCTTGGGGGGGGGGGGGGGATTTTCATTCCTCCGGGCCTAACCACAGGCTTCATTTACAGGTCAAGCTGCTTAGGCCTGCCTGCTTAGTTCAAGCAGCATGGATCATAGGCCTTCGCCTACCACACACTCTGGAGGGGAGGAGGGATAGGGGAGATATGATTCAGACCTTTATTTGGCCGATCTTATACACTTTCACACCCCTACTCGCACCTTGCGATCACTGCATCTTAACCGCTTATATCTCCCCTCCCTTTCACGTGCCCATCTTCAGTCCACTCACTTCTCTGCCTTCTATTTCATCGGTCCCGCCCTCTGGAATTTTCTACCCTCCTCTATCCGGCTCAAACAACAGCACACCACCTTTAAAAGCAGTCTGAAAACCCACCTCTGTACCATTGCCTTTGACCTCCCCGCCCCATCCGTGTAACCCTATTCTCTCGATTCCCCTTCTTCTTCCTTTATTCTCCTGTCTTGTTGTGTGAATCTACTATTTTGCTTTCCTATCCATTATTGTAATTTCCTTTTCACTTTCTGCCATTGGCTCTCTGTATTTTTGATTTGTGTAAACCGCTATGATGTTACTGTTTAGCGGTATATAAAATAAATAAACATATAAACATAAACATAAATACTTAAAGAGAAATAATGAACAAACAAACCTCTTCCAAAGACAGGGAAGCTGTAAAACTAGAGGGCATAACAGGAAGCTGCAAGGTGGTAAATTGAAAGGCAATGTCAGGAAATATTTTTTTGTTGAAAGGGTGGTGGATGCTTGGAGTGCCCTCCCGATGGAAGTGGTGGGGACAAACACAGTGACAGAATTCAAAATGGCATGGGACAGACACAGTGGATCCCTTTACAGAAACAGGATAAAATCAAAATAAACTGAACCATCTAATTTCTCAACAAACAGGGGTGTCCTACATATCCTATACTGTTAATCTACTTGTATATAGTTACCCTGTTAAAACCTGTGCATATCCCCATGTTTCATTGTAAGTTCAATGCAGTTCAGACCTCCTGCACTGCACAGTTAATTTGTTTGTATACAGTTACCCTGTTAAAACCATGTTTTATTGTAAGTTTGGTGCAGGGCCCCTGCACTGTTCAGTTTTGTTAGATGTAAACCGCACTGATCCCAAAGAGCGCGGTATATAAGAAAGATAAATAAATAAATAAATAAATGGAGCGGTGGGTTCACCCCTAAACAAAGGCATGGGGAGGGGTGGCCTGCACAGAGTGGCAGGTGCACCCCTAAACAAAGACATGGGGAGGGGTGCATCTACTCCTGCCATCTTACTGGACAGACTAGATGGACCATACTGGTCTTTATCTGCCGTCATTTACTATGTTGCTATGTAGAAGCAGGTCTGCTTCAGTTCGTTATGGAAAGTGATTGGAAAGTGAAAGTGAAATGGAATAAATCGGGTTTTAAAAAGCAGCAGGGCTGTCTTGTGCTTTATTCTTAGAATCCACGACTTACATAGCAGGGCAACTTATACTATGATTTTACCAGTAAAATGCCTCATTTTGGCCTCTGCGACTTATACTCAGGAGCAACTTATAATCCGGGAAATAAGGTACACAGATCATACCATCGGTTCACACACATATGCACTTCACATACACTATCGATCACTACCCACATTATGCTCACCCACTCAGCTGTCCCTTGCTACCCTACTGAGACACACTGAACAAGTCTGTTTCAGCTGAGTCCCCCACCAGAACATGCCTGAGCCTGCAAATGGAGGAAAAGGGAAATGAGAATTGTGTTTCACTGCAAGCGTGCACTTTTGAACTTGTTCTTTGTCATATGAGTTTCTTAGCAGCTCTAAATAACATTTCCAAAATTATCTTCCTGTTATTGGTGCTACCAGATGTATGCAGTGTCTAGTTCAAGCATAGTTTAGGGAATCAAAGTTAAAGCTTTTGGAGCTTTTAGAAGAATTTGGCAAGTGAATGGATCCACTTTTATCTCTTTTGTCTTTCAAAGTGCAGGACTCTGATAAGGAATTTGAAATATGAAAGAACACATCGAGGGGCTTTAGATAATACTGGCGCAGTACACTGCTATCTTTGTAAATCTGATATTGCTATGGAACTGTATATTGCATACAGCATTTTGTAACTACTTTATTTTGTATATCATTTCGGGCAACTTCTTTTGAGCTGAGAAAGTGGTGTAATAACATTTTCAAATAAGTAAATATTTTTAAGGCAATTTTCCAGGCATTTACCTTGGGAAAAATGGATTGATTGAAACTTGCCCTTCTCAAATGTGGTTGAATAGTGAGTGGATTATGTAGCCAACATTACTACGAAGGATCCTGTTCCTTGCGACTAAAAATGTGATATTGCAGCATCTCCCTCCCCTGGAAGCAGCTCGCCAAAACATTGACTACATAATCCACTTATAATTCCCCTCATTTGAATAGAGCCCTGCACTGTGCAGGGCGAAAGAGGTAAACGTGGATCCAGTCACTTGCCAAACTCTCTTAAAGTCTTCACCTGCCCCAAAAGCTCTAATTTTCCTTCCCTGGACCAGGCCTGAACTAGACACCACATACGTCTGGTAGCGCTCTGGAAACAAAGGAGTCTGTTTACTAAGTGGCGCTAGTGGCTTCCATGCGAAATCGGAGTTGCAGCTCCGATTGCACATGGACGCCACTAGCACCTCTTAGTAAACAGACCCCAAAGAGTAGCTCTAATAACAGGAAGATAATATTGGGAAAGTTATTTTGAGCTACTAGGAAGCTGATGTAAAAAAACCCAAAACTGCAGCTCAATAAAAAATGAAAGATCGTTCTTGAATAAAAGGTGATCGAAAGAGTGCCTTCATGCTACTGCACGTGCTTATTAACTAACCGAACTAAGATCAGGTAGTGTAAGGCAGTGGCAAGCAGGAAATGCTGTTTTCTTTCCAGGGAGTTGGTTGAAAATACTGAAAACGATTAACGGGGTCAGCAGACCTGACAACTGCGTTAATCGTGGCAACCGGGATATTCAGCGGCACTAACACAGAGCTGCTGAATATCTCTGGGTGCTGCCGCTAAACACCCCAATGCCAGTCAGCCAGCATCAGGACATTCCAGGGGTGGAGCGGAGACGGCACCCGAGAATAATTGGGCAGCGGCGATATTCAGCCACTGTCCGCTGATCCCTAAGCGGCGAAAGTTAGGCACCTTAAAGGCTTGCCAACTCTTGCCACAGAAGCTAACCGGCAGTGGCTGGAGTTGGCCCCGGCATTGACTACCCAGGTTTACAGTTCAGCGGCAATGGCTAGATGCTTTACAAGGGCTAGCCACTTCCACTGAATATCATCCCTCCCCCCCTAGGTTTTAGTGGTTAGCAAAACATGAGCCACAGAAATCCCTGATTAGAAACATAGAAACATGACGACAGAAAAAGACCACATGGCCTATCTAGTCTGTCCTTCTATAACAACTACAACAGTCCCCTTTTTTCCTTTAGAGATCCTCTGTGTTTGTCCCATGCTTTTTTGAATTCAGTTACTGTCCTCATCTCTACCACCTCCACTGGGAGACTATTCCATGGATCCATCACTCTTTCTGTAAAGAAATATTTCCACATATCACTCCTGAATCTATCTCCCTTCATCCTCATTCCATGTCCCCTCGTAGCAGAACTTGCTTTCAATTGAAAGAGGCTCTCCTCCTGTGCATTTATGCCACGGAGGTATTTAAACATCTCAATCATATCACCTCTATCCCGCCTTTCCTCTAAGGTGTACATATTAAGATCCTTCAGTCTGTCCTCATATGCTTTATAATTAAGACAACTAATCATTTTAGTAGCCACCCTCTGTACTGACTCTATCCTGTTTATATCCTTTTGAAGGTGCGGTCTCCAGAATTGCACACTATACTCCAAATGAGGTCACACCAAAGACTTATACAGAGGCATTATCACCTCCTTTTTTCTGCTAGCCATTCCTCTCCGTATGCACCCAAGCATCCTTCTAGCTTTTGCCGTCGCCTTTTCTACCTGTTTTGCTACTTTAAGATCATCACACACAACCACGCCTAGGTCCCGCTCTTCTTTAGTGGACAAAAGTACTTCACCCCCTATACTATATTGCTCCCTTGGATTGCTGCAGCCCAAATGCATGACCTTACATTTTTTAACATTAAATCCCAGCTGCCAAATTCTAGACCATTCTTCAAGCTTAGCTAGATCCCTCCTCATGTTATCTACCCCTTCCTGGGTTTCTACTCTATTGCAGATTTTGGTATCATTCGCAAAGAGGCAAACCTTACCTGAAAGCCCTTCTGCTATATCACTAACAAAGATGTTAAAAAGAATCGGACCAAGGACAGATCCCTGGGGCACACCACTGATAACATCCTTCTCCTCAGAGTAAGCTCCATTTACTTGTATTCTTTGTCGACTCCCACCCTACCAATTTCTAACCCAAGCAGTAACTTTAGGGTCCATCCCTAGGGTGCTAAGTTTGTTTATAAGTCGCCTGTGAGGAACAGTGTCAAAGGCTTTACTGAAATCTAAATACACCACATCTACGGCTCTCCCTCGGTCCATCTCCCTGGTAACCCAGTCAAAGAAATCAATCAGATTTGTCAATCAGATTTGTCTGACAAGACCTGCCTCTGGTGAATCCATGCTACCTTGGATCCTGTAATCCGCTGAACTCCAGAAACCACACTATTTTCTCTTTCAGCAGCGTTTCCAATAATTTACTCACCACCGAAGTTAAACTAACCAGCCTGTAGTTTTCAACTACATCCTTACTTCCGCTTTTGTGTAAAGGCACCACATGAGCCTCTCTCCAGTCCTTTGGCACCACTCCCGACTCCAATGAGGCATTGAAAAGGTCAGTCAGTGGAGCTGCTAGAACATCCCCAAGTTCCCTCAGTATTCTCGGGTGTATCCCATCCGGTCCCATCGCTTTGTCTACTTTAAGATGAGATAATTTCTCACGAACATAGTCTTTTGAAAATTGTTCAAGATGTCCTTTGCTTCTGTTCCTATTTGTGGGTATTTTCTGAGGTCCTGCTCCTGGTTCTTCATCTGTGAACACAGAACAAAAATATTTGTTAAGCAATTCCGCTTTATCCTTATCAGCTTCTACATATTCCTCCCCTGCACCCTTGAGTCTGACAATACCATTCTTGCCCTTCCTCTTCTCACTAATATATCTGAAAAATGTCTTATCCCCCCATTTTATTGCATTGGCTTTTTCCTCCTCCTTTTGAATCTTTGCCTTCTTGACTACTTTGCTAGCTTCTCTAAGTTTTTCCAAATACAGATGCCTGTCTTCCTCTCTCTGTGATCTCTTGTATTTCATGAAGGCCTCCCTCTTTTTCTTCACTTTTTCAGCTACTTCTTTCGAAAACCATAGCGGTCTCCTTTTCCTTTTACCTTTATTTACCATTTTAACAAAAAGGTTGGTTGCCCTTAAAATATCCCCTTTCAGTTTTTCCCACTGTTTTTCTACATCCCTCAGCTGTTCCCATCCAACTAATGACTCCCTGAGGTATTGGCCCATCTTCGCAAAGTTAGTCTTCCTAAAGTCTAAGTTCCTCGCCTTTGAATGGATTCTAACAGCCCTAGTCCTAATACTGAACCACACCATCTGGTGATCACTGGATGCAAAATGATCTCCCACTACAACATCAGAAACACTTTCACCATTGGTAAGCACCAAGTCCAGTATGGCCCCTTCACGTGTGGGTCTGTTACCAATTGCCTGAATAGTTCTCCCTGTAGAGAATCCAGGATTTCCTTACTTCTAGATGATACTGCAGCAGGAATGTGCCAATCAACATCTGGCATATTGAAATCTCCTATCAGTAGCACTTCCCCATTCCTAGCAATGCTGCGCATGTCTTCAATTAACTCTCTGTCCACCTCTTCCTCTTGTGAGGGAGGTCTGTATATCACACCAATGTAAACAGATTTCTCTTTCCCTCTTTCTAGTTTAACCCACAATGCCTCCCCTCTCCCTTTTAAGCTCTGTAATTCCAAAGCTTTAATAGTAATTTTTACATATAGTGCCACTCCTCCTCCCCTACTTCCTACCCTGTCCTTTCTGAATAAAGTATAGCCAGGTATAGTTACATCCCAATCATGGTTTTCTGTGAACCATGTTTCTGTAACTGACACTAAATCCAAGTCAGCTACTCCCACCAAAGCTTCAACATCAGGGATCTTATTTCCCATGCTACGGGCATTTATACACACTGCTTTCCATATGTTACCCCTCTTACCCATTTCTATAAAGTTATTTAATGTATCACCTACCTGGGGGCTTTCACTTACCTGGGGGCTTTCTTCACCCATCCCCAACGAATCTAGTTTAAAGCCCTCTTCAGTAGATTAGCCAGTCTACTACTAAAGACGCGTTGACCTTTCTTGGACAGATGGATGCCATCTCTGCTCTGCAACCCTTGGAACAGCATCCCATGGTCTAGGAAACCAAAATGCTCTCGATGACACCATTCACGCAGTCATGCATTCATCTCCAGGATGCAAGCCTCTCTGCCTTGGCCTTTACCCTCAACAGGGAGGATTGAAGAGAACACCACCTGTGCACCTAACTGCTTCACCCTCTGTCCCAGAGCCATAAAGTCACTTTTGATACGTTCCGAGGTATACCTGGCAGTATCATTTGTTCCAACATGGATTAGCAACATTGGGTAATAGTCAGTGGGCTTGATGAGTCTCGGCAAACTCTCCGTAACATCTTTGATTTTGGCACCAGGCAGACAGCATACCTCTCTGGACATCAAGTCTGGTCGGCAGATGGATGCCTCAGTACCCCTCAGAAGAGAGTCTCCCACCACCACTACCCTTTGTTTCCTTGTGGTCACTGATTCTGCAACTTTGGGGTACTTGAACTCTGGTTCTTCCCTTTCCAGGGATGCTTTCACCTCCTCCACTTCTAGGGCTGCATAATCGTTCTTCAATTCAAGGGCTGGAGAAGTTGGATTGGTGATTTTGCAGGCCCTGGTGACTTGGGTGCCAACAGAATGTCGATGGTTGGACACATCTTCTCCTGTGCTGGAGAGCTTGGTTGCTGCAAGAAGATGCTCATCAATGTACTTCTCACTGTCTTGAATGCTCCTCAGCCTCACCACCTCCTCTCTGAGTTCCTCCACTTGTTTCCTCAGAGCTTCAGCATGCAGGCACCCTACACATGGAACCGGTCCTTCAACTGGCATTAGGACCTCTGTCTGGACCGAGTCAGAAGCTGCAATGGGGGCAACAGCTTTAGCGATACGATTTTTCCCAGCCATTGTTCTGTTTGTGGAGCTTAGGTATCTGTTAAAGAAAAAGAGAGAGATCTACCAAGTAACAGCCGGTTTCCCAGCTGTCCTTTCAGAGAAAAAGCAGTTAAATCTCCTTAATTATATTCAAAATGTGCTGGTCCAATTCTCTGTGCCTTGTCAAATGGGGAGGTGTCCTATAAAGCAAGACTACTCGCTAGGGGTGGGTGGGAGTCAGGGTGGGTAGGAAGGGAACTAACACCTGATTAGGTGTTAGCAGTTCCCAAAGCTGAGGAGGTTACTGGAGTTCAACCACCTACTGTGCTCAAGGAAAGTCCCACTAAAGCACCAAAAAGAAAGTAACCTTGCTTTAAAAATGTACGAAAAACCCTTTTAAGAGCTCCCAGTCAGAGAGCTAACAATTTAATATAATAAAACAAACCCTTAAATCCTTACTGTTGGTTGATCTGGAGAGCTCCTGTAGGAAAGCCTGAACAGGGCAGGGCACTGGAGCCTTTTATGCAAGCCTTCAGCTGCTCTCAGGTAATCAGGCCCACTAACTCCTGATTAGGTGTTAGCAGTTTCCAGAGCTGAAGAGGTTACTGGAGTTCAACCACCTACTGTGCTCAAGGAAAGTCCCACTAAAGCACCAAAAAGAAAGTAACCTTGCTTTAAAAATGTACAAAAAGACCTTTTAAGAGCACCCAGTCAGAGAGCTAACAATTTAATATAATAAAATGTGTGATTTCATTGTTTATTGTAAACCATGCTGATGCTGAATAGCGCGGTATAGAAAAGACTATAAATAAATTAATAAATAAATAATAAAACAAACCCTTAAATCCTTACTGTTGGTTGATCTGGAGAGCTCCTGTAGTTCTCTGATTGTCAGTCTGCTAGAAGGAGCATGCAGGGCTAAAAATACAGAGGAGAGCAATGATCTCAGTATAGCAACTGCCAGCGTTTTACCAAGTAAAGCAGAGCTTAGGTACGTTATTTGCAACAAAGGTGACTGCGGCTGGCTCAGCAGTGGGGCTGCATGCTACAATGTAGATACTCAGGGCAGGATATCTTTTATCCAGACCGGCTGGGGCTAAGGATACTCCAGATGTTCCTGGCCTGAAGGTGCCCAGAGCCACGCCTAAAGGAAGCTAGTTCCAATTGAGCTATTAGTCAAAAAGAGCAAGATGAATAGCTGGGAGTCAAAAAGATATGGGTGATACCAGACAAGGGAAACAAATGGTGGCAAGCTACCCAGCTGTTCTTCAGATCCAGCTGCCTTTGCAAATAATTCAATTGCTAACATTGGACGTAATAAAACAGCTGTACAAGCAAATATCATATTTCATAATGAAGCGAACTGCAAATGTCGTCTTGCTCAACGGTGGGGGTTACAAACGCATATCCCCAGTCATATTTCAAAAGTCTTTATGGTCTGTCAATCCTTACATTTCATTGATATTAAAAAGCACCAGAAAGTGCATTATAATAGTTTGCAGACTCATGTGAAAACTGCTATCAGTGTTCTGGCAACATGCTTGCTTCTGAAAACAGTCTTCTCAACGGAATAGAGGACGGGCAGGCATCCATATTTTCCTGTTTTCAATGTGTCGTGACCTTGCGCAGGCTTCAGATGTGAGAGAAAGCCAGAGTGGTTGAATGTTGCAATGGTCTGAAGTAAATGCAGTTTACAGAGACATGCTTTATCCACTGGATGTCATCAAAAAACCTGTGCAGTGCTTTCCCCTTGTGACTGCAAGCATTAAATAACATATACCAGAAGAAATGTGGAAACGTAAGGTGTTCAAGTAAGCTCTTCATGAGCACTTTGAAGCAGTAAGAAAGAGCAAGCAATTCTGCTGAGGATTTGGGCATTTCAAAATCCAGTTTCTATATTTTTTTCCTTTTGCTGAGTTTTATTACCCCTTTTACCATATAGCCATCTTTTCAGAGAGAGACTGCTGAGTAAAGAGTGGGGGAAGGGGCAGTAAAAGAGAATGAGATTTCGACACTGAAGAATGATTCTAAGCCAAACCTTAATAATGACTTTTGGAAATGTTCCTTGTTTCTGCAGAATGAAGATAAATATGAAGTAAGGCCCGATAAGGGGGGGGTTCTACGATATACACTTAGACACTTCAGGCGAGAGGCGAAACGGTACAAATACAAAGCTCCAAACATAATAAAACCAGCAAAGATAAGCATACTATCAACAGACAAAATACCAGGGGAAAGGTTACCCTTCATTTACAGTGGCAATATTAGCTCGACTGCTGAAACTAGCAAGTTCCTTGTTCCAGCTTCGGTTTCATTCCTTTGTCTGCATTCTGTTTGTGTGCTAATGAGTTTTATTTATTATATTTTATGTGGTTTTCGGAAAATTATCTGTATACCCCTTTTTTAACAATCAATGCCTTCCTTGTGCATAGAGAATTATAAAGAAGCATTCTTAAACTACAAGCAGCAAGCCATAATTTTATTGGATTTTAGGCTGCCATGTTGCACACCCTTCGTGGTCCATGTAGTGTGCACAACCTGGGGGTAATTTTATAAGGAGGTGCCTATTTTTAGGCACTAACAATGCGTGTAAATGGCTATCGTAAAAATATACACAGTATTTGCCTGGCACATCCATTCATGGTGGGCATGCACATGGATAGAGTTTGGGCATTAAGAGCAATGGGCAATTATGGAAGATGATAATTTGTGCGCGTACTTGCAAACAGTAGATGTGGTCATTTACATCCGTTCTAGGGCTGGTGTAAGTGATTGCACCTTAATTTAAGGCACGTTCTCCAGTACTTTATAAAAACAAGTAGGCGTTTTCTTGTCTTTATAAAACAGGCTTAATTTAGGCATATTAAAACACCCTTTGATTAGGCACCCTGTTATAAAAATGCACCCCCTATGTGCAGTGTATACACCCACTGGGTAGGTTGGAAAAATAAAGGTGCATAATTCAAGGGCCAGAGAGCCAAAACTAGGTGCAGTTTTCAGGCTAGCCAAGATGTGCAAATTAACTTGATTCCTAGACCACATGCAGGCAAATAATGCCTATGAATATTCATAGTGGCTGTCCAGAAAACTAGACCTAGTTTTGCCCCTTGAGGACTAGGATTGTGCAAACCCTGATTAGAACGAATACAATGCACATAAATGTTGCTGTCGAGCATAGCTACTGCAAATGAATCCAATAAAAATAAAGCAAAAGGAGCCAAAAAGAAAAGCCAAAATAATAGGAGTAAAAAATTAGGGATGAAAACTTTAATAAACTTTAAAATAGGTCCACAACCTCCTACCCCCTATATAAAAGAAAGTGTAAAATATAAATCAGAGAATAATGGATTCATAAAATACTCAGCATGACCATGTTTGGGCATCTTGCCTGCACCAGAGGTATAAATCTCAAATAATTCCTCAGTAATCTTTAAAAATAAAGCACTTCTCCCTATAAACAAAACCAATAAACTTCTTAGTATCACATAATAACATTATAATCATAAGCATATAGTCTAACAAACAATCCAAGTTCTGCTTTAGCCTTTAAAGTTTGATTTGATTTATTCACTTATTATATCGTGTTGCACCACGAAGTATTAAAGCAGTTTCTCCATGCCAATTTAGCAGCACAATTGCACGCTACCAGCGCACTGATTAGTAAACATGCCCCTACAATTTAACCTAGTGGGTGTTGTAACATTCCAGAATTACACAATACCCTTCCTGTTCTACAGAACTTCCATTATCTGGAAAAATCCATCACTCACAAAAAAGGGTGTAAACTTTTCAGCTGCCGATTTTACCAGGTTAAAACGGTTTAAAACATTTACCCTGTTTAAATATGTCTGTAATATAAAAGGAAAATTTACTATCACTATAGTGGTGGAGGAGTAGCCTAGTGATAACCAAGTGACCAGGGTTCTATTCCCACTAGCACTTCTTTGACCTTGGGCAAGTCATTTAACCCTCCATTGCCTCAGAAGAAAGGCCTGGTAATGTACTTCTGGTCACACTGCCAAGAAAACCCAGGAGCTGCTGGGTCACCAGGAGTCAGCACTGACGCGAAGGCACACATTGCAGTTTTTATGCATAGCGATACAGTACAGATTAAAACAAACTTGCTAACATGAGGGTAACTTTTTAAAAACTTGGGGGCTGATATTCAGCGCCAGCAACTAGCACTTCTATAGCAGTTTGCCACTGCTGCTAATCTTTAAATCCAGATATTCAATCCAGGGGCTCTATCTGGGCTGTGGCATTGAATATCTGGGAGGCACAGATTGCTGCGAAGCTAATTGGGCAGCAGCAATATCGAGCTGCTGCCCGGGTGGCTTCTGCAGTGAAAGTTAAGCCAGTGTTTCCTGCACCTGATGTTCGCCGCATATCGCTAACCGGGCAGTAGCTTAATATTGTGCCTGTCCAGTTAGTGATGGGTGCTGCCCCAGTATGCCCCAATGTGAAATGATTTAGCATCAGGGCGAGCAGTGATGGCACCCATAGATATTCAACGGCACTAACCGTGTTAGCGACACTGAATATCTAGCTGAGTGGCATTTACGTGGCTTGCAGGTCTGCAGAGCATCTAAATGCCTTTGAATATCCCCCTCCTTTTTATTTATTTGAATTTACCAAACATATCAAGTGCAAACATGTATCAGAAAAGACCCTACATAAAAAGGAAAAGGTTAAAAAGAAAATAAAAAACAAGGTGAAAGGGGGAGGTGATGGGACTACCTAGTTTGGAAATGTACTACTGAGCAGCCAGATCGGTAGGGGTGATGACATGGTTCCAGGAAGGAGATGAACCCAGCTGGATTAGGCTGGAGAACTCACAGATTGAGGGTCCTTTCCTCTCCTTATTGCTGACAATGCCGCAAGAGGCACTAGTTGTGTGGAACATTTTGAGGCAAAATAGCATTTTGGCACACACTGTAAAGGTGTGGCGACAGGTTTGCTGGTTTTTGCCGACTGATCTGTAGGTGATTTCTCCAATTGCCCCCTAGTTTTTCCAGATACGGCACAGTGGGAGAGCTGTGGCTTGTGATTGTGTGGCAGTTGGGAGCTGGAAGGACCTTGATAGTGTTTACAGTTCTGAAAAAAGAATTTAATATAAGCCAGGAAACCTCTTGTCTCTACTAGCAGTTGAGGATGGCAGTGGATATGGCTGGAGAGATGGGATGGCGTTACCTATCTCCCAGTCCTCTTGAATCTTTCCTCTATAGTGTAGGTTCACAGAGTTAGCAGACGTCTGGTCTCTGTAATGGAAACCGAGTCCGTGTCTGTAAAATCACGGTGATTGAGAAGTGGAATGAGGAATTAGAGGTTGAATTAGATGATACTGATTGGTACATTATCTAGCAGTTGACTCATTTGGTCTCTTTGTGCTGCATGAAAGTAGAGTTCATGATCAGAGTTTTGTATTGCACGTACAACAACCCCCTTTTCTATATGAAATTTTTGAAGGCTGTGCCTACTACTTGTTGGCACAGCTGTAGCCAGCCTGATGATCATCTTCATATGTGGTGAGCCTGTCCTTGTATAGGCCAAATTTGGAAATACATGGGCAAAGAAATTAAGGGGATTGTGGGCAAAGAGGTAGTTTTGACATTACTGCTTTGTTGGGTTATTCGAGAGATGGCAGACTTTCTAATGATGACTTTCTGATGGAACAATTACTGTATGCTGCCCATTATACCACCACTGCAAAACGAAAAACCCAAATGGGGCAACCAGCTGAATAAGCAATATCTACCCAAAGGGACTGCCCCAAACAGAGTAGAACATCATACTTGAGTACTTAAATCCTTATTTTGTTATTAACTATTCTTTTGTCATACTTATCAAAGTGAGGAACAAACCTCTACAAATGAAACGTTCATTTTAATCACTCTGTTGCAGTAAAAGCCTGCTTAGGCATGAAAAACTTAACTGATATGGAATGGGTAATTCCTCCAGAAACGCTTACTCAGAACACAAAAGTCCACAATGCAGTACCAATGGGATAAGGTTACCCTGCTGTTGCTCGTTGCTTATAGAAGAACTTACCCCTGATGCATGATCTTGGAAATGTGAATGGATCCGAAATATGGTATTGGGTCATGGACTTTTGTCCGACAAAAGAATAGTTAATAACAAAATAAGGATCTAAGTACTCATGTTGGTGTTTTACTCTGTTTGAGCAGTCCCTTTGTGTAGACATTGCATTATACCACCACAACATTTTGGAAAAAATGCAATAGGGGTCATTTTGGAAGCCCTATTCCTGCTCTGGATGTTTCAAAAATGGGCATCAAAACATCTCCAGAGCCATTTTAGAAACCGGGTCTGTGGATGACCCCAGCGTGCAGGGCCAGCCTGTGCATTAGGTGAACAAGGCGATCGCCTAGGGCATCAGACCCTGGTGGGCAGCATGATGATTGCTTTCTTCTTAAGCAGTGGCTCAGCCCTAGGCAAATCTGATGGGCCACCCCCAACGCATCATGTCCATCGCCATGCTGCCCTCGACATCCAGCTCTCACCTGGGGTTGATGGGCAGCACGGCGATTACCTCTTTAGTGTCACGTTAGACTTTAAAGTGCATGCACACACTTATGGCCTGCTGATCCTGCACCCTCTGACATGAGGTTGTGTTGAAGGGGACAGGAGTAGCAGGCCATGAGTGCGCACATGCACTTTAAGGCCTACCATGGCTCTAAAGAGGTGATCACTGTGCCGCCCATCAACTCCAGGTGAGAGGCTGGATGTCGGGGGCGGCGCAGCAATGGCACCTGGTGGGGTGGCACATCGGGTTTGCCTAAGGAGCGAGAACCTTTTGGACACCCCTGCCAGCGTGAGGACATCCAAGTATGAACGGGGGCGATGTGGAAGTGTTCCCAGGAACCTGGACGTCCTCGCCTGATCTCAGAAACGTCACAGATATCTGGCATCACATCTAAGTTTAGACCTGCTTCAGGCACCCAAAAAGTGCTTGTTTAAAAAAAAGAAAAAAGGCCAGAGGGTGTAGAGAAGAAAGCACTCCATCACCCAGAGGTAGCAGCAGTGGGATCTGAACCCTGGCTTCCCTGTTCCTAGCCCACAACTCTAACCATTAGGCCATTCCTAGACATCCAGGTTCTGAAATACTATTCTGGGGACGTCTATGTAGAAGCCCCCACAGATACCCATATTGGGCACATCTATATTTGTGAAATGATGTCTCCATCTGGACGTGCCTGCTTTTTTTTCAAACGTTCTGGGTTAGACATCCCAGATTGCATTTGGACGTCCTTTAGAAAATTCCCCTCCACGCTTCCACACTGGCATAAGCAAGTTTTTGAGGTTGCTATGATAGAAAAGTTGTCTTACTCTATGAGGGGCAGAATTGATAGATACACTGAAATTTTGGAATAAATACTGGGTTTGGAGGCAACACCTGAGATATAAACATTATAATGTTTGATTCATACCATACTACATCTAATTATAAAGGAGCAGTTGTATAACTTAATGGGTATCAATGAACAAACAAACCTTTTTCAGAGAAGGGGAAGCTGCAGAACTAAAGGGCATATGATGAAGCTGCAAAGCAGGAAATCTGAAAGCAACGTCTGGAAATACTTTTTCACTGAAAGGGTGGTGGATGCTTGGAATGCCCTCCCAATGGAGGTAGTGGGGGCAAATACAGTGACGGAATTCAAAATGGCATGGGACAGACACAGTGGATCCCTTGATAGCAAGAGGATGAAATCAAAGCAAACTTAAATATCTTTTATACTTCAATACATAAAAACATAAGATATGCCATACTGGGTCAGACCAAGGTCCATCAAGCCCAGTATTCTGTTTCCAACAGTGGCCAATCTAGGTCATATGTACCTAGCAGTTTCCCCAAGGGACACAGGTTCCACATAGAGGAGGGCTGACCTGCACAGAGCAGCAGGTACAACCCCAAACACATAGTATAGGGGCGGTGACTTGCAGGGGGAGACTGACTACTCTTGTGTGCTCAATGAACTGGGCTGATCCAACTGCAAAGCCTTTTTTGAGCCAGTATGCGCTGGTATGGAGTTCTGGCATTTTTTTCTGCCTATCATCACTCTTTCCCTTCCATCCATGTCCATCATCTCCTTTTCCCTGCCCTATGACCCAGAGGTCAGCAAGGCAGACACTGTACATACTTTGAGCAGCGTCATCTAGCTGTCTCCTATCTTCTTCCCTTGACGAAGCTAGCGATAGCAGAAATGCATTGCTTACTGTAAGAGCACCTTCTCTCTTAAGCCGCAGAGTCAAGTCTCATGCTAAGAACTGTGAGATCTCATGGATCTTATTGCAAGACTCTGCTTGGTGGCAGGAAAAGAGAAGACAGGCCCAATATTTAAAAACAGCTGAGTTCCTATATTTAGGCTCGTACCGTAAGTTAGGATCCTAAGTTTGTACCTTATTTCCAGCCACAGGAACCTAAATTTTCAGCTGAAAATTCACTTTAATTTAGGAGCTTAAAATTTATGGGTCCAATATTCAAAAGGCATTTACAGGGTTTATAGACCTGTAAACCATGTAAATACAACTGAATGGGCTATTCAATGGCGCTAACATGGTTAGTGCTGCTGAATATTCCCATCGGGGTGTGTTATGAGCATTACAGGACTAAGCAGAGGCGGCGATATTGCACCGCTACACTGTTAGCGACCTATGGGTAAACTAGGCAAAGCAACTGGGCAGCAATGCAATATCACTGCTACCCGGTTAGCTTCTGCAGCTCCTTGGCATGTGCGGTGAACCCGGATATTCAATACCAGGGCCCATATGACTCCGGCATTGAATATCTGGGGTTAGAGGTCAGCGGAGCCAGCTCAATTCAATATCAGGCCCTAGGCACCTAAATTTAGGCCTGCCATTCCTTTGCCCAGATTTATGAGCCTAATTTAGGTGCCTAGTGCTGAAAATCAGTGCTAAGCTCCTAACTTTTTCCCCGCCCTAAATCCGCCTCTGTTGCCAGCCACATTTTATACTCTTAAATTTAGGAGTTCAGTGAAATTTTAAGAAAACAATTTAGGCACTCAACCCTAGTAAATTTTCAAAGAGGTCAATTTAGGAGCATAAAGTCCAATATTCAGCGTCAGTGACTAGCGCTGCTAAAACAGTCAGCTGTCGGTGCTGAATATTACGCCTGGTTATTCAATGCCAGGGTCATATCAGGCCCTGGCATTGAATATCTGGGGTCGCCACATAGGCCACTTGCTAGCCGGGCAGTGGCAATATTGAGCCGCTGCTTGGTTAGCAGTACGTGGCGAAATTAGGCCAGGGTTTCCTGCACCTGGCCTTTGCCACGTATCGCTAACCAGGCAGTGACTCAATATCACTGTTGCCCAGATAGTGAGTGGTGCCACGTCCGCTCTGCTCCAGAATGCTCCCGACACATCCCAATGCTAAGTGGGTAGCTTTGGGGCATGTAGAGCCAGCAACCATGGATATTCACCATGATTAACACGGTTAGCAACTCGCCAACCACGTTAATCGCTTTGAATATCATGCCCATAACCCTCCAAGTAAGGAGCATAAATCCTTTGAATAGTGGGCCGACGTTCTTACAATAACAGTCCACTTCTGCTATGGTAATAAATATGTGTGACTTCTTAGTAAGTGGGTACAGTCCAGCCTCAATTACAGCCGCCTCCTCCGCTCAACGAACCTTCTCTTTCTCTCTCTGTCACCCCCTCCCCCACCAAGAGCAGATCACTGGTAAGTGCAGGGTGTGTGGCTCGTCCTAACCAGCCCTGCCTGCAGTGTGTCCTGGTGCTCCAGCTGCCTCTTCCCCCAGTTGCATGCATGGTGCCCAACACAGACGGTTGGGGGAATATCAGCCCTCTTTTCCCATTTAGCCTAGCATAGCATGTGTGGCTAGGCCTGTTCTTGACGTCCTGCTGCTTCCCCATAACATCATCATGGGTAGCTGGCGACAGGACGAGGAGCTGAAACTTGGGGCATGTTGCAATGCTGCACTGGGGAAATGAAGACTAGCCTTCCTCTAGGGGGCAGTGCCAATGCTCTCTCTGTGTTATGAGGGTGCTGGCCTGGAGAGAGTTGTGTATGTGAGGAGAGGACCAAGATTGGACGGAGGGAAGAGAGAAGAATGAAAAAGTGTAGTTGGGATAAAGAAAAATCAAAGAGAAACAAAAGAAATAGGATATAGGAATGAAAAGAGCAAAATAAGAAAGACAGCAGCAAGGCAAAAACAAAGAAATCTAGTGAAAAGACTGATAGAATAGAATGTATAACAGAAAAAGGAAACAGAAAGTGAAAAAGGAGAGGAGAAATAAGGAAAATCTAAAAATAAAATGAAATCTGGCAAACAGGAAAGAAATTGAAGACAATAAAAATGGAAGATCAAGAACTACAAAGATTTGAAAATATTTTATTAAACTTCCCTGCTGTAACTGAACAGGGTGGAGGTAGATGGGGTTTGTCCCAGGGAGATTATAGGTGTGTTTGTGCCCTAACATGTAGGAAAAACTGGAAACAGGAAGAAAAATCGTTCTGTTTCTATCTCTTCAGTGTTGCACTAGGCCCTTAGAAATTCTTCTTTATCAAGCCTGTGGCTCCCAATGCGATGGGAAATATTTCTGTATCTTTCTGATATTTGTGCGTTTGCCACGCCTTTTTCCTCATTTGCTGAGCCAATTCTTTAAAGAGTTTTTTCTCTTGTTTTGCAAATTCTGTTACTTCCCTGTGTATACTTGTGGATTCACTCCTTCTAGTCATCGGAATGCTTGTGCAAGTGTGATGATAGAGACACATTCTGGACGTTTACTTTCATATTTCAGTGACCGTGCTGATGAGGGGGACAATAGAGCACAGCGGGAGGTTGAATGAAGAGGTAAGGGAAAGGAGTTGAGAAGCATAGGGGTCAAAAGGGTTATCAACATGAATATTAAAGTCACCGAGAATAAGGGAGGGGGAGGATGAATCCAGAAACAAGAAACGCCATGAGTCAAGGTCAGTGTGAAAAGTAGAGGTGGATTTGTCAGGGGGTCTTAGGGGCGGCTCAAGGCAATCTGCTGCCTGAGGCGAAGGATGAGATGGTGCCCCCCCCCCCCCCCCGTAGAGGGGAGCATGGCTTTCTCAAAACTCCAATCAGGGACTGAACCAAACCAAAAAGCCGATTAGATTATATAGAGGAAATGCAAGATGTTTGCACACTAAGGAGCTAAAAGAGAGCGAGAACCACAGCACAGTTTATAAAAATAAATTATAACTCATTTTTATTTTGTTGTTATAAACTGCATTATGGTTCTTGCTTTTTCTTTAACATATATTTTGCATCCACAGTGGGTGCAGAGCAGAACCAGGACATTCACCCACAGAACTCAATATCTTTAAAAAAAAAATCTGATTCTGATCATCTCACTAACAACAAACATTCTCCAGTACCAGGTATATTGTGAACTAATACAAAACCCTACAACAAAGAGCAAACCTACCATACCATACCATATCAGTACAAACTTCCAAAACTCACATAAGGAGCCCATCCAAAAAAACACACAGTGGGTGCAGAGCAGAACCAGGACATTAACCCACAGAACTCAATATCTTAAAAAAACTCTGATTCTGATCATCTCACTAACAACAACAACAACAAACAACATTCTCCAATACCAGGCATATTGTGAACTAATGCAAAACCCTACAACAAAGTCACTGAGTATCTATAGAGCAAATCTACCGTACCATACCATACCAGCATCAATTTCCAAAACTCACATGAGGAGGCCATCAAAAAAAAGCATCGCTGTAAATACTACAGTGGGCCCTGGAACATCCATACACCTATTTCAAAAGCTGAACATGTCAAATTACTACAGTACATTATAGATCTTTATGTACAAACTCCATGTTAACAGAACACCTGGCCTCAGTCACACACTCAGAATACAGACCCTCATCAAGTACAGAATAAGTGACCATAATCTAAAGTAAAAATAAAAATATGTAAACAAAATTTAAACTGAAACCCCAAGAAGCCAGACTCCGCATGCAGTGCAACATCAGATAAATAAGAGATGCAATTCCCCCATACTGTGTAAAATATAAAGATAGCACAAAGTCCAATCACTAAAATGAAATAAAATTATTTTTTCTACTTTTGTTGTCTGACCATTTTATTCTCTGATCATGCTGGTCCTGTTCTGAGGCTTCTGCGTTCCTGTCTTCTCTTAGCTCTCTTTCTCTTTCTTCCATTTCTTCTTCTTTTGTTTTCTTCACTTCCTTCCATCAGCCTATTTCCAATCCTGGTAACCCTCCCCAGTATCAACCCCCTTTCCTGTCCTCCCTTCCCTGTACCTTCCAATGTCAACCACCTTGCATTCCCAGGACTGCCTCTGGTGTCCGTTCCTTTCCAGTCCCCCTCCTCCACTGCCCAGCCCATTCTAGTCCAAATACCATCGCAGGTATTAGCTCACTTCCATTCCCAGTGCCACCCCTCCCCCGTCAGCTACCTTCCAGTTACCCTACCCCTCGGTTCATCCCCCTTCCAGTGCCATCCCCACATGTCAGTTCCCTTCCAGCCTTCTCCCCATTACCTGGCCACCTACCAGTCCCATCCCCAAGTGTCAGCTCCCTTACAGCCCCCTCCTTCCCCCGTGTCAGCTCCCTTCCTGTCCCCACCTCCCCCGTGTCAGCTTCCTTCCTGCCCCCACCTCCCCCGTGTCAGCTTCCTTCCTGCCCCCACCTCCCCTCCCCCATGTCAGCTCCTTTCCTGACCCCTCCTTCCCCTGGCAGACCCTCTCAGCATCAATTCCCTTCCAGTCCCTTTCTCCCATCCACCTGCATCAGCCCATTTGTAGCCCTAGCCCCAGTTTTCTTTCATGGCCAGCAGCTCTCTCCTCTCCCCTATCAGCCCACTTCCAGTTCTAGCACCCAGTCTTCTTCCAGTGCCAGCAGCTCTCTCCTCCCCCCATCAGCCCATTTCCAGTCCCAGCCTATTTCTAGTCCTATCCTCCTTATCAGCCCACTCCAGTCCTAGCCCCCCAATCAGCCTATTACCAGTCCTAGCTCATTTCCAGTGCTAGCTCCCTGATCAACCCATTTCCAGTGCTAGCCCCCCTCAGCCCAATACCAGTCCTAACCCCCCAATAAGTCCATTTCCAGTCCTAGCCCCCACAGTCTGCCCATTTCCAGTCCTAACTCCCCCAATCAGCCCATTTCCAGTTCTAACCCACCTAATCAGCCTATTTCCAGTCCTAATCCCCCTGATCAGCCCATTTCCAGTCCTAGCTTCCCTTAAGTGCCTATTTCTAGTTCTAGACCCCAGCAGCCCATTTCCAGTGCTAGCTCTTCCATCAGCCCACTACCAGTCCTAGCCTCTCCTGATCAGCCTATTTCCAGTCCTAGCCTCACTTAAGTGCCCATTTCTAGTTCTAGCCCCCCATCAGCCCATTGTCAGTGCTAGCCCCCCTAATCAGCCCATTTCCAGTCCTAGCCCTTCCAACAGCCCACTACCAATCCTAACTCCCCTGATCAGCCCATTACCAGTCCTACCCCCACAATCAGACCATGTCTGGGACTAATCCCCCTCCCAGCCCAGCCCAGCCCTGCTCAGCTCAGCTCACTACCAGTCCAAGCCCCCCCCCCCCCTCCAGGGAAGAGCCCTGCACTTCCCGATCGGCGCCCTGGCTCACCTTTGCAGAGCCATGGGAAGGAAAAGCATTTCTCTTCTTTCTCTGCTAAAGTTGAGCCCACCAGCACGCTGAGGTTCGGGAGCATTTCCTGTCTCGCACGAGATAGGAAATGCCTCAATTACCCTCAGCGATGGCAGGCTCAACTTTAACAGAGCACAGGAGAGAAGGGGAACGCTTTTCCTTCCCGTGGCTCTGCAAAGGTGAGCTGGGGCACTGGCAGGGCTCTTTTGGGGCAGTGGGAAGGGTGGGACACGGGGCCGTGGGATGGTTGATTCTGCCGCTGCTGAGAAGCAGCAGCAGTAGCTTGTCCTGCATGACTTTTTTTTTTTAATTTTGAAGGCGAGTGAGGTGGTCTTTTTGGGGGCATTTTTTGCCGCCACCGAAAAGTTGCCACCTGAGGCCACCGCCTCATTTGGCCTCATTATAGAGCCGCCCCTGGGGGGTCTATAAAAAAAGCTATCCAGAGAGGTAAGGGATTAAAAAGGCCGATGGAATGGACTTGAAAAGGAGTGAGATTGAGGTATAAGAAGGGGTTGAAACTGGCTGGAAGAAGAGAGTTAAAACCCAATACCATTACCACGGCCAGTGGAACGAGGCATGTGGGAGAAATGGTAGCCATTGTGACAGAAGGCAGTGACTGAGGCTGTGTCATTAGGGAGCAGCCAAGTCTCGGTAAGAGCTAAAAGATGGAAAGCATCAGAGATAAAGAGATCGTGAGTAAAGGGAAGTTTATTAGATATGGAATGTGCATGTGGACAAGTGCAAGGTTATGCACCTAGGGAAGAACAACCCAAACTATGGTTACACGATGCAAGGTTCCACATTAGGAACCACCACCCAGGAAAAAGATTTAGGCGTCATTGTGGATACCATGTTAAAACCCTCGGCCCAGTGTGCAGCGGCGGCCAAGAGAGCAAATAGAATGGTAGGTATGATAAGGAAAGGAATGGAAAATAAAACAAAAGATATTATAATGCCTCTATATCGTTCCATGGTGAGACCGCACCTTGAATATTGTGTGCAATTCTGGTCGCCGTATCTTAAAAAGGATATAGCGATTTTAGAAAAGGTACAGAGAAGAGCCACCAAAATGGTAAAGGGGATGGAAGGATACTCCTATGAAGAAAGGCTAAAAAGATTAGGGCTCTTTAACCTGGAAAAGAGACGGCTGAGGGGAGATATGATAGAAGTCTATAAATTAATGAACGGTGTGGAACGGGTAAACGTAGATCGATTGTTTACCTTATCAGAATATAGAAAGACTAGGGGACATGCAATGAAGCTACAGGGTAAATTATTTAAGACTAATAAAAGAAAATATTTTTTCACTCAACGTGTAATCAAACTCTGGAATTTGTTACCGGAGGATGTAGTAAAGGCTGTTAGTGTAGCTGGGTTTAAAAAAGGTTTGGACAAGTTCCTGGAGGAAAGGTCCATAAACCATTATTAAGAAGTGACCGAAGATATCAATGCTTGACCCAGTACAAGCATTGTGGAACTTGTGTCTCTTGGGGAAACTGCTAGGTACATATGACCTAGATTGGCCACTGTTGGAAACAGAATACTGGGCTTGATGGACCTTGGTCTGACCCAGTATGGCATATCTTATGTTCTTATGTTCCATAAGGCACATGAAAAAGGGAGAGAGGAGGGGGAAAGGAGAGGAATATGAATGAGATTGGAGTAGTTGAGAGAGGACCTATTAAGGGACTGAGAGAAAAGTCTAGGGAGGCCAGGGTTGGGATTAACATCACCGAATGATAGAAGGAGAAGAGTGTGATACAGAGGAGAGATGACATGGTGAAAATGAGGGTGAGGTTGTTTCAGAGAGAAAGGAGAGGGATGAAAGAGGTGAAACTCAATCAAGAGCTGAATAAAGGGTGCAAGATAAGATAGGGGAAGAAATGGTGAAGGTGGTAAAGAGGGAGGTTATAAGTTAGAAACATTGAAACATGACGACAGAAAAAGACCACATGGCCTATCTAGTCTGTCCTTACATAACAACTACAACAGTCCCCTTTTTACCTTTAGAGATCCTCTGTGTTTGTCCCATACTTTTTTGAATTCAGTTACTGTCCTCATCTCTACCACCTCTACTGGGAGACTATTCCATGGATCCACTACTCTTTCTGTAAAGAAATATTTCCGCATATCACTCCTGAATCTATCTCCCTTCACCCTCATCCCATGTCCCCTCATAGCAGAACTTGCTTTCAATTGAAAGAGGCTCTCTCCCTCAACATTTATGCCACGGAGGTATTTAAACATCTCAATCATATCACCTCTATCCCGCCTTTCCTCTAAGGTGTACATATTAAGATCCTTAAGTCTGCCCTCATATGCTTTATAATGAAGCCCACTAATCATTTTAGTAGCCACCCTCTGCACCGACTCCATCCTGTTCACATCCTTTTGAAGGTGCGGTTTCCAGAATTGCACACTATACTCCAAATGAGGTCGCACCAAAGACTTATACAGAGGCATTATCACCTCCTTTTATCTGCTAGCCATTCCTCTCCGTATGCACCCAAGCATCGTTCTAGCTTTTGCTGTCGCCTTTTCTACCTGTTTAGCTACTTTAAGATCATCAGACACAACCACGCCTAGGTCGTGCTCTTCTTTAGTGGACAAAAGTACTTCACCCCCTATACTATATTGCTCCCTTGGATTGCTGCAGCCCAAATGCATGACCTTACATTTTTTAACATTAAATCCCAGCTGCCAAATTCTAGACCATTCTTCAAGCTTAGCTAGATCCCTCCTCATGTTATCTACCCCTTCCTGGGTGTCTACTCTATTGCAGATTTTGGTATCATCCGCAAAGAGGCAAACCTTACCTGAAAGCCCTTCCGCTATATCACTAACAAAGATGTTAAAAAGAATCGGACCAAGGACAGATCCCTCGGGCACACCACTGATAACATCCTTCTCCTCAGAGTGAGCTCCATTTACTTGTACTCTTTGTCGCCTCCCACCCAACCAATTTCTAACCCAAGCAGTAACTTTAGGGTCCATCCCTAGGGTGCTCAGTTTGTTTATAAGTCGCCTGTGAGGAACAGTGTCAAAGGCTTTACTGAAATCTAAATACACCACATCTAGGGCTCTCCCTCGGTCCAACTCCCTGGTAACCCAGTCAAAGAAATCAATCAGATTTATCTGACAAGACCTGCCTCTGGTGAATCCATGCTGTTGTTTAAATGAGGGGAGAAGGTTAGGGAGCGTCAGTAAAAGGAAGAAAAGGTGGTGTGGAGCCATAAGAAAATGGAGAGCAGAAGACAAAGGACATAAATGAAGGATTGAAGGATAGGTAGGAGGACTATCAAGAGAAGAGGGAGCAACTGGGAGTAATGGAGTTAAAAGCAAACCTAAGAAGTGGCCATGAGGAGGATGAGGTTGTGTCAAAGAGAAAGGAGAGGGATGAAAGCAAAATAGGTAGTGAATAAAATACAGTTAAATAATTAATTTAAACTAATATAAAATTAGGAAAGACCAGAATGGTCAGTGTCCAATCAGTCCAGATTAGGCAGTGTAGCCAGTAATAATGACACTGTCTAATTAAGCTTCAAGGAAAGGCATGGTGGCTTCCTCAAGAGTGACATCCTTATTCAGCACTCAGCTCAGTGAGGTGACACATTTCCCTTTTATTCCACAAGGAACAATATGGTGGTTTTCATTGCTCCCCTCACCGGTGGCACAGATCTTGTTGTCCCCCAAGCAGGGGTAAGCCAGACCTGCACTCTTTGACACAGGCCGATGGTGGTGGCCTCCAATTCCAATTTGGCCACATAGGCACGCAGGGGTCAGGAGGCATGCAGGTCCAGGAGCTGGTAGCAAACGAGCTGGCCCGGCCTGTGGAAGGTGACCAGGTCACTGCAGTCACTGTGGTAGAAGGCGGTGCCCAGCAGCTGCAGCTGGGCCTCCTCGGCCTCCGGTAAGGCTTTCGCTGCAGGCCCACCGTGAAGACTTTTCTCACCAGCTGACCACTACAATGCATACACCTGGCTCCTGTGATACTGGACACTCACTTAACATAAGCAGCGCCATTGCTAATTCCTGCAGGCTCAGAAAGGCGTTACAACTGAGTACTGTATAGTACAAACATATTCCTGGAGGCTTTCCTGGTTTCCTTCTGGATCTGAGCTTTTAATTTTATTTCCCAAATTTATTTTCTTCATTTCAGCTTTTCTAGTGAAGGGAAGCAAAGGATGACTGGATAGGCTACCATGTGTTGTTCCTACTCATAACTAGCCCTTGATAGTCCAATATGCCCCAGCAGGCAAACCTAATAAAAAGAAGTTGTTTACAAGACTCGGTTTTTATATGCCACCATAATTTATTTTTACTTTATTTGTACTTTTAATTGTATCTGAGGGAAGGAGCAAGAGGCTCAAGTTACTGCATTTGTTCAACAGGGTACCCTTAAAAGTTGTTTTGGTGTGCTGGTTTCTGTTGATTCAAAATGAGATGACACAGATACAGATTATAAATTACAATTTGGACTCAAAAACAGAATTAAAAGAAGTGCTTTGATTTGTGACTCAGCCCAGGTTAAGCTGAACAATCTTGTTTGTGGAAAAAAAAAGCTTGGGCAACACTATGATCTAATTAAACAGGAAGTAAAAGGAAATGCAACCCCTGCCTTTAACTTAGACAGGAGGAACTTCCCCCTTAGTCTGCCCAATTGCCAAATCAGACACTCATTATCTCTGGCAAGAATAGTAATTGACTGCAGCCAGTGTTATTGTCACCGAAGAATTTATAGGGTGGGGCACCTGCCTGGTCACCTGAGCCGATGTGAAGCAAACATGCCTGCCGTACTGTCTTACCCTCAATGCCATCTTGCAGGGGCATGGTGGAGGCCCCACCTTACCATGCTGAGCTAGGCTCGCACAGTGCCTGCTATTCCGCCATGCAGTTTGATATTCACCTTGCCTGGAGGGGTGTGCTGGGCTACCCCGCCTTGCTGCCAGCTAGAGTGACCAGCCCCTCCCTCTTCAGGCACTGTGCATAACTGGTATTTGACTTGGGTACCCGCTGTCTAGCTGCGACAAATGGAGAAAGCAAAAACAAATACAAAATACAACTGTTGAATTAGAAAGTAATCTTGCTAGACATTGCATTACCTGCCTAAATGAGAAGGGTGGGGTGGGATGGGATGGGATACGCTCTGATCGGGGCAAGAGGCTGGTTCTCGGCCTGATCCCTGCTTTAATCCCGTCTCTTGTCGCGCCCCTGCTATGTGCCACATCATCTTAGTGTGCCTAGAAACCTCCGGCTTTGCCCTGCCCTTATGACTTGCACTTAAGCCATGTGGGCTTCCACCGGGGATTCTGTCACCACATTAACTCTCGGGTCCATCGCACAAGTCTCGGTCCCTCCCCAGTTTCACTCCATAAGCAATAATTGCACAAATCATTGGCTTTGGCAAGAATGTTTGTTCTTGTTTCTCTTCCAAGGCCTTTCACTTTTAAGTATATTTCAGCGTTTGCCTGACATTAGCCCTTGCATCTTATATTTTGGGAAGGATCTTTTGTGATTTGGATGATCTGGCTGCCTTTGAAGTACCTTCAGTGGTTGCTCGAGTGTTTTTTTAAAGATTTTCAGAATGTATTATTGAGCTTTAGCTGAGCTGCACTGTGCATACTGTACAATGTAATCTAATGTGTCTACGCTTTGCACAAAAAGCACGTTGGGTGCCAGTCTTACTTTAATTTACAACAATCTATATCTATTTTTGTGATGCGGTTGCTTTGGAGATGGGATTTATTTTGGCATATCTGAGTTGGATTGCTATAAAAATTAGAATATAATATTTTCTATCAGACTTTGTTGGTCTTAATTTCGTACTGGGCCTACGTGATTCAATCATCTGAGTCCCGTCTTGTTATACCTTTTAGTTGACAGGAAATATCCATATACAACTGCTCAAGAAAATTCAAGATCACATGTCTTTTCATCTGAAACGGGCGCCTGGTTCAAGGATTCCATTTCATGGTGATTTAGAAACACCACGGTATGGTTCTAAATAAAGCATGTGGCAGTTACTGGGGGTAACTTGCACAGAGGAACAGTTAGAAACCCAAAGTAAAAGCCTAGAGCTGAGGGAAGCTGACCAGAGCGGCAGTTACAGCCCAAGGTAAAAGCATAGAGCAGGGTAACCTGCATGGGCCGGCAGTACAACCCTAAGCACCTGTCTGGGAAGATTAGATGAACCATGCTAGTCATTATCTGCCGTCATTTACTATGCTGCTATGTTAAATGCTCTGTTGTACATCTGTGTAACACCGAGCTGTAGTCTCTAGTAGAGGCTCTGGAAAGCTAATAGGACAGAAGTGCTGCGCCATCTCACTCGCCACTTAAAAGGACAGTTAGGCAGGGTACATGTAGTTTAGTACTGTGCAACCAATCTGCTCCTTATTAAAACACACCTGTCCAGTGAAGGAGTGGACCTGAAAAGGGATGAGTCAGTATAATTTAATATTCTTCTGCAGCACTGAACAAAATGGATCCACCCACAGAATGGACTGTAGATCCAGATGTTGTAGGAAACCATTTTGTTGAAAAGCAACAAAAGCTCAGCTTACTGTGTGCAGCAGTCGGCCAAGAACACAGTGTACATTACTGATTAATGATGCTGAACTTTACTCTAGGAAGCTTGGCATTGACAGAGCTGTAGGAAATAGGCTGAGTACTGACTGGGGCAGAAACCAGCAGTAACATCATAACATGGTAGATGACGGCAGATAAAGACTGAAATGGCCCATCTAGTCTGCCCAGTAAGGTTATCAAGGTTATAAATGCTGCTCCATGTAGGTTATTCCTCTGTCTTCTTGGAAATTTAAACAAGATGAAAAATGTACACTAACAATGTGACACAATGGTGTGTGTCCCCCATTTCCAGAATGAGGCATATGGGGGAGTTCATGTGTGTGTGTGTGTCTTAGGAAGTCTCAAGGAGTATCAGTGGCTAGATGGGTATATGTGTGTCTCATAGAAAGTCTCAAGGGGTATCAGTGCCTAAGTGGGCGTCTCTGTCATCGGGAGTGTCAGGGACTGTATAGGCCTGATTCCATCCCGGACGTTGATCCCCTCTATATGTCTGGTCTGAACTGGACATACAGAGGGAATCGCGATTCTGATCCCGCGGGGCACATCTAGCCCCGCAGGATCAGAATTGCGAACAGTCCTGCACATGCAGGCTGGGACTGCGATTCAGTTCGGCCTTCACGTGCAGGACTGTCCCCGGCTAACTCAGTCAAGACTCTTCTATGGAGCCGTGGCGCCATATTGCCATGGTACCGTGGCTCCATTGAAGAGCCATGAAGCTGGCCGCTGCAAAATAAAGCATATTCCCCGCAGCCTGACCTCCAATCTGGCCTCCTAAGGCCAGGGTTGGGCTGTGGGGAATGTCCTCCGGCCCCCCTGCCCCATCCATATCCCGACATTAAAAAAAACCCATGTTCAGAGAAGTTATTCCACTTTGGAGGTGGAATAACTTCCCCGCATATGTGGCCGGCCCTGGATGTATAGGGCCAACATTAGATTCGGCCCTGTATGTTCAGGGCCGGCAAGTGCCTAGACTCTGCCCAGACTCCGGTCCCGAGCCACCCCTTCCCCCCCCCGTCTAACTTCCCTGCACAATCAGCGTGGAAGTTATTTGCGGCCAGGTGAAGGCATGAATAGTGGAGATGGACGTCCCATTGGGCCATCCATCCCGGCTATTCGTGGCACAGAATAACCCCCTATGTGTGCATATGTGTGTTATGGGTATATCAGGGACTGCGTGCATATGTGCATGGGAAGTATCAGAGGCTGCATGCTTGTGTGTGTGTCATGGGGAGTATTAGGGTGTGTGTTTGTGTGTGTGTGTGTCTCTCCCTCTCTTTCATGAACCCAATCCGGGCTTTCTCCAGTCTCTTTCTCTCTCTCTCTCTCATAACCCCCCAGCCTTGCAACGGTGCAAATCATTCATACCTCCCCTCCTCCCCAGCCTTCCTCCAGTCTCTTTCTCAACGGAGGAGTCCAGTGGCATAAATTCCATCCAAGCAATCCCCACAACGTTGGGGAGCCCGGGCAGGAAGGGAGCCCACATGGCGGTGTGGCAAACTTACTTTAATTTCTTTGCCACGCGGTCTCTGCTTTGGATCCCGTGGCTATTGATCCAGGGCTGAAGTCTCACAATAACAGCCATGCTGTGAGACTTCAGCTGAGGAGGAAATCCGCTGAGTCTGGAGCAGAGGCAGCTGGGATGGGGAGAATATGTGACAATGGAGATCACTGTGGGGAGGTCACCGTAGGGGGCTGCCACAATGGGGTGCCCTCAACAAAACGTTTCTTGGGGGTCTCTCATTAAAACCTTCACCACTGGTGGGGCCACATGGAGCAGGAATGTCAAGCTGATCTCTCAAACTGCAAGGTTAGCATGAACTTCCTGCACTGCACCCCTTACCATTCAGAGAGCCAATCACGCTGCAGGAAGCCTAAACTGCAGCATTTTTACTTAACCCTCAGGCTGAGCCTTCAACAATAGGCTTAGCGGAATGTGCTAAAAAAGTTATTTCACTGCTGTTTTGAGCTGAAGTGTTGAATGTTTCCATCCTCTTGCTTTTTCACACATGAACCCTTTACACATGATGGCTGCTGTTGATCCTACTTACTGACTTGTACATAGTTAGGTCACTCTGTTCTTGTACATAGTTGTATCACTGTTCTGTTATCTACTTCCATGTTATTTCGGTCCATGTTCTATGTATGATCGCCAGGCTGCACTTGATGCCCTGGTAAGTTTGTTTAATGTACACCGCTTTGAATTGTAGAAAAGCAGTATAGAAACAAGCTTAAATAACTAAAAATAAATAAATTATAGATAGGCCGTGTGGAGATGGGAATTAAGATGTCCAGGTCTGGGCATGGAAAATTCCCACTGAAATTTAAAAAAAGGCAGAGGCATTTTTCTAAATGACTTGGTCCTGGTGTCTAGTTTCTGCATCCTATATTCTCTTAACTCTTTTTCCAGAGACTGCAGTCCATCTGCTACTGCTCTCCCACAGCCTCTTATTCCCCAGTCTTTACTAACTCACCCCCCCATCAGCATCTCCCATCCCCTCACACTCTCTGCCCAGTGTCGTCCCTCTCTCTCTCACATCCAATGTCTTCCCCCCTTTCTGTGCCCCATCCTCCCTGCCCAGCATCTTTCTCCTCTCTAACCCTCCCAGCCCATCTTCCCCTTCTCTCTGTCTCACTCATATCTGCATCTCCCCCACTCTCTATTCCCCCACATCATGCTCACCAATGATTAATGTATAATGTTACGTTTATTGTAAACCGCCCCTGATCTCAGGAAGGAGCGGTATATAAGTGCACTGAAATAAATAAATAAATAAAAATAAAATAAATCTAGCATCTCCCTTCTCTCTCTCTCGAGCCTCAGTATCTCTGTCTCCCTTGGCCCTTGCTCCACACATCTAGCATCACCTCTCTGTCTCCCTATGTCCCCCCCCGCCCCCGATGTCCAACAACACCCCTCTGTCACCCAATTTCTCCCCCTCCCCCGGGCCAGCATCTCCTGAGTCTCCCTCCACTGCCATGTCAAGGGTCTCCTGTTTTTCTTCCTTCCCCTTGCTGTGCATTTATCCTCCAATCTCCCAACCTGCGTAGCAAAACTTTATATCTAAATCTAACCCTATTCTCTGCCACCCACTGTCTCTAATCAAAGATCACAGCATCGTGGGGGTTTTCTGATATGGGCGTACACGTCTCTAAGCCCCTGCCAGTCCTCCCTGTCCTGCCTTCTCTGACACATACTTGTAGCATCAGAGGGGGTGGGACAAAGAGGGTCAGCAGGGTCTTAGGAGGTGCAAGCGCGCTTGTATCAGAAAGGCCCCTGCGCCTGTGCTACCTTTGATTAAGGCGGCGGACAGAGGTCTGGATTTGATGTGAGGTGGCCGCCAATGTTTTAGGGGTGACCACTTTACTTTGTATTGCATGCCCGAAAGCCTGATTTGCCCCTGCTCCGGCCGTGATCCCAAATGAAGATTTTGTGACCCCATTTGGGGTTGCGGCCAATGTTCCTGCTAACCTATATTAGTAGGAAGGAGTGGCCTAGTGGATGGGGCAAGTTACCTCAGGCCGGAAGGTCGGGGGTTCAAATCCCACTAGAGGACAGCAACCTTGGGCCGGAAGGACTGGGGTTTCTAGTCCCACAGGTGCTCCTTGTGGTCTTGGGCAAGCCACTTAACCCTCCATTGCCCATCTTCCCTGTAAGTATTAGTGTATGTGTCTCATATCCCCTCGTGTTAAATGTATCCCCCCAATTGTGTTGTGACCACTTTGATTGAAGGATAAGGTGGTATGCAAAACTGTCTAAATAAATAAATAAATAAATAAACCTGCGCTGGGTCTGCCGCCAACATTCCCACCGGCAGGGGGAGGTGCAGAGCGATCGACGCACTGCCCCTCCCCCCACCGGCAGGAATGTTGGTGGTGGACCCAGCACAGGTTAGCGGGAACATTGGTTGCGACCCACAGTTTGGGAATCACTGATGTAAGGTAAATTTGCTTGGGAGGGATTTGGGAAAGAGCCCAGGTTAATTGGAGTAGGCTTACATTTCCTGTTGATAATGGGGAGCTCAATTGTCCTAGCCTATTAGTGTATTATAAGGTTGCCATGTGAAGAACTTAAAGTATTATTATGATAAGCAAAATGATACTTTATGGGAGGAGATGGAGAAGTCAATTCACAACCATTGACTTGCCCTAACTTTATGCGGTCTAGCTATCCAATTAGTAGCTGAATATCGCCACTAACCGGATAGTTGCTGGGACCACTCCAGCTCTGCCCACAGACTGCCCCAGAATTAAATGGGCATCTTTACTGCGGTCTGTGGGGATATTTGGTGGTACTGTCAGGCTAGTACCACTGAAAATTCGAATCACTGGAGTTTATGCGGCATGCAGGTGATGAAAACAGCATAAGCCCGTCTGAATATCAACCCCTAGTTATTTATCTTTTCGGAAGAAGGCTAAGACCTGGCTAATTCCATCTTTTAACATTTAGATTATGTGAAAGAGTATTTCTTGGTTGAGCATTGTGTCTTATCTTCTTGTTTTTGTTGTTTATTTTTATGATTATGATGTTGATTGATGATTGTTATATATCCTCTTTGTGACCCACTTTCAATGTCTGGCTAGGACCATATTTAAGATTACGGTGGTCACAGAGAGATGGTCAGTGAAGAGGGGGGGTCCTCTAGAGAGTATGGAGTGGGGTGTTCCAAAACCCAGTTTTTGGTTGCCTTAGAATTTGGTGCCCTAATCACATACCTGTGCTACCTATACCTAAATCCAGCCCTATGTCTAATTCAGTCCAGGAAAGTGATATAGAAGTATTTTAAACCTAGTGGTTAGGACAAGGTACTTCAGGCCGGAGGGCCGGGGGTTCAAGTCCCACCTGGGGACAGCAATCTCAGGCCGGAGGGACTGGGGTTTCTAGTCCTATAGGCACTCCTTGTGGTCTTGGGCAAGCCACTTAACCCTCCATTGCCCATGTTCCCTGTATGTGTGTCATATCCCCTCGTGTTAAATGTATCTCCCAATTGACTGCTTTGACCCGGTGAAAAGCGGGATATAAATACAGCTAAATAAATAAAATAAATGTGCTAGAATACTGACCAGGAGACAGTCTGCTGTCCCATGCTTAACATGCATATATGCAATGGAAAATGCCATTGGCGAAGACAGTCTAAAGCAGGGAAATGTGCAAGTCTCCAGTGCCCGCTAGGAACCCCCTGCTCCCCATCCCTTCCATGAAACCACTTATTTGGAATCCAATCACCCAGCCAAATTTGAGGAAATTTGGGTTCTCCATATCTACTGCCCCCTAGATTTCTCTCTTGCCCCAGAGCAGTCTCTACTTAAAAATAAGCTTCCTGCACCAGCTGTGCTAGAATAACCCTGGTTCTGTGCCAGCGCCACTTCTTTTCTCCATACAGGGCAAATAAAGGGACTTTCTCCTCAAATATTCGCTCATTTACCCACAGAAAATCTCTTTGAACATTGCCCCTGTTGTCCAGAGGTGGGAGGCCAAAGATCCTTCAAGAGCGCATCGGCTGGAAGGCTCTGCTGTGCAGTATACATATCATTGACTCTTATTGTTGCTGCCCCTGCGGCAGGGTGAAAGGTTTGAGGGGAGGCATTGTATGATTGGGGAAAGGAACAGGCTACTCAAGCTGTTAGGATCCGAGGGAACCCCCAACCGCACCGCCAGAGAGACGTCGAGTTATGGTCTGTGGAAAGGTTGGCAATAAATACAAGCACAGAAAGAGGACATGTGAAAAACACTCCTACCTGCAAGTAAACACAAAAAATATCAAAATATTTCAAGAAGGACAGCACAGAAATGAATCCTAATTCTTAATTTTCTTTCTTCTCTTTGGAGAAATACATTATCATTTCTGGCTATTCATTTCCCCGAGTCATTTGCATATGTCATGAAATTCTTTCTACTCATTTCTCAAAAAAAACTTCCTGCATGTTGCAATTGATTTTGTTTTTTGTCATCTTTCTCCATTATCTCTCATATAAATCAAAAGTAATTCCAGCTTATCTTATAGAGGCTAAAGGTTATATCTAAGTCTAGTCTTTTGAATTCCAAGTTAACTCTTGATAAGCAGGCGCTTCTGAAGGTTTCCCAGAGCACAAAGAATAACAAATGTGTAACAACAGCATTTTGCTAATAAGCTGTGTCAGGGCTTCCTACACCAACATGAAAAATTGTTAGACAAAAGAAAAGACATAATCACTTAATATAGCAGGAAAAAGCCCTTACTTAATCAGCAATCCAAACTGTTCTCTGAATGGTTTGCAATATTATTGCCCTCCAAATATAGTAATCTTAATATCCAACTTGTTTAATTTTAATTTCAATTTAATCAGATGATTTAACCTTAAAATACAGCCAGGGTAGGCTATTTTGGTCCTCAAGTGCCTCAAGCTGGTAGGATTTTCAGAACTTCCTTACTGCACATGCATTAGATATGTTACAGGCACTCACGCATCTGATGCATAGTCATTGTAGGTATTCAGAAAACCCGCCTGGCTTGCAGCACTTGAGGACTGGAGTTGCTTAACTCTGAGCAGGAGGTTCCTCTGAACCTTTTTGTATGTTTTTTTAAATATTTAATTGTTCACCTTTCAAAACTTGAACTCAAAGAAAAAGTCCATTGTGGGTACAATCTAAGGGCCAGATTTACAGGATTCAACACCTGGGTTCCCGGATGCTCAGATACTGCTCTGACCAGTAGGCTACTCCTCTTCAGTTTAATTTCGCTAGTTATAAAATGGCTACCTCAACCTTGATTCCTCATAAATCCTCCTGTAACAATTGAAAATGTTTTGTATCTCTTTGACTTATTCTAGAAAGATGCCGAAAGGCATGTATTCTCAGAATATTCAACACAAGATTTTATTTCTCATATATTCCAGGATCTTTTCTGTGAGTCCTTCTTAATAAAATGTCAGAATCAGAGTGGGGTCAGGTGTAACTGAATAGATTGAACTTGAAAGTTTTATCTTGAAAGAAAGGTGAAGATATATTCTGCAGTAGCCTTTTAATAAGCTTTTTCAAATTTTAATAAAGACTGAAATTCACCTTCCAAAGTTCTTGTGCAGTATATTTCTCCGACTCCTTCAGGGAACTGAGGTTTAACTCTTCCAGGTAATCTTAAGATTTTTAGCAAAAACACCAGAGACAGGTGGCACCTTATGGACTAACTAATCTATTGACAGGTATCTTTTGGGGAGAAGAGCCCACTTCCTCAAATGCACCTGAGAGTTCTACAGCAGCCAAATCATGTTATGGCAGTTATTGTTTTTAAGTCTTGTAGCGCTATATAAATGATTAATGGTAGTAGTAGTTTTAATCATGTTTAATCATGTTGTTATATGCTGGAGGGCATATTGGAGGATGAGGGTGGTATGAGTTTTAGCTAAACATAATATGGTATGTTATCGTTTTATTGTTATTCATGTTTTTAAAATGTACTGTCTGTAACCCACTATGAGCTTGTAGGGATACGCGGGATATAAATGGAAATAAAATAAAAAAATAGTAATAAATAAATATCAGCCACGAGCCTCAGGCACTGTGAAGGGTGGGCCCCTCAGGACTCAACCAGTCAAGGGAGCAAATGAAAAGAAGAGATTACTTCCAGAAAAGAGGAAGTCTTTAGGGAGGTTTCTCTGTTTTGCCACCTAATAACAAGTGCAGATTTTCAACCAGCAAGTCTTAATCCTTGTTGGGGTAGGGTTTTGATATACCATCCCAGTCACAGGCGAAAGCAAAAAGCGAGTGCTCCAGAGGGAGCAAAGACAGTAATTACCCTGTGCTGATGCTAGGGCAAAGAAAGATCTCTCAGTGGAGGGGAGTCTGTTGACCTGGACTGGAGGATCCAGGGTGAAGGAAGAGACTGCAATTTTTTGCCCTAGGAACTATTCCTGCCATGTGAAATCCAGTGAGGAACCCACTAGTACAGGACTGGAGCCAAGTTGAAGGATGGGATGTGTTTGAAGCTAACACAGCTGAGATCTGGGAAGAAAAGTAACTTCCTAACTGTGAGAGAAGACAGTGATGTGCTGGATATAGTGAAAGGAGAGGTCTGAGAAAGCTTTTTATATACAGTGCATTCTTGGAGCAATGGATTATATGGGGCAAGGCAGAGTTTGTTGCTCCAAAAGTCCATTGTTCACGAGATGCTGGGGAGGACAGGCCAAAAGAACTAAGGGCTGCTGGAGGCCCACCCGCCCAATGGTTGTGAGATGGAGGAGGAGAGGCGGGGGCCTAGTAGAAGTGGCTTCCAGCACTGGACCCGCGGCCTGTGCCACACCTGTAAGCTGGACTATGTGATTGGAGGTCAGGGCATTCATTGACCCCCACATGCCAGAGAGAGTCCTGGACACTGACATTGCCTCTACCTACCCCCCATATTATTTTGACCCTTCCAAAAGCAGCTGCTGCTGTGTTAGAGCATGGGTCCACTGAGAATTTGGAGACACTCACACCAAGCCGTGAGAAAACAGTCTTACATAAACACTACCCACATACTAATATTGTCCATTGTTGCCAATTTCCATTGCTCAGAGTATGCACTGTAATTAATTTGAAAAAACTGTGAACATTATTAAACTTTGCATTTGAAGAAGATGCTGTACACCAAGAAGGTAATTTTATATACATTTTTTACACATAAGTGCAGTTTTAAGAGTGTAATAGGTATTGCCTAAAAGTACACATGCCACAAGCCAGCACCTGCTTGTAGAGTAGGTATGCTCAGGAGAAGAGTTTGGGCAGACAGTGGGTGGAGTTACAATTTATGCATGTAGTTTATAAAATATGAATATAAAGTACGTGCTAAAACCTATGCCTGCTCGGGAGAACGTGTAATGTCCACACCTTCAACGTAGGCTCATCTTTCTGCAGGATTTGTGCTAGTATTTCATAAAGACACATAGGCACTAATGTGTCTTTCTACAATAAACAAAAATAGGCACCTTCCTCCCTCATTTCGTTTGCAGCTTGTCATGCTGTGAGGGCTTGTGTGCATTAGTGATGCTGAGAACTAAACTATCGGTAGTTTAACTACTGGCAGGGTCTCCCAAGATGGATAGGTCTCAGCTGAGGTGCCAGACTAAGGCAAACCGCCCATCTGGGTAGCAGCTTAATGGGATGGTGTTGGCCGCAGAGGATCTCATTTCTGTGACAATGGCAACAACACGAGCATTACTTGTGTGGAATAAAGGCCTGGCAATCTACTTCCATATCTTGCCACCAAAACCCAATGGCTAGTCGTAACAAAACAAATTGCACTATAGTACTGGAAGATGAGACCCCCCAGGTCGGAAGGCACTCAGCTGGCTACTGGGGATGAGCTGAAGGCTTTTCAGATGTGTTTGGATCAAAGCCTTCGGGACGTCTCACTGCTGATGTAGCTGTGCATGAAATGAGAGTCAGAAGCTGCAAAGATCTGTTTCAGTTTTAATTGTAAGTTCTGTTATCTGTTATAAGCTCTGTTACCTGTACTTGTTCAATACAAACCTGTTAGAACATGTTTGCATTGAACAGGTTTATGTATTAAGTTGTTATACTGTTAACCGCACTGACTTTAAATAGTGTGGTATATAAAACCAAATAAATAAATATTGGGACATGGAATGTACGATGCATGAACCAAGGGAAGTTGGAGGTGATCACGAATGAAATGGAATGTGCACAACTCGATCTGTTGGATGTCAGTGAACTGAAATGGTCTGGCGTCAGGCACTATGCACATGCTATACTATGCTGGAAATAAAAGACAAAGAAGAAATGGTGTTGCATTTATAGTTAAGAAGAAACCTGCAAGAACTATAGTCTTGGACTAGATAAGGGTGTTGGGGCCACTTGGCAATAGTGATCATAGCATGATCACATTTGATTTAATTAGTGGAGGAGGGATAGTAAGGAAATCCACAGTACTACCTTTTAACTTTCGAAAGGGAGACTATGATAAAATGAGGAAAATAGTTAAGAAAAACTAAAAGGAGCAGTTGCAAAGGTTAAAGACTTACATCAAGCTTGGGTGTTGTTGAAAAATACTATCTTGGAAGCCCAGACCAGCTGTATTCCACGCTTTAAGAAAAGTGGAAGGAAGTCCAAAAACTGCCAGCATGGTTTAAAGGTGAGGTCAGAGAGGCTGTTGTTGCCAAAAAAAAGCATCTTTCAGGAAATGGAAAAAAGAGCCAAATGACGAAACCTGGAAACAGCACAAGCACTGGCAAGTCAAATGCAAGGCATTGATAAGGCAGGCAAAGGGAGAATTTGAGAAGAAGCTTGCTGCGGAAGCAAAAACGTGAAATAAAGACTTTTTTAAAGTACATTCTTAGCAAAAAACCTGTGAGAGAGTCAGTTGGTCTATTAGATGATAGAGGGGTTAAAGGGGCACTAAGAAGTGACAAGGCAATAGCGGAGAGACTGAATGAATTCTTTGCTTCAGTCTTTACTGAGGAAGATGTAGGGATGTTACCCATGACTGAAGTGGTATTTAAAGGTGTGGAAGAATTGAAGGAAATATCGATACATTGGGAAGAGGTATTACAACTATTAGATAACCTGAAGAGTAGCAAATCACCTGGGCTGGATGGTATACATCCAAGGGTGTTGAAAGAACTGAAATATGAGATTGCAGACTTGCTATTAGTAATCTATGAACTATCATTAAAATCATTTCTAATACCTGAAGATTGGAGGATCGCCAATGTAACACCAATTTTTAAAAAGGGCTCCGGGGTGATCCGGGAAACTACAGACCGGTGAGCCTGACGTCAGTACCGGGAAAAATGGTAGAAACCATTATAAAGAATAAAATTACTCAGTCATGGCCTAATGGGAGACAGCCAACATGGCTTTAGACAAGGAAGATCTTGTCTTACTAATCTGTTATGTTTTTTTGAAGGTGTGAATAAACAGGTGGACAAAGGTGAGTCGGTTGATATAGTGTATCTTGACTTTCAGAAAGCCTTTGACAAGGTCCCTCATCAGAGACGTTTGGCAAAACTAGAGTCGTGGGATAGGAGGCAGTGTACTATTGTGGATCAGGAACTGGTTAAAAGATAGAAAGCAGAGGGTAGGGCTAAATGGCCAATTTTCCCAATGGAGAAAGGTGAATAGTGGTGTACCCCAGGGATCTGTGCTTGGTCTGCTGCTTTTTGACATATTCATAAATGATCTGGAAAGTGGAATAACGAGTGAGGTTATCAAATTTGCAGATGACACAAAACTATCTAAAGTTGTTAGAACCCAAGAGGATTGTGGAAAATTGCAAGAGGATCTTGATAAATTGGAAGACTGGGCATCAAAATGGCAGATGAAATTTAATGTGGACAAGTGCAAAGTTATGCACCTAGGAAGAACAACCCAAACTATGGTTACACGATGCAAGGTTCCACATTAGGAACCACCACCCAGGAAAAAGATTTAGGCGTCATTGTGGATGACATGTTAAAACCCTTGGCCCAGTGTGCAGCGGCGGCCAAGAGAACAAATAGAATGTTAGGTATCATAAGGAAAGGAATGGAAAATAAAACAAAAGATATTATAATGCCTCTATATCGTTCCATGGTGAGATCGCACCTTGAATATTGTGTGCAGTTCTGGTCGCCATACCTTAAAAAGGATATAGCGTTATTAGAAAAGGTTCAGAGAAGAGCCACCAAAATGGTGAAAGGGATGGAAGGATACTCCTATGAAGAAAGGCTAAAAAGGTTAGGGCTCTTTAACCTGGAAAAGAGACGGCTGAGGGGAGATATGATAGAAGTCTATAAATTAATGAACGGAGTGGAATGGGTAAACGTAGATCGATTGTTTACATTATCAGAATATAGAAAGACTAGGGGACATGCAATGAAGCTACAGGGTAAACTATTTAAAACTAATAAAAGAAAATATTTTTTCACTCAATGTGTAATCAAACTCTGGAATTTGTTACCGGAGGCTGTTAGTGTAGCTGGGTTTAAAAAAGGTTTGGACAAGTTCCTGGAGGAAAGGTCCATAAACCATTATTAAGAAGGGACCCAGGATATCAATGCTTGACCCAGTACAAGCATTGTGGAACCTGTGTCTTTTGGGGAAACTGCTAGGTACATATGACCTAGATTGGCCACTGTTGGAAACAGGATACTGGGCTTGATGGACCTTGGTCTGACCCAGTATGGCATATCTTATGTTCTTATGTTCTTATAATGAAATACAAGGCAATCAGTAAATGCTTAATTGCTGTTTGTTCAAGAGGAATGCCCATTAACACAATATTGTTCAGCTATATGCCGCAACAACAGCTGCAGAAGAGGATGAAGTTGATGAGTTCTATGAATAAGTACACTTTGAAACTGACCGAACATGCAGACAAGATATCCTGATAGTCATGGGTGACTAGAATGCAAAAGGTGGCAATGAAGAAGAAGGCAAAGTGGTTGGAAAATATGGACTTGGCAAACAGAAATGAAGCTGGAGAAAGACATAGACTTTGCAAGACTAACGACCTATTCTTCTCAAACATCTTCTTCCAGCAACATAAGGCGTGACTGTACACATGGACTTCACCCAATGGATTGTACAAAAATCAAATTGACTACATCTGTGGAAGTCAATGATGGAAATGCTTAATATCATGAATAAAGACAAAACCTGGGGCTAACTGTGGTACAGATCACCAACTACTAGTATGGAAACTCAAGCTAACGTTGAAAAAGAGCAAGCCACTCATGAATGTAGCAAAATATGACCTTGAGAATATACCACAGGAATTTAAAGACTGCCTGCAAAATTGATTTGCTGCTTTGAATTCAAATGCAGAGCACCAGAAGAGTTATGGGATGACATCAAGCAAGTTGTGCTTGAAGAAAGTGAGAAGTCTCTACAAAAGGTGAAAAAGCAAAAACGGCTAAACTGGATGACTGAAGAAACTCTGAATATTGCCCAGAAACACAGAGAAACTAAAGCCAGGGGAGAAAAAGAGGCAGTCACAGAACTCCAAAGAGATTTCCAACATGCAGCAAGATGAGATAAGGAGAAGTACTACAATGACGCATGCAAGGAAATATAATCAAAACTATTAGAGGAAGAACAAGATCAGCTTTCTTATAGCTATGAGAGTTAAAGAGAAAATTCCACCCTCAATTTGGAATACTATAAGATGCTCAAGGATCCATACTGAATGATGCTGAGAAGATTAAAAAAGGTGGAAAGAATATACAGAGTCATTATACCATAAAGATCAAATGGATCAACAGCCGTTTACCTTATCATCAGGAACCATTGGTGATGAAAGAAGGAGTCGAAGCAGCATTGAAAACATCAAAGAACAAAGCACTGGGCATTGATAGCATACCCATTGAAGTATTACAGCAATCGGATGCAGCTGTTACCATACTTACAAGGCTCTGCCAGGAAATTTGGAAGACAACATCATGGCTAACTGACTGGAAAAGATCTGTGTATTTACCAATACTGAAGAAAGGTGATCTGATTGACTCTGGAAATTATCACACAATCGTTCTGATCCCACATGCCAGCAAGATTATACTCAAGATGATTCAACAGAGATTACAACCATACCTGGAATGAGAACTGCGTGAAGTGCCAGCAGGGTTCAGGAAAGGGCAAAGAACAAGAGACATCATCGCAGATGTGAGATCAATCCTTAAAAAGTCAAAAGAATACCAAAAGGATATCTATATCTGTTTTATTGGCGACAGTGAGACTTTTGACTGTAAAACATGAGAAACTCTAGGCCACATTAAGAAGTATGGAGTATACCAGAACACCTGATGGTTCTCTTGCACAACCTATGCATTGATCAAGAAGCAACAATTCGAACGGAACAAAGAGAAACACAATGGTTTAAAATCAGCAAAGGTGTACAACAAGTCTGCATACATTCCCCCTACTTGTATAATTTATATGCAGAACAAATCATCAGAGAAGCAGGTCCGTATGAAGACAACCAAAGTGTGATGATTAGTGGAAGACTCATCGACAACCTTTGCTGATGATACCACAATATTGGCTTAAAGTGAAGATGATCTGAAACATTTGCTTCTCAAGATTAAGGAACATAGTCTTAATAGGACCTGCAGTTTAACATAAAGAGAATGTAAAATAAATAAATAAAATAATAATAAAATAAAGAAGACAAAGATCCTGACAGCTGGCAAAACTAATAAGTTCATCACTGATGGTGATGAAATTGAAATAGTTGATAACTTTAACTACAATAATCAATAAAAAAACAAGCAGTCAAGAAATCCAATGCAGTACTTTTGGCAGAATGGATAAGAAGGACCTAGACAAGATTTTCAAGAGCAGAGACGTCTCTCTCCATACAAAGATTTGATTTGTCCAGGTCATGGTATTTTCAACAACATCATATGAATGCAAAAGTTGGACAGTGAAAAAGATAGATAGGAAGAAAATTGATGCCTTTGAATTATGGTGCTGGTGAAGAATACTGTGTATATCATGGACTGCCCAAAGAACAAACCAGTCAGTACTAGAGTAGATCAAACCTAAGCATTCTTTAGAAGCTCAGATGACAAGTCTTCGGCTTTCATACTTTGGATACATCAAGCAAAGAGAGAGATAGAGAAAGACATCATGCTTGGCAAGGTAGAAGGTCAATGTAAAAGAGGAAGATCAGCAATGAGATGGATTGATATCGATACAATAACAGCAGATATGGATGCCACTCTATCAATTATGAGCCGGCTGACTGAAAACTTAACGAAATTTGTGACAACTATCCAGAGGGTCGCCATGAGTGAGACACCGACTTGATGGCACTTAACAACAATGGTACCTTTCTGTCCTATTAACTGGTGTCCTGTTACAAAATTACCTCCTATGGGGGTCATTCCGATCCCAAATAGCAGGAGCTGGACATCCAACATAGATGTCCAGCCCCTGCCATTCCCCTAGACCCGATTCGGAGCACAGAGCTCCCCGTATGTACTGCCGAGATGTGCAGGGAGCTCTGTACGAGGGCAGGAGGGGGCTGGTTGGAGGTGGTGCGGGGGCAGGCCGGAGGCATGACTCTCAACCTGGAAATACAGGGCCTATTCTAGTGACGGACCTGGACGGGGGACTTACTCCACCTCAGAAGTGGAATAAGTCTCCCCCAACAGAGGGGGACGGCCAATTCGGGACCAGCAGAGGTGGTGAGAGGGGCAGGGTGTCAAGCGGCAGGGAATACGGGTTTGACAGCAGTGCGGGTGACTGGGGCTCGTGCATGAAGCTGCGGTGCCAGGGAATCGGCGAGACATCCAGCCTGACATAATCGGGGCATGGCCTGCCCATCCAGGCCAGTTGCACTCGATTCTGATCCAGTGGGGATGTACAACCCCTGTGGGATCAGAATTGGGTGCATATCTGGCCCATCCAGATTCTGGATGTCCGGACAAGCCCCATTGAGAATGGGCCTCTAAGTGTTTACAAGTTGTTACTCCAAGTTTGTCCAGTAAAATGGACTTTCAGTTACATACCAGTGTGTTTTGTGATGTTATTTCCCAGAACCCTCTCACTGAAGAGTGGAGTGCTAGGGGGTGTAGACACTGAGTGAGTAGTGTCGTACCCCCTTGCCTAGGCCAGAGGCTTAGGGCAAAAAGGGCTGCCTTATTTGTCCTTAAATAAAGAGTCACTGATTTTCTCCACCAGGGAATTCTGGGAGTTGTAGTTCTTACTTAAAGACAAAGTAGTATGACCACTCGGGTTTGTTCAGGCAAAACAAGAAAATTTATTTTGGGTTCCCCTTTCGCATCAAATTCAAACACAAGGCAAAATAGGATTATTCTCCAAAGATAACAGGAACAAAAATTGCATCGGGAACCTCAGAACTGAAAACACCTTTTCACATCACAGCTGTTCCCAGCTAATTCTTCAGCATGTTAATTCACAGCTATCTCTTGTCATTCAAACCAGGTAAATTCATTCCATTTATATCCAATGTAGCTTTAGTTAATAAACTCAGGTTTCAGTGAATGTTCTTTAGTTTAACAGAAGGTCTTAGCTTTCTCCTAGCTAAGTACAATATTGCTCTTCAAAGACTTCCTTTCTCAGTCCTTTTCTTAGCAATAATTAAACTTCCCTTCTACATAGAGAACAATCCATCGGTGCTTCATTACACCCAGAATCTTCCTCACAAGGATCAATCTGCATGTCCTCTTGCACCATACATTGCTTATCTTCCCCTGGGTTTTCAACAACACGTTCAAACTTACTGTTTTGTAGAAACTTCTGGAGTTCCTCTAAAAGCTGCTCTCCTGGATAAGAACTGGTTGTACCTTGAGAGTAGGCTTTTCTGTCTTGGAACAGTTTTTTTAATACTTTAATTGTATTCAGGTCTATCTCTCTGCTCGAGGCTGGGTTCTGGTTATCTCTGTCTATAACTGCTTGCACCCACCTTCTCTCAGCTTGGGTTCCTGGAACCGGGTTTTGCACACTCTGCTCTGCAGTCTGGCTCAGCTCATTAGCAACGTCCCCAGCTATCCATCTGCTGGACTCTGAAGCAGGCGTACCTTTCACCTTATAACTGCTTCTTTGGTTGCTAAAACCTTTTTCCCACGTGGAGTAAAGCTTTCCACATCTGCCTTCTCTTGGCTTCCTTGAACCAGGCTTCACTGCTCCTGAACCTTCTGGCTTCACAGCTGCTGGACTCTCAGCTGCTCTTTCTCCTTCTCCTCCCTCTGCTCTCACTGAGGCCGGCTTAAAAAGCTGCTTTCCTGCTACCACTCCCTGCACATGTGCCTGTGATTAGAGCTCAAACCTGCACCTACGTTAGGGCTTGGGCATGGCTCAGCCTCAGCTAGTATGTGTTTCTTTAGTTTATCTGAAGCGTGAACCCTGTGGAAACCTTGCCTGTCTCTTGTCTTAAAGGCGTATTCCCTATTTTCCTCTGTTTTCCTCTGCTCAACACCACTCTCATCGTCACAGTAGTTACATAGGTCTTGGAGAGTAAGTCCCTCCTCCCCTCCCCACTTACACCCTCAGGACATATCAAACTATAAACTGTTTCCTTTTTATCCACTAGACCTGTCCAGAACCCATGGGTTGTGCCAGTCAGCCAGCAGATGGAGACAGAGACTATAGAGCTATGAGCTCTGCCTAATAAAAGAGGTATCATGCAGCCACTTGCTCTCCCATCTTCTCTGTCTTCAGCAAATGATGATGAGCATCTAATTTGACCTGGTGAATTGATTCCTGGGTTCACTTTGAGAACTGGACCCACAGGTGAGCCTCAGTAATAAGAGGGCATCCAGATCGGAGCTTGGGTGATCACATGCTAGTGTGAAACCTGGAGGAATCCAGATCCTCTCCCTTAGCCCAGTAAATAAGTGTATTTCTTTATCATTTTCTCTGTTTTCTTCCTCTCCCATCCCCTTCCCCCTTTCTTTTTGGCTCCTTGCTGCAGTTCCCTATATGGGGCGGGGGAGAAGAGAACCAAGCCACAGTCTTGCAGTGGTCTGGATTTCTTTCTGACCTTTTCTTGCAGTAGAGTGGCTGCCTTTATGCATCTGCAGTGAGTGGTAGGGGTGTGGGGGGGGGGGGAGGCATGGTTCTCTGTGTTGGTTCTGTGGGTTTAACTGGCTGAGGAAGTACAATCCGCCTTCAGCATTTAGGTGACATTCCTTCCTCGTTGCTAGCACTGGGAGCAGTGCACTGAGCTGATTTCTGCGGAGCACTGCCTGTTTTGTTGGAAGCAGCCAACTGGTTGATTTGGGTTCCAGGAAAGAAGCCATTTTGGCAACGAACCCATGAGAATGTTGTTTTTACAAAGCAGGAGCATAGAAGCGCAGACAGAGTGAAACGCTGCTCTCATTATGATGCTTAGTGTGGCAGCTCCTGGCCATGTGACTCTTGCCTTGTTTTGGCTCCGGGGTCAGCTCCTGCAGGTGAACCTCTGAGGAGTACAAACTCATGAGAAAAAGAGTCAGGGCCTGTCTCAGATTCTGCTTAGGCACAAGCTGCAAAGAAAAGCATGGGAAAGGTGGCCTTTTTCATTTTGCCTTCCCACCATCAGCCTCATGTTGTCACCCCTCTACCCATGCTAGCTCCAGAAGCGAGGCCCATGTTAACTAGCACTGCCCTGCAGTCTGAAGCAACAGAGGATGTTGCTGCTGCTGCTGCTGCTTCAGGGGATCATTTGGAGGATTTTTCCTCTAACTATCTTGCTGCTGCATGACGCATATTTATGGCGGCTCCTCGGAACACCAAGGTCTCTGTTTTTCAGTTGGTGCAAGTGATTGGGTGTTGGGAAGTAAAGTTTGGTTGCATCTTTGCTTTGTTACATAAATGCAGGACAGCAAGTGGATAGCTGCCCGGTGCCTCTTATAGGACAGAGCTCACAGCTCTGTGGTCTCTGTATCTATCTGCTGCCTGACAGGCACAACTCATGCATTCTGGATTTATTTATTTATTTATTTAGCTGTATTTTTATCCCGCTTTTCACCGGGTCAAAGCGGTCAATTGGGGGATACATTTAACACGAGGGGATATGAGACACACACACTAATACATACAGGGAACATGGGCATTGGAGGGTTAAGTGGCTTGCCCAAGACCACAAGGAGTGCCTATAGGACTAGAAATCCCAATCCCTCCGGCCTGAGATTGCTGTCCCCAGGTGGGACTTGAACCCCCGACCCTCCGGCCTGAAGTACCTTGTCCTAACCACTAGACCACGCCTCCCTGGTCTGGTTGGTCTCAAAGAATTAGTTATGACCAAATATTTCCTTATGTAACACCATGATCTACCTTACAAAAAAGGGAGCTCACCAGGGGTCCCCCTTACAGTCCAATCCACAATCTTTTACAAGTACAGTATATACAGCAAATTTGGAATCTGTGCAATTCAATGGACTGGACGGTAGATCTTTTCCTCTTCTGTCACTTTATTTATTTAATAATCTTATTCATGATCAAACCACGTCAACAATGTGCCCTGTGGAATTGGTATACTTGGTCCCCCCCTCCTCCAAACTGCATGCAGGAACTCGCTTTTGTCAGGATTCCTGGAAGTCCAGTGATGATATCGGTGTCCCTTCCATATTTTCACCCTGTGCAGCTGCACCACTCGCATAGCCCTTGGTACGACCCTGATCTTATTGACTGTCCCTTCACAAAAAAAGCAATTATAAACAATTATAAAACATAAATGACAATTATGAATGCAATTGTTTTGTATGTTTTATTCATAATTTAAAATCACAGCTCTACATTAAAAGTGTGTCTAAATAAAAAAGTCTCTCTGGGCAAAACCCTCTTCCCCTTCCCTGGATAAATGCACTCCCTTTCCCAGAGTCAGTCCAAGTGTATCGGACACCCTAGGCGAACCATCAACCATGCACCCCCACCCCACCCCACCCCACCCATAGTCCAGTATCCCCACTCCCCGTCCCAACCACATCAGGTCTCCGCATCTCCCTTTCCCTCTCCCCCCACAAGGTGTCCAGTATCTCCCTGACTTACCCCCGAAGTGTCCAGCATCTCCTCCCTCGTCTTGTCTCCCAGATCTCCAGCCTCTCTCCCCTCTTCCATTCCCCTCCCCCAGTATCTCCCCATCTTTCCTTCCTCCTGCCACTTCTGCAGCCACCCCAACCACCCTACCTCCACCAGAGGCCAAAGGTAATTGGGCTTCAGGGTGGGAGGCAATGTAGCATAGCAACGATAGCAGTGGGGACGCACTTTAAAGCTGCTGATAGCAGCAAGCTTTTGGGAATCTGCATGCATTCCAACATGGGGGGAGGGAAGCGGCAGTACCTGAATGCACAGTGTGCGTGCAGAGACACTCAAAGGCTGGCTGTTGACAGTAGCTTTAAAAAGCTTCCCTGCTGCCATCTTTGAAATGCCACTCTAGGCTGATGCCTAGTCCATCTAGTGGCCCTGCTCTTTCCCCAATGACCCTTTCTGGCATGTGAACTCCAGTTTGGTTCTCTCCTCCATCTTTCTCTCTGTGGAATCCTCTGAACTCCTGAGCCAGCATTGGATGAGTAACTGCTCCTTTCAAAATGGATCATAAACACATAAGCGTTTCAGAAGTGGACACCTGCACCACTCACAACCTTCTCTGCAAGGTATCCTTCTGTTTGAGATTCTGATTCATCTTGGGTATGGGATCAAGAACTGATCCTTCTAGAAATCCTACCTACCCACAGGCTCCAATTCCAGGAGCTAAGAGACAGTACTTTTGCCCTTTCGCTCTTTGAACTTCCTGAAACTTCAGGTGAACATAAAGACTACTGGTCAGACTGCACCATTTTTGGTCACACCTGAGAGGATGTACCTTAATTAACAGTTTAGTTCCTCCTGCTCTCACTCTATAATGGTACATTCCGTATGCTTCTCAATAGTGAAATACAGACACTAGGAAGGGGAAAAAAGGGTCCCCTTGCTTTAATATGTTTTCTCAGAAAAATATTACACATTTACATTTATTCTTTATTTATTTCCTTGTTCTTGTGACACACTTGTGGTCAACATTATTGGCACCCTTGCCATTTGACCCCTTAATATCCAATATCTCCTAAAAAAAAGTGGCCAGTGAAATGACTTTGGAATATATATGCACACATATCTGACACATAAAAGAATCAAATAAAACAAGAATAAATTATTAAAAAAGGGAATAGTAGGAAACAGTATAAAAACTGGGACATTGCCAGGACATGATTACTGGCACTCTTATAAAAAATTTAAATCAGTTTGAACAGAAGAACCACATTGCTATTGCAGTAAAATTAAACACACTTGTGACCAATTCTCAGTACTCACTTGACTTGAAACAAACAATGAATAATAGCTCTAATGATTAAAATGGGCACATTCACTCCCTGTTCCATTTTCACAATAGTGAAGACAAGAGAGCTACCTGAGACAGTCAGAAAAGCCATTACCATCAAACTTCAAAGGGGTACAAGGCCATCTCCAAAAACCTTGGGATTCCTCTGTCTACAGTTTGCAGTGTTTTCTGCTCATGGAACTATCAAGAACCTCCCAGGACGTGGTGGGAAGAGGAAGATTAATCCAAGAAGTTAGTGCAAATTGTTGGAAAAACACCATGTACAAAATCCAAAGAGCTTAAGACTGACCTGGAGCGGTGTTTTCAATCCACACCATATGCCGCGCACTAAAGAAAGAAGGACTTCATGGGAGAAGGCCAAGGAGGACCCCACTGCTCAAAGACAGACATAAAAAGGCACGCCTGATCTTTGCCGGAACCCATCTTGAAAAACCACAATGATTCTGGGAAAATGTTCTGTGGACAGATGAAACCAAACTTGAGCTCTTTGGCAATGTAGACCAGTGATACATTTACAGCTGAAGAAATGAAGCTTATATGGAAAAAAAACACCCTTCCTACAGTTAAATATGATGGAGGTTCCATAATGTTGTGGGGCTGTTTTGCTGCCTCAGGAATTGGAGGCCAACTAGTACTACTGAACATTTTTATAGCGCAACATGATGTACACAACGCTGCACAGACACATGTAAAAGACAGTCTCTGCTCATTAGAGCGTACAATCTAGTCAAGACAAGACAACACAGTAGCTGTAGACAGAGGATACATCTTGGGGGAATGGTAAGGAAACACGAAGGAGATCAGGTGAATCAAGATCCGAAAGCAACGAAGAGGTGAGTTTTCAGCCTGGATTTGAAAAGGGTCAGAGAAGGCGCCTGATGTACAGACTCAGGTAGTTTATTCCAGGCATAAGGAGCAGCAAGATGAAAGGAGAAAAGTCTGGAGTTAGCAATAGAAGAGAAGGACACAGATAGAAGTGATTTGCCAGAACAGCGGAGTTCCTGAGAAGGGGTGTAGGGAGAGATAAGAGAGGAAAGGTAGTGAGCCCTGGAAGGTATTAAAGGAATTATGAAGTCAGAGAACTACCAGGGTATTTTGGAGTGAAATGTGCTACCTAGTGTCAGAAAGCTAGGTCTGAGTTGAAGGTTATGGGTCCTTCAGTAGGACAATGACCCAAAACACACATTCAAAAGTATAAAAGAATGATTAAAAGGGAATAAATGGACTGATTTAAACTGGCTGGCAATGAGTCCTGATCTCAGTCTAATCGAGAACCTTTGGAAAGAGCTTAAATCTGCTATTGGTAAAAGGAGTCCTGGAAACATTCAAGAGCTGGAAGAAATTGCAGTTGAAGAGTGGGAGAAACTATCAGAAGACAGATGTTTGACACCTATAGATGGCTACAAGAAACATCTGTCATCACTACCAAGGGTTGTGCAGCCAAATATTAGTGAAGTGTGCCATTAATCCTGTCCAGATCATATTCTGTTTATTTCTCAGAAATTACTATGTCTGAGTTGCACAGATATATTTTTTGTTGTTGTATACCTTTGAACATACTATTAAAATATTATGATGACAAAACAGTTGGAATATTAACAATTATTTCTCAAGATATTGTACACAACATACCTAAAATGAAAGGGTGCCAATAATATTGACCACAACTGTATCTATGTAGATAGTCTATGTAAGTACTTTTGAATATGAGGCATAGCGGTGACTTACGTTCAGGGCCAGTAAGCATGGTAGGGGGCACCAACGTTTGTGGGGTCCCAGGGCTGGCCCTACCACCATTGTGGACATGGGGGGGGGGGGGGAGAGAGGGCAGTGACTTATGAGTTGCAGAGTGAGCTGGAAACCCTAGCTTTGTCCCTTCTCAAGTATGAAAAATCATTATTGGCTTCTTCCCTTTAGTTAAACTGACATCATGCAAGGTCCATATATAGAGAGTTTACCTTCCGTTCTAGAGGAGGATATCAAGCAAGTGAATCTATATTGGGAAAGGGAAATAAGGATCATACATATAATAATAAAGAGGTCTGCTCTGAATGAGCCTGATCTTAAACACTAAGCAGGGTCAGGCCTGGCTAATACATGGATGGGAGACCGACTTGAAATACCAGCTGCTGTAGCTTTACTGTGGAAGAAAGGCCTGGCAATCTACTTCCAGTCACATCTTGCCAAGAAAGCCCAGAGACTGGGTCAGCATTGACTTGATGGCACATACTTTTAATAAAAAGGTCAATCATCAAAACATTTTATGTGGATAAGCACGTTCTTAGTTGTGCAAACTGAGCTTTTTAAAATTGCCCAGCCTGTGTGTAAAAGTATATATATATTGTTCTCTGCTGATACTTTTAACATGCAGATCTGAACTGCACAAAGAACAAATACAAAGTTCCTTTGCGCTTTTGTTTTCATGGACTTCGTGTGTGTGTGTAGGCATGTATGTGTACCGTTAAGTCAATGTTGACTCCAGGTGACCTAGTCTGTGGGTTTTCTGAGTTGTGTTTTTTTTAACATAGGACATAATTATATATATTAGCCAGAGACACTAGCAGCAGACCCAGACGAACCCAAGGCAGAAATAGACTCCTCACCCCAGCCGGATACCACAAAACGAAGCAATCAACCTCCAGAAGAGCCATCTTGCTCTTGGCGCCGGATCTATGGAACTCCCTCCCTAAGGAACTAAGAGCACAAAAGGACCTCAAGGACTTCCGAAAATCCCTCAAAACCCACCTGTTCGGGGTCTCATTTGAACAAAGACCTTAACTTCCAACCCACGCAGCCTTGCCGATACAGCCACCAAGCACCACCCCTTCAGATCTGGGGCACAACCCCCAGAAATTTATGTATGTCTTGATACCTCTGTTAAATGTATACCCTTTGTTACATCCCTAACCACTTTGATTGAAGGAAAAGGTGGTATAGAAAACTGGCCAAATAAATACATATATAAATAAATTCACCACACAACAAATTTTGATGAATCAAGCTATGATGAATAAATTTCTTTTTTCACCAAATTTTGTTGTTGTATACTTCTATCTTGCTTCCCCTCTGTGATCTGCTTTTTAAGACTGAAAAATCCTAATGCCTTCACCTTTTCCTTTAATGAAAATGGTTTTATACCCCTAGTCATCTTTGTTGTTCTATGGACCTTTTTAGATGTACTATGTGCCCCAAGATGGACAGATCTCACCTAAGGTGCCAGACCAAGACAAACCACCCATCTGGGCAGCAGCAGAATGGGACGGTGCTGATGGCAGAGGATCATATTTCTGTGACAACGGCAACAACACTAGAATTACCCGTGCAGAAGAAAGGCCTGGCAATCTATTCCGCACCTTGCCGAAACAGTGGATAGTCACAACAAAACAAATTGCACTATAGTGCTGAAAGATGAGACCCCCAAGTTGGAATGCACTCAATTAGCTACTGGAGAGGAGCTGAAGACTTTTCATAGTAAAGCCAGCATTTATGATGTGGTTAGATCAAAGTCCTCGGGACGTCTGACTGCTGATGTACAGTAGATGCACATGAAATGAGAGTCCAAAGCTGCAAAGATGTCTTACATCTTGGGACATGGAATGTACAAAGCATGAATCAAGGGAAGTTGGAGGTGGTCAAGAATGAAATGGAGCGTGTACAACTCGATCTGTTTGGGTGTCAGCAAACTGAAATGGACTGGCATCGGACACTTTGCATCTGATGATCACATGCTGGAAATGAAAGACATAGAAGAAATGGTGTTGCATTTATAATCAAAAAAAAATTTGCAAGGACTATAATGAAATACAATGCAGTGAAAGCTTAATTTCTATTCGTCTACAAGGAATGGCCATCAACACAACTATAATTCAGGTATATGCCACAACAACAGCTGCAGAAGAAGATAAAGTTGAGTTCTATGAACAAGTACAAACTGAAATTGACAGAACAAGCAAACAGGATATCCTGAAAGTCATGGGTGACTGGAATGCAAAAGTTGGCAACAAAGGAGAAGCAAAGTGGTTGGAAAATATGAACTTGGCAACAGAAATGAAGCTGGAGAAAGACAGAATTCTGCAACACCATCGATCTATTCATCTCAAACACCTTCCAGCAACACAAGCAGTGACTGTACACTTGGACTTCACTCAATGGATTGTACAAAAATCAAATTGATTACATCTGTAGAAGTCAATGATGGAAAAGCTCTATAACATCAACAAAGACAAAACCTGGAGCTGACTGTGGTACAGATCATCAACTACTAGGTCAATAAGGGTCATTGGGTGCAGTGGTGAGGTTGATGGCGGCAATAGTGTCTTCGATCTCTTTGCGTGATACCTTGTTGAATTTGTACAGTGGTGTTGGCTGAGGCAGTTTATGCTGCAGGGTGTGGTTCGTGGTGCTTGTGCACTCATCCATTCAGATCATTTTTGATTGTAAATAATTGGAGTAGGCCTGTGGTTGTGGCATGTATGATTCGTCTGATGCTGGTTCCCTTGCGAGCGATCTTATAATATTATAATATTGAACAAATCATGGGGCTTATTTATTGAGCGTTTCAGGATGTCTGTATGATACTGCTTCCTCTTCTCCATGATTTCATCTCAGTGTATTTTTAGGTAAGAATTGTATGAAGTTTGTGCTTCTGTGGATCGTGATCGTCGCCACCGTCTCTCGAGCTTGCGTAGGTGGAGGAGTGAGGCTCGCAGATCTTTGGAATACCATGGCGCATGTTCTCGTTTCTTTGGTTTTTGACTCGTGGCTGGGTTACCAAGGATCGCTGGGTGCTTGACACCATTCAATTCGGCTGTCTTTTGGAATGCAAGGAGCCGATTCCTGATGCCTTCGTCCTCTCCTCTTGTGAGTTTGCGGTCAAAGGTGCCACAGTGCAGACCACCTTGGACAAGTTGTTTCACCTAAAGGCAGTGGTATCCATCCTTCCAGACGAGCAGGGCAAGGTCAGATACTCCATCTACTTTGTGGTGCAAAAGAAGGACAGTTCCTTCCGGCCCATCCTAGATCTCAAAGGGGTCAATGAGCACTTGCACGTCCTGCGCTTTTGAATGGAAACCTTGCATTCTGTGATTCAAGCAGTGCGCCTAGGAGAATTCTTGGCTTCTCTGGATCTGGCTGAGGCATATTTCCACATCCAGCTCTGGGCAGACCAGCCAAAACATGCGTTTTGCCATGCTTGGCTCTCATTATCAGTTTGCCGCCCTTTCTTTCGTGCTCTCCACTGCACCAAGGACATTCTCCAAGGTCATAGTGGCGAGCCCATTCCCTGTCAGAAGTGTCTCAGGTGACGGCCTGAATGGTGTCCTTCTTGGAAAGCCTCGGCTGGATGATCAGTTAGGAAAAGAGCCAGCTTTTGCCTTCCCAGTCCTTGGAGTTTCTGGGAGCACGTTTTGACACTCAAATTGGCAGAGGTTTCATGCCAGACGAGAAAGTCAGAGGACTGTTGAATTGCCTGGTGATGTTCTGTGTGCAGCAGGCCCCCAGAGTCTGGAATTACCTTCAGCTCCTCGGATTGATGGTAGCGACCATAGAGACTGCTCCAGTAATTCTTGTTGACTTGATGGTCCCCAAGTTCTCAGGGGTTCAAGCGCAGGCTCCCGCTCCCATTGATGGTGAAGTCCAGCCTTGTCATCTGAGGAAGGGAGTTCCACTGGGCGATTTCTTATGGATTCTGCTGACAACGAATGCCAGTCTCTCGGGCTGGGGAGCCCTTTGCTGAGACTGTATGGCCCTGGGCCATTGGAACACAGGGAAGCAATGTGGTCCATCAACCGCCTTGAGCCAAGAGCCATCAGGTTAACTCTTCTGTGTTTCTAGCCCCTGATCAAGGGCCGAGTGGTTTGAGTGTTTTCAGGCAATGCCATGGTGATGGCTTATGTCAGTTGGCAGGGTGGCACAAGAAGCGCCGGAGTGGCCCTGGAGATGAATCTCCTGTTTGCCTGGGCGGAGAAAAACCTCCAAGACTTCTCGGCTCAGCACATTGCCAGAGTGTACAACATGTAAGCGGATTTCCTGAGCCAGCACTCTCTAAATCGTAGCAAGTGGGAGTTCAGTCAAGAAGCATTTCAGTTGATTCTTTGCCACTGGAGTCGCCCCAAAATGGATCTGATAGTGACTTGCTCCATTTCCAAAGTATTCCACTTCATCGGTCACTGCACGGAGATAGGGTCCAAGGGCATCGATGCCTTGGCCCAGTCAGCAGCTGCTGTACGTGTTTCATCCATGGCCTGTGGTAGAGCATGAGATTCGGCATACAGAGCACCACCCAAGCAGGATTGTTTTGGTGGTGCCAGACTGGCAGCCAAGAGCATGGTTCGGAGACCTGATACAGTTCCTTCAAATGCCTTCCCTTTGGCTGCTTCCATTTCGGGGGCTATTGTGGCAGAGATCGATCATTCTGGAGGACCCGGCTCCCTTCTTGGTTATGGGATGGCTCTTGAAAGGAGATTGTTAGCACGTAAGGGCTTCTCTCCAGCTGTAATCTCTACTAGATGCCCAGAGGAGGTCTACCAAGCTAACATATTTAAGAATCTGGTGACTCTTTGAGCGCTGGTGTGGCACGTGGCTTCTGAGAGCACATGCCCATGAGACCATCTCTATGGTTGCTACCATCAATCCGAGGAGCCGAAGGTAATTCCAGACTCTGGGGGCCTGCTGCACACAGAACCTCACCCTCCTCCCTGTTGGATTTTCTGCAAGATGGCCTAGAGAAAGGCCTTTCTCTTAGCTCCATGAAGGTTCAGGTGGCAGTTTTAGCCTGTTTACATGTTCTGGTGGTGGACAAGTCCTTGGCCTTGTACCCGGATGTTTCCCATTTTCTCCAAGGGGTTCAATGTCTGCTTCCTCCCCTTCGGTCTGTGATCCCTTCCTGGAATCTGTCTCTGGTGTTCAGGGTCCTGATGGCGTCCTCCTTTGAGCCATTGAAGCACGTTACTATGAAGGATTTAATGCTCAAGACTGTCTTCTTGGTCACAATTTGTTCTGCAAGGCACATCTCTGAGCTGCAGATTCTGTCTTGCCGAGATCCTTATCTGTCCTTTTCAGCTGAGGCTGTTTTGATTCAGCCTGTGCCTTCCTTCTTGCCTAAAGTGCTGTCTCCCTTTCACATGAACTAGGTGATTTGCCTACGCTCATTTTCTAAGGAGCAGTGTCGGGAGAAGAATAAGGATCTTTGCCTTATGCATGTCGGAGGGTGCTTCTCCGGTACTTGGAGGTTACGAATTCCTGTCATAAGTCATCAGTCTTTTGTGCTGTTTGCTGGCCTACGCAAGGATGAAGTGGCAGCCAAGTTGATTTTGGGGCTCTGGATTAAGGAGGTTATTGCCTCAGCATATCTGTTATGGAACTGGCTGGTTCCGGAGGGTTTGCGTGCCCATTCTACCTGAGCGCAAGAGTCCTCATGTGCAGAGCAGAGCTCAGTAGGCTCTGCAGACATTTGTCGGGCATTACTTTTCACTTTTGTCCAGCATTACTGCTTGGATATCCATGCGCATGTAGACATGGCCTTTGGCTCAAACATTTTTGCAAATTGCTGTGTCTTCTTTCTGCCCGGTGGTGTTGTAGCTTTGGTACATCCCACTTGTCTGGACTGGACTAGCAGGGCAATATGGAAGGTGACATTTTACTTACCGGATAATGTCCTTTCCTTGAGTCCTGCTAGACCAGTCCAGGGCCTATCCCTGAAACTGTATTTGCTCTGTTCTGTTGGGGTATTTTTGGGTCCACCATGATTTTTATATTTGGCTCTGCAGGCTTATGTTCTACTGACAGCCTTCTATTTCTACCTTCCTGTGCATAGTTCTCTACTGTTTACTCAATGTTGCCCACATTGAGGTAGTGTGAGGCTTGTTCTGTATCTCCCATTTTCTTTGGGATGAATACTGAAGGGACCTCTGATGGCTGAAGCGGATACAGGCACAGGAGTGATGTCATTGAAACCTGGGTTTTTCATTGGTTCTTTGTCTCCACCAATCTGCTGATAGGGGAACACAACCAACTTGTCTGGACTGATCTAGCAGGACTCAAGGAAAGGACATTATTTGATGAGTAAAATGTCACCTCTTTTAGCAGTTAGCTCCCATTAGATTGGCATTGTTGGTCCCCTGAAAACTGTGCACTTGTGGAGCAGCATTAACTTACAGTTTGCTTGGCATGTTGCAGAAGTAGAGTAGGGTGAGGGAATAGAGCAGGGTTTGTTTTTATTGTAACACGCTTCAATTTTTTTGTGATGTGTAAATAACACAGGTCTGCGACTAAAAAGCTGTTTGATTATTTTCATCTAATTTCCATGTATTTTGGTGTGCTGAAAACAAATAAAATATTGAAAAAACTCCTAGACGTCATGATTTGCCACAACATGCAAAATTGTCTTCAAATTTATCAATTCTTTTCAAATTACTATTAATTATTTCAAATTACTATTAATTAATTCATATAAGTGCATTTAAGATATAAAATGCCAAAAAACCCTTAAAGGGGTTGTCCGAGTTATGTAAAAAAAAAAAAATAGCACTGTAAATCTGATGGTCAGCAATATATACATAAGCTAATCAAGTTTTAAGTCCGTGCTTCTATGGTAGAAGGGGTTAATCTTTCCTGAAGAATCCAGTGAGAGGGAGACACAGGGCAGATAGCAGCAGCTCCGGTCAGTGCAGGGGGGCGTGGCCAGCACTGTGACGTCTCGTGTACAGACACAGAGCTGCTCTCTCCTGCATGCCACACTTGTGCACGAATCATCATCAGGTTCTTGGTTCTAGGCTGTTCACACTTTCTCATCGCAATTCGTGTTAGCTCGTCATTCTTCAACCGTTATGTTATGGCTCCGCGAAAGTGTATTAATTCGCCAGACAGTTTCTGTTTCATCTGTGGTGAATATACAGTGTTGAAGCAACAGCAGAATATTACAGACTTTGTGAAAAAAGTATACTTTGCATACTTTGGACTAAAAATTGGAGATCAAGATAAAGTCTGGGCGCCTCATAAAGTGTGCAAATGGTGTGTTGAGGACCTCTAAAACTGGTTCAAGGGTAAGAAAAACTCTTTCCGTTATGGGATTCCTATGGTATGGCGAGAGCAAAAGAACCATGGTGACGACTGTTACTTTTGTTCATGCGATGTGAAAGGGTTTAATTCCAAATGGAAGCATTCCATTTCATACCCCAATCTTCACTCGGCAATTCGTCCCATCCCCCATGGCACAGATATACCAGTACCCAAGCCCCCTGCTACTTTGGAAGAGATACCTAACTCCGATGAAGGTGAGGTCATACCTGAACCAGATGACGAATCAAGTTCTGACTTTGAAGATGATACAAGACCAAAATTATTTTCTCAGGAGGAGATGAATGATTTGGTAAGAGACTTGAATCTTCCCAAAGATGCCGCTGAGTTACTTGGATCAAGGCTGAAAAGCAGGACTTTATTGTTGCCAGGAGTGTCATCTTCATGGTTCAGACATCGTGAAAAGGAGTTCGTTCTTTACTTCGCCCAGGAAGACAAGTTGGTTTATTGCATAGATGTCGAAGGTCTGATGGGTCAATTTAAAATCCAATATGATTCAGAGCAATGGCGTCTTTTTATAGATTCTTCAAAAAGAAGTCTCAAAGCAGTTTTACTCCACAACGGTTTTTACGCTTCCATACCTGTAGGTCATTCCGTACACTTGAAGGAAACCTACAAGAACTTGGAATTGGTTCTTCGTAAACTTAAATATGAAGACCATGGTTGGCAAGTGTGTGGGGACTTGAAGGTCTTGTGCATGCTGCTCGGGCAACAAGCTGGGTATACCAAATATCCTTGTTTTCTGTGTCTATGGGACAGTCGAGACCGACAAAATCACTGGACCAAGAAGAGTTGGCAGGCGAGGGTGCTAACAGTCGGTGAAAAAAATGTCCTCTGAGAAACTTTGGTACCTTCCCATAAAGTTTTTCTACCACCTCTCCACTTAAAATTGGGATTGATGAAGCAAGTCGTAAAATCACTTCCAAGAGATTGAGAATGCTTCAAATGCTTGGTCACCAAGTTTCCAGGCCTGTCGGAGGCAAAATTGAAGGAAGGTGTGTTCGTCGGACCAGACATTAGAAGGCTTATAGTTGATCAAGAGTTTGTCAATACCATGATGGATCCTCAAAAAGAAGGGTGGATTGCATTTAAGGAAGTCGTACAGAAATTTTTAGGCAATAACAAAGATCCTCACTACAAAAAGATCGTCGGACGAATGCTGAAAGCATTTCAAGCTTTAGGTTGCCTGATGAGTTTGAAAGTGCATTTCCTCCAGTCCCACCTTGACTACTTTCCTGAAAATTCGGGAGCTATGAGTGAGGAACAAGGTGAACGATTCCACCAAGACATTAAAGAGATTGAAAGGAGATACCAGGGAAAATGGAGCATTACAATGATGGCAGACTACTGTTGGATGCTTCAAAGAGACATTCCAGATGCTACTCACAAGCGTAAATGCACCAAGAGGAGCCTCACAAGGAAGAAGAATCGAGTTTAGTGTGTGTAGGTGAGCTCATTTCAGTTCAAAAAAGGATTTTCATGAAGATATTGTAATAAAACTTTAATTTTATAAGTCTATTTCCATTTATTTTGAGGTATTGCCTTATTTAACATAGTTACCTAAATTGTCAGGAAATGTGATGTCCTATGACAAAATGGAGGTCATTTCGGATTCTGCGCACCAAAAAACATACAGATTACGTGGAATAACCAAAACAGCTCTCGAAAAAAATTTTTTTGCAGACCTGTGAATCATCATGTAAATAAATAAATAAATAAATAAATAGGTGAACTTTAATTTGCTTTGTTGATTACTATCGATAGTAACCTTTTTGAGATAGTTTGGGCCACTTGCAAAGCCCTGGCATGCTCGGCAGCTTTTTGCTGACACCTCCATTGCAGTAGGTTGGTGATTTAGGGCATCCTCCTCATGAATAGCTGTCCTGTATACCAATTTGAAGATGACTGTACCTTGTTTATCTATGTGATACATTTTCCTTGTTAAAGCGAGAATGTTTTAAAAGTTGTTTGTAGCAGGATTAGGACAACCTTTTCTTACTCTTTTATATCTCAGACCTATCTCTCTGTTTCCATACCTGTGGCTTTGTCAACTGCGGCTAGCCCTGCTGTCCATTGGCTGTGATGGCCCTGCACCCCACTTTGAATTATGATTGGATTTAAGATAAGACCCACCAAACGCAGCAGCAACTCCAGGAAGAGCTTGTGGATGTGGAGGAAGATGGAATAAAATATCAAAGTGGTATTCTTGGACGGCATTAGTTTCTATATAAAGGGCAGTTATTAAAATCCTGGCATTCCTGCAAAGCCTAAAGGTACTGTTTTAAGGCTACCAGATGTCCCCCGACTTTTAAAGCTGTATCCCCAACACCCATGTATTTTGTAGTCCCTGATTCCAGCAATGGGGACAGAGGGGACAGAAAAAAAACATTTTCAATTTAGTGATTTGAATATGTCAGTTTTTAGAATTTACATCCATTATCTTTATATATTGCATACTACGGAGAACTATATCACTGTTTCCATTTCTTTCAGTGGAGTATGGTGACATTTAGGGGTATGTTTACAAAGCAGCAGTAGCAGCCTCTGTGTGATATTGGAGCCATGTCTCCGATATCGCACGGAGGCCGCTACCGCTACTTTGTAAGCATACCCCTTAGAGTAGGACATTCAGTAGTTGTGCTAAATATTACTGCAATTTTTAATGTCAACCAAAGTTTACATATGCAAACTTTTGGATTGAACAAAAGAACACGAGAAGCTAGGCCCCAAGTAGTTAAGCAAATAAAGTAAACATTAAAATGTAAACATTAAATATATCACCTTCCACCTCCACAGAAGTAACGAAAGGACACAGCGATCCCAGCATATCACCTTCCACCGTGAGAAATGCTGTGTTGGGGCCAGAAAGACTTTTGTTGCTTCTGCGGGAGAGATGAGAGGCTCCCACCCCCACAGACCAGGGGTGGCCTAAGGGTTCTTGCTGCTCTAGGCAGACCCGATGTGCCATCCCCACTATGTGCCATAGCCATGCTGCCCCCAATATTCAGCCTCTCACCTGGATGGGCAGTGCGGCTATCACCTTTAGTGCCGCGGTAGGCTTTAAAGTGCATATGTGCACTTAAGGCCTGCCACTCCTGCTCCCACACATGCCTTAAAGCCTACCATAGCGCTAAAGAGGTGATCACCGTGCCGCCCATCAAACCGAGGTGAGAGGCTGGATGTTGGGAGTGGCACATTGGGCTGAATCACTGATTAGGAGAAGAGGTGATATCATGCTGCCCACCAGTCTGCCACTTTTAGTGACCACCTAGTTCATCTAGTGGACAGGCTAACCCTGCCACAGATGCAACAAGAAGGGTTGATGGCTCCAATTATCACCTCTCACCACCACAGAGGCAACCAGATGGGCTCAGCAGCCCCAACAATTCTTCTGTCAGTGGAAGCCACTCTTGTTCCTTCTGTGGGAATTGGAGGCTGAAGCTCTTACCACTAGAGAAGCAACAAGAGGGCCCCAACATATCACTTCCCAGCCCCACGGAAGTATCAAGAGGGGCTTGGCAGCCCAAAGTGCTGAAGTAAAAAAGCAAACATTAAACATATCACCTACCTTTCATTGTGAGAGGTGCTATGTTAGGGCCACCAAGCCCTTCTTGTTGCTTCTATAGGATGAGAGGCTCTCATCCCCACAGAAACAACAAGATAGGTGCTATGTTGGGGCCACCAAGCCCTTGTTGTTTCTTTGGGATGACCCCTCTTCATGACCCCCAGTCTCTCTCTCGCCCAGCATCATCACCAATGTTCCCACTAAGCTGCACTGAGTCCTCCGCTGGCATTCCTGCTGGTGGGGGGAGGTGCAAAGTGATCACGCTCAGAATCGCATAGCATCGGCAGGCGCTCAGGACCTGCCTATGTTGCGCAATACTAAGCATGATCGCTTTCATGATCTCTTTGCACTTCCCCCCACCGGTAGGAATGCCGGCGGAGGACTCAGTGCAGCTTAGTGGCAACATTGTGATTGTGGTGAGGGAGTCTGAAAGTGAAACACTGTTTCAGTCTCTCTCTGTCCACACAGCGGTGGATCGGACCGACTGGCACAGTGCAGTGAGCAACTGATGTCCAGACCAATCCGATGACTGTGTGACACCTAATTGCACCTGCTCAGCTGCCCTCAGCATCAGCAACGGGTAAGGGGTGGTGAGGGAAGGGAAGACCTATTAATGACAGTGGCTGAAAGATTTTAAAAGAGTCGATACCTCACCGCCTGTGGTCCCAGCACTCTGCAGGGAGAAGCCCAACGGCAGCAAAATAAAATGTGGAAGGAGCAGTTTCCCAACATGAGCCAACAAGCACAGCACAGCCACACCACGCCGCAGCTACTGCAAGGGCAGTTGGGCACATGACTTGGTCTGTGAGGCTGCGCCTGCTGAGACTCCTTATTGGCCGGGGAGAAGAGCTACAGTATGCATGAAAACATAGTGCGAAAGAGGCGAGGTAAGAAACAAAAAATTGAAATTGACTTGTCAACTGGCTTGACAGCACCGGGCATTCAGTGAATACCCTGAAGCCACTCATTTCTTCTGACCAAAACAATGTATGTTCATTTTGAAACTACAGAACGAGCTGCATTATATCAATCCCTGCCCTAACCCTTCCCCTTGGGAATGCATTTGTGTACTTTTAATCACAGATAGGGAGGGAATTTTTCAAATAGCCACTCAAATAGGTCAAATAAGTTTGAAAATCCTCCTCACCAAGTTTACAAAAAGGGTTTAGATTGATCACTGTTTGAATATGCATTAAATTTAAAGTAAATAAAAATATTAACCGCACCGACTTTCTTCTCTGCTGAAGTAAAAGACTTTTTAGTTTATAAACATTAACTTGAATTACAATACAGTCTCGTGCCTCTTCCCAGTACATATTCAGTATGATCCTAGAGATGCGACAGCTTACGACCTTTGAACTCTGTAAAACCAAGCAAATAACTTTTTTTTTTCCTTTTGGGCTGGCAAGTATCAGATGATTTAGTCTCAGCTGTGTGATGCTTGGGGGTGGTGGCATGCATAATCTTCAGTAAAACCTGCAAACTCTCTGTGCACTGCTAATTTACAATGTTCTTTTGTAGGGGATTTATGACTGCTATATTTGAGGAACATGCCTCTGTTTTATTTGTCTGTGTGTGTCTGTGATCAAGAGAGTGGTAGGGAGAGGTAGTTTGGAAGGAGATAATTGTTATGTTTCTGTGTATCTGGTTTAATACAGCTAGCTTCCATTACTGAACTTTAAACCTGGATATCCAGCCGCGGCATTGAATATCTGGATAGCTCAAATTGGCAAGAAGCTAACCGGGCAACGGTGATATTCAGCTGCTGCCCAGTTAGTTTCCGTGGTGAATGTAAGGGCAGCCTTTGCTACGCCTTACTTTTGCCGTGTAGCCATAACTGGGTAGCGGCTTAATATCACCGCTGCCCGGTTATGGCCAGGTGCCGCTCCTGGAATATCCTGATGCTAACTGGTCAGCATTGGGGTATGCGGCGGCAGTACCCATAGATATTCAACAGCACTAACCATTCCACACTGGCGACTTATAAATAAATGGAGCACCCTGGGAATGGACTCTAAATTGAGTGACTGGGTTAGAAATTGGTTGAGTGGGAGGCAACAAAGGGTGCAGGTAAATGGAGCTCACTCTGAGGAGAAGGATGTTACCAGTTGTGTGTCACAGGGATCTGTCCTTGGTTCGATTCTTTTTAACGTTTTTGCTAGTGATATTGCAGAAGGGCTGTCAGGTAAGGTTTGCCTCTTTGCAGATGATACCAAAATCTGCAATAGAGTAGACACTCAGGAAGGCGTAGATAGCATGAGGAGGGATCTAGCTAAGCTTGAAGAATGGTCGAGAATTTGACAGCTGAGATTTAATGCTAAAAAATGCAGGGTCATGCATTTGGGCTGCAAAAATCCAAAGGAACGGCACAGTATAGGCAGTGAAGTACTTCTGTCCACGAAAGAAGAGCGGGATCTGGGCGTGATTGTTTCTGATGATGTTAAGATGGCTAAACAGGTAGAAATGGCATCAGCAAAAGCCAGAAGGATGCTTGGGTGCATAGGGAGAAGAATGACCAGCCGAAAGAAGGAAGTGATAGTGTTTTTGTATAAGTCTTTGTTGAGACCTCATTTGGAGTATTGTGTGCAGTTCTGGAGACCACACCTTCAAAAGGATATAAACAGGATGGAGTCGGTGCAGTGGATGGCTGCCAAAATGGTCAGTGGACTTCATCATAAGGCATATGGGGACAGACTTAAAGAACTCAATATTTTACTTTGGAGGAAAGGTGGGAGAGAGAAGATATGCTAGAGATGTTTAAATAGCTCTGTGGCATAAATGCACAGGAGGAGAGCCTCTTTCAATTGAAAGAAAGCTCTGCAATGAGGGGGCGTAGAATGAAGGTGAAAGGGGATAGACTCAGGAGTAATATGCAGAAATATTTCTTTACGGAAAGAGTGGTAGATGCGTGGAATAGTTACCCAGTGGAAGTAGTAGAGACCAAGATAATATGTGAATTCAAGAAAGCATAGGACAAACACAGAGGATCTCCAAAGAGAAAATAGGGAATATATTAATTGGTATGGAAGAGCAGATTGGATGGGCCATATGGTCTTTTTTTGCCATCATGTTTCTATGTGTTAGTGCCGCTGAATATCCTGCTTAGCGGCATTTAGTGTAAATGCCTTTGAGTATTGAGCCCTTATGTATAATTTCTTTCCAACATCTGTTGGAGTGGAAAGACTGAAAGAGAAAAAGGTCACAACCCACTGGGGTCTTGCCACATACTCTCTCACTAGTCACTGCTGATATCGTAATTTTTGAAAGGTGATTCAGATTTGGTGGAATCTGGGTACATTATGAGGCTGACTGCTCATTCTTATGGGTGGGACAGAAGACTTGACCAATGATACTGTGGCAGTCCCTGTAGCAGATGACCTGAGAAGCTCTGAAAAGATTATTTCAACTCTCAGCAAAAGAGTGATCCGGAATCACCTGGGAAGTGGGTAGAAGATTTAAAGGGGGGGAGGGAGAATTTAGCATATAATAAAATCAAGAGAATGCTTGGCAAAAAATAAAACTAATTCCCAACCCTTTTCTGTCTCTGGTGTGATATAGGCTCCATTTATGTTTGTTCCTTGGTCTTTTTCATCTTAGTTCTATCTTGATCTGTCTATTCATGGAAACATGGAATATGCTGCAGACAAGGATCGTAGGACCCATCACAGTCTGCCCAGACTACTTCCTTGTGGCTAGGGACCTTTGCTTATTATTCCATCCCTTCTTAAAAACTGCCGCTCTTATTGCTCCTATTTTCTCCAGAAAGTTCTTCCATGCATCTACTACCTTCTCTAGGAAGTAATATAATAGTACTCTCAAGGCTATTTCCTTGATGCTTCATATTGTGACTTGGTTTAGAGCAATTCTTGCAAAACTTGCCCTGTAAGTTCCCCAGCCAGTCTGGTTTTTAGGATATTCACAATGAATATTCCTGCCATGGAGGCAAGACCGTACCTAGCCCTGTGTGAGGGGTGCGGCTGCACAGGGCGCAAAGACTTCAGGGGCGCATTTTGGCTCTCTGCCATTGCCTGCCGCCGCCGGCAAAGAGCCGAAATGCGCTCCTGAAGTCTTCCCGCCGGCACACTAAGCAGGTCTGGTCTCTCCGGGAGGGACCAGACCTGCTTAGCATGCTGGGCGGCAGGCGGCTTGCACATCGGGTGCACGCCTCTTCTCTTCCGCCCCCATAAAGCGGCTAGATGTGCAAGTCGCACAGGGCACATTTCGCCATCGGTACGGCCCTGCATGGAAGTAGGGCATGCAAATCTATATTCACTGTGGATATCCCGAAAACTCAACTGACTGGGTTTTAGAATATTTTAGCGACTGGGCAAGGTTTGCACCTTTTGAATTATTTATACTATTCAGGAATTTGAATGCTCCCTCCCCTTTCCTATATAATTTACATATATAAGTCACATTTTTCCAAGTGTTTCTTCTTATTTGCCAATTTATTTTTTCATCAGCTTCTCTTCGTCTCCCTTTTCTTTCCTCCATCTCTGGAGGCCTCCCTATCTCTGTCCAACTACCTGTTATCTCCATCTTTTTCCTCTTCCCAGTGCAGCCTACCCCTCCCCCCCTTTTCCCCTCTTTCCGTCCTGCATCCAGTTGCTTCTCGCCTCTTTCTTCAATCACCTTCTAGCCTGTATCCTTCAGTCTCCTCCCTTCCCAGCTCTTTTTGCTGCTAATTCCATCTCTCTCATTTCTCAACCTCTTGCCCCCACCCACCACAAGTTCTTTCTACTACTACTGCTATTGATCATTTATAGAGCACTACAAGGCATATCTTCTTTTCCCTACCGTGGGGAGGTGCAATCACTTCAGCTATGAAGGGGTTAAACTCAAAAAGCAGGAAGAAAGGAGAAGCTACAGCAATGACCCTGTAGGAGCTGTGGGAACCCTGAGAGCGTGTGTTAGAACTGAGGGTGGCAGAGAAGCAAGCTGACACAAAATACCTTGGTATTTTATTTTGTTGCTATTGTGAAAAAAATCTCTCTTTACAGAAGTGTCTGAGTTATATCTGCTGTTTTATGAAAGACTACTAGAACGTTTCTGATTACAGCAGCCTCTCTTGCCTGGTGTTTCTACACTGAGCAAGGCTGGCAGTGAGCCTCTCACAAGATAAGTAGAACACAGAATACAACAGACTAATTTACAGGTCCCTTTTCTCTTCTATCCTACCTTGTTTCATTCAAAGGCTTTTTTTTAATGTGCAACCAAACACAAAACTTGCAGTTCCCAAAGACTTGTGGAGACCCCTTGAGTTCTGACCATGTAATTGTAGTTCTGTATGTCTGAACCGGGAGTGTTCCATGCATGGGAAGATTTGGCTCTGATCACAGAGATTTGTAAGGGGAGCTGCCCATTCCCTAGGGTGCTAAGGCAAGTTTTTAATAAGGGAACTCAGTGAATCCTGGAGTGTCCTCGATGTAGGGAGCAGTGGGAGGCAGGCAAGGGGGCTGTGCTCTCAGTTACTCTTAAGAGAGGAAAAGGAGCCACCTACTTTGCATTTGGAGAGAAGATGTAGCTCCTGTATGTGCTTCTGGAGTGAGTCACAAGGAAACTCAGGAGTAATAGGCTAAGGGAAAGGAGCTTGGTCCTGGCATGTTTTTCTGCAAAAGGTATAAAGGTGTCTTGAATCTTTAATCTTTAAAAAGAGAGGAAGGACTTCAGAGCTCTTGGCAGTAGAGGACAGAATACCCTCAGAGGGAACAGGAGCTACTCAAGTTTCATATTAATGAGTGCAGAAGAAGCTTGTGTTTGAATTTGTTTATAGATTATCTGTGTTCTCTTACTTAACCATTGAATAATTGTTGTGTGGCAGGTGCAGGCCTGTGACCCACAGTGTCCGAACATAAGCAGGCCAGCATGGCTAGCTTGACCTGTAAATGAGGCTTGTGGAGAGGCATATAGGATTGCACATCCCCCAATATGCTGCTATTGTAAGATAGAACCCAGTAGAAGTATTGAATTAGCTTAGGTAAGCAGAACTGCAGTATTGAAAGATGGAAAAATACAGAAAATACATGTTTAAAAGTTACTGATAAGAAAAAGTACATCTGCAAAGAAATAATTGGGAGTGCTGACAGATGAGTTGCAGAGCCCAGCTCCTCTGCACGTACAAATTGGTTCTATGGCCTTGAGAGTGTGAAAGTAACAAGTTGATGAACTGACCATTGTAATTGGGACTAGAAGGGGGTATGCAGGTGTCATGCCCTCTGGAGGGACATAATTGGATAAACTTATCAGTACCGGGACCAATAGAAGAGGTACGGGAGGTTACCGGGACCAATGAAATGTTTTTCTATACCTAGAATGGAACAGAAGTCTATAAAAGTTGTTGTAATGCTTGAAAACTTTGCTCAGCCATTTTGAATTTGACTGGTTCGAGACTTGTGCACAAATAAATGATTTGGACCTTCTGAACAGACTCCTGGTATCATTGGTTTGTCTGCGCTTTGCTGCTACAGTTGAAGACTAGAAACTGTGGATTTTTACGGATCTGCTAGTTTCTTGTATTGCTTTCATATTTTTTCTAATGCATTGCTGAATCACATTTACAATTTTTCTTAATAAAACTCTTGTGGTTTGGAACAGTATCTGTGGACTATTATATATTGGGTTCAAGTAATGAGTGATCGCCTAGACTAACGCCTCTCAGCTATTGCTGTTCCCACACTAAGGACCTGTTCTTAGATGCTGCAGCCTCTGAAGGTGAACACTTAGGGCCCGATATTCGAAAGGCATTTACACGGTTTACAAGCATTTACATGGTTTCCTTAGAAGCTCAGATGACAAGACTTCAACGTGTAAATGCCACTCAGCGGGATATATCTCCAATCTTCTCCCCTGCAAACCCTGATGCTTAACAGGCCCTTACTGTATCATGATAAGGCGTGAAGCTGAACTGATTTTCCCTCCTCCTATGGCTACCAAAAAGACTGCAGTCTAGTGGAGCCTCCCACATCGCACTCAAGTGAGAGAGTCACCCCTTTTGGGCTTGAGGTGGTCGTTCACAAGCGTTTAATCAATCTTTTTCCCTTTCAATCCTCAGATTTTCCACAGAGAGGAAAAAATCCATCCACCATTTGCTGGAGACAAAGAAATACTGAAGGGACCTCTGGTGGCTGAAGCAGATAGAGGCACAGAGGTGATGTCATTGAAACCTAGGCTTTTCATTGGTTCTTTTGTCTCCACCAATCTGCTGGTAGAGGAACACAACCCACATGTCTGCGGTGGTCTAACAGGAATACATATATCCAATATCAAAGGGCTATTCTCAGGACTGGATTTAAGATTTTGGCACCGATAGGAACGCTAAACAGCAGATCCAGGGAGGGGGAAGGAATTGAGGTTCAGGAATCCGAAAGACTGGAGAACCAGACGAAGAACAGGGGAAGGCCATAGTACCACAGCTAACCCCCTTTGAAGTCACACATGCCTATGGCTCTCAAGTATACAGGAGCAAGTCTGGGTATTTGATGCCTTCAAAATTTGGCACCCTAGGCAGTTGCCTCTTCCTAAATCCAGGCCTAGCTATTCTACACTACATGAACAAAAAGAGAAGATCCTCAAATGCTAGTAAATGTAATCCTAATTAAGAAAATGTCAGAAAAATGTGGTCTGATTGAAAAGAATTACCATGTACACCTTAATATGTTGCCTGAATATATTATACCTTTTCAAACACAAAAAATGCAGTTTTCCAAACTGCCTACGCTTTACTCTACTGAAATATCATTAATTGATGACTAAAGACTTCAAATCAAAATGTCCACTGTGTGCCGGCAAACCAGGAGGTCAAATTATTACAACTGCTAACTTAGCAACAAGATAGCGTTCTGTCTTGCTGCATTCATTACCGCCACTAACTGCCTTTTCTTAAAATCTCTCTCTCTATATATATCTTCCACCTAGCAGATCACAGTCCACAATTTCTTAACTCGGTCCACATTACTAATCAAAATAAGGATCAATATCACTTAACTTCCTTCTTCTGTATTTCTCAGTGATGCCATCATTGACTTGCTTCAACAAAAACCATCTCTGAACCCAGCTGGTGGTTTTACCAAAATACATGGCTACTTCAGGGAGTCACTTCCATCTGATTCACACACTGCTCCGAAGATGAAAATAACTCCCTGAAGAGGCTGTGTATTTTGGTGAAATTACCAGCTGGCTCGGAGTTGGATTTTGCTGGAGCAAGCAGGGCCGGCCCCTGAGTTTGTTCAAGGTGTTGGCACCCTAGGCAAACTTTAAGCTTTATGCCTCCCCCTGACTGTCAGAACCTATTTAAATTTAAATGTCCTGCTCTTTGCTGCCCACCCGCCCGAAGCTGCTGCCCTAGGTGACCACCTACTTTTCCTAATGGGCCAGCTCTGCAAGCAAGTTCAATGATGGCATCACTGTGAGAAATACTGAAGAAAGAAGTTAAGATAAATGATATTGATCCTCATTTTGATAAGTAATATGTTGCTAAGTTAGCGACTGTAATCATTTGAGCCTCGGGTTTGCTGGCACATAGTGGTTGTTTTGATTTGAAGCCTTTAGCCATCAAATAACAATATTTCAATAGAGTACAGCATAGGCAGTTTGGAAAGCTACATTTTTTGTTTGAAGCTGCCCATATTTTTTGTGACTTAACAGTAGTTATTATTTGTAACCTGTATTATACCTTATGAACTCCCAGCAGAGGCCCTACATGGCACAAGCATGCCAGTGTTGACAGGAGCACCAACACTAAATCTGACAGATTAAGAGCATCTACAGGATACCCTGGCATGGGAGTGAAGTTCATGCCTGGATATGGAATGTGCAAAACTAAGCCATTTGGAGTCAGGAGGCCCACTGAGCCACAGAGGAAACTGGTGGAGCAGATGCTAATATTAGGTATGAACTGCGCTTGACACCTGCCTGCAGCTGGTTAGAGGAATGACCACGATTATACCAGGCTGAAGGTTATGGCATAATTTGGCTGCATAAGATTATACACCTGTATTAGTGTTCATGGATATTTTAAAATATATTTAGTCTATGGCGGGAGGGAGGGAGGGGCAGGGTAGGATTAAGACATCGGCAAATTAGACACATGCCAAGGGAAAACATTTCGGAAGGGCTTCTCAGATGTGCTCATTCAACAGCTCCCAAGGCAGATTTTTGGCCCAGTTAAATCTGCTGCTGGCAGAAAGAGCACTAGCACCAGCTGCAGAAATGTGTCTAGTCTCCCCACCCCTCTGCATTGTTATTTATTTCCTCTAGAAAAAAAATACACTTGCCATCGGAGTTTGTCTCAAAAACAAAAACGCCATCCTAATTAGGTGCCTCAACAACTCGTAAACCGATTTTATTAAAGAAAAGCAGCAGCACGAGACTTTCTTCTCTAAAGTTTACCCTTCCACCAGCGGATATATAGTCAGCCGTACTCTGATGACCTGCAACTGACATCTTGCCCAAGGCAGTGGACAAATGCTTAACACCACCAGCCCTTTTATTGTTGCTGCCCTGCCTGTTTTGAAGCAGAACTCCGGCCGTGCAGCGCGAGGCTTCCTGGAGACAGGCTGTCGTCTATGCCGGAGGCGCGCGCACACGGCTGCCTCGCGCCCGCCCCTGTGTTTTGCCATTTACCTCACTGGCTGCAGGCGGCCTGCTCTCCTCTGATTGGTCGCGCTTCCTTCCCCCTGACATCATTCTGTTGCTGGGCGAAAATCTTGCAGAAATGCTGCAGTTGTTGCTGTGGTTGCTGTTTTCGGTGACAAGTAGGAAATAACTAGGCTAGGAGGCCATTCAGTACTGCACATGTATATTCTGAACAACAGCTCTTGTTTACGCGGAGGGTGGATGGGGCTTCTAAACTAAGAGTCTTTCCAGTCTTGTTTCTCGCTAAACTTCAATTCCGGGTGATGGGCAGCCAGCCGAAAGAAATCCTAACCAGTCAACCCTACATTCCATTTCTTGTCGTTTCGTTCAGAAATGCAGGGTGGTTATTAATCGCAGGCTTTTAGAGGCAGTATTCCTTTAGGTCAAGCCTAGCTGATCTCTCTCATACCTAGACCCCAGCTCTAGTACTAGGGACCGCTGTGCTCAGTGGCGCTAAAAGCTTTGAATCTGACTTTAAACGAGAAGGTTTAAGTTTCAAACAAAACTGAGTTACAGAAAAAAGCTGGCAGGTCAACTTTGCTCGCTTTAAAAATAATCCATCGTTTGCTCCATCGTTTTAATCTTCTGCAGCTTCTAGAAAGTAGAAATATATTTTGCAAGCATAAACTTCTGCAAAACTGTACTGTGGCGTTTGTTCCTTTAACAGAGTTGCCAAGTTACCCAAGTCCAGGAGTGACATTTTGTGCCAGTTCTGGTTTTAAATTTTCATTTCAATGCAGTATGGTAGTTGTAGCCCCTGATTTTACCCATTGGAATCCGTGCTGCAGGTTCCATAATGCATCAGAATGAGACTGTCATAAATCCAAGACTGGTTTAAAATCTCACTCCTGGAACTGAGTAACGTGGCAACCCTGCTTTAAGTAATGGAGCACCAAGTAGGTAGCAAGTATAATCGTGAAGGAGGGGGTGTGTGGGAGACCAGAAGCTGCTGCAACAGCCTACATCCATTAAAAAAGAAGTGGCAGCTAGAAGCAGGGACGGATTGGCCTATCAGGGGCACAGGCGTTCCTGGTTGACCCCTTAAAGATTTGTGGGCTTCTGCATCAAAATCACTGCTCACTCATGAACCCTTGTGCTTGAAGGTCGACAGCTGGTAAGTGGCAGTGCTGCTAATTGAAATTAGCCGCCATGTAAGTACCATAGGACTGGGCTGAGCTGGATGGAGGAGCAGGGCCTGGCACTGTGGTAAAGAGAGAAGGGAGGAAAGAAAGAGGAGGGAGCCCGAAAAGAGGCCCCCCTCAGAATGAGTTTTTGCCATATTCTGCTGTTAGCCAAGAGCTCACCAGCACAACTGTAAGGTGGGTGGGGAGGAAGGAGAGAGAATTTGAGGAGGGGAGGGAGGAAATGGAAATTTGACACTAAAGATAAATTTACCCTCAAATCTTTAGTAGATTTCATGCAAGAACTGCTGTGTTGGCAAGAACTGCTATTTCTCTTTTATTTAATTGGAAAACAAATTTTAAAAAATATAGTGTTGGGCACATAACAGCGTAGCTGCATTGCCAGAAACAAAACACATTTTGGATTAAAGGAGGGAAGGGGAACTCAACCAGTTTAATGGATGGAAAGCGGGGGAGGGGGGATGGCCCAAAATGTTTGCTCACCATTCCCCTAACTTTCTAAATTTAAAAAAATGCTGCATTAGGCTAGATAAAGCCATGCATGCGCTCTAGAGCTTGGTGCTGGACTCTTAGGTGCTTGAGTTTTTAGATGATTTTGCTCAGTATATGAATAATGGCATGGTTTGTTTATTGATAAATAACAATTAGCCGCTTAATCACAACAAAGCAGATTTAGAAGATCTATAGAGTGATCTTAGCAAGACTGGAAAATGTCTGTCAGATCAGCAAAGGTGCTTAAATCTAAGTGAGATAAAGCTGGTGGTGTTCTAGAGTGCAAGCAAATTAGAAGCTCTTAAAAGCATTAAGGGGCCTTTTTACTAAAGTGTGTTATGTTATTGCACCTAATGTGCGTTTAATGTTTAACACAAAAACCAATGTGTGTTAAGTGCAAAGCTTGTGATAGTTGTTGGAGGCATGACCAGCATGTTCCCGGCAGTTAACATACAGAGGCATACCCTTATCAATGCATAGTGCAAGTACTACGGGCGAACCTAACACCATTTACCGTGGTGGCGATAGCTGTACCCACAGCCAGAATATCGCGGCGGGGAGCGGAGGCCATTGGTGGCACGCTCAAGGCCGGGGGAGCATCGGCAGCACTTATCTGGAGGGCAGAGCCCGTGGCAGAGGCAGAGGAGCCTGGACGAGGCGACGTGGTAGGAAACAGCTCCTTTAGGAGATTTTTTCTCAATTTTCTTGCTCTCGGAGACATCTTGGCACAGTGGGAGCAGTCCTCCACCCGATGTGAGACGCCCAGGCAACGGATGCAGCAATGATGGGAATCAGTCGCGTTCATCTTGCGGGAGCACACTGGACATTTCTTGAAACCCGGTTTGGGCATGTTGAGTAAAAAAATATAAATCAAAGAAAGTAAAATAAAAGGAGAGAGTAGAATGTCCGTCTTGCAGGCAAGGCGGAAGAAGTGAAAGTGGCTGGCTAGGGGCGGTCTGGGGGCTGGGCCAGGTGGAGGGGAGGGGGCTCAGCCCAGAAGGGAAAACCCCTTCTGGGCTAGAGAGAGTATTCCGTCCACGGCGCCGTCGGATGACGTCACCAGGTGTGGCTGACTTCATCCTGCTTGTCCTAGGAGAACCGACACTAACTGCAATGTGCTTTCCTCGCCCGTTGTCTGCCCCTGCCCCACCCATTCAGCACCCCATCAAGTGAATCAGCGTGCCACAGCTCTCATGCCCCTGCAGTAAGAGTTGTGGCATGCTGCTGAAGAGCCCTGTACCTAGAACCATTGCACAGGTTCAAATCAAGGAACCACCCAGAGCTTCAGGCCTATGGGGCACTGCGACAGATGTTCGGCATTTTTCTCACGGTGTCCTTTCCCATCTTCTACATGGTTCACACAGCAGCTATTTGCAACACATGACGGTCCATAGATACAGAGCAACACACCGTTCAAATAGCTAATCAATGAACCGTTACTGCTTCCTACAACAAGTGCAGCAGTATGAACAGCCAGGCCTGAAGAGACGTGCCTACAGAGGGCGAAGGACAGTAGGAACTCCCATTGCTGTTAGAAGCAGGCTCCAGTGTGACTGCTTCTGGGAAGAAAGCGAGCCCCCGCCCAGAGCTCTTTAATGTTGCTCCTGACTGCACTCGCTTCTCAACTACAAGTCTGGGGTAGGCCTGAGTTGCTGCCCTAAAGAGGGGGTTGACAGTTGATTTGGGTAGTGCTGAAACGATGATCTTCTGAAAGCATTTGTAGATTACAAAAGTGTTCTGGCCTGCATCCTGCTTTGCCGAAATTTGGCTGAGCTGCCCTGCTATATTAGTGTCTTATCTCCATTTGAATATTGCCTTCTCTTACAACAATAGCGTATGAGCAGTGTGCAAGGGAAAGTGTATTGGAACAGGTTCTTTGCCCTAAAGAGATTCCATTCTTAGGTTTTTCTGCATTGTGAAGGGATGTTAAGTGACTTGCAGAGACACTGGTGGAACAGAAGAAACAGCAAGTAGGAAAGAGGTACAGAGGGTAAGAGGAAGATGGACTCAAAAAGCTGTTTAGAACATGACCTTAGAAGTGTTTTATATTTTATAGGAAGAATGATTATGATAAATTCTAACTTTATTCTATCTTTATTCACAGCACAAATGCTGTCGATAACTGGAGACCTGCCATCTCTTATGTTTAATACTGTATTAAAATCTTGATAATACCGCCGTTTGTGTGGCTAGCAACAAAGCGGTTTACAATTTAAAATTCCAATAAAATTAAGAACAGAAAGGAACTCCATAATATTGATAGTAGAGGCAAGAGGAGACAGAGAAAATTAAGATTCAAGTTAAACCAGGCTAGCGGCTATAAGTATCAGATGCTACCCCTGCTCCCGAAATTCCAGGAAAGCCTTCTCAAAGAAGCATGCTTTAAGGACCCTTTTTTAAATTTCTTAAAGTTGGATTCAAGGTGGAGATAATCTGGTAAATTCTTCCAAAGAAAAGGGACTAAGAAAAAAAAAGGCTGCACAACACGTGGATTCCAGATGAACATAGGTAACCAAAGGAAGTCCCAGGAGTGAGACGAGTCAATAAGTAGAGTGGGACATCTGTATAATAAGCTAGATGCGCCATCATAAGCAGGACCAGCCCAAAGGTTTCTGCCATTCCAGGCAGAAGCTGCCTCCGCTGCCGCCGTGCCACCCTCACCATCCATCTTCTCATCTTGCGGTGGCAGCATGACTCCGTTTTGAAAGCAGAGGCACACACACATGCTGCCACTGTTGCCATCCCCTGCTGCCGCCGCTGCCACCGCCGCAAGATGAGAAGTTGTATTCGGGGGGCCGCAGCAGTGGCAGCATGCCGTTTTGAAAGCGGCGGCATATGTGTGCGCTGCCGCTTTCAGAAAGGAGTCGTGCTGCCCACCAGAGTCGACTGCCCTAGGTGGCCGCCTAGTGGATGGGTCGGCTCTGATCATAAGAACCTTATAGTGAAATCGGTGTATAAGAGGTAACTAGTGATTCTGATGAAATAGGGGAGTGACATGATCATATTTGGCAGCCTTTGACAAAAGACAAACAGTAATATTTTATAATTATAGTTACTTTGATATACTGTACCACCTATTATGTACCATGTCTAAGCGGTTAACAGTTCTGTACAATCAGGGTACGTATTTTGTACCATTTGTAATTATTTTTACCAGGGATGACCGAAGATCACAATATATGGTATTACAATTTATGACCAATGATGTGAAAGCGGTGATACAACTGAGCTGGTACTTGGCTGAAGAACTGAGCAAATGCTATTTATACAGCTGGTCTTTGCACACCATTGAGGTATTTTTCCTCCCATATCTTCCTCTGTTTGATTATTCATTTCTTTCCCCTCTTAGATTTTAAATTTTATGCTTTCATAATCGAGCTGGTATTTTTTACATGATTAGAAGTTATTGCAATAATCGAGTCATGATATTACTAATGCATGTAACAGAGGATGAAGGGCAGAACTGGAAAGATATGGCTTGACGGAACGAATCTGACGAAAAGCATAACATGCTGAACAAACTGCGGCAGCAACCTGAAATGCAAATGTGAGATGTGTGTCAACAATAACTCCCAAATATGTGAGTGATTAAACGAGTGCGATCGGCTGCCCTGCAATGTAAGGGCCGACAGTAGGAGGGGAAAAATGTTCTGTGACCCACAGTGCTTGAGATTTTATGTGTTGTTGAAGTGAACTTGACTTCAAGTAAATGTCGTCATGTAATTCTGCAACCATTGCTCACTGAGAAATATGCAAACCAGCTTTTTATCTGTTCCATCAAATGGCAAATGCGGCCACGTATCCAACCAGCTTGCTAGCCTAACTACCATTCAGAAGCTAAAGCAAATCAAAGAGCTTAAAGTTCAGAATCTTTTCTCCCCGCATTCGTTTGACATGCAGCCAGGTTGCGTCTGGAGGGAGTGCTCCTTGCTTGAACCTTCCTGTTATGTTCAAGGAGGGCACTTTATTTTGTCTGTATAATTACTCAGCCAGTAGAATTTCAGTGGAAATGTTGACTTTGTCTTCTCGAAAACTGAACCTGGTATATAATTTATATGCAGGTGAAGCTGGTAGCCTAATTAGGGTGGTTAAGGAGATTTATGCAAACTGAAGTAAATGAAGCAGGCGATAGTAGGCCCATGTTTGTAAAGATTATTTTTATAGCATTCTCTTATTCCATATTACATCCTGATTTTTTTCCCTATAAACCTCTGCAGGCCATTAATTTGCATAACTCATTAGGTTAATATTTCAGTATGGTTTATGTTCAGAGGTTCTTGTTTACATCTGATTTGCATGTAGAGGCTACCTTACTGTTCCCAGAGAGATCCTAACATACATTGAATTCAGCTAAAGTGATTATATGGGACAGTCTCATATTTTAAGGATTTGTCCCTGGAATTGTATTACTTCTGTTGGGACATCTAAATGTCCCCTATTTTAAAACATGTGTCCCACTCCTCCTCCACATTTCTACCAGCAGGTGTCGTCACTCCAGCTGAAAATTTCAAAGGGAAACTCAATTTATATGAGACTATTTCCATCAGAGACACAGAAGCATATACACACGCATGCGCTTTGTTGTACCTCAGTCACACAGACATGCATTTATCCACCCCCCCCCCCCCAAATCAGGTACACACATGCACACTAGCACTTTTCAGACAGACAGATTCTGCCTCTGTCTACTAGTGCTGTGCTGTTTCTGTACTCCTCTGCTTTCTGCACAGCTAGGCAGTGATTTTCCAAAATGCGACTTTAAAAATTGAGTCTCAAAAAATCTCAATGATAGAGGTGGCTGGAGTAATCAGTGACCTTAGAAACAAGTTGGTAACTAGGACGAATGAAGTGTTTTTGCCTCTGACAATCAGAAAGAAGATAAAAGATCTTGAAGAAGAGGGCAGCAGTGATGAAGCAGATTTCAAGCAATCTGTGTCATCTTTCTACACTACTTGCATTGATTACTTGAATCAATGGATCACTTACTTCCAGGAGATTGGGAAACAGTGGACTCTCCTTCAAAAACAACCAGAATGGTGTGAGCTAGAATCGTCTTTAGAATACGTTTTGTCTACAAGACCCATCCTAGAGTCAGTAATAAATGATACTGAACTGTTTGAGTTCTCTTGTCTTAAGTCATTTGTTTCTGAAGAAAAAGTTCAAGAATGGAAGAAAACAGATACTATGGTTGAGAAAAAATGGAGGGAGGTGTTTGGACACTTTAAAAGTAATGAGGTACCATATAAAAATTTATGCAGACTAGTTTAATTTTTTTTATGTTTCCAGGTTCCAGTGCTCAAACTCAAAGGTGTTTTTCAATCATAAACAAAGTGTGGTCTATAGAAAAAAAACCAACTGCATGTAGGAACTCTCAAATGTGTAATGATTGTAAAGTACAATTTTGAGTTGAGTTGCCCAGAAGTTTTTAATTATCTTAGTAGAAATGTTCCTATTTTGAAGAAAATTCACTCTGTAGAGAAGTAAAAGTAGGCCTGACTGGCACATTTGTAAGAAAAGTTATAAACCTAGCCTACCTATAAAAATTTTGGGTTAAAATTAAAATTGTAATTATAAACATATTTTTTATTTTCCTTGACTTTGAACTCCCCAGCTTGATTGAGTGTCCCATATTTGATCTTAGAAAAGATGGTCAGGTTAATTAAGACAATAGAAAAAAACCCGTTATTGCGGGGTAGTGATCATGGGAAATTGCTTCTCCAACGGGAAAGATGGATTTTTGCATTGCATGCAATGGAACCAGAAGGATTCAACAACAAGATCGAATGGAACATATTTTGAAAGTTCACTTACTGGTGTGTGTGCTACCTTTGCATTAGCGCTTTAAGAGTGCCTTGGCATGTAAAGATTGAGGGCAAGTGTGGCTCCGCCTGCCTTCTCCTCATTGGCTTATCTTTAGTTTAAAAGTAGTGGTGGTAATAGGTTTCATTTCTGATGGAATGATTCTGACTGGTCTTTTCTTAGTCACGCCTCTGAGGAAGCCGGTGTTCTGGCGAAACAAGGATCTTTGTTGGGTGGCCGTTCCATCTGAAGAGCTGGTGTTTTTGAGATAAGTGTTTGAGCACTGTGTGTGCCGTTGTTTGATTTATGTCCTCCAGTAAAGCTATTCTTTCTTTATTTTAGGAAAAGCAGTGAAGCTGTGAGACAGCTATCCTTGTCAGTGTGTAAGACGTTGGCGTCTGTGCCAGAGGTTCTGCAACGGCTAAGGCTTGATGTTTATGTTAAGCTGTTTGAAAGCTTTTCTGCTTGTCATTTTTATATATATAAAAATTATTAAATATAGTAGGTTTATTATTAAAGAAATATTGAACATTTGGTGGTAATAAAAGGGAATTTTTTTAGGTCAGTGATGGTAAGGTGCAATATGTTCCCCTTCAAGCAAGTAATTGTCATATAGAGGGATATTATTGGAAGCTACTGAGGCCTTTTTCTCCCGTTATTATTCTCCCATTAATAATAATCAGTTTTGTATATGTTCCGGTAAGATTTTTCTTTGGATGGAACTGTGAATATTATAGAGGAGTGATGAGTTAAGCTTTCCTTTAGTTATAAAGTGTGGACTTTATTGGTTGGATTGATAGTTTGGGCTTTTTTTTTTGTTTAATTGACAGGTTAATTAAGCACCATGAGAGATCTGTTATGGTATAAAGAAAATATTTTTCCGAGCATTGTATGTTTCCATTAAACTGAATGCACAGTTTCTCTGTCTTGAATTAAGACATTCTCTATGTGTAAGTGAACCATTTTTGTGAACATAAGAACATAAGATATGCCATACTGGGTCAGACCAAGGTCTATCAAGCCCAGTATCCTGTTTCCAACAGTGGCCAATCTAGGTCACAAGTACCTAGCGGTTTCCCCAAAGGACATAGGTTCCACAATGCTTGTATTGGGGCAAGCAGTGGATATCCTGGGTCCTTTTTTATAATGGTTTATGGACCTTTCCTCCAGGAACTTGTCCAAACCTTTTTTAAACCCAGTTACACTAACAGCTTTAACTACATCCTCTGGTAACGAATTCCAGATTTTAATTACACATTGAGTGAAAACATATTTTCTCTTAATTAGTCTTAAATAGGTTACACTGTAGCTTCATTACAGTCCCCTAGTCTTTCTATATTTTGATGGCGTAAACAAATCGATCTACGTTTACCTGTTCTATAACATTCATTAATTTACAGACCTCTATCATATCTCCGCTTTCTAATTTTTTAATTTGTATATTATTTTACTTTTTAGATATTTTAATTGTATTTCTATTAATTTTGTTGTATGGTTTATCATTTACTATCATCATCATCATTACTGGTATTTTATGGTTTTTTACTTTATAGTGTACAGCATTACCCCTGACCAAGGCGCTGCTGAAACACCATCATGATGGGTAATTTTTCTTTGGTGTACATTCAAATTTTTTCTTGTGTGATCACCTCGCTCTGGACTTGTGTTTCTTCTGCTTTGTGAGTGTGAAGTGCTTTCTCTTTGGGATTATACACCAAAAAAAAATTAGCCCACTTTAAAAGTTTCATTTACAAAAAAAATCAAAACATACTTTCAATCAATTCATGCATAACTTGAGATTTCAGTCTAATGAAGTCAGAGAAATTATGAGCATATTCAAAATAATGAAATCCAGGTGCAATTTTAAACATCAGTATCATTCACATGACTTTACTGGTATTAACAAATTATGAGACATGTTTATGGAACTGCATTTTTTTAAAAGTGTTGTCAAGTCAATGCTGACTCTTGGCAACCCAGCAGCCCCTGGGTTCTCTTGGCAAGGTATGACCAGAAGTAGATTACCAGGCCCCTTCTTCTGAGGCACTGGAGGGCAAAGTGACCTGTCCAGGGCCACAAGGAGTGCCAGGGGGAATCAAACCCAGATCTCCTGGGTTGTAGACTGTTGCTTTAATCACTACGCTAATTGCTATCTTAGTGTGACTTAAGTGCCAAAACTTAGCAAGGGATGAGTGATAAACCCACACTAGCTGTTGGGGGGGCAGCAGCAGCAGCATTATTCCCAGCAAATCCTCATGCAGTTAGGGTGGTGAGAAACAGGTCACTGAGCTAAATCTGTAATTACAGTTAAGATAACTGCAATTAATGCCACCTCAATGGATGGCAGTAAGTCGATGCAGTTAGCTACACTATTAACAAGTAGCTGTGCAGGCAACACTCACTGGGCACACCTAACCCACCCATCACACAGTAAAGCAGTTAGTACGGGATTTTTACCATACCACCCGAACGGTATTGCAACTACCCCCACCAACTCAATACCCAATCATCCCAACTAGACTTAAGAGTTCATTGTATAGTGTTGTTAAGCACCCTCATGCTAATTGTAACCCACCAATTGTGCTGTCTAAATGTTGTTAAATACCCTCATGTTAAATGTTGTAAAGTACCCATATGTTAAATGTAACCCTCCAATGTGATGTAACCACTTTGATTGTAGGATAAGGTGGTATACAAATCTGTCTAAATAAATAAATACAATACTGGCATTTTTAGTGTACAGTAACCGCTACAACAGTCCCAAACTAAACTTCAGCGCTCTTTGGTAAACATGCCCCTATATTAAGGAAAAATAAGCATCCTACCAGAGCTTTTAGGGGCCACAATTTATCTGCATTTCATTACTTTTATATTCCCACAATTTATTTTTTGTACAATTCGAAAGTGATTCATTGTGCACTACAGCCATATGGTCTGCGCATGGTGCGAGTAGTGTTAGGGCACTATGGTCTGCGCATGGTGTGAGTAGTGTTAGGGCACAAAATGTCTTGAAAGATACCACAGCGACAGAAAATCTATCTTAAATAAAGCAGAAGAAGCAGAACATTATTTTAAGTGAAAAGCGGTTGGATACACATACAATACCATATTTTATTTGGCCGACAATGGAGGGTATGTGGTAAAATAAATCGTCACCATCTAAATAACGCTTATTCAAGCCAATCATCTCGGAGCTATACAAGAAACAGAGCGTGAACATATACACTACAAGCGGTTTCCTGGTTGTTCAGGACAAAGGAACTAAGCGTGCCACAATAAATAAAATAAAATAGCGGCTACCTTCTATTAGTACTACATACACACAGAAAGAGCAGCAGCTTTTGTGTATAGAATGCAGAGCCTTTCAATGTTCATGAGATGTATAGTGTCCACTGGTGACAACTCTTGGTGATTTTTAGATACACACAACCTAGAACAGAAGAAATAATAGTTATATTTTATATTTCTAGACCTCCTTTCCAGCTTTATCTCAAGGTGGTTTACAACATTACTCTTCAGCTACAATAAGCCCCTACCCAGAAGATCTTAGAATCTAAGTAAGCTGTTTTAATAGGTTAGTTCTAGCAGATGATGAAAAGAAGAATTATAAACTCTTTTTGCAAAGCTTTACAAGCATTATAATTGGCTCCACCTTATTAATCTTCTGTGAAGACATTTCAGCCATCAAATCTTTCAGTAAGAGCTTGTGTATTGCAGTTTCAGCCATGCTAACTTGCAAATTTATGACGAGAAATGTAGTTTCTAAGTGACATTAAGTTTCGCTTGTAATATTGTGATGGGACTGTCAGATCTTGCACTAGCATGAGTGAGGCATCACTCCCTTGTTCCACTGCTTCTATGGAACTTATCATACCCCACTGGAGTGGTTTTTGGGGCCTGGTGGCACAGAGAGTAAACTGCAATGAGTGCAGGCCAAAACCAGCATGTTTCATAGATCATTCAGTGGCCCACCTTCTTCCTACTTTCTGTACTGGAGGCGACCTGTGAGTGCATACCATACCTGGTAACGATGTAGAATGTAGATTATAGTTTATTCAATTTGATATGTTGCATTTTGCAAGCAGACAAAATGGTTTGTTAAGTGCCGTCAAATCGGTGTCGACTCATGGTGACCCTCTGAATAGCTGTCCTAAACTATATTCGGTCTTCAGTCAGGCAGCTCATTGTTGATAGAGTGGCATCCATAGCTGCTGTTATTGTATTGATCCATCTCATTGCTGGCCTTCCTCTTTTGCATTGGCCTTCAATCTTGCCAAGGATAATGTCTTTCTCCAATGATCTCTCTCTTCGCATGATGTGTCCAAAGTATGAAAGTCAAAGTCTTGTCATCTGAGCTTCTAAAGAAAGCTTTGGTTTGATCTCCTGTAGTAGTGACTGTTTTTTTTTTGGGGGGGCAGTCCATGGTATACACAGTATTCTTCTGTTTACAGCACACTAAAAAGAAAAGTATGGGAAAAGAACTCCATTGATCTAGACGGAATAGGAGAACCAAGCAAAAATGAAATGCATGATAGAATAAGGAGGGCAAACAAAAGCAAATCAAATGCAAACACAGCTAGGACAGCCCCAGGGCCAAACCCGTGATCCCTAAAAAAGTAGGTTTTTAGGAGTAGCCTAGTGGTTAGGGCAGCAGCCTGGAACTGGAAAGACTAGGGTTCAAATCCCACTGACACTCCTTGTGGCTTTGGGCAAGCCAATTAACCCTCCATTGCCTCAGGTACAAACTTAGATTGTAAGCCCTCTGGGGACCAGGAAATGACTACTGTATCTGAATGTAACTTGCCTTGAATGAGCTAAATAATAATAAACACATCTCTTGAGGATGAACTCAAGCCAAAGAAGAGAAGGGAGACTATTCCAGAGTGATGGGGCAACAAAAAAGAGAGCACACTGTCTAATAGCTTCAAACCTAACTTTGGAGGAGGGGAGAATCATGGCTGTAGTTTGACTGCTTCATTTGGTTGGGGCAAAGGGTGGGATGACATATTTGCATATTCATTATGGTTATCTTAAAAAAAACTAGGTGGATCGGAAGCCAGTAAAACAGGCAAGGGATGAGCTGGTGCACCCAAAATACACAATGAGGGAGCAGAAGTTCTCATTCAGAGGCTTTGCAAAAACAAAAAACAACCCAACATATTCCCAGGCTATATAATTAAAATCCAGCACAACTTGTAGCTGTTTAAACACTCTAAGGTAAAATAAAATATATTGACACCTATAAATATATATTCTGCAAAAATCAAAGGAGATGTAAGATGCTCACATGTCAAGAGACGAAAAGAAAGAGAACCATAGTGCAGTTTCTAACACCAAAATAAAATTAGTTAAGTAAAGTTAATGTATGTTAAGTGTTGCCACTGCCCATTCATTTCTATGGGCTGTACTAGCATTTAACATGTGTTAACTTTCATTAACGCACATTAACCTTTAGTAAACATGCCCCTTGGTCTCAGTCACCCAGGCAAAACACAGTTAGACCCTCACCAAGTACAGAATAAATTATAACAAACTCAGAATAGAAATATGTAGACAAAATTAAATTGAAACCCTAACAAGCTAGGCTCTGTATGCAATGCAACACAAGCAAAAGAAGCAGTGATGCATTCCCCCTGTACTGTGCAAAATATAAAGATGTTATAGATTCCCAAACCTGACATATTCCATTCGTTAAACTGAAAATACTTTACCTTTAGCATCTAGCTATTTTATTCTTCTAATGTCCTTGGTCCTGGTATCTGGTTTCTGCATCCTCTGTCTTTTCTTAACTCTCTTTTTCCAGAGTCTGCAATCCACCTGCTACTTCTCTCCACTCCTCTCTTCCTCATTTGTTCCCCTACATCCATCTCTGACATTGATCTTTTTCCTTTCCGCTTTCTTCCATTTATTTTTTGTCTTTATCAACTCAGATTTCATTTCCATTTCTTATACCCAGTTCTCAATCTCCCTCTCTTTACAACTATCTCTCTATCCTTCCCCAGCCACTTATTCCCCAGTCTTTAACTTTTTCCTTTCTCTTCTATCTTCCACCTTCCCTGTGTTCAGCATCTATCCCTTTCTCTTCTGCTCTGTCTTCTCTCCCTCTCTCCTCAATCTCAAGCTTCCCCCCTTTTTCTCATTCTATTCCCCCATATCCTGCATTCCCTCTCTCTCCCTTACCCTGTGTCCAGCATTTCCCCATTTCACCCCACCCCATCCAGCATCTGTTTCTCCCCACCTCGTGCTCAGTCTCCTCTCTTTTTCTCACCCCATGTCCAGCATCTGCCCTCCACTCCCCCACTTTGTGTCCAGTATCTGCCCTCCATGTCCAGCCTCTTCCCTGTATCCCTCCACCCCATGTCCAGCATCTGCCATTTATCCCCTATGACTCCTACCCTGTGTTCAGCATCTGCTCACCATCCCTTTATGATCCCTACTCCATGTCTGGTCTCAGTTCTCCACCCCATGTCCAGCATCTGCTCTCTATCCCTCTATACCCCTACCCCATGCCCAGCATCTACCCCCACTCTATATCCACGATCTGCTCTCTATCCCCTTATATCCCTCATCTATGTCTGTCTCTACCCTTCCAGCCTATGTCTAGCATCTTCCTACCACTCCAGGTCCGGCGCTAGGGTTTCTGGTACCCCCTGCAATCTATAGATCAGTGTCTCCCTCTCTCAGACAATCACGCACCACACCTAAACAATCAGACTCAGTATGAAAAAGGCTAACCCACCGATCCCTCAAAAGTAATAAGATGTAGATAGACCCTGCTTGAAAAAGGTAATAGTGTAAATACAATGTAGATAGTTTCCCCAGTTGTTTCCATGTTGATTTCCCTGTTTATTGTAAAGTTTACAACTCAGAATGCCTGTGTTGTATAGTTGACGTTGAATGTAAACCGCACTGATCTGAAAAGCGCGGTATAGAAGAACTGTTAAATAAATAAATAAATAAAAATAATGCTGGCTCACCCCACCCCCCTCCATAAGGAATCTACCCAAAAAAGCAGCACTGTAAATACTGCAGTGGGCCCTGGAACATCCAAACACCTATTTGAAAAGCTGAACAATTCAGATTACTATAGTACAGATCCCTGTGTACAAACGTTATATTAACAGAACATCTGGCCTTCATCACACACTCAGAACACAGACCCTCATCAAGTACAGAATAAGTGACCACAACTTAAAAATAAAAATTTGTAGATAAAAATTAAACTGCAACCCCAAGAAGCCAGATTCTACATACAATGCAACATCAGAGAAATAGATGCATTTCCCTGTATTGTATAAAATATAAAGATTGAAAATAAAATTATTTTTTCTACCTTTATTGTCTGACCATTTTATTCTCTGATCATGCTGGTCACAATCTGAGGTTTCTGTTTTCCTCTGTTAGCTCTCTTTCTATGGCCTCTAGTCCATCTGCCATTTCTTGTCTCTTTTGTTTACTTCACTTTGTTCCATCTTGGATATTGATCTTTTTCCTTCAGCTTTCTTCTATTTATTTTTCTCTGTCCACTCAGACTTTACTACTCTTTCTTACTATCCAGTCCTCAATCCCCTTCTTTTTCACTCCATCTACCTACCACTTTTCAACAATCACCCCAGTCCCCACCTCTTTTTTCCTGGTCCATTATTCCCCATTCTCATTCACTCTATCCCTCCCCCCCCCTCATCCAGCATATCCCAGCTCTCTTTTTCTACCTCTCTCTGTCCTCCCCCCTTGGAAAAAATATGGTGTGTTACCATCCCCGGCGTCTTCTTTCTTTTTCCGAGTCAGCAGCAGAAAGATCTCATAGCACCATCCCCATCTTTATCTTTATTTCTTGGAGTCAGCATGCAGCAGCCAGTGCTGCCTGTAGCATTCACTTCCGATGAATGGCCCCACGCATGGGATGTGAATGCTTCGGGCAGCACTGGCTGCTGTTGCTGACTCAGAGAAAGAAAGATGAAGCTGGGGATGGTGCTGCATGATGCTGGAGCTGGCACAATGAGTTGTGCCAGCTCCTGGGCCCCAGCCAGTCTTAGATTCTGTCTTCTTCTTTTCTCCTACCCATTTTTAAAGTTTAAATCCAAGTCGCAGTCCCTGTTCTTCCCCCATCTTGCTTTCCCCAGTACCATCTCCTACATCCCTTCTGCACACTCACCCAGATACTTCCTTCTCCGCTATTCATTAACTCTGCCTTTCCTCCTTCTTACCCCACCCCAGCATTCATTCTTATGCCCCTCTCTCTCAACTGTTCCCGCTGAATAATCTTTTTTCATCCCTCCCACACAAAATATCTGTCCCCTTCTCCATCCTCCCCAGCTTCTTTTTTTCTCCCCCACAGCCCCAGTCCCCCACCCCCTTCCAGTCCTCCCCAAGCATCAGCTCCTTTCTAGTTCCAGTCCCTCCCAGCATCATCTTCCTTCCAGGCCCAGTCCTGTCTCCCAGCATCAGCCCATTTCCAGTCCTAGCCCCCCCTCCAGTCCCAGTCCCTCCCAGCATCATCTCCCTTCCAGTCTCCCCATCCCCCAACATTAACCCATTCTAATCCTAGTCCCCCCCCACCCTAGTATCAGTCCCTCTCCAATCCCTGTCTCTCCCAGCATCATCTCCCTTCCAATTCCAGGTTTCTCATCCTCCAGCATCATCCCATTTCCAATACAAGCCCCCCAGTATCAGTCTTCCTCCTGTTCCAGTTCCTCCCAGCATCAGCTCCCTTCCAATCCCTCTATACCCTAGCATCATCCAATTTCCAGTACTAGCCCCCCAGTATCAGTCCCCCTCTAATCCCAGCCCCTCCCAGCATTATCTCCCTTTAAATAGCAGTCTCCCCATCACCCAACAGCCCATTTCCCGTTCTAGCCCCCAGTCTTCTTACAGTGCCAGCAGCTCCCCCCCCCCCACGCACACATGGCCCCACACCATGATAGGACATGCAAGTCCTGACTGGCTTCAGAGGGAGCCAGTGAGGCCCGAAGTCCAGTGCCCCGGTTCATCTCTGCACAGCCACGGGAGTAAATAGCAGTATTTTCCATTATTCCCGCGGCTGTGAGAAGTCGTAGATACCAGCACTGCTGAATTCCTGGAGGTTAAACAAAGATACTTCCTGTCTCCTGCTCAAGAGACAGGAAGTGCCCCTGTTTAACCTCCAGGCACTCAGTGGTGCCGGAATATGTGACTTCTCATAGCCACAGAGTAAAGGAAAACACCGCTGTTTACTCCTGTGGCTGTGCAGAGATGAACTGGGATTGACTGCAGATGTTTTAGTTGGTAAGCAGGAAGATCGGAATAGACGATATCATAGTAGCCAAGCCTAGCAACAACTGTAAGTAGAACATAGATCTAAGCTGACGGGTCCAAGAATGGGCGAATGGCTCGATAATGATGGAGAGCATAGAATGAAGACATTATGATAGAATTAATTTGAGGGGCAAATGAAAGTTCTGAGTCCAGCAAACTACCTAGATATTTAAAGCATAGTTGCAAGGTAATAGGGGAATCTTCCTAGTAAGGGAGATAGTAGGAGCAGTTGAACCTCCTATCAGCCATGTGGCAGTGGTTTTTTATAGGATTTAGTTTGAGAGAGTTAACATGTAGCCATGCCACAATCTTAGACAGGCAAAGAGTTATCTGAGACAAATCTGGGTGAAGTGAGTGTGTAGGCAATGAGAATGTTGTTTGCAAAGGTAGGTATAAGAACAGATACCAGCAAACTGGATGAGAGTTACCAGAGGGCTTAAAAAGATATTAAAGAGGAGAGGGGAAAGAAAGGAGCCCTGTGGGATACTGAAACCTAATGCGTGTTAGAGATTAATGGGGGGGGGGGGGGGGGCGGATGCCCACACTTTCTTTCTTCTCTCTCCTGCCTGCATATTCTTTCACACACACACTCCCCTTCCTTCCCCTAGCCTTGACTTTACCAAAAGCGCACGCTATCCCCATGCTATCCAGGTAGCATGCTTTAGTAAACATGCCCCTAAATGATATGAACACATGCTGGTTTTAGTATCTTTTAATTGGTTATCTGTTGAATGCTGAGCTAACTTTAAGGTTTTATGAATAATTTTTAAAATGCTGAAATAGGATTACTCTATTGTCTTATTCATTAAACGCCTGCTTAGATGACGTGGAAAGTGGATCATGGAATACAAAATCAGGTTGAATCCATTGAAGTCTTCCACGATGTGAATTTCTGCCCGTTGTTCTATTGCAGCTTTGGCCCCTGCAGTGCAGGGTCAGTAGTTGCCAGTATCTGGTTCCATAAACGTTTTAGGTTGTACCTTGGACTCGGAACTTAATTTTCACTCACAGGTAGAGAACAACTCCCAAAACTAGATCCTCTGGAAATGCCCCACTATTCTCAGCTACCCCACTACAGGCACAAACACAAAACAGAGATATACACACAACCACAGGGAATACAAATAATTCCCTAGCTGTGATGTACTGCATTTTACATTATTGACATATATATTGTAATGTTGCTATTACTCCACAGCCTGAGCTTGTGGATTTAAGCAGCCTGATTCCTTATTCAGTTAGTAAAATGGTGCTTGGGGAAAGCACTGCCTTCTGGGAGTTGAAGTTTCTTCACTATTTGAAATAAGGCGAGTTGTGGAGCTCAAGTGTTCAGGCAAATAACAGGATTTTAATGCCCCATCCCAAACGGTTTTACAAATGGAAAATAAAGAACAAAGCCATACAACTTCTGGCATGAAATAATATAAGAAATGTAACTCAAACAGCTTCTTATATCAGCATCACTATAATCCAACACAAAGAGCACTTCTGTTCCAAAACCTTTGGTGCTGTTTCCTTTGGCTGCTACCGGCAGCTCTCTCTCTCTCTGCACAGCTTAAACTTATTATACAGGTTTTATCTTCTCGGACACAGACATTGTACAGTCCATTGACTCAATAGGCAGATATTCTACAGATGGCTCAGTTTCCATCGGTTCATACTGACTCTCAGTTGGAAATGTCTGCAATTGCTTACAAGGTGTTTCCAGGCACACACCTGTTCCTTCAGCAATAGACTTTTCCCCGTAGCTTCCTGCTACACACAGCTTGTAATTGCCACAGTGTTCACCACATGGAAAGCCCCACCCTTCTGGGTTAACAGCAGAGCACTTCTTAAAAACAGCTTTACTTTTATACCAGTCACTCAGCCTACCTCTTGGCTTCCTTATTAGAGATTCCTTCTGCTTTCCAGGATCAGCTACAGCTGTAAGCCTTGGAGTTTCTACGTGCACACAAGTCTGCCTTCTTGGTACATTCCCCTTATAGCTGCCTTTTACCCACGGCAACAAACCTGGGCTGTTTGTACCTTGCTCCTTTGCACGAACTCTCTGCTCGTCTCCTGTGCTGACTTCCCCTTCTGAGTTAAAGGTCAGAGAATCCTCTGTTACCATGAATTCCTCTGTGTCTTCACTCCCAAGCAAATCCTCTGTTTCTCGTGACTGCTTTCCTCGTGGCTGTGCTCTCAGCTGGCCTTACAACTCTGCTTCCCCATGTGCTTCCAGATCTGCCTGCTCATGTGCTTGCTCCCTTCCTAATGAGCTTCTCTTAAATCTCTGATTTTCTGGGTTTAACCTGACCACTCCTTTCAACAGGTGTCCAGCCTTAGCTCGTGATTGCTGAGCTGAACTGCAGCAGGGGCATGTTTTCCTCTCCTCTAATCTGCTTTGTCTGTGGTTTCCCTGGAAACCAGGAACCATGTGCACTTGTTTACTTTCCTTCACTGAAGCTAAATCCTGCACTTTATCACTCTCTAAGGGATCTGAGGGACCTTCTATACCACAATATTTAATTGTCTTTGCTGTTATTTTGACTGTGAAAGAACATAAGAAATGCTATACTAGGTCAGACCAAAGTCCATCAAGTCCAATATCCTGTTTCCAACAGTGGCCAATCCAAGTCACAAGTACCTGTCAGGTTCCCAAAAAGGCACACAGATTCCACAATGCTTATCCTGGGGCAAGCAGTGGCTTTCCCAGGTCCTCTTTAATAATGGTTTACAGAGTTTTCCTTCAGGAACTTGTCCAAACCTTTTTTAAACCCAGCTACTAGCTGAATTGTAGTGGGAGAATTGGATTTAGGTCACGCCTTTTCTTAGAAGCTCAAGGCAAGCTACATTCAGGTAACTAGTTATTACCCTGTCCCCAGAGGGCTTGTAGTCTAAGTCTTTTGTACCTGAGGCAATGGAAGGTCAAGTGACTTGCTCAAGATCACAAGGAGCATCACTGCTATTCAGGGCCGGCTCAAGGGTTTCTGCTGCCCCAGACAGGACCCGGCCGCACCAACCCGCCGCCGAGCCACACCGCCCCCTGCCAAACTGTGCTGCACTACACTGTCCCCCCACCTCTTGTTGAGCTGCTGATTCCATCTCCTGAGGGGGGGGGGGGGCGGCGGTGGCAGTTTCGAAGTGGCTTCAGCATAAATGGCCTGCTGCTTCTGCCCCATCCAATAGACAGTTGCATCATAGGGGGGTCAGAAGCGACAGGGCATCCTTTCGCTCCACAGGCACCAAAGTGGTGGCACAAAGCCTAGTGCCTAGTGGACGGGCCGGCCTTGCTCTAACCATTAGGCTAGATCAGGGGTGGGCAAACCTTTTGACTCGAGGGCCGCAATGGGTTCATATATTGGACCCGGGGGCCGGACCAAGAGTAGATGGACGGTGTGTATGTGTGAATTAATATAAATTAAATTTACATTTGTAACATTAAATGTTTAGATTAATTTAAGGTAGAAAAGCATAAAAAGAGTTATTTTACAAAACTTTTATGCAATGTATTTCTTTCATAAAATGAGAGAAGTTTATAGTCAGTCAGTGCACATTCCAACAGAGTGATTCGTGCCCGAGATGCGTACGCACTTACCTATACATACAAAAACGCCGAAGCCGGGAGCAGGTGAAAAGGAAGCGCTTCTACTCATCAGCAGGGACTGGTTTCTGCCAGAGCACACGGTGGTGAGTAGGGGCTCCTGGGGGACTCTCTGAATTCAGCGTGTGCAATTCCTGATCCCCAGTCGCTTGGCAGGCACTGGGAGAGGACGTTTCTATCTTTGGGGTGACGTGGGACATAGACAGCTTTACCTTTCATTGAAGAGATAGCAATCAGAGAGCAGTGGGGCGAAGTGTTCCGACTTCGGCTGATTTCAGAGGCGTCCGAAGGCTGTGTCCGGAGGGGAAGCTCCGCCCCTGGGCCAGTGGACCTGTCTTCCCCTCCGATCTCCCGCGGGCCGACAGGAGGGATCTGTGCCATGATCGCAGCGCTCTTCTGCCTGCCGGCAGCCTGCTGCTTGCCATGTCACGATCGCTGGCCTTTCCCAGCTTCTGCCCGCAGGAGATCAGCTCCCCGCAGAACGAAGCCCCGATCGGAGCAGCAAAGTTTTAGTGTGGGGTCACGGCCCCTCTGCCCCCCCACCCGCCCCCCTCTCCGACGCCTATGGATGATTTTAAAAACAAGTAAAGCCTCCGGCCCTTATTCACGCTCTAAACTTGAGCGTTTCTCTTTCGCTTCGGCATATCTGAGGCGGCTGTTACGCTCTGCCATCGCGCTACTTCTCCTGTAGTTTCTATTTCCGCACGCGTCCACGGGCCAGATTAAAAGGTCCGCGGGCCGTAGTTTGCCCATTCCTGGGCTAGATGCTTGGAATAGTCTCCCAGTGGAGGTAGCAGAGACCAGGACAGTATCTGAATTCAAGAAAGCATGGGACAAACACAGAAGATCTCTAAAGGGAAAAAAAGGACTATAGTAGTTGGTATGGAAGGGCAGATTCTATAGGCATATGGTCTTTTTCTGCTGTTATGTTTCGATGTTTCCTCTAGCAACGCATGTCCTGGCAGCTACTACCTGTTCCAATGGGTGGGACTAGATTAAGGTTATTGGCAAGCTAGAACGATACCTGGGGTCAAAAGTTAAGGGGGAGTTCTGTCAGATTTGCTCGGCACTTGGGAGGTTAGGATTGACAAATATCTGACTTTTTTATGAATTTATTGATTTTTACATTAATATCTGGAAGCTAGAAGGAAGGCTAATATGTCTAGACATTTTTCAGAATTTAAAATCCCTATCTGCAGTTCTCTAATCCTCTCCCCCCCTGTGTGACTGAGTCTACCCTGTCTGTTTCCAATGTAACTAGCAGCAGAGACTGTGGATGGCATCCAGCCAATGGGAAAGATGCTGGGGCGGAGCACTAGAATGCTGGTCTAATCTCAGAAAGGAAGGAGTTGAACTGGAGGAAGTTCCTCTGCTGTATAAGTTTATCATTGTTGCCCATTTCTGTGGATTTCCCACCCAGCTTGATGACTTTTTTTCCAGGCCACAGAAGAAATGTACAGGTTGCGGATTTTTGGCAATTTGCCCACACCACTTTGGATGAGAAATGAGCAAAAAAAAAAACCCAAAAAAGGCAAACCCCCAGCTTCAGATAGGGTCACAGTCCTTGGCTGCATCTCATTGGTCAAGCCCTAGTGCAACAATCAGGAGCTGACTAATGAGATGTGGCAGGGTAACAATGATTGGTTGGGCTTTCTTAACCAGGGCTCCACACATCAAACAGTAAGTAAGGATTTGAGGGTTTCTTTGTTTGGTTTTTCTTTTGTTACATTGCTAGCTCTCTGACTGGGAGCTCTTAAAAGGGTTTTGTGTATATTTTTTAAAGCAAGGTTAATTTCATTTTTACTGTTTTAGGGGAACTTTGCTTGAGCACAGTAGGTTGCTGAACTCTGTAACCTCCTCAGGTTCAGGAACTGCTAACACCTAATCAGGTGTTAGTTCCCTCCCTACCCACCCCGACTCCCACCCACCCCTAGTGAGCATTCTTGCTTTATAGGGCACCTCCCCCTTTAACAGATCACAGTGAATTGGACCAGCACATTTTGAATATAATTAAAGAGATTTAACTGTTTTTTCTCTGAAAGGACAGCTGTGAAACCAGCTGGTACTTGGTAGATCTCTCTCTTTTGCTTTAACAGATACCTAAGCTCCACAAACAAAACAATGGCTGGGAAAAATCGTATTGCTAAAGCTGTTGCCCCCGTTACAGCTTCTGCCTCGGTCCAGACAGAGGTCCTATTGCCAGTTGAAGAACCAGTTCCATGTGCAGGATGCCTGCATGCTGAAGCTCTGAGGAAACAAGTGGAGGAACTCAGAGAGGAGGTGGCGAGGCTGAGGAGCATTCAAGACAGTGAGAAGTACATTGATGAGATGCTTCTTGCAGCAACCAGGCTCTCCAGCACAGGAGAAGATGGGTGCCAACAGAATGTCGATGGTTGGACAAAAGTCACCAGAGCCTGCAAAATCACCAATCCAACTTCTCCAGCCCTTGAATTGAAGAACCATTATGCAGCCCTGGAAGTGGAGGAGGTGAAAGCATCCCTGGAAAGGGAAGAACCAGAGTTCAAGTACCCCATAGTTGCGGAATCAGTGACCAGAAGGAAACGAAGGGTAGTGGTGGTTGGAGACTCTCTTCTGAGGGGTACTGAGGCGTCCATCTGCCGACCAGACTTGATGTCCAGAGAGGTATGCTGTCTGCCTGGTGCCAAGATCCAAAATGTTACGGAGAGTTTGCCGAGACTCATCAAGCCCACTGACTATTACCCAATGTTGCTAATCCATGTTGGAACAAATGATACTGCCAGGTATACCTCGGAACGTATCAAAAGTGACTTCATGGCTCTGGGACAGAGGGTGAAGCAGGTAGGTGCACAGGTGGTGTTCTCTTCAATCCTCCCTGTTGAGGGTAAAGGCCAAGGCAGAGAGGCTCGCATCCTGGAGATTAATGCATGGCTGCGTGGATGGTGTCTTCGAGAGCGTTTTGGTTTCCTAGACCATGGGATGCTGTTCCAAGGGTTGCAGAGCAGAGATGGCATCCATCTGTCCAAGAAAGGTCAACGCATCTTTGGTAGTAGACTGGCTAATCTACTGAAGAGGGCTTTAAACTAGATTCGTTGGGGATGGGTGAAGAAAGCCCCCAGGTAAGTGAAAGCTCCCAGGTAAGTGATACATTAAATACCTTTATGGAAATGGGTAACAGGGGTAACATATGGAAAGCAGTGTGTATTAATGCCCGTAGCATGGGAAATAAGATCTCTGAAGTTGAAGCTTTGGTGGGAGTGGCTGACTTGAATTTAGTGGCAGTTACAGAAACATGGTTCACAGAAAACAATGACTGGGATGTAACTATACCTGGCTATACTTTATTCAGAAAGGACAGGGTAGGAAGAAGGGGAGAAGGAGTGGCACTATATGTAAAAACTACTATTAAAGCTTTGGAATTACAGAGCTTAAAAGGGAGAGAGGAGGCATTGTGGGTTAAACTAGAAAGAGGGAAAGAGAAATCTATTTGCATTGGTGTGCTATACAGACCTCCCTCACAAGAGGAAGAGGTGGACAGAGAGTTAATTGAAGACATACGCAGCATTGCTAGGAAAGGGGAAGTGCTACTGCTAGGAGATTTCAATATGCCAGATGTTGATTGGCACATTCCTGCTGCAGTATCATCTAGGAGTAAGGAGATCCTGGATTCTCTACAGGGAGAACTATTCAGGCAATTGGTAACAGACCCACACGTGAAGGGGCCATACTGGACTTGGTGCTTACCAATGGTGAAAGTGTTTCTGATGTTGTAGTGGGAGATCATTTTGCATCCAGTGATCACCAGATGGTGTGGTTCAGTATTAGGACTAGGGCTGTTAGAATCCATTCCAAGGTGAAGATCTTAGACTTTAGGAAGACTAACTTTGCGAAGATGGGCCAATACCTCAGGGAGTCGTTAGTGGGATGGGAACAGCTGGGGGATGTAGAAAAACAGTGGGCAAAACTGAAAGGGGGTATTTTAAAGGCAACCAACCTTTTTTTTAAAAAGGTAAATAAAGGCAAAAGGAACAGGAGACCGCTATGGTTTTCGAAGGAAGTAGCTGAAAAAGTGAAGAAAAAGAGGGAGGCCTTCATGAAATACAAGAGATCACAGAGAGAGGAAGACAGGCATCTGTATTTGGAAAATCTTAGAGAAGCTAGCAAAGTAGTCAAGAAGGCAAAGATTCAAAAGGAGGAGGAAATAGCCAATGCAATAAAATGGGGGGATAAGACATTTTTCAGATATATTAGTGAGAAGAGGAAGGGCAAAAGTGGTATTGTCAGACTCAAGGGTGCAAGGGGGGAATATGTAGAAGCTGATAAGGATAAAGCGGAATTGCTTAACAAATATTTTTGTTCTGTGTTCACAGATGAAGAACCAGGAGCAGGACCTCAGAAAACACCCACAAATAAGAACAGAAGCGAGGGACATCTTGAACAATTTTCAGAAGACTGTGTTCGTGACAAACTAGCTCAACTTAAAGTAGACAAAGCGATGGGACCGGATGGGATACACCCTAGAATACTGAGGGAACTTGGGGACATTCTACCAACTCCACTGACTGACCTTTTCAATGCCTCGTTGGAGTCGGGAGTGGTGCCAAAGGACTGGAGAGAGGCTCATGTGGTGCCTTTACACAAAAGCGGTAGTAAGGATGTGGTTGAAAACTACAGGCCGGTTAGTTTAACTTCAGTGGTGAGTAAATTAATGGAAACGCTGTTGAAAGAGAAAATAGTGAGGTTTCTGGAGTCCAGCAGATTACAGTATCCGAGGCAGCATGGATTCACCAGAGGCAGGTCTTGTCAGACAAATCTGATTGATTTCTTTGACTGGGTGACCAGGGAGTTGGACCGAGGGAGAGCTCTAGATGTGGTGTATTTAGATTTCAGTAAAGCCTTTGACACTGTTCCTCACAGGCGACTTATAAACAAACTGAGCACCCTAGGGATGGACCCTAAAGTTACTACTTGGGTTAGAAATTGGTTGGGTGGGAGGCGACAAAGAGTACAAGTAAATGGAGCTCACTCTGAGGAGAAGGATGTTACCAGTGGTGTGCCCCAGGGATCTGTCCTTGGTCCGATTCTTTTTAACATCTTTGTTAGTGCTATAGCGGAAGGGCTGTCGGGTAAGGTTTGCCTCTTTGCGGATGATACCAAAATCTGCAATAGAGTAGACACCCAGGAAGGTGTAGATAACATGAGGAGGGATCTAGCTAAGCTTGAAGAATGGTCTAGAATTTGGCAGCTGGGATTTAATGTTAAAAAATGTAAGGTCATGCATTTGGGCTGCGGTAATCCAAGGGAGCAATACAGTATAGGAGGTGAAGTACTTTTGTCCACTAAAGAAGAGCGGGACCTAGGCGTAGTTGTGTCCGATGATCTTAAAGTAGCTAAACAGGTAGAAAAGGCGACGGCAAAAGCTAGAAGGATGCTTGGGTGCATACGGAGAGGAATGGCTAGCAGAAAAAAGGAGGTGATAATGCCTCTGTATAAGTCTTTGGTGCGACCTCATTTGGAGTATGGTGTGCAATTCTGGAGACCGCACCTTCAAAAAGATGTGACCAGGATGGAGTCGGTGCAGAGGGTTGCTACTAAGATGATTAGTGGTCTTCATTATAAAGCATATGAGGACAGACTTAAGGATCTTAATATGTACACCTTAGAGGAAAGGCGGGATAGAGGTGATATGATTGAGATGTTTAAATACCTCCGTGGCATAAATGTTCAGGGAGAGAGCCTCTTTCAATTGAAAGCAAGTTCTGCGACGAGGGGACATGGGATGAGGGTGAAGGGAGATAGATTCAGGAGTGATATGCGGAAATATTTCTTTACGGAAAGAGTAGTGGATCCGTGGAATAGTCTCCCAGTGGAGGTGGTAGAGATGAGGACAGTAACTGAATTCAAAAAAGCATGGGACCAACACAGAGGATCTCTAAAGGTAAAAAGTGGACTGTTGTAGTTGTTGTTATGGAAGGACAGACTAGATGGGCCTTGTGGTCTTTTTCTGTCATCATGTTTCTATGTGGCCATACCTGATGGACTGCCAAACCAGCCAATCAGGGAAGGGAAGAGCGGTGCCAAGGATGACTTGCTGTTTTGGGCTATTTTTTAACATGCTTTGAGCTGGAAATTTTTCAGATAATCTGGCAACACTAAAGTTTAGTAGTAGGAGATGGAAAAGAAATAAAGCCTGCAACCCAAAAAAATGCCTCCGTGCATTTCTGTAGGAAAAATAGTTCCAAGAGCTACAGCATCTAAAACGGATTCACAGTAACATAGCAATTGCGCAATTGTAGCTGTGAAACAGCCCTCCTCTTTCATTTCCTATCCTGATCACACTGTACGCTTTCCCGTTTCTTCAGCTCGCAACCTTGGGGTCATCTTTGACTCTTTTCTCTATTTCTCCACACACATCCACACATCCAACAGATAGCTAAAACTTATCATTTTTTTCTCTATAACATCAGCAAAATTCACCCCTTCCTTTCTGAGCACACTACTAAGACCCTTATCCACTCTAGTCACCTCCCGTTTAGACTATTGCAGCCTGCTCCTCACTGGTCTCCCCCTGAATCATCTTTCTCCACTTCAATTTGTTGAAAACTCGGCTGCATGGCTAATCTTCTGCCAGTGTCGTTATGCTTATGTAGCCCCTCTTCCCAAGTCACTTCACTGGCTCCCTATCCGTTTCCACAACCTGTTCAAACTTCTACTGACCTGCAACTGCATTTATTCTACAGCTTCTCGTTACCTTTCCTCTCTTACCGCTTCCGACCCCTGCTTGGGAACGCCACTCTTCTGGCAGATCCCTTTTATCTGTGCCCTTCCCTGCAACTGACACTACCAATTCCAGACCTAGTTCATTCCACCTTGTGCTCTACAGTATATGTCTGGAGCAAACTAACTGAGTCACTACATCAGGCTCTATCTCTGGCCCTAATCAAATCCAGGCTAAAAACCTACCTCCTCGAGGCTGCCTTTGGATCTGATCCCCTTATTCTCCTCCTCACCACCCATGTGTATCTTTATCATTCCCCTAGTCCCTAGTTGTTATGCTGTCTGGCTTGATTAGACTGTAAGTTCTATAAAGCAGGGAATGTGTCTTACATATATATTACTGTGCTGTGTATACCTTGTAGTGCTATACCCGCATACTAATATCTCCACACAAGCAGACTCATACATATGCAAGAATGCACTGACACACATACAACCACATAAAGTTGTGGTCAACATTATTGGCACCCTAGCGTTTTAGGTATGTTATGTACAATATCTTGAGAAATAATTGGAAATATGCCAACTGTACATCATCATAATATTTTAATAGTATGTTCAAAGGTATACAACAAAAAAAGGTGTCTATGCAACTTAGACATAGTAATTTCTGAGAAAAAAAAACAAAACATGACCTGGATAGGATTAATTGCACCCTTCACTAATATTTGGTAACCCAACCCTTGGCAGTGATGACAGCCTCCAAACGTTTTTTGTAGCCATCTATAAGTTTCATACATCTCTCTGCTGGTAGTTTCTCCCACTCTTCAACTGAGATTTGTTCCAGCTCATGAATGTTTCCAGGATTCCTTTTGCCAATGGTAGATTTCAGCTCTTTCCAAAGGTTCTTGATCAGAGTGAGATCAAGACTCATTGCTGGTCAGTTAAAACAGTCCATTTTTTTCTTTTTAACTATTCTTTTGTACTTTTGGAAGTATGTTTTGAGTCGTCCTCCTGGAGGACCCATGACGTTCAACCCAGACCTAGCTTTCTGACACTAAGTAGCACATTTCACTGCATAATACCTTGGTAATCCTCTGATTTCATGATTCCTTAAATATGTTCCAGGTCTCCAGTTCCTGAGGCAGCAAAACAGCCCAACAACATTATGGAACTTCTACTATATTTAACTGTAGGAAGGGTGTTTTTTACCTTTATAAGCTTCATTTTTTTGCCTGTAAATGTGTCACTGCATTGCCAAAGAGCTCAAGTTTGGTTTCATCTGTCCATAGAACATTTTCCGAGAAGGATTGTGGTTTCTCAAGGTGAGTTTGGGCAAAGATCAGGTGTGCCTTTTTATGTCTGTCTTTGAGCAGTGGGTTCCTCCTTGGCCTTTGCCCATGAAGTCCTTCTTTGTTTAGTGTGTGACATATGGTACGGGTTGAAATCACCACTCCAGATTGCTCCAGGTCAGCCTTAAGCTTTTTGGATGTTCTATGTGGTGTTTTTCCACAGTTCACACTAACCCTCAAAGACTTCTTGGATTAATTTTCTTCTTCCCACCACATCCTGGGATGTTCTTGACAGTTTCAGGAACAGAATACTACTTAATAACATTGCGAACTGTAGACACAATAATCCCAAGGTCTTTGGAGATGGCCTTGTACCCCTTTGAAGTTTGATGATAATAGATTTTCTGATGGTCTCAGACAGCTCTCTTATCTTCACTATTGTGAAAATGTAAAGGGAATGAATATGGCCATTTTAAACATTAGAGCCATCATTCATTGGTTGATTCAAGTCATGTGAGTACTGACAAGTGATCACAGGTTTGTCTGATTTGACTGCAATGGGAATGTGGTTCTTCTGTTCAAACTGATTTGAATTGTTAAAAGGGTTCCAATAACCATGTTCTGGCAATATCTTAGTTTTTATGCTAATTCCTTTTTTAATTGGTCTTGTTTTATTTTATTCTTTTATGTGTCAAATATGTGTGCATACATAGTCCAAAGCCATTTCACTGGCCACATTTTCTAGGAGATATTGGACATTAAGTGGTTGAACTGCAAAGGTGCCAACAATGACAACAACTGTAAGCAGTAACACACAAATACATGCACATTCATACCAACCCACAAAGATACACATACACATACACATACACACACACACACACACACACACAGATAAACATATCAAAGAGAGCTATACACACCACACGCACACATTTTCACATTCATACTCAAACAGACACAGTTTAAAAGATTCACAGATACAGGCAATGCAGATAGAAGCAGATGAGTGAGTGCACACAAACACACACACAGCCCCCTGCTGCTTCTTGTGCTCTTGGGCAAGTCACTTAACCCTCCACTGTCTCAGTTAAATTGTAAACCCAGAGATGCCGAGTCTCACATTCTAGGAGTGTGTCATACTCACTCATCTGAAGACTTTCTCACTCTCACACTCTTTGAGCCCCTTCTCTCAAGCATTAAAGCCCCCGGAGTTAGTGCACTGATCCTGGCCACTGCTTTCCTGCAAGACAAACCTAAGAGAAGTGGGCCAGCCAGTGGTGAGAACTTCGGGCATACTGCCTCCTCTGTACCTACAAGCACCGGTGCTGCTGTGAAACCTATATACACACTTTCATCCACTCAGGAGAAAGCAATATTTATCCCAGAGAATTTACCCATATCGCCTCCGCTATGTCTGTATCCTTTCAGAGGCTCCAAAGAAAAACAAATTCCAATTTATACTGCTATTTTAAATTTGCAAAGTCATCCTGCATTCAGATATTTCCATTTATACTGTGAGTACTTCATCTGAAAAAATCTCACTCTTTGGACTTCAATTGCACTCTCTTGTGTAGTAAATCTTACCCTTCGGGATGGTTCACCCTTGACATCTCTGTAAGCCCCTGGTATAGGGAAATGACCTACTATAATGTAACCCAGGTTGCAGTCGCTAAATGTCATACTCTTTGGGCTACTACTGAAAAGACATGAACTAAATCTAAAATTCCTTCCACCTTCCCATCTCCACTCACAAGCTACTATTGCCACCACAGCCGGAACTAGGCCCTGCAATTTTCCTCACACTACCTTCAGAGGAGTGTGGCAGCATGGGGGGAAGGTCATGAATGAACATCCTCGGGAGGAGGGCCTGGGAAATACCGAATGTGATGGGGGAACTGCTAAAAAAGGCTAATGGGGATCTGTGGTAGGGGCCCACAAATGTATATTTGCCTAGGACCCAATATAGTGTTAATCTAGCCCAGCTGAAGTTTGCAACTGCTTCCGAGGCGTGAGACCGTGGGCTGATCCAGCCACCAGCGCTTCCTCTTTCCTTCCGTCTTTCTGGATTGCATGGGCTAATACAGCTGCTTCTTTCTCGGAGGTCATGTGGGTTGCTTTAGTCCCAACGAATTCATCATGGTCCAGCACCAGCAATCTGGCAATGTCAATAAAATTTCAGTCTCTGGATGAAATCCACATAGTTTCTGGGTATGGTTCATACTGGCTGTGGAGGAGGAGGGGACAATCATTGACAGGGCTGTGGTAGTCAGACGAAATTGTCCAAGCATGCTGCTGTTTATCTCCAGACTCCTCAGCTGAGAAGCACACTCTACAAATCAAATCAATATTTTTAACTAACTTTCTTGATTTATGAAATAGGTTGATAATACTGATTTTTAATTAAAGCAAGCAAAACATATAGGGCCTGATATTGAGTGTTTCTACATTGGTTGCCAGTTGAATTTCGAGTGTTATACAAGGTGATTATGATTACCTTTAAATGTTTGCTTAAAATGGCTCCTATTAGTTTGTCATCTCTGCTTAAACCATACTGTCCTTCTCGCACTTTGCGCTCACAGGAGATGCATTTACTAGATGTTCTTTCTTTTAAATCAAATCATCTTCAGTCCCTACGCAAGAGAATTTTCTCTCTGACTGCTCCGTCTATTTGGAACTCTTTGCCGACTGATTTGCATGCTGAAGTAGAACTGATGGCTTTTCGAAAAAACTGAAATATCATTTATTGAAACAGGCTTTTCCTGAATTTGTCTGATGGGCAAGTGTGGTGTGTGGGCATTTATAACCAGTGTTGAGCCTCTGATGGCAATTAGTATTGTGACAATGAGAGCTGTGCTGGCTCAAGGAAAACACAGGAAAGTGGTGACTATGTCTTTAAGACAGGAGACAGGCAAGCTTTTCAGAGGGCTAAAGCTACAGCCAAGCAAAAGAAACATGTACTTGCTGAGGCTAAGCCACGCCCAAGCCCCAACGTGAGTGCAGGCTTGGACTCTAATGACAACCACCTGTGCAGAGATAAGGGTGTGGTAGCTAGGAAGCAGCTTTTTAAACCTGCTTCAGTGCAGAGAGAAAGAGGAAGGACGAAGGAAGGAGAGAGGAACAGCAACAGGAAGGAGCAAGGAGATGGGGGAAGTTTAACTCCACGTGGGAGAAGCAGTTCCAGCAGCAAAGGAAGCAACCCTTGGGTGAAAGGTACGCTTGAGCCAGAAACCAGCCGATGTATAGCTGGGGAGGTTGCTGAAGAGCTGGAACAAAGTGCAGTGCAGTGTGCGCAAGAGACAGTTCAAAAAACCCAAGCTGCCAGAAGGGGGGTGAAAGCTGTTACAAACTAATGTAACCAAGATCCAGCCAAAGGCAGAGACGTAGTGCTGAACACAGGTGAAGCAGTTAAGCTTTTGCTCCAGGGAAAGAAGCCCCACGCTCCTGATACAGCCAATGCTTACCAGGGAGAGCAGTTCTGGAAAGGACTTTTGAAGTTTCTACAGAATAGTAAGTTGGAAAACATTATTGAAAATCCTGAAAGAGATAAGCAATTTGCAGAACAGGAAGGCATGCAAATTGACACTCTTGAGTCAGATTCAGTGTATGACGAATCACCAATGGATTGTTCTTTATGCATGAGGGAAATTGAAAGCTGCTAGAAAGGGCTGTAAAAAGAACTTTTGAAGAGCAATTTTTCCTTAGCCAGGAAAGTGCTAAGACCTTCTTTAAGCTAAAGAACTTTGCTAAGAACAGAATTTGAAGTAAAGCAGCGTTGTTGAAAAATGACCAGAATTTACCTATGCTGTTTGAATGAAAAGAAGCTGTAACACAGGTGCTGAGATGTGTACTGAAAACAGCTGCCGTGTCTAAAGAAGTATTTCAGTTCTTTAACTTCACGCGTACTTTTGTTCCTGTAAGTTTTTCTGTTTTGGAGAATAATCCTTTTGCCTGCGTTGTCATTGAATTTAATGCGTGGAAAGAACCCAAAAATAAATTTCTTGTTTTTGCCTTAAACAACTGCAGTGGTCACACACTACTTTGTCTTTAATGAAAAGAACTACAAGTCCCAGGATTCCTTTCTGGAGACAAAAATAGCTTTATTTAAGGACAAATATGGCAGCCCTTTGCCTGTGAGCCACTGGCCCAGGCAGGGGGTCACGACAATATATAATATAACAGTGGTTTCTACTTTTAATTATAATGTTAGCATTTGTATTTGTGCTTGTTGTACATGATGACTTATTGTGTATGTATTTTGTTAGCCGCCTCGGCAATTGTGTGGGATATAAATCCTTTAAAATAAATAAATAAATATAAGTGCCTGACTGCTGTGGGCAAAAGTAAAACTGGATATTCAGCGCCAGACTCTGTCCAATGCTGAATATCCATTTTTACTATCAACAGGTTTTGCTATCCGTTCAGTGACGATATCCAGCAGAACTGTATAAAGTTAGGCCAGCCATTGACTTGTCCTGACGTTATGTGGTTACCTGTCCGTTTAGAGGGCTGAAATTGATGCTGGGACTGCCCTAGCCTTGTGCACTGACCTCACTGGCGCTATCCAGTTTTAGTGCTAGTGCAGTCTCCTGGGCTATTCAGCAGCACTAGTGATGAGTGCTGCGGAATATTGGGCTCAGCAGGGTTTATGTGGTCTTACAAACCACATAAACCTCTTTGAATATCCAGGCCCTTAGCGTTCAACCATCAGATTAGCCTGAAAATAAGATGACCATCCCCTACCCTCAGTTCTAAAATTAGGAAAACTGGAGAAAGACTGGAGGAGGAGTGTGATGGGGTATAGTTACCCATCCCTCTCCAACGGGATTGGCAGCAGTCCACCTTAAAAGGGTCTACAACTCAGAACTCAGGGCTGGGAGGACATGACTCAGACAGAGGGATTAAGAATCCATCTGGGTGCACAAGGAAGAAGAGAGGCCCTTGGAGACAGAAAACTCCTTCCAAGCAGAGTTGGGAGACTTGTATGGCTGTAAGGTAGGAAATTCAGGATGTGGGAACCGTATTCACAGACACCGAAGTCCAAGTGACTGACTGGACTTTGGGCTAAACTTAATTCTGAGCTTTAAATTGTGGGTCGGAGGAAGCGCACTGAGAATCAGCCTTGTGAAGGCAACAAGCTGGGGAGTGATTGCTGGATAGCTGAAGGACAATAAAAGTGTTTTTTGTTTGGTCCTGAACTGTTGTTTGCCTGACGTTTAAGAGCCCCTTGCCACGCTATATCACAAGGAGAAATTTCATTCATACCGGGGCTCGCCTGACCAATGCTAGTGTTTGTGTTAGAGTACATCAGACTACTTTCAGCAATGAGAGTGAGGAAAAGAAGAGAAACCAGAAAAAAAAGTAGATCACAACAGACCTTGCACATCTGTTTTCCCAGTACAGGACTACATATGTTTTCAGAGAATGAGGCAAACTTACATTACCCTGAAGAGAAGTCCTCACCTTTGACAGGCTAGGAAGCGGAGGGACAATGGAAGGCGATTGGGTAGCCGACTCCGAGAAGGTCACTGATATTTCCCCCAGCAGTACTGCTCTCTCCCTGAAACCAATGAATTGCTGGCAATCTCCTGCACAGAGCTATTCCTATTCCTTTCTGCTGTGCATCACTGTCAGCTGCCCTTTTCAGTGGTGACATGAAGTCATGTGATGTCATTGGGAATAAGGGGGATTGTGCATGGCAGATCCCCAAAAGAATGACAACACTGCATAAGGAAACAGAGACAATGTGCGAATGGAATACTGAGCTGGATAATGTGAGTGGGGGAGCAGTGGCAGGGGTCGAGTGGCTAACCCCGGGAAGGTCACTCTCCCGCTCTCTTTCTCTCTCTCTTTAGATGCTGCTCGCTTTTTAAAGCAAGCAAACCACTGGCACTCTTCGCCATACACAGGCCAGTGGACAGACTTGGCTGCTTGACAAAATAGGTTTTTGGAAACCCATGTCCATAAAATCCATCATCTTTATGTTCAGGCCGGTTATTCAGCCTTTTAAAAGATCCAATAACATTTAATACTTTACAAGGCAATCATAAAAAATCCTTAAAAGGTACTCAAAAATTACATTGAGAAAATGATTCCTTATTCATTTTGCTAAGGGATATTAATTCATCAGTTTATAGCTCATACTTGTGCCTGCAATAATGATTTCAAATGGAATAAACAAGACTACAAATACCATAGTGCACTGGAATGTACAGTCAGAAACGAACTATAGCTGTTTCTTGGTAAGACTTTAGATATTGCTGGCTAAGCTCTTCTAATACTAGGTCAAATAAACAGTAAAGTCATGCCCGTCGTTGGGCCTTTTGACATCCCAGGCAGTCCAGGAGATGCAGCTGATGGTGAGGGACATAGATGGAGGGCAAGTGGGTGGAGATTGCCTCTTTGTGATTAATGCCTGTTATGTAGCACACACTTTTTAAAGGCTGCAAATAATGTGGAAGTTTTAATGCCATCTTGAGAGAAGACATTAAGTGCAAATGCAGTAGGTGTATTCCACTTAACGCGGGTTAAAGAGCAGAAAACAAGCAAACATTTTTCCTTGGACCACCCCACACACAAGTCAGCCAAAGAAAGTGCAGCAGGCCTTTTCCCATGTATTTCTGTACCATGGTATTCTTGCTGGCCTGGTACATGATGGAAACTGAGATACCTGGCTCTGCATTGCAGGCACAGCTGTTTGCAGTCCTGCTCAGAAATGGATATATATATCATGTGCTTTTGGACTACCAATGGCACAATTAATTTTCATGGTCCCTGGCATTATATGTGAACAGGAAAGTTCAGGAATCAGTGCTGCACTGGTTCTACCACCTGCAAATTATCCCTGAAACAGAGGAGACAGGATGGTGGTTCTCATGATGTTGTTCTTTTATTCCTTCACTGCTTACAGCTCTGCTCTTCTGCTTCTCCCTCATGTCACAGACAGGTGCATAAGCTGACTTGGAAGCCTCCTGGCTGCTCAGAGATCTCGCAGTGGCCTTCCAGATGACTTTCTTGGAGGCTGCTGACATCTTTGAAGTTCTGCTTGCCAAACAGCTGGGAATAGTCAGGAATCTCCATTTCCAGCAGCAAATCATGCTCCTCATTGGAAGCACACAGCACACTTGCATCAAGACAACTCAAGATATGTGAGGAATGCTTTGCTGGCAGGTTGGCTGGTTGGTATGCAAGGGGCCCTTCCTACCTGCTCCTTCTCCTGCCCTTCTTCTACCTGAAGGATCTGTGGGCAGAGGTGGCCTGCTCACACCAGCCCTCCGCCTTTCGTGGATGGTCATCAGCCCTCTCACAGTGTACTCAACAGATAAAAGTGCCCTGGGTGTTGTCGGTGCCTGGGACTCTCCCTGTCCTTGATATGCCCTTCACCACAGCCAGCTCCATCTCCTCACCTGACATGGACATCCTCAAGGTAACAAACATGCACTTCACAATCTGCCTTATCTATAGGGCTCCACATAACAGGGCTGCGGAGCTGGACACACTGCTTAACACAGTCTGCTCCCACACATCACACCAGAGGCACTTCATCCTTCTCAGTGACCTGAACCTCCCTTTTTATTTTTATTTATTTATTTAAAGGGTATTTGTATCCCGCCTTATCCTTCACTCAAGGCGGTGCAAGAGCAGGGCGGGACAGATCTGCTTAGCATGCCGGCAACTTGCACATCGGGCGCGCCTCTTCCCTCCTGCCGCGGGGGGAGGGCACTCGCCCGATGTGCAGGTTGCACAGGGCGCAATCTTCACTCGGTACAGCGCTGCTCCGCTGGATCGAGCATCAATGGGGGAAAACCAAAGACCCTGAACTGAAGACCACGTACCTGGACCAGCTCAGGGCATATTGCAACAGCACCATAACATCCAAACATGAATACTACAGCAGTATCTTCCTCCCAGAGAGCTTTTCGATCTGGTCACATCCCTCACCAAGGACCCCACCAAACCACAACAGGCAACATTCTTAAACCTCAGGACATGGCGGACCTCTTAAAAACAAAGCATAGCTCAATCACTCACATCATGCTCGTCACACCTGCATCAGGCAACACTTCTGAGGCCTTGCAACCATGGACCACCTTCAGAGACATGACACCCGAAGAACTTGACACCATCATCTCGCACATCAATACAACCACCTCCCCACTAGACTCATGCCTGGTAGCATGGATAAAATCTACAAGAGCACTCCTCCTACCAGTTATATCGCACATGCTTCACACCTCCCTCTCCCATGCCAGCCTCCCCCCACCCTAAAGCAAGCCTCAGTCAGAACCCCCCTATAGAAACCCCTGTTAGACCCCAATTCACCTGCCTCATACAGACCCATTGCCAGTGTACCCTTCCTGGTGAAGATCATGCAAAAGGTTGTTCATATCCAGCTGCAAGAACACATTGATTACACGTGCCCCTTGACAAACCCCAACATGGATTTCACCCGAATCACAGTGCCAAAACCTTGTTGACCTCCTTACTATCAACTCTCATCACTGGAATGGAAAGAATTATCAGTGGCATCATACTACTATTTTTGGACATCTCCGCAGTCTGACGTGGTTTCCCGCCAAACATTACTCAACCAACTGCACAGTATCGGAGTACAGGGCAAGCCTCTTTGTTTCAATCATACCCATCTCAGCATACTCAACAGATAACACTTGGTCAGCTTGCATCAGCCCACCTCACCATGCCTCAAGGAGTACCCCAAAGATCTGTTCTCTCCTCACTACTTTTTAATATTTATGTCTGACCCCTGTGCAGAATCATCCAAAGCCTCAAAGTCAGTTTTCAAATCTATGCTGAAGATATTGATTTTTACTCTATTCTCAACACCAACCCCTGACTACTCCAAACTCATTACCTGCTTCAAAGAAATAGTCAACTGGCTCCAGCTCCACAACCTTGCAGTCAACTTCAGCAAGACAGAGATCCTACACGTCACAAAGGACCCCACTTTCACACCCCTATCTTCTATCAGATTCGACAATTTAGGCCTTCAAGTCAAAACCCAGGTCAGATATCTTGGCATCATCCTGGACCAGCATCTGAACTTCCAAACCCACATCCGGAACACCACCAAGTCAGTCCACTTCAAACTCAGGACCCTATGCAACCTATGCCCCCTCCTGTCCCCAGAGCACTTCCATTCTGTATGCCAAGCCTCCATCATCTCCATCTTCAAATACCGTAATTCGATATAACAAGGGCTCCCCAAATCCACCATCCTCCCACTATAGATTGCCCAAAACACTGCCGCACGCACTGTTTTTGAAGCCTCCAGATACACCCATATCACACCCATACTAAGAACTCTCCATTGGCTTCCAATAGCTTCTAGAATGAAACACAAAGTCTTTACCATCATTCGCAAGGCCCGCCACCACATCACCTCTGCACACCTATAGACGCTTGTCGGCAGTCCCAAGACTAACAGACCACGAAGGCAGAGCACCCAGAATCTACTCTGTCTGCCTACATAGATTTGCAAGAGCACCCAACATGCTCGCCTGAGAGCTTTCACGCTATATATTCTCACCCTCTGGAATGCCTTACCCTCTATACTGCGGAACATCCAATCATACCAGGCCTTCAGGAAGAACCTGAACACCTCCCTCTTCTTCGAACACTTCAGCACAGATCAGCCAATGGACCCACAGTACAACAACCCCCACCCAGAACACAACATCCTTCTTACCCCACCCCCATAGGCGCCCACCCAAGAACAGTCCCCCCCCACTAGACTTTTGTCCCTCATATAAAATCTCACTTAACTTTATTGCTAGCTACATGTGCTTGCTCTATTAACCCATGTTGCAATGTTTCCCAATACTGCTGTTCGACCTCTCCTGTTTGTACCGTCGCTGTTAGATTTTTGATGTTTTGATGTAACTCACCTACACCAGTACTGTTACCCCCCCACTTTTGCACATTGATGATTGTATACCATTTTGACTGGTAGAAAAAGAGTATGGCAAATCCAGTTAAATAAATAAATGGCCTACTACTCTGGTCCTGGCTGCTACCAGGTTCTTTGCCACTCCTGTCCTCTTTCTCCTGTCTGTCTTCCCTCCTGGCTTTTCTGTGGGTTCTCTGAGATATATTCCTCCTGGACACACCCTTCTAAGCCCCGCCTTCTGACGATTCATTCACATGCCTCCATTTGTGTCCCTTTCTTGCCCAGCATACTCCTTCAACATTGGAAAGCAAACAATCAAACCAAAAGTTGAGAAATAAAGGTAATACTAAAGTGCATTCTCAACTAGCACCGCCATTCCCACTCCACTCACATCCAGAAGCAAAGTAGCTGATAAATATCTGTCACTCTTTCCAATTGGCCAGTACTCTCCATCTTCCTCGCAGCATAGACAATCATGCAAAAGACAGCTTGCCTTCTATAGCAGGCTGGAGGAAAAGTCAAAAAACACTCACACACAGTATATTACTGTGTAGTATTACAAGTACACCTCTAAAATACCACAGGGTAACTGTTAATGTCCATTCTTCTTAGTACAGTAATAGCTCGCCTAGACTACTGCAATTCTATCTATACAGGACTGCCAAAGCACCAGCTAAAAAGGCTCGAGACTATATAAAACACCATGGTTTGTATTTTGTCACGTGACAAGAAATTTGACTATGTCTGTTTATCTACCACCACTGACTTCCAGTACAGCAGTGTGTACAATTTAAGATTCTTTTTTAAATTCATACGTCCCTTCACAAAAATGCTCCTCAATATCTCTCTTTCTCATCATCCCATATGAACCTCCATGTTTCCTTTGTTTCCTTCATGGGAATAGACTTGTCATTCCTGTCCCTTCTAGGGTTAAATATGAGTCTACAAGACCTTCTGCTTTTTTCCTGTACTGCCCCATCCTTATGGAATTGTTTACCCCTCCCCCTTCAACTGGAACCCTCATTTAAAAAATTTAAAGCGCTTCTTAAAACTCACCTGTTTGTACAGGCATTCAGCATAGGGCTTGGAAGACAGTTGATGGCTCGGTAAGCACTAACATTTTCTATTTATTGTTACCACTTTCCTATTTTAATATTGGTATTCTTTTCTTATGTCTTTTACATTTTTTTTTGTTGTAAACCGCTCTGTATGAGTCTTTTCAAAGGGTGGTATATCAAGTCCAATAAACTATAACTACAAACTATAATGTGCATTAAATTCATGTTATTGTACTCCCTCCTCCTTAATGCAGTCACACCCCCATTTTGGCCAAAACTTTAGTGTGGCCAATTTCTCATTAATGCACATTAGCAGCAAAAATGTACTGCACTTTAGTAAACAGGCCTTATATTTTTTCCCCCTTACTGTGTGTATAGGAAAATACTCTTGGTGAATTGGGCCTTGAGGGGCTAATTTCATAACAGGGCATCTATATGAAATTCCAAAAAGACTTCTATTTTATATCTATTTTATAAAGGACAATTCACCAATGAGAAATAATTTGAATAATATCTAATAAATTAGTTCTTGCAAAACATTAATCAATACTAAACTTTACATTTTTTTAAGAGGCATCAAAACAACATTCATTTCATCAAGGCTTTTTGTAAGATTGCACTTATCATAATTTGCCTCCAAGATGCTTTTTGCCTTTTGCATTCAGCTTCCACTTTCTAATAGACAAACTTTAGCTTATAGTCCATTATTTGGCAAGACAGCAACTGAACTGACATTGATTATAGATGTTTGCACGTGATGAATTCCTGCAGTGTAAGATAGATGAGGAAGGCACATTCTGGACACCTAGGCAGGGCCAGTTTAAAGATATCAGGCACCATAGGCGAACCTTACTTTTGGCGTACACCCAGGGCCGACCCAGGGGTTTCTGCTGCTCTAGGCAGAAACCCTGGCCTCGCTACCACCCCTGCTGATGCCAGCTCCCCGGCTGACACCTCCTCCTCCCAGCTGACACCACTCCCTCCAGCTGCCGCCGTCATCTCCGCCGCTGCTGCCGCCCCCTCCAGCTGCGCCGATTCTGTTTAGGGAGGGGGAGGCAGGTAGCGGCAGTGACAGTATTTCTAAAAGCGGCAACTTTTGCCGCCGCTTTTGGAAATACTGCTGCTGCCCGCCACCTCCCCAAACAGAATCGGCGGCAGCCGCCCATGTGTGCTACCGCTGCTGCAGCTCACCTGTGTTGCTGCCTTCGTTCACATGGGCCGGCTGCCCTAGGCGGCCACCTAGCTCACCTAGTGGATGTGCCAGCCCTGTATTACTTTCCTCCCCCTGCTACAGTGGCCAACCTTACCCCAGTGCCTCTTCAACTTGCTTCTTACAGCTCAGCCCCCAACTCCGTGGCCAGCAGGAATAAGGCACTAAACAATTATCAAGTTTCCTATGCATCACAAGCACAATCCCAACAGTTCAACCTCTCATCCCACGACCAGCATGAGAAAGGGTGTGTCATTTTCCTTTGTGGTGCAGGGTCAATCTTGTGAGATTGACCCTGCAATGCAGAGAAAACGAATGAGCCTTTTCTCATACTGGCTGCAGGGCAGGAGGTTGAACTGTCAGGATGTTTTCTCATGCGGCACAGGAAATGGATGTGGTTTTAGCACCTTTCTCCTGCTAGCCATGTAGTGGGGGACAGAACTGCTGGCAGAATGCTTGCTTGCTGCCTATTTGCCACCCCCAGAATGTCAGTATTCTAGGCAATTGTTAGTTCACCTAATGGACACACCAGCCCTACCCCTGGGGCAGGAAAAGATGGTTCAAACTACCATTTGAAGAATAAGACCTTTCACAGCTTCAGAACTTCACAGCGCCATCTTGGATCCGCAGTATCACTGTTTTCATAAACTAAAATGTAGCTTTACTCTGTTACATTAATGTTTGTGCATAGAGGTATTTTATAGCTAGTTTGCATATTCAAATTAAAACAGCCTTATTTGTGACATACATGAGCAAAGGGGGGATGATTAACACTATTAAATTGATTGGTTCACTCCATAGTCACCATCAGTTGCTCACCAATACTGCCACCTCTGTTTATGATGAGAAATATACCAAAAATGGGGAATAAAGTCCTTCAATAACTTCTTGTTAACTGTGGTGATGTCTGCCTTTGTACATGAATAGGCTTCCACCCATCCTGTGTACATGCATACAATAACCAAGATATATTCATTAGAAAATTTCTTCATTTAAAAAAAAAATCAACCTGAATATTTACAAATGGACCCTATGGTGGGGGTTGCACTGCCCATTTTTAGTCTTTAATGGTTTACTAATATCATGAACTTGGCTGATAGAGCAGAGGTGCATTATTGGTGAGCCACTGATGGGAAATTTGGAGTGAACCAATCAAATTTAAAGAAGTTAATCATCTTTGCTAATGTGTGCCACTCCGTGGTGTATGTAAGCAAGATGTGGGAGGAAGACTCTAGGCCCAATCAGGCAGCCATGCAGGGAACATCATAGAAGGTTGGGGTGCAAAGACCACCCAGCCAATCTCCATGCATCTTTCTCTGAATCTGGAACCTGACCTCGGAGGCGGACAGCATCATTAAAAGTTATCATGGGAAACTGGTCAGTTAGTGGACAGAAACATTGGAGTAGCTTGAGGCATGGAAATAGTCACTGCCTTGTCTACAGTTTGCCAGCACATTGTAACATCATCATAAGTTTTCTCATGAGCAACACATTTTATAATCACAACAGCAGAGAGTCACAGTAAAGCAAATAAAAGATCAGAAACAGGAGGACCATGTTTAATTTCCAGATGTGAGGAACTCATAGTGTTTCAATAATTGTCCATAGTCCTGAACCACTCCAAAGGTATAAAGAGAGTCACTATAAGTGTTAACAGTTTTCCCTTTTGCCAGATAACACACCCTTGTGAGAACAATGAATTCTGGCAGAGAAGACAGAAAGGAGATGGTGACTTTCATATAACCTTATGTTGGGGATAGACAGCATATCTGGCAATAAGAAAACCTGATTTATTTTGATTAGGGCCATCAACATAGAAAACCAGATCAGGGTTTTGCAAAGAAGTATTTTTCAAGTAAGTGTGGGACATATTCAGATATGCTGCCATTAAGAAGCAACCATGATGTTCACCTTCCAATGGAATAGGAAACAAAGCTAAGGTAGGACACATAGTAAGAGTTATATTTCCAGCAGGCAACAATAGCTCACAGTTTGTCAGCCTGGTATTTGAGAAATACCAAATTTATTTTTAACAGGAACATTGCAGGATCTGCAACACTGAGTGAAAAGCCAAGTACAAGGGATGCAGAAAGTACCACAATAGAAATAGTGGCAGCAGTTGCCCGCAAACATGGTAGCAGTCCAGTGACAACAAGGTCAAGGAGTGAACTGCAATAGGCCAATGTTTATTGCCAGGAGACTCGGTACCCTGAGGAAATATTTCTTTACAGAAAGGGTGGAGGATGCGTGGAACAGTCTCCCATAGAAGGTGGTGAATACAGGAACCGTATCTGAATTCAAGAAAGCATGGGACAAGTATAGAAGATCTCTGAGAGAGGGGAAGGGATTGTAGAGCTTAATAGTTCTTATGGATGGGCAGACTGGACAGGCTATACGGTCTTTATCTGTTGTCATTTTCAAAATTTCTATGTAATGGAAACCCATCCTTCTCATGATAGAAAAGAATAAAAGTTGAATGTAACCAGGCAGACCAAGAACAGAGGTAGTGAATAGTACCTTTTTAATGGAAGTGAATGGTTTTGGCTTTAGAAGTCCAAGAGTGAGGCTCTGGATTGTTCAAATGAGTCAGATTTTGTTGCAGTTTAATAACAGGCATAGCTCTGTATCCTGTAGTGGCAAGAGCTGGTCATATCCCAATAACTCCTCTTTTGTGACAGTTTAGTTTTGTTAGTTTACTTTAGTTTGATAAACCACCCTTTGATTCACACATTAAAATGATATACAATCTGAAATACTAATAAAGTGGAAATCAAAATACAAAAAGTAACAAACCTCACAATGAGTATCAAAAACGCATCTTTAAGACCGGTAAGGTAGAAAAAGTGAAAATTAGTTAACAAACAAGCACTTGTGGGTTTGGGAGCCTTAAGAATAGTCTCAATCCTGGAAGTCGTGGAGATGTTCACCTCCAGAAATACCACAGGTTGGATTCCTTCCTCTGCCTCAGTGTTCAACAGATAATACTGAGATACTATTGGTAAAGGTCTAGCAGGATTTAAATGAATTTCAACAGACTGAGCTGTTCGAATTTGTCCAACCTCATTAGTATACTGAGACCAGAGGCAAGAAGAAATGCTTTAATAATCTCTTTCTGTAAAGGAGTGCAGGAACTCATGTAGCAAATTTAAAAGGAGCTATATTATGCTTCTGACAAACAGACCAGGAGAAAGAGTAGAAGAGCCTTTAACTAGTTCTTCAACTAGAGCTGCAAAGACAGAAAGCTCAGGCTTAGTGGGAACACTGAAATGTATTCCATATTGGGGAACAGTAGATCATGCAACCCAGTTTACAGAATAGTCCTCATCTCAAAAAATTAACAAGGGAAGAAGGGCTAAGAAGGAAGACATGTTGGTCAGAAATATGTTCTAGAGAGACAGTTAGAGGTTGAGAAATAGAGCGAGACACTATTTGATTAGAGATGCCTATAATATTTGCAACTGAGGAAGACTAAAGAATGCTTGAAGTCCTTAGCCCCAGTATCCACAAGATGCTGAATAGGAGCAGCATATTGTACATATGGACCAGGTTGGTCCGAAGGCAAAAGCAGAGCAATAATGATGTTACTTTTTCTTGTCCTAACACAAATGCTATTGATTTGGAAGTGAGAGGTTAAAGGCAACGAAGAGGCAATGGAGGAAGGTGGTTGGGACACTGGGACTTCAAATGTCTGGGTTGACAACTATTATAGCAGGCTGAATTTTGAAGTGACTGAAAAAAGCCATGGGTTCATCCTTGACCTCTGTATCCTAAGAACATAAGATATGCCATACTGGGTCAGACCAAGGTCCATCAAGCCCAGTATCCTGTTTCCAACAGTGGCCGATCCAGGTCACAAGTACCTGGCAGATTCCCAAAAAGGCACACAGGTTCCACAATGCTTGTACTAGGGCAAGCAGTGGATTTCCAGAGTCCTATTTAATAATGGTTTATGGACCTTTCTTCCAGGAACTTGTCCAAACCTTTTTTAAATCCATCTACACTAATAGCATTTACTACATCCTCCTGTAACAAATTGCTTGTTGAGTGAAAAAATATTTTCTCTTATTAGTCTTAAGTGGCTTACATTGTAGCCTCATTGCATGTCCCCCAGTCTTTCTACTTTTTAATGGCGTAAACAACCAATCTACGTTTACCCGTTCTACTTCATTCATTAATTTATAGACCTCTATCATATCTCCTCTCAGCCATCTCTTTTCCAAGTTGAAGAGCTCTAACCTTTTAAGCCTTTCCTGAAAGGGGTATCCTTCCCTCCCCTTTAACATTTTGGTGGCTCTTCTCTGTACCTTTTCTAATTCCACTATATTCTTTTTCCGATGTGGCAATCAGAATTGCACACAATATTCAAGGTGCAGTCGCATGATGGAATGATACAAAGGCATTATAATATTCGTGGTTTTCTTCTCCATTCCTTTCGTTATGGTTCCTAGCATTCTATTTGCTATCTTAGCCACTGCAGCACACTGGGCGGAGGGTTTCAACATATTATCCACGATGAAATGTAAATCCTTTTCCTGGGTGGTGGTTTCTAATGTGGAACCTTGTATTGTGTAACCATAGTTTGCGTTGTTCTTTCCTAGGTGCACAACTTTAAAATCCATCTGCCATATTGACATCCAGTCTTTCAATTTTTCAATGTCCTCTTGCAAATTTTCACAATCATCTTGTGTTTTAACAACTTTGAATAATTTTGTGTCATCTGCAAATTTGATCCCCTCACTTGTTGTTCCTATTTCCAGATCATTTATGAATGTGTTAAAAAGCAGCAGGCCCAGTACATATCCCTGGGGTATTCCACTAGCCACCTTTCTCCATTGAGAAAATTGGCCATTCGCTTTCTGTTTTTTTTACCAGTTCCTGATCCACACTAGTACACTGCCTCCAATCCCATGACTTTTTAATTTTGCAAGAATCTCTCATGAGGGACCTTGTGAAAGACTTTCTGAAAATCCAGATACACTATGGGCCTGATTCTATTCTGGACATCCTGGCCCTCTGTGTGCCCGATCGGAACTGGATGCACAGAATTAGATGGGATTCTGATCCCGCAGGTCACGTCTAGCCCTGCGGGATTAGAATCATGTCCAGGCCTGTATGTGCAGGCTGGGATCCTGATTCCGGTCGGCCTGCAAGTACAGACATAGGCTGGCTAACTCAGTCAAGATTCCTGGCCAGGTGGTCGGTAGTACACCCCCACTGCTATCACCTTCCTCTTTTAATATGGGATTTCTATCCATAGAGTTTCTACGGTGTCTTTTGTTTCCAGCAAAACTTTAATCCTATGTGACTCAATGCCCTCTATAACATAGAGTGCAACTCCTCCACAAATTTGATCTATCCTATCATTGTGATATAGTTTGTACCTAGGTATTACAGTGTCTCATTGGTTGTTCTCCTTCCACCAGTCCTCTGAGATGTCAATCATATCTAACCTTTTATTTAGTGCTATATATTCTAACTTTCCCTTCTTATTTTAAAGACTTCTAACATTTGCATACAGGTATTTTAGAGGTTGCATTTTATTCATATTAATCTGATTATCAGTTGATAGGGGTAATTTGGAATCTTTCAGCTCTGTACTTAAGGACATTTGGGTTACTTTTATCTTTATTGGAGCCTCTCCATCAGGATGCCCTAACTTCTCTCTTTTGCTAGTATCCTTCAGTGATACATCCTTCCAAACCATGTGCTCTTGAGTGACTGTCAGCTTTCCCCTATTATCTAGTTTAAAAGTTGCCCTATCTCATTTTTAAAGGTTAATGCCAGCAGTCTGCTTCCATCCTGGTTAAGGTAGAACCCATCCCTTTGGAAAAGCTCCTCCCTTCCCCAGAATGTTGCCCAGTTCCTAACGAATCCAAAACCCTCTTCTTTGCACCATTGTCTCATCCACACATTGAGACTTCAGAGTTCTGTCTACCTTTTAGGTCCTGCGTGTGGAACAGGAAGCATTTCAGAGAATGCTACCCTGGAAATTCTGGATTTCAACATCCTACCTAAAAGCCTAAATTTGGCCTCCAGAACCTCTCTCCCATATTTTTGTATGTCATTGGTACCAACATGTACCAAGACAGTGGACTCCTTCCCAGCACTGTCTAAAACTTGTCTAGATGGTACATGAGGTCCGCTACCTTCGCAAAAGGCAGGCATGTTACCATGCAACCCTCATGTCCACCAGCCACTCAGCTATCTACATGCCTATTGATCGAATCGCCAACTATAATGGCTGTCCTAACCCTTCCCTCATGGGCACATGTCTCTGGAGAAGCCTCCTCGGTGCGGGAAGGTATTACATCACCCGGAGGACAGGTCTTAGCTATAGGATCACCTTCTGACACACCAAGGTGATGCTCTCCTTTCATATTCTCCATGGCAACTGAGAGGCTGCCAGAGTGGAAGTGGGAATTCAGTACTATGTCCCTCAAGGTCTTGACTATATACCTCTCTGTCTTCCTTATGTCCTCTGCTACTCTAGCTTCTAGAGACTGGACTCGTTCGCTGAGGGCAAAGAGTTCTTTGCATCTAGTGCACACATAAGACCCCTCACTAACTGGAAGAAAACTGTACATGTGACACTCAGTGCAAAAGACTGGATAGCTCTCATCTCGCTGCTAGACTGCTGTCTGCATCTCATTTTTAAGATTTTGTTTAGCTCTTTAAATTATCTTTTATTTATTTATTTATTTATTTATTTACATTCTCTTATATACCGCGCTATTCTGCATCAGTGCGGTTTACATTGAACAAACTGAAATTACATTGAACAGGGCATTATAACTTGGAGATAACTATTTTACAGGGAACATCTACGTTTAGTTGCTTGAGATACTTGTACTGATACAACTATACCTAATAAGTTTAATGGACTTTGTTCACCTCAAGATTAATTAATCTCAGGGCCTTAATTATTCTATTCCTGGTGAGGATAACCAGCTGAATCTGAAAGTTAATTTGACCACCTCTTCCCCTTTAATAGGTTTATGAGTTTATAAAGCTAAGATTATGCCTGGGGTGGGTGGGAGATGAGATTGGTGGGAGGGAAAGAACACTTAGTAAAAGCTGACTTGCTAAAGTGCACTTACCTGTGGCTTCTAAAGTAATCTCTTAACAATTTCCTGGGTGATTCACACAGCCCTTGGTTTGTTTAGAGGGAGCCTTTCAAATTGTCCCTTTGATCTGTTACTTGGTTTTAACACCTATTTAAAACAATTTCACAGGTCTCTTGCCCTCTAACTGGAACGTTCTTTGTAAAGCTCTCTAGATACAATTTATTTTTTTCTACTCAAAGAATACTTACCCTATTCTTCCTTCTATGCTAAGCAATACTCTGATTTGATTTAAATTAAAAGTTCACTGGTGCTACTGCACCCTGACTGGCTGAGTTCAATTATTTCCTCTCTCTTCATCTCTTCTAGTCTTAAATAGCTGAATTTGAAGACTTATGGATGTACTTTCAGTATTTTCCTAGAATGGAATTGTTCTTGAAGTCCTCGAATAAAAGCTGCCGCTACAGCTTCAGTAGTCATTTTGGCTGCATTTTCTATATAGTCAGCAGGAGATTCTACTTTTTTTTTGTTTACAATTGCTTAATTTGACCCAATCTGTTTTTCTAGAGCAAATATGTGAAATAGCTCCTAGGGTTCTGAGTTTGCTCTGGTGGGCTCCTCTTGGGACCACTGTGCTGCCTCAGAGTCTTCATTTAATTTCAGAGGCAATGCAGCCTACAAGGATTAGTTTAAATCTGACCATGTAGAATTATAACTCTTCTCTAAATTATTGTAGTTTTTTTCCTTATGTTTGGGAAATCTTTACCAAGATTCGTTAAGACAGTGGAGATCCTAGGTATAAAGACCATCTGGCCCTGGAAGCAGGAGGAGTAGGATTGCAAGATTCAGCAGGGTAGTCTGCTAGGCAAAGTCATTAGTTGCTTGAGTTTGCTTTGTGTAAACTGGGTGGATCCTTGAATATCTTTAAGGGGTTCCTTTGTTCTGTTTAGACCTTTTATTTTCTCATATGCATAATCTAAAGTCAATACTCCAGACCTTCCTTTAGGGTACCTTGGTGCAGTCTGTATAATACAGGGCTGCTGTTGATGGACTGACCCTGGTGAATCAACAGGGTGATTATAAGGTGGGAGTGTAGAATCCCTTCGAGGGGAAGGCATGCCGGCAAAAAAATCAATAATGTCTTCAGGCATTCCTCAGTTTCCTATTTTCTGTCAGTTTTGTTAACTGGGGATAAAGAGGAGCTAAAGCTGATGGTGCATGCACAGGAGATTTTTTTTTTTTTAGATATTTCATTTGGGCCTTCAGTTTTTTTGTGAGTCCTTAGTACATACCATGCATTCTTGGTGCCTTTTGGTTATTTCTGCATACCACTTAAAGTAACTTGTCCTATTGAGGGGTTTTACTACCTTTGGACTGAAGAGCTAGGCAGAGATGAACAATCTCATCTCAGTCAAAAGTTACCTCTAAAGGAAACTGCTTCCTAGGACCATCAATGCATGATCTAAAAACCTGTAGGATTTCTGACCGTAATGTGTACACATATAACAGGCTGTCCCTTTTGGCAAGGATGAAACTTCCTTCATTACTGTGGCCTCCATTTCTCAATTGACACAACGCTTTTACAGTTTGTGACCTACTTTCTGAAGGAAAAGAAGACTTATGAGATCACAGGAATGGCTTATTCAGGGCATCTGACAGGACTTCCACTGAGGAAAACAACCAGCTAGTGTTCCCATCAAGACTCTTAAGACACTACTTCTGAGGGAGTTTGTCAGCTAATGGCCAGGACTAAGTTTCCGCTGCTCGGATACCTCTCCTTTTTTCTCAAAAATCTTTTAACTGCTGGGGTTGCAGCAGGGATTTCAGGAAAAATGAGATTTCTTGTCCTGTGGTTTTACACCGTGTTTTCGAAACTGCACTTGGATAGTCTTGGGGTGGCTGCACAGGGTTTCAACTGCCAGGTCACATTTTTCTCAATTCACTCTTAGAGAGTCATTCTAAAAGGTTTAGCAATGGTTTGGATGTCTGCAGACACGCACATGGACATCGAAATCATGGACACATCTCCGTAACCATTCCACAAATGCTGTTTGCAGACATCTCCAGTACGGGGACATTCAAGTAGGCACGGGGGATGTGGCAGATGAGGGTCTGGGGAGGAGCAATGGACTTACACGTCCCTGTTCGATCCCAGAAACAGCAGATCTGTCTACAGGCATGTGCATGTTTATTCCTGCTCCAGGCACACATAGGCATCAGGAAAGTGTTAGTTTTCACCTTAAAACATCCAGAGAGTTTAGAGAATTAAGTGACTAGCTTTAGATTATAAAGTCCCACACTGGCATTTGAACCCTGGCCACTCAGCTCTTAAGCCATTACTCTAACCATTATGCGATTAGACATCTTGGTTCTGGAATGCCCTCCTGGGGACGTCTGTATAGATATTTGATACATGTGCATATCGGGCATGTTCACGTTGCTGGAATTGTGCCTGAACTTGCACGCGCCTGCCTTTCTTTTCAGCCATTCTGGCTTTGACGTCCCGGATTGCACTTGGACGTCCCATTTGAAATGTGCCTCTTAGTCCCTAAAGACAAGCTTGGAGGACAAATCTCAATTTACACAAGGGAAGAATATAGATGTTTACAGGTTGTGGGGAGTAGAGGAGTAGCCTATTGCATAGAGCAGAAGTCTCAGAACCGGGGAAGCCCACTTCAAATCTCATTTCCACTCCTTGTGATCTTGGGCAAGTCACATAACCTTCCATTGCCTCAGGTATAAACTTAGATTGTAAGCCCTCTTGGGACAAGAGAATACTTATAGAACATGAATATAACTTGCCTTAAACTACTCCTGAAAAGTACAGACAGCACATAAGGCAAACCTAAGCAGACCTATTCCTAAGCCAAAATATCCCAACGAAAGGCATGTGCTAAATCCAATAAGACAGTCACACTTAGGTCAGGATGTTTCACCAAAGCCCTTCCATTCAATGCAGCCCACTATGGGGAAGCCTCAAGGCAGCTAGTCACAGTTTAAGTCTCAGAGATGGTAAATGATTAAAGTTTCTCAATTCAAACTGTTCCTCAGGACAAAATTTCAATTCATACAATTCAATTTACTGGCATGGCTAATTCTTTGTCCTATTTATCTATAGTTTCCATTTTTATCTTGCTTACAAAGGGGTGTGGTGGAAAAATGGTGAGTCTCAACAGTAGAGAAGGAAAATGGAATCTCTTACAGAAAACCCCAATAGAGATTTCAAACGGTAATGGTGAGGGTGTCAATGGAAAGAGACAGTCCAGTCCAACCTTTCTGCTCTGTATATTCCGTTCCTAGTCAACACACAAAGAAATTGTAGAAGACGCAGAACTTCGTATTGTGTTTTGATTAGAGTCTGTCAGACACTTCATTGATTACAAGCTGATCACAGGGAGGAACTCAGACTGGTAATTTCCCCAGGCAGTCAAGAGAGCTCTGCCCAGCAACAAAGTTGCAGGCTTTATATAACATTTTCTGATTACAGACAGCAATCACTTCCTCATACAATGGAAAGTTACAAAATTAGCAAAAGCAAGATAATGCAAAGCTTGCAGTTTTGAGAGCTGCACTTTTCTCAAAACAAGATGCTTCTTAGTATATTATTTCTTAGGTACATGTTGTGTATGCTTCATCTTGACCAGAGTTTGAGGCCTAGTTTAATTTGATTCAACAGTGGATTATAAACAAGATGGTTCATGGCAAGCATAGAAAAAACTGATAAGACAGATACGTTTAGATTCTGTAAGGAAAAACTGGAAAAGGTCTTCTCATAGATGGCTGTAAAGTTCTCATGGAAGAAAATGTCTTTACAGAAAGACCCAATAAATTAATGCGCCTCATCCAATGGAAACTTTTAAAGCAGGGGCGCACAAGTTCAGTCATCGAGGGCCACAAACAGAACAAGTTTTCAGAATAGTTTTCAGATTAGCCCTAATGAATATGCATGAGAACTTGTGCCCCTCTGTTTTAAACACTATGAGGTATGTTTACTAAACAGCATTAGCTGCAAAAGTCCCCCGGTAGATGCAGGGGGTGTTCCCAGCATTTCCTCTGCAGATACTGTGGAGAAAACACTGGGATCGCAGGGGGCAAGCTTCACAGATGCATCTATCACCACCCACTGAGGCAGGTACTGTGATGGTAACATCTGTGTTAATAGCCTGTTGCAAGCACGCCCACCCTCCTCCCATTCTCCACTCTAATCCTGTCCAAGCCTCCAGCTACCATGCACAATGCATTGTGGAAAATCACGGTGATGTCTGCATTTTTCCCATGTTAGCTGCTACCGCTGTGTGATATTTCCATGTTAGCACCACTGATTCTGCTAACACCCATTAGTAAGCATACCTCATTTATAACACTGCTGAACCTGAAAGCACTGGGGCCATGACCATGAGGGAACTGTAGAGGAAGAAGAGGTTGTGATCCCCTGGGACATTCTGGTTCCAGCTGATAAGCAGCTTGATACAAGATAACTAGACATAGTAGTAAAGGAGAAAACCATGGGAATTGCATTGATAATAGAAGTGTCAGTCCCAAGTGATAAATCTGTACACTAAGTTGAGGGAGTGAAGGATCCTTAAGTACCAAGAAATGCAGTCAAAGAGCAGTTATACCGCCTAATAACATTTTTGTTTTTCATCTTAGCCACACCAAATTGTCAGATAAAAGAAGACTACAAAGATCATGACAAGGGAATTTTTGGGGGGAGACACACTGCACAAACAGACACACTGCACAAACACCCATGCAGTTATGCCACCTAATAACCTTTTGGTTTTATAGACAATCCACACCACCTTTGCCAAAGATGTTGGGAGAGGGCTCAAGATGAGTCAGACATGGGTCATTTTTATGAATCTACATGTTGTCGTTGTTGTTAAGTGCCGTCGGGTCAGTTTCGACTCATGGCGACTCTCTAGATAACTGTCCTAAACTGTATTCAGTCTTCAGTTAGGTGGCTCTTTGTTGACAGAGTGACATCCAAAGCTGCTGTTAATGCATTGATCCATCTCATTGCTAGCCTTCCTCTTTTGCATTGACCTTCAACTTTGCCAAGCATGAAGCCTTTCTCTAATGATCTCTCTCTTCGCATGATGTGTCCAAAGTAGGAAAGTCAAAGTCTTGTCATCTGAGTTTCTAAAGAAAGCTGTGGTTTGATCTCATCTAGTACTGACTGGTTTGTTCCTTGGGCAGTCCATGTATTCTTTCCCAGCACCATAATTCAAAGGCATCGATTTTCTTCCTATTTTTCACTATCCAACCTTTGCACCTGTAAGTGTTATCAGGCGACCCAAGGGAGATGCGGGGCCATGTGCAGAGACTCAGTGTGGGGCCTCATTTGCATAAATATTTGCATAATGTTACCATACACTAACTTTTAGTAAACATGGCTCTTAATGAGTGTATGGATAAAGAAAGACTAAAAGATTTCTACATTACTATAATCCAGTGCCAACCGCCAGGCACATTAGGAACTACTACAAACACTGCCCATTTAGAACCCATAGCAAACCCACCGTATCGTAACAGCACTACCAGGACTCACAAAGCACCATACTCTACCTATCAAAAGGCAACACTGCAAATATTAAACCACTACATTTCAGAGAATAACAATACATGACCTACTGGGGAAAGAGAACAAGTGGCAATGTCAAATAGGAATTACATAAACAGAATACCTCAGCTCAGTTACACATGTAGAACATAGACCATCACCAAACAAGAAATCACAATTTAGAAACAGGAAGACAATTAAACTGGGAACGCCAAAAGCCAAACTTGGAATGTACAACACTGTAGAAATAAAACTATAAATTAATTTCCTCTTGTACTAAACAAAGTGCAGACGTTAATGATGCACATTTCCCAGAGCTGACATATTCCAGTTAATAAATTCAAAATAAAGAGATATTTTTCTACCTTTTGTGCATTTCTTTTCAGTTGCAATTGCTCCAGCCACTTTCTTCTGGTTTCTTTGTGTCTTCTGCTAACTCTCAATCGTCTGCTGTCCATTTGTCCTTTCTTCTCTCTTCTAGTTTTTTTTCCATTCTCTCTCTACATCTGCTTTAACATACTAATCTTTCTCCTTTTGCTCTTTCCTCATTCCTATTTCATCCACTCAAATTTTACCCCTCCATCCTCAATCCCCACTTACTCTCCCAATACCCAGCCAATTGTAGATTTGTCGTCCCTCCCACACAAAATATTTTTCCCCTCTCCATTTCACTCTCCCCGCTCCATCCCATTTTAATCCTCCCCCAACATCAACTCCCTTCTAGTTCCAGCCCCACCCAGCATCTGCTCCATTCTAGTCCCTGCATCAACCTATTTCCAATCCTATCCTAGCCACACCTTCAGCCCATTTCCAGTCCTAGCTCCCCCATCCATTTCCAGTCCTATCTGAGTCCCTCCATCAGCTCATTTCCAATCCCAGACCCCTATCAGCCCATTTCTAGTCCTTTCTTAGCCCCACCATCAGCCCATGTCAAATCCTAGCTCCCCTCCATTCAGCCCATTTCCAATCCAAGCCCCCCATGAGCCTACTTCCAGTTCTAGCCCCTCCATGAGTCCATTTCAATCCAAGCCCCCACCACAGCCCATTTCCAATCTTAGCACCCCCAACAGCCCATTTCCAGTCCTATCCTAGCCCCTCCATCAGCCCATTTCCTGTCCTAGCTCCCCCCACTCAGCCCATTTCCAGTCCTGCCACCCTCCCCATCAGCTATTTGCAGTTCAAGCCTCCCTTCCACTCAGCCCATTTCCAGTCCTAGCAACCCCCCAGCCCATTACCAGTCCTAGCCCCCCCCATAGCCCATTACCAGTCCTAAGCCCCCATCAGCCCACTTCCAGTCCTAACCCCCATCACCCCATTTTCAGTCTTAGCTCCCCATAGCCCATTACCAGTACTAACCCCCCATCAGCCCATTTCCAGTCCTAACCCCCCTATCAGCCTACTTCCAGTCTTAGCCCCCCATAGCCCATTACCAGTCCTAACCCCTCTCCCCCCATCAGCCGAGGTAGATTTAAAAAAAAAACTGAATGCTGCTGCCGCTGCTGCTGTGGCAGCGGCAGAATCAAGTGTCCCGTGGGGCTCCCCTGCCTGGCAGAGCCCTTCCTGCAGCATCAGCTCCCAAAGCGCGGGCTTTTCAGAGACACAAAGGGAGAGTTTCCCTTTCTCGCGACTCTGTTAAGCCTGCCGGCAGGGCCGGCCCATCCATTGAGCAAGAATGTTGGCACAGGACCCCGCGCTTCAGGGGGCCCCACGCCAACAACATTCTGCACACTGCTCGCCTTCTTTAACGGCTCCACACAGCTCGTTACAGCTGCCGAAGTGAAGAGCGTTGTTCCCTTCACTTCGGCAGCTGAATTGTAATGAAGATTGCAGGCGCGCCGGAGGTCAAAGGACGCTTCCTGTGTCCTGGCTCTCAGCGCGCCTATGATCTTCATTACAATACAGCTGCCGAAGTGAAGGGAACAACGCTCTTCACTTTGGTGGCTGTAATGAGCTGTGCTGAGCCTGCCGGGAGCAGCTGAAGCCTGCCGCAGGGTACTTTGGGGAGGGGGGCGTGGGCTTGAAATGGGCTGTGGATGGGTCTAAAATTGGAATTGGGCTGGGGGCTATATTTGGAAATGGGCTGAATGGGGGGGGAGGATAGGATTGGAAATGGGCTGGGGGGCTATAATTGGAAATGGGCTGAATGGGGGGAGGCTAGGATTGGAAACGGTCTTGGGGGCTATAATTGGAAATGGGCTGAATGGGGGGGGGGAGGCTAGGATTGGAATTGGGCTGGGGGGGCTATAATTGGAAATGGGCTGAATGTGGGAGAGGCTAGGATTGGAAATGGGCTGAGGGGGAGCTAGGAATGGAAATGGGCTGAGTGGGTGGCTAGGAATGGAAATAGGCTGAGTGGTAGAGGGTGTAAATGAGCTAATGGGGAGGACTAGGACAGCAAATGGGCTTTTGGGGTAGGATTGGAAATGGACTGATGTAGTTCTGGAATAGGATTGGAAATGTCCAATGGGGGGGGCTACTTTTAGAAATGGCTGCTAGGGGCAGCTTGGACTGGAAATGAGTTGATGGGGAGCAGTGGCGTAGCGTGAGTTGTCAGCACCCGGGGCAAGGCAAGTAATTTGCGCCCCCTAACCCGTGGATTTTAGCCGCCGGGGAGCTTCTTTGCGCGGGGGAGCCGACCGTGATCCTACCCCGGGAGGGAGCGATCGTCAGCACTGACCTCGCTGAGCCAGAGTCCAGGGAAACGAACAGCACAGCAGCAAGAGCCCGACAAGCATGGTTAAACGCCCAACAGCAGGGAAGAGGAGGAGATCCGGAACCAGAAACTCGCGATGCCGCCCTGCAGCTCCGCCTTCTCGAGCGCACAGGGCGATCCGACCCCAACCCCAGCTTTACATTGAGATCGAGGGGCGACGACGCGATAAACAGTCCCCCTCCCACCCCGCCCCGGCAGCTTGTGTGAAATAGCTACCTAGAGGGGGTCAATCGCATCGCCTGCACTTTGTTGCCGAGGGTTTGCCAAGAACAATGCGACTCCCAGGACTGCGGGCTCGAGGGCTATAGCGCAAACCTCTTTGCAGTGCCACCACCAGATGGCGTACGCGCCAACATGTATCATAGGGACCTGCCTTTCCCCCTCATCGGCAACAGAGAGCTGCGAGTGCGAGCGCCCCCCCCCCATGTTGCGCCCGGTGCGGCCGGCCCCCCCTGCACCCCCCACGCTACGCCTCTGATGGGGAGGGGGGCTTAGACTGGAAATGTGCTGATGGGGAGGCTCAGACTGGAATTGGACTGAGTGTGGGGGAGCTTGGACTGGAAATGGGATGAAGCTCCTTCACACTCGGCCCAATTTCCAGTCCAAGCCCCCCCCCATCAGCTCACTGGAATAGGATTAGAATTGGTTTATGGGGGGGGGCTAGTATTGGAAATGGCTGATGGGTCTAGGATTGCAAATGAGCTGATGGGGGGAGCTTGGACTGGAAATGGGCTGATGGGGGTGGAATAGGACTGGAAATGAGCTGATTGGGGGGGGGCTAGGACTGGAAATGGGCTGAAGCGGTGGGGAGGGAGGAGAATGCAATTAGAAGGGAGCAGATGCTGAGTGGGGCTGGAACTAGAAGGGAGCTGATTTTGGGGGAGGACTAGAAGGGGATGGGGCTGGGGGAATGAGGATGGAGGAGGAAAAGATATTTTGTGTGGGAGGGAAGAAAAATCTACAAATTGCTGGGTACTGGCAGAGTAAGTGGGAATTGAGAATGGAAGGGTGAAATATGAGTGGATGATAAAGGAATAAAAAAGAAATTGGGGAAAGAGCAAAAGGGGAAAGATCAGTATGTTAAAGCATGGAAAAAATCTAGAAGAGAGAAGAAAGGACTAATGGACAGCAGACAATGGAGAATTAGCAGAAGACAGAAGAGACCAGAAGAAAGTGACTGGAGCAATTGCAATTGAAAAATAAAATGCCCAAACAACAAAAGGTAGAAAAATACTTTTTTATTTTGAATTTATTAACTGGAATATATCCGCTCTGGGAAATGTGTATCACTAACATCTTTGCATTTTTGTTTAGTACAAAAGGAAATTAATTTATAGTGTTGTTGTACATTCCAAGTTTGGCTTTAGGGGTTCCCAATTTAATTATTGTCTTCTGATTTCTAAATTGTGATTCCTTGTTCTTTGTTTGGTGATGGTCTATGTTCTGCATGTGTAACTGAGCTGAGGTATTCTATTCTTGTAGTTTCTGTTTGACAGTGCCACTTGTTCTCTTTCCCTAGTAGGAGATGTATTGATTTAATATTTTCAGTGGTGTCTTTTTAATAGGTAGGATTTGGTGCTTTGTGAGTCTGTAGATACGGCTGGTTATGATAGAGCTGTTATGATATGGCTGGTTTGCTATGGGTTCTAAATGGTCAGTGTTATAGTACTTCTTAATGTGCCTGGCGGTTGGCACTGGAGTATAGTAATGTAGAAATCTGGTAGTCTTTCTTTATCCAGACACTCATTAAGAGGTATGTTAACATTATGCCAATGTTTATGCAAATAAGACTTCTTATGCAAATGAGGCCCCGCAATGAGCCTCCGCACCTGGCCCCGCACCTCCCTTGGGCCGCCCCTGCCCACCGGGGCTGATGGGAAACAGGAAATGCCTGTTTCCCATCAGCCCCGGCGGGCTTAACAGAGTCACGAGAGAGAAACTCTCCCTTCGTGGCTCTGAAAGCCGACGCTGAGGGAACTGATGCTGCAGGGAGGGCTCTGCTGGGCAGGGGGGGCCCCACGGGACACTTGATTCTGCCACTGCCACAGCGGCAGTGGCAGCAGCAGCCAGGTTTTTTTTTTTTAAATCTACCTGGGCTGATACAGAATGTTGTTTGCGTGGGGCCCCCTGAAACGTGGGGCCCTGTGCAAACAACATTCTTGCTCAATGGACGGGCCGGCCCTGAGTGTTATTGAAAATACCATGGCTTGGACATGCTGAATGTATGGATAGACACTTCTCTGCTCTTGAGAATCTTGTCTAGGTCCTTCATAGTCATTTTGCCAAGAGCAATGCATCGTTGGATTTCTTGACTGCTTGTCATTTCTTTATTGTTATTGATCCGAGCAGGTTAAAATTGTCCACTATTTCAATTTCTTCTTTACATTAAGGTGCAGGACCAATGTAACACTATGTTCCTCAATTTTGAGAAGCAAATATTTTGATCGTCTTCACTTTCAGTCAGTATTGCGGTATCATCAGCATAGCAAAGGTTGTTGATGAGTCTTCCACCAATCTTCACACCTCGGTTGTCTTCATACAGTCCTGCTTCTCTGATGATTTGTTCTGCATATAAATTAAACAGGTAGGGGAAAGTATACAGCCTTGTCGTATGCCTTTGCTGATTTTAAACCATTCTGTTTCTCCTTGTTCCATTCAAACTGTTGCTTCTTGATCAATGTAAAGGTTGTGCAAGAGAACTAGTAGGTATTCTGGTATACCCATGCTTCTTAATGTGGTCCAGAGTTTCTCATGGTTTACACAGTCAAAAGCCCTGCTGTAGTCAATAAAACACATATAGATATCCTTTTGATATTCTGTTGTCTTTTTGAGGATCCATCTCACATCCATCATGATGTCTCACATTCCTCGCCCTTTCCTTAACCCTGCTTGCACTTCAGGCAGTTCTCGTTCCAGGTATGGTTTAGAAGATCGTGAGTAGAATCTTGCTGTCATGAGGGATCAGAGTAATTGTGCAATATTTTCCACAGTCTCATCACCTTTCTTCAGTCTTGATATAAACCCAGATCTTTTCTAGTCATATCGTCATGATGTTGACATCCAAATTTCCTGGCAGAGTCTTGTAAATATGGCAACAGCTGCATTCGATTGCTGTAATTTATTTATTTTTATTTATCCCTTTTTTTTATACTACCTTATTTGGGACTCAAGGCAGTTTACAGGGAACAAAACATTAATGGGGTCATTCTGAACACTGTTTAGCAGGTCTGGACGTCTGATCCAGATGTCCAGAACTGTTAAACAGCCTGGCAGCCTGCTGGGGACAGAGCTCCCCATACGAACAGGTGATTTGTATGGGGAGCTCTGTTCATGGGAGGGAGAGGACGGGACAGAGGTGGAGCGAGGGTGGACGGTGGGCGGAGAGTGACCCCGGACATACAGTGCTGATTCTGAGGTCAGCACTGTATGTCCAGGTCCTCGAATACAGATGGGGGTCTTATTCCACCTTGAAGGACGAAAGGGGATCACAGTGCAGGACCCGGGGATGCAGGTGAGGGGGTGCAGGGGGTTCCCAACAGCTTGACCCTGGCCATGGAAGGCCAGATTGGAGGTTGGGCTGTGGGGAATGAAGATTGTTTTCTGTGACAGGGGATCACAGCTCCTGAATGGAGCCGCAGTGCCATGGCGATGGGACGCCATTGCGCTGCATCTCCATTCAGGAGCCTGGCTGAGTTAACCGGGTATGTTGGCTGGACATGTGGCCAATCAGAATTGGGGCACGGCCTGCACGTCAAGGTCTTGGACCTGATTCTGATCCCGTGGGCACATCTAGCCCCCATGCGATCAGAATCGGGTCTACCTCTGTACTGCCCGATTCTGATCGGTCGTACAAGGTGGGGGGGGGGGGGGTGGCCAACATGGAATGCCCCTCTAACTCTTTACATAGAGCCTTTGAAACATTAACAATCTTAGAAACATTGAACAGAGCAATTATAATTGGTAATTATAGCCTCTGGTCTATAACATCTTCGAAAAATAGAGATAATGTGAGTCTGGGGATGATTATTGTTGGCGGAGAGGGGGGGATTGGGATGGGAGGTGGTCCTTAATGCCTTATTGTAATACTTCAATGGGAATGCCATCAATGCCCGGTGCTTTGTTCTTTGATAATGCTTTCAATGCTGCTTCGACTTCTTCTAAGGTACAGGTTGAAACGGTTGTTGGTCCACTTGATCTTTATGGTATAATTACTCTGTGTAAAACTTCTATTTTCTGGTTGAATTTATATAATACTTTTAAACTAAGCCCCTTGTAATAAAGCAGAGTCATCCTGCCACTTTACTTCCATCTCAAGCCTCATATCATCCAAATTCCAATAGCTGCCTTGATCCTGAAGAAAACTGGATGATTATCAAATTGATATTTATTTATTTACATTCTCTTATATACCGCGCTATTCTGCATCAGTGCGGTTTACATTGAACAAACTGAAATTACATTGAACAGGGCATTATAACTTGGAGATAACTATTTTACAGGGAACATGGGCTATGGAGGGTTAAGTGGCTTGCCCAAGACCACAAGGAGCACCTGTGGGACTAGAAACCCCAGTCCTTCCGGCCCAAGGTTGCTGTCCTCTAGTGGGATTTGAACCCCCGACCTTCCGGCCTGAAGTACCTTGCCCCAACCACTAGGCCACTCCTCCACTCCATTTTTTGTTGGTTTAAAATAAAAATGATCTACAATGATGTAACACATGAGATTTCTAGACATTAAATTATTTTTCTCAAACTATTTTCCTGAGTAATTCTTATAATAGTCCAATAAAGTCTTACATTCAACAAAAAATCCTGTTTCCACAGAAGGATGTGGACATGAAAATAATGTTCTTTATTATTTATTTCATAATGCTTAGCTCAGTGCTTTCCAGTAGTAGTTTGAGGTGAGTTACAGTCAGGTACAGCAGAGGTTTTACAATCTAAGTCTGTACCTTAGGCAGTGGAGAATTAAATGACTTACCTAAGGCCACAAGGAGTGTCAGTTTGTATGTATATTTGAATCTTGCAATTTGCACTTCCTTAGGCCTTAATGATATTTTACCACTTCTATGCTTAATAACAGTCAAACCATTCTGCAACAAGGCATTTTCAAAATATACTTCACTATCAGTGGGGAGATTATGTCTACACAAAGCATCACAATCTTATCTTGAGCCAATCCAAACTTCAAGGCCAGTCTGTAAAGTACTTTAAAGATTCTTAACTCCTCCTGTTCTACCACCTTCTCCCACATACACACTAGAATGTGGCACCAAAAGAAGTGAGAACTTATACCACAAAATAAAATGATCATAGCTTTTACAAAATATGCCTTTTTTGCAGCTTGATTTTAGTGGCGTATATTTATCTGTTATGGATTCTAACTGCTTCATTTTTTTATTTTTAACTTTCACAAAAATGTAAGTTTTCGATCTACCTTCTGAAGGAAAAGAAGACGTATGAGATCACAGTGTTTGTGAGCTTCCATCTTTCATGCAAAGTCTGCGTAGGAGAGGGCAGAAGCGTCAGGTCATTTAGAGCAGGAATCACAACATGCCTCTTAGCGTGCATGCCCTCCAGGGATAGGGAAATACCTACTGTGCTTGATTGTAACCCACCTTAAACAACTACTCGAAAGGGGGGAGCTAAATACTAAATTTAAAAAATGTCCACTTGCTCCTGAGCAGGCATACATGTTAGCACCCACAGTCTCAACGCTTTTTTGGCAGAATTGGTGCTATTACTCTCCTCATGCATTTTTTATTGATATCAGAGTCTGCTCCGATTCTAAGCGCTTAGCACTGGGGGATTTAGCTGGCCAAGCCAGGGATATTCAGTGTCACTAACTGAGTCAGTGCTTCTGGATATCTCGGTGAGCAGCATTTATGCGGTTTGCAGACTGCATAAATGCCTTTGAATTCCCCCCTCTCCCCCATTCATTTTAGGTTTGTTTTTTTAGTACTTTCAATAAAATCCGGGAAAAAAAGTATCCATGTAGTGATTTCAATTCATCCATCCATTTCTAAATCTGGTAACTTGCTGCAGAGTGGCCCAATCAGGATTGAACTTGAGATGAAGAGTGCCGTCCTTGGGCCTGGAATATACCTTATTGGAAATTATCTCAACCAGATAAGATTGAGGTCACTTTTTATATATAAAGTTGAAAATTGATGAGAAATGTATTCATCTACATGACTTTAACTTCCTTCCTTGGTAGAATTAAAAGTTACTTGTTCTCTGGTTAACTGAAATGTCACCGCATTTCATGATAAACAGGCAACTTCCATCGGGACCCTCCACACTTGACAAGCTTTGGCTAAGCCTGGGCCCTGCAGAAATTGAAGCCTTACAAAAATAAACAAGAGCCAGGGAGATACAGCAGATCAACTTGTTTCAGCGCTGAAGAGTAAGGAAGCTGAGGCAGCAATTTCCCATGTGTTACTTGCCAGCTGGCCTTCACCGTCCCCATCCCCCTTCCCCATGCTGGCCTTTTTTGTTTATTTTGTACTCTGCTGTAGGCATGGCCTGACATTACAAGAGAAAAAAAAGTAACCTGACTGACTACTTGTAGAATCATTACTCAGACTCAGCAAGTTCTGTTGACGAATGAGTAAGACGTTTCTCTCAGTTTTGCAGCATATTGGAACCACTGATTGTGCTTTTTGCTATATTTGCTACTTCTACCACTTAAAACTCCTGTAATGCTGCTAGACATTTGCAGGGTTGTACATACACATTCACTAAAATTAGATATGGAAAAGAGAAAGGCATGAAAACCTTGCGAAGGTAACACAGGTAACATGACAATGCGCATTACAGTATTTAAAATGTACGAGGTTTGGGACATACAGTGGTAAAACACGCTGACCATACGTTAGTGGCTACTTTGTGGGAAACGTTTGTCCGTGCTGGGAGGAGGAAGGGAGAGAAAGTAGGTCTAGGAGCTAGGGGGTTACTTTAGGATTTGATTTCCTAAGGCTTTTTTCTCATTCTTTGTCTATGGTAAAATACCTTGATGAATCAGGCCCTTTGTGCATGAAAAACAAGTCAGTTGTTTTGTGTGTAATAGTTTCTTCCAAGTGCCAGTTTGTCTAGGCCTGAGTAACTTTTTCTTTGTTTTGCTAGTCTGATTGTATCCTATTCGCTTATTGCTATGTCTGTGATGCTGGAGTTGAGGGGGAGAGGTAGCTGGAGTAAAAAGATCGAGAATGAGAGTGAGGAGGTAGGTGTTAGGGTGTGACAAGAGCAGGACAGCATTACATACACAAAATAACAGTAAGCAAACAGGACACAGTGGAACAGACTCGGGTCTAACAGAACACAGAAAACGTCACTCAGACCTAGGACAGGCTGGTACATGGAGGAAACAGCACGATAGACTGAAGAAACCATTACACACAAAAAAATGACTTGTCTTAATGCACAAGGAGTGAGATGATGTGTGTTAGGGTGTGACAGAAGTGTGAAAGCATAAGAGGATGCACACTAGGCATGAGAGAAGTGTGAACAGGGGTAGCAATAGAGGAGTGGGGAGGCTGAAAGATGTGGGGGTGGAGGACAGGTGGAGGGGAGAGCGGTGCTGGAGAGGAGTGATTAGGTAACCAGGAACAGTCAACAGCATAACTAGTCTTGGCCTGAACGTCTATCAGAGAAGGCACATTTACAGTATCTTAGGAGGAATGTAGATAGCTGAGTGGCTAATGGGCATGAGGATCACTTAGTAACTTGCCTGCCTGGTCCAAAGGGAGCAAAACATATACGCCCCCTAGATGGAATTTTAGGCAGTGCTGGGGAGGAACTAGCTGTTGTGGTACATATAGGTACCAATAATCTAGGAAGATGGTGGAGGGAAGTTCTGGAAGGCAAATTTAGGCTTTTGAGTGGAAAGTTGCAATCTGATACCACCTGGATAGCATTTATAGAAATGCTCCCTGCACACAGGACACCACAGGCAGGCAGAGCTCTGGGATAATATGGGATTTAGACAGTGGTACAGGGAAGAGGGGTTTAGATTTGTCAGAAATTGGACAATATTCTGGAGAAGGAGGGAGCCTGTTCTGAAAGGACAGGCTCCACCTTACTCAAGGTTGAACCAGACTGCTGGTACTAGCATTTAAAAAGGAGATAGGGCAGATTTTAAACAAGAACATAGCAGAAATCTGATGGTTGCTCAGGAGTGCATAGTTCAGAGCATGGTATCTCCAAATGATACTCACAAAATGCTGATGTTAGAATATCCCGATAGAAAGTTTGTTTTAAAAGCTGACGTAGCCAAAGTGCATTTGGATAAAGCACTAGCAGGGAGGAATTATTCCAAATTGCTCACATCAATTGCTAGGTAGGTTGTGAATACAAATAATAAATATACCTTAAATTGTCTGTACACAAATGTCAGAAGTTTAAAAACTAAGACTGGAGAGTTAGAACGTATAGCACTAAAATCACTGTTTACTAAAATGTAGCGTGCATTAATGGATGTTAGTGTAGCTGGGTTTAAAAAAGGTTTGGGCAAGTTCCTGGAGGAAAGGTCCATAAACCATTATTAAAGAGGAGCAGGGGAATTCACTGCTTACCCCTGGGATATGCAGCCTGGAATCTGTTTAACCTTTTGGGAACCTGCCAGGTACTCGTGACCTGGATTGGCTGTTGTTGGAAACATTATACTGGGCTTGATGGTCTGACCCAGTATGGCATATCTTATGTTCATATTTTCTTGTTAAGAGGGAACCCAGAGTTTCAGCCGGGACTAGGAGACACAAAATTCAAGGAATGGGACAAGAAAGGCTGTTGGTCAATAAGACAATCGTTGAAGCTCAATAAAGGAGAATTTCCATCTTTCGAGCAGGTCAAAAACAAATGGTAGCTACCTAATACACAATGTTCTTTAGTATCTTCAAGTCAGACATTATTAGACTACGCTGAAAGAATAAAATACAAATAGTTTTCAGATTATTAGGTTAGACAAGGCTTTTGAAAAAACACCCTCCTCTTCAAATGAGAAGGGAGCAGCTCAGTATCCAATTCTGAGATACCCTAGCGGATGTCGGGGCAAGGTAGGCGACAGAAGATTTAATGGGGATTCAATTCCAACATTTGCAATACAAATTGCTGCACAGAGTGTATCTCACCTTGCTCGAGCTATTTCGAATGGGAAATGTTGAGAATAAGGAATGCCAGAGAGGTTGTGGAGAAGCGGGATATTTTAGTCATATGTGATAGGAATGCTCTGTCATTCGAGAATTCTAGCTTGAGGTTTGGGATTACATCAAGAAATGAGTGGATTTGGATATGAGACACGACCTGAAACTGGGTGTCGCTTGCCTGTAAGTGGCTCAGGGTTATCTACCTGCAGTTTGCTATTCCACCTGCCTGCAGAGTGTGTGGGCAACCTGCTACTTCTCTGTCTGCTTGCCTGAGGTTCCTCATGCCAGACTATCGCTTGCTCAGCCCTCCCAGTGACATCATCAGGGATGCCAGTTTGAAAATGCCAGGGCTGATACCAGAGATGCGATGTCGATGAAGAAGTACGACAAAGGAGCTCCTTAGCACGCTCCTTTGTGAGGACTTTGCACGTTTGTGCCGTTAACAGTTTATGCTAGCTATTCTGTTGCTGTCATGTGTTTTTGCAATACCATTTCTGTCAGAACTGGCTAGAGCCACTATGGTGACTTATCACATCATCAGTGGGATACTAGATTAGGTAAAACAATTTGTATGTTGTATCCTTGTAAAACTTTGTATAACAGAACATTGTTAGCAGTTAGCGAGGTGTCTCTTTATCTTGTTACTGCCAGATCAGTTAGGAATAAGGTTCCTCTGGTTTATAATATCTTGATAGAGGAGCAACCTGATTTGTTTTGTATTACTGAGTCATGGCTTTTGGAGTCTGATGTTGTAATTAATCAGTTGTGTCTGGTAAACTATTCTTGAATTTCTAAGCTGCCTATTGGGAAATGAGGCAGGAGAGGGGTTTACTTGTAGTGTATAAAAGAGAGCTGGATTTTCAGGAATCATTATTAGATCTGTCCTTGTTAGTTAATCATGAATTAATGTATTAAAAGTTGTGGAGTTTGCAGTTATGTTTAGTTTACTGTCCCCAGGGGTTTTGGAATCTGACTCTTCATCATTGATTGAATTTTTTCTTACAGGACATCAGGTGATCTTAGGGATTTTAACTTGCATATTAGAAAAGGTTCTTTGAAGATGTCTAGTAGCCTCTTTTTGACCACTATGACTGCACTTGGTTATCCCCAGATTGTCAATGATGCAACACATAATCATGGAGAGATTTCAGATCCAATCTTTGCTCAGTCTTCCATTTTGGATTTAGGATATTCCCTAGGCCATCAGACTTTGCCTTGGATTGATCATAATTTGTTATCTGTATCGTGTTTGGCAAAAACTTCTGTTTCTTCTGCTTCTGTTAGCCAACATAGGACTTTTTGGCCACAATATAAATTAGATGATTTGAGTAGGTTATGGTTGCCCTATTTAGATGAGTAGATCAACTTGCTGGAAGAGATGATCCTATTGCAGCTTCTCATTAGATGGATTCTTTTCATGAGTCATTAAATAAAGTAGCCTCTTTATGGGTCTGAAAACTACTAGTTCTAGGTCTCCATGGAGTAACAGTGAAGTTTTTAAGCAAAGACAAGAACTTCAGAGAAAGGAACGGAGATGGCGGGCTAATTTTGACCCTGGTTTTTGGTGGGATTATTTGACTCAATTGCATAGTTATCATCAGTTGGTGACAGAACTTAAATAGGAGTATTATAATACTTAGATTTACACTAAAGTTGGTCAGCCAACATATTTGTTCTCAGTGGTCAAGCGACTTACACAGGTTGCCTCTTCAGGACCTGATTGTGTCTATTGATCCTCAACTTTTTAAAATATCTATCTGTAATACAATTGCAAAGATTAGGGAGAATATTTCTCATCTTGATTTGATTGATTGTTCGATCTCTGATGCCTGATGAGAGGGTCTGGGATACTTTTAGTCTGGTTACAGAAGATCAAATTCTTGAAGCTACAGTCCCTTAAATAGTTGTCCCGTTATATGAAGGAGCCGTTGAGTAGGTTAGTTACTGCTATTATTAACAGTTCACCGTCAAATGGTTCTGCTCCAGATACTTTGAAAGGAGCTTCTGTGTACCAATTATTGAAGAATTCTTTATTAAGTAAAGAAGATCCTTTGGAATTATCATTCTATTTCTTCCTCGCCTTTTTTAGCTAAGGTTATGGAAAATAATTGTTTTGAGGCAGCTTCCGGAATATGTTGATAAGCAGAATGTACTCAGTGCATTTCAGTTTGGTTTTCATCCACATCATGGTTTTTAGCCACTGAAATCTTGTTGTTGTCATTGACCGATATTTACTGGTTTCGATCAAGGGAAATCTTATCTATTGATTCTGCTTAATATTTCCGCAGCTTTTGTTATTAGCCAGACTGCATGAGATTGGTCTTGAACATCATGTTTATTCCCGGTTCTCTTCTTTTCTATCAGGGTGACAGTTCCAGGTGAGGTCTGCAGGAAAATGTTCTTCCTGACAGCCTATTATGGCCAGTATGCCACAGAGGTTTGCTCTCTCTGCAATATTGTTTAATATCTATATTGCCCCTATTTTTAAGATCTATAATGGCCTTGACATTACTTATAGGATTTATGCTGATGATGTTCAGTTTGTGATTCCTGTATCTTCTTTTTGGATGATGCTATGGAGTATGATAATTCGTGCATTAGTACTATAAAATCTTGGATGATGCACAACACATTGGTGTTGAATGTAACAAAACTGACATCTTGCTTTTGTCTTGGGTACTTCCCAACACAGTTGCCCTTATTATTCGAACTGGGATTGCTTGTTATCAGTGTGTTTTCAAGTTCGTGACCTAGGAGTCATATTTGATACCCAATTGAATATGCAAGCTCATAAACAGAAAGTTACTAAGGCTGCCTTTCTCAAGCTGCACTTAATCCGTAAACTTAAGCCGTTTTTGTCTTTTGAGAATTTGCATACTGTGATTCAAACTGGTTTTGTCAACATTTGACTTTTATAATAGTTTATTTCTTGGGCTGCCTTCGTTTGCCTTTCGGCCTTTGCAGTCAAAATAGAATGCGGCGGCACATCTTCTTACTGGTAGTACTAGGTTTAAGCATATTTCCTTTGATTTATGTAAGCTGCAATGGTTACCTTTCAAATTTAGCATTTTATATAAAGTCCTTATGTTGGTATTTAAGTTTCTTAATCAAGTCTCTCCTCGTGCTTTATGGTCACAGGAGACATTACTGCTAGATGTTCCACCATTTTGACAGATTCATTTTCAAGTGTTGCGTAACAGGGTATTTTCGATGGCTGCTCCACCTATTTGAAATGCTTTGCCTGCAGAATTGCGTTACATTTTGGATATGTTGGTGTTTCGAAAAGAGCGGAAGGCACATTTGTTTTTGAAGGCCTTTTCGACTACTTGCATAAATTAGTTTTATGTGGTGGCATCAGGCCTTTTTTTTCTTATAGTAGCAAGCTTGTAGGGTTTTGTGTTCTTCAAGCATGATTATGTTATGTTATTGTTTTTAGGTGTAAATTTCATGTATGTTTTTTGTTATCCGCCTAGGTATCAGTGTGGAATATACATTTTTTAAATAAATAAATATATTCAATCTGCTTGATTTATCTATAGATCAAGGGAGTAGAAGAATGATGACTTCAAATTAGTATTCATACTGCTAATGACTGCAAAGATGGTGATTGCCAAGAAATGGAAAACCCAGGTGGGCCCTATGATAATTTACTGGAAGAAGGTATGGGAAGAACTTGAAATCTATGATAAATTAGCATATGCCTTGAAAGACTGAAATGGGGAATATAATAGGGTTTGGGCTCTTATAAAGGAATCTCTTTAATTCTCACCATGGGACTGAGAAGATGCTTTACAGTGTGATGAAAGGAAAGGAGTGACTTTGAGCAAGGTATGAATCTTTGACCAATTACTATATGAGTAACCTTGGTGTGAGAATCAAGAAAAAATGTGTGTTGCAGGGGACAGAAGGTCAGGTGAGGGAGGAGGGAAGTAAACACTCAAAGGTTGCCCACCTGCTGCATGTGACTTTGGATATCAATGTTTAATTTATGTGGAAGTTGGCAGCAGTGTGTGTGTGTGTGTGTGGGGGGGGGGGGGTTCTTTGGAGTGTGCAGTATACACAAGGTTCTATTGTTCGTATTTTGGTTGTGGGTTGTCGCTGACTATAGTCATGTGACTATGGTTGAGTTGACCCATGTAATGCTCTGTGAACTGTGAATAAATATTAAGAGAGGGATATTCAGCGGGGCAGCTAGCACTGATAAAGTGGCTAGCTGTCGCTGCTGAACTTCGAACTTAGATATTCAACGCCATGGCCATATCCGACCACCAGCATTGACTATCCAGGTTGACCGGATAACACGTTAGCTAATCGGCTAGCGGCAATATTCAGCCACTGGCTGATTAGCTAAAGCAGCAAAAATAGGCCAGCCTTTCAGGTGCATAATGTTGGCCGCTTTTGGGCCGAAACCAGGGATATTCATTAGCACTAACCGTGTTAGTGTCACTGAATATCCTGGTGAATATCCTGCTGAATATCCCAGTGAACAGCATTTAGGTGATTTGCTGGTCTGCAAACCACCTAAATGCCTTTTAAAAAGTCAGTTATACTAAGGGGGCTTGTGGAGGAGAAGCAGCTCCCTGGACCTATTCTTTCAGAAGACTGGGTTAGATACAGGGATTAGGAAATATGTATATTTAGGATGTTTTGTGGGACTGTCAGCTATGTCCCTTAACTGTTTATATATTATAATGTAATGTGGAGCTGTAGCTCTCAGAGTCCATGGGCATGCAGCTGTTGCATGAGATCTTCAGCTCTCTATGTATTTTGAGAAAAATAAATATGAATGTTGAGAAAAATATGGAATGACACCTTTCAAGCCATTAGAATTGTGTCCATGAAATTATTGAAATATTCCTAGTGGAGCTGCAACACTGAACTGTAGATTTTTATTTGTTACAACCCAATGGAAGTTAAAAAGAATTATACAAAAGGGATTGAGCATGTTTGTCTGTATGGGGGCAAACCAGCTTCACTAAAAGTTGAATGAAATGGGATGAAACTTGATGGGATTGGAGGGGGGTGGGGGGGAGCTGGTAAAAAGACACATTGAGTTTGAAAAAGGGCCAGATTGGACCAGCGTTTCCCCTCTCAAAAATGGCCCAATGCATTTCTATGGGAGAAGAAGCTCCAGCTTCTACATAGAAACTTACATACAGTGAAATAGCAGATAGGGAATTCCTCCTTTCAAATTGTCCTTCCCCTCTGCTCTATTCTTCCCACCCCCCAAAACGTCCCCTCCCAACTACCTCTACCCCAAAACTACCCCAGTAACTAACTCCCACCTCGAAAAATCTCACCTTACCCCCAAACTACTTCCATCTCACAAAACTACCCACAATGCAACTGCCCCACCCTCTCAATCTGTTCCACCCCCAAACTGAACCCCTGCAACTAACCCCCCCACTACTGACTCTGCTTCAGCCCCCAACTGCCAAAACTGCCCCATACCCCCATACTATCCCCGCCCTGCACAACTATCAACAAAATTACCTCCTGCCCAGGAGCAGCAGAAGACCTTTTGGGTTGAAGGGGCCAAACAAACCAATCTCTGGCCTAGCCTCTGCTGCCTATGCTCCCCCCCCCCCACAACTATCCCCATACAACATGAACTTAACATAAGAACATAAGATATGCCATACTGGGTCAGACCAAGGTCCATCAAGCCCAGTATCCTGTTTCCAACAGTGGCCAATCTAGGTCATATGTAACTAGCAGTTTCCCCAAGGGACACAGGATCCACAATGCTTGTACTGGGTCAAGCATTGATATCCTGGGTCCCTTCTTAATAATGGTTTATAGACCTTTCCGCCAGGAACTTGTCCAAACCTTTTTTAAACCCAGCTACACTAACAGCTTTTACTACATCCTCCGGTAACAAATTCCAGAGTTTGATTACACGTTGAGTGAAAAAATATTTTATTTTATTAGTCTTAAATAGTTTACCCTGTAGCTTCATTGCATGTCCCCTAGTCTTTCTATATTCTGATAACGTAAACAATCGATCTACGTTTACCCGTTCCACTCCGTTCATTAATTTATAGACTTCTATCATATCTCTCCTCAGACGTCTCTTTTCCAGGTTAAAGAGCCCTAACCTTTTTAGCCTTTCTCCAAAGGAGTATCCTTCCATCCCCTTTACCATTTTGGTGGCTCTTCTCTGAACCTTTTCTAAAATCGCTATATCCTTTTTAAGATACGGCGACCAGAATTGCACACAATATTCAAGGTGCGGTCTCACCATGGAACGGTATAGAGGCATTATAATATCCTTTGTTTTATTTTCCATTCCTTTCCTTATGATTCCTAGCATTCTATTTGCTCTCTTGGCCGCCGCTGCACACTGGGCAGAGGGTTTTAACATGTTATCCACAATGACGCCTAAATCTTTTTCCTGGGTGGTGGTTTCTAATGTGGAATTTTGCATCGTGTAACATACAACACACACAAAAAATACACACCATATAAACACATAAACACACAAAGACGCACATATGCAGGGATTACAAATAATTGCCTAGCTGGGATGTGCTGCATTTTTAGTCATTGAGATGTGTATTTCATTTTCTTTATTGTTATTTCTACCGTGAAAACTACTCATTGAATCATACAGTTTTCTTATTGGTTGCTATGTGTATTGTGAATTAATCTATTGCCATGGGCAGGGCCAGATTAAGGCAGTGGCAAATTAGTCACAGACCTAGGGTCCAATGTCTAAAAAGTTATGATTGGCAACTGTCTTGACTTTTTCAGGATTCTACAGATTTTTATTTATTTATTTAGCTGTATTTTTATACTATCTTTCACTTGGTCAAAGCAGTGTACATGAAGCAAAACAGTTAATAGTTACAGTATAATATTTTACTATATACAGCATGCATTGGATGACTAGAGTTAGATAACTATATACAATTTAAATTGCGGAGTGTATCGGTCATATAGGACGGTTAACTGTATTAAGTGAATATCATACATGGGGGGCAATGTTCCCTCTAATTTTCTGTAGGCTGTGTGCGCATAAAATATCAGCTGTGTGCAGCTTTTGAAGGAAGGTTAAATATTTGTGCGCCACATAACGACACTCGGAGTTATATACTTTAAAATTTGACTACATGTCAGAATACAGTATGTACACCACATTGATTTTAATCAAATTAAATGAAAATAGACGATTACTAAATGAAGCAGGAAATTTCTAGTAATTACAATCATAACTTTTAAATTTTAAGACGTCTGTGATGTTTTCTATCAGAATCAGAGCTGTAATTTTTGTGCACTCTGTTATAAAGTATGTGCGCTCGCTCGGCGAGGTGTGTGCGCGCGCACAGCTTAGAGGGAACAGTGATGGAGGGGCATAGCTTCTGTGGGGACTTACGTGGTAGGGCTGAAATGTTCAGAGAAAAGATGTGTCTTTAGGTGTTTCCTGAAGATGCTGAGGTTGGTGACATTTCTCAGCTGGTCTGGTAGTGTGTTCCAGGTTGAAGGTGCATAGGTTTGAAGGCTCGTCCACAGCCCTGTTGATTGAATTTGGTTCTGGCATTGGGAATGACAAGGATGTTCCTAGTAGAGATTTGTCTTGATCTGTTAGGTTAGGTGGGGTTAAGCAGAGTGTGGAGGTGAGGGGGGGGGGCGGAGTGGATGGCTTTGTGAGTCAGGAGGTGGGTTTGGTATTTTATGCAACTTGGTAATGATAACCAATGGAATCGTTTGAGTATGGGTGTAATGTGGTCCTGCCTTGTTGATCCTTAGAGGATGTATGCTGTTGTGTGGAGAGTGGTCCATAGGGGAAGTAGTATGGTTTGTGGAAAGCCCTGGTAGATAGCGCTGCAGTAGTCGAGATGTGATAGAATTATGGCTTGGAGTGCAGAGTGGAAATCTGTTGGTTCAAGGAGCGGCCAGAGCCATTGCAGGGTTTTACATTAAGATCCTGAAGCCAGAGGGATGGCTAATATGTCGGGACATTTTTCAGAGTTTAAAACCTCTCTCTGCAAATCTCCAAATCCTCTTCCCCAGCCCCTCTCCCCTCCTCATGTGAGTGAGCCTGCCCTACCTGCAGCAGAACCGATGCATAAGATCCAGGCAATGAGAAGGCATGAAGCAGGAACAGTGGAAGGCAGCTCTAGTCACAGAGACTGTAGGCCGGATCCAGTCAAAGGGAAGGCTGCGGGGCCAGAGCACTAGAAAGCTCCTCTGGTCACAAGAAGAGGAGGTAAGCTGGGAGAAGTTCTTGTGCTGTACAAGTGAAGTTTCTGCATGTGGTGGTGATGATGAGAACGGAAAAGAAATGAAGTCTTCTCTACCCACAAAAAATATTGCCCCAGTACATTTATATGGGAAAAGGAGAGTTCCAACAGCTACAGCATTCAAACAGAAATTCACTGTAACACAGAGATTAAGGAATGCCACCTTTCAAACAACCTTCCCAACATAGATATAAAAACACGCACACAACACACAACACGCATGCAGAGGGGTTGGAAAGAATTCCATGAGCCATTGCTCTGCATGCTTTCCTCACTTGTTTAGACAAAATGTAAGGTGAGCATTTATGCACTTGTGGTTTCTTCATCAACTTCCAGCTGCAAACAGGACTGTGCTAAAATCACTTTGCAAAAAAAGATTTTCTCCTTGTACTATTCCCAATGGTTGTTTTAAAAACAGTAAAGGATACAGATATACCTTAAGAGCTTTATTGATTGTGACCTTGTAGCTGCCAGAGACAGGCATGTCTTAATTTGGCTTCACCACTAAAATGATGGATGTTGTCGACTTCAGGAATGTGATAAGCTATCAGTGTAACATTACCAGTTTCTTCAGGAGCTAAAGCCTGCAAATATTGCTTACACAAACAGACTGGGAGAGGTGATAGGGCAGTTGCACGTACAAACAGATAACAGTGTTTCTTCAGCTAGCAAAAAACTAGGTCAGTGGATCTCAGACTTGTCCTGGGTTTGCACCAGCAAGTCAGGTTTTCAAGATCTCCATAATGAATATTGCATGGACTCAAGGGGTGTGGTGCTGAGAGCCAACTTTGCTTTTGCGCCCCTCCATCTTGTGGCCAATCTTGCAGTTAAGCTGCGCAACTAGTGGTAGATTTTCTGCTGGTGCCATCACTGACTTAAGTTAAATTCCAGCCCACCGTTTAATTTCATCTGTGTATTCAATGCCACTAGCAGCACTGCTGAAATGCAGTGACCATTCTAGTGCTATGTATTTAGTTGAGGCCTGCTAGTCATCGCCTAGATGAAATGCATCACCTGTATAAAAGGGGTTGAGAATGGCTTTGCCTCTGTCTGTCTGTGTAGGAGCAAAATCATTCTATGAAAATTTAATAAAATGGGATAAACCTTGGTATGTGGGAAAAAGTTCAAAAGACACACTGAGTATGAAAACGGGCCAAATTGGACCTGGGATTCCAGAGACATAAGCCCGCCCCAAAAAATAAGTCAATACATTTCTATGGGACAAGGAGTTCCAGCTTTTGTAGCATAGAAACCTGCATGCAGTGAAACATGTTAGTTAGGGAACTGCTCCTTTCAAATTCCTCCACAAAACTGCCTCTCCCTGGGCAAACTGCCCAATCCCCAAAAACAATACCCCCATGACTGGCCTAATACACCGTAAACTAATCCCATCCCAAAAAACAGCCTCCCCCAAATGCCTCACTATGCTACAAACTGCCCCACTTCGAAAAACGATACCTCTGCAACTTCTCCATCAACCTATAAACTAATCACACCCGCAAGAAGTAACTCCTGCAACTGCTCCACCCCAAAAATCTACTCCCCACAACTGCACCACCACCCTGGAAAATGCCTCACCACCAAAAGCTACCGCCATAGAACTGCCATGCTGACTGCCCCGCCTCTAAAGAAACAACCCTTGCAAATGTCCTACTCCCCACAAACGTCCCTACCCCCAAAACCTAATCCCCACAACTGCTCCAGCCTCCAAAGGCTATCCCCCACAATTGTCCCACCACACCATCAAATGCCCCCTGCATCTGCCCCACCACCCCACAAATCGCCATTTCCACAAATCCCCCCTCCAGTAACAGTCCCAACACCTTGCTCACTATCCGCTGCATCTACCTCACCACCCTGCAAACTATCCCTGTTCCCAAAAGCTACATCCCTACAACTGTCCCACCCTCAATACCCCCCACAGCTGCCCCATTACTCTGACAGCTCCCCACACAGAAACTACACACACAATTGACTCGTTAATCCAGAAACCTCCTCCACTCCCAAAAACAAGCATGTCACAACTGCTCCTTCTCCCACACCATGCCCCATCCCCAAAAACGTCCACCAAGCAATTGCTCCACTAACCACCAATCTGCTCAACCCTAAAAATATGCCCTCGCAACTGCACTTGCAATCACCAACTGACCATCCTTAAAAATATCCCTTATAACTTCCCCTCCACTCTGCTAACTACCCCACTCCCAAAAGCAACCCCCACAACTGCCCCCTACATAAGAAAGAGTATTATTCAAAATAACTCAAAGTGAAGTGATGGTATCTGTAATTGCCACCGGGTTGTTATCAATACAAGGTATGAACGTCTACTGGGAGCGATGTTTGAAAAACCAAATTTCAGCAGACTTCTTAGGGTTAAGAATTAAGTATTTGGACATCATCCGCATAAAGGTGGACACGTAATCCTAAGCTTCGATCAGGGTAGCTAGTGGTGCCAGAAACAAGTCGAAAAGAATCAAGACCAAAATGTATCCCTGTGGGACACCGCATGGTAAGCAATATTCTATAGAAAAAAAAGATGACTATTGCTTACTTTAAAGGCCTGAGAGAACAGGTATGAATCGAACCAATCTAGAGCTGATTCCCAAATGCCAGAGTCCTGAATCATTATCAAAAGTAACTGGTAGTCAACAAGATCAAATACTGCTATGTCTAACTGCAGGGTCAGAACATCTCTGCCTTTATCTAGGTGAGTTAAGATCTCATCCTGTATCACCACTAGAAGAGTCTCTGTTATGATAGGGTCTAAAGCCTGAAAGTGGGATTTTAGAAGAGATATCTCAGAAGAATCTTGAACGTCCAGAGCAAACCTTTCAAAAATCGGGTGGGGGGGGGGGGTCAGCAGTGAAGGGAGGGATGTATAAGTGCCTTTCGAAATCATTACATCTCCACCTCGAAAAATGAACGTCTTGGTAACCGGTTCTGAAGCAAGGCCAAGTATGTGCACAGTTGTTAGTTAGGGAACTGCTCCTTTCAAATTCCTCCACAAAAGGCCAAGTATGTGCACAGGTGTAGGCCATTTTACAAATGTGGACATCCTCAAGTTGGATGTGCCAGCAAGAGTATTTCAGAAGGGGGGAACTATGCTATGAGACTTGCATGTCCTGGCCTGCCATTTCAGATACTCAGATGTGTGGCGGCTGGCCAATAATATGTTTAGTGTATGTATTTGAATACAGGTTTGGGCAGGAAATAATATTTGTGGTGATGAAAGCGTATTATGCGCTTTCCCATGGAAGAGTTACATCCATCAAACAAGCACTTTTTTTCACCTTATTCATGGTCAGTTGCAGGTATAGGCATGGGCTTAGCACCATCCAAGATCAGATGTGCTTGTGTCATTATGAAATCTCACCTTGACATGCATCTCCCCTTGCTCTGCCCAGGCCATGCTTCCACCACACCCCTATTCTACATGAACGTTGTTGCTCCGAGGAGTCTATATACTCGGCTTCTAAAATGGATCCAGAAATGTCTCCATGCTTTGCACATCTAAGTGCCTGCATTTAGACGTCCAACTCACAAATAGGGCTTCTAAAATATCCCCCTGATTGTCTTGAGTGAAGTAAGCTATTTGTTTCTAGAAAAGGAAGAAGCTGCTAGAAGACTACCTTCTCAACAAGTCTGGCTACAAACAGCAGATTAGAGACTGGCCTTTAATTGCTAGGATCAGTTAGATCTAGTTTAACATCTTTCAGAGTAAGTTGAATAACAGAGCTTTTCCAGTCTTTTGGAACATAACCATGAGCAAGACTCTCATTAATGAGCTCTAATAAACAAGTTGAGAGATATGGTAGCAGATCCTTTAATAATATTGGATAGATTGGATTGGTTGCAGAAGGACTAACATTCATGGAAGAAATAAGCTTATCTAAAGCAAACCCTGTTAAACATTGGAAATTAGAGAAAGAACTCAGAGGTACTGATATACCTTTTCCTTGTAAAATAGGAGGCATGTTTACTAAAGTGTGCTACCTGGGTTAGAACGCGTTTTTAGCACCATACTACAAAGCAGTGCATGGCCCTGTGTTAAAAAACCAGTGCTACCCAGGTGGTGTGTATCAGGGCAGTGCCTAGGCGGGGTGTGGGCATTTCAGCTGCAATACCGCTAGCACGGGCCTTGAAAGTCTTCTCCGCCAGCACATGGTGAGGAACAACTATCGCCAGCACAATGGGTGGTGGTAACTGCTCTCCATGGCAGTATTAACTCCACGTGCTGCGCTAAATTCAGGGGGTTGGCTGTCCCCATCCCCATGCATCTAGGACAATGTCCCGTGCTAGTAATGCAGCCCAAACCCATGTTACAAGCAAAGGGTTGAGGTATTACTTACGTATTTATTTATACATTTTTATATACCAGCTTCATGATTTTCATCATTCAAAATGGTACAAGTCAAAGAAAACAATTAGAGTATGAAAAATAAGAAGCTGAGCAAACTGAGAATATGAGGGGAAACAATTCAGTATTCCCATAACATACTACAGCCCTTAGTATTAAAACCTATAAAATTATTCCTCTGCAGGGAACAACATTTTTACTTCCTTTCTAAAATGCAATAAATTTGTTTAACATCTTTGTTAGTGATATTGCAGAAGGGCTGTCGGATTAGGTTTGCCTCTTTATGGATGATACCGAAATCTGCAATAGAGTACTGTAGATTCCCAGGAATGTGTAGATAACAAGAGGGGGGATCTAGCTGCGCTTGAAGAATAGTCTAGAATTTGGCAGCTGAGATTTAATGCTAAAAATTGTAGGGTCATGCATTTGGGCTGCAACAATCTAAGGGAGCAGTACAGTGTAGGGGGTGATGTACTTCTGTCCATGAAACAAGAGCAGGATCTGTGCATGATTGTTTCTGATGATCTTAAAATGGCTAAACAGGTAGAAAATGTGACAGCGAAGGCCAGAAGGAAGCTTGGGTGCATAGGGAGAGGAATGGCCAGCAGAAAGAAGGAGGTGATAGTGTTTGTACAAGTCTTTGTTGAGACCTCATTTGGAGTATTGTGTGACCACACCCTCAAAAGGATATAAACAGGATGGAGTCGGTGCAGAGGGTGGATACTAAAATGGTTAGTGGTCTTCATCATAAAGCATATGGAAACAGACTTAAAGATCTTAATATGTATACGTTAGAGGAAAGGCAAGATAGAGGAGATATGATAGAGACATTGAAATACCTCTGTGGCAGAAATGCACAAGAGGAGAGCCTCTTTTGATTGAAAGCAAGCTCTGATACGAGGGGACATAGGATGAGGGTGAAAGATAATAGACTCAGGAATAATATGTGAAAATATTTCTTTATGGAAAGAGTGGTAGATGCATTGAATAGTCTCCCAGTGCAGGTAGTAGAGACAAGGAGTGTATCTGAATTCAAGAAAGCATGAGACAAACACAGAAGATCTCTGAAGGTGAAAGTTCCTGCAGTCCCGCCGAAGATGCTGTTCCTGCACCGGCCGCAGGAAACCCACAAGCCGTCAAGGTCCATTGTCCAGGCACAGCAGTACCAGCCGCAGTCTCACCCGAGGGTAGGTGAATCTGCTTCCATTTCCTGCGCACCATTGAGCATTGGCAACCTGCTTGCCCAACAGCTGAATCTAGATATGAGAGGGTTCTGCGCGAGCACACAGCTCCATCGCCATCGTGTCTCCCCAGCCATTTTATCTCCAAACCTCTTTTAAACCCAGCTACACTAGCAGCTTTTACTACATTCTCTGGCAATGAACTCCAGAGCTTGATTATGCATTGACTGAAAAAATATTTTCTCCAATTAGTCTGAAATATGCCACATTATGGCTTCATTGCGTATTTCCTAGTCTTTTTATTTTTTGAAGGCGTAAACTGTTTACCAGTTCCTTTCCACTCATAATTTGATAGACCTCTATCATATCTTCTCTCAGCCTTCTTTTTTCCAAGTTATAGACCCAACCTTTTAAGTCTTTCCTCAGGACCAACCACACTAAAGCCTCAAGTCCTCCAAGTAGACATTTGAATAAACATCAGGTCTGGGTCTTCTAAGTGATTACCCTGTAATTGTCTTTTAGCCATGTAACTCTATAATCTGTTCAAGTCCATATAATTTCCTTAACAATGGATGGGCACTCTTAGGGGTATGGTTACTTATCGGTGGTATTGCACAGAAACTGCTACCGCTGATTAGCAAATATACCCATTAGTTTTCTTACCCCCCCCCCCCCCGCAAAAACCTAGATAGAGTATTCTGCATAATCTGCAACTTTTTCAACAAATTACTTTTAAGTCCCACATAAAACACATTGCAATAATCAAAGACACATAACCGAAGAGCTTGCAATAGTACCCATAATTCCTTTTTCCTAAAGTATGTTTTATGTTGACAAACCAATTTTAATTTATTTAATTTATAAAACTTGATTTAGATACATTAAAGATTTGTTTAGTCCCAATTCAATTTTTTTCTGTTAACATCCCTAAATATCGAAGTTCATTTAATCTGAGGATAGAGACCCCATAAATCATTGGTACATGAAGTATTCTCAATTTCTCCCATATCTAAACAAACTGTCTTAGTTACATGCAATACCAAGCCACTCTGATCTAATCAAATGGTAATCTCTTGCAAGCAATCATTTAGCCTGTATCTGATCTCCTTCCAATGGAGCTAGCAACTATATATCATCTGCATAGGTGTAAATCTCAAAACCATGCTTCCGAACCACTTTTCCAAGGGATTGAAGATAGTTGGTAAGTGTTTATAAGAAGCCTTTCTTCATACTTAAAAACAAATAAAACACATATGCTGCGAGAGCATATAAGCTTATCACATCTAAATAAGTAGAAGACAGAAGGAGAACAGGGGAAAGTGGTGAGCCCTGTGGCACCCCTCATAGTAACATAGTAACATAGTAAATGACGGCAGATAAAGGCTAGTATGGTCCATCTAGTCTGCCAAGCAATATGACAGGAGTAGGTGCACCCCTTCCCATGTTTTTTAAGGGAGTAGGTGCACCCCTACCCATGTCTTTTAAGGGAGTAGGTGCACCCCTACCCATGTCTTTGCTTAGTGCACCCCTCATGGCCAGTAATGTTTCCCCCGCCAAAAATTACCATAGCACTGTACCTCTAATATCAATTTGTTGGCAGCATTTAATTAGTATCTTTGTCTCAACAAGATTGAAAGCTGCTGACATATCCAATGGCATTAATGGAACTGGGGTCCCGTTGTCACAATGAAAGCAATACCTGATCTAACACCACAGCCAGTAAGGTTTCCGTACCACTTCCCATCCGGAAGCCTCCCTGGCCTACATCTAACAAATTATAATCTTCCAAAAAAATCACTAAGTTGATGACATACTTCATTCTCTAAAACGGAAACAATAAGAGGAAAGAACTTCTGCAGATCTGTCACTCGAAACACACAAAAAGCAGAGGACGACCAGGTCTATGACAAATTCCTTTGTTAGCAAAGCCTGACTTGGCTATGTTTCAGTGGCAAAGCCTTCTTCAGGGGTTTGCAAATGGGCCAATAAAAATACAAACAAAAGAAATATAAATATGCTACATTAAATACATTACATACATGTAAATATTACATACAGAAATACATAAAAAACATATCCAATAAAAACAGTTATAAAAATTATATATATAAATGGAATTATTTAAGCATAAATAAAAACACATACCAGACTTACAGAAAATACAAACACTTATTAAAAAGTGCAACGAAGCAGTATTTACTAAAAAAAAGAAAACACATCCAGTTAGATAATAAAAAATAATGCAAAGCTTCAAAAATGCAAGCATTTAGAATATGAAAGGTCTTTGTATGAAAAAGAGACAGTACAAAAAGAAAATGCATGGAGGCACATTCCAATGTGGCTATCCAGCCCCCTGTGCAGCCAATCAGAATCAAGACACCCGGAGGTAGACCCGATTCTGATCGCACGGGGGCTAGACGTGCGCTGCGGAATTAGAATTTGGTCTAGGGCCTGTACGTGCAGGCTGGGACCCGATTCCAATTGGCCTGCATGCACAGCCACCTGCCGGGCTATCTCAGTCAGTCTCCTGTCCAGCCATGCTCCCCAGTCGTCGACCACAATCTTCTTTCCCCAAAACCTGACCCCCGATCTGGCCTTCAATGGCCAGGGCTGGGCTGCGGGGAACCCCCTGAACCCCCCTCACCTTTCCAGTGCTGCCCGGGCCTGCCATCCCCATCCAATTTGCCGACCCCAGACATACAGAGCCAACCTCAGAATCGGCCCTGTACGTCCAGGGTTGCGGACCTCCTATTCCCCTCCCTCGCTTCGCCTCCAGAATGCCCCTTCCTGCCCCCGTCGAAGCCTCCCCATACAAACATGTTGTTTGTATGGGGAAACATTTGACGGGGCTGGTAGGGGGACAAATAGTAGGGATGGACGTCCCAAAGACTATCCCCGCTATTCATGGGATGGTATAGACCCCATAGTCAATAACCCAGCATAGGAATAGTTATATGAAAATAAGGCATCTAGCAGGAGTACATAAAGCCCATCATTGAGGCTTTACACAGTACACCTTCTCTGACCCTTTCCAAATCCGTTTTTGGATCTTGACTGACTTGATCTCCTTTGTGTTTCCTTACCATTCCCCCTACAGCTACTGTGTTGTTTGTCTTGACTAGATTGTAAGCCCTGATGAGCAGGGATCGCCTTTTACATGTGTCTGTGCAGCGCTGCATACGTCTTGTAGCGCTATACAAATGTTTAGTAGTAGTAGTAGTAGTAATATATAACCGCCTAGTTGCAATGCTATAGGCGGTATATCAAGCCAAATAAAACTGTAACCTGTAGCTGTATATATTAGCAAGGTACAAAACATACTTGTCCTGACAGAATATGTCTCTAAAAAAGTGATTATAAGAAGCCTTTCTTCATACTTAAAAACAAATAAATAAAACTCGTACGCTGTGATAGCATATAAGGCTATCATATCTAAATAAGAAGAAGACGGAAGGACATTACATAGGAATACTACTATTAATCATTTGTATAGCACTGCAAGGAGTATGCAGCACCATACATATAGATTTAAAATACAGTCACTGCTCATCAGAACTTACAGTCTAATTAAGACAAAACATACAGCGAAACTGGGGACTGGAGTATGGTAAGATACACATAAATAGTGGGCAAGAGAATGAGGAGCATCAGGATCCAAAAGCAGCCTCAAAGAGGTGGGTCTTTAGCCTGGACCTGAATAGGACCAGAGAAGGAGCCTGAAGCACCAACTCAGGTAGTTTGTTCCAGGCCTATGGAGCAGCAAGATGGAATGGACGAAGTCTGGATTTGGCAGTGGCAGAGGGCACAAATAAAAAGGACCTTCCAGAGGAGTGGAGCTCTTGAGGAGGAGTACAGAGTACAGAGTAAGATAAGAGAGGAAAGGCAGTGAGAAGCCGCAGAAGGCACTTGTAGGTATATAGGAGAAGCCTGAACTGGACACGGAAATGGACAGGGAGGCAATGAAGTGACTTGAGAAGAGGAGTTACATGAGCATGGTGACACTGGTAAAAGATAAGCCACGCAGCTGAGTTCTGAACAGACTGAAAGGGAAAAAGATGATTCAGAGGGAGACCAGTGAGGAGCAGGTTACAATAGTCAAGATGGAAGGTGACTAGTGAGTGGATGAGGGTCTTAGTAGTGTGTGTAGAAAGGAATGGCCGAAACCTGCCAATGTTATAGAGAAAAAAGTGACAGATTTTAACTATCTGTTGGATGTGTGCAGAGAGAGAGAGAGTAGAGTCAAAGATGACCCCAAGGTTGCGGGCTGAGGAAATAGGGAGGAGTATAGTGTTATTCACAGAAATAGAGAAGGGAGGAAGGGGGATGGTGGGTTTAGGAGGAAAGATAAGGAGCTCAGGTTGGCCATGTTCAGTTTCAGATGGCAAGATACGGAACTCAGTTTTGGCCATGTTCAGTTTATAACATAGTGGTCATCTTCCCAGTCTCCTTAGTCAACAACCTTGAGGTCATCTTTGACTCTTCTTTCTACATACATACAATGTATTGCTAAAACTTGTAGTTTCTTTACCATCACCATAATCCATCCCTTCCTGTCTGAACATAGTATCAAAACCCCATCCACACTCATCGGCTCCTTCTTGAGTATTGCAACCTTCTCATAGGTTTCCCACTGAACCACCATTCTCCATTTTAGTCTAGTCAGAACTCAGCTGCATGACTCATCCTCTACCCCATAACCCCTCTTCATAACCAACTCACTGGCTCCTTTCTCTCCGCACACAGTTCAAGCCTCTCTCACTCACCAACAAATTCAATCTGTAACTCCTCAACACCTCCACTCCCATCCCTTCCCACATCTCTTGTTGGAAACTCCATTGGGTAAATCACTCTCATCTGCACTCCTCTCTACCACTAACAGCTCCAGAATTTCCTCCTTTTACCGTGCTGCATTGTTGTAATGGGGCCCCTGTATGCAGTGGAGAACAGCAGCCCAACAGACTTCTGTACAGATAGGAACAGGAAGAGAAGTAATATTTCAAAGTAAGTGTAATGTTATTGTGCCTTCAGAATGTGTCCAACAGAAATGCAGGACCAAGGCTTGACAGCACAGGAATCCACAGGCAAAGCAAGACAGAACATCTTGTCAACTGCAGAATCTCAGGACATTAGAAGACAGGTCAGCTTGAGTGATGAACTAGCAGAAGACAAAGCTCAGAGGCAGAGCAGAAATACCTGGGCACAGGGCCGGATTTAGCTATACGCCATGTACGCCATGGCGTAGGGCCCACAGCTGCAAAGGGCCCACAAAAATTGAAGTAGTTAGGCTTTTTTTTTTAATAAAATAAAAAAAAACCTGCTGGCTGCCGCCGCGGGGCCCCCTCTGCTGCCGCGGCAGCATGGACTGACCCGCGGGGGCCCCCTCTGTAAGCTCGGTCCCTCCCTCCGTGCCTCCGTGTCTCCCTCCGTGCAGGCTGTTAGAGACGCGAAGGCAGACTGTCTCCTTCTGCCTTCCCGTCTCTGTTAAGCCCGCAGGGCTGATGGGAAATTTCCCATCAGCCCCTGCGGGCTTAACAGAGACGCGAAGGAGACAGTCTGCCTTCGCGTCTCTACCAGCCTGCACGGAGGGAGACCCGGAGGCACGGAGGGAGGGACCGAGCTTACAGCGGGGGCCCCCGCGGGTCAGTCCATGCTGCCGCGGCAGCAGAGGGGGCCCCGCGGCGGCAGCCAGCAGGTTTTTTTTTAAAAAATAAATTTTACTTTAGGCCGGGGAGGGGGAGGGGGAGGGGGAGGGGGTAGGACTGGTAATTGGGGGGGCTGGGACTGGGGCTGGAAATGGGTTGGGACTGGGACTGGAAATGGGCTGGGACTGGGACTGGAAATGGGTTGGGGGGATTAAGGCTGGAGGTGGGCTGATGAGGAGGACTGGTAATGGGCTGTGGGCTGTTGGGGGGGGTTAGAACTGGTAATGGGCTTTGGGGGGGTTAAGACTGGTAATGGGCTGTGGGCTGATGGGGGCTGTCTGGTAATTGACTATGGGCTCACGCAAGTACTCCAAAAGGGCTCGGGGTGCTTAAGACTGGAGGTGGGCTGATGGGGTTAGGGCTGGTAATGGGCTGTTGGGGGGGGGGGTTTAGAACTGGTAATGGGTTTTGGGGGGTTTAGACTGGTAATGGGCTGTGGGCTGATGGGGGCTGTCTGGTAATGGGCTATGGGGGGGGCTAGGACTGGAAATGGGCTGGGGGGGGTTAAGACTGGAGGTGGGCTGAGGGGGTTAGGACTGGTAATGGGCTGTTGGGGGGGGTTTAGAACTGGTAATGGGTTTTGGGGGGGTTTAGACTGGTAATGGGCTGTGGGCTGATGGGGGCTGTCTGGTAATGGGCTATGGGGGGGCTAGGACTGGAAATGGGCTGGGGGGTTAATACTGGAGGTGGGCTGATGGGGTTAGGACTGATAATGGGCTGTTGGGTGGTTTTAGAACACGTAATGTGATATGGGGTCGATAAAGACTGGTAATGGGCTGTGGGCTGATGGGGCTGTCTGGTAATGGGCTATGGGGGGGGGTTAGGACTGGAAATCGGCTGGCGGGGCAAAAGACTGAAGGTGGGCTGATGGGGTTAGGACTGGTAATGGGCTGTGGGCTGATGGGCTGATGGGGGGGGGTTAGGACTGGCAATGGGCTATGGGGGGCTGACTGGAAATGGGTTGATGGGGTTAGGACTGGAAGTGGGCTGATGGGGGGTTAGGACTGGTAATGGGTTATAGGGGGGGCGTAAACTGAAAATGGGGTGATGGGGGGTTAGGACTGGTATTGGGTTGGGGGGTTGCTAGGACTGGAAATGGGCTGATGGGTGGCTAGGACTGGAAATGGGCTGATGCAGGGACTAGAAGGGAATGGATGCTGGGTGAGGCTGGAACTAGAAGGGAGCTGATGTTGGGGGAGGATTAGAATGGGATGGGGCTGGAAGAGTAAAATGGAGAAGGGAAAAATATTTTGTGTGGGAGGGATAAAAAAATCTACAATTGGCCGGGTATTGGGAGAGTAAGTGGGGATTGAGGATGGAGGGGTAAAATTTGACTGGATGAAATAGGAATGAGGAAAGAGCAAAAGGAGAAAGATTAGTATGTTAAAGCAGATGTAGAGAGAGAATGGAAAAAAACTAGAAGAGAGAAGAAAGGACAAATGGACAGCAGACGATGGAGAGTTAGCAGAAGACATGAAGAAACCAGAAGAAAGTGGCTGGAGCAATTGCAGCTGAAAAAAATGCACAAAAGGTAGAAAAATATCTCTTTATTTTGAATTTATTAATTGGAATATGTCAGCTCTGGTAAATGTGCATCATTAACGTCTGCGCTTTGTTTAGTACAAGAGCAAATTAATGTATAGTTTTATTTCTACAGTGTTGTACATTCCAAGTTTGGCTTTTGGGATTCCCAGTTTAATTATTGTCTTCCTGTTTCTAAAATGTGATTACTTGTTTGGTGATGGTCTATGTTCTGCATGTGTAACTGAGCTGAGGTGTTCTGTTTATATAATTCCTATTTGACATTGCCACTTGTTCTCTTTCCCCAGTAGGTCATGTATTGTTGTTCTCTGAAATGTATTGGTTTAATATTTGCAGTGTTGCCTTTTGATTGGTAGAGTATGGTGCTTTGTGAGTCCTGGTAGTGCTGTTAGGATACGGCGGGTTTGCTATGGGTTCTAAATGAGCAGTGTTTGTAGTAGTTCCTAATGTGTCTGGCAGTTGGCACTGGATTATAGTAATGTAGAAATCTTTTAGTCTTTCTTTATCCATACACTCATTAAGAGGCACGTTTACTAAAAGTTAGTATATGGTAACATTATGCAAATATTTATGCAAATGAGGCCCCTTATGCAAATGAGGCCCACACCCCCCTTGGGCCGCCCCTGCTGGGGCCCACAATTTTTGTTGGCATAGGGCCTCACTCAAGGTAAATCCGGCCCTGCCTGGGCAGTTTGGAATTACAGCTGCAGTCCCTTTCCACTGATCTGTGCTGCCTGAACCAAGAAAAACTGAAGTCTGCAAACTAGGGATTCTGTGATGTGTGTCAGCAAGACAGAAGCACTGAGCAGAGAAAAACATGACTTCTTCCTAACTGTAGCTCAGTGGTCCTCAAAATGTTTCTCATACCAAGCCACAATAGAGAGGTGCAGTCATCCACACTAATCAGCTCTTTGAGCTTGGATAGACACCTTGCACTTTAATGAAATGGACCCAACCACTTGGACAGAACTTGTGCTGGCATCAGTCCTTTCTTTACTCATTTTGCTGCACTTTAATTGGAGCATAAAGAATGCCTTCTAATTTGTTTGTGACTCATTAAGCCTTGGCACATCCACAGGGGCGCCTCAAGGGGTTCTAGCACCCTGATCCAACTTTTGCTTTTGCGCACCCCCTCCATGGGTCCAATCTTACAGTGCAAGCTGTGCAAACAGTGGTAAATGTTCAGCCCACTGGCTCGTTAAATCCCTTTTAGCTTAATCTGTGTATTCTGTGTCACTATCCCTATAGATCGCACGCTGGATATACAGAGAGTAAGGATCTGTTTAGGCTAGGCCTGATATTCCACAAACCTAGACTAAACCCATAACTTACCTGAATAATGGCTGAATATTGCCACTATCTGGATAATCTTTTTGCCTAGCCTGGCTCCTCTTCTATCATGCCTCACAAATATAATAGCTGACCATTCTGAAATTTAAACGTCTGATACTATCTGCATATTTTAAAAATATACAGGATAATTATGCGTTTGTCAGTGAATGCCTAATTTGCCTTTAAATATCACTTTGATAGGGCATAATTATTCATTCATATGGAACACTCCTAGACTCACCAATAAAACTCTCTCAACAACAGATGCAGAGCAGAACTAGGGTGTTTCACTTTACATCTCGACATACAAAAAAATTCTATTCAAATTCTAGTCTCACATCAGTGACAACACCACATACTCCCTCCAGAGCTAGATTCTGAGCATCAAAACACAAAATCCTGCAAATGAACACTCGACACTAGCATCAAGAACTCAAATTGCACCAACCCTACTTAAGAAAAATCAGCAGGGCCAGCGCTACCCGCTAATCCAATGTGACGTGACCACTTTGATTGAAGGATAAGGTGGTATACAAATCTGTCTAAATAAATAAATAATCCAGGTAAGCACGGCAGCAGGCCCGCCATCCATCACTTCAGGAAAGAAAGCAGCCGAGGGAGCATTTCTCTGTTCATACGGCTCTGCTATCTTTTAAACTGCTGGACCATGGCATTTCCAGCAGTAACAAACATTTCCTGTTTCTCATAACAAGACAGGAAATATTGCCTTTAGAAACTCCATGGTCTGGCAGTTTAAAAGATAGCAGAGCCACAGGAACAGAGATTTGTTCCCGGAGCTGCTTTCTTTTCTGTAGGACAAATCAGTGAGGGGAGGAGAGGGAGGGCAGCTGATACAGGAGAGAAGGTAAGGAAAAGGGCCAGAAGGGAGCTGACATGGGGGGGGGGGGGGGAGCTGGAAGGCAACAGACACGGGGGGGGGGGGGGGGGAAGGGCTGGAAGGGACCAGACACAGGGGGGGGGGGCTGGAAGGGAGCTGACACTTGGGGATGGGGCTGGGGCTGGAAGGGGGATGGGTAATAGGGGGGAAGGTGGGAACTGGAAGGAAGCTAACTTGGGGAGTTAGAAGTGAGTGGAAAAGAGGGGAAGGAGGTGGCTGGAGGGAAGGTGGGGCTGGAAAGGAGCTGACACCTGGGGATGGGACTGGAAGGAAGCTGACAACTGGTGATGGCACTGGAAGGCGGATGGACAGAGGAGAGGGTGACTGGAAGGAAATTGACATAGGAGGGACACTGGGACTGGACGTTCACTGATAACTGGGATGGTATTTGGACTAGAAGGGACTGGACGGTGGGGAAGGAGGGGGACTGGAAGGGAATAGACACCAGTGGTGGTGCTGGGAATGCAAGGGGGTTGACACTGGAAGGAACTGGGAGGGGAAGCTGTAAGGGAGGCTGATACTGGGGAGGATTACTGGGACTGGAAAAAGGCTGATGGAAGAAAATGAAAAAAGCAAAAAGAGAGACAAGAAATGGCAGATGAACTATAGACCATAGAAAGAGAGTTAAGAGAAGACAGAGGAAAACAGAAACCTCAGATTGGGACCAGCATGATCAAAAATCATCAGATAACAAAGGTAGAAAAATAATTTTATTTTCAATTTAGTGATTGGACTTTGCACTATCTTTGTATTTCACACAGTATGGGGAACTGCATCTCTTATCTGGTGTGGCACAGCATGCGGAGTCTGGCTTCTTAGGGTTTCAGTTTAATTTTTGTCTACATATTTTTATTTTTACTTTAGGTTATTGTCACTTATTCTGTACTTTTAGGGTCTGTGTTCTGAGTGTGTGACCAAGGCCAGGTGTTCTGTTAATATGGATCTGTACTGTAGTAATATGACTTGTACAGCTTTTCAAATAGGTGTATGGATGTTTTGGGGGCCCATTGCAGTATTTGTAGAGCTGCTTTTTTCTGGGTAGGCACCTTATTGTATGAGTTTTGGACGTGTATGCTGGTATGGTATGGTATGGTATGGTAGATTTGGTCTTCAGTGACTTTTGCAGTGTTTTATATTAGTTCACAATATGCCTGGCACTGGAAAATGTTTAAGTTGTTGTTAGTGAGATCACCAGAATCAGATTTCTTTTAGACTATCACAGCCTATTTGTATGATGCTAAGTATTTACTGCTAAATACTTTTATTTGAAAACAAAAAGAAAATGTACATTCTTGTATTCATTGACATCTCAGCTGCCTTTGATACAGTTAATCATGTAACCCTCATAAATAGGATAAAATCAATAGGAATAACAGGAACCCCTCTAAAGTGGTTCTCATCCTACATCTCAAATCGAACACAACAGGTTCAATTCAACGGAGAAAAAGCAGAATCTTTCTCCCAAACGCAGGGAATCCCCCAGGGCTCTGCTCTCTCAGCGCTTTTATTTAACATATATTTGCAGCCACTATGCAAAATTTTCACACGACACAAAATTAATTACCACATCTATGCCGATGATATCATGCTATACTCACAACTAGACACTAAAAACCCAGACTACAGCCCACTAGAGACATGCATTGGAGAGATGCAAGACTGGTTACAACAAAGCAGTATGTCAATTAATCACAAAAAAACCGAAGTAATGTATATCTCTAAAGAACCGAACTTTGACCCACCCTCATCAATTACACTATGTAACAACACTTACCAAACAAAAAAAGAAATAAAGTATCTAGGAGTCACATTTGACTGTGACCTAAAAATGGAGAAACACCTCCGAAAGACCAACAGAGCAGTTTTCCACAAGCTTAAAGTTCTCCAACCCATTCGGAGTATTATTGATCCCCAAGATTTCAGAACCGTGGCTCAAGCACTCATCATGCCACATTTTGACTACTGCAACGCCATCCTACAAGGTCTACCTAAAAAAACCCTAAACATATTACAAATGGCACAAAATGTAGCTGCCAGGGTCATAATGAAGATAAATCTAAGTGACCACATCACACCAGTACTAATTCAATTACACTGGCTACCCGTAGCAGCTCGCACAAAATATAAAATACTAACAACTACTTTCAAACTCATCCACAACATAGCACCTTCCTTCCTCAACAACCTAGTCAGATTGCAACCTCCCACCCAAAACAGAAGAACCCACAACTCCAACATCCTCCACACTCCAACAGATATAAGATCTACCAAAGCTAACACCAGCCACAGGGCTTTCTCATATGTGGCGCCAACACTATGGAACCAACTCCCACCAGAACTACGAGCTAGCAAGGACCTTCTAGACTTCAGAAAGAAACTCAAGACGCACATTTTCCAAACTCATTTCAACCTGAACTAAACCCACAGATGGGGCAGCCCCCTGTCCACCATGACCAAGAAACTTATCCTGTATATATGTATGTATGTATATATGTAAATGAACTCCCCCATAGCTAAGAAGTGTTAACTCTGTATGATGTGCTTTTCTGTCAATCTATATGTAAACAAAATTTGTACCTGCCTTGATTCGGCAGCTTCACAACAGTAATCTTACCCGCTTCTGATCGCTGGAAGGAGCGGGATACAAATGCTTGTTAAATAAAATAAAATAAATAAAAATTTTGGCTATGCATTTGCTCTTTCGCTGCAATTTTCTTACAGCACTGGATTTGAAGGAGAAATACTACTATTCTTGAAAAGAGTTCACAAATTAGTTTTGGGAAAAAGGAGGGTAGGGTGCAGTCAACATTAATAATAATAAGGGAGGGGTGCCGATTTATAGGTTGCAGGGGGGCGCTAGAAGCCCTAGCACCGGCCCTGAAAACCAGCACTGCAAAATTATTCTAGAACACCAATAACTCCAGTTGGAAAAGACAACAAACTTAACTACTACAGATTCCCAGAACCTATATTTTAACAGAATCCCTTATCTCGGCTGCACATGGAAAACACAGTCCATCACCAATTAACGCATAAAAAACTACAAAAGACAAAAATTGAAATGGAAAAACCCAATAATCAGACACCGAGCTGTGAAACACGGAAGAAAGAGAGACAGAAATGCATTTCTTCTTGTAATGAACCGTAAGAAATGTACATTTTCAAAGCTGACATATTTTATTCTCTAAAAACTGATACTTTTGAGCCTTTCTTGTATTATTTTATTTTTCCAGAGGTTGGTCCCAGTCTCTCTTTTCTACTTCCTCTTGTTGGTTTTCTCCTAAGTCCTTTTCCAAGATCCCATTTCCATTTTCTGTTTCTTCACACTCCCTGTCTTCTTTATCCTTTCCTTTGCTACATCTCTCTCTGACATCGATCCTTCTGTTTCTCTCCTTTGTCTTTTACCTAACTATAGCTTCATTCTATTCTTAATTCTCCTTCCTACAATCTTTATTTTTTATTTTTTTTATTTATCAATTTTCAATCAAATACCTACAGAGCAAGTATATAGGAAACTTAGTACACTTCAACATAAAATAAGAAATTAAACAATACTAAAAGGAAATACAACCACTATCTCAAAGCCCACATTACGGGGAAAAAGTAAAAAGAAAACAAATTACAACAAGAAAAGAAAACGAAAGCCTAAACAGCTCTAAATACACAGCCTATATTCTATATCCTCCAATCCTTACCCTTTAACCTCATGTCCCTCTTTTTTGTCTAGAAAAGCCTCCAATTGTACGGAATCCATAAATACATACTTAGAGCCCTGTAATGTAATTAAACATTTGCAGGGATACCTAACAAAAAACGTTGCCCCAAGGGCCAACACCCTAGGTTTCAAGGCCAGAAAAGCCCTTCTCCTAAGCTGAGTGGCCCTGAAGACGTCAGGAAATAATTGTACCTTAGCGTCACAAAACAATGCTACCTTTTTCTTAAAGTAACTTTTAAACACAGAATTTCTATCTTGTTCAGAAACAAAAGTTACAGGTATAGCTCAGGAGTCCTCAAGAAAATTAGTCAAATCAAGGTCTTGCTGGCCTTGAAGCAAATTGAACCCACCTGAGGATTCATTGGAAACCTTCCGTCCAAATAAATAATAAAGCTTAGAAATGCCTATGGAATTGGCACCAGCCAAAGCCAAAGCCTCCCTAAAGTATTTTCACAGCAAAATCTCTGGCGACAATAAATGACACATAGGAAAATTTAAGAAACAAATATTTCTAACCCGAAACATATTTTAATATAATTCCAATCTATGATGAATAACTAAACTATCCTTAATATTGGATGTACTAACAGCCTGTAAAGAGAGACACTGATTTTCACATTTAGAAATCTGATTAAACAAACCCCCAACCTTCTCCTCAACCAAATTCAGCTTAGTAACTATTTCCGAAAGAAAGCACAAAGCTGAGAAACTGTGGACACAAGAGTATGTTCTGTCCATGTCACTACCCTCCAAATGTCTGCCAAGGATACCTGAACCTCAGATACTTCCTTAACGTCACAGGGGGCAGGAGACCAAATAACAAGTTTCAGTTTTCCATCCGTTTGTACCGGAGTACTCTGCTGAAACACATCCCCCACAATGTCTAGAGTAAGTTGAGAAGTAGTAAATTGGGGAGGAGGTGGAGAACGGTCCGGAGAATTCAAGGATGCTCCAGGGGACTGTAGACTAGAGTCAGAAAATAAGAGTCTGCTGGCAAATTACACCCAACATTTACCTTTAAATGCCAATCCATCGGACCAGTAACACTTTCAGCAGACACTTGCTTCTTCTTCCGCTTACCCATGGAGAGGTCCCTGGAATACAGCTACTCCTCCTGCGGTGCTCCAAGGGGCTACCAAGGGGCATACAACGCCCCTTGTATCTTGTCCCTTAGATCATACCCACAATGAGTGCCTCTCACCCAGCTGCTTTTAAGGAGGCCCCCGGTGATGTTGGGGCCGCCTGGACAGGAGCCTGCTTCCTCTGCTACTTCTCTGCCTGCGGTGGTAACTCTCCCAAGGCTTTCTCCTCACCCAGCTGCTTTTAAGGAGGCCCCCAGTGATGTTGGGGCCGCCCGGACAGAAGCATGCTTCCTCCACTGCTACTCCGGCTGCGATTGGGGCAGTGCAAAAATGTATTTCTGACGGTCATCATCTAGATATAACCACTAACATTTTTTTCCATTATCAATACGAACACATCGGAAGAAAAAGGAAAAATGTATCACACAATTGGTGCCAAATCAGAAAGGCGCTGTGCAAGTGACATAAATTTGTACTTTTCATACATTCTCAAGCCACGCCTCAAACAATGAGATGGACTGCCCAGGGTTCGAAAAAATGTATGGATAACTATAAAATAGAACACCGCCCCATAACCAAAAAAACACACAACCTATAAAACGGAAAAACATTGTAAAAAGTGGTGAATACATAGAAATATTATTCAGGACATTTATACCTGATTACATATATAATGATTACTTAAATAGAAAAAAAAGGGTGAGAAAACATAAGAGAGCAAGACCAATTGAATAAATAAAAGGGCTAAATGGCCAATTTTCCCAATGGAGAAAGGTGAATAGTGGAGCACCCCAGGGACCTGTGCTAGGTCCCCTGCTTTTTATCATATTCGTAAATGACCTGGCAATGGGAATAACGGGTGAAGTAATCAAATTTGCAGATGAAACAAAATTATTCAAAGTTGTTAAAACCCATGAGGATTGTGAAAAATTGCAAGAGGACCTTCATAAACTGGAAGACTGGGCATCCAAATGGCAGATGAAATTTAATGTGGACACGTGCAAAGTTATGCACCTAGGAAAGAACAACCCAAACTATGGTTACACGATGTAAGGTGCCACCTTAGAAACCGCCAACCAGGGAAAAGATTTAGGCGTCATCATGGATAATGCACTGAAACCATCTGCCTAGTGTGCAATGGCGGCCAAGAAAGCAAACAGGAATCATAAGGAAAAGAATGCAGAATAAAACCAAGGATATTATCTGTATCTTCCATGGTGTGACCGCACCTTGAATATTGTGTGCAATTCTGGTTGCCATATCTTATAAAGGATATAGCAGAGAAGAGCAGCAAAAATGGTGAAGGGGATGGAAGGATACCCCTATGAGGAGAGGCTTAAAAGGTTAGAACTCTTCATCTTGGAAAAGAGACGGCTGAGGGGGGATATGATAGAGGTCTATAAATCAATGAATGGAGTGAAACGGGTAAACATAGATTGGTTCTTTATGCCATCAAAAAGTAGAAAGACAAGAGGACACACAATGAAGCTACAATGCAACCCATTTAAGACTAATGAGCAAAAAAATATTTTCTCTTAACGTGAAATCAAACTCAGTAATTTGTTACCAGAGCTGTTTGTGTAGCTGGGTTTAAAGAAGGTTTGGACAAGTTCCTGAAGGAAAGGTCCATAAACCATTACTAAAGAGGACCTGAGAAAGCCACTGTTTACCCTAGGACAAGCATTGTGGAACCTGTGTGCCTTTTTGGGAACCTGCGAGGTACTTGTGACCTGGACTGGCCACTATTGTAAACAGGATACCGATCTTGATGGACCTTGGTCTGACTCAATATGGCTTTTCTTATGTTCTTATGTTAACAATGGGCAAAAACCAAAAGTGCTAGCAGAAAGCTTTTGTTATAGATTAAAATATAAAAAGTGGCAGTTGCCATTGTATTCCTACTGTAGTTGAGTAATTACAGATGTAAGATATAAGAAATCAAATGGAACACATTGCATGGAGGCACCATAGAAAACCTTTTAAACAAAGGAAAACCTATTATACTGATGGACTTATAAAAATTAACAAACCCAGAAAAAAACTAAAAATGACAAAAAAATAATAATAATAAATAAAAAATAAAAACTCGTTAAAATTGCTATCCCAAAAGTAAAATAAAAAAATGAACACTATAAGGAGGAAAAAGGGGAGGTGGCGGGAGCTAAGGGCGAAAAAGTGGGAAGAGGGGAGTGGGAAGGAGATGGGCGGGAAAAAGGGAGAAGAAGGGAGGGGGAGGGAAATGAGGGGAAAGGGGGAAGGAAGGAAGAGATGGAGAGGGAGGGGAGAAAGGGAAGGGGTGGGGAAGAGGAGAGAGGGTAGCGAGGGTAGCAAGGGGAGGAAAGGAGAGAAGGAGAAGAGGGGAAGTGCAGAGGGGGGAGGGAAGGGGGAAGGAAGGAAGGGAAAGGGGGAGCAAAAGAAAGGGAAGGAAGGGGAGAGAGGAGAAGGGAAGAAGGGAGGAAGAGGAAAGGAAGAGATTGAAAGGGAAAAGGGAAGGGAAGAAAGTATATGGAGGAACATTTCCACAGTTCTTTGCATCAGCTCCTTCTTTTAAAATGAACACTCCCTCTGTGAAAGAAGCATTAATCAACACCTTTAATCAATCCTATATACCCTCTGAACATTTAAAAAATTGCAGTTGGTGCAGGATCTAAGGGGAAAAGCATAATATTCAAAGCCTTCAATAAGACTCCAATCTTTTCTGCTGTTATAGGATAGAAAGCATCTAATGCTGTATCAATACTACTATTTAACTTCTCTTCATAGATTTGACTTGGTTCAGCTCTAAATATTTCATTATCATCTTTTTCAAATTCTCAACTTTCTGGACAAAAAAGCTCAGTTAATCTTTCATCAACTGATTCTGCTACCCTTCCTTGCCGTGATAAACTTTATTACTCTAAATAATTCTCTTGATTTATTACCGACTTTTTCAATCTCTTCTGTATAATTAGACTTGTTAGTAAGTTGGATAATAGCCAAATATCTATTTGCTTCAGTCTTCCCAATCCTCCTATTGACAGAGCTTAATTTCTGGGGGAACAACCTAGAACACAGTTCCACCACTTCTTTTCACATACCAGAGCAGTAGGAGTGTTCATCCTGCAGGGAAGAGGAGGTGAACCTGGAACAGAACAGAATCGTCACTTGACTTCCTAACACACCCCCTCTTCCCTTGTTGTTTCTACCACTGGCCTGCCTGTCACTCTGCAGTTCCACTTCCTTTTTATCTATAAATTAAGTCCTGCCTGTTAGTGTGGGTTATTCCTTTCCCAGCACTATATACCACTTACCCTCGGGACGTCCGTTAATCCTCTGGGCTGAGGAATCACCTTACCTTCTCTGTCTGGAATTCCAGGGGAACAAACACACACACTCGCACATAAGTAGCATGTAAGTTTATTCCACAGGTTAGAGGGGCTGTCTGTCTTTTATACATTAACAGAAACATATACATACGTCATCAACTCATCCCCTGAGGCCCACCACAGCTTAACAGTAACTTCACAGATGTTAGTCGTCTCCGTGTAGAACAATCAATTTGTCTTAGCACAGCACATTCCTTTCCATATATAGATATATACAGGATTCTTATTTTCCCTTGCGGGCCTCTTAGTCTTGCTACACACTTTAAGCCTTATATTTTTCCCTATCAATGCCTATCTGACTCTAATTGAGATTTAATTTAATCCAGTCCTCTCCTTCCACATTAGTGGAATGGGTGCAGAGCAGAATTAGGATATTTTCCTATAGAACTCACCATAAAAAATGCCTGATTCTGGGTTCATCTCCGGAACAACAATGCAAGCCCTCTCTTGTACCAGGCATATTATGAAGTAATACAAAACCCTGCAAAAGTTACACAAGACCAGAACTTGCTCAAGGAGCCTACCGAAAAAAGTGCAGCACCGTAAACATTGCAATAGACTCTAGAACATCAATGTACCTACGGGGCCACCTGAACAAGCTGGATTACTACAGATTCCTATGTAAACACTCTGGGAATTTGGAATTTTTGCCAGAGATGGCCTGCTGGTCGTCTTTCGTTTAATCAGCTTAGTAAAGAAGGAGTAATCTGAATGTGGTACAGGTGTAATTCTGAAGATTTCTGGCTTCACCTCTGTATTGTGTACAATGTAATAACATAAATTGGTTCGCTGTTTTGACAGCACCCCTTTAAAAACCTTTCCTAGTATAATAACAGAAGCACAGTTAGCCCTTTTGTTTTTTCAGAGTGCTGTTGCTTGTATTTACAATGCCTGGAATTGGCCAGTGTCAGCACATCTGTGGTAGAAATAAGGGACTGACACATTCAAGATCTTCATCTACTTCCTGCTACCATACTCTCTCATCCCATGCTTTGGGGTTCCTTCTTGATGAGTGTGTGTTTTGATTCTCCTGGGTCCACATGCTTAGAGCTCTATCCGCTAATATGTGTTGACTGCTTAATGCATGTTAATATGGACTAAGGGCCCGATTTTCAAAGGCATTTACACTGGTAACTGCCCTAGTTACCCATGTAAATGCCTTATCTGGGATTTTTGAAGGGCACCTACACGGGTAGTGTCCTTTGAAAATCCAGGATATGTCTCTAATGTGCCCAGATGCTATGCGGTTAGGATCAGGACATGTTAGGGGTGTTCTGGGGCGCAGCGGGGATGGAGGAAAGGGCTAAACGGGTTTTTCCTCACCTATCTTTCAGGTGCAGGGGCTAAGTGGGTAGCATCAAAAATTGGTGCTACCCGGCTAGCTCCTGCGGCTTCCAGGTTGTGTGGCGAGACCCAGATTTTCAATGCCGGGGCCGCATATGACCCCGGCATTGAAAATCCGGGTTAGATGGATGGCGGGCGGGCTATGTGCTGGCACGGCACATAGCGCCACACTATGAAAATCAGGATCTAAATAACTAAGGAGTGGAAGGGATCAAACTCTCAACCTCAGGGACCACAGCCATAACATATAGTTGGAGCCACACAGCTACAGAGACTGTGGATACAACCTGGTAATAAGACCACAGAATGGCAGAAGGCGAAGCCCACCCCCTCCCTCCTACTGGAGGAGCCTATTGGATCAGCAAGAGGTGTGTCTTATGAACCACAGTATCTAAGGAATCTAGCCAGATACCCTTTTGCTGATCCAACAGTTCTCATTGGGCCCGACCTGTGTTTACTGTCATCCATCTTTTTTTTCATTGCTGAATGAAGTGCTTTTGTCTACTCTGTTTGCTGCCAAGTCCTGCAGCTCTTGAAACACATTGAGTTCCTGCTCTGGTTACTCCAGTTAGGTCCTGCTCCACATCTGGTTCCATTTCCTGTCGTGCCACCGCTACTGCAGGTTCCTGCACTGCTTCACCCTCCCCTGGGCCTAGCCTCTCCACTCATAGTCCTGCCCAGGATAGGCCCCTAACAGTAACACTCAGTGGGGCCTACTTACTAACAGGGAGGGTAATTTTAAACAGTTCACCTATGTGTGAAAGCTAAGTGGGTGCCTGATTTAAGCCTATTTAATAAAGATACATAGGCACTGATACATTTTTATAAACTACCAGCACAAAATCTGCAGAAGTAACATTCACACTTGCTTGGGAACTGGTGTAAATGTATACATGTATTTGTTCCAGCCAAACTCCATCCCAGCCATGCCTATACCAGAGTTGCACAAAATTAGGACAGGTACTTTTATCCACTCCTTTTTGGAATGTGATTTGTTGAAGCCTTTATGTTCTGGGGCAATGGATGCTATTGATGGGGCAAAAACTGAATGGACATATGGGTTAATATGATTAGGAGAGGAGGCGCACCTTTCGGAATAACGTTGTTAACAAACTGTATAAAAAATGTGTACATGGCCCTAGTGTTGGTCAAAAAGACAATTCCAAATACTGGGCTAGCGCAGAGGCCCCACATACCAGCACTGGAGAGGGCTAACGGCAGATACGGCTGCAGGGGAAATCCAAACATATGAGGGAAATAACAGCATGCTGAATAGCTTATAAAAAGTTGAGGTATGGGTTCCAGAGGTGGGAGGGAAGGAAGAGAGCAGGGAAAAGAAATGAGTGATGATATGAGTACTGGGGAAGGGACATTGGGATGAGTCTGAGAGATTGTGTGGGGATTTAAGATATGTAAAAGCTTGGAAGAAGATACTGTACTGTAAGGGAAGAATCTAATTCAGTCTGATTTACTGAAGTCCCTGGGAATACTCTATGGCTGCAAGCTATTCATTTGCCCTTCATATGTATGCAGTTATGTATTCGTGTAAATGCAAAAAGGCAGTTTTTTTCTCTGCATTATATTTTTGGGACTTAGACTAATTTGAGACAGTACGCTGTTACCACTTCTTTGTCGATAATGTCGTATTGAAAAATGTTTACATAAGAACATAACATAAGATATGCCATACTGGGTCAGACCAAGGTCCATCAAGCCCAGTATCCTGTTTCCAAGAGTGGCCAATCTAGGTCATACGTACCTAGCAGTTTCCCCAAAAGACACAGGTTCCACAATGCTTGTATTGGGTCAAGCATTGATATCCTGGGTCCCTTCTTAATAATGGTTTATGGATCTTTCCTCCAGGTACTTGTCCAAACCTTTTTTAAACCCAGCTACACTAACAGCTTTTACTACATCCTCCGGTAACAAATTCCAGAGTTTGATTACACATTGAGTGAAAAAATATTTTCTCTTATTAGTCTTAAATAGTTTACCCTGTAGCTTCATTGCATGTCCCCTAGTCTTTCTATATTCTGATAACGTAAACAATCAATCTACGTTTACCCGTTCCACTCCGTTCATTAATTTATAGACCTCTATCATATCTCCCCTCAGCCGTCTCTTTTCCAGGTTAAAGAGCCCTAACCTTTTTTAGCCTTTCTTCATAGGGGTATCCTTCCATCCCCTTTACCATTTTGGTGGCTCTTCTCTGAACCTTTTCTAATAACGCTATATCCTTTTTAAGATATGGCGACCAGAATTGCACACAATATTCAAGGTGCGGTCTCACCATGGAACGATATAGAGGCATTATAATATCCTTTGTTTTATTTTCCATTCCTTTCCTTATGATACCTAGCATTCTATTTGCTCTCTTTTATTTGCTGCTTCTCTCTTCAAGAGACAAAGAAAAATGAGAAAAAAAAAGTAAGTGCCTTCTTGACATCACATTAATTTTTATGTGGGATGTAATTTTTTAAGAGGCATTTTACACGTGTACATTGGCATATCAGCATGAAAAAACCTCAATAAAATTACACCCATGCACTTAACCTGTATTAGCACACATTAATGTGCATTAACACATGTTAACTGGCTAACACACTCTAGCACACAGAGTCCTCAGTTTCCTCATGCTTGTATTCCTTCCTCCGTTTGATAAGTGGTCTATAAATTAAATGAAATAAAATAAATTACCAAGGTTTTCTTATGGGTTATGATAAGATGGCAACTATTTAACTAATTACTACAGAAACTAATCACGTTAATTATCTAATTCATCATAATCTGAAGCTAAGTAGTACAAAGAACACATAATCTACTGCTAGAACATCATCAAGGTCTCTTTGTCAGAAACTAAGGGGCTTTGCATCACTCAGAAAAATATCACCATGAATAGAGGGCTAACTCAGTAGCAAAGCAAATTGTTTATCTTGACTGAAGGTTTGGCCTTCAGCATACAGTTTGTTCAGGCTGTTACTTCTCTCTGTTTCACAGTTTTAATTCTGTTTACCCTGTCATTTCTTCAAGGTTGTATGCATATACTACCATGGTAGCTGCCTAAAGGACTTGAAAATAATAATGACGTAATAGTAGTAAAATTATGACTTGACACAGGATGGGAATCATTGCTGTTCTGAAACACCAGGCAACACACACAAAGATGGCACTACTGGAGGAACATCTTTGAGCCCTTGAGGCCCGTATGGCAGCAGTACTGGTCCGGCAGCAAACTGGCCCTTCGATGTCCCAGTTATCACCACTGCAGTGCATCCAGCCAATTCTAGAGACCCATGCGCTGCCTGCTGAAGCAGGCGCATTGGAGCAAAGATTGGAGTCGACACCGCTTCCCATGGCTATCTCCCTCTCCAGTGTTATCAGGGTGTGATGTCTCAGTGCATCCATGGAAGTGCTTGGTGCACAGTTGGTTCTATTGACCCCCAGCCTCACCGCATGGCTGACATCAGTGCCAAGAAGAAGCCCAATGCTATTTTGACTTCCTCTTGGAGTCAGATTCTGATGGCTGAGAGACTGAGTAAGAGTCTGTGGTGTTTGACCAGGGATCTCCAGACCTCCCCTCAGACCCCTTGCCTCCATGTGAGTGGTGGAAGTTGCTCCTGGAGGACATGTCCTTCCAGGACTTTGTGAGGTATATAGCCAAGACCATACCCTTTGCCCTCAAATCCAAGGACGAACCCAGAACAGAGGAGATGGAGATTTTTCAGTACCTCTCTGTCCCCAAGGATGCAGTGGTTGTACCTGTACACCACATCCTGCAGAGGCTGCTGTGGAGGATGTGGGAGAACCCCCTTATTGTGCCAGTGATTAGCCGGCAGTTGGACTCGATATACCGAATCCAGAAGGTCCTGGGATTCAAGAAGCTTTACCACTCAAACAACTCCATGGTGGTGGAATCAGCCATGAAAAGGATAAAGAGCAGTAAGACCCATTCCTTGTTGCCCTTGGGTAGGGAGGTAAGAACCTTGGACTTCTTCAGAAGGCGATGCTTCCAGGGCTCCATGCTGGTGGCCATGGTGCTCTCGTACCAGCTGTACATGAGCATGTTTCTTTAGGACATCATGCTGGACCTGGCCAACTTTGCATCTCACATCCCCTCTGAGCATCTAGACTCCTTTTGCTCCTTGTGGGCCATGGCAAGAATTGCTCCAAGTACATGGTCCGGGCGAACTACGATGCCTTTGAATCAGCCAGCAGGGTTGCAGCTGTGGTCATTGAAGCACACCAGGTCGCCTGGCTTCAGTCATCAGACCTGGAACAATGGGTCCAGGACAACCTGGCGGACATGCCCTACAGGGGAGAGAACCTCTTCAGTAAGCTGGTAGAGGATAAGACTGCAGAGATCGAAAAAGAATACATCACCTTCTCCAGGCTCTTGCGGAAGACCACTGATCCCTCTTGGAAAAGGTACCAGGGCAAGAAGATCTTTTACCAGTGCAAGCACTGGTACTACCCAAGCCCTCCGAGCTCTCAGCAGAAGCCACAGGCTCCTCACCAACAGCTGTGGAAAAAGCCTCAGAAGGCCCAGCCCGCCCCTCAACCCAAGCCTGGGACAGGATTTTGACAGGTTCCTTCAGGGCATAACCAATCTGCCAGTGCCCAAAGGAGTACACCCTCCATTGGGGGGGGGGCTTGTCCATTTTGCCCACAGGTGGCCTCTTGTCACCTCGGATGCATGGGTGTTGCAGATAGTCTGCAGCAGGTACATGCTGCACTTCACCGAGCTGATGCCATGTTCCCCCCAGAGAGAGTATCCCCTGGACTGGCTGCATTGAAACTTGCTTCAGGAGGATGTCTCTGCTCTCCTCACTGACTCACCATTGAGCTGGTGCCCTTGGCTCATGTCAGGAAGGGATTCTACTCCAGGTACTTCCTGGCCCCAAAACAATATAGGGGGTTTTGGCCCATCCTGCACCTCTGAGACCTCAATATCTACCTGGTGCAAGAGAAGTCCAAGATAGTCTTGCTGGAGACCCTGCACCTTTACCTACAAAAGGACTATTGGCTATGTTCCCTGGATCTCAAGGATGCTTACATGCACATTCTGATCCATCCTGCTCATAGAAAATACATCAGGTTTGTTGTGGGGAATCGTCACTTCCAGTACCGAGTACTTCCCCTTGGACTGGCATCAGTGCCCTGAGACTTCTTGAAGTGCCTCACAGTGGTAGCTGCCTATCTGTGAACTCTGGGGCTCTTCATCTTCCCCTACTTAGACAACTGGCTCATAAAGAGCTCCACTCTGGACGGAGTTCGACGGTCAGCTCATCTGATCATCCAGGTACTCAAGCACTTGAGGTTGGTGATCAACTACCCCAAGTCTCACCTCCAGCCCTCATAGCAGCTAGAGTTCATAGGAGCCGTTCCCGATACCACTCGGGCTTGGGCTTTCCTCCCAATGAATCGTCTGCAGAGGCTAATGGCAGTAGTCAGCAAAGTCTGGCAGAAGCGCCACATGACAGCCTGGGGATGCTGAAGGTCCTTGGCCACATGGCCTCGACAGTGCATGTCATCCCCCTGGCTCACCTGTTCATGAGACAAACTCAGTGAATTCTGAGTATGCAGTGGAAACAAGCCACAGGCCGCCCAGTCCCTGCACTGGTGGGTGGACCCGCAGAATCTGCTCAAGGATCTTCCATTCCAGGGATCACCAGCCCAGAGAATGCTGATGATGAATGCATCCAAGCTGAGCTGAGGGGCTCATCTGGATGGCTTGTACACCCAAGGCTTGTGATCCGCACAGGAAAGCCTTCACCAGATCAGCTTCTTGGAACTGTGGGCCATTGCGAATGCCCTCCAGACATTCCAGGCACAGTGACCAACCAGGTGGTAGTGATCCAGACAACCAAGTGGCCATGTATTATATCAACAAGCAGGGTGGTATGGGATTGTACCTCCTGTACTTGGAAGCAGTCCACTTGTGGAAGTTTGCCATCACCCATGGCATGGAACTGAGGGCGACTTATCTGCCCGGGGAACTCAACTCCCTGGTGGACCAGGTGACTCACGTCCTCCAGCTGGATGAGTGGACCCTCAACAGGGAGGTTGCGGGTCGGATCTTTCAGGGTACCCCCCGATAGATCTGTTTGCCATTCCACGCAATGCCCAAGTGGACCTGATCTGCTCCAGGGTGGCTTCCAGCAGCTGTTGGCGCCAGATGCCTTCCTCCTCCATTGGGGGGTGGCCCGCTTTACGCATATCTTTCTATTCCGCTAGTGGTGAAGACCTTGCTAAAGCTTCAGGCCGACAGAGGCATGATGATCCTCATTGCTCTGTATTGACTTTTCTGCATCCTAATGTCTAGTCCCTGGCCCTCATGGTCTGGATGTTGATAATCTGGGAACTCGACCTGCCTGAGAATGTCATGGAAGTACTGCTGGTGTCCCGCAAGGATTCCACGCACAGGTCATATGCGTTTAAGTGGTGTAGGTTCTCCTCATGGTGTAATGATAGGACTCTTGATCCCTTCTCCTGCACCATTGACAAATTGATTGAGTACCTCCTGCACCTCTCAGACTCAGGTCTCAAGTCCAACTCCATCAGAGTCCATCTGAGCATGATTGGAGCCTACCACTGCGGCTCAGAAGGGAAGCCCATCCTCCTCTCAGCCTTTGGTGGTTTGTTTCATGTGGTGCTTACTCCTCTCTAAGCCTCCTTTCAAGCCCCATGCAGTGACTTGGGATCTCAACGTGGTCCTCTCACAGCTCCTGGCAGTTCCCTGTGAGCCACTTGCTTCCTGCCCCTTGAAATTTCTGACCTGGAAGATCTTGTTCCTGATGGCAGTTACTTTGGTGTGCTGTGTCAGTGAGCTCCAGGCTTTGATGGCTCAGCCATTCTATACCAGGTTCCACTACAACAAGGTGGTCTTGTGCACACATCCTACCTAAGGTGGTCTCTGCTTCTCACCTGAATCAATCAGTCATTCTGCCGATGTTCTTCCCCAGGCCTCATGCCAACTGGGGGGAGGGGGGCTGCACTTCATATGTTGGGCTTCAAGTGAGCTTTGGCCTTCGAAGATCCACCCAGCTGTTCAGCTCCTTTGACCCCAGCAAGCTGGGCACTGCCATCTCCAAATGCACGCTGTCCAATTGGCTGGCAGACTGCATCTCTTTTGCTTATGCCCAGGCAGGCCTGAGCCTCGATGGCCATGTCGCAGCTCACAGTGTCCGAGTCGTGGCCGCGTTGATAGCAACTTGCACTCAGTCTCCATGAAGGAGATCTGCAGGACTGCAACGTGGTCTTCTGTCCGCACGTTCCCAGCTCGTTACCGTCTGGATGGGGATTCCCGACTTGACAGCAACTTTACTCAAACCATACCCCAGGATTTCTTTGGGACTTAGGTTCAACTCCTTCCCACTGGCTCTTCTGTCCAACCAGGCTACCAAAAAGGAGACCTCTTTGTAAGGTTTTATGCTAACGATGCTAAATCAGTCAAAACCTTTAGAGGGACACCCCACTGTTCATTGTTGTTTCTCCAGTTTTTGTGCCCTTGTTGGGCTTTTGGTCTCCTCGGTTTTCGGTAGCCTGTAGTTGGGAGTCCCATATGTGAGGACTTACTTCCTGCTTGTCCATGGAGAAAGCATAGTTACTCACCTGTAGCAGGTGTTCTCCATGGACAACAGGAATAAGTCTTTTACAATAATAAATTTAACAGCTTCCCCTTCTTTGAAAAAGGTTTGTTTGTTCATTAATACTCTTTAAGTAACATCTGCTACAGGTGAGATACTATGCTTTGTACAGTGAACTAAACAAGTAATTCCAAGAAGCATGTACAAGGTATTCTGAAAGTCTTCTGTCTTGTATCACTGAAACCTCACTTTAAAGAAAATCTAATCCTAAACCAAGCAAGGTTGCCCCAAAGTTGCGTGTGATTCCTCTGCCCATGTTGTTGCCATATCATACTTTTACCACTCCCACACATCTTCATGGGAACATTGAAATCAAGTAACCTGTGTAAAAGCTTAGTATAATACTCTTTTTCATTCATTTTATTTTTTAATGTTCAATTCTCTTTATTAACCAAAGGCATAGCACAAACCACTCAAAGAGTACAGAAAAACTGTGCATCATCTTTACATACTTCCAATTGCCATTTTTCAATTTATCCTCCACCCCTTTCTATCCCCATCTTATCCCCAATCTTCAATTTCACAGAGTCCGAAAAGGGGTATATCTCAAAAGAACATACGGCCCAATATTAAGCTAGGCTAATTTTCGAAGGGCTATACACCTCGTCAGCACATAACCCTCCCCGCCAACCTCTAACCCAGATATTCATTGCCACAGCAACGGTATTGAATATCCAGGGATCGCTGCACACACTGGAAGCCACCAAAGCTAACCGGGCAGCAGCGATATTGCGTGCTGCCTGGTTAGCTCCTGCACCTAAAAGATAGGCGAGGGTTTTCCTCGTCTATCTTATCGGCGCAGATCACTAACTGGGCAGCACGCAATATCGTTATCGTTTGTCGCCACCTCCGCCCCACCTCGGAATGTCCCCAACACGCCGTGATGCTAACCGGATAGCATCGGGACGCATAGGGGAGTTAGAAGGTGATATTCAATGGCACTAACCATGTATGTGTTGTTGAATATCCCAATTTAAGGCATTTACATAGTTTGCTCTGTAACATCAACCAAGACAAAACCTGGAGCTGACTGTGGTACAGATCATCAACTACTAGTATGCAAACTCAAGCTAAAGTTGAAAAAGAGCAAACCACTCATGAATGCAGCAAAATATGACCTTGAGAATATACCACTGGAATTTAAAGACTGCCTGCAAAATCGATTTGCTGCTTTAGATACAAATGACAGAGCTCCGGAAGAGTTATGGAATGACATCAAGAAGGTTGTGCTAGAAGAAAGCGAGAAGTCTCTACAAAAGGTGAAAAAGCAAAAACGGCCAAAATGGATGACGGAAGAAACTCTGAAAATTGCCCAGAAACGCAGAGAAGCTAAAGCCAAAGGAGAAAGAAAGACAATCGTAGAACTCAACAGAGATTTCCAACGTGCAGCAAGACAGGACAAGGAAAAGTACTACAATGACACTTGCAAGGAAATAGAAGCAGAAACTATTAGAGGAAGAACAAGATCGGCTTTCCTAAAGCTGCGAGAGTTAAAGAAAAAGTTCCAGCCTCGAATTGGAATGTTACAAGATGCTCAAGGTTCTATGTTGAATGATGCTGAGAAGATCAAGAAAAGGTGGAAGGAGTATACAGAGTTTTTATATGATAAAGATCAAGTGGACCAACAGCCGTTTCAACCTATACCTTATGATCAGGAACCATTGGTGATGAAAGAAGAAGTTGAAGCAGCATTGAAAGCCTTATCAAAGAACAAAGCACCAGGCATTGATAGCATTCCCATAGAAGTATTACAGCAATCTGATGCAGCTGTTACCGTACTCACATGGCTCTGCCAAGAAATATGGAAGACAACATCATGGCCAACTGACTGGAAAAGATCTGTGTTTATACCAATACTAAAGAAAGGTGATCCAACTGACTGTGGAAATTATCGCACAATCGCTCTGATCCCACATGCCAGCAAGATTCTACTGAAGATTATTCAAAAGAGACTACAGCCATACCTAGAACAAGAACTACCTGAAGTGCAAGCAGGGTTCAGGAAAGGGCGGGGAACGAGAGACATCATTGCGGATGTGAGATGGATCCTTGAAAAGACTAAAGAATACCAAAAGGATATCTATTTGTGCTTTATCGACTATAGCAAGGCTTTTGACTGTGTAAACCATGAGAAACTCTGGACCACATTAAGAAGAATGGGTATACCAGAACACCTGATCGTTCTCTTGCGCAATCTGTACATTGATCAAGAAGCAACAGTTCGAACGGAACAAGGAGAAACAGAATGGTTTAAAATAAGCAAGGGTGTAAGACAAGGCTGCATACTTTCCCCCTGCCTGTTTAATTTATATGCAGAACAAATCATCAGAGAAGCAGGACTGTATGAAGACAACAGAGGTGTGAAGATTGGTGGAAGACTCATCAACAACCTTCGCTATGCTGATGATACCACATTACTGGCTGAAAGTGAAGATGATCTGAAACATTTGCTTCTCACAATCAAAGAACATAGTCTCAAAATGGGCCTGCACCTTAATGTAAAGAAGACAAAGATCATGACAACTGGCAAAATCAACAGGTTCATCGTTGAAGGAGAAGAAATTGAAATCGTGAACAACTTTAACCTACTTGGATCAACTATCAATAACGAAGCAACAAGCAGTCAAGAAATCATACGACGCATTGCTCTTGGCAGAATGGCTATGAAAGACCTAGATAAGATTCTCAAGAGCAGAGATGTCTCTCTCCATACAAAGATTCGACTTGTTCAAGCCATGGTATTTTCAATAACATCATATGGATGTGAAAGCTGGACAGTGAAAAAGACAGACAGGAAGAAAATTGATGCCTTTGAATTATGGTGCTGGCGGCGAATACTGTGTATACCATGGACTGCCCGAAGAACAAACCAGTCGGTACTAGAGGAGATCAAACCTAAGCTTTCTTTAGAAGCTCAGATGACAAGACTTCGACTTTCATACTTCGGACACATCATGCGAAGAGAGAGATCATTAGAGAAAGACATCATGCTTGGCAAGATAGAAGGTCAACGCAAAAGAGGAAGGCCAGCAATGAGATGGATCGCTACAATAACAGCAGCTACGGGTACCAGCCTGTCAACAATGAGCCGCCTGACTGAAGACCGAACACAATTTAGGATAGCTATCCAGAGGGTCGCCATGAGTCGACTCCGACTCGACGGCACTTAACAACAACAACATAGTTTGCTGGGCTGTAAACCATGTAAATGCCTTTCAAAAATCTGATCCTTAATGTCTATTTGGAGCATGGTGGCTCGTACATGCTCCAAGGTGCTTTCATGTCTTCAGCCAGTCAATGTCAATATCTGTCTCACCTCTCTCCCTCCACCCAGTCCCTTAGGAAGCAAGGCAAACATTTATCACATTCTTACATCATTATCACAGCCACACATTCAACCCCAAACTCCTGGCTAGATGTGACAGGAATTCCCAATAGAGTACCCACATTTTGTGGAATGTTTTCCATGCCTCGGGTTCATATTTCCCTACTTTCAAATGTTCCATTGTCATCAAGACTCTTCGACATCTTCGCCCCCTGCTTGATCCTGATGACTTCAGAACTATATTTCAAGCCTTAACCTTACCACACCTTGACTATGCCAATGCCATTCTCCAAGGCCTCCCACACTCCACATTAAACCCTTTGCAACTCGCCATGAATACCGCTGCTAGAGTCCTCTACGGAGCATCAAGAAGGGACCATGTAACACCCATCCTAGAGCAACTCCACTGGCTCCCCATACATGGCAGAATATTGTTCAAAACATTACTACTAACTTTCAAGGCCACTAAAAGCATCACCTCCTCCTCTCTAATAGACCTCATTCAGGCCGTCCCACCCAACAGATCCAGGAGAACGATATCAACAAATACTCTAATCATCCCTAAAGCAGCGACAAAATGCCTATCAGTGACATCTAACAGGGCCTTCAGATTCTATGCCCCTAAGTACTGGAACGCTCTACCCCCAGAGATTCGTGCTATCACTGATCTATCCCTTTTCAGAAAGGCACTCAAATCCCACCTCTTCCCCCAATATTACTTGACCAACTAACCAATCTTAATCACTACCCAAACTAAGAACAAATCCTGTTATGTATACTTGTAAATACTCTTGTAAATAGTTGCAGTAATGACGTCCCATGTTTTATCCAAGTTCTCTGACCTTGTTCTCTGTAAAACCTAACAGTTTGTTGTTATGGTATGTTGTTATATTGTGAACCGCGCTGATTCTGAATAGAGCGGTATATAAGAGCCTGTAATAAATAAAATAAATAAATAAAATATATAGCTTTAATTGTGTTAAGTGTTGGTGTATCTGAACTTTTCCACTCTCATCAAAATGCATTTATATACTAACAGGCATACTTTTCCAAGAATCTACAATTTCTTGAGAAAGTTGGAAGATCAGTGGCTTCATCAAATAATTATAATTTGACACTCAAGGTGATTGCTGTTCCTAGAAGCACCATGATGAACTGCAACACCTAACCCCAGTATCATTGGATACAGGTACAGTTCCAAAAGAGAAAGTCCAATGAAGCTGCCTGGTCTCCAGACTTTACACAGCAATCATCCCATGTAATCTTAGCCTATAATGCGCTCTTGGGGGAGATATAGGGTTTTAGAAGAAATTTATATTGTTGCTCTAACAAGACCATATTAAATATCTTTTTTATTGATTGTATAATGCACCTTCCCAGAGACCAAATTTCCAGATTTGCACTCCATTTGGTTGCCCAAGCTCCAGGTCAAAAGTTGGTTTGTCCCCTCATAAACTCTTGCGATATACAGAACGCTTTGAACTAACATAGTAACATACATATTAACATAGTATATGACGGCAGATACAGACCAGTATGGTCTGTCTAGTCTGCCCAGTAAGGTGGCTAAAGTAGGTGTACCTGCTTGTACCCGCCACTCCATGCATGTCACCCCTCTCTATTTGTTGAAGTATAAGAAATAGTTATGTTCATTTTGATTTTATCCTCTTGCTATAAAGGGATCCACTGTGTCTGTCCCATGCCATTTTGAATTCTGTCGCTGTATTTGCCCCCACTACCTCAATGAAAAAGTATTTCCTGACATTGCTTTTAAGTTTACCTCCTTGCAGTTTCATTTTATGCCCTCTAGTATTACAGCGTCCCCTTCTTTGAAAAATACCCTTTAAGTATTTAAAGATTTATATCATATCTCCCCTCTCCTCTAGGGTATACATATTTAGGTTTTCCAGTGTTCTAGTGCAGGCTCCAAATCATTTGGTCAGCTTCCTCTGAACTGTTTCAAGACTTTTTATATCCTTTGTGAGATATGGTCTCCCAAACTGAACACAATACTCCAAGTGAGGCCTCACCAATGACAGGGGCATTAGTACCTCCTCCTTTCCGCTGGTAATTCCTCTCTGTATGCAACCCAGCATCCTTCTAGCTTTGGCTACTGCCTTGTCACATTGTTTCGGCACTATGCTCTGCATCAAGCAATAAACAATCTTCTAAGTCTCTTGTTCTCCCCCAAGTCCATTGTAGGTGACGTTTGTACATAATGTCATAATTGCAAATATGCATAGATATCTTTATTGTCCACATGGAATGTCTTCTTCAGTGTCTGAAATGACAAGATCTTCCTACTACAATTAATTACGGAACTGGGACTGTCATTCAAGTTTGTCCCCCAGCATTTTGGTATGTCACTCAAGGTGTTCTCCACTGCCTCCTTTTCCAGCTGTAGCTCCTCCTCCTTCACCTCACCATGATTGTTCTTTGCCTCTTGGATAAAGAATGGGGGTGGTGGTGACTGGCAGAAGTCTGGCCCAGGCTGTGAGGCTACCTCAGGGGGTGTCTCCTGTATCTCCTTGTGCTTCCTTCTGCTGTGTCTGTAGTGGTACATTCTGCTTTCTCTCCGTGATGTTCTCCTCTGACCTGTGAGTCTTGGCTCCACTGACTGCCCTGAGGCCCTGGCCAGGATTGATCTGTAGGGAAGAAACATGATGCAAAATAATGCAGTTATTGCCAAGACAGTCCAAAAAAACCAGGTTGCATATAAGCAGTGTGGTTCAAAAGTACATGGGGCAGACCAGGTTTATCCCGGTCCCCATCATACACCTGTGCACCTAAATGTTGGCCACCCCCACTACATCACCCATTCAAATGATGGCAAAATATCTGGTCCTGGGTCAGCAACTGCTCCCCTAGTACTTGCAGGCCTGCAGTGGTCCCCTGTTAATGGCTGAATTTGATTTATTTAACATTTCTTATATACTGCTTTTCATGATATCAAGGTGGTTTACATTGAACAAACTGAAATTACATTGAACAGAGCATTATAACTTGGAGATAACAATTTTACAGGGAATATGGGTAATGGAGGGTTAAGTGGCTTGCCCAAGACCACAAGGAGCACCTGTGGGATGAGAAACCACAGTCCTTCTGGCCCAAGGTTGCTGTCCTCTAGTAGGATTTGAACCCCTGACCTTCCAGCCTGAGGTAACTTGCCCCAACCACTAGGCCACTCCTCCCTAGTGAATGGTGCACAGGGGTATGTGCTTGGCATACTATTGACTTGCATGCTGTCTACTGTCTGAATATTACTTGGAGAAGAAGGCAAGTTGTGCCCAGGCCTGGCTTCAGTACACAGTAGGCACCCATGGGAACATGAGTACAGATGTCCTGTGCACTGTCCCCCCAGACCTATCTATTGGTGTGTCACAGGTGTCACGATACACAACCCTAACCCCTCACCAACCCCTCAAGCATTCCAAACACCATGGACAACGCGCTGGGAAAAACATCCCTCTGGGTGATAATCAGTCCCCTCTGCTCTTTTGCAGGTATGAAAGTGAAAGGGGAGCCTGAAGCAGCATGCCAGCTCACTATGTGTGATATGTCTGTGCCATTGCTGTGAACATGTATTTGCCCTCAGACAGCAATAGTGATATATGTTGGCTGTGGCTTATTTGCACACAACACTATCGAACTGGCACACTGATGTAAGGTGCCCGCTGACATGGGTAGGGGATGTGACATGGCCAGGGATTGGGAGGGGGGAATGCATAACAATTTCTCACTACACAGAAAATGTACAGTGGCCAAATGGCTATAGTCAGCTCCCTTGCATATCACCTTGCTCCCACACCATGTCTCAAGGGTGCTCAGAGCCTTTCATTGGTCAGGAGGGAGACAGTTATTGGTTGCCTGTTTTTCTTTGGTTACCTGCTTGAGGATCTGCTACTTCTTCTTTAGGTTCTCCATCTCATGGTTATAATGGTGAATAGCACTGACCTGCCTGTCAATATCTTTCTCTATAATATCAAAATTTGCCCCCTCTTTTTTGAACACACTACAAAGATGCTTATCCACTCTTTAATCACCTCACATTTAGACTATTGCAACCTCCTCCTTGCTGGTCTCCTTCTGAATTATCTCTCTCCCCTTCAATCTGTTCAAAACTCAGCTGCGCAGCTTATTTTCTGCGAGCCTCGATATGCTCATATAGAGTAATCCCCCTTCTCAAATTGCTTCATTGGCTCCCTATCCGTTTCCATATCCAGTTCAAACTTCTACTGACCTATAAGTACACTCATTCTTCTGCTCCTCACTACCTTTCCTCTCTTATCTCTCTCTACACCCCTCCTCGGGAACTCCGCTCTTCTAGGAGATCGCTTCCGTCTGTGCCCTTCTCTTCTCCTGCCAACTCCAGACTTCGATCCTTCCACCTTGCTGCTCCGTATGCCTGGAACAAGCTACCTGAGTCTGTGCGTCAGGCTTCATCTCTGGCCCTTTTCAAATCCAGGCTGAAAACTCACCTCTTCGAGGCTGCTTTTGGATCCTGATCCGTTTAGTCTCCTATGTGTTTCCTTACCATTCCGCTAGATGTATTGTTGTCCTCTGCTGTTGTGTTGTCTGCCTTGACTAGACTGTAAACTCTGATGAGCAGAGATCATCTTTTATATGTATCTGTACAGCGCTACATATGCCTTGTAGCGCTTTACAAATGATCAGTAGTAGTAGTACATGAACATGGCAGAAGAGAAGCCTTGAGTATGTCTCTGGAGCAGATGTCGAATAGAGTCACAGGGCAAACATATGCAGACAGGTTTTGGCACTGTGCTTCAGACCAGACACACTTTAGGACAATCAGGGAACAGGAGCTAATAGCAGCACAGTTAAGAGCTGGTGGACGAACTCAGTCCCATATTAGATGTAATGGGAGGTTCATATTAAAAGTCTGAATTGTGATTTTGGATGTCCAGAGATCTGCACTTGGATGTCAAAATCATTTTACAAATGATGTTTAGAGACATCTCTGGTGCAGGGACATTTAATTGGGCAAGGAGTGTGGTGGAGGCATGTCTGGGGAGGTGCAATGAACTTACACGTCCCCGTTCGATTTCAGAAATGTTGGGAACATCTGCAGGCATGTCCACAGTTAGACCTGCTCCAGGCACGAACAGGCAGCAGGAAAGTGTTTGTTGTGGTATGGGCCTAGCTTGACTACTTCACTTAGGGGGACAAAGGGTGGGGTGACATATTTGCATGTTAATTTGCATGTTAATTTGCATATTAATTTGCATATTCATTATGGGCATCTTAAAAAAATACTAGATGGATAGAAGGTTAGTATATCAAACAGGCGAGGATGAGCTGGTGCCCTCAAGATACTCAAAGAGGGAGCAGAAGCTTTTCTTTTGTAGCTTTACCAAAAAAGGAGAAAACAACATATTCCTAGGCTATATAATTAAAATGCAGGATGTTTTTAGCCTGGCACTCTAGATTAAAAAACGACTGACACCTGTAAATATATATTCTGCAAAAAGCAAAGGAGATGTGAGGTGCTCACACGCCAAGGGACAAAAAGAAAAAGAGAACCACAGCGCAGTTTCTAACATCAAAAGAAAATATCATTTTATTTTGACATTAGAAACTGTTCTATGGTTCTCTCTTTTTCTTTTTGAACATTTATTTTGCATCCTATGAGACTCCTCCTCCAACAACAGCTGCAGAGTAGAACTAGAACATTTCACCATCAAACCCAACATACAAGAAAAAAAATCTGATTCTGGTGTCATCTCATTAACAGCCTCTCCAGTACCAGGCAGATTGTGAACTAACACAAAACCCTACAGCCGTCACTGAAGACCTATAATGCAAGTCTACCACAAAAAAATGACACCAGCTTCTAAAATTAATGCAATAAGGAGCCTACCCAGAAAAGAGTAGTACCATAAATATTGCAGTGGGTCTTAGAACCACATGAATTAAGAAACTGTACCAATCACCCTGAATTCAGGAAAAAATTGAAAACCCATCTCTTCCAGGAACACTTTTCCCTCCAATATAATCCTCCATGTAAATAACATGCTAAGCCTCCATGTATATGGTTTTTAAACCTTCACAAAGAGTAGTTTGCTTGTTAATCTCATTATACTTTGATCTTCCTTGTTACAATGTACTTAGTTAAAATATTATTGTTACAATGTACTCAGTTGAAATATACTGTCTGTTATGTTCCCTGTAAACCGACTTGAATTGTAGAAAGTCGGTATATAAAAACTGTTAAATAAATAAATAAATAGAACATCCTTTTACCTATTCAGAAAATGAAGCAAGCTAGATTACTACAGATCCTACACCGAAACTCCATGCTAACAGAACATCTTGGTTTCAATCACCCAGGCAAACACAGTTAAACCCTTACCAAGTACAGAATAAATTATAATAAACTCAAAGTAGAAATATGTAGATAAAATTAAATTGAAACCCCCAACAAATCAGGCTCTGTATCCAGTTTAACACAAGAAATAGAGGAGGCAGGCGACACTTTACCTCACCTTTGCTGAGCAGTAGCAGGAGACACACAGGCCTCTCTAATCCCACAGGCAGATGGCACAGCCTCTCTCTATTGCTTCCTCCTCTGTTGATCTCAGTGCCACTTGCTCAGCTATGTTGCCGATTAGGTTCAGTGCTGGCTCTTCCCAATGCCCATCTCTGAACAAGCATCACTGGGATTGAGGAAGGGGGCAGACCATGGGGAGAGGCAGTTTTGCCTGCATGTGGGATCAGAGAGAACTGTGACTCATGTTACTGCTCAGAAAATGTAAAAGCAGCAGCTAGCAGAGAGGTGCACATGGTGATGAGACTTTATTTGTGTAGCTATGCAACCTATAGCTGGTGCCAGAATTCCAAATGTGCTGTTCCTCTGCTGCAGGCCTTGACAAATTTTGTATGGATTTAGGAGCCAGGCCAAAATCTTAGGAGCCAGTGCTTGTGACCTCCTCATGCCCCTTCCTCCCCAATTGCCTCTCACACTGGTCACATGTTCTCAAGTCTCACGAGACCAGCGTCTGAGTTCATATACTGTGTGGCATCTTTAGACAGAAATACAGATAACAACAGTTATAGCTTCAGATATTAAGTGTCTGTATGTGTGTGTGGTGCAATGGCAGTGTACCTGTCTGTGCATGGGAGGAGATGTGGTAGGTGCCTTTGTGTGGTTGTCCATGGGGCTGCAGTGCATGTGTGTGTGTTGTACAGATTTGGGGTGCCCATATATGTATGTGTGTGTTTGTTTGTAGTGTGGAGCTGAGGTGCCTATGTATGTGTGTGTGATGCAAAGATGGGGTGCCTGTGTGTATATGGAGCAGAGGTAAGGGGTCCATGTGTGTTTGTGTCTCTTGTGCAGAGATAGGGTGCCTGTGTGTGTATGTCTGTTGTGAGGAGGTAGGCTACCTGTGTATGTGGTGTCGGGATGGAGACGGGTGTTTTTGTGTGTTCTGGGGGGGAGGGGAATGCACCTTTTGGCAACACCTTGCACTCTTTCCTCCCCTTCCAACCCCTCCCCTTCTGGATCTCCTCTGTTATCCTTCCAGATTCTTCCCCCTTCACCAACCCCCTAGCACTCCAGTCCACTGCCCTAAAATCCCCCCTCCATTCTCCTTTTTTAAATAGGCTCTCTGCCCCTTTAAATTGTCCCTGCCTTCTCTACATCACTTAAACTCCTCCCCCCTATACACACACACACAACCTACTGTGCTGCAGGCTACCAGGCCTCCCTCTTCTCTTCTGCCCATGGGGATTGCATCCCCACAGCAGACAATATTTCTGATATATTTCTGGAAGAGCGACGATTCCCTGAGTGATCAACGAAGGACTTGAGATAAGTGATTTGGTGAAGAACCATTAATAAAATAAAATAAAAGAAGCTAGCAGTCTGGTGGGGGGGCTGGATTTTCCCTGTCCCTCCTACGGCTCAGCTCCGACAAATAAATATTTGAAAAAATTTCTAACACTGAATGATGAGGGGTGAGGTTTTTATCTAAGTGATTCTTGCACATTCGTCTCTAAATTTGTTTCACTTGTGGGGTGTGATTTATTGGATCCCCACAGCAGACAAGCATCACGGTAACTTGTTTGGGGGGACAATGCTCCCTTGGCCCCCCCCCCAAACTATGCCCATGTGTTGTGGCCTTAAAAACATCCAAAAATTGTAGAGAAGATGGAGACTTGTGGCTAGCCTAAGATCATGACTACTTTTACCCTTATGCTATCAGATATCTCACTAGAGAAGTAGCCTAGTACCTAAACAATCAGGGTTTGGTTCCCCCTAGTGCTCTTTGTGACCTTGGGCAAGTCACTTTACCCTCCATTGCCTCAGAAGAAAAGGCCTGGCAATCTACTTCCAGTCATGCCTTGCCAAGAGAGCTCAGGGGCTGCCAGGAGTCAGCATTGACTAGATGGCACTTTAAAAAAAAAAATTAGGTACCCATGTTCTGGGATGGTATTTTGGGGCCATCCACATTTCTGAATCATGCCTGGATTTGCACATGCCTGCTTTTTTTCCAGACATTCTGCATTTGACATCCCAGATTGCACTCGGCTGTCCCATTGTAAAACGAGCCTTCATATTACTATCTTACTATGTAACAGACGTATCTGATTTTTGTAATTCACTTTGGGCTGCTTTACTGGTGAGAAGAAATAAAAATCTAGGGCTTGATATTGAAAGGTATTTACATGGTTTACACACCTGTAAACCATATAAATGCCGCTTAGGGGGATATTCAGCGTGTTAGTGCTGATGAATATCCCCAATTAATGCCGCTACATGCCTCAATGCTAACTGCTTAGCTTTGGGGCAAGTTGGCGGCATTCAGGGGCAGATTGGAGGTGGCAACAGTCGCTAACTGGGCAGCGGCGATATTGCACGGCTACCCGGTTAATGACCCATGGGTAAAGAGAGCTGCAGGAAAAGCTGGCCTATCTTTACCCATGCAAGCTAACAAGGCCGTGGCTCAATATCACCACTGTCCAATTAGCTTCTGCAGTGGTAGATGTTGTGCGGCAAACCCATATATTCAGTGCAGGGGCAGCATATGACCCCGGCATTGAATATCTGAGTTAACTCTAAAATGCCGACGGCTATGTGCTATAGAGGCACCTAGCCGTCACCACTGAACATCGGAACCATATAAATTAAATGAAATTCAACTTCATATTTTGTAGGAAATTTCAAACAAAATCAGCTCCCAATGAAGACGAGCACTACTGAAAGGCTCAAAAAATCTTTGGGCCCGATATTCCAAGGCATTTACACAGTTTACAGACCTGTAAACAGTGAAAATGCCCCTAAGGTTAGTGCCATTCAATATCCCTGAGTAACCACTTAGCATTGGGGTGTGCCGGGATGTTCCAGGACGTGTCGGGGTGGAGCAGAGGCGGAGCCAATCGCAAACCGGTCAGTGGCAATATCGAGCTACTGCCCAATTTGTGATCTACAGTAAAAGCCAGATGCAGGAAACCCTGGCCTAACTTTCACCACATATTGCTAACAGTGGCTTAATATCGTTGCTGCCTGGTTAGTGATCGGGCTCTGCAGCGACCCCAGATTAAGTGCTGGGCTGGATATGACCCTGGCATTGAATTTCCGGGTTTAATGTTCAACGCCTGTGGCTAGCTGCTAGAATCGTGCTGCTGGTGCTGAATATCGGGCCCTTTGTTCATCCTGGTTCATCCTACATAAGTCAGGTAAAAGCCTAACTTTCAGATCAAGAAACAAGTCAGCCTTATTCCTAGAAAAGGATCTCAAGGCCCAGTCTCTATTCAGTTTTAGAACAAATGACATGTGACTCTAGAAATTCTATCAGATGAGGTTTCTAAAATTTCCATCAGGTCACAATTTTCAGCAATGAGATTTCCAGGACCACATCCCCTGCATTATTATTCCTCCTGTTCTGACACAAATAGTAGAGCTTAGAAACGGGTGGGTTTTTAAGAATAAAAAAATATATATGTTCTTTAACTATCAAATGACAGCATAGCATCAGATTTAAGAAAATTTGAAAAGCACACATTCTTCTTCCTGGAGGTATGTTTCAAAACCTCTATACTGCAGGACACTATTATTCTTAACAGGAACAGAAATACTCTCCTCACAGTTCAGCAATCTTTCCTGTTGTTTTCCAATAATCTTGTCCTGTGTGACGTGATATGATGATGATTTTGTCTCGTGAGGCTAATTTAGCAGAGGCTCAACAGTAAAGTCACACATTTTAAGAGAACCAGTTAAGGAAATCTCCATGCATGCCATCATTGCCAAAACCTGGCCCAATGTAATGTTAAAAAAAACAGCAAAAAGCAAGAGCAGATCTTGATATCACAACAACAATTTCAGATAATGTGTTAAAAGGGGTATCATACAAAAATAATCAAGGGGAAAGCTTGCAATTTAATTTCTTAGTCATTTGGCAACTGCCCAACACCACATAACAGCGCTAAAGGTGTTTAAAGAGAATTTGACAGCATTGGGGATATCTGCTTGTGAGAATTCTAACTTCTGAAAAACAAAACAAAAATGTGAAAAAGAGACACAATAAGTCTCACATTTCCACATGACATAAAACCATCAAAAGACTTACTTCAACTTCATTTGGCCAAAATGTTAATCTTCATCTGTAGCTCTAAATGAATCCCCAGGGACATAAATGACAAATTTTTAAAGATAGTTAAATAGAACAGGGAAACAAAAAGAAAAATAAGATGATACCTTTATACTGGACTAACTTAATGCATTTATAGGCAGCTTTCAGAGGTAAAACCTTCTTCCTCAGGTATTATACTTTCCTGACTAACACGGCTTCCACATTTCTTTATCCAAATTTTTAAAGCGCATCTTGGCTATATCATTACATCGCAGACCAACTCTTATAGTTGAATTTCAGAAAATGTGATTAAACTATTGAACAATCAATGTCTTTGTTGAGACCCCTAAAGACACTGTCCTTGGACAGTAAATCCATTTTTGTTTGTACTGCAAAAGCCAGTGACCATGGTCCCCACCTTTGCTATTTCCCTTGGGCACATCCAATGCTGAGAAGGGCAGATTCTCAAAACTATGATGCAATTCAATGTAATGTGAAACAAGTGGAGCGTCCAATAGAGTCCAAAATCGGCAACTATAATGTTCAGGTAGTCTGACTGAAATAGATCAAGATGTTTTACCTACATAGTACTTCTCAAATGCATACACATTTTGAAACCTTTTGGGGGGAATGTAATACACAGGGAGATAAAAAGGAATCTTTTGTGTATTTTTTTTGCCAGCAAATAACTAAATCGTGTTGCTGGCTTTTTCCACAATTATCTTTATATGATACCTCTTTCTAACGTGTTTCTTAAAATCGTTGCTGTGGCATCAAGATTTGCTCCTGGTTTTTTGGCTTTGCTTTGGATTCACTTAATGAGGTGCAGTTGTGTTGCTTCTTTAGATTTGATACTTGTGAGCCAACAGAACATTCAACAGCAGGCCAGCAAGGTAGACAAGGAGAAATTGACCGGAAAGGGGAATGGGAGTGAACTAAAGGTGGTAATCAATGCTAATTTCCCTGGGTTCCTTCTTCCCCAAAACTTACATCATCTCCTTGGGTATACTACACATCTCCTCCTCCAGATGGCAATTTTCCACACCTCACCATATTTCCAATCACCGATCTCTGGACTGAGGCTGCAGCCACTTCAATCAAGCCTTACTGTTCCTCTACTTCTCCTCTCACAGCCTCATCACTGACTGCCAACTCTCCTGACAGATGAAGAGTGAAGTATAGGTGCCAGTCCTGTAGGTATAGTGGGTACTCGAGCTTCGCCATTATTGAACATAAGAACATAAGATATGCCATACTGGGTCAGACCAAGGTCCATCAAGCCCAGTATCCTGTTTCCAACAGTGGCCAATCTAGGTCATACTGTAAGTACCTAGCAGTTTCCCCAAAGACACAGGTTCCTCAATGCTTGTATTGGGTCAAGCAGTGATATCCCGGGTCCCTTTTAATAATGGTTTATGGACCTTTCCTCCAGAAACTTGTCCAAACCTTTTTTAAACCCATCTACACTAACAGCTTTTACTACATCCTCTGGTAACAAATTCCAGAGTTTGATTACACGTTGAGTGAAAAAAATATTTTCTCTTATTAGTCTTAAATAGGTTACTCTGTAGCTTCATTGCATGTCCCCTAGACTTTTTATATTCTGATGATGCAAACAATCGATCTACGTTTACCCGTTCCACTCCATTCATTAATTTATAGACCTCTATCATATCTCCCCTCAGTCGTCTCTTTTGCAGCTTGAAGAGTGCTAACCTTTTTAGCCTCTCTTCATAGGAATATCCTTCCATCCCCTTTACCATTTTGGTGACTCTTCTCTGTACCTTTTCTAATAACGCTATATCCTTTTTAAGATACGGCGACCAGAATTGCAAACAATATTCAAGGTGCGGTTGCACCATGGAACGATACAGAGGCATTTATAATATCCTTTGTTTTATTTTCCATTCCTTTCCTTATGATACCTAGCATTCTATTTGCTCTCTTGGCCGCCACTGCACACTGGGCTGAGGGTTTTAAATGTTATCCACGATGATGCCTAAATCTTTTTCCTGGGTGGTGGTTCCCAATGTGGAACTTTGCATCGTGCAACCATAGTTTGGGTTGTTCTTTCCTAGCTGCATAACTTTGCACTTGTCCACATTAAATTTCATCTGCCATTTGGATGCCCAGTCTTCCAATTTATCAAGATCCTCTTGCAATTTTCCACTATCCTCTTGGGTTTTAACAACTTTAGATAGTTTTGTGTCATCTGCAAATTTGATAACCTCATTCATTATTCCCTTTTCCAGGTCATTTATGAATATGTCAAAAAGCAGCGGACCCAGCACAGATCCCTGGGGTACTCCGCTATTCACCCTTTTCCATTGGGAAAATTGGCCATTTAGCCCTACCCTCTGCTTTCTATCTTTTAACCAGTTTCTGATCCACAATAGTACATCACCTCCTATCCCGTGAACTTTTAGTTTTGGCAAAAGTCTCTGATGAGGGACCTTGTCAAAGGCTTTCTGAAAGTCCAGATACACTATATCAACCGACTCACCTTTGTCTACCTGTTTATTCACACCTTCAAAAAAACATAACAGATTAGTAAGTCAAGATCTTCCTTGTCTAAAGTCATATTGGCTGTCAACCATTAAGCCATGACTATCTACATGTTGAGTAATTTTGTTCTTTATGATGGTTTCTATCATTTTTCCCGGTACTGACGTCAGGCTCACCGGTCTGTAGTTTCCCGGATCACCTCTGGAACCCTTTTTAAAAATTGAAAGATCCTCCAATCTTCAGGTACTACAGATGATTTTAATGATAGTTCACAGATTACTAATAGCAGGTCTACAAGCTTATATTTCAGTTCTTTCAACACCCTTGGATGTATACCATCCAGTCCAGGTGATTTGCTACTCTTCAGTTTATCAAATAGTTGTAATACATCTTCCCGGTGTATCAATATTTCTTTCAATTCTTCCGCACTTTCACCTTTAAATACTTCAGTCATAGGTAACATCCCTACATGTTCTTCAGTAAAGACCGAAACAAAGAATTCATTCAGTCTCTCTGCTATAGCCTTATCCCCTCTTATTTATATTCTCTTATATACTGTGCTATTCTGCATCAGTGTGGTTTACATTGAACAAACTGAAATTACATTGAACAGGGCATTATAACTTGGAGATAACTATTTTACATGGGACATGGGCTATGGAGGGTTAGGTGGCTTTCCCAAGACCACAAGGAGCACCTGTGGGACTAGAAACCCCAGTCCTTCTGGCCCAAGGTTGCTGTCCTCTAGTGGGATTTGAACCCCTGACCTTCTGGCCTGAAGTACCTTGCCCCAACCACTAGGCCACTCCTCCACTCCTCTTACTGCCCCTTTTACTCCTCTATCATCTAATGGTCCAACTGATTCTCTCACAGTTTTTTTTTGCTACGAATGTACTTGAAAAAGTCTTTATGATGTGTTTTTGCTTCCACAGCAAGTTTCTTCTCAAATTCTCTCTTTGTCTGCCTTAATAATGCCTTGCATTTAACTTGCCAGTGCTTGTGCTGTTTCCCGTTTGTCATTTGGCTCTTTTTCCCATTTCCTGAAAGATGCTTTTTTGGCAACAACAGCCTCTCTGACCTCACCTAAACTATGCTGGCAGTTTTTTGGTCTTCCTTCCACTTTTCTTAAAGTGTGGAATACAGCTGGTCATTGTGTCCAGAGATGAGTAATGAGTGAGTTTGGCACCCCCAATCATTTTGAAAAGTTGACTTCTATGGGATGGAGGGGTAGTTCTTCTACCCAAGTTCAAAGAAATGTCAGGTTCAGAAATTCCAACAGACATCATCTCTCCTACCACTGGAACCTGTCTAACCACTTTAGACTGGCTCACTCTCTGCACAAAGGTGTCAATAAGACTCAATGAAATAACACCAGTGGAAATCTTAAACTGGGTTCTCCTTTTCCTTTTCTTGCCTCTTTTGCAGCAATCCTCAAGTCAGCGGAGCTCAGCAGAGTTGAGACTTACACATCTGTCATCTTACAAGGTGGTTTCTTATTAATTAGTTTTTGAATATGTCTATAGATAAGTGCTTCCCAAACTTTTATCCAATTTGACCCCATTGTAGCACTTGGGGGGATGTTTACTAAACTGCACTAATTGTTAATGTGGCAGATAGCATGATATCGGGCCATGTTAACAGCGCAGGGGAATGCAGCTAGTGGAGTGGCCAGGATAGAGGTGGAGAGTGGGCATGTCTGCAATGCACGGTTACTGCGGGCAACAGCAGTGCATGGTAACCATCAAAGTTACAGATAGCACAGGTGCAACTAATGCCTCCTCAACTGGTAGCATTAGTTGCATCCATGGTGCTGCTTGGCCGCATTCTTTGTAATTTCGATGTGGTATCTGCTGGGGAAATGCTGGAAATGGCTGATGGGGGCAGCTTGGATTGGAAAAGGGTTGAGGGGAGGCTAGGATAGGTCTGGAAATGGACTGATGAGGGGGCTAGGACTGGAAATGGACTGATGCAGGGGGATGGGAGAATGGGACTAGAAGGGAGTGGATGCCGGGTGGGGCTAGAACTAGAAGGGAGCTGATGTTGGGGAAGGATTAGAAGAGGATGGGGCTGGGGTAGTGAGGATGGAAAAGGGAAAAGATATTTTGTGTGGGAGGGAAGAGAAATCTACAATTTGCCGGGTATTGGGAGAGTAAGTGGGGATTGAGTATGGAAGAGTGAAATTTGAGTGGATGAAAAAGGAATAAAGAAAGAAATGGAGGAAAGAGCAAAGGGGGAAAGATCAGTATGTTAAAGCAGATGTAGAGAGAGAATGGAAAAAAATTAGAAGAGAGAAGAAAGGACAAATGGACAGCAGAAAATGGAGAGTTAGCAGAAGACATGAAGAAACCTGAAGAAAGTGACTGGAGCAATTGCAACTGAAAAATAAAATGCCGAAACAACAAAAGGTAGAAAAATACTTTTTTATTTAGAATTTATTAACTGTAATATGTCAGCTCTGGGAAATGTGCAATGCTAACGTCTTTGCATTTTGTTTAGTACAAGAGGAAATTAATTTATAGATTTATTTCTCCAGTGTTGTACATTCCAATTCTCTGAGATGTATTGGTTTAATATTTGCCGTGTTGCTTTTTGATAGATAGGGTTTGGTGCTTTGTGAGTCCTGGTAGTGTTGTTATGATATGGCGGGTTTGCTATGGGTTCTAAATTGGCAGTATTTATAGTACTTCCTAATGTGCCTGGCGGTTGGCACTGGAGTATAGTAATGTAGAAATCTGGTAGTCTTTCTTTATCCAGACACTCAATAAGATGCATGTTTACTAAAAGTTAGTGGATTTACATTATTTTATTTTATTTATTTACATTCTCTTATATACCGTGCTATTCTGCATCAGTGCGGTTTACATTGAACAAACTGAAATTACATTGAACAGGGCATTATAACTTGGAGATAACTATTTTTACAGGGAACATGGGCTATGGAGGGTTAAGTGGCTCTGTTCATAGGTGCCATGTGTACTACCATTACTGGGCATTGTTGACAGTGGAAGTCCAGAGGAAGAGAATCAGCCCTGTTTCTGTGACCCCCATCCATTTATAATGTGACTCCATTTGAGCTTCCAACCCACAGTTTGGGAGCTACTGGTATAGAGTATAATGTGTAGATCAGTGAAGGTGCTGTATTTATAACACCATGAGTCTCTGGAGGAACGCGAGAAGCCAATCTACTTTCCAGTCCCCTCCCCATGCAACCTCTCTCTCTGCAGTGAGTCTCACGACACCTGAAAGAAGCTTTGCAGGTAAGCACTTCTGCAAATGTTGCTTTCTGATTAAATGATGTGAAGTATTGACTAGGCATAGGATGGGTTTAAGGACAAAGTAGTAAAATTAATGACGCAATGTATTAAGATTGTGCCTAAATGGGGATTCTTTTGTATATCACACCAGTGCGGGAATGTCAAAGCAGGACACTGCAGACATCTGTTTGGTAGATAAAGGAAGGAATGCCTTGTAGTTTCTTAGCATTTCCATCATTCCCTGTCTCTCGTTTGCGGCTCAAGACCTGTCCATTGCACAGTATTCACCTCTTTTCGCTTCTCAAGTAATGGACGAGAGAGTTACAGATATGGGTCCAAGGAAGGTCACGGTCTCCTCCCCCACTGATGCTGTACTCTGGTACATCATAGGAAGGAGGAAAATCATTGATGCAGTGCTGTATGACAGGTAGATAGAAAATATCAGGAACTACAGTATTCAGAACAAACTGTGGGCATGGGAAAGCCATGAACATGATGTTTGATGATGCGACTCTGTAGTGCTTGTTTTGTGCAGCTTGTAGATGACTATCCATCTTGCTTAAAACTATTGCACACTTATCTTGTCAAAGACTGCAGATTAGTCCTTCCATTTGCTCCAGGCCCTCTTCTCTCCTCCATGTTCAGAACTGAAATTATAACTCCCTGATGAATAAAACAAGTGGGGAAAGCATGCAGAGCATGTCTCATGAAATTCTTTCCAGTCCCTCTGTGTGTGTGCATGCACACACCCATCTATTTGTATCTGTATTGTCTCTGCGTGTATGTGTGTTTCTCTTGTGTTTTGTCTCTGTGTATATGTGTGCAGGCATATCTCTGTTTTGTATATTTATCTGTGTGTGTGTATTTTTGTAGGCTGGTATGTATATGCATGTTTGTATGTATGTGCACTGGTTGAGTGTCACTGCATGTGTGTTTGTATGTTTGTCTATGCATGGATGCCTTCATGTATGTGTCTGTGTATTGCTTCTCTGTGTGTCTGTGATCAGGGCAGGAGATGTGAGGGAAGGGCTCATCCACTTGTGCAGTTCTGTAATAGCTATGTTACTGTGAATTAATGTTTGTACGCTGCAACTGTTGGAAAAGCTTTTCCTACTGAAATGCACTGAGGCACTTTATTTTTGGGGGGGGGGGGGGGGAGAATTCATTTCTCTTCCATTTCCCACCAGATGCAGAAACTTTACCCCATCATATTAGGCTGGACTCATCATATACCAAATTTAAACCCACATTAAAAACGTTCTACTTTGAACAAGCATTTAAGGACTCTTGAAGGGTCAAGGCTGGATTTTTTTTTTTTTTATTGAAAGGCTTCCAAAGAATACATAACAGCATAAACCACAAAGATCTACAAAAAAGTAGCAACAGTAATAACATAACGCCAGATCACAATGGCATTCAACAATATGCCTTCATTTTTGCAATTTTAAAGTAAAGAAACGGTGAGCAGTAACTCCCCAACCACCCGTCCTCCCCCCCCCGACACCTTCCCAACCCAGGACCCCCCTCCCACCCACCCTCCCAATCCCCCCCTCTATGGCTTGCTAACGTTCAAGTACGGGGAGTCAAGGCTGGATTTTAAGGGGGGAGGCTGTGAACTGACAACAGAGTACAAATACAATTACTAAAAAACCAAGTCCAAAAACGTGGAAAGCAGAGGAAGAATATCTTTTATTGATTAACTTAAGCCACTGGCCCGACACAGGGACTAAGGCTGGCTTAACTAAAAACATATAAAAACAGATATAAAAAAAATAATAATAAATACATCAATATAAAGTTAAAAAGTTAAAAAATAAAATATTAAAGGTGTTAAAACATAAGAAGCCTTAAAATGAACTATTATGCCAATGTCATTAATACAATAAAAATACATGTATAGACATAATAAAAACCCAAATGTACAATAGGGATAAGTCTGAAGCCCTTGATGTCTCTGGACGACTTCGGGGCAGCTGGGTGGGCGAATTTCCCCTTCGATGGGCTGAGCACCAGTTCCTATACCTGGGGATTATACTGTCCTGTCATTCAGGTCACCTATATAGGACTAACTTGCGACGGATGTTGACCAAGGTGAGGACTAAGCTGCAGGCGTGGCTACCCCTCCCTCTATCCCTTATGGGGAGAATTGCGGCGATCAAATTGGTCCTCCTGCCGCGGATCTTATATTGGCTACAGACCCTCCCTGTTTGGATCCTTCGTCGGGATATCAGGCGCTTTGAGGCGGAATTTCGGGGCTTTCTATGGAGGGGGTCGAGAGCTCGTATCTCTTATCGTAGACTAATGGGGAGGATCCGTGGGGGGGAATGGGGGCTCCCAGATCTTGGTGCTTATGTACTGGCTTGTCAAGCCCGCCATTTGGGGGACTGGCTCGGGGATAACGATCTTTATACCCCTAGGGCATTTGAGGAGGCATACGTGGCACCCCACTCTCTACGGGCCCTTTTGCACCTGGAGGTAAGTAGGTGGCCTACGCATTTGGCGGACAGCGTGTTATTGGCCCCGGTTTATAAAACCTGGCGGAAATTGAATGCCTATTGGGGCCGTCGGTGGCAGGTGTCGAGCTGGTTACCTATTCGGGGCAATGCCAATTTTACCCCAGGCACTGAAACCGCAGCATTTCGTCTGTGGGGGGAGAGAGGAGTGCATACTCTGGGCCATGTGGTGGACCTGGCGGGCAAACCTAAGCCCTTTCCCATGCTATCCCGCGAATATGAATTGGGGCCCCTACATTTCTTTGCATATATGCAAGTGGCCCACTACGGGGCTTCCCTTCCAAGGTCGGAACTCTGTGGCGACCGCTCGGCCCAGATAATAGCGTTTTTTGGGTTTGGCGAAGTCGAACGGCCGTCTATTCGGACCTTTCATCTTCGGTTGGAGCAGTTTCGACCACAGCCAGACTACAGCGGTGTGGAAAGAGCCTGGGGGGCGGAACTGGGTCGGGAGATTCCCCATGGCACTATTCTGGTGGCCCTCCGGAGAGTGGCGAGCCTGGCAGATGGTGCTCGCTGGCGAGAAATTCAAATTAAGTGTTTAACTAGGGTTCACTTCTCTCCGCGGCGAGCCCTTCGCTGCCATTTGACTGCGGATGGTAGCTGTCCACGCTGTGCGGAGCCCCTGGCGACCTTGTATCATATGTGGTGGGGCTGCCGGCGCATACGCCCCTACTGGCACAGAATTGCCCTATTTATGGCCGACCTCCTTGGACAACCTGTTCACTGGGATGCGGCCTTGATCGTCTTGGATCTCCTGGGTCTCACCTCTCCAAAGGGGAAATGGAGTCGCTGGCTGGTGCGGAAGGCATGTCTGGTGGGTAAGGGCCCAATCCTACGTGGGTGGAGGGACAGCCACCCTCCCTCTTTTTGGGAGTGGCGGAACTCCTTCCATCAACTTATGCTCCTGGAGTGTCGGGCTGCGCGAGGTCATGTGAAGCGATGGTCTGCTTTCTGGTTACTGTGGGAGCCCTATATTCAAAAATTGAGTCCTCGGACACGTAGTGTAACCCTGCAATTAGGCTGTTGATAGCCCTGTTTGTATGTGGAGACCTACTGAGGTTCGGTAATGTTATATATATGCTGGTCCGGGTGGGTACTGCTTTCGGGAGGAGGGGGGGGGAAGGGTTTATTGGGGGGAGGTTGGGTGGGGGAGGGGGGAAGTAGGGGTACTATCCTAAAAACTATGTAACCATCTATGTATCTCGCACCTTGGGGATCAGAGTCCACCCCAGGGAGCGATTGTCTTCTGTTCTGTATTTGATGTTTTGTTTGATGGTTCAAAATAAAATATTGAAAACCCAAATGTAAATTATAAAATCTAATATAGCACAACATACATATTAGTCGGATCAATAAAATAATGTGTACATGTATAAATCATACAACATATCAAATAACTTGTCATAAAAATGAAAAACCCATATTGTACAATAAATAACATCAAAAACCTACCTCTATATGCACTTGTATGCTCAATACATTCTATATCATTTGGGAAAGAGGAAGAAAAACATTGACATTCAGTTTGTATTATCCCTATTGATAAATGCATCAACAGATCAAAAATAAATAAAAAATAACCCATTTAAAACTAATATAAAATTATGGATTAGATATATAGATGACATCTTTATATTGTGGGGTGGAACTATAGATCTTTTATTGAAATTTAATGAATGGATTAATACGTGTGACGACAATCTACGTTTTCAAGTTACCTTTGATGAACGTCAAATATCATACTTAAATTTACTTATTAAAAAGACTGAAGAGAGGTTTATAACCGTGGCACGGCGGACACGGTGCATCACCCTCTCCCACCCTCCCCCCCCCCAAACCCCCAATAAAATCACACAACTCCATTATTGGCTTAAAACACCGGTCGCAGCTTTATTAACCTTAACAAACTTCAACAACAATTCCAAACAATACCATTCCGCCTCTAGCCCAACAGTAATGACTCACCAGCCATGTGGGTAGCAAAGTGAGGTCATCGCTGTCGCCACTGCAGCGAGGCTACTGCTCATCCTACCACCCCTTTCTCCGGCTTCGCCATACTACTAGCAAAAGCCTCACCGGGGTTATCCGGGTTGGGGGTACCCCACCCCCGCCCAACCAATACCTATGGCTCCGGACCTCGGAAACCTCCGGGATCCCGCCGCCCCCCCCAGCTGCAACAACCCCAAACCCCCCCCCCCAGCCCAAAAATATTTTGGGTGGGAGGGAGGGACGTCCGTTGTCTCGGGGCCTGCATCCACGAATGCGCGCCCCGGCAACTGCCCCCGATGCTACCTCCCCCCCCCCCACCGCTTTGCCTACTCCGATTGGCTCCCGCCGCTGCCACTCACCCGCGGGAGCCAATCACTTCAAAAAATGCCGCCCGTCCTTGCGGCATTCTTCTGGCCCCCGCGGCCCGCCGAGGATGCCATGCCCCGCCGGCCCGGTTACATCTGGCCTGCCAGGTACGGACCCTGCGGCCTCTTTATTACCACGCTTTATAGGAAACCCACAAACAGAAATCAATTACTTCAACAGTTTTCATAACTCTGCACTTAAACATAATTTACCTGTAGGTCAGTTTTTAAAGAGCCCGTAGGATATGCACCTCTGATCAGGATTTTGAAGAGCAGGCAGTCATTATGAAAGACAGGTTCAGAGTTAGACATTACCCTCAGTATTACATCAATAAGGCATATAATAGAGCTTGTCAGTGCCCTCGGGATGAACTATTACAGCAACAGAAAAAGGACAGTGATGTCGGTAATAGTGTGCCCTTTATTGTATTCTCACCAGTCTCGCCGAGTAGAAAAAATAATAAAGAAACATTGGTATTTGATCCAAGCCCTTCCAGGTTTCCAAGATTTGAAATTAACAATAGCGCATAAGCGCAATGTTAATTTGCGCAATATGCTTGTGCCATCGGCATTTACTGAACGCAGATTTCTCCCTAAATGTAAAGGACATTTTCAATGTGGTCATTGCTCAGTGTGCAATCCATACTTTAACGGTCAGGAAACCATACATCCACCCTACAAGTAGACGTATTTTTTACATAGATGATTTTTCTAATTGTCTTACGAGTCATGTCATTTATGTAATACATTGCCCCTGTAATAAATTATATGTAGCTATGACCACTCGCCCCATTCGTAATAGAATTATAGACACAGGAGTTGCATTAGGAGAGGGGTGGTAGATAAACCTTTGGTTAACCACTGGCAAGAGCAAACACATAAAATATCTGATTTAAAGTTTTTTGTCATCAAGAATGTTAAATTGAATTTGGGGGGGGGGGGGGATGTGGATAAAACCATTCGGCGTCTAGAAGAGCGATATATTTTTGCCTTAAATAGTTTACATCCCAATGGATTGAATATGGACAGGGATCTGTCTGTCTTCCTTTAGTTGCAGGATTTTTGACAATATGGTCATTGAAATCATATCTCCTTTTTAAGTTATGGCCTTAGGTTTTCTCATAAGTTTTGTGATAGTGAATATTATGGTCCATTTTAGAGTTTGGTATAAGAAGAGCCAAATTTTATACATACTGATGTCCTTAAATAAATTTTCTAAATTATACAGGTCCTATAAGCATATATAATTTTTATTTGATTTTAGAGTAGCATATATTGTCTCTTGTTTTTTGACTCTGGAGCATCACAACATTTGTGGGTATTCTAATGTGCACAAAGGATCAAGAAGAGCTAAATTCTAAACACACTTATAGCTTTTAAATAAATAAACATACTTTTGGTTTATACTGGTGCTATGAGCCCAATACATGTATATACGCATACATTTTTTATTAAGATATTCGTGGGAATCTTAATTTGCATAAAAGATCATGAAGAACCCAATTTTATACACTCCGTTGCCTTTTAAACAATAAGATGCATAATTTTAGTTTATGATATAAGCCCATTATATGTATATAGGCATATGTTTTAATTGAGTTCATAGGTTCATATTTGTCTCCAGGTTTTGTGTATTTTTGTTTTAGGGGGTGTTTTTTGTGTGGGTATTTATTTTGCACAAAGTATCAATGAGATTTTTGGTCGAATGGTTAAATCCTCCTTTCACATCGGAGCTTTCAAAGGGTGATAGGAGAGTGACATGTATAAAAATTTGCATATTTTTGTGTTATATGTCATCTCATTAACTTTTCCCGCACAAACTACTCCTCCGTTTTAAAGCGCAGACACCGGCGTCTTTGGCTTGAACAGTCGTCTGCACAAGTGAGGCACATCAGTTTCTAATAGTTAGTCTGTAAAATGTAAGTAATAGATAAATTTTGTTTTGTGGTTTATAATTCATATTAGGAATCTTTTGGTTAAGATGGGGTCCATAGTTTTTTACCAAAGGTTTGGTTTATGGTGCTGGTTCAGTAAAACTTTATCACAGATTTGAAATTAATCAAGCAATTCACATTTTAAAGGGTGAAGTTCAAGATGGTATTTAAAAGTTTTAAATAAAAAGTTTCTTGTTCATGGCTTACGCCATTCGTGCATCGAGCGGTTTTAAAATATGCCAAAGATTTATAGTTGATTAAGAATTTCACATTATGGGTAAATAATATATAAAGGATGATTTTATTTCAAGAAATAACGGCAGGCACTTACACAATGCCTTCACGTTTTCAATCTAATGATATGAAATGGTTGGCATGTGTACTGGTTTTCAAAGTTTCAAATTTCTGCCCGCTTCTGAATTATGATGGCAACCCCCCTTTATAAAACAATGCTATGCGTGAAAGGTTAATGTTAGCTACATAGGAGGCTAAATGGTCGGTATGTATACTGGTTTTCAAAGTTTCAAATTTCTTCCCGTTTCTGAATTAGGATGGCAACCCCCTTTTCTTAGACAAAATTTATATGTTAAGGGTGAATAAAACAATGATATATGTGAAAGGTTAATGTTAGCTACATGGGGGAGTTTTTTTGGAGAGTGTTGATCTACCCCTGTGATAAAACTCAGATACTCTTCTTTTATTAGTGCAAAACAATGGCGGTTCTGGCAGAAACATTTTTACCTTGGAAGAGCATCAAGGAACAGTATATAATATATATTATATGCATTAGATTTGTTTTCTGATTATGCAGGTAACTTTTAAATTGTTTAGAGTTGATAATTTGAAGTTGTTCCGTGACGCTTATGATGGGTCGGTAAGCCGCATAACAACTATAGTAATACAACATAGTATGTTTTAATAGCATGTTGAAATATTATTAGATTATTTTCTGTTTACTGAACTGTGGAAATTAACTACTTGTTGATTGTATATTTTATAGATCCTTTATGGTGTATATATAATTATAATTTTGGGGTAGTACAATCCCATTTGGCCTCATGCAACGGTTGTGATTCCACTGATTCCTTTCTTTTGTGATAAAAATTTTTTTCTTCTTTTAGCATTATAAAATTTTTCTACTTTTAGCATTATAAAGTTTATATTCCCCCACCCTTTTTTACTGTTTTACCTTTTTTATTTTTTATTGTTTTATTTATTTTTAATCCGTGATGCATTTATCAATAGGGATAATACAAACTTTATGTACATATGTTTTTCTTCCTCTTTCCCAAATGATATAGAATGTATTGAGCATACAAGTGCATACAGAGGTAGGTTTTTGATGTTATTTATTGTACAATATGGGTTTTTTGTTTTTATGACAAGTTATTTGATATGTTGTATGATTTATACATGTACACATTATTTTATTGATCCGACTAATAATGTATGTTGTGCTATATTAGATTTTATAATTTACATTTGTGTTTTTATTATGTCTATACATGTATTTTTATTGTATTAATGACATTGGCATAATAGTTCATTTTAAGGCTTCTTATGTTTTAACACCTTTAATATTTTATTTTTTAACTTTATATTGATGTATTTATTATTATTTTTTTATATCTGTTTTTATATGTTTTTAGTTAAGCCAGCCTTAGCCCCTGATGAAGGCAACGAAACACGGCCTGTGTCGGGCCAGTGGCTTAAGTTAATCAATAAAAGATATTCTTCCTCTGCTTTCCACGTTTTTGGACTTGGTTTGTTGATAGCACGTGGAATTGTGCTTTGTTGTTGTTGGACTTAAATAGAATTACTATACTTTGTTTTTGGGGGCTCTTTTCCCAACCAAAATTGTAACTTTATTTCTTACCTCTTATTAATTTAGAGGGGAATTTTAGAAGGGACGTCCAAGTGCAATCTGGGACATCTAAGCCATAACGTCTGAAAAAAAAGCAGGGATGTCCAGACACAATTTCTCAAACATGGGCATGGTTGATATGGATGTCTGTACAGACATCCCCAGAATTGTATTTCAGAATCAGGATAGCCTAATGATTAGAGTTTATTTTTTAAGTGCCTTCTAGCCAATGCTGATTCTTGGTGACCCAGCAGCCCCTGGGTTTTCTTGGCAAGGTATGATCAGTAGATTGGCAGGCCTTTTCTTCTAAGAGGGTAAAGTGACTTGCCCAAGGCCACAAGGAGTGCCAGTGGGAATCAAACCCAGAGTTCTTGGGTTGTAGGCTGGTGCTTTAACCACTGGGCTACTCCTCCATGGTTTGAGTAGTAGGCAAGGAACAGGGCGACCAGGGTTCAAATCCCTACTGCTGCTATAGGTGACATGGTGCTGAGTACTGGACATGATGGAGTATTATCTTCTCTACACCTTCTGGATGTCTTTCATCCAAAAGGAGCACTTTTCAGAAGCCTGTTCATGCCAGGAGCAGATCTAAAGTTAGACACAATGCTGGACATCCATGAGATTTCTGAGATCTGTCAGGGTTGTCCAGGGAACACCCCTGTCATGCCTCCACCAAGCCCCTGTTCAGACTTGGACATCCGTAGAGCTGACTTTTAAAATGACTCTGGAGACCTCTCTATGCTTTGGACATCTCTGTGCTCATTTTTGGATGTCCAAACCACAAATAGAGCTTCCAAAATGACCCCCTTTATGTCTTTTATTAATTGTAAACCACTCTGATGTTACTATTGAAGGATAGTATAGCAAATGCAAATACATTTAATTTGTACAGTACAGGAACTTCCCCCAGCTCACCTCCTCCCTTCCAGTGCTCTACCCCCACAGCCTTCCCATTGACTGGATCCCACGCACCGTCTCTGCTGCTAGTCGTACTGGAAGCAGGATGAGCAGGCTCACTCATCAGCAGAGGGGAGGGTTAGAGAATTGCAGCTAGGAGTTGTAAAGACTGAAAAATATTGAAATGTTAGCCATCCTTCTAGCTTCCAGATGTTAATATAAAAGTCAGTGGAAGCCAGAAAAAGCGACATTTTTCAGTCCTAAACATCCCGTCCCCCAATTGCTGAGCACATCTGACAGCACCCGCCCCCCCATACCCTAAATTTTTTGACCCTAGGTATGTTATTGCTTGCCAATATCTTAATTTAGCCCCACCCATTGGAATAGATACTAGCTGGAAATACACATAGCAACCAATAAGAAAGAAGTACAATTCAGTCAGTAGCTTTAGTGATAAAAATAACATCAGAGAAAATGAAATATATATGTCGGTAATATAAAATGCAATACATCACAGTTAGGGAATTATTTGTAATCCATGTAGTCTGTCTGTATGTTGTACACGTATATGTGTGTTTGCTATTCATGTGCATATGTGTATGTGTGTGTAGATTGTTATATGTTATGTGTGTGCTATGCTGGGTGTGTGTTGTATCTATGGTAGGATAGCTACAGGTGGGGCATTTCCAGTAGATATATTTTTGAGGATGGGGACAATTGTGAGGAAGTAGTTTTGGGGGTGGAGGTAGTTTGCAGGGTGGTGGAATTGGGAGTGGGGCATTTGCATGGGGGATTTTTTCGAGTGGGGCAGTTGAAGGGGTGGTAGGGAAGTTGCAGATGTTAGTTTTTTGGGATTAGATTGTAAACTATTTAAAGTTGTTAAAACCCATGAGGATTGTGGAAAATTGCAAGAGGATCTTGATAAATTGGAAGACTGGGCATCCAAATGTCAGATGAAATTTAATGTGGACAAGTGCAAAGTTATGCACCTAGAGAAGAACAACCCAAACTATGGTTACACGATGCAAGGTTCCACATTAGGAACCACCACCCAGGAAAAAGATTTAGGCGTCATTGTGGATAACATGTTAAAACCCTCCGCCCAGTGTGCAGTGCCGGCCAAGAGAGCAAATAGAATGCTAGGTACCATAAGGAAAGGAATGGAAAATAAAACAAAGAATATTATAATGCCTCTATATCGTTCCATGGTGTGACCGCACCTTGAATATTGTGTACAATTCTGGTCACTGTATTTTAAAAAGGATATAGCGTTATTAGAAAAGGTTCAGAGAAGAGCCACCAAAATGGTAAAGGGAATGGAAGGATACCCCTATGAAGAAAGGCTAAAAAGGTTAGGGCTCTTTAACCTGGAAAAGAGACGGCTGAGGGGAAGTCTATAAATTAATGAACGGAGTGGAACGGGTAAACGTAGATCGATTGTTTACGTTATCAGAATATAGAAAGACTAGGGGACATGCAATGAAGCTACAGGGTAAACTATTGAAGACAAATAAGAGAAAATATTTTTTCACTCAACGTGTAATCAAACTCTGGAATTTGTTACCGGAGGATGTAGTAAAGGCTGTTAATGTAGCTGGGTTTAAAAAAGGTTTGGACAAGTTCTTGGAGGAAAGGTCCATAAACCATTATTAAGAAGGGACCCAGGATATCATTGCTTGACCCAATACAAGAATTGTGGAACCTGTGTCTTTTGGGGAAACTGCTAGGTACGTATGACCTAGATTGGCCACTGTTGGAAACAGGATACTGGGCTTGATGGACCTTGGTCTGACCCAGTATGGCATATCTTATGTTCTTATGTTCTAAGCTCTGACAGATAGGGACTGTCTCTGTTTGTAAGCACTGCTAATGCCTTGTAGCGCTTTATAAATGTTTAATAGTAGTAGTAATAGGGTAGTGCAATTGCAGGCAGTGGTGGTACTGGTAGTTTTTGTGAGGAGCAGTTTGTGGAATGGTGGGGTAAATGCAGGGGGAGGTTGGTGAGGTGGTGTGACAGTTGAGGAGTAGTTGTTATGGATGGGGTAGTTTGCAGTAATATGACAATTCTGGGAGTTATTTTTTTTTAAGTGTGGGGCAATTTGTTGGGTGGTAATGCAATTGGGAGATAGTGTTTTTTTTAAAGGTAGGGACAGTGTATGAGTTGGTGGGGAATTATGAAGGAGGTTTTTAAGATATGGGGCAATTGCAGGGCAGTAGTTTTTGGGGGTAATGGCAGTTTGTGGGGTTGTGGGGCAGATGCACGAGCAGCTAAAGAGATGGTTGGATAGCTATGGAGATAGTTTTAGAGGAGTGAGTTTGTGGGTTTGAGGGGCAGTTCTGGGGATATTTTTAGGAGTGACAGTTTGTGAGGTTTTACAACAGTTGTGAGGGTATATTTTTTAGGGGTAGGACTCCCTCCTTAAAACTCATCTGTTTTTATTTATTTATTTATTTATTTTATTTATTTATTTATTTAACAAACATTTATATACCGCATCTTCCTGAGATCAGTTGCGGTTCACAATAAACAACTAATTAACAAAGCAGCGTTTGTTTTACATGTAACGTCAATTAACAAAGAATATTATAAGTAAACAACAAATGTTAAGCTTGAGCAGAACATAACAGTAAAAACTATATACATTATATACAGATACAGCTTTTAGGGCTTTAGCATTGGGGGTAGTACAGTTTCAGCTGGGATGCGATGTCTGTTTAGATCGTGGTCAACTAAGGTCATGACTGTTTTCCCTAGCCTTTCCCCCCTGAGTCTTAACTTTTGCTCCTATTACTCTATTTGCTTGACTCTTCTGTCCTTACTCTCTTCCTGCTCTATCATTTATTGTAATCCTTCTTTTCTTCTTCTATAATTGCTATTGATTTTGTTTTTGTAAACCGCCCCGATGTTATGGGGGGTGGTATAACAAGTGTGAAATAAACAATAAACAATAAATAGTTATGTGGGTTGGTGGGGCAGTTGCATGGGGGACATTTTTGTGGGTGGGGAAGGGTATGGTGTGGTGCAGCATGGTAGTTTTTGTAAGTGGGGCAGTTTGTGAGATGGTGGTGCAGTTTCAAGGGGTTGATTTTGGAGGTAGGGACTTGGTAAAGTGTTAGGGCAGTTGCAGGAGATATTTTTTGGGAGTGAGGAGTTTGTCGGGTAGTAGAAGAACTGCAGGGGGTAGTTTGGGGGGTGGGGCCAATTGCAGGGTGGTGGGACAGATGCAACGGACAACAAGATGGTAGAACAGTTGTGGGGTAGTTTTTGGGGATAGGGTTGTTTGAAGGGTGGTGAAGCAGATGCAAGGGGCAGTTGGTGGTGTGGTGGGATAGTTATGGGGGTAGTTTTGGGAGTGGTGGTAGTTTGTGTGGTGGTGGGAAAGTTGTGAGGGAATGTTTTTTAGGGATGGGGCAGTTTGCCAGGTAGTGGAGCAGTTGCAGGAGATTGGCAGTAGCAGGATGGGGGCAGTTTGCGATGTAGTGGGGCAGTTGCAGAGGTATAGGTGAGCTAGGCGGCCTCCTAGGGCAGCCGGCCTAGGTGGTTGGCGGCAGCAGCACACATGACCAGCCGCGCTGCCCCCCCACTAGCTGCTGCCAGTTCTGTTGGGGGGGGGGGGGAGAGGCGGGTAACAGCAGCAGCAGTATTTCCAAAAGTGGCTGCTTTTTGCTGCTGCTTTCTTGCCTGTGGCAGGCCATGTCCTTCAGAACATGGCCTGCTGTGGCCAAGAAAGCAGTGGCAAAATGCTGCTGCTTTTTGAAATAATGCCACTGCCCACCTCCCTCTCCCGAGATGGAATTGGTGGCAGCTGGGGGGTGGGCAGCGAGGCCGTGGTTTCTGCCTAGGGTGGCAGAAACCCTTGGGACTGCCCTGGTGGTAAGGCAGTGGTGAGAGGTTGTTTTTTGAGTAGGGATAGTTTGTGGTGTGGTAAGGTAGTGGTGGGGTGTAATTTGGAGGGTATGGGGCCATTTTGTGAGGGGATGTTTAGTGGATTGGTAGGCCTTTTGCGAAGGAATATGTTTTGGGGGTAGTGGCAGTAAATGAAGTGGTGGGGCACTTGTGGGAGGGCAGGTTTTGAGGGTGGGGAATCTGAAGGAAACATTTCCCTAGCTGCTGTGTTTCACTCTATGTAAGTTTCTACGCCACAGAAACTGGAACTTCTTCTCCCATAGAAATGCATAGGACTATTTCTTTTGGAGGGGGTGGGGGGAAGGGGCTATATCTCTGGAACCCAGCTCTGATTTGGCCCATTTTTGAACTTGATGTGCCTTTTGAACTGTTTTTCCAGGTGCCAGGTTTCATCCAGTTTCATTAAATTTGTTTCATTAAAGTTATTTTGTCCCCAGACAGACAGACATTCTTAACCTCTTTTGTATAATTCTTTCCAACTTCTGGGCCCATATTCTTTAAGTTTTGTTATCACAAAAGATTTTTAGGCTCAATAGAAAAGTTTCAGGCTGATGGGACACGCCCTGTATACAAAAGAATTAATTATGTGCTGTAAAAAATCAATATAATCCAATTGTTTCCAACATGCAAATTCTATGTGAGGGTTATGTCAGATCAAAGATTTTGAACTGGGTTCTACAGCCTCTACTTCACTTTGGGGAGTAGCCTAGTGGTTAGAACACTGGCTTGGTAACCAAGCAACCAGGGTTTGATTCCCACTAGCACTCCTTGTGGCCTTGGGCATGACACTTAACCCTCCATTTCCCTGGAAGAAAGGCCTGACAACCTACTTCCAGTCACACTGCCAAGAAAACTCAGGAGGTTGCCAGGAGTCAGCATTGACTCAAAGGCTTGCCTTGCAACATACAGATACTGTAGAAGACCACTGTGTTACATATTCTAATCATTAAATTGCAAATAAAATTCTTTATTTTCTACCAGTATTGTCTGGATGGGATTCTTCCTTCATTATGTTGATTCCAGCATCTTATGAATGTATTAGTTTAGATTTAGCTCATGTCTTTTCAGTAGGAGCTCAAGGCAAGTTATATTCAGGTACGGTAGGAATTTTTCTGTCCCTGGAGGTCTTACACTCTAGTCTTGTACCTGAGGCAATGAAGATTTAAGTCACTTGCCCGAGGTAACGAAGTGCTGCAATAGGAATTTTAACCTGGCTTCCCTCATCGTTAGACTTCTGTTCTAACCACTAGGCTACTCCTCCACTCTTTTTCTGGTTTCCTTCTTGTTTATTTTCTCCTAATTCTTCCTCCGGGCTTTCCTTGACATGTTTGGCTGTCTCTCTGGGTCTCCACTGAGCGCCAACTGCTACCATAACCCTGAAGACCTTTGCCCAGCCCCAGCATAAAGCACTCAGCCCTTGGGTGGTTGTGGTCACCTTGTCACTCTGTAACGTCAAGCTCAGGCGGCCGAGACTTGAGTTGTAAAGCGCAGAGGAATAGCGAGTGGTGGTGATGCAACTTTGTGCCAGTGCTATACATACTAAGTATTTTCTCCATAAGCACAATCTCAGAAAGCCTGAATAATTAAAGATTCCTCCCCACCCCTTGCCCCCACAAAGGCACAGATTCGTGGGGGATGGGGGGAATCTTAGTAAATCAGGTTCCAAATGAAAGAAATCCTTTAGTACATTTTGCCCAATGTACTACTACTGCAGCTGGGTAAATAAGCCTGATAAAACCTGCACACATATTTTAAGAAACTCAAACTAAGAGCGTGTTAAGAATGTATTTACGTATAAAAGGAGATGGGAGACAGTAGTGCTTGCCAGAGTTTGCCCTTCTGCCTGTGCGGGCTCTCTCTTTCTCAAATTCTGACAGCTGCATTCTTTTTGCGTCTGAACTCCTCATTCTCTCCTAGAGCATCAGCTGAAATGCTGAAAAAAAACAAGAAAATGAAACATAGCCTGCTTGTTGTGTGCTTTGGTATGAATTGACTGGGAAAATTCCACATTCATGCACACCAAGCCAGCCTGGCAAACAGACAGAGAGCGCATAGGACCCACCTAGCCTGGTGGCCACAAGCTAAGCTTTTTTTTATACACGCTTGCGCAGCACAGCAAGCTTCATGGCCCCTGCTGCCAGGGCCCGCTAGCATAGGTAAAGTGACACTTGCCTAGGGCCCAAATGTTTAGGAGGCTCTGTCATATAGGCTTAGGACTTAGGACACTGGATTTTCAGGACTGTACGGATTTTTGCACTAATGTTTAAAGCCAAAAGGACAGCTAGTGGCTGGACCTCTATTTCCACCTCTCCATTTCTTCCCCCTGCATGAGTGAACCTACCTCACAAGCAGCAGAGGCTGTGGGTAGGATCCAGCCAATGGGAGAGTAGCTTTAGTCAGAGGAAGGGAGTGTGTGAGCCAGAGGGAAGTTCCTGTGCTGCGAAATTGATGGGGGGCGGGGGGACGACTGAGCTCTACATGGAGCACTAGGCTACCCTTAGAGAGAACCGTGGAATCAGTGAGTGTCCTGGATGAGGGAAGGGGGGAGAACTGCTGAGAGATGGTAGAAAGGGAAGAAAGTGTGAGAGGAAAGCTGCAGTCTATGGGAAAGGATCAACAGCAAACACAAGAGCTTGGCATGATGGTGGGAAGAGCTGATTGGGGGAGGGGGAGCAGGCATAGCACAGCAGAATGAGTGTGTGTGTGTGTGTGTGTGTGTGTGTGTGTGTGTGTGTGTGTGTGTGTGTGTGTGTGAAGACTGACAGCATGTATGCATATGTAGTGCCGTACCAAGCTATAATTGTGTCCTATGCAGCTTACAAACCTGGCACCCCCTTCCAGAATGTCATATCAGACTATCAGTTGCATGTTTAGTACTTTAGTCAAATTGTATTTCCAATCTCACACAGGTCTATTGGCTAATACACTGTTAAGACAGGCAAACAAGAATTTTTCAGCAGCCTTCACTTGGGGCTAAATTTACCTATGGACAGTTGGGCCCCTGTTATGAGGGGCACAGGGCAGCGGCCCCTTTTTTCCATAGATCAAAGGGGCCCTGGGGGTAGGTCCAGGAGCAGATGACACTAAGATCCCACAACTTCCCTTTCTATATCAATAGATGCTTTCCTGTTTCATGGATGGATGAGATGAGATGTGCTGATGTCGGCAGGCCTGAATACAGAAAGGAGCCGTAATGTAAAACAGCTCATCCACTGAAAGGTATGTAAACACTATATCATAGCTGTACCAGGAAAACACGGGATCTAAAACAATGACACACTTGCAGAGAGTGAAGAACCATGTGTTTTCCCCTACTACTCACCATGAAAAGTATCCACATTCTATTGCCACTTCAGGAACAGCAACACAAATTGCCTCCACTGACAAGCAAATTGTGAAATATAAAACCCAGTAAAAATACAGTCAGCACATATGTAGCAAAGCTTCCAAACCAAACCAGCACTAACACCCAGAACTCAAACAGCAATACTACAAAGATTATACTAAGCCCACGAACACCAATACACCTCCTATAGGAAAAAGAAAACAAGCCAGACTGCTACAGGTCCCTACATGGAGAATGTGTCCTGGCAGCAGACTCCCTCAATTCGGTCAGACATGCAGAACACAGACAAACCCTCACCCAATACAAAATGTCGTTGTCAGGCAGTTAATTGTGATAGAGTGACATCCATAAGACTTTGCAGTTTCTGACTCATTTCATGCACAGCTACGTCAGCAGTCAGACATCCCGAGAGCTTTGCTACAACCACATCATAAATGCTGGCTTTACTCTGAAGAGTCTTCACCAGCCCATTGAGTGCTTTCTGACCTGGGGGTCTCATCGTATAGCACTATATCACAATTTGTTTTGTTGTGGTTATCCATTGGGTTTTCATGGCAAGATACAGAAGAAGATTGCCAGACCTTTCTTCCACGTGGGTAAAACTGGTGCTGTTGCTGGTTGTCATAGAAAAGTGATTGACTGCTGCCAGCACCGCCCCATACTGCTGCTGCCCAGCTGGGTGGTTTGTCTTAGTCGTGCACGTCAGCTGAGAACTGTCCATATTTGGGAGACCCTGCCAGTAATTACGCTACTGATAGCATTCAGCATTACCAATGCACACAAACCCTCATGGCATGACAATCCACAAACCAAACGAAAGCCAAAATGTCTTTGTGTAGGATTGTAGCTATCACTTTGTGGTACCCCAAGGGCTGGTATGAATTTGTTCTCTAACATAACATAGTAAATGATGGCAGATAAAGACCAGTATGGTCCATCTAGTCTGCCCAGTAAGATGGCAAGAGTAGGTGCACCTGCCGCTCCATGCAGGCCAGCCCTCCCCATGTCTTTGTTTAGGGGTGAACCCACCGCTCCGTGTAGGAAACCCCTGTTTGTTGAGAAATTAGATAGTTAAGTTTATTTATTTCTCTTGGTTCCCATTTCAGTTTGTATCTTCATATTTCAAATTTGTGGCCCTTATTCTGTATTGGAGAGAGAATAAGGGGCCACACATTTGAAATATGCATATATTTATTTATTTACATTCTCTTATATACCATGCTATTCTGCATCAGTGTGGTTTACATTAAACAAACTGAAATTACATTGAACAGGGCATTATAACTTGGAGATAACTATTTTACAGGGAACATGGGCTATGGAGGGTTAGGTGGCTTGCCCAAGACCACAAGGAGCATCTATGGGACTAGAAACCCCAGTCCTTCCGGCCTGAGGTTGCTGTCCTCTAGTGGTATTTGAACCCCTGACCTTCTGGCCTGAAGTACCTTGCCCCAACCACTAGGCCACTCCTCCACTCCAATTGTGAAACTGGAATGGGAACCAAGAGACCAGACTCTCATACTAGCCCATGGGGTACCACGGAGCAGTAAGTACAACCCTAAACAAAGGCATGGGAATATGTTTACTAAGATGTGATACCTGTCAACGCAACACACCGCATGTGCAGGGGAAATACAGATAGGGCAGAGATTTTCGGTGCTATCTGCATATCCCATGCTAAATGAAGGTGTCGGGATCAGGGCAGAGAAAAAGCGTGGCGGCAGGTGGCATACTGTCATGCCCTGGCTGTCATCACTTCCAATACTGCGACTGCAGATAAAGCCACATAAAGAGGTGGCGATAAGTGCAGCTGTGCCATCAGCAGCCTGTCATTGCAGCAGCTGCTAATCACAGAAGGGCAGTGGCAATGGCCCCCAGCTCTCCTCGCAAGACAACAACTTCCTCTGCGGATCAGAAGACCTGTGGCACCCATAGACACCCCCTCACCACAACTGCATTTCTTGGTACTTGAAGATCTGCTCTTTCTTCACATGATTCACAGAATAATTGCTTGGAACCTGCACCTTTATTATTAGTGCCATTGTGGTGGTTTTCTCCTTTACCTATATGTCAGATTTCCTGCATCCAGCTTCTTATCTGTCAGAATGGGAATGCCCCAGGTGACCATAACCTCCTTTATTCTCCATAATTCTCTTAGGGTCATGATTACAGTGCATTTCCAGTACAGTGATATTGTAGTGCTTACAAAATTTCCAATGGATGAGACATGCTATTTTCTTTTGCCTTTTTGTATAGAAATTTCTTGCTATCAGAACCTTGCAGCCAGCTAAGAGATGAATAACAGTTTCCAGCTCTTTCTTTTGGAATCTACAAATGTCTATTTTACCAGTATTTTCTATGCATGCTGTGAACCATCTTGCCTGTAATCCACTGTACTGGGCTACAACTATTTATTTATTTAGCTGTATTTATATACCGCTTTTCACCGGGCCAAAACGGTGTTACATGGGGGTGGGGGAATTAAGTACAAGGGTAGGGCCATCACCGGGGAGGCAACATTGATGATTTTGACATAGGAAAGACTTTGGACATAGGACAAACATTGGACATAGACAGGTTAGGGTAGCTTTGAGTTAGAGGCTCATTGTGGGTGAGATCAGGGGTTTGTGGGTTTTTCGGTGGGGTTTGAGTTGAAGTATTCCTGGAAAAGGATGGTTTTTAGCTGTTTTCTGAAAGATAGTAGGTCGGCATTGTTTCTGAGATAGCTCGGTAGAGAGTTCCATAAGGACGGAGCATAAAGTTCGAAGGCTCGATTGCAGGTCCGTTGCGAGCATTTGGTTCTTTTGGTTCTCATCCTTGAGTTTCAGTTCACCTCTCCTTCACCATTCTTGTATCCTGGCTTCATCCATGTACAGTTGTGGGCAACATTATTGGCACCCTTGCAGTTCAACCCCTTAATGTCCAAATCTCCTAAAAGAAAGTGGCCAGTGAAATAGCTTTGGACTATATATACACAGATATTAGGCACAGAAAAGAATCAAATAAAACAAGACCAATTAAAAAGGAAATAATAGGAAATAGTATAAAACTGAGACATTGCTAGGACATGATTATTCCCCATCATCAAAAATTTACTCACCCATACCACTTCAACATTTATCCATTATTTTAAAGAAAATCAGACAGCTGACAACACAGAGAAACCGTCAGATGTTCGCTTTAGGACTATACTGAAGGAACAACCCTCCACTCAACTGGTCCCAGCGTTCTTATTCATTGGTCTGATCTCTGTAACCAGACACTTCACTAAACATATACAGTTTTCAATAAACAAAATAATAATATTAAAACACTTAGCTGAATTTTAGAACAACAACATAACCTGACGTGACATCATGTTTCAGGCTATCGGGAGCTTTGCTTCAGGGGAACATTTACATGACAACCAGTCACCCTAGCTTGACATACAATCAGCTGATTAACAAATACTGGAACTAGCGTCAGAATATATAGCAGTGCCCTTAACAAGGAAACCCATTCCTAAATGATACATTTAAATACAAAATAACTGAACAGCCAATAATATAATTACCCACTTACACAATGACTAACTAATTAGGCAACAGCTAGAGAGGTCCACTCAATTTCACTATTGAGCCCTTGAGGCTCCAAAGAGCTCAAGCGATAAATCCATCTTTGTTCTAAATTCCCACTGTAGTAAAATTAGTCAGTACTCACATGACTTGAATCAACCAATGAATGATGGCTCTAATGTTGAAAATGGCCACATTCACTCTCTGTTCCATTTTCACAATAGTGAAGGCAAGAGAGCTACCTGAGACTGTCAGAAAAGCCATTATCACTAAACATCAAAGGGGTACAAGACCATCTCCAAAGACCTTGGAATTCCTGTGTCTACAGTTTGCAGTGTTATTAAGAAGTTTTCTGCTCATGAAACTGTCAAGAAACTCCCAGGATGTGCTGGGAAGAGGAAAATTTATCCAAGAAGTCTTCAAAGGTTAGTGCGAACTGTTGGAAAAACACCACATAGAACATCCAAAGAGCTTAAGGCTGACCTAGAGCAATCTGGAATGATGGTTTCAACTCACACCATACGCCATGCACTAAACTAAAAAGGACTCCAAGGTCGAAGGCCAAGGAGGATCCCACGGCTCAAAGACAGACATAAAAAGGCACACCTGAACTTTACTCAAACCCACCTTGAGAAACCACAATCCTTCTGGGAAAATGTTCTTGGACAGATGAAACCAAAATGAGCTCCTTGGCAATACAGACCAACGATACATTTACAGGCAAAAAAATGAAGCTTATAAGGAAAAAAACACCCTTCCTACAGTTATATATGGTGGACGTTCAATAATGTTGTGGGGCAATTTTGCTGCTTCAGGAACTGGAGGCCTGGAATGTATTAAAGGAATCATGAAGTCAGAGGACTAGCAAGGTATTTTGGAATGAAATGTGCTATGTAGTGTCAGAAAGCTAGGTCTATGTTTTGGGTCATTGTCTTGCTGGAGGACCTATGACCTAGGTCCTCCAGCAAGACAATGACCCAAAACATACTTCCAAAAGTACAAAAGAATGGTTAAAGTTGAACAAATGGACTGTTGTAAACAGGCCAGCAATGAGTCCTGATCTCAATCCATTCGAGAACCTGTGGAAAGAGCTGCAATTTGCTATGGATAAAAGGAATCCTGGAAACATTCATGAGCTGAAACAAATCGCAGTTGAAGAGTGGGAGAAAACTACCAGCAGACAGATGTACGAAACTTACAGATGGCTACAAGAAATGTTTGGAGGCTGTCATCACTGTTAAGGGTTGTGCAACCAAATATTAGTAAAAGGTGCCATTAATCCTGCCCAAGTCATATTTTGTTTTTTTTTCTCAGACATAACTAAGTCTAAGTTGCCCAAACATTATTTTTTTGTTTTATACCTTTGAACATACTATTAAAATATTATGATGACATATAGTTGGAATAATTCCAATTATTTCTCAAGATATTGTACACAACATAGTAATATAGTATATGACGGCAGATAAAAACCATCATGGTCCATCTAGCCTGCCCAGCAAGGCGGCAAACGTAGGTGCATCTGCCAGTCCATTCAGGTCACCCCTCCACATGCCTTTGTTTAGGGGTGTACCCACCGCTCCGTGCAGGTCACCCCTATTTGTTGAGATAGCAGAGACAGTTAAGGTTATTTTGATTTTATCATGTCACTATAAAGGGATCCACTGTGTCTGTCTCATGCTATTTTGAATTATGTCACTGTATTTTCCCCCACCACTTCCATCGAGAGGACATTCCAAGCATCCACCACCCTTTCAGTGAAAAAGTATTTCCTGACATTGCCCTTCAGTTTACCCCCTTGCAGCTTCATGTTATGCCCTCTAATTTTGCAGCTTCCCCATCTTTGAAAGAGGTTTGATTGTTCATTAATATTCTTTAAGTATTTTAAGGTCTGTATCATATCTCCCCTGTCCCTCCTCTTCTCTAGAATATACATATTTAGGACTTCAAGTCTTTTCTCATATGTCTTCTGGTGCAGGCTCCAAATCATTTTGGTCGCCTTCCTCTGAACCGTTTCCAGCCTTTTTATATTCTTTGCGAGATATGGTCTCCAAAACTGAACACAATATTCCAAGTAAGGCCTCAGCAGCGACTTGTACAATGGCATTAGTACCTCCTCCTTTCTGCTGGTAATTTCTTTCTGTATGCAACCCAGCGTCGTTCTGGCTTTAGCCACCGCCTTGTCACATTATTTCGCCACCTTGAGATTCTCAGAAACAATCATTATGAGGTCCTTCTCCTGGTCCGTGCACACCAACCTCTTGCCCCCTATCGCATAAATTCCCTTGGATTTCTGAATCCCAAGTGCATGACATTGCCCTTCTTCACGTTAAATCTTAACTGCCAAGTCTTAGACCATTCTTCCAGGATTTGTAGATCTTTCCTCATGTTATCCCTCCCTCAGGGGAGTCCACTCTTGCAAATTTTCGTGTCATCTGCAAAAAGACAGGCTTTTCCATTCAGTCCTTCAGCAACTTCACTCACAAATACATTGAACAGTACCAGTCCTAGGACTGATCCCTGGGGCACACCACTAATCACCTTCCTTTCATCTGAGTGAGTTCCAAAAATGCAAGGATGCCAGTAATGTTGACCACAACTGTATATCTCCTGGAGAAACACGTATTTCTCACTGTATTTGTGCATTTGCCACTTGTCTTTTGATTTAAATCTTTGAAGAGGTTTTTTCTTTTGTTTTTCAGATTCTGTTGTTTCCTTTCCTGTGCAAATAGGTGGATTCTCGTTTATTCCTTCTGCTCATCAGAGTGCATGTCCAAATATAATGATGGAACTGGATCCCAGTCACTAATTTTCATACTGGAACAGTTTTTGTGCATTCGGGTCTGATGATGCCATTAAATAGGCCTGGAGGTCTATATTGATTGCTCTTTATGTATAATCAATATCTATGATTGATTATACATACACTCACTTCTCACTTTGGCTCTTGGGATGTATAGTCTCAGTATACATTGATTTTTATAAACCACCTTGTGGGCATGGAGGAGTTTTCTGTTCATACATGCAGTTTTTCAAGATATTTCAAAGGCCATACTACAATTCCAAAAGCTATACAAGGGTACTACTACAATTTTATCATTTCTATAGTACTACTAGCCATACACAGCACAGTACACATACATGGAAGAGAAGGTCTTTGCTTTACAGAGCTTACAATCGGTTTAGATAGACAAACAGAAAAACAGGGACGAAGGATTTCATTTATAGGAAATGATTAAAACATGGGATTGCAAGCTGGTTGAAGATTTGTATATTCTTTGATATTAGTGCACTTTCACTATGAGCTTTAATCTCCTGTAATACTCTTTGCTCTAAGTACTATATGCTGGATTTTTCTCTTTCCTCTGCTTCTAGGTATATATGTTTAGATGTCTAAGTCTCATCTTTTAGGATCATAGGCGTCAGCTCGACAGGTGCAGTGCTTGCTTGAGCATCCCAATACTGAGCAAACTCCTTCGTGGGGAGGGGTAATTTGTGTTTACTTTGGTATTGGAAAATTGGCTCTTATGCAGACGAAGACGTAGTACTATTTTGGTTGTATTCCTTCGTTCCGAGGTTCTTTAGATACAAGCTCAACATTAATAGCCCATGCATGCATGACATCATGGCCATCACCGGACTTAAGTTCCTTCGCCCTGTGGTAAACTCTGCCTGGAGACGAGGGTGATATAGCGAAGGGGCTCGGGACTACTGATTGGCAGTGGGCGGGGAGAAAGAACGACATGCTCGCTCGTCGACAGGAGAGGCGTGGCACAGGGATCACAACGAAGGGGCGTGGCCACGGTTGCGATTGGCGGCTTGTTGGACGGTGGGCGTGGAGCCGAGCTTGAGAGCGCCGCTCCGAAGTGTTCTCGGAGTCTAGGAGCTGTCGGCCGTGAGCGCCCTTTGTGTGCGGGGCTTGGGGAATGGGGTCGGGCGGAAGACCAGACCGAGTGAGCGGTGCAGCGGCCTTGTTGCAGCCCCCAGCCCCGATGCGCTGAGGCCGGCAGCGTCGGGTGCCCGCTGTCTCTTCTCCCCCACCCACCACCCCTCGCTGCGGAGCTGGCCGGCGGGTGGGCGGGCGCTGAGTCGCCCGGCGAAGGCAGAATGAACCGGGGCAGCTCCAGCGCCGACTGCCTGATGTGCAGCAACTGTCAGAAAGTTCTCCGCAAGGACAAGGTAGCCGTCGTTCCTGCATGCTCCCGCCTCCCCCTAGCCCTGGCAGTTGGGACCCGGAGGAGATGGGGGTGCAAAGTAAAAAGTCGAGCGGGCGGGGATCGGCTCCCCCCGAGACTTATAGGTAGAGCAGCTTGGACGTTTTAACCTGCGCGATCCGAGCCTTAACGCAAACGGGGACATGGCATTGCAAAGTGTAGATCCGAAAAGTTGAAAGGCAACATGCTAGATGTCAAGATTCATGCATAAGTCTTTGGTACCTGAGACCCTAAGATGTATGTGTGTCTGTGTGTGTATGAACGCACACGTAACTTCCAAGCACAAGATTGCGATAGAACTGTGCGTAATGTAGGATATCTCGCTAGGTAAATAATCCTAGACTTACATTTTGGACGGAGTGGTATTTGTAGGGGCTGCTTATCTGAGGGGGGGAGGGGTAGTGTATCGACAGGATTCCATGCCCTAATTTTCGTTTTTGTTACATATTTGCAGCTCTGAAAACAAGGCAGTCAGAAAAAAACAAGGGGGGGGGGGGGAGAGAGGTAATGAGGTTGGAGCTCTGTGCTTTATAATTTTATTTTATGAACCCTAAGCTTCCTTTCTTAACAGATTGTGACTGGCGATTTGATATACCAGTCGGATTATGGTGTACTTGTAGTTTTGATGGTGTATCTTGGATGGTTTTAAATGGATGTCAAAGTTGAACTTTTGTGTATGTGACAGTACAAAGCATGTTTACTATAGGTTAACGCTTATTAAGGGAAGTTAATGCGCGCTAAGTACCACTGTACCCATAAAAATAAAGGAGCGCGTTAAAACCTTTAGTAAACATGTTCCTGAGTACTACAGTAGAAGACTAGAATCTGCAACATTTTGCGGAAAAGTAGTGTTGAGTCTTGGAATTCTCCCACTAATACAGAGCAATTAGTTGAAAAATAGGGTTTTGTCTCCATGAAAAACTTCGTTCATGTAATGTGGTATTCTATTCTGCAGATCATAGTTTTTTCTTTAATTTCCACTCTGGAGTTTTAGCTGTTTTGAGCCCACGCAGGAACACGGAGCAAGTTGTCTCGGTAATATACGCAGCACCCATACAATTTAGATTGAATTCCCTCTTTCTTTTATATCTGAAGATGGAACACGTAGTCGAAGTGCAATTCTTTGCGAATAAATCAAAATAGCTCAGGTTTGCGACTGTACATTTTTTACTTATACAAAACCTAAAGAAGATTATTCTTTTGGATCTGCTGTTTGTGTTCTCGTACAGCGAGCAAAAGAGCTCTCTTAAATTTTCTGCGCTTTGTCCAAAAAATGTTTGTCTTCTCTGGGTCAGGGTAAGTGAAGTGCCAATCAAAGTTGTTGTTGAAGCCTCTTTCGCCTGCAGTTGAATGCCGGATTTTTCTTCCTGTCTCCCCCCCCCCCCCCCCCATCATTTCTTAAGAGCGCTTAGGTTTTCATCTTATTTTTCCCTCTTGCATTTTATCAAACAACGTTTGCAAGTTAAAAAGATCTGTTCGCTGCGGTGATAAAATTGCCTTGTTAAATGCATTCTAGGGGCTAGGCAGTTATTTTTCTCCCATCCTGGCATCAGATTTCATTTGAGACTTACAGCTCAGCTCATTGTAGCAAGACTTGGAAGACATAAACTGGAGCAGAAAAAACTGTTCTTTTGGAGTTAACCACTTCACTGCCATGCTCTTTTTGTTCTTGTTTTCAAACTACAGTTATAGAGGTGAAAAATTAGAATGGGCTGCGGGATGGGTGTGCCCAGTTGTTAATGTAGTATCCCAGCATGCTATACTATCAAGCGCATTTAACACAGGAGCATCTACCGCCACCCATTGAGGTTGCAGCAAGTGCACCTGTCCTAACTGCAGCATCAATGCTTAGCGCATGTTAATTATCCTTATGCTAATTGCAACATGCCATCAACCCTCGCTCCTCTAACCTGCCTATTCTCTGCCCGCTTCCCACTAGCACTCCTTGTGGTCATGGGCAACCCACCTTTCCCTCCATTGCTTCAGAAGAAAGACCTGGCAATCTACTTCCGGTCACACCTTGTCAAGAAAACCCAGGAGCTGCTGGGTTGCCAGGAGTTGGCACTAACTCGACGGCACGTTTTGAATTGCACCGGTTACAGCTACATGCTTAGCATGTGGGAAACCCCATATTAACCCTTAGCGCAGTTTAGTAAACATGCCTCTCTAGCTTTTTATTTTTCCTGTTTTTTCTTGTCATTTTTCCTTTTGTTTCATTTTGAAATTACATTTTTTAAAAACTACCAAACAGGAGCTAGTTTAGGAAACTTTTATAAACACCTTTATAGGTGATATTTACTATGTAACCAAGTGGACACATCTTCATTAGCCCACCTTAAATCTATGGCCATGTTTACTAAAGCTTAGTGTGTGCTGATGGACATTAACATGTGTCGTGTGCCCTGTGCCACACTTTTCTTTTATTTCAATTGGCCACACGCCACTTAGCACATGCTAACGGCTTTAAGCTTTAGTAAGTGCAGCCCTTAGTGTTTGCAAAACTGATTTAATGTACCTTTTTAACCTATGAAATGATAAGCGTGTGCTCCATGTGTTAAGTTCTCTTAAGTACCATCGCGCCATTGTCGAATCCTGTGGCTAGTTGTCGTGTGACTATTCTCTGCTTGCTTGGCAAAGTGTGAGTGGCAGTAGTTCTTCCACGCATTAAGTCTGCGGCATCTGATATTCCAAGGTGGTCTCCCATCAAAGTACCCATCCAGGCCCAACCCTGCCTAGCTTTGAAGATCAGACCGGATTGGGTGTTCTCAGGGTAGCATGGCTGTGGTTGGTTTGAGTTCTAATGTGTGAAGTTCTAATGCGTATCTAAATTTTTTTTATTTAAACAAATGTCTGAAGCAAACCAGAGAATTGTGGAAAAAGTTCTGAAAATCCTTAATTCTTCTGACGTGGAAAACTTAAATTCTTAAAAACTTAGAGGCACTAGAGACTAAACTAGATTAAAGCTGCTCCAGAACATTTTTCTGTTCTAGTTTTGAGAGCACTCTGAGAACTGCAAAAGCTGCCTAGATATTTGACAGCTGCTTGAGTAGATCTTTAGATATGTGTTTGTGTATAAATTATTTATTTTGTGGTAGGCGAAGGCCTGTGATCCATGGTGTCTGAAATAAGCAGAGAGGCCTAAACAGCTTGACCTGTAAATGAAGCCTGTGGAGAGGCCCAAAGGAATTACACATTCCCCTAAATGCTGCTACCATAAGAATCAAAACTTAACTGAGCACAATTAAGTATAGCTAAGCAGAATCGAAACTTAGAGAATATAGAAAAACAAGTTTAATTGGTATTGATAAGAGAGTGAAGCTTCTATGGAACTAATTAACTCTGCTGAAAGAAAAGTTACAGTGCCCTGCTTTCCCACATGTTTTAGTTAGACAGTGACCTTGGAGGTAAAATGTAACGAGAGCCTAAGAAATGACCATTGTAATGAGGACTGAAAGGGGGGTAAGCAGGTGCTGAGCCCAGACCAAGGTCCTCATTGGAGCTACGTATTGGTACCGGGACCAATAGAAGGTGTGAAAGGGGTTACCGGGACCAATGAGAAGTTTGCCTATGTCTAGAATGGAAAGGAACGGTACAAAAGTTGTTGTTTTGCCAGAAACCATTGCTCAGCCATTTTGAATGTGATTCTGCTTGAGTCTTGTGCACAAATAAATGATTTGGACCTTCTGAACAGACTCCTGGTATTATTGGATTGTTTGCGCTCTGCCGCTACATATTCTCGGTGCATTGGCCGGGAAGGTGTGGTCGGTCAGAGCGTATATAGTCTGATATACCACGACTTTCCGCCTCTACAGGTTTGGTCCTGCCGGGATCGTGCCCTCCCGACGTGGGCTCGCTCCCTGGCGCCACCAGTCCCTTGCATCGGAGGGAGCTGGCCAGGCCTCGGCGGGTGCTGGACCCGGTCGGAGCCAACACCTCGAACCCGTGAGGGGAGTCCGAGGTCCAACTCATGCGCTTGCCCGAGAGTGGGGACCGGATCCGGTGAGTATAATTTTGATTTGGTATGTCTAGACAGATGAGTCAGATCTGCAGCTTGGAACTTGTAAACTTGTAATTTGAAAGGCCTTAAAACTTTGGAATTTTGGTAAGAGAGATTGATCACCTCTCGCAGGCGGTCCAAGTAACCTTGCATGAGTATGCGCGAGGTGAACCCACCGCCAATTTGAAATCTGGAATTTGAATTTGCATTTGGTAAGAGAGCTCTCAAGGCGGTCCGATTAACCCTGCATGAGTATGCGCGGGGCGAAACCACCGTCTTTTTGATTTTGAATTTGATAGCCTAGTCAGAAGAGACAGGACTGGGCTTTTTGGGATACGTTGCTAGCATGATTGTTTGAATGAAGTGTGAATGAGAGGTCTTGTAACACAGACCAAGCGAAGGCGGACTCCTGAGTAACGCATTTCCTGGCCGGGCGACCGCGTCCAGGTCGTAAAATGGAGGAAGCGACCGTCGTCTTGTCTTGTTATTTGTTTCCCTTAAATGTTTCTAGGGCCGTGAGGACCCCTTACCCACGGTCCGCCCTCCTTTTCCCTTCTGTTTGTCGTTGCGCGCACACATCGATATGGGAGGGGCGGGGTCTACTAGGCACACTCCGTTAGAATGTATGATCAAGTATTTCAATAAAGGATATTCAGGGGATTATGGAGTAAAAATGACTGCCTCACGATTACAATTGTTGTGTACTAGGGAGTGGCCCGTCATAGACCCCATGTGGCCCCAAGATGGAACGTTTAACATAGGAATTATTCAGTCAGTTCATCGGAAGGTGCGAGTAGCGCACCCCGATCAGTACCCATATATAGATTCTTGGTTAAGTATTTGTGAGAATCCACCCCCTAGGGCACAGCGCTGTTATGAAGAACAGTGCAGAATAATGTTAGCATTAACAGACCCGACCCAGAAGGCAGGGAAAGAAAAGAAGCTTGAAAAGAAACCTGTCTATGTTGATCCTGATGCACCAGAAGTTATAATTAGACAGCCCCAAGCTCAGTGCCCCGCAAGAGTACCACCGCGTCCTGCGGCAGCCGCCCGAGACCGGGAGGGTCCACTCCCTCACCAGCCAGAAGATCAGTTAGATGAGCAGTCTCACGAGGAGGCTGATCAGTCTGGGACAGAGACTGAGACTGAGGATAAGCAGGAGTCAGAGCAGGAAGACGAAGACGTATCTTCCCAGACTGAGACAGGAAGTGAAAAATCCATTGTCAGTGCTAGTTCATCGGTTGCAAGCAGCGAGGCTCCCCAGACTAAGCGAGTCTCGAAGCTGAGAGCCCCCGTCAAGATATCAAAAGTCACTACTAAGAAGCAGAAAGCCCTCCCGAAAGTATTAGCTCCCCTGCGGCAAGTCCCGGGAATCCCCGTGAGAGATGCAGATGACCAGATAGTACCGGGACCCCTAAGTTTAGTTTACGTGCCTTTCTCCACTACTGATTTGCTGAACTGGAAATTACATTACGGCCTCCTATACTGACAAGCCCCAAGAGTTAACAGAACTAATGAGCACGATTATGCAGACCCATCAACCCACTTGGTCAGATTGCCGTCAGCTCCTATCTACCTTATTTACTACTGAGGAGCGGACCAGAATTATGCGAGCAGCTGTTAATTGGCTAGCAGATAATCCCCAAGCAGAGGGACCAGCCGGAATAGATAATCGTGAAGCAGCAAAGAAAGAATTCCCAAACGAGGATCCTCAGTGGGATCCGAACACCGAAGTAGGATCCAAAGCTTTAGCACGCTTTCGCCAAGGCCTTTTACAAGGTCTGCAAAAGGGGGGTCAGAAAGCCATGAATCTCACCAAGACAGCCGAAGTGCTTCAGGGCGTAGACGAAAGCCCAGTAGTATTTTATGAGAGATTATCTGAAGCATATAGAATGTACACTCCCTATGACCCAGCTGCACCAGGAAGTCTATGCATGGTAAATGCCGCTTTTGTCAGCCAGTCACAACCAGATATTAGACGAAAACTACAGAAATTAGAAGGGTTTGCGGGCATGAATGCAACTCAGTTACTGGATGTCGCTCATAGAGTGTTTGTGAATCGTGATAATGAAAGACAGAGAGAAAGTGAACGTAAAATGAAGAAGAAAGCTGATTTTTTTGGCTGCAGCGTTAGTAGAACAGAAAAGGGGAGGTTTCCCTAGTCAAAGGAGCAGAGGAAGAGGGAGGGGCCGAGGAGAAAACCGGCCCTCACTAGGCGTAAATCAATGCGCTTATTGCAGAGAAGAAGGACATTGGAGGAATGCATGCCCGCGACTCGAAGACACTTCCCGTGATGAGGGAGAGAACGCCCCTCAGAGAGGGAGAGGCTGACCCCAGAACCGCAGAGGAACCAATCGAGAACAATTTCAACAAGAACGAACGGAGGCCATACAGGGAGTGGCAGTTGCAACAGCCTATGATTTAGATGAAGCAGATTAGGACAGACTGGGCTCCGAATTCGCTCTGGGTCTCCAGGAGCCTATGGTCAGTATACAAATAGGAGACCAATTCATGGACTTTATGGTTGATACTGGAGCAGAACATTCTGTAGTGGATAAGCAAATAGCCCCTTTTTCTACAAGAGCAGTCACCATTGTGGGAGCAACTGGTACTAAAGCCACTAAGCCTTTTCTTCAGAACCGTATATGTAATTTAGGGGGACAGCAAATAATGCACCAATTCCTTTACATGCCCGAGTGCCCAGTGCCACTACTGGGACGAGATATGCTAGCCAAGCTGCAGGCCCAAATATCCTTTACTGAGAAAGGAGAAATGCAAATGACAGTAAATTCAAAACCCTCTGGACTAATGGTGCTTACTGTTCCCCGAGAAGAAGAATGGAGATATTATAGTACCGAGCCAGTCATTGATACCTATTTTGAACCTACTCTGAAAAGTATTGACGCCCCTCCTGGAGTATGGGCAGAGGGCAATCCACCAGGCCTGGCCAAACATATAGCTCCAGTAATTGTGAATCTCGAGCCCAGTGCAGAACCAGTACATGTCAAGCAATACCCACTTCCAAGAGCAGCAATTGAAGGCATCCATCGCCATTTGTTAAGATTACTGGAGTATGGCCTACTTAAAGTATGTCAGTCACCATGGAACACTCCTCTCTTGCCAGTCAAGAAGCCTGGGACAGGTGACTACCGCCCAGTGCAAGACTTAAGGAGAGTGAATGAAGCAGTTGAAACTATACATCCAGTTGTGCCAAATCCCTACACACTTCTAGGACTGATTCCTGCTGAAGCTACCCACTTTACTGTTTTGGATTTGAAAGATGCGTTCTTTTGCATAAGATTAGCCCCAATTAGTCAATTATTGTTTGCCTTTGAATGGCAGGACCCTGTCTCAGGAAGATGGGGCCAGCTCACTTGGACACGATTGCCCCAAGGATTCAAGAATTCACCCACCATTTTTAGTGCCGCACTAAACCAAGATCTCTCCAGTTACCCTGTGGCCCCTGAAAGAAGAGTACTCCTCCAATACGTGGATGATCTATTGGTAGCTGCTACATCAGAAAGCGAATGTATACACGCCACTACTGACCTCTTGCAACTATTGGATGACGCTGGATACAAAGTTTCCAGAGCAAAAGCACAGCTATGCCAAAAAGAAGTAAAATACTTGGGCTTTCGCTTGACTAAAGGAAGCCGACAATTGGGACGAGAGAGAAAAGAAGCCGTGTGCAGTATCCCGACCCCAACTACCAGAAAGCAAGTTAGAGCCTTTCTGGGAGCAGCAGGGTACTGCCAGATATGGATACCCAACTTTGCTCAGATTGCTAAACCACTATACAAAGCCACCAAGGGAGAAGAAAAGTCGCCACTAGAGTGGGGACCTGAGCAAGACGCAGCTTTTAGAACCCTGAAGGAAGAATTAATGTCGTCACCAGCACTTGGATTACCAGACGTTCACAAGCCTTTCCACCTATTCGTGCATGAGATGCAAGGGAATGCTCTAGGCATGTTGACTCAGAAATTGGGATATTGGGAACGACCCGTAGCATACCTATCGAAACAATTAGACACTGTGGCCAAAGGATGGCCACCATGTTTGAGAGCAGTTGCAGCTACGGCATTATTAGTGAGTGAAGCAGACAAACTCACCTTAGGACAGAACCTGCGTGTCACAGTACCACATGCGGTACTTGCCCTCATGGAACAAAAAGCAAATCATTGGCTCACCAATTCTCGGATGCTGAAATACCAGAGCATGCTATGTGAAAATCCGCAAATACAATTAGAAGTGAGCCATGCCCTGAACCCAGCCACACTGATACCAGTCAGCGAAGACCCTCCAGAGCATGACTGCATAGAAGTCATGGATACTGTATTTTCAAGTCGACCTGATCTAACTGATGTGCCCCTAGAGAATCTTGACCAGACTTATTTTGTGGATGGAAGCAGTCTCATCATCAATGGACGACGCTGTGCCGGGTATGCAGTAGTCACCCGGGAGAAAGTCATTGAATCATCTGCCCTTGCATCAGGCACATCAGCCCAGAAAGCAGAATTGATAGCACTCACCAGAGCACTAGTATTGGGTGCAGGACTTCTGTTGAATGTATACACTGACTCGAAATATGCCTTCACCACTTTGCATGCACATGGAGCTCTCTACAAAGAACGAGGGCTCATCACCTCAGGAGGCAAATCAGTTAAATACGGCCCAGAAATATTGATGCTACTAGATGCAGTATGGGCCCCTACACGTGTTGCTGTCATGCACTGTCGAGGACACCAAGCAGGAAAAGGAGAAGTTGCCCAAGGAAACAGATTTGCTGATGCTTCAGCACGCAAAGCAGCCATGACGGGCCAAATTTCACCACAAGCGACGCCAATACAAGCAGCATTGTTTCCAGTACCCCTTAATTTATGGACACCACGATATACCATCAAAGAATTGGATTACTACTGTAATAAAGAAGAGGGAGTACTGAAAGATGGATGGATTGAGCTGCCACCACCCGAGGGCAGTCAACCCCCAGGACGAATAGTGATCCCTGAATTATTGGGACCAGCCTTTGTCAAGGCTTTTCATCAAGCCACACATTATGGGAAGAGTGCCATGGAGAAAGCACTTAAACCACATTTTTGTATCGCTTTGTTGGGAGCCCTGTCAGCCTCAGTAGCCCGCCAGTGTCTAATTTGTGCCAAGAATAATGCCAAACAGGGTCCCACGCCACCACCACGAGTTCAGTCGGGAGGTGTAACCCCCATGCACCACCTGCAAGTAGACTTTACTGAAATGCCGAAGGCCAATGGATACCGTTACTTGTTAGTATTAGTTTGTATCTTCTCTGGGTGGGTGGAAGCCTTCCCCACCAGGACTGAAAAAGCCCGAGAAGTTACTAAAGTTTTATTAAGAGAAATTATCCCCAGATTTGGAATTCCAGCAGTAATAGGGTCAGACAATGGACCCTCCTTTGTATCTCAAATTACCCAACAGTTAGCAAGTGCCTTACAGATACAATGGAAGTTACACACTGCATACAGACCCCAAAGTTCAGGGAAAGTTGAGCGAATGAATAGAACTTTGAAATCTCAGATGTCCAAGCTATGTCAGTAGACCCACCTGAAGTGGCCCCAGGTTCTCCCCATAGCATTACTTAGAATACGCTCAGCTCCTGTGAAATCATCAGGATTTTCCCCTTTTGAAGTTATGTATGGCAAACCTCCACCAATAGTGCAGGGTGTTAAAGGTAGTTTGCCACAGATTGGTTCAGAAATAACCAGACAAGAACTTCTAGCTCTTAGTTCTGTTCTGCAGACTCTTCACACGTGGATACAGGACCAGTTGCCTATCAACTTGACGGAACCCCTGCATCCCTACAAGCCTGGTACCTTGGTGTGGATCAAAGATTCGAAGAAGACACCGCTGGAACCTCATTGGAAGGGACCATACACCGTCATCCTGTCTACACCAACAGCCGTAAAGGTGGCCGAGATCGAATCCTGGATCCATCACAACAGAGTCAAGCCAGCAGCTGTTCCAGACCCGGAGCAGTGGACAGCAGTACAACATCCTGATATCCCTTTGCGACTCACCCTGAGGCGGCAACCAGCGACCTAGAACTCCTTTTCTACAGTTGACAAGTCTTTCGAAGAGGATTGCTGTTTATAACACAGCAAAAATACTTATTTCTTTGAATCACTTTGTGCTTACGAACTTTCTTCAGGCCAACTACGATTGGTAAGTTGGCTACAGCGAACATTTGAGGATCTTCAATCAACATCGACACCCGTTGAATTGCTTCATTAGCAAACGGGTCAGCATTGTGTCAAGAAGAAGAGGACGTCGAGGTCAAGATTTTCCAGCGAGGATTCAGAAGAACTACAATCAACATGCATCCCTGTTTCTACTTTGTCCTGGTTGCTTGCATGGGGAGCTTTGAACTTACTTGTGCCTTACCCCCATGTACTGCCTGCATTACCTCCACTCAAACTGGAATGAAAGTAACTCAGACTTTGCTCTTTCATTCTTACTATACCTGTACTGGTACAGTAAGTCGGTGTATATACAACACCACTGAACTGAACGTTTGTACTACGGGAAATACTAAAGTTTGTTTTAACCCACATCAGAACCCATCTTATTATACCCTAGAAATAAGATGGAATGATGCAGATGGAGCTTTACTTAATGCTACACCCCCACTTACTGATCCTACAAAGTATGCTGTTTTGTATTTTGATGCTTGTGATGCCATCAATAGAGATAGTCGTTCTAAATGTGCCAATTGGGAGAAAGCTTATGCTAATGATCATAAATATATGTGTCCGGAAGGAACCACCGGGTGGGGGGCGTGTACAGGCAAACGAGTTTTAGCAAATGTATATAGCACAGCACCAGCTCAAGACTATTATTGCCCAAAGTGGGAATGCGTGTTCTATGCCACATGGAAAACTGGTATGGTAGAGAATACCAGAGACAATCGAATGGCTGCCTTAACTAAGCCATATGTGAAGAATTCTAAAAATTGTAAGAAATGTGCCTGTAATCCACTAGAGTTATTCATAGCCAATCCCAGTGCATGGAAACAAGGATATAAGTTTGGCCTACGTATTGCAGGCTCTGGATCAGATCCAGGGACCATTGTATATATTAGACTAAATACCCAAGCCCATCGATCATCAAGGTACCATATACATAACACTTTCTATGAAACCATGCATATAAACAAGTTTGATATTCCTCACCCTTCTCAGAATTTGTTCTTAGAGTTGGCTGGAGCTGTGGTCTCCAGTCTCCGCATCTCAGATTGTTATTTTTGTGGTGGAACCAAAATGGGTGATCAGTGGCCTTGGGAGGCCCAAGATCTGAATTACTCAATAACCTACAATCAGACAGAGCTACACAAGACTACCAGTGAATGGGTATTAGCGCACCCAATAGTTGGACGTCTGTGTTACGCTCGAACTGGACCCCAGTTTACCTCGAAGGTAGGACAGCTCGTCTGTCTTAGCCAGAAGTTCTATAATGACACCACAAAACAGACCTCCTGGTGGTCAGGAGTTAATGCATCTGAACCCACCAATCCATTAGCGAGATTCCCTGAGCTCGCCCCTTTATGGACTGACCTTGCCCAACCTCATGTCTGGCAAGCCCCGCCTGGCCTATATTGGATTTGTGGAACCCGAGCATATGCTCAACTCCCTATTCACTGGGGAGGGGCGTGTGTTTTAGGGACTATCCGACCTTCTTTCTTTCTATTGCCCACAGAACATGGAGAACAATTAGGCTACCCAGTCTATTCGAAGAGACAGAAGAGAGCAGCTTTACAGATAGGCAAGTGGGAGAAATGGGATGGTGAGGATTGGCCTCCCGAGCGAATCATTGCCTACTATGGACCTGCCACTTGGGAGCAAGATGGCATGTGGGGGTATCGTACCCCAATCTATATGTTGAATAGAATTATACGCTTGCAGGCAGTAGTTGAACTCATCACTAATGAAACTAGCCAAGCACTCACACTTTTAGCTAGACAAAGCACACAAATGCGCACAGCAATATATCAAAATCGCTTGGCACTAGATTACTTATTAGCTGCTGAAGGAGGAGTCTGTGGTAAGCTAAATCTCACAAATTGTTGCTTGAAGATAGATGATAAGGGTCAGGTAGTTGAAGAAATTGCTGAAAACATGCGAAAGCAAGTTTATGTGCCAGTACAGACCTGGCATAGTCTTAAGATACCCAATTGGTTTGCATCTATCTTCTCTGGATTAGGAGGATTCACTACTTTTGCTATGATAATACTAATATTTGTAGCCTTGTTCTTCTTGTTACCATGTATAATCCCATGTTGTATGCGTTCTATTAACAGTGTTATTGAAAATACAGTGGAGCGGAAAACTGCAACTAAGATTTTAGCCTTATGGCACCCTAATCCTGCTACGTATGGTCGAAACCCGACCCCAGTGTAACTGAGTGATTTAAATCTCACACCTTATTAGTAATAGGGTGAGATTAATCAAAGGGGGGAATGTGGTAGGCGAAGGCCTGTGATCCATGGTGTCTGAAATAAGCAGAGAGGCCTAAACAGCTTGACCTGTAAATGAAGCCTGTGGAGAGGCCCAAAGGAATTACACATTCCCCTAAATGCTGCTACCATAAATCGAAACTTAACTGAGCACAATTAAGTATAGCTAAGCAGAATCGAAACTTAGAGAATATAGAAAAACAAGTTTAATTGGTATTGATAAGAGAGTGAAGCTTCTATGGAACTAATTAACTCTGCTGAAAGAAAAGTTACAGTGCCCTGCTTTCCCACATGTTTTAGTTAGACAGTGACCTTGGAGGTAAAATGTAACTAGAGCCTAAGAAATGACCATTGTAATGAGGACTGAAAGGGGGGTAAGCAGGTGCTGAGCCCAGACCAAGGTCCTCATTGGAGCTACGTATTGGTACCGGGACCAATAGAAGGTGTGAAAGGGGTTACCGGGACCAATGAGAGGTTTGCCTATGTCTAGAATGGAAAGGAACGGTATAAAAGTTGTTGTTTTGCCAGAAACCATTGCTCAGCCATTTTGAATGTGATTCTGCTTGAGTCTTGTGCACAAATAAATGATTTGGACCTTCTGAACAGACTCCTGGTATTATTGGATTGTTTGCGCTCTGCCGCTACAATTTCACATTCTTATATACCGCCTTATCTGGCAATGAAGGCGGTTTACAATAAACAGAACTTGAACATTACATCAAACAGGTACAGTAATAGTAGTAACTAGTTATTTAAATTTAACTGATATGAGCGGCAAACAAATTCAGTTTTGTGTTCCATATGTGATGCTGGTTAACTGGCTGCTTAGATTGACTGGAATGATTAAAGGCAGTAAAGGATATAGTGAGGTATAAGTATCTTATGTTAGAGTATAAGGGATTCTGGTGGGGGCTGACCATAGTGTTCATTGAATAGGAATGTCTTTTAGACCAAAAATTCAATTTCTAGCAGTCTGCCTCTTGTTTGTGCTATGACACTGTGGACTGTATTTGTAATTATCTGGAGTGTTTCATCTTGTAACCCTTCACCTAGTCTAGCCATTATAGTGGCAGTCCTTGTTCAGTCAGACTGTAATCCTATCCAGAACATGGTATGTGTGCAACCTCTATCCAGCCAGTAGATGTCACTATTGAGCAGTGGCTATGACTCCCTCTTCCCAGGAGTTGTGCACACTGCCTTTTGCAGCTTGCACCAGCCACAGCTGACCCAGTGAATGAAAATTAGGTCTGGGATTTGAAACAATGTCTTCCATATGACATTGCCTTAGAGCCACTGGGCTGGCCCAAATTTAGAAAATAAATTAAAGAAAAAATTTGAACATTAAAGCCATATTGCTTCATGGATATGGTCTGAATACTTTGTTTTATAAAACGTTTGCATTTTTTTCTGGATTTTTTTTTTCCGTGTTTGTAGTTTTTATGCTTTTATTAGCAAGTTTCCCCCTAAGTTCTCAGGCTGTCATGGTTTTTCTTTTATTTCCAACCCAATGGAATGTTGGAAAGCAATTATATATGGGAACCAAGAGAACAGGGTTCGATTCCCACTAGCATACCTTGTGGCCTTGGGCAAGTCACTTAACCCTCCATTGCTCAGAAGAATCCAAGTTATCAATGTCCCTGTCTAATGTACATTACCAAGTTTAAATTACAATGTAAACCGCTTTGATTGAAATGATAAAGCAGTATAAAAAAATGTTTGTTAAAAGGTGTCAAAAAATCTGGGAGCAAAACATTCTGGTTTTGAAACTTTTTTTAATGACCTTGCACAGCAAAGGGATGGCAGTACAACATCACCAAATCTGCAGGAAAATGCACTATACAAGACGCTCTAAATACAACTCGACCCTTACCAAGCCCACAATTGAGTCTCAAGATCCCTACAGAAATAATAACTTCTTCTTAGTTGATTTCCTCTTAACTAAGAAAACTGGAAGGTACTAGAACAAACAATTAACTTCCTATAGCAACAGATAACCATAGATCCAAAGCAAAAAACATAATCTCATAATATACTTTGCACTCCAAAGATTTTTGGAGAAAACATTTTCTGTAGCAAGGGTCAAAAATTATATTTTGACATTAGCAATCTTTTCTGCAATATCTTTCTAACTGTTTTGATAAACTCTCCCCATGCCACCAAACCTCATGCTGCATCTGCAGAAAGAGTGTCTTCCTCCGTTGCTCCTCACTACACAAAGCCAGGAAAACACCAAATATGTTGCATCATTAGTGTGCTATGAAAAAACCCTCATTATAGAATTTATCACTTAACAAAACAAGTCACAAGTGTTCTACAATTCACTATCTCTTCAAATGGAGCCTCCAATATCCCTATTGCATCTAAAACTATCTGTTGTGATTTAAGGTCCTTGAAAATTTCTGGCTTGATTACCTTTGCTCTTGTTTCAAAGGGACGGTAGCACTTCTTGAGGAAGGCCCTCCTTGGGATCTTAAAGATTTCCATCATATTTTCTGAAAAGTTCCCTTGGGCTGATGGAGGATAAGTAGGGAAAATTTACAGTAAGCAACCTACTGTAATGTTAAGGTGCCTCAGTTTGTTCTCCATCTTTTCCAACATGGTGTAGAATACCACACTCCCTCACTACTTTGGCGCAAACGGTCTGCACAGTTGCAAACTGTCTCCAAAGGTCCCAACTTTACTGCATGTTCCTTCACAATCAATAGCTGTTTTTTTCGCATTCTATTTATGGAGCTCTCCATATTGCCCAACTAGGTACTTGAAATAATATCCAATTTTCATATTGTCCTGTTAGACCAAGTCCAGACAAGTGCGTTGTGTTACCCTACCACAGATTGGTGGAGACAAAGAACCAATGAAAAGCCCAGGTTTCAATGACATCACTCCCATGCCTCAGTGCACCTCAACTGTATGCATCTTCAGTATTCTTTTGTCTCCTGCAGATAGTGGATGGATTTTCTCCACTCTACAAAACATGGAATAATTGAGAAGATTTGATTTTACACACTCATGAATGACCATCTTGAGGGTGATTTTCTCACTTAAGTGTGACATGGGAGGCTGCTAGATTGCGGTCTTTTCTGTAGCCATAGGAGGAGCGAAAATTGGTTCGGCTCAGGTAGAGTGGTGTCCTTTCTGATGAGCCTCAGCTGGGTGATCAATCGAGGAAAGAGCCAGTTGATGCCTTCTCAGTCTCTGGAGTTCCTGGGATCATGTTTTAATACTAAAGTGGGCAGAGTCTTCCTGCCAGAGGAGAGTCAACAGGTTGTTGGATTGCTTGGCACTGTTCTGTTTGCAGGAGGTTCCCAGAGCCAAGGATTATCTTCAGCTCCTCAGATTGATGGTGACAATTGGAGCATCTGCATGTGAGCACATGGCCACGATACCATCTCAATGGTCCTTGCTGACTTGGTGCTCCCTGAATTCTCAGGAGTTCAAGCTCAGGCTCCTGTTGCCGATTAATGGTGAAGGCCAACCTGCAGTGGTGACAGCAGCCCAGGCATCTGAGGAAGGGTGTGCCGCTGTAGGGTTGCTCATGAACCCTTCTAACGACTGATACCAGTCTCTTGGGCTGGGGAACCCATTGCCAAGAGCAAACGGCCCAAGGCCATTGTGACCACAGACTGATGGTGTGGTACATCAGCTGCCCCAGAGCGAGGGCCATCAGGTCGGCTCTTCTGCATTTCTGGCCCATGGTCAAGGACCAGACGGTTCAAACGTTTTCAGATGGTGGCTTATGCCAATCAGCAAGACTGCACGAGGAGTGTCGGGGTAGCCCTGGAGATGGCTCTCCTGTTTGCCTGGGTGAAGAAGAACCTCCTAGCTTTGTTGGCTCAGCACATTGTCGGGGTAGACAATTTGTGGAAGTGAACTTTCTCAGTCGGCACTCTGAATCCTGGAGATTGCGATTTTGAGTTGGAGGTATTTCAGTTGATTCTGCTCTATTGGGATCGCCCCACGATGGATCTGATGACATCTGCTCCAGTGCCAAAGTGTGCTGCTGCTTCAGTTACTGAACAAAGATGGGGCTTTGTGGGTGTTGATTCCCTGGCTCAGCCTTGGCCAAGTTGATGCCTGTTGTATGTTTGTTCTGTGGCTCCTGGTGGAGTGTGTGATTTGGCGTATAGAGTGCCACCTGGGACGGATTATTCTGGAGAGTGTGGTTTAGAGAACTGATGAGTCTCCTTCAAGTGCCACTTTTTCGTTTGCCTCCATCTCGGGGCCTATTGTGTCAGGGACCGAATGTCCTGGAAGACCTGGCTCCGTTCTCACTTAAAGCTTGGTGTTTTGAAAGGAGTTGGCTAGCACTTACGGGCTGTTTTCTGGTGGTGTTTTCCACTTTGCTCAGAGCCTGGAGGAGGTTTATCAACCTGGTATATGTCTGAGTCTGGTGCCTTTTTGAGCAATGATGCGGTGCATGGCATCTGGCTCCTGAGGTGACCAAGGTGCCGCCTCGGGCCTTTCTGCAGGGTGATCTGGTGAAGGGCCTTTTTTTTCTTAGCTCCCTGAAGGTTCAGGTGGCAGCTTTGGCCTGTTTTCAGAGGTCCATTGGCTGGTAAGTCTCTAGCCTTACACCTGGATATTTTGTGCTTTCTTCAGGGGGTTTGGCATCTGCGTGGTCCCTTCCCTGGGATCTTTCTGGTGCTCAGGGCCCTGATGTCGGAGTCCTTCGAGCTGTTGAAGCACACTACTCCTGAAGGATTTGATGCTGTAGATGTTGTTCTTGATTTGTGATTTTGTTCCATAAGGTGGATTTCTGAGCTGCAGACTCTCTTGTCGAGATCCTTACCTATCTTTCTCTGAGACAGTTTCCATTCGGTCTGTGCTTGTCTTCCTTGCCTAAGGTGATATCTCACTTTCATGTGAACCAGGTGGTTTGTCTGCCCTCCTTCTCTAAGGAGCAGTGTCAGAAGGATAATCCTTTGCCTTGTGGATGTCCGGAGGGTGCTTCTCTGGTACTTGGAGGTTATGAATTATTTTCATAAGTCGGATCATTTTTTTGTGTTTTGCTGGCCCGTGTGAAGATGATGCAGTGGCTAAGTCTACATTGGTGTGCTGAATTAAGGAAGCTATTGTCTCGCACTGGCTGGTTGTGGACGGTTTGCATGCCTTTTTTTTTTTTTTTAGTTTCTTTATATATATTCCAACAAAATACAAACAAAAGAGAAAACCAAATTGCAGTAAATCAGAATACACAATTCTTCTCTTTAACATGAGATAAGAAAAGGCTAATCATAGCCCACCCTGCCCCTCCCATCTTCATGCGATCATCAGGGACTATATAAAAAAAAACACAAAACATCTGCAAGCCTGCTAGGCCTACAAGGGCAATAGAAGAGCAACCACTCCACTACATAGGAAATGAGGAGATTTGTCTAATAACACGATATCTCATACTGTACTTTAGAGAGAGAATTCTGTAGGAGTTTCCACTTAAGAAAAGAGGAGGATGCAAGGGAACTACCACACCATGGTGTTTGCACATATATGTATCATAAGCACAAGTGTTCCACCATTCGCATCAACCAAGCTCTGCTGTATGTTTTCCAGTTAGAAATAACGAAAAATAGGGCAACTTCCATTATGAAGTTAATTAAAACTGACAATATTGCTGTAACGGCGAGATGCCAATTGTTGATTGAAAAACGACCCCAGACCAGGAGAGAGTGGCCCAAAATCCCAGCAACTCATTAATATGGCTCCATATTGAAACCCAATAAGACTGAGTGTTAGGACAATCATACACCCCATGTCTCAAAGTGCCGACATCTCCTCTGAGACTAACACTAATTTCCAGCTGTCTGATCCCATTTAGCTATCTTTCAACAGGCAATCCTCCTTAGGATTTGCATTTACTAATTTTGAAAGGCCTTCTGAGTATCCGATATACCCTATGAGACTTCAACCTCCCAACAGACACCATGCCAGGAAAAAGGTTCTGGGGAAAGGATTACTTAACCTCTCTTCTAGTTCAAGCCATATTGAGCGTAAACCTACGGCCCCCTCCACCCATCGCGAACCTTGTTTTAGTAAAAAATCACAGTACTAGGCCTGAAAATCAGAGAAAATCCACCCTCCCTTCTCGTAAGATTTAGGTTTCCCAAGAGCAGTTCTAGGCGGTTATGTTCCCATAGAAACTGAACTAGAATCCTTTCAGTTTGACAATAGACTCTCCCTATAAGGAGAACTGGTAATATTTCAACTATATAATTCACTTTAGGAGTGATAGTCTTATTTATATCTTTAAGATGACCCCACCAAGAAAACAGACCGGCGACCACTTTGCTGTTATTGAAAGCTCATTGAGTCAAATAGGGTAAATGAGATTGCAGAATGAACAGAAATGTGAGCCGCATGAATAGTAGACTCACTAGTTCTAGAACAAAGTCCCTTGGAAACTAGGAAAAATCAATACGTCATATTTGAAAAACCATAAGGGATAGAACTTTCCTCAGTAAGATGTCTACCCCATTGTTCTTATGATGGGCAGCTGAGAAGCCCCTAAAGAGCATGGCTTCCTATCTAGTCTCAACGACGACTCTACATTCAAGTGTGTCTCCTACAGCAGTAAGATATCAGCACTTTCTTTCCTACCATACCGAAGAAACGTTTCCTCTTAATGGGATTATTAATGCCCTTAACATTCAGTTAAACGATCTTAAAGGAAAGCATACTGACAATATAGCGCCGATTTAACAGTCAAATGTTGCAGAAACAAACCAAAGTGTAGCATTTAATCTTACATTGTAGAACAACTTCTTAAGCGCTCTCAAAGTGTTAGCTGCCCCTATTGCCCAAATAAGAAAACCCAACAAAAAAGGCACATTTTAGCCCCAGCCCCGTCATATGATCACTCATAATAAGAACTAATTCTGAAAAACATCTCCCTAAAACCAGGGGGGCTATATGCCACACAAAAACTTAGCGGGTGAGCCCACCTGGACAAGACGGACACAGGGGGCAAAAAGACCTAATACTTCCGCACTTCTATGTCACTCAAAATATCATGCTCTGTAGAAGAGAGAGAGAAAACAAAAAAACATCTCAACCAGGATAGTACCCTGGAGCTCCTTCACACAATACAGAATGGATGTCTCAGTATATAGCAATGTTACATAATTAAATGTCGTTCCTGCATGGATAAGTCGCCTTTACACAACCTCAGACCAGTCAACTGCCCATGATAGCAAGTGCCATAGAACTGTAGCAAATAAAAGTTGCAAAATGACTTTCACCGCATCGCCGCCGCCGACTCCTTTAACCTCCAGAAATGCATATAACTCCCCGGGATCATCAAAAGTCTTGGTCTGATTATGCAGCGTGACTCTCATGCGGGCAGGATATAGCAGTCCAAAACGGGCCTGCAGTTGCACCAAGTGTGGACGCAGCGCCAGAAATCTTTTTCTCCCATCCACCGTCGCCTTCGCGAAGTCTGGTAAGAACGGGAGTTTATATCCCTGACATTCCAAAGTTGAAAGTGTTCTGGCTGCTCCCATTATTTGCAGTACTTGCTGAAAACGTAAAACTTTCAAGATGATTGGGCGTGGACGCTTGCCCATTACCATGGACTGAGTAGGCACTCTATGGGCACGCTCAATCTTGAACGGCATAGCAAACTGCAACTTTAACACACCTGGAATCATGGCCTGCAAAAAGGACACTAAGTCAGGGTCCTCTGCTCCCTCAGGAACTCCCAGTATTATTATGTTATTCCTCCGGGAACAATTATTACCATTTTCCACCTCTCTTTGTAATGAACATATCAACTTGGCCTGTTTCTCAATGGCCTCGAGCCTTTCTCCATGTGAAGCCATCACACTCTCCACCTTCCCCAAACGAGCCGTATTTGACTCCAAAGAAGTTCGCAAAGTGTTGATATCTTCCTGCATTGCACATAGCGATTCTCTATTAGCTTTGACCAATTCTTTGACTGCCTGAATCTCAGCCAGGATCTCCTGTGAGGTCTCAGGACAATCTCGGATGACCGCCATCTTGTGAGGTGAGAGAAGTTCCGTCTTGGCTCTCTTTGCACTAGCATTTTGGGATACTGGATAATCCAGCCGCGTCTGTTTGGGGCCAGACATATCCGGGATCGAATGGTATCAACGTAGGTAGGAACTATTTGATTAAAGTTTGCAGAAGTCAGGATTCTTGTCTATTGCCCTCTGGAGCACAGCTCTTACACGTCCATCTTGACCAGAAACCAGGCTCCGCCCCCCTGCATGCCCTTTCTATCTGAGCATATGCGGTCTCATGGACGGAGCAGAGCTCAGTAGCCCCTGTAGACATTTTTCAGGCAGCAAAGTGGGCGTTACTTTCCACTTTTGTCAAGCATTGCTACTTGGATGTCAACACTTAGGCAGACATGGCCTTTGGCTCTAAGGTTTTGCGAGCTGCTGTTTCTTCTTCCTGCCTAGTGGAGGCGTAGCTTTGGTATGTCCCACTTGTCTGGACTGGTCTAGCAGGACTATATGAAAGGTGATATTTAACTGCTAAGTAAATGTCCTGCTAGACCGTTTTGCTCTGTTTTTCTGCGGTGGTATCTTAGGATGTGCTATGATTACGTACTTGGCTCTGCAGGTCCATCTTCTACTGACTGCCTTCTGTGTTATGCTTTCCTGTAAATAGTTCTCTATTGTTTGATACCTCATTGTTGCCAACGTTGAAGTTGTGTGAGGCTTACCGTGCTCTCCCATATGCTTTGGGACAGATACTGAAGAGTCCTCTGGCTGAGGTGGATAGAGGCATGGGAGTGTGTCATTGAAACCTGTTTTTTTTTTTTATTGTTTGTCTCCACCAATCTGCTGGTAGGGGGACACAACCCGCTTGTCTGGACTGGTCTAGCAGTACTCAAGGAAAGGACTATCTGGTAAGTAAAATGTCACCTTGTATGCTGTTGTCTCAGAAGGCTGAAGCCCACCATTGTTTCCTCCTCAACTGCATCAGGCTTAGAACAATTGAATATCTGACAACATTTCAGGGAGCCCCAAATCAAGCTCCTATTTGATGCTGCCACACCTATCAATGGGGGAACTTGCAATAGGCACTTGGGGGGGATTGTGGGAGTCAGGCTGAATGACCCACTTTCCTCAAGGTGGTGTGGACCCCCCCTTCCTTTCCAGAGGATGCTCCCCTCCCTAGTGAGAAACAGTGCTTGTGCTGGTATATTGCAGCTTGGTGATCTAGTCCTGTAGGGGAGATAACCAGAACGTGCCATCTCAAGGTGCAAAGACTAAGCAAATTACCAGAATTAAGAGAGCAGCCCAGTCAAGTGTCCAAACCTTCCACCATCTTGGGACCCTTCCAGGCAACTATCAGAAAACTAAATGGAACAGAACCAAATTTTGGTATGGAGAAAAAACTGGTGAAGCGACATTTAAGTTTGAAAATGGGCTAGTGCATTTCTAGGGTAGGAATATTCCCAGCAGCTTTAGTAGACAAATATTGATTTGCTTGTAGCATAGCTGTGAAGGCATTGTACCTGTCAAACTGCCCTCTTTTCATGTCCTTTTCCAATCACAGTTAAGAGAGCCAACATAAAGGCAGCCATATGCCCACACAGATGGGTGCATGCATTTACAAATATATAGGCATATGCACTCGGGCACACCCAGAGGAGTTGGAAAGAGTTCCATGAGACATGCTCTGCATGCTTTTTCCCACCATGCATCCCCCCCCCCCCCTTCTGGCGTTCCCCTATCACTACTGGGTTGGCTTTTAGAAATTGAGATGTCCATTTTTATTTTCTTTGTAAATTCTACAGTGAAACCTAGTGACTGAATCGTATAGCTTTCATAATAGTTGGGATGTATGAACTGTGTAGTTTACCATTGGTTGGTTATTGCTGTACCTGTTGCCTTGATTAGTGGCATCCAATGGCTTAAATCCATCCTTTGAAATCAGTGATATCTAATCATTAGATGATATTCTGATACTTTTGGAGTGAATAATTTTAAAGGAGACAGATGGAATGTTTTGGATACGGCTCCATGGACGCATTGGAAAGAATTTTATATGGGTCATGCTTCGCATGCTTTTCCTACTGAGGTTTAATGCTAGCAAGTGTGAGTAAATGCAGAGATTGGGCAAGGCAGACAAATTTGATCCAATTTAAATCACTAGATAGGTGGACTCTGTACTAAAAAAATAAACAAATTGTAAAAAGTATGTTTTTTGCCTGTATCTATTTTAACTGCATTAAATGATATTTAGTACCATAAAGTAATATTTCCCCCCTCCTCCCCGCACATGAAAATTCAAGTAGGAAATTCAAAAACACCACTCGGAAGCTAAGGCCAGGGAAGACAGGCAATCCTTAAAAGACTAGTATGACAAACAACATGCAGATTTTTGGGTTAGTAAATATTTTTCTTCAAAGCAGGAGCAATTCTCATGATGTATTTTTTTTTTATTTGGGCAGTCAGGCGCTGCATTCCTTTATGCTGGGGTGTGGTGGTTTTTATTTGGATGCGTTCCTTACCCAGTAGATACAGAAATTTCATTTCAAATATTCCCACTTCTACAGATCCTTATTAGAACTCGAAATCCATGTTGGATACACCTAGAATGGTGAAACATCTTTCCCAAGCCCGTAGGAATGTTCTGATGCTCATCCTCGCACCCTTCCTTTACATTTATATCGGGACTTCTTGCTCGGATCTATGCGCGCTCCACTGCTAATGTTCATTGGCATTGGTCTGTGCAGTTAGCAGGAGACATGAAGGCTTGACTGCTTGCACATGTACAGTACCTGCAAGGGCCAGTTAGATCTCTTGCCTCTCATCTCTACATGGCTATTAAGCAAGTTCATAGAATATAACTAAAAAAAAAAAGACTTCAGCTTAGATATATGTGTAGTCATAACTCCTAAACAAAAAGTTAAGAATTTATTTTTCTTTAAAAGCTGATTTTCATTTACTCTTTGCCCTTCCTGTTTCCTTCATTAGCCTTTAAAATTTCACAGCGCTCTCTAAAGTAGAGGATGCACTTCTTTTCAAAGTCTCTTTTTAGTAATACTGAGCAGTGCCAGGATTTGGTGGGAAGAGGGGCAACCTCTGCAGGTGACCCCTATCTCTCTCTGCGGCATAGGGAGCCTCAGGCCTCCCTGATGGTCGAGGAAGATACAACCTGCAGACAGGCTTTGGGGGTCTCCATAATTTCTGCCCAGGCTTCAGCATTTGTTAACACAGGGCCTTGATTCTGATAAATGCGGGAGTAGATTACTGGGTGGGACAGAAGAGTACCGAACAACTTGGCCCAGGATTGAGCATGTAGCACTGTTGATTTTTCAGCACCTTGTAAAGACACTAAAGTTACAAGCCCTGAGAAACAATAGTTTAGCTTAAAATTGAACAAACTGACTGCCAAATATTGATGATAACTTTGGTAGCATTATCCGTCTCTGCTGTTTTCTGCTATGATAGCTAGCTGCAGTGTGTGTGTGTGTTTAAAATGTATGTATCCTACTTGTTGTTTTACAAAAGCATTCTTTTCCTCTGCTACTGTCCTAACAAAAAAAGACAAGCGCTTCCTCTGGGAATGTTTGAGTGTACAGTTTCCTTACAAAAAATTGCTGCATGGCATAACTCTGAGCATTTTTCTGACAGCTGATGAAATGGTTGGCAGCTTTGAGGGGGACGTTATGTGAAACTGGAGCTTGGTTTGAATGAGGGTGACCTCTGGTTGCCTGCCTTACAGTACAGGGCTGATTAAAGCAGATTTGCTCTGGAAGTCACATCTGTGCAAATTTCTGACTCTGCTTTAAGCAAACTTTGAAGAAGTGTAATATCACTGTGCCACTCAGTATTCCAGTGTGAGGCCAGCAGATAGCAGGATCTGCTTCTTTGCTGCCAGGATCCTTGGCTTGGTCTGGCAGGGCCCAGGGCTAAATGACCTGGAACTCCAGGTTCCCGCCTCCCCCCAAAGCTGGACAGCCCAACTTTCCTGGAGCAGGTTAGCAGGTTTGTTCTTAGTCCATATGCCTGATAAGCATTACTGTGCCTTTAATTTTAGTGGTCAGCAAAGTGGATGTAAAATAGAGCAGTCTCTCTCATTCCAGCACTTCCCGATGTGCCCAGAGGGTGTTTAGTTCAGATTCTGCTTGCCCGCGGGGTTTGAAGCTCCATTGCAGGCATGGAGGTGAGTCGTCGTTTCTCTCCCTCCTCACTTTGGGTAGGCCATCGGCTCAGTTTTTGGCAACCACGGGGCTGGTGCATGCAGCTGATTTTTCTCAGCTTGTGCAGCGTGTGGGGGATCTTAGGGTATCCTCTCGGCAGGGGTCTGCCAAGTTTGTGCTAGACAGGGCAAGTCAGTAAAGTGAGTTTTAGGTGCCAGGACAATGGAATTGAAGTCAGGGGCCTCGAATCAGGATACCCCATCTCTAAAAGGCCTATGATTTTGGCAGGAGATGTGACCATTTCCTCAGGAAAAACTGATAAAATTCACAAAAAGGCAGATTAAAAAACAGGGGAATAAATGGAAGTCCATGTCTGTACCAGGGACAGTGGGCTCTGCTTCCAAGAGGCCAGAAGCTGTCTTTCTCCCGATTTTTGTGCTGCTGTTGCACAAAGCATAGGATAAAATAAAAATAACCTTAACTGTCTGAGCTATCTCAACAAATAGGGGTGATCTCCATAGAGAAGTGGGTACACCCCTAAACTAAGGCTGAGAAACTGGTTGATGGATGTTTCTTCCAAGTCCAGATTGAGTAACCCCCCCCACACACACACACTTAAAGGTAAATTGCTTTTTGGGGAAGCTTTTGACAAAATAGTCAAGGATCTAGGGAAGACTATTTTGTCAAAAGCTAAGGGTGAAGTTACTGGAGTACCGTCCTAAGTCTTCAAAAGCAGGTACCACTCCTAGAGGCCCATCCTCGGGATTATAGGAGGTTCTGTGCTGCACAGTTTGCTCCCTATCATAAGAACATAAGATATGCCATACTGGGTCAGACCAAGGTCCATCAAGCCCAGTATCCTGTTTCCAACAGTGGCCAATCTAGGTCATACATACCTAGCAGTTTCCCCAAAAGACACAGGTTCCACAATGCTTATAATGGGTCAAGCAGTGATATCCTGGGTCCCTTTTCAATAATGGTTTATGGACCTTTCCTCCAGGAACTTGTCCAAACCTTTTTTAAACCCAGCTACACTAACAGCCTTTACTACATCCAACGGTAACAAATTCCAGAGTTTGATTACACGTTGAGTGAAAAAATATTTTCTCTTATTAGTCTTAAATAGTTTACCCTGTAGCTTCATTGCATGTCCCCTAGTCTTTCTATATTCTGATAACGTAAACAATCGATCTACGTTTACCCGTTCCACTCCATTCATTAATTTATAGACTTCTATCATATCTACCCTCAGCCATCTCTTTTCCAGGTTAAAGAGCCCTAACCTTTTTAGCCTTTCTTCATAGGAGTATCCTTCCATCCCCTTTACCATTTTGATGTCTCTTCTCGGAACCTTTTCTAATAACGCTATATCCTTTTTTAAGATACGGCGACCAGAATTGCGCACACTATTTAAGGTGCGGTCGCACAATGGAACGATATAGAGGCATTATAATATCCTTTGTTTTATTTCCATTCCTTTCCTTATGATTCCTAGCATTCTATTTGCTCTCTTGGCTGCCGCTGCATACTGGGTGGAGGGTTTTAATGTGTTATCCACAATGACGCCTAAATCTTTTTCCTGGATGGTGGTTCCTAATGTGGAACCTTGCATCGTGTAACCATAGTTTGGGTTGTTCTTCCCTAGGTGCATAACTTCACACTTGTCCACATTAAATTTCATCTTCCATTTTGATGCCCAGTCTTCCAATTTATCAAGATCCTCTTGCAATTTTCCACAATCCTCATGGGTTTTAACAACTTTAAATAGTTTTGTGTCATCTGCAAATTTGATAACTTTATTTATTTATTTTTCTTATATACCGCGCTTATTTAGTCAGTGCGGTTTACAATGAACAAATCTAAACACAATGACACAAACAGCATTGTTTTTTTTTACAGAGAACAGGGTACATAAACTTGGCGGTAAACAGGGTTAACTATATACAAAAAACATGGTTAACTATATACATGGTATTTTGGTTAATTAGGTGGGTGTGGTAAATAAGTTAAACTACAATTACGGAAAAGTTATTACATGTACAGTATAAATACAGAAAGGATAGAGTGAGCAAGTGAGAACCATCAAGATTAACCATTTTCTACCGGGGTTAAGTATGAGAGACGAGCATGAGGGCTATGTTCAGTTGGGGTAGCTTCAGGGTAGTATATTAGGAACAAATAATGTTTTAATGCCTTTCTGAATGTCATTAGACTTGAGATGGCTCTGATTTCAGGTGGAAGGGCATTCCAGGCTTTGGGTGAAAACAGTGAGAAGGCTCTAGATCAGGGGTCTGCAACCTTTAAGACATAAAGAGCCACTTGGACCCGTTTCCGAAGGGAAAAAAAAAACTGGGAGCCGCAAAACCATTGCGACATTTAAAACAAATCTAACACTGCATATATTGTTTCTTACCTTAATGCTATATACGACCCCCTACTTTTCCTGTTAAAATATAGGTGTTTGGCCTATACTCGCCGTATAAGACTACCCCTCTTCCTTCGCACACCAAAAAAAATACGCCAGAAAATATCACAACAACAAGTAACAATATTTGATTTCAAAATTATGATGATTTTGTAGTCAAATCACTAATATGAAATAAAATTATTTTTTCTACCTTTGTTGTCTGACCAATTTATTCTTTGATCATGCTGGTCCTGATCTGAGGCTTCTGCTTTCCTGTCTTCTCTTAGCTCTCTTTCTGTGGTCTATGGTCCATCTGCCATTTCTTATCTCTTCTTTCGTTTTCTTCACTTCTTTCCATCAGCCTATTTCCAGTCCCAGTAACCCTCCCCAATATCAGCCCCTTTCCAGTCCTCACTCCCAGTACCTTCCAATGTCAACTTGCATTCCCATGATTGCCACTGGTGTCCATTTCCTTCCAATCCCCCTCCTTCCCCACTGACCAGTCCCTTCTAGTACAAATACCATGGCAGCCTTAGCCCCCAGTTATCTTCCAGGGCCAGCAGCTCTATCCTCCCCTCCCCACAATCAGCCCATGCCCATTCAAAGCCCCCCAATCAGCTCGCTTCCAGTGCTAATCCCCCCTCAACCCCATTACCAGTGCTAGCCTCCCCTAATCAGCCCAATACCAGTCCTACCCCCCATCAGCTCATTACCAGTCCTAGCCTCCCCTAATCAGCTCATTTCCAGTGCTAGTCCCCTCAACCCCATTACCAGTGCTCCATCCCTCCATGTCAGCCCCCTCCATGTCAGCCCCCCTCCATCCCTCCATGTCAGCCCCCTCCATCCCTCCATGTCAGCCCCCCTCCCTCCATCCATATCAGCTCCCTCCCTCCATGTCAGCCCCCTCCATCCCTCCATGTCAGCCCCCCTCCCTCCCTCCATGTCAGCCCCCCTCCCTCCATCCATATCAGCTCCCTCACTCCATGTCAGCCCCTCCTCCCTCCCTCCATCCATGTCAGCCCCACTCCCTCCATGTCAGCCCCCTCCCTCCATGTCAGCCCCATCAGCTCCCTCCCTCCATGTCAGCCCCCCTCCCTCCATCCATCCATATCAGCTCCATAGCTCCATGTCAGCACCCTCCATCCCTCCATGTCAGCCCCCCTCCCTCCATCCATATCAGCTCCCTCCCTCCATGTCAGCCCCCTCCAGCCCTCCATGTCAGCCCCCCTCCCTCCATCCATATCAGCTCCCTCCCTCCATGTCAGCCCCCTCCTCCCTCCCTCCCTCCATGTCAGCCCCCCTCCCTCCATCCATCCATCCATATCAGCTCCCTCCCTCCATGTCAGCCCCCCTCCATCCCTCCATGTCAGCCCCCCTCCCTCCATCCATGTCAGCTCCCTACCTCCATGTCAGCCCCTCCTCCCTCCATCCATCCATGTCAGCACCCCTCCCTCCCTCCCTCCATGTCATCCCCCCTCCCTCCATCCATCCATCCATATCAGCTCCCTCCCTCCATGTCAGCCCCCTCCATCCCTCCATGTCAGCCCCCCTCCCTCCATCCATATCAGCCCCTCCTCCCTCCATCCATCCATGTCAGCCCCCCTCCCTCCATCCATATCAGCCCCTCCTCCCTCCATCCATCCATGTCAGCCCCCCTCCCTCCCTCCCTCCATCCATGTCAGCCCCTCCTCCCTCCATCCATCCATGTCAGCCCCCCTCCCTCCCTCCCTCCATCCATCCATCCATCCATATCAGCTCCCTCCCTCCATGTCAGCCCCCTCCATCCCTCCATGTCAGCCCCCCTCCCTCCATCCATATCTGCTCCCTCCCTCCATGTCAGCTCCCCTCCCTTCTTCTGCAGCCGCGGCTCCCTGCCTCTTAGGGAACCGCGGCTGTGCTTTTAAAATCATCTCGGAGCCCTTCCTGTCTTGACGGGCTCCGTGCAGCATTGTCCCGCCTCCAAACTTCCTTTAGAGGCGGGACAATGCTGCACGGAGCCCGTCAAGACAGGAAGGGCTCCGAGATGATTTTAAAAGCACAGCCGCGGTTCCCTAAGAGGCAGGGAGCCGCGGCTGCAGAAGAAGGGAGGGAGCTTACAAAACTATTGCCTGTCACCGGGCGGGCAGTGTGCTCCGGAGCCGCGGCAAAGGTGAGAAAGAGCCGCATGCGGCTCCGGAGCCGCGGGTTGCCGACCCCTGCTCTAGATGCTGTTGTTTTAGAGCATTTTGTGAGGAGTTTCGGGAGATCAATGGAGTTTAATGTAACAGATCTCCTGGATCTGTTATTTGGAGTGATATGTATCATATTGCTGATAGGTGATAGAGATGGGCACTTTAAGGCTTTAAAAGTCATGACCAGGGTCTTGTATAGGGTTCTGGCCTGGAGGGGTAACCAGTGTAAACTCATCAGTATTGGAGTTATGTGCTCTGAACGTGGAGCGCCTACGAGAATTCTTGCGGCTGCATTCATGGCCAGACAGAGGGGATTTAGAGTGGATTGCGGGAGACCATGTAGAATGATATTGGCGAAATCGAAATGTGGTAATACCAAGGCTTGGAAGATAGTGCGGAAGTCGGAGTAGTTAAGTAGAGGTCGGGGATTACGTAAGGATAGAATCTTGTGGTAAATTGCATTCGTTGTTTTCTTAATGTGTGCTGACATATCAAGCTGCTGATCTAATATGATCCCTAAGAATCGGATTGTAGGTTGTGCTTTCAACTCAATGTTGTTTACCTGTAATGAGGTAGGGGGTATGAATGTTGGGTTTCGTGTAACGAATAGAACATCTGTTTTGTTGTGATTTATCCGTAAATTCTGTTTGAGGAGCCAGTTTCACTCGTTATTTCCTTTTCCAGGTCATTTATGAATATGTCAAAAAGCAGAGGACCCAGCACAGATCCCTGAGGTACACCACTAGTCAACTTTCTCCATTGGGAAATTGGCCATTTAGCCCTACCCTCTGCTTTCTATCTTTTAAGCAGTTCCTCATCCACAGTAGTACACTGCCTCCTATCCCATGACACACTTTAGTTTTGCCAAAAGTCTCTGAGGGACCTTGTCAAAGGCTTTCTGAAAGTCCAAATACACTATATCAACCGACTCACCTTTGTCCACCTGTTTATTCACACCTTCAAAAAAACATAACAGATTAGTAAGAGAAGATCTTCCTTGTCTAAGGCCATGTTGGCTGTCTCTCATTAAGCCATGACTATTTACATGTTCAGAAATTTTGTTGTTCTTGATGGTTTCTGCCATTTTTCCCGGTACTGACGTCAGGCTCACCGGTCTGTAGTTTTCCGGATCACCACCCCTGGAACCCTTTTTAAAAATTGGCGTTACGTTCACCATCCTCCAATCTTCAGGTATTACAGATGATAGTTCACAGATTACTAATAGCAGGTCTGCAATCTCATATTTCAGTTCTTTCAACACCCTTGGATGTATATCATCCGGTCCAGGTGATTTGCTACTCTTCAGTTTATCAAATAGTTGTAATACATCTTCCTGATGTATCGATATTTTCTTCAATTCTTCTGCACCTTTAAATACCACTTAAGTCATGGGTAACATCCCTACATCTTCCTCAGTAAAGACCGAAGCAAAGAATTCATTCAGTTTCTCCGCTATTGCCTTGTCGCCTTTTAGTGCCCCTTTAACCCCTCTATCATCTAATGGACCAACTGACTCTCAGCCAGGTACCTATTCTAGAGGGCAGCCCTTTTGCGGTTACTGGGTACCCAACGGGCTATTTATTCAGCTTTCTCTGTTCCTCCAAAGAATCCCCAATGAAGTGAGGCTGGGCCAGGCGGACGTGGTGCCTGTGGGAGCTTGGCTACAGCAGTCGTATTCCTCCTGAATCACTACCGATTGGTGGGTGCTGGAGATTGCTCATGCTCTCTCCAAGGCATTTGTGCTGTTCCCCCTGCAAGGCACCTTCTAAACAAATGGCAGTTTGGGATACGCTTCGACACTTACTACACCTACGGAGATACCCAAGAAGGAAGGGTCTTGAAGGACTAGAAAAAAGGACTGTTACTTCTGGAGGAGTCTTGAAGGACTAGAAAAAGGGACTGTTACTTCTGGAGAGAGATCTGCAATTGTGAGTATATACTTCTGGGAATTTTCTGAAAGGAATTCTTTCTATTAAAGCTATTTAATCTGTGAACCCACTATTTTTTGTTAAATCAGTCAGGGCCTAGTAGCAGCAGTTTAAGTTTAAATTTAAAACACAGAAGAGAACTTTCTGGTTACATTTCATACCCAGTAGAGAGCTTATAGTTTTAATTTAATAGTCGCTCAGGGCCTAGTATCAGCAAAGTATTTTTAGTTTAAATTTAAAACACAGAAGAGAGCTTTCTGGTTAACTTTGGAACCCAGCAGAGAGCTGTAGTTTAAATTTCATAATAAGTTAGAGCCTAGCAGCAGCAAAGAGCTATAATTTAAATCAAATAAGAATATAGCTTACCTCAGCAGCACAAGACAAGGTACTGTGTAGCAGCTCTCTTTTAATAAGGAATGCCCCTGAAGCTGCCAGACTGGATTCTTATGACTACTGCCAGTCTCACAAGTTGGGGAATGCAGTATGCATTGCAAGTGGCACAGGGCTGCTAGACTCTGGAGGAGAGCTCCTGGCCGATCAGTTGGCTGGAGATGAGGGCAGTATATCTAGCTCTCCAGTTCTTCTAGACGCAGATCTACCAGTGGGCGGTGAGTGTTCAACAACTGTGGCTTACATAAATCAACAGGGGGCACGGGCAGGGCACCATTAGCAGAGGAGATTAGTCTGCTGTTCTTATGGTGGAGGAGAACCTTGCAGCGCTCTCAGCAGCTCATATGCTGGGCAAGGAAAATATCCAGGTGGACTTCCTCAGTCATCACAGGTTGGATCCAGAAGGATGGGAGTTGAATGCCACAGTCTTTCATGACATCGCCAGCAGTGGAGTGCCGAGCATGGATCTGATGGCCTCGTTCTCCAACACCAAAGCAGGTTTTTCAGCAGATGCAGAGAACATATGTCCAAAGGGCTGGATGTTCTGGCGCAAAAATGGCCAACAAAGGGCCACCTGTATGTTTCCCCCTGGGCTGTCATACGAGATCTTCTACACTGCATAGAGGGTCACTGGGGCAGGTGATCCTCATGGCTGCATGCCGACTTGCTCAATCTGCTGACAGCCAGTCTATGATGCCTGCCAAACAGGATCAGTCTGCTGTCACAGGACTCGATCCTCATGCCACAGGTGGTTCAATTCTTATTTATGGGCTGGCTCTTGAAAGGGCATAGCTGAGGTGCAAGGGCTATGCCACAGCACTAGGCTCCATGCTCCTATGGGCTCGGAAGAGGTCTACCTCCTTGGCGCTTTATAAGAGTGGAATGTTTTTAAGGCTAATGTGATGACAAGTCCTTTTCTAGTCTTTGCTTCTGGATATACTAGCGCTTCTGCAGTCAAGATTTGACAAGGGCTTGACCTTGAAATCCTTGTGGGTTCAGGTGGAGCACTTTCCTGTTATCGAAGGCATGTGCAAGTTTACTCCGTGTCTGCTGATCAGACGTCTCATTGCTTCTTCAAGTATTAAAGCAGTGGTTCTGCCATGGGATCTTAACTTGGTCCTGTCTGCGTTTGATGGAGGAATCATTTGAGCCCTTCAGCCTGGGCTTCCTTGAGAGACATAATACTGAAGGTTGTCTTTTTGGTGGCCATTTGTTCGGTTTGATGGATTTCTGAGCTTCGGGCATTATCTTGCCAGGAACTGTACCTAACTATGTCCAGGGAGAAGGGGTAGTGTTGGCACCTTCCTTTCTCCCTAAGGTGGTTTCGCTCTTTCAGCTGAATTGGATGGTTATCACTGCTGGGCTTTTCCCTCTGGGCGGTTTCGGAGAAGTGTCAGCTGCACTTGGATGTGCGCAGGATTCTCAAACACTATTTGAAATGTATGGAATTCTTCTGTAAGTCGGATAGACTTGTTTTTGTGTGTGTTTGTTCTCTTTGGGGGTCCACGTAAAGGGGAGGTGGCCTCCAAAGCTTTTGTGGCTTGATGGGTGATGGAGGCGATGGCCTCTGCCTATCTGCTAAAGGGAAAGGTGGCTCTGCATGGTCTGGGCGGAGTACAGCTCTGTTCCACCAGCTGATGTTTGCAGGGCAACATCGTGGTCATCTCTTTGTATGTTCACACGGCACTACCACCTCTGTGCAAGCAGTGAACAATGCATGCTTTCCAGCCTCTGTGCTTCAAGCCGGACTTGCGGATCCCTCCTGTGTCTAGATACTGCTCTGGTACATCCCACATGTACTGGACTGGAGGGACGATTAGGAAAGAAAAATTAAACCTTACCTGCTAATTGTCTGTCTCTTTCCTTGAGTTCCTCCAGTCCGTGACCCTCTGGAGGTGTGTGGTTTTTTTTTTTTTTGTTTGTTTCTCTGCTATATCTCGGTATTCTCCGGGTACAAACAGGAAGTCCAGCCCTCAAATATGGGTGATGTCGGCACCAATGGAGCCCTGTGGAAGGATCCCCCTAGCTTTCAAAGAAAGCCTTTGGGAGATGCCACCATGCATGCATTGTCCCCTTCCTGCCCAAGGGTGCCATCTTGCTCAGTCTCCTTTTTCCGCTGAACCCTTCAGACATTCATCTGGCTTGTCCCCGGAAAAAGTTGATTTTTCTCTGTTTCATACTCTCTTCCGGTATTGCATCGGTACTCTTTCAGTCTACCAACCTCTTTGCCTCGGCATCGAGGTCTACCTACTCTTGTAGTTTTCGTTCTTTTTTTTTTTTCTCCTGGCATCTTCATGCCTTTTTTTTTTCTCCCACTGGCAGCCAGGAGAGTCTTTGACCTCGCATGAGTACTTTTTCCCCCCCCATGGCTACCAGTGTGTGATTGGTGCTCCAAAATTGTCTTTGACTGACCACACGCGACTGCTGTCTTCGCCACTTCGGGCCAGACCACAACCCGGCAGCCTGCAGTCTCTGCAAGAGGATGTCCAGTAAGGCCCTCAAGAGCCGCCAGCATCAGCACGATAAGGTTTTGCTTTGTTCCCCCCCCCCCCCCCGAGTCCCCGGTGCCTCCGACGGCCAGGATCTCGTCTGAGGCCCTGACATCTCGGGTAGAGCTTTCCAAACCAGAGCCTCATCGTGTGTCCTCAGAAAGGGGATCTCCCTGGAGAGAACCCAGGAAGAAGAAGAAACCCTCTAAATCGGCATCCTTGGACAGTTCCAACCAGTCGGCTGCTCCCTGGGCCCGGTTCCGCAGTCCAAGACGTTCATCCGAGGTGTCGGAGAAGGAGCAGCCTGCAAAGGCCCCCCGGAAAGATCTGACCGCAGACTGGCTTCTGTCCACAGACACTATCCTTGTCAGATTCCCCTTCGTGGGAGCAGGCATAGGGCTAGAGTCCTTCGGTGCCCGTGCCAAAGGCTGCGGAGCCTTCTGGTCTGGAGTCCAGAATGACAGCCCTGGAGCGCAGTTTCTGTCTGCCTTTCATGGACCAGAAGCAGGCGCTGTTGACTGACATGACTTGTCCATCCATCCCAACCACCAGGCCCTGGATGTCCCCTGAGGCCAAGCTGATCCTCGAGGTCCTTAGTCCTCGAGTCGATCCGAGTCCCGCCCAACAGGGACAAGCCTAGCGGGCACTGGCCGCAGGGCATCGGGGGCCTGAGGCCAACGGAGCAGCATTCCTACAAGTCCTCAGTGGACTACTCCAATTGGGAGATGGAGGACGAGAAGTCCCCCGATACCTGTTGCCCACTGTGACGTCCCATCTGACTCCTGTCTCAGAGCCTCAATGGCATTCCCTGCCCAAGGGTATGGGTTTCCTTGATTTTGTCAAGGCATGTCAGACCCTGGCATTCCTGACCGAGTCGGAGGATGACCCTCGTGTGGATGAGTTGGAAATCCTCCAATCTCTCCCGGTGCCCATCTCTCTCATCCTGGAACGGCTGATGCTCCAAGTGTGGGAGACACTGGCTTCAATGCTGGTGGTGAGCAAACGACTCTACTCAATTGTATCGAGTCCGCTGGAGCCCAGGCTTCCAAAAGTCAAAACTGCCACATAATTCCATGGTGGTGGAGTCAGCCATACGTCGGCTGAAAAGCCAGGAGATGCATTCCTTGGTGCCGGCCTGCACCCTGGATGTCCTCCGCAGAAAGTGCTAACAGGGCTCAATGCTCATCGGCCGCATCCAGGCATACCAGTGTACATGGGCATGTACCTGAGAGACCTGGCGAAGGAACTTGCCTGGTTCTCGGCTGGGATCTCCTTTGCAGCGGTTCAAGAACCTGGCCAAAGCAGTCCGTGAATGCTCCAAATTCATGTCTTGGGCGACCTATGACTGGTTCGAGTAGCGGCAGCTGGCCTCTGTGCATGCCGCCAAACTTGGCTACAGTCGTCCAACCTCGAGCAGTGGGTTCAGGACAAATCGGTCGATGTCCCCTGCCAAGGAGAGATCCTCCTTGGCAAACCCATGACCAACAAGGCTGCCAAGCTGGAGACAGAGTTCATGACGAGGACCAGGCTCTCTAAAAGGACCGTTGCCCCTCCCCAACAGAAGGGCTCTGGTAAAAAGTCCATCTACCTAAGGAAGGGAGCTGCTTACAGAAACTACCCACCTTATCGGGCCTCCCCAGCTCCCCAACAGGGTCAGCAGGCCAAGAGACATTGGCATGACCCACGTAAGCAGAAGGCTCCAAAACCCCATGCTCTGGCCCAGCCAGGGGGGAGTTTTTGACTCCTTGAGCATAGCCTTTTTACCACAAGGAGATCAGCAGACTATTGTTGTTGGTGCGAGGAATCCATTGCACAGGTGAAAGATATAAAACTGTATTAAATAATTACTGAACCTAGACAAAGATGACTTGACTTTTTTTGAGTGTGCATGCTGCTTTTATTGAACTGGACATACAAGAAATCATTCAACTAAAAGATTTACAATCTAGGTCTTTTTTAACCAGTAGTGCTGGGGGGGGGGGGGGGAGGGAAGGGGGAGGGGGCGGGAGGGGAAAAGGGGGGAAGGGGCAGGATGGGGAGGGAAAATGAGACTGGCATGAGAGGGCAAGTAAAATTATTTGAGCTACTCTAAACAACCAAGGCTGTAAACCACAGCTATGTTGCTTAATATAAATATATAATAATAGCAGCAGTATGATACAGAAAAACTTATAAGACATACTGAAGCAATTATACTACATCAAAACTGCAGAGACGATAATAAAAAAAATGATGATAAATAATCATAATGGTAAAATCAAAATTTTTTTATAATGGTAAACTTAAAATTTTTTAAAAAACGACATGCTTTAGATCACAGGAAGTGATGGTATTCAGGTATTGTCTAGGTTCAGTAATTTAATACAGTTTTATCTTTCACCTGTGCAATGATTCCTTGCACCAACAACAATAGTCTCGTTTTGGAACTATTTAAATACCCTATCTGCTTCTGCGCGGCGTTTTCCGTGCATAGCAGCGACGCTGGTAATGTTGCAAGTCCTCTTGTTTTAAGCTTCTTTATCTTTATTTTAATTTCTGTTTTAGTTATCTATACACCACAGAATTTTTCTGTATCTGTCTCTTGCCGATAGCGATCTCAAGTTTGCTTCTTTTGCTAGTTTTTGCCATAGTTCGTTCCTTTACAACACATATTTTAATCCTTATGGTCATTTTATGTTTACCTCGGCTGCTAGCGGCGGTATGCTCTGGTTGTTTTACTGTTGTCCTTACATAAAGATTTTTTATCATTTGTAGTGACACATCCACTGTATTTATTTTCTCGTTAAGTCCTCATTACAATTCATGGTGGTTTGCACGTTTTTTGCCCTTACCATCGCCTATTTTTATTGCAATGTCCCCCCTTTTTCCTCTCTAACCTAACAGTCCATTTTAATTATTTATAGCTCTCATTTGTGCACGCATGTTCCATGGATTGTTTTTTCCTTTTTTTCCCTTTTTTCATTGTTCCTTCATTGTGCTGCTTGACTAACAGTCATTTTTAATCATTTATTTACCCTTTCAGTTCTTTCATTTGTGTATGCATGTTCAATGGAATGGTTCTTTCTTTATTCCCTTTGTTATGCTGCTTGCGCGGGCGCGCTTTTTAGATGCCGATTGTCCTAACACTTATTTTCAAATATTTATATTTTTCAAGCTCTCTTATTTGTGTATGCATGCTCATTAGAATGGTTCCCTTTTTATTCCTTTTCTCATGCCGTTTGCGCGGGTGTGTCTTTTTTTTAGATGCCGACTGACCTTATAGTCATTTTCATTTTTAAACTTTTTTATTTGTGCACACATGTTTAATTTAATGGAATGGTTTGTTCTTTCTTTTTTTTGTTATGTCGTCCCTTTCTGCGGTTGGTTTTTCATAGCTTGTCATACATGTATTTCAGATATAGTTAGTCTCCTATCGATGTTCCTCATTATAGCATTTATATTTTGGGCCGTCAAATTTCCCTGTTTGTCAAATGTGACCTGCTCTTTTACCTATGCATTTTTATTTGTTTATGTTTTTAATTTGTAATCAGTTCAGTTTTAATTATTGTATACCAATATGGCTACATTAAGCTAGATTACAGCTTTTAGATGTCTTGTCATGAATGAGCCTATTGTCACACTTTTTAGTCCTTTAGTTTACATATTTTTTTTTCCTTTATTTCATAATATGTTTTGTTTATTAATTCAATAGGGATAACATCTTTTATTAACATTTTTTATGCTCTTTTCCAATTCATACAGATTGAGGAGAGCTTTCTGCCTCTTTACATGTTGTTGCTTCTCCTTGCGGTAATGTATTTTTCTTTATGGTGTGTGTCCTTTCATTCTCATGCACAGTTGGCATTTTAAATGGAAACCTTTTTGTTTTCGCTTTTTTGTGTTAATCCCATGTATGTGTATGTGTATATTTAATTTGACTATTAAAAAGTTTTTTATGTTTTGTATATGACATACCTTTTATGAATGTATAATTTAATATGTATGTTTCATTTTGTTTTTAGACCCCTGAAGAAGACCTCAGGCCGAAACCTTTTAGTTGGGTCTTGTAATAAACTGTGTTTGCATATTACCACACCTGCGTGTAGGCCTGGTCCTTGGTGGTCCGCTCCTGGTTTGTCTTATGCATGTACAAACATGCCAACCTACACGCGTACATGCATCAACACTCTCCGTGATGCACACATCAGTCATCACTCTCCATAGCATGCACACGCATCCCTCCCCCACCCACATGCCTGATTCTGCAAATGGAAGAAATGCTCCGTTGTGTCACACTGCAAGTGTACTTGTGTTTGTTTTCTTTTTTGTAGGCATGCATTATGTAAATGTAGGAGATTGAAGGCTCCATTCAATACTGATGTCTCAGCACATGGTGATGGTCAATGAATTGTATATTAAGCCACTCTTGGAGTACCCGCTAGCCAATTTTGTCTTTTTGGGATATCCATAATGAATATACATGAGTTGCATTTGTACGCACTGCTTCCATCTTGTGCATGGTCTCCTCGCATATCAGCCAGTTCCCTCCCAGCCAGTCCCCACCAGCCTCCTTTTTTCTTTTGTGTCCTGTAACCCTCCCGTTAATGGTGTCATGGAACCTTGGGGGTTCCACACACTACTGCTTGGGAACCACTGATGTACAGTATCAGATTTGGTTTGGGAAATGGCACAAAGTGAGGTAGAGGCAGTTGCAGTTCTGCTTTATCATGCAGTGAGTCTCAAAGACCCTTTAATCATTGCTACCTTTTGGTGGTACTAGTTGGATGATGTGGTTTATAGTGTAACTGGATAGAAGGTGGGCTCTGTAAAGCGGTGCTGTGGTTTTTTTTTTCTCTTTAGTTTTAAAAAGGTGTTAAATTATCATAGCACCCTTTTTTGTTTCAGGAGTGGGTTGCCAGAATTGCTTCAACTCTGTATAGATATTGAGAAGCATGTTTTTATCTCAAATATCAGATGTGAGGGAGGGGATAAATGTTTGGTGTGGTGATTTTCTTAATTCATAAATTTCTGCAAGATCCAGAAGGGATGGACGCATGGAATCTTCCCAGTAGTTGGGAATGTTGGTGGTTTAATGGGAACTGTTCCTTTTTGAAATGAGGAACAGCAATACTCGTAGTCAAATCTTATCTGGGACTAGTGCTACCAACAGGTATTGGGGATCTTGGTTCCTGTGAGTTCAGTCATTACCAGCAGAGTGTAATAATAACTTTGTCCCCCTCTATTTTGGTTTTGGTGTCCATGAGAGACTATTTTTCCAGAATACAAAAAAAGTGCCCTCTCTCTGACAACAAGCAAAAGATAAGATGGCCAGTCTGCCGTTGTCTCTTCTTCCAGAGTTGACAATGGTGGTGTGTTAACTTCTTATTTTATTCTTCCTGTTTTTCCCTTGGCTGGTGTGGTCCATTTCCACATGATTTTGAGTTACTTCTCCGTATACTACCTAAATTTTACATGCGGTTGCAATATTTTGCTATAAAGTATGTGTTTGTCTAGAGTAGGTGAAGGCTGATCTGTTTGGTTAAGCTAGATATTTTGTAGCTGTGTGATATACTTTTGGTATGTAGTTCATTTATTTTGACCTAGCAAGATCTCCTTTCTGACTTAAGTGAATGAGATGTATTAGTTACACCCTTCCAATAAAAGTACAAGCTAGCTAGAGTCCATCTGTCACCAGCATTCATGCTTTCTTCTATTTTTGTGTTCAGGGTTACAGTCCTTTCATATTACATGCATTGTGTTTAATTCCTTACAGCAGTGCAGAAACTCATTTAGAATTTGCAGAAGATTCTGCGGTTTCCAGGGCTCTAGGCTATTGGGCTCTACTCTATAATAAAGGCAAAAATGATAGGCTGATTGAGACGCTAACTAATCCTAGGACTCCAAGTGGTGATCAGTGAAACCTGCTCTAACTTAAAGGAAAGTGGCAAGTAGGGTGCTTAAAGGATTCAGTGTTAGGCCTAGTCTTACCTTCAGCACCTCCTATTGGTGACCTCTTGGAAGGGCTAAAGTCGAAAATGACTGACTGAGGGACGCATAGATGAAAGAAATGAGGGCTTAAAAATTGGAACACTGGTTAAGGGTTTGACACTTGCACTTCGTGTGATTTTTAATTTATTTATAATAAATCATGCAGAAGAGTCTAGCTGCAGTGTTAACCTTTATTTGCATACCCAAGTGGACTAACAAGTTGTGGTGATACCTACTTTTTTTTTGTGTGACTTATTTCAGTGATATGATGGAGAGAGATTAATGCAGCCACACTGGGTTTAAATAGTAGTACAAACCCATCACGTTCTGGGCTGTCTGTGCATGTCATTAAGCTTGATGAGAGACGAGAGGTCCTTGCATTTCAAGGTTTCTATGTCTGACAATGGGCAAGAACCCCCAATGTCACTACTCAACACCCCCTCCCCTTTCTTTTTTTTAGTGTAAAAATATTTGATCCTTCTAATTTTCAAATACTTTCCTTCGTGCATATCCCTGAAGTTTTTCTTCTGGGATTTCAGTTATGGAGTAGTTTTAAAGGAGTGCTCTTTCTTTTTCAGAGGTGCTCACCTGGAAAACGTGCATTTTGTTTTTCTTAAAGTTTGTTTTATGAAGGTTGATGCATGTTCTCCTCTTCAGCTCCTATTTCTGGAGAATGAACTTAAAAAATCTTTTCTGCCCCACTCCCCCTCCAATTGTAACCTTCCACCAGCCACTCGACTAACAAAAAAACCCCAACAACTTCGTAAGGAGTAAATTCCAAACAGAACCTGGGACAAAATCTTGCCAGATCGCACAATGGCAACCCATCACAGGTCTCTACAGCTTCCCGCATTGAGAAGACATAAAAATAAAAGGGTTTACATTCATGTTCCTCTATGAATGTAGTGTATATGATCAGGACAAAAAAAATGCAAAAAGGAGTGGTAAATTTGGAGAAATAAGCCAAAAAATGAGAACATGCATCAACCTTCAAATTGTTACAGAAATAAACAGAATGGAAGCTCGGTAGTTGAGCACTTCTCAAAGGACAATTACTTAACAGCCTCACAAATGTTTCTGGAAATAAACTTCAGGGGGTGCACATGAAAGGGAAACATTTGAAATTTTAGAATGATCAAGTATTTTGATGCTGAGAAAGGGTTGAATTGAAACATTTGGTTTCCTTCCCTATTATCGGGAAACCTTGAAATGCAAGTGTTTCTCATTAAACTGTAATAACACATGCAGACAACCTAAGATCGGACCAGACCTGTGTGATATAAATTCACTATATCCCACACCTTCTTTTGAATTGTAATGCTATATGAAGAGAGCTCAGGGCCTAGATGAGTTTGTACTATTTGTAGTTACATAGGGTTTTACTTTGCATTTTCTCTTTATCAGATCAACAAAACTTGTCAAATACACTGGTAGCCTAATAAAAAATGATTGCCTACAACTTGTTTGACCTTTTTTAATTTGCACACAAATCCCATAAAAAAAATCCAAATAAAGGAACCTAAACTAGTTAGGCTGACAGCTCAGATCCATATGGATAGCCTACTTCTTGCTTCTAGCAATATATGTCTCTGTATGGGTCTTTGCGACCAGCCCACAAAAGGGGCGGGGCACTGCACTGCAGATCAACCAAGGACAAAGCAGCAAGTTAGTAAAAGTATTTGATTAAAACAAGGGGCATGTTCTAAAGACCTTACATGGCCATGTTTAAGTGAAAGGTGTCAGTTAACTGAAAATCTTCTTCTTTTTCTTTTTTTTTTTTAAAATCAGTCAGCTAATAAACAAAACCCCCTTACTTATGTCCAAAAACTACATATAAAGAAAACGTATTACCTCACTTTTTAATAGTTCATACAGATCTGTCCCATTCAAATGATCATTGAGAGCAGTTGTGGAGACAGCACTATAATTCACATGGGGAAACTTCATAATGAATGATAAACCACATAATTATACTATGGCCTCCGCTTCTTATATATCCAATGCAGAGAATATAATCTTACAGCAAAGCATCTACAGTAAGAATAAAAACCCTTTTAATGACATACACATGTTCTGTAGTATTCGAGAGCTCCGCTCGGTCCTCTTCATGTTGTCAGATTATACTAAAGCATGGGTTCTCAACCCAGTCCTTGGGACACACTGAGCCAGTCAAGTTTTCAGGATAACCACAATGAATATGCATGAGAGATCTGTATACCATGGAGACAGTGCATGTTCACAGCTCTTGGTGTGGCCCCATGCTCTACTTGTCTGAAAACCTGACTGGCTCGGTGTGTCCTGAGGGCTGGGTTGAGAACCCCTGTACTAAAGATAACACCCTCAAGGGAGATCACCAACCCCTACTTAAAGGCATTATTTCCCATGTACTATATCAGCGCAGTGTTCTAACTTGAAGTGGTCGTCTGAGCGCTTATCAGTGCCTCGACTCGGTATATTGATTGCATTCTCTTAGAGACAGCAATCCAAAGTACTTATTTTAAAAGTACAATAGCTTGCACAGTGTCTCTGTAAAGAGAAAGCAGCATGTCGGTGTTCTTGCACTAAACTAATATGCCACAGCTGCTCTGGCGCTGCTTTTTAAAAGAACTCGTTTCCCGCTGTTGAGTCTGAAGAAGTGGTTCCCATAGTGGCCACACAGCTGCTTAGAAATGAAAGCTGCAGCGTTTCTGAAAATGCACAGATGCCAGAAACCTTTAAACAAAACAAGGCTTCCCATATAGAACTAAAGCCACGTGCAGCAGTAGCCATAACTAAATCTGCATAAACATCCACAATCGCTGCTGATCTTGGGCAAGTCACTTAACCCTCTGTTGCCTCAGATACAAACTTAATGGGGGCAGGAAAATACCTACTGAACCTAAATGCAACTCACCCTGAACTTCTGAGAAAAGGCGTGAGCTAAATCCAATTCTCATCTTGGTAAAAATAATTGCAATGTAACCAATAACTTGTCTTTTTGAAAAATACATAAATTTAATTCATAAGAGGCATCTTTAAAGTGCAACAGTGGATTTTTTTTAATATAGTAAAAAACAAGAGAACTGAATAAATATATGGCCTAACAATTCATACCAAAACAAGTATATAATTTAAACCAATATATTAAAATAACAATTAATAAAATCTTGTCTACTAATCATATCTTATTTACATTGTTACAAACTTGTTTAACAACCTTTAGAATCAAAGCAGTTTACAAAACCTAAAAAATACATAAATCTCAAACAATAACAGAATGCAGCAAAAGTAACACTCTCTACCCTCCAGTTCCCAGCCAGCCTAGTACTTGCCGAAGGCTTGTTAATATTTAAAAAAAAACAACCCAAAAAAACAACTTTTTTTAAAAATCTTTCTTAAATAGCTTCAAAAACTCTGCCTGACAACAGGAATTAAATTCCACAACCAAGGGGCCACAAAAAGTGCTGACCTTTAGTGTAGACTCCAACCGGGTAACATAAACTAAGGTAGTACTAACCGGCACAGAGCTGTGATAGTGGCCTGATATGGAACATACGCCATCGGCGACTCCACCAGATAACCAGGGCAGCCCAGATAATATGCCTTTAAAAGCAAACTAAAGAATCTTGAATTTGATCCTGTAATGTAACGGCAACCAATGTTGTGCCTTCAACAATGGGGTAACATGATCAAATGGTTGAGACCAGGTCATAATCTCAATAGCCACATTTTGTACCCATTACAATCATTGCAGAGTCATCATGGGTAGACCATGGTAAAAGAACCGTTCAATATTAAAAGAGCTACTCAATTTCAAGTGAGGTCAAAAGGCCCGAATAATATGCAAAGAATAAAAACAAGACTTCACTGTGCTAATCATATTCAGTTCTGTCTATACAATCCTGTCCCAAGTGCATAAATAATAAAATGCAAATATCCTACCTTACTATATTTAACTTTTTATATGTGCAACAATAAATGGCCATAATAAAGCCAAAAGGTAGATTAACCAGTGAAATAATTGATGCTGAGAGATATAAATAAACCCTTATGCAACCCTTAGTTACAGATGTGAAAACTGCCTGCTGACATCTCTTAATTATCTGTATGAAATAGCTTGCTTTTTTTTTTTTTTTTTACTTATCTAAAACTATTTAAAAATGGTGCCGGAGCAGTTGCGGGATATTGGATTAATGCACAAATGCTGATGTGCTGCACTTGTTGCAGAGACACTGTGCAAGTTATTGTACTTCTGGATTGCTTACTTAGCTTACACAAGCGCACTAGTGAACTGCTGTGTACTCGATCTACTTAAGAGAGTATCTTTCCCATCTATTTAATGCCTCTTAATCGCCTCAGAGAGCTATTTAACATAGCTCGGAATCTCCTCAAAACCCCAAATGGTACAGATTCTAAGCCCACCCTCACGCCAAATGTTATGGCGCAATTTTTTCAAACAAGGCAGTCATTTATCACAACTCTGCCCCCATACTACCATCAATGTCAACACCACAGATGCAACAACCTGGTCGTTTCTCAGACTGCTGTCCACTTGGGAGGTTGTAGATATTATAACAAGCCTCAACTGTACCACCTCCCCACTTGACCCCTGCCCATTCTCCTGGATTAAAATGACCAAGCAAGATCTTGCCCCAACCATCCTGCATATTATCCAAATGTCACTATCACTGGGCTTTATGCCAGCTACCTTTTAAGCAGGCCTCCATCAGGCCCTTACTAAAAAGTCCCTCAGAAGATCCTTCAACGCCATCATCCTATCGATATATTTCTGGTATTCCCATCCCTAGCCAAAATCATTGAAAACGCTGTGCAACTTCAGATCCAGGACTTCATAGATACACATGCTCCCCTTGACTATTAACACGGATTCATGCCTTTTCACAGCATAGGAACACTTCTTACCTCTCTTCTGGACACTTTGGTCAAAGGCGCACAGGAAATAACCCAAGGATTCATTCTCGTCTTTCTCAATGTCTCTGCAGCCTTCGATTCGGTCTTCTATGCCTATCTAATCTCACAGCTTCACTCAGTTGGGCTCAGAGGTACAATTCTATAGCGATTTCGCTCATACCTATCCAACCAATCTCTACAAGTCAGAATTGGAAACGAAACCTCTAAACCTTTTAACCTACAACAAGGGTTACCTCAAGGCTGTTTCACTGCTTTTTAACATCTTCATCCAGCCCCTATATAAAATCATAGAGGATCACAAAATCCTCTACCAACTATATGCAGACGACATCTTAATCTACACCCTGTTTTTTCACTGCCAACTCGGACTACTCCTCAATTAGCCAATGCCTAGAATCCATGATCCAGTGGCCAAACAACCACTGCATGCACATCAACCCCAACAAAACAGAAGTCCTTCACATAATCATGCTCCCCTCCTTCCCCCCACCAGCCATACTCAAACTGGCCAACTTAACCTTACAAGTTAATTTGTCTTGGCATAACCCTGGATCAACAACTCTGCTTCCACCAACACATCAAACAAGTTACCAAGGCAGCTTACTTCCAGATAAGAACACTCTGAATACCTTTGCCCCCTACTGGATCGCAATGACTTCAGAAGTGTCTACCAAGCACTTATCACCCCTGTCCTGGACTACGTAAACCTAATTTACCAGGGGCTCCCAAAACCATCCTTATTCCTGTTACAGCTTGCTCAAGATACAGTAGCCAGAGTAATCACAGGCACCAGTCCATGAGAGCATATTACTCTCCCCCCCTCTAAAACAGCTTCAGTGGTTTCCCATCCACATGTGGATTAAATAAGTCTCCCAAACTATATTTAAGACCATTCACCTCCTCTCGGCGAACCTTCTTCACACTCTCCTGCAACATTCTCTAAACTGAGAAGATCAACCTATCACAACCTCTCATCAGTTCTAAGTGTTTTCACCCTTTTCAACTCCAGCTCCACCACCAGCAGAGTCTTCTCCTTCTATGCCCCCACCAACTGGAGCTCCCTCACACCGGAGCTATGCCGACTCACTGACCTAGGAGAATTCTGCCGTAAACTAAAAACCCTCCTTTTCCTAGAGCTTTGGACCAGACTCTTAACTATCCTCCCACCATACCTGGACTGTGTTCACACCGTACCTCCACTCTACCATGTAAATAATTCTATTCACATTGTTTCATTTACTGTTCCTGTGTTCTATGTAACTAAACATTCTTGTTTAATTTGTTCCATGTACACTGCTGTGACGTGTAGATACAGCGGTATAGAAAAGTTGCTAAGTAAATAAATTGCTGTCTCTAAAATAATTCAACCAGTATACAGAGTCATTGAGAGACTGAGTGCTCAGGTGAATAATCCACCATGATGGTTTGGTATGTGGGCAATAGCACCTTTTTAAGCAGCGTTTGGTGAGCCCTCCCTGAATTGTTTATCTCTAATATAATCTGGCATTATGAATGGAAAGGAGGACTTGGATTGGAGCTCTCGAATATTTGTATAACATGCATAATGTGTGTTTTTTTCTTTATTCTTGCTGTATGTGCTTATAAGAAGTGGAGGAAGTAACAGTTCAGTTTTGTGGTTTATCATTCATTATGAGGCTTCCCGTGTGAATTATAGTTATTTGTTTTCACAGTTGCTCCCAGTTTATAATTTGAATGGGACAAATCTGTATGAACTGTAAAAGATAATGTCTTTATTTGTAACTTTTGGACATGCTCAAAACTCCCTTCTTTATATTTAGCTTACTGTTTAGTTGTTTTGTGTTTTATTTTTTAATGTTGGTTACAATTAAACTGACTCCTGAGGAAGGCTTTTGCCAAAACGTGGCTATGTGGGATCTTTTCAAAGTAACTTTATCACCTTGCTACTTTGAGATCAACTTTACCTACTATATTCTGATGTAAGGATCATATAAAAAAAACAATGACAATGGGGGCAAGTTCAAGGCTACAACCACCAAAATGACCCATGGCACTTGCGTGATAAGGCTTAGAATAAATAGTTATCCTTTAGAAAAAAGGGGAGGGGGAAACTGCGAACTTCAATAATGTTTGTATCTAAAAGATGTCCGCATTTTCTAATACATGAGGAAAACAAGAAGAGTTTTTCATACAAACCAAGAGGCTGGAATACTCAAATAGAATTTTCACTGAAAGGGAAACTGGGACAGAAGTCTAGTGGGAGCCAAAACTGAGAGCTGAAGGAGATTTGAGATAGACGCTGAAGGATCTTTTAGTGGGAAGGCTAAGGCAGGAGGAAGCCAGAGATAAAATAAGCTTGATTGACTAATTCTTCTCTGCCGCTGTCATCCATTCCTGTAACATCCATACACGTGTCAGATTTTTATTTTTTTTTCCTGATAGCAAATTCCTGCTTGGTTAGACGAGGAATGATAAATAAGCTGTCCTAAGTTATTACAACCTACTCTACAGAGCACCAGTGACATCACCAGACGACCTCTCAACAATTATAGACCTCGTCTGCAACACCAGTAATCTACGCTCCCCAAACTGGTTACTAGGCGATTTTAACCTGCTTACTCTACAAGATACCCAAGCCACAGCCTTCCTCGAAGCACTCGACGAGCTGGGATACAAACAGTTGGTCAACACACCGACACACGTGAGAGGAAACAAATTGGACCTGGTCTTTGCCCCACAAACAACTGTGGAATCGACCCACGACTTGACGATTATAACGCCAGTACCCTGGTCCGACCACAGCCTGATTAGATTTCAAATATCTGCCCACCGTCACAGTTATAACAACACCAGTAGAGCTACTGTCTTCCCCAGAACATCAGCAAGATGATTCTGACCATTTATCAAAGAGGAAATACTGGAGAAAGCCAGTCCACTCCTCAACGCCACAGCCCCTAACTTGGATGAGATGATCTCTAACCGGGACAACAGCCTCAGCGCCATCGCTCAGCTCCCAACCACTAACAAACCTCCAAAGAGACGAGAGCCCGTGCCATGGTATTCCACCGAACTGCGATCATCATTCCTCCACCTACGCAAGCTAGAGAGACGATGGCGCCGATCATGCACCACTGAAGCACAGAGTGCATATAGCTTACACCTAAAAAAGCACCGAGAAGCAATAATGGAGAGAAGGAAGCAATTCCATACGGACCTCCTGAAGCGCTCGTTGAGCAAGCCACACGACCTCTTCAATATAGTGAAGACATTGACAAGGGAACCAGCCCCAGACCAACCATACATGCCGCAGCCGCAGGTTTTTTGCAGATTATCTCCAATCAAAAATGCTCCAGACTGACAAGACCTCAAGTCCCACAAGCCATACTCTGCTACACAAACCGACCAACCCAACGCCACTGACCAAATTCACCACCATATCAAAGAGAGAGATTGAGGACACCATCGCCTCCATTAACACCACTACTGCACCAAATGACCCCTGTCCAGCATTCTGGATAAGAGAACTACGCTGCGATCTCAGCCAGTTCCTGAATAAAATCATGCAGCAATCATTCTCAACAGGAGCCTTCCCACAAAGGTTGAAGCATAACTCCATTAGGCCGCTACTGAGAAACAACAAACTGGACCCTCTAAAGGTTGAGTCCTTTAGACCAATTTCAAGCATCCCACTTCTTGCCAAGATAATTTGAAAAGGTAGTCCAACGACAAATTCAATAACACATTGAGACTGGATGCCCCTTTGGACCCTTCTCAACACGGATTCAGGGAGGCACATGGCGTAGAAACCCTCCTCACCACCCTCTTCAATACCATAATCTTGGGAATTGACAACATTCAACAAGGATTTGCCCTTATCTTAATGGATATCGCAGCGGCTTTTGACTCCATAAGCCACAAGATACTCCTGGGACGTCTCAAAAAAGGGAACACAGGACACAGCTCTAAGCTGGAGCAAATCCTACTTGTCCAACAGATGGTAGCACGTGAGAACTGGCACCACAAGCTCGGAACCGTTCCTACAAAAACAAGGTGTGCCTCAGGGATCCTCGCTATCAGCATTAATGTTCAACATATACATGCAACCCATCTGCGCCCTGATCCGCTCGTTTAATGTCTCCTGCCTGGTATACGCAGATGACGTTCTACTATACATGCCATTTGCAACAGACTAGCCAGAGTTCTCCCCTCTAACAAGCTGCTTTGACGCAGTTGCTGACTGGCTCCATACGCAAGACCTCCAAATAAACCATAACAAGACAGACGTCCTCTTCATCACGAGGAACCAAGGATTCACCCCTCCACCCTCCTCAAAGTTGAACGCCGAGCTGATAACCAAATCCACAATCCGCTACCTAGGTGTGACTTTGGACCAACGGCTGCACATGAAAACCCACATAAGAAACAGTCAAGAAAATATACCATAAAATATGGACACTACGGCATCTACGACCTCTACTGGACTCCGATGACTTTTGAACAATCTATCAAGCCCTTAGTAACCCCACACTTTGATTACGCCATTGCAATCCTATACGGACTCCTTCAAGCATTGCTAAACCCACTCCAGCTTGCAATCAATGCAGCCGCTAGAGTTCTATACGGAGTTTCAAGAGTGGACCACATTACACCTATCCTGAAGTGACTCCACTGGTTACCAATCCATGGTAGACTATGTTACAAGATCCTACTAATGACCTTTAAGGCCATAAACAATCAACCCTCCACCTCCATCACCGAGCTAATCCACCTCACACCCCCGAACAGACTCAGAAGATCCACAGCTGTCAATACATTGATAATCCCAAAGGAAACAATGAAATGCACCCAGGCGACATCTAATAGGGCCTTCATGCTCTATGCACCCAGATGTTGGAATGCCCAACCCACATCCATTTGAGCAATCACCAACCTGGCCCAATTCAGGAAGGCACTGAAGCACCACCTATTCATACAGCACTACAGATCAGCCTTAAAGATCTACCTGCAAAAACTCCCACTAATCACCACGACTCTCCCAATAGCACACCCAGCACACTAGAGGGCAACTAGCCCCACCGGTGCAACCCCAAGTAGATTTCAGGTGTATAGTATATTTATTAGTGTAAATAATTTGTAGAAAGTTATCCCAGTTATGCCCAAGTTACAGTACCGGTTCTCTGTAAATACAATGCAGCCCCGACTGCATTGTATAAGGTTCTGTTAAATGTACACCGTGTGTGATGTGAATAGCGCGGTATAGAAGAGACGTTAAATAAAATAAATAAGAAACAGAAGACTTTCTTTTTTTTTGTTTTGTTTTAGTAGAACTAGCCTGAAAAACATTTCAGAATTAATTTTAGAAGAAAGCTATATAAAGTAATGGATAGTTCTTTTGGGACAGAGGCTTTTAAATTGAACTACTTTGATTCGGGTAGCTGCATCTAAAACAAGTGTCTGATATGCTGAGATCTATTTTAGTATTCTGTTTCTAGAATCTTGCAAGCATAAGGGAGGAAAAGGGGAGATGTTAACTGCCCATCAACTTAATAAAGATCAGCAAACTGTTTTTCTTCACACATCAGAGTGCTAAATACTTTTTCTTGCTTGCGTGCTCTCGCTCTCTCTCCTGGTTATAAATCTGGCTTATCGCCAGAATCCTAACAATATCAGATCTAACCTTTTAGTGAAGAGCAGAGTCTTTTGGCAGGAGATGGTTATTTCATTATTTTTTAAAGTATAATTTTGATCTCCAAAAAACACTATTTTAAACGGAAAACTGTGCATTACAGCCTGACGTCATGAGATCCTTTTCTCATTTATGGAATATGATGTTGGAGTTAGTATGGATGGTTGGTTGTAGCCAGCCTGCTTCTAAAGCTCTTCTTGGTAAGCAGCAATTGGTCTGATCACAAGAATATGTAAGTGGATAAATTTTAAAAACAAATTGAAAAATCATAAAGAAAGTATTAATGGCTTTTGTTTTCCTGTTGATGCTCATCCTGTTGCTTATTCAGGATTTATTTCAGGTGACAAATTCATGTGGTCTCTTGCATGATTTTCCATGGAGTTGCTGGGGCCCACAAGCACTTATGCAACCTGGCCTTCCCCTTTTATAAGAACATAAGATATGCCATACTAGGTCAGACCAAGGTCCATCAAGCCCAGTATCCTGTTTCCAACAGTGGCCAATCTAGGTCATACGTACCTAGCAGTTTCCCCAAGGGACACAGGTTCCACAATGCTTGTACGGGGTCAAGCATTGATATCCTGGGTCCCTTCTTAATAATGGTTTATGGACCTTTCCTCCAGGAACTTGTCCAAACCTTTTTTAAACCCAGCTACACTAACAGCCTTTACTACATCCTCCGGTAACAAATTCCAGAGTTTGATTACACGTTGAGCGAAAAAATATTTTCTTTTATTAGTCTTAAATAGTTTACCCTGTAGCTTCATTGCATGTCCCCTAGTCTTTTCTATATTCTGATAACATAAACAATCGATCTACGTTTACCCGTTCCACTCTTTTCATTAATTTATAGACTTCTATCATATCTCCCCTCAGCCGTCTCTTTTCCAGGTTAAAGAGCCCTAACCTTTTTAGCCTTTCTTCATAGGAGTAGCTTTCCATCCCCTTTACCATTTTGGTGGCTCTTCTCTGAACCTTTTCTAATAACACTATATCCTTTTTAAAATACGGCGACCAGAATTGCACACAATATTCAAGGTGCGGTCTCACCATGGAACGATATAGAGGCATTATAATATCTTTTGTTTTATTTTATATTCCTTTCCTTATGATACCTAGCATTCTATTTGCTCTCTTGGCTGCCGCTGCACACTGGGCCGAGGGTTTTAACATGTTATCCACAATGACGCCTAAATCTTTTTTCCTGGGTGGTGGTTCCTAATGTGGAACCTTGCATCGTGTAACTATAGTTTTGGGTTGTTCTTCCCTAGGTGCACAACTTTTCACTTGTCCACATTAAATTTCATCTGCCATTTTGATGCCCAGTCTTCCAATTTATCAAGATCCTCTTGCAATTTTCCACAATCCTCTTGGGTTTTAACAACTTTAAATAGTTTTGTGTCATCTGCTAATTTGATAACCTCACTCGTTGTTCCACTTTCCAGGTCATTTATAAATATGTCAAATAGCAGCAGACCCAGCACAGATTTCTGGGGTACACCACTATTCACCTTTCTCCATTGGGAAAATTGGCCATTTAGCCCAACCCTCTGCTTTCTATCTTTTAACCAGTTCCTGATCCTCAGTAGTACACTACCTCCTATCCCATGACTCTTTAGTTTTGCAAAAGTCTCTGATGAGGGACCTTGTCAAAGGCTTTATGAAAGTCAGATACACTATATAAATCGACTCACCTTTGTCCACCTGTTTATTCACATGACTATCTACATGCTGAGTCATTTTATTCTTTATGATGGTTTCCATCATTTTTCCCGGTACTGACATCAGGCTCACCGGTCTGTAGTTTCCCGGATCACCCCTGGAACCCTTTTTAAAAATTGATCTTACATTAGCGATCCTCCAATCTTCAGGTATTAGAGATGATTTTACTGATAGTTCTCAGATTACTAATAGCAGGTCTACAATCTCATATTTCAGTTCTTTCAACACCCTTTGATGTATACCATCCGGCCCAGGTGATTTGCAACTCTTCAGTTTATCTAATAGTTGTAATACATCTTCCTGATGTATTGATATTTCCTTCAATTCTTCCGCACCTTTAAATACTACTTAAGTCATGGGTAACATCCCTACATCTTCCTCAGTAAAGACCGAAGCAAAGAATTCATTCAGTCTCTCCACTATCGACTTGTCCCCTCTTAGTGCCACTTTAACCCCTCTATCATTTAATGGACCAACTGACTCTCTCACAGGTTTTTTGCTACGAATGTACTTGAAAAAGTCTTTATTTCGCATTTTTGCTTCCGCAGCAAACTTCTTCTCAAATGCTCCCCTTGCCTGCCTTATCAATGCCTTGCATTTGACTTGCCAGTGCTTGTGCTGTTTCCAGGTTTCGTCGTTTGGCTCTTTTTTTGTCCATTTCCTGAAATATGCTTTTTTGGCAACAGCCTCTCTGACCTCACCTTTAAACCATGCTGGCAGATTTTTGGACTTCCTTCCACTTTTCTTAAAGCGTGGAATACAGCTGGTCTGGGCTTCCAAGATAGTATTTTTCAACAACACCCAAGCTTGATGCAAGTTTTTAACCTTTGCAACTGCTCCCTTTAGTTTTTTCTTAACTATTTTCCTCATTTTATCACAGTCTCCCTTTTGAAAGTTAAAAGGTAGTACTGTGGATTTTCTTACTATCCCTCCTCTACTAATTAAATCCAAGGCGATTCATGCTATGATCACTATTGCCAAGTGGCCCCAACACCCTTATCTCTTGCACAAGATCTGGTGTTCCACTAAGGTCTAAGTCTAATATGGCTTCCCCTCTGGTCGGTTCATGAACCAGCTGCTCCAAGAAGCAGTCATTTATTTCATCTAGGAACTTTATCTCCCTGGCATGTCCTGCCCTGACACTGACCCAGTCGATACCAGGGTAATTGAAATCACCCATTATTATTACTGCGCTGTAACTTTTGTTAGCTTCCTTGATTTCTTTGTGCATTGCATCATCCATTTGTTCATTCTGGCCAGGCGGTCGATAGTACACCCCCACTGCCATCGCCTTCCCCTTTTTACATGGAATTTCAATCCATAGAGATTCTACAGCAAACTTTGTTTCCTGCAAAACATTAATCCTTTCTGACTCAATGCCCACTCTAACATAGAGCGCAACCCCTCCACCAATTTGATCAGCTTTATCATTACAATAAAGTTTGTACCCAGGTATCAGTGTCCCACTGGTTGTCCTCCTTCCACCATGTCTCTGATATTGCAATCATATCTAACCTCTCGTTTAGTGCTATATATTCTAACTCTCCCATCTTATTTTTTAGACTTCTAGCATTTGCATACAAGCATTTTAGAGACTGTGTTTTATTCATATTAATTTGGCTATTGGTAGACATGGGTAATTTGGGATCTTTAAGCTCTGTCTGCTCCATACTCGAGGACATTTGGGCTACTTTACTCTTTTTTGGAACCTCTCTGCTTTTGGTAGTATCCTTCAAGGATACATTCTTCCGAACCATCCGCTCTTGGGCGACTGTCGGCTTTCCCCTATTATCTAGTTTAAAAGCTGCTCTATCTCCTTTTTAAAGGTTAATGCCAGCAGCCTGGTTTCATCCCGGTTAAGGTGAAGCCCATCCCTTCGGAAGAGCCCCTCATTTCCCCAGAATGTTCCCAAGTTCCTAATAAATCCAAAACCCTCATCTCTGCACCATTGTCTCATCCACGCATTGAGACTCCGGAGCTCTGCCTGCCTTTTGGGTCCTGTACGTGGAACGGGAAGCATTTCGGAGAACGCTACCCTGGAAGTTCTGGATTTCAGCTCCCTACCTAAAAGCCTAAATTTAGCTTCCAGAACCTCCCTACCACATTTTCCTATGTCATTAGTACCGACATGTACCAAGACAGCAGACTCCTCCCCAGCACTATCTAAGACCTTATCTAGGTGGCACGTGAGGTCCGCTACCTTCGTACCAGGTAGGCATGTTACCAGGCGATCTTCACGTCCACCAGCCACCCAGCTATCTACATGCCTAATGATCACATCACCAACTATGACGGCTGTCCTAACCCTTTCCTCATGGGCACATGGCCCTGGAGAAACCTCCTCGGTGCGAGAGGGTTTTACATCACCTGGAGGACAGGTCCTAGTTACAGGATCACTTCCTGCCACACCAGGGTGATGCTCTCCTGTCACGCGACCTCTCTCCTCCATGGCAACAGGGATGCTGCCAGACTGGAGGTGGGACTTCAGGACTATATCCCTGTAGGTCTCGTCTATGTACCTCTCTGTCTTTCTTATGTTTTCCAAGTCTGCTACTCTAGCCTCTAGAGAACGGACTCGTTCCCTGAGAGCAAAGAGCTCTTTGCACCTAGTGCACATGTAAGACCTCTCACCAACTGGGAGAAATTCATACATATGACACTCAATGCAAAAGACTGGAAAGCCCCCATCTCGCTGCTGGACTGCTGTCTGCATCTTAGTTTTAAGCTTGTGTTTAGATCTTTAAGTTCTTTACTTACTAAAGGTTGCTATGGATCTTTATACTAATAAAACTGTACCTAATACGTTTAATATACCTTGTTCACCTGAAGCTTAATTAATCTCAGATCCTTAGTGTATGACTGATTTGGGTAACGAGGTTCACCTGAGAGCACCTCCTGTCTTTTAAGATGTGTAAGTACCTATAAAGCTACGATTATCCCAGGGGTGGGTGGGTGTTGGGGAGGGAGGGAAAGAGGGCTGCTACACAGTACCCTGTCCTGTGCTGCTGAGGTAAGCTATCTTCTGATTTGATTTAAATTATAGCTTTTTGCTGCTGCTAGGCTCTAACTTATTATGAAATTTAAACTACAAGCTCTCTGCTGGGTTCTAAATTTAACCAGAAAGCTCTCTTCTGTGTTTTAAATTTAAACTAAAAGTACTTTGCCAAAGAGGTTTGCTAAAGGTTTGCCAAAGAGGTTCTCTCCCTGGCATGGGACATCAACCAACTTGTCCTGAACCCATTGCTCGAGGTCTGACGACTGTAGCCATGCTTGGCGGCGAGGACCGATGCCCGCCGCAGCTACCCGGGCCGCCGACTCGAAGCTGTCATAGGCTGCTCGAATCATGAACTTTTGTGGTGACGCTTCATGTCATTTGACTTATTGTAGTGAATATAGACCGTGCTGAGTCAGATTAAGGCCTATCAAGCCCAGAATTCTCTGACAGTGGTCAGTCTGGGTCACAAGTACCTAGCAAATCAAAAAAAAAAAAAGTAGGCGTTTTTCATAGTTTCTAGGGATGAGCAATGGCTCTTCATAGTCTACCTGGCTAATAATTTTTAATGGCTCCAGGAAATTGTTCAGACCTATTTTGAGCCCTGCTTTGTTAGTCACATTGACTGCATCCTCCACCATGTTCACAGCTTATAAGCTACTTGAAAAATTAAACTTTTTATAAGGGAGAACCCTTACCAGGCTCCTTAGCAGGATGCGGTGACGTCTGTTAAAAAAAAAAAAAAAAAAGAAAAAAAAAAAGAATAAATCAAGGGGTATGAGTCTTCCTGTAGGGCCAGGGCATTTCCCCCCAGCTGGGCAGCCTATCATTTGCACTGCTAGTGACAGGTGCCCTTTTGACCACGAGCCTCCGCCAAAAAGAAAAAAAATACAAGAGGGGAGAGCAAGCAATTTGGGGACCAATTGGCATCTTTAACTAGGTCTGTTTTTGTTCTTTTCCTTTTTCGCACAGCTGCTGCCTTATTTTTTTGCGGCGGGAGCAGGTGCCATTCAGCCGTTCGTCACCGGAGTAAACAGCAAGTGGTGCTGTGCATTCTTCAGACCATGTGTCAGGGGAAAGGCCGCGGAGCAGGTTCATTCGCTCAGGGCCATGAATTGCTCCACAGCAGCGGCAGCAGAAGCAGCACAAGATGCTGAACAGGGGACCCGAATTTATCAGGAAGCATGTCCATGTCAGGTCAGTCGGTCATTTTAGGTACCCCATAGCCTAAGAAAGCCAAAACGCAAATCAAAGCACTCTGAGCAGCCAGAAGCAGTACTGGGACTCCTGACAGCTGCTACTGCCGTAAGCAACAGGCAAGAAGGGTAAGCAGTTCTCCAGGGTCCTTTCAGTCATGTGTTTGGGGGGGGGGGGGGAATGACCCTCCCAGGAAGGAGCAGCCCCAAACAATGGAAGCCTCCCAGCTTGGGCCAGCCAGGGAGAATAAGGTTGGGGGTTGCCTGTCTCGTCAGGATTTCCTGGTGTCTGAGGAGCTGGGTGAAGGGCCCTTGGATATTGGAGGATCTGGCAGGCAGGAGCTTGAAGAGGGCGAGATCCTGCAAGGTGAGGATCCTGGGGTATTCCAGGTGTTCCATAGGTAGGAACAACTGGCTTGGATTGCTCATTCCTTAGCTGCCTTGAACATGGTGTGTGCACCAGCTATGGCTGAGGTGCCACCGGAGGATCTGCTGCTGCAGAGCTCCAAGGGGTCCTAGACATGTTTTCTCATGCCACAGGGTAATTAAGAAGATGATAGAGATGGAAAGGGTGGTTCTGGAGGCCAGCCTTTAGGGCGGCCAGGTTATGGTCCATCTCTTCCCAATTCTCGAGGACGAATGGGAACTGCTTCGGAAGCCCAGGGTGGATGCCCTGGTGTCAGCGGTCACAAAGAACACTACCATCCTGGTGGAAGGTGGAGTGGCATTGAAGGATTTACAGGACCCCAAGATGAAGTCGGGTCTTCATTTCGGGGGGTTCTGGCTCTGCAGGCCTCAACCTGAGGGGCCTATGTGACAAGGGCATCCATTCATTGGCTCTAGTAGTTGGTGTCGGGGGATATGGATGGCCTGCAGGATTGCCCTGAAATTACCAAGCTGGAGTCTGCCTCGGTGTATTTGGCAGATGCCTTTTACGACCTGGTGTGCTTCCACCAAGAACATGGCATCAATTGCAGCTCGTTGTTTTCTATAGCTCCATAATTGGTCAGCAGATGTGCCCTCCAAGCCCATACTTGAAAGTTGCCCCTTAAGGGCAAGCTGCTGTTTGGCGAAGCATTGGAGAAGTTGGTGAAGGACTTGGGGGGGTGGGGGGAGGGATAAAAAGAGGGCTTGCCTCCTGGAGAATAAGCCAAAGAGACCCAAGCAAGGAGGTCCAGGGTCAAGGACAGCCCAAGGACGCTTAGGTCATATATTGGGAGCCCCAGAAACTCTTATTAGCGGGGCTGGTTTCCACAGAGGAGTCAGTCCTTTCGAGGGTTTTAGAGGAGCCAATAGAGGCTACTAGGGGCCTCCAGAAGCCCCTCCTAAAAAGACCCACTGAAGCCAGGCTGGCTCAGACGGATTTGCTGCCAGTGGAAGGTCGGCTGCAGCTCTTCCTATCTGCCTGAGCCGCCATCACCATAGACCAGTGGGTGTTGGAGGTAATTCAGGAAGGGTACATGCTTGAATTCGCACATCTGAGGCATTTGTGCTATCCCCTTGCAGGGTGCTGTTGAAGCAGCAGGCCATCGGGGACACTTTACAGTGCCTCTTGGACCTGAAGGTGGTGGTTCCATTTCCCCCAGACCGGTACGGATGTGGTCACTACTCCATTTATTTCATGGCTCCCAAGGAGGAGAGGTCATTTAGACCCATTCTGGATCTCAAGCATGTCAACCGGGCCCTACAAGTGCTTCACTTCCATATGGAGAACCTACGATTGGTCATGGCGGTGTGGCAGGGCGAGGTGGTTGTCTTCTTTTTTTTTTTTGACCGTCCTGGATCTTACAAAGGCATACCTCTACATTCCCATTCGGACAGAACATCAGAAGTTTCTGTGCTTTGCAATGCCTATGGGGCATTACCAGTTCAGCGCACTGCTCTTCGGTTTCACTGTGGTAGTGCTGGTGGCGGTGGCCCTTCAGAAAGAGAGCATGCTAGTACACCCATACTTGGATGACTGGCTGATCAGGGTCAAGTCAGAGGATGAGAACAGGTCTGAGACAGAGAAGGGATACAGCTGTTACAAAGCCTGTGCTGGGTGGTCATTGTCTCGGACCAACTGTTGAACGGGCTGCAGATGACTCAAACAGCGCAATCAGATACCCATGTGGGGCATGTCTTCCAGAGGAGAGGATCCAAAAGCTGTAGCTGTGTTTTCTGGGAATATCTGCACCCTTGGTTTGGTATTGCATGCAGATCCTGGGATCCATGGCAGCAACCTTGGGCTTTTGTCCTTTGGGCATAAGTGCACGTGCAGCTGCTGCAGCGAGCCCTGCTTTTGAGATGGTCTCCGCAGCTCCACCTGTTTTCCAGAAGGCTGGTCTGCCCCGTCAACATGAAGGTGCAGCTCGAGTGGTGGTTGCAGGAGGATCGCCTAGTGGCGAGGGACGTCCCTGCAGCCTCTGGACTAGGTGGTGCTCACAATGGATGCCTGTTTCTCCAGTTGATGAGCACATTGCTAGGGCAAGATGATGCAGAGGCTTTGCATGTTGGATTAGAGCACGTGGTCCATCAACAACCTGGAGATGCTGGCAGTATTCCTGGCCCTCCAGACTTTTTGTGCATGCCTGCAAGGTCAGGCGGTATGCATTTGTTCAAACAATGTGACCACGGTGGCCGACATCAACCATCTGGGGGGCATGGGCAGTGCAGTCCTGGCAGCGGAGATTCAGCCACTGCTGCTCTGAGTGGCGACGAATCTGATGGCATACTCAGCAGCATACATGGCAGGCAAAGACAATCTGAAGGCAGACTTTCTCAGCCGACACCAGTTGGAGCAATTTGTCGCTGAATGCAGCAGTGTTTGCTATCCCATCCATGATGAGAGTATCCCACCACAATGTAGTCATGTGAATGCTCCACAATGTCAAGGCAAGCAATTTTTCAGCAGGCGCACAGAACACATGTCCGAAGGTCTGGATGTCCTGGCACAATTGTGGCCCAGCACAGGGTTCTTTATATGTTTCTCCCATGGGCACTTGTCAGACAGATTCTGCTGTGGATGCACACTGGGGTCCTGTGATTCTCATTGTACCGGATTGGCTGCACTAGCCATGGTATGCTGATCAGATGATGCTCTTGATTGATTGTTGGGAGACACCATGGAGGAGCAATCTGTTGCAGGGGTCCATTCTCATGCCACAGGTGGATCGGTTCTCACTTACACCTTTTGTCTCTGTCTCTCTCTCTCCTGTGAGGTTGAGCAGCAGGGGCCACTCATCTGTGATAGTGACTACTGTTGAAGGCCCAGTTGCCCTCAACATCCTTGGCCTATTCCAGACCCTGACATAGGCCGTCTTTGAAGCTTGGTGTGTGGACAAGGGCCTGCGAGCCTTGACTTTGGTGGCAGAGATTTTGGCATTTTTGCAGGACAGGCTCAAAGGGGCCTGGCACTAAATTCCCTAAAGGTTCAGGTGGCCACTTTATCCTGCTACAGGGGGCAGGCAGCAGCACAGTCTGGCAGTGCATCCTGATGTCGTTTTTTTTTGTTTGTTTTTTTGAAGGCAGTGAAGAAGATTTGGACCCCCTCGTGGATGGTGATGCCTGCCTGGGATCTGAACTCTGTTTTGTTGATCTTGACAGAGGCTTCCTTTGAGCCGCTGGACGATGCTTTTGTTGAAAGATCTTACATTGAAAGCAGTTTCCCTGGTTGCCATCTGCTTGGCATGGCAGATCTCGGAGCTCCAAGCTCTGTCATGCAGGGAGTTCAGGGCCATTCTCATGTTCTCTAGAGGTGGTCGTTTTTGCATCCAGTACCACTTCTTTTGCCAAAGGTGGTGTCTCCTTTCCATTTGAGTCAGGCCGTGTTCCTATTTCTCAAACGGGGTTTGTGGAGCAGGCTATTCGGTTGTGTTTGGACATGTGCCGGGTGCTGCAGCAGTACCTGTATCAGTATCCTCCCCACATTCTGCAAAAAACTCAAAACCTTCCTTTTCATCCAGTACTTTGGCATGTCTGACTTCTAACCTCACAGAATAAGAGCCATCCCTTCAGCTCAAGGAGTCCCGTATCCTAGTAACAAAGCAGACTAGCCAGAGCAAATCAACCAACCAATCAGTCCCGCAGACACAGTATCATGAAAGTGACAAGGGAAAACCATCATATAGCCTATAGAATTACCAACCATGTACAGCAGATGAGACACAGCAAGGTCAAAGACTTACCAGCCCCTGTACCCCACCAGAACCTGAACAGAACTTAACGCCGCCCAGACTTAGCTTGCCTGGAATGTTTCCTCTGACCAGCTGGACATGCAAGTCCAGAAGAAAACCTGGTGAAGAAAAGGAAGGAGGTACTCGAGGAAAGACAATTAGCAGGTAAGATCTAATTTCACCTTACTCCTCCCTGAACACAGTGAAGCAGCTGCCCAAGTATTGGGGGTGTCAAAGAACAGCTGGCACCCACACAGGTGTATAGAGGCACTTTCCAGCTTTTCCATGGCATGTTGTAATAAGTTATTCACAAACCAAGACTGACTAAGAGCCTAATTAGAGAAACCAACAAATCTCTTAGCTAAAATATATCTACCCAAAAAGGTTTTATATTAATTTTACAATCTCCTTAATGGTAGTTAACCACCTATATTCAGGGGTAAAGAGATCAGGATGGCTATTTGCCCTATATGTTGCAATAAGTACCACCTGGTTCATCTTCTCCAAGGATGTAGCAAGAGCATTTCGCTATTAGAATTTACATCAAGCATCTAGCTTGATTAAAGTAAGAACTTGGCTCCCAAAAAGCTTATAGGGGCCCCTTTTCCACTTCATAGTGCAAATTGCTGTTCCCTGCACCATTAAGTAAAGCAAAATGTATTTGGTGCTTTTTGCAAAATTTTGAGTGAGTTTTGTTTCTGTTCAGCACGAGCATTTTCCTTTCATTTATCAAGATGGACTTAAAATATTTTTTTAAACAGTGAAAGCACTCCCAGGATGTATAGCTGCTTTAGCAGGAATAAGATTTGCATAATTAAATGTGCAATACAGAACCTAATCTTGAGATGTATTAGAAAATATAATTATATTGCCAAGTGTCTCTTGTGTTATGATTGCAAAGCCTTATGTAATTGCTGTCTCATCAGTCATTATCTCCTCACTTTGTTTAATAAAGTAATTAGAGACACAAATGACTAATAATGAGTGAGTGTTTTTGAAGAAAGAAAAGGTGAACAGGATGGAGCCCTAATGTGAAATGAAGAAGCATACAAGATTAAATGGACAGGAAAGGTCTTGCAGTGTTCAGCTCTTTAGCGTGAAATTCTAGCATGTTGACTTGTCAGTTTTTCTAACGTTCTTTGACATGATTCTGGAGTCACTTCCTTGAAAATTAATGGCAGATAAGGACCCTTATGATCACTTCTTTGTCTTCTCAGTTTCATTCCAGGTGCAGTGCCGTAGATGTCAGTTGGTCACCATATGAGGTTGAAGTAAGTTGTAATGTTCAGTCTTTTAAGCAGAAGAGCTTCCTTCTACTCCACTGTATTTCAGCTCATTTGAAATTTGGCTTCTGGGTGGGCAGAGGCTCATTTATGGCTGAGTTTCCTCGCCCTCATTTTTTAATTTCCCCTTTTTGTCTAACAGAGCCATTGCAGTGATATTCAACCAGGGACCACAGCTTTGGTGCCCTCTGAAACCTGGAATGTGTACATTAGGTGTTGCTACTGCTCAATGTCTAAGGTGCCTTTCTCCCATTGCAGAGATTGTGAATGTTGGCCTAGGGAGCAGAAGCCGTTAGATTTCCAAACACCAATCTCTCTAAAACATCTGTTTAGAGGTGTATTTGATAGACTTTGCAATGCTGTGCTCCTACTTATTCTGTGGGGGGATTGTCCCTTTATACTTCATATCTCTCTTTTTTTCTATAATGCCAAGATCAAGAAACAGTCTTGAAATAGGCCTACACCTTAACTTTAAGAAGACAAAGATCCTGACAACTGGCAAAATAAGAAATAGAAATAATGGGCAACTTTAACCTGCTTGAATCAATCAGTAAAGAAGCGACAGCCAAGAAATCAGATGACGCATTGCTCTTGGCAGAATGGCTATGAAGGACCTAGACAAGATTCTCAAGAGCAGAGATGTCTCTCTCGCCATTCAAAGATCTGACTTGTCCAAGCCATGGTATTTTCAATAGCATTATATGGATGTGAAAGTTGGACAGTGAAAAAGATAGGAAGAAAATTGATGCCTTTGAATTATGGTGCTGGCAAAGAATACTGTATATATATAACATGGACTCTTTGAAGAACAAACCAGTCAGTATTAGAGGAGATCAAACCTAAGCTTTCTCTGGAAGCTCAGATGACAAGACTTTGACTTTCACACCTTGGACACATCATGCGAAGAGAGACATTATGCTTTGCAAGGTTGAAGGTCATAGCAAAAGAGACCAACAACGAGATGGATCGATACATTAACAACTATGAATGCCACTCTATCAACAGTTAGCCACCTGACTAAAGACCAGAAACAATTTAGAATAACTATTGAGAGGGTTGCCATGAGTCGGCACAGACGTAACGGCACACAACAACAAGAAGGCTGGTCCATTCATTATAGTTAATGGTCAGTCTCTTAGCAGTTTTGCCATATTTTGAAAACAGTATGAGGATTTAAGCTATTGCCAACTGAAGTGTCTTCCGTTTTTTTAGATCGTCTAGAACAGGGGTCTCAAACTCAAATTGCTTTGAGGGCCGAATGAGGACTTGTAAAGTAACCCGGGGGCCGCATAAGACGCGGGGCCTCATTTGCATAAGGGGCCTCATTTGCATAAATATTTGCATAATGTTACCATGCACTAACTTTTAGTAAACATGCCTCTTTAATGAGTGCATGGATAAAGAAAGACTAAAAGATTTAGAAACAGGAAGACAATAATTAAACTGGGAACCCCAAAAGCCAAACTTGGAATGTACAACAACACTGTAGAAATAAAACTATAAATTAATTTCCTCTTGTACTAAACAAAGCGCAAACATTAATGATGCACATTTCCCAGAGCTGACATATTCCATTTAATAAATTCAAAATAAAGAGATATTTTTCTACCTTTTGTGCATTTTTTTTCAGTTGCAATTGTTCCAGCCACTTTCTTCAGGTTTCTTCATGTCTTCTGCTAACTCTCCATCGTCTGCTGTCCATTTGCCCTTTCTTCTCTCCTAGTTTTTTTTCCATTCTCTCTCTACATCTGCTTTAACATACTAATCTTTCTCCTTTTTCTCTTTCCTCATTCCTATTTCATCCACTCAAATTTTACCCCTCCATCCTCAATCCCCACTTACTCTCCCAATACCTGGCCAATTGTAGATTTGTCTTCTCTCCCAGACAAAATATTTTTCCCCTCTCCATTTCACTTTCCCAGCTCCATCCCATTCTAATCCTCCCCCAACATCAGCTCCCTTCTAGTTCCAGCCCCACCCAGCATACGCTCCCTTCTAGTCCCTGCATCAGCCCATTTCCAATCCTAGCCCCCCATCAGCCCATTTCCAATCCTAGCCCCCCATCAGCCCATTTCCAATCCTAGCTCCCTCCCCTCACAGCCCATTTCCATTCCAAGCCCCCTCCCCATCAGCCATTTGCAGTTCAAGCCCCCCTTCCAATCAGCCCACCTCCAGTCCTAACCCCCATCTGCCCATTTCCAGTCCTAGCCCCCACCATAGCCCATTACCAGTCATAACCCCCCCCCCTGCCAATAGCCCACTTCCAGCCCTAACCCCCATTACCCCATTTCAGTCAGCCCCTCCATAGCTCATTACCAGTCCTAACTCCCCCCATCAGCCCACTTCCAGTCCTTCCTAACCCCCACCTGCCCATTTCCAGTCCTAGCCCCCACCATAGCCCATTACCAGTCATACCCCCCTGCCAATAGCACATTTCCAGTCATAACACCCCCTGCCAATAGCCATTTTCAAGTACTAAACCCCCCCCCTGCCATTAGCCCATTTCCATTCCTACCCCCCCCCCTGCCAATAGCCCATTTCCAGTCCTACACCCCCCCCCCCTGCCAATAGCCCATTTCCAGTCCTACCCCCCCCCCCCGGGTAAATAAAAAAACACCTGGCTTCTTCTGCTGCTGCTGCTCCTGCAGCAGAAAATCAGCTGTCCCGCGGCCCCTTCCTCTCTGCCCGGAGATCCCTCATTGTGCGTCATCAGCGTGTGCTTCTTAAGCCGCGAAGAGAGTATTTCCCTCTCGCGCGGCTTAAGCCTATTCACTTGTCAAGCCTCGTGAGAGGGGAATACTCTCTTCGCGGCTTGAAAAGCACACGCTGATGGAGCACAATGAAGGATCTCCGGGCAGAGAGGAAGGTACCGCAGCACAGCTGATTTTGCTGCTTGAGCAGCAGAAGCCCGTTTTAAAAAAAAAATTGACAGTCGATTCTGCCGCTGCCACGGCGGCAACGGCAGAAGCAAGGCTTTTTTTATTTCCCTCCGTCGCGGGCTGCACAACCTTCTCTCGCGGGCCGCATGTTTGAGACCCCTGGTCTAGAAGGCTCTCTTCACTTTACAGTTTGCTGAAACCAGCTGTTTGTCTTCTAGCACTATATATTTTACAGTCCAAAGACTGACTTGGAAGCCGCCTGAGACTACAGTTGGAGCAGAGCAATTAAGTTTACTTTCAGGCCTGCAGAATTGGAGCAGCTAATTTTAGTGTACATTCAAATTTGGTCACTTGGAACAGAACTTAACACTCTGTTTCAAGAAAAACTTAATTTTTGTTTGTGCAGGGTCTGCAGTAGTTTGTTTTCCAGCATTGATCTTAAATAGTTTAGGCATGCAAAATAAACTGAATAGACTTAGTTTATTAAAAAAAAAGGTACATTTGGTATAATGTTCATCTAAATGTTTGTATATATGACATCTTACCCCCCCCTACACGTACTGTTATAGATCAGCTCCAACAGCACATGAGGGTACTTGGGTATATTTTGATTTGTGTGTTTTGGCAAACAAAACAAATCAAATGGTGAACATAGCATTAAGATTGTCTAAATACAGAAAGTAGAGGCGAAGTCGAAAAAATAAGAAAATGAATGTCTGTTGTGATAATGACGGCAATGCTGAGCAGATGGATTGGGAAAATAATGAGCATTGTACCTTTAAGAGTAAGGACAAGTCAGGTTCCCATAGAAACCGAAAGCTTCTAACTAGAACTGAGCCCAGCCATAGCAGTGACCTAGGAGCTGAGTGGAACTCTAATGAGTTGCACCTGAGTAGCCAGAGGGGTGTGGCTGCTGAAGGAAGCCGTTTTAAACCTGCTTCAGAGCTAGAGTTCAGGAAGAGGTGGAGAGAGAGAGAGTACACAGAAGCCACGAGGTGAGCACCGACAGCAGACAGAGCAACGCAGGCAAGGAAGGCAAAGAGGAGAGCAGCAAAGAGGGAAACTTTGGAACCCAGAACTAGCAAAGGAGGCTTCTGGAAGGTCCATTTCCTTTACCTCAGGAGCACTAAAAGCAAAGCCAAAACCTCTGTGGAAACTACCCGAAGAAAAGGTAGAAGAGTTTGCCTATACAAGGGAGGAAAGCTCTGATTACAGAAAAGGCATTGCGAGTGAGAAAGGTATGTCTGCCATAATTCCTAGCCAGAGACTTGCTGAGGAGATTGTACAGCAGTTTAAGAACAGTGCTAATAAGAGCAGAGAGAGCACTGCTGCGAAAACAGTTCCAGTCAGAAACATTCTTAGTAAGTGTTTTGAAACAGACGTAAAGGCTGTTGCTAAGAGCTTACGTAAGAATCATTTTCCTGCACTAGAGAAAGTTACTGCCAATCAGAGGGACAACTTTATTGAACAGCTGCAAGAAGTTCTCAGGGACCTGCAGTCTAGAAGTTCCCCTAAGCAGAGTTATGATTACAGTGAGGAGATGATTGTTGACGTAGAAAGCACTCCTGATACAACTGATATCTGTGAGATGGATTGTTCTTTATGTGAGATTGATCACTTGGACCTACGTTAGACAACCTTTGCATGAAGGTAATGCAAAGTTGTTTTCTCCTGAATGTTTGCTGTGAAGAAACAGTTTGCCATATGCTTTATTTTCTAACTTTGAATTGCTCCTGTTTCCTATTGTTTTGGAAAGTAATCCGTGTCATGTTTTGAGCCAAGAATCTATGTGTGAAAGGGAAAACCCCAAATAAAAATTTATCTGTTCAAATGACCCTCGTGCCACAACACCTTTGTTTGATAGTAAACCTAGCTTGAAAGTATACCGGTATCGTCGAAAACGTTTTCGACGATACCGGTATACTTTCAAGTTAAGTTTACAGAGTCAACTCCTCTTTTTTGACAAGTTTTAGCTCTGTGATTAGTTTGACCATTACTCTATTTGATAGTAAACCTAGACTACAACTCCCAGCGTACCTTGCTGCTACCTTAGTCAAAAAGGACACTTGAAGACAAAGTAGAGGTCACCCTTGCTCTAGAGTCACCGGCCCTAGGCGGGGGCAGGACACTGTCTGTCTCTTTTTCTTTTTAGCCATTAATATATTGCCCTGTTAACAGCAAGTTGTAGATGTATTCTAGCATTATTGGCACTTTAAGGTAGTATTCACAAATGCGCCATTAAGGGAATAAGGCATGTTTGCCTTAATGCACATTAAATGGCAAAATCATCCGCTCGTTTAACGTAATGCATGCTAGCAGGATTCAATCAATAACAGAGATGTACATGTCTCCTTCATTTTAAGTAGTACTAGTAATCATTTATATAGCACTACAAGGCATATGGAGTGCTATAACAGGCACATGTAAAAGACGATTTGGCATGCAGCCAATTCCAGGTTGATTCCCAGGAAAAGCATTGCTCCAGGTATGGCAGGTTTTATCTTTTATGTAGACTCAGGTCCTCAGCAAGCAAACCGCATGTAAGACTAGAGATTAGGCTTCTCCTTCACGGCATAGGTAAATGAGAACGCAATACCTGTGGTGCTTGCACAAGTCATGGTGTTGTCCTTCAGTGATGTCAGACAAAGCCTTGGATGGCAAAGTAGCATCTTCACCTAGCTCTTTACAGTTTGCATTTTGCCACATTGCTTGTTGCCAAAGAGTGAAATCTTTGTCTCTGCAGATATTTTTGTGCTTGTGCTGCATTATCGGTGCACGTTTGCATACTTCTGATTGACTGGATCAGAGCTCTCGATGCTGGCTAGTGAATGAGGTGCTAGCATGTGGCAGACAGTTGAACACTATGATCCATGGTAAGATGGAAAGTAGATGAGTGCTGCCCAGTTCTGGTTTAGGTTGGTTCACAACAGTGTGGCACCTTCTAAATTCATTGATGCTATGCTCAGAGCTGAGGAAGCCTGAGCGTCTGCTTCTTTGCACATAGACTAGTAAAAACCAAGAGCCAAGACTTCTGTCATTGGTACACACACAGCCTACATTTTGCAAGGTCCTATGGTCGGAGGTCCACAAAGGAAACTCCATATCTTTTGGTCCAGGTAGGCATAGAAAGGTTGTATAAGCAATAAAAATAGCCTTACTGGCAGGGTCAACCTATAGAAGAATATGAAAGGGAATAGACTCTAGTAATCTAAGGTTAAATGCTTCGGAAATGGTGATAGTTGCATAAAATGAACTCATAATGTAAATGGCAAGGATAAGAATAGTGTTTGAATTCAAGAAATCTGAGGGAGAGGGGATTGTAGTGCTGAGCTAGTGGTGGTAATGGACATCAAGTTTGTATGATCTTTTTGCCTTTATGGGGGGGGGGGGTTGCACATTTTTTCATACATATTCATAATTTAATTCTCTTATACTCATCATTTTTGAAAGATCTTTATCTCGCTTCAACTTATCACTTACTTGGATCTAAAATGGCTGAACATTTGGGCTGTAACCTTGTAAGGTTTTCCCCCTAAACCCTGTTCTCCCCTTCCTCCATTCTTAGTCTGTGTATAACTCCCTACTCCATTCTTTCTCCTCAGCCTGCAACCTTGGGGTCATCTTTGACTCCTCTCTCCTTCTCCACACACACCCAAATGTTAGCTAAAAACGGTTTCTTTCTCTACAGCATCTACAAAATTCACCCATTCCTTTCTGAACACACTACTAAGACACTTATCCACTCCTTAAGTCACCTCTCATCTGGACTATTGTAACCTACTCTTTGCTGGTCTCCCTTTGAATCATCTCTCGCGCCTTCAATCTGTTCAAACATTTAGCTGCGTGGCTAATTTTTTGCCAGACTTGTCATGCCCATATTACCCCACTTCTCAAGTCACTTCACTGGCTCCCTATCTGTTTCCGCATCCAGTTCAAACTTCTCCTGCTGACCTATAAGTGCATTCACTCTGCAGCTCCTCACTTCCTTTCCTCATATGTCTCCCTACACCCCTCCTTAGGAACTCCGCGCTTCTGGCAAATCGCTTCTATCTGTGCCCTTCTCTTCTATTGTTAACTCCAGACTTTGCTTCTTTTACGTTGTTGCACTTTACGCCTGGAATAAACTACTTGAGTCTATATGTCAGGCGCCTTCTCTGGCCCTTTTCAAATCCAGACTGAAAACACACCTCTTTGCTGCTGCTTTCAGATCTTAACTCACCTGATCTCCTTTGTTGTTTCCTTACCATTCCCCCTAGAGGTATCCCGTGTCTACAGCTACTGTGTTGTCAGTCTTGACTAGATTGTAAGCTCTGATGAGCAGGGATTGTATTTTACATGTGTCTATGCTGTGCTGCATATGTCTTGTAGCGTTATACAAATGTTCAGTAATAGTAGTAAAGCATTTCTTTAGGAAATATCAAAATAGAGGTACAAGTATGTAAATGTGATCTTGTCCTGTGATTGCCTCTTATTTATAGTTAGTTTTCCTAATGGCTGCAGCCTGAATGCCCAGCCATTTCTGATCTAGCAGGAGGAAAGTTAAATGTGGGAGAGATGAGCTGGGAGGAACAACAGGGTCTGTCGCTGCTCCTGATGTCCATCTATTCTAGTCTCCAAAGTATTTATTTATTTTTTTAAATGTTGGGCTGGCTCTTCCTGTATGCTCATCACATGGGAGAGAATGGAAGCAGGTGAAGGAACTGCTGTTCTCTGTGTCGTGTGGGTGTGTCCCCCCCCCCCTTCTCTTTTCTTACCTGGAACAGCTACTTTCGCTACACTAGAGCTGAATCTTGCTGTTGGCCACTGTCTCTTGTTGGGGGGGGGGGATGGGCCAGGAAGCAAAGGGTTTTGGTGGTTATAGGTGGGCTGGAACAGGACTGACTCCCCCTTTCCCTCCCTATTGCAGAGAAGGGGGAGGAAAGATGGACAAGTGAGTGTCTGAGGAATGAAAAGGCCTCCTCTCTGCAGTGCTTAGCATGCAGTTTTCCTTTGCTGTACTTTGTTACAGGCATTTGATCATAACATTTCTAGATCCCTTTCTTAGAGCATAAGAGCTATTAGATCACCTTAAGATACACCATAAATGTTCTGCCAGATCGGCGTATTTGTTCATGCTTAAGCTGTCTATAGAGATCTTGAAATAATTCTGTGATTTGTAGAAGAAACTTTGATTTTGTAACATTTACCCATCCTAATTTTTATGAACATTATTTGAACTGTAAGAAAGGGGAGAGGTTCTGCAGTGATTAGCAAATCGAATAGAAGATGACTAGCAGGAGGCTTTTGTGTCGTGGAGGATACAGAGGAGAGTTGATTTGAGGTAGGAGAGGGTTGCTGCAGTGGCGGTGTGTGGGGTGGTGTAGATACATGGGAGATTGGCTGGAGAGCTCAGAGGCATAGAATTGATGGTTTCTATCCTGTTTATGGACTCCTGGGACTCTGAGACCATTACATGTGGTCTGCTTGACATAGAAAGGAGGCTGAGGAGGCTGCTGGGGATTGGCTGGAGAGGGAACGAGACACTGGTTTGGTTAACTGGAGGGGAAGAGACTGAGGAGACTTGAAGGGGAAGGGAGGGCTATTGGACAGGCTTGGCACGGAGGGGAGAGGGTCCAGCAAGAGTGGTGGTAGTGATGAACTGGGAGGCCTCTGAACCTGGAGGTTAGTAAGTGGTTCACAGAACCAAAAAAAAAGTTGATAATCTCTGCTGTAGAGGTGTGTAGAGGGAGATGCGAGGAGGTATGGAGCCTGGGGGAGCACTGGTGGGGGGTGGGGGCAGGGCACGATATACTTGTGGCTACTTGGAGCAGTCATTGGTAATAGGAAGGATTACCTCAGGGAACTTGATTGTCGCATAAGAATTTTCCAGTTTTGGCATATGAATGTCAAGGTGTGGGTTCATTTTGTGTCTTTGGCATGTTTTTTTGTTACTGGAATTTTATCTAAAGAAATGCTGGTTGTCCTTGCCAGACCAGCGTATCACTAATAGGAGTTCCCTGATGTCGTCAGCCGGAGATGACAAAGCCACATGGCATAGCTCATACTAAATCAGCTGGTGTTGTCCTGGGGTCCCTCGTGTTTTTCTCTGCCTCTAGCTGAGAATAGAGGGCTGGTATGGCAAGTTCCTTTCTTTAAATTTAGTAGTAAAGCTGAGTTGCTGTTAGAGGGAGAGCATGCTTGTGACCTGGACTGGGCTCGCCAGAAGTTCCTTGGAGTCCTGGTCTGGGCAGTCCCTATTGACGTGTTTTGCTCTGTGCATGGGCCCTTTAACTTGCTGAGACTGAATGGCTGTCTGAACTGCTGCTGATAATCGCACAGATGATAGGTGCCAGCTCTGAGAGCGGCTCTCCTACAGTGTATGCTTCATGCATGCATAGTCTTAGGCTCTGGGGAGGTCGTCTTGCAGTGGGTTGCTGGTACTGAGTACTAACGCTTTCCCTCCTTTTCCTTATTTTGGGGTAGGTGGCCTGCTGGGAGAGGTGTTTTGCTCTGCTGCCATTGACCGCATATATTAAACAACAAACAAAACAAAAATATATAATATACAGAGCAAGAGGTTGGGCTTGTGTTGAACTATTGTCTTTCCCTCTGAGCGTGTGTTTGTATATAGTGTAGATATAGAGAGGGGAACTCCTGTGGGGTGTGATGGTGACCTGCAGGACTTGCGGAGCCTCTCTTTTTGGCCTAGAAGAATGGGGCCCTTCCTTACGCTTGTTCTCAGGACTTCACTGTGCAGTCTGAGGCAGAGCAGCCTAGGACTAAGATGGAGCTTTTCTCTCCAGCAGGTCCTTCTAGTCTCCCAGGAATTTACTCCTGACTTTACCATGTAGGAGGCATAGAAACATGACGGCAGAAGATCATATGTCCGATCTAGTCTGCCCTTCCATATCAACTACAATAGTCCCCCTTTTTTACCTTTAGAGACCCTGTGTGTGTGTGTGACTTTGTCTGTCCTCCATATGCTTCATAACGAAGACCACTGACCATTTTAGTAGCTACCCTCTGCACCGACTCCATCCTGTTTATATTCTTTTGAAGGTGAGGTGTCCAGATTTGCACACAATACTCCAAATGAAGTCGTACTAGAGACTTATACAGAGGCATAATCACCCTTATGCCATACATCTGACTTTCGCAGTGACGTTTTCTACCTGTTTAGCTACTTTAAGATCATCAGGCACAGTCAACCCCAGGTCCTGCTCTTCTTTTGTGGACAGCCATCTCTTTTTAGGGAAAGCTGCATGGCAAGTCAGTGGCTATGTATATGTATACATGTAAATGTAGTACATTTTCCTTGGAGGTGGAAAGAACTTTAATCTTATCTGGTCCCATTTACTCTGCTGGAGCTTGAATATGGTCTTGCAGGCATTGATTGGGCAGCCTTTTGAGTTCTTGAGGGAGGCAGAGTTAGAAATCTCACCTTAAGGGAGAAATCTTTTTGTAGCAATCATTTCAGCTAGGTGCGTTTTCAGAATTGTATGCCTTGTCAAAATAAGGATAAGGGCTTTTTAAAGATGGTCATCGCCTTCATGCCTAAAGTTGTCTTGGTGTTCCATTTTACGTTGTTTGACATGTAAATAATGCCGAGCTGCATGTAGAACCTTTGCTACCAATTTGTACATAGTTTACCTGTTAGCCCTGTATAAATACCTTGTTTATTGTAAGTCCAGTATAGACCTTTCCTACATTGCACAAATGCGTTGCTTGTGAACCGCACTGATGATGAATGGCACGGTATAGAAGAAACATTAAAATAAATAAATAAATATTAAACAGGTCATTACACTTGGTGTTTAGGAGCAATATGAAGGAGGCAGTTAGTAAGACACTGCACCTTTTGGATGACAGGGGGCCTTTCCCATCTAAGTGATGGTCACGGGACCCTTCCAAAGGACTGAATGTCCGTCTTGTTTGGTGGTCAGAAGAGAGGCCTGGCAGCCTCGATGGCCATGTTATCTGTGTGGCTCAGGGAAGCTATTGGATCTCCCAGTCTTCGGAATGGCTAAATGGCTGACGACTCGCTCCACCAGGGCACAGGGGGTCTGTTTTAAAACGTTGTGTTTTATTTATTTGTACATTCTTTTATACCGCTTCTTCCAGAGATCAGATGCGATTTACAGGTAACGTAACGAAAATAATAATGGAACTATTATTTTTGCAATGAACATTTTTAGAACAATTTAATAAACATAGAACAGTATAAAAAATTGGCAAGTTGATGCCCAGCTAATGTAACTGATAGAAACAATTAACATCAATTACAATGTGAAATTATTAAATGTTTGTATGCTGGCTGATTAGATGACGCATTTGATGTAGATGTAATAGAGAGGGTTTTTTTAAAGACACACAGGACAGTGCTTTAGTAAGCCTGCTTTTTACTTAAATTTAACTCTACAGTTCTGGTCAACATTATTGGCACCCTTGCATTTCAACCCCTTAATGCCAATGTCTCGTGATGGTTGTGGTTTTCTTTTTTTTTAAGACCAGTGAAATGGCTTTGGACTATATATGCACACATATTTGACACGTAAAAGAATCAAATAAAGCAAGATCAGTTTGAAAAAGGAAATAGTATAAAAACTGAGATAGTGCCAGGACATGATTGACACCCTTATAAACCATTCAAATCAGTTTTGAACAGAAGAACCAAATTCCCATTGCAGTAAAATTAGATACACCTGTGATCAATTGTAAATGCTCACATGACTTGAATCAACCAGTGAATGATGGTTCTAATGTTTAAAATGGTCATATTCACTCCCTGTTCCATTTTCACAATGGTGAAGACAAGAGAGCTGCCTGAGATGGTCAGAAAAGCCATTATTAGCAAACATCAAACTTCAAAGGGGTACAAGGCCAATTCCAGACCTTGAGATTCCTATGTCTACAGTTAAGACATGTTCTGCTTATGGAACTAACATTACCAACAATCTCCCAGGATATGGTGGGAAGAGGAAAATTTAATCCAAGAAATCGAAAAAGGTTAGTGCCAACTGTTGGAAAAACACCACGTACAACATCCAAAGAGCTTAAGGCTGACTTGAAGCAATCTTCAGTGGTGGTTTAAACCCGTACTGTATGCCACATACTAAATAAAGGACTTGATGGGCGAAGATCAAGGAGGACCCCACTGCTCAAAGACAGACATAAAAAGGAAGGCATGATGTTTGCCCAAACACATCTTGAGAAACCACCAATCTGGGAAAATGTTCTGTGGACAGATGAAACCAAACTTGAGTTCTTTATCATTCCTGCAGTCCAATCCCACACCTGTAGGTAGTGTCATCTCATCAGCAGCTTGGAGACTGATGCCATGAGGGTATACATACCAGTGGCACCTCCCACCAGACACAGTATCTGTCTCCAAGCAGCTGCGGTGAGGTAATTCCACAGGTCGGACTCGCTAAAAGAACGGATAAGGGTAGCAAAGTGACAGAATTTTAAGAAAAAGCAGCAAAAGAAGTCCTTTATTGAACTGGGCTGCAGATTCTCCTTGAAAGCAGGGCACTTGGGTGACAGAGCTCTGTTTAGTAAAGATTTTGAGTGCGGGGAAAAAAAAGAGGGGGGGGGGGTAATTGAACAGGCCTTGAACCAGGGTAGTTCCCGATAACCGGGAGGTGCAGGCAAGGAGAAGGTGCCCCTGGCAGGGAGAAGGGCTCGCTTCTGTTCTTCATATTTCAAATTATCAGTGCCATGGTGATCTGGGGACACCAGCACTGGACTTAGTGCTCCCGATGACGCCAAAGCTCTGCCGTTAGCTGAGCATTGCGTCGGGAGTGCGAGCAGTGGCAAAGAGATCACTGGGGGGGGGGAAGGGGCGGGGGGGGGGCCTTTTTTCAATCCAAGGAAGAAGAAGTTTTCCCATTGGCTCCGGAGGAGGAGACTGGAGGAAGGAGAGATTCCCCAGGCAGAGGAGTCGCACCTAGTGTGTTTTTTTTTTTTTTTTGACAAGAAGAACTTGCGGCTTTGATTGCACATTCCCTGAAGGCCCTTAATATGGACGTGGAGGCACTGCTGTAGGACAAGCTGTTGGAGGATCCTCTTTTCAGGCAGGAAAATGCAAAAGGTGTTCCCTATGCACAGGGTTGTATGGCAGAAGATCCAGGAGGAGTGGGTGTGCCAGAGGCTGCCTTTAAAGGCACATGTACTATGGCACTGCTGTACCTACTCCCAGAGAAGGACAGACCACCTGCATTCCCCGAAGGTGGATGCCGCAGTGACAAAAAAGACTACTATTCCAGTAGAAGGTAGTTTGGCGCTTAAGGATATTCAGAATAGGAAAGTGGAAATGCTGTTAAAGCAGGCCTTTGATATTAATGCTCTCTCCTTGCAGGCTTCGGTCTGTGATGCGTTCACAGCGCACGCATGTTTAAGATGGATGTAATGGATTTTAGCATCTCTGGGAGCTTCCTAGGCTCTTCCTGCAGAGGCAACCAAATTGGAATCGGGCACAGCTTATCTAGCAGACTCCTTTTTACAATTTGATAAGGGGCATATCCAAAGGTATGGCGGCAGTGGTGGCAGCTGTTGGTACCTCTGGCTGCAAAATTGGTTGGCTGATTGTCTCATCCAAGTTGCATTTGAGCAAGTTGCCTTTCCGAGACAGACTCTTTTATTTGGAGAGGATCTCTATAAACTGGTGAAGGACTTGGGAGAATCAAAAGGGGGGTGCCTGCCAGAGGAGAAACAGAAGCCTATTAGGGCTTTTGGCCAACAGCGGAGTCAATTGTTGAGTTTTCAGTAGTTTAGAGCAGTGCACTTTGTGCCATATCAGCGAGGCAGGTTCCCTTCTAGGGGTCAGTCCTTTCAGGGGTTCTGTGGAACGGGAAGAGGTTTCTTTTCTTCCATGGCCACGGGCCTTAAAGTCACATTGAAATAAGGCCCACTTACCTATCTGATCAATGAGTCTTGGAGGTAATCGGGAAAGGCTACGCATTGGATCTGAGGAGGCCCCTCACGGATGTCTTCATCCTTTTGCCGTGCAAGTCCTCTCGGAAGTGAGAGGTGGTGCAGGCAACATTGAAAAGACTTGGATCTTCAAGCTGTTAAATGGGTACTGGACGACCAATGCGGTTATGGTCTATACTCCATTTATTTTGTCATCCCCAAAAAGGAGGGCTCCTTCTGGCCCATTTTGAATCTCAAGCACGTTAATCACTATCTAAGAGTGCCTCGATTCTGCATGGAAACACTGCATTCGGTGATTGTGGCAGTCAAGGAAGGAGAGTTCTTTACTTTCCTGGATCTGATGAAGGCCTACTTACACATTCCCATAAGGGCAGAGCACTGGAATCTCCTGAAATCTGTGCTGTCCATGGGACATTACCAGTTTCAGGTGCTTCCCTTTTGGGTTAGCAACCGTGCCACCACTGTTCCCTCTAAGCTGTGCGCGCGCACACACCTCGCCGAGCGAGCGCACATACTTTTACAAGAGAGCGCACAAAAATTACGGTTCTGATTCTGATAGAAAACAACACAGACATCTTAAAATTTAAAAGTTATGTATTTATGGTTTTCACAAGTTCTACAATGTTTTCTAGTGCAATCAATGTGGTGTACATACTGTATTCTGATGTGTAGTCAAATTTTAAAGTATATAACTCTGAATGTCGTTATGTGGCACACAAAAATTTAACCTTCCTTCAAAAGCTGCACAGCTGATATTTTGTGCGCACACAGGCTATAGAAAATTAGAGGGAACATTGCGTGCCACATACGTTCACAAAGATGGTGGCAGTGGCGGTGGTGGGCCTCCGACAGGAAGGTATTCTCATCGAAGCAAAGTCAAAGGCCGAGAGTTCGCAGTTCACGGTGAGAGTGATTGCGTACCTATAGAGTCTCGGATGGTTGATAAAACTTTGCAAAGAGTCAATTATGGTCTCTGGGAGCCAGGTTTGAGATTGCGATAGGATGGGTATCTTTGATGGAGAGCTGGGTCCGGACGTTGCAAGAACAGATCCAAGAGTTTCTTGGCAGGAAAACACCAATAGCGTGGCATTATCTGCAGGTGTTGGGATCCATAGCAATGACCATAGAGCTTGTGCTGTGGGCTTGGGCGCAGATGCAGCTGTTACAATGCAGTTTATTGTGCAAATGGTTGGCTCAGCGTCGGCCACTGTTGCTCCCCCTACCCTGTTCAGCAAAGACCAGGAGCTCGCTCAAGTGGTGGCTCACAGGCAACAACCTTTGGGTGGGCATGCCTCTGGAGAATCAGTTGGATTCCAGTGACGACCAGTGCCAGCCTTACCAGATAGGGAGCTCATTGCGAGGGCCACATAGCACTGGGACCCTGGTTGGATCAGGAGGCAACTTGGTCAATCAACTGTCTTGAGTTGAGAGCGGTGTACTTAGCCTTGCAGCAGTTCCACCCTCAGCTTCATGGCATGCTGGTATGAGTTTTCTCAGACAATGCAATGAATCAACTTGGAGGAGGAAGCAGCTCCGCTCTTAGCCTGGGCAGAAGAGAATTTGCAGGCGCTCTCGGCGGCATATGTGGCAGAAAAGGACAATGTGGCAGCTGATTACCTCAACCCGGGTACATGTTGACCGGGGAAATGGATTCTCAACAAGACAATATTTGTTTTCTGATTTGTACATCGCCATGAGGTCCATAATCGGTTGACCTCACCGCCTGACCAGGCAAAGACAACGCTGTTTTTCAGCAGAAGAAGGGATGCAAATGTCAGAAGGACTTGATGCCCTAGTCCAGAAATGACCATCGGGGGGGGGGGGGGGGGGGAACGGGGACTGCTGTGTTTCTCCCATGGGCGCTCATAGGACGAGTGATACAGAGACTAGAAGCGCATCAGGGTCCCGTGCTGTTGATAGCCCCTGACTGGCCTTGTCATCCTTAGTATGCAGACTTGGTGCATCTGAAGGTAGGCCATCCATTAAAACTGCCATCACATTCAGACTTCGTGACGCAGGGCCCAATTCTGATGCTGCAGGTTGATTCTCGCTTACAGCTTGGCTGTTGCGCGGGCGAGGTTGAGGCAGCAGAGCTATTCGGCACTGGTGATTTCCATGTTGCTGTAGGCCAGGCGGCACTCAACACGTCTGTCCTATGTGAGAGTGTGGAGAGTGTTCTGAAGACTGGTGTGTGGATCGAGACTGTTGACCGCTCTCCTCATCTGTGTCAGAAGCGTTGGCCTTCCTGCAGGTGGGGTTTGATAAAGGTCTAGCATTCAGCATCCTCCAGATGCATGTCACAGCCATCTCTTACTACCAGGGAAGAGTACAAGGTGCTTCTCTAGCAGCTTACCCGGATGTGGTCAGGTTTCTCAAAGCAGTGAAACAGGAGCGCCCGCTGCAGAGGGTGGTGGTGCCTCCTTGAGATCTCAGTTTGGTAGTATTGGTCCTGATGGCATCTCCCTTTGAACCTTTTAGGATCTTGCACTTTAAAAGATCTCACTACAAAAGTGGTGGTCTTGGTAGCGATTTTCTCTGCAAGACTGATCTGAGTTGCAGGCATTATCATAAAGGGAACCTTTTCTCATTTTGTTGAAGGAAAAGGTGGTTCTCAGGCCAGTCCCTTCCTTCTTTTCGAAAGTCATATCTGTATGTCACTTGAATCAATCAATTACGCTCCTGGTGTGTTTGGGAGCAGGGGGGAAAGAGGCTAATCCTCTACTGTGCTGTTTGGATATCAAGAGTTTTGCAGCAGTACTTGAAGAGAACTGAATCCTTTAGAAGGTTGGATTGGTTTTGTCCTCTATGGCAGAGTGCGAAAAGGAGAGGCTGCATCAAAGGCCTCAGTTTCCCGGTGGGTGATTGAAGCAATCTCTTCAGCATACTTGTTGCAGCATAGGCGGTTACCTCGAGGGTTGTGAGCGCACTCGACCCAAGCAGAGTGGTCTCTGCATGCAAACCAGGTGACCAGGATATTTCAACTTTGGAGAACCCCGGACATAGACCTCTTTGCAAGCCCGTGGAATGCCAAACTTCCCCGGTTCTGTTCCAGAATTCCGGCTCAGGGGGCTCAGGCCAGGGATGCTTTCCTCCTTTACTGGGGTCAAGACTTCCTTTATGCCTTTCCACCCATTCCCCTAATTCCCAAAACTCTCTTGAAGCTTCAGAGAGACAGAGGCCACATGATTCTCATAGCACCACATTGGCCACGGCAAGTGTGGTACCCTCTGCTTCTACATCTCTCTCAAGCTCCCTCCCTGGAGTTAGGGTCTGCTCCAGATCTCCTATCTCAGGAGAACGGAATGTTATGGCATTCCAGTCCCCAGTCTCTGCATCTCACGGCTTGGTTGCTGAAGGCCTAGATCTGCAAGATCTTAATCCTTTCTCAGCAAGTGAAAGATGTTCTTTATGCTTCCAGAAAACCTTCCACTAGACGCTCTTATGCTTTCAAGTGGAAAAGGTTTACTATTTGGTGTTCGGAAAAGGGTCTTAATCCCCTTGCGATACCTCTGCAATCTTTGCTGGAGAATCTCCTCCATTTATCTAATGCAGGCCTTAAGACAAATTCAGTAAGAGTCCATTTGAGTGCTATTGCAGCTTCTCTTAAACCTCTAAATGGACAGCCAATTTCCTCTCATCCTCTCATAGCAAGATTTATGAGAGGCCTCCTATCTAAGCCTCCCATTAGACTACCTCCGGTGGCATGGGACTTAAACCTGGTTCTTGGGCAGCTCATGAAGCCACCTTCCGAACCTTTAGCTACCACCTCCTTAAAATTCCTTTCTTGGAAGGTTATCTTTCTCATTGCAATCACATCAGCACGCCGCATTAGTGAGTTGCAAGCGCTAGTAGCTAATCCACCTTATACAAGGTTCCATCATGACAAGGTAGTCCTTAGGACTCATCCACACTTTATGCCTAAGGTGGTCTCGCCTTTTCATCTCAACCAAGAGGTCTACCTACCTGTCTTTTTTTTTTTTTTCCAGGACCTCATGCATCAAATGCAGAAAGGAATCTTTATACCTTGGACTGTAAAAGAGCTCTAGCTTTTTACTTACAAAGAATACAGCAACATAGAAAGTCCTCTCAACTCTTTGTTGCTTTTGATCCTTCTCATTTGGGACTTCCAGTCTCCAAGAGAACACTATCTAACTGGATTGCTCAGTGTATTTCCTTCGCCTATCAGAGTAAGAACCTTTCTCTGGAGGGCCATGTCACAGCTCACAATGTGAGAGCCATGGCAGCCTCAATGGCTCATCTGCACTCTGTGTCTATTAACGACATCTGTCGAGCAGCCACTTGGGCCTCTGTTCATACCTTCACAGCCCATTACTGCTTGGACAAGGACTCCCGCCGGGATGCCTTGTTTGGTCAGGCTGTTCTCAAACACCTGTTCCATACCTAATCAACTCCTGCCCCCCATCCCTGGTAGGATGCCAGAGATCCATGGGGGGAAGTGGAGCCCTTTTCAGGGACACACAACTTCTGGGGTCTCTCCCTGGCACCTAAAGCTAGGGAGTCCCCATATGTGATGACTACATTCCTGCTTGTTCCTGGAGATAGCATAGTTACTCACCTGCAACAGGTGATCTCCAGGAACAGCAGGAATTTAGTCCTCACAACCCACCCACCTCCCCTAGGAGTTGTATCTCTCTGTCTATCTCTTTCCTTTCCCCCTCTCTCTCTCTCTCTTTGTCTCAGCTTTAAAACTCAACTGGAGAGAGGCAGTTGGGAAAGGCGGGAAGGCAGCATGCAGGCGCTGTGGGGTGCTCCCAAAAGCGTTCTGATTGGATGCTGGGGAGCGTTCCCGCACGGGCTCTGTCGGTACTGACGATACCCATATGTGAGGACTAAATTCCTGCTGTTCCCGGAGATCACCTGTTACAGGTGAGTAACTATGCTTTATTCCTCCTCCTCATCCTTCCATTTGTATGTCTATCATCTAGTCCTAGTCCTATATGGTTTATACACACATTCTTGATACTTGTTTCATCCAAGATTGTTTATCCTCAGTCTAGTAATCCTAAAGCCATACCAACATGCTTGACTTAGCCTTTTTTTAAATGGTTTATGATTTGATTTATGTATTTATAGTCCATCTCTCTATGGCTTTTGTTTATTGCTTGATGTTTTTATGTATGTATTGATTTTTATTTCTTATTTTTTATTTATTTATTTTTTTTGAGGCTTGGACCCCCCAAAGAAGGCGTTCAGCCGAAACACATTGGGGTATTCTCTACAATAAAGCTGTTTTAACCTACTACTGTTGGTGCACCTGCCCTTTGTGTTCTTGTCATTCCACTGTGGATGTGTGTGCTCTCTGTTGGCTCTCTATGTATATGTATTCTCCTTTTTGGAGGTATGATCTCCAGATGAGGTATTAACAATAACCCATACAGACACATTTACCTCCCATTTTATTTTGTGTGCACCCAACATTCCTCTGGCTCTTGTCACTATATTGGATTGCTTCGCTGCCTCTTGATCTCATCAAGGCCATACTTTGCATTGGTGCAAATTAGCATCTCATCCCCATCACATATCTTTAGCTTGAATTTCTGCAACCTAAGCTAGCATTGATCACTCCTTAAGCTTTCATAACTCAGTTCATGTTTGGCTTGCTTCCTAAGGGAGCATCCATTCTGCTGATTTTCATTTCCTCTGTAAAAAGACAAATCTTTCTCATGCTGAGAACCTGTAAACCACAGGAAGAGATGGAAGCGGTGGCCTTGCTCAGCTGTCTTTAAAGTTACTCAGCAGACCTACATTTTCAGTTTCCTGTAATATGTTGGACAGAAATGTAATGCAGTATTCTCCATCATTAGCAACAGTATTTTGAGAAGAATAAGGATGGGGCCTGATGGTTAGAGTAATGGACTGGAAGCTAGACAACTTGGATTCAAATCTTGCTTCTTCCAATGATGCTCTTGGCCAAGTCGCTTGTTTTCAATGTTACAAGTACCCATTTGAGCGTGTAACCTTTTTGGGTAGGAGCTGTATTAACTTGTTTTTTTTTGAAGTGCTCTGATTTAGGATGCCTCCTAATAATTTTTTTTAGGTGTCATGGAGGTATATTTCCAGGGCTACTTCACTAAAAAATGTATGCTCGGGTATTCTTGCCTTTCTGCACCAAACTGTTCAGTTTGACCACAGAAGTGAATTTTATGTTTGCTGTGTTCCCCAGTTAACCATAAATAAGACTTTGTCAAACATTATTTTCCTAGTAGAGGTTAAAGAGCAGTATGAGACACCACCTTGCATATTCTGTAACCTTCCGAAGTCACGCTTATCTTACTCTATTTTTTAATGCACTGTATGTAGTTCAGGAGAAAGCTTAGTGTTTGTAAAGTGCTAGATGTGTTTCATGGAGACGGCTAACTGAAGATGAAACTCCTTAGCTTGCTGTTAAAAAGCCAGATTAGTAAATTTTAAAGTTGATGACAGAGCAGTTGTCTCAATATTGTGATTTCCAGTGCACAGATGGTTCACTCTGTCGCTTTGGTTCATTAATTGCATTGGTTCTACTGCGTAGGTTCTTGCCAGGGGTAGAGGAGACCTGCTAGCTGATGAATCGCATGGAAATGGTGAAGCATTGTATGTCCTGAGTTCTCAAAGGGTTTCTCTATTGCAGAAACTCCATGATAAATTGTTGCTTTAAACCCCCCCCCCCCATAAAGCTGTATCCTATTCCTTCTGTGCTGTTCAGTAGCAGAAGCAATATTTGTTTTATCAATTTTTTCCCTTTAAGCACAGTGGAATTGTTACACAAATATGTTTAAAGCTTTTTCCTATGCAAAATTGAGCTTCATGTGTAGAAATTTTTAAAGTCTGAAAAGGACTGCCAAATCAGAATGCTCAGAGGTTTGTAGTGTGTGTTCAGCGAGACTTTTGTAAAATCTTTCATAAGTATCTGTAAGGCTCTCTCGGGAGGGATCGGGTCAGGTTCTTCAAATGTGCAGAAACTGTCAGTAATGAACCTTATTTACTATAGATCCTGTCTTATGCAGTGGAACCTACCTGCTAATAATGTGTTATACGGTCGTATATCTAGCTCTTAGTTTGTACCTAAGGTAGTAGAAGGGGAACTGACTTGCCCATGGTCACAAGGCATGTCGCTAGTATTTGAATATTGGCTTCCCTGGTTCTCAGCCCTCTGCTCTAATCACTAGGTGGTTGCTCCACTCCACTCCAGATGGCTTTGTTTTGGTAGCTTTATGGATAGCTGGAAAGCTTAATCCTAGGATATGGGAGGGGAACCTACGTATTGAATGAAATATTGGTCTTTTTCATAAGAGTAAGATGGCTTACCAGTGGGGATAGTGGAAACCAGTATATAACAGATTCTGGGCACGCTTGAGACTAATCTGGAGGGCATTTGTATGAAAGGGATTAAGGGTTCAGGTAAAAGATTCGGAGAGTGGAACTATTTGGATATTGTATGCTTATATACCCAAAGTGAAAAGCTTATTTAGCAGACTGGATAGGTCAATATGACCTTGCTGAAATTAATTTACTGCTAGCTGAGTTTAGTTAGAAAATGGTCAAAGTGAAATTTTGTAAAATATGTTAGAAAATGCTCTTACTGTAAAACATTGTGATATCTCTCCTGTCACTCCATCTCCTCTGGGGTATACATATTTAGGTCTTTAAGTCTTTCGTGTCTTCTGGGGCACGCCTCATATCATTTTGGTTGCTTGTCTCTGAACCATTTTATGTCTCTTTATATTTTTTGCAAACTATTGTGTTCAGTTCTGGAGACCATACTTTGCAAAAGATATAGAGACTTGAAACAAGTTTGGAGGAAGGTGACCAAAATTATATGGGGCCTGTGTCAGAAGGCACACAAGAGTTGGAATCCTGAATAAATATGTATATCCTGGTTAAATACTTAAAAGGTATTAATGAACAAACGGAACCTTTTTTTCAAAGATGGGGAAGCTGTAGAAATAGAGAATATGAAATGGAGCTGCAAGAAAGTGAATTCAAAATCATCAAATACATTGTCACAGAAAACATCCTGTCTCAGATGGTAGCCAGTCTGAGTCATCTAGACATACAAAGCAGATTTTAACGAGACTATTCCTTTCCTGTCCTTAAGGGGGTATTTTGATCTCCATGCCTACCTGTCTACTAAATTAATGATTCTTCCTTCTGAAGCTTATTCCAGTTTACCTTTTCTTTTTTGACCACACCTTTCAGCAACAAATTCCACAGATGACTGTTTCCATATCTTCCTGCTAGACCAGTCCAGACAAGTGGATTATGGTCCCCTACCAGCAGATTGGTGGAGACAACCAATGAAAAGCTCAGGTTTCAAGGTCATCAGTCCCATGCCTCTATCTGGCTTGGCCATCAGAGGTCTCTTCAGTATTTCATTGTTATCAGCAGATGGTGGATGGATTTTCTCTTCTCTATAGAAAATCCTGAAGAGAGGAAAAGAGATTTGATTAAACGCTTGTGAATGACCACCTCAAGCCCTAAAGGGGTGACTACTAAACTGCAGTCTTTTTGGTAGCCATAGGAGGAGAGACAATTGGTTCAGCTCCATGCCCTTATGATAAGGAACTATGAAGAGGCTGGTGTGATCTGTTTGTTGTGAAAGGAGGAACTGGTGGTGTTGATTTCCAGGGTCTCATCTGCCTTGAACTGACAGATTCTTCTGGCACGGAGCAGGAGCTGAAAGTACACTCGCTTCTTCAGGGGTATAGAAATGAACTACTGTTTTCCCATTCCCAGAGATGATCAAAAATATCTGGGAAAGGTTGGTATTGCCTGTCTTGCTGCTGTGCTGCTTGAACCATCCCACACTGTAGCGTGCTGCTGATGTCACCTTTGGGGTTTTAAAATCACGGCTGTGGGTGTGCTCAAAGGGGCAGGTCATGCCCCTTTTGAGCACCTTCAGAGCATGGAGCAGAGTGAAACAAAGACCTCAGCATGGGCAGATGGAAGAAGTCTGCTACTGTAAGCACGGCCAATTTAACTAAGACTGTTTAAAGTTGTGAATCCGATGGACAGACATATTGTGATGGCATCTAAAAAAGGAAGAAGATCTGGCAGTGTCTGGGAGCATGGACTTTTCAGCCTGCTGTTGGGATTTGGCCCCTTCCCCACATCCTGGCAATGGGACTTTGAGCTTTGTTGTCAGCAGATGCAAGTTCCTGTTATCATATCAGAGGATCCTTTCATAGGTATTCTGCAGGTTCCGGATGGCATTGTTCCTCTCCCCCCAGATAGTACAGTTGCCTGTGGCTAGAACTTCCTCAGAAGGAATTTCTCAACTTAAGCCTTCAACTACTCAGGGAGGTGAAATTACTTTGAAAGATATTTGAGATATTGTTTCTTGGACTGAGGTTCCTTTAATGAGAACTTTTACAGCAATTTGCAGAATTTACAAAGGAATCTGTAGATAGATGTTCCCAACATGAGTCACAGCTTGGTTCTTTAGACTCTTTCTAAAATTGAGTCCCAGGGGCCTGCTTTTCAGGGGGTAATAACCTCTTCAGATACAGATAGTCTCCTGCAAGTGGAACATTTGGAAAATACGTCTAGAGCTAAAAATCTTAAGATGTTTGAATTTTCATGTAACATGATACCTTACCCCAGAATTTCAAGATATTTCTGGAACAATATAAGGGGGGAGATCAGGATATTGCCACTCTTTCATTAAATGTTTGTTTACCTAGAGCTGTGAAAGTAGCTGGGGAAATGGTGGAAGGGCAGGATTTATTGTCACCTGTGGATAGTTTGGATTTATCTGTATTCCTTGAGTCCTCAAAAGAAGAGATTCCTCTTCGCGCTATATTGTTAGTTTCCTTTAACTATGAAATCAATAAAAATGTTTTGAAATTATATTTTCAGAAGAAAAATGAAGTGTGTTTTGTGGTCGAAGATTAGGATGTTCTCTAACGTTTCCAGGCCCACACAGCTGAGACGGAAGGCCATTTTGGCCTTGAAGCTTCGGGTACTGACTTTCTGAGCAACTTTTTTCCTTACGTTTCCGTGTAAATGCCTGGTATCATTTCATAGGAACAGCTGTATCTTTTTTTTGGATGTTACTCAGTTAGAAGATTTCTTGAATAGTCATGCTGTCTGATAATTGAAACTGGTTTGATGCCATGTTTTGCCAGTTTGTATGGTTTTATTTGTAATTTCTTGGTTTGCATTGTTTCCTCACTTTGTTCTTGTTTCACTTGTATAAATTGAAATAATAAATAAAAAAATAAAGAAAATCTGGTCAGAGTGGGACTAACCAGACTCCCTGCTTAAAAGGTTAAAGGTTCTATAAGATCTATGCTGTCCTGGAGGAGGAGCTTGACATTCCCTAGATGGATGCCCAGGTCACAGGGGTTACCAGACAGAGCCCCATTCCCATGGAAGATGTATCAGCCTTAAAGGATGTCCTGGACCGCAAGGTTGATTCCTTGCTGACGAGCCAGTTTACCGTGGCAGCAGCCATTCTACAGCAGGGGATATGCACCAGCTTGACTTTTCGAGCCCTGCTCTCTTCTACCTGATAACTACTACTCTTTTGCAGTCAGCTACAGCCATCCTTTTTGATGCTGTGTATGACCTGGTGCACCTGGCAGCCAGGAATGGTCCCTGACTACTGTGTTATGGCATTGGATTTGAGTCAGTTATGGGCAGTGGACACATCCTCCAAAGCCCAGCTGATTCAACTGGCCTTCAAGGGACACTCCTATTTGGAACAGATTTAGAGAAACTGGTGAAGGACCTAAGCGAGAAAATCTTACTACCTTCCAGAAGGTCCAGGGGGCCCCTGAAGTGAGAGTGCCCCTTGTCAGCCTCTGCCTTACCAGCAAGGGTACACTTGGGGCTATCATCCTTACCAACCTGGAAAACCTTTCTTCTCTGCTTTGGGGCCTCCGGCTCATTCTCGGTCCTTTCATGGAGCATGTGGAACCAGGGACATGGCCCCCTCTAGAGGAGGACCTTCCCGGGCCACGCAATGAAGGTTTGGGGGCCCGTTCCCTTGTACCTTTAGTGGGCAGCAGGCTTTGCTTTTCTTTCAAGAATGGGCCCGGGTTACCAAGAATTTCTGGGTGCTAGACACCATTCAATTTAGCTATGTCCTGGAATGCAAGGAGCTGATTCTTGATGCTTTCATCTCCCCCTGTGTTCTGCAATCAAAGGTGCCATGGTGCAGGCCACCTTGAGCAAGTTACTTTGCCTGAAGACGATGGTGCCTGTCCCCTCCCTGCCACCCCCCCCCCCCAATAAGTGGGTCAAGGGCAGATTCTCCATATACTTTGTGGTGCCAAAGAAAGATTGTTCCTTCCAGCTCATTTTGGACTAAAAGGGGTCAATGAGCACTTGCGCGTCCTGTGCTTTTGGATGGAAACCTTGCACTATGTAATTCAAGCAGTGCGTTTGGCTTCTCTGGATCTGGTCGAGGTGTATTTTCATATCCCAATCCAGGCAGATTAGCAGAGCTATCTGTTTGCCATGCTTGTCTCCCACTATCAGTTCACCACCCTTCATTTCGGGTTCTTCATCCCCTAAAGATGTTCTCCAAGGTCATGGTGGTGGTGGCTGCAGCGCTGTGGCACCAAGGGATCTATGTCAATGCCTATCTGGTGACTGGCTCATCTGAGCCCATTCTCTGTCAGAAGCATTTTGGGTGATGTCCTGAGTGGTGGCCTTCTTGGAAAGCCTGAGCTGGGTGATCAATCAGGAAAAGGGCCAGCTGTTGCCTTCGCTGTCTTTGGATTTTCTGGGAACACGTTTTGACACTAGAGTGAGCAGAGTGTTCCTGGCAATGTTCTGTGCGCAGCAGTTCCCCAGAGTCTGGTATTATCTTTAGCTCCTCGGGTTGATGGCAGCGACCCTGTGAGTGCATGCTCACATGCGGCTGCTCCAGCAGTCCTTGTTGACTCTGATCCCAGAGCTCTCAGGAGTTTGAGCACAGGCTCCTGCTCCTGTTGATGGTGAACTCCAGCCTGCGGTGGTGGTGGCAGCCTTGTCATCTGAGGAAGTGCATTCAGCTGGACAATTTTGCCTGGATCCTGTTGACAACAGATGATAGTCTCTCGGGTGGACATAAGAACATAATAACATAAGATATGCTATACTGGGTCAGACCTAAGTCCATCAAGTCCAGTATCCTGTTTCCAACAGTGGCCAATCTAGGTTATACGTACCTAGCAATTTCCCCAAAAGACAAAGGTTCCACAATGCTTGTACTGGGTCAAGCAATGATATCCTGGGTCCCTTCTTAATAATGGTTTATGGACCTTTCCTCCAGGAACTTGTCCAAACCTTTTTTAAACCCAGCTACACTAACAGCCTTTACTACATCCTTTTAAATAGTTTACCCTGTAGCTTCATTGCATGTCCCCTAGTCTTTCTATATTCTGATAACGTAAACAATCAATCCACGTTTACCCGTTCCACTCCGTTCATTAATTTTATAGACTTCTATCATATCTCCCCTCAGTCATCTCTTTTCCAGGTTAAAGAGCCCTAACCTTTTTAGCCTTTCTTCATAGGAGGATCCTTCCATCCCCTTTACCATTTTAGTGGCTCTTCTCTGAACCTTTTCTAATAGCGCTATATCCTTTAAGATACGGCGACCAGAATTGCACACAATATTCAAGGTGCGGTCTCACCATGGAACGATATAGAGGCATTATAATATCTCTTGTTTTATTTTCCATTCCTTTACTTATGATACCTAGCATTCTATTTGCTCTCTTGGCCGCTGCTGCACACTGGGCCGAGAGTTTTAACATGGTATCCACAATGATGCCTAAATCTTTTTCCTGGTTGGTGGTTCCTAATGTGGAACCTTGCATCGTGTAACCATAGTTTGGGTTGTTCTTCCCTAGGTGCATAACTTTGCACTTGTCCTCATTAAATTTCATCTGCCATTTTGATGCCCAGTCTTCCAATTTATCAAGATCCTCTTGCAATTTTCCACAATCCTCCTGGGTTTTAACAACTTTAAATAGTTTTGTGTCATCTGCAAATATGATAACCTCACTCGTTATTCCCTTTTCCAGGTCATTTATGAATATGTCAAAAAGCAGCGGACCCAGCACAGATCCCTGAGGTGTACACCACTATTCACCTTTCTCCATTGGGAAAATTGGCCATTTAGCCCTATCCTCTGCTTTCTAACTTTTAACCAGTTCCTGATCCACAATAGTACACTGCCTCCTATCCCACGACTCTTTAGTTTTGCCAAAGGTCTCTGATGAGGGACCTTGTCAAAGTCTTTCTGAAAGTCCAGATACACTATATATCAACCGACTCAGCTTTGTCCACCTGTTTATTCACACCTTCAAAAAAACATAACAGATTAGTAAGACAAGACCTTCCTTGTCTAAAGCCATGTGTGCTGTCTCCCATTAGACCATGACTATCTACATGCTGAGTAATTTTGTTGTTTATGATGGTTTCTACCATTTTTCCCGGTACTGATGTCAGGCTCACCGGTCTGAAGTTTCCTGGATTACCCCTGGAGCCCTTTTTAAAAATTGGCATTACATTGGCGATCCTCCAATCTTCAGGTATTACAGATGATTTTAATGAAAATTCACAGATTACTAATAGCAGGTCTGCAATCTCATATTTCAGTTCTTTCACACCCTTGGATGTATACCATCCAGCCCAGGTGATTTGCTACTCTTCAGTTTATCTAATAGTTGTAATACATCTTCCCGATGTATCAATATTTCCTTCAATTCTTCCGCACCTTTAAATACCACTTCAGTCATGGGTAACATCCCTACATCTTTCTCAGTAAAGACCGAAGCAAAGAATTCATTCAGTCTCTCCGCTATCGCCTTGTTGCCTCTTAGTGCCCCTTTAACCCCTCTATCATCTAATGGACCAGCTGACTCTCTCACAGGTTTTTTGTTACGAATGTACTTTAAAAAGTCTATTTTGCATTTTTGCTTCCGCAGCAAGCTTCTTCTCAAATTTTCCCTTTGCCTGCCTTGCATTTGATTTGCCAGTGCTTGTGCTGTTTCCAGGTTTCGTTGTTTTGGCTCTTTTTTCCATTTCCTGAAAGATGCTTTTTTGGCAACAGCCTCTCTGACCTCACCTTTAAACCATGCTGGCAGTTTTTTGGACTTCCTTCCACTTTTCTTAAAGCGTGGAATACAGCTGGTCTGGGCTTCCAAGATAGTAGTTTTCAACAACACCCAAGCTTGATGTAAGTCTTTTAACCTTTGCAACAGCTCCTTTTAGGTTTTTTTTTCTTAACTGTTTTCCTCATTTTATCATAGTCTCCCTTTCGAAAGTTAAAAGGTAGTACTGTGGATTTCCTTACTATCCCTCCTCCACTAATTAAATCAAATGCGATCATGCTATGATCACTATTGCCAAGTGGCCCCAATACCCTTATCTCTTGCATGAGATCTGGTGTTGCGCTAAGGACTAGGTCTAATATGGCTTCCCCTCTGGGGTCGGTTCATGAACCAGCTGCTCCAAGAAGCAGTCATTTACTTCATCTAGGAACTTTATCTCCCTAGCATGACCTGCCGTGACACTGACCCAGTCGATACTGGCGTAATTGAAATCACCCATTATTATTACTGCGCTGTAACCTTTGTTAGCTTCCTTGATTTCTTTGAGCATTTCATCATCCATTTGTTCATTCTGGCCAGGCGGTCGATAGTACACCCCCACTGCCATCGCCTTCCCCGTTTTACATGGTATTTCAGTCCATAGAGATTCTACAGCAAATTTTGTTTCCTGCAACACTTTAATCCTTTCTGCCTCAATGCCCACTCTAACATAGAGCGCAACCCCTCCACCAATTTGATCAGCCCTATCATTACGATATAGTTTGTATCCAGCAATGTTCCCTCTAATTTTCTGTAGGCTGTGTGCGCATAAAATATCAGCTGTGCAGCTTTTGAAGGAAGGTTACATTTTTGTGTGCCACATAACGACACTCGGAGTTATATACTTTTAAAATTTGACTACACGTCAGAATACAGTATGTACACCACATTGATTGCACTAGAAAATATTGTAGAACTTGTGACAACCGTAAATACACAACTTTTAAATTTTAAGACGTCTGTGTTTTCTATCAGAATCAGAACCAAAATTTTTGTGCGCTCTGTTGTAAAGTATGTGCGCTAGCTCGGTGAGGTGTGTGCGCGCACACACGCGCACAGCTTAGAGGGAACAGTGGTACCCAGGTATCACAGTGTCCCACTGGTTATCCTCCTTCCACCATGTCTCTGATATTCCAATCATATCTAACCTCTCATTTAGTGCTATATATTCTAGCTCTCCCATCTTATTTTTTAGACTTCTAGCATTTGTATACAAGCATTTTAGAGACTGTATTTTATTCATATTAATCTGGTTATTGGTAGATATGGGTAATTTGGGATCTTTAAGCTCTGTCTGCTCCATACTCGAGGGCATTTGGGCTACTTTACTCTTTTTTGGAACTTCTCTGCTTTTGGTAGTATCCTTCAAGGATACATTCTTCCACACCATGCGCTCTTGGACTACTGTCGGCTTTCCCCTATTATCTAGTTTAAAAGCTGCTCTATCCCTTTTTTAAAGGTTAATGCCAGCAGCCTGGTTCCATCCCGGTTAAGGTGAAGCCCATCCCTTCGGAAGAGCCCCTCCTTTCCCCAGAATGTTCCCCAGTTCCTAACAAATTCAAAACCCTCATCTCTGCACCATTGTCTCATCCACGCATTGAGACTCCGGAGCTCTGCCTGGTTTTGGCATTTCAGAGAACGCTACCCTGGAAGTTCTGGATTTCAACTTCCTACCTAAAAGCCTAAATTTAGCCTCCAGAACCTCTCTACCACATTTTCCTATGTCATTGGTACTGACGTGTACCAAGACAGCAGACTCCTCCCCAGCCCTATCTAAGACCTTATCTAGGTGGCGCGTGAGGTCCGCTACCTTCGCACCAGGCAGGCATGTTACCAGGTGATCCTCATGTCCACCAGCCACCCAGCTATCTACATGCCTAATGATCGAATCACCCACTATAACGGCTGTCCTTACCCTTCCCTCATGGGCACATGTCCCTGAAGAAACTTCCTCGGTGGGAAGCCCATTGCTGAAACCATATGACTTAGGCCATTGGAACCGCAGGGAAGCGGTGTGGTCCATTAACTGCCTCATGACGAGGGCCATCAGGTTGGCTCTTTTGCGTTTCTGGCCGCTGGCTGTGGGCCAGGTGGTTCAAGTGTTTTCAGACAATGCCACTGTGGTGGCTTTGGTCAAATCAGCAGGGTAGCACAGGAAGCCCTGGTGGCCCTGGAGATAGTTCTCCATCCAGGCAAACAGGAGATCCATCTTCTAGTTTTGTTGGCTCAGCATGTTGCCAGAGTGGACATTGTGGAAGTGAATGTCCTCAGCTGGCACTCCCTGAATTCTGTCAAGTGTGAGTTGATTCAAGCATTTCAGTTGATTCTGTGCTGCTGGGGTCGCTCCAAAATGGATCTGATGGCAACCCACTTCATTGCCAAGGTGTACCACTTCAGTCGCTGCATGGAGATGGAAGGGCATATCTATGCCCGGAGCTAGCCTTGGTCTAGTCAACGGCTGCTGTATGTTTCCTTTGTGGCCCCTGGTGGGGCATGTGATTGATTGATTCAGCATATAGAGCGCCAGCCAGGCAGGAACAGGTAAACGCAGATCAGTTGTTCACTGCTTCAAAAATTAGACTAGGGGACACACAGTGAAGCTACAATATATTGTGTTTAAGACCAATGGAGTATTTTTTATTTTTATTTTTTTAAATTTAAATGTTTATTAAATCATGCTAGCATCTTCAATACAAAACAATCAGACATTTGCTATACAAAACTTCCAAACCTCGTCAACAAAACACATAACCTTGGCCCTTGCCCATATACTATCCCCATAGTTTAGCCCATAACAAGCATTAGTATAATTGCCTGACGACCATTCCACGCACCAACAGTACTTCCCCCACCACAACATAATCCCCTTCCCCCCGCCTTTGTTCCTGTAGCAATTCCGCCTACATACCTTCGTTACAATTCCAAATGATTCCCCATCCCCCCCAACCTCCCTCCTATGGACCCCTCCCTCCCCCCACCTCCCCTACCCCTCCCTTCCCTGCCCCTTCTTTCTCCATGCTTCATACCTTTCCCAAATACCTCGAAACCCCTTTACATTATGGTGCTGATACGCCGCTATTTCACACATTACCCACAATTGCTCTATTCGCTGCACGATCCTTGCCTCACTTGGAGCGTCTCTGCATTTCCAATGGGCCATAATCTCCCCCCTCGCTGCCCCAATACAGTAGCCCACAAACATTTGTGTATGTCTATCTCCCCCCTCCTCCATTTCGTTTAAAATAACCATTGCCGGTGTCAAGTCAATCCCCACTTGCAGTATTTCTGAAATCCAACCCTGCATAAATCTCCACATTACCTGTATCACTGGGCACCCCCAGACAATGTGTTCCAAATCTCCCCGCTCCCCACATCCCCTCCAACATCCTCCCGTTTCATTTTTAATAAATGCCTTCAACCGCCAGGGTGTCCAATAAATTTGATGCCTCACTTTTAAACTGTTCTCCAGATATCTTGTCCCTGGAGCCAGCCTTCTGGTCCAAAGATAAATATTCTGCCATCGATCCTCATCCCACTCTCCCCCCAATGCTAACTTCCAACCCCTTTCCCCTTTACTCCTTCCTTGCTCCCCCTCCAACCCTGTTATGGTCAGACCCCTATAAAGTCTAGCTATCATCCCCTTCCTAGACCTGCCCCCTATCATGGCTACTTCGAACTGGGTAATAGGCTTTCTGAGCTCTTCCCTTCCCTTCTGCTTAGTCATATATGATAGCAACTGTATATAAGCAAAAAAATCTCTATCCTGCAGCCCATATTCTTTCTGCAATACTGCAAAAGGATAAAATTCTCCTTTTTTATCTATCAAACTCCCCAACTTCATCACTCCTCTTTCCCGCCATTCCATATACCCCCCCTCCCTCCCTACCTGGTCGAAAGTCCCCCATCCCCATAATATGGGTTTCCCTTGTGAACCTCTTTCCATTTAGTAATTGCCCCTTGGCCCTTAACCATATCTCTTTTGTTAACCCCCGAAATGGATTGCTCCTTCCCATTCTCCCGTTTAGCCTCTGGGTCCCATAACCACTCCTGTAATGCGTTCCCCCCCACTCCCCTCTTGTTCCATCTTTAACCACGCCGGCTCCTCCCCCACCCCCTGCCAACTGGCGACCACCCGTAATTGCGCTGCCATATAATATTTTTCCACCCAGGGGACCCCCAGTCCCCCCTCCCGCTGGTGTCTAAACATCGTATACTTGGACACCCGTGGAACCTTCCCTGCCCAAATAAACTCCATTATAAGTCGCTGGGCCTGGCAAATGTACCCCTTCGAAACTCTGCAGGGGAGGGAACTGAACAAAAACAAGAACCTAGGCAAGACATTCATCTTAATGACTGCTACCCTCCCTAACCATGTCAAATATAAGCCTTTTCATTTCCTCAGATCCTTTTTCACCTCCCTCAACAAGGGAAGATAATTCCACTTCCAAAGCTGTTGCCAATCTCTCCCCATATGAATCCCTAAATACTTAAATGTTTCCACTACCCATTTAAACGCATACCCACTCCTTAAACTTCGCTCCAGCTCTGTCGGGAGATTGAACCCCAAAATCTCTGATTTGCTGCAATTTAGCTTATACCCCAAAACATTACTATAGCATCTGATTTCATGCATTAACCCCGGCAAAGACAACAGCGGCTCCCTAATTGTAAAAATAACATCATCCGCAAATAAGGCGAGCTTGGACTCCCCCCCCCGTTCATGACCACCCCCTTAACGTCCTGCCTCATACGCACTCTTTCCGCCAACGGCTCAATAACCAAGGCAAATAGCAGGGGGGACAGTGGGCACCCCTGCCGCGTCCCTCTCCCCAGCTGGAAGGCTTCGGAATATCCCCCATTTACCCGTACCCTAGCCCTGGGCTCTTTATACATCGCCTGCACCCATTTCACAAAATTCCCTCCTAGCCCCATTGTTTCCAATACTTCCACCATGAATGGCCACTCAACACGATCGAACGCTTTTTCAGCATCTACTGTAATAAAGGCCGCTTGTTGCCCCGTCCTCTCCACCTCCCACGTTAAGTGACATACTTTTCTGATATTATCCCCTCCCTGCCGACCTGCCACAAAGCCCGTTTGATCAGGATTCACTAGCTTCCGCATCACTCCTTGCAATCTGTTAGCCAGTATTTTTGCCAACAATTTAGCATCTACATTAAGTAATGATATGGGCCGATACGATCCGCAAGCTAGTGGGTCCTTTCCAGGCATTAACAGCACCGTAATGCCCGCCTCAGTCATTGAATTAGGCACCTTCCCCTCTCTAACTATCCCATTAAAAACTTCTATCAACAACGGCCTAAGGGCACCCTGAAACACTTTATAGAACTTCCCTGTCAAACCATCAACCCCAGGTGCCTTCCCAGGCTTTAACGATTGAATTGCCTCCCCCAGCTCGTCCACCCCAATAGGCCGACCCAGCCACTCCGCCTCCTCCGGACTCACAGGGGAGCCTACACTCCTTCAGATACGCCTTACTTTTTTCCCTCCCTCCCTCCACCTCACTCTTATATAACCTTTCATAATACCCAGTAAATGCCCGCCTTATTTCATTATTTCCGCTTACCACCAACCCCTTCCCCCCTCGTATACTATTAATATTATTCTGCCCCATTTGCTCCTTCAGTCGCCTTGCCAGCAGACGCCCCGCTTTATTCCCTCCCTCAAACATGGCCTGTTTCATTACATTTAATTCATGGGCCAATTTACTCGCCCTCAACTACCCCAACCTGCCCCTGAGTCTCTGAAGCTCGCGCAATACCGCCACATTTCTATCACACTGGTGACTGCTTTCCAACTTTTTGATCTCCTCCTGTATTTGTCGCTCTGTCTCCCCCCTCATTCAAACTTTTCTTGCTGCCTCCCCAATCAGGTGCCCCCTTACAACTGCTTTAAGGCCGTCCCAGACCACGCCCAACCCAACTTCCCCATTCAGATTATATACCTGATACTCCTGGATTGCCTTAGTTACTTTTTCCACTATTTCCTGATCCTCTAAGAGGGATTTGTTTAATCTCCAAAACCTTATTCCCTCCTCATGGTAACCCAGGTTAAATGTCACACTTACCGGGGCGTGATCCGTCCAAGTGATGGAGCCCTGCTCCACCCCCTCAACCCTACTCATCCATTTTCCCCCCACCCAGATCATGTCTATACGACTATAAGTATCATGGGGAGCCGAATAAAATGTGTACTGTTTACACCCCGGATTTTTACATCGCCAGACATTTATGAGTCCCAACCCTTCTTTTAATTTCAGCATTTTTTCCCTATCCGCTCTCTTCCCCACCCCCTCCCTCCCCCATTATCCAGCCTTGGGTTTACCGTTAAATTAAAATCTCCCCCAACAATAAGGGGGACCTCCCCCAACATCTCCAATTCTCCCCTCAACCGTTCATAAAATTTCCCCCTGCTTCTCATTCGGGGCATAGACACTAAGGACCCATACTTGTTCCTTTCCTATCTAGACTTTTACCCCCACCCCATGCCCACCTTTATCCCTATACTCCCCAAACACCCGTTCCGCCATCTCAGCCCCCACCATGATACCTACTCCCCCCTTCCTAGGCTCTGCTCTCCGCCCTGCCAAGACAACCTTTGGGTATTTCTTTGTTTGTAACAATCTCTCTTGACCCACCTTGATGTGTGTTTCTTGAAGGCAAATAAAATCCGCCTGCACCCTTCCCCCTTCTTTTTCCACCAGCCTTCTCTTCCGCCACGTGCGCCACCCCTTCCCGTTTATTGTAAGCACCCTCAATTTTTGTTCTCCCATCTTCGAACCTCTCCCCTACCCCCCACCCCCTTTCCTCTCTCCATCCAACCCCCAACACCCTCCCGGGGTCTCCTGCAGAGTAGTGCCCATCGGCTTGGAGCAACCCGTTATTCCCTCTACCCTCCTCCCTCCCCCCTCCTGCTTAATCCCCTATCGTCCCCCCCCCCCACCATCCCTTACTTCCCCAAAGATTCTCCCCTTTCATCCTTACTTCGCCCCTCCCCCCTACCCAGCATAACAAATATACATTTCAACGCAACCTCTGAATACCATCCCTCCCACCTCCCATGTCCTCCCCAGCCTCTTCCCCGCCCTCCTCCCACCCCTCATGCCATTTAACATCAATACCAGTTAACCCAGCCTTTCGCTACTCCCCGCAGTCCATGGCCTCACGCCAGCCTCCCATGATCAGAGATGATAGTGTTCCCAGCTCCCATCTCTTGCCACTCCTCATGTTGAGGCTGCACGTGTTGTAGGCTCCCGGCCGCCTCTCAAAAGCTCCATTCTGCTCCTGCTCTGTGCTTTTCGCTGCTGGCTCCGTCTCCCCGTTCTCCGACCGCTGCCCATCCGTCTGCACTTCTCGTAGGCCTGCCTCCTTCAGAGCTCGCACTGCTTCCTTACAGCTGCTGACTGTCCAACTGCGAGATCCCATATTAAAACTCAGTCCAAAGGGATACAGCCAGCGATAACGTACATTGGCCTTAGGCAAGGAAGCTGTAATGGGCTGCATTTCTTTCCGCCTCAGCAAAGTCCCAGCAGCCAAGTCCGCAAAGATTTCAGTTTTATATCCTTGCCAGTGAAACTCCCGGAGCTTCCGCATCTGCCCCATTATTTTTTCTTTAATAGTATAGTCTTGAACACATTTGATATCTCTGGGCCGATTTGGCCTACGCGGGCCCAATTCCCTATGTGCTCTGTCCAATTTAATTGCCTCCACTCCCTCTGCGCTCCTTCCTTCCCGCATAATCGCCATGCAAACAGCCTCTGCCACTTTTCTGCTATCACTGAACTCCGGTTCTTCTGGAATACCTCTAATTCGCAGATTGTTACGTCTGGAGCGGTTCTCCAGATCCTCCACTTTCAAAGACATTTGTTCCTTCCACTGCACCATCTCCCGCAGTGCACTTTCCACTCCTTCCTGCTTCACGTGCAGCCGATCCATCTGCTTCTCATGTTCCTCCGTTCTCCTGTGCAACTCACTCACTTCCTCCCTCAGCTCTCCGCAGACTTCGCTCACCTCAGCTTTTACCGCCATCAGCTCATTTTTGATTTCGGCTAGCCAAGTTCGCAGCTCCTCTCTGGACATATTCTGAACCACCGTTTCTCCAGATTCCACCTCCGCTTGCTTCCCCATCTTTCGCTCCGCCATTTCTCCACTCGCAGAGCTTCCCGCCGCCATCTTGCCGCCACCACCTTCAGCATACGCTCCTCCGTATGCGAACTCTCTCAGGTCCGCCGCCTTTTTCCTGGTGGTCATCGCTCTCCTGGTACTCCCTCTCCTCTATCCCTCCGTTAAACCTACTTTCCTCACCGCTTTGGGGGGTTTCACCTCTTTACACCGGGTTCGCTACCGGAGCTCTATCCTTAAGCTGCCATCCTTGCCAATGATGTCACTTCCTCTGTCCCAATGGAGCTTTTCACTCAATGCATAATCAAGTTCTGGAATTTGTTACCAGAGGATGTAGTACAAGCTGTTAGTGTAGCCGGGCTTAAATAAAGTTTGGACAAGTTTTCTGAACAAAAAAGTCCATAAACCATTATTAAAGAGGACTAGGGAAATCCACTGCCTACATCTGGGATAAGCAGCATGGAATCTTTGTATTAATTTGGGAACCTGATTGGCCAATCCAGGTCACAAGTACCTATGTTGGAAACAGGATAGTGGGCTTGGTGGACCCTTGGTCTGATCCAGTCTGGCATATCTTATGTCTTTATTAGGAGATGAAACAGCTAAATAGCTCCGACTTCAGATCAGTAGTCCAAACTCTGATAACGCCCCATCTAGATTACTGCAATGGCATTCTTCAAGGAACCACTAAAAAAAACCTACACACTTTACAACTAGCGCAAAATGTTACAGCAAGAATCATTTTCAAAGCAAAAATATCTGACCACATATCTCCTATTCTCTACTTCCTTCACTGGCTTCCCGTGTCTTGTAGAATTATATATTTATTTATTAACATTTTTTATATACCGCACTATTCGTTATCAGCGCGGTTTACATGGAACAAGAAACCTCAGACAAGTTACATTTATCTGGTCATTACAGTTAACAGGAAAATCAATTTGGATAACAGGATCAACTATTTACAAAACAACTATTTACATAACATATAAAATCCTGGTTACCACGTTCAAGATTTTTAATAGAATAGCACCATCCTTTCTGTCCACGCTCATCAATGTCTCACATGAAAACAGATTAAGAAGAAGAGCAAACTTACACATGCTACTAGTCCCGGATTCCTTTCGAAAAACAAATCAGACAAGTAACTCTGCTTTTTCTTTCTCTGCACCAACGCTGTGGAACAACCTTCCAATAGAACTCGGAGAGATCAAAGACCTCCAACTATTTAGAAAGGAATTAATAACTCACCTATTCACTTTACACTATCACAAGCTCCAACATGATGATAATGCTCAGATTCCACAGATTAACACTGATCAAAAACCATATTTTGATCCTACCTAGATATATTCCTACAGAGCACAGCCATAATTCCATCTCGAGCAGCTAAATGAATTCAGTCGATCATTCTGAAATGTAAATAACCATATTTAATTCTCAATGTATATAGTTCTAGGTTTTCGGCACGTTATTTTGCCGCATTTCTAATTTTATTCTGATGTTTGTTTATGGGTTAAATGTTAAAAATGCTCTACAATTTATATGTAAAATAATAATAGATATCTATTATTAAGTTTTTATTTTCTTTGTTAAATGTTCTGAAATTTGTTATATGTAAAATAATAGTTTTCTATTAAGTTTTAATGTTCATTGTAAACCGCCACTGATCTCTGGAAGAGGCGGTATAGAAAAATGTTTAAATAAATAAATAAAATAAATAAATAAATAAATAAAATATTGATTGTCCTCGTCAGTAGGAATGACCCAGGAATGGTGAGTGGTAAGGTCGACGGACAGGTTCTCCACAGGATGGGGCACCTCCGGGTCTAGAGCTCCCCACTGCACCTCCCTGCAACAGCTACCTTCCCTTCAGGTTGAGCCCTCCAGTGCCTGATGGCATCCATTTCTTTGCTGCCTGAACCCAAGACCAAGATGAGAACCAGAAATAGAGAAATTCTGAAGGTGGGAAACATAAGCACAAGGCAGGAGTTAAACAGAGGCCAGCAGGAACTGAAATGGGATCTAAGAATGTCCAGCAAGGCAAATTAGGAACCAAAGTGTAGCAGGGGAAATAAGCAGAAAGCAGCACCACTCTCTGACAGAGAAGTAGTCATCAGGAGTGGGTTTATACAAATCCCAGACAAGAACAAAATGGTCTCCAAAAGGAAGTAGCAGGCATAGAGCAGGCTTAAGGCAGCCAGCCAGCCAAGTGATACCTACTGACAACTGCTAGCTGGAGATCAGAGGTTCATACAGGCAAGGTTATTCTGCCAACTGCAGGCATAAGCAGACTGGGTTAATATTTCAGAGTTTACATTGGGGTCCGTAGACTTCAGCTTTATATGTGTAAGGTTTTGTTGGAAATGCTCACTGGCTTGCATTTTTGGTGTAAGTAGTAGCACTCGTGCTGTGGGATTTTTGGGGGGGCTTGTAAAAACGTGGCATGCTGAAAAAGTGAATGTGGTGTGTATTTCAGGTTGGCAGTAAAAAGAAGCTATATAAAAGAACATCACTTTTGCACATGTACTGTTTAGGTTAGAAAGTGTACTCCCACTAACTTAAACCAGTTATCAGTTTGCAATATAATATTGCCTTCTGTCCTATCCCTCTCAAATTCTTGATCTCATGACGGATTTCATCAAACCCATAAGCTAAAGACCACTTGAAAATCTGTTTGCCAGCTCACCCTTACCAACATGCTCTTATATACCTTCACAAAATTCTGAGGAAGGGCATGACTTCCTTTTGCTGCTAGTTCTTCCTAATATTTATTCATGAGCCCAAAAGTTTTGTTTTGCCTGTGCCAGGCAAAAAGATAGCAGCTATTGTTAGACTTGCTTAGTTTTATAGTTGCTTGGATCACTCCTGGAGCTCTTTTTTTTTTTTTTAAATTGCTGTTGCATTGTCTTTTCCTCGGTCCTCACTTATATTGGTTGCTCTAAATGATGGGCTACAGATTATCAGTAATGGCGTGCAGATTCATATTTAAGTTCCTTCAGATCTCTGGAGTGAATATCATCAGTTCCTGCATTGTTTGTGCCTTGTAGCCCTTTATAAATGAGTAGTTCTGGTGATTTGATATTACTTTATTTGCTGGTTTGTTCCAGCACCTGTAGCAGACTTTAAGTTTATTTTGGTTCTTTTGGATCATTGCCTACAAAGAATGATCCCAGCATGGGTATCTCCTTGACATCCTCCCCATTAAAGGCCAAAGTAAACAATTCATTCACGGCTTGATTTATTCAAGAATGTTAGCTCTCTCGTTGAGTGTCATTTACTGCAGATGCTGTCATGTAATGGGACCTAGTTACTTATAACACATGGTAATGGTGTTTAATGCATGCTAAGGATAGGACACTGTAGTACATCTAGTCCCTACATTCTTTTTTTCAGTGGCCTTATCCTCGGAGTACCTCATACAATACATCGTTAACCAATCCCTTTCACAGGGCATCATGCCTGATGCCCTAAAACTCACAACACTCCGACCAATAATAAAGAATAATAAGCTCGACTCAAAAGACCCGAATTCATACAGACCCATAGCCAGCATTCCATTCATAGCCAAAATAATAGAGAAAACAATTCAAATTCAGTTACAAGAACACATTGATGAACACAAACCCCTTGACTCACACCAATTTGGTTTCCGCCCATTCCATGGAGTAGAAACCCTCCTAATCACCCTTATGGACTTCCTCATCAAGGGCACAGATGACAAACATCAAGGCTTCTTACTCCTATTTATAGATATCTCTGCCGCCTTCGATAACATTAATCACATGACACTGATCAACAGATTAGAAAACCTAGGAATAGGCGGGATTGTCCTTAACTGGTTCAAATCCTATATTTCACATAGATTAATACGAGTCCAAATTGACCAACAAGCATCAGAAACATTCCCTCAAGGACAGGGAATACCCCAGGGATCAGCCCTTTCAGCCCTCTTATTTAACTTGTACCTGCAACCGATAACAGACATATTTAAAAAACACAGGATTAACCATTTTATATGCCGATGACATCATGTTAGCTATCCCCATAAATGCTAAAAACCCTACATATGACTCGCTATCCAAATGCATGGCTGAGACCTCCTCCTGGATGGAAACTAACCACCTTAGCATAAACCTCAAAAAACTGAGGCAATGTTTGTGACAAGACCACCCACGACTGAGAACACATACCCAGAAACAATCACAATCAACAAAACCTCCATACCCGTCAGAAAACAGGTAAAATACTTAGGAGTAATAATAGACCACACCCTCACCATGCTACCACACATAAAACAAATAGTAAAAACCATTTTCTATAAACTCAAAACTATTCAGCACCTAAGGCCACTCCTTGAAACACAAGACTTTAGATCCGTAGTAAGTACACTGATCACCCCACACTTCGACTATTGCAATAGTCTCCTAATAGGCCTCCCCCAAAAAAGCATATACCTTCTCCAAAGAGCACAAAACATCTGTGCAAAGGTAATCTCTAAAGCTCGCCTAACAGACCACGTAACCCCAATACTGCTGGAACTCCACTGGCTCCCTATAAACAGCCGAATCAAATATAAGATTATCCTAACAACCTATAAACTCATAAATGACATAACCCCTTCACACCTATCCACATTACTGCAATCTCCAACATCGACAAGGACCCTCAGACAGAACGCGGCCCACTCCCTCATCACACCAAAAGCCATCCGTAAAACTAAGAATTCCACTAGCTCCAGAGCATTCTCATTCACTGCCCCTACACTCTGGAACGACCTCCCTATTGAACTTCGCACCATAAGAGACCTCACCCAATTCAGAAAAGAATTAAAGACCTACCTGTTCACTGAACACTTCGAAATCCCCTATACCCCCAAAGCCAGCTCCACAACAAACATGGTCACACATACACAAACTCCCTTAATCCCCTAACCCAACAATGTAACCACAAGACTTTTCCCCCCCTCACACCTTGAAGACGAAAAAAGGAACTAAATTCCAGCACCTACACCAATTCCTGCCCCACACACCACACACACCACACACTGTAAATATTCATTTGTATAAAGTTTAATGTGTTTGCTTTAATACCTATAAATGTTATATTTACTGTTTAATGTAAATAGTTGATTTCTATTGTTCTATGTTCTATGTAAAATGTATACAAACTGTGTACATGACTGTTAACTTGTTATATGTAAACCGCCCTTGATCTCTGGAAGGGGCGGTATAAAAGAAATAGTTAAATAAATAAATAAATAAATAAATAAATTTAAACTGGATAATCCATTGGCCCTTGCAGGTTGGCTTTTGTTTTTTTATGTTTTGATGTACTAGTGATGGCGGTGGGTATGAGGAGTTTTGCTGTTTTCGGTAAGCCTTTCTTCAAATTCCCTTGGCTCCCTTGTTGTGTTTTTGTATTTAATTTGCATACCCAGTTACACAGATGGGTGAAGGAGTGGTGTCTTATAGAGTAATGGTTTGTTTTATCGCTAGTAGTTGGGACATTATTCTTTGAAGGGTGGACAGGGAAAATGCGGCAGACTTGTCTCTTGTAATTTGCTTTTTTTTTTTTTAATTGCCTACTATAGAGATCATGTTAGAAGGGCTAAGAGCTGTTTATATGTATAAAAACCTGATTTAGCTGTGTAAATAGGTGTATGTGTGTAGGTAGATAGCTCTGGTGGTATATCAGGTGCTATAAAATAAGCTAAGGTCAACACAGCAGTTTACAGTGTAAAAGAAATGGCATCAATAAAACAGGATACAGGGGGAGGGGGTAGGAAAGAGGGTATTACTATTTTGGGGATGTAGGGAGGAGAAGAGCAAGAAATAGGAGGCGGACAGAAACCTGGGGAGAGTAGCTGTGGAGGAGAGGGCTGGGGAAAGGCTTGCAGGAACAGCCAGGCATTAAAGTTATTTTCGAAGACTGGGCATGAGGGTTCAAAGCCGAGGGGGAGGGAAGGCCTGGCATAGGAAAAAGGTGTTTCTAGATATGAGACACAGGAGGCGGCCATTTCCAGGTCAAACTCCTTTCAAATTTTTTTTATCTGTACTATTTTAATATTATGATGGTTACAGACACAAACCCCAATACGCTGGTATCCAAAATGTGCATGTTGACAGTCTTGTGTAGTGATTTATCGTCCAGTCCATATTGTTCTTAAACCATGCCCCCCCCCCCCAAGGCACACACACTCTCCCCCTCGACTTTCAAATACAATAAGCTTCCTGGAATAGGTATGCCTTCACTTTATTTTCCAAAAAGTAGGAGATTCCTCCTTTTTGTCCCATGAGATTGAATGGCTTACCGCAAGAGTTAGGGGACTATCACAGAGAATGCCTGGGTCTATGTATTTTGTAACCTAGCCACTGAGCAGAAAGGAATCAACATCAGCTGCTTATCTGCTGAATGAGGAACTTGATTGGGGGAACATAAATAAACTTCCAGTGGATTGTTTTAGGTGTTACAGGGGATTTGAACATTCTGATCCAAATCTTGTTTTTCTGTTGCAAAATAGGAAATGCCCATATTTAAAACAACAAAATCCCCATTTGGAATTTATATCTGCTCTGAGGCATGTACAAGTCATTTAATTGCTTATTCATTCAGTCAGATTTATTTATATACAGCCTATCCACTAGATTCTAAGTGATGTACATTTCTAACATTCATAATAAAACAGACAATAGGTTGATATTATAAATGACTTAAAATATTTCATAAAGGGTGCTGAGGGAATCCAAGATGGCAGTTGATGAGGTGTGATGGTCGGTGCGGTGTTTTTCCTGTGGGCAAAAAACGGAAGTCCAGAGGGGCTAAACAACCTTCTACAGCCCCCCAGGTCTCCCCATCGTTATCTGAAGCCACTGTTGGTCCTTTGGACTCGTATTTTTTTTCCCTGCGCCAAGACAGTTTTGTACTGCAGGGGAGAGTAGCTCGGCTTTGCAACAGTCGGAGGTGGAGTCCTCATCTTTTGCTTCGGGCAGTGATCTGTCTTCCCCTGGCTCTGTACGGGCCTCGAAGGTCCCTCGTCAGGATATCGGCGGTGAGGGGAAGTTGGTGGAGGGTGTTGAGGTGTCGGACTCTCCCGGTGAGCAGTGCCTGCCCGTGGAGAGTAGGGTGGACTGTACTCCCTCCCCAGTACAGCGTCGGAGGGCAGAGGTCGCAGGAGAGATGGCAGAAGGTGGGGTTGGCCCTGAGATTGGACCGACTGCATCAACCCCGCTGCCAGGCAGATCATCTTTTGTTGGAGTAGGGGAGGTTTCCCCAGCGGCGTCTATGGAGGCTCCAGAGGTGTTAACGCTGGAAATAATATGGGCCGCTATTATACAACTTCGTGAAGAAATGTTGCCACGGATGTCAGGTTTGGCGTTTCAGGTTACAAATAACGATTTGGCTATCCAGGAAAATGTATGTAAAATAACTGATCTCCAGAAGGATGTTGCAGAAGTACAGAAAAGTTCAGTGTCTCTTGAGAAGGAGGTGGAAACCCTGAGGAACAACATTTTGCCCATGAGTTTTAAATTAGAGATGTTGGAAAATATATGTCTAGAGCTGTGAATTTGTCTGATTAATTTTCCTAGGACATCTTTAATATCCGCGAGGGATATGTTTAGGATGTATTTGGTAGAGATTTTGGGTATGCCCCCTGAATCACACCCCCCTATAGCTAAAATGTATTATTTGCCTTTTGGGAAAAAAGAGGAGGGTTCGGGGGTGGTTAAGGGAATATCTAATGTAGATGTCTTGAATGTAACTGCAATGTTGGAATTATTGCAGGAGGAGCAGGTAGTGCCCTCTACTTTAGCCTTGCTTTCTGATAAGGAATGGCTTATGAAGTTATTCTTTAAAAAGCGTAATGTTTCATTTAAGGGATTGTTGGTCCGTATGTTTCCAGACCTCTCCTGGGAAACCCAGTGGCAACGGCGGGACTTGCTCCTTCTCCGCCCTGGTGTTCAGCAATTGGGAGGGCTCTTTTTCCTAAAATTTACGTGTAAGTGTTTGATCGGGTATCAGTCTGAGTCTCTTATTTGTTATGAGCCTTCCCAATTGATGGACTTTATTAATGCCCATCTTCGTAGGGTGATAAATGCTCCCCCATCTGCCTCTGTTTGAGCATAATGGATACTAACTGTTTTTCACATCTCTAATTTCCTGTCGAAATGTTGGCTGTATAATTTTTCTTTTTTCTTGGTATTCTCTCATTTGAGGGCTAGAGTGGGTTGGGTATTTTGATGTATTTGCCTTTAGCGTTTTGGTGGGACCGTTTCAGGTCTGTTATGTTGTTCCTTACCCTGCTCAGTTTCCGTTTCAAGATGTATTCTTGATATGTATGTAGAAATATATAAATAAAAAAATTAAAAAAACTTTTTTCATAAATTTTGTTGAAATCTTTAGACAAACGCTGACATGGGGTTTGAGGGAGTGATTGAGGGGTGAATTGTGATCTGGAATTCAGAATCATCTCACATAACCTCTAAAATGCAATTTTTCAGCTGGCTGTTTTAATTGGCCGCACTTGGACATGCAGCTTCATGAAATCTAAAGCTTAAATCACTAAATCACTATGTGTACAGAGCCCAGAGCGATGCTGCCCTTCTTTGAATCCTTTATGTAAAGTGGCTGTTCTGCTATATGTGCTGCAAAATGAGTATAAGGCCATGGAAAAAAGTTGTACCTTACAAAAGGGCTCCTGATAAATAATTCTCTCTAAACTTTGAGTGTCCTGACTTGGACATTCCTTTCCTGATCTACACAATTATACAGAATTGGGCTTTAAACATGTTAAATTTCTGTACAAAAGAAAAGAACTGCATGCCATGTATGTTATGCAGCAGACTTCCCTTTTTTCATTAAATTTTTACAATTTGTTCATGAAACAGTACTTGAATGAACAGAAATATCATCTTACAATAGCAAAGGAAAAATAACATCTCCTTCAAATTAGTCCACACTAGGAGCAGCCTAAGTGGACTAAAACTAAGGCAACCAGAGTTTGAATCTCACTGTGGCTCTTTGATCTTGGGCAGTCATTTAACCCTCCATTGCCTCAGGCTTAGGCTTAGGTGATAAGCATTATGGGGACAGAATAGTACCCATGGTAGCCAAAATTGGAATAGTGGACAACTTTAACCTGCTTTGATCAATATAATCAAAGAAGCAACAAGCAGTCAAAGCCAACAATGCATTGCTCTTGGCAGAATAGCTATGAAGGACCTAGACCAGATTCTCAAGAGCAGAGATGTTTCTCTTCATACAAAGATTTGACATGTCCAAGCCATGGTCTTTTCAATACATCTTATGGATTCGAAAGTTGGACAGTGAAAAAGAGACTGGAATAAAATAGATGCCTTTGCATTATGGTGCTGGTGAAGAATACTTTGTATACCATGGACACTTAAAGAAATAATCTGTCAATACTAGAGGAGATCAAACCAAAACTTTCTTCAGAAGCTCAGATGACAAGTCTCTGACTTTCATACTTTGGGCACATCATGTGAAGAGAGAGATCATTAGAAAAAGACATGCTTGGCAAGGTTGAAGATCAATATGAGAGGAAGGCCAGCAATGAGATGTATCGATGGCTTCCATAGCTGCTGCTGTTGTATAAACAATGAGCTGCCTGAGTGAAAAGTTTAGGACAGCTATCCAGAGGGTCACCATGAGTAAACGCAGACTAGACTGTACTTAACAAAAACCCGAATGTAATTCACCTTGAACTCCTGAGAAGGTGTGAGCTCGATCCAAATCGTATTTACATGGTCTAGTTACTCTCTAAATCCAAATAACCAAAGGATGATAGTTGCAGCAGCCAGCAATTTAATCTGAAGCTTACCAGTCTCTCAGGGATATCATTACTATTCTATGTTTTTCTCTTGCAGACAGAAATCAAAGAGCTGTTTAGGATCAAAGAAAAGAAAAATGCCCACCCCTCAACATCGTACAACATCTAGAAGGAAATTCTAAAAGAAAAATGCAGCTAGGACCCCTAGCTTCAACGCCAAGAAGTCCTTTTACTGCCTGTGTTGCTTGAGGAAAAAAGTATGGAAATACACAAAACAGTTGATCCCAAAAAAAGCTCATTAATATGCCTGAAGTATAACTGCAAAACAGTAGTCCGATCTGATTCCAAAGCAAATGCTACCAATGATCACATTAAAGACGTTTTCCAAGAAACCAGATATCTGCCTATCCATACCAAATCTTCCTTCATTTTTCTATTTCTAAGGGTCAGATACTGTACCTGACTAATAAGGGGCTAAGCCTCCAAAGGCATCTTAAAATGCTTTCTAGAAGTATTTCTGTGACTTATCTCCTGGGGATACCAAAAAGGACTTGGAGGAAATTTTTGTTTAAAAAAACTCAAATTATCCCTCAATAGGTTTTTGAAATATTTGATATTGCAATGCAAGAACCCCTTATTCTCTACTGGTACATTCAGGTTTTTCATATCCCCACCTGTGCTTCAAATGCCTCAGCCTAGTATCATTTGGTCCACCATCTCATTAACTTTGGTCAAAACCTTCTGAAAATCCTCTTTAAGCTTCCCAACAGATAATAGAGAAGAATCCTAACCTTTTTTATAATCCCACAAGGAATCCACTCACCACAGCAGGTCTTTCCTATCGTCTGAAGCCCACACAAAGTGCTAGCATTTTCAAAGAATGGGGATTGTTTGCCATGAAAGGAAATTCGTCTCGCGCGGCAAACCTTCCCTGTTTTCTCATATATTAAAGACACCCTTTGCCCAGAGTAATTAGAAGTAAACAGAGGGACAACGCATTATGCAAACCCCAGATACACATCTTATGGTGAACTTCAGACAACGATGAGCTTCAGTCAATGAATAGTAATGCCTTTGAGAACAGCATTACAGTTGTTTTCTCTTTCATTGAATTCGCGGCACTCAGAAGTCAAAATGCCAAGTGTAATCCATTCTTTCAGTCTGTTGGCTGCGATTTGATCAAACAAATCTTTTAAATCTTCGCATCAACTCTATGTATCTGAGTGCCACGCAGTCCAAATACAATGCGACACAGCGCCGTGTTTCAAGCCTCTGCCAATTCGCGGCTCTTCTTCAAGCAAACTCACTGTTCCATGATTGTTGTCAACATTAATAGTCACCTAGACTGTGAAAAGTCAAACAACTGAGCAACCATATCTTATAACATCAGCTAATAGCAACCAAGGGCTAATCATATGTCCATCCTTTAGAATCCTTTCATCTCTCTCGATATCTGTCCACATTGCCCCAGCCTTATTAGAGTAAGCTCCACCAATCTACATCTAAATTTAACCCATAAGGTGCCATTGTATGGATTTTAAAAATCCATGATTGCTCAAGATATTGTAATGTTGATATCCGGTCTCCACATCTCAGGTTAAGAGGATCATGTCAATTATCCTCCACTTTAATTCACCAAAGAAGTGTCCCAACTGAATACAACGAGTAACCATGGGAGCTTATAAAACGTTGGTATTTATCCTGGAGTGATGTTCCTGAAGACGTGATTTCATTGGTCTGGTAGTTCTACCCACATATTTAAGTTGACAAGGACAAATAAATAAATATACTACAAATGCAGTCAAATAAGACATTCTGTAATGAGCTTTGTAAACAACGTCAGTAGATGGATCTTTCCATTCCAATCCAGTCAACGTATTCTGGCAGAAGTTGCAGGAAGAGCATGAAAAATGACCCAAATCTTGATTTTGAGTTATAATCCTATCTGTTGGTGTTGTAGTAAGTACTACAAAATCATTAATATTGTATCCCCGCTGATAGGCAATCGTCAGTGGTAATTGAAAACAAGAAAGTAATATTAAAATGTGCCAATATTTTTTTAATATTGTTACTGCAGTCGAACTTTGCATAAACGGTAAAACTCCTTCAAAATTATTGGGAGCTTCAGTTGATTTACTGTTACAATCATGAGCTTGCCACCAATCAGGATGGTTAAATCGTGCTCTCTTATGTTTGACGTACTATAGAGTGAGGGTATCCTCTATCCAACAGCCGTTGACTTAAATCTCTAGCATGCTTATGGAATTTTGTTGAAGTACAGAGCCGTCTGACTCTTAAAAACTGTCCTAAAGGTAAGCCTCTCCTTAATGGGCGTGGATGATAACTCTGATATCTTAATAGAGTGTTTCTTTGAACAGCCTTTCAATACAAAGTCGTAGACAAACCATCCTTATCTATAAATTCTATATGCGCAGTATGATATTTTGGTATAAATTGGATATTTTGTTTTGATGGTGTGTTTATCCATCCAAAAAAATCCCTGAAGGTCTGACTCTGTCCCTATCCAAAGAAAAAAGACATCATTTAAAAAGCGAGTCCAGAAGGGAATCTTAGAAAATCATGCAGATGTATAAATGCGAGACTCCTCAAAATGGGACATATAAGGTGGCTACTGATTGGTGCTACCGTTGCCCCCATGGCAACCCCAAAAATCTGAAGGTAATATGTGGAATCGTATAAAAAAGAATTCTTGCATAACACCATCTGTAATAAGCATAAAATGAAGTGTTTTGTTAATCTTCATGGAGGCGAAAACTGGAATTGTGCAATGACATCTAAAGCCTCCTGCTGATCAATATTTGTGTAGAATGAAACAACATCCAAAGTTACTAAAAATGAACGTAAATCTATTTCGATCTTTTGTAATAATAGATATTTTATTTATTTCTTTAACAAGTTTTCTATACTGCTTTGTTAGAATCAAAGCGGTTTACAGTATAACACATGAACAGAACAATTACAGAGAACTCACGTAACAAACATAGGTTTGTTAAGAAGATCATATATTAAGAATCCTTAACATATGATCTAATGTCCATAGTTATGAGCTCAATGAAAGAGAAATGGCTGTAATGCTGTTCCCAAAGACATTGGTATTTGTTGACTGAAGTTCATCGTTGTTTGAAGCTAATCATAAGATAAGTGTTTTTGGGGGTTCGCATAATGTGGTGTTCCTCAGTTTACTTGTAATTACTCTGGGCAAAGGTTGCCTTTAATATAAGAGAAAACAGGAAGGTTTGCTGCGAGAGAAGAATTTCCTTTCTTGGCAAACAATCCAACAAAAAAATGTGAGTGGTGTTTATGATGAAGGTTTAGAGTTAAATTATAGAGCATATATAGCGGGGGCTTGTTTCATTGTAATAATCATGTACTGGCAATGTCCCAGTTTTTATACTATTTTGCCCCTGAACTAAAAATGGTATCCATCTGCCCAGTAAGAGGCCACAGGAAACGACCCCAAGCAACCAACCTCATAGAGACCAATCACCAGCATCCCATTCCTGGCAAAGATAATAGAGAAGATCATATAGACTGTCATTTTCCCCCCCTCGATCCCCAATAATATGGGTTCAGACCCTATCATGGAGTCAAATCACTCATGTCAGCCCTTATAGACAACCTAATAAAGGGCATCGGCAAACCCAACAAGGGCTTCATACTTTGCTGCTTTGAGGTCAATGAAGCTTTCGATTCCATCCCTCACAGCCTGATCATCCAACGACTCCTATTGGACTAAGAGGCACCATGCTCAACTGGTTCAGATCTTACCTCTCGAATTGCCAACTTCAAGTAAAAATAGGTACCGAACGGTCAGCCCCATATACCCAACTTTAGGGAGTCCCGCAGGGATCCGCTCTATCCTCTCTGCTATCTAATATTGTCCTACAACCAATCTGCACTATCATCCATGCACACAATACACCATCAACACTATCAAGCCCACAATCGCCCACATAAAGAAATGTTTCACCACCATCACCCATTGGCTTTCAAAGCACAACCTGACAATAAACCACAGTAAAACAGATGTTTTCTCTACATTACCCCACCAGCCTTCATAACCATTGCTGGAAATCAACTGCAAATCAAATCCAAAGTATGCTATCATCTAGAAGTCTTCATAGATCAACATCTCTCACTATCCTCCCACATCAACAGTGTCACAAAGAGTGTATACCATAAACTCAAAACAGCACAACATCTCAGACCTCTCCTGGACTCCAGCAACTTTCACACAGTTCTTCAAGCACTCACCTTCCTCCCACGTAGACTACTGTAACATCATCTTTCAAGGCCTCCCCAAATCCACCACTAACCCACTTCAACTGACCCTGAATACAGCTGCACACATTCTCTGTAATGCATCTAAAATTGAACACATCACTCCCCATACTCAAGCAGCTGCACTGGTTACCCATTACTGAAAGTATCAAATACAAATCCCTACTAACAATATTGAAAGCCACCCATAACCTCTCTGCTGTCCACCTACAATCCACTGATACCAAAAGTACCAGACGACAAGAACAGAAGACCTGGCTCCCTCAACACCCTATGCATACCTGCACTAAATACTAAGATCACCTGCACTACATCAGAGAACCATCTCTGCGCCAACACTAGGAATGTGTTCCCAGATAGCTTTCATGCCACATGACTTAATGACATTCAGAAGAAACCTCAAGACACTCCTCTTCCTCGAGCGCTTCGCCGACTATGAAACTTAACCAGCCAGCACAATGTCTTCCCACCCCCTCCTAACCCTCTACACATTACATGTGTAAATAAGTTCTTGTTGCTTTAATCATAAACATGGTCTACCTCATTATATCCACCCAATTAATCTGTATAAAGTTAACTCCCATTCCCCCTCACATTCAGTGTTCTGTGTTAAGCCACGTTGGCCTGTTTTATGTAAACCGCTCTAACTGTTGTAGTTGTTGATATGGAAGGACAGACTAGATAGGCCATGTGGTCTTTTTCTGTCATGTTTCTATGACTTAGATTTAGTGGTATATGAAGTAAGCACAGCTAAATTGATGTTTCCTTTTTTTCATTGGTCTTGTTTTATTTAATTCTTTTATGTGTCATATGTTGTATATATAATCCAAAGCCATTTCACTGGCCACTTTTTTTTTTTTAAGGAAATATTGGATATTAAAGGATTGAACTGCAAGTGTACTAATAATGTCGACCACAACTCCACAACGTACAGCTTTAGACAGCGCCATGAAGACATTTTGGGACTCCTCCTGCCCTGTGTATTAAGTAGCTTAGGTTTAATTCTAAACGTTGTACTGGTTTATGTTTAAATGGGGGGTGGGGGGGTACCCCTAACTCTAGGAATGAAGGAATTTGCTTTTATGTATACATTTCCCAGGCAAACTTTACACAAACTGACAGTCCATAGCTCTCGGGGATGAAGCTAATTACTGCAAAGTACAAGAATCATTTTAGAAATTGGGGGGGGAAAAGGGATGGGGGGAGGATTCGGTTTCCCATGCTGGTGCTTTGTAGACAATCATTGCTAATGCAGCCTCTTCTAACTCTCGTACCTACTGTCATTATGCAGAGATAATAGCAGTTGGACTGTTCCACTGTGGCTCAAGAGAATCTCTTCTTGCAGAACTCTTAAACTGGGGTCATAAAAAGAATATTCATAAGTGCTTAATTTAACAGGTGCTGCTTTTGATATGTTTTTCTGATGCTGCTCTGCATAGTATTTCTGCTTAGCAAAATCTATCTTAACATGTAATCTTGTAAAAAACAATATATTAATCTATTATGAGTTGACCAATTATGGGTTCAAAAATGTTTAAATGTTTTTACTAATTGTTAATTGAAATTACCAAACTTAAGTAAATAGAAATCTCAACCGCTACTTTCTATCCCCTATACTCACTGTCTATCTGAATTTTAAATCAAATGCAGTAATACATTGAGTACATCCATATTTATGCAGTCTGTGATTTTGAAATTAAAAAAAATTGAGTGCACCCCTCTTGAGCTGTGTCATAACTCCAGTGTTTAGCTGTAATCTTGCAGAGTCCATTCTGTAATCATACAATGCTAACAATGCCTACTAAAGAGGCTAGTAGCCCCAATACAGCACTATGTTTCAAACCTTTACTTTTAAAAGGTTATGCATCAGGACTGAGAGCTCGGTCCATTATGTTAACTCATGCAACATGCTGCTGGTAACTTCTAACTTCCCCACTGTGCATCCACTCTGATACATTTCTCTTCCCCACCCCCCTCCCCTCCCCCCAAAAAAGCTCTAACTATATTCCTTCAACAAAGAAAAGGTGGTCTGGTAAGCTTAGCTGTTGAGCTTAAATGTACACCAGGTGGTGCTGTAGGGAAAAGACAAACTGAATATAGAAGGCTTCCAACTTTGGCTCTAATTTTTATATGCCACCGTTTTCTAAACCTAACTTCTCTTGGATTTCTGCCTGAGAATAGAAGATTTTGTAAGTTCAGTTCCAGTTGGTATCTATTTTAAAGGAGCAGTGATTTAGTTTGGCTTCTTCATCCCCTTCAATCGTTTAGTTTACAAGTCCAAACTGCAAACAACTTACCCAAAATATTAAGTGGATTTTTGGTCCCAGTGTAATAAAATGTTGAGTAATCGGCACAGATTTTTGTGTACTTGTGCTTCTAATAAAAAAAAAAATTAAATGTCTGGTTGCGGTAATCTAATAATATGTCCTAATGCATCGGGCATAAAAAAAAATCACAGTAAAATGCCAGTAAAAATGTACATTAGACACTTTGCACAGTTTTAGTGTTATAGTATATTGAGTTGTGTTTTGTTTTTTCTTTTGCCATATTTAGGAGTAGGCTAGTGGTTAGAACAAGTGCCTGGTTACCTAGAAGATCAAGGGTTCGATTCCCACCGGGACTCCTTGTTACCTTTGGGCAAGTCACTTTGCCAGGCCTCTTCTGAGGCAACAGAGGGTAATCTAGTTCCAGTGATACATTGCTAAGAAAACCCAGAGGCAACTGGGTCGCCAGGAGTCAGCACTGACTTGATGGCACTAAAAAACAAAAAATTAGAGGGCACTCTCCCACCCCCTTTCCAGCAGAGGTCCTCAAATCTCTGGTAATCAGTGGGCCTCAAGGTTCATTCCCTTTTAAAGGCCCTGGTAGCTGCCTGGAATCCCCCCTCCCCCCTGCCTCATCTTATTCCCAAGCTAGTGTAGCAGCAGATAAGCATGCAATAAATAAAACCAGGAGTCTTTTCAAGGATCCAAGCCAGTTTAATGTGCACATGGCTCAAGCAATAAGCAATTTCAAAATGGCTGAGCACTGGTTTCTAGCAAAACAACAGCTTTTATAGCTTTCTTGTCCATTCTAAGCATAGGCAAACTTTTCATTGGTCCCAGTACCCCTCTCACCCATCTATTGGTCCCGGTACTGATATGGCTACCCAATCGGGACTCTGGTCTGGGCTCAGCACCTGGTTGCCCCCCTTCTAGTCCCAATTACAATGGTCAGTGTCTCTAACTTGTTACATCTCTCCTCCAAGGCCATAGAGCCAATTTGTACGTGCAGGGGAGCAGGGCTCTGCAGCTTCTCTATCATCAGTTTTAATTAAATCCCTTACAGCTGCATTCTCTTATCAGTGAGCATAACATATTTCTCTATTTTCTCAGACTCAAATTCTACTTGTCTAGGTCACTACAATCATACTTATTAAATCCCTGGTTTATAGCAGCATATTGGGGGATTTGCAATCCTATAGCCTCTCCACAGGCTGCATTTACAGGTCAAGCTGGTTAGGCCTGTCTGCTTAGTTCAATTAGCATGGATCATAGGCCGTCGCCTACCACACTAGGAGTGCTCCCTTTATTTGGTTAAAAGAATCCAAGTTATCAAGTTTAAGTTACAATGTAAACTGCTTTCACTGAAATGATAAAGCGGTATAAAAAACCTGTTAAGTAAATGTTTAGTAATTTTTTTTAAATTTTATTTATTTGTTTTAAATGATGTTTTCTACCATTGTATCTGATACTGATGTCAAGCTTACTGGTCTGTAATTTCCCAGATAACCGTTGGAATCCTTTTTAAAAATTGGTATTACATTGGCCATTCTCCAATCTTTAGGTACTACGGATGATTTTAATGTTAGTTCACAGATGACTAATAGTAGGTCTGCAATCCCATATTTCAGTTCTCATTAGACAACACATATTAAAACGGTGTTAAAAGTGGCTGTGAATAAATGAATTTTTAAACTTCTTCCTAGGAACTAATAAGCTTAGTTTTGCCTGTACAGTCAAACCTCGGTTTTCGGTTGCCCCGGTTTTCGTCGGTTTCGGTTTTCGACGTCTTTTCCCGACTGAGATCTTGTCTCGGTTTTCGTCGATGCCTCGGTTTTCGTACACCCTGGTCTGCAGACAGTACACTGCCTGCCCAGTCCCGGCAGCACCCCCCCCCCCCCGGACTCACCGATCGCGTGTGCCTGCAATACTGTCACCTTCGCGCTGGTCTGCATACACTACACTGCCTGCCCAGTCCCGGCAGCACTACCCCCCCCCCCGGACTCACCGATCGCGTGTTGAGATCTGAAAGGCAGGTGAGCAACATCCTCGAGCCAGACATGCAAGGATTGCAGAGAGGAAGGCCCCGATCTCTCCACCGCCTGCCTGTTCTCTGGAGCGCCCCCTCAGGCTCGGAGGTAGCAGGGTAAGCAGGAGATGTTGAATGAATGTGGCAGGCAGTTCTTTCTCTTGCGGGGTTGAGACGGAGTCAGCGATCAGATTGGTGTCCTAAAGTCTCGTTGTGTTTGCTGTGCTGTGGACGATCGGGCAGCTGAGAGAAGTGCTGGCTGAGACTTCGGGAGCTCGTGCTGCTGCAGCAATTGCCACATGGCTCCCCTTCCAAACAATAACCTCTCCTCCTCCCTCTCCCCTCAACAAGAGTCTTCAATAAAGTTAAATGTGATGTTAAATGTTCATTTATCCATTTCATTAGTCATTTATATGTATTTCTCATTGTTTTCTGTATGTAAAAATATAGTTATTCTCTATAAAATGTACTTTTTGTCAATATTTTTGGGTGTCTGGAACGGATTAATTGAATTTACATTATTTCCTATGGGAAATCTTGCTTCGGTTTTAGTCCGTTTCGGTTTTAGTCAGACTTTTTGGAACGGATTAATCATGAAAACCGAGGTTTGACTGTATTTTAACAGGGAAGGCATAAACTAGGGAACTCCAAAGAGAGAGCGCTGTTATATCGTTTATAGTTTATTGGTTCTTGATATACTACCCTTTCTGGGACATACAGGGTGGTTTATAAAGTCAATTAAAAAAAACCCCCAGGAAACCAGAAACTCCAGCAAGATAGAGGAAAGAGAAGACAGAGGAGACTGACGTATGTTCTCTGTCTAGAATGATGTCAATTTAAGGTTTTTGCAGTGCTCATAGTTCGAACCCAAGCCAAAGGCTTGCTCGAATAAATACGTTTTCAAGAGGGATTTAAATTTGGGAAAGGAGAACTTGAGATGGATATGGGACAGCAGGCAATTCCAAAGGGTCATAGCCACAAAGAAGGCAGATCATCTGGTGGATTCGTACTTGGCCTGGGATGGTGAGGGCTGCACAAATCTGTGGCGGGAGCGAAGGCAGCTTGGGGAGGGGCACAAGGAATAGTGAGGGAAGAAAAGATACTGGGGAGCTTTATTATGCAAGGCCTTATGAGTCAAATTCAGAACCTCATACCAAAAATATGTTGAAGTGGGAGCCAGTGGTACTGGATGAAAAGTGGTGTCACATGGTCGTATTTCTTAGTGTGCGCTAGTGTCCAGATGTTGGTGTTTTGAATTGATTGAAGCCTCTTGAATTGATGGGTGGGGAGACCGGTGAAGACTGTTACAGTAATAGAGATGTAACGTTAGTGCTGAGGAGGATGGACATACGTCCAGCAAGATCGAGTAAAGAGTGCAGAGCGCAAGACCGTGAAAGCTAACCTAGTAAGGTGACTGATGTATGAAGCAAGAGTTTCTTATTGATGTGGACACCAAGGTAAAGGGAAGAGTGTAGGGCAGTGGGGGTGGAGCCAGGAGATGGGGCCAGGGATGGAGTTGGAATTGGTGATCCACGTGGCTGTAGTTTTGGGTAGATTAAGGTTTCAAGGCATTTCGCTTAGAGCCTGGAGGAGATACTCAAGGGCAGAATTAATCACAGAAAAATCTGGGCGAGAACTGTTAATACAGGCAATGAGAAGGATGTCATCAGCGTACATATAGAATAGGATACCCAGGGATTGAATGATGATTGGCTAGGGGGCTGAGGAAGATGTTAAACAGAACTGGTGATAAAGCAGAGCCTTGTGGAATCCCGCAAGGGGGAGGGGGAAGAGGGGGCTGATGTGGAGTGATGCATACTGACCAGACATGTCCTTTTGGACAGGAAGGAGGAGAACTAAGAAAGAAAATTGTCTCAGAGGCCAATGTCAGTCGTGAGAGAAGGTGGTTATGGTCCACCAGGTCAAATGCAGCAGTGAGGTCAAGCGAGATGGCTAATGCAAATAATTCCTGATCAAGATTGCAGTGAAGGTTGCTGACGGCGGTTACAATGGTCTCGTCACTGTGTAAAGAGCAGAAGCCCCACTGGCAGGAGCGCAGCACTAATGTATGTTCTAGGTGGTTGGTGAGTTGAGAGAGGATAGAGCGCTCTACGACTTTAGAGATGAACCATAAGTTGGAGATGGGGGCGATAGTGTCCTGAGTTTGAGGGGTCCAGCTTAGGACTTTTAGACGAGGGTGAACCAGTGCCTTTATCTCCAGGAACAAGCAGGAATGAGTCATCTTCACATATGGGTACGTCGGTACTGACGGAGCCTGCACAGGAATGCTCCCCAGCATCCAATCAGAAAGCTTTTGGGAGCATCCCTCGCGCCTGCGCGCTGACTTCCCGCCTTTCCCACTGCCTCTCCTCAGTTTTCGTTTTTCCGTGGAGCCGACAGGACGTCCTCCTGTCACCGCAGAAACTTTTTTCTTTAAAATTCTTATTTTCTTGTGGTCGCGGCTGTCTTTCCCGCCGATACCGGTACCGCCGGTGCTTTATTCTTTTCTTTTCTAAACTTAGAGACATTTTTTCTCCTCAGTTTTTTGTTTTAACTTTTGGGCCTACCAGGCCTCTCCAACATGGAGCCTTCTTCCCCTAAGAAGTGCCTTCACTGTGGAAACATGGTTTTCTTTTTAGACTCCCAATGCTTGGTGTCTAACCTGTTTGGGTCCTGACCCTTTTTTCCCTGATCCATCAGGCTGTATTATTGGGAGAAGACCTTCCCTTTTTCGAGTTTCCCTCGATGCCATTTTTCCTCCTGAGGTGAGGACACCGGTTTATTCTTCTCTCCAGGATCAGGTAACCCACAAACAGTCTGTTAAGACTAGCCAATTCTTGAAGGGTAAGTCTCATGCCCAGCATGATGACGGCTCCGGCTTTGCCCTCAAGACCTCATTGGCAATAACACCCCGGCGGGAGTCTTCGGGCTCCAAAGCATTTACGGGGTTTCAGGTTGTTCCTGGGGCTCACCCCTCACAGAACATACCTGAGCCATGCTTGGGGGTGGTATCCACTTCGAGCGGTACCGATAACCCGGCATCGGCACCGGTGTCGAGTGTTCCACTCTTCACCAGGGATCGTCATCTGGTGTCCTCGGTACCTTCGGGGCCGATCAATATGACCCAGATTGACTTTCCTGTATCTTCGCCATGCTCGGGGTTGGTACCGGCTTCGAGCGGTACCGATACCCCGGCATCGGCGCCGGTGTCGAGTGGTCCACTCTTCACCAGGCATCGTCTTCGGACGTCCTCGGTACCTTCGGAACCGATCGATACGACTCCGATTGACTTTCCTGTATCGGCATCGCTGATACCACCACCACCATCGGTACCTTCTAGGCATGCATCGATAGACTCGCTCCCTTCGATGCCGAGTCTAGAATCAATATCCAGTCTAGATAACTTGGTACCGACGCGTTTCGGAACCGGTCCATGTCGTTTCCGTCTACGCAGTACCGAGGATATTCACCAAGGCTCTCTGGCTACCTCGGTACTGCTTCAGCAGCCCCCGATTACTGCTTCGATGACATTACCGTCTCTGGTATCGCTGTCGATTCCTGCAGTTTCATCGGTGCCCTCGATCCTTTCTATGCCTAGCTTGGAATCGATACCAGGCACTGATGATACAGTACTAACTGCCTCGAATCAGAACTGTCAGTATCACTGTCCATCTAGCAGGATTCTTTTTCTGCACCAGTCCAGTATGTCTTCTGGTGCTCAAGCTGCTCCTTTAACCTCAGTTTACCCAGGAATAGTTCCCATTGGAGATCCTTCTTTTCAGAAATTTCTCCTTGACATGGCAACCTTTCTTGCCATTCCTATTCCTGGCTCTACTCTTAACCAAGATCCTGCAGAAAAGGAAAATATAATGCTTCCTTTACATCATTCTTTGCAGGATCTTCTTCTGAGGATGTGGGAATCACCTTTAAAGGTTTCTTCGCCTTCTACGGCCACTAATGTTCTGTATCAGGTGCCTCCCTCTCCTGGGTTTCAAAAAAACCAACTTCCACATCATTCCCTTGTAGTGGAATCAGCAATGAGGAAGGTAAGAAGCAAGAAGAAGCATTCTTCTTATCCGCCAGGTCGTGCATCTAAAGCACTTGATGCCTTTGGACGCCAAACCTTCCAAACTTCTGTGCTGGCTTCAAGAATTATTTCATATATTTTTTATGAGTCTGACACTTCAGGAGGTCACAGAGAAATTATCTCTTTTGTCCCCTTTTTTGTCAGAGGCCTAAGGCCACTGACTATTCCTTGCTTCTTAATCATAGCAGGAATATCTCTTGGTTTCTTTCTCGTGCTTCTCTAGACTCTTTTGAGTCTGTTAGCAGGTCCTCTGCTATTGCCATTGGAGCACGTTGTAAAGCCTGGCTGCAAGCTTCAGACTTGAGCAGGTGGGCACAACATACACTGGGTAATTCTCCTTGTACTGGAGAAAATCTCTTCAAAAGAGAGGCTTTACGTCAGGTTGCTCATTGCTCCACTGACTTCCCTGGTTCTGGAAACCATCCTAAGCCTTCTTTCACCCCAGGACGTAGGAAATGTCCTACCAAACCTTCTTTCCCTAAGAAAAGAAGGTTTCACCCTTCTCCTGCCCATCCTCCAGATGTACCCAAGCAAGGGACATCTCATCCTAGTCTGAAGTCTCCAGACTCTCACCAGTCTAATCATAACCAGCCACCATAGGTTCCTGTATGTTGCAATCTACAGTTAACTTCTTCTCAGCAGAAGTTTATTCTTCAAACTCTACATTGTTTTTTTTCTTTTCAGTATGCTAAGTTGTTAGGATACTTTTGTCCATGGGTTACAGAATTCTCCCCTTCTTACTACTACGAAGGGAGGTTACAACTATCCCATGATAGTTTCTGTCCCCACATGGACATCTTTTCCTTCAGCTGACTTACCATATGGTAAGTCACCTTCCAACCCCCTCTCTTCCAGGGTTTTCCCCTGCTGGAGTTGGTACCATACTGAAACACTTCTCTTCTTTCCAGTGTAGATTTTTTTGTTATCCTTCAATGCATGCTCTGAACAATTCATCAGACAGTGACGGGAAAATTTCCGCTCCCTTTGTCTGTTTTTCTCTCTGTTTTTATACAGAAGAATCCCCTCTGCTGTTTTGTTCAGTTGCTGTGCATGCAGGAGTTCCAGTGATTACTTTATTGCTCATTGCAAGCTACTTTCACCTATCTTGCATAATACTATTCACTGCAGGTTATCTTCTTCTAGCCATATCCTTTCCTAGGATGTGGCAACACACCTGACTTCAGTCAGTTTTATCTCATAATTCTCCTGCACAATGCTCTCTGCAATCTTCAGAGAAGCTTACTACTATGGGTCCTTGCTACAGAGCATTGAACTTTATCTCTGAGGGTTTTTTCCATATAGTAGAAAAAACTTATATAATTATTCCATGACTATATGGGTTCTTTTTACCCTCTTGTCTCCTGTTGTGATACAGAAGGCAAGCTTTTTCTGCGTGAATGTCCAAGGAGTTCCCAATCTTGCAGGAATCAACCCATCCTTACAGCTTGGCATTATGTTTTTTCTGCTCAATTTGGACAACGCATACTCTTTTAGTGTACATGATACCCCTGTGTCCCTTGGCTGGGTCATCCTGGTGTCTTAGTCTATGCAGTTTTTTGTCCTTTGGACATGTCAGAGTCCTAAAGTACTCCTGACGTGCTCTGGCCAGACTGCTATTATCCTCTGTTTTTTCACGCAACCATACTGGTTATTCCACTGAACTACATTCCTGCACCACAGAAATAGATTCTCTATATATCTTCAGGTGGTTTTCACCCCCCTTTTATTAGATGAATCTTTTCCCATCACATTCCCCATGTGAATGTTTTTGTGGGGCTCATTGCAGGCATGTGTCCTCAGACTTATATTCATGTATGTATATGTCCTATACATACATATTTCTGTAATCTGTGTGGGCATAAGTCATGCCCATATATATATCTATATATCTCACACATATCTATAGATATGTGCATATATGTCTAGATATGTATGTCTCTCCATATATATATATATATATATAATATTTATATCTCTCTCTCTATATATATATATGCCCATTGGGAGATGTCCATAGGACACTATGTATTACCTACTATCTCCCTAACTGTCTTTGCTATAAAGCTTTTATCTTCTTAAGGGGTCCAGACAGTCAACTTGCCTATTCTCGTACGGCTCAGTAAGTGGGAGCGGTTATACACACAATTACTGCTGTGATGTCAACAGCTTCTATTTTTGTTATAGATCTCCCTGTCTATGAAGTATCAAACTTCAATGTCTTCCTATCTCTTACCAGCTAGGAAAGACGGTGTACATCTTCAGTTTTTCTGAGTACACTTCTGTTCTCCTTGGGAATAGGGGCTTTTTTCCATACCCCCTCTTCCCTTCAGGACTGGGCTAATTCTCCAGATCGGTCAGTCTTCTTCTTTCAGTCCTCAATGTTAATAACTCTGTACCTAAAAGAGTTTTCAGCTTTTTCCCATAAAGCTTTCCATTGAAGACCTGCCGTTCTTCTCCTGCCCCAGTTGACACCTGGGTTACCTGCCCATTCCAGGTTTGGAACTTCATCCTCACTGCTATGAAGTTACCTTGAGGATTCCGCTACTGCATCTACAGTACACTCCATCACAGTTCTGCTTCCTACAATCCAGTAGGTAAGCTCTATATTGTACTAGTTCATTAAATATTTTAATGATACTTGACATACATTCTAAAGACTCTATTTTTCTGTAGTCTTTAGATTCGCTGTTCCTCTACAGCTCTTCTCTATTCAACTCCTACCCCCCATCCGTCAGGGGATGCCAGGGATCCAGGTTGGGAAATGCCATCCTGTTCCAGGGATATGCATTTTATGGGATCTCCCCTGGCACCCACAGCTAGGGAGTCCCCATATGTGAAGACTCATTCCTGCTTGTTCCTGGAGATAGCACAGTTACTTACCTGTAACAGGTGATCTCTGGGAACAGCAGAAATTAGTCTTCACAACCCACCCACCTCCCCTAGGAGTTGTATCTATCTCCTTTCCTCTTTCTCTCCTTCTGTCTCAGCTATGAAACTCAACTGAGGAGAGGCAGTGGGAAAGGCGGGAAGTCAGCGTGCAGGCGTGAGGGATGCTCCCAAAAGCTTTCTGATTGGATGCTGGGGAGTATTCCCGTGCAGGCTCCGTCGGTACCGACCTACCCATATGTGAAGACTAATTCCTGCTGTTCCCAGAGATCACCTGTTACAGGTAAGTAACTGTGCTTTCCAGGCCTGGGGAACATGGCCAGATGACAGACTGGTGTCTACCATAGAGTGGATAATAGGAACGAGGCCTAGTAAATTTTTAACTAGCCAGGTTGACAGAATGTGATCTAAAGCACACTTAGATTTCCTGGTGGATGAGATGAATGTCAGGGGAATTGGTAAACAGTCCAGCTGCGGAAATCTTAAAGGCAAAGAAAAGTCGTCAGAGGAAAGTCCATTCGTAGAAAGGGCAAGAGCGTAGAAAGGGCAAGAGAGGTGTTGAGGGTAGAAAGGTGGGCCGTGATGGGAAAGATTAGTGGCAGTGGTGCTCTTTGAAAGTCAGGAGAGAAGCTGTGTCCCCTCATCTTCTGCCAGGATTTTTCAGCAGCCCTAAGCTGCCTTTTCAAAAGGTGAAGGCCAAAGTGGTACCATGGAGCTGATCAACCGAGTGATACGGGGGGGGGGGGGGGCTAGGTTTTGGGTGCAATGAGGTCCAGTTGATGGGCAAGGGTGGAGACCCAGAGGTCCACTTGTTGGCCTAAAGGGGAAGGTAGGAGACCTGTCTGCTGCGGAAAGCGAGTCAGAATATCAGGAGTGAGTTGCTGATGAGCAGGGAGTGGTGTCAGGTGAGGGCGGACGAGGATCCAGCAGGAGCATTAGCAGGCTCTAGCAACTGAAATCCAATTAGGAGGTTGTTTATCCAAGGAAGAGGGTGTGGCCTAAAATTCATAGGCTGAGGAAGGAAGTTGTGCTATCAGGATCAGGTCAGGGTTGTGTCCTGCTGTGTGTGTCGGACTGGAGATGTTTGGTGGAAGCCATGATCATCAAGGGACTGGATGAAAGTATGGTTGTGGGGCTTGGTGGGTGTGTGAAAGTGAATATTGAAATCAGAGTATAAGAAGTTTAGGGCTACTGTTGAGTCCAAAGGGATTTGGTGAATAGTATCCCATTTGTGTGGCATGAAAAGAAGGGGCACAGAATAAGAGCAATAGTTGAAAAGGTTGAGAGGCGCCCACCCTAACAATGCGTTTTTCGGGCCCAGCCCAGAGATCCCCAGGAAGTTAGCTGAGAGAGAGAGAGAGAATATTTGAAGAGAAGAGCAACCCCACCCACAACACTTGAGGGGTTGAAAGGGTGGAAGTAGCCTGGGGTCAAACAACTGAGTAGGTATGGTTCATCTCTGTCCTTCAGCCTGGTTTCTGTCAGGCAGAAGATAACATCTAAGATAAGATTTGTCTTGGATTTGAAGGACCTGCTATTCAACAGGGTGATCTTAAGATCCCCAGTGTGAGGTACACAGGGAGCAGGACAAGTGGAGACGGCCTGGTATGGGTTTAGGTATGAAGGTGATGGCAGGAGGGGTCCGGGTGGTAAGGGAATAGAGGGCTCCAGAAAACCAGAATAGCAGTTATATAGCCAGCTGGAGCAGTAGCTCTCAAGGGAAGGAGTGAGGGTTGAGGAGAGAGTAGACAAAGCAAGAAAGCATTCGGGAAGAGTATTTGAGGGAACATCGCTCAGGAGTTGCCCCAAGGAGCATGTCCAAGGAGCAGGACCTGCTCCTAAGACGCTCTCCTCTGCAGTGTGCCTGCGGCAGGAACGCAGAGGAGTTAAGCAGAAATATAACAAGGAAGCAGATGTCACCTGCTGACATCAACCAGGAGGTGGTCTGGTGGGCAGGGCTAATGCGAAGAGCAGGCAGACATCTTGGGGCATACCAGGAGAGCTACTGACGTTGGCTGGGGTTGGCTCTCTGTTAATTTGACCCATGGTAATGCTAGTAAATTTTGATTACTTCAGCACAGTGGCCACTGAACTATACAAATGCAACAGCTGTTTTCTGTTCCGTAAAAATATTTGTCTGAGACATAAAATCATAAACTGCATATGGTATTTTACTGGTAACCAGTGAAGCTCTTGCATTTCAGGTGATATTGATCCACACGTAATCATTCATAGATTAGCACAAAATGCCATTGTACATAATTGTAGTGGTCTGAGGACAATGTCAAGCAGTCTGAAATAAATAGAATGCAATAATCCAGGTGAGGTAGTATAAAGGTCTGAATTACCCTGCAGAATAACTCCTGACTAAGATAGCACTTCAAACTTCTCACCAATTTCAGTTTTATAAAATACAGTTCCCACCAGATGTGTTTTACATAGTCACAACTTTTTGTCCTTAATGTAATTCCCAAACACCATACTTATCGCCATCAAGTAATTTGATTTCAGGTGGAAGCTCTGTGTTTTTTTTAAACCACCAGACCCTCTGAGTTGTGATTTGAGTAATCCACTTAGCTGTAGTCAAGATACAATGTACCTAAAGCTCTTTATGAGAGGGAATGTTCTAGAAACCTTATATTATCATCATTGGCATAGATTTTGAAATTGTATCCTCATGTCTCTCAACAAGAAGCAAAAAGGAATCAGATAAATATAAAATAAAGCTGTTGACAATGCAGAATCCTGAGGTGCACCCACCTTTTGCACATTGTCTGGCAATCTGATCTGTCATTACCCATAACCACTTGTTGGCGTCTGCTTGTGCAAAAAGTGATGTAATGCGACAAAACAGTTCCAATTGATCTTAATCTTTCTATGGGGCATGTTTAGTAAAGGTTTTAATGTGCTGTAGAGAAGTTAATGCACTTTAGGTGCCACTGTTTCCACAGATATAAGAGTGGGTGCAATTAACAACATATGTTAACTTTATTAAACACACCCCTGTGAGTAGGTGAGAAATTACAGAATTAAAAGTGGACGATAGGTCAATAAAGATTAACAGGAAAGCAGATTCACGCATTTGAGCAGTGTGTCCAACAATGAAGTCAGCAAGGTCTCTGAACTGTGCCCATTTGAAAACCCAAACTGCCAAGGGTTCAGTGACTCCGTGTCCTCTAGATGGTGGTCTAGTTGACTTCTAACTATTTGCTCTTTTAACTTGCCCAAAAGAAGTTAGTTGGAGACAGATAAGGCGAAAGGACATGGTTGTTTAAATGAGTTATATCTGACTGCAGAAAATTGTGTGTGTTTGTTTTCTTAAGCATTCAGGCATTAAACCACCCTTCAGTGAGGCATTAACAAGGCCGGTGACAGACTGTCTAACAACCTGTATGGCTACTATCGGAATAATATACTGCCAGAGGCAACCACTAATAGGAGTTTAACCTGCTTCTGTGGCACGGTTTAAGAATTTTCTAACTTCCTCTGTTGGCCTAATTACATTACTAGGTATCAGAAAATGTGTTCTGTCTTGGTTAGACATAATCAACAAGATGCAATTGTGTAAAAATGAGAAGTTAGAAAAATATATATTTCCTTCTTTTCCTTTTAAGAAGGTCTTAAGGCAAGTGTCGTATGTGCTTGGTGTATGTTTGTTTATTTAAAAACTTTATATACCGCCCGTCTCAGGGTATCAGAGCGGTTTACAATCATAAAATCATAAAAGACTGCAGAAAAGAAAGAGAACGCCAATTGAGAATTTTCCAAGGGGTGGAAAAGGAAAGAACAGAAAAGTAAAAAACAAAAAAAAACAAAAAACCCCAAAAACGACAAGACAACCAATAAAGAAGTTAATTACAATACTCGTTAAGGGGGAAAGTTAGTAGGAGGTGAGAGAGGGGGCGGAAGGTTGAATGCCATACAAAAAAGGTGAGTTTTTAAGTGGATTTTAAAGGATTTGAAAGAAGAATCCAATCGGAGGGCAGGGGGGAGCGAGTTCCAGAGGCGGGGCTCAAGAAAGTAAAAAGCGGAAGACCTTGTAGATTCTAGGTGGGCTTGGGACGGGGAAGGAAGGAACAAGCGGTTGGAGTGGACAGAACGGAGAGAACGGTGGGGGGTGTGAAGGTGTATCAGATCAGCAAGGTACAAAGGGACACCAGTGTGAATAGTTCTGTAGACAAAGATAAGAATTTTGAATTGGTGTAAGAAATACACGCCAAGGGCCAGATATTTGAATGACAGTTGCATGGTTTACAGCTCTGTAAACCATGTAACAGCCGTTGAGAGGGATGTTCGATGGCACTTACACGGTTAGTGCCCCTTCTAACCCTGCTACATGCCCCAATGCTATACGGTTAGCATTAGGGTGTGTCATGGGCAATCCGGAGTGGAGGCGGTTGCTAACTAGGTAGCAGCAATATTACACAACTATTCGGTTAGCTCCCGTGGATAAAACTAGGCATAGCAAAAGCTGGCCTAATTTTACTCACAGGTTGCTAACTGGGTAGCGGTGCAATATCGCTGCTACCTGGTTAGGCTCTGCGGTGGTTTCTTCTACGGCAAACCCAGATATTCAGTGCCGTCGCTGTGGCATTGAATTTCTGGGGTTAGGGGTCAACAGGCACAGCTATGCGCTGTAGTGGGGAATAACCTGCCCAACTGAATATCAGGCCCTAAGGGAACAACTTTAGGCAAGGATAAAAGGCAGGGATTGTTAAATGGCTGGGGTATATGTTTGTTGCATTTGTATTCCACCTAAATTTCTGTATGGGGCAGATCACAAAACATAAATTATAAGCATAAAGTCACACAGTTCTGCTCAGTATACTATCTATGTTTAATAAAAACTGATATTCATCATGGAAATTCTACGCAGAATGACTTTTTTTTGGCATCTGATAGCATTCCAGCACATGAATAGCTTTGTTCCAGTACCTTTCCTGCCATTTTAGTGTTCACCATTCCCTTCAACAAAGCCAGAAAAAGGCTGCAGGTGCTGTACGCTCAAGATGGAGAAGAAACAGACATAGTTCATCAGTGCTGACTGCAGGCCTACGAACCTAACCCTTTGCACATCCTCAGACCTTGCGTTAAAATCCCAGCGTTGAGCTTGGCCTTCTGGTCTTCTGCGCACTTCTCTGCGTTTGCACTGAATAGCTAGTTGCTTCATTGCCATTGATTTAGATGTGCTGTGCACTGGTGCCTCTTCAAGGCTTTGTGCACAGCTCATGTGCAGAGCTCCTGTCTCCCTTGGTAGTACACAAAATTGTGTGCAAAAACTGAGCTAGCTAGTTCACTTTACTATTATTGATAGTCAGTAGTTAGACACCACTGAGGAGAATGGGTCTTGCATTTTAATTGTTGATGCACATTAAAACAGGTTAGTAAATAAGGGCTTAAGTGTGCTAAAATAGACTAAACGCCTAAGATTTTTTTTTCCAGTTTTTCCATGTAAATGGAATTTTTCATTCTGGACATTTCTTCAGTTAGGAGCAGTCTGAGGATCTCATGAACAACATTGCACCAAACCTGAGCCAGCTATCAGTGACATCACTCAGTATATCCTGAGAAGTCAGTATTGTTTGCCTCCAGCAGGTGGCAAGGTGTGTGGGTTGGTACAGCAATGAAGATGGGCCTGACTCTCCTATAAAGGCTGGTTAAGATTCTAGCGGGATCTAGATTATTCCTTAGATTATTCCTCCCCCCCCCCAAACCTCCTTCTAGGCCTGTTTAGGCTTGCGCTAGATGTTAGAGGCTCCACAGGCTTCAGAGCTGGCTTTCGGGTGAATTTAGCAGGTTGCTTCCTTTACACCTGGAAGGCTTGCTGCTTGGCTATGTTTGCCATTCTTGCCATAGGCAGTTGTACATACTTTAGGGAGAAAACCACCATGAACTGGGTCCCTGGGGTCCGGAGGTGGTCTTGGCTGTGCCCTTTGACCAAGGTGGGCTGGATTAGCCCTTTGGCCCCATGGGGTGGAAGTCTGCTTCACAGTAGTGATGAAATACATGACCCATCCCACTGGAGAGGAAGTGCTGCTTGTGAGGAAATTTGTTGAAGGTCTTATGAAAGAATCGGCAGTGGCCACTTTTTGGCTTTTTGGTGATGCTTTGAGGTATGCCTGAAGGCTGGGCCCCCCCCCTGAAGAGGGCCTTGCCTTCTGCGGGTGGCCTGGGGGCTTCGTCCATGAAGCTTTGGCTCCTTACTGCCAAAGTTGTAGATCTGTTCATGAGAACAGCTGGCTTGGGTGGGTAGGGTCAAACAGTCATTTAGCATAGTCTCCTTCCTGAGGCTAGGAGGCTCGTAGTGCCCTGCCTTGGTGGCTAGTTAATGCTTGTGCAGTGTCTCTCTCAGCTCCATGGCAGTGGTGGTATGGGCCAGTTGCTAGTTCAGGCTTAATTCCAGTGATAGCTCAGTCTGTGGTGCAGCAGTTCCCTTTTAAGGGTTACTTTGTCTCAAAGCAGAAAAGCTTGGCCATAGAGACCTTCTGGAAGAAAGAAAAGGGTCATATGTAAAGCCCAGAGCTGCCCTGTAGAGAGGATGAGTTCTTCAGGATCTCCTTTTGTAGTAAGAGTTGTCCTGGCTGAGCTTCTGGACTCGAGTTGCTCTCACGGAACCTTGGGAACCACGTATTCCCCTTCACTGGATGCCTGTGATCACTTTTGAGCATGTTAAACATTAAACTAGGGCTTCAAGGTCCTTAGTTGTGAGTGGAGTTTCTCAGCTCCTTCAGATCACCGGCTCTTGATTTCTTGAGTGCAAGATCTCCCCAGAAGAGCCTCCCTGAGGCCTCCTGCTCAGGTAGAGGATGCTGTTTTGCACATTTGGCAGTGCAAGGTTAGGTCTTCCATACCCTCCGTACCATCCAATTATCTCTGATACATGCCGATCCATGAAGGGAAATTGCTTCTGGCATATCCTGGGCCTATAGCTTGTGATCTTAGGAGTCTGTATCTCATCTTCATATGGAGCCCTTTGAGTCTGGCAGAGCATCATTTGAGTAGGGCACACCTTCTGGATCTCTCCAAGGAATTTGTCACTTTCCAGGATGAACAGCATTAGTTGTTTCTCCATGTCAGCATTCCATACCACCTCTTCATATTTGGACCTCACATTGGACCTAGATGTGACTCCCTATACCTTTTCCAAAGGTATTAGGGAGGTATCTGAGGCTTCTGTTGCCCATGCTTGGGCTTCGGGCTGGCCTGGTTAGTGGTGGCACAGGCTGGGGAAGCTCTGCCTGGAAAGGCTGGAGTAGGGAATAGGCTGTCTTGAGAACAGCTTGATTCTTTGCAACAATCTTTTGAGCTCCTGTGGGTCTGTTCCTACTCTCCTGAGTTAGTTTCTCATGACTGAGGGTTCACTCAAGCTTCAGTTGACTCAGAGCAGGTGATTCTCAGTCACCTTTGTGGGCCTGAGTCTCCTCTGACCCCTGGTGTGGAGCATCATCCTGTGAGCCGGATCTAGTTTTAGGGGGCATTTGCACTAGATTTAGAGGTGCTGCCTAATCTTCTGGTCTCTGTATTCCCAGTCATTTGACCAGGCTCTTCCTGTCCTCTAGGAGACCATGGAGCAGGAGAGGGAGCAGTTGCAAGTCCATCTCATGACTAGGGAGGTGTGGCGAGCACCTGAGATGGTTGGCAGTTTGGCTTCCAGCCAGAAGGGCTGGAGGTGTGAGACAGTCCAGTTGGTCTAGATCCCTTCACCAGGGCCCATGGGGGATCTTCCAGCTGGAGATTAGAACCATCACATTGACCCTGGGAGACTCATGACTCTTTTAGGGGAAGCATGTTCTCAGACTTGGCCCTGACATCACATGTCTTCTACTGTAGCAGAACTCGCAAGTCTGGAGCTGTTCTCGTGGCCATACAGCTGGACTGTTGAGCTGAAAAGCATCTGATTGCCCTAGCCACAGCACATATCACAAACTTCATTAGCAGGTGGTCCTACTGTCTGTTGGAACTTCATGACCCTGGGTGAAGTGACAGTTTAGCCCTCCACACGTGATCTCAGTGTGAAGGCATGGCCTTCCAGTACCCCATATATGGGCCACTCCAGCAGGTGCTAGTTACAGAGCTATTTCAAATGCAGGGAGACTATGGATGGCAGATTGGCTGGCCTGCCCTGCCCTGCTCTTAGAAGCTGTCTAGGGGAAGGATGCTCTGTGGATTCCTCTGACTGTGGGTGAACAGTCGGTGGCAGGTTATTGGCCCATCTAGTCCTGGTGATCTTAGTACTGCTGGCGTGGGCTTGAGCTTATGCAATTATTATGCAGACTCTTAGACCAAACAGTGTGGCCTTTCTCTTCCTCTTCAAGATGGAGGCTTACAGGAGAAACATGACAGGGACCCCCAGTAAGGCAGTTGCCAACACCATCTCTGTCACATACTGGTCGATTTGAGCTGTTTGCTAATATCCCTGCTTGGGACCTGGCGAGCCACTGTGCCCTGGGAAGATGTTAGCCTGTTGGCAATTTGACCTGGACTGCGACTTGGCCCTGAGCCCTCTGTGTTTGAGTGGCGTGCCTTTTTTGCTACAGGTATCTTTAAAGGATTCCTTGGGAGTTATCTTGGTAGGAGTGAAACAGTTCTGTCTGCCTGAGTGTGCTGTTGCATCCCAGTGGGCTTTTGTAGAGGGCCTTGGAGAGACCTTTTTTGGATGTGTAAGGCCTCCCTGGTGGGTTGGTTCCTTAAGATCCATTCTAGAGGACTGTGGCATCTGCCATATGTTGTCTGTGCTGCAGCCCTTGGCTTAGAGTGCACCTTTCCTGGTTCTTTTTCATGATTGATTAGACGGCTCCTTTTGCTGTGAAGCCTTCACTGTCTGTCCTTCAAGAAGGCTGCCCCATCCTTTGTTATCCTGACTGAATTGTGGTTCTGCCTGCCTTTTGTAGAGAAGGATCTTCAAATGGATTCCTCTCTGCAGCTGGGGAACTGGCAGAGGATAGAGTTCATTGCAATTCCTCATTCCTCCTGATGATCAAACCTTCTCAGTCCTTGGTAATTCGAGGGAAGTGCTGGCAGGGGTCAAGTCCTCTATTATCCATTCACCCCTGGCCTTGGGAGACATGGGGAGCAGGATGTATCTTGCTTGGTAAGTGCATTCAGGAGAGTCACAATCCACTCCAGAGTGCAGCCCTCTGTGGTGGAGTTTGCTTGGGTGTTCTCTGAGAACAGTCCTAAGGCTTCCTGGCCTTTGATCACCTTGGTAAAGCCCTATAGGATGCATGTAGAGGTTATTCAGATGACTGTTGACAGAGTAGTCTCTTCCTCCCATCCTAGTTCCTGATTGCTGGGGTACATCCTACTTGTCTGGACGGGTCTAGCAGGATAATCTAATTTCCTGATCATATTCTTTCCTTGAATCCTGCCAAGCCAGTCCAAGACTTGCCCTGGAAGGCTCCTTTTTCAGGTTAGGAAGCCTGTTGCCCTTTGGTCACTTAGCAATATTACGGACAGGGGGACACTTTTTGCAGGGTTGGGAGGGGGGTTCTGGCTGTTGTAGAAGGTCTAGTCACTCAGCCTTGTGGTCTGGCTCCAGTTTCCTCATGGTGAGAGAGCCAAGTATTTACTCATGCTTGTCATGGTAAGGCTATTTGTGTGTTAATGTTGCTCAAGTGTTTTTTCTGAGATTTTCAGACTTGCTGTTTGAAGTGTCATACTGGCTCCTCTCAGTGCTTTATCATCGCTGAAAGTTTCTGAAGTCTACCTCCACCTGCTGGCAAGGAGGTACCTTGAGAGTGTGTATAATAGTATTTTACATGCTGAAGTACAGTTGTAGCCAACATTATTGGCACCCTTCCAGTTCAAACCCTTAATGTCCAATATCTCAGAAAAAAGTGGCCATTGAAATGGCTTTGGACTGTATATGCGCACACAAGAATCAAATAAAACAAGACCAATTAAAAAATGAAATAGTATAAAAACTAGGATATTGCCAGGACATAATTATTACTTAATGAAAAAGGGACCCCAATAAAGTGATTAGCAGGGGATTGGGTGGTCCTTTTTTATTTATTTAGCTGTGCTTATATGCTGCTTTTTATCGGATCAAAGCGGTTGTGTATATGTCCTATATTTTGTGTATAATATAGGACATAATTATTGGTATCCTTAGAAACAATTCAAATTGGTTCGAACAGAAGAACTACATTCCCATTGTAGTAAAATTAGACGCACCTGTGTTCAATTGTCAGTACTCACATGATTTGAATCAACCAATGAATGATGGCTGTAATGTTTAAAATAGCCACATGCACTCCCTGTTCCATTTTCACAATGGTGAAGATAAGAGCTGCTTGAGACCTTCAGAAAAGCCATTATAACCAAACATCAAACTTTAAAGGGATGCAAGGCCATCTCCAAAGACCTTGGGATTCCTGTGTTTAAAGTTCTCAGTGTTAAGTTTTCTGCTCGTAGAACTGTCGAGAACCTCCCAGGACATGGCAGGAAGAGGAAAATTAATCCAAGACGTCTTTGAAGATTAGTGCGAACTGATAGAGAAACACCAGGTACAACATCCAAAGAGCTTGAGGCTGTCCTGGAGCAATCTAGAGTGGTGATTTCAACCCACATTATATGCCATGCACTAAAAGAAGGGTTTTGAGGGTGAGGATGACCCTACTCTTCATAGACAAACATAAAAAGGCATGGCTGATCTTTGCCCAAACCCACCCTGAGAAACCACAATCCTTCTAGGAAAACATTCTATGGACAGATGAAACCAAACTTGAACTCTTTGGCAGTGCAGACCAGTGACACATTTACAAGTGAAGAAAAGAAACTTATAAGGAAAAACACCCTTCCTGCAGTTGAATATGGTGGAGGTTCCAGAATGTTGTGAGGCTGTTTTGCTGCCTCAGGAACTGGAGACCTGGAACAAATTAAACGAATCATGGTAGTCAGAAGATTATCAAAGTATTTTGGAGCCAAATGTGCTACCTAGTTAGTGTCAGACCCAAAACATACATCTAGCGGTAGGAAAAAATGGTTAAAAAGGAATAAACTGACTTTTTTTTTAAAATTGGCCAGCAATGAATCTTGATCTCAATCCGATCGAGAACCTTTGGAAAGACCTGAAATCTCTCATTGATAAAAGGAATCCTGGAAACATTCATGAGATGGAACAAATCGTAGTTAAAGAGTGGGTGAAACTACCAACAGACAGATGTGTGAAACTTTATAGATTGCTACAAGAAACGTTTGGAGACTGTTAACACTGCTAAGGGTTGTGCAACCAAATATTAGTGAAGGGTGCTGTTAATCCTGTCCAGGTCATATTTTGTGTATTTTCTCAAAACATTCTATGTCTAAGTTGCACAGACATTCTATTTTTGTTGTTGTTGCTGTTGTATACCTTTCAACATACTATTAAAATATGACAACATACTGTTGGAATATTTCCAGTTTCTCAAGATATTGTACATAACATACCTAAAATGCAAGGGTGGTGATAATGTTGACCACAACTGTATAACCCCAGTGCACAGGATGTAAGGTGTGGTTTCCTTGTGGTGTTTGGTGTGGTTTTTGAGAGTTTCATTTTGGCTGTGAAGTTGTGTGTGCGCTGCATGCAGAGGCTCAACTCTGGGTCTTTATTTCATTTGTCCGTGTGGAATCTGGCCTTGATTGAAGAGCCTGTCGGAAGCTTTACCCACCTCTTTGCCTGAGTGTGTAAAGGGATTGAAGGAGCTGGCTTGCCCCAAGCCTAACCAAGAAGTCTGAGAGGAGTTGGCTTGCTACACTGAGCCTAACAGGAGTTCGCTGTACTGGAGAAGAGTTGACTGCTGGAATGGGATACAGTGGTGTGATTGCCTACAAGGTATAGAAACGATTGTAGGAATAGGATTCCAGTGAGAAGGGAGAGCAGACTGTAATCTGCCAAGTGCATAGGAGCCCTAATCCAGGATCCATCTGCCAGCAGTAGACCTGATAAATACTTAAACTGGAATCGGATACAACTAATTTCAAAGGAACATAACCCATGTTAACCAAGACTGTCTGTTACACAACTCATTTGCTTGTTACGTTTTGAATTGGACACTTTCTATGCAGAATTGGAGCACCCAATTTGGGATCAGGAGCCTCTTTAATTTATGCGCCAAGGACCATGAAAGGATTTCCCTTCCTCCCTGTGGCAAACCTTTTCCCAGGTGATGTGTGTACTATCTGAGTGAAAAAGGAAAGAGCCTGGAATAAGTGTTCAGTGACCTGACCCCTGCGAGCCTAGTCTGCTGCCCTAGGGCAAGAAGGAGTTGTGTGTGTAGGTGTTTCTGGAGGTAGAAGAGAGGTAGGGTCAGTCATTTTCAGTTGGGGCAAAAGTTTATGCTCCCCTGACCAAATTCCAGTGAATTCATAAGTAAATAGATCATGGCACAACCTCTGCAACCTTCTGCAAGCTTTAATTCACAATTATTATTTTATTTGCAGAGTAGTTTGTGCACTTGTTTAAAAAAAAATCTCCTTTCTTACTGGCTGCTACCAGTCTCGAGGTATAATAGATCCATCCACATGCTTAAGGTTGGCAAGGTGTTGTTTTCTTCAGATGGCTCACCCTTTTTCTCCAAAAATATGTCGTTTGGTTGTGGCTGGACAGTTCAACTTTTTTTTAATTTCATCAATCTAAAGCCCTTGGCTCCAAAGAAAAAGCACAGGATTTTTGAGGTTTTCTTATGTATACTTTAGATAACTTTTTTGCTATGAATTTGTAGAACGTTTCCTTCTGGTAACTCTCCCATTCAGATCATTACTCTAAAGTCAGCTAAACTTTTCATGCAGAACTTTTCTGCATATAGTCTGCAGTGATCTGACAAATTTTCAGGCAGTTATGAGATTTTTCTTGGCTTTTCCATGTCTTGCTTTGTCTTCAACAATTCCATGTAACTACCATTTCTGATGGTTGAAACAGCTAGTTGTGTTTTTTTTTAATTATTTTTTTTAGCCTTCCTTGCTTTGTAAGAGAACTTCCTTCATTTTCAAAGCTCACATAACTGCTTAAAGAAGCCCAGGGTTCTTGAAAGTAGGCAAGACGACAATCATAGGCAGAGAGATTAGAAGTATCAGAGTACTTGAAGGTCTAATGAGTCACCAAATTTTTGGTTCTTAAAAAAAAATAGTATCAATAATATTGAATCAACTATTTTACTTTGAATCTGTTAAATGAATTTGAAAATACTTATGCAGCTGCCCCCCCCTCTCCCCCCACCATCGACACAACCATGCAAAACAGGAGATCTTTCATTCATGGTTCTCCCTGGGAGGACAGATTCCTCTGGGTGTCCCAGTGGCATGACACAACTCTGACTCTCCGCCCAATCAATTTTTAAGACATGGCAGTTGATTCCAATTCTAGTTATCTCCAGGAACAAGCAGGAATGAGTCTTCACATATGGGTATCGTCAGTACCGATGGAGCCTGCGCGGGAACGCTTCCCAGCGTCCTTAAAGAAAGCTTTTGGGAGCATCCCACAGCGCCTGCGCGCTGCCTTCCCGCCTTTCCTAACCGCCTCTCTCCAGTTCTTCTTTTCCGCGGAGCCAGCAGGTCGTGTTTCCTGTCACCGCTGAAGAATTTCTTATTTTCTTTTATTTTTCTTTAGTCGCGTGTCTGTCTTCTCGATTCCACACCGGTACTACCGGTTCTTTTTCTTTCTTTAAAAAAAACAAACAAACAAAAAAAAACTTCTACTTTTTCAGTGCATTTTTCTTCTGGGGCCTTAGGCCTACAGAGATACTTTTCCCTCATGGTAAAACCCGCCTCCGGGTTTAAAAAATGCACAAAGTGCAGTAGCACTATTTCTGTCACCGACACCCATGACTGGTGTCTAAAATGTTTAGGTCCTGACCACTCCATTGCGGACTGTGAGTCCTGTTCTATGATGTCCAAAAGAGGGTTACAGAATCGGGCAGCTAAGCTCAGTACCCTGTTTCCCTCCGATGCAGCTTCTGTGGCATCGACGTCTTCCAGGGCTGCTTCTTCATCCCATGGATCTCAGGTAACCAAACTTAAATCTGGCCGGTCCTCAAAGAGTTCATCTCCCTCTAAGTATTGAGATGCCCCCGGGCTTACTCTTGAGGATACCACACCGGCAAAATTACCCCGGCGGGAGGCTCCGGCTTCCAAAGCACTACCTATGGGGTCACAGGTTGACATTGATGGCTCGGCCTCGACCGATCACCTGTTACAATGTTCTGGGGTACCGGCAGCTTCTACCGGTACCGTTATCCAGACATTGGTGGCGTCAATGGATCAGAATATTCTGACCATGCAGCGTGCCATCACAGCATTCATTCAAGCTGCAACGCCTACGGTACCGCAACAAACCCCGTTGTCGGTACTTGTACCGATTCCGGTACAGGATCCTATTCCGGTTCCGATACCAGTACCGCTTGCATCGACATCAGCATCGACGGCAGCGGTACGCTATCCAGTGATGCCTATCAGTACCGGCCCAGTACCGATTACTCCCGATGTCGATACCTCCTGGTACGCGTATCGGGCTCTACGAGAGCATTCAGACAGTCAATACTTCGATTCTTCTGAAGACTCTGACTCTTCAGAGGCCTCAATTGAAGCATCGGTGATCCTTCCTCAGGAACCCTCTTCTCCAAAAAGGAGAATGTCTCCTCCTGAAGACTTGTCTTTTCAGGATTTTATTAGGGAGGTGGCCAAAGGCCTGTCCATCTCAGTGACCTCTGAGACTGAACCTAGAGCCAAAAAATTAGATATCCTACAATATCCTAAGGCTCCTAAAGAGGCAGCCACCTTACCAATACATGAGATTCTTTATGAACACATGTTGGGCATATGGGAGACTCCTCTTTCCACCTCCCCTCATTCCAGAAGGTTGGACACCATGTATCGTGTTCCTCCTTGTCCTGGGTTTCATAAGACTCAGCTTCCTCACCACTCCATTGTGGTAGAGTCTGCTATGAAAAAGATCAAGAGTACAAAAAGGCACTCCTCTGCTCCTCCAGGAAGAGAATGCAGAGCCCTAGATGCCTTTGGCAGGAAAATCTTCCAGGCCAGTATGCTTGTAGCCAGAATCAACTCCTATAGTCTCTATATAGGGATGTTTCTAAAATAAGTTACAGATCATCTGCAAACCTTATCTCCTTTTATGTCAGAAGATAAGAGAGAAGAATATATTACCTGGCTTAAACAGGCACAGGATGTATCCAAGTTTTCCAACCGTGCAGTCTTTGACTCTTTTGAGGGGGTCAGTAGAGCCTCGGCTATTGCCATAGGTGCACGCAGAGTTGCTTGGTTGCAAGCCTCTGATTTGGAATCCTGGGTACAGGATGGTCTAGGTAACCTTCCCTGTACAGGCGAAAACCTGTTTGGCAAAGATTGGCAAGCAAAGGCCAACCAGATGGATGCTGAAAATTCTGCTTTAGATAGACTTTCAAAGTCTACTACTGCTCCTTTCAAAAAGAGGTTGTTCAAAAAGGGATCTTTCCCAAAGAAAGGGAAATTTTCTTCTTATGGTCAGGCCTCTTCTCAAGGTCGTTTTGCTACAAAGAGGCAGCAACAACCAAAACAGGCCAAAACCCAGGCTGCGAGGACTGCTACGGCCCAACAGCCTCAGCCTCCTCAGGGCCTTTGACTTTCCACTAGAGAACGTAGCCTTTATGGCTCTAGAACATCCAGAGCCCCTCACCATCCCAGGAAGGTTAGCTCACTTTGCTCCCAGATGGGAACAAATCACAGCAGAGCAGTGGACCCTCTCCATCATAAGGGAAGGGTACAAACTTCATTTCTTAAACCTTCCTCCTCACACCATGGTGAAACAGTTCAATTCTCCAACATCTCTCCTCAACCTTCTAGGTCAGGAGATTGCTACCCTTCTTGCCCAAGGGACAATAGAAGAAGTACCCCTTCTTCAACAGGGCTCAGGGTTCTACTCTCCCTATTTTCTCATCCCAAAGAAAACAGGGGGCTACAGACCCATATTAGATCTCAGAGAATTGAACAAGTTTCTATGCAAGGAGAAATTCAAGATGACTTCTCTCGGAACTCTCCTTCCATACCTCCAGAGTCAGGACTGGCTTTGTTCTCTAGATCTCAAGGATGCGTACACCCATGTTCTCATCCATCCAACACACAGAAGATTCCTTCGCTTCCTGTACCAAGGAAAGCACTACCAATACAAAGTGCTTCCTTTCGGTCTGGCCTCTGCTCCAAGAGTGTTCACAAAATGCATGGCAGTAGTAGCTGCATTCCTACGCACTCTAGGAATATTCGTATTCCCATATCTGGACGACTGGCTCATCCGAGCTCCATCCCAGTCAGAGGCCCAGACTTCTCTAGCCTGCACAAGGCGTGTTCTTCAGTATCTGGGACTGGTAATCAACATTCCAAAATCCCATCTTACCCCTACTCAGTCTCTAGAGTTCATAGGGGCCTTACTGGATACCACAACTGCAAGGGCCTATCTTCCCCAGGCCCGTTGCCTACGCTTGGTGCAGTTAGCTTCCCAGATTCAGTTAAAATCCCATTTAACTGCTAGAGAGATGTTGCAACTTTTAGGCCACATGGCTTCCACGGTGCATGTGGTTCCCTATGCTTGCCTTCACATGAGAGCAGCTCAGTGGACCCTATCCACCCAATGGACCCAGGCATCAGGTTGCCTGTCAGACAAAATAGCAATCTCCAGTCGCCTATTTTCGTCCCTCCACTGATGGAAGTCCCAAGCAACCCTTACAACAGATGCCTCTCCAAAGGGTTGGGGGGCTCATCTACAAGATCTCTCGACCCAGGGCATCTGGTCTCCACAGGAGACATATCTTCATATCAACCTCTTAGAGCTCAGAGCAATCTTTCTGGCTCTCAGAGTCTTCCACACCCTGCTCAGCTACAAGACAGTCCTCATCCACACGGACAACCAGGTAGCTATGTTCTACGTGAACAAGCAGGGGGGAACTGGCTCTCTGTCACTTTGCAACGAAGCTCTGAGATTGTGGGCCTTCGCCAGAGAGCATCAAATCCATCTCATGGCAGTATATCTTCCAGGAGTTCAAAACTCTTGGGCAGACAGACTCAGTCGAATTCTGCTTCCGCACGAATGGTCCCTCCATGGGGACCAGATAGCCAGAATTTTTCGGATTTGGGGTACCCCAGACATAGACCTGTTTGCAAGTCCGTGGAATGCCAAACTTCCCCGGTTCTGTTTCAGGATTCCATGTCGGGGAGTTCAGGCCAGGGATGCCTTCCTCCTTCATTGGGGGCAAGACTTCCTTTATGCCTTTCCACCTATTCCCCTAATCCCCAAGACTCTGTTCAAGCTTCAGAGAGACAAAGGGACTATGATCCTCATAGCACCACTTTGGCCACGCCAAGTGTGGTACCCTCTACTTCTGCATCTCTCTCAAGCTCCCTCCCTAGACCTGGGGTCTGCTCCAGATCTCCTCTCCCAGGAGGAGGGAACCTTGTGGCACCCAAATCCTCAGTCTCTTCATCTCAGGGCCTGGTTGCTGAAGACCTAGACCTTCAGGATTTACAGCTTTCTCAGCAAGTGAAGGATATCCTTCATGCTTCCAGAAAGCCTTCCACCAGACGTTCATATGCTTTTAAATGGAAAAAGTTTTCCATTTCGTGTGCAGAGAAGGGTCTCAACCCTCTTGCAATACCTTTGCATTCTTTACTAGACTATTTGCTGCATTTATCCCATGCAGGCCTTAAAACAAACTCAATCAGAGTCCATTTGAGTGCTATTGCAGCATCCCTTAAGCCTCTCATTGGACAACCTATTTCCCCTCATCCTCTTATAGCAAGATTCATGAGAGGCCTTCTTTTGACTAAACCTCCCATTAGACCACCTCCAGTGGCCTGGGACTTGAATCTGGTTCTTGGCCAGCTTATGAAGCCACCCTTTGAACCCTTAGCCACTACCTCCTTAAAATTCCTTTCTTGGAAGGTAATTTTTCTCATTGCAGTCACCTCAGCTCGCCGTATCAGTGAGCTGCAAGCTTTAGTGGCTAATCCTCCTTATACAAGGTTCCATCATGACAAGGTAGTCCTCAGAACTAATCCACACTTTATGCCTAAAGTGGTCTCACCTTTTCATCTGAACCAGGAGGTCTTTTTACCTGTCTTTTTTCCAGGACCTCATGCATCAAGTGCAGAGAGGAATCTTCATACCCTGGATTGTAAAAGAGCACTTGCTTTCTACTTACACAGGACACAGCAACATAGAAAGTCCTCTCAACTTTTTGTTGCTTTTGATCCTTCTCATTTAGGACTTCCAGTCTCTAAGAGAACTCTTTCCAGTTGGATTGCTCAGTGTATTTCCTTTGCCTACCAAAGTAAGAACCTTTCTCTGGAGGGCCATGTCACAGCTCACAACGTGAGGGCCATGGCAACCTCTATGGCTCATCTAAACTCTGTGTCCATCGACCAAATCTGTCGAGCGGCCACTTGGGCATCGGTTCATACCTTCACAGCCCATTACTGCTTGGACAAGGACTCCTGCCGGGACGCCTTGTTTGGTCAGGCTGTTCTCAAACACCTGTTCCATACCTAATCAACTCCTACCCTCCATCCCTGAACTGGATGCCTGAGATTCATGGGTAGAGGTAGACCCTTCCCAGGGACTCACAATCTGGGTGATCTCCCAGGCATCTCTAGCTGGGGAGTTCCCCATATGTGAAGACTCATTCCTGCTTGTTCCTGGAGATAGCACAGTTACTTACCTGTAACAGGTGATCTCTGGGAACAGCAGGAATAAGTCTTCACAACCCACCCACCTCCCCTAGGAGTTGTATCTCTCTATCTATCTTTCCTTTCCTCTCTCTCTCTCTTTGTCTCAGCTTTAAAACTCGAACTGGAGAGAGGCGGTTAGGAAAGGCGGGAAGGCAGCGCGCAGGCGTTGTGGGATGCTCCCAAAAGTTTTCTTTAAGGACGCTGGGGAGCGTTCCCGTGCAGGCTCCATCGGTACCGACGATACCCATATGTGAAGACTTATTCCTGCTGTTCCCAGAGATCACCTGTTACAGGTAAGTAACTGCTTTACTAGTCCCAATGCATAAGTAAACTATGTACAAGATCCAGCAGGTATATCACACCGGTGCCCACCTCATAAATACAGCACACTGGTGCGTCCACCTCATAAATACAGTATTTTGTACAATGTAAGCTCCTTTGGAGGACAAAATGTGAGGCCAAAGGTCCTACTAAGTGTTGGGATGTGTTATCCCCCCACTGGTGCCTCTTGTTCCATTGGTGTCCATCTGATGATAGTGGTACTTCCTAGGCCTTCTGATGCACTTCTTTCCTCATCTCTCTCTGGTGAAGACTACCTGTCCAAATGGTTAATATTCAGTACGGTCTGACCAGGCAAAATCTTTTTGACTTCTGCTTTTTCAGTTTCAAGAAAGTTGCAGGCTGCTTTTCTCTCTTAGGCTTCTGCTGCACTATTCCATAGAGACATCTCCCCTTGTTCATTCTTTTGCTCCTCTTTGTTCTGAAGAGAACAGTTTTTTCTTCTAACGTTGCACTTCTCCTTATTTGTGTTTACCCCTGCTGTCTACTGGCAGAAATGCAAAATGTCTGTCTCCAAGATATGGGCACAAACCCTCTTTCATTACACTGGATTGCTCTATGAAATCCTTTATGGAAATACGTTGTCTGGATTATCCCCTACTTACTCTAATTATGCATTAAAATTCTCAGAAGGATGTGTCTGCTTTTGTGGCATGGAGAAGTGGTCGTGCTTCTGTTCGCCTCGGAATTCATTGAAATATATGATTAGAGAAAGGGTGCCTAAACCTTTGGTATACAGCTGTATGTAGCTTATAACAGTGTTTCCCAACCCAGTCCTACGGGGCACACCAGCCAGTCAGGTTTTCGGGATATCCCTAATGACTATGCATGAGATATATATGCATTAGAGATATCCTGCCAACCTGACTGGTTTGTGGCCCTCCAGGGCTGGATTTGGAGACCCCTGCCTTACATCTTTGTCATTTAAGTTTGTGAGTGGGCAAGGTGCAGATGTCCTAGACATCGAAAGGGTATATAGAATGTGACACATTCCTCCTCGATTCTCACCACCACCAAAAAGTTGTCTAATAGACAATATTTTGGTGGTGGTGAGAATCGAGGAGGAATGTGTCACATTCTATATACCCTTTCGATGTCTAGGACATCTGCACCTTGCCCACTCACAATCTTAAATGACAGAGGTGTAAGGCAGGGGTCTCCAAATCCAGCCCTGGAGGGCCACAAACCAGTCAGGTTGGCAGGATATCTCTAATGCATATATATCTCATGCATAGTCATTAGGGATATCCCGAAAACCTGACTGGCCGGTGTGCCCCGTAGGACTGGGTTGGGAAACACTGGCTTATAAAATATATGCATAAGCACCCATTTTCTACCAGGTCATTCATGCACAACAAAATCCATGTGCATTCAGTGCCTCGGGATGCCTTCAGGTTTGGAAGTGTAACTTTGGGCAGCAGCATTTAGGTAGGCTAGTTTTATAAGTCGCACAGTTTGCCTTTTATAAAAAATAGATATGACTTAAGTTTCCTCAGGGGCAATGGAGCACCTCTTTGATTGGTGGGGCCAATCCCTACTCCCAAGCTCACGCGGCTAGTTTTGACATTCTTTCTGGCATACCTTCTTCAAAATTTTGTAGTTAGCATCATGTGTTACTCTACATACAGTGTGATGATTTTTTTTGGTAACAACTTCAGCGATCATTGATATTAAACTTTACCCCGGAAGGTCAAGGCTTTAAATATGCAGGGTTTTTCTTTACGATTCACCTTTGTGCATGTTGTGTACCAACTGAACAGTGAATCCACTGCTCCTTTCACTCAGTTCCTGCGCACAAGTGCCTTTTATGTGCAGGATACAGGTGCTGCTAACACAGACACCTGTGCATATGTGCCTGGCTTGCTCTCCTGGTTTAATGCAGATTTCTGCGCACAGCTAATTTGCATGCTGCTTGCTTACAGCACAGCTATGCAAAACATCTGCACTAAATCCGCATTAGGAAATCCTTCACTATGAGCTTTAGCACAAGGTTTCTGCATTAAACTTCTGGTATGCACAGAACTAATCAATTTGGAGACAGTGCCCCTAAGAGCTTTATCCTGCAGGCCCCAGGTCTACATGCTTTTTTTTCTTCGAGGGCCCCCTCTCCCAATGCTCTCTCCATTTCTCCTCCCTTACTCCTTCCTGTCTTTCCCAGTAGACCCAGCCACTAGCTTAATTTGCAATATCAGCCTCTCAGTCCTTGTTCTTTGTGATGGGGACAGGCAGCAACCATGAAGAGTACAAAACTGGAAATTCTTTTAAACCAGTGAACTCACAACTGTCTCTGCAGAGGGGGTGGGCAGGCCTAGGGCAACTTAGGTAACTTGCTCCCATGATCTTCAGCTCTCTTGGGTGAGAGTGGGCAGACCTGGGATATTAACAGCAATCCAAGCCATGATGCGTTTAACAGCTGCACTGTTGTAAGCAGTGCCAACGAGCTCAGCGGAGATAGTGATGATACGATAGTGTGAGGCTGCAGCTCGCAGAGCAGAAATAGCAGCAAACGAGCACACTGACATGCATCCTGAGGCACTGAATGCACTTGGTAATTTGTGGTTAGCAGGACATTTATAGGTCTTATAATTTTCCCGCCGCCTGCTGATTACAATCTGCATCCAAATAGATGGAGGCTGGAGGGGGCAAGATGGCATTGTGCTAAGATGTTGTTGAAGGTGCTCTCAACTGGGACTCTGCCTCTCTGCTGATACATGCTGTTAAAGAAGCGGAAGCTGAAGAAACTCTCCTCTGCATCTTCTGCAGGTTCGGTGGTGGTGGTTCAGAGATCCCTTGATAGATTTTGTTGTTCAGGGAAGTGCAGCCGGTCTGGCGGCAGGGTGTCCTTGAGCCCTGATCAATGACCTGTCACGCCGCAACCTGGAATTCCTTGTGGAGGGAACGATGAGTTCCAGGTTGGCGTTGTAGATATGCGCTTGGAGTGTGTTGAGGAAGTCCCAGCTGCTTTGTCTACACTGGAGGTGGTGGGAGCCTCTTCAACTGATGGAAGATCTCCCGACAGACGAGGAGGTGGTTATTCCCCATGGCGTTCGAGAGGTTGGAGCTCTAGTAACCAGCAGAGGAAAACTGGCAGTGATAACTTTTAGACCTCCTTTTGGGAGGCCATCACTGGGCTGGACTCTTCTATTAATTCTGTTGTGTCCAAGTTAGAGGATTTTTGTTCTATTTCTATGACTGTGGATAGTCTGGCTCAGGAACAGACACCAGGGTGCTCAGCTGGGTCTCTTGGAGGCCCCATCACTGAACGGCTGGATTTTGAAATGGCTGTGGGCAAGGTAGCTTGTAGGCTGGAGAGATTGGAAAGAAGATGCAATAATTTGCATTTCCTGAATTTTCCAAGTTTTCTCGTCATTGCTCCTACAGATATGCTGCATAAATATCTGATGGAGGACTTAAAGATCCCGATGGAGTCTCTTCATCTGTTGGATGGGGTACATCATCTGTCCTTGAAGAGTGCTTCTATGCGACTAGGGGGCTCGGGGTTATCCCAGGTCCCTCTGGATCTAACTGGCTTCTTAGAAAATTCGCTGGAAGCTGTCACGGAAAGATCTACACTTTTGATGATGTTTGCTCTTGAACCAGACAGGAACATGGTCTTTCGACTGTATTTCCATAATATGGGTGCTCTGTTCCTAGGCTCTCAAATCCCAAGTGTTTCCTGTCTTTTCACTGCTACGATGCTAGGAATTCCTGGCTGTAAAATCCAGGGTTTTGGTGTTTTGCATTTAATTTGAAATTTCACTGATGTATTTCCTTTCAATCTAAAGATTTTTTTTGTTTGTTTTCTTGAGCTGAAGCAGTTGTTTGAATTTTCTTGTTGCTAAGGAAGGTTCTAGGCCCAATGATGTAGCTAGCTAGGTTGCCTTGTGCTTCATATATTGTCGTAGCTGTTTAATTTACTGCTCCTGCTGTTTTGTGTGCAGAATTATTATTTTTTCTTATTTCTTTGTTTATATGGTGATTGTTAAATTTTGCATAAATAATACATAAAAAAATAACCCAAGATGGAGGCTGGACGTAGAGGGGCAGCAGCGGGCTGGGCTAGGCTTAAAATTATGGTGGGGCCATGGCCCCTGTGGTCCACCCTATTCCGACGCCTATGTTTCGTACGTGCTTTTGCTGCCTTACATTTCCCACTCTGAGAGTAATATTGCAACAGGATTAGCTTCACACTCCTCCCCCTTTCAATCTGGGAAGCTGTTATACAAAACTACATCTGCCATGAGGCAGGAATAACTGCATGCGCTGGTAAAAATCAGCATTTAGGTATGTTTTGTAGGATATGCAAGTTCTGATACTAACCCTAGGAAATGCCTAGATGTATATTGCATAAAAGTAGGTGCTGTGTCTTTCCCTAGTGCTTGCTTTTTTGCATGAATATGTTGGAACGTGTTTACACCATCAAGTTGCTTATCTGAATTACCCACTCGGGGGATAATGTTACAACTTCATGTGGCCTTTGAAAATTACTTAAGGAATCTGTGCATGCATTTATCCCACACACATTTTCTGGATTTGCTGTCTGAAATTTGGCCATGCATATGTAAATTGTAACTTTGTAATTACTCATGGCCTTCCAACCCTGTCCTTGGGACTGTCTCTGCTCAGAGTAAATTACACAAAGAAACAGAAACATGACGGCAGGAAAAGACCACATGGCCAATCTAGTCTGCCCTTCCATATCGACTATTACAATAGTCCCATCTTTTCCCTTAGAGATCCTTTGTGTTTGTCCCATGCTTTTTTAAATTCAGATACTGTCCTCATCTCTACCACCTCTATTGGGAGACTATTCCATGCATCTACTTCTCTTTCCATAAAGAAATATTTCCGCATATTACTCCTGAGTCTATCCCTTTTCACCCTCATCCTGTGTCCCCCCCTGTGTTCAATCGAAAGAGGCTCTCCTCTTGTGCATTTGTCATGGAAATATTTAAACGTCTTTCATATCTCTTCTATCCCGCCTTTCCTCTAAAGCAGAGGTGGCCAACTCCGGTCCTGGTGCACCACAATCCAGCCTGGTTTCATGATGTCCCTAATGAATATTCATGAGATATATTTGCATCCACTGCTTCCCATTGTATGCAGATATCTTCATGAATATTCATTCGAGACATCATGAAAACCAGGCTGGATTGTGGTGCACCAGGACTGGAGTTGGCCACCCCTGCTCTAAAGTATACATATTAAGATTATTAAGTCTGTCCTCATATGCTTTATAATGAAGACAACTAACCATTTTAAAAGCTACTTTCTGCACTGACTCCATCCTGTTTATATCTTTTTGAAGGTGTGGTCTCTAGAACTGCACATAATACTCCAAATTAGGTCTCAACAAAGACTTATACAGAGACAATTGCCTCCTTTTTTCTGCTGGTCATTCCTCTTCCTATACACCCAAGCATCCTCCTAGCTTTCACTGTCTCCTCTTCTACCTGTTTAGCTACTCTAAGACACAATCATGCCCAGATCCCGCTCTTCTTTTGTGGACAGAAGTACTTCCCCTCCCCCCCCAACTGTACAGCTCCTTTGGATTTTTGCAGCCCAAATGCATGACCCTGCATTTTTTTTAACATTAAGTCTCAGCTGCCAAATTCTAGACCATTTTTCAAGCTTAGCTAGATCCCCCCTCATGTTATCTACTCCTTCCTGGGTGTCTACTCTACTCTATTAGAGATTTTGGTATCATCTACAAAGAGGCAAACAGTGGGCAAAACTGAAAGGGGATATTTTAAGGGCAACCAACCTATTTGTTAAAATGGTAAATAAAGGTAAAAGGAAAAGGAGACCGCTATGGCTTTCGAAAGAAGTAGCTGAAAAAGTGAAGAAAGAGAGGGAAGCCTTCATGAAATACAAGAGATCACAGAGAGAGGAAGACAGGCATCTGTATTTGGAAAAAGTTAGAGAAGCTAGCAAAGTAGTCAGGAAGGCAAAGATTCAAAAGGAGGAGGAAATAGCCACTGCAATAAAATGGGGGGATAAAATATTTTTCAGATATGTTAGTGAGAAGAGGAAGGGCAAAAGTGGTATTGTCAGACTCAAGGGTGCAGGGGAGGAATATGTAGAAGCTGATAAGGATAAAGCGGAATTGCTTAACAAATATTTCTGTTCTGTGTTCACAGATGAAGAACCAGGAGCAGGACCTCAGAAAACACCCACAAACAGGAAGAGAAGCGAGGGACATCTTGAACAATTTTCAGAAGACTGTGTTCGTGAGAAACTAGCTCAACTTAAAGTAGACAAAGCGATGGGACTGGATGGGATACACCCTAGAATACTGAGGGAACTTGGGGACGTTCTAGCAGCTCCACTGACTGACCTTTTCAATGCCTCGTTGGAGTCGGGAGTGGTGCCAAAGGACTGGAGAGAGGCTCATGTGGTGCCTTTACACAAAAGCGGAAGTAAGGATGTGGTTGAAAACTACAGGCCGGTTAGTTTAACTTTGGTGGTGAGTAAATTATTGAAAACGCTGCTGAAAGAGAAAATAGTGAGGTTTCTGGAGTCCAGCGGATTACAGGATCCGAGGCAGCATGGATTCATCAGAGGCAGGTCTTGTCAGACAAATCTGATTGATTTCTTTGACTGGGTGACCAGGGAGTTGGACCGAGGGAGAGCCCTAGATGTGGTATATTTGAATTTCAGTAAAGCCTTTGATACTGTTCCTCACAGGCGACTTATAAACAAACTGAGCACCCTAGGAATGGACCCTAAAGTTACTGCTTGGGTTAGAAATTGGTTGGGTGGGAGGCGACAAAAAGTACAGGTAAATGGGGCTCACTCTGAGGAGAAAGATGTTACCAGTGGTGTGCCCCAGGGATCGGTCCGATTCTTTTTAACATCTTTGTTTGTTAGTGATATAGCAAAAGGGCTGTCGGGTAAGGTTTGCCTCTTTGCGGATAATACCAAAATCTGCAATAGAGGTGTAGATAACATGAGGAGGGATCTAGCTAAGCTTGAAGAATGGTCTAGAATTTGGAGTTGGGATTTAATGTTAAAAAATGTAAGGTCATGCATTTGGGCTGCAGCAATCCAAGGAAGCAATATAGTATAGGGGGTAAAGTACTTTTGTCCACTAAAGAAGAGCGGGACCTAGGCGTGGTTGTGTCTGATGACCTTAAAGTAGCTAAACAGGTAGAAAAGGCGACGGCAAAAGCTAGAAGGATGCTTGGGTGCATACAGAGAGGAATGGCTAGCAGAAAAAAGGAGGTGATAATGCCTCTGTATAAGTCTTTTTTGCGATCTCATTTGGAGTATAGTGTGCAATTCTGGAGACTGCACCTTCAAAAGGATGTGAACAGGATTGAGTCGGTGCAGAGGTTGGCTACTAAAATGATTAGTGGTCTTCATTATAAAGCATATGAGGACAGACTTAAGGATCTTAATATGTACACCTTAGAGGAAAGGCGGGATAGAGATGATATGATTGAGATGTTTAAATACCTCCGTGGCATAAATGTTCAGGGAGAGAGCCTCTTTCAATTGAAAGCAAGTTCTGCTACGAGGGGACATGGGATGAGGGTGAAGGGAGATAGATTCAGGAGTGATATGCGGAAATATTTCTTTACGGAAAGAGTGGTGGATCCGTGGAATAGTCTCCCAGTGGAGGTGGTAGAGATGAGGACAGTAACTGAATTCAAAAAAGCATGGGACAAACACAGGATCTCTAAAGGTAAAAAAGGGACTGTTGTAGTTGTTCATATGGAAGGACAGACTAGATAGGCCATGTGGTCTTTTTCTGTCGTCATATTTCTATATTTCTATGTTTCTATGTTTACCTGACAACTGCAATATCAATAGCAAAGATGTTGAAAAGAATCTGACCAAGAACAGATCCCTGTGGCACACCATAGGTATCCTCGCTCTCCTCAAAGTGAGCTCCATTTTCCTGTACCCTTTGTCTCCCCCCCCAATTTCTATCCCAAGCAGTAATAAATAAATAAATAATAGGTTGCTCAGTTTAAGTCTCCTGTGCAGAACGGTGTCAAAGGCTTTATTGAAATCAAAATATACAACATCTAGGGCTCTCCCTTGGTCTAACTCCCTGGTCATCTAGTCAAAGAAATCAATCAGATTTGTCTGACACTACCTGCCTCTGGTGAATCAATTCTGCCTCCGATCCTGTAATCCATTGAACTCCAGAAACCTCACTATTTTCTCTTTGAGCAGCGCTTCCAATAATTTACTCACCATAGAGGTTAGACTAACCGGCCTGTAGTTTTCAACCACATCCTTACTTCTGCTTTTGTGTAAAGGGACCACATGTGCCTCTCTCCAGTCCTCTGGCACCACTCCTGGCTCCAAAGACGCACGTGTAATTCTGTAAAAGGCTCTGTGTATAAAGCACTGCTTGACTTACAGAAAGACTTTTTGAAAACTACCCTCCCCACCATCTTGCATTTTGAGTAGGTAGGTCCTCGGAATATCTTAGTGAATGGATATTGCTTCCTCATGTACTAGCTAGAATGGAGTTTGCATGCCTAACTTTTTTTTCAGGAAAAGAAATCCCATATTCCTTTCTCACCTTTTCAGTTTCTGAAAGGAAAACTGGAGACTTCTAACAAGAATGGGAAAACAGGAAATTTTGTGAGGAAGGCTGGAAAAAATACCCAAGGACTTAAAATTCAGTACCTGCTGCTAAAGGCCAGGCTCAGTTAGAAGAGCAACACAGAGTTAGAGGAATTAATGCTCTTGTCATCATTGGAGCCCTGATACAGTACATTCTGGAGTTTCCAGATGTCCTCAGTTCCTTTACTAGTGTGGGAGGGCGGAATGGGGGATAGTGACTGGAAAGTAGGAGAGAGAAGGCAAAAAAAAGTAAGAACACAGGAAAATAATTTTTTAAGAGTTTTAAACCACCAAAATTAGTGAAAAAATCCCCCATTAAAAAATCACGTTGTTTAAGGATTGTCTAAGTGTAATAAATATAATTAATTCCCTAAATCTTTGATGGGTTCCTAAGAGGGTTTTCCCTAAATATTTTTCTACTCCTGTTTGTGATGTACATGGTATGGTAAGCTGGGCAAGAGGGCATGCATAAATTCTAAATAAAATCTGAGTTACACAGCTTACATTGGATGAAAGCCAGTAACGGTTCCTCCAGGTGAAAATGAGATTTGTGCAGTTCTGCTAAGGTCCATGAAAGCCAGACATATTTGTAAGTTTGTGTGTGTTTGTTGTCAATCTTGGGTTTCCAATTTTATATCCATAAAGCCTTTCTTAATTTTTGGAAATGCATAACTTCGGTTGTACTGTTATCTTGAGACAATAATACAGTCTAATAAAGAGAGACTGACTATTTTAGGGAACATGTGCACTCCCGTACATTTGTTGATGCAGTTAGGAAAACAGTTTGAGCATTAGACATATTTTGTGTGACCTTCCAGCAAGGAGCAGAAGACTCTTTTTTAATTGGACCCTGTCAGCAATATCTCTTTTGGGCCAGTGCCAGACACAGGCGGTCCCTTGCTGTTTGTAGAGCAAGAAAGATTCTGAAAGAAAAGAGTACCTTGAAGGAAAGAATAGAGAGAGGGTTTCTGTGGAAGAAAAAGGAAGAGCAAAGAAAATTAGATTCGATTTTTGTTTCTCTCCATTGTGTGTAAAAGGGGAAAAAGTGACAAAATGAGATTTTTAGCGCTTAAGTTGTTTGGTTTTTTTCCCCAGCTATGTTTATAGCCTGCAACAACAAAGGCACAAACTAAATGCAAATAGAAAAATACTATCATATATCGATTCAATGGCATTTAACAACAAACTTAAGTTGACTGATGGTGATCTTAAGGATAATTGTCCTAAACTGTGTGGAACCTTCAGTCAGGCAGCTGTCGATAGCGGCATCCGTAGCTACTGTTACATCAATCCATTGCATTGCCGGTGGTCTTTTGCATTGACCTTCATCCTTATATGTATATTTTATTTTTTCCAGTCATTTGATATACTGTGCAAGGGCCGAAAGATCATCACAATGATTTACCATAAACTTAAAATGGGGTGGGAGGGCAGAAGACAGAGCTAACATAAGATGAGCGGGGGAAAAAAAGGTAGAGGTACAGTTCAATAAATGGAAAATCTTAAGGGGTGGGGGAAGGGGAAAGATGAGAGACTGAGCCCAATGAGGGGAAGATCAGGAAGTAGATGCTTGTGAAAAGGCCTGTTGGAAGAACCAAGTTTTTAGGCCCTTCTTAAACCTGTGGAAGGACGATTCTTGGCAGAGAGGAAGAGGGAGGGCGTTCCAGAAGGAAGGTCTAAGGCAGGCAAAAGAGGAGTTCTGAGAGATGACTAGGCAAAGGGCAGGGGGGAGGGGGGGACAAACAAAAAGAGAGGTCTAGGAGGAGCAGTGAGTCCAAGAGACGGGGAGATAATGGAAGAAAGTAAGGGAAACGGGAAGAGAAAAAAAGAACAAGAACTTTGTAATGGATATAAAAAGATGGGGAGCTAGTGGAGAGAGATAAGGAGAGGGGAAGTATAGTCAAAGTGGTGGGCAGTGAGTTTGGCAGCAATGGAATGAATAATTTGGAGACCTAGAGAGTATTGGAACGTGCACATAAAGTGACTGATAGAGAGAACAAGCAGTTTGAGCTGGAGATGGTGAAAGAAGAGCATAGGGAGTGGAGACTATGGAGAGCACAGAAGTGGGATTTAGAGACTGAATTGAGGCTTGAAGGTGAGAGCATAGTCGAGGATAATACCAAGAGTTTTATAGAATCCTGATAAGGAAGAGGCAAAGGGGAGGCAGAGGGAGAGACGGAAAAATAGCCTCACAGTTAGAAGTATCAAAGTGGAGACTATGGTTATGGTTACTTAACTATTGGGCAGCTGCTTGGAGACAGGATTGAAGAGGTGAAATATCAAGAGGGGTGGACAGTAAAGAGAATATGGATATGGGCATAAAGAAAGGCTACAACCAAGAGATTGGATCAAAAGGGGGAGGAGACCAAGAAGGGGAGCCCTGAAGAACACTGGAGGGCACTGTTCCCTCTAAGCTGTGCATGTGTGCGCGCGCACACACCTCGCCGAGTGAGCGCACATACTTTACAACAGAGCGCACAAAAATTACGGTTCTGATTCTGATAGAAAACAACAGACTTCTTAAAATTGAAAAGTTGTTGTGTATTTATGGTTTTCACAAGTTCTACAATATTTTCTATTGCAATCAATGTGGTGTACAAACTGTATTCTGACGTGTAGTCAAATTTTAAAGTATATAACTCTGAGTGTCGTTATGTGGCGCACAAAAATTTAACCTTCCTTCAAAAGCTGCACAGCTGATATTTTATGCGCACACAGCCTACAGAAAATTAGAGGGAACATTGCTGGAGGGGGAGGAGAAAACCTATAAATCTGTAAGACTTGAAATGAGTGATCAGACTTTAAAAGGAGAACCTGTTAAGGACTAGACAACAAAAACCAATACAGTAAAGACAATCCATGATGCCTCTTTGGACACATCATGAGAAAGATCATTAAAGTGCGAGTCAGCCTTGTCATTTGAGCTTCCAAGGAAAGCTTGGGTCTGATCTTTTTCTGTTATGAACTGATTCATTCTTTGGGTATTTATAATAATCTTTGCCAGCACCTTAATTCAAAGGAATTAATTTTCTTTGTCTTCCTCACTGTCCAGCTTTCACATCTATATGAAATTATTGAAAATACTGTGGTTTGGACAAGTCAAATCTTTGTCTGCAGAGATACATCTCTGCACTTGAAAATCTTATCCATGTCTTATTTATTTATTTATTTATTTATTTACTTATTTCTTCTATACCGCCCCTTCCAGTGATCAAGGGCGGTTTACATGGAACAATTTAACAAATTATGTATACTTCTGTATACTTTACATTGAACAGAGAACTTTTTAACTTTTTACATGGAATAGATATACATTACATTGAAACAGAGAAACTTTCTAACTTTTTACAAATAATGACAGATGTAAAAATCTGTCCAAACTATTTACATATGTTATTTACAAATGATTTACCAATGTCCTTCATAGTTGCTCTGTCATGTGCATTGTGGCTTTCTTGACTGCTTGTGATTTCATTATTGATCCGAGCAGATTAAAGTTGTCTACTATTCCTATTTCTTCTCCGTCAAGGATGAAATTGATTTTTGCCATTTGTCAGGATCTTTGCCGCCTTCATGTTAAGGTGCACGCTCCATTTTAAAAAATCTTGATAAGTGGATGTTTTAGATTGCTGTGCTAATACCACAATATTGGCTAAAAGAGAAGACAAAAATTGTTTGAAGACTCCTTAACAAATGTAAATACCTTGGTTATATTCATACAATCCGCTTCTCTGATTTGTTCTGCATATAAATTGAACAGGTATGGGGAAAAGTATGCAGCTATGTCATGCACCTTTGCCAGTTTTAAAGCATTTTGTTTCTCCTTGTTCCTTTTGAACTGTTTCTTGATCAGTGTAAAGGTTGTGCAGGAGAACGTACCCATGCTTCTTAATGTGGCCTAGAGTTTTTCATTATGCTATTGAAGACATTGCTTTAGTCAATGAAACACATGTAGATATTATCTTGGTATTCTGTCGTTAATAACTATCTCACATCCACAGTGTCTCTTGTTGCTCACCCTTTCTTGAATTCTGCATGCACTTTGGGCAGTTCTCATTCCAGGTAACTCTGTAATCTCCACTGAATGATCTTGAGTAGAGTCTTCTGGGCTCTGTCATTTGCACCCAAAGTGGCAAATCGATTTCACAGGCAGTCTTTAAATTCTGTTGGTGTATTTTCAAGATCATACTTTGCTGCATTCTTGAGCGGCTTGCTCTTTTTTTGAGCTTTAGCATGAGCTTGCATACTAGTAGCTGGTGATCTGTACCAGTCAACTCCAGGTTTTGTCTTTGTTTTTGTTATTTTTTTTCCATCATTGGTTTTTACAGAATGTAGTCAATTTTGTTTTTTGAACAATCCATTGAGCAAAGTCCATGTGACAGCTGCCGCTTGTGTTGCTGGAAGGTGTTTGAGATGAATAGATTTGATATAATTCTGCAGTACCAATTCTGTCTTCAGCTTTGTTTCTGTTGCCAAACCCGTATCTTCCAACTGCTTTGCCTTCTTTCATTGTATTTCAGTATAGTTCTTGTGAGTTTTTTTTTTTTTTAAATGGTGTTGCCTTTATAACGCTGTCTTTCATTTCTAGCAAAATATACCATGTGATCATCGGATTCAAAGTGTCTTGACGGCCCATTTTAGTTCATGTAAACCAAAAGATCGAGTTGTGCATGCTCCATTTTAGTTCTCAGTCGCCTCTAGCTTTGCTTGGTTCATGTTTCATACATTCAGTGTCTCAGTATGTAAGAAGCTTCAAAAATATCGGACTCATTTTATGCACAGCTATAGCAGCAGTGAAGCTATAGCATCCTGAGTGCTGTAGCCACGTCATAAATGCCGGCTTTACTCTGAAGTGTCTTCATGTGCAGCTATATCAGCAGTCAGACATCCCAAGGGCTTTGTTCAACCAAATCATAAATGCTGGTTTTACTCTGAAGAGTCTTCAGCTCTTCCCCAGTAGCCCATTGAGTGCCTTCCAACGTGGGAGCTCATCTACCAGCACTATATGACAGTTTGTTGTGACTATCCATTCGGTTTTTATGGCAATGTAGGTTTTGTAATCTACTTCCATATCTTCCATTCAAGTAATGCTAGTGCTGCCATGGTCACAGGAATGTGATTCTATGCCGCCAACCTTGTCCCATACTGCTGCTGCCTAGATAGGTGGTTTGTCTTGGACAGGTCTCAGTTGAGATGCCAGACTATCTTGGGAGACCCTGCCAGTAGTTAAGTACCGATAGCTTAGCTCTCAGCATGCATGCAAGCTCTTGAGACATGACGACAAGTTGCAAACCAAGCAAGGGTAACTAGGTCTACAAAGTGCTTAACTGAGTGACAAAATAGATAGAAATCCTTCGGTTCAGTCAGAACCAGGATTGGATCAATGTCAGAGCTGGCTCAACTATTAGGCAAGTCTAGCCAGTCACCTAGGGCTGCAGCTTCTGACGTGCAGCAAAGAGCAGTAGTCAAAGCAAACGAGAGATCCTGGCACACACTCACTGGGCATCAGCATATCCTTTTATCTGCAGGGAGAGTGGGCATATACATACAAAGCAAAGTTTTCTTTAAAAACATTTTTTTAAAATATTTAAAAGTATGTCAACTATTTATTTTTATATCATTGTTGTGGAAGGAGTGGTGGTGTGATCTTTTCGGGGGGAGAGTTTAGCGGGATGCAAGGCTGAAGGTTTGCCTAGGGTGTCCAATACCCTTGCATTGGTCCTGCTGGTAGTGCCATGAACCTTCATTGGCAATAATCAGTGGGTTTTTTTCCCCTATTTTTATAGCCCCCCTCTCATTTCAGCCCACTCATGGCACTAACCGCCCTCTGCTGTGGACCATAGGTATCGATTCTGCTGCGCTTCAACACCTTGAATATTCTTTTCTGCGGTCCCCGGCATCAGGAGGTGAAAGCTTCATGTTAGAGGTGCAGGGGGAGGGGCAGGAAGAAAGTGGGGACAATGAGAACTGCTGCTGCTCCCAGCTTCCCCCTCAAGCTTACTGACTAATGAAGGAATGCCTGACCACTAGGATACAGGAGTAGAGGAGCACAGCTGCTGTATAGAGGAGATGGTCTTACTTCCCTTGATCTACCATAGAGTGGAGGAGAGGTGTGGCTAGGACTGTGCAAGGGAATAAAGAGCTGACAGAGGAGCAAGGGAAAGGAAGGGCTGAGAGTGGGGTTAGAGGAGCTTTTTTGAATTAGGGAGAGAGGGGGTTAGTGGTGCCTAATAGAGAGGCTGGGGGAGAGGGGAAGCTAGAATTAAAAGGGGCACTGGACCAAAGATATGACATTGCTGTGAGGAGTCCTGGCTGGCAGAGTAAGAAATGGAGAGAAGGGGTTGGAGAGAGGGGGCAAATGAGGTTATTAGGGGAAGATGTCCTGAGAAAGGGAATACAGGTTGGGAGAGGGAGAATGGGCAGTTATAGGAAAAGTGAAGGGCGGGTCATTGGAGGAATAAACGACTCTGCCACAAAAAAAAAAAAAAATGTGTAGAGCCTTTGAGCCCAGGTAACAAAAATATTTACAAAAAGCATTTATCTTTAACTTATTAATTGAATTTAACCGTTATCGAAAGTGTGCATATCTCATGCTATTTGGCTGAGTAGAAGAGAATGCATTTCTGTTTCTCATTCTCTGGTATTGCATGCCATACAGAGTCTGGCTTTTTTGGGTTTCCAGTTCGCACCAACTTTCAAAGACGACTTGAATGAATTTTCCTCTTCCCACCATGTCCTGGGAGGTTCTTGACGGTTCCATGAGCAGAAAACTTCTTAACATTCTGAATTGTAGACACAGGAATCCCAAGATCCACTTTGAAGTTTGATAATGGGCCTGATTCTGGGACACATGTAATTTAGTTCCCCCTGTTACTACCCAAGTTGACGTCCCTGTTTAATGTTAATTATCTAATGTTCCTGTTTAATGCCTGTTCATTGTGAAACGTTTTTTATTGTTCCTGTTCTATGTAAACTGTACTGATTCCGAAATAGTGCAGTATATAAAAGTAAATAAATATACTATTTCCTTTTTTAATTGGTCTTTATTTGATTCTTTGGACTATATATGCACATATATTTAACACACAGCCATTTCACTGGCCCCTTTTTTAGGAGATGTTGGACAGTAAGGGGTTGAACTGCAAGGGTGTCAGTAACGACAGAATACAGGAGATATTTCATGCTCAGACAGTGGTATGTCAACCATAAATAATTGGCATAACTTCCATATGATTGACCTAAAATATTTGATGAATATATAATCACCAAAATTAATACAACCACCTCCCCACTCAACCCCTGTCCTGTTAGCTGGATTAAGGCAGCTAAAGCTGAATTGTCTCCATTCATCCTTAGTGTTCAACCAATCTCTGAATTGTTTCATGCCTTTGGAATTAAAACATGCTATGATTTGCCCAATATTAAAATAAATAAATAAATAAATCTCTAGACAAGGAACATCCTAACTCATACAGGCCAATATCTAGTCTTCCTTCATGGCTGAAGTAATTGAAAAGGTTGTCCAAACTCAGTTACAAGATTTCATTGACCTGAACTCCTCCTTTAAATGAACAGTATGGTTTTAGACCATTTCATGGCATACAGACCCTTATTTGGCGCTCTTTGATAAACTTTATTTGAGGTATGGATAATCCTAAACAGGCATTTGGCTCGTATTTTTGGATATTGTCTCTGCATTTAATAGTATTAGCCATAACATACTGCTAACAAGACTACACCAGATAGGGCTAAAGGGCACTGTGCACCAATGGTTTCAGTCCTACATCTCGGACTGTATCAAACAAGTTCAGATTGGCCAACAGACATCAACCTTCAAAGAGGAGCAAGGCATACCACAAGGGTCTTCCCTATCAGCACTCCTATTTAATTTATTTAAATTGCTCTTGTAAATATGTTGTCCGTAAAATACTTTACCTGTAGATAGTTTGCTTACAGTTTAATGTATCTTGATTGTTCATTGTAAACCACCTGTGATCTTGGGAAGGGGCGGTGTAGAAAAACTTACAAATAAAATGTAAACCACAGCTGTAGTTTCCAAACCATTTTCAAAGGTTGGCCCTTGTACCAGGGACCATAAATTGTATCTGTACGGAACTCTCTATTGTAGACCTTATATCTGGCCATTAAGCGTTCCTTTGAGCAGTGGCTGGCTGGGGCGTGCTCCTAGAGGCCATGATCCCTGCTTTTGCAGCATCCTTAGTCCCCGTCAGTCCAGGGAATGGATTCCTGACCTGGAATTCGAGCCCAGGACCTGTGCAGCTCTTGCCACTGAACTGTCGGGCAAGTCTCATCTCTAAGTCATTCTGAAAGCTATTAGTTTTGCTGTCTGTCCATTTGTTTGTATGCATGTATCAGGCAGGGAACATGTCTAGTTCATGCATTTTTCCCAATTTGTTTTCTTTTCTGGGTGCCCACTTTGTTTTGCTTTCTGTTGAGTCTTGTTCCCAGTATCTGCAGTTTTCCCTATATGGTGACACATATTCATTCCATCAGGACTATCCCATGGATCACACCATCTAATGTATTTTCCTACTAATCCCTTACACCTTGACCTTGGTTGCTTCACAGTTCTCTTATTACTCCCTTCTCAGCACTATTGCAGGTCATCTCTCCTAGTGCACAGTTGTCATGGTGGAACACTTTTTTCTTTTTTTTTGTGCCAAGGATTATATGATGCGGAGATAACACTTGTACCGTCCCAGGAGGAAGCGGAGCTCTCTGCCAATAGAGCTTTATAGAGCTATGTATCAGAAACTCTATACTATTTTATACAGCAGGATATAATGGTTAGCAATATGCCAAATAACCAGTCAAGGCATCTCCACTATTTAGACTATTTCACCAGAAAATGGTGGTTTATGTGTCATACTAATGCCTAACTCAAGGAGGCTTTGCTGTTCTGTGGGTGGAGGCCAAGGAATAGTACAAGACCTAGTATATACTTGCTGTATATCCCAAATGTTTAGTAAAATGGATTTTTCTGAAAGCAATTAGTGCTCTTTAAACTGTACAATGTATTGGTCAAACTTCAGTTATTCAGGTTTTATCTCTCTGGTCAAGATACCCAACTCTGGTCCTTAAAACCCATATACCAGTCTAGTTTTCAGGGTATCCTTAATAAAAATGCATGAGATGAATTTTCAAGCACAATGCTTCAATTGTATGAATTTTTCATTCATTTCATTAGGGGTTAGTAATACGTATGTCAATAGTGCACACTCTTGCATGTAATACTCTTGTGAGCAAATTATATCAATAAGAGAAACAAAATGAACTAAAATTTAGGGACTGTACATCACTGTTAAAAGTATCCTGAAAACTAGACTGGCTCTTGTAAACTGGAGTTGGGCACCCATGTAAGAATTTAAGCTCGCATTAGAATAACATGGACCTAGTACCTCAAGTTGAGAGGTAAGTAGGTATTGTGACCGCTCTCTGAAGATTTTGTACTGATTTGTACTTTGCTAGGGTGGGGTGGTGGTGTAGTTAGAGAAGCACATCTGTCTGTTTTAATAAATCCCCAAGCTTCTGCTTTCTTTATTTAAACATTTTAGAAAAGTTTCCCCTCCCACTCTCTCTCCCCCCTCCCCCCCACTGGCATGTAGGGAGGGAGTCTAGCAGCAGTGATGACAGTATAAATTTCCTCTTTTTACTCTTCAGAAGGAGACATCTGGAAACCACCTTTTTTTTTTTTTTTTTTTTTTGTGAAAGAAAAAGCTGCTTAAACCAAAGCACAGGATGAAATTTGTTGCAGAATGGTTTATTCATAGATTGGTGAAGTTTACATAAACTCTTAGCACACAGTATGACATGATGCAAATATATTATTTACAGTTTGTTCTGTGCTCAGAAGCAGACATCTTATCTGTATATGGACAAGGCCAAGGTTATCACATTGACTGCAAACCTCCCATCTTGGAATTGCTATCACTTTTGAAAACTTCTAAGGCAAAGTTGTTTGCTGCTGTTCTGGACTGATAAAGTTTGCTTTCACCATTCCTTTCCCTCCTCTTCCCTCCCACAGTAGAGAAAAGTACTGTTCTTTGTTAGCAGTTGATAAAAAAAATGTTGTGACATTGAATCTGTGATTATTCACAGGATAGGGGCTTAGTTCTTTTCACTGGTCTTTGTGGACCTTTTGTCTTAAAACTTAATATAATGTAGATGGGGCTGGTATTAGGAGGTGGCAAACAGAGCAATTGTCCTGGGCCCCTGTGCCACTGGGGGCCTCAAGCTGATGGAAACGTGGCCTGAAGGTGGGCTTTCAGGCCCCCTCATCAATTTTTGCCCTGAGTCCCTACATGCCCAACCCCAGCCCTGGTTGTAGAAAGGTACAGGCTGTTTAACTCATGACGCCAGGCACGTTTTAAAAAGGTTGTTGAGGCAGTGGATGCTGGAACTGTATGTACACAGACACACAGCACATGCAGCCCCCCCCCCCACCTGTGCACAGCAGAACCATCTAGATGTTTCTCTGTTCCCATGCACAGAGAGGAACAGAATGGCTACCCGGAAGCCTCATTTTTCATGGGCAGAAACCCTCATGCTGTGCTACGTGATGCTAACTGATCAGGAGCCACTCACTATAACCCCCCCCCCCGCCCCGCCACAGTATTGCGCAGGTCACCTAATACTGCAGCAAGGAGAGCCTGGGAGAATCCACATAACCTTAGCAAGGTGAGACCACCCTTTCACACCTATAGACGCAACTCACATGGGGACACCTAGCTGCTGTTAGTTACCCAGTAAGCAGGCAGGGGAGTGTGGTAGTCGGTGGTGGTGAAGTGCTGTCGAGTTGGAGCAGATTTATACTGACCCTCTGGATAGTTGTCTTAAACTGTTAGTCTTCAGTCAGGTGGCAAATTGTTAGAGTGGCATGCATAGCTGCTGTTATATCCATCAGTTGCATCGCTGGCCTTCCTCCTTTTATGCTGACCTTGGGGCTGGGCCAAAAATGAGCAAAGACTGGGTAGTGTACGAGGGTGACCCCTTCTGAGGATCAGGAAAGAGCAACAGCAGTCCCAGCAATTAAATAGAACCGTGCACAGTGGTCTCCCCAGGACATTTTGGAATGGGCGTGCCACCAAACAGATTTTACTGACTGTTTGCTAACTTAATCTGATGAATTGACATAGCAAAATGAGCAGACATGGAAAACTGATTTTAAGTGATTTTGTAATTAATTAAATTTAATATGAATGAATGAGACACTAAAATGAATTTGAAACATAGGGGGTCGTTTTTAAAAGCTTAGTTATGATTCAGGACGTCTGAAGATGTGCATGTGGATCTTGAAATCATGGAGACATCTCTAAGCCATTCCACAAATGACATTTGTAGACTTCTCCGGTGCAGGGTCATCCAAGTAGGCAAAGGGGTATGGTGGAGGCATGTCTGGGGAGGTGCAATGGACTTAAATGTCTGTGTTTGATTTCAGGAATGACTGGGATATCTGCAGGCATATCCACATTTAGACCTGCTGCAGGCATGAATAGACATTAGGAAAGTGCTTGTTTTGGCCTTAAAATGTCCAGAGTGTAGAGAAGAACCCTAGCCACCCTGCTCCTGACACACTAGCCATTATCTATGAGAAGTCCATGTTCTGAGATGCCATAAAAGGGGACATCTATGTGGATGTCTCTCTAGATGTCCATATTGGGCATGCCCACTTTTCTGAAATCGTGTCTGAACTTGCACATGCCTGTCCCCCCCCCCGACGTTCTGGCTTTGATGTCCCAGATTGCACTTGGATGCCCTATTGTATATGGAACTTCCTGAAAGACTTCTAGTTACATTGTCTGCTGCTAGCTGGCTTACTACAGCCCATCCAGCTACTCCTTCATGTCACCTACCTGGCAAACGTTTCTAGGGAGCACACGGAGTACATCCATAGACTCAGACATCCAGAATCACAGTATGACCCCGATAGAGAGAGAGAGAGAGAGGATAGGGGCACACATACAAACATAGCAGTAGCAAAGTAACATGTACCATGATGCCTCCATACCACTGTTCAAACAAAACCTTAAAACCCATCTCTTTTCACTGGCATTCAATATCCCCTCTCCTTTTGTATGAATCTGTTCCTGCTGTACCTACCCACCTGTTGTATCATGTCCCGTACTTGCTGCGTGTTAGTCCCTATCCTTTTAAAAAAATTGTAAATTTCCTTTCCTTTCTGGCCATGGCCAAAGTTTTTATGTATTCTGTTTTTATGTTTTGTATAATTTATCTATTTTATGTATTTTATGAATTTTTATGTATTTTACTACCTGTACACCGCTTTGATTACCCCAGAAAGGCGGTTATATCAAATGAATAAACCTAAACCTAAACCTAAACCTAAGCTGTGCGCGTGTGTGCGCGCACACACCTCACCGAGTGAGCGCACATACTTTACAACAGAGCGCACAAAAATTACGGTTCTGATTCTGATAGAAAACAACACAGACGTTCTTAAAATTGAAAAGTTGTTGTGTATTTATGGTTTTCACAAGTTCTACAATATTTTCTAGTGCAATCAATGTGGTGTACATACTGTATACTGACGTGTAGTCAAATTTGAAAGTATATAACTCCGAGTGTCGTTATGTGGCGCACAAAAATTAACCTTCCTTCAAAAGCTGCACAGCTGATATTTTATGCGCACACAGCCTACAGAAAATTAGAGGGAACATTGCTCCATACAGGATGGGAGTCAGAGGTGGTGTCTCAATGACCACAACCAATGACCGCACTAAAACAAGGTAGATGTGTCCAGGACACCCAAACTGCCTGCCCCAGATATTTGGGCACTGCCATGAACACATTTTATGGCTGCAACCCTCTTCCTCCCCCCCCCCCCCCCCACCGCGCACATACACAGCCCACTGGCTTTGGCCATTCCACAGCAGGATCGGCCTGTAAGTGAATGAGAGCTGCAGGACAGGGCTGATACATGGTGAGGGCATAGCAGGTGGTGGAATATAGGGATGTGTGAAAATGCCATGGGTACAGCAGCAACGGCATGCCCACAGGCATGCATGTAGCTCTGCATGGCCCCCCCTCTCCCCCATGTCAGGACATATGAAGAATGCAATGCACACATGGTCGCAGGTAGTGCTAGCACACAGAGCCCAACCAGAAGAAATGCAGTCATGCCATGGCCTGATATCACAAAACCACAGATGATGGCCAATAGCAAGGTTGCACAGGTAGTGCTGGGAACCAGGATGTCAGAAGTAAGGGGTGGCAGATGTGCCCTGTAGCCGTTCCCAATGGCATCCCCAGTGACCACATGCCAGAGCTGAACACACCCTGGTCAGTGCATAACCTCAAGGCAAAGGCTGGTAACTGAAGGATCTCAAGAGGGAGATAGATTGGAAGACTATGCAGAGCCCTGTCTCCAATATGTTCTTGTACAGCGCTGTGTATGCCTTGTAGCGCTATATAAATGAGTAGTAGTAGTAGAAAAAGAACCAGTGAAATAACTGCATCTCCAATTATGAGCACTCAATGTATACCTGCCACTGGCTCCAACCAGCCACAACTGCAGGCCACAACTGTGTATGGGATACAGATAGCAAGCTTTGAATTACACCAGGGATGTGGTATACACCACCTCCCCAGACACACAGGTACCAGATGTTCACAGGCCGCAAGGTGTATTGCCTCCCCAACCATGGGCACCCAGTGCCCAGGGTCCAAGTGGCATGCAGCAGCCACATGTGGGACAGTAGAGATTTGCAATGGAGGCAGGAAGGGCAATTTGCAGGCACTGTTGCAAGGGAAATAACCACACAGGCAATGATATAGTGGTCATAGGCATAACATAGAAACATGCCGATTGCGCACACTCAAGGGACCCAAGCAATAACAGTTTGTATAGTGCCTCTGCGACACATGCCCTCCCACCCCCCTCAGTGGCACAGAATATGCTAGATAGTGGAGGAGATGCACTCTCAGGACTGGCCCCAGTTTTGGCTCAAGGTGTTGCTGCCCTAGGCATACCTTAAGATTTACTCCTCCTCTGTCAAAATCTATTGTTTAGCTTTGAATGCCCTGCACTTTTCTGCCCCCTAGAAATTGCCGTTGTAGGTGGCTGTCAAGTTTGCCTAATGGTTGGGCTGGCCCTTTGCACTCTTGTAATAAAGGTGCATAGCAGGAGGTCACACATAGACAAGTCCGAGTCAGGCAAGATACATGAGAGTTTAAGGAGGTCTGCCACTGACACAGCTCTCGCGCTGTCACTCTCTCGCTCGCTCTCTTTTCTTCTGAGACACCAGTTCATATCACAGCAGTAAGCGTGACTCATCTGATTTGCAGTTTTAGTGGCAGCAGCACCACTACTGCCTCACCTGAAGTGGCACAGAAGCTGGCAGACTCCCACAATGCCAATGGCATCGCCACCACCACAGGCAGGTTGCAGCAGCATAGCTCTCCAATAGTGGACAGTCCAAAGCAACCAAAAGCTCAAAAATACTTGCTAACGTCCAAGGGCACACACAGAAGTGAGATACTCAAAAAAGATTTTTATGAAGACCACTCGGGTCTAGAAGTAGGAATACCAACACCACAAGACCCTACATGAGCCATGTTTCGGCAGAGCCTTCTTCAGGGGTCAGAACTATGTGGTAAAAATATACATAAGAAACGGATACAACACAATCAATAAATAAATTAAATTAAAACAATAAATCAAATCATTCTAAAACTAAAAAGGCAGATGTCTAAAGTGCCATGGATTAAGTACATGACCAATATTCATCATACTAAAAAGGTACAAAACAATTTTTTTATAATCAATCTTGTTAAACAAATAAGAACACAGATGTGTTAAATTAATCATAAGAACAAATAACAAACATAGTAAAAACCATAATTGATAAATACAGGCACTATAAAAGTCTAGACACAGGATAAAATGTGATGAGGAGGACTATATGAAGATAAAATGTGGTGAGGAGGACTATACATGAACGTCTTTATAACAAATTAAAAACAAAATAAAACGGGATCCTATCATGCAGAGGGAAGGAAGGGGAGGGGGAAAGGAGGGAGAGGAAGGGGGCGGGAAAAGGGAAAAGGAAAACAGTTCAAAACATATAAAAAGCACCTGTTGTGTATTCTCTTCTACTTAAGCAATCCTATGTAGTACAGGCTGCTGTTAGCAGACTGTCATAAAACTAGGCAAGAACAAATTGTAAAAATTATGAAGGCATTACAAACACAAACTGCCTAAATATCAAAACTAACATGAACAAAAGATATATAGCATCAGAGACTTCAAATGTCCCTCTTGCAAACCATGTTCTGTTATGCAAATACAGTAGTGGCCAAAAAATGAAGGCAGAGTCCAAAATATCAGAATTTTATTAGAAAAGTACGTGTTATTGTCACTTTCATGGTCAAAAGCTTTAAGAACCAAAGAGATATGTCATTTTCATTCAGGAAACAATATATGTGTCAATATTTGATAGGGTTTCCATGATTTTTCAGCACAGCCTGGATTCTTGTAGGCATAATGTTAACTAGCGTTTTACAGTATGCTGGAGTGATTTCGTTGACCCATACATGCTTGAGTATGTCCTTTAAATCTGCTTCTGAAGTTGGACGGTGTGCTGCCACCGTTTTCTTCATAAGATTCCAACAGTTTTCAATTACATTGAGATCCAGAGAGTTTGATGGCCAACTCAGTAGCAGTTCGATCTTGTTGTCCACGAACCATTTTTTGACTGTTTTTGCAGTATGGCACAGTGCCGAGTCCTGCTGAAATATAGTTGTGCCAGAAACATTCATGTGTATTTTAACTTTACTATTCAGCACAGATATGTATTTTGCAGCATTTACTCTTTCACCTTTCTCAAAAATGTGCAGGCCACATCATACATTCGCCAAGATACCACCCCATACCATGACCGATGGTGGGTGTTTAACAGTCTTGATCGTGTACTTCAGATTTAGTCTCTCGCCTGATGGTCGACGGATGTGGTTGTAACCACGCCCACGTACTTGTTGAAATGTACTTTCATCTGTGAACATTACCCTCTCCCACCATTCAGTAGATTTGTCGTTCATCTTGTTACAAAACTGTATGCGGGCAGCAATTTGTTTCCTGGTCATCATAGGCTTCTTGGCAGGTCTTCTGGCCACGAGTTTGAATTCATCCACAAGCCGTTGTCGGACAGATCTGGCACTTATCTTTATTCCTCAATCATGTGGACTAGATGTAATAATGCTTTTGAGGAATCGGTCATCTTGTCCAGTAGTTATCCGTCTGCGCCCACATTTCGAACGACGTGTACGGCCACCTGATTTCAGAACATTCTGAACTGCACACTTTGATATATGCAACAGCTTCTTCAAGAATTCCTCTTTAAGGACACAAATACCAAACAAAAATGCAACATCACCATCACAAAAAATCTTTAAACACACTAGAAAAACAAAAATTGCATAATAACCGTACTGACCTTTTCTGAGCCCCTGGAATTCGCACAACTTACAAGCCTTGGTAACCCAATCAAGTACTCCAAAAAACACCAACGCATGTACAGTTTTATCTTTCAATCCACCAATCAAAATTCAGTAGAACCAATGCCATTCTATTTTTGAATTTAACCCCCGTGGCTCCACAGTCTGTGTCCTTAAAGAGGAATTCTTGAAGAAGCCGTTCTCGGCGAAACTGTTAAACATAAGGAAGTTTATGGCAATCGGTGAAGTGCGGGCTGCAATATAGTGTTTTGAGTTTTCCTCCGGTGATATTTAGGAGGCCGCGGGCCCACGTGCCCGACGGCCGGCAGTAACTGGGGGGGCGGAGTGGCTCGAGCCCCCCTCCGCGGCGGTAAGGCGCACTCCCTGGGGTGTTGTATTTTAAATCCATTGGCTCCCGCATGCCCAGGTGGCTGCGGGAGCCAATGAGGGGAGCGGAGGTCCCGATGGGAGCGAGCGGTCAGACGCCAGTCCTCAGGAATCGGGGGGAAAGGACGGGTGTCTGGCTGCAGCTCCGTGGCGGTGCGTGGCTTCTGACCTGCATCGGGGTCGGTGCTGGAGAGGGCTGTGTGCGGCGCCTTTTTTCCCGGGCTGCTGAGGCGGAATCGGTGCTGTGTCGGAGGAGTGAGAGGCAGGCAGTGCCGAAGGACTGAGGCAGGCAGCGACGAACGTGCACAGGCCTCCTGCGGCCTATTCCAGGTGCTGTCCGGGGGAGTAGGGACTGGGAAAAAGGGGGGGGGGCTGCTGGGTCGGCTGCCTGCATCTTCTGGGCACATTTCTGAGCAGGATACTTTTAATCTTCCTGCTGTGCTACTGTGAGATGGGGGGCCAAGGGGGTAAGGGGAAGAGGGGCATGGGCCCGAGGGGCGATGGGCGGTCCACGGGGCGGGCTCCTAGGGGCTCGGGAGGCCGGGCCAGGGGGAAGACAGGGGTGTCACGGCCGGCTGGGCGCAGGGTCCCGAGTAGGGGAGCTGCTGCAGTACCCCCTGGCAGTTCCGGGAGATCCCGGGGGAGTAGGGCTGGCCGTGGCCAGGAGGTGGCTCCAGGGGCACTGGAGGGGCCGGTACCCAGTGGGGTTATGGGTGCAAGGTCCATTGGGGGAGCGGCAGGCAGTGCTGCTCCGTTTCCTCCGGTGGCGGACTCCTTGGGGGTGGGGGGGGCACCTCAGTTGCCAGCGGGGTGGCAGGGTACAGCTGGGGGTCAGGAGGGGTGGGTTCGAGGGGGCTCATGGGGCTGGCATATGGTTCCGGGGGGTGGGGGCCTGTCGGGTTGGGACTATTGGCAGGGAGGGGGGCAGGGTTCCTCCAGGGCGGATTGGACGGGGCCTTGGCAACTGCCCTGGGGCTTGTCGGGTTCCTCTTCCTTTTTTCCGGTGTCCCCACAGGTGCCGACCGGAGACGGGGGGAGGATGACACCGAGCGGCTCAGGACGGACTACGGGGGAGGTCCCAATGGCACAGCGTGAGGACCTGCAGGAGGTGCTTCCGACGCCGGCGTCTACCCTACCAGATGTTGTCCAACCCCGGACTTCGGCTGATGGTGAGTCACATGAGATTCGGGGTGAGCAGGGCGCGGTGGTTAGCCAGGCAGAGGGGGTGGGGGGCAAGGCGAAGAAGAAGAGCCGTAGCTCGCGTAAGCGGCGTAGGAGGGGGAGCTCATCTTCGCGTTCATCGTCGTCGTCGTCCTCGTCGGTTGGGGGATGTGGTGGACAATCCGTCTGGGGTGGGGGGGTAGGCGGGGGAGGTGGGGGTGCTACGTTGGCCTCGTTTTCGGAGCTGCGGGAAGGGGTGCCGCGTAAGCTTAGGTGCAAGATCTGGAAACGGAAATACATCGATATTTTCCGCCTTCTGGAAGGTAGGAAGCGTTCGGGGGACAGCAGGCGGAAAAGGAAGGCGGACGAGAAGGTGGGTAGGGTCAAGAGGGCTTCGCGGAACGTTCTTAATTGGACGAGGGCTTTTCTTCGGTTAGCTAGCGTCTGGGGGCAGCGTTACCCTGGGCACTATAGGATGTTGCTTGCCTATACCGACTCGATTCTGGAGGCGGCGCAAACTCATGATGGTTGGGCATGGCTCAACTATGATGAGAAGTTTCGGGACAAGATGGAGGAGAATCGCGCCTTGTCTTGGGGGACCCAGGATATCAGCCTCTGGTTAACACAGATGTCGGCGAAAGGGGGGGCTGGGGCGGGGGGGCAAAAAGGGTTCGCCGCTGCGTCGGTGAGTGCGGGGCGGCCGTTTCGGAGCGGCCCGGCTCTCAGTTTTCAAAAAGGCGCTGGTGAGGGGGTCGGGGACATCTGTTGGCGCTTTAATAAGTCGTCTTGCCCCTTCCCGGACTGTAAGTTCCGGCATAGTTGCTCCTTATGTGGGGGGGGGGACACTCTGCTCTCCGTTGCAGCAAGAAAGGACCCACACCCCCGGCCGCGAAGCAGTAATGGCGTGGTGGAGTTAGCCCCAACCCCGATACTTTTTTCGGCTCTCAGGCCTTGGTTGAGGCGGTATAAGCGGGTTACGGCTCGGCGGATCTTGGAAGGGGGTTTCCAGTACGGGTTCCCCATACCAGTAGTGGGGGAGGGGGGCCCGGTGATGGCGCGCAATGCGCCGTCGGTGAAGCGCCTAGCGCCGGTAGTTCGGGGTAAATTGGCTGCTGAGTTGGCTCTCGGCAGGGTGGCTGGGCCTTTTGTGGACCGGCCATGCCGGAATTTTGTGGTATCTCCTCTGGGCATTGTGCCTAAGAAGGAGCCCGGAAAATTCAGGCTCATTCACAACTTGTCCTTCCCGGAGGGGGCCTCGGTGAATGATCTCATTCCGCGCCAATTGTGCGCGGTGCGGTACGCGTCATTTGATGAGGCTGTGCGACTGGTGGGCGTGGGTGTTTGCTAGCGAAAGTCGATATTGAGTCTGCTTTCCGCCTCTTGCCGGTGCATCCTGCTTCCTTCCATTTATTGGGTTTTGCGTTTGAGGGCCATTATTACTTCGACAAGTGCCTGCTGATGGGCTGCTCGATCTCTTGTCGTTACTTTGAGATGTTCAGTTCCTTCATGCACTGGGTTCTGGAGGTGTCCGTCGGCTCTCGGAATGTGGTCCACTACTTGGATGACTTTCTATTTGTTGGTTCGGCGCCGTCCGGGCTCTGTCGTGAACTGCTGGATGGGTTCATGCGGCTGGCGCGGGAGTGGGGGGTGCCCCTCGCGGCGGACAAGACTGAGGGTCCGGCCACGCGCATCACGTTTCTGGGAGTGGAATTGGATTCAGTCGATATGGTGGCGCGACTGCCTCCAGCCAAGGTAGTGCGTTTGCGGGTGTTAGTGGCGAACGTGCTGGGGGCGGGCAAAGTTACGTTGCGGGAGATGCAGGCTTTGTTGGGCTCCCTGAACTTTGCCTGCAGGGTTATCCCTATGGGCCGGGTGTTCCTGCGGCGCCTGTCGGCGGCTACATCGGGAGTGCGGCGGCCTCATCATCGCATCCGGGTCTCCCGGAGCATGAGGGCGGACCTCGGGGTTTGGGACCAGTTTTTGAGAGATTTTAATGGAATTACGGTCCTCCTCGAGAAGGAGGTGTCTTCCTTCGATTTACAGATTTTTACAGACGCGGCGGGTGGTCTTGGACTGGGCGTCTATTTCGGGGGGGCATGGTGCGCTGAGCCCTGGCTGTTGGCCTGGCGGGCGGCGGGATTAACTGACAGTATCACGTTTTTAGAGCTGTTCCCCATTTTGGTGGTCTTGGAGTTGTGGCCGGATCGGCTTCGTAATCGGCAACTGTTGTGGTGGTGCGACAATGAGGCGGTGGTCCATGTTATTAATCGTTATGCGCCTCGTTGCGCGCGTGTGGCGGCATTGATGAGGGAGGTGGTTTTTGCCTGTTTGAAGTTGAATCTGGTAGTGCGGGCTCGATATGTTCCGGGATATGCTAACCAAGTCGCTGATGCTCTTTCTCGTTTCAAGTGGGACTTGTTTCGGCGACTGGCACCGGAGGCGGACCCCGTGGGGCAGTCGGTCCCCGAGCGTTTATGGAGACTTGGCCTCCTGGTATCCTGAGCTTGCTGAGGTGTTCGGTTTCATCAGCGACCTGGCGTTCTTACTGCAAGGGCTGTGACAGTGTGGTGGCCTTCTTAGTGGCTCGTGGATGGCGGCTGGGCCCGGTGCCTGATCACCTTATTGGTGAATACATTCTGACAGAAAAGGCTGCGGAGGTGGCCCTCTCCTCGGTGCGGGCTCACCTTGCCGGCTTTGCCTTTTTCTCTAAGGCGGTCGGGTGGGCGGTGCACGGCTGGGGGTTTCTTTCTCGCCGGCTTTTATTGGGGTGGGAGCGCGCTTACCCCTCCCCAGTTGGACAACCGGCGTCCAATTACCCCCGACCTGTTGGCTCGGATGAGCGCAGCTTTACATTTAGTGGTGGAGTCCGAATACGAGGCTCTGCTGTTCCGGGCTGTGTTTTGTGTGGCCTTCTTTGGGGCTTTCCGGTCGGGGGAATTGGTGGCGTCCAGTAGGCGGTCTGGGGGGTGCGGCTCTGCAACTCCGTCATGTGCGTTTGGCACAAGGACAGCTGAGCATATGGTTGTCACGGTCTAAGACCGATCAGAGAGGGAGAGGTGTGTGGGTGCATTTAAGGCCGCTTCCGGCCTCTACGATCTGTCCGGTAGCGGCTATGGTGGCGTACTTGCAAGTGCGTCCTCCGGGAGGGGAGCTGCTATTCGTGCACGCGGATGTGCAGTGTTTGACGCGTTTTCAGTTTACCGCTGTTCTGCGGATGGTAGTGTCACAGATTGGCCTATCCCCTGGTGACTTCGCACCGCATTCCTTCCGGATTGGGGCCGCTACTAGTGCGGTGCTGGCTGGTTTGCCGGGGGCCGATATTCAGCGGATCGGCCGCTGTCGTTCAAATGCATTTAAGGGATATGTACGTTTGTGAGCGGGGTGGGCGGTGTATTGGAGGTACTAACTGTGTTTTTTCTTTTAGATGGGCTTCGGGTGCCATGTGCCTGCTGGATAGTCGGCCATTCCTTTGTGTACTGGGCCGGCCAGCAGGCAGCTTTACGGCCGCTCGGGGCGAACCTGGGACTGCAAGCTGACGATGTGGTGTTATCATGGCTGGGTGAGCGCGGCCTGCGCTGGTTACAACTTTTGCCCTTGCTACGGCACCATCAGCGCGTCAGAGGATCCCCAGAGGTCTTATTGCTGCATCTGGGCGGCAATGATTTGGCGTCATGGACAGTGAAGCAGCTGATCAGGGCGGTTCAGCGGGATTTGGGGGAAGTGTTATTAATGTTCCCCGGTGTAGTTCTGTTATGGTCTGACATAATTCCCAGGCCTGCTTGCTGGGGCCATCGGCGGTGGTCCCGTAGGTTAGTAAAAATTAACCGGCAAATTGGCCGTTGGGTTTTGGTTCATGGGGGGTATCAGATTTTGCATTCCTGGGTGGAGGTCGAGTGCGCGGGCCTGTATCGTTCGGATGGGGTACATCTGTCCCCGGTTGGGGTGGATTTACTCCTGAATGATTGGCAGGAGGCCCTGGAGTGTGTTGGGCGGGATGGCTGGTCGCAGCTTTGATTCTGGGGGGGGGGGGCTCAGGGACAGGTGTCACTGAGCCTGTGGCGGGATCCCGGAGGTGTCCGGGGTCCGGAGGCATGGCAATATGCAGGGCGGGGGTGGGGGTACCCCCGACCCGGAGAAGCCCTTGGCTTTTGCTAGTAATATGGCGAAGCCAGAAGAGGGGGATGGAATTGCCAGGGACGGTTCTCGGCGGAGGCGGTAAGGAACTCACTTTGCTACCCATATGGCTGGTGAGGGATTGTCCCGCTGCCGGAGCCGTAAGTTAATACAGTTATGGTTGTAATTTTATGTTCTGCTTGTTTAATAAAGCTGCGACCAGTTGATCTGCCAATATAGCGAGTATGTGGTGGTTATTTGAAGGGAAAGTGGGGGGGGGGTGGATGTCTGGGGGGGTTGAGGGGGGCGAGGGCCACGTCCGCCTTACCTGGTTACAGATTGATCTTATAAACGTAAGTAGTCATCGGATTGATAAGGTTTTATTTATAAAAGATGTGTACGGTGATGTGTTTAAAGGTTTTGTTGTGTGGTTTGGTTTGTAGGTGGTGTATCAAGGTGATTGTTATTGCCAGTAGGAAGAGCAAATTGGTGAAGCCGTAACAACTTAATATTGAACTCCTGGTCATGATGGAAGTGGAGATTCATGGAGTGCAGTGAAGTGGCACATCGCTTTGTTCGAATTACAAGTGTTCATCAAGAAGAGATATTTTTACCCTAGGAGTAGGGTTTGCCTGTACCAACAATTTGCTATGTCCTAACAGTTGAGCTATTATTAGAAAGATTTCAACAGTGGGGAGTATGATCTATTCACGGGGTTAGTGGATGCTATTGGGAAAGTGATAATTGAAGGGAGTTATCAATACTGAGAAAGTGTTTAGAAATAGAGTTAGTAGATATTAACAACATAAGCATCATTATAGAGCTTGAAGATGTCATCAAGAGAGTGATTATCTAGTAGAATAATCAACTATAGGAGAGTGAGTAATCACGGAGATAAGGTGATGCTATTGAGAGTTGAGAAAGTAAGAGGTTAAATAATGCAGTGGAATAGTGAGCTGCTAGATAGTTTGTGTGTCTCCGTTGGAGACCTTTTGATAGCTCTCTATTGTTGATTACCTTCAGAGAAACTGTATCTTCCCCAGAACTGACCAATGACCAATGCTATGTACCGTTCTAAATAGATTGTAAGCTCCGATGAGCAGGACTCTGATGGGCAGGGACCGTCTGTCTCTTGTGTTAGCCACCTTTGGTAGGTTAGCTGTGCAGCGCTGCGTGCGTGGTGCTTTATAAGTGCTAATTAGTAGTAGTAGTAGTAGAAACAGTATTGGTGATCTTAAGAGTCTTTTTGCCACTGTATAATAAAACAATTACTTTGAGGTAAATGTTTATCATTTACTACTCTGTGTAACCGTTGTTGTTTTAGATATGAATAATTTAGATTGAGTTTGATGTATATGTGGAATTGTATAATTTTAAATAATCGTTAGAGTTTGCTAACTAATAGGTTTTTGCCAGAAATTGAAACATATGCTGAACATTTAGAGAACAGTAGAATGTAATTTACATGTTGAAATACACTAGTGTTACTATGTATATTTGTTAAGCAGTGGTTTCCACTATACATGTTTATGCATTTTGAAATTATTAAAGTAATATTGATTTATACGTGAGATATATTTGCATTGTGTATTTTGGATGATTTGTATTTTTTTGCAAATAGGTGGTGTGTTTTGTATTTTAGACATGGGTGCAGCTTCCACATTTTTCTGGTGCCACATCTGCATTTAAAACTCTAAATAACACACTTTGGATGATATAAATTAGTTTAGTTTAGTACAGGTATGATTTTGACTAGCTTAATTTTTAGTGCATAACTTCAATTTCAGTTTTTGCAGAATGCAAATTGCGAAAATGTTGTTCCACTTCTTATCCTGTTGTACTGCAGGCAAACTTAACTTACTGGAGGTGAAATGGTTCTTTCTTTCTTTTCATTTCATTTCATTGGTTCTCCATCTTTATCTCACAGAGATCTGTCCTCACCCCCCTCCCCCCAAATGTGAAGTGAGCTTATCTTTTGGATAGTAACCTCTCAGACACTATCATCTTCTCATTCCCTGTTGCAGCTGAAAGCATACTTAAGATCACTGGCTAAGTGGTAGTTAGGGTTTTTTTGGGAGAAGGAGAAGGTTTGAGGGTGAGAGTCTGCCAGTGAGTTCAGGTGCTCCTGGCTTATTTGGGAACTCACCCATGTGTGTTTAGACCCATTGGAATTTCAGCATTGTGTTGAATAAGCTTGGTGTACACTACTAATACTTAGTTGTCTTGTATCATAGCCGCAGGTGTAAGCATCTGTCTATAAACATTGGGAATTAGTAACAAGACAAAAGCAATACATTTAGCTAAGTATAGTTATGTCTGCTAGTCCATGTTTGGATTTATCCAAATGTCTAACTTGATATATCGGTCATGCACGTATAGATTGAGCAGTAGGTTATCTAGATAAAACCGTTTAGACCTTAAAACAATTGTGTACCGTCTTCTAAAATTATAAAAGTGTGTGTTTATTTTTTCATTCTAATCTGCCCTGCTTAAGTTTTGAGGGGGAAGTTTTAGTTAGAACTGGGCAGAGTGCATGTCCTTTGCAATGAACGCAGCTTGTTAGGAAACTTGATGCTGGTAATTTTAAGTAACACATCTACTTATCCCACTACTTCATGCCCTGGCAACTCTGCTCATCAAGAAAATCACTTATCTGTGCTCTTCTCTTTCACTGCCATCTCCAGACTCTGTTCCTTCCACCTTGCTGCACCGTCTGCCTAGACTACCTTGAGTCAGTTTGTCGGGCTCCAGCCCTGGTCCTATTCAAAGCCAGGCTAAAAACTCATATCTTTGAGCCTGCCTTTGGATCCTCACTCCCTTATTCTTTCCTCTACACCCATATGTATTTTTAATTTCCTTTAAGAATTCCCTAGTTCCTTGTTCAGTTTGTCTTAGCGGTTTGCAGACTCTGTGAAGCAGGAACTGTCATATGTGTATTTGTGCAGCATTGCGTAGGCCTAGTAGCGCTATATAAATGATTAGTAGCAGTGATCGTATTGCTCACTGATGGGAATACTGCTGATTTTATTAAAGAAAATGATGTGGAACTATTGATTAGTTAATGGTAAGATTCTGATTTATACCAAGTATGGGCACCATGTAAATTGTGGCGAGGAAGAGATGCTTCGTAATTCACTAATGTTGTGCAGACGGGAATATGCCATCTACACTGAAAAAAGCATTGTTGGTGGTCTGCTGTTGATCATAGTAATTTGGAGGTTTATTTTATCTCTGATGTCCTACTGCACTACAGTTGTGAAGACCAAATCTGAATATTATTCAATTTGGCTTCAACAAATTGATCTTACTAAGGAAGTGTTTTGGCTTGTCAATAAGTTGACTGGTGGAACACCATTCAAATATAGGATATTTGTTTTTGCACCAGTTATGTGGGTTATCTCCAAGAAAAAATCTTTACACCTGATTTAGGTAGGGATTAGTGACTCAAGTGCCTGTAGATTGTTACAATTTTCTGTAGTGACCTCTACACAGGTGCTGGAGGTCCTTTAATATCTGCTCATCTATTTGTTGCTTTGGTCCTTGCCCCGTTCCAATATTGAAAATGATAAAATCTGATTTGGTGGAGTATTTGACGAAGCTTATCTCAGGGTGCTGTTGCAACATGTTTAAAATGAGCGGGGCAGTTTGGGTGCTGTTTGAAAAGAACCTCTTTTGATGTGTCTGATCTTAAGAACTATAGGCCACTTTCCAGCCTCCCACTAGTAAGTAAGGTGCTGTAGGAGTTTGTAGATTCTAAAGGATTGTTAAGCAAGATCAATATGGTTTTCTTCCAAAATATAGTACTGAAGTCCTCTTGGCCTCAGTTGTTGATGGATGACTTTTCAACTAGTCTTCTGGACCCATCTTGGTGACCTTCCTTGATATTTCTGCTGTGTTTGAATCTGCGTATCATGAACTGCTATTGAGGTGGCTTGAACAGTTAGTATAATAGTTTTGGAGTGGTTTCACTCATACCTCAGAACACTACAAGTGAGTTTGGCTGATAGGCTCTGTGTTTCCTCTAGCAAAGGATGTTCCCCATGTGTCAGCTTTATCTACTCTGTTTGAATCTGATACCTCTGGCCCATTTGTGATGTGTTTAAAACTACAATATATGGGTTTAGGATCTACGTTTTAGGCGTATCATGACACGTTGTCTTTGCCTTCTTAAGGCAAAGTAGACATGGCAATAACAGATATGCAGCAAGTTATTCTGCAAGGTGCCCAATGGTTGGCATGGAATGGTTTGAGCCTGAATATTGAGAAGACTGATTTTTGTTCTAGCAGGGTAATGGCTCAGAGTTGCCTTGGCAAATAGTGATTGGAAATAATATTGCTGTTGAAGATGTTTGGAGGTTCTCATTGACACTAGGATCATTTTCCACCCCCAACTAAGACATATCTTCAGGACTGCCTTTTTGAAGCAGAGACTGCTTCGAAGGCTTAAACCTTATCTTGACACTACCCATTTTATGCTGTTTTGCATGTACTCGTGGGGGTGCTCTAGGCCAGTGATGGCTAACCTTTTTGAGCCCGAGTGCCCAAACTGCCGCACAAAACCAAAGAATTTCCTCAAAGTGCCAGCACGTCATTTGCATAAGTGGTCTTATTTGCATAAATATTTGCATAATGTTACCATACACTAACTTTTAGTAAACATGTCTCTTAATGAGTGTATGGATAAAGAAAGACTAAAAGATTTCTACATTACTATAATCCAGTGCCAACCGCCAGGCACATTAGGAACTACTACAAACGCTGCCCATTTAGAACCCATAGCAAACCCGCCGTATCCTGACAGCATTACCAGGACTCACAAAGCACCATACCCTACCTATCAAAAGGCAACACTGCAAATATTAAACCAATACATTTCAGTGAATACTGGGGAAAGAGAACAAGTGGCAACGTCAAATAGGAATTTCCTCTTGTACCAAACAAAGCGCAGATGTTAATGATGCACATTTCCCAGAGCTGACATATTCCAGTTAATAAATTCAAAATAAAGAGATATCGTTCTACCTTTTGTGCATTTTTTTTCAGTTGCAATTGGTCCAGCCATTTTCTTCTGGTTTCTTCATGTTTTCTGCTAACTCTCCATCGTCTGCTGTCCATTTGTCCTTTCTTCTCTCTTCTAGTTTTTTTTCCATTCTCTCTCTCTCTACATCTGCTTTAACATACTAATCTTTCTCCTTTTGCTCTTTCCTCATTCCTATTTCATCCACACAAATTTTACCCCTCCATCCTCAATCCCCAATTACTCTCCCAATACCTGGCCAATTGTAGATTTTTCATCCCTCCTACACAAAATATTTTTCCCCTCTCCATTTTACTCTCCCAGCCCCATCCCATTCTAATCCTCCCCCAACATCAGCTCCCTTCTAGTTCCAGTCTCACCCAGCATCCATTCCCTTCTTCAAGCCCCCCACTTCCCCTCAGCCCATTTCCATTCCAAGCCCCGTCCCCATCAGCTATTTGCAGTTCAAGCCCCCCACTTCCCCTCAGCCCATTTCCATTCCAAGCCCCATCCCCAACAGCTATTTGCAGTTCAAGCCCCCTTCCACTCAGCCCATTTCCAGTCCTAGCAACCCCCCCAACCCATTACCAGTCCTAGCCCCCCATAGCCCACTCCCAGTCCTAATCCCACCAGCCCATTTCCAGTCCTAACCTCCCCATCAGCCCACTCCCAGTCCTAATCCCCCATCACTCAATTTTTAGTTTAAGCCCCCCCAGCGCCCATCACCACTCCTAACCCCCCCAGCGCCCATCACCACTCCTAACCCCCCCAGCCCAGAGCCCATCACCACTCATAAACCAACCAGCCAGCCCATCGCACATCACCACTCCTAACCCCCCCAGCCATCCCAGTGCCCATCACCACTCCTAACCCCCCCCAGCCAGCCCAGTGTCCATCACCACTCCTAACCCCCCCAGCCCAGTGCCCATCACCAATCCTAACCCCCCCAGCCCAGTGCCCATCACCACTCCTAACACCCCCCAGCCCAGCACAGCACAGCCCATCACCACTCCTAACCCCCCCAGCCCAGCCCAGCCCAGCCCATCACCACTCCTAACCCCCCCCAGCCCAGCCCAGCCCATCACCACTCCTAACCCCCCCAGCCCAGCCCAGCCCATCACCACTCCTAACCCCCCCAGCCCAGCCCAGCCCAGCCCATCACCACTCCTAACCCCCCCCCAGCCCAGCCCAGCCCAGCCCATCACCACTCCTAACCCCCACCCCCCCAGCCCAGGGAAAATTAAAAAAAAAAAGAAAACCTCTCTGCTGCCGCTGTCGGGGCCGCCGCGGCAGAATCGAGCGTGCCGCGGGGCCCCCCTGTACCCGGCAGATCCTGCCCTCCCCGTAGCAGCTCTCTCTTTGGAGCTGCAGTCAGACGCGCCGGCTTGCAGAGCGCGAGGGAAGAGTTCCCTCGCTGCTCTGTTAAGCCCGCGGGGGCTGATGGGAAGTTCCCATCAGCCCCCGCGGGCTTAACGGAGTCGCGAAAGGGAAACTCTTCCCTTCGCGCTCTGCAAGCCGGCGCGTCTGACTGCAGCTCCAAAGAGAGAGCTGCTACGGGGAGGGCAGGATCTGCCGGGTACAGGGGGGCCCCGCGGCACGCTCGATTCTGCCGCGGAGGCCCCGACAGCGGCAGCAGACAGGGGTTTTTTTTTTTTTTTCGATTGCGGACCTTCCCGCGTGCCAGCTGCAAGGCCTTCGCGTGCCACAGCTGGCACGCGTGCCATAGGTTCGCCATCGCTGCTCTAGTCTATTAGCTTACAGCCATTGTAAATGGTTTAAAATGTGGCCACTCGAATAGTTGCTGGGTTGAAGTTTTTTGATCAATTCTTCCATGTAATATGGCAGCTTCATTTGTTGCTGATGAAATTCTGGATTGAGTTTTGTGCATTGTGGATGTTTTTTAGGCATCTGTGCTTGGGTTATCTTTCGCCATAGACCGTGTCACTAGTGCCCTTTCCCCTGTGCATTATGCTTTCAGCTTTGGAGCTTACTGGAAAGTCCCTTGTTGCAAGTAGCTTGATTTTTGGTGTGAACCTGGAATTAGCTTTGTCATGCATAGGCCTGAAGTTTGTAGAATGAGTTGTTCCCTTTGACATGTTTGATTTTAGGAAGCTACCTAAAGTGCTTTTTTTTCTTAAGGCAGGCTTTTAAAGAAGATTAATTATGGTTGTAGTATTTTGTGTTGCTGCTTGTTAATTTGTCTCATTGTGTTTTATAATGCATTATGTATGTGAATTTCTTACCCACTGAGGACACTGGATCAGCAAGCTATACATATTTTAAATCTCTTTAGATCTGATCCATGACTTCCTCGGTCTTTATGCTGAAATTAAATGTATATGTGTATTTCCTTCTTTAGGCGAAAAATAGAGTTCTTCAGTCAACAAGAGGACCAAGTGCCTTTATACCAGAAAAAGAGGTAAAGCTCTTTTTAGTGTTCGTATGGACTGACAGTACTAACAGAGGTGGAAGAAACCTGATTTTCTGACCAAAATGTAATTACTGATATCTGAATTGTACCAATCCACGTGAATCAGTGGTTGACCTGCAGGAAATGGAAGTGCAAGGAAAACAAACTTTCCACCCCTGAATACCATCACCTATTAGTGTGTTGATAAGATATGCCATACTGGGTCAGACCAAGGTCCATCAAGCCCAGAAACACTTATTATTAATTCCTCTATCTTGAAATACAAATCATCATAATTGGTTAAATTAAGATTTATGTTTTGTTTGTTAAGGAAACTTAAATTCTGCTGTATTTACAAACGAGGCAGATTATTTAACAAGTTTTTTTAAGTTAGTGGTTTACATTGTAACTTAAACTTGGTAATGTACATTAAACAGGGACATTGATAACTGGGATTTTTCTGCGGCAATGGCGGGTTAAGTGACTTGCCCAAGACCACAAGGAGTGCTAGTAGGAATTGAGCCCTGGTCTCTTGGTTCCAAGCCAGTGCTCTAATCCATCTCACATAATTCTCTAAAAAATACAACAAACATGCTTGAATTTTATTAAGTTAAGTGCCATCAAGTCTGTGTCGACTTGTGGCGATCCCCTGGATAGTTGTCTTAAATTGTGTTCAGTCTTCAGTCAGGCGGCTCATTGTTGACAGACTAGCACCCATAGCTGCTGCTGTTGTATCGCTCCATCTCATTGCTGGACTTCCTCTTTTGCATTGACCTTCTACCTTGCCAAGCATGATGTCTTTCTCTAATGATCTCTCTTAGCATGATGTTTCCAAAGTATGAAAGTCAGTCTTGTCATCTGAGCTTCTAAAGATAGCTTAGGTTTGATCTCTAGTACTGACTGGTTTGTTCTTCGGGCAGTCCATGGTATGTATACACAGTATTCGTCAACAGCACCAATGATGCTGAGAAGATCAAGAAAGAATATACAGAGTCATTATACCATAAAGATCAATTGGACCATTAGTCGTTTCACCCTATACCTTATGATCAAGAACCATTGGTGATGAAAGAAGTCGTCAGAGCAGCATTGAAAGCCTTATCAAAGAACAAAGCACCAGGCATTGATGGCATTCCCATTGAGTTTTATTACAGCAATCAGATGAAGCTGTTACCATACTTACAAGGCTCTGCCAGGAAATTTGGAAGACAAATTCATGGCCAACTGACTGGAAAATTCAAGCATACAAACATGTAAATGTGTGTATGTCTGCCTGCCTAATTCTCTAAATTCATAAGATGTTCTCATCTCACTAGCTCTATAAACTTGGGTATGCCTGCATAAAAAGGTATGCTTTTAACTTCTATTGGAATACTGCCATTGAGAAATCATATGTAGCTCGGCCGTAAGCGAATTCCACCACTTAGGTGCAGCAACTGAGAACATCCTCACAGAAAGACGTGTTTACGTGTTACAGAGGTCTAAATTTTCCAGCCTCTCTTCAGTCACCAGAGAGACTTGGCATTCCCACTCTTTCCTTGAGGTTACGTCTGTTCTGAATAGTTATTCATAGGTTTGAAAATTTAAAACCAATAGGAAGCTTGTTGCTATTAGCTTATCAGGTATGAATCATGGATGCACCCAATTTAAACTAATGGTAAATGCTAGAAATTTATGTGATAGTTTTGACCTGGAAACCTACTACTACTGATCATTTTAAGTAGATCAATGGGAAAAACATGAACATAGATTTGGGGAGGTGCCAGAGGGGTATTGCTCCCCCCCCCCCCCCCGCTACCTGTTCAGCATCTCTGCTCCCTCCACTGTGGACTATTCATTTCCCTCAAAACTCCAATTGCTGTGACTGGCTCCTTCTTGTTGCCATAACAGCATCAGCACTAAAAGCAAATGCACCACAGAGCCTCTCGCTGAAATACCCTACAAGGCTTTGCCAGTCTCTTCCCCCTCCCCTTGATGCACACTTCCTGATACTATGTGGGCAGGACCAGCAGAACCTTGTAGAGTATTTCTGCAAGATGCTCCACGGTGCATTTCAGTTCTTAATGCTGATGCTGTCATGGCAACAAAGGATCTGCTAATTGTAACAACCAGAGGTATGAAGGGAGTTGGTGGTCCATGGCGTGTTGAAGGGTGGGGCAAGAGGAGGGCAAATTGGAGGAGGGGTGAGAAGGTGCTGGACCACAGAGGTGGTGGGGAGGCAGAGAGTGCCCAGAGGAGGGAAAGATTTGGAGGGGGAGAGGGTGTGCCAAGAGTAGGGTTGCCAATTGGTTCCAGATGTGCCCGACAGCCTTGATACAGTATTAGGTTTACCCCATTACATGCAGGGATACATAGTTCTGATTTCTCTATTACACTCCATAAGAAAAGCAAGACTATAAGTCCCTGCATGCAATGGGGTAAACCCAGGACTGGATCAAACCTGTCAGGCACATCTGGAGCCAATTGGCAACCTAGCCAAGAGGAGTTGGAAGATGTGAGTGCCTAGGAGTGGACTTGTGCCAGAAACAATCGCCCCCATGTCCTGCTCTTTTGTGGACAGAAGTACTTCAACCCCTATACTGTACTGCTGTGTTAGATTTTTGCAGCCCAAATGCATGTCCCTGCATTTTTTTGCATTAAATTTCAGCTGCCAAATTCTTGAGCATTCTTCAAGCTTAGCTAGACCCCTTCTCATATTACCAAAAATGCAGGAAGGTGTAGATTTCATTCGCAAAGAGGCAAACCTTCTCCAACAGCCCTTCCACAATATCGCTCAAAAAATATGAAAAAGAATCGGACCAAGGACATATCCCTGTGGCACACGACTGGTAATGTCCTCTTCAGAGTGAACGCCATTTACCTGTATCCTTTGTTACCTCCCACTCAACCAGTTTCTAATCCAGTCAGTCACTTTAGTGTCCATCGCTAGGGCACTCAGGGCCCACTATTCAGCACTAACGGCTAGCGCTGCTAATGTGGCTAGCCGCTGGCGCTGAACAGTAAACCTGGATATTTAATGTCAGTCATATCTGGCCCTGGCCTTGAATATCTGGGTTAGCCGTTCTTGCCTGGTTAGTGATATATGGCAGAGGTTAGGCCAGGGTTACCTGCGCCTGGCTTTCATTGCATATCCCTAACCAAGCAGCGGCTCAGTATCCCATTGTCCAATTACCAATCTGTGCCACATCCGCTGCACCCTAGAACTCCCCTGACGTGCCTATGCTAAGCATCAGGGGAGTGTAAAACTGGAAGACACAGATATTCAACGGCACTGAATATCCTGTTCACCGCGATTAATGCGGTCAGCAGCTCTGCTAACTGTGTTCATCGCTTTGAATATTGGGCTCTCAATTTATAAGCCACCTGTGCGGAGCAGTGTCGGACTTTACTGAAATCTAAGTATATAGAGCTCTTCCTTGGTTCAACTTTCTGGTCACCCAATCAAAGAAATTAATCAGGTTTATCTAATAAGACCTGGCTAGTGAAACCTTGATGCTTTCGATCCTGCAATCCATTGGATTTCAGAAACCTTACTATCCTCTTTTAGCAGCGATTTTCCTTTAATTCACTTGCCACCGATGTCAGACTAACTGCTTTTGTGTAAAGGGACCACATGCACCCTTTTCTAGTCTTCTGGGACCACTCCAGATTCTAAAGAAGTATTGAAAAGATCAGACAGTAGAGCCACCAGAATGTTTCTAGGTTCCTTCAATGCTATGTGTGTTATCCGGATAAGGTCTTTTGAAATAGACCCACCTATATTTTGTTTGACTTTGAGAAACAAAGTTGAAAAATGATGCAAATATTCTTTCATCATTTTCATGATTAAGTAAATATTTACTAATGTGTACACATGTCCTTCCTGACTACCCTTTTTCCTTTGAAAGGTCATGTCAGAGAATTCTGAAATCTTTTCCTTTTTATATAGTAAGCCTAAGTTGGAATATATTAATTTCTGAGCAGTATTGCTCTGCTATTTTCTTTCTGGCATTTTCTTTATTTATTTTATTTATTTACAGTTTCTTTTATACCGCACTATTCGACATCAGCGCGGTTTACAATGAACAGAAACTACACTTACCAAATATTGATCGGTGCTTACAATGAACAGCTGGGTATACATTAAACAGGTTTACATTCAACAGGTTTCATAAACAGAGGAACATAATAACTATGAACAAAAAGCAACTATGTACAGAACAACTAGGCGCAGCTATATGTTTCTTGATGAGGGAAGAAGCAAGGTGAGATTGCAGCTCTTCGCGTTAAGACTATGTTAAGATATCGCATAGACTGTGTTGGATACTGTTCTTTTCACACATTAGAGTCCAGATAATACATTACTCTGGCTTGGTGATATTGCAAATTCATCCTTTCTGCAAGGCCAGTTTCCTACACATCTAAAGCAGTCTTTTATGACCCCAGCTCTGAAAAAAGGGTCAAATATCTTAAGCTGTGTTACTTTTGCCCCATTTCTACCTTAACAGTTAGGTTCAAAATTATTGAAAAAGGGGGTCGTGGTTGAACTAAATGAATTTCTGGTTAGCACTAATGGGTTGGCTATGGGGCAGAGTGGATTCAGAATATAGGGTCAGGAGCTGAATCTGTTGGTTGCTGTAATAGATGCCATTTACAAATATTTGGATAATGTGCCCATTGATATTGAATTTGTCTAGTGCTTTTGATTTGGTTGATCCAAATTTTGGTACCAAGGTGTTTTTCAGTTAGAACTGGAATGGATCATCTTGTTTTGAAGGACTGGTCAGAGTCGGGTCTAATTTACTACTGTCTTCAGTAAAGTCTGTTGTATGTGGGCCCCTCAGGACTCCATTGTTATATTTTAACATCTTTATTTGATAGGACAGCTTGTTTGCTCACTTGGATTATTAGGTCGGAACTGGGATACAACCATGAAGAGACTCCGTCAATACTGAGGCAATAGTATTATAGCTCAAGGGTAGTCATTTAGTAATTCTGGTAAGATTGAGTCTGTCTTATGGTGAGTCTTAGAATTGAAGGTATGAGAATTACTGTTAATGATTCAATCAAAAATCTAGGAGTTAAATTTGATACAATGGAAGCTTTTAAGCAGCAAATAAGCAGAATGGGCCACTGCTATTATTAAAAACTGCATGCGGTAGGTTGGTTAGCTAAAGCCTCTTGCACTTGGCAAAGTGACAGTCACTGGTATTAAGTGGGCTTGATAACATTTTCCTTTTTTTTTTGTTTAATTATTACAAAAGAGAAAAAATTAAGAAAACATCTTTGGGTGTAAACAAAAACAATTTAAAAATCAGAACTTAGTTAATGCATGCATGATTTTAAAAAACTTTATGAAGGTGCTGGCAGAGGAATGCGGAGGATATAGGGGCAGAACAACAGCTCCTAGGCTGCCTGGACTGCTGTAGCCGGTCCTCGGCTTCAGCGTGGTTTGTTATCTCCAGAAGTGCCTCAGGAATATCGGGCAGGCGGGCCCCGGGCACCCTCGTGTCGGCGGGGTCTTCTTTCCTTTAAAAAAGTGCTTTGTGCTGAAGTGCCCTGTGCTGGCAGAGGAACGCGGAGGATATAGGGGCAGAACAACAGCTCCTAGGCTGCCTGGACTGCTGTAGCCGGTCCTCGGCTTCAGCGTGGTTTGTTATCTCCAGAAGTGCCTCAGGAATATCGGGCAGGCGGGCCCCGGGCACCCTCGTGTCGGCGGGGTCTTCTTTCCTTTAAAAAAGTGCTTTGTGCTGAAGTGCCCTGTGCTGGCAGAGGAACGCGGAGGATATAGGGGCAGAACAACAGCTCCTAGGCTGCCTGGACTGCTGTAGCCGGTCCTCGGCTTCAGCGTGGTTTGTTATCTCCAGAAGTGCCTCAGGAATATCGGGCAGGCGGGCCCCGGGCACCCTCCTCTCTGCGGGGTCCTTGTTATATCTTTGGACTCTTCCCCTTACCGCGGAGCGTGTTCGCGGAGCGTGGCTTGAAGGAGCGTGGTTAAAGGAGCAGGTTGTGCTCCTTGGGCGCTCCTTCGGCGATACTGCGGCTCTGCTCTGCGGATATTTCCTGGTTGTGTTTCCTGGCGAAGTGATGGGGAAGCGGAAGCCCAAGAATGTTGATAAGGCTCCTACTGTTGCAGTGGGTCCTGGAGAGAAACAGACCGGTCCTCTGGACAGGCATTTCTTGCCTGTCCCTCTTGCGCAGTCGTCACCAGATGGAGTATCCCTCAATTCCAGTGGGAGATCTCCCCCTCCTCAGCCTGCGCCTGTACAGTCTATGGATTTATCAATTGGGACTTCTGATTCCGCAAGTATAATTAAGTTACCTTTGGTTTTGCCTACTCCTGTGCAATCTCAATCTTTAAATGTGGTGTCTACTATTTCACCTACCTCGCCTGATGGTGATGTAACATTGAAAGATATTTGGTCAGCTTTAGTAGTTATTGATCAGAAAGTTTCTTCTACATTGAATGCGCTTTGCACCTTCTCTGAAGAGGCTGTTGTAACTTTTCAGCAACTTGATGAGAAGGTTCATAGTCTTGATAAAGTGGTTCAGTCTTTGAAATCTCAAGTTCCTCCACTTCAGGCAGCCCATACAGTTGCTGTTAAAAATTCTTTGGTGTTATATTCCCGAGTGGAGGCCCTAGAGAATTCTTTTCGTGTATGCAACCTTAGGTTTCTTAATTTTCCATATACGTCTTTGTTAGCTCCTGGAATACTTTTAGAGAAGTATTTCAAAGAGATTCTCAATATTCAAGAGCCAATTGTTGTATCACAGGCTTATTATATTCCTCTTACTAGTAAAAATGTTAATCCTCAGGAAGGGGGGATGGATGAAATAGTACCAGCTATTTCAAATTTGACCGCGTTTTTAGAAGACTCTACTGATAATATTTCTACTCGCTCCACTTTATTAGTTACATTTGCCTCCATCGAAGTTAAGCTGCGGATACTTCGTGCCTTTTTTAAGAAAAAATCTGTCCCTTTTTGTGGTCAGCCTCTTAATATTTTCCCCGACGTATCTCGCGAGACTCAGCTTCGTCGGAGGCAATTTCTGGCTCTCAAATCCAAGGTTTTGGCTTTAGGGGCCACATTTTTTTTACGTTTCCCATGTAAATGTTTGATTGGATTTGAGGGAGCCTCTTATGTATTTATGGATATTACTCATCTTGAGAAATTTGTGATGGATTGTTCAAGTGCAGGCTCTGGAAATAAGTCTGGTAATCAAATGGTAGGTTCTCCAATTGTGTAGGCCTTTGAGCCTGGTTTTCTGTATAGATTCTATTTCTTTTTTGTTAATTCTGTCAGTACCACTTAACGTGGACTTTATATTGTATCATATTTCCTAGCACTTTGTATGCAGTATGTATTGTACTATTTTCCTTTTCTAATTTGGTGTATTTTCACTATAAATGCTTAATAAAAAAAAAAAAAAAAAAAAAAAAAAAAAAAAAACTTTATGAACACACTTTTGTTTTTTTTTTTTAGCCATAGCAATCTCAGTGGGCGCAAACATAGCCACTGATGTTATAGGTTACTGTTATACAAAACTCATAGTAACATAATAAATGTCGGCAGATAAAGACCAGTATGGTCCATCTAGTCTTCCTAGTAAGATGGAGTAGGCGCACCTGCCGCACTGTGCAGGCCACCCCTCCCCATGTCTTTGTTTAGGGGTGAACCCACCGCTCCATGTACGACACCCCTATTTGTTGAGAAATTAGATAGTTCAGTTTATTTTGATTTTATCCTGTTGCTGTAAAGGGATCCACTGTGTCTGTCCCATGCCATTTTGAATTCCGTCACTGTGTTTGCCCCCACCACTTCCATCAGGAGGGCATTCCAAGCATCCAACACCCTTTCAACGAAAAAGTATTTCCTGACATTGCCTTTAAATTTACCACCTTGCAGCTTCATGTTATGCCCTCTAGTTTTACAGCTTCCCCGTCTTTGGAAGAAGTTTTTGTTCATTATTTCTCTTTAAATATTTAAAGGTCTGAATCAATCTCCCCTATCCCTTCTCTCCAAAGTGTACATATTTAGGTCTTCAAGTCTCTTCTCATAAGGCTTCTGACGCAGGCTCCAAATCATTTTGGTCGACTTCCTCTGAACAGTTTCCAGTCTTTTTACATCCTTTGCAAGATATGGTCTCCAAAACTGAACACAGTATTCCAAGTGAGGCCTCACCAGTGACTTATACAGTGGCATTAGTACCTCTTCCTTTCTACTGGCAATTCCTCTTTGTATGCAGCCCAACATCCTCCTGGCTTTTGCCACCGCCTTGTCGCACTGTTTTGCCACCTTGAGCTCTTCAGAAATAATCACAGCAAGGTCCTTCTCCTGATCCGTGCACACCAACCTCTTGCCCCCTATCGCGTACATTTCCCTTGGATTTCTGCTACCCAAGTGCATGACACTGCACTTTGCATTAAATCTTAATTGCCAAGCATTAGACCAGTCTTCCAGCTTTTGTAGATCTTTCCTCATGTTAACCACTCCCTCAGGGGAGTCCACTCTGTTGCAAATTTTTGTGTCATCTGCAAAAAGACAGACTTTTCCATTCAATCCTTCAGCAATATCACTCACAAATACATTGAACAGTGCCAGGCCCAGGACTGAACACTGGGGCACCCCGCTAATCACCCTCCTTTCATCCGAGTGAGCTCCATTTACCATCACCTTCTATCGTCTGTCAGTCAACCAATTTCAACTCACATCAGATAACTTAAATAATAGAAGTGTGTCACTCTTTTGCAAGAAGGATTTCTAAATGTGAAGTGCGAATTAGACTTAAATGTTCTGAAATCTGATCTTCTTTCGTTTTTCCAATATAAATCAAGTGACATGGGCACAAGATAGCATAAATTATTTGCACGGAATTGCAATTAGTGCTGCATGGCCAATGTACAGCTTCTGATTTCTTTGTCAGTTTCAAAAGCATATTCACCCCCACTACTTTTTTGTATATTACTACAAGACATACACAGTGCTGTACAAAAAGCAGTGTGTTCACACTGGTGATGTCCATATACAATAATGCTGGTTGATTAATACTGTTCTAAAGCCAAAATGCTTCTGAACTAAATTCAGTCACACTTTACTAAGTCTGGGTCACTGAGAACAAAAATGATGCTTAAAATTGTTTGTTTGGCTCTAGTTTTCAATTTACCCTACTGGGTCTGTATATATTTTATTTATTTGTTATACCGTGCTATTTAGAATCAGTGCGGTTTTACATGTATACTAACAGGTACTTTTTATTCCCTTGTCCCTGAAGGGCTCACAATCTAAGTGTACCTGAGGCAATGGAGGGTTAAGTGGCTTGTCCAAGGCCACAAGGAGTGGCCATGGGACTAGAGACCCCAGTCCCTCCGACCTGAAGTTGCTTGTCCTCATGCGGGAATTGAACCCCTGGCCTTCCGGCCTGAGGTAACCTGTCCCAACCACTGAGCCACTCCTCCCTGACCTTGATTGCAGAAGTGCTAAGGATATGTGAGTGCTAATGGGAAAGGATCTCAATTTAAAACATAAGTTACTAAAATTCATGCACATCTTCGATTTGGATTTGTGATAAATCTATTTTTTGTTTGGACAGTAGTTGCTTTTCAAGCAAAACAATTAATGAATGATGCAATTTGAAGGTGCTATTTTATCATACATGATATGACTTGCATTATGTTATTCCTAGAAGCCATAGATGATGCAATCCTAACTCAGCTTAATTACATCACTCTTAAGAACAAATTGTACAACATTTTTAAAATGAATATGACATGGCAGTAGTATTTTGGCTGTAGACCAGTCTTCTCAGTGTTTGATTTTTTTTCCATTTAGCCAAAGTGAGAGATGCCTTGTAATTTTTTTGAACAATGCACTTCTGCTACGTTTGTGGTGAAGTGACTTTTGTATCACAAAAATGCAGTATAATTGCTTTAAGAGAACCTACCACCTTTACTTTGGCTGCAGATTTGGAGATCAGGACAAGATCTGGGCCTCACATATATGTTGCAACACTTGTGCAACAAATCTTCACCAGTGGTTGAATAGAAAAAGGAAATCCATGCCTTTTGCAGTGCCATTGATTAGGAGAGAGCCGACGGATCATGTCAGCAATTGTTACTTCTGCATGGTGCCTCCTGTTGGGAAAGGTTTAAAGAAGAAAAAGTGGACTGTGCAGTATCTGAACATTCCATCAGCTATAAGACCATTATCCCATGGAGAAGGACTGTTGGTTTCTGATGCTCTAGAATCATTCTCACTTGAGTCAGATCGAGGAAGAGGAGGGGATGAAACGTCTGATCATGAACCATGAATGTCGCAGATTTTCTCTCATCTGAACTTCAAAAGAATCTTGTTACATTCTTCTTCATGGAAAGTGATCTTCTAGCCTGCAACAACATTGATGGTCTGACGGTAGCCTTCAGTATCATTCATCCAGATGAGTGGAGACTGTTTGATTCATCAAAGACAAGTCTTTAAGCTTTTTTGCTGCATAATGGCAATGTTTTGCCACAGGTTCCAGTTGTTCACGTAGCTGTTGATATGCATAAACTATGACCAACATCAGTGGCAGCTTTGTGGTGATTTGAAAGTCATTGCTCTGTTGCTCGGTCTGCAGACGGGACACACAAAATACTGCTGCTTTCTTTGTGAATGGGATAGTTGTGTGAAAGATTCCCACTACATTAAGAGAGATTGGCCACTCTTGACAGTCCTGAGAGCCTGGAAAGAAAAGTGTGCAGCATCCACCACTTGTTGATCCAAGGAAGATTTTGTTACTACCCTTACACATTAAGCTGTGTCTAATGAATTTTGCCAAGATCATGGACAAAAACTAGCTTTCAAGTATCTCAGCGGGAAATTTCCAAGACTCAGTGAAGCTAATATAAAGGAAGGTGTCTGTGTTGGTCCTTAGATTTCATGAACTTCTTTGAGATGATGCATTTAACTGTGCACTACGTGGCAAAGAGGATGGCATTGAAAGCTTTCCATTTAGTGGCAGCACGTTTTCTCAGAAACAACAAGGCAGATAACTACAGGGTGTTGGTGTAAAGACTACTCAATGCATTGAAATGTCTTGGCTGCAACATGTTAAATATACAGTTTTTGCACTCTCATTTTGATTTTTTTCCTCACCGAACTGCGGAACATTGAGCGATGAGCATAGCAAGCAATTTCATCAGGACATTGCATCAATGGAGACAATATATCAAAGCAAATGGAACCTGGCAATGCTTGCAGACTATTGCTGGACAATGACAAGAGACTCCATTTACAGAATGCAAGAGACAAGTCAAATGCCGAGTAGATATGGAATAAGATCTGAAATGAATACTAATGCATAAATAGTCATTTTTTTGCTTTCTGTTTCATAATAACTTTTAAAATTGTATTTAAATAACCCTTTGGCTGATTTTTAAACTTTTAAACAGACAGGTGAAATATTATCAAGGTCAAATATATGGCAACCATGTTAAGTACCTTTGAGTCTGTGTTGACTCATGGCGACCCTCTAGATCAGCGGTTCTCAACCTGTGGGTCGCGACCCCTACGGGGGTCGCCTGACAAATCCCAGCAGGGGCGGCTCTATCGTGAGGCGGCTGCCTCAGGCAGCAAAGTTTTGAAGGCAGCAAAAAATGCCCCCAAAACAGCCGCCTCACTTCGCCTTCAAAAGTTAAAAATAAAAAGAATCCAAACACTCAAGTTGCTGCTGCTGCCGAATCTGCTTATGGGCAGCGGCAGACTCACATCTTCTTCCTATAGCAGCTGCAGCTCCTGCTGCTTGGAAACGCGGCTGTGCTAGCGAGATCAGCTTAAACACAAAGCCAGCCAGTGCGGAGCCTTCCCATGCAGCGGCGCCCCGCCTCCAAAGGAAATAACGTCCTTTGCATACAACTTCCTTTGGGGGCGGGACGCCGCTGCACAGGAAGGCTCCGCACTGGCTGACTTTTTGTTAAAGCTGATCTCGCTAGCACAGCCGCGGTTCCAAGAAGCAGGAGCCGCAGCTGCTATAGGAAGGAGAGGTGAGTCTGCCGCTGCTGAGAAGCGGACTCGGCAGCGGCAGCAACTTGAGCGTTTTTATTTCCCTGGGGGCTAGGACTGGAAGTGGGCTGATGGTGGGGTCTAGGACTGGAAATGGGCTGATGGGGGGGGGGGTCTAGGACTGGTAATGGGCTGATGGGGGAGGTCTAGGACTAGAACTGGGCTGATGGGAGTTTAGGGCTGGTAATGGGCTATGGAGGGCTAGGACTGGAAATGGGCTGATAGGGGGGAGTTTAGGACTGGAAATGGGCTGATTGGGAGGGGGCTAGGACTGGTAGTGGGCTATTGGGGATGGCTAGGACTGAAAATGGGCTGATTGGGGGGGGTTAGAACTGGAAATGGGCTGATCGGGAGGGGGGCTAGAACCGGAAATGGGCTGATGGGGGGTTAAGAATGGAAATTAGGCTGATCGGGAGGGGGTTAGAACTGCAAATGGGCAGATGGGAGGCTAGCACTGGAAATGAGCTAGGACTGGCAATGGGCTGATTGGGTGGCTAGGACTAGAGTGGGCTGAAGGGGGATAGGACTGGAAATGGGCTAATGGGGGAGGGGAGGCGAGTGCTGCTGGCCCTGGAAGAAAACTAGGGGCTAGGACTACAAATGGGCTGATGCGTGAGGATGGTAGAATAGGACTGGAAGGGAGCAGATAATGAGAGGGTCTGCTAGGGGAAGGATGGGGCACGAAGGGAGCTGACACGGGGGAAGGAGGGGGCTGGAAATGAGCTGACACCTGGGATGTACTGAAGGGGGACTGGAAGGGAGCTGACACTTGGGGATGGGAGTGGTAGGTGGTTGGATAATGGGGAGGAGGCTGGAAGGGAGCTGACATGCAAATGCACTGGAAGGGGGATGGACAGAGGGTAGGGTGACTGGAAGGGAGCTGACTGGGGAGGGGTGGCACTGAGAGTGGACGTGAGCTGATATCTGGGATGGTATTTGGACTAGAAGGGGCTGGACAGTGGGGAAGGAGGGGGACTGGAAGGGAATGGACACCAGTTGCAGTCATGGAAATGCAAGGCGGTTGACATTGGAAGGTACTGGGAGGGAAGGACTGGAAACGGGCTGATGGAAGGAAGTGAAGAAAACAAAAGAAGAGATAAGAAATGGGCAGATGGACCATAGACCATAGAAAGAGAGCTAAGAGAAGACAGGAAAGCTGAAGCCTCAGATCGGGACCAGCATGATCAGAGAATAAAATGGTCAGACAACAAAGGTAGAAAAAATAATTTTATTTAATTTTAATTATTGGACTTTGTTCTATTTTTATATTTTACACAGTATTGGGGAACTGCATCTCTTATTTATCTGATATTGCACTGCATGTGGACTCTGGCTTCTTGGGGTTTCAATTTAAATTTAGTCTACATATTTTTATTTTTACTTTAGATTGTGCTTACTTATTCTGTACTTGGTGAGGGTCGATGTTGTGAGTGTTTGAAGCACTTTTCAGTGACAAAAAGCAGCTGCTGAAAATTGCTTACTTGGTTGACATATTTGCAATATTGAATGAATTAAATTTAACACTGCAAGGACCAAACGCAACGTGCCTAGATTTGTCCGAAAAGATCCAAGCGTTTCAAATGAAACTTCGGCTTTGGCAGAAAACGTTAGCTGAAAATAGAACGTACATGTTGCTCAACTTATCCACTTTCTTTGAAGAAAACTAGATTGAACTTGACACAAGAAATGGAATTATAATTTCTGTCAAACAGCACTTAGACATGCTGGAAGAAGAAATTTCAGCATATTTTCCAAATTTACCTGGCAAACCATTTGCACTTGCCAGAAGTCCATTCACAGTTAAAGTTGAGGATGTTCCTGAGATTGCATAAGAATAGTTCATTGAACTCATTACCAGCAATGCAGCAAAAAATGATTTTTCTTCAATGTCAGTAATTTAAATTCTGGATCAAGTATTTTCAATTGTATCCTGGACTGTCTGAGATTGTGTTGCGTCTACTTCTTCTGTTTCCAACAACATATATGTGTAAAACTGGCTTCTCAAGCTTGTTGCTTATCAAGAGTAAATACCGAAATAGACTTGCTGCAGAAGATGATCTTCGTTGTGCTCTCGGAAAGACAGAGCCGAGAATTACACATCTGGCAAAAAGGAAGCAAGCACAACCTTCGCACTGATAGCATAGGCCTACTTTTTAGGTTTCAATCAAAAACTAACCTCTATAAAGTGAACCAAACAATATAACATAACATAAAAGATCACTTAATGTTTCCTGTATGTGATATCAAAATATGTTCTAAACAGTATAATTAACCCAAAAATGGAATTTTGTCGTCGGATCGTCTGTCGTGAGGATGTACCAACACACTCAAATGACAGACCCTCCTTTTATTCAACTTTTATTTAAGAAGGTCAGTTCGACCTAAATATGCTGGAGGCTACAAAAAGCCTAAAAAGGCAAGCCTCTGCATAGACAAAATGCTGATTTGCATAGAATGAAAAACGTTTATAAGCAGAAATAAATCTGTATTGAAGATTTGTAAAGATAGAGGCACTTAGCTGAGCTCAAAAATGTCCAATGCGCTGGGGTTATCAATAGGAGGCCGATGGGAAGGCTTCAAAAAGTTTTCAAGATGGCGAAATTTCTAGATAATAAATTTCCAGGATTCTCCGAGACGAGATAGCACAAAGTTGATCCAAATTCCCATCGGCTCTAACAAACCCGCCAGTGAGCCCGCTAGCCAATTTCCATGAATTAATCAAATGAAGATCGGGTTCTCTTCGCAACACAAACTGTTGTGTTTCAAGCCTACAATGTCACTGGCTCTTTTTCAAGCAAAAACCCTCCCCATTTCCTGTTCCGTTTCCACACTTGATGACATCATCATTGTGCACAGGGACTTAGGATGACGTCAGTTACAAAAATCTGAAGCTCATTTAATTAACGACCATTCAATCTCCGCATTCATGCCAAAAGGAGTCACTGTGTTTAAGGTGAAAATCCACCGTTGTTCCCGTTGATGTAATAAGGCACGACGATCCCCCCCCTCTTAAAAGCGGAAGCACCCTGTCCAAAACCGTCCACCGCAGATGTGAAAAACTGTAGGAGTTAGACAGGCAATGATGAACTATAGGGGCTGTCAGAGTCTTGGTATTAATACGTGATCTATGTTCTTGCAAACGTTTACGAATAGATCGCGTAGTCATGCCTACGTAGAATAACTGGCAGGGACAAACGATTAAATATACTACATGATCAGAAGTACAGTCCGTCGTTTTTTCATTCTATGCAAATCAGCATTTTGTCTATGCAGAGGCTTGCCTTTTTAGGCTTTTTGTAGCCTCCAGCATATTTAGGTCGAACTGACCTTCTTAAATAAAAGTTGAATAAAAGGAGGGTCTGTCATTTGAGTGTGTTGGTACATCCTCATGACAGACGATCCGACGACAAAATTCCATTTTTGGGTTAATTATACTGTTTAGAACATATTTTGATATCACATACAGGAAACATTAAGTGATCTTTTATGTTATGTTATACTTTTTAGGTTTGACAACGCTAACATTTTTGCCCTTCGTCAGTCTTTTTGAATAAAGCATACTAAAACCGTTGACTACAAAATCATAACAATTTCAAAATCGAATATTGTTACTTGTTGTTGTGATTAATTATTATGGTTTAAATAAGTACATTTTATAAATAAAAAATATATTGCAAAGGCCTATAATATATTAATAATTCAACAAATGATTACAGTGACAATGCGTTAACGGTAAAGGAAGAGAGACGCATTTGATTTTATCATTGGGGGTTATCACAAGTTGACCAATGGTAAAAGGGGTCGCGGTACAAAAAAGGTTGAGAAACCACTGCTCTAGATAGTTCTAAACTGCATTCAGTCTTCAGTCAGGCGACTCATTTTTGACAGAGTGGCACCCATAGCGGCTGGTGGTGTATCGATCCATCGTACGTTCCATGTCCTAATATGTAAGACATCTTTGCAGCTTCTGACTCTCGTTTCATGTGCAGCTACTTCAGCAGTCAGACATCCTGAGGGCTTTGATCCAACCATATCATAAATGCTGGTTCTCCAGGACCAAGCAGGAAGTCAGTCCTCACTTATGGGTGACGTCGGCGCTGACGGAGCCCTCGCGGAGCAATTTTCCCCAGCTTTCAAAGAAAGCCTTTGGGAATTGCAGCGCGCATGCGCGGTCCTCTTCCCGCCCAAGGGTGCCATCTTAGCCAGTCTTCTTTTTTCCGCGGAGCCCTACAGACGTACCCGTCGTGTCCCCGCGAAAAAGTTGATATTTCTTCATAATTTACTCTTTTTTCTTTCGGTTCGACGCCGGTCTTTTTCCCGCCCGGACTCGCGACGCCGGTCACGAGTCCTCTTCTTCTTTTTCGGTTTTTCTGACTTAGTCAGTTTCGTTTTCGGTTTTTCCCTGGCAGCCCGGTCCTTTGACCTCGCCGGGGCCCTTTTTCCCCCGATGGCTGCCAGTGGTTTCAAGCGGTGTGGTCAGTGTGACCGAAATATGTCACTAACTGACACACACGACCATTGCCTCCGCTGCCTGGGCCCGGATCATGAAGAAATGATCTGTGGGCCCTGCGGCAAACTGTCCTCCAAAGCGTTGAGAAGTCGGCGGCATCAGTGGGATAGGATCTTCGCTGACCCCAGCCGTACCCGGACCTCGTCGGAGGCCTCCGCGTCCAGGGGTTCCAGCTCGGACCGTCGCCGGAGTTCCTCCAACAGGGGTTCTCCCTCCGGGGACCATCGACGTAAGGTGAAACCCGCGAGGGCGGCGTCGGTGGACGCTCCTGGCTCCGCGAGGGCCAGGTCGCATAGCCCCGATAGCCGTCCCGGGGCCTTGGAGAAGGAGCACCTCACGAAGCGACCTCGCCTGGAGTCGGAGCTGCCTGCTCGGGTAAGTCCTGTGGTCCTCCTGGACTCGCCTCCGCGACAGCCGACGTCGGGCCCGACGCCGTCGGGGCCCGAGTCGGGGGCTGCTGGGTCACCTGAGCTCGGACTCGGGTTGACGGCCTTGGAGAGCAGACTGTCTGCCTTCATGGACCAGCAGCGGGCACTGCTCGCTGGCTTCGCTGGCGCTGCTGCCCCGACCGCCGGGACGTCGACGTCTAAGTCGACCCCGGAGACCGAGCCGATCCTCGAGTCGATGCGAACTCGAGTCGATCCTCGGTCGAGGTCACCCTCGGCCTCCCGTTCGGGACCGAGGTCGCCGACGCCGACTCCCTCGGCGTCGGGGCGGCAGGCGCCGCGCCCTGCCCGGGCCGACCCCACCGAGTCCTCGTCGGAGTCGGTCTGGGAGTCTGAAGAGGAAGAGTCGCCTGATTCTTTTCGGACTCGGTGTGTCCCCTCGGACTCACCTGAGTCCGAACCTCGGAAGCAGTCCCCCCCGGAGGATGCCCGGTTCTCGGACTTCGTCAGGGATATGGCCAAGGCTTTGGCCTTCCCTGCGGACCCCGAGGAGGAGCCTCGAGCCGAAGAGCTCGACGCCCTCCAGTATGACTCTCCCGCCAGGGAACACTTTACTGTACCGGTTCCTCCCATGCTGGAACGACTACTCTTCCGCATGTGGGAGAGTCCGGCCACCTCGCCGGTCCTGAGCAAGCGGGTCGATTCTATCTATCGAGTCCGCAAGAGCCCTGGCTTCCAAAAAGCACAGCTACCACACCATTCCATGGTAGTGGAATCGGCCATGCATCGTCTTAAGAGCCAGAAGATGCACTCCTCGGTGCCTCCTGGCAGGGAGGCCCGTAACCTGGATGGCCTTGGTAAGAAGTGTTTCCAGGGCTCTATGCTTGCGTGTCGTGTCCAGACCTACCAGCTATATATGGGCATGTATCTCCGAGACCTGGCTAAAGAGCTAGCCGGATTCTCCGCTGGTTTGTCCGAGGAACCCTTGCGGAGGTTCCTGGCCTTGTCCACTGGCATTCGGGAATGCTCAAAATTCATATCCCGAGCAGCCTATGATGGCTTTGAAGCATCGGCTCGAGTGGCCGCAGCCGGCATCGGTGCCCGCCGACAGGCTTGGCTTCAGTCGTCTGACCTTGAGCCCTGGGTGCAGGACAAGTTGGTCGATGTCCCCTGCCGAGGCGAAAACCTCTTTGGCAAGCCCATGGCTGAAAAGGCTGCACAAATTGAGACGGAGACTCTCACCAGGACTAGGCTTTCTAGGAAGACCTCCGCCCCTTCCCAGAAAAAGAAGGGCTCGGGGAAGAAGTCCTTTTACCCGAGGAAGGCAGCTGCCTACAAACAATACCCCCAATATCAGGCCCCTGCAGCTCCCCAACAGGGCCAGCAGGCCAAGGGACGGGGTAACGGGTCCCGTAGGCAGCAAGCCCCCAAGCCTGCACCACCAGCCCCTGCTCAGCAGGGTGGGGGCTTTTGACTCCTTAAGCATAGCCTCTCCCCCCCCGCTGGTTCCTCCCAGCACCGGAGGCCGGCTGGTTCACTTCACCCACAGGTGGTCCAGCATCACCTCAGATGCCTGGGTGCTTCAAGTCGTGCGAGAAGGCTATCTTCTCCACTTCCACCAGGTCCCTCCCTCCTATTTTCCGGGAGAACCTCCACGACCCCCTCTGCACAGGGACTTACTCCTTCAGGAGTTGGCAGGTCTTCTACAGGAACAGGCGGTGGAACCGGTGCCCCACCACCTGAAAGGTCAAGGCTTTTATTCCAGGTATTTTCTAGTACCAAAGAGGACAGGAGGCCTCAGACCCATCCTGGACTTGCGCAACCTCAACAAATTCCTCGTGCGGGAAAAGTTCAAGATGCTTACCCTTGGAATCCTTCTGCCCTACCTCCAGCAGGGAGATTGGCTATGCTCCTTGGATCTAAAGGATGCCTACACGCACATCCTTATCCACCCAAGCCACCGCCAGTACCTAAGGTTTGTGGTGGCCGGAAATCATTACCAGTACAGAGTACTACCCTTTGGCCTGTCCTCCGCACCGCGAGTCTTCACAAAATGTCTCGCGGTGGTGGCGGCCCATCTCCGGCTTCACGGCCTCTATGTCTTTCCGTACCTCGACGACTGGCTCATCAGAGCAGCGTCCGCTCCGGAGGTCACCAACGCCACACGCCGCACGGTGACTCTTCTGCAGTACTTGGGCTTTGTTATAAACTTCGCAAAGTCCACTTTGCTCCCCTCACAGGATCTCGAGGTCATCGGCGCAAGGCTGCACACTTCTCAGGCTCGAGCGTTCCTACCGCTCGACAGAGCTCAACGGCTCATGGACCTAGCCGACCGTTTTCGCAGCCAGCCCCTGGTCTCCGCCAGGCGCTTCCTGAGACTACTCGGCCATATGGCTTCCACCGTCCATGTGACCCCCAATGCCCGCCTGAATATGCGGCCTGCTCAATGGTGTCTCCGCCAGCAGTGGCGACAAGCCACAGGCGGCCTAGCAGACCTAGTGCGCGTCTCCGAGCCGCTGATCTCGTCTCTCCAGTGGTGGCTTCATCGGCCGAACCTGGTACTCGGCATGCCTTTCCAGTCACCTCAGCCGGCCCGGGTGCTGACAACAGATGCATCCCTCCTGGGCTGGGGAGCACATTGCCAAGGGGCACGTACTCAGGGCCTCTGGACCACGTGGGAGTCTGCTCAGCAGATCAACTTCCTGGAGCTCAGAGCGATCCGCCTGGCTCTCAAGGCCTTCTCCCACCTGACCTCTCACCAGTCCATCCTTGTCCAGACGGACAATCAAGTTGCCATGTTCTACGTGAACAAGCAGGGGGGCACGGGCTCCTTCCCTCTCTGTCGGGAGGCGCAGAAGCTCTGCTCTTGGGCCGTCAGTCACGGCGTTCTTCTCAAGGCAGTTTATCTCCCAGGCCAAGAAAATTGCCTGGCGGACAAACTCAGCAGGATCCTCCAGCCGCACGAGTGGCGCCTGGATCCCTTGGTAGTTCAGAAGCTCTTTCTAAAGTGGGGCCTCCCCACGATGGATCTCTTTGCCAGTCCTCACAACCGGCAACTTCCTCGCTTCTGCTCTCGTCAGCCACACCCCCTTCGAGTTGCGGCGGACGCTTTTCTACTCTCATGGTCGGGGAGCCTTCTGTACGCTTTCCCTCCCATCCCGCTAGTCTCTCGGACTCTTTTCAAGGTTCTCCGAGACAAAGCCTTCATGATCCTGGTGGCCCCTCGCTGGCCCAGACAGCCGTGGTTTCCACTCCTGCTGCAATTAGCGGTAGAGGATCCATTCCCTCTGGGGTTACAACCGGATCTCCTCACTCAGGATCAGGGGTCTCTGCTACACCCCAACCTCAGGTCTCTCAACCTAATGGCCTGGCTGCTGAGAGGGTAGTCCTTGCTCCCCTTCTCCTGCCGGCAGAGGTGGAGGAGGTCGTCTTAGCTTCGCGACGACCTTCTACCCGCAAATGCTACGCCCTTAAATGGCGTCGTTTTTCCGTTTGGTGTACCCAACAGTCTCAGGATCCCTTCTCCTGCCCGGTGTCGGTGATCTTGCAGTACTTGCTATACCTCTCTAATCTGGGACTTAAGTCCAACTCCGTCAAAGTTCACCTCAGTGCTCTTTCAGCACATCATGTGCCGGTGGGCGGCAGACCTCTCTCCAACGACCCTCTCGTAGCGAGGTTTCTCCGAGGTCTCCTTCTACTTAAACCACCTCTGCGCCCGCCAGCGCCTGACTGGGACCTGAATGTGGTTTTACAGCGGATCACCTGTCCGCCTTTTGAACCTATGGCTACCTGTTCTCTCCGTTTTCTTTCTTGGAAAACATTGTTCTTGATAGCCCTCACTTCCGCTAGACGCGTAAGTGAATTGCAGGCCCTCGTGTCTGATCCCCCTTACACTCGGTTCTACAAAAATAGGGTAGTCCTACGGACTCACCCAAAATTTCTTCCAAAAGTGGTCTCCCCTTTTCACATCAATCAGGAGGTGGTACTTCCAACCTTCTTTCCCAGACCACACTCCAGCCGAGCTGAAACGGTCCTCCATACCCTGGACTGTAGAAGGGCATTGAACTTCTACCTTGACCGTACGCGGGAGCACCGTAAAGCTGCTCAGCTTTTTGTGTCTTTTGACCCCAATAAATTGGGGCTCCCGGTCTCCAAGCGTACTCTGTCCATCTGGGTTGCGGACTGTATCTCTTGGGCTTATGGGGCAGCCGGGCTCTCCTTGGAAGGTCGAGTCACGGCTCATTGCGTTCGGGCAAAGGCTACGTCAGTGGCTTACCTCCGCTCTGTTCCGCTGGCAGACATCTGCCGGGCCGCTACTTGGTCTTCGAGCCAGACTTTTGCGGTCCATTACTGTCTCGAGAGGGAGTCCCGCAGGGACAGTGCTTTCGGACAGGCAGTCCTCCGTAATCTCTTTGAGGTCTGAGCAACTCCTACCCTCCATCCCGGATGTGGGCTACCGGTGGGTAATAATTCAGCGAAGATTCTTTCCTTCTGTGCTGCTGAGCTAGAGGGAGCTCATTTTTGTGCTTAGGGTCTCCGGTAGCCTTGAGCTTGGGAGTCCCATAAGTGAGGACTGACTTCCTGCTTGGTCCTGGAGAAAGCGTAGTTACTCACCTGTAACAGGTGTTCTCCAGGAGCAGCAGGAATCAGTCCTCACAACCCTCCCTCCTCCCCTTGGAGTTGCAATCACCTGCTTTAGTTTTTTTGCAAATTTTTATGCTGTCTTTTTTAGCTATGTCATCTGACTGGCTAAGATGGCACCCTTGGGCGGGAAGAGGACCGCGCATGCGCGCTGCAATTCCCAAAGGCTTTCTTTGAAAGCTGGGGAAAATTGCTCCGCGAGGGCTCCGTCGGCACCGACGTCACCCATAAGTGAGGACTGATTCCTGCTGCTCCTGGAGAACACCTGTTACAGGTGAGTAACTACGCTTTTTACTCTGAAAAGTCATCTTCAGCTCCTCCCGAGTAGCCAGTTGAGTGCCTTCTGACTTGGGGGTCTCATCTTTCAGCACTATAGTGCAATTTTGTTTTATTATGACTATCCATTGGGTTTTCGTGGCAAGATACAGAAGTAAATTGCCAGGCCTTTCTTCTGCGCAGGTAATTCTAGTGTTGCTGTTGTCACAGAAATGTGATCCTCTGCCACCATCACCATCCCGTTCTGCTGCTGTCCAGATGGGTGGTTTATCTTGGTCTGGCACTATAAACACATGAAAAGACCTAGGTTTATAATTTGTGATTAAAACTCTACTACCAACATGTTATATGTATGTGTAAAACGGAAAAGCTTAGATATCTTGATAACAGTGGCCAATCGGCGGTTTTCATTGTCATTTCTGAATTCAGCGCATCAAAATCCTCAAGAATTGGCAGATTTTGTCTCTGAAGCAGACAAGTTTTTGAAAAAAATGACCAGTATTATTATTATTGTATTGTCTTATATAACCAACCTGGAAAAACTAGAAGGAATTACTCAGAATATGGCTGTATGGTTTATAATGGGATGGAGCAGAGGCAAATGTGCTTGGCCCATATTCACTTTCAGTGTTGAAACACATGAAATCTTAGTACTGGCTTTTAAGATCTTGCATAAAAATTGCTCAATTTATTTGATAGGCTACAATTTTTGTAATTACCAGCAGCCACCCAGGACTGGACTATAATAGTCTTAACACTGGTCTAGCGCAGAGGTTCTCAACCTAGTCTTCGGGAGACACCTAAACAGTCGGGTTTTCAGGATAACCACAGTGAATATGCATATGAGAGATTTGCTTACACTGTCTCCATTGTATGCAAATCTCTGTCATGCATATTCATTGTGGTTATTTATTTATTTATTTTATTTATTTAACATTTCTTCTATACCGCGCTATTAAAATCAGTGCGGTGTACATCGAACAAAACATACTACAATGCATACAAGCAACATTGAGTTTTACATAGAACAGGGAAAGAAACATAGGACAACCGGGGTAACTATTCACAGGGTAACTATTTACAGGTTACATTAGTATTGTCACCAGTACTCTAAGCTAATTTGGTATCATCTTCATTTTGTGTGGGAGGGACAGGCGTAAAAGTGGTGGGTGGGTTATCTTGAAACCTGACTGGCTAGGTGTGTCCCAAGGACTGGGTTGAGAACCTCTGGGCAAGATCAGTGTTAGTCAAGACCATTCTACTCCAGTCTTGGGTGACTGCTGGTAATTACAAAATTTATGTAAAAATTTGAGATCAACAGCTTTGTTTCTGTTGCTATACTAGGGATGTAGTAGAACAAGCTTCCTATGAAATTTGCTCATAATATAAAATAAAAGCAAGATCAGCCGCAGTGAGTGAGAGCAGATCTCCATCTTGCTCTCCAATCAGCTGTTCATTAGTGTCTCTAGGCAACTACTGCCAGAGGCATGAGGAGATTCTGTTCAGCAAGATCTGCAGTGAGTGAAGAGCTGATCTCAGTTTCTCAGGCTTCCTCCTTATCCCTACCCTGGACTGATCACTTCCTTATCCTTTTCTCCCTCCTCTTCCTGTCCTTCCTCCCTTTCGTTATGTCTAGTCCCTCTTCGAGACTGGCCCATAAACTCCAGATGCTCTGCCGGGCCATTAGAACATGCTCATGCCCACATTAAAGAATTAGCGCAGCTTAGGAAACATGTCCCGTAGACTTAAAGGCCACAATATGTAGACTTTGAAGGAAAGGCGGGAGAGGGGAGATACGATAGAAAAATTTAAATACTTCTATGGTGTGAGCGTACAGGAGGTTAGCCTCTTTCAATTGAAAGGAAACCCTAGAACAAGGGTCATTGTTGGGTTAGAGTCAAGAGTAACCTAAGGAAATATTTCTTTATATAAAGGGGTTGTGGATGTGTGGAACAGCCTCCGAGTGAAAGTGGTGGAGATGAGAACTATTTGAATTCAGGAAACAATGGGATAAGTACAGAAGATCTAAGGGAGAGTAAGGGATTGTAGAGCTTAGATAGTTCTTATGGATGGGCAGACTGAATAAGTTGTATGGTTTGTGTCATTATTTTTCTGTCTCTGGCATTCGTTGCTGGAGGATATAGAAAAAGTTGCTAATGTAGTTTGGTTTAAAAAGGTTTGAAAGACATGTCAATGCACCATTATTAAAAGTGGACTGGGAAATAGTGATTTGCGGCCCTCCAGAATCGGAATTGGACACTCCTGCTATAGTCTAACAGGGGGGTGAACTTCTGACACACTGTGTGGAAGTCCAGAGGGTTTTAGTAGGGGGCGTGGGGTGTGGCTAATCTTCTGCCAGCCTCGATGTGCACTTATAACCCCTCTTCTTAAGTCACTTCACTGGCTCCCTATCCGTTTCCGTATCCAGTTCAGATTTCTCCTACTGACCTATAAGTACATTCATTCTACTGCTCACTAACTTTCTTCTCTTATCTCTCCCTAAACCACTTCTCGGGAACCTCCGCTCTTCTGGCAGATCCCTTCTATCTGTGCCTTTCTCTTCTACTGCCAACTCCAGACTTTGATCCTTCCACCTTGCTGCTTCTTATGCTTGCAACAAACTACCTGAGTCTGTGCGTAAAGCTTCCTCTCTGGCCTTTTTCAAATCCTGGCTGAAAATTCACCTCTTCGAGGCCGCTTTTGGATCCTGATCTACTTAGTCTGTTTCCTTACCATTCCCCTAGAATCGCCTAGATATATCCTTGTCCTCAGCTGTTGTGCTGTCTTGACTAGATTGTAAGCTCTGAGAGGGGACTGTCTTTTACATGTGTTTACTAGAGATGTACTGCTCAAAATTTTTCATTTTTGTGTCTTTTCATATCGTATCTTTTCTTGGCAATAGTGTGTGCTATTGTGCAATAGCTAATAGTGCACGCTATTGCTGGGAAATGACCATTCTTTCTATTCCCTTTGCACCCAAATCGCCGCTTTTGTTCAAAACAAAAGCACACCCCTACAATTTACTATTCACTGATTAGCATGCTTCTTGCACTACTCTTGAGCACAGTGGTTTTATGCTTATTTTTCTGTGTTAATCTTTTGCATTGGAGTAAGTTTCACAAGGGCAAATCAAACATAAACTGCTGTGCTAATGGCTAGCACAGCTTACTGCTTTGGGCCACTATATGGATGGTCAGCAGTGCTGAAATATATATTCAGACAAGCAGTGATATTCAGCCGCTATCCGTATAGCTACGTGGATTGCAGCTGAATAATTCCTGGCTATTTTTTACTTTAGTGGAATACCCCAACTCTCTGCCCCAGCATGATCTGGATAGTGCTGGGGCAATCAGTAGCACTATCCATTTAGCACTGCTGAAAATTCACATAAGGGGATTATACATTTAGCAGCCTCTGCTAAACATGTAAACCCTCTTTGACTATTGGGCTATCAAAATTCTATTAGTTTAATAACTTTGCAGCACTGCACAGAGTAGCCTTCAGATGCTAAATTTCCCCCCCCCCCCAAACCAATTGTCTCTAGCTTTGTCTTTCATTTCATTTCCACTTATTAAAATACGTTAACATATTGGGGCAGTGTACAGTTAAAAACACACACACACATCTTTGGAAGAAATTAAAGACTTTTCTTTTTCAAAAGATGTTTAATATTAGGACTTTTTTAATAGTATCTTTTTATGTTTTAATATGATCAATCTTTATATAGGTATATGTATTGTCACGCCCTTAGCCCCTTTCATTGGTATGGAGGGGCGTGGTTTTGTTTTTGCCATTGAGGTGCTTCAACTTCTGGCCTTTTTCTAACTGGATGCCTTTAAATGCATTCTGGGACAGGTAGTTCAGTTAGATATCATTTGGGCTCAGATGAAAAAAAAAAACACCTTCATTGTAGTTGGGTTTGAGTGGGTGCAATTTATTCATTAGCACAGAAAGACACGCTAGGTTCACAGATCCACCTTTTTAGTTATTTCACCAGGAATTCTTGTAACTCATTACAGGATAACTTGAACTGAAACAAAACAGCTTTCCTCAGCCTTAATTAACAGCACCTGCTTCCTAGCAGAGCTTGCTGTGCAGTCCAAAACATACAGAAAGAAACTTTAAACCAGGTTTTCTTTCCCTTTCCAGTCCAGAACAAATACCTGGCTATCTTGTATGCTTAAACACAGCACTTCATACAGATAGTCCAATTCATACAAGCAGATAAACTCTTTTCAAGGATTTCTCAGTAATTAGACAAACAAAAGCATTTCTCCCTTCCTCAGTTGAAACGGCATCAAAAAGAGCTCAGCACTGCTCACAGCTGTTTCTCAAAAGATAATCAGGAAGATTCAGCTTTGCACTGCGTCACACTTCTCCTGAACTTAGAACATTAACAAGCTAACGCAGCTCTTAGGGCTTTGGACACTGGAGGTTTCACTTTACGGTTGACAATCCCTGGCAACCCTTCTTAATTGGCAGACTGGCATGCAGAGCAGTCTATGTATGAGACCCCTTCTTCACAAGGTAAATCTGGCTCCCCCAATTCCATTGGTTCACTCTCTGGCTCAGATTCAGATAGCTTACTTGACTGCCTTCTGTTATGGTTAAAGCAGTCTCTGGCAAATACGTAGTGCTCCTTATTAGCTAAGCTTCTGGGGCTCATACCTTGATCAAAGCCTGTAGTAGCTTCACTTCTTACATGCTCTGGCCACCATCTAGCATGTCCTGTTCTCCAATTAGTGCCTCTGGCTCTTACTGCTCCATTCCTTCTTGAGTAGGCAAAACATCTGCTCTCTCTCTCTCTCTGGTCAGCAGTTGCAGCACTCTCAGGTCTCAGGAGTCCTTCCAGTTCCTCTCCATGTGTTCTGCTTGTCCCTGGTCGTCTTGGTCCTCCACTGCTCTCTGGTCTCACTGAGCTAAACTTAAACCCCTCAGGCTCCTGCTCCACCCTCTCCCCTCTCAGGTGAGAGAGATCAAACTCCCTCGTGGCAGTTGAGTGATTAGGGGATGCAGTGACGTAAGGGTTCTTTACCCTGGGCCTGTATTCCCTCTCCTTTCCACCACTAGGGGCACTCTGTTCCTTATTGTAGCCAGGAATTACCTGCTTTCTAGGAGCAAATGGAGTTTTAAGTCCTGGACCTTTTAAAATGGGTCCCTTTATTAAGGTAAATTCCTTCTTTTTACCCCTCTCTTCTAGGTCCTGATAAGCTTCCTTATCACAGTATGTACTGTCGTGAAGTACAGGGTTCAGAACCGATGGAGACAGAGGATTCACTACAAAGTGAAACCAGAACTGTCAGTGCTGAAACAAGCATGGAGGGTTGGCATGGAAACCCTAAACAAAGAACGTCACAGAGTGTTAGGGAACGCCCATCCCCTGAGCTAGCTCCTGCCTCATCAGGGAAGTGGGAACACCTGGTGGGAGGTGGGGCTCAGCACAACGGAGAAAGAAACTTAGATAAAAAGCCTTTAGTTAAATATAGGACAGAAAAAGAGAAGGAGAAGGAGAAAGTCACAGACATAGTCTCAGATACGGAGACAGAAGGAAAAGGCAGCACAGCAAGCGTGGGGAAAGCTGAAAGAAGGAGAAAACCAGAGAAAGATAGATACTCCGAGGGCAGCCAGGGTCTCTGGCTGAGAGAAGGAAAAAGGGAAAGAAATCCCAATTCCACTCGGAGGAACTTCTCAGAGGAAGAGAGCTGGGGAAGATATTCAAGTCCAGTTCCTAGGGAGCAGTGCTCAACTACAAAAAGCACTGGGGATTTTTACTATCCAAAAAGCAGAGACGTTTACTCTGGGAACCAGAAAAGACAACCACGCTGTGTTCACAACAGACAGCCTGCAGGTAAAGCTTATTTCCCTGATACCAAGCTTTTATCAAAGGGGAAAGAAAAGTTTTACCAACCTTTTTGTAGCCAAGGGAGATTCCTGGGAGAAAGCAATTCTAAAGGCAGACACAGAATTCCCTGTAGCCAAACAGAAGAGGGAAACGTATATCCTTTTAATTACAGAGGGCTGTGTGCACAGGAAGCCAAACACCCAGACTCACAGAGCAGGTTGGGGGCAGGGAACCCTGTAATTGGAACGGAGAGGTTTGCATGGCAGGCAGAAGAACCCTCTCTAAGAGACGTTAAGGAAGAAGAGGATCTTATGCAGTGGGACCCTTATCAACCCCCTGAGTCCGAAGTGTTTATGGACTGCTCTTATATGGTGGCAGACAATGTGCAGTCCCTTTGTTAATAATACTGGATTTTGCTGAAGGAAGAAAAACAGCCAAAAGAAGTATTTTGGAGGGAAACTGTTTTATTCTTTTTGATTCCGTAACAGCTGAAGATAAGCATTATTTAAGTTGCCTATTTTTGTTCATATCAGGAGTATGGTTTCTTTGTAAATATATTCTTTGTTCATGGTCATCAACATCCAACCCCGGGAGGGGCAATAAATCCTAATTAACCTGAACCACTCGTGCACAACTTGGACTCATTCTTACTACTGTAGGACTACATTACCCAGGAGGCCTTTCCAAACCTCCATTTAAAGTTCACAGTCTAAGAAACACAACTACCCACTTGCCTTGCCCACGCTAAATGCCTCTGGGAGGGTGAGTGGTGACAGTACTTACATACATAAAGATTGACAATATTAAAACAAACATAAAACTTTTTTTATAGTATTATGTGTTTATTAAAAATCTTTTGAAAAAGAAAAGCTTTTAATTTCTTCCAAAATTGTGAAAAAGAGAATTTCTGACATAAAGTAACCAGCAAGTTGTTCCACAATTGTGGTCCTGCTGTTGAAAAAATCCTGGAACACAATGGGCTGTGGTAGTAAAGGCCATGCTAGTAGCAAGTGATTTGATGGTGGTATTAGTGCAGGGGCCTTTGGTAATGCTTGCAATGTGCTATCGGCATGGAGTATGGTGCACTAACTGGCACACAGGTGCACTTTAAAGCCACCTGTTGAGGTGGCTTTAAGTGAACCACGTTAACAGCAACTGTCAGTGTGAATCTGTAAGGCCCACGCTAACCTTTGTGCCATCAGTGCCCACTTTCCATCCCTAATCTGCCCTGTCCCCACCCACTGAGGCTCTAACAGTGCTGTGTGCTAAATGTCAGCACAGCTCATTTAGTGTGTGAGCCCTGCAACACCCGGTAACATGCTTTAGTAAACATGTCCCAGTGTGACCAGTTTTATGTTTGCTAATAGGAGAATCCACAGTAAACTTTTGTTCTGCGATTTTAGACAGCCTAGGGCAATATCTGGTCGATAAATTGCTAAACTCATTATTCATCATGCCAAAAAATGATTTTGAATACGATGCAAACATTTTAAATTGGATACAGTAATGTACCAAAAACATCTGCTCAAAGAGCCGGGTGTTGACAAGCTTGCAAATCTCAAATTATGTGTCTCATTCCTTAGTTCAAGAGGTAATATATTCCACAGATGAGGCCCAGAATAACTAGAAGCTGCTTATGACGTGTTTTCAAGCTCCAGATCTACTAGTGGTGATGCTTGTGTGCAAATGCTAGAAGTCTAAAAAATAAGATGGGAGAGTTAGAATATATAGCACTAAATGAAAGGTTAGATATGATTGGAATATCAGAGACATGGTGGAAGGAGGACAACCAGTGGGACACTATGATACCTGGATACAAACTATATCGTAATGATAGAGCTGATCAAATTGGTGGAGGGGTTGCGCTCTGTGTTAGAGAGGGCATTGAGTCAGAAAGGATTAAAGTTTTTCAGGAAACAAAATTTGCTGTAGAATCTCTATGGATTGAAATTCCATGTAAAAAGGGGAAGGCGATGGCAGTGGGGGTGTACTATCAACCGCCTGGCCAGAATGAACAAATGGATGATGAAATGCTCAAAGAAATCAAGGAAGCTAACAAAGGTTTGTCAGACGGCTGCCTGGGTGAGAATCTTCACACTCTTGGCAAGTGCATATTTCTATATGATTTGCAAGGTATTGTGGGCAATATAGTTCATTCACACCAGACACAGCTGCTGACAATAATTTAGTTGTGCTCTTGGGTAAAGCCAATAAGATTTTTATTTATGGGGTTATTTCTCCCAACACAGATATGCTTGGTAGCACATAAATTAGGTAACTTGCTTTCAGTGTTAACTTGGAAAAACAAAGTCAAAATCAGGAAAACAACAAATGAAAAGCTACAAAGCAAGAAACAAACTGTTCTTTTCACTCCCCTAGCTCACAAGCAATTAGGTAAGGCTTAATTGCTAGCAGTCACCAGCTGAAACCCCTTAGCTGGCTTGCCTTCCACTGTGTGGGTCAAATCCTGCTTCAGGAGCTTTTCTGAGTAGATTAAAGAACAAATTTGTATTTCTTTGTGATGGTTGCTGTACTTTATAACAGAAAGTTACCAACGGAGTTTAGATAGAGAGCAGTCCATATAAACAGGATCCTCATCTGCTATTATTCCCCCTTGTTCAACAAGCATGGGTTCAATATCATGGATTGGCACAGATGAATCTCTCAATGGAGCATTTTCAGGAGAATACTTGTTTCCCTGCTGTCTTTCAAGGTTATAGCTAGGGCATAGATCAGTGTTCATACCTGAGCTTCCATTGCTGCTAGAGTTCCTCTCTATATAGCCTGGCCAGTATGTAGTCCAGTTCTTATGTCCAGCCTTCCAATCCAGATCCCTGGATACTGGATCTCTCTTCACATACCTTCTGGCACAGGTCTTAGGGTCCCTTCCACGTGCAGCCGTCTCCCTCACAGGTAGCCTTTGGTGATTCCTAGCTCTGCAGCACCATTCCTCTGGCTTTCCCCAGTCCAATGGTGTATGCTGGTCCTTGGAATACCTCCCAGTATACGTACTGCTTTGGACTCTTCTAGACCTCTCAAAGGCTTTTCTCTTCCTTCTTCCAAAGGGTCTCTTTCCCTCTCTGTCCGTCCGGTTTGGCTTCTGCTTCTGATGATCCTTCAGATGAAACTGATGATCAAACTCAAGCTGATTCTCAGGATACTGAGGACAATTCTCTGGATATCCAAGGTGATCATGAAGATCCTGAGGATGGTCATCTGTAGAATAAACTCTACTCTTATTCTGTTTAGATGAGTGATCCTCCCTAATACAGCGCAGCTGTGCTGAATCAGGCCCTGCCCTTTGAGATGAGTGCTTAGGGATTACCTCATAGCCCTCCTGATTGAACACACGTTTCCCCACTTCAGCTCCTCTAATGGCTGTTGGAAACCTGGTGCATTCTGGGACTGGTAGTCTTTTATGAGAAAATTCTGTTTTCTTATTTCTACCAGAACTGACAGGTTGCTTGTTCAGAGTCACTTCACCTTTTCTATAGCTCCTTCCTGAGCTATGATAAGCTTCCTTATCACAAGTTACAGCGCAGTAATAATACTGGGTGATTTCAATTACCCCGGTATCGACTGGGTCAGTGTCACGGCAGGACATGCTAGGGAGATAAAGTTCCTAGATGACATAAATGACTGCTTCTTGGAGCAGCTGGTTCATGAACCAACCAGAGGGGAAGCCATATTAGACCTAGTCCTTAGTGGAACACCAGATCTAGTGCAAGAGATAAGGGTGTTGGGGCCACTTGGCAATAGTGATCATAGCATGATCACCTTTGATTTAATTAGTGGAGGACAGATAGTAAGGAAATCCACAGTACTACCTTTTAACTTTCGAAAGGGAGACTATGATAAAAAGAGGAAAATAGTTAAGAAAAGACTAAAAGGAGCAGTTGCAAAGGTTAAAGACTTACATCAAGCTTGGGTGTTGAAATATACTATCTTGGAAGCCCAGACCAGCTGTATTCCACGCTTTAAGAAAAGTGGAAGGAAGTCCAAAAAACTGCCAGCATGGTTTAAAGGGGAGGTCAGAGAGGCTGTTGCCAAAAAAGCATCTTTCAGGAAATGGAAAAAAGAGCCAAATGACGAAACCTGGAAACAGCACAAGCACTGGCAAGTCAAATGCAAGGCATTGATAAAGCAGGCAAAGGGAGAATTTGAGAAGAAGCATGCTGTGGAAGCAAAAACGCGAAATAAAGATTTTTTCAAGTACATTCGTAGCAAAAAACCTGTGAGAGAGTCAGTTGGTCCATTAGATGATAGAGGAGTTAAAGGGGCACTAAGAGGCGACAAGGCGATAGCGGAGAGACTGAATGAATTCTGTGCTTCGGTCTTTACTGAGGAAGATATAGGGATGTTACCCATGACTGAAGTGGTATTTAAAGGTGCGGTAGAATTGAAGGAAATATCGATACATCGGGAAGATGTATTACAACTATTAGATAAACTGAAGAGTAGAAAATCACCTGGGCCGGATGGTATACATCCAAGGGTGTTGAAAGAACTGAAATATGAGATTGCAAACCTGCTATTAGTAACCTGTGAATTTTCATTAAAATCATCTGTAATACCTGAAGATTGGAGGATCGCCAATGTAACGCCAGTTTTTAAAAAGCGTTCCAGGGGTGATCCGGGAAACTACAGACCGGTGAGCCTCACGTCAGTACCGGGAAAAATGGTAGAAACCATCATAAAGAATAAAATTAGTCAGCATGTAGATAGTCATGGCCTAATGGGAGACAGCCAACATGGTTTTAGACAAGGAAGATCTTGTCTTACTAATCTATTATGTTTGTTTGAAAGTGTGAATAAACAGGTGGACAAAGGTGAGTCGGTTGATATAGTGTATCTGGACTTTCAGAAAGCCTTTGACAAGGTCCCTCATCAGAGACTTTTGGCAAAACTAAAGAGTCATGGGATAGGAGGCAGTATACTACTGTGGATCAAGAACTGGTTAAAAGATAGAAAGCAGAGGGTTGGACTAAATTGCCAATTTTCCCAATGGAGAAAAGTGAATAGTGGTATACCCCAGGCATCTGTGCTGGGTCCGCTGCTTTTTGACATATTCATAAATGACCTGGAAAGTGGAATAACCAGTGAGGTTATCAAATTTGCAGATGACACAAAACTATTTAAAGTTGTTAAAACCCAAGAGGATTGTGGAAAATTGCAAGAGGATCTTGATAAATTGGAAGACTGGGCATCAAAATGGCAGATGAAATTTAATGTGGACAAGTGCAAAGTTATGCACCTAGGGAAGAACAACCCAAACTATGGTTACACGATGCAAGGTTCCACATTAGGAACCACCACCCAGGAAAAAGATTTAGGCGTCATTGTGGATAGCATGTTAAAACCCTCGGCCTAGTGTGCAGTGGTAGCCAAGAGAGCAAATAGAATGCTAGGTATCATAAGGAAAGGAATGGAAAATAAATAAAAGATATTATAATGCCTCTATATCGTTCCATGGTGAGACCACACCTTGAATATTGTGTGCAATTCTGGTCGCCGTATCTTAAAAAGGATATAGCGTTATTAGAAAAGGTTCAGAGAAGAGCCACCAAAATGGTAAAGGGGATGGAAGGATACTCCTATGAAGAAAGGCTAAAAAGGTTAGGACTCTTTAACCTGGAAAAGAGACGGCTGAGGGGAGATATGATAGAAGTCTATAAATTAATGAACGGAGTGGAACGGGTAAACGTAGATTGATTGTTTACGTTATCAGAATATAGAAAGACTAGGGGACATGAAATGAAGCTACAGGATAAACTATTTAAAACTAATAAAAGAAAATATTTTTTCACTCAACGTGTAATCAAACTCTGGAATTTGTTACCGGAGGATGTCGTAAAGGCTGCTAATGTAGCTGGGTTTAAAAAAGGTTTGGACAATTTCCTGGAGGAAAGGTCCATAAACCATTATTAAGAAGGGACCCAGGATATCAATGCTTGACCCAGTACAAGCATTGCGGAACCTGTGTCTTTTGGGGAAACTGCTTGGTACGTATGACTTAGATTGGCCACTGTTGGAAACAGGATACTGGGCTTGATGGACCTTGGTCTGACCCATTATGGCATATGTTATGTTCTTATGTTCTTATGGTACTGCCAGCAGCCCCTGACTCGCAAGAACAAATCAACTGGCAAAAATGTAGAGCCCTATAAACCAGTATTTTAAAATCCATGCAGTCTGTGTCAGATCATAACAGGATCATGTTTATGGGTGCCCACAATCAACCTAGCTGTGGTGGTTTTATACCAGTTGCAGTTGTTCCAGGTTTGCTGCCAATTATTGTGACTCCCCTATCTTAGAGGTTGCCAGAGCATGAGAGAAGATTACGCAGTGATAAAGGGGCGAAGCTGGTAGATCTGCTTAAGTAATAGATCAGTGCATCTTTTTTAGATCCGTATAACCTGAGAAATTAAACCATCTTGGGAGGCATGAAGAGAGAGGGGTAAAAGGTATTTAACTTATTTTATTTACTACTCTCTTTTGCAGTCCGAGCGGTTTACATAGAACCTTTAACAGTAAGAATGTTAAATAGAACAGGAACTGTCAACTTGGATAACGGGGAAAACTAATTGTTAACAAACATTCTGGATAGGGAATAAAAAAGGGGGGGATCCAATGGAATGGTTCTAGAACAGTTCAATTGTGTTAGATTCTCCTTATGGGATATTGTCATAATACTGATGGAATAAGTGTGTCTTTAGAGACCTACGAAAGCTTAAGAGATCAGAATATCATGTACTCTGAATACTTACTAGTTTCAAAAATAGTCACACCATGTTCAGACCTAGAGAATTTCGACTGTGAATAATGTATATAGTTTACTGTATATAGTTTATATAGTTACCCTGTTTCTTCCAAGTTCTCAAACCCCTGTTACTTGTAAAATACACTACAGTTACCCTGTATGTATATGCTCTGTTCCATGTAAACCGCGCTGATGATAATAGTGCGGTATATAGGAAATGTTAAATAAATATAAATAAATAAAAGTGTTCTCTTCCATTTTGTAGAGCTCTAGTAATACATACTAGTAGTGGTGTTTTCGTTCAGAGTAATTCTGTTCATCACAAAAAATGTGAGAGAAAAATCATATTTGATATTGTAATCTCCAGGAACAAGCAGGAATGTAGTCTTCACATATGGGTGATGTCTATACCAATGAAGCCGCGTGGGAACGCTCTCCAGCGTCCAATAGGAAAGCCTTTGGGAGCTGTGCCTGCATTGCTGCCTTTCTGCCTTTGTGACTCTCCCTCCTCAGTTCTTCATTTTCCATGGAGCCAGCAGGAAGCAAATCCTGTCACTGCAGAAAATTTCTTTATTCTTTTATTGTTTTTTTGTGGTTGCGTCTGCCTTCCCGTCGACGCAGGAACTGACATCCTCGATTCTGTTACTTTTCTTTCTTTCTTTAAAAAAACAAACAAACCACAAAACACCCTTTAAACTTCTTCAGGCGCATCAACGCTAATTTAGGCCTTCTATCCAGTCTACTGACACGATGGAAAAACCAGCCATTGGTTTTAAAAAATGTTCTAAGTGTAGTAGTACTATCTCTGCTACTGATACTCATGACTGGTGCCTCAAATGCCTCAGCCCAGATCACCAGCCATCTGAATGTCCTTTATATAAGAAGATGACAAAGAGGCCTAAAGAATCAGGCTGCAAAACTCTGCTCCCTCTTTGCCTCAGATGCGGTTTCACTCGTTTCAACTTCGTCTCGAGCATAGTTTTTCTCTCATGGATCTCAGATATCAAAACACAAGTCTTGATCGAAGAGAGGGAGTCCTCCTAAGGGTAGGTCTCTATCTAAGCATAGAGATGCCTCGAGCGTTGCCCTGGAGGTGGATCGACCGGCCAAACAACCCTTGCGGGAGGACTTCCCCTCCAAAGCCACCGAGAAAACACAGCTTCCACACCACTCAATGATAGTGGAATCAGCTATGCGTCAAATCAAGAGTTCTAAGATGCACTCCTCCAATCCCCCAGGTAGGGAATCGAGAACCCTCAATGCCTTTGGGCTTCGGTGTTTTCAGGCTTTCATGCTTTCTGCTCGCATAAGTTCTTACATACTCTATAAGGGTATGTTCCTTAAGGAGGTAACTAGAGATCTGGAATCAGTGGCTCCTCCTTTCCCAGATGGTAAGAGAGCAGACTATCTAACATTGGTCAAACATGCCCAAAATGTTTCAAAATTTGTCAATAGGGCAGCCTTTGACTGTTTTGAGAGCACTAGCAGAGCAACATCTATCTGCATAGGTGCATGTAGGATTGCATGGCTTCAGGCATCAGACCTTGAACAGTGGGTTCAAGACAAGCTGGGTAATATTCCCTGTACAGGAGAGATTCTGTTTGGGAAGATTGGCAGGATAAGGCTTCTCAGTTAGAATCTGAGAATACCACCCTCAACAGGCTTTCCAAAACTACTGCCAACCCTGCTAAGAAGAAAGCAGCTCCTAAGAAAGCTTTCTTTGGTAAGAAGAGAAAATTTTACCCTTCTTACCCCCCAGGCTTCTCAATATCAAACTCAGGGTACCCAGAAGAGGCAACAGCCTCCCAAGCAACAAAAGAAGCCACAGGCTCCTAAATCTCAACCAGCTGCGCAGATCCAATCTGCGCCTGTTTTTTGACTCCTTCCTAGAGAACATTGCCACCCTGTCTCTGGAAAACCCTCACCCCCCCTCCACATAGGAGGCAGATTCTGTCATCATGCCCACAGATGGCATCTCATAGCCTCAGAGCAGTGGACACTAACCATAGTGCGAGAGGGATACAAGTTTCATTTACAAAGCACCCCCCCCCCCCACCCTAGTTGGGGAATATCATTCTCAACCCCCCCCCCTGCTCTCCTGCTACAAGAGGTCATCTCTCTTTTTTCACAGGGTGCTATAGAAGAGGTTCCGACATCTCTGCAAGGGATGGGGTTCTATTCTCCCTACGTTCTCATACCAAAGAAAAACAGAGGATGAAGACCCATCTTAGACCTCCGAAACCTAAACAAGTTCTAATCCGGAAGTTCAAGATGATCTCACTAGGAACCCTTCTGCCTTATCTCCAGACAGGACTAGCTCTGTTCTGTAGATCTAAAGGAAGTGTCACTGCTAATAATGTTCGTGCCATGGCTGCCGTGATGGCAAACCTACATTCTGTGGCCATTGATGAAATCTGCAAAGCAGCTACATGGTCTTTGCTACATACCTTTGCTGCTCATTACTGTCTTGACAAGGACTCTCGCCAGGATGCCATGTTTTGGTCAGGCTGTACTCCAGCACCTCTTTCAGGCTTAAGATAACTCCTACCCTCCATCCTGGAACTTATCGATAGACATCCTTGGAGGAGGGAGGAGTGGCCTAGTGGTTGGGGCAAGGTACTACAGGCCGGAAGGTCGGTGGTTCAAATCCCACTAGAGGACAGCAACCTTGGGCCGGAAGGACTGGGGTTTCTAGTCCCGCAGGTGCTCCTTGTGGTCTTGGGCAAGCCACTTAACCCTCCATTGCCCATGTTCCCTGTAAGTATTAGTGTATGTGTCTCATATCCCCTCGTGTTAAATGTATCCCCCAACCGCTTTGACCCGGTGAAAAGCGGGATATAAATGCAGCTAAATAAAAAATAAATAAAAATAAATGACCTCTTGATGGCTTCCCTGAGGCAAATCTACAAATTCTGAGCTTGTTTCTCTGGCATCTGGGAGCTAGGGAGTCCCATATGTGAAGATACATTCCTGCTTGTTCCTGGAGATAGCGTAGTTACTCACCTGTAAAAGGTGATCTCCGGGAACAGCAGGAATTTAATCTTCACAACTTGCCCTTCTCCCCTAGGAGTTGCAGGTTTTCTTTTCTCTTTCTCTCCTTTTATCTCTGCTACAAACTCAACTGAGGAGGAAGAGTCACAAAGGCGGGAAGGCAGCAATGCAGGCGCAGTGGGATGCTCCCAAAGGCTTTCCTATTGGACTTTGGGGGGTGTTCTCGCACACAAGTTCCGTCTGTACCGACATCACCCAGATGTGAAGACCAAATTCCTGCTGTTCCCAGAGATCACCTGTTATAGGTGAGTAACTACGCTTAATAGGCTTTGAATGGGAGTGGGGGTACATTACATTTGTTTTTGCTCAGGGCAAGTCATTGTTGCAGAGTGCTTCCTGGAGTGTTAGAGAATTCTGTTTGTATACTGTATGATCATAGCAGACATGGATCTGAGCCACTGGGTAGTGAAGCTTGTGACATGACTGCATTCAGGGGGATTGCTTTTGAGCAGGATAAAGAATTTTAACTCCATCAGATTTTTTCCCTGGTTTCTTTGACTGTATAATACATGTAGATGGACAAGCTTATTGTCAATTAAGTCAAAGTTCAGTCCTCGGACTTCAAACTGGTCAGATTTTTAGGATATCCCTAATGAATATGCATATGAAAGATTTGCATGCCCGCTACCTCCATTGTATGCAAATATCTTCATGCATATTCATTAAGAATATCCTGAAAATCTGACCTGTCAGCACCCCATGGACTAAATTGGGGCAAGCCTGGTTTTACAGTGTTTTCTTCTGTGTGTGAAAATGTAAGTATATTTTCTAGGTGAAAAAAGTGGTTTCAGGGTTACAATTACGCCACGCTGTATTTACTTCTGCACAACTGAGAGTAAAAGCTTGAATGAAAGAGAAATAATTGAACCACTACCAGGGTTCCTTTCTATTTTATTGAAATAATATAGTGCTACTGGAGCAAGTAAAGCCTTGATTTTTAGGTTTAAGTCATCTTTATTAAAGAAACAAAAAAACATAACCACCATCATCTGGCCTGTGGCTCCTGCAAACCATCAGCATAATATGTCTGTTTTCAGTTTTCTCCCACTCCCCTCTACCTCCCCCTCCCTGCTTGATTTTTAATAAATATAAGCGCCCAGTTTACAAAACTCCTGCCTAGAAGTTTCTTTTTAACATCTTTGTTAGTGATATAGCGGAAGGGCTTTCAGGTAAGGTTTGCCTCTTTGCGGATGATACCAAAATCTGCAATAGAGTAGACACCCAGGAAGGGGTAGATAACATGAGGAGGGATCTAGCTAAGCTTGAAGAATGGTCTAGAATTTGGCAGCTGGGATTTAATGTTAAAAATGTAAGGTCATGCATTTGGGCTGCAGCAATCCAAGGGAGCAATATAGTATAGGGGGTGAAGTGCTTTTGTCCACTAAAGAAGAGCGGGACCTAGGTATGGTTGTGTCTGATGATCTTAAAGTAGCTAAACAGGTAGAAAAGGCGACGGCAAAAGCTAGAAGGATGCTTGGGTGCATACGGAGAGGAATGGCTAGCAGAAAAAAGGAGGTGATAATGCCTCTGTATAAGTCTTTGGTGCGACCTCATTTGGAGTTATAGTGTGCAATTCTGGAGACCGCACCTTCAAAAGGATGTGAACAGGATGGAGTCGGTGCAGAGGGTGGCTACTAAAATGATTAGTGGTCTTCATTATAAAGCATATGAGGACAGACTGAAGGATCTTAATATGTACACCTTAGAGGAAAGGGGGGATAGAGGTGATATGATTGAGATGTTTAAATACCTCCGTGGCATAAATGTTCAGGGAGAGAGCCTCTTTCAGTTGAAAGCAAGTTCTGCTACGAGGGGACATTGGATGAGGGTGAAGGGAGATAAATTCAGGAGTGATATGCGGAAATATTTCTTTACGGAAAGAGTAGTGGATCCATGGAATAGTCTCCCAGTGGAGGTGGTAGAGATGAGGACAGTAACTGAAATCAAAAAAGCATGGGACAAACAGAGGATCTCTAAGGTAAAAAGGGGACTGTTGTAGTTATGGAAGGACAGACTAGATAGGCCATGTGGTCTTTTTCTGTCATCATATTTCTATGTTTCTAAGTGTCCCTATACAAATCCTAAGCAATGGTGAAAAGTTGTGTTTTCTGTTAAAACATCCAGTTGTGGTGTTTTGTTCCTATTAAGCCTGCAAGGCTCTGACTTCTAGGATCGGCTAGCAAGAACTTCTTAGTCTTTTTGGAAAGACTACTAGATTTTGGTTGTTGCTGAACAGTTGAACATTTTATACTGTTTGGTCAAGCTGCATTTAACTACCTAAAGCTTTTATTTATTTATTTAACATTTTTTATATACCGCTTTTCATTTTATCAAAGCGGTTTACAAAAAACAGAACGTTCTTACAAGGGACAGTAAATTAACTATTTACAATTAACGTTTAACAGCTTTCACAATTAACAGTTAACTGCTTATAGCTCTGAACTATGTATAGTGTATAAGTACCGGCCTGGGAGTCGTTTTGTTGGGGGAGGCTTAATTGCACTAGTTCTTAACTCAACATATTAAAACTACAAGAGATTTTTGTAACTCAGCAAAATTGGCCTTTGTGTTTGAATTAAACTGGCCTTCAAAAGATGTGGCTCAATGAATTTTTCAGAATATCTCATAAAGTTGTGGTCATCATTATTGGCACCCATGCGTTTTACGTATTTATTTATTTATTTACATTCTCTTATATACCGCGCTATTTTGCATCAGTGCGGTTTACATTGAACAAACTGAAATTACATTGAACAGGGCATTATAACTTGGAGATAACTATTTTACAGGGAACATGGGCTATGGAGGGTTAAGTGGCTTGCCCAAGACCACAAGGAGCACCTGTGGGACTAGAAACCCCAGTCCTTCCGGCCCAAGGTTGCTGTCCTCTAGTGGGATTTGAACCCCCGACCTTCCGGCCTGAAGTACCTTGCCCCAACCACTAGGCCACTCCTCCACAATACCTGTACAATATCTCGAGAAATAATTGGAGATATTGCAACTGTATGTCGTCATATTTTAATAGTGTGTTCAAAGGTATACAACAAAATATGTCTGTACAATTTAGACATAGTCATTTCTGAGAAAAAAAAACACAAAATATAACCTGGATAGGATTAATGGTACCATTCACCACTATTTGGTTGCACAACCCTTGGCACTGATGGCAGCTTCCAAACGTTTCTTCTAGCCATCTATAAGTTTCATACATTTGTCTGCTGGTAGTTTCTCCCACTCTTCAAATACGATTTGTTTCAGCTCATGAATGTTTCTTAGATTCCTTTTACCAATGGCAGATTTCAGCTCTTTCCAAAGATTCTCAAATGGATTGAGATCAGGAATCATTGCTGGCCAATTTAACCCTTTCAGACCGTATGTCCACTGTAATGGACGTCATGTTTATCTATTGACTTCCATGTGTGTGTGTATATCTATATCTATATCTTTAGCTACACCCACACACACACACACACCCACACACACACCAACACATACACACACACCAACACACCAACCACGCAGTTGACGGTGTGCTTAGAGCCTTAAAACGCCGTCTTCACAGCTTTCATCCGTTGCTGGCCTAATTGACAGGTGCTCCAATGACGTATGATTCAGGAAGAAGGGCCGGGAGATTCAAGGCTTGAAACACGACGTGGTGTACATGACTATTCAACGTCATGAGAGATTCTACAATGTAGATAACGCAGGGTTAATTGCAGCGCCTGCCGATTAGGCCAACAACGGATGAAAGCTGTGAAGACGGCGTTTACGGGTGGTGCTGGAGTTAAGGCTCTAAGCACACCGTCAACTGGCTGGTGAACACGGAGCGTCTCTGTTGGATAAGTAAATCTTATGGATAATTGTGGTATTATCCCTTGGATTTTAAGTTAGGGGGAGGTTTCCCTTCTTAAAAAATGAACAAAAGGACGATTTACTACGCGAGCGAGTTTTACCTGCTCAAGGTAAATTCTCCGACAAAAAAGTAGGGTAAAACCTGGGACATTACGGACACAGTGGGTTTATCTCTTTTGTTAAGAATAATCATGTTTTGGCAATGTCCCAGTTTTTATACTGTTTCCTACTATTTCCTTATTTAATTGGACTTGTTTTATTTGATTCTTTTGTATATCAAATATGTGTGCATATGTAATCCGAAGCCATTTCACTGGCCACTTTGTTTTAGGAGATATTTGACCTTAAGGGGTTGAACTTCAAGGGTGCCAATTATGTGGACCACAACTGTATGTAGATAGAGGGTGTCAAACTGCAGTCCTGGAGGGTCACAAGCCAGTCAGGTTGTCAGGATATCCCTAATGAATATGCATGAGTGAGATTTGCATACATAGGAAACGATGCATGCAAATATCTTATGAATTTGGACTGCAGTTTGACACTTTGGATTTAAATCCTATAACATTGCTTGTTGTGTTGTGATTCAGTATCTGAAAACATGGCACCAAATGCCTAAGTGGATTGCTAAAAATTACCATCGCCTACTGGTGGTGGGGGAGGTACCATACGCTGTAAGAATCGACCTGACAGCACCATGATTGACTGAGGTTCAGGAACATGCTAAAGAAGGCTTCTGAAACTCTTTAAAGAATTACTGTATGAAAACAAATTGCAATTCTGAGTGGAACAAAACTGGTGAGCGTCTTGAATAAGAAACTGATCGCACAAAACTGCCGAGATTTATGATGGTAAAAGCAGTGGAGAAAGAGGAAAGCTCATAAAACTGGATTTCTTTTTTTATTTTGTTAGTGCAATACGTGCGTTTTACAAATGAAAGAGGAAGCGTTACTTTTTATTTTATTTTAAAGTTGTCCAAACAATTAAAAAACCCTGACTGCTTTCATCTGCAAATGGCTAGCTGTGCTAGCAGATCCATGACAGTGGATGGTGCCGTGCTGAGATTAAGCTGGAGCAGAAGGGAAGGAAAAAAATGTACAGAAATATCATACAGAGAGTCTTGGGGGGGAGAGACCTGCACCCTGCTTGCAGCCACCAGGGCTTACAGTGAATCTAAACCTGTGTATATTTGGCAGGGCCTGCGGGAAACATGACTTAAGCCAGGAAGGTGTGGTGCAAGAAAGAGATTACTCTTTATATGTACTTTAAAAAAAAATTATATTTATTTATATTTAGAAATCATTCAAGCAGTTTACAAGAGTCTCGGCTTATGCACTTTTAAAGACCAACGTATTACCTGGTCAGGCTTTAGGAGTCCTCTTTTGATTTTAAATGTGTTCTGCATCAACAAGCTTTCTTCTGTTTGAGTGGTTTGTTTCTTTCATTGATGGCCAGTGTCTCTGTGTACGCAAATAGACAAAAGCTAGTTGTGAAAATGGGAGGTGGGGGGTGTTCTAAATTAACTTTCAAAAAACCTGTATGGAATGGTGTTGGAGAGCGTGCATTAATAATCCCGATTTAGAATTATTTGGCTGCTTTTACAGCTGTCCAGGATATCAGCAGAACATCTCTGGCTAACGGTTTGCTTGTTGACTAAAGGAAACATCTGTTCCTTGCTGTTTGACTTTTGTTCCTTTCTCACTAGCTAGTCCAAGCGAACACCATGGCCGACCGTACCAGCTTACTAGTAGAAGAATTCTGCACGTCTGGCCGCCTGGACAACATAACGCAGGTCATGAGTTTACATCCACAGTACCTGGAGTCCTTCATCCGTACCCAGTTCTATATGCTCCGCATGGATGGACCCCTTCCTTTACACTACAGACACTACATTGCCATAATGGTATGTGGAGACACCAGTTAAGCAATTCTTTATTCTATCCCTGCAAAAAAACACATTTTACAAAGTGAGTGTATATGTATCGTAGAAAATACAGAAAACTTGTGATGCACGGGGGCATGTTTCGGGCAGGACTGGACAGCAGTGCATATCAGTCTGAAGCGTCAATATGCATTTCTTCCAGGAAAATTGTGCTCTCTGAGAAGGGAGGTGCAGAGTCTGCAGGCATTTTGTACATATGGATAGTTTTTTCAAAGGGGATTTGCCTGCATGGTTTCCCTTTCAAAAAGAGAAATGGGTACGCTGTTTTTACCCACTGACTTTGCAGCTAGGTCAGCTGTTTAAAAAGTACCTCCTTAAAGAACCGATAGACACTAATATGCAGTGACAGAAGTTCAAATTAAGGACTGCCAGAGCTGGGAAACTACAATTCCGAAGATATGGGAGTGATTAAGTAGGCTCTGTCCTTCCTTTGGCTCCCTGCTACTGCTTTCAGGATTAGTAGGAGGACTTCTGATTACAGCTAGAGTGTAGCAAATATAATATACAAATAAAAAAAAGTAAAAAAGTTTGATTGCTGCTCATTGGGCATTACTCATATTCACTGCGTTGCCAGCCTCGACATACTAAATATAATTTTTTACAAGTTCAGCTCAGGCTTTAACCAGTGTTTTGTTTATGCTAATTAATGCCACCTTCAGAAAACCTCACACTCCTAGGTTCAGAGGAGAGCTTGTTCAGGCCTTTGCATTTAGTCCAGACTTTAAATGGGTAGGTCCATCCAGGTCAGAAGAGATTCAGGGAGGTTGAAAGCTTCAGGTTAATGAATCATCAGTCTGGGCTTGGCCATATTGCTTACAGACAAAAATGCAGATCCTCTGGGACAGGTTTACGGGTCTGGGCTGTCTCGCCCCAGCACTCAGTTGGTTCAAGACTAGCCAGAGCTCTTTTGCCCTAACATGTCCCTTTGCCACAGGTAAAAGTTAAAGGTTCAGGCCTAAATATAACCTTTGAACATGAACAGAAATATATTTTACTAATTAAATTTATGGAATGAGGGGGTCACTTTCTACAATACAAAAGCAAATAAAAAAAAGTTTTAACATTTTTAGATTTCTATTAAAAAAATAAAAATAAAAAGAGTGAAAAGATTTGATGTTGGTGATTCTTCACGTGTCATATGAAAAAACATTAAATTATCGAGATGGTTTGCTTCAGAGAAGCCTTTCTGATTGTACTGCTGTTGATGGTTAACTGTTTGAATTACTTACTGCTACTACTAATCTCTATAGCATTACTAGATATATGCTATAGCACACATACACGTAGGAGGCAGTCCCTGCTCAACAAACAGGACAAATGAGATTAAAGCATTGCATTTATTATGGGTAATGATTTTAAAACACCATGAATATTAGAGGAGAAAAAGGGTTTTAGGCAGCCTCACAAAGGTGGGCATGATGTACTGACTCTGTGTATTTCAGGTGTACAGCGAAGGAAGGAATATCATCTGGAGATGGAGGAGAAAGACAGATATAAGAGCCACTTTCCTGATAAGTGGAGTTCCCATGGAGGAGTGTAGGGAAAGATAAAAGAGGAGAGGTAATGAGGAGCTGCCAAATGAATACACTTGTAGGTCAGTAGGAGAAGTTTAAACTGTATGCGAAAATGGGTAGCGAACTAATGACTTGACTTGAGAATATGGGTTATCAGTGTAGCGACACTGGAAGAAGATTAGTCATGCAGCTGAGTTTTGACTAGATTGGAGAGAAATGGTTCACTGGGAGACTTATAAGGATCAGATTTCAGTAGCCTAAGTGGGAGGTGATGAGTGTGGATAAGTGTTTCGGTAGTGTATTCAGAAAGGAAAAGATGAATTTTGCTGATCTTCTAGAGAAACACATTTTAGCTATCTGTTGGATTTGTGCAGAGAGATCAGTCAAAAATTACTGTAATTCTGCACACTAATTCAAAATGTTGTACTTTGTTGTGATACATTTCAAATACAATACAGAAATAATATAAGTAGCACTCAAGCAATATGCTTTGTTTTGACAAAGCATGCAGAATTTTGCATAATTCAGACCTTTTAACACAGGTTTTAATTGTGCATGCAGAATTTCACCAAGAGTAAAAGATGATTCCAAGGTTACAAGCTGATGAGACAAGGATGACAGTGTTCATAGAAATCGAGAGAGGGGGCAGGAGAGAGGCGACTTTGGGCGGTATGTGGAAATAAGCAGTTCTGTCTTGGCCATATTCAGTTTCTAATAGCAGTAGGACATCCACATAACCATGTCAGAAAAGCAGACTAAATGTGGACCTGGATACCTAGTGAAATTTCTGATGGCAGGTATATTTTGGGATCATCGGCATAAAGATAAGAGGTAAGCTCTTCCCTCCAAGCTGAAGATCAGCCCCAGAGTGATTTAAATTTAAACCCGCTGCTGGAGCAGCGATCCAGCCGGCTAGCCTGCTGTCTTCTCCAGCATGCACAGAAGGGCAGTAAGCTCCTCCCTCTGTGCTGAAGATCAGCCCTGGAGGGGTTAAATTTAAACCTGCTGCAGGTGAGTCCGTGCCTAAGGGTCCTTTGGCTTGGCCCTTAGGCACGGGCCCTGAGTAGTGGGATCCCTCCTGAACTTGCACTTGACCAATAACCCCGAGATCATAACTACAGCCTTCCTAACCCATCACAAACTGAGACTGCACCACAAGATAAACAGCAGAAATTTATATAGTACCTGCTTCTGACTCAGTCTACATCCTTTCATATCCACACTAAAACCCAACCACTTCATTCAACGAGACTCAAGTTTCAAGCGCAATCATGTTCAACCACCATTCATATGCAATCCTCCTACTGGGAATCATTCTACTAGCTAAATCCTCTACTTCTCTAACCACCAATACCCAATACATTGCAATTATTGCCAGAACCCACTGTCAGCAACCCTACAACACACACACCACAAACCCTTGGTGCAGAAACTCCAACATACATATACACCCCTTATTATGCACTCCTAGCAACCCAGGAACCACTGCCAACACCAAGCATGACTTGAAATGCACTCTCATCAATGCATGCTCACTATGCAACAAAATCGCAATCACAGACCACCTCAATATAGACAAACCGGATCTAATCTGCTGTCACTCCATCTTGGGTCAAGTCCGAAATCATCAGTCTCCTGGTCCAACAGGCAGGCATCCTGTAGTTCTCCTGGTTTAGTCCGCTCTCTAAGAAGAGTCCAGGAACCACCCTTTATGGTCTCCCCTATCTCTGGGGTTCCCCAGTATGTTAGGGTGAGTGATCCAATAGTCCCAAAGTCCACATTTGATGGGATCCCTTCCCACACTGGGATCTGTCCCCTCCCCAACACAAATGTGAATATTATGTAAATGCAAATGACGTCTTCCCAACGTCCTTCAGTTTATACAAACCTAAATGTCCAATATCACAATAAGTCTGATTCAGCTGGGGTACATCCCAAGTGTGGAATTACCTGGATACCCCACCACCTCCCACGTAGCTGCTTGTTGCTACTACCACCCCAAGTCTGGTGGGTTATCTATCTGAATGTCCATGGGTGTCAATTCAGGGACTAGCTATTGCTCATTTTCCAGCTCCATCTCCTCCTCCCACTGGGGGTCCCCTTGATCCTTCCTATCTTCTCCATGGAGGCCTGGGCCAAGTCCCTCACCTCCCTTTCCATCTCCCTCTCATCCCAGATGGTGTCAGGGAACAGGACCTTCTGTTTTCTTGCCTCGGCCCCTGGGAGTCCTCATCCACCTCTCTAGAGAGCCCTTCCTAGAGAGGTCCATACCCTCAGAGCAGGGACTGGCTGGAGTCCCTCAGGACTCTGGTGGTGATGGGATGTACACCACGTCACATAGCCCCCCCCCCCCCCTTGGTGGAGACCCTTTGGGTTGAGGTGTGATGGAGTCAACCTAGTCTGGAGGTCCTTTGCCTCCCTGGGACAGGAAATCCACATTTGTATGGACTTTCCCAGCCTGGTGTTGGACTTCAAAGTCATAGGTCTGTAAGGCCATGTACTATCGGGTCAAGTGGGCATTAGTGTTTTTCATAGAATGTAGCCAGCTATCATGGTCTCTTGAGAGTGAAATGCCTACCTAGCAAATAGTATCTTAAGGCATCTACAGCTCACTTGACCGCAAGGCAAATACCTAGTCTTTCTCCCCTAGCTTCCGGCTAAGGTATATGACCAGATGTTCTTCTCCAGCCACATTTTGGCTTAATACGCCTCCCAAACCTACCCCCGATGCGTCTGTTTGTAACACAAAAGGCTCTTTGAAATCTATATTTCTTAACACTAGTTTTTTTACACAAGGTTTGCTTAAGATTAAGAAAGGCAGCCTCTTCCCATGGACCCCAACGTACTTGGTTAGGAGATTTATTTTTCAGCAGTTCAATAAGGGGAGCGGCCAGTTCTGCAAAGTGAGGAATGAACCTCTGGTAATAGCCCACTAGACCCAAAAATGCTTTAGCTTGCTCTTTGTTTTTTTGCAAGGTCTTCCTTTGACTTGCCTGTACCTTGCTTAGGGTGGGTCACACTACCCCATTTCCTACCCGGTGGCCTAAGTACTGTACCTCCCGGTTCACCAACTGGCATTTCTTAGGGTTCACTGCCAACCTAGACAGGGAGGCCCAAGCCATGGATGCCCTGATCAGGAAGTGCTTCCAGGGCTCGTTACTCATCAGTCGGATCCAGGCCTACCAGATGTACATGGGCATGTACTTGCAGGACCTGGTGAGGAATCTCGCCGGGCTGGTCTCTCTGAGGAACCTTTTCAGCGGTTCCGGACCCTGACCTCCATGGTCAGAGGGCTACAAATTTAACTCGGGCAGCCTATGATGGCTTAGAGTCAGCAGCTTGAGTAGCTGCGGTGGGCATTAGTGCCTGTTTCCAGGCCTGGCTACAATCTTCAGACTTGGTGCAATGGGTGCAGGACAAGTTGTTCTATGTCCGTTGCCGGGGAGAGAACCTCTTCGGCAAGCCCATGATGGATAAGGCTGTCAAGCTGGAGGCAGAGTTCATGACCAGGACCAGGCTCTCCAAAAAGATCACTGACCCTTCCCAAAGAAAGTCTTTGGGCAAAAAGCCCCTATCAACGAAGAAAAGGAAGGCTTACAGAAACTATCCTTAGTACTCTGCCTTCCCAGCTCCCCAAGTTGGACAACAGCGCATCTGGTGCAAGCGTGGTTGCTATCGACAACAAAATCGAGCAGGCGATGGATTTGGTAAAGAACCACCTAATGTATGCCGTGCGGGAGGAGGTGGAGATCCTGAAGGAACAGATCAAAGAGCTGGTGGAGAAGAACTCTCAGCTGGAGCGGGAGAACTGCCTTCTGAAGACACTGGCCAGCCCAGAGCAGATGGAGAAGTTCCAGTCCCGGCTGCCAGTGGACAAGCGACGCTCCGGTGTGATGCATTCATCCCAGGAGCGCACCGATGGTTCTGCGGTGTAAGTGGCTCTGTCCTTGGTGTGGACAGAGCCACGGAACTTTTTCTACTCGCTTCCTTTTCAAAGAAAAGATATATTTTTTCCCTTTGAAAATATCATCTCGTCTTGCAGGACTGCCTACCAGCCATTATAGCTGGTCTGAAGAGATGTCCGGAGGGCAGTGCCCACATGCGGCCATGTCAGTGAAAAGCTCCTCAAACGTTCTTTGGGAGAGAGAGAGAAGCCGTGGTGGAACATTGTGAGAGAACCCTGGTGAAGGAGAGCTGTCCCCCAGGAACGGTGTGCTGGCACAGCCTGGCAAGAAGGAAGGGTCTTTCAATGCTGCCACGTCAAGCAGATGGCATTGGCGGGGGATTCCCCTTTTGTGCCATTCAAAGGATCTCCTCCCAGTAACTGGAGCGCTACAGTAATGGAGGTCCCAGCTGTCGCTTTGCACCTTCTGTACGTGCATGAATCATTTGACAAGACTGTGGTGTCCTAAGGAAGCTGCTCTGCTGTTGAGTTGATGGTTGGAACGCTACACAGCCCGCCCTGGAGCAGGAGACCAAGACAGGAACAAGAGACTGACTTGCTCAGCCGTTCTGTGTACCGCTGTCGCTCCGTAGGACTTATGCACACTGCAGTTTGGGGGCTACAGCTGAGAAAACAGCATTGCTAGTACAACTGAACAGCATTATTTGTTGTGTGAGGTGCAACTATTGATTCTGCTATTTTGCTGATGATGTTTTTATTTTGAGGGGGGGGGGGTGGGAGGGCGAGGGGGGAGAGCAATTGACTCTTCGTGATTTTGATTCCACCTGGATTCATGTACCTAGTGGGAGAAAGACGTAGTTGGTAATGGTCAGTAGTGACCACATAACCTCTGCCAGGGCAACTGGTGAACAGGGCCAGCAAGCCAAGGGACAAGGGCACAGCCCTTGTAAGCCTAAGACCCATAAGCCACAGACCACACCCCCCGTGCTACCTTGAGGGGGCTTTTGACTCATTGGGCACATCCTCTCGTCCCCCGAGAGGTCTGGCCCCACAGCACACGGAGAGGGACGTCTGGTGGTTTATGCTGCCTGGTGGTCGCTCAAAACCACAGACTTTTGGGCCCTGCAGGTGGTGAAGGAGGGTTACCACCTTCACCTCGAGCAGACGCCCCTGCTGTTTTTTCCAGAGGAACCCCCTAGGACTCCCTTTCACTTGGACCTTCTTCAGCAGGAACTTGCAAGTCTTCTGGCCGATGGGGCAGTGGAGCCCATAGTCTCCCATCTCAGGGACATGGGGTTCTACTCGCGCTACTTTTTGGTGCCCAAAAGGACCAGAAGGTTTCGGCCCTTTCTAGACCTGCAGAACCTCAAGCGTTTCCTGGTGATGGAGAAGTTAAAGATGCTTTCCCTTGGAACATTGCTGCCCTCCCTCTAACAGGGAGATTTTCTAGGCTCATTGAATCTAAAGGATCCGTATTCGCACATCCTCATCCAACCCCACCACAGGCAATACCTCCGCTTCGTGGTAGGAGGCTGCCACTACCAGTACAGGGTCCTACCCTTTGATCTGGCCTCCATCCCAAGGGCGTTCACCAAGTGCCTGGCGGTGGTCTCCACCTTCCTGCAACTCCAAGGGGTGTTTCTTTCCCTACCTGTTGACTGGCTCATCAAGAGCAACACCGCCACTGAAGCCCATCAGGCGGCATTGAACATCTGGGATTCGTCATAAACTGCCCAAGTTCCATCTCCATCCATTACAAAGACTGGAGTTTATAGGGGCACTGCTGGACACAATCCAGGCCAAGATCTTCCTTCCTCTGGCTAGGACTCTGTGCCTAATGGTGCTTGCAGGAAACATCCAGGGTCGCTCCTCTGCGTCAGCCTGCCTCCTGCTTTGCCTGCTGTGCCACATGGCCTCCGCAATGCATATCACTCCAGATGCCCACCTCTATATGCGGCCAGCTCAGTGGGCCCTCTGCTCCCAGTGGTCTCAAGCAACAGCATGCCTGCGAGACAGAGTGGTGTGATCTGTCCTCTGGCTGACTTCCTCATTTGGTCACAGCAGCCCCAGCACTTAAGGGGCCAGGATGCTCTTCCAGGCCCCCATCCCCCAGAGGATCCTCACCACAGATGCCTCCAAGTTGAGCTGTGGAGCCCATTGCACCGACCTCTGCACTCTGTGTTGTTGGTCAAAGGCAGAGAGCCTCCAGCAGATCAATCTCCTGGAGTTTTGAGTCAGCGCTAGCTCTCTGGGCCTTCTACCACCACCTACAGCACTAAATGGTACTGATCTAGACTAACAACCAGGTGGCGATGTTCTGTATCAACAAGCGGGGGAGCACGAGGTCATCCCTCCTGTGCCAAGAGGCGATGACCCTCTGCTCCTTTTACCAGTGAGAGCGAGATGCTGCTTTGGGCGGTATATCTCCCGAGCCAGGCAATGCCCTGGCAGACTGGCTCAGCCAGGTCCTTCAACTGCACGAGTGGTGGCTGGACCCTCGGGTGGCCAGCTGGCTTTTCGGCCTCGGGGGGCTCCCACAGATTGACCTCTTTGGCAGCCGAGCCAATGCTCAGCTGCCCCAGGGAGCCCGTCTGCTCCAGGGAGCCACATCCCTATTGGGTGGTGGTGGATGCATTTCTCATCCTATGGATGGGGGGCCTCCTCTACACATTCCCACCTGTGCCTCTGTTCGCCAAGATCCTGTTCAAGGTCCAGCTCGATAGGGCCATCTTTATACTGGTGGTTACCCAGTGGCCCCAGCAGCCGTGGTTCCCCCTGCTCCTCTGCCTGTCCCAGGCGCCCCCGGTTCCTCTGCATTGCGCCCTGGTCCTTCTCTCACAGGAGGACAGTTCTCTTCTGTACCCCTATCTGGGATCCCTGACTCTGACAGCATGGCTGCTGAAAGAGATGCCTTGGCCCACTTAACCTATCAAACGAGGTGGAGGAGGTCCTCCTGGCCTCCTGCAAGGCTTACATCCATTTGGCTTACACCTTCAAGTGGCAGAGATTCTCTTTGTGATGCATGGGTAAGGGGTTCCTCTGTTCTGTTCGATCAGCTGGTGCTGCCGTACTGGCTTCACATGTCCCAGGCAGGGTTGAAGTCCAACTCAAAGTACACCTTAGTGTATTCTTGGAACACCACCATCTTGTCAAGGTTAAGTCCTCTCTGCTCAGCCCCTTGTAACTCACTTCTTGAGGAGCCTACTGCTCTCACGGCCATCTGTCTGCCCTCCGGCGGCTGAGTGAAATATCAGAGTAGTACTCTCAAAGCTTACCATGCCACCCTTTGAGCCTCTCTGCTCTTGCCTTCTCAAGTATCTCTCCTGGAAGGTGGACTTCTTCGTGGTGCTCACCTTTGCTCATAGGGTTAGCGACCTCCAGGCTCTGGTGGCCCATATGAGGTTGCACAACAACAGGGTCGTGCTTCGCATGCACCCCAAGTTTCTGCCTAAGGTGGTGTCCCCCATTCCACCTCAACCAAGAGCTGGTGCTCCCCACCTTTTTCCTGTGGCCTCATGCGAACAGGGTTGAGGCCAGTCTCCAGACTGTAAACAGGCCCTGGCCTACAACCTAGAGCGTACCAAGCCCACCGTTGCTCCTTGCAGCTTTTCATCTCCTACAACCCAAATCGACTGGGAGAAGTGGGCTCCAAGCACACCCTGTCCATTTGGGTGGTGGACTGTATTGCCTTCTATGAGCAGGCCAGTCTCTCGCTGGAGCACCGCATCACAGCGCACAGCATCCAGGCCATGGTGGCATCTGTGGTGAACCTGCGCTTCATCCCCTTGCCGGAGATCTGCCAGACTGCCACCTGGTCCTCAGTCCCTATCTTTGCAGCTCTTTACTGCCTGAAGAGGGAGTCTCACCGGGACAGCAGCTTCAACCAGTTGGTGCTTAGTCTTCTGTTTGGGGTGTAAGGCAACTCCTACCCTCCGGCCTTCTGATGTGTTCAGGCTACCGGAGAACTAGTTCCCGACTTGGAAGCTGGGACCACTAGTCTTGCTGTTACTTGACTCAGTTGCTTCTTCTCACGGTTTATCTTTTTCGGTCACTCATGGCTTTTATAGTTGTTTTTTTTTTTGGTTTTTTTTTTTTTGTAACCTGTAGCTGGGGAGCCCCATATATGAGGACTGACTTCCTGCGTGTTCCCAGAGAAAGCGTAGTTAGTCACCTATAACAGATGTTCTCCGGGGACAGCAGGAATTTGTCCTAACAACCCTCCCTCCTCCCCGTGGAGTTGCTTTTTGTCATTTTTGCCTTCTTGAGCTATATCATCATACTAAGATAAGATGGCAGCCTTGGACAAGAAGGAAACTGTGATGCATTGTAGATCTCCCAAAGGCTTTCTTTGAAAGGTGGGGAGAGGTTACCACGCGGGCTCAGTCAGTGCCGACATCACCCACATGTGAGGACTGATTTCTGCTGTCCCCAGAGAACACTTGTTACAGGTGAGTGACTATGCTTACTTGTCAGACTGCTACCAACAAGTATGCATAGGACCAAACAAATCACACGTTACAGGTACTGCCGGTTTGGTTGCAGGGTCCATGTGGGCTTGGATTACAATGAACAGGTGAGTCGTCTGCCTTAGGGACATCAGATTGGTGGCGAGGGTGCTTCGGGGCAGCGGGGGGAGGAAAGTCTCTCTCTGGGGCTGCCACTTGGTCAGCGATCCATGTTGTCAGCGCATGTTGCAGGCAAGTGGTTTGGGGGCTCTGTGAAGAGCTTTTTTCCTTTTTTTTTTTTTTTTTTTTTTCTTTTTGAGTGGTGCAGCCAGGTGTTGTGGATGCCAGCCATGAAAGTCTTGTGCATGGCATGTGGGGCACAGTGCAACAGTTTCTCTGCGACTGGGATCTGCTGTCCTTATGAGAAGGAGACCCAGTCGGCAGAGGAGGTAATTGGTGAGGCTGGCTGCGAGTCAGGAAGTTCAGCCACGGGTAGAGTTACTGAAATGCGGCCGGATTTGGGCCCCCCTATTTCTCCCACACCCATAGTTTGACGGGGGAGGCCATCTTGGCATCAGGGGGTACTACAGGAGTTGACATGGACTTTGGGCAGGACTTCTTGTCTTTGATTCTCAGTAGTGCAGATGTAGGGGACGGACATGGGAGTCCTTCCCCTCTGGCTCCATTTGCTCCTGCATCAAGCTTATTGCCTAAGGCAGGGCAAGTTTCCAAAGTTTTGCCTGCAGGGAATAGCTCCGATGGACATGCGGGCGGTCAGTGATCAGATGAGAGAGCCTTCTGCGAAGCGACCTTGCCTGGACCTGGAGTTCTGGAAGGACCCCTTGGCAGGGCTATCTGAGGTGTTGGAGGATCCCCTAGAGGGCACCTCAGATATGTTGGAGTAGGGACCTCTTTCGAAGGCAGATGAGGACATTATGCCTCCAGGGGAAGATCCCAGCTTTGAGTTTCGCAAGGAGGAGTTGCTGGTTCTGATCACCCACTTGCTGGCAGCCTTAAATATAGTGCAGGGTGCTTTTTCCAGGGAAGAACCCTTGGAGGACCCAATCCTTCAGTGCTGCAAGAAGTAGCAGGTGGTCTTTCTGGTGCATAGTGTGATTCAACAGATGGTTGACATAGAATGGGAAGCACTGGAGGCGGGCTCTAAGGGAGCTGAGCCATGGCTCTATTGTATCCGGTGCCAGACCAGGACAAGGAGTGGATGTGGCTGTCTCTGCGATCACTAAGAAGACCACTATCCCCATTGAAAGTGGGGCGGCCTTGGAAGGACCCTCAAGAAGATGGAAGCGCTGCTAAAGCAAGTCTCTGACATCAATGCGATGGCACTCCAGGCATCCATTTGCAGGGCTTACGGCTCCTGGGCATGCTTCCGCTGGGCTCAGGTGCTGCTGGAGTCCTTGAAGGGGATAGACCCTCAGATACCCAGATGCCGTTCGTCTGGAGTCAGGCACAGCCTTCTTAGTGGATGCATTTTATGATCTGATCTGGGCCATGGCTAAAAGTATGGCCTCTGTGATTGCGGCAAGACTTATTTTATGCTCTGTAACTGGGCAGCGGACATTTCCTCCAAAACGTGCCTGAGCTGGCTCCCCTTATAGGGGAAACTGCTCTTTGGGGAAGCCCTAGAGAAGTTGGTCAAGAAGCTGGGGACTCTAAAGGTGGTAAGCTTCCGGAGGACAAGCTGAAGCAAGCTAAGTGTGTGGCGCCAGCCAGAGGACAGCTGAATGCTTCTGGCTTTTCCGGCTGGCCTGTTTTGAATCCTTTCAGAAGGCACAGTACCCAAGCGGAGTAGAGTTGGGAGAGGTTATTACTCTGCTGTCTTCTCAGCCTCCAAAAAGATTAATGAAGCAAGGGGGGGGGGGGCTCAGGGTCAGGTAGAGCCGGTGGGGGTACATCTTCAATGGTTTCTGCCCGTCTGGGCCCAGATCACCTCAGGCCATTGGGTCCTGGAGGTGATCCGAGAGGGGTATATGTTGGAGTTTGCATGCCCGCTAGCTGAGGCCATTGTACCCTCACCTTGCAGGTAAGCAAGAGGTCATCAAGAGACCCTTCAGAGGCTGGTGCCATCTGGAAGCTGTGGTGACTGTTCCCATGGAACAGTCTGGAAGTGGTCAATACTTTATTTAATTTGTGGTCCCCAAGAAGGAGGGTACCTACAGGCTGATCCTCTATTGCAAGCATGTAAACAAGTATTTGCGTGTTCCCCATTTCCACATGGAGACACTGCACTGGGTCATTGTCGCACTGTGTGATGGGGAGTTTGACGGCCCTGGATTTCACAGAGGCGTATTCCAATACTTCTGGATCATCGTTTTCTACATTTCATGGTGCCCATGGGTCACTTCCAGTTTCGGGTGTTACCTTTTGGCCTCGCCACAGCACCCTGCATGTTCACCGTGGTGATGGTGATCTTGGCAGCCGCTCTGCAGCAGGAGGGGGTCTTGGTGCACCACTACCTCAATGACTGGCTGATCCAAGCAAAGTCATGTTGCCTTTCCCTATTTGAATCCCTTGTTTCTCTTATATTGTACTGTCTGTCTGGATTAGATTGTAAGCTCTAACGAGCAGGGTCTATCTTCTATATGTTCTTGTACAGCTCTGCATATGCCTTGTATCGCTACATAAATGACTGCAAAAATCCAAAGGAATGGTACAGTGTAGGAGGTGACGTACTTCTGTCCACAAATGAAGAGCGGGACCTGGGCGTGACTGTCTGATCTTAAAGTAACTAAACAGGTAGAAAAAGCGACTGTGAAAGCCAGAAAGATGCTTGGGTGCATAAGGAGAGGAATGGCCAGCAGAAAAAAGGAGGTGATAGTGCCTCTGTATAAGTCTCTGGGTGATCTCATTTGGTGTACTGTGTGCAGTTCTGGAGACCAATCTGTTTACATCCTTTTGAAGGTGTGGAGTCTGTGCAGAAGGTGGCTACTAAAATGGTTAGTGGTCTTCGTTATAAAGCATATTAGGACAGACAACAATCTTAATATGTATACTTCAGAGGAAAGGTGGGATAGAGGAGATCTGATAGAGATGTTTAAATACCTCAGGGTCATAAATGCACAGGAGGAAGAGTGTCTTTCAGTTGAAAGCAAGCTCTGCTTCTAGGGGGCATAGGATGAGGGCTGAAGATGAATAGGCTCAGGAGTAATATGAGGAAATACTACTTTACAGAAAGTGGTAGATGTGTGGAATACTCTCCCAGTGGAAGTGGTAGAGACGAGGACAGTATCCGATTTCAAAAAAGCATTGGACAAACAGAGGATCTCTAAAGGTAAAAAGGGGACTGTTGTAGTTGATAGGAAGGGCAGACTAGATAAGCCATGTAGTCTTTTTTTTCTGCCGTCATGTTTCTATGTTCCTGTGTAGTAGTAGTAGTAGTAGTAGCAGAGAGCCAATGCACGACACAGCAGGTAGTTGTGCTTCTCCAGTGGCTCGGTTGGGTAATCAACTTTGCCAAGAGTCACCTGGAACCCTCACAGGATCTGATCCTTCTGGGGCTCAGTTTCAGATGGACACAGATCGTGTCTCTCTGCCCTTCAAGCAGGTTCAGAAGATACAGGCTCAGGTTTATCATTTTATTTAAAATTTAATATACTGCCCTTGGCATTAGCAGACAGAGCGGTTTGCATCAATAAAATGTGTATATAAAATTAAAAAGAAAGGAACTACAATTAAAATAGGAGAGGTAAAGACGAGAGCAGAGGAAGGACCCGAAGGCAATGTAATTTTAATTGTTATATAGTTAGCTACATAGCTATATAGTTATATAGTGTTTCTTCTGTTATGTAGTACCCCTATTCTTGCAGGCTAAAAGCTTGCATAAATCAGTAGGCTTTCAGTTCAAATTTGAATTGTGAAAAAGAGGCCTGTAGTAGTAAATATGCTGGGAGACTGTTCCAGAGTGCTGGGGCTAAATAACAGAAGGCTGAGCGGCTGGTAATTTCATAATGGAACTGCTGTAGTGAGGGAAGGACCAAACAATCATTGGAGAGGGATCTAAGAGTGTGGCCAGGTATGTAGGGGATGGTCAGGGCAGTAAGATATTGGAGCATAGTTATGAAACGCTTTATGGGTCAAAATGAGTATCTGAAATTGAATCTGCTGTGACAATGGGTGCCACTGACATTGCATAAAAGAGGAGTGATGTCAAAATGCTTAGGGCCAATAAGAGCATGGAGAGCAGTATTTTGAATGTCCTGAAGGTGTTTGAGTTGTATATTAGGGAGATCAGCAAAAATGGAGTTACAGTAATCCAGTCTTGATATAACAGTGCTAAGCAGAAGTGTAATAAGGACTGCCGGAGTGAGGAATGGACAAATAGCTCAAAATCTAATTAAGACTGAGGTGAAAAGGAGAAGGTAGAATCTAGAAAGACACCATGTTATTTGAAGGACGGCACAAGAGTGATTGACCGGGGCAGCTACCAGTGTCCGTTGATCCAGTAAACCAGGTAGCAGCGGTCTTAGAAGGATTCAGTTTTAAAGCATTGGAGTTGAAGCTAGGTGGATATAGTGTCTAAGCTGGAGTTAATGGTTGATAAGTCAAGGAAAATGCTGTTTCGAATGAGGAGTAAAATATCTGTCGCTTCCTTTTAGCTGGCAGCTCCCGCGGCGTGGCACTACCTGCAACTTTTGGGATCGATTGTGGCCATATTGGAGTTGGTGCCTTGGGCAAGGGTGCATATGTGACCCTTGCAGAGAGCCCTCCTGGGGAGATGGTCTCTGCAACATTGTGAGCTGTCGTGGAAACTGGCATGCCCCATGTTTACCAGAGTGGCTCTGCAATGGTGGATGGTGAGGGAGAACCACCTAGTCGGGATGCTTTTGGAGCCGCCTGACTGTATCCCTCTGACCACAAATGTAAGCCTGACAGGCTGGGGTGCGCACTGCAAGGGACAGGTCAAGCAGGGGCGTTAGTCGTGCGAGCAGACTGCCTGGCCCATAAACAGGATGAAGATAAGCGGTATTCCTGTCCCTGTGGTTCTTCCACCCATTAATTTAGGGGAAGGTGGTTCGGGTGTTCTCAGACAGTGCATTGACAGTGGCATATCTGAATTGCAGGGGGGCACAGGCAGTGTGATCATGGAGGACTAAGTTGCCCTGATTCTGCAGTGGGCAGAGGCGAATCTGGGGTCCTCTCAGTGGCGCACGTGGTAGGATGAGAACTTACTGGCCAGCTTTCTAAGTTGAGATTGTTTGGACCTGGGCGAGTGGGCCTTTGATCCGCATATCTTCAAGCAGCTGACCTAGTGGTGGGGCCAGCCTGTCATGGACCTCATGGTGACATTCGAGAATGCACAAGTGTCTAGATTCTTCAGCTGGCAGTGAGAGCAGATGTCGGAAGGACTGGATGTATTGATGCAGCCTTGGCCGAGGGACGAGTTGCAGTATATGTTCCCGCCATGGGCTCTGATTGGACAGCTGCTGCAGCGCATTGAAATGCATGCAGGATTGGTGGTTCTCATTGCTCTGTACTGGTCGCACCAACTGTGGTACACAGACCTGATGCGACTGCTGGCGGACAGGCCATGGAAATTGCCGGTGAGACCCAACCTGTTGACGCAGTCTCATACTCATGCCGCAAGTGGATCGATTCTCACTTATGGCCTGGCTCTTGAGAGGGCTCAGTTGAGAAAGTGTGGTTATTTGCCACAGGTGATAGCCATGCTATTGTGGGCTTGGAGACCCTCCACATCTCTGTCCTATATGAGGATGTGGCGCATTTTTGAGAGTTTGTGTGTGGATCAGACTAGTAGATCATTGGCAGTTCTCTTGTCAGGGATCCTGGTCTTCCTCCAGGTTGGGTTCGACAAGGGGCTGGCGCTGGGTTCATTGAGAGTGCTGGTGGCTGCCCTGGCCTGCTACCAGGGACGGGTCCAAGGGGTGTCTCTGGTGACTCATCTGGATGTGGTCCGATTCCTGCAGGCGGTGAAGCAGGTGAGGCCACCACAGTGGGTGGTGGTGCCAGCTTGGGATCTAAACTTAGTGCTTTCTGCCCTGACAGAGCCACCCTTTGAGCTGTTGAAGGGGGGGGGGGGGGTGACTCTTAAAGATCTGATGCTGAAGGTCATCTTTTTTTGTGACTATCTGTTCTTCCTGGAGGATTTCGGAGCTTCAGACGTTGTTCTTTCTGTCTATTTTTAAGCAGAAGGTGGTGCTTCGGACTGTGCCATCCTTCTTGCCTAAAATGGTTTTGGCCTACTATTTGAATCAGCCAATCACGCTGCGGGTTTTTGCAGGAGGAAGTGATGTGGCGGAGGTCCAATTGCTGCACCTTTTGGATGTGCGCCATGCTATCCATCTCTTTTTGATGCACACAACAGCTTTTCACAAGTCTGATCATCTTTTTGTTCTCTTTGGTGGTGCTTGGCAGGGGGAGGTGGCCTCTAGGGCATCTGTGGTGCGCTGAATCAAGGAGGCGATTGCTTCAGCTTACCTGTTGAGGCAGAAGCTGGTGTTGCAGGGTTTACCTGCACATTCCATGAGGGCACAAGCGGCATCATGGGCTGAGCGTACTCTGCTGCGTCCCATGGACATTTTGCTGAGCTGCAACATGGCACTACATACCTTCGTGCATCATCATCGCTTGGATGTGCAGGCAACGAGGGACACAGGATTCAGAGCTTCAGTTTTGCAGGCTGGGCTCGCAGGTCCTGCCTGTGTGCATTTCTGCTTTGTACATCCTGTTTTTTGGAACTGGACTGAAGAGATGAGGAAGGTGAAATTAGGCTTACCTGCTAATTGGCTTTCCTTGAATCCCTCCAGTCCAGTCTGGGGTTCTCAGTCTTTGGATAGTGTGAGCTCGGTTCTTGAAGAAGACATCGTGTTTGGTTAGGGCCGGCTGACGGGGGCGTAGAGCCAGGCACCTCCATTTTACAAGATGGCGGACCAGAGCGGGCACCCTATTTTAAGGTACTGGGGGGAGGGGGTGGGGTTGGATTTAGGGGCTGCTAGACCACCAGGTGATTTTTTATTTTATTTTACGTGGGGGTGGGGGGGTACAGGGGCCACTAGACCACCAGGGACTTACTTTCTGTTGGGGTGCCGTCCTCTGACTATGTGTTGATGGCATTGGGGGCTTTTCCTGATGCCGTGATCGTCCCCGATGCCATCAAAATACTGTAGGGGTTGATAGGCATATTGGCCACGCTGTGCCTGGAGAGCAAGCCAAACTAATGCAGACTTCTTGTACTCATGTGGTTGGCTTACTCTCCCATTTTAATGCTGTGGTGGCTCATTTGCATGCACACGGTTTCCGCAGGGTTCATTTGCATGCTCTGTCCTAACTGCAATCGCACATTAAAATATGTGCATTGTCGGGAATGTAAAAAGTTGATCCAATGCTGGCTTTCTGCATCGGCGATAAGATCGTATCTGAGGATTAAGTGGTTTGCCCAATACCACATGGAGCGCGTGCCAGTGGGACTGAAACTCCAGCCCAAGGCTGCTATCCCCCAGTGGGACTTGCACCCAGATCCCTCTGGACCGAGGCTACTTGCCCAAACCACTAGGCCATTCCTCCCTCACATGTGTTTTGTTTGTCTGTTTGGCTTGTTATGGTGGTTAGGACAGTTGCTTTGACAGTAAGATACTGGCCTTGGGTGGTACTAGTAGGTTATATTAGTGATATCACCAAGGTTTTGAGCATGCTCAACCTCCAACTTCTGGCATGGGGAGACAAGCTTCTTGTTGGGACTGGACTGAAGGGATTCAAGGAAAGCCAATTAGCAGGTAAGCCTAATTTCACCTAACTTTCCTTTGCCTCGGAAGAAGGCCTGGCAATCTACTTCTGGTCACTCTACTAAGAAAACCCAGGAGCTGCTGGGTTGCCAGGAGTCAGCACGGACTCAAGACCAACATTGCATTGTAAATTGTTTCTATAGAATGTAGAGAACAAAATCCAGATTGAAGTGGATCCAGAATGGCTTGAGATGGAAAAAGTCAAGACAGTGATGGTGAACACGGCAGCATCTTTAAGTAGCTTAGATGTGAAAGGGAGGCAGGAGATGGGGTGGTATTTGAAAGTGTTGGTAGGGTCTAGTGAAGGGCTTTTTGTGAAGTGTGTTTTAACAGTTGCTCTTTGTATTGAGTTTGAGAAAGAGAAATTGTTTTTTGTTTATATGCATTTACTGGCTTTAGAGGCTGAGTTACATTTCCTTTTTTTAAACCAAGCATGGACTTGAATCCTTATCAGGGGTGGCCCAACCATTAGGCAAACTAGGTGGCCACCTATGGTGGTAGCTTCTTGGATGTGGCAAAGAACAGGGCATTCAAAGCTGAACAATAGATTCTGACAGCCTGGAGAAAGATGCATAAGGCGTAAGGTCTGCCCTAGGGCACCAACAACTTAAACTAACTCTGGGTTGGCCCTAATCCCTATTAACAGTGAAACCAATTGTTCTTCAAGCATGACTGACGAATATGGTCCCCATGTTGACTTTTCTTCTTTATATTTAGACTAATGGGCTGCAAGTAATGCCACTTTATTGGATGAATGTAATACATCGGTGACTACTGTGGCAGAAATTCAAATTGAGGGCCCCCAAGTAAAATATCTGAAAGGGCCCCAGAGCATGGGAATCCATTTCAGAAGATATGGGAATGACTATAAATGGGCCCCCTTTTTCTCTGGGCCTCCCAGCACTTTAGGGGCTGCTTGGGTGGAATTTATGCCAGTGGGTGACTAGCTTTTAAGAAGGAGTCAGCATTCATTAGGACAGCACAGAATAAGCTAAAGATTGAGGGAGGGGGAGAGAGGGTGCTGAGCCTGACCTTGTTTTTACCCCTTTGCATGAATGAAGATGCAGCTCTGATGTACCTACTGACTTTCCTGAGAAAATCAGGTCTACGTTTCTATACATGCAGTGAAGTAAAGCCAGCTCAGCTTGTCCTACTAGATATTTTGTGATAACCCTAGCTAACTGAACATCTGGGTGAACTGCTGGTGAATGCAGTACTATGGCAGGAATGTAGCTTATCAAATGTTAGACCATGGGTCAAGGGAATTTTGTCTTGGCCAAGAAATTCTGCTCCATTTGTTGGATACATGGTTAAAGGTTAATCTCATGGCTATAGACAGTTTCTTCCCATTTCCTACTTTAGAGAGCATGTTGAGCAACAGTGTCTTGGTGAAGCTGCTGAGGTAGTGAGTTTGAACACTGCAGGGAAATTTTAAGTGAGGTAGCAAGTCTGAGGGACCATGGGGCAAGTTTTGCACATGGCAGAAAATGTTGATACTTGGTTTTAGTCTGTACTCTCGGGGGGGGGGGGGGGGGGGGGGACCCTCTCTGGACTGGCACGGCACATATTGAAACCACTTCTTATCCCTGCTCTGTATGAAGAATTATAAGATTTAATCATCCATGTTTGCGAGAAAATAAAATAGCTTTCCTTTTAGCTAAGATATGTCCCACCCCTACCCTCCTGCCCACTGGAAGAGACCAAGATGACTGCAAATAGTCAGATGTCCATTTCTACTCAAATTGCTCCATCTGGTACCTCTGCAGCACTGCTGTCCACTCCATCAATACCACCTTCTATTTTCAGGAGGTCAGTTGCCTTCCAATTACAAGCTATTTCCTCCCGGGCAGCCATTACACATGCCCTAATAGGCTGAGTCCAACAGGCGTGCACCTCCTCTGGCCAGATGCCCAGTTAATAAAAGGCTGGGCTGAATCCCACATTTACCCCAAAAATGTGCGAGATCTGATCCTGTATTGTTTTCCAGTACTTTTTGTATCTCAGGACATTCCCAGTATATAGGTAACATCATGCCTAAGGCCCCACAACCTCGCCATCAGTGGTCAGAGTTCTGGGGAAACATCCCATGCAAGTGCTCAAGGGTGTAATATCGGTGCAATAAAATTTTATAGGAGTTCCACTAATGGAGTGGCTTTCCCAGTCCCCAAGCAGACCTCTCCCACTCTTTTTTCCTCTAAGGTAATCTTCGGGTCTTTTTCCCAAGCACTCATGTACCAGAACTTCTGCTTGCTACGTGCCAGGAGGTTCTGATATATAACAAGCGGATCATTTCCTGTGCCCGATGCCACCCCAACCACAGGAGCTCCAAGTCATTGTAGCCCACTTCATAGGTCACCTGCCTATCCCGTTGCCAAAAAAAATGGGAAACCTGCAAGTATTAAAAAAAAAAAAAAAAATCGCAAGGCGGGTGATATTGGCCCCACAGCTCCTCAAAGGACCACAAGTTCCTGGTATCCAGCATTTTCGCAAAGACATCCAACCCCAGTTCCCATCTCCAAAAAACTTGTTCCCTCCCAGGTCCAAAGATGCCCTAATGAGGGCCAAGGCAGTAAACCGACCTGACTGAGCCACCTCCCTCCAGCCTCTGCGCCACTGAGCCCATAAATGGGATTCTCTCTCCACCATCCTATCGGGGAGCCCCCAGCATCCATGGTAGGTACTCGAGCCTAATCTCAAAAGACCAATGCTGCTCAACCACCTAGAACAAAATTTCCCCCTGCCCGCCATTCCATAACCTGGCGCATCTGAGCTGCCAAGTAGTAGGTCTCCAATTCCAGGACTCCCAGCCCCTCTTTCCTCTGGGTCTCATAAAGCACGTGATGAGTCACCCAAGGAGGGTGCTGCCTCCAAATGAAAGCAAAGATCTGTAGTGGGCACAGATTGAGAGGAGGAATGCACTCGCAAAGATTGAAAAAAGTATAACAGATGCGGGAGCATGTTCATTTTCATGACCGCTATGCAACTGATCCAAGAAAAGCTCCCACCCCCCAGCTCTCCAAATCTCCTTCCCAATTGTCTCAATGAGGAGGGGGGGGGGGTAATTAGCTTGATAGAACTCCTTTGGGGTACAAATTAAATGGACCCCTAAGTACTGCAAAGACTTCAAGGCCCACTTGAAAGGGTAAGAGTCCTTCAATCTCTGCACTAAGGTCCCCTCCAGATTAACACTAAGTACTTCCATTTTCCCCAGGTTAATTTTTAAGTCCCAAAGGGACCCGAATCTACCCAGTTCCCGTTACAATACGGGAAGGGAGAGCAGCGGGTGACTGATGAAAAACAAAAGATCGTTTGCAAGCAAAGCCACCTTAGGGTGATCCAAACCCACCTCCACCCTGGAAATATTGGAATTGGCCCTAATCTTGTCCGTCAAGGGTTCCATGACCAGGGCAAGCAGAGGTGACAATGGGCAGCACTGCCGGGTACGCCGCTCCAAGGGGAACATCTCTGAGAACCCCCCATTCACTTTCACGGTAGCCCTTGGATCTGCATATAATTCCCGTTCCCACCCCAAAAAATTTGGATACATCCCCATTTGCTCCAGTAACCGAAACATGAGCTCCCACTGTACCCTATCAAACTTTTTTTTTGTGTTGACAGTGAACAGTATGGTCACCTGGTGCTCCATTCGGGCTGTCCACACCAGCTGCAGGGCATGACTGATACTGTCGCCTGTTTGACACTTCTGTATAAAACCAATCTGGTCTGGGTGGACCACTCCTGGTAACAAGGGGCCCAACTAGTTGGCCAGTACCTTGACCAAGATTTTAACCAGTATTAAGGAAATAGGCCAGTATGATCCGCACAAAACTGGATCCCTATCAGGCTTTGGGAGCACAATGATTGCTGTCTCTAGCATGGAGGGTGCCAGCGCCTCCCCCCTCAAAACCACATTAAAAACCCTCTGTAAAAGAGGGATTAGAGGATCAACCAGTTTATTATAGAAGAGACTGGTTGGCCCATCCTGACCTGGTTACTTATTGCCTGTAAACCCGTGGATGACGCCCCCGCCCTCCCCCGAATCTCCTCCTCCCTATCTCGCCCTCCAGACTGGCCTGAGCCTCTTTTCTGATCTTCCCCAAAGTTTCCTCATCCCCTAAGTAGGCCTTTATCTGCTCTGCTGTGGTACCATCCCCATTACCATTAAGGTTCCTATAGTACTGTGCAAACCGCGTATGAATCTCCTTGGACTTTAAGAGGAGCTAATCTCCCTCCCCCCCTGCAATTTCACAATGGCCGCCTATCGCTCCTGCAGCTTGCACGCCAGCAATATAATATAATATCATTGGTTTAATTTCTGTAGTTTGAAGGCTACCACTTACAGCTGAGTCTCCTTAAGTTCCATGTGCGCCTGCTCCAGTTGGCTCCGCACTGCCTGGGTCCCAATCTGCTTGTGCTATCCTTCCTCCACCTGGTGCAGTAAGCCTTCCACCTTCTGTTGAGTCCTCTTTTTCTGCGAGGGCACTGGAGAAGCTACCCCCTGAGGACAGCCTTGAGGCTGTCCCACAAGATGCCCGTACTTAATGATTCTGTGTCATTATAGGCCATGTACTCCTCTCTGGCCTGCTCAAGCCCTGAAACTGCTGCAGGGTCCTGCAAGAGGCCATCATTAAGTCATCCAGTAGGTCCGACAACTTCCATCACCATCTCCACTAAACTCCCTCTCCCCCAGAGCGGTATGGTCTGCCCAGATTATCACCCCTATCCCTGCTCCTGCAGGCTCTGCACCCAAAATGTGTCCCCCAGTGAGAGATCTGTTCGGCTATAACTATCGAGGACTGCCGAATAGTGCGTGTAATCCCGATCCTGGGGATGAGCAGCGTGCCAGAGGTCTACCAAGCCTAAATGGTGAGGCCAGTGGGTCAACAACCATCTCTTCTGCCCTCCTGTCGCACCTATCCCCCCCCCCCCCCGGGAGCATCACTATCTTTGTCCATTACCAGATTAAAGTCTTCCCCCTACCAAGAGCAATCCTTTAACCTTCCCTTCCAACCAGGTAGCCAGCCCTGCCAAAAACTCCAACTGCGCTTCATTCAGGTCATGCACATTAAGAAGGGTGACTATAGTCCCTTGCAGCTCCACCCCCAACCAACAATCCTCCCTTTCTGTCCTTGTTCTATCAACCCAAGCTGGAAGGGAACATCCCCCCCCCCTCCCTCATCAAGGTCACCATCCCACCCTCTTTTTTTCCCCTCTCCGAACGTATTGAAATATCTTTGCGAAAATGCTTTAGGGTTCAATAATCTTTCGTTCTGGCTTTGCAGATCAGTCTCCTGTAGGAAGAACACCTGCCAGTGCACCTGCTGTATGTCCATCCGTCCCCCCTCCTTCACACATTACAGCCACACTTTCGATCGCCACACTCCACACACACAACACACCCTGCGTCCTGAACCTTTAATAGCAACTTGAAACAAACAGTTCCTTGATCACCCACCACGATCATTGTGGAAGGCAAAAGGGTGTTAGTCCAACCCACAGCAAACTTTGTCATATGGTCCAATCCACAGCAACACCCGCCCTCCAAAGTCTCCACAAAAGTGTTTGGATAGCCATATCAGTCCTCCTTGTCCTCCATGGAAGGGTTCTGTACATTCTCCTTAGTCCCTCTTCTGAGGTGCTGCCCTTTGCTTGGCACACTTTGCCAGTGTGGAGGGTCCACTCCAACGCCCCCCACCCCACCCCTAGGCAGTGGCTGATGCAGGAGACCAGAGATGCTCTCTTGCACTGAGCAGGCCCAGGCTTCCTCCTCCATTTTCACTTTCTAGGCCTGACCATTGATTTCAAAGAGGAGGCCAAAAGCATACAGCCACTTATAGTGGATCTTTTCTTTTTTGCAAATAAGTAGTGCCCTCTCGTAGGGAGCATCAGCACTGGTGCGTGCAAGGAACGAGATCTTAATAGATTTCTATATCATGATTGTCCCATTTAAAGGGGCCCCTCTTAGTGGCTGCCTGCATGATTCTCTCCTTCAGCCCGTAATGACAGGCACACCACTATATCTCTGGGCTTGGATCCTGGTAGGGGGGCTCCCAGCGCCCAATGAATCTGCTCCAGACCCATCAGGCTGCGGCAGACCACCTGCACCACCGCAGCTGGGTTTTCATATTTATCAGCTTCCGGCACACCGTGGATCTGAATATTGCAGTCTTGACGTATTTTCTGGGTCCTCAATCTTATCTTTAAATTGCTCCTGCTATTTTTTTCAGCTGTTCCAAGTACTCCATTTTCCGTGCAAGGACCTCTGCCTGCCAGTCCACATGCTCCTTGGCCATCTCCATGCACTGCCCCAGTTCATGTATATCGTTTCACATTCCCCCCAGAGTCTCTCTCAAACCCTGTTTCACTGATGTGATCTCTCAGCGCAGATCCCTAAATCAGCGTCGGAGATCCCTGCACATGCACTGCCAGTCAGCCTGCTCTATATCCTCATCTGTGTCAGTACCTAGCACCTTGTTTCCAGGGTTCGCAGGATGCTTGCTTGCAAACGAGGATTTCAGTTTTGCCAGCTTCTTCCTGACTGACATGGTAGTCCATCAGGCCTCCTGCAACAATTCTGCTGAAAAAAGTGAACTGAGGCTGCACCTTGAGCATGCTATTAATTTACAATGGGAGCCGTAGCGTTAGGCTTCCATTATTGATAGTGAAGTCACTTCCTCTTTTTGAAACCTGGACTTTTCATTGGTTCTTTGTCTCCACCAATCTGCTGATAGGGGAGCACAAACCCACTTATCTGGACTGGTGTAGCAGGACTCAAGGGAAGGACATTAACTAGTAAGTAAAATGTCGTCTCTTGTAATTTGACTCCTCATTAGTTCATTTTGGGCCATGCTCATTAAATGTTAGCACTGGCTACCACGACCATAGAAATAACATGGGTGCTGCAGCAGGTAACGTGCTAATATTTAGTGTATGCTTGCTGAAGAAAGAAGGGGACTGGAAAGCTTGCTGCAAATGTGTTTAGTCCAATGAGGACATGTCACCTGCAGTCTTTTGACACTTATATATGAGATTGGAGTGGAGGAGTAGCCTAGTGGTTAGAACAACAGCCTAGTACTCAAGAGATCAGGGTTCAATTCCCACTGGCACTCTGTCACCTTGGCCAAGTCACCTTTACCCTCCATTGCCTTGGAAGAAAAGGTCTGTCTTGCCAAGAAAACACAGGGATTTCTGGGTCACCAGGAGTCAGCAGTGACTTGATGGCGCATAAAAAAATTACCTATAAGCCAATTGCACTTGAAATAATACTAATCTGAAATAAGTCGCCTGTGAGTTAGAAACCCACTTTTACCTGGCTGAATCTAATGATCTTGTTCACTTTTGTGGTGCAAAGTGTGACAATTTATACTCTGAATTTATTTTTTTTCCGTTCTCAGGCATCAGCCAGACATCAGTGTTCCTACCTGATAAACATGCATGTGGATGAGTTCTTAAAGACAGGAGGGATTGCAGATTGGTTGAATGGCTTGGACTACATCCCACAACGACTGAGGAATCTAAATGAAATTAATAAACTACTTGCACACAGACCCTGGCTGATAACAAAAGAGCACATTCAGGTACCCAAACAGGCATGGGGAAGAGGGACTAACAATATTTTGGCTTAAGTAGGGAAAATAACCCAATTTGCTTAAATGATTAAGGTGACATGATCAGCATGGAAGCTACAAAATCTGGCATTTTCCATGACATTTACCGTTTGGTATTTGGTATTTTTTTCCACGGCTGTAGCAGTTCTTTTAAAATGTGTATTAATGCCCTATTTGCAGTCACAATCTGTGGGTTACTACTGTTCCAAAGTTATAACAGCAGCTTTCAAAGAAATTATGGTACTTCTAAACCACTTCCTCCTCCTGCAGTAGTTCTGCCTTTGGTAGATTACAGGATAAAGAAAATCTGTGGTGGTTTGCTACATATGCCCAGGTGGCTCAGCAATAGCACTGCCTTGAGCTTTAGCTGCACACCTGATGCCCTTGAGAGTGAAGGAAGAGAAGCATGCACTACCTCATGGTAGGATTCTGTCAACTTTTTTTTTTTATTAAGCTTTTTCAAAACATTACAAAAGGAACCACAAGAAAAAACAATTCTTCGTACAAATAAGTCAAGAAACAAACCCAGATATCTGAAAAATATATAAAAGTCCACATTAATGAGTGCATCTAATAAATCTCTATAGCCCAGAAGATTATTATTTAATCCCTTTTAATTACCTAAACCCACAGCACATCAATTAGAAGACAAGAAACCTATTTATTGCTAAGAAATTTTTCCAAATATAATACATCTGAGAAGGAATATTTAATGCCAGAATACATCACATTTGCACAGAAACTTTAAATAAAAAATACTACCGACAGCAAGAACTCTGGGTCTCATTTGCAAAAATTCCTTCCTACGAAGTTGTGTACCCTTAGCCACATCAGGAAAAATATTAATAGGATGCCCACAAAAAATCCCTTTTTCGGAAAAAATAATTTCAGGATAGCACGTTTAACAATTTCCGATCTAAAGGCAACAGTGTCTCCCTTTTGGTCACATTATCAAGAGAAGTTTCAGGAAATTGAGGCAACTCCATACTATCGTCCAGCTCATCCATGCCCCCTTCAGGCTGCCCAAGAAAATTACTGAGAGGAAGATAATATATAGAGGAAACCATTGCATCATCAAAATTTGAATAAGATAATATTTCTCGCAAGTACTTAGTAGCTCCAATGGGGATAAAAGACTAGCTACTGGAAAATTCAAAAACCTTAAATTCTTAGCTCTAGTAACATTATTGAGATATTCCATCCTATTATGAAGCATCAAACTATCCTTAACAAATGACTTTCCCAAATTTTGCACACTGCCAACATTGCTCTCAAGTCTAAAGATCCTACCGCCTAGGTCGGAGAGCTGTGCTGCCTGATTTTTCAAACATTGAGTGACATTTTGACCCCATGAAAAGCGGTATATAAATGCAGCTAAATAAATAAATTGCAAAGTTGAAACAGAGTGCCCTTAAGTATCCCCTCCGTCCTCCCAACTGTATGCCAAACATCCTTTAAAGAAACATCACAAGAAACCACATTGACTGGCCCCATATCCATGATTCTACCAGCACAGAAACCAGGAATGACGCTTCAGAGTTCAATACAACTGAATGCTGACTAGCTGCTTTGGAGTCTAGGGGAGTGGAGGCAGTAGGCATACCTGCCCCCACTGAACAGGCCTCTGCCACAGACAAGTCCTGTAACATAGCAGGTTGAGGGGGAGGGGTTTGAAACCCAAAACTCAGACACATCCAAGGAGTCAGTTCCAGCAGGTAAAGAGAGTTTACCAATAGGGGGCACTCACCAGATGTGCATCTATCGATCCCACACTGGTTTCACCACAACTGGTCTCTTACCTCCGGCCTTCTGGGTATGTTACTTCCCCCATCATTATAATTTGTTTCCTATACCAGTGTCCTCCGATGATCCTAAGGGGCTCACAAGGGGCCAAACATGACCCTTAGTTCACGCCCCTTAGATCACGTACCCGCTTCAGTTTCCCGCGTAGCAAATCTGGCTTTATCCTCCAACGAAAGAGGGAGGCGCTGTAACTCCTTCAGTATGTCTGGTGTGAGGCAGGACCCTGCTCCGGTGTCCCACAAAGTTGTATCAGGTGCTTCCCTGTCAAGTTGATCTTGGAATGAGATTTTGCAAACTTCAGAACTGTAAAAAAGGCTCCAGAGACCTGGAATTTTGTAAATTTTGGCATGGAATTTTCTTAATATCAAGCAGTAATAATGAGCCATGCAGATAGCTTGCATGACGTCTAAAAATATTTATACACCACTTTCTCAGTTGTCCAGAACAGTGAATAAAAGTAAAACTGCGTGAATAAAGTTTTTTATCAAACAAATTTCTGCCACACATCCTTAAAGGAAAGAAAGGAATTGGAGCATGGCTTTTTTCATAAACCAGGATTTCACAGCAGTCGTACTGCTGTAAACCTCTCCATAACCTCATCCCAAGCCCTCCTGGAGAATATAATCAACAGTTGGACTTTCTTAACAGCTTATTTCAAAAATTCCAAATATGGCTTCATCCGATATTCAGAGAATCCCTGTCAATTATTCTTCATGACAAGTAACTTTCTTAGATATCTGTGGTTTTATCTTCTCCTGAAGGATAGTTTCCGTACGGATCTCCTGTTGTATACTGTTTCATAAGGTTTGGGCTGCAACAGAAAAACAAACTGTGAAGGATTAGTCACATATTATGCAAAGGAGGTATCTTCAGTAATGCTCCTTGGTTCAAGCGCAGTTCACAGCCAGAGATATAGCTGTTAAATTATTTTTTTTCTCCCAGGTATTGCGGACCTGGTCTCTGTAAGACATGAAAAGTTGGTCAATAAACGTTTGTCACAATTGGCAGCCAATACAACTGTATATATGTGTGTGTTTACAACATTTATAGACCGCTTAATCACAAAGTTTAAGGGTCCAGTGCTTTCCGGATAGAATGCCCCTCACAATCTCCTGGGCACAATATTTTGAAACCTTTGGAGCCTGCACATGATTTTAACCAGAAAGCCGATGTGTAAGTCATTACAGTAATCAATCTATAATGTCGCCAACGGGTGAACCACAGTTTCGAATGCTGTAATGTTCAGCAAAAACTGCTGTCATAGAGATCATAACATGAAGTATGTCCTATGACCTGTTGCCAGTACTATCCAAAAATATGCCAAAATGTTTCTCTCTTGACTAGGAAGCTTTTTTTTAACCCCTCCATTGCTGGAAAAACAAACGCTGCAGGGTTTATAATACTAGTTGTTTTTAGAACCAGGTTCCTACAGTTGTCTTTGTCTTAGGTTTGTGTATAGGGTTACTCCTCTGGCTTGGCCTGCTTGTGCCATTGGTTTTTAGAGATAGAGGTGGGCACATTAGCACAACGTCTCATGGTAAGTCTCATAGGTTTTGGGTATTTTGGTCCCCAGGACCTTCCAGGCCAGTCAGAGGTTGGACTGTTGGGGCTCTCAAAACACCACTGGTTCTTTTGGACTGGTCTAGGGGTGATAAAAAGTCAGCCACATAAGAGGAAAATGCATTAATGTTTACAGGATCAAATTTCGAAGCATTCAAAGCTGGATTCGTTTTTTTTTTGTCTATAATGTGGAAAGTGCCTCAAACATGAAGGACCCAGAAGAGCGTCTAAACCTTGGAGAGGTAGAAGCAGAGCCCTCCGTAAAGGATGTCATCCAAAAATAAATGGGAATGCCATTGAAAAGAGCCAGATGACTTCAAACTTTAAATTGTAATTCCATGAATACCCAGGGTTCCTGAATCGAGAGGTTGTGCAGTTGCTCAGTCTGATCTGTCAGAAAGATCCTAGTATTCAAATATCTGCTGACAAAGCAGGCAGGCATGCCAAAAAAATTATTTGCAAGACTTGGAAAACTTCATTGCAAATGTGTGTCTTGGATGTCACTGGAACTGGTTACACCATAGCATTTTCTAGTCTCTCCCTTTCAGCTTTGCCTTGGCTCCCTAGGCAGTGATAACTCTGCTGCATTTAGTGTGCAAGGCCTGTTTAACTTTCTGACAGCTGGTGTGCTAGAAGACACGGAACAATTTTCCTTGATGTAAGAACATGGATTGGTTACCATTTTGGACCAGGGTTTTCTGGACCCATTACAGGTTCTGAATTGTGGCACTTTTAGCTCACCGGGCATGGACTTTGCTTAGGGATCTTGATTTATGATACCTTGCATAAAGAGGACACCATGATCTGTGAAGTTCAGCTGTTGCATCGACTTGCGTGTGTGTTATGTGCCTAGAATAGGCTCAGTTGAAACTATTGGCTTGAACAGAGAGGTCAAATTTTGTTCTGGTAAGTGATAAGTTCAAACCATAACAAAACTCAGGACAACTAATAGTTGCATAATAATGGTAAAATTCATCAAAATTGCATCAAATGACCCACAGGAATCTCTAGTCATAAGTGACAGTAAATATAAGCCTTGGATGGGAGCCACCCCTCCTGTGTCAGCACATCCAGAGGCTTTGGTCATCACAAGATAAACCCCCATATACATGAATGTTTCAGAAATGAGAACTGTCTTTTAGTTTCAACAGTTGTACCAGGGACAGATCTGATCTTGGTAATGGCCAAGAAGCTGTTGATAGGAGCAGAACAAAATCAGCCTGTCAGTAGTTGACATTATGGGGCACCTGGAGGAGCAGGCAGACTGAATGCACAGAGCAGCTGTTGCCTTGAGAGAAAAGGAGTTCAGCCCAGAGATCCTCAAAACTCATGTGTACTCTGTGAGCTGCTCAGTGTCACGAGCCCAGTAGCATTAGCCTAGAACACCCTGTATCTTTTTCTATGCTGTTTCTGGTGCTAATAAAAGTAGTATTTTGCAAAGTAAAGGTAGTTTTAATTTACTTACTCTTTTTTATTGTTAGCCGAAGGCGATTTACATTCGGGCACTGTAGGTATTTTCCTGTCACCCAAAGGCTTACAGTCTAAGGACCTCAGTAACTAACTTACATTAACGTGTTAGTAAATATGCCTCACTGTGAATAACGGTGCTTGAGATGTTTAATGCGTTAAATAGCATTGACACGCATTAACTCAGTAAATGAGTCTTAAGTTTTTGTACCCCAGGCAACAAGATTAAGTGACTTGACAGTTAGAGAGCATTAATAGGATTTAGCCCATTGCCGTAAACCATTAGATAGCTATTCCATTTACTATTGGCATCTTTCTGGCCTGCACGATCTTAGTTTCCAGAGTTGCTGAATCTGAAGGCAAAAAGCCCCAGATCATTGGAGATATCAAACTTTTAAGACAAAGCCTCATTTGTCACGCCAGCATGCAAGTTATAAAACTGACCCAAAGCTGAGAACACCCTGAAATTCTGGGGCCACTGTTGAAATACTTTTGATCCCAAAGTCATTCTTTTTGTATTAATCAAGAAGTTATGCCAATTTTTCTGACTAAATCCTAGAATACAGTTTGGTGATTTTTGGAGGATTTTTCCACGCACAACTCCTCCTTCCCCCTTTCTATGCAGGAAAAAGGGGTGGCCCAGGCGCTGAGATTCAGCGAGCCTAGTGAAACATATCAAAAGAGTTTTCTCTTTGAAAATCCCATAATTGGCGCTCAAGTCTGCAGATGAAAAGTATCCCTGGCCTGCAAGTACCACAGGGCGTATAAAAAATATGTGCTTTTTATTTCCTAGAAAGGATAGCATTTTAAAAATAAAATTAATCTGTTGAATCTTGAATGCCGAGGAGCATTCAAGACAGTGAGAGGTACATTGATGAGATGCTTCTTGAAACATCCAAGCTCTCCAGCATAGGAGATGATGGGTTTCTACAAAATGAAGGTTGGACATGAGTCACCAGGGCCTGCAGAATCACCAATCCAACCCTCTAGCCCTTGAATTGAAGAACCATTATGCAACCTTAGAAGGTGAGGAGGTGAAAGCATCCCTGGAAAGGGAAGAACCAGAGCTCAAGCACTTGAAAGTTGCAGAATCAGTGACCACAAGGAAGCGAAGGCTAGTGGTGGTTGTTGACCCTCTTCTGAGGGGTACTGAAGCGTCCATCTGCTGATCAGACTTGATGATCCAGAGATATGCTGTCTGCCAGGTGTCAAAATCTGAGCTGTTACGGAGAGTGCTGAGACTCATCAAGCCCACTGACTATTACCTGATGTTGCTCATCCATGTTAACACAAATGATACTTCCAGGTATCCCTCTGAGCATATCAAAAGTGACTTCATGGTTCTGGGACAGAAGGTGAAGCAGATAGGAGCACAGGTGCTGTTCTCTTCAATCCTGCCTGTTGAGGGTAAAGGGCAAGGTGAAGAGCCTCTTTCGATTGAAAGCAAGTTCTACTACGAGGGGACTTAGGATGAGGGAAAGGGGATAGATTCAGGAGTAATATATGAAAACATTTTTTTTTACAAAGAGTGGTAGATGCGTGGAATAGTCTCTCAGTGGAAGTGATAAAGATGAAGACAATATCTGAATTCAAAAAAGCATGGGACAAACAGAGGATCTCTAAAGGAAAAAAGGAATTCTTGTGGTGGTTGATATGGAAGGGCAGACTAGATAGGCCATGTGGTCTTTTTCTGCCGTCATGTTTCTATGTGATGGGTCATCATAAGTGTTTACCAGCTTTTATGGCTTCGTTCTTGAGATGAATTTGATGATGCATCGCTGAATCCTATAAGAGTCTCCAAAACCTCAGAGTTTACTTCAAAGAATACTCAACTAGAACGATCTGTTGTATATATGGAGAAGACTGTTCAAAACTCAGCTGCATGGCTTATCTTCTGCCAATGTTGCTATGCTAATGTAACCACTCTTCTCAAGTCACTTCACTGGCTCCCTATCCATTTTCGCATCCAGTTCAAACTTCTCCTATTTACCTACAAGTACATGTCATTCTGCAGCTCCTCAGTACCATTCCTCTCATCTCACTCTGCACTCCTCCTTGGGAACTCAGCTCCTTTGGCAGATCTCTCTCATCTCTGCCCTTCTCTGCCACTGCCAACTCAAGACTTCGTTCATTCCATCTTGCTGCTCCATATGCCTGCAACAAACTACTTGAGTTGGTGCGTCTGGCTCCTTCTCTGGCTCTATTCAAGTCCAGGCTGAAGACCACCTCTGAGGTTGCTTCTGGATCATGATGCTCATTATTCTTCTGTCCATTACTTGTGTATCTTGCCATACGCTGGTTCCCAGTTTTGCGATGTATTTTGATTAGATTGTAAGCTCTGAACAGGGACTGTGTTTTGCATCTATATGTACAGCCCTGCATACACCTTGTAGCGCTATACAAATGATTAGTATTAGTAAGATGTTTGCTACCATGAAACAGAGGCAAAACAGCAACTTGGATGGTGGGGGGAGGTCCATTCATTTTCTCTATGAAGCACAACAGTGGACAAAAGGGCATAAGCTGATACAGCATTTGGGAAACAAGCTCACAAAGCTACTTTGAATCCGACTGCTGAGAAGTGTTACGGAAAGTAAATTTTCTCTTATCACTAATTTCTGCCCTTTAACTTCCGCAACAGTCAGAACCAAACAGTTCTTAAATGTTTTGAGTTTCTTGCTGGTCTTCTACATAAGAACTGTTTCTCTGTAGTGTGTAGTTTGATGTAATGGATATACTGAGAGGTATATTTCAGATCATGAATTATTGAAGACTGACTCAAGCTGGCAGGAAGGACCACTGTGGGGGAGATGGTGGGGCAAGAAGTGCCTTGGTGACAACTTGTGATTTAAAAATGGCTGGTCTCATCACACTTTCCTAGCAATAATAACCCACAGATCCCAACTGCTGAAGAAGTTAATAGAACAGGAAATGATTGGAAGACATTCTTCTGTGGTTTTCTAAGATTGTCACTTAAGTTTTCCTATCCCTTAGGTAGCTTTTCATAATGGCATGACACATTCAGTTAATTCATAAAAACGTTTGGCAGGAATATTTTAATTTGAAATGCAAATATTGAAAGGTATTTTTGCCATGAAACTACTTAAATATTCAAGATTTTATTTTACTTTATTGTAATGAGTTTCACAGTTTTTCCCATGATAGCCATGACTCTTGTCCTCCTACATTTTACAATTATAGCCCTACTAATAAAGGTTCAGATGAAAATTTCATTCAGAAGGGTTCAATTGGCAGAACTCAAAGCAAGGCTTCCATTTCTGCTACTGTGAAAAGTACAGTCCATTTCAACATATTCTCTCAGCGACATGATCACCTTTACCCAACATTGCAGCTACTTCCTTCAGTGATGCTGCTGCTTCTCACCAGATTCAGAACATCTGCTGATAGAACAGGTTTTTTGTCATATCTTGTGTCCATTACATACCTATTTATATGTCTAGATTTATTTTACATTGCTTCAGTTATTTGGTCTAATTCTCCAGGAACAAGCAGGAAGTCAACCCTCACATATAGGTGACGTCAACGTCGACAGAACCCTTGTGGAAGCATCTCCCCAGTTTTCAAAGAAAGCCTTTGGGAGATGCCACCACGCATACGTGGTCCCTTTTCCACCCAAGGGTGTCATCTTACTCAGTCTCCCTTTTTCTACAGAACCTTACAGACATTCATCTTTCTGCCTGGAAAAAGTTGATTCCTCGTGCACTTCTGTGTACCATTTATTTATTTATTTATTTTATTTTATTTATTTAGCACACATTTATATACACTGGTCCCTTTCCTGCCTCCGAGCCCCGTCGTCTCAGCTTTGGGGCTCAGAACCTGTTTAGTTAGGTTTTTTTCATCCAGTCTGGTTTTCTAACTGCTGGCCGCTTCGAAGGTCTTCAACCTCTCTGGGGCCCTTTTTGCCCCAATGGCCACCAGATTTTTAAATGAAGTGTGATCAGTGCTTCAAGAACATGTCCCTTACCGACACACATGATTGTTGCCTCGGGTGTCTGGGTGCTGACCATGAACCAGAGGTGTACTTCCTGTGCAAAAAGGTGCCGCTAAGGCCATCCAGAGTCGTCAGCAGAAGCAGGATGACATCTTCCACAAGTCAGACTCAGCCCTGGTATCCCCAGTAGCCGTGCGCTCTAAGGCCCCACATGGATCCTTGGAGTCGCGTAAAGCCCCTGCAGCTAAAGTGAGAGCAAAAGAAAAACTCCTGTGCGATGTCCCACAGGTCCTGGAAGGTTTCCGAGGAGTCAGAGCGGGAGTGGCCAGCCAAGGTACCCAGGACAGACGCCGAGGCCGCCGGTGACTGATCTCGGACCCCCGAGGCCCGTCCCGTCCTGTCGGACTCCCTCTCCTCCCCGACAACCGAACTGGTCACTCTAGCCTCTGTGTCGAAGGCTGTAAACCATGAGTGAGAAGTCAGGATGATGGCGTTGCAACGCAGCATTTCTGCATTCTTTGCCTCTCAGCAAGGGTCAATGCCTGGCCATGCCGGTGCACTCACTGAGATCGCAGGGACCTCAATGTTGAGGAATCCCTGGGCTGCTGAAGAGATCCTAGAGAGCCCCATGCCTTGAGTCTATCCTCGATGAGGGTCTCTATTCTGGTCCTCGGGAGCGAAATCCTCCCTGGCAAGCGCCTCTGGCTCTGGCTAAGCTCCAGCCGCGGTTCATCCAAGGCTGGATCCAACGATGCCCTTAGAGCCGGCGGGCCTCAAGTCCTCAACAGACTACTTGGGCTGGGAGTCCGAATACGAGGCTTCCCCGGAGACATGAGCACACCGTGACCTCCCCTCAGATCCGTCCCTGCCAACATCAAAGCGCCAGTCCCCACCCAAGGACACCTCATTCCTCAAGTTTGTCCAGGACATGCCGTATACAAGCATATCAGCTGTATATCGGCATGTACCTCTGAGACCTAACCAGAGAACTTGGGGGTTTCTTGGTGGGTCTCAGCGGGGACCACCTCCAATGCTTCCAGACCTTCATGAAGTCTGTCAGGGAGTGCTCAAAGTATTTGTCTCAGGCGGCCTACGACGGCTTAGAGTCCAACACTAGGGTGGCCGCCGCAGGCATCGGTACTTGATGCCAAGCTTGGCTCCAGGCATCAGACCTCAAGCAATGGGTCCAGGAAAAACTCCTTGACATCCCTTGCCTCTGTGAAAACCTCTTTGGCAAGCTGATGGAGGACAAGGCAGCGGAGATCGAGAGAGAGTGTCACCAGGATTCGACTCGTGAGGGATGACCTCCACTCTTCCCATGAAGAAATTGGGGAAAAGGCCTCCCTTTCACCGGAAGGGCCAGCCTAACTGAGGTTATCCCTCATATCAGGCCCCCCAGACCCCTCAGCAGGGTCATCAGGGCAAGGGAGCAGGCCAGGGCCCATATAAGCCTAAGAGACCCAAGCCCCAGACACCAGCTCCAGTCCAGACTGGGTTGGGGTTTTGATTCCCAGAGCATAGCCTTTCCTCCCATGGGGGGATCAACTACCGATGGGGAGCGCCTGATTCATTCTACCTACCGGCGGGCTGCTATCACCACTGACTCCAGGGCAGAGAAGGTGGTCAGGGAAGGTTACCTCCTTCATCTGGCCAGACTCCTCCCCCTTTATTTGCAGGAGAACCCCCTCAGACTCCCCTGCTCCAGGCCCTGCTACTGCAGGAACTTGCAGGCCTTCTCAAGGACAGGGCTTTAGAGCCCGTGCCACACCACTTAAAAGGAAGGGATTCTACTCCAGGTACTTTCTGGTCCCAAAAAGAACAGGAGGCCTAAGGCTCATCCTGGACTTGAGAAACCTGAACAAATTCCTGGTGTGGGAGAAGTTCAAAATGCTCTCCCTTGGAATATTGCTGCCCTACATTCCGGTAGGGAGATTGGCTATGCTTCTTCGACCTAAAGGATGCTTATACCCATATCCTTATTTATCCTAGTCACAGGCAGTAGCTAAGGTTCATGGTCTGTTGACCACTACCAGTATAGAGTACTACCCTTTGGCCTAGCCTCCACACCAAGAGTCTTCACCAAATGCCTGGCAGTGGTGGCCACCTACCTCAGTCTCATAGAAACATAGAAAAATTATGACAGAAAAAGACCACATGGCCTATCTAGTCTGTCCTTCTATATCAACTACAACAGTCCTCTTTTTTTCCTTTGCAGATCTTCTGTGTTTGTTTGCTTTTTTGAATTCAGATACTGTCATCATCTCTACCACCTCCACTGGGAGACTATTCCACGGATCCACCACTCTTTCTGTAAAGAAATATTTCCGCATATCACTCCTGAATCTATCCCCTTTCAACCTCATCCCATGTCCCCTCATAGCAGAACTTGCTTTCAATCGAAAGAGGGTCTCCCCCTGCGCATTTATGCCACGGAAGTATTTAAATGTCTCAATCGTATCACCTCTGTCCCGCCTTTCCTCTAATGTGTACATATTAAGATCCTTACGTCTGTCCTCATATGCTTTATAATGAAGACCACTAACCATTTTAGTAGCCACTCTCTGTAGTGACTCCATCCTGTTTATATCCTTTTGAAAAGTGTGGTCTCCAGAATTGCACACAATACTCCAAATGAGGTCGCACCAAAGACTTATACAGAGGCACTATTGCCTCCTTTTTTCTGCTAGCCATTCCTCTCCCTATGCACCCAAGCATCCTTCTAGCTTTTGCTGTTGCCTTTTCTACCTATTTAACTACTTCAAGATTATCAGACACAACCACGCCTAGGTCCTGCTCTTCTTTAGTTGACAAAAGTACTTCAGCCCCTATACTATTTCTCCTTTGGATTGCTGCAGCCCAAATGCATGACCTTGCATTTTTTAACATTAAATCCCAGCTGCCAAATTCTAGACCATTCTTCAAGCTTAACTAGATCCCTCCTTATGTTATGTACACCTTCCTGGGTGTCTACTCTATTGCAGATTTTGGTATCATCCTCAAAGAGGCAAAACTTACCCGACAGCCCTTCTGCTATATCACTAACAAAGATGTTAAAAAGAATCGAATCAAGGACACATCCCTGGGGCACACCACTGGTAACTTCCTTTTCCTCAAAGTGAGCTCCATTTACCTGTACCCTTTGTCGCCTCCCACTCAACCAATTGCTAACCCAAGCAGTAACTTTAGGATCCATCCCTAGGATGCTTAGTTGGTTTATAAGTCGCCTGTGAGGAACTGTGTCAAAGGCGTTACTGAACTCTAAATACACCACATCTAGGGCTCTCCCTCGGTTCAACTTCCTGGTCATCCAGTCAAAGAAATCAATCAGATTTTTCTGACAAGACCTGCCTCTGGTGAATCCATGCTGCCACGGATCCTGTAATCTGCTGGACTCCAGAAACCTCACTATTTTCTCTTTCAGCAGCATTTCCAATAATTTACTCACCACTGAACTTAAACTAACCGGCCTGTAGTTTTCAACCACATCCTTACTTCCGCTTTTGTGTAAAGGGACCACATGAGCCTCTCTCCAGTCCTTTGGCACCACTCCCGACTCCAACGAGGCATTGAAAAGGTCAGTCATTGGAGCTACTAGAACATCCCCAAGTGTTCTCAGTATTCTAGGGTGTATCTCATCTAGTCCCATCACTTTGTCTATTTTGTTTAGCTAGTTTCTCACGAACACAGTCTTCTGAAAATTGTTCAAGATGCTTCTCGCTTCTGTTTGTGGGTGTTTTCTCCAAGGGGCCTTCATTGTCCCATACCTGAACGACTGGCTTGTAATATGGCGATACTGCCTCAGAGGTGCAACAGGCCCATGGCTCACACCATCAAGGTCCTAGAACATTTGGGGTTCATGATGATAAACCATCCCAAATCCCACCTCACTCCAACAAGGGACCTAGAGTTCATAGAGGTCCTGGACACCTTTCAAGCCAAGGCCTTCCTTCCCCTGGACAGGGTGGATCACCTCAGGGCCCTGGCGATTGAGGTGCAGCACCATCACGCCGTGCCGGCACAGTCCATGCTTCACCTGCTCAGCCACTTGACTTCCACAGTCCATGTGGTCCCCAATGCCCACCTCTACATGCGGGCAGCTCAGTGGTGCCTCTACTCACATTGGACTCAAGCTACAGGCAGGCTATAGGACAGGATCTCTGTTTCCCGTCAACTAGCAGAGTCGCTCGATTGGTGGCAGGACGCACATCAAATCCCTAGAGGGTCCTCACTATGGACGTTTCCCTACTGGACTGGGATGCCCACTGCAAGGAACTGCACATGCAGGGCAATTGGTTTCAAAAGGAGAGCCAGCAGCAGATCAACCTGCTGGAACGCGGAACCATTTTTCTGGCGATCAGGGCCTTCCAACACTGCCTGCAGCATCGGACAACCAGGTCGTGATATTCTACATGAACAAAGAGGTGGGCACAGGGTCTCACTGCCTCTGCCAGGAGGCAGTAGCCCTCTGCTCATATGCGATCAGTCAGGGAATGCTCCTCAGGGCCGTATGCCTTCCAGGCCAGGACAAAGTCCTAGTAGACAGAATGAGCAGGGTTCTCCAGCCACACAAGTGGTGCCTAGACCCCAGGGTGGTGCAGTTGCTATTCAGAGTTTAGGGAACTCCAAGTCTGGACCTCTTTGCCAGCACAGCCAATGCTGAGCTACCCCGCTTCTGCTGTCCCAAACCGCATCCGTCCCAGATAACGGTGGACGCCTTCCTTATCTCATGGTTGGAGGGCCTATTGTATGCCTTTCCTCCCACGCCACTAATCGTGCGGACACTCTTCAAGGTCCAGCGGGACAAGGCTTCCATGATCCTGGTGGCCCTGTGGTGGCCCAGACAGCTTTGGTTTCCCCTGTTATTCTGCCTCTCGACGGAGCTCCCAGTCTCCTGACCCAGGAGGAGGGCTCAATTCTTCACCCCAACCTGGGGTCCCTGTTGCTAACAGCATGGCTGCTGAACGGGGTTGCCCTAGTGCTCCTCAACCTCCCCAGGAAGGTGGAAGACGTCCTCCTGGCCTCTCGAAAGGACTTCACAAGACGAGCCTACGCCTTCAAGTGGCGCAAATTCTCAGTATGGTGTACGGAGCAATGGATAGATCCATTCTTCTGCTCAGTGCATATGGTTCTGCAGTACTTGCTCCACCTCTTGCAGACCAGACTCAGGTCCACCTCCGTCAGGGTACACTTGAGCGTGTTGTCCATGAACCATCACTCCATAGAGGGCATGCCTCTTTCAGTGCAGCCCCTCATTACCCGATTCATGTGGGGCTTGCTGCTCTCTAAACCTCCCATTCGGCTGCCTTCATTGTAATGGGATCTCAAAGTGGTCCTGATGCAGCTTACCATGCCGCCCTTCGAACCCTTGGCTACCTGCCATTTACATTATCTATCTTGGAAGGTTGCCTTCCTGGTGGTGCTCACCTCTGCACACGGAGTCAGCAAGCTTCAGGCCTTAGTGGCTGAGCCACCCTACACCAGGTTCTACAAGAACAGGGTCATGTTTTGCACCCATCCTAAACTCCTCCCAAAGTGGTATCCGCCTTTTGCCTCGACCAAGAGGTGGTGCTCCCTATCTTTCCATGGCCCCATGCTGACAAGGCAGCAGCCATTCTCCGTACTCTGGATTGCAAAATGGCCCTGTCCTTCTACCTGCAACATACTTAGGACCACTGCAAGGCCTCACAGCATTTCGTTTCATACGACCCAGTCGACTGGGGGAGGCTGTCACCAAGCAGACCCTGTCCACCTGGGTGGTGGACTGCATCGCCTTTGCCCACGATCAGGCTGGGCTATCGTTGGCATGCCAGGTCATGGGTCACGGCGCACAATGTCAGAGCTATGGCAACCTCAGTTGTGAGCCTACGCTCTGTCCCTTTGGCAGATATCTGCTCAGCCTCCACCTGGTCCTCGGTCCAAACTTTTGCAGCTCACTGGAGGAGGGAGTCCCGACGGGACAGTGCCTTCGGCCAGGCCATACTCCGTAATCTGTTTGGGGTTTAGGCAGCTTCTGCCCTCCGACCCTTCTTGTTCAGGCTACCGGAGTCATGGTTCTCCCTGGACATTGGGGTCCTCAGTCTGTCCTCAGATTCACTTGCGGCTGCTCACGTCTGGGCCATGTTTCTTTCTACAGGTTCTTGATAGCCTTTAGTTAGGGAGTCCCATATGTGAGGACTGACTTCCTGCTTGTTCCTGGAGAAAGCGTAGTTACTCATCTTTTTCTCCAGGGACAGCAGGAATCTGTCCTCACAACCCTCCCTCCTCCCCTTGGAGTTGCTGTATAATTTTTGCCATCTTCTTTTATCTCTAGCTATTCATCTGACTGAGTAAGATGGTACCCATGGGCGGGAAGGGGACCACGCATGCGTAGTGGCATCTCCCAAAGGCTTTCTTTAAAAGCTGGTGAGGTGCTTCTGCAAGAGCTCCGTTGGCATCGATGTCGCCCATATGTGAGGACTGATTTCTGTTGTCCCTGGAGAATACCTAATCTCCAGGAATAAGCAGGAATGTAGTCTTCACTTATGGGTATCGTTGGTACCAACGGAGCCCGCGCGGGAACGTTCCCCAGCATCCAATGGAACGCTTTTGGGAGCACCCCACAGCGCATGCGTGCTGCCTTCCCGCCTCTGTACCTCTCTCACTTCAGTTCTTCGTTTTCTGTGGGGCTGACAGGATGTGTACCCTGTCACCGCAGAAAATTTCCTTTTATTCTTTGTTTTTTGTGGTCGCGTCTACCTTCATTCGACACCTACCGGTACCACCGGTGGTGGTTCTTTCTTTAAAAAACAAAAAACAAAAAAACGTATATTTTCTTCAGGGGTCTTTCCCCTGTTTCTGGTGCTAGGTGCCATTTTGGGCACTAGGCCCACTTTTCTTCAGGCATGGAGAAACCAGCTAGTGGTTTCAAAAAATGTTCAAAGTGTGGTGGTACTATTTCCGTCACCGACACCCATGATTGGTGTCTAAAATGTTTAGGTCCTGAACATTGTTCAACAGAGTGTCTCTCCTGCATGAGGATGACCAAAAGGGGCCTGCAGAATAGAGCTTCAAAACTCTGTACCCTTTTTGCCACGGATACGATGTCACTTGCATCGACATCCTCCAGGGCTTCATCTTCCTCCCATGTATCTCAGGTAACTAAACTTAAGTCTTCTAAGACTGGCCGGTCCTCGAAGGGTAAATCTTCTTCAAAGTATCGAGATGCCACTGGCATTGCCCTCGAGGATAGATCACCAGCAAAACAGCTCCAGCGGGAGTCTTCAGACTCCAAAGCATTAACGGAGCTCCAGGATGCTCTAGAGGCTTCCACCTCTGCAGAACTACTGGTGCCATGTTCTGGGGTCATAACTGCTTCCACCGGTACTGACACCCAGGCATTGGCAGGAGCAATGGATAAAAGAATTCTCGCTATTGAACGCAGTCTAGCGTCCCTCTTAGTAGCTTTGGTACCGCTAAGACCGCTACAGATGGTTCAACAGGTATCGGTACTGACATTGGTACCGGTACCGACAGTACCTGCTTCGACAGGACTGCTTCCCCCCATGCCAAGTCTTGAGTCTATCTCGAAGATCAGGAACCGAGACATTTTGATACCGACTTCGATAGGTACCGATAACATGCGTTACGGAAGCTGGTACAGAGTGCCTTTTGAGTCTTCCGATTCCGATGACTCTGACGATTCTACCGGTACCAGAGCGAACCTACTGGATTCATCTCCTTCTCCTCAACGCATGTCTCCTCCAGAAGATATGTCCTTCCAGGATTTCATACGTGATTTAGCAAAGGGCCTTGCAATCACTGTGATTCCAGAAAAGGAACCTAGGGCAGAAGAATTAAGAATTCTACAATACCCTATGGCTCCCAAGGAGGCAGCTATGCTTCCCATTCACAAGATCTTACATGATCTGATGTTGAGAATCTGGGAAACTCCTTTAATGATATCTTCACATTCCCGATGCCTTGATACTATGTACCAAATACCAAGTTGTCCTGGTTTTCAAAAAACTCAGTTACCACACCATTCAATGGTAGTGGAATCGGCCATGCAAAGAATAAAGAGTGCTAAAACACATTCTTCTAATCCTCCAGGCCGGGAATCCAGGACACTCTATGCCTTTGGGCGTCGATGCTTTCAATCCTCCATGCTATCAGCCAGGATCAGTTCCTATATCCTTTATAGGGGAATGTTCCTGGAAGAAGTCACAAAAGACTTAGAGCTCATTAGCCCTTGCGTCTCTGAGGAAAAAAGAGCAGACTACCTTATTCTGGTTAAGCATGCCCAGATTGTCTCTAAATTCATGAACCGTGCTACCTTTGATTGCTTTGAATGTATTAGCAGAATCTCTGCTATATCCATAGGAACACGTCGTATTGCTTGGCTTCAAGCATCAGATTTAGAACAGTGGGTGCAAGAAAAGCTGGGAAACATTCCTTGTACAGGAGAAAATTTCTTTAGCCTTGTCCTGCCAGTCCTTGCCAATCAGCTTGAATCTGAAAATACTACCTTGAACAGACTATCAAAGTCTACAGTCAACCAAGTAAGGAAGAAAACATTAAAAAACCCTTTTTCAGCAAGAAAAAGAAGCCTTACCCATCTTGCACCCATCAAAGCCACTGTCCACTTCATGTTCCCCAGAAGGGGCAACAACAGAACAGACAGCAAAGAAAGCCGCAAGCTCAAAGAGCTCAACTGGCCCAACAGACCCAGCCCCCAGGGTCTTTGACTTCTTCGTAGAGAACTTAATCATTCTGCCCCTGAAAGGTCCAGAACCCTTAACCATTCCAAGAAGACTATGCTATTTTGCCAAAAGATGGCAACAAATAACATCAGAAAACTGGACTCTGTCCATTGTACGACTGGTGTACAAGCTTCATTTTCTCAACTTGCCCCACCTACAATAATAAACAGTTCAATTCTCAAGCCCCTGCCACCAACCTCTTGTGGCAGGAGGTCACATCACTTCTCGCTCAAGGAGCAATCAAAGAAGTACCCATATCCCAACAGGGTTTGGGGATTTACTCCCCCTGTTTTCTTATTCCAAAGAAGACAGGGGGACACAGGCCTATCCTAGACCTCAGAGAATTAAGCAAATATTTGTTCCGTGAAAAGTTCAAAATGATCTCCCTCGGGACACTCCTTCCATAACTTCAAAGTCAGGATTGGCTATGTTTTCTAAATCTAAGAGATGCGCACACACATATTCTCATCCACTCAGATCACAGGAAGTTCCTTTGATTCCGGGTCCAAGGAAGATACTTCCAGTACAGACTTCTTCCTTTCGGACTGGCCTCTGCTCCAAGAGTCTTCACAAAATGCATGGCAGTGGTAGCAGCATTTATGAGGACTCTGGGAATATTCATCTTCCCTTACTTGGACGATTGGCTCATTCAAGCATTGACCGCTCCAGAGGCCAGCTTCGCTCTTTCTCGAGCAATGAGCATTCTTCAATACTTGGGACTGGTCATAAACCTCCCGAAATCTCATGTCACCCCCTCTCAATCTCTCAAATTCATAGGGGCTCGTCTAGACACACGGCAGTCAAAGGTTTTCCTGCCACAGCCACGCTGTCTAAAGATAATACAACTAGCATCTCAAGCATCTATGAAGGTGTTCCTTACTGCTTGAGAGATGCTTCAACTTCTGGGACATATGGCATCCACTGTCCATGTGGTTCCCTATGCTCACCTCCACATGCGAGCAGCCCAGTGGCCCCTATCCTCTCAATGGTCACATGCCTCGGGTCAGCTAATGGACAAGATCAGAAACACCACATGTCTGATTTTGTCCCTGCATTGGTGGCAATCTCTGGAAAACCTCCTTATTTATAGGCTCTCCTTTCCAGCAGCCTCTATACCAGGCCACCCTAATAATAGATGCGTCCAAGATGGGTTGGGGGGCCCACTTGCACAATCTGTCCACTCAGGGTCTCTGGACCCCACAGGAGGTTTCCCTTCACATAAACCTCCTAGACCTAAGAGTCATCTTCAATGCTATTTCTTTCAGGCCTATCTCAGCAAAAAGACAGTTCTGGTCCAAACCGACAATCAGGTAGCTATGTTCTATGTGAACAAGCAAGGCGGAACAGGCTCTCTGTCGCTATGCAACGAAGCTTTGCGACTATGGGCCCTCGCCAGAGAGTTGCAAATTCACCTGTTTGCGGTATACCTTCCAGGCATTCAAACTTATGGGCAAACAGACTCAGTCTCAGACTGCTGCCACACTAGTGGTCCCTCCACTCATACCAGCTTGCTCGAGTGTTTCAAATCTGGGGAACACCAGATATAGACTTCTTTGCAAGTCCAGAGAATGCAAACTTCCCCAATTCTGTTCCAGAATCACGGCTCACAACTGTCAGGCAAGAGATGCTTTCCTACTCCACTGGGGTCAGGACTTCCTCTATGCCTTCCCACCCATTCCCCTCATTCCCAAAACTTTATTTAAACTTCAGAGAGACAGAGGTCGTATGTTGCTCATAGCTCCACGTTGGCCACGACAAACATGGTATCCTGTCCTTCTGCGTCTCTCTCAAACCACTCCCCTGGAATTGGGGAATGCTCCAGATCTTCTGTCTCAGGAGGACGGATGCTTACTGCATCCAAAACCCCAGTCCCTACATCTCAGGGCCTGGTTACTGAAAGTCTAGAATTCCAGGATATTGACCTTTCTCAACAAGTAAAGGATATCCTTCTGGCTTCCAGAAAAGCTTCCACAAGATGTTCCTATGCTTTTAAGTGGAAAAGGTTTTCTGTCTGGTGTTCACAAAAGGGAGTTAACACCCTTTTGATGCCTGTAGAGTCGCTACTAGAGTATCTTCTCCAATTATCAACTTCTGGTCTTAAGACCAATTCAGTGAGAGCCCATCTTAGTGCTATTGCTGCTTTTAATAAACCTTTCGATGGACAACCTATTTCCCCTCATCCACTTGTATCAAGATTTATGAGAGGTCTACTTTTAACAAAACCTCCCATTAAACCACCACCGGTGGCATGGGATCTGAATCTTGTTCTTGGTCAGCTTATGAAACCGCCCTTTGAACCTTTAGCCACTTCAGACCTAAAGTTTCTTTCATGGAAAGTCATTTTCCTAATTGCCATCACTTCTGCAAGACACATTAGTGAACTACAGGCTTTAGTAGCTGACCCTCCTTATACAAGGTTCCACCATGATAAAGTAGTCCTCAGGACTCATCCTCACTTTATGCCAAAGGTGGTTTCGCCTTTTCATTTAAATCAGTCAGTTTATCTTCCTATATTCCCTAGGCCTCATGCCTCTAGTGCGGAAAGAAATCTTCACACACTGGATTGTAAAAGGGCCTTAGCCTTTTATCTCCAAAGAACTAAGCCACATAGAAAATCTTCTCAGGTATTTGTGGCTTTGGCTCTAGTCATTTGGGACTTCCAGTTTCCAAAAGAACTCTGTCAAATTGGATTGCAGATTTGCATATCCTATACTTATCAGAGTAAAGGACTTTCTCTCAAGGGCCATGTCATCGCTCACAATGTGAGAGCAATGGCAGCCTCAACGGCTAACCTTCATTCTGTCTATTGATGACATCTGCAGAGCAGCCACTTGGGCTTTGGTACACACCTTCACAGCCCACTACTGCTTAGACAAGGACTCCCGTCGGGATGCATCGTTTGGCCAGGCTGTTCTCCAGCATCTCTTACATACTTAATACAACTCCTACCCACCATCCATGGGGTTGGATGCCAGAAATCCATGGGAGGAAGCATGACCCATCTCACCTGGGTTCGCAGCCAGCTGGGGTCACCCTGTGGCATCTTTCAGCTGGGGAGTCCCCATATGTGAAGACTACATTCCTGCTTGTTCCTGGAGATAGCGTAGTTACTCACCTGTAACAGGTGATCTCTGGGAACAGCAGGAATTTACAACCCACCCCCCTCCCCTAGGAGTTGTCTCTATCTCTTTCTCTACTTCTCTCCTTTGGTCTCAGCTATAAACTCAACTGAAGTGAGAGAGGTACAGAGGCGGGAAGGCAGCACGCATGTGCTGTGGGGTGCTTCCAAAAGTGTTCCTATTGGACGCTGGGGAGCGTTCCCGCGCAGACTCCGTCGGTACCGACGATACCCATATGTGAAGACTAAATTCCTGCTGTTCCCAGAGATCACCTGTTACAGGTGAGTAAATACGCTTTACAGGTGAGTAACTACATTTTCTCACCATAAGGTGCAAATACTAATAAATATTAATCTTGAGCTGTTTAGTAGCTTTTTCTTAATTTTCCAGATGAGTAATTTAAGTTCAGAGACTGGGAGAGTTTCATTTCCTTCCTGATGGAATTTCCTGTCAGTTTCCCTCTAATTTAAGATTTACATGTTAGGACTGAGCCCAAGATGGAAAGAGGCCATTTTTATGTTTTCTCTGGAGGCTTTGATGCCCTTTATTCCACCAGAATAAAAATGAGTATTTCCTCAAGATGTGAACACAAAGTACTGAGAGGTGGGGGATTTTGGTGTCTTGTGATGTTGGTTCTTGTTCTCATTTCAGGAGCTGGTAAAAACAGGGGAAAACAACTGGTCTTTAGCTGAACTGGTGCATGCCATGGTCCTGTTAGCACATTATCATGCGTTGGCAAGCTTTGTGTTCGGTAGCGGTATTAATCCGGAGCGAGATCCAGATACCTCCAATGGATTCAGTCCTGAACTCATCAGTAACTTCTGTGACTGTGATCTTACCAATGACAACAACATTAAAAACGTATCTCTCCTAAGTAACAATTTTGAGGTCAGTACCAAAGTCCTGTTTTGCAAGAGTATTTTTCTTTTTTATTTGAAAACATTGCTTCTTTTAAGTTGTAAAATGACAAGTTTAATTTTGCATTTCTTTTCCACTCCATCCATTCCTGGTTAAAAGTGGATAAGCGGGGATGGTGTGTCGCGTTATGACTCGTGGAATTCTTTCTAATCCAATTCCTCTGTGTTTGTATGGGTATCAGTGGACTTCATAGGATAAGGTTTACAAGTACAATTTAAGCACAGGGTGCCGCTGCACCAAGGCAACACATATTTATTGCAGTACTTCACCATCACTGCAAGAAAATAATTATAGTAATAACTTTGTTGTGAAAGCTGAATTAACTGAACATATTAGGTTGTAACAGTGGAAGAGAGCCTTTGTGAAATTTGATAGCGGACCTACAAGAATAAAAACCGTGGGACAAGCCCTGGCATGTCTGCGTAGGAGAAGAATTCAGCTCACCTAGGGCATAGAAAGGACCAACATGTGACAAGCAGATATAAGCTGCACCCATGTTTTTTGAGGGAAAATCTGCATGCTAACCACACATAACCCAAATTTTGTCATAGCGCTAGCAGTCGTGTGTATGAAAGAGCTAAACAAAATTTACTTTGATCCAGATTTGGTAGGGAGTTAGGAAGCATACCACCCCTTTTCAATGCCTCTAGAAAACATGATAACCTGAATAGAAAATAAGTAGATGACTGGCTGAGGAGACAAGGTGCTTATGTTTTTCCACCAACCAACCGAACCACATTAATTTTCAAAGAAACAAAACTATATAATCTCAGAAGTGCACATACAATGGTAAGCTGACTTGGTAGGTCTGTCAGCATTGTCTGGTTATAATGATGAATATAAACACATACTAACAATTATTGATGCCTTAACAAAATATGCATGGGCCATGAGCAAAAACAAAGACCAGTCACGAAGTGTCCAGTGCCTTTGGAAAGGTATTTGGGCTAAGTTGTATGCCCCCAAACAATAGACAGGAGTAGAGTTTTTAAACAGTCCTTTGCGGACATTATTAAAAAGCTGAAGAATCCATTTTTTTTTTAGCATCCTTTCCCTGTTTAACTATTACATCAACTTTAAAAATATCTAGAAGTCTTACAGAATAGAATGTCATGTTTCAGCACTTTGGTCCTGACTTGTAGCTTACCTGTACAAAATAGGTTCATACTGTGCTGTTTTACTGTTTTAAGCAAATGGTAGGTAATAAGAGGAAAACACTGCATCTCTATGCAACGTTGGAATGTCAGCAGCAATCTTCATGTGTGTGTATGAATCAGCTTGTCAGATTTGACCTGTAGTATATTGGGGTCAGACAGGTAATGTTGTTGTGAGCAGCCTGTCTGACAAGTTTAACAGAGTGAGAGCCAGAGAAATGATTTTTAAATGCAGTTCAGACTTTGTGCATGCTATCAGCTAGAATAGGAGCTGCCATTTTCCTGTGACTTATCTGGTCATATCAATGGGGCCATCATCTTCCTGTGATGTACTTCTGGTCACATTGATAACTTCCTGTGATGTCAGAAATCAGCATTTCCCAAATTGTGGGTCGTGACACCAAATGTGGTCCCAAAATCCTCCTTTGGATTTGGGGCAGGGGTGAATCGGGCTTTCAAGCATGCCCTGGGAGACCACTTCGCATCAAATCTAGCCCACCAATAATAAAGGTAGTACATGTACGGGACCTTTCTGATACAAGTGTGTGTGTAAGCCTCTAGGACCCTGCTGGCCCTCCTTGTTCCCCCCCTCTCTGACGCATACTTTTGTCAGAGAGGGTGGGACAGTGAAAGCCCACAGGGTCTTAACGGCATGCACGCTTGTACTTGGTGCCAGCCCAAGGGTTTCTACTGCCCCAGGCAGAAGCCCCAGCTGTGCCGCTGCCTCCCTGCTGCCACCAATTCCGGCAGCAGTGTTGGCTCAGCAGCAGGCCATGTACTTTGGCACACATGGTCTGCCATTTCTGACGCTGGAATTGGCGGCAACGGAGAGGAAGGCGGTACGGCTCAGCACGGGGTGGAGAGGGTGACTTAGCAGGGGCGGCAGGCCATGTGTGCCAAAGCACATGGCCTTCCCCGCCACCCACTGAGGTCTGCCACGCTAGTTGACTGCCTAGCCTATGTAGTGGATGGGCCAGCCTTGCTTGTACTACCTTTATTACCAGCAAGCTGGATTTGATGTGAGGTGGTCTCTCATGCTTGTGCCATCTTTGATTAGAGGCGGCAGAGAGGAGGGCTTAGATTGGGACCTAAAGTTCTGTTTTGTGGGTTGGGAGGTTGAAGTATCAATGCACAGCAAGGGACAGGAAGAAAAACAGGAGCTCCTTGACATGGAGTTGAAGGGAGACTGAAGAGATGCTGGACATGGGGGGAGAACAATAGGGAGACAGAGGTGATGCTAGATGTGGGGAGGAAGAGCCAAGATATTGAGGCTAGGGAGAGAGAGAAAATGCTAGATTTGGGGGATAGAGAATATGAGGGAGATAGAGAAAAGGGAGGATGTTGGGCTGGGAAGTTAGAGAGGAGAAAGACGCTGGGCAGAGAGCATGTAGGGGAGGGAAGATGCTGGATTTAGGGGTGAGTTGGTAAAGACAGGAATAAGCTTGGGGGGAGAGAAGTGGCAGATGGACTTCAGTCTTTGGAAAAGAGAGTTGAGAAGATAGGACGCAGAATCCAGACACTGGGACCAAGACAATTTAGAAAAGTTAAAATAGCCAGACCAGAAAGGTAAATAATTTATTTTCAGTTTAATAACTGGAATATGTCACTTTATGGGTTTTATATTTGACATCTTTATATTTTGCACAGAACAGGGGAAATTGTATTAGTTTATATCTCCAGGAACAAGCAGGAATGTAGTCTTCACATATGGGTATCGTCGGTACCGACGGAGCCTGCGCGGGAACGCTCCCCAGCGTCCAATTAGAAAGCTTTTGGGAGCATCCCACAGCGCCTGCGTGCTGCTTTCCCACCTTTCCCAACTGCCTCTCTCCAGTTTTTCATTTTCCATGGAGCCAGAAGGTCGTCGTTCCTGTCACCGCAGAAAATTTGTTCTTTTTCTTTTTTGTGGTCGCGTCTGCCTTCCTCGACGCTATACCGGTACCGCCAGTTCTCCTTTCTTTTCTTTTAATCTCACTGCTCGAGAAATGTTACAACTATTAGGCCACATGGCATCTACCGTGCATGTGGTTCCTTATGCTCGCCTCCATATGAGAGCAGCCCAGTGGACTTTATCCACTCAATGGACCCAGGCATCAGGGTGCCTGTCAGACAGAATAGCAAACACAAATCGCCTTATTCTGTCCCTCCAATGGTGGCAGTCCACTCAAAACCTGTTGCTGGGGTCCCTTTATCAACAACCTTTACCCCAGGCAACTCTCACAACAGATGCTTCTCCAATGGGTTGGGGAGCTCATCTGGAGGACCTCTCCACCCAGGGTGCTTGGACTCCACAGGAGACTCATCTACATATCAGTCTTTTGGAGCTCAGAGCAATCTTCCTTGCTCTGCGAGTGTTCCACACCCTACTCAGCTACAAGGCAGTCCTCATTCATACGGACAATCAAGTAGCCATGTTCTACGTGAACAAGCAGGGGGGAACAGGCTCTGTCGCTTTGCAACGAAGCTTTGCGACTATGGGCCCTCACCAGAGAGCATCAGATTTCATCTCCTGGCAGTGTATCTTCCAGGCATACAAAACTCTTGGGCAGACAGACTAAGTTGAGTTCTGCTTCCACACGAATGGTCTGTGCATGCAGACCAGGTGGCCAAGATTTTTTAAATTTGGGGAACCCCGGACATAGACCTCTTTGCAAGTCCGTTGAATGCCAAACTTCCCCGATTCTGTTCCAGAATTCTGGCTCGGGGCTGTCAGGCCAGGGATGCTTTCCTCCTTCACTGGGGTCAAGACTTCCTTTATGCCTTTCCACCCATTCCCCTAATTCCCAAAACCCTGTTCAAGCTTCAGAGAGACAGAGACCGCATAATTCTCATAGTTCCACATTGGCCACGGCAAGTGTGGTACCCTCTGCTTCTACATCTCTCTCAAGCTCCCTCTCTGGAGTTAGGGTCTGCTCCAGATCTCCTATCTCAGGAGGACGGAATGTTATGGCATCCCAATCCCCAGTCTCTGCATCTCAGGGCTTGGTTGCTGAAGGCCTAGATCTCCATGATCTTAACCTCCCTCAGCAAGTAAAGGATATCCTTTATGCTTCCAGGAAGCCTTCCACAAGACGTTCTTATGCTTTTAAGTGGAAAAGGTTTACCATATGGTGTTCGCAGAAGGGTTTTAACCCCCTTGCGATACCTCTGGAATCATTTCTGGAGTATCTCCTTCATTTATCCAATGCAGGACTTAAGACTAACTCAGAGTCCATTTGAGTGCTATTGCAGCTTCTTTTAAGCCTCTAAATGGACAACCTATTTCCTCTCATCCTCTTATAGCAAGATTTATGAGAGGCCTTCTTCTAACTAAGCCTCCCATCAGGCCACCACCGGTGGCATGGGACTTAAACCTGGTTCTTGGTCAGCTCATGAAGCCACCTTTCGAACCCTTAGCTACTACCTCCTTGAAATTCCTTTCCTGGAAGGTTATCTTTCTCATTGCAATCACATCAGCACGTTGCATCAGTGAGTTGCAGGCACTAGTGGCTAATCCACCTTATACAAGGTTCCATCATGACAAGTTAGTCCTTAGGACTCATCCACACTTTATGCCTAAGGTGGTCTCGCCTTTTCATCTAAACCAAGCGGTCTACCTGCCTGTGTTTTTTCCAAGGCCTCATGCATCAAATGCAGAAAGGAATCTTCATACTTTGGACTGTAAAAGAGCTTTAGCTTTTTACTTACAAAGAACACAGCACATAGAAAGTCTTCTCAACTCTTTGTTGCTTTTGATCCTTCTCATTTGGGACTTCCAGTCTCAAAGAGAACACTGTCTAACTGGATTGCTCAGTGTATTTCCTTTGCCTATCAGAGTAAGAATCTTCCTCTGGAGGGCCATGTCACAGCTCACAATGTGAGAGCCATGGCAGCTTCAATGGCTCATCTGCACTCTGTGTCTATCGACGACATCTGTCGAGCAGCCACTTGGGCCTCGGTTCATACCTTCACAGCCCATTACTGCTTGGACAAGGACTCCCGCTGGGATGCCTTGTTTGGTCAGGCTGTTCTTCAACACCTGTTCCATACCTAATCAACTCCTACCCACCATCCATGATTGGATGCCAGAGATCCATGGGGGGAAGTGGAGCCCTTTCACAGGGACACACAACTTATGGGGTCTCTCCCTGGCATCTAAAGCTAGGGAGTCCCCATATGTGAAGACTACATTCCTGCTTGTTCCTGGAGATAGCATAGTTACTCACCTGTAACAGGTGATCTCCGGGAGCTAGTCTTCACAACCCACCCACCTCCCCTAGGAGTTGTATCTCTTTGTCTGTCTCTTTCTCTTTCCCTCTCTCTCTCTCTCTTTGTCTCAGCTTTAAACTCAACTGGAGAGAGGCAGTTGGGGAAGGCAACACGCAGGTGCTGTGGGAAGCTCCCAAAAGCTTTCTAATTGGACGCTGGGGAGCGTTCCCGCGCAGGCTCCGTCGGTACCGACGATACCCATATGTGAAGACTAAATTCCTGTTGTTCCCGGAGATCACCTGTTACAGGTGAGTAACTATGCTTTCTCTGGTATTGCGCTGCATGCAGAGCCTGACTTCTTGGGGTTTCAATTAACTTTTTGTGTACAAGATGGTGCAGGACTGGGGGAAGATGCTAGACAAGTGAGGAGAGGGAAGGAAGGTTGGACAGTGGACCACCAGGGAAGGGGAAATAGGGAGGATGCTAGACATGATGGGGGATGGAATAGGTTGTATTGCAGGGAGATTCTTGATGTGGGGGGTTGTATAGGACAGGGAGGCAGAGGAGATGTTGGACATGGGGGAGGGGGAATGAGGGAGACAGAGGAGATGTTGGACCATTAAGGGAGGGAGATAGGAGATGCTTGACATCATGGTGGGGGGGGGGGGTTACTGGGCAGGGGATGCTGGATATATGTTGGAAGATGACTGGTGAGACAAGAAATAATGGTCTTTGTGGAGGAACTCTGAAAACAGATGAGATACTGGACATGGGAGGGGAGAGCTAGGGAAATACAGAAGATAACAGTCATTGGGAAACTATGCAAAGAGGAGATGATGGAATTGAAGGAGAGAAACTGTCAGGAGATATTTGACATTTGGGGGGGGGTGTATTGGGAGGCGCTATTGGGGAGGTGAGAGAGAAGAGATGCTGGACATGGAGGGTACAACAACTGGTGAGACCGAACAATAAGGGTAGGGCTATGGAGACAGACAGAAAAGATACTGGTAAGGGGGGTGGGAATTAGGGAGACAGAAGAGATGCTGGATGTGTTTGGGGGGGGAGCTCTATACAAATGGTTAGTAACAGTAGTAGAAGGGAGCTAATGAACATGTGGGAGAGAGAGAGACCCTAGATGGGGAAGCTGAAAGAGGAATGAGGGAAAATGCTGGACAAGGGGAAGAGTTATTAAATGACTGGGCAATGAGGCTTGGGAATAGGAGGGATGGATGAAGGAAAGTGATGGAAAGCTGTGGATAAATGCAGTAAGCATCCGGAGACTGACAACTAAATGGTAAAAGAAGGAAGAAAACTAAAAAGAAAGATTATTGCTGCAGACTGATGTAGGTGATGATGGTGAAGACGAGAGAAGAAATGGCAAGTAGATAAGTGACCCTGGAAAAGAACTAAAAAGACAGAAAAAAGCAGAAACCAGAGCCAAATGACTAGAAAACAAGGTAGAATTTTTTTTTCTATTTAGTGATTGGAATATAGACCACCTGGATACCAACAACATACTGGACCCGCAACAACATGATTTCCGTCCATTCCACAGAGTCGAGACCCTCATGACATCTCTAATGAACACCCTCATCAAGGGCACACAGACCAAGCACTCTGGCTACGCTATGATCTTCCTGGATATATCCACAGCCTTTGACACCATCTCCCACAACATCCTCCTACACAGACTCCAAGAAATTGGCATCAACAACGTCGTACTTCAGTGGTTCCGCTCCTACCTGACCAATAGACAACAATTGATCCGCACAAGCATAGCAACCTCCCTCCCCTTTCAGCAACACCAAGGAGTACCCCAATGACTCACACTATCCACCATGCTCTTTAACATCTACCTGCAACCACTCTGCTCAATCATACGCGCCCATAACATCAACTACCACATCTACGCAGATGACATAATGCTCTATGGACCGATCACAACCACCAACCCAACAAACAATCAACTAACAGACTGCTTCATAGAAGTCTCCAGCTGGCTACAAAAGAACAACCTATCCATCAACCTAAAAAAAACAAAAGCCCTCATAGTAACTAAGGATCCAAACTTCACACCACCACCACACCTCAACTTAGGAACCACACAAATACAAATACAACCACACATAAAATACTTAGGAATCATCATAGACCAAGCACTCACACTCAAGCAACAGATCAAAAAGACTACCGGAATAATATTCCACAAAGCAAAAACAGTACAACGCCTCAGGCCTCTCCTTGATCCACAGGACTTCAGGACAGTCATGCAAGCTATGACGCTCCCCCACCTGGACTACTGCAACATAATCTATCACGGACTACCTGCCACCCACACCAACCCACTACAAACTGCCTTAAATACCACAGCAGGAATTATCCAGAAAGCAAAAAAACAAGATCACATTACCACAATCCTGAGAGAACTGCACATGCTCTCTCTCGAAGCAAGAATCAAATACAAATCAGCCCTACTTATCCTCAAAGCCCTCTATCAAATGCAGACCTCCAAGCTCCGAACTTTACTGCCCCAACCCACCCACAACAGAACAACCAGACAAACCACCAGCAACACCCTCACCATCCCCCATGAACGAACTAAATACAATCAACGGACCTGCAACAGAGCCTTCGAACTATACGCGCCATCCCTCTAGAACTCCCCTACCAAGTCAAATCAGAAACAACGGAGATCCTTCAACATTCAGAAAGCAACTAAAAACCATCCTGTTCCAGGAATACCTCGGACCAGAAACAAACATCCACCACTGACTCCCTCTCCGACCCTTTAACATACGTACCCACAGATCTACCTCCTAAGAGACTGATGTCCATTTTAAACATAGAAACATAGAAATATGATGACAGAAAAAGACCACATGGCCTATATAGTCTGTCCTTCCATAACAACTACAACAGTCCCCTTTTTACCTTTAGAGATCCTCTGTGCTTGTCCCATGCTTTTTTGAATTCAGTTACTGTCCTCATCTCTACCACCTCCACTGGGAGGCTATTCCACGGATCCACTACTCTTTCCGTAAAGAAATATTTCCACATATCACTCCTGAATCTATCTCCCTTCACCCTCATCCTATGTCCCCCTAGTAGCAGAACTTGCTTTTAATTGAAAGAGGCTCTCTCCCTGAACATTTATGCCACGGAGGTATTTAAACATCTCAATCATATCACCTCTATCCCGCCTTTCCTCTAAGGTGTACATATTAACATCCTTCAGTCTGTCCTCATATGCTTTATAATGAAGACCACTAATCATTTTAGTAGCCACCCTCTGCACCAACCCCATCCTGTTCACATCCTTTTGAAGGTGCGGTCCAGAATTGCACACTATACTCCAAATGAGGTCGCACCAAAGACTTATACAGAGGCATTGTCACCTCCTTTTTTCTGCTAGCCATTCCTCTCCGTATGCACCCAAGCATCCTTCTAGCTTTTGCCATCGCCTTTTCTACCTGTTTAGCTACTTTAAGATCATCAGACACAACCACGCCTAGGTCCCGCTCTTCTTTAGAGGACAAAAGTACTTCACCCCCTATACTATATTGCTCCCTTGGATTGCTGCAGCCCAAATGCATGACCTTACATTTTTTAACATTAAATCCCAGCTGCCAAATTCTAGACCATTCTTCAAGCTTAGCTAGATCCCTCCTCATGTTATCTACCCCTTCCTGGGTGTCTACTCTATTGCAGATTTTGGTATCATCCGCAAAGAGGCAAACCTTACCTGAAAGCCCTTCCGCTATATCACTAACAAAGATGTTAAAAAGAATCGGACCAAGGACAGATGCCTGGGGCACACCACTGATAACATCCTTCTCCTCAGAGTGAGCTCCATTTACTTCTACTCTTTGTCGCCTCCCACCCAACCAATTTCTAATCCAAGCAGTAACTTTAGGGTCCATCCCTAGGGTGCTCAGTTTGTTTATAAGTCGCCTGTGAGGAACAGTGTCAAAGGCTTACTGAAATCTAAATACACCACATCTAGGGCTCTCCCTCGGTCCATCTCCCTGGTCACCCAGTCAAAGAAATCAATCAGATTTGTCTGACAAGACCTGCCTCTGGTGAATCCATGCTCACTATTTTCTCTTTCAGCAGCGTTTCCAATAATTTGCTCACCACTGAAGTTAAACTAACCGGCCTGTAGTTTTCAACCACATCCTTACTTCCGCTTTTTTGTAAAGGCACCACATGAGCCTCTCTCCAGTCCTTTGGCACCACTCCCGACTCCGAGGCATTGAAAAGGTCAGTCAATGGAGCTGCTAGAACGTCCCCAAGTTCCCTCAGTATTCTCGGGTGTATCCCGTCTGGTCCCATCGCTTTGTCTACGTTAAGTTGAGATAGTTTCTCACAAACACAGTCTTTTGAAAATTGTTCAAGATGTCCTTTGCTTCTGTTCCTATTTGTGGGTGTTTTCTGAGGTCCTGCTCCTGTTCTTCATCTGTGAACACAGAACAAAAATATTTGTTAAGCAATTCCGTTTTATCCTTATCAGCTTCTACATATTCCTCCCCTGCACCCTTGAGTCTGACAATACCACTCTTGCCCTTCCTCTTCTCACTAATATATCTGAAAAATGTCTTATCCCCCCATTTTATTGCATTGGCTATTTCCTCCTCCTCCTTTTGAATCTTTGCCTTCTTGACTACTTTGATAGCTTCTCTAAGTTTTTCGAAATACAGATGCCTGTCTTCCTCTCTCTGTGATCTCTTGTATTTTATGAAGGCCTCCCTCTTTTTCTTCACTTTTTCAGCTACTTCTTTCGAAAACCATAGCGGTCTCCTTTTCCTTTTACCTTTATTTACCATTTTAACAAAAAGGTTGGTTGCCCTTAAAATATCCCCTTTCAATTTTTCCCACTGTTTTTCTACATCCCTCAGCTGTTCCCATCCAACTAACAACTCCCTGAGGTATTGGCTCATTTTCGCAAAGTTAGTCTTCCTAAAGTCTAAGATCCTCGCCTTTGAATGGATTCTAACAGCCCTAGTCCTAATACTGAACCACACCATCTGGTGATCACTGGATGCAAAATGATCTCCCACTACAACATCAGAAACACTTTCACCATTGGTAAGCACCAAGTCCAGTATGGCCCCTTCACGTGTGGGGTCTGTTACCAATTGCCTGAATAGTTCTCCCTGTAGAGAATCCAGGATCTCCTTATTTCTAGATGATACTGCAGCAGGAATGTGCCAATCAACATCTGGCATATTGAAATCTCCTATCAGTAGCACTTCCCCTTTCTTAGCAATGCTGCGCATGTCTTCAATTAACTCTGTCCACCTCTTCCTCTTGTGAGGGAGGTCTGTATATCACACCAATGTAAATAGATTTCTCTTTCCCTCTTTCTAGTTTAACCCACAATGCTTCCCCTCTCCCTTTTAAGCTCTGTAATTCCAAAGCTTTAATAGTAGTTTTTACATATAGTGCCACTCCTCCTCCCCTACTTCCTGCCCTGTCCTTTCTGAATAAAGTATAGCCAGGTATAGTTACATCCTAATCATGGTTTTCTGTGAACCATGTTTCTGTAACTGCCACTAAATCCAAGTCAGCCACTCCCACCAAAGCTTCAACATCAGGGATCTTATTTCCCATGCTACGGGCATTTATACACACTGCTTTCCATATGTTACCCCTGTTACCCATTTCCATAAAGCTAAGTAATGTATCACCTACCTGGGGGCTTTCACTTACCTGGGGGCTTTCTTCACCCATCCCCAGCGAATCTAGTTTAAAGCCCTCTTCAGTAGATTAGCCAGTCTACTACTGAAGACGCGTTGACCTTTCTTGGACAGATGGATGCCATCTCTGCTCTGCAACCCTTGGAACAGCATCCCATGGTCTAGGAAACCAAAACGCTCTCGATGACACCATCCATGCAGCCATGCATTCATCTCCAGGATGCGAGTCTCTCTGCCTTGGCCTTTACCCTCAACAGGGAGGATTGAAGAGAACACCACCTGTGCACCTCATTGCTTCACCCTCTGTCCCAGAGCCATGAAGTCACTTTTGATACGTTCCGAGGTATACCTGGCAGTATCATTTGTTCCATCATGGATTAGCAACATCGGGTAATAGTCAGTGGGCTTGAGTCTCGGCAAACTCTCCGTAACATCTTGGATTTTGGCACCAGGCAGACAGCATACCTCTCTGGACATCAAGTCTGGTCGGCAGATGGACGCCTCAGTACCCCTCAGAAGAGAGTCTCCAACCACCACTACCCTTCGTTTCCTTGTGGTCACTGATTCTGCAACTTTGGGGCACTTGAGCTCTGGTTCTTCCCTTTCCAGGGATGCTTTCACCTCCTCCACTTCCAGGGCTGCATAATGGTTCTTCAATTCAAGGGCTGGAGAAGTTGGATTGGTGATTTTGCAGGCCCTGGTGACTTGTGTCCAACCATCGACATTCTGTTGGCACCCATCTTCTCCTGTGCTGGAGAGCTTGGTTGCTGCAAGAAGCATCTCATCAATGTACTTCTCACTGTCTTGAATGCTCCTCAGCCTCGCCACCTCCTCTCTGAGTTCCTTCACTTGTTTCCTCAGAGCTTCAGCATGCAGGCACCCAGCACATGGAACCGGTCCTTCATCTGGCATTAGGACCTCTGTCTGGACCGAGGCAGAAGCTGTAACGGGGGCAACAGCTTTAGCGATATGATTTTTCCCAGCCATTGTTCTGTTCGTGGAGCTTAGGTATCTGTTAAAGCAAAAGAGAGAGATCTACCAAGTACCAGCCGGTTTCCCAGCTGTCCTTTCAGAGAAAAAGCAGTTAAATCTCCTTAATTATATTCAAAATGTGCTGGTCCAATTCTCTGTGCTTTGTCAAATGGGGAGATGCCCTATAAAGCAAGACTACTCGCTAGGGGTGGGTGGGAGTCGGGGTGGGTAGGAAGGGAACTAACACCTGATTAGGTGTTAGCAGTTCCCAAAGCTGAGGAGGTTACTGGAGTTCAACCACCTACTGTGCTCAAGGAAAGTCCCACTAAAGCACCAAAATGAAAGTAACCTTGCTTTAAAAATGTACAAAAAACCCTTTTAAGAGCTCCCAGTCAGAGGGCTAACAATTTAATATAATAAAACAAACCCTTAAATCCTTACTGTTGGTAAGTCCTTAATGTCTGTTTTAGATCGTTAATGTTGGCCTCCCTGGTAACAGCCCCCACCCAAGAATTGATTACTGCCCCCCCCCCCTTTTTTTGTTAAACCGCTTTGACCCGGTGAAAAGCAGGATATATATACAGTTAAATAAAATAAATAAATAAATAAATTTTGGAATGTATATTTGCCAGGACTGGTGATAGGGCTGGGGACCAACTCAGGGTAAACTTTGGGAGGGGACCTCAAAGCCCATTAGCAAGCTTCAGACATACATACACTGTCCCTGGTCACTTATCCCCCTCACATCTGTGCATACATGCACACACTGTTCCAAGCCTCTGCACATAAAAATGTGCACACAAACACACTCCCCCCTAGATGTTTAGCCCCACACTCAGGGCTGGTGTTAAGGGATGACAAACAGAGCAATTGCCTTTGGCCCCTATGCCAAAGGGGGCCCCCAAGTCTGCCTCAGACTGGGAAGCATAGCCTGTAGGTGGGCTTTGGGGCCCCCTCATTGGTTTCTGCCTGAGTCTCCTTCATGTCTAACACCAGCTCTGCCCACATTGCAAATATTCAAGAAGCAGTGTCATAACTTCAAAGCCCATGTGTCAGGCTTGTTGAATGCATTGAATAATTACTTTAAAAAGCATAGATCTGCATATTCATATGTTTATATTTGTTGTCTGAGTAATAATTTTATTTGATTGGTATTCAAGGTCACGTGCATTTTCCTCTGCTAAAATGAGGTCATACCAGAAAAAAGTTTGGGAAAGACTGTCATAAATATTAAATACAAATATCAGTATGCTGTAAGGGATACAATGAACACAATTTAGGAGAAAGAGACCTCTGTGTGTTCAAATCCTTCAACTTTGCAAGGGATCGCTCCCTTACGTTCCGGGGAAACCTAGTCTCATTTTGTTGTAGTTGAGAACTGAAAAAAACCTCCTTATAAAAAGTTTTTTTATTTACTTATACTTGTATTTTTGGCTCTCATATAAAAAAATATATATATATCATAATTCTACAACTGGTATCAGAGCTTCATGCCCCATGTATACATACAAGTCTACAGCTGTATCATTAGAGCTTCTTGACCCATGTATACATGCAAGTCTACAGCTGTATCATTAGAGCTTCTTGACCCATGTATACATGCAAGTCTACTTCTATAGGCTAACATTTAAAGTCCCTAGTAGTTATTTTACCCGACAAAGAACTTTGTTTCGCTGTTACTGTATCAGGGCCTATTTGTCCATATTTCTTGCAAAGTTGAGGGATATAAACATACCTTTTCTTTATTGTATCCCTTGCAATATATTTTTATATTTAATAATGAAAATCTAGAACCAGGATTTTTTTTTTTTACTTATCGTTGATGAGTCTCTGGGATATCCGTCTTTCTATTTCTGTTATGTCATCCATATGATTTACTCTTGAGATGCCTCTCAGGGTTGGGGGATGCATAGGCAAGTGTTGGCTTGGTTTGCATCTTATCTGTCCCATAAGTTGCAGATGGTTCAGTTGGGTGAGGTGATATTGTTGGCCTATTTGTTGAGTGGGGGTGATTCAAGGCTCTATCCTTTCCTCCTATCTGTTCAGTAGTTCTGTGGTTCTCTTGTGATGGAGGACCAGATCACAAGAGCAGAGAGGAAGTTAGAGAGCCCCATTTTGTCTGCTCTCCTTTCTGCCCTCTTGATCCTGTTCACCATCCTAAGCGTCAAAATGTCAACTCTCAGCTATCCTTTGCCTATCAGCTCTAAGATTGAGGAGGAAGTATTTTTATATGTATGGATTTTTTGGAAATTGACAGTTCACATCACCCACTTACCCTCGCTCCACAGGCCACTTTTGTTTTTATGTACAAATTAAACCCTGCATATACGAATTTCATGGTGACTGTATCAAAGGGATTAAAGGGGAGTGCATAAAATTCACCAGCAACAGTTTTGGGTATCTTTTAGGAGGGGAGAATTAAAGTTTTCTCCTCAAGTCTGGCTGAGTACTTGTGTGGTGACCTTGTTGCATAAAATCTATACTAAGTTTCATCAAGGGAACACCGTAATTGAAGTATGGTAGGAAAGAAAAGGCAGAATACATACTAGCCACACCTCACCAAGGTAATAAGATGTTCACACTAGCTTTTGTTCCTTAGGACTAGAGATGGTGATAGCAGTAATGCACACGCTGCAGATAACATCCCTGCCACACATAAAGGCCATGATGAACTTGTTCATGGACCCACTGCATAAGGAGATAAACGACAGAAGTTAATGAAAAAGTTAAGAGGATTAAGTATAATTAAGTGGACTCCCGTAGATAAAGAGGAGCTAATGTACTGCTACCTTTATGCTACAGCCATTATAATTTGAGATCTCTAATTTCACAGATGAAAGTAAAGTAGTATGTGAATGATAGCATCATAAATCAACTGAAGACTTTTTTGTGGAAAAAAGAAATAGCGAGGAGAAGACCTAACTAGGAGCAGAAAAAAGAAGAGCCTCAGGAGCAACAGAAGAAAAGATGGTGCAGAAAAAGTCTGGAAAAGAGCACCAGAGGAAAGGCTGGTGCACAAGGAAAAGGAGAGTATCTAGAAAGAAGCACAAGACCTGAAGTGAGAGAAAGAAGGGAATAGAATTAAAACACCAGAAGGAAGGCTGATGAGAGAGAAAAAGGAGGCTTGGAACAGAGATAGAGATGAAACTAAGGGGTAGAAGTGCAGGAAAGGGAGAAATCAGGTCCACAAATCAACTGAAGAGAACATACAAACGTAAGATATGCCATACTGGGTCAGACCAAGGTCCATCAAGCCCAGTATCCTGTTTCCAACAGTGGCCAACCCACGCCACAAGTATCTGGCAGGTTCCCAAAGAGGCACACAGGTTCCATAATGCTTGTCCTGGGACAAGCAGTGGATTTCCCGGGTTCTCTTTAATAATGGTATCTCCAGGAACAAGCAGGAATGTAGTCTTCACATATGGTATCGTCGGTACCAACGCAGCCTGAACGGGAACGCTCCCCAGCGTCCAATAGGAAAGCTTTTTGGGAGCATCCCACAGCGCCTGCGTGCTGCTTTCCCGCCTTTCTACCTCTCTCACTGCAGTTCTTCGTTTTCTGCGGAGCCGACAGGACATGTACCCTGTCACCGCAGAAAATTTATTCTTATTCTTTTGTTTTTTTGTGGTCACGTCTGCCTTCATTCGATGTCTACCGGTACCGCCGGTTCTCTCTTCTTTTTAAAAAAAAAAAAAAAAAAAAGCAAAAAACACCTAGCTTTCTAAAAGATTTTTTCTTTCAGGGCCTCTCCCCTTTCGGTGCTAGGCACCATTTTGGGCACTAGGCCCACTTTTCTTCAAACATGGAGAAGCCAGCTAGTGGTTTCAAGAAATGTTCTAACTGTGGCGGTACTATATCCGTCACGGACACCCATGATTGGTGTCTTAAATGTTTAGGTCCTGAACATTGTCCATTGGAGTGTCTCTCCTGCAGAAAGCTGACCAAAAGGGGCCTGCAGAATAGAGCTGCAAAACTTGGTACCCTTTTTTCCGCGGATACAATGTCATTTGCAACGACGTCTTCCAGAGCTTCATTTTCCTCCCATGGATCTCAGGTAACTAAACTTAAGTCTCCCAAGACTAGCCGGGCCTCAAAGGGTAGATCTCCTTCTAAGCATTGAGATGCCACTGTTGTTGCTCTCGAGGAAAGTTCACCGGCAAAACAGCCCTGGTGGGAGTCTTCGGTCTCCAAAGCATTAATGGGGCTCCAGGATGTTCCAGAGGCTTACACCTCTGCAGAACTACTGGTGCCATGTTCTGGGGTCGTTGCCGCTTTGACTGGTACTGACACCCGGGCATCAGCAGGAGCAGTGGATAAGAGAATCCTTGCTATCGAACGCAGTCTAGTGACCCTCTTAGCAGCTAAGACCGCTACAGATGGTTCCACAGGTATCGGTACCGAGTGCACCTTCTTTGGAAGGTATGCTTCCGCTCATGCCAAGCCTTGAGTCTATCTCAGGCATCAAAGGGCCGGTACCAAGACACCCGGATACCGACTTCGAGTGGTACCGGTACCGGTACCAAGCGTTGCACGAACACCGGTCACTGAGATACTTCGAATCTTCCGATTCCAAGGATTTTGATGACTCTACCGGTACTGGAGCCATCCTACCAGAGGATCCAACTCCTTCTCCTCAATGTAGAATATCTCCTGCAGAAGACATGTCCTTCCAGGATTTCATATGTGATTTAGCCAAAGGTCTTTCAATCGTGGTGATTCCAGAAAAGGAACCTAGGGCAGAAGAATTAAGAATTCTACAATATCCTATGGCTCCTAAGGAAGCAGCTACGCTTCCCATTCACAAGATCTTACATAATCTTATGTTAGCGATGTGGGAAACTCCTTTAACGGTGTCTCCACATTCCCGACGCCTCGATACCATGTACCGAGTGCCAAGCTGTCCTGGCTTTCAGAAGACTCAGTTACCACACCATTCAATGGTAGTGGAATTGGCCATGCGTAGAATTCAGAGTGCTAAAACGCATTCTTCTAATCCTCCAGGCCGGGAATCGAGGACACTCAATGCCTTTGGGCGTCGATGCTGCCAATCCTCCATGTTATCAGCTAAGATCAGTTCCTACATTCTTTATATGGGTATGTTCCTGGAAGAAGTCGCACGTGACTTAGAGCTCATGAGCCCAAATATGTCTGAGGACAAAAGGGAAGTTTTCCTTACCCTGGTCAAGCACGCCCAGAATGTCTCTAAATTCATGAACCGTGCAACCTTTGATTGCTTTGAATGTATAAGCAGAACCTCTGCTGTCTCCATAGGTAGGGAGGAGTAGCCTAGTGGTTGGGGCAAGGTACTTCAGGCCGGAAGGTCGGGGGTTCAAATCCCACTAGAGGACAGCAACCTTGGGCCGGAAGGACTGGGGTTTCTAGTCCCACAGATGCTGCTTGTGGTCTTGGGCAAGCCACTTAACCCTCCATTGCCCATGTTCCCTGTAAGTATTAGTGTATGTGTCTCATATCCCCACGTGTTAAATGTATCCCCCAATTGTGTTGTGACCGCTTTGATTGAAGGATAAGGCGGTATACAAAACTGTCTAAATAAATAAAATAAATAAAATAGGTGCACGTCGTATTGCCTGCCTTCAGGCATCAGACTTAGAGCAGTGGGTGCAAGACAAGCTGGGAAACATTCCTTGTGCAGGAGAAAATCTCTTTGGCAAGGGCTGGCAGGACAAGGCTAATCAGCTTGAATCTGAAAATACTACCTTGAACAGGCTAAAGTCTGCAGCCAACCCAGCAAAGAAAAAGTCATTCAAGAAGCCCTTTCTCAACAAGAAAGAGGTTTTACCAATCATACCCCCATTTGGGCCACTGTCCAGTTCATGTTCCCCAAAAGGGACAACAACAGAACAGACAACAAAGAAAGCTGCAAGCTCAAAGAGCTCAACTGGCCCAGGAGACTCAGCCTCTTCAGGGGCTTTGACTCTTACCTAGAGAACTTAGTCATTCTGCCCCTGAAAGGACCAGTACCCTTAACCATTCCAGGCAGGTGATGCCATTTTACCAAAAGATGGCAACAAACATCAGAAAACTGGACTCTGTCCATGTACGACTGGGCTACAAGCTTCACTTTCTCAACATGCCCCCGCCTACAATAATCAAACAGTTCAATTCTCAGGTCTCTGCCACCGGCCTCTTGTGGCAGGAGGTCAAATCACCTCTCGCTCAAGGAGCAATAGAAGAAGTACCCATATCCCAATAGGGTACGGGGTTCTACTCTCCCTATTTTCTTATTCCAAAGAAAACAAAGGGACAGAGACCTATACTGGACCTCAGAGAATTAAACAAATATCTGTTCCAAGAAAAGTTCAAAATGATTTCCCTCGGAACACTCCTACCATACCTTCAGAGTCAGGACTGGCTATGTTTAGATCTAAAAGATGCGTACATGCATATTCTCATCCACGCAAATCACAGGAAGTTCCTTCGATTCCTGGTCCACAGAAGACACTTGCAGTACAGAGTTCTTCCTTTTGGTCTGACTACTGCCCCAAGATTCTTCACAAAATGCATGGCAGTGGTAGCAGCATTTCTGAGAACTCTAGGAATATTCGTCTTCCCTTACTTAGACAATTGGCTCAATCGAGCATCATCAGCTACAGAGGCCAGCTTCGCTCTTTCTCGAACAGTGAGAATCCTTCAATACTTGGGATTGGTCATAAACCTCTCAAAATCTCATTTCACCCCCTCTCAATCTCTCTAGTTCATAGGGGCTCGTCTAGACACATTGCAGTCAAAAGCTTTCCTGCCACAGCCGCGCTGTCTACGTATAATACAACTGGCATCCCAAGCAGCCATGAAGGTCTTCCTGACTGCTCGGGAGATGCTTCAGCTTCTGGGGCATATGGCATCCACTATCCATGTGGTTCCCAATGCTCGCCTTCATATGCGAGCAGCCCAGTGGACCCTATCCTCTCAGTGGACACAGGACTCTGGTCGGCTAACAGACTAAATCAGAAACTCCACACATCTAATTTCGTCTCTGCAATGGTGGTAATCACTGGAAAACCTCGTAGGCTCTCCTTTCCAGCAGCCTCTATGCCAAGCCACCCTAACAGATGCATCCAAGTTGGGTTGGGGGGCCCGTTTATGGTTTAGGCATTTGATATACCGCCCTTTACTTATGCATCAGAGCGGTTTACATGTATACTAACAGGTACTTTTTATTCCCTTGTCCCCGCAGGGCTCACAATCTAAGTGTACCTGAGGCAATGGAGGGTTAAGTGGCTGGCCCAAGGCCCCAAGGAGCGGCCATGGGACTAGAGACCCCAGTCCCTCCAGCCTGAGGTTACTTGTCCCCATGCGGGAATTGAACCCCTGGCCCTCCACCATCTCTCAACTCAGGGTCTCTGGACCCCACAGGAGACTTCTCTTCACATAAACCTCCTAGAGCTGAGAGCCATTTTCAATGCTATTTGAGTATTTCAGGCTCATCTCAGCCACAAGACAGTTCTGGTCCAAACCGACAATCAAGTAGCTATGTTCTATCTGAACAAGCAAGGCGGAGCGGGCTCTGTCGCTATGCAACAAAGCTTTGTGACAATGGGCCCTCACCAGAGAGCTTCAAATCCACCTTCTTGCGGTATACCTTCCAGGCATTCAAACTTTATGGGCAGACAAACTCAGTCGAATACTGCTGCCACACGAGTGGTCTCTCCACTCAGACCACCTTGCTTGAGTGTTTCAAATCTGGGGAACACCAGATATAGACCCCTTTGCAAGTCCACAGAATGCCAAACTTCCCTGATTCTGTTCCAGAATCCCTGCTCACAACTGTCAGGCAAGGGATGCCTTCCTACTCCACTGGGGTCAGGACTTCCTCTATGCCTTCCCACACATTCCCCTCATTCCCAAAACTTTAATCAAACTTCAGAGAGACAGAGGTCGTATGATATCGCTCCACGTTGGCCAAGGCAAACCTGGTATCCTCTGCTTCTACGTCTCTCTCAAACCAGTCCTCTGGAGTTCAGAAATGCTCCAGATCTCCTTTCCCAGGAGAACGGATCCTTACTGCACCCAAATCCACAGTCCCTGCATCTCAGGGCCTGGTTACTGAAAGCCTAGATTTCTTGGATATCAATCTCTCGCAGAAGGTAAAAGATATCCTTCTGGCTTCCAGAAAACCTTCCATGAGGCATTCCTACACTTTTAAGTGGAAAAGATTCTCTGGTGTTCACAAAAGGGACTTAACCCCCTTTTGGTACCTGTGGAGTTGCTACTGGAGTATCTCCTCCAACTATCCACTTCTGGTCTTAAGACCAATTCAGTGAGAGTCCATCTTAGTGCTGTTGCTGTTTTTCACAAACCTTTTGATGGACAACCTATTTCCTCTCATCCACTTGTGTCAAGGTTCATGAGAGGCCTACTCTTAACAAAACCTCCCATTAAACCACCATGGGATCTAAATCTTATTTTCGGGCAGCTCATGAAAACGCCTTTTGAACCCTTAGCTACTACATCCCTAAAGTTTTTCATGGAAAGTCATTTTCCTAATTGCTATCACTTCGGCAAGACACATTAGTGAATTGCAGGCTTTAGTGGCTGACCCTCCTTATACAAGGTTCTACCATGATAAAGTAGTCCTCAGGACTCACCCTCACTTTATGCCAAAGGTGGTTTCGCCTTTTCATCTAAGCCAGTTGGTTTATTTATTTATTTATTTTATTTATTTATTTACATTCTCTTATATACCGCGCTATTCTGCATCAGTGCGGTTTACATTGAACAAACTGAAATTACATTGAACAGGGCATTATAACTTGGAGATAACTATTTTACATATTCTTCCCTAGGCCTCATGCCTCCAGTGCAGAAAGGATTCTTCACACTTTGGATTGTAAAAGGGCCTTAGCCTTTTATCTAAGCAACATAGAAAATCTTCTCAGCTTTCTGTTGCTTTAGACTCTAGTCATTTGGGACTTGCAGTTTCCAAAAGAACTTAATCTAAATGGATTGCAGATTGCATATCCTTTACATATGAGAGTAAAGGACTTTCTCTCGAGGGCCATGTCACAGCTCACAATGTGAAAGCCATGGCAGCCTCGATGGCTAATCTTCTTTCTGTGTCTATTGACGACATCTGTAGAGCAGCTACTTGGGCTTCAGTGCATACCCTCACAGCCCACTACTACTTAGACAAAGACTCCTGTCGGGATGCCTCGTTTGGCCAAGCTGTTCTTCAGCATCTCTTTCATACTTAATACAACTCCTACCTGCCAGTCCCGAGTTTGATGCCAGAGGTCCATGGCAGTAAGCATAACCCATCTCACCTAGGTTCGCAGCTTGCTGGGGTCATTGCGCAGCGTCTTTTTAATTGAGAAAAAGAAATGGATGGAGACGTGGGCAGCGACAACAATAAAACAAAGAAGAATCTCCTGAAGAAAGTGTAATACTGAAACGCTATAGAGACGCTGGGAATTACTTCTTTCATCTGTATTAAACAGTTTGAAAAATTGTTTTTTAAAAAAAGATTAATAAATTAAAGAAGACAAAAATCTACTGTCTAACATGTGTTAAAAGGATAAACGGAGTATTTACTACAATTACGTTAAGTTACCATTGAACGTGTGACGTCATACTAAAGTACAGAAGACGGGGGTCATTCCCTTGGCATCTATAAGCTGGGGTATCCCCATATGTGAAGACTACATTTCTGCTTGTTCCTGGAGATAGCGTAGTTACTCACCTGTAACAGGTGATCTCCGGGAACAGCAGGAATTTAGTCTTCACAACCCATCCACCTCCCCTAGGAGTTGTCTCTATCTCTCTCTTTCTCTACTGCTCTCCTTTGGTCTCAGCTATAAACTCAACTGAAGTGAGAGAGGTAGAAAGGCGGGAAGGCAGCATGCAGGCGCTGTGGGATGCTCCCAAAAGCTTTCCTATTGGACGCTGGGGAGCGTTCCCACGCAGGCTCCGTCGGTACCGACGATACCATATGCGAAGACTAAATTCTTGCTGTTCCCAGAGATCACCTGTTACAGGTGAGTAACTACGCTTTATGGACCTTTCCTCCAGGAACTTGTCCAACCCTTTTTTAAAACCAGCTACACTAACAGCTTTTACTATATCCTCTGCTAACGAATTCCAGAATTTCATTACCTTTGAGTAAAAAAATATTTTCTCTTATTAGTCTTAAATGAGTTGCATTGTAGCTTCATTGCGTGTCCTCTAGTCTTTCTATATTCTGATTATGTAAACAATCGATCTACGTTTAGCCATTCCACTCCATTCATTAATTTAAAGACCTCTATCATATCTCCCCTCAGCCATCTCTTTTCCAGGTTGAAGAGCTCTAATTTTTAGCTTCTCTTTATAGGGGTATCCTTCCATCCCCTTTACCATTTTGGTGGCTCTTCTCTGTACCTTTTCTAATAGCGCTATATCCTTTTTAAGATATGGCGAACAGAATTGTACACAGTGCAGTCGCACCATGGAACGATACAGAGGCATTAGAATACCCTTTGTTTTATTTTCCATTCCTTTCCTTATGATACCTAGCATTCTATTTGCTCTCTTGGCCGCCACTGCACACTGGGCGGAGGGATTTAACATGTTATCCACGATGACACCTAAATCTTTTTCCTGAGTGGTGGTTCCTAATGTGTAACCTTGCATCGTGTAACCATAGTTTGGGTTGTTCTTCCCTAGGTGCATAACTTTGCACTTGTCCACATTAAATTACATCTGCCATTTGGATGCCCATTCTTCCAATTTATCGAGATCCTCTTGCAATTTTCCACAATCCTCATGAGTTTTAACAACTTTAAATGGTTTTGTGTCATCTGCAAATTTGATAACCTCACTCGTTATTCCCTTTTCCAGGTCATTTATGAATATGTCAAAAAGCAGCGGACCCAGCACAGATCCCTGGGGTACTCCACTATTCACCTTTTTCCATTGGGAAAATTGGCCATTTAACCCTACCCTCTGCTTTCTGTCTTTTAACCAATTCCTGATCTACAATAGTACACTGCCTCCTATCCCATGACTTTTTAGTTTTGCCAAAAGTCTCTGATGAGGGACCTTGTCAAAGGCTTTCTGAAAGTCCAGATACACTGTATCTACCAACTCACCTTTGTCTACCTGTTTATTCACACCTTCAAAAAAACATAACACATTAGTAAGACAAGATCTTCCTTGTCTAAAGCCATGTTGGCTGTCTCCCATTAAGCCATGACTATCTTCATGTTGAGTAATTTTGTTCTTTGTGATGGTTTCTATCATTTTTCCTGGTACTGACGACAGGCTCACCGGTTTTTAGTTTCCCAGTTCACCCCTGGAACCCTTTTTAAAAATTGGCGTTACATTGGCGATCCTCCAATCTTCAGGTATTACAGATGATTTTAATGATAGTTCACAGATTACTAATAGCAAGTCTGCAGTCTCATATTTCAGTTCTTTCAACACCCTTGGATGTATACCATCTAGTCCAGGTGATTTGCTACTCTTCAGTTTATCAAATAGTTGTAATACATCTTCCTGGTGTATCAATATTTCTTTCAGTTCTTCCGCAGTATCACCTTTAAATAACACTTCAGTCATGGGTAACATCCCTACATCTTCCTCAGTAAAGACCGTAGCAAAGAATTCATTCATTCTCTCCGCTATATCCTTGTCCCTTCTTTACTGCTCCTTTTACCCCTCTATCAGCTAATGGTCCAACTGACTCTCTCACAGGTTTTTTGCTATGAATGTACTTGAAAAAGTCTTTATTGTCAGTTTTTGCTTCCACAGCATGTTTCTTCTCAATTTCTCTTTGCCTGCCTTATCAATGCCTTGCGTTTTACTTGCCAGTGCTTGTGCTGTTTCCCGTTTTCGTCATTTGGCTCTTTTTTCCATTTCCTGAAAGATGCTTTTTTTGGTAACAGCCTCTCTGACCTCACCTTTAAACCATGCTGTCAGTTTTTTGGACTTCCACTTTTCTTAAAGCGTGGAATACAGCTGGTCTGGGCTTCCAAGATAGTATTTTTAAACACCCAAGCTTGATGTAAGTCTTTAACCTTTGCAAGTGCTCATTTTAGTTTTTTCTTAACTATTTTCCTAATTTTATTATTGTCTCCCTTTTGAAAGTTAAAAGGTAGTACTGTGGATTTCCTTACTATCCCTCTTCCACTAATTAAATCAAAGGCGATCATGCTATGATCACTATTGCCAAGTGGCCCCAACACCCTTATCTCTTGCACCACATCTGGTGTTCCACTAAGGACTAAGTCACTCTTTCCACTCCATTCATTAATTTATAGACCTCTGTCATATCCCCTCCTCTGCCGTCTCTTTTCCAAGTTGAAGAGCCCCAACCTTTTAAGTCTCTCCTCATAGGCGTATCCTTCTATTCCCTTTACTATTTTTGTCACTCTTTGAAACTTTTCTAATTCTGCTATATTCTTTTTAAGATATGACGACCAGAATTGCACACAATATTCATGGTGCGGTCGCACCATGGAGTGATACGGAGGCATTATAATATCTTTGGTTTTATTCTCCATTCCTTTCCTTATGATTCCTAGCATTCTATTTGCTTTCTTGGCCACCGCTGCACACTGGGTGGAGGGTTTCAACATATTATACTCGGTGACTAATATATCTTTTTCCTGGGTTTTGTTTTCTAAGCTGGTATCTTGCATCGTGTAACCATAGTTTGGGTTGTTCTTTCCTAGGTGCATGACTTTGCACTTGTCCACATATTTCATCTGCCATTTGGAAGTCCAGTCTTGCAGTTTATCAAGGTCCTCTTGCATTTTAACAACTTTGAATAATTTTGTATCAGCTGCAAATTTGAATCACCTCACTTGTTCCTATTTCTAGGTCATTTATTGATGTTAAAAAGCAGCGGGCCCAGCACAGATCCCTGGGGTACTCCACTATTCTCCTTTCTCCATTGAGAAAATTGGCCATTTAGCCCAACTCCCTGATTTCTATCTTTTATCCTGTTTCTGATCCACAATACTACACTGCCTCTAATCCCATGACTTTTTAAATTTTGCCAAGAGTATCTCATGAGGGACCTTGTCAAAGGCTTTCTGAAAATCCAGTTACACTATATCAACTGGCTCACCTTTGTCTGTTTATTCACACCTTCAAAAAAATATCACATTAGTAAGACAAGACTTTCCTTGGCTTAAATCCATGTTTGCTTTTTCCCATTAAACCATGGCTTTCTACATGTTCAGCAATTTTATCCTTCATAATAGTTTCTATCATTTTGCCTGGTATTGACGTCAGGCTCACCGGTCTGTAGTTTCCCGAAGCCCCCTGGAACCCTTTTTAAAAATTGGAGTTACATTGGCCACTCTTCAAACCTCAGGTATTACACATACAGTTAGTTTTAATGATAGTTCACAGATTACTAACAGTAGGTCTGCAATCTCATATTTCAGTTCTTTCAACACCCTCTGATGTGTACCATTCGGTCCAGGTGTTTTGCTACTCTTCAGTTTATCAAACCAGTTGTAATACATCCTCCTGGTTATCAATATTTCTTTCAGTTCTTCTGCTTATATACCATTTCAGGCACGGTAACTTCCCTACATCAGTAACGACCGAAGCAAAGAATTCATTCAGTCTCTTCTATGGCCTTGTCCTCCCTTAGTGCCTCTTTTACCCCTCTATCATCCAGTGGTCCAAGTCTTACAGGTTTTTTTTGCTACAAATGTACTTGAAAAGATTTTTATGTGTTTTATTTCCATGGCAATATTTTATTCAAATTCTCTCTCTGCCTGCCTTATCAATGCCTTACATCTAACTTGCCATGACTTATGTTGTTTCTGCTGTTTGTCATTAGGCTCCTTTTACCATTTCCTGAATGATGCTTTTTTGGCAACAGCCTCTCTGACCTTGTCTTTAAACCAAGAGGAAGATAGGGAGGAGAAAGACCTGAAGTTAGACGAATTAAAGATTGAGTTCCTAGTCCATGTGGAAGATGTGTACAGAGTTCCAGTTGTGGGAAAGTTATTCAAGTAAATTTAAATGCTTAAAGTTTGTATAAAAAGCGAGATGAACAAGGCAATAGCCTCATTAAGGAAAAGTTTATTGACATGACTGTAATAAATCTAAGCCAATATTGTGCAACCAAAACTATTACTGAAAATCTGCCTTAAAAAATGCAGCACCAAAAGAAAATACTCCTTCAGAATAACCATATCGAAGGCAATAAAATCATTTTGTGCAGAGATAGCTCTGATAGACGGGTGTCTAAAAATATTCAGATATTAAGGGAGATCCAAAAGATGACTAAAGCATGGTACATTAACAAAGGAGCTTTTAAAATTCATATTTAAAAAAAAAAATTGAAAGCAGCATTAGTGCAGAAACTGAAGATATGAAGAGAATAGAAAAGAGAAATGGGGGTGGGGGGTGGGGCGAGGGGGGAGATATTCAGCAGTGGCAGCTAGCCCTTGTAAAGCAGCTGGTCGTCACCATTGAACCTTCAACCTGGATAACAAATGCCAGGGCCATTTATTTTATTTAACCAGTTTTCTATACCACCTTATCCTTCAATCAAAATAGTTTACATTATGTAATCGCTACAAACAGGTACTGAAAATATTCCCTTGTCCCCAAAGGGCTCACAATCTATGTGCACCTTAGGCAGCAGAGGGTTAAGTGGCTTGCCCAAGGCCTCAAGGAGTGCCTATTGGACTAGAAACGCCAGTCCCTCCGGCCTGAGATTGTTGTCCCCAGGTGAGACTTGAACCCCCAGCCTGTGGCCTGAGGTACCATGTCCTAACCACTAGGCTACTCCTAATATTTGGCTGCTGCCCAATTATCTTCTGTGGCAAAAGTTAGGCCAGCCTTTAAGATGCCTAACTTTAGCCACTTAGGCATAACCAGGCAGTGGCTGAATACATTCATGACATTCAGACACTTCAGTGATAGGACTTGTCTACCAATAACCACTGACCCCACTCCTGTAATTCAAAAAGATATTAGTGGCTTACTAGAGATTGATAAATAAAAGAAACAAATCCTGTCATACAACAATCAATGTGTAACCTAAGATTCTTTGACCTTCCATCCTGGAAGACCAATATTGTTAGCTATCCAGCTCTCTTATGGAGCTGCTTTCTGTCTTTGATATGTTTTTGAAACCTTTTGTTGTACACAAAGGAAGGAACAGTGCAGGTTCAACTCGTATGATCAGTATACTACATGAGTTACACTTTGATAAGCCTGATGTTCTCCTTGTAACTCTGGACATCGCATCATGTACTAATGACCCTCAGGATGGGGATATGGCTTCCATTGTTGTAAAGCTGTATGTTCATAAAAGAAACAAACCAGTCTGGGGCAAGTAGTATTAGAATATCTTTATTATAGGCACAGAGGTCAACAAACATCTTACTTCCCTTATTCGGCGTTCTTTTGCTGCCCTTCGGCAGATTAGAGCTGTCCGTTCCCTTCTTCCCCTATCTTCCTTAGTCACTCTTGTCCTGGCCCTGGTCATAAGCCGCTTAGATTACTGTAATGTTTTTCTCGCTAATCTCCCAAAATTTCAATTACAACGTCTACAACGTATCCAAAACGCCGCTGCTCGTCTCGTTACGTTCTCTCATCGTTTTGACCATATCACTCCTTTTCTTCTTTGTCTGCATTGGCTTCCCCTCTGTTTTCGTTTCCACTATAAATTTCTTATTCTGATTCACCGTGCCATTCATACCAATACCCCTCTATATCTTGCAGATCGGATCTCTCTTCACACCACCTACCGCCAACTTCGTTCTATTCATGCTATCCGTCTGTCCCTACCCTCTCCGTCACAAGCTCATCTTGAACAAACCCGCCATGCAGCTTTTTTCTTTCTGGGTCCAGTACTGTGGAATGCATTACCACCACCTCTCCGATTGGAATCCTCGTATCCTCAATTTAAAACATTACTCAAAACTCATTTATTTCAGTAAGCCTTTAATCTCTCTCCTGATGGTCCTCCCTGATGTTTTTCAGTTGTCATATGTCTTTGTCTATTCGTAAATTGTCTTGTCTCCCCCTATATGGGCCTATCACCTTGCTGTACTCTCGTGTATTGAAAGTCTTGGCCCATTTGTTTATTTTATTTGTCTATGCTTTTATATTTCTACTTTCCTATTTTATTATGGCGTTCTTTTCCATGTTTTTGCATTGCTAACCTTTTATTGTAAACCGCTTTATGTTTCGACGGAAAGCGGTATATCAAATTTTAGATAAAGATAAAGATAAAGAGTACTTGGCCTGACACGGCCGTGTTTAGGCGTGGCCTTCGTCGGGGGCTAAGAATGAGTAGCAAAATTGAAGGGGCATCGAAGCGGTTACAAAGGGTTAATGGAGTCTCTAGTTCTTGGGAGAAGTGTATCTAACAGATGAAAGAAGGTGGGGGAAAACCATGAATGGGGACTGTACATACATTCCACGGAGACTCAGGGAATAGTCCAGAAAAATATGGGTTATTAAATTTAAAGGGAAGCCTCCACAAGTCCATAGCTACGGTTACCATAGTTAATAGCAAGTTCAAATATGAAAAAGTGGGTTATACAAAAGAAGAATGCTTCATGGTACATAATAATCCAAAATTATAAACAAAAAGGTCAATATATGTGCAAAGGACACGTCGGAACAATAACCTGGAATCCCACAAATGACTAAAGCCATGAACGTGCGCCGCTGTAAAAGGAAGGAAGAAAGAGAAAGGGAAGAAAAATGAAAACCGTGTGGACAAAATATTTTCTAAACGGCATAGTAAAAGTAGTGGAATTACAATGGAGGACTATAAAAATTGTATATATAAAAACTGTATAGTCAAAATTGACGTCATTCTAAATCACATAGTAAAAGGTTTTAAAATGCAATGAGGAGCTGCCACAGGAAGGACATGTGAAGAATGGTAAAAATGTGCAATGTTTCTATCAAAGAATCTAAAAGTAACATTTCATCCAAATCGCAGAGTTTTAAATGAGAACTCATATTTTGAAAAATGTGGCAATTTACCTGATATGACTGCCGACCTGTGAGCTATCCAACATGTGATATCGAAGGATATGAAAGAAGAGTGGCGCGCCTGCTCGACATTTAAAAAGCCGGTTTTGCCCCAGAAGAGAGTAGCCATGGTAACCAGTAAACATAGCAGCAGGGTTCCTCACTGAACGAGAGACGAAGGCTTTATCCTTCTGCGATAGTAACTACAAATCAAAGAGAGTCCGATTCGAAAGGGCAACTCGTCCATAAGCGGTGTCTGTCCATGGTCCCATGTCCTAGGCAATAGGAGTCAAACACCCATATCTGAGATTATGAATGCAGAAGACTCTTACAATATAGAAGTGAGAGAGCACGTGTCGGGGAATATAAAATCATGTTGAATGCACTGCATGAATAGGACGGACCAACCTGAAGAACCAGCTAAAACATACATATGTGAGACAGGTAAGAATAGGAGGTTGGGTATAATAGGGAAAGGGAATATAAAAACCTAAGTGTAAGCAGGTAAAAAAGAGAAAAACTGCATCAGTTAATCCAATGACTGGATGGCCAATGGAAATAACAAGATAATCAAACTACTGCACCATTGGTTTTATGAATTTATTATTTTTATTTCTGTCCTTATATTACTATTTTAGTTTCTTATGGTTTTATTGTCTATTGTATGATATTACATTGTCTTTAATCTTATCTAAACGTTTTTAGTCTCTGCTGCTTTGGTTTTACAATTTGAAGTATATAATATAATATAATTTTAATATTTATGTTTATATATATATTTATTGATGTTATCTTTTTTAATGTTTTCATTTATGTTCATTTTTATATAGTTCTTAGCCCCTGACCAAGGCCACGCCGAAACATGGCCCTGTCTGGCAGAGTATTCTTGTGTTTGACCTCTCTGCCTATAATAAAGCTATTCTAATACTACTCACCCGGGACTTGTTTGAATCTTTTGCGAGTGGTCGTGCCTCTAGCTTGCACGGTTGTTCATAAAGGGCCATGCATTTAAAAATGAGTAATGTAAAATCATGGAAAAGATGTATTTCTCTAGGTTCAAGCAGGAATCGGCCCTTACATATGGGTGACGTCGGCACAGACAGAGCCCTCGCAGAAGCATCCCCCCCAGCTTTCAAAGAAAGCCTTTGGGAGATGCTACTATGCATGTGTTGTCCCTTTCCCGCCCAAGTCTCCTTTTTTCGTGGAGCCCTTCGATCGTCAGTCTGGCTTGCCCCAGGAAAAAAGTTGATTTTTCTGCCCGGGTTTCATACTCTCCTCCGGTACTACACCAGTACTCTCCCCTTTTTGTAGTTTTTCATTTTTGGCGTCTTCGTGCCTTTTTTCCAACTGGCAGTCCGCTTGATGTGCTTCTGATTTGGAAAGGATGGAAGTAATGATGTTTTTAATGGATTTTTTAAAATCGGTTTAATACCTGAGATGACTACCTAAAATTTAATATTTGTAGTGATCCAGAAAAAATACCTTTCTTTGACATCCTGATATGATTGGAAAATGGTGTTTTTGGAACCTCCATTTACCTAAAACTGATGGACAAAAACAAATTATTACATTTCCAAAGTCAACATGACAGACTTGAGAAAGGCAGCCTTCCGTAATCAGTCAATTTTGAGATTGAGACGGCCATACATGGAATAGGTCATTATTATGAAGAGATGGCTCTTCAGCAGAGGGTACCCTAGTAGTTGCATTAAGCAAGGATACATACAGGCAAAACATAGCGAAAGAAGTGAGCTTATTACATGCCATAAAGATAGAAAAAGCCTGATCTAATATATACTCTCGAGTGCTCACATTTGTTTGCAAGCATTAAACATATTATAAGATCACATTAGCCCTTGTTTCTAAGCATGAAGCCTTTAAAGATAGGTATCCGGTTGTTGCATTCAAAAGGGGTCCTGATTTAAAGGATAAGTTAGTTGCATCAGCATTTGGACCCCTTTTGGACCAGCTGCTCCATCTGTTCGTTGGCCATTTCCTGTGTGCAGTGTCTGTGACCAGTCTTTGAGCATTACTGAATTTTGACTTCCCCAAATTTGCATTTTCATATAGGATACAGCATTTTTCTAATTGTGATTCTGCTTTTGTATTATATATCATATATTGCCCTTGCGGTCCCTCTTATTTTGGAAAGATCCCCAAAAAAATGAGTATGAATAATAGAGCAGAAAATTTGCTTAACCGCAGAGTTATTGAAAAGCCTTTGGTATCAAGTGCTTGGAGAAAAAGCATACGTTTCAGACTTGAGACTTTTTGCTATTTATTTTCCCCGTTATATCGTGGCAAGGTGGAAATTTTTATATAGTGTAATTCTGAAAGAGAAACAAAGATTAGTTTTCAAACATAAGTTTATTCCCATGGATTAAATCAAATCAAGAACTTGATTATTGTATGTTTTTATGATTTATTGGTCTATTTTTTGAACGCTAAAAATTGCTATACAAAATGTAACTGCGTTCAATGTAACAAAATTGGGAAAGTATGTCAACAAAATTCAACAAAAGACAATTCACTCTTTGTTTTGTCATATGATCTTTAACAGCCTCTGGGTGGTCTCAGACTTATGATAGCACCTGTCCCTTGACCAGAACGTCAAACATAGGGAGAGATATGCTAGTTAGCATCAATGACCTCCTCAGTGGCTAGCGGCAATATTAGATAGTGACTAACCCGTTGTGTTTTATCAAAATCTTTTTTTTCTGAAGATATAAACGTGGTTGTCTCATGGCTCAAAACATTCTTCCTTCCTATTATCGACACCACTTATCTTTGCCATATTGAAGACTGTACACTGATCCAAATGCTTAAAACAATCCCGACGCCTCCCCTCAGCACTTCAGAGCGTTTCTCCTTGTATGGTTCTTCAGGGGATAAAGTGTGGATCAGAAATGCTGCCCGCGTCGTACACAAATCTTCTACTTAACCTTCTGTTCTCCCAACTTCTCCAAACAGTTTAAACGAAAAGACGCCGCGCATCTTTTCGTTTAAACTGTTTGGAGAAGTTGGGAGAACAGAAGGTTAAGTAGAAGATTTGTGTACGACGCGGGCAGCATTTCTGATCCACACTTTATCCCCTGAAGAACCATACAAGGAGAAACGCTCTGAAGCGCTGAGGGGAGGCGTCGGGATTGTTTTAAGCATTTGGATCAGTGTGCAGTCTTCAATATGGCAAAGATAAGTGACTGTCGATAATAGGAAGGAAGAATGTTTTGAGCCATGAGACAACCACGTTTATATCTTCAGAAAAAAAAGATGTTGATAAAACACAACGGGTTAGTCACTATCTAATATTGCCGCTAGCCACTGAGAGGAGGTCATTGATGCTAACTAGCATATCTCTCCCTATGTTTGACGTTCTGGTCAAGGGACAGATGCTATCATAAGTCTGAGACCACCCAGAGGCTGTTAAAGATCATATGACAAAACAAAGAGTGAATTGTCTTTTGTTGAATTTTGTTGACATACTTTCCCAATTTTGTTTTTATGATTTGCCATATTGGGAATTTGGGGTTTTTTCTCTTCTGCTTTCCTTCCCCTATTTTTTTCCCTTTTGGTTTTCCTTCCTCCCTCCTTCCCTCTATCTCCCTCCTTCCCTCCTCTTTCTTTGCTTTTTCCTTTTCCCTCAAACCCCTTCTTTCCTTTTCTTTTCCCCTTTCTACCCCTTCCTTTTTTCTCTCCTCTTGTCTTTCTTTCCTACCCCTTCCTTTTTTCCTTTGTCACCTTTTCTTTTCATATACTCTTCTTGCTTTCCCTTCCTCTGCTTCTTCCCTTTCTTTCTGATCTCCCATCCCCTTTTTTATGTTTTATGTTTTATTATTTGAAAGGTGGTATATCAAGTATAACAGCAAGGCGGTTTACAAAATTCCAATAATATCACCAAAGACAGATTTTTACCCTGCGTCATCTCATATGCCATGGACCTCCACTACCTTCCATGCGTCTGCAGGATTTGATGGAACATCACCTCATTGACTAGTGACGCCATTAACTTTTCAGTTATGCATTACTTTTAACTGAGTTGTTTCATTCATCAATGAAAGCTTGTGTTCTGTTTACTAGCACACTGATGCATTTAGATGGTCAGTTGAAGTTACACTGACTCATTATATCGTATAATCTATATACCAAGTTATACATTGAGTAGGTTAAGTACACTGTACTACCAAGTTTGTACTCATTACATTGATTGAGTTGATTTGATCTTACATATATCATTTCAGTATTAACTTCTGTTACCGCTTGCGTGTATAATTACTCATGCAGTATTGCTTCCAATGCAATTACTATGTTAGAGAAACTATTATTAGACTTTCGTTAACCATGTCATTTGGTTCTGACCTGCACAGTAGCTAGTTAGTTAGGTTTTAAGAGGGAATATGCTCCCTTGTGGCTATTCCCATCTTAAAAGAGGGGGAAATGTAGGGCTAGTACCTGTTCAGAAACTAATGCCTGAACTGCTAGCAGGGCTTCCTGTTACAAGATGGGCCTGCTCTAAACCAAAGCCTGAACCATGGAGCCTGCTCTGAACCAAAGATTGAATTAAACAAGATGGATTCCTGTTTTGTTATAACTCAAAAGTTTTGCAGAAGAACCACCTATTAGCCATAGGCACCGAAAATAAATTACATCAATTGCACAGGAAAGTAGGAGTCAGAGACAAGTATACAAACAAGAACAAAGAACATGACTGATAGAGAGAAAATACACAAGACTAGATCTGGGCAATGTGTAAATTGAATGCTTTGTTAAAGAGAGGTTTTTAGCCGAGTCTTAAAGGAGTGGTAGTTTTGTTCCAGGCGTAGTGAGGAGGGGAGGGAGTTCCACAGAGCAGGGCCAGTAAGGAAAAATGCAGAAGTGCGGGTAGACTGGAGGTGCGCATGTGAGGGAGAGGGGAGGTGAAGCCGGTTGATATGTATGGACCGGAGGGAACGAGTAGGAGTATGAAATTGTAGTAAATCGGAGAGGTACTGTGGGGTGTGAGTGTATATAGCCTGATGGACTAGCGTGAGCAGTTTGTAATGGATACGTTTTTCCTTTCTTTGCCCTTTTCTGGTTCCTCTTTCTCCCTTCCTTCCCTTCTTTCTAGTTATGCCTTTATGATTTGATACACTTGAATAGATGCTGTAGTCTGTTCTGATTTTCAGCATACCTCTGTTTTATCTTGTGCACAAGGTTGCTTATATACTGTATATGTAGTTATGCTGTTTATATGAAAGTATGTTGTGATTCTAAGCACTTTTGAAACATGTTCTTATTTGTCATTTTCCACATACGCTACTCTGATTTGCTTGAATACATGTTGTAAACCACAATGCTCCAAACAGTTGTTACATTTTCAATTTTCAATAAAATTTGTTTGCATCTATCACTCATACAGTTAGGGGTGGACTTTGCCCCTTAAGATTCCTTACCTTTTCCACGTTTCTTTTGCTGGAAGCTGGCACCCGATTATGGTTGCTGTGATGAAGCTTTAGGTAAGAGAAATCCCTTTTTCCATTATTTTTGCTTTTTAATTTTTTGTAGCAGCAATCCCCTTTACATTTTTTGTTTGCTGCTTAACTGTGTCGTTTTTATGAGCCATGACGTTCTTAGTCCTATTGCGGTGTGCTAAGTTTTGTTTAAAGTCTTCCTGTGGTGGCTTTTATTTATTTATTTTTATTGTTTGCTGCATATGTTTTAAAAGACCTTTTTATTTGTATTCTGGTTTTATGTGCTGACTGCTGAGGTTGCAGTTAGCCCTGCAGTTTTCTTGTATTTGTAAATACCATGTCCTCCATTGAAATTTCTCATGTAGTGTTTCAAATGTCATTAGCCCCATGGTGTATTCTGTTTTCTCCATGGACAAGCAGGAAGTAAGCCCTCACGTATGGGTGACATCAATGAGCCCATGCGGAACACTCCCCAGCTTCCATTGGAAGTTTTAGGGAGCTGTACTGCGCAATCGAGCCTGCCTTCCCACCTGCTGCAGCACCATCTTCTCCAGTCGTCTTTTTTTCTGTGGAGTCCATAGGATGTATCTTGTACCAGTAGAAAAAACTTTTTATATTTCGTTCCCCCAGTCCATTGGGTAGTCACGCCCCTCCAGCAGCTTGGAGACTGAGCATGTCATGATTTTCATGACCTTCCCTTAAATATGCTGCTGGCTCCACCCCCTGTCTTTAGTATCTCAGTCTCCAAGCAGCTGGAGGGACGTGATTCCCACTCAGGACTCGCTGAAGGAACAGAGAGCTCATTTTTCTGTAGCTTTTTTTTTCTCTCTAATTGTCCCAAAATCGCAGGGAGTAAAGAGCACTGGTCCAACAGCAGGGGCAAGGCAGTTTGAGGCTGCCCTTTGCTGCTCAGTGCTGTGCTCCTAAGGTCGAAAATAAAAAATAAAAATAAATATCCCAAGTTTGTTGGCAGGACCAGTACTACTCCCCCCCTGAGGGCGGGAGGTACGGCAGTGTGCTCAACGGGTCGCGCAATCCAGGGCAGCAGAGACCAGCGCTGAGTCAGAGCCAGGTGCTCAGCTGCGGTGGCGGCTTGTTAGTGGCAGTTTTGGCATTCGGCAGGAGACCTTAAAGGCCGTATTTTTGGTAGCCCTCGGTTCAGCCAGAAGGGTGTCCGAGCTCCAAGCCTTATTGTGTAGAGAGCCGTACCTGGTTATATCAAAGGATAAGGTGGAGCCGAGGACGGTGCCGCCTTTTGTGCCGAAGGTGTGCTCAGATTTCCACCTGAAGCAATGGGTATCTCTAGCGGGTTTCTCGGGAGAGGAAGGAGTGCCGGGAGCAGATTATTCATTGCGAAGCTTCTATGTGCATTGGGTGTTAGAGGGTCACCAAGGCCTTTCGTCAAACTGAGCGTCTATTTGTCTTGTTTGGAGGGCTGCAAACGGGAGCGACGGCGTCCAAAGCGTCTATTTCCCGATGGATTAGAGAGGCCATCTCTTTGGCTTATCTTCTGCGTCAGAAGCCGGTGCCCAATGGTTTGAGAGCGCATTAGACTTGAGCCCAGGCAATGTCATGGGCAGAGTTTGGCCTGGTGCCGCCGGTTGACATTTGTAGAGCGGCTACTTGGGCCTCTTTTTCGTCCTTTGTGAAGCTAAACGTTCAAGTGGCAGAGGAGGCTCCTTTTGGCTCAATAGTACTGCAGACTGGGTTAACGGGTCCCTCCCGGAGTTAGTACTGCTCTGGTACATCCCAAAGGTGCCGGGACTGGACTGGAGAAATGAAATGGAAGAAGAAATTAGACCTTACCTGCTAATTGATGTTCCTTGAGTGACTCCAGTCCAGTCCCGATTCCCTCCCTAAGGCTAACCCTTTAAATATTGTTCCCCGGGGGTAAGAATTACACCTACTTTAGAAGGCATAGGCTGGATAAAATGCTCCTCAGATCTAATTTTGAGACCCATGTTTTGCCAGTGGAGGCAGGTACATCAGGTGGGAGATCGGAATCGCTGCCGGTTCCCAGCTGGTTCCCACAACAATCTCCCTGTTGAGCGTATCTGGTTCCGATGTCCTGGGACATCCCCACTCTTATTCAGGGTTGCTCGGGTCCCATTGCTATCCACCCTTTCCGTATGACCAGAGAATGGATAAACATAGATTGATTGTTGATGCCATCAAAAAATAGACTAGGGGACTCATAATGAAACTCTGGAATTCGTTACTGGAGGATATAGTAAATGCTGTTAGTGTAGCTGGGTTTAAAAAAGGGTTGGACAAGTTCCTGGAGGGAAAGGTCCATAAGCCATTATTAAAGAGGACCCAGGAAATCCATTGCTTGCCCCAGGACAAGCATGGTGGAATCTGTGTGCCTCTTTGGGAACCTGCCAGGTACTTGTGGAATGGATTGGCAACTATTGGAAACAGGATATTGGGCTTGATGGACCTTGGTCTGGCCCAGTAAGGCATTTCTTATGTTCTTGTGTAGGAGGTGGGAGGAAACCTAGCATTTCTTCGATTTTCCTCTCAGTAAGGCTGAGTACTGGGAAACCGAGGTGGGATCTGCCATCTCGGACAGATCATCTCCTGACCTTCCTTCTGATCCATCCCCTCTGTACAAGCGTTGTGAACTGCTTCCAGAGTGCATGCCTTCCAGGACTTTGTGAGGGATATAGTCAAGGCTATACTCTTCCCTTTGAGGCAGAGGCGCTTGAATGTCTGCAGTATCTGTCGGTGCCCAAGGAGGCAGTGACAGTGCAGTGTACCACATCCTGCAGAGGCTGCTGCTACTGTTGTGGGGAAAGCCCTCTGGTTCCCGCCTTCAGACAGTGGCTGGATTTTGATGTACTGGGTTCAGAAGGTGCCAGGCTTTGTGAGAAGCCCTAGCTACTGCACAACTCCATCGTGGTTGAGTCAGCCTTGAATTGTGTGAAGAGCACCAAGACTTGCTCCTCTGTGCCCCTGGGGTGAGAGGCCTGGACCCTGGACTCCTTCGGGAGGATGTGTTACCAGGGCTTCATGCTGGGGGCTCAGATTCTGTCCTAACAGCTGTATATGGGTTTGTTCCTAAAAGACGACATATTGGACCTGGCAGAGTTTGCTGCCTATGTCCCTCCTGACTGCCTCTACTCCTTCTGCGCCCTGATAGGCCTCGGCAAGGATTGGTCTAAGTATGTTGTGCGAGCCACGTATGATGCCTTCGTTTGCCTGCAGGTTGGTGGAGGCTGTGGGCATAGATGCCAAGCGGCTGGCCTGGCTCCAGTCCTCCGACCTGTAGCAATGGGTCCAGGATAAGTTGGCCAACGTTCCCTGTGGTGGGAGAACCTTTTTGGGAAGCCCGTTGAGGAGAAAGGCAAGCTCGAAGGAGCATGTGACGTTCTCCAGACTTCCGAGGTTAACTGCAGATCCTTTACATAAAACATACCCAGATAAGAAAGCTTTCTGCCCGTGCTGGTACTATCTGGTGCCCCAGAGTGCTCAGCCGAAAGCACAAGCCCCCCATCAGCAGAAGAAGGCACAGCCAGCCCCACAGCCCAAGCTGGGGGATGGGCTTTTGACCGGTTCCTCAGGGGCATAACCAATCATCCCGCCGGAGTTTTCCATCAGGTAGGGGGGTCGGGTTGTCCATTTCACCCATGGGTGACCCCTTATCACCTCAGATGCCTGGGTGCTGCAGCTCATCTAGCAGGGCTAATGACTGCACTTCGCCCAGTTGCCACCTCCCTTAATTCAAGGCGTGTACCCCATGGACCCACTGCACCAAAGTCTGTTGCGGGAGGAGGTTTCCTCTCTGACTGACCTCGCCATTGAGCCGATTCCGACAACTCAGGTTGGAAAGGGGTTTTGCTTCAGGTAGTTCCTATTCCCCAAAAAGACAGAAGGGTTCCAGCCCATCCTGGACCTCAAACCTCAACTAGTTTTTCATGTGTAAGCGGTTTAAGATGGTATCGTTGGGGATGTTGCTCCCTTACCTTCTGAAGGACAACTGGCTATGCTCTGTGAATCTCAAGGATGCGTACACACATCTCGATCAACCCAAGTCACAGAAAATACATCTGGTTCGTGTTGGGAGACCACACTACCAGTACTGGGTGCTCCCCTGCTGGCTTGCTTCAGCACCTTAGGCCTTTACCAAATGTCTCATGGTAGTGGCTGCTGACCTTCAAACCATGGGAGTCTGTCTTCCCCTATATAGACGATTGGCTCATCAAACGTTCCACTCTGGATGCTGTCCGGCAGTCCAGTCCACTCACCTCACCATTCAGGTCCTCAAGTGGCTGAGGTTCGTCATCAACTACCCCACCTCCAGCCCACACAGTGGCTGGAGCTCTTTGGAGCACTCCTCAATGCCACTTGAGCTCAGGCATTCCTTCCGCTGGACTGCTTGCAGTGGTTGACAGATGTGGTTGATGGCATGCAGCATCAGTGCCACACTACAGCCCAGGGAGATACTAAAGGTGCTCGGCCACATGGCTTCCACTGTACATGTTACCCGCTGTGCTCACCTCTTCATGTGGCAAGCACAGTGGACCCTCTGCTCATATTGGAGGCAAGCTACAGGCTGCCTCTGGAACAAGGTGGTGGTCACAACTTCCCTTGTGCAGTTCCTTGGCTGGTGGCTGGAACTGTTAAACCTGATTCAGGGCCTCCCATTCCAAGCGGAGCCCCTACCCCCCTTTGCAGGACGCTGACCACAATGCATCCAAGCTCGGGTGGGGGGCTCATCTGGGCAGCTTGCAGATGCAAGGCCTCTGGTCAGAACATGAGAGCCTACACTAGATCAACTTCTTCATGTTGCGGGACATAGCGCATGCCGTTCATGCCTTCAAGACACATCTCGCAAATAAGGTGGTCCTGATCCAGACAGACAACTAAGTGGCCATATTCTTTATAAGCAAACAGGGAAACGCTGTCTCTTACCATCTCTGTTGGGAAGCTGTCCAGCTGTGGCGGTTTGCCCTGGTGCTTGGGACGAAGTTCCGGGCAACCTACCTGCCTGGTGAGCCCAAGGTCCTAGTGGATCAGCTGAGCAGAGTCCTCCTACTGCACATGTGGACCCTCCACAGAGGGGTGGTGTAGTGGATCTTCAAGTAGTGGGGTACCCCCACGATCGATCTTTGTCACGTCACAGAACGTCCAGATGGGCCAGTTTTGCTCGAGGAGGCTGTCTAGCAACCGGCTGGCCTCTGATGCTTTTCTCCTCCACTGGGGCATGGGTCGGTTCTATGCTTTCCCCCCGATCTGGCTTGTAGCTTCAGGCCAACAAGGGCACCATGATCCTCATTGCTCCAAACTGGCCCCGGCAGCCGTGGTTTCCTCTGCTTCATCAGCTTGTTCGGAGGGAGCCTCTCCACCTTGGCTCTGGTCCAGATCTCATTTCCCAGGACTAGGGGACCCTGCTGCACTCCAGCGTCTGCTCCTTGGCCCTCACAGCCTGGATGCTGAGCGAGTAGTCCTCTCACAGCTCAATTTACCTGACAGCATCACGACTGTCCTCCTGGTATTCCGCAAAGACTCATCATGTCAGATTTATATGTTCCAGTGGCAGAGGTTTGTTGCTTGATGTGTGGGTAAGGCACTGGACCCCTTTTGTGCAGTGGATCAGTTTCTGGAATATCTCCTGCCCCTCTTGGAATCAGGCCTGAGTTCACCTCAGCAGAGTTGGTGCCTACCATTGCAGCTTGGGGGACAGGCCTGTCTTTGCTTGCCCTTTGGTGACTCGCTTCATGTTGGGCCTGCTTCTCGAAGCCTCCCAACAAGCCCCCTATGGTGGCTTGGGATCTCAAGCCCCCTATGGTGGCTTGGGATCTCAGGCCCCCTATGGTGGCTTGGGTTCCTTGCACAGCTTATGCGGGCTTCCTTTGAATCCCCTGATGCCTACCTTCTCAAGTACTTGACCTGTAAGGTCCTGTTTCTGGTGGCAGTCACATTGACCTGCTGTGTCAGTGAACTTCAGACTCTGATGGTGCATCTACTCTACACTAAATTCCACCAGAATCGGGCAGTCTTTCAGATGCACCTTCTGCTGAAGGTGGTCTCCAAGTTCCATCTTAACCAGACAATTGTCCTATTGCCTTTCTTCCAAGACTGCATGCCAACCAGGGACAGTATGCCTTGGCCTCCTACATTGAGAATACGAAGGCTCATCGGCAGTCAACTCAACTGTTTGTCTCTTGACCCTAACATACTGGGGACGGCTGTCTCTAAGTGCATGCTGCCAATATGGCTGGTGGATTGCGTCGCTGTGGTGTATTCCAATGCTGGCCTGACCCTAGAGGGTCATGTTATGGCCCATAATGTTTGGGCCATGGCGACTTCCGTTGCTAACCTGCCCTCGGCATTCATGGAGGAAATCTGCAAGGATGTGACGTGGTCTTTGGTTCACAGCTTCACAGTCCACTTCTGTCTGGATGGGGTTTCCCGATGGGACAGCAACTTTGGCCAGGCCATGCTCCGGCACCTCTTTGGGCCTTAGGTCCAACTCCTGCCCACCAGCCCTTCTGTTCATCCAGACTACCTGCAATTGTTGACCGATCTCTGTACTGCTGTACGCTGAGGATGCTGAATCTGTGGAATCCCCAGAGGGTGCTATCTTGCTGCTGTTCCTGTTCTCCAGTCTTTGTTTCCCCTGTTGGGCTTGGCTTCCTCTGTCTTTTGGTAGCCTGTAGCCTGGGAGACCTATATGTGAAGACTTACTTCCTGCTTGTCCATGGAGAAAGCATAGTTATTCACTTGTAGCAGGTGTTTTCCGTGGACAGCAGGAATAAGTCATCGCAGTCCTCTCACCTCCCCGGGAAGGACTTTCTTGGCTACTGCTTTGAAATTTGACTGGAAAAGATGTCGCCACAGCAGGTAGGAAGGCAGGCGTGCAAGCGCGGTGCAACTCCCAAAAGCTTCCAGTGGAAGCTGAGGAGCATCCTGCATGGGCTCTATCGGTGATGTCATCCATGAGTGAGAACTTTATTCCTGCTGTTCGCGGAAACACCTTCTACAGGTAAGTAACTATGGTATATTGTGCACAATGCTTTTTACAAAAAAAAGGGCAGTTTTTGCAGTTTGAATGTTAAGATAGTCATGCTACAGTGTTTTGGGAGCATTCAGTAGCCCTTTTTAATTAATTCATTTTATAATCAAACTGATGTTAGCTCGCAGTAGTATCTTAAGCAGTGTTTGCTTACCTACTATTATAAATGCTATGAATAAAGATTTTATTTTTTATGTATAATTGATTTCCTAAACTCAGCTGCGTGGCTAATCTTCTGCCAGCCTCAATATGCTGATATAACTTCTTGAGTCGCTTTGGCTCCCTATCCATTTCCATATCCAGTTCAAACTTCTCCTACTGACCTATAAGTGCACTCATTCTGCTGCTCTGCACTATCTTTCCTCTTTTATCTCTCCCTACACCCCTTTACAGGAACGCCACTCTTCTGGCAGATCACTTCTATCTGTGCCCTTCTCTTCTACTGCCATCTCCAAACTTTGATCCTTCCACCTTGCTGCTCCTTATGCCTGGAACGAACTACCTAAGTGTCTACATCAGGATTCATCTCTGGCCCTTTCAAATCCCAGGCTGAAAACTCACCTCTTTGAGGCCGCTTTCAGATCCTGATCCGCTTAGTCTCCTGCTCTTCAACTGTTTTTCCTTACCATCCCCCTAGACATATCCTTGTACCCAGCTATTGTCTGTTTTGACTAGTTGTAAGTTCTGATCAGGGGCCGCCTTTGACAGCTTATCATAGAGTGCTGAAAAATATAAAAAGGCACTCTATGATAAGAAATTATTTTATTCTGATTTATTAAGGCACTCCACCCAGCTCTGAATAATATTTTAGATTTAGTAAACTTATTAATGCGGCCAAAGGACAGCCTTGTAACCGTGCTACTACATTGACTTGTGAAATATTTTCACTATTTTTTTCAGATAAGATAAGATCTGGATGGCCTTGGATTCTCAGAATCCTCACATTCTTCAGTCAGCTGAGAATTTGGGTATTATTTTTCTTTTAAGGTTAATTCTCCTAATTTTCGGGAGAGGTCTTTTTCCTTTTTCTTTCTATTGAGGATGTTAAGTTTTGACTTCTCTTTGTCCTATGTATATTACTACTACTACTGTACGTTTGTATAGCACTGCCCAGCCAAATGTAAAAGATGGTCCCTGCTCATCAGAGCTTACAGTCTAGTCAAGACTGATAACACAGTAGCTATGGACATGGAATACATCTAGGGGGAATGGAAAGGAAACACAAAGGAGATCAATTGAGTCAAAATCCCAAAGTGGCAGCGAAGAGGTGAGTTTCAGACTGGATTTAAAAAGGTTCAGAGAAAGGTTCCTGACGTGCATATAGAGGTCGTTTGTTCCAAGCATAAGGAGCAGCAAGGTGAAAGGAGCGAAGTCTGGAGTTAGCAATAGAAGAGAAGGGCACAGATAAACAATTTTCCAGAAGAACGGAGTTCCCAATGAGGGGGTGTAGGGAGAGATAAGAGAGGAAAGGTACTGAGGAGCTGCAGAGTGAAAATTTGAACTGGATGCGGAAATGGATAGGGAGCCATTGAAATGACTTGAGAAGAGGGGTAATACGAGCATGATGAGGCTGGCTGAAGATTAGATGCACGGCAGAGTATTGAACAGATTGAAGGGGCGATAGATGATTCAGAGGGAAACTAGTATAGAGTAGGTTACAATAGTCTAGACAGGAGGTGACTAAGGAGTGGATAAGCATCTTAATAGTGTGCTCAGAAAGGAATGGGTGAATTTTGTTGTTGATATAGAGAAAGCTAAAACCTGACATTTCTATCAGTTGGATGTGTGTGTGGAGAAGGAGAGAGAGTAGTTAGATTTATTTATAATTTCTATACCACACTTTCCAGGAGATCAAATGCAGTTTATAGTAAACAAAGCTTTCAATTGTACAGAACGGTACATATTCAATTACATCGAACAGAGAACTATTTACATTGGTATAACAATAAATAACAAAGTAACTATATACATAGGTAATTCTGCTTTTTCATTTTGTTTCAGCGTGGGTTAAACCATCTTAAGTTTCTTTTCTTAGAAGACGAAAGGAGTGTACTCAGAAGGGTGGGTGTCTTCTGTATTTGTATTTTCACTTGCGTTGTTTGTGTTTCCGAAGTGTAGAGTAAACAGGTGGGTCTTGAGTATCTTTCAGAAGGTGGAGAGGTCATCTATGGATCTTATGTTATCTGTGAGGTTGTTCTAGAGGATAGGGGAGAAGTAGGAGAAAGCTCTGTTGGTCATTTTTCTGGCTTTCCTGAAGTCAGATGGAATCGTTTTATTTTTGTTGCATTCTCGTTGGTTTCGAATGTTATTGCCTTTGGAGATGAGTGTATCGAGGTGGGAGGGTGTGATGCCTTTAATAAGCTTGAAAGTAGTTACGAGTACTTTATACTGTATGCGACTTTGGATTGGGAGCCAGTGAAGATTGTATAATATAGGTGTAATATGTTTAGTTTGATGTTTGAAGTTATTCTTGCAGTGACATTCTGGGCTAATTGGAGTTGTCTTATGGATTGTTTAGGAAGGCCTTGAAGGGTGCTATTGCAGAAGTCGAAGTGGGGTGTGATAATGGCGTTGATAACTGATTTAAAGTCGTGGGGGTAAAGGAGTGGGCGGAGCTGCTTCAACATTCTGAGCTTCTAGAAGATTTCTTTTGTTGTTTGCTTAATGTGCGATAGCATGTTAAGCGATCTATCTAACAAAACTCCAAGATATTTTACCTCACTTTTGACAGCTATGTTAGCATCTTGGATTGAAATATGTGTTGGTGGGATAAAGTTTTGATTCTTAGTAATGTAGAGTGCTTCTGTTTTGCTGAAATTGATCTTATGTTTTTGGGAAGTAAGCCAGTTTGCTGCTTCTGAGAAACAGTCTTTTAGTTGATGAATTGCCGGGTTAGTAGTGATAAAAGGAAGATATATCAATGTGGTAGTTTACTTGGAATTTTTTTGAAAATTGCACAGATGGGCTGAAGGTATATGTTAAACAGAAGGGCAGAGCCTTGTGAGAGACCTTGTTCTTGACTGTAAGTTTGAGATGTATGTGATCCCATACGTACTTGTTGGGTTCTGTGTGAAAGATATGAGGTGAGCCATTGAAGAACTGTATTTTTTATACCTATCTTTTGTAGTCCGGTGAGCATTATGTAGTGATTAATACCGTCGAAGGCAGCAGAGATGTCTAGGAAGAGGAGGAGAAGAGCTTGCTTGGTGTTGTCAATACCCCATGAGAGCTGGTCAATCAAGACAGTGAGGAGGGTCTCTACACCATGATACGGGCAAAAGCCATATTGATTTTCATCTTGGGGAGCAAAGGTATCAATAGGGTCCTGGAGTTGTACTACCTTTTCAATTAGCTTGACCAGGAAAGGGAGGCTAGAAATTGGTCTGTATGAAGTGGGAAGGTTTTTATCTAGTGTGTTCTTTTTCAAGATGGGACGTATTAGAGTGTGCTTTAGGAGAGGGGTTGTAGCTTTGTTGTAGAGAGAGATTCACAATTGGGAGGATGAAGGTGGTTAATTCAGCTTTCATTGCCTTGATCCAGCTTACTGGACAGGGGTCAAGGTATGAAGTGATGGTGGTAATTTTGGAGATGATTTCCAAGCATATCTTTTGAGGTAGGGGAAAAAACTGATCAGTATGAGTTTGGTGTTAGGTATGGACTGTTATGCTCCATTATTGGTGTGGCTTAACATTTTAGTTTTTCTTTATAGTAGTTCGCTAGAGTTTGGGGATCAGTAAATTGATCATTAGTCTGTTTGATGTATTAGATTTTACAATATCAAACAGCTTTTTACAATATTTTACAATATCAAACGGCTCTCTTGGTCGGTTCAGAGATTTCGATAAGATAGAGGAGTAGTAAACTTTTTTTTTTTTTGCGGAGGTAATGGTTTCTCGGTAGTATTTGAGCTTGGCCATGTATTGAAATTGGTGATCAGGGGATTTTGCGTAGCGCCATTTGTGTTCACTTTTATGTAGGTTGATTTTCAGTTGCTTAAGTTCAGGTCTGAACCAAGCGGTGTTCTTTTTTATGTTGATGGTAGGGTGTTTGTCTGTGATTGATGCTTTGGATGTGGTGTTATCTACAGAGACTGAGATAGGAGGAAGGGGGAGGAGAGTTTAGGAGGAAGGGGGAGGAGAGTCTAGGGGTTAAAATAAGAAGCTCAGTTTTGGCCATGTTCAATTTCAAGCGATGGTGAGACATCCAAGCAGCAATGTCAAAAAGGCAGGAAGAGATCTTGGCCTGGATTTCTGGAGATTTCTGGTGTAGAGATGTTGATCTGGGAGTCATCAGCATAAAGATGGTACTGAAAGCTATTGGAAGAGATGAGGTTTTTTTAAAGGTCCTTCAAAGTTTTTGCACAGTTGATTGTATTTATTCTTGCTACATTGACATCTCTGAGCCTTTGAATCAGGAGATCCTGATAGTTGGAAAAGGGCTGTTCTTAAATCTTTGTTGAAAATACCTTGTGAATATTACAGTGGACCCTGGAACATCCACTGTCTATTTGAAAAGCTGATGTCATAAGGTAGCGCCATCAGAACCCATGGAAGTAGGGGATTGTGAGCAAAATGTAAGGGAAACTGACAGCTCAGGTTCACACATGGGGGAAGGTTGCTATGAGCAACAGATGAAAACAAAGCCACGAGGTGTTAGGGAACGCCCGAACAGAAAGGGAGCACAGAATTCATTAGAAAATGAAGAGCACCTGCATGGGGGCGGAGCCCAGGCTAACACCAATTTGAACGTACTTAAAAATCACTTACCGGAAGGTAGAGAGGGAACTGAAGGAGAAAGTAGAACGGAGAGAGAAGTAGTAGGAACTACAAGGGCTGTAGTTGGAACTACGGGAGAACCGTTAGGTACTGCTGAGCTTGAGAGCAGTGTCCGTGGAGCTGTGAGGACGGAGCCAAGGGGATTATCCAGAGTACATGAGGTTGGTGATTCTCAGAGAAGCTGTTGGGAACAGCAGTGCACAGCCTCTCAATATTCCCAGTAGCGTTGCTGTGAGGCAAGCAGAGAAGGCAGTCTAACAGTCAAGGCTTTAAGATATAAATTACCTAACACCAGAAATGCAGAAGGGGAAAACTTTTACCCTGAAGCACATTTGAAGGAGTCAGAGAAACACCGTGGAAAAGGGGCTTCAAAGCAGAGCTGTGCTTATCCGAGAGAGCAGGAAACAGCAGTGCCTAAAGTTAGGCGTATTTACCCTAATAAGAGAGGTTTGCAATACCCTGACTTTCTATGCACGTACCAAGAGCTCTGTAGTTCTCAGGAACCCAACTACAGGAAATACGGTAGTTACCCACGGGCCACTAGTATAGTGGGGGAGGAGAGTGTTTTAACTCCCCGACAAGAACCTTATAACTTTAACGGCAGTTGGGAGCCAGAAGTTTACTCTGATGAAGAGGAGATGCAGATTGAACCTCTTGGAGAATCTTTAGAGGAAAATGAGATGGACTGCACGTACACATTATCTGATTGTATAGCATCTCTATGTTAAAAGCAGCCAAAACTGTTTATGAGAAGAAACAGGTGCCAGAGTTTTGTGAGTAAAAGGATCTGTTTTCTGTTACTTTTTGTTCCTGGTTTAATGCTGAAGAAAGCTAAGTTTTGTTGAAAGTATTTTTCTTTAATTGTGTTATCAAACGAAGGGTCTGACCTGCTTTAAGTTCCACTGTTATGAATCCACCCCGGACGGGGAATAAAGCCTGAGTTTAAACCTTACCCTCTGCTTCAACTACACTTCTTTGGCTAATGGTGAAAACTACAGGATCCAGAAGGCTTTGCAAAATGCCTTCATAGGAGCTCTAGCCATAAAAATACTGCCCCATCAAAACGACCCAAGCCCTTTTTAGCCTCTGGGTACGTTAGTGGGTGACACTGAACAATTTGGATTATTACAGTGCAGATCCCCACGTACAAACTCCATGTTAACAGAACACCTGGCCTTGGTCACACACTCAGAACACAGATCCTCACCAAATACAGAATAAGTGATTATAACCTAAAAATAAACACATGTAGATAAAAATTAAACTGCAACCCCAAGAAGCCAGATTCAACATAAAATCAACTCCAGAGAAATAGAGATGTATTTTGCTGCACTTTATAAAATATAAAGATATCACAAAGTCTGATAACTAAATTGAAAATAAAATTCTCTTCTACTTTTGACCATATTATTCTCTGATAATGCTGACCCCAATCTGAGGTTTCTGCTTTCATCCACCTCCCGATACCCCCCTGTCTATTTCACCCCAGCGGCAGCCTAAGGGTGATAAAGGACCATGTGCGGAGACTCACTGCAGCATAATTTGCATAAATTTAGTATCATTTATTTTAAAATGTATATGCCACCCATCTAAAATCCTAGGTGGCTTCCAAACATGCATATGCAAGTTAGTAAAACAGATGTTATAAAAAACACCATAATAAACATTAAAATTGATTAATGAAAAGCCACTTACTCAGCCCCCTCCCCCCAAATCAACCATTATAAGTATCTGCACGTCAGATTTATTTTTCTATGACATGACAATTGAGGAGGAGGGAAGATATAAAATGAGAAACTAATCCTGGTAGCCATGAATTCAAAGACTGGATTGGATTGTGCTAGAGCTGGAAAAGTCCAGAACTCAGCAATGGTGAAGCTATCAGTCTACTAAACAAAATTAAACTGAGATGTTCCCTTAAAATTTTAAATTTTCTTGAATCTGAACGGACAAAATATTTTAAATTTCAGTCTAGCAGCATAAAGAATGCAAAACTGCAAATCTCCAGTACCCCCGCCCTATCAACACCCTACAGTTGACTAAGGGGTATGTTTACAAAGCAGCGGTAATGGGGCCACAGCTCCGATATTGCACTGAGACCGCTACCACTGCTTTATAAACATACCCCTAAGACTAATAAGAGAATATTTCTCCCTCTATGTGTAATCAAACTCTGGAATTCATTACCAGGGGTTGTAGTAAAAGCTGTTTGTGTAGCTGGGTTTAAAAAAGATTTGGACAAGTTCCTGGAGGAAAGGTCCATAAACCATTATGAAAGAGAACCTGGGAAATCCACTGCTTACACTGCGACAAGCATTATGGAACCTGTGTGCCTTTTTGGGAACCTTCCAGGTACTTGTGACCTGGATTGGCCAATGTTGGAAAAAGGATACTGGGCTTGATGGACCTTGATCTGACTCAATATGGCTTATTGGATGTTCTTATGACTACACCAAGAACTCGAGTACAGGACCCATAGAGCAAATCTACTGTTCCATAGCAGCACTAACTTGCAAAACTCACACAACATGGAGCGTGCCCAGAAAAGGGCAGCACAATAAATATCGCAATGGCTCTAGAAAATCCATATTCCTATTCAGAAAATTGAACAAGCTGGATTACTGCAGATCCCTACATAGAAACTCCATGCTAAGAATATATAGCCTCGGTCACACATGCAAAACAGAGAGATCTTCACCAAGTAGGGAATATATAAATAGAAACTAAAAACAGACACATAGAAAAAAATGCTTTTACCCATTACTCTTAGGTTGCAGGATTTCTTTCCCAAAATTATACTTTACTCCAGGAGTGAAGTGAGAGAGAGAACACTCACCCACAGGCATCTGCATTGTTGGGAGAAACTAACATAATGGTTCAGCACAAGTAGCGTGAGTGCAGCTAATGCCACCTCAGTGGGTGGCCTTAGTTGCACCAGCAATTATTTTGCCATGCTGAAATGCGGTAACTGCAGGGGGATGTAACTGCCTCCCTGCAGTTAGCCTATGGCCCTGCTCAGTCAACTATGGAATTCGTTACCGGAAGATGTAGTAAAAGCTGTTAGCGTGGCTGGGTTTAAGAAAGATTTGGACATTCCTGGAGGAAAGCTCTATAAACTATTATTAAAGAGGACATGGGAAATCCACTGCTTGTCCTAGGCAAGCATTATGGAACCTGTGTGCCTTTTTGAGAACCTGTCCAGGTACTTGTGACCTGGATTGGCCACTGTTGGAAACAGGATACTGGGCTTGATGGCCTTACTCTGATCCAGTATGACATTTCTTAAATTCTTATGTTCATATGTTACCGGCGCAGAGCTTAGGAAACATGCTGCTAAATATGCCAAACAAGAGGGGCTCAACAGCACCCATGCAGCACCTCCCACTTCCAGAAAAACAAGAGCGACTTGATGCCCTAATACAGCACTTTCCAAAATATGTAGACAAAAATTTAACTAAAACCCCCAAGAAGGTCTCTACCTCTAACCAGATGGGGGGAGGGGCAGGTGGAGGGGATGCCAGTGGGCAAAGGGCGAGGTGGTCACAAAAGCAGGACCGGTTGGTGCATCGGACGTTGCGGGACAAGAAGTTTCTGAAGAGCTTGAGGGGGGTCATGCGGCGCATGCATTCTGAGAAGCACTTGCGTTGCCTGGGGGATGAGTTGGTGGTTCAGGTGTGAGATTGATTGGAGTCCTGGGACTCTTCCAATTCGTTATCTGAGGGCTCAGACTCTGAGAAAGATGATGTGGGACTCTGCAGTGTTCACTGTCAAGAGTGTGGGGGCTGTGGAGCCAGTAGCAGAGGAGGGTACCACCCCAACTTTGGGGGAGCACGGACACACGCTGAGCAAGATTGCTCCATTGGATTGTCAAGTGTCATGGAAGCTGAGGGCGAAGGTGTTGCGTGGTCGGTACATGAATATCTTCTCGCTGCTGGCTCGGGATCAAGACATCGGGGATAAGAAGAAAGGGGACTGTTCCAAGGACGAGGGAAAGAAGGGGCGGGCTCGGGTGCCTAAGACCATTAATAACTGGTTGTTGGCCTTCCATGTGTGTTTGTCTATATTGGGTGGCGCAAAACCAGGACTTTACCTGGGACTTTTGAGTTATTCGGACATGATCCTTTGGGTGCATAAGCCTTATGGGAGTTGGGCCTGGCTCAATAATGATGAGCAGTTCCGGAAATGCATGGCTAAATGGAAGAGCGATGCGTGTGAATTTTGGGATGTGGACATTTGGTTAGCTGAGATGTCTCAGTCTTGGTGAGGGAAGCCAGGGAGTGCGGGTTTCCTGGGGCCCTCTTCTGGTGCATCCGCGTGGGTGGGGTGGCAGGCATGGGGGTTTCTGGGTAACGGGAAATTTTCCGCAAGGAGGAGGGTTTTGGAACCTTGCAGTGGATAGTGCCTGCTTCAAGTTCAATGTCAGTCGGTGTGACCGCCCGGGGTATCGTTTCTGACTTAAATGCTTGATGTGTGGGGGAGGACACCCGGCTTTTCGATATTTCAGCCAACTGTGGACTCGGCCCCTTTATGGATCCCGAAGACTTGGTGGGACGTCCTTCCACTGCACTTGGAAGCTTGTTGCAAGCAGCACTGGTGGCGAACACTTGGAGAGCCCATGCAGCAGGATGGCGGCAGTTCCTGACCTTGGTGCCAGTGGGGATCAGTGGATCTCACAGGAGGATGTCTTGCGATTTCTGGAGGTGTCAGTAGAGCATCGGTTGTTGCCGCATGCTCTTTCTGGGGCGTTGGTGGCGAAGCTTCGTGGCCGACCAGATCCTATGGCATCCTTTGTGGTGCAAAAGCTGGTGACAGGCTTTGCCAGGGTGCGCTCTGCTGCAGCGGTGCGGCTGGTGAGGCAGCCCATTCTGCATGGGGCGCTTTTGGTTTTGTTGATGGTCTTGTCCCAAGTGTGTGCCTCCTCCTTTGAAGTGGAGCTCTTCCATGTGGCCTTTGTGTTCGCGTTCTTCGCTGCCCTAAGAGTGGAGGAGTTGGTGGCCTCTTCCAAGTCCTCAAGGGGTGAGAAGGGGATTCTTGCAGAATGATACTATACTGCTGGAGGAGGAGGTGCAGTTGCGGATCCGTCATAGTAAGACCAGTTGGATCGGAGCATGTGGATCTGCTTGAGGAGTGCGCCAGGCCTAGTGTCCTGTCTGGTTACGTGTGCCCAGCGATTCTTGCGGGCTCGTCCAGCAGGAGGCTTAATTTGACTTGCCACAAATGGGGTGATCCGCTGACCCGATTCCAGTTTGCTGCTATCTTGCGGCGGAGCTTGGGTGTGGTGGGTTTTCACCCTCTGGCATTTGGAATGCACTCCTCCTGCATTGGGCAGCCACCCTAGCTGGCGGCGCAGGATCTGTCGATCCTAGTGATTCAGCGATTGGGTCCTTGGCACTCGAATGTTTATATGAGATGTGCGGGAGGGGGGCATGTGGCTCCTGTGCCGCCTATTTTCAGCTTGCTTCTCTTTCAGTTCTTTCCCCAGGCCCGAAGCGGCAGGAGTTCCTTGTTTGGATATGTGGTCATTCCTTCATGTTCTGGTCTCGGAAGAGAGTGGCAGAATCCAAGTAGGGCTTGAATCTTGGCCCCGCAGACAGAGTGCTGCTGCAATGGATTGGCCTGCGAGGGATGCGATAGTCTCAATTGCTGCCAGTATTGCTGGAGACTCAGCAGTATAATCCAACCTCATTGTATTCTGGTTCATTTGTGTGTGTTGGGGGGGGGGAACTATCTTTGTACGGTAAAGGATGAGGACCTGATCAGACAGATGAAGCGGGATATATTCCTAATGCGCAGTTATTTCCCTAATGCGACTGTCATTTGGTCGCAAATAATTCCGCTGCGCCTGTGGTGTGATGCACTACGACAACAGGCAATTGAGCGGTTGCAGAAGCAGGTCAACGTGGATGCTTCCAGGTTTGTCCAGTTAATGAAGGGGTTGGTGTTGGCTCATGACCTAATTCGGTTGATTGCCTCGAGCTGTTTCGACAGGATGGGGTACATTTGTCCGATATTGGGTACGATATCTTCCTTAGTTCTATACAAGATGTGGTGGAGGAGTGCAGTAGGGTGTTTCAGGCTGCTTGGTGGGGAGAGCGAGAGACTGTGCTAGGCAGTCCCCGCTATTGGCGGAAGGAGGTGCCTAACCTATCTCCCCCCCCCCCCCAATTAGGGTTCATTCCTGCCCCATCCCCAGAAGGGTTGGGGAGGACAGGGATGGGAGCCCTATGGGGGGGGGGGGTTTACAACAGCATGGGTGTCACCACCATGCGCTGTTTCCCAGTTACATTAAGGCTGTAGAGGGTGGAGCAAGTATCAGCCTGGCATCACCGCAGGCTGAGAAGTGCGGGGATGGCGGGAGAAGAGAGTACGCAATATGGCGTAGAGGGGGGCTAAGAAGTTACCATCTAGCCCAACCCCCATTTGGCGGGAGTTGATATTGATTGCTGAGAGATGTTATTGTTAATGTTTCAGATGTTAATTGAAGCTGCAACCAGATTGTCTGCCAATGTGCCTCTCTGTGTAGTGTTATTTCTTGGATTGATGGGGGGCAAATGGAGAGAAGTGCGAATGTCCTGGTTAAAGAAGCCCCGGCTCCTGCTGCACCGGGCAAATGGGGAGCAGGGCTGATAACCAGGCTGAACCGCCTTCCTTTCGTCCAGGAGGGGGGATGGGAAGGGAGGGCTGGAATTGGCAGGAAGGAGAGAGTAGGAGTAGCGAGGAGCAGAGCAAGTGAGGCAGCTCAGGGTTAGAGAAGTACCTGGGGGACTGGCGAGCAGGCAGTGGCGTCGCCCGCCCTCCCTCCCTCAATGGGGTTGAGGGGGTGTGGGGGGTGGACCGTTGGGACGGGAGGATTTTTTGTCGCAGCTATGGGGGCGAATGAGGCGGAAGGGGGAAGGGAGGTGCCTAACCTAACCTCCCCCCTCCCCCCCCCATTAGGGTTCATTCCTGCCCCATCCCCAGAAGAGTGGTGGAGGACAGGGATGGGAGCACGGGGGGGGGGGGGGGTTACCATAGCATGGGTGTCACCGCAGCATGGGCATCACAGCCATGTGCTGTTCCCCAGGTACATTAAGGCTCCAGAAGGTGAAGCAAGTATCAGCCTGGCGTCACTGCAGGCTGAGAAGTGGGGGGTGGCAGGGGAGGAGAGTACGGGAATATGGAGTAGAGGGGCTAGGATGACACCGTCTAACCCGACCCCCATTTGGCGGGAGCTGATATTGATTGCTGAGAAATGGTGGTCATGTTTCAGAAGTTAATTAAAGCTACAGCCAAATTGTCTGCCAGTGTGCCTCTCTCTGTAGTGTTATTTCTTGGATTGACTGGGGGTGAATGGAGGGAAGTATGAATGCCCTGGTTATGTGGATTCATCGTAACAGCGCCTCTCCTATCTCAAAGGTTTTTTGGGAGGGAGTAGAGCTTCAGATTAAGAGTCAGGTTTGCAGTTTGGGAGATATTGACAGCGATCTCTCTTGATAGTCAAGTATCCCAAACAGTTAAGACCTGTTTCTGTTTGTGACAATTATATAAGATTTGTCAGGTTTTTTTCGCAATCTGAGATGTTACAACTTGTATATATGCATTTATAACATCAAGGCTTGATTATTGTAACTTTATTTTACAACGGTTATAGAATGCCTCTGTGAGGTTTACTTTTGATTTGAGGCCTAGAGCTCATGTTTCTCCTTATTTAAATTTACTTCATTGGTTACGGATTGAGAAGAGCTGTATCTTTAAAATGCTTGTTTTGGCTTTTAAATATTTTTATGGTCAGCTTCCAACTTATGTTGTACTTAAATTGCAGAAGTATATACCGCAGTCTGTACTTTGAAGTCTCAGTCAGATTGTTTGCTAGTGGTTCCCTCTTGCAAACATTTTCATCTTGAATGTGCACGTCACGATGCTTATTCATGCTCTCTGCCATTACTGTGGAATGGAATACCAAAGATTAACCATTCTATGGACAATCGGTTATATTTTCGGAAGGCAATAAAAACATACCCGTTTTCCTGAGACATGATGGACATTGTAAATCAATTGCCTTGGGATTTTTCCTTTTTTAAATTTTATGAAGAATAGAGATTGTGTTATGATGTATTGTCAGTATGTGCTATGTTATCTGTAATGTATGTAATTTGTAATCTGCCCTGAGCAGTTTGAGAGGACAGGATAAAAATCGAATAAATAGTCTGTACAGCGCTGTGTACACCTTGTAGCGCTATACAAATGATCAGTAGTAGTAGTACTTTTGTTTACGTTTTATAGATATACTTTTTTAAAATAGCCTCCTTTTAGCTATTTAGCTTTTGATGTTTTTAGTGCTTTTTATGAATTATAGATGGGTTAGAATTTTTAATATGGTTTCTTTTCACTGTGGTGCTATTGTGCCTTTAAAAAAAACTGGTTAAACCTACCTTGTAAACTTTAATTTACCTCAAACCTTTTGAATCTTACATGTGTTTGTATCTATGTTTAGGTACTATAATTACACAGATTCCTTAAATTCACTGATTGGATTCTGTGAGTAAACGTTTGTTTTGTTAATTAGGAAAGTGTATTTTCAGGTGTAAACAATATATTTTTTTTTTAAATCACTTGGATGTCTCGAAGGTACCAGTTAAGCAATTTTGGTAATTTTTATCTTTTTGTTTTCATTTGATATGTTTATATACATTGTTACTGTTTTATACAGTACATGTGATATTTTTGTGACATTAAGGAAGTTAAACAGGAAGGTATATATAAATACCCAGGAGTAGAGGAAGGAGTGACAATTGAGCAAAAATTGCTGAGAGAAAAAATGGGTAAAGAATATTACAAGAAATTTAAAATAGTTATTGAGAAGTGATTTAACATTTCAGAATAAGATACAAGCCGTTGATCAGCTGGCAATTCCCGTACTGATACAACTTTAGGATTGTAGACTGGCCTCTTAAAGATCTCAAAAAAATTGGACATCTGTACAAGAAAAAGCCTCCATCCTCATGAGGTAATTTAAAAGAACTAGTGTATGCCAAAGCTGTATATCCTTAGAGCCAAAGGAAGATGGTCCTCATAGGGAATAGATTATACGTACATATACAGCAGATCTACTATCATTGGCCTCCAGGCCTACTTAATAGTATCATCAGATCCAAATACAAAAAGTGCTGAAATATGAAAGTAAATTGTCCAGCATCTGTCTCCATCATTAAAATTGGATAAGCATTCCAATGAAAAGAAGGGATGGGTGAGAATCCACCAGCGCACTTGGGGAAGGAAGCAACAAAATTTACAAAAGAAGAGAAAAAGCTTGTTAAAGAATTAGATCTGCAAACAAGGAAAACAAATGGCAAATACACAGAGTAGGAAATACTTGTTAATCCAGGAACCAGGATTTTCTGCTTTATAAGTCACCTGTGCAGAACGGTGTCAAAGGCTTTACTGAAATCTGAATACACCACATCTAGGGCTCTCCCTTGGTCCAACTCCTTGGTCACACAGTCAAAAAAAAATCAATCAGATTTGTCTGACAAGACCTGCCTGGTGAATCCATGCTGCCTCCTATCCTGCAATCCATTGGACTCCAGAAACCTCACTATTTTCTCTTTTATTTATTTATTTATTTATTTATTTGCAGTCTCTTTTATACCGCGCTATTCGACATCAGTGCGGTTTACAATGAACATAAGAGTTGCACATCTCAATTTCGTGATTTGTGCTTACAGTGAAACAGGTATAATAACTTGGGTATACATTAAACAGGAAAATTAAACTTGGGTATGCATTAAGCAGGTATAACAGGTAAAATAGGGTGTAAATAACCAGCCCCTTAACAAGGAGACACGATGAATAAATACAGTCTACTTTATGCAACAATATAATGAGTTATGCGGCACAGCATAAGTTTCTCATGGTGGTTGTAGCCTTTCCAATAATTTACTAACCACAGAGGTTAAACTAACAGGCCTGTAGTTCTCAATGTCATCCTTACATCTGCCTTTGTGTAAAGGGACCACATTATTTATTTATTTATTTATTTATTTGCAAAACTTTTATATACCGCCAATTCCCAGGATCAGTGGCGGTTTACATCAAACAACGTCAAAGTACATGGAACAATGTGCAGCTATATAACAGATACATGGAACTGTAAACAACTATATACAGGTAGGATATCGGATTTAGAACTAGTTACAAGTTATTACTTAGTTTTTACATGTATACATATTTAATGAGTCGTCTTAAGTTCATTTATAGACATTGTGGTGAATCAATTTGAAAAGATGTATTCATGCTGAGTTATGGAGGATGGGAGGCCATATCTAAGTCACAATCTATATTGGAGTAGTGTTGCGTGAACAGATATGTTTTTAGGTCTTTTCGGAATTTTTGTAGATCTTTTATCTCTCTTAATTGATCTGGGAGGTTATTCCATAAGGTTGGTGCTACAAATGAGAAAGCGCTGTTGCTTGTTGTATGTTTTGTCTTTCTTATTAAGTCGGGCACTAAGATGGTATTAAGGTTCCTTCTTCGTCTTATTCTGTTTTCAGGAGGGCTGTGAATCTGTGTGGATAGGTACGATGGGGCAATCTTATTAATTAATTTGAAGGTGGTCAATAAGATTTTATATTGAATCCTGCTGGAAACAGGTAGCCAATGTAGTGAGAATAGAATCGGGGCAATGTGGTCAGTTAGCTTGGCTTTAGAAATTATTCTTGCGGTAACATTTTGGGCTATTTGAAGAATTTTTAGATTCTTCTTAGTTACGCCTTGTAGAATGCCATTACAATAGTCAAAATGGGGGCTAATAAGGCTTGTGTGATAGTTCTAAAATCATCATTTTCTAAAAGAGGCCTCAGTTGTTGAATGAAACGAAGCTTGTAATAAATTGTTTTGGTTATTTTCTTAATGTGAAACTAAGGGTCTTGTCAAGGGTGACTCCTAGGTATTTAATCTCTTCTTTAACTGGTAGGGTAAAATTTAGAAGTTTGATGTCAATTGGTGGTGTAAAATTTGTGTTTCTTGATGTAAATAATACTTCCGTTTTTTTTAAGTTAATGTTCATATTGTTTGATCGGAGCCATTTTTCAGCTTCCATGAGGCAGGTTGCTAATTTGTCGTAGTTGGGATCAAGTATGTTGATTGAGGTGAAGAACATAATGTCGTCCGCATATATGTGGTAGTTTATCTTATATTTTTGGAATATGGTGCATATTGGCTGTAGATAAAGGTTAAATAGAAGGGCAGATAGTGCAGAGCCTTGAGGTATTCCTTGTTCTTGAGGAAATGGAGGTGATGATGTTTGGTTAACTTGTACATATTGTGATCGGTCAGATATGTATGATTTAAACCAATCTGGCTGAGTCTTGAAATGAGTATATTATGGTTTACATTTTCGAATGCAGCGGATATATCAAAGAAAACCAGGATGAAGGCTTGTTTTGTGTTGTCTAAGCCCTTAATGAGAGTATCAAGAAGGGCAAGAAGTAGGGTTTCAACACCGTGGAAAGGACGGAACTCGTATTGGTGATCATCAAGGGGAGCGAATGTATCTCTATAATCTTGGAGTTGAAGTTGGACAACTTTTTCAATGACTTTGGTCAGGAAAGGAATACTGGCAATCGGGCGATATGATGATGGGTCAGTTTCATTTAGAGCCTTATTTTTTTTAAATCGGGCGGATTATGCCTTTCTCCAGTCCTCTGACACCACTCCCGACTCCCTTTCACAAGTAAAATAATCCACTTATTAATCCCACCTTGACAGTACAATATAACTGTACAGGACTAACATTTTGAAATCTTTTTGTTCATACCAAGTTATCTCAAGGGGTTTGTGCAATGAATGGTTAAATAATTATCTATCAAAGTCACAATAGCAGAATCAATTACTTTCTTTTAATCATCATAAAATTATTTTAATGTGTATTAGGAGTGCCTTAGTGGAGCGTTTCTTCAACCCTGTTCTGAGGGATCTCCTGCCAGCTAGAATATATACAGTTAATATGCATGAGAGAAATTTGCATTCAGTGGAGCAGTGCATGCAAATTTATCTCATGTAATCATTGAAGATTTCCTTAAAACCCAACTGGCTGGGGATGCTTAAGGACAAGTTTGTAAACCCATGCTTTAGAACTTTCTTTAAGCTTGCTTACCACTAAGGAGATACTAGGAATTCTTGGAACTACTAATTCCATAGACTTTGAGAAAGGAATATTTCTCCAGACCTCTGTTTTGTTAAGCTTTTTCAACTTTTTATCCCTGTTTAGTTTTACATTTGTTTTAGCAAAGGCTTTTTTCCCTTGAGTTAGGCTTTAATGTCAACTGCTTTACAAGTTTTTCTATCTGCTAGCGAATTGGTGTTAAGGCCATATTGTGATTTCCTTTGTATTTTTTTTTGTTTGTTTTTGGTTTCCTTGTCAGGTAATATTATACTAACTTTTTATTACAGAAAAGATGGTATTAAAATAGGTCAGAGACTTCCCACTGCGTGTTCAGGCAAGAGTAATTGGTGTTTGGTAAAAGGGTATGAAGTATCATGGAAGAAGATGAATATAATCGATTTTTATATGTAAAATTTAGGGATGTGTATTTAAGCTATAACGTTGAAACTTTTGAGAAAAGATAAAAGAATGGTTAATTGAGTAGGGTTGATACTTAATATTGAGAAGACCACACATGTCTCCATTTTAGTGAATTGGAGAAGCAGAAATTAGTTATTCCTTGGCATGAATCAATATTTTTACTGGGGTCAACTTGGAAAGAAGAGGAATCGGTTGAGTGTAGGTATCAAGTGTGATGAAGACAGCATAGAATAGGTTACATTTAATTTGACAGTTGCATCCTTATTTAGAGAAAAACTCCTTGCAGATTGTGGGACAATTGTTGGTGCATAGAACTATAGATTTTATTTGATTTTATTATACTTTTTATTTTATATTTTATATAATGTTGTAAACGGCTTTGATAGTTTTGAAAGATGGTATATTAAGACTACAATAAACTATAATGTATTATATGTGTTGGCTGTGAAATTTTGTCAAAAGTTGCAAGTGCTCCAGAACGTATCAGCAAGTATGATACTAGCAGCAGAGCATCACAGAAGTGCTTAGTCAGCTTGAGTCAACCTCATTGGCTTTCCATTTGAGAGTGGTGCAGATTTAAACTGTTGGTTTTGACCTTTAAAATTGTAAGAACCAGAATATTTGAGAAAAAATACATAAGGATGTGCCACAGAGGAGTTTTTGGTCACATCAGGATGATTTTATTAGTTATCCCTGATTTGAAAATAATAAAGCTGCTGTGCTGAGCCCGGGCTTTTGGTGAAAGTACCAGATGAATGAAACTCGCTCCCTGATGAATTGCGTTGTATCACTAATGAATTTTAGGAAGAGCTTAAAAACATTTTTATTTCTATTTTCATTTACATAACGGGAGGGGAAGGTAACGAGTTAAGGAAAGGCAGGTATGGGATTATTTTATTGTATTTATTGTTGAAAACCTTTTAGATAGAGGGGAATGTTGCTGCAATTGGTTTACATCATACACATACAAAAAAGCAATCTTAATGACCTAGGTCAGTGAGAGAGTACCAAAAAAAATTACATAAAAATAAAATGTTTTTATTTTAGCGTGGATGACTTTAAATGTACACTAAAGGGCAGTTTAAAGGTTAAGGCACATTAAGTAAAGTTTATGCGTGTTAAGTGCTTCCACTGTCCATTTCTATAGGCCATTGCAGCACTTAACAAATATTGACCTTTAGTAAACATGCTCCAAATGCGTGCTAAAACAAAAATGAATTCAAATTGATAAAACTTTCTTCCTACACGTCCCTAAAAATTTTAGAAAGAACAGATGGCAAGATTGTTAACTTCTATTCACTGCAATTTGACTCTGTTCATGTTCTTGGGTTGGTTACTTTGATTCTGATTCTGGCACTTGGTGCCATTCATGTTAGAATCTCCACATTTATCACTAAATTTCATCTTTTGGTATTTTGAAGCTTGCAGTAGGTCTTTTACAAAACTTACCAGCTGCAGAGATGTTTTTGGCTTTTAAAATAAAAGCAGCAATATGTAGCAAGCTGGAAAAGTTTTTAATTTTAGAGGGTAACTTTTAAAAGTGCTTGCGCAGTTTGCGCATGTTGCCATGTACGTATTGGAGTATGCAGGTACTTTATAAAGTAGGCACATTCAAACACGCTTTAACTATTCGCAGCAGTTACTCCTGCCCACACCTAGTGGAAACACATGTAACTCATAGTATTCTATAACTCAAGTGTGTAAATAGGCCCTTTCTGCACTCTTCACTGTGCACACCCCAACAAAGTATGTGCAGTGGTCCTTTATGCATGTGCTTACAGAACAGCAGTCCCCCAAGTGCTCATCTTAGTGCCCATTCACGTGTACAAGCCCTTTAAAATAGGGACATAAGCGCATAAAGGGCGCTCAACTTTCTGCACATCCTTTATAAAATCAGCCCCTTAGTGTGGTACCATGGCATGTTTCCCCTTTCTGTGTTGGCCGACTCACTCATCTGTGTGAGGGACTCATAGGACAGAGATATGGTGAAGTGTCTCTGTAGGGCAGCAGGAAGTATTGGGTAAGCAGATGCATGTTAGAGGGGGGTTGCATATGAAGTGTATGTATGGCAGGGGGCGTTTGTGTCTGGTGGGAGGTATATGTGTAGCGTGAGGAGGGTAGAAGTGTCTCATGTGCCATGATATGCATGGTTAGCGAGGTCAGTGTGCGCATCAGTCGGGTGGATGCTATGTGTTCCTGGGTATGGGGAGAGGCTGTAGGTGTGTTGACAAAGGGGTAAAGTGGACTTTTTCTTCCCTTGCTCTCTTCCTTTTACCGGGTCAGTGTTGTCTTGACAGGATCAAAGGGCCACTTCCATCCTAATGTCTCTGTTAGACATGATGGGGGGGGGGGTGGGGGGAGAGATCTGGCTACCAGCTACCTACCATTCCTACATCTTTATGTGGCAGGGCATGACCACCTTATCACCCCTCTGGGACAGACGGATGGACTGACCCTCAACAACAGGTGCTATACTGCCGGTTGCAAAATGTGTTAAAAAATTGACCAATTAAATGCATAACTGGTTTATGGTATTTTCCAGAAACACTGTGTGTAATCTTCATGTAGCTTATGTGAAGCTGATATTCTAGTTCTCTATGATTTGTTTTGCTGTAGCTTGATGATTCTTTAAGTGAACTGGAAAACTTAATGGAAAGAATGAAGAGACTCCAAGAGGATCATGAAGATGAAGAGACCTCACAGGAGGAAATGCTGAGTCGCTTTGAGAAAGAAAAGAAAGAAAGTCTTCTAGTTTCTGGAGGTACTACAACTCTTACCTTGGTGTAAGATGTTCTTTCTTTCCCATTTGTGTTTTTGATGAAATCAGATATTCTGCTTCACTTCCCTTTCCCTCATGCTCATCACAGTCAAGGAACAAGAGCAACTTGATGCTAAAATTTATTTTTGTCAAGGGTTTTGAGCCTCTTTGCAGCAAGACTGAGAGTTCATGTTTGTCCGTTACAAATGCATGTAGAATCCTCCAGAGAGATTTTGCACTAGCACTGGATCTCTTTCTGTCTGGTAATGGTCACTTAATCTTAGCACCGACAGCTTTTATGTTCTAAAAGTATTTTTAGATGGTTTCTTCTGTTCTTTGAACAAAATATTGCTTTCTAGGCTGGCACAAATGATTAAGCCAGCTGCTCGTCAAACTGATGGATACGGCTCTAGTCATGGATGTAGGGCTAATAAATGCTACATACAAATTCTGTTTATAGCCCTTATTTTTATCTCCCCTATACACCTTTTCAAGAGTGTAAAATCCAGACCATTTTATGACACTTAAGGAGGTTTCCTTCCATATTTTAGTAGAATCTGAACAGAATCCAACTTTTTGCTCATTTTCATCTTAACGAGACTACAAAACTTCAGAATTAAACATTTTGGGGTTGTTCACACTGTGATAGATTATGGCCCTTAGCTGTGCTCCTTCTATAAATAGTTCTAGTCTCTATTCCTACTCAGAACATTCCAAAATGGAATAGGACTATCTTCCAAGCTTAGATTGGAGCCCGATTATTTGGCATTTTGAAAAAAAAAACAAAAACTTGTCTTTGTAACCAAATAATTGCAGGAAGATGACTGGATTATTTTGTTTTGTATTTGGTATGTGTGTATCTACACACACATACATATAGTCTCTCCAGGAACAAGCAGGAATGTAGTCTTCACATATGGGTATCATCTGTACAGACTGAGCCTGTGTGGGAACGTTTCCCAACGTCCAATTGGACAGCTTTTGAGAGCAGTCTACTGCACCTGTGCATCTGCCTTCCCACCTTCCGAAGTCCTCTCCTCATTTTTTCGTTTTCTGTGGAGCCAGCAGGAGGGTTTCTTCCTGTCACTGCTGAAAAATGTCATTTGGTTTTAAATCTGTGCTCTGCCTTTCCGTCAATGCCGGTACCTTTTGATACCGGCCCTGATATTTCTTTTCTTTTCAAAATATTTTTTCTTTCATTTTTTTCCAATTTTTGGTGGTTCTGCTGCCAAATTAGGTCTTGGCCTACTCTCTTCCGCCACAATGGAAAAACACATCAGTGGCTGAAAAAAAAGTCCAAGTGTTCTTGTACAATTTCAGTCGCTGATAAACATGACTGGTGTTTAAAATGTTTGGGCCCAGACCATTTGCTGATAAAACGAGCCCTATAGAGCAGGGTCAGACACTATGGTTCTCTGTTTGTGACAAGACACTATTTCAGTTGCTTTCTGTATCATCGAGGACGTCTGCCGCCTCTCTTGGTTCTCAGGTCTCCTCAAAGTCCAAACATACAACTAAGTTTAAGTCATCAGCATTGAAAACAGATACCGATCCTCGAGGTAGGTCCCTTCATCATTGAGATTCACCGAAAGGTGCAACCAATGCAGCCTGGCCTGCTAAACAGCCCTGGTGGGAAGAGCAGCCCTCCAAAGCACCACATGGGCTTCAGGATGCTCCTGAGTCCTTGACCTCTGGAGGGCTACTGGTTCCATACTCTGGATGGTGGCTCAAACCTCCATAGGTGAATCCACCCAGGCATCAGCTTCTTCCCTTGACCAGCGCATCCTGGCTATCGAAAGGAGCTTGGCAGTACTCCTGGCAGCCTTGGTACTGACAGTATCGACAACTCCAGTGGCACAGGTGCTATCATCCAGCTTAAGGCTGATACCTCTGGGGCCGATGCCAGCCCTCATACTGGTACCTGGGGGGTTTTCTCCCTCTGATGCCACCTTTGGAATCAACCATTATCGGTGGTACCCAACAGGCTCCCAGTGCCGCACCGACTGAGCATCAGTATTAGCATCATACCTCGATATCGGCAAGGGACCGTCGATACTTCAACTTCCTGTTGGAATTGGACTTTACCTCCTCCGATTCTGATAATGCATCAGAGGATTCCAGGGGAACCCAGGATCTTCCTTCTGATCACTCCCTTCCTCATAAGCAGCATCGGTCCCCGCCAGAGAACATGTCGTCAAGATTTCATCCAAGATATGGCAGTGGGCCTGCAGATTACCGTGACTTCCAAGACTGGACCAAGGACAGAGGAGTTGGAAATCCTGCAAAACCCCTCGGCACCCAAAGAGGCTGCCATATTACAGGTGCATCGGATCCTCCAGGATCACATGCTGTGTATGTGGGAGGTCCTGCTAACGGTTCCGCCTATTAGCAAGTGACTCAATACCATGTACTGAGTTCCTCCATTTTCAGGTTTTTAAAAGCCTCAACTACTGCACAATTCCATGTTAGTGGAATCAGCAATGTGTCGCATCAAGAATTCTAAGAATCATTCTTCCATGTCTCCTAGCAAGGACTCCAGAATTCTCGATGCCTTTGGATCTCATTGTTTTCAGGCATGCGTGCTGACTTCTAGGATTACTTCTTACATGCACCACATGGGCATGTATCTCAAGGATATCTCCAGGGATCTAGAGAACCCTTGCTCCTATCCTTTCTGATGACAAATCTGATGCATTCCATGCCTTAATCAGGCAAAATCAGAATTACATACAAATTTCTTAGGAGAGCATCTTTTGATGCTTTTGAGTCATCCAGCAGGGCTTCCGCAGTCTTCATCGGTGCTCGCAGAATGGCCTGGCTCCAGGCATCTCATGTTGAACAGTGGGTTGAAGATAAATTAGCCAATATCCCCTGCTCTGGGGAAAACCTTTTTGGGAAAGGTTGGAGAGAGAAGGCCGAAGAGATTGAGATAGATGATCTTGCCCTCAAACGACTCTCCAGAAAGACTTAAGACCTCTCTAGGAGAAAGACTTCTTTGGATTAGTCTCTTTATCCCAAAAAGAAGAGATTATCCTTCTTATCCACCTGCAGCTGCTTATCAACCTCAGCAGCAACAGCAGAGACAACAAGGCCCTCACCAGCCCAAAAAGCATAAGACACCTAAACCACAACCAGCTGCACAGCCACAGCCAGCACCTGGTTCTTGTCTCCTTTTTATAGACCATAGCTTCTTTGCCTCTGTAGACTCACCATCCTCTTCACAAAGCAGGCAGACTTTGTTCCTATGTCCATAGGTGGCATCTCATCACATCAGAGCAGTGGACTCTCAACATCGTCCAAAGGGGCTATTTGCTTCACTTCGAAAGCTTACCCCCACCACATCCACAAGGGATTAGCCTGCAGATGCCTTGCAGGCCAATCTCCTATTGGTAGAGGAGGCCACCCTGTTAGCTCAGGGGGCCATAGAAAGAGTTCCTCCCACCCAAGAGTGCAGGGACTTCTACTCTCCTTACTACTTTATCCGAAAGAAGACCGGAGGGTTCAGACCCATTCTAGATCTAAGGGATCTCTGCAAATTCCTCATTCAAGAAAAAGTCAAAATATCCCTCAGTATCCTTCTGTCATACCTTCAGAGAAATGATTAGCTATGTTCTATAGACCTCAAGGAGGCACACACACACACTTGCTGATCCACCCTCAACACAGACAGTATCTGCATTTTTGATTCCAGCAAACCCACTACCAGTATCAGGTGCTTCCCTTCGGGATAGCCTCAGCACCCCAAGCGTTCACAAAATGCATGGCAGTGGTTATTGCCTACCTGCGTACTTTAGGGATCTTTGTCTTCCCCTACTTAGATGATTGGCTAATCAGGGGAGACTCCCCAGAAGAGGTAAAACTATCTCTTCATCGCACCATCACTGTGCTCCAAAATCTGGGACTTGTCTTGAGCTTTCCCAAATCACACCTGGTACCATACCAGAGTCTCAAATTCATCAGGGCACTTCTGGACACTTGTCAGGCCCGAGCTTTCCTTCCACAGGAACGCTCTGCCCACCTTATGAAGCTGGCACACACTATAAGGAGTCAGTGTCGTGACAGCTCGAGAGATGCTACGCCTTCTTGAACACATGGCCTCCGTAGTCCATGTTGTCCCCTATGCTCACCCACACATGCAGCAAGCCCAATGGATGCTTTCTTCTCAATGGACTCAAGCGACCAGGCATCTCAGATAAGATTTGCATCACCCCTGCTTTTACCAACTCCCTTCTGTAGTGGTGCTCCCTTCAAAACCTACTCAGAGGGTCACCTTTTCAGATGCCTGCACCTCAATGCACCCTGGCAATGGATGCTTCCAAACTAGGGTGGGGAGCACATCTCAACAGTCTCACTACACAGGGGCATTAGACATAACAGGAATATCAGTTGCAGATCAACCTCTTGGAGCTTCATGCTCTCACGAATGTCCTGTGGGTTTTTCAACCTCAGGTTCGGGCAAACAGGTCTTAGTCCGAACGGGTAACCAGGTGGCCATGTTCTATGTGAACAAGCAGGGGGGAGCAGGATCTTATCCCCTCTGCCAAGAATTCCTTCATCACTCTGGTTCTTCTCCATTGCACACTGCATCCATCTCAGGCCGGTGTATCTCTCAGGTGAACTCAATCTCCTTGCAGACAGACCAGCTGTGTCCTGCGTCCACACAAGTGGACTTTGAATCAGAAAACTGCATCTTGGAGCTTCCACATATGAGGGAGACCGCCAGGATAGATCTGCTCGCCACCCAGAAGAATGCACAACTTCTGCTGTTTTGCTCAAACACAGCCAGGTAGCGGATGCCTTCCTTCTCCATTGGGGAAAGGGACTACTTTATGCATTACCGCCCACCCCCTTAATTCCCAAGATCTTGTTCAAGCTGCAGGCTGATCGGGGCTCCATGATTCTAATAGCCCCTTAATGGCCCCATCAGCCATGGTTTCCTCTGTTTTCGCCTAAGATTCCACCTCTGTCTGGGACATGTGCCCAACCTCCTCCTACAAGATTGTGGGCCGCTTTTCTATCCCAATCCACAATCTCTCCATCTCAAGGCGTGTCTCCTGAAAGCTTAATCTTTGCTGACCTCGACCTTCCTCAACAGGTCAAGGACATCCTACTTGCATCACATAAGCAGTCTACTAGATGTTCCTATGTCTTTAAATAGCGAAGGTGTACCCCGAAACATATTGACTTCTCTGCCTATCCGGTGGAATTTCTTTCACGATATCTCCTTCACTTGGCCTCGGCAGGCCTCAAGACTAACTCAGAGTTCATCTTAGTGCCATCTTAGCCTATCAGAGGCCAGTAGACAGGCATCGTATTTCTTCACACCTCTTGGTGCAGCGATTCATGCCGGGTCTTCTACAATCCAAGCCACCAATTAAGCCACCAGCAGTGATCTAGGATCTCAACATTGTCCTAGCACAACTTCTAAAGCCTCCTTTCGAGCCTTTAGCAGCTGCTTCTTTAAAATTCCTCTCTTTTATTTTATTTATTTAACAGACTTTTATATACCGCAACCTTCCGTTGATCAGGTGCGGTTTACAAATAACAGTTGAGGAGACAGAATGGCATTTCTGTTTACATTGAACATTATATGAAATTATATACATGAATAAATTAACTTTTTTAAACTTTTAACTTTGGAGAACTATGTACAATTTAAAGATAATCTTCCTCATTGCCCTCACCTCAGCTCATCACATCAGTGAACTCGGGCTTTGGTGTTGGATACTCTGTACACCCTGTTCCACCATAAGGTGGTTCTCTGTACACATCTACACTTTCTACCGAAGGTGATCTCAGCCTTCCAACTCAACTCAGTCATGCTACCGGTCTTTCCCCAGACCGCAGACCTCTAGGGCTGAAGCAGCGCTCCACACTTTGGATTGCAAGCACATCCTGGCTTTTTACTTGGATAGAACAAAGAATCCACAGGAAATCCTCTCAATTATTCATTTCCTTTGATCCAAGTCACCTTGGACTTCCAGTATCAAAGCGCACCCTATCCATCTGAATTGCGGACTGCATTTCTTTTGCCTTTGCTCAAGCAGGACCCTCCCTAGACGGACACATCACTGCTCAGAACATAAGCCATGGCAATCTCCGTTGCCAACCTTCGTCCTATCTCCATTGATGAAATCTGTCAAGAAGCTACCTGCTCCTCCATTCATACCTTTGCTGCAGACTACTGTTAGACAGGGACTCCCATCGGGATGCTGTCTTTGACCAGGCTGTTCTCCAGCACCTTTTCAGGACTTAACTACAAATCTTATCCTCCGTCCTGGACTTTTTGTGGCACCAGACTCCCCTGTCGATGGTCAGCCAACTGTAGTCTAGTCCAATGGGACTACTTTGTATCCACAACTTCTTGACTCTATCCTTTAGCCTCAGGGATACCACTGCGACCAACTCCAGTCTGATACCTGGGAGCTGGTGTGTGCCATATGTGAAAACTGCATTACTGCTTGTTCCTGTAGTGTTACTCACCTGTAACAGATGATCTCCGGGAACAGCAGGAATCAGTCTTCACAACTCGTCCTCCTCCCCTAGGAGTTGTAGGGTATTCTTTTGCCTCTATCTCTCAGCTACAAACTCAACTGAGGAGAAGACTTGGGAAGGCAGATGCACTGGTGTAGTGGATTGCTCCCAAACGTTTTTCAATTGGACGCTGGGGAGCATTCCTGTGCAGGCTGTCGATACAGAGTATACCCTTCCCAGAGATCACCTGTTAAAGGGGGAGTAACATTTTATTGTAATGCATAGATATTTTGTATTTTATTATAATGCTGATGTTATATTCAATTTATTTATTTTATTTATTTACATTCTCTTATATATACCGTGCTATTCTGCATCAGTGCGGTTTACACTGAACAAACTGAAATTACATTGAACAGGGCATTATAACTTGGAGATAACTATTTTACAGGGAACATGGGCAATGGAGGGTTAAGTGGCTTGCCCAAGACGACAAGGAGCACCTGTGGGACTAGAAACCCCAGTCCTTCAGGCCCAAGGTTGCTGTCCTCTAGTGGGATTTGAACCCCTGACCCTCCAGCCTGAAGTACCTTGCCCCAACCACTAGGCCACTCCTCCACTCCTGAAATTACATTGAACAGGGCATTATAAATTGTATATTTGTATTTGTTTCAATATTTGAACCACCTTGAACAGGATTTCTAAAATGCAATATGAAATTTAAATTATGGATCGCATATGTTGGCTTATCTAAATGTTATGGTTTTGCTTAATCCAACACAGCACTGTTGCAGATTTAACTTGAAGGAAAGGAGGAGATCAGCAATATCTATTTTCTATGCTTACAAGGATCTGCCAAAAAGCATTTAAGGATCAGCCAGTTCACAAACCACTGGAGCACATCAGCTGCATGATTTCACCCCCCCCCCCTCGCCCCTCAAATTCAAGCTTGACTACAAACCACTGCATGCAAACATTTCAAAGCTTTTGCAGAGATGATTTGGGGAAGGAAAGAGGAGTGCACGAGTCTTGGTAAAACATTGCTTTGCACAAGAAAGCGAGAAAGCGCATGGATAGTAGCTTTCTGGATGAGGTTAAAGGATATTTTCTTTTTAAAGACAAAGTGAACAGATTATGGGTGCTCGGTGCCATGCATGCTTTTCTGATGCTCTATAGAATGGCTACACCACAGTCAGCTGGAAAGTAGATAACTCTGAAGGTTTTAAAACTAGGCAGTGTGATTCTACAAGATACATATAACAGAAGTATGAAATATAAAATCCAAAATCCAACAAAAGCTACCCCAACAGGGCTAAAAGAGGAAGCAATACCAAGAAACAGCAAGATATTTTGAGTAATTCTGCTAGTACTGTTTTCAAAGAATTGCTTCCTATGGACAATACCCTTTTTAATCAATTCATTGGTCGCACAGTAACTTTAGAAACAGCTATTCAATAAGCACCTGTCTAGTAGTTTACAAAATCTACATTTTGGGGGGATTTGGTAGTAATGCTGCACCTCTTGAATTTGCAACTCAACCAGTGCCAGAGCTGGGATCTGCCATCATGAGCCTTCACTGCCAACTCTTTCTCCTATTTTTATGTCTGATATACCAGTGACTATCCTGGCTCAGGGAGTGAATTTTCAGTCACCTTTTCTCTGAAATAACTTCCTTTTGACTTCCAAAGACTTCATTTTCCGATTTTTCTTTGGTTTCAGCTAAAAATCTTGCCTATCGGTTTTGTTTAGTTTATTTACATTTTTAACTGCCTTTCGATAGATACAGCAAAGCAGTGTACGTACATTTAAAAAAAGGCTATAGCAGGGAAGGGACAGAAAAGAACAAAGCAGAAAGTAAACACAAACCTGAGAAAGATGAAGAGGGTAGAACAAAAGGTGAGTGCGTCAAGATCCATGGCCAGGACAGTCCAGCCCAGTCCATAGGAGATTTGGTTCTCAAAGTAAAGGCCATCTCGTATCTCATTTCTAAACTTGCAGGAAGAGGATTTGGTTCTCGAAGTGGCATAACATTCCAAAAGGCTGGAGCCAAATAGGCACATGCAGATGGCAGGTGACCTCAAGGCTGCTGCAGAGAGAAAGCAGAGCCTGCAGTGAGATATACAGGTTGAGTAGGTCAATGAGTTAGGTATGTCAGTGTGGAGTGTTCAATGAGCAGTTACAAGAACCTTGAATTTTTGCTCCATAAAGGACTGGGAGCCCATGTTGGCTGGGTAAAAGAGGGCTAACACAGTCTGTTCTACAGGCCTTTGAAGAGTAACATGACGGTAGTGTGTTGGATTAATTGGAACAGCTACTATAAGGTCACTTAGTATGGTGAGCTGAACACCATGTCCAAATCCTTCAGCTCTGGAGCCTACACTCTACCCGTTGATATACTTTGTGCAGAGCTGAACCCAGTTGTATTTTTGTGGTAGGCTAATCCATTCAAGAATCACTTCTAGTGTTGCATAGGGTCTTTACTTCTGCCACAGTGGAACCACCATTGGGGAAAAAAAGTTTGGCAGAAGGGGGGGGTGCCTGCCAAATAAGATGATGGTGGACAATCTTGCTGAACCGCGCTCTCCTGTCCCTCATACCAAACGTTTGGTTACAGAAGTCACTGGCGCAGTACTCTGCACAATGGAAGCTAAATGCTCAGATATCTGTGAAGATTAACCATGCATCATCCTCATACAATGTGCAACTGGGAGAGCTTGAGCACTAGGTTGCAGTTTTTGAAGAGACTGCTTAAGGCCTCTCAACAGAAGGCAATGCACTCGGTTCTTGAAACCTGGCACCCATTTGAGTGGAAATTAGTTGGAGGTAACCAGTCTGACTGTAGAAAAAACACATTGTGTGGAGCTGAGGTTATGAATGGAAGACCGACCGTGTGTAATCTTGGCTCAGTTTCTGAATTTGTTGTACAAAGATTTCAAGAGCAGCGTGCAGGACACAGCTAGCTCATGATGGCAAACTTGTCTTGTTTTTTCAAGACTGTTCTAGCTATGCGGCCGTGTTCTGCCAGACATTTGCATCAATCTGCTCTTGTTTGCATAAATGTCAAATGCGTTTCATGCTTCTATATCCAGCCTGTCTAAAAATTGTCAATGGCCAGCCTGAGATGCTGCAGATCGTGGAAGAGGCTTATAAATTCTTGGAGTGCCTGGAGCAATCGGGGTTGCACTGACTGCCCATCTACTACAGAGAGTAGCTGCCTTTAATTTTGGCGGTGCTTAATATTTTGTCATTTTTTGGTGAGACTGGTAATTTATGGGTCTTCTGGGCAGTCTTGAGCCACAGGGGAGAGCAGATCAGTATACCTTTCTTTCACTGCTGCCTTATTAGTGACAGTTTGGAACCATAGGAGTGATATCTTTGTGGTGGAGAATTGATATTTTCCTCTAGCAACTTTTGGGTAACTTGGTACCTTAACATTGATAGTGCCCACTACTTGTCAGCCTTTATGTGCTTTGAGGTATACAGGTTGGATTGGTGTGTGGAGTGGGTGGTTGTTTTTTTTTTAATCAAGTGTCTTAGCCTCACTGTGGTGGTAAGTACGAGAAGCCGGGTAGAGTGGCTCAGTACTTTCCTTTTCAGCATTTAGTGACAACTAGAAACTGCTGGAGTGGGGTTTATGTTTTTGTGATGAATAACTAGTGACACTTTCCCTGAGTTGCTTTGGGAAAATGGGCACATTAGAAGCCTCAGCTGCCTGGAAATATTTATAGCTTTGCAATTCAGCTGTGCCTTGGCCTACCTGGGCTGCTGGGAGCTACTCAAAAGCCTGGATAAATGTTATGTTGGCATATGGTTTGGACATATTTGAGTGGGACTGCATTCTAAGCTTGTGATTTTCTGTGACTGTCTGTCTCATGTACTCAGGAGGAGTTTGGGGGGGGGGGGGTGACAGGATGGTCTAATGGGTGGTAGCAGATGGGAAGAATGTGGTGGGTGTGTGTGTAACTGAGAGAAATTGGGTTAACAGGTACAGACCAGCAGTGATTTCAATCCTACTTCTCTAACTGCACCTGTAGGTTGTAGATTGCTAATGAGATCTCAGTAACCTGCCCATTAACATGCAGGGTTCTGCAGATCTTTATTTTGATACCAGTCTTACTTGATATATTTATAGCACCTTTCGCCACCTTAAGTCAGAGTCTAGGTATCAGCACCTATTCATATGCAGAGGATTTTCAGATTGTTATAGCAAATAGCTGACAGGATGAATGTCAACTCCTAAGTATTAGACAGCCAATCAGAGATGGCAATTATATCATTACTATCTATGGGCTTAATACATTCAAATCAGTTGCAATGTGGTTTACTGAGAATAAATCCCTCCCATAGTTTCAACCTAGTCTGATGGGGTGGGGGATGTATTCCTATTAAAGATATTGTTTGCTCTCTAGAGGTCCTGTTGGATTCAGCGTTCTCCTTTAAACCATGTATTTCTTAGTTTAAAAGATCTTTCAGTCTCCTAGGAATCTGCTTGCTAAAATCGGATTTAGATCTGAAGGCATTGCAAACATTGGTCTTACTAGATTCAACTACTGTAGTTCTTTGTTTGCTGAGGTCCCGTGGATACATCTAAAAGGACTACAGTTGATGCAGAATATTGCCGTAAAGTTGATCTGTGGTGCGAAAGGGTATGATCATGTCAGTTTTCCGGGAACAAGCAGGAAGTCAGTCCTCATCTATGGGTGATGGTGCTGCCGGAGCCCTGCACGGAAGCATCTTCCCAGCTTCCAAAGAAAGCCTTTGGGAGATGCACCACGCATGCGTGGTCCCCTTCCCGCCCAAGGGTACCATCTTGCTTAGTCTTCTTTTTTCCACGGAGCCCACCAGATGTGTCTCTGATTTCCCCGGAAAAAGCAGTTCATTTTAATCGTATAGTGTTTTGTTTTTCTCTGACTGAGACTGGGTCCTTTCCCGCCTGAAAGTTCAATTGCCTCTGCATCACAACTCAGACCGTTCCTTTTTCCCCGACACAGCTTCATGCCTTGTTTTCTGCCAGCTTAGCAGTTCCTCAGGTCTTCGACCTCACCAGGATACTTTTTCCCCCGATGGCCAGCGGCTTCAAGAAATGTGATTGGTGCTCAAAAAATATGTCCCTCACCGACACACATGATTGCTGCCTCTGTTGTCTTTGTCCTGACCATGATTTGGAGGTTTGTGGCCACTGTAAGCAGATGTCCACTAAAGCAATCAAACTCTGTCAGCAGAAGCATGACCAAATTTTCTGCAGGTCAGACTCTGCCTCAGAGTCCCTGATGACCTCACGATCCAGGGTCTTATCCGAGATGCTGAAGTAATGTAGTAACCCTGCGGTAACCAACCGGGCACACGGGTCCTCCGACAGGGGTTCCTTGGACTAGGAACGCAAGAGGAAGAAGAAATCCTCGAAGACCTCTCCACGGAACTCGGCAAAAGTGGACAAGCCCCATGCCAGATCCCTCAGTCCCCGAAGAAGGCCCTAGGTGTCTGATCAAGAGGGGCCGTCTAAGGTCCCCAGGAAGGAATTGTCAGCCCCTGATTGGCCTCAGACCACAGAGGTCATCCTCGTTGACTCCCCCTCTTCACTGGCACCGGACCTGCCTACCCCAGCTTCCATGCTAAAGGCTGCGGTACTATCTGGACTGGAATCACTGGAGTGCAGCCAGACTGCCTTCCTGGAGACATAGCAGGCGCAGTTGTCCTGCTCAGCTGGTTCATCTGCCCAGACCACCAGAACCTCAACTTCGAGGACTTTTGCGGTTGTCAAGCAGGTCCTTGTGAGCTTACAGCCCCGAGTCAATCCTCAAACAGCGGTCTCGATCACTGTCCCATTCCTTGGGCCATCGATCATCTTTGACCAATGCTCATGACTCTGATCATGCAGCCTTGAAGGCCCATGGACTACTGGCCCCGAGCCCATCACTGGCATGGCCCACCATAGAGTCCTCCATCAAGTACTCTGACTGGGAGTCAGAGAACGAGACATCCTTAGACACTCGCAAGCACCACGACGTGCCGTTGGACCAGTCTCCACCCATGGCCAGGTGCAGGTCACCGCCCAAGGACACAGCATTCCTCGAATTTGTGTGGGGCATGTCAAAGGCATTGGCATTCCCCACTCAGAAGAGGACCCTATCACAGAGAAGCTCGAGATCCTCCAATATGAGTCCCCACCAAAGCAGTTGCTCAGAGTGCCCGTCCCGGCCATTCTTGAATGGCTACTCCTCCAAATGTGGGAGTCACTGGCCTCTCTGCCCATAGTCAACCATCAACTCGACTCCATGTACCGAGTCTGCCAGGGCCCGGGCTTCAGGAAGGCTCCCGTTTAACTCCATGGTGGTGGTGTCTGCTATGAGTTGGCTTAAAAGCCAGAAGACACATTTGTCAATGCCCCGGGCAGAGAGGCCAGGACCCTTGACACCCTTGACAGAAAATGCTTCCAAGGCTCGATGCTGGCCTATCTGATCCAGGCATACTAACTATGAGTATGTGCCTGAGGGATCTGGGGAAGGAGCTTGCCGGCCTCTCTGAGGAATCCCTCCAGTGGTTCTGGAACCTGGTCAGAGGCATCTGTGACTGCTCTAAGTTTCTCGAGCAGTCTACGACTGCTTTGAGTCCATAGACAGTACCTAAGATTTGTGGTCGAGGGTGACCAGGACTAGTACAGGGTGCTATCCTTCAGGCTGGCTTCCACACCCAGGGTCTTTCCCAAATGTCTGGGGGTGATGGCTGCCTATCTCCACCTCCAAGGGGCCTTTGTCTTTCCCTATCTGGATGACTGGCTCATAAAAGGAGAAACAGCCATTGAGGTACAGCAGGCCATAGGCCTCACCATCTGTGTCCTGGAACACCTGAGCTTCGTAAACAACCGGCCCAAATCTCATCTCGCTCCTAAGCAAAGCTTGGAGATCATAGGGGCACAGTTTGGATACCTGCCAGGCCAAGGCCTTCCTCCCCTAGATAGGATGAGTCACCTTGAGGCTCTGGCCACTGTAGTACAGTGCTGACGCCTTGTGCTGGCTCACTCCATGCTCCACTTGCTCGGCCACATGGCATTCACGGTGCATGTTACACCGGACGCCCAAATCCACATGAGGGTGACCCAATGGTGCCTCCGATCCCAGTGGATGCAGGCTACCCACCGCCTCAGAGACAGAGCACGCATGATCCACCTGCTGGCAGAGTCACTCAACTGGTGGCAAGTGACACAGCACCTATGGGCAGGCATGTCCTTCCAGATCCCCATCCCCCAGTGGGTCTTCATCACGGACACCTCTCAGCTGGGTTGGGGAGCTCACTGCGGAGGCCTCCACATGAAGGGGACCTGGTTCAGGGTGGAAAGCCAACAACAGATCAACCTCTTGGAGCGCAGGGCCATATTTCTGGCCCACCAAGCTTTCCACCTACAGCACCAACTGATACTGGTCCAGACAGACAACCAAGTTGCCATGTTCTACCTGAACAAGCAGGGGAGGAGGGGGGGGGTACAGGGTCATATACCCTCTGCCAGGTGGCAGTAGCCCTCTGCTCATATGCGATCAGCCAGGGAATGCTCCTGAGAGCAGTTTACCTGCCGGGTCAGGACAGTACCCTTGTGGACAGGTTGTGCAGGGTCCTCCAGAAACACAAATGGGCGTCTAGACCCCGGACTAGCCCAACGGCTGTTTCGGTTCTGGGGGACCCCTCAAATGGACCTCTTGGCCAGTCCAGCCAACACTCAGTTGACACGATTTTGTTCCTGCCAACCTTACCATTCCCAGGAGACCAGCGGATGCCTTCCTCATCTCATGGTTAGAGGGCCTCCTGTACACCTTCCCGCCCACACCATTGCTCGCAAAGACCCTTTTCAAGGTCACCCGGGACAAAGTGTCACTAATTCTGGTGGCTCCCGCTACTGCTCCACGTAGCAGAGGAGCTTCCAGTCCCTTTGGGGAACTCAGAGGCTACTGACTCAGGAGGATGGCTCTCTCTTCACCCCAATCTGGGGTCTCTGGTGCGAACAGCTTGGCTGCTGAACAGGTAGTCTTGGCCCCCTTCAACCTTTCGTGGGAAGTAGAGGAGGTCCTTCTGGCTTCTCGCAAGGCCTCCACAAGGCATGCCTATGCCTTCAAGTGGCACATATTCTCCGTGTGGTGCTTGGAGAGATGGACCAACCTGTTCTCCTGCATAGTATAGGCAGTGCTGCAGTACCTGCTTCATCTTTCACAGTCTGGACTCAAGTCCGACTATGTCAGGGTGCACTTGAGTGCTCTCTCACTGCACTACCACCCTCCCAAGGGCAAACCTTTCGGCACAGCCCCTCTTCACCCGCTTCCTACAGGGTCTGCTACTCTCCAAGCCCCCAATCCGCCCACCCCCAGCGGAGTGGGATCTCAACGTGGTGTTAGCGTGACTCGGCTGCCATTCGAGCCCCTGGCTATCTGCCATTTGCGGTATCTCTTCTGGAAGGTAGTCTTCCTGGTGGCACTCACCTCAACCTGCAGAGCCAGTGAGCTTCAGGTCCTGGTGGCAGAGCTGCCATATACCAGATTCTACAAGAACAGGGTCATGCTATACACGCGCCCCAAATTCCTTCCGAAGGTGGTGTCTTTGTTTCACCTCAATCAGGAGGTGGTGCTCCCCACCTTCTTTCCACGGTCTCACGCCAACAGGGTGGAGACCGTCCTTCACATTCTAGACTGAGAGCCCTGTCCTTTTTATCTACAACGTACCCAGGGCCACCACAAAGCCTCCCAGCTCTGATGCCTGTCGACTGGGGGAGGATGTGACCAAGCGGACCCTGTCTACCTGGGTGGTGGACTGCATCACCCTTGCCTATGAACAGGTCAGGCTCCAGCTGGAGTACCTCATCACGGCACACAACGTCTGGACCATGGCAACCTCGGTGGCAAACTTGCACTTTGTCCCAATGGCAGGCATTTATTTATTTTAAGGGTTTTCTATACCGCCTTTTGTAGCCATCAAAGCAGTTTACAATGAACAGAATTAAACAGTTACATTAAACAGACATCTGCTGGGCTGCTACCTGGTCTTCAGTCCATACCCTTGCTACTCATTACTGCATGGAGAGGAAATCCCAATGGGGACAGCACCTTCGGCCAGGCCGTACTCCGTAATCTCTTCAGGATCTAGGCAACTCCTACCCTCTGAGCCTTCTGTGTTCAGGCTACCAGAGTGGGGTTCTCCGTGGGTGCTGGGGTCCTTCCAGAGTCTGTCCTCCAGACTCACTGCTGCTGCTCACAGCTTGCTGTGTTTTTCTGCAGATTCTTGGTAGTCTGTAGTTAGGGAGTCCCATATGTGAGAACTGACTTCTTGCTTGTTCCCGGAGAAAGAGTGGTTACTCACCTGTCACGGGTGTTCTCTGGGGACAGCAGGAATCAGTCCTCACAACCCTCCCTCCTCCCCATAGAGTCGCCTTAGTTGTATCATTTTTTGCTGTCTTAACTTTGTCATTGACTGAGCAAGATGGTACCCTTGGGCAGGTAGGAGACCATGGATGCATGGTGCATCTCCCAAAGGCTTTCTTTGGAAGCTGGGGCGATGCTTCCGTGCAGGGCTCTGTCAGTGCTGACGTCAGCCATATGTGAGGACTAATTCCTGATGTCCCTGGAGAATATCTGTTAGAGGAGAGTAACTACACTTTCACTTCTTAAGGAAAAACACTGGCTTCTGGTGATAAAACAATAATTTAAAATGTAATTCTACTAGATACTTTGTGATCCATTCAGGCTTTCCATTGTATTTGAATCTATTCTTGACTACTTACTCTGGCCTGTTCCTTGAGGTTATCTCAAGCAAATCTTCTGGTGGTCCTTTCTTATAGGTTTCTTTGTTTTGAGGCTGTTGTAAGTCCTCCTTTAGCTTTTTAGTTCCATCCTTATCAAATTACTTGCCAATTATCTTTGAGAACATTCTTCAGCTAAATTTTAATCCGGTTTAAAAACTTGGCTCTTTGAGCAATCTCTTTCCCAGAGGTGGGGGTGGGGTGGCCCTCCTACATCGCGCTTCGATTTGTAGTGAGGAAATTCCTTCTCCAGTATCACTCTTCCCAGAATCTCTTTTCTTGAGACTCTCTGCCTCCTCCCCCCCTCCACTTCCTTTTTCTTTACTTACCTCCCTCTCTTACTGCCGCCCGATGGGAGGCAGCCCTCCAGACCATTTCGGACCTTGTTTTACATTTCCCCAACCTCATCCTCCTAGGTGATTTTAACATCCATATTGACAACCCCACTAGGCTGAAGAATCGAGCTTTCACTAACCTTATGAATGATATCCCCCTGCAACAACATGTAGTTGGTCCTACACACATGGCAGGTCATACTTTGGATCTCATCCTGTCACCCATGTCACTACAACCAGTGATCTCGCCTCCCTCTACCCTCAGTATTCCTTGGTCGGACCATTTCTGTGTCTTTTCGTCAATTTCCTTCTCCCCTGTGGGAGATGGCCTTTCAGTACCTTCCCCTAAACCTTTACTTCGCCGCTGCATCACTGCTGAAACGCTTTTGGCTTTTCCTCCGGCTCCTTCAATTTTTCCAGCCGATTTTGCCACTCGTCCTACTGATGATCAGGCTGCCCTTTGGGATTCCCTTTTAGCCAACTCACTGGATGAGTTAGCACCTCTTCGCCCAGTTTCTAAGACCTCCAGGTCCCCCTCTTCGCCCTGGTATCATCCTGCTCTGCGTCTTTTGCGTTCCCAGTTGCGTCAAGTCCAACGTCATTGGTCTCGACATCCTTCTCCGGAACTTCATCTTTGTTTTAAACGCTTATCATCTGAATACTGATCAGCTATTCAATCCGCTAAGCTTACTTTCTATTCTGCCCAGATCTCGGCAGCAGCCAGTTCTTCACGGCAACTTTTTACTATCCTGCGGAAACTGTCGTCCACCAGCTCTAAGAGCCCGCGGGCTACCTTTGCCCCGGACCCTCAGTCCCTTGCCACCTTCTTCTCCGATAAGGTGCTAACTTGCGTTCTTCTTTCTCCACCCCCCTCCTTCCCCTCTTTCTCCCTCTCCCTCAGTTGCGTCTCCTACTTTCCTTCCGGCTCTTCTTCCTGCGCATTTATCATCAACTTCCACTCCGGGTGATCCTGTTTTTGCCCATACTTGGTCATCCTTTCACCCGGTCCTTTCAGCAGAAGTACTAATGTCATTGTCCAAGTCTAGGAGAACCACTTGCATCCTCGACCCTATCCCTTCTCAGTGGCTCGTAGAATCTTCTCTACAATTGGTACCACTCATTACTACCATTATTAATTCCAGTTTCTCCTCAGGTCGCTTCCCATCGTCTTGGAAATCTGCAGTCTTGCATCCTCTCCTGAAGCAACCTTCCCTAGATCCATCCGTTTTGTCCCACTGGCGTCCGGTGTCAAACCTTCCTTTCCTTGCTAAACTCCTAGAGCGCTGTGCTTTCGACCAATTGAGCACACACGTTGAATCCACAAACTCACTCCACCCACGACAAGCTGGTTTTCGCCGGGGTCATAGTACCGAAACTGTCCTTCTCGCACTATTGAATGAATTGCACATCACTCACGACCGCGGTGGTATTACCCTCCTTGTGTCACTTGATTTATCTGCAGCATTCGACCTGATCGACCACCGTACACTCCTGTCCCGGCTTTCAGACATTGGTCTTCGAGGTACTGTCTGGCATTGGTTTCGCTCTTTTCTTTCATCCCGCTCTTTCTCTGTATGCGTCAACGGCCAGTCCTCAACTACTCTTCCTCTCACCTGTGGTGTTCCGCAGGGCTCCGTTCTTTCCCCCCTATTGTTTAATATTTTCCTCGCTCCACTTCCCTTGATTATTCAGCAATATCCGGTTTCATCATACTTCTATGCAGATGACATTGTTCTCTTCCATACCTCACCATCATCCCCTGATATCTCCCAGCTAAATCTCTGCCTCTCCCACATAGCTTCATGGCTCTCAGAGAACTTTCTCCACCTCAGCCCAGCAAAGTCCTCAGCAATGTGGGTATCTTTGAGGGGCCCATGTCCTACCCTTGCACCTACCATCGGAATATCTAGCGTTCCCCTCACATCTTCCTTTCGTTACCTAGGTGTTCTTCTAGACCCCTCTCTGTCCTTCCACGAGCACATCTCTATGGTCTCCCGCCGCTCCTTTGCTGCCCTGCGGCAAATTAGGTGCTGTCCGGACTGTGTTACCTTCTAGTTCCTTAGTCACCCTTGTACTTGCTCTGGTCATTAGCAGACTAGACTACTGCAATGTTTTTCTGGCCAACCTCCCCAATTATCAACTTCAAAGATTGCAACGCATCCAAAACACCGCAGCGCGTCTGATCATCTTTTCTAGTCGATTCGATCACATCACCCCAATTCTTCTCCGGTTACATTGGTTGCCCCTCCGCTACCGCTTTCATTATAAATTCTTGATTTTGATTCATCACGCTATTTATACCTGTATCCCCCTCTATTTAGCAGACTGTATCTCTTTACATTCCCCTCACCGTCAACTTCGCTCAATCCATACCAACCGTCTATCCCTACCTTCACCTTCCCATGCCCATCTGGAACAGACACGTCATTCAGCTTTTTTCTTCCTCGGACCTTTACTATGGAACATGTTGCCAACTCTCCTCCGGTTAGAACCATCATATCCCCAGTTTAAGTCGCTGCTTAAGACTCCATCTATTTCAGAAAGCATTTGACCTCCCCCCTGAGGCCCCTACCTGATCGTTGCCTGTCCTTGTCTTTTGTCTTGTCTAAGGCCACTTTTGTCTTGTCTAAAGCCACTTTTCCTTCCCCTTGTCTTTATGGTCTGTGTTGCCCGGCTGGGCCACCCTGTATTATGATTTGGTATTAGTGTGCAGTGTCTCTGTCCTACTTTTCCCCTCTTTCCTGTCTATTATTTGGCATTCTTTTTCTTGGTTTGCAGTGTTTAACTGGTCTTTTATTGTACACCGCTTAATGTTCCTACAACAGCGGTCTATCAAATACTGGATAAAGATAAAGATTATGTGGTTTGCTAGTTTGAACTACTAAGGAAACAATTGTTACACTCCATTCCCTTCCTGGTGTGTCAGTGTGCTATGAATCTTTGTATGCCTTTTTATTCTTGTATGCAAACCACCTTAGTGAAAATCTTTTTGCCAAAGGTGGTATATCAAATATGGCAATAAATAAATAAGCCAGCCCTATATATTCCACCATTGTCCTGGTATAAGCAGTCATATGTGGTCTTATTCTAGCTCAATCCGAGTATATGCCATCTTTTATCCCGTTATGACCCATACTTTATCCCAACCATATCCCAGTATATTCTGCCTTTATCCAGTTATGACTCATACCTTATACTGATCATTTTCTGTCTCTATCCAAGTATATTCTGTCTTTGTCCAGTTATGATCCGGTCCTTCCCAAGTTTTCTATACCAGTATTCAGAGGCATGCGCTTATTCTATATAATGATATTTAATTCTGGCAGCCGGTTGCATATACAAATAAATGCAGATATTTATAGGGAACAGTTTCTCCAAATGGGTTAGTTTTGCACATAATATAAATAAATACCCTTAGAAACACCAATCTACAAAAATACAAATTTCTAACCAATCTCTCAAATAACTATCACACAATTATATAAGGTATATATGACCTCAGGATAGACTTTCCCCTACATATGGTGAAATAAATCACCATAGGATCGAATAGCAGACTTTGCATCATGGGTCATAACCTTTTTTACATTTTAATTTAAATTTTCACAAAATGAATTCAGACCTAATCAAATTACCTACACCCAAAAAAGTACTTTTAGGGATTCTCACAATTTAAAAAGTTTTTTACATTTTGTTTTAAATCGTCTGCACTTTAGCATAAAACTGACGTTCCCAAACTGCTCAGTTCCTGAAAGAGAGAGACCAAATGCTCTTCAACTCACTAGTAATATACAACATTCTATTAGCATAAATCCACTTATCTGAGCATTGTAGAGACTCCGGTCTGCACCGGTGGTTAGACGTCAATCTTCCACTCGGCTATATGCCACCAGAGAAGTAGCGAATATCCTCCGTTATCGCAGAAACTTTCAATGCCCACTTTCAATGCCCAACAAAAGCTTCTTTTTCACCTACTTGGCTTCATCAGGGATTCCAATAATGCAATTCCTCTTTTTGATGCATTTTGTAATGTTGTCTATTGAGGTGTAAAAGTTAGTGTGTAATAAGAATAAAGCTGTTGTTGAAAAAATTACTTCAGCCTTTGTGAGCGAATCAGCCTATTTGAATTCTCTTTAAAAGGGTATGATGTCAGACGCTGTTGATTTAAGAACTAGGAGGTATTAGCTATGCCCGGTATTGAGGATATTTGAAGAAAATTGTGGCGAATAGTATTTGGTAACCTCTATGAGAATTGTATTAATTTAAATTAAAATGTAAAAAAGGTTATGACCCGTGATGTGAAGTCTGCCATTCAATCCTATGGTGATTTATTTTGCCACATGTAGGGGAAAGGCTATCCTGAGGTCATATATGCCTTATATAATTGTGTGATAGTTATTTGAGAGATTGGTTAGAGAAACTTGTATTTTTGTAGATTGGTGTTTCTAAGGGTGTTTATTTATATTATATTTTTTGAGTTTACCCTTTGGCAGTAGGTCAGAATAATTAGTTTTGCACATACCATGACAGTCATGAGCCTTGCTTCTAAGCCAGGGCATGTGATCTCAGTCTTTCAAATTTAATGCAAATGCTTGGCGTAGTACTTGCATCGTGCCAAAGAGAGCCACCTCCTGGAGAGCGTAAGATGCAACATATATGGGTAGTTTGTCAAGATGTGCTTGGAAATTCTTGGTTGGTTGGTTACTGCAGTGACCAACCTGATTTTAAATGGCACTGGTTAAGGGCCTTTATGCACAGATATCTATGATTGGCTATGCATATATTTTCAGCCACTCTGTGAATTAGAATCGCTTTGAAAATGTATTCATTCTTATTTATCCATATAAGCCTCCACTGACTCGATTTATAGGTTTTACAGAATTTCATGGCTAGAGTAATTGTGAGGGCCCCTACTGGTCACGTGCTTTCCCTTTATAGAAAGCTTTGCATTGGCTTCAAGTTTGTTTATTTATTTAACTGTATTTATATCCCGCTTTTCACCGGGTCAAAGCGGTTTAACATCAAAAAAAGGGGGGGGGGGGACAGTAATCAATTCTTAGGGTGGAGGGGCTGTCACCAGGGAGGCCAACATTAATGATCTAAACAGACATTAAGGACTTAAACAATGGACATCGGTCTCTTAGTAGGTAGATCTGTGGGTATGTTTAGAAGGTCTGGAGGGGTAGTCAATGGTGGATGTTTGTTTCTGGACCGAGGTATTCCTGGAACAGGATGGTTTTTAGTTGTTTCCTGAATGTTGAAGGATCTCCGTTGTTTCTGATTTGACTTGGTAAGGAGTTCAAGAGGGATGGTGCGTATAGTTTGAAGGCTCTGTTGCAGGTCCGTTGATTGTATTTAGTTCGTTCGTGGGGGATGGTGAGGGTGTTGCTGGCGGTTTGTCTGGTTGTTCTGTTGTGGGTGGGTTGGGGCAGTAGAGTGCGGAGCCTGGAAGTCTGTGTTTGATGGAGGGCTTTGTGGATAAGTAGGGCAGATTTGTATTTGATTCTTGCTTCGAGAGGGAGTATGTGCAGTTCTCTCAGGATTGGTGTGATGTGATCTTGTTTTTTTGCTTTCTGGATAATTCTTGCTGTGGTATTTAAGGCAGTTCGTAGTGGGTTGGTGTGGTTGGCAGGTAGTCCGTGATAGATTATATTGCAGTAGTCTAGGTGGGGGAGCGTCATAGCTTGCATGACTGTCCTGAAGTCCTGTGGATTGATGAGAGGCCTGAGGCGTTGTACTGTTTTTGCCTTGTGGAATATTATTCTGGTAGTCTTTTTGATCTGTTGTTTGAGTGTGAGCGCTTGGTCTATGATTCCTAAGTATTTTATGTGTGGTTGAATTTGTATTTGCGTGGTTCCTAAGTTGAGGTGTGGTGGTGTGAAGTTTGGGTCCTTGCTTAATATGAGGGCTTCTGTTGATGGATAGGTTGTTCCCTTGTAGCCAGCTGGAGACTTCTGTGAAGCAGTCTGATAGGTGCTTGTTTGTTGGTTTGGTGGTCGTGATCGGTCCATAGAGCATTATGTCATCCTCATAGATGTGGTAGTTGATGTTATGAGCACGTATGATTGAGCAGAGTGGTTGCAGGTAGATGTTGAAGAGCATGGCGGATAGTGTGGATCCTTGGGGTACTCCTTGGTGTTGCTGAAGGGGGGGGGGAGGTTGTTATGCTTGTGCGGATCAGTTATTGTCTATTGGTCAGGTAGGAGTGGAACCATTGAAGTACGATATTTTCGATGCCAATTTCTTGGAGCCTGTGTAGGAGGATGTTGTGGGAGATGGTGTCAAAGGCTGTGGATATGTCCAGGAAGATCATAGCATATCCAGAGTGCTTGGTCTGTGTGCCCTTGATGAGGGTGTTCATTAGTGATGTCATGAGGGTCTCGACTCCGTGGAATGGACGGAAACCATGTTGTTGTGGGTCCAGTATGTTGTTGATATCTAGGTGGTCTTGAAGTTGTTGTTGAACAAGTTAAGCCTAGATGCTAATTCAAAAGTTTGCAGACTTGTAGAGCACTTCAGGATAAGAGGTGCCAAACTATTTACACAATAGGCTGGCATGGTATCAACAATGTAGAATTCTGCAAACTTTCCAAAGGGAATTGTTAGAGGTACCATCATTTTAAAATGGTTAAATCAACTTAATATCCTAATATGATGATGTCAGTAGTGGCCCCATCTCTCTGGAATAACCTGTCAGGAAGCAGGAGAATGGAGTTGTAATGATATGTGCAAGTTGTAATGGCTGTGGGGATAATAGCGTGTGTTGGGGTAATTTGAAAAAAGGCAGGAAATGGGGGTGTTTCTGCATGCATGTTGGGTGACAGTTGGATGGGGAAGGAAGGTAAAGATGGGAAGATGCCATGGGAGGGAGGGGGGATGAGTGATTAGGTTGTATTTTGTGAATTTGAGAGTCTCAAATGTGGGGGTCCTAAGCTGGGGGGACTTTAGTTTCTGTGGATGAGTTCCATGGAACCAAGCTATGGATTCTGTGAGACTAAAGAACAGTGGTTCTAAGAGATGTTGTGTAACATGAAATGTTTTGTGCTTGATGTTTCCTGTAAAATTCACAAAATTTTGAAAGCTTTCCATCATATGGAGGTCACCATTGCTATGTTGCAAGACATGCATATGAATGCTAATTAGCATAGTAAATGTTGGTGGTTGGGACAAGCCTTTGGGGCCTCTTTGGATTCCTAGAAAGCTGGCGTGGCCATCTTGGTCAGCAAGGGGTGTGGTCCTTTGACAAGACCAAGATGATAGTAGACCCAGAAGTCTGATCCTTTACTGTGGAAGACCAAAAGTATTTTGAAAATATAATTTCATGTAATGTGTATGGTCCCAATATCCCAATCAGGGCTTCTTTGCAGGCTTGGGACATAACCCGGCATAATCTAATGTTGAGAAATTTATTCTTGGGTGGGACTCTTAATTGGGTTCTTGACTCCTTGATAAATAAATTCCCATCTCCCCCACCTGGGCATGAAAGCCTTAAGTCTATTAGAGGGCTCCACAATTTAAGGATGTGAGTTGGTTGATGTGTGGAAGTCCTTCACCCTCAGTAAAATGATTTTACACGTTTCCTGGGCTCGTAAGTACCTCTCACGGATGGACTATTTTTTTGGTGCCAGCAATGATGTCTTAAATTTGGGATGCCTATATTGGACCCATAGAGATCTTGGACCCATAGAGATCTTGACACCTGATCTGGCGAGATAGGCGCAGAGCTTTAGGGAGTTGGTGGTTCCCCACATATTTATATGGGGATCAGGGATTTTTGAAATTTAGACAGGATAGGTGGGATGATTTTGCCACTCAGTCAGGAACACCAGGAGAATCCTATTCTGTTCTGGGAAACTGCTAAGGCTGTTTACAAGGAGATATTCTGACCTATGTTTTCAAATGTAGAAAGGATATTGACCAACATCTAAGGTTAGAGATACAGTCAGGCTGATGTGCTACCATGTGGTTGCCCATGCTTTATTATAAATATAAAGGGTCTGATATTCAATGGGGGCAGCTGGCCGCTGCCTCTGAACATTAAACCTGGATATTCAAAGCTGGGGCCATACTCTGGCCCTGGCATTGAATATCTAGGTTGCCCGGATTTCCATGACGCTAACCAGGCAGTAGCGATATTCAGCTGCTGCCTGATTAGCTTCACTGGCGAACGTTAGACCAGTCTGTACTGCGCCTGACTTTCACCATTTTGCGATAACCAGGCAGTGGCTCTATATTGTTGCTGCCCAGTTATTGCAGAGCGCCCCAATGCAAACTGGTTCACTTTGGAGCATGTAGTAGGTTGCAGAGCACCCCAATGCAAACTGGTTCACTTTGGAGCATGTAGTAGTGGCACCAGGGTCATACAAAGCCATGATTGCCCTGTGCAACTTGCACATCTGGTGCACCCCTCTCTCCCATCACATTTGCCCCTTGCCCAGCATCTTCCCCATCTTCCCTCACACCCCCATATCCAGTCAGCTCCCCATCCATGCTGCCTGCCCTTGCCCTACTGCCGCCACTGTGTTCCCTCATTGGTACCGCGTGTTTGTGTTCAATTAGAAGTCCGGTCTGCTTCACTGCTGCTGGCACGACAGAACACAAAAAGGCAGAGCAAGGGCAGGCAATGTGAGGAAGGAGCAGATGCAGGCATCCCCAAATGCACCCCTAATCTTCTGCACCCTGTTGGGCTGCACTGCTCGCACAGGGCTAGGTATGCTGTTGGGCAGCTGGATATGCAGCGGCACTCACCACTGTATAGTAGAGCCCCTGATGACCGATGGAATACAGCAAGAATGTGTTGGGACTCATACCATGTTCCATCTTTCAAGGACATTGAAGCAGTTCTCTGGTAAAGGACTGGAAGTCGAGTTCTCAGGACACAGAACGGTGGTCTTCAGTGCCCACACACAGGCACTTAACAAGTGGGTAGCTTCCATGACTTCACCAGGTTGGATGCCTGTTCGGTGCAGAATGTCGGCTTTTGGTTCAGTAGACCTCAGATAGGCTATTTTTAGTGTCCGCACAGGCACTGCATAAAAACTGAAAATAGACTGAAGTACAACACCATAGCAGCACAGAGGACAGTACTCATTACACACATGGCATTTGCATAGGGATAGTTGAGAAAGCAGAAGTGACAGCTTTTTAATGGCTATTGATTTGTCTGTCTGTGGCCTAATCTATTCTGTGGACCTTGGTCTATTATGCTTTTATTTGGAATAATAAAGTAGACCGATTAAGTTTTCAAATAACTGCTGATGTCCTCGTATTTAGCACATATCAGATGAGCAGACTATGCTGCTGTAGTTGTGAGTCTTCCAGTTCAAAACACTCTCTGAAAATTTCTAGTTTTACTTTTGGGTAGCATTCTCTAAATACTAATAGTTTTAGAAATGGCTCTCCAACATTCACAAATCTTAAAGATAAAGGGGGTAACTGTGAAACTGCGGCAATCAGCAATTCTCTGGGCACAAGCAGGAAGTCGGTCCTCGCATATGGGTGACATTTGTACTGACAGAGCCCACACAGTAACCTCTCCCCAGCTTCCAAAGAAAGTCTTTGGGGAAGTGTACTATGCATGCACGGCACCCTTCCCACCTAAGGGTGCCATCGTGCCTCAGTCTCTCTCCACAGAGCCTATCAAACGTGTGTCTATTCCCTCTGGAAAAAGTTGATTTTGTTCTTGCCTTCTACTTCGGTTTTTGGATCGATTCCTTTCTCCGGTTGTGTGTATCGGTGCCCTTCTCGACTCCCGAGTCTAGAAACATAGAAAAATTATGAAAGAAAAATACCACATGGCCTATCTAGTCTGTCCTTCCAAAGAAACAACTACAACAGTCCCCTTTTTTCCTCTGTGTTTGTCCCATGCTTTTTTGAATTCAGATACTGTCCTCATCTTTACCACCTCCACTGGGAGACTATTCCATGGATCCACCACTCTTTCTGTAAAGAAATATTTCCGTGTATCACTCCTGAATCTATCCCCTTTCACCCTCATCCCATGTCCCCTTGTAGCAGTACTTGCTTTCAATCGAAAGAGGCTTTCCCCCTGTGCATTTATTCCACGGAGATATTTAAACATCTCAGTCATATCACCTTTATCCCGCCTTTCCTCTAATGTCTACATATTAAGATCCTAAGTCTGTCCACACATGATTTATAATGAAGACCACTAACCATTTTAATAGCCACCCTCTGTATTGACTCCATCCTGTTTATATCCTTTTGAAGGTACGGTCTCCAGCATTGCACACAATACTCCAAATGAGGCCGCACCAAGGACTTAAACAGAAGCACTATCACCTCCTTTTTTCTGCTAGCCATTCCTCTCCATATGCACCCAAGCATCCTTCTAGCTTTCGCTGTCACCTTTTCTACCTGTTCAGCCACTTTAAGATCTTCAGACACAACCACGCCTAGGTCCCGCTCTTCTTTAGTGGACAAAAGTACTTCACCCCCTATACTGTATTGTTCCCTTGGATTGCTGCAGCCCAAATGCATGACCTTGCATTTTTTAACATTAAATCCCAGCTGCCAAATTCTAGACCATTCTTCAAATTTAGCTAGATCCCTCTTCATGTTATCTACACCTTCCTGGGTGTCTACTCTATTGCAGATTTTGGTATCGTCCGCAAAGAGGCAAACCTTACTCGACAGCCCTTCCGCTATATCACTAACAAAGATGTTAAAAAGAATCGGACCAAGGACAGATCCCTGGGCCACACCACTGGTAACTTCCTTCTCCTCACAGTGAGCTCCATTTACCTGTAACCTTTGTCACCTCCCTCTCAACCAATTTCTAATCCAAACAGTAACTTTAGGGTCCATCCCTAGGGTGCTCAGTTTGTTTATAAGTCACCTATGAGGAACGGTGTCAGAGGCTTTACTGAAATCTAAATACACCACATCTAGGGCTCTCGCTCGATCCAACTCCCTGGTCACCCAGTCAGAGTAATCAATCAGATTTGTCTGACAAGACCTGCCTCTGGTGAATCCGTGCTGCCTCAGATCCTGTAATTCGCTGGACTCCAGAAACCTCACTATTTTCTCTTTCAGCAGCGTTTCCAATAGTTTACTCACCACCGAAGTTAAACTAACCGGCCTGTAGTTTTCAACCACATCCTTACTTCCGCTTTTGTGTAAAGGCACCACATGAGCCTCTCTCCAGTCCTTTGTCACCACTCCTGACTGCGAGGCACTGAAAAGGTCAGTCAGTGGAGCTGCTAGAACGTCCCCAAGTTCCTTCAGTATTCTAGGGTGTATCCCATCCCTTTGTCTACTTTAAGTTTAGCTAGTTGCTAACGAACAGTCTTCTGAAAATTGTCCAAGACACCCCTCGCTTCTGTTCCTGTTTGTGGGTGTTTTCCGAGGTCCTGTTCCTGGTTCTTCATCTGTGAACTTGAAACAGAAATATTTAAGCAATTCTGCTTTATCTTCATCAGCTTCTACATATTCCTCCCCTTCACCCTTGAGTCTGACAATACCACTTTTGCCCTTCCTCTTCTCACTAACCTATCTTAAAAATATCTTATCACCCCATTTTATTGCATTGGCTGTTTCCTTTGCTTGCCTTTGGCATTGCATTTTTCCTTGGGTCCCCTTTTTCCCTCTTTTTTTTTTTTTTTTTTTTTTCTGTGTGTGTTTTCGCGCCCTTTCTATCTATCCAAGGCCATAAGAAGCAGCATGAGTCAATTTTTCACGACAGATTCAGCCCCACAGTAGTCTGCAGGATCAGCACCCTCGAGGGCTGCTATGGAGGCCTCTGCTTCGCATGGCAACTGCGCTGCCTTGGAGCCTTGAGATCATGGGGCATCAAGCCGGGGTCAACCTCTGGGAGGGACACACTTCGAAGAGCCGGACATTGTTAGTGGCCTCATTGGGTGACTAATCCAGGGCTGTGGCGAAGTCTCATGGCCCCTGGCTTTGGAGCCTTCAACCCTAGGCTGAGGGTGATGGCCAGGAGCAGGCCTCGAAACTGCCCTGGCAGGAGAACTCCATTGGCATCCGAGGATCGGTCTTGGTCCTCTGAGACCATCCTTTTTGAGGACACCCCCTCGACTGTGCCAGACCCGATGTCCTCTGTGCGGAGGCTTCTCGCCTCGAGGCCAGGATGGTGACCTTGTAATGCAGCTTGTCTGCCTTCATGGCCCTACAGCAGCCTCTGATGCCCGGTTCCTCTGGGTCATCACTCCCGACCACCTGTCCCTCCAAAACGAGGGAGTCCCCAGAGCTGGAGCCGATCCTCAAATGCCACTGGCCTCAAGAGACACCTCGGCACTGGTTCTGCTTGGGGCCAAGGACTTCCCATGCACAGCACTTCTGACTGAGAGCACAGAGGCGTCAGGACCCCTGGACTATCTGGGCTGGGGTGCAAGCCCAAGGCCCGGAGGACCCTCGATCTCCTCAGACTAGGAGATACAGGATGACAAGTCCCCGGACACTCAACTCCACAGGGATGTGCCCTCGGACCCTTCCCCTCCCGAAGCCCGGCACATGTCCCCACCCAAGGACCTGGCCTATTTGGACTTTGTTTGTGATATGGTGAAGGCTCTTGCCTTCACCACAGAGTCCGAGGAGGAGCCTCGGGCGAAGGATCTCTAGATTCTTCAGTATGAGGCTCCCCCTAAGGAGGCCCTTTCAGTGCCCATTCCCCCCATCCTGGAATGACTGCTCTTCCATATGTGGGAAACCCTGGCCTAGGTTCCCTTTGTGAGCAAGTGGCTGGACTCGATGTGCCGGTTCTGCCGGACCCCTGGCTTCCAAAAAGCTCAACTGCCTCAACTCCATAGTGGTGGTTGGCCATGCATAGGCATGCATTCCTTGGTGCTACCAGGTAGGAAGGCCCATGCTATGGATGTCCTGGGCTGGAAGTGCTTCTGAGGCTCGATGCTCATCAGCGGGATCCAGACCTACCAGCTGTACATGGGCATGTTCTTGCGGGAACTGGCGAGGGAACTCACCGGTTTCTCGGCTGGTCTTTCCGAGGAACCTCTTCAGCAGTTCCGGACCCTGACCTCCATGGTCAGAGTGCTCCAACTTTATAACTCAGGCAGCCTATGATTGCTTGGAGTCAGTAGCTAGAGTAGCCGTGGTGGGCATTAGTGCCCTGCTGCCAGACCTAAGAGGAAGGCTTATGGAAACTACCCTCAGTACTCTACTTTCCCAGCTCCCCAACAGGCCAAGGGACAAGGGCACAGCCTTTTGTCATCCTAAGACCTCCCCAAGCCCCAGGCCACGCCTCCGGCATAACCTGGAGGGGACTTGTGATTCCTTGAGCAGAGCCTCTCTTCCCCCAGGGGGTCCTGCCCCTCAGCATTCGGGGGGCATCTGGAATTTTACACCGACTGGTGGTCCACCATCACCTCCAATGCATGGACCCTGCAGGCAGTGAATGAGGGTTACATCCTCCAGCTCGAACAGATGCCCCTGCCATTTTTTCTGGGAGAGCCCCCTATGATTCCCTTTCACTGGAGCCTCCTTCAGCAAGAATTTGCAGGTCTTTTGGCAGACAAGAGTGTTGGAACCCATCCCCCTCCACCTCAGGGGCAAGGGGTTCTACTCCCGCTACTTTCAGGTTCCCAAAAGGACTGGAGGGCTTTGGTTCATTCTAGACCTGTGTGACCTCAAGTGGTTCCTGGTGAGGGAGAAGTTTAACTTGCTCCCCTTGGAACATTGCTGCCATACCTCCAGCAGGGAGACTGGCTAGGCTCCTTGGATCTGAAGGATGCATATACACACATCCTCGTTTATCCCCTTCACAGGCAGTTCCTCCACTTCATGGTGGGAGGCTGCCATTATGCGACAACAAGAAACAAGTGCACCAAGACAGTGGCAGGTATAAAGACCTTTAATAAAAACTCCAATGCGTTTCGGCTGAAAGCCTTCTTCGGGTGGGGGGGGGGGGCCTCAAATAAAAGCATACAACAAATTAAAAGCTTAAAAACATGCGTAATAAATACAGACACATGTAATAAAAGCAATGATAAAATAAAGTATTACAAACTTATGTACATATTCCAAATTGAAGTGAAAACAAAATAAATAAATATACTATACAAATACTCAAAGGCATGTTGCAGATGAAATAAAATGCTATAAAAAGGAAGGTGACAGTACATCCAAAGTAAGAACAATATTATTGCTTAAAAAGACATCCATTGTGAATTGACTCCAAAGCCACATATGCAAGGAGGGACGAAGAGGAACAAAAGAGGCAGGAAAAATTACAAACCAATGTACATTTGAAAACTATCCTTTTTATTACCCAAAAGTGAGGGAATGTAGAAACCTACAGGAGACTGCCACTACCAGTACAGGGTTCTACCCTTTGGTCTGGCCTCTGCCCAGAGGGTATTCACCAACTGCCTAGTGGTGGTCGCCGCTTTCTTGTGTCTCCAAGGGGTGTTCGTCTTCCTCTACCTGGATTACAGGCTCATCAAGGACAGCACTGCCACCGAAGCACATCACAATGGGCTGCACTATCCTCATTCTGGAGCATTTGGGGTTCGTCATAAACTACCCAAAATCCCATCTCCATCCAGCACATCGCCTGGAGTTCCTAGGGGCACTGCTGGATATCGTCCAGGCTAGGGCCTTCCTCCCTCAGGACAGGGCCCAACGCCTCAAGGCGCTGACCGAGCACATCCAGGGTTGCTTCTTGGCCTCTGCCCCCCATCTGCTACACCTGCTGGGTCACATGACATCCACAGGGAATATCACCCCAGATGCCGTTCTGCATATGCAGCCAGCATGGTGGACTCTACGCTTCCAGTGGTCTCAAGCGACAGGGCGCCTACTGGATAAAGTAGTCTGACCCATTCTCTGGCAGACTCCCTTGACTAGTGGCAACAACTCTAGCATCTACATGCCGGGATGCCCTTCCAGGCCCCCACCCCCAGAGGATCCTCACCAAGACACCTCCGCACAGGGCAGTTGGTCACAGACAGAGCCTCCAGCCGATCAACCCCTAGCCCCGGGCCATAGTGATAGCCCTCTGGACTTTTCACCATCACCTACAGCATCAAGCGGTACTGATCCAGACAGATAACTGTGGCAATGTTCTCTACATCAACAAACAGATAGGTAGGGAATCATCCCTCCTATGCCAGGAGGCGGTGAACCTCTACTCTTTCTCCAGCAACAATGGGATACTCCTGCAGGCAGTTTATCTCCTGGGCTAGAACAATGTCCTGGCAGATCAATTCAACCGGGTCCTCCAACCACATGAGTGGTGGCTGGACCCCCAGCTGGCCAGCTGGCTCTTCCATCTCTGGGGGCTCCTGCAACTGGACCTCTTTGCCAGCCCAGCCAATGCCTAGCTGCCCTGCCTCTGCTCCAGGCAGCCCCACCCCTTGCGGGTAGCAGCGGATGCGTTCTTTTTTCTGTGGACTGGAGGCCTCTTCTACACTTTCCCACCCACACTGCTAATCGCCAAGGCACTCTTCAAGGTCCAGTTCAACAGAGCCACCGTAATACTAGTGGCCCCTTGGTGGGCCAGGCAGCCATGGTTCCTCCTGCTCCTCCACCTCTCTCAGGTGCCCCTGGTTCATTGCATGTCCCCTAGTCTTTCTATATTTTGATGGTGTAAACAATCATTTTACATTTACCCATTCCACCCCATTCATTAATTTATAGACCTCTATCATATCTCCCCTCAGCCGTCTCTTTCCAGATTGAAGATCCCTCCCACAAAACTTCCATCCACCAAGCCTATGCCTTCAAATGACAGAGAATCTCTGTGTGGTGCGCAGAGAAGTAGATCATTCCCTTCTGTTTGGTCCAGCTGGTACTGCAGGATCTGCTGCACTTATCCCAGATGGGGCTGAAGTCCATCTCCATCAGATTGCACCTCTGCGTACTCTTGGTGCATCACCATCTGGTTGACGGCAAGCCCCTCTCTGCTCAACCTCCTAGGATTCGCTTCCTGAAGGGCCTACTACTCTCACAGCCACCTGTCCATCCCCCAGTGGCAGAGTGGGATCTTAATGTGGTTCTCTCAAAACTCACGATGACACCTCTTGAGCCTCTTAGCTCTTGCCACCTCAAGTATCTCTCCTGGAAGGTGGTCTTCCTTGTGGCGCTCACCTCTGAGCACACGGTTAGTGAGCTCCAGGCTCTGGTGGCCCATCCACTTTATATGAGGTTCCACAAGAACAGGGTCGTGCTTCCTAAGGTGGTGTCTGCATTACACCTCAGCCAAGAGGTGGCGCTCCCCACATTCTTCCCACGGCCTCACGTTAACAGGGCAGAGACCGTTCTCCACACTCTGGACTGTAAGCGGACCCTGGCCTACTATTTGGAGCATACCCAGGCCCACGAGCGCTCCTCACAGCTCTTCATTTCCTACGATCCAAATCGGCTGGGGACAACGGTCTCTAAGCATACCTTGTCCATTTGGCTGGCAGACTGCATCACTTTCACTTATGAGCAGGCAGTCTCTTGCTAGAGCGCTGTGTCACAGCACATCATTTGGGCCATGTCGGTCTCTGTGGTGAACCTGTGCTCCGTTCCTTTGGCAGAGATCTGCCGGGCTGCCACCTGGTCATCGGTCCATACCTTCGCAGCTCATTACTGCCTGGAGAGGGAGTCCTGCTGGGACAGCGCCTTCAGCCAGGCAGTACTCCATTTGTTTGGAGTGTAAGGTAACTCCTATCCTCCGGCCCTTCGGTATGTCTATGCTGCTGGAGAACTGGTTCCTCGCTTGACACTCAGGGCCACTTGTGGGTCCAGCTGTTCCTTGATTCTATTACTGCTTCTCACGGTTCATGTTTTTCTGGCCACCCGTGGCTTTTATAGGTTTTTTTCAGTAGTCTGTAGCTGAGGAGTCCCATATGGTGATGACTGACTTTCTGCTTGATTCCAGAGAAAGCATAGTTACTCACCTGTAACAGGTGACCTCCAGGGATGCCAGGAATCAGTCCTCAGAACCCTCCCTCCTCCCCATGGAGTTGCTTTGCTTTTTTGTTGTCTTGAGCTATGTCATACTGAGGCAAGACGGCACCCTTAGATGGGAAGGGGACCATGCATGCGTGGTGCAGCTGCCAAGGTCTTTTTTTGAAAGCTGGGAAGAGATTACTGTGTTGGCACCATCGGCACCCTTATGCGAGTACTGATTTTCTGCTGTCCCTGGAGAACACCTATTACAGGTGGGTAACTATGCTTTTTTTAAAACAGCTGCATGGTTTCCTAGTGACTGGTATATTCAGCACCAGTATCTGGAGAGTTCCTAGCACTATATTCGAATACTGTGGTCAGCACTCACACTCTTGGATAGCAGTGATAGTAACCTACATTGTAATTAAGACATCCTCATTTTTTTATATGCCCTAAGTTATTTGGATTGTTATCTGGATAACTGCGTTAAAAAGCACTGCTATCTGGATAAGTAACAGCTCCACCTCTGGTCTGCCCATGAACTGCCCCAGTTCTAGTCGGATAGTGCCGGCGCAGTCGTGGGAATTCTTCAGAGGCACTCTCCAGATAGTACTGATGAATATCCCTCTCGATGGGACTTATCTAGTTAACAGGTTCTGCTAGTTGAGCAAGTCCTCCTGAAGACTGACCTGGAAGTGGCCAAACAAGGCAAATTGTCAGTGAATAACCTAGACAGAACTAATAGAAATTTGAATCAATAAAGAAGCAAGACTGCATCAGAATATTCGTTTTGCTTCTGGATTTATGCATATCCAGCTAGGTAAATTTTCTGAAAGCTAAATATTTAGAGCAGAAATCTAAGCAATTTTATACTGGCATTAGTAGCTTGCTTATCCCAGCTATAGACATATATATTGGTGCATAAAATCTACCAGCAGGTAAAGTCCATACAGCTTGCCCATTCTGGCTTGCCATCCGTATAGTTTGCAAGAACCTTGTACTTTTAAAGTGCATCATTTGGAATGTTTTAAATACCATTATAGTCTTGAAAGTTATTGCAGAGAGCTCTGAAGTAAGAGATTCATGCAATGCAGTATTCTTATCTTTTAGTTTTAAGAGTCTGTTTCTTTAATGTGAGACTACCAATGTTTTTCACACTGAGCAAGAATTTGGATGTCAAAATGTCTGGCAGCTAATTGTTTTCATGCCTTATCAATGACAATTAAGAGACTTGTTAAGAGAAAAAGGTGTAGCTGTTTTCTGTTGCTTTTCGTAGAAGTGGGATGTTGATAGGCTAGAGACGGCATGTTGTCAGCTGTGTACCACAGAATCAACTGTGGACATGTTATGATCCAGCCTGGGAAGAATCATGTTTTAATTGTTCAGTGAGGCAAGGAATAGATAGGTTGTTAATCTAAGAATCACTGGGGATACTTTTTATTTTGAAGGTACTAGTGATGGGCATATGGCTCTCTGCTCTTCCTCTACCCTACAAAGCATGTGGGAAGTAAGCCAAGAACTAGCGTCAAGGTCAGACACAATCTGCTATGTGATAATTAATTTCAATGAAGGTAGTTATGCAGCCAAGCCACCTGATAGTACAAGAATGAAAAATTCTGAGGGAAAGCGGAGAGCAGACAAAGCCTTTGTGGGTAAGTGAATATTATTTTTTTCTGGCAAATTTGGTGGCTTATAGCTTGGGTTAGAGGAAATTTGGTGGCTTAAAGCTTGGGTTAGAGGTTTTTATTTGAAAAAGTCTGTTTGGTTTCATTAAAAAGCAAAATTTCTTAACGTCCCTCTAGTCTAGTCCCAGACCTCTGGGGTTTATGCTCCTCCAGCAGCTTTGGAGACTGAGAAACGTCATTCTTCTGTAATGACACCGGTATATCCAAGCAGGATCCGCCTCCTCACACCAGTTGTCTCAGTCTCCAAGCAGCTGGAGGATTGGTGAGCCAGGAGGTCCGGGCTCACGGTAGAGGAACAACTAAGGAGCATTTAGGATAGAAAGGAGCAGCAGTGGTTTACATCAATCGCCAAGGCGGCACAAGCAGTGTTCCATTGGAAACCGAGGCCGAAGATCTGTTCGCATGGGCCGAGATACATCTGGTGGCCTTGTCGGCAGCACATGTAGCAGGAGTGGACAATGTGGAGGCCGACTTCTTGAGTCAGGTGAAGGTGGACCCGGGGGAATGGGTCCTTCATCAGGAGGTATTCGAAATGGTGGTAGGTCATTGGGGGGACCCGGTGATGGATCTCATGGCACCTTTTCAGTCAGCAAAGCTGAACCGTTTCTTCAGCAGAAGAAAAGAGAGGACGTCAGAAGGGCTGGATGCTCTCATACAGTTCTGGCCGGAGGACCAGCTTCTGTACGTGTTTCCACCATGGGTGCTGATAGGAAGAGTGCTGCAGCAAGTGGAGCGGCACAGAGGACAGGTGATCCTGATAGCGCTGGATTGGCCAAGAAGACCGTGGTACGCGGATCTACAGAGGCTCTTAGTGGAGAAGCCATGGCGGCTTCCAGATCGGGCAAATCTGTTGTCTCAAGGTCCTCTGCACATGTCTCACATGAATCGGTTTTCGCTTACGGCCTGGCTATTGAAAGGGCTAGGTTGATAAAGAGAGGATACTCGGCTGCGGTGGTGGCCACGTTGCTAAGGGCAAGAAAGAAATCTACCTCGCTAGCTTACGTCCGCATCTGGCAGGTGTTTGAGGCATGGTGTGGGGGACCGTCAGTGCTTGGCTCTGAGAGCATCGATTCCGCTGGTGCTGGAGTTTCTGCAGGATGGGCTGGATAAGGGTTTAGCAGCCGCATCCTTGCAAGTACAAGTAGCAGCGTTGTCCTGTTCTAGAGAAAAGATAGGAGGTGAAGGGCTAGGTACCCATCCGGACATTAAGAGGTTTTTAAGAGCCGTCTCTCTTTTGAGGCCACCTCATAGACTACTAGTACCGCAGTGGAATCTACCTTTTGTCTTGGAGGCGCTGAGGAGAAAACCGTTTGAGCCTTTGCCGGCAGCTTCCTTAAAGGACCTTACTCTTAAGGTGGTGTTCCTGGTAGTTATTGGTTTGGCTAGGAGAATCTCAGAATTATAGGCGTTGTCCTGCAGGGAGCCTTTTTTGACTTTTTCTGATTCGAAGGTGGTGTTGAGGCCGGTCCTGTCATTTTTGCCAAAGGTGGTTTCGGCGTTTCTTGTGAATCAGGTAGTTTCCTTGCCGGTGTTCAGGGAGCAGCTGGAGGGCTCCTCCCTGGAACAGTTGCACCTCTTGGACATACGGAGGGTATTGAAGTATGTTCAGACTACGGCGAACTTTCGCAAATCAGATAGGCTGTTTGTATTGTTTGCGGGGCCAAAGAAAGGAGTGGCCGCTTCCAAGGCTACGATCACCAGATGGATTAAGGAGGCCATAGCGTCCGCTTATATTTTAAAAGGGAAAGCAGTACCGGAAGGGCTCAAAGCACATTCCACCAGAGCACAAGCGACTTCTTGGGCGGAGTTTCGTTTGGTGCCACCAGTAGAAATTTGTAGGGCGGCTACCTGGTCTTCCTTGAATTCCTTTGTTAAGCATTACCGTCTGGATATTCAGGCGGATAGGGATACTAGGCTTGGATCAGCGGTGCTTCAGGATGGTCTAGCAGGTCCCTCCCATTGATTCCTTTAACTGCTCTGTTACATCCCCAGAGGTCCGGGATGGGACTAGACTAGAGGGATGTTAAGGAAGATGAAATTAGACTTACCTGCTAATTGTGGTTCCTTAAGGAACTCTAGTCTAGTCCCGTATCCCACCCTGTTTTCTATTCTGGGTGTTAGTGCCTGAAGCAAAGAAGAGTGGATAGGTAAGAGAAATCGGCTTCTGGGCATGGGGATTAAGCGAGGTCCTTATTCTCCCTGGCAGCTGTGGGGGGAAAGGCCTAGTTCTTGCATAACGGCAGATTGGTGGTATTGATGATTGATTTCTTTTTGAAGAAAAAAAAAAAGAGAAGGCAGGGGGTTTGCGATTCCCAGTTAAGGTTATTAGTAGTAGTTGGGTTAGTTTGAGAGTGTTTATTCGTCTACTTAATTGTTGCTCCATTGAGTTTGCTTTGCCAATAGGTTACTGGTATGAGGAGGCGGATCCTGCCTGGATATACCGGTGTCATTACAGAAGAATGATGTTTCTCAGTCTCCAAAGCTGCTGGAGGAGGAGCATAAACCCCAGAGGTCTGGGACTAGACTAGAGTTCCATAAGGGACACAGCAGGCAATTCTAATTTCACCTTAGTTCTCAGCTTGCTTTAGAGTTTTAAAATTAATTAGTTAGATTTAGGTAAGCCCTTAGAATTCTTTTTTTTTTAAATTTGATTTTCAGTCATATACAACAATCAAAAAAAAGTACAGGTCAATCCTATAAAACATAAAGGCAAAATATCATACTACAATAAGAAATATACACCATGATAAAGTCCACATTACGGAATCCCACTGTTAACAGCAAAGAAAACTAAAAAGGAAAACAGAATACATATATTATCCACAATACGGAGGCTATGACCCCAACCACCCACTTAAACCCCTTTACCAGACAGAAAATTTTCTAAATGGGATACTTCAACAAAGGTATATGAAGCACCCTCATGGTTGAGGATACATTTACATGGAAACTTTAAAAAGAACGTAGCACCCAGTGCCAAAGCCTGGGACTTAAGAGCTAAGTTTTGTGGCCAGTCGGTTAATGTATTTCCGGATGTTGCCCGTAGCACACAGATGCGCCGGAGAAGCCCTTAGAATTCTAAAAGAAAGCAGATAGGTAGTTAGTCTTTATCCCACCCACCTCCCCAGACTGCCACACAACCCAGGCACATCCCTTAGTTATTCCAGTTAAGAAGAATGAAATTTGACATCGTAGTATGCTTTCTTTAGCAAGAGATTAACCCTTAACAGCAATCATTGGAAAGCAAACACAATAGCATAAAATATACCAAATAATCCAAAAGGCCTTCTATTTTATTTTAGTTTCATTATTATAGTTTATATACCACAATACACCATTAATATCGGTGTGGCTTACATAAAAACATTCATATTACAATAAAACACTAAATTAACAACAAAAACAGCTGTCATTCAGAAATACATGGGTTCCCTTACAACAGGGGTTCTCAACCCTGTCCTCAGGACCCACCTAGTCAGTCGAGTTTTCAAGATAACCACAATGAATATGCATGGGAGACATTTGCATATAATGGAGGCAGTGTATGCAAATCTCTCTCATACATATTCATTGTGGTTATCCCGAAAACTCGACTGGCCAGATGGGTCCCGAGGACAGGGTTGAGAACCCCTGCCTTACAACATCCAATTCAGTACTCTTCTCTTATTCGCACTTAAATACCACATAGGTTTGCCTCAAAATTGCCCCTCCCACCATTACTGTATATACCCCTGCATCTCGGATTACTTACATTTGTCAAGATGAATACACCTGCGCAAATGGATATGCCTTAAGCTTTCAGCAGAAATATAATGGATTCTGCATCCCATAGCCTTGGGGCAATAATTGAAAAGGCCCTATTGCATGCAAATACTGAAGGAATCTGCAATAATTCCTGATCTGCTGAATGTAAATTTCTAATATTATATTTTCTCAATAAAATGTATGCGCCAACAGTAGACATTGAAATTCACACTGTTGCCTTACTGGCAACCAATGATACTCTTGTAAGTGAATGGTAATATGGTCAGATCTCCGCAAACCATATATCAACTATGCTGCCACGCACAGTTTTCTGACAAGCCTAGATAAAGCAAAGTACAATAATCCAGATATGGTAAGATTACAGCTTGTACTAAGCATCGAAATAACTCATGAGTTAACCATATTTTCAGTTTACGAATCGCTCACATTTTGTAAAACACATTATGAAATTATATTATTAATTTGTGATTTAAGTGATAGTGGAGTCCACCACAACCCCTAGAAAATCGTACTCCTTTTTTAATGGCAACCTCATCTCCCAACTGTAAAGTCACTGTCATCCTTTCTTTTGAAATCATCATTCCTTCTGTTTTTCAAAATTAATAGACATATCATTATTCACTAACCAGTGCCTAATCGTTGGGAACAGTTGTATGATGTTAGCATTTTCCACATGATTGATATCCTCAAGGGGGATATATAACAGAATATCATCTGCATAAACCTTATAACATATCTCTAAGGTATCTAACATTTGACAAAGTGGCACCAAATAAACATTAAACAAAGCAGCTGACAAGGCAGATCCCTGGGGGACCCCAGATGGCATTATTTGTGACTCTCCCTGGGGCGTAAATACTTTGCATTCTCATTCAGTTAGATAAGACTGAGACCACTTGAACACATTTCTGCCCCCATATCATTAGTCTATTTAACAAAATCCGATGATTCACACAATCAAAGGTGGTGGACTAATCAAGAGAAAAAAAAGACTTTGATTTCCTCCAGTCCTTTCAATAAACCATCTATCAAGGCACCTAGCACTGTTTCAGTACTAGGATTACATCTAAAGCCATGTTGACTTTTACACTGTATCTACTGTCTTTACAAGAAATCCTCTGTGCACCATCTGTTCCAGCAGCTTAACTACAAATGGGATTTTCGAAATTAAACGATAATGTGAACAATCTTCGAGAATCAAATGCAGCTTCTTCAAAATGGGTTTGATGGCAGCCGCCTTTTAATACAAAGAGGGAGCTATTACTCTTTTAAACGAAGCATTGATCCAGTTAAACAAAAGAGGCAACATCTGCCCTGATCATTCATTATCTTGATGGTATTAGCTTATTCACAGTAGTAGACTCAAACTCACACCAACATCTCAAAGGTTTATCAACTGAAGTTGCTTCCTCAGCAACCTCTTATGTACTATCCAAATTACTCATGGTAAATTTTTCACAAATGAACTGTTCAAATTGCTTTGCTTGTGGCATAGTATCACCTATGTACCCACAACTACAAGAGGCGGAGTTCATGTCTGAATCTGCCAAAAAAGTTCAGCTAGTTTATGCAAAGAGCCTTCAGTTTTCATCGCATAATGGTCCTTTTTAGTTTTTGTCATCAATTTATAAAAACTTAATTGCTGAGTTAAAAAGTCTCATATTCTCTACAGAATCCACCCTTCACCATTTTAACAATGCATCAGCTTCCATTTATCTTTATATAATAATGATATAAACCAAGGCATTTTAATCTTTCCTTTATTCTGCTTTCTTCCTCTCTTCCCTGTCTATTCAATATGTAACGCTACAATCTGTTATCTCATTCCATATATCCATCAGACTATTTACCAGCATTATCGAATCATCAGCAGTATGTGTTGTCAATTCAGTTTTAAAACTCACAATTAAAATTGTAATACTTTTCTCTCCTGCAAATAACTTCCACTTTCTACACATTTGCTCATGCAATTAATTGTGCAATCTGACCAATGGTGAAAATTAAAATATATTCATTAGTTTAGGTATCCCTACTTTTTTAGCAACTCTAAACAACTAAACACACTAATACAAAGATGAGAACAGCAGTAAAATGGAGACTATCCTTTCTTTTGCACGGAGTACCACATGTGATAATCTCCCAGTTAGTGAGAAGTCGTCGTGTGCACTCTGTATACAAAGAACTTCTGGCTGTTTGAGAACGGTCCTGGTCCCTTTTATAATCTTTTTGGCTCCTTTGGCTCTTTTTTATTTCAGCAGGGCATCTCTGCATATCTGTATGCAGATGATATCCTGCTGCTTGGACCCTTTGTCACCTGATTTGTTCCCACTCAGTGTCTCTCTCATGTAGCTACTTGGTTAAAGGATAATCATCTTAAGCTCAACCCTTCTAAGACCACTGCCACGTTGCTATCCGGTCCACTGTCTCCCCCAACACTCTCGCCGATTCTCTGTGGCTCGCCTGTTACACACCCTCATTTCGTTATCTGAGTGTGATTGATTCTGCTCTTTCTTTTCGTGCCCACATAAGTTCTTTTGTCCGGCACTCTTTCCTGTTTCTTCATCTGATCAGAAATATTAGATCTGTTCTTTCCACCTTTGCTTTAATCACACTGGTTGTTTCTCTCATTATCTCACATCGATTACGGCAACTCCCACTCTATGAACTGAACCATCTTCAACTTCTCCAAAATACTGCAGCTAGGTTAATATTTCACGTGTTCTGCTATGATCATATAATCCCCTTTTTACAACAGTTGCATTGGCTTCCCATTTCCTACCGCATACAGTTCAAAATTCTTACTCAGGTTCATAAAACACTACACTCCGGCATGCCCTCTTATCTCTCCTCAGCTATCATTTTACATACTCCTCATTGATCTCTTCATTCTCTTCACTTGAATCGCCTTTTTCTCCCATCTCCATCTCAGGCTTGTTTGGAAGCAACTCGTCATTCAGCTTTTTATTTCTTGGAATCTTTCTTATAGAACAATCTCCCTTCTTCACTCTGTCTAGAACCAACCTACTGTAAGTTTAAATCAACCTTCAAGACGCATCTGTTTTGTTTAGCTTTTAACTTACCATCAGAACTTCACTGATCCTCTATAGTAACCAAGCATCTACGTACCTGCCCCTATATGTTCCCTTATGTTTCTTCTCTCTTCCCTCCCTCATGTTGCTTTGTTCTTGGCTCCCTCTATCCTCTCAAACTATGGTGTTCTTTTCTGACTTTTATTAAATTTTAATATTTTATTGTAAACCACCCTGAAGTCTCCGCGAGGGGCGGTATTTCAAGTTTTAATAAATGAAATAAAATGAAGTCGGATCTCTGGAGGCTAGAGTAGCAGACTTGGAAGAGCTGAGCAGATAGATAGAGAAGATCAAAAGGGACATATAAAATTCTATCTTAAGTCTTGGCAGCCTCCGTACTACCTTGGAGAGAGAGGTTACCTGGAAAGAGAGCATCACTTTGATGTGGCAGGAAATGATCCTGTAACCAGGGCCTGGCCTCTAAGTGATGCAGTACCTTTTCACACTGAGAATGTGTCTCTAGGAGCTTCTGCCCAGGAGGAAAGGGTTAGGATGGCCATTTTAAGTTGACAATTCAATAATTACGTATGTAGATAGCTGGGTGGCTGGTAGGCTAGTGACCAAGCAATTATGTCCACCTGGTATGAAGATGGCAGATTTCATGCGTCACCTAGATAGGTTTCTAGACTGCTGGGAGGAGTTGACTGGCTTGATACACGTGGGTATCAGTGACATAAAGTATAGAAGGTAGGTTCTGGAAACCAAATTTAGGTGCTTAGGTAAAAAAGGTGAAATCCAGGACCTTCAGGATAACATTCTTTGAAATGCTCCCTGTTCATGCACAGGACCCAAAAGGCAGACAGAGCTCTGGAGTCACAGTGCATGGATGAGACAATGGTGCATGGAAGAGGTCTTTAGATTTGTTAGGAATTGGCTAATTTCTGGGGAAGAAGGGGGCCTTTTCTGGAAAAATGGACTCTACCTTAACTAAGGTGGGACTAGGCTGCTGGCACTAAATTATAAAAAGGAGAGAGAGAAGCTTTTAAATTAGATAATGGGGAAAAGCTGACAGTCACTCAGGACACATGGTTCAGAATAATGTATTTTCAAAGAATACGACAAAAACAGGGAAGATAGGACTTCTCAATAGAGAGATTGCAATAAAGATGAAATTAATCCAGGTGCCTTTAAATAAAAAAGCAGACCCATCAACTGATAAGCAGGTTGTCAATATGAACAGAAAACATACTTTGAAATGCTTATATACAAATAGCGAAGAATTAGAAAATATAGCATTGAATGAAGAGGTAGATATAGTTGGTATCTCAGACTTAGTGGAAGGAGGGCAACCAATGGGACACTGATATCAGGGTACAAGTTATATCACAATAATAGGGTAGATTAAACTGGTGGAGGGGTGGCGCTTTGTTAGAGGGCATTGAGTCAAATAGGAACCACAATGCACTGTAGAATCATTATGGATAGAAATTCCATGTGAAAAGAGGGAGGGAATAGCAATGAGGGTATACTACCGTCTCCCTGGCCGAAATGTACAGACAGATAATATGCTAACAAAATTTGTGACCCAGTAATAATGGGTGATTTTAGTTTACCCAGTAGTGAATGGGTCAATGTTGCATCAGGACATGCTAGGGAGATAAAGCTTCTAGATGAAATTGACTGCTCCATGGAGCAACTGATTCAGGAACAGACAAGAGGGGGTGCTGTTTTGGATTTAATCCTTAATGGAACACAGGTCTAGTGCAATAGGTAACCGTGTGGGGCCACTTGGCAATAGTGATCAAATCTGATTTAATAAATGGAAGGATAGCAGCAGCAAAATCTGTGCTAGCATTTAACTTTCAGAAAGGAGACTTATAAAATGAGGAAAATGGTTGGGAAAAAAACACTAAAAGGAGCAGTTGCAAAGGTTAAGAGTTTACATCAGGCCTGGACATTGTCTAAAATAAACGTTTTAGAATTCCAGACCAGATATATACTGTGTTTAAAAAGAGGTAGAAGGAATGCCAAATGACTGCCAGCAAGGTTTTAAAGGTGAGGTAACAGAGGCTGTTAAAAAAGAAAAAGAAAAAACCCTTTCAAAAAATGGAAAAAATCGGAATGAAGAAAAAAGGAAACTGCGTAAGTGCTGGCAAATTAGACACAAAGCATTAATAAGCCAGGCAAAGAGAATTTGAAGAGGTGCTTGCCAGTGAAGCACAAACTCATAATTTTTCTGGTACATTCAAAGCAAGAAGCCTGTTAAGGAGTCAGTTGGTCCATTAGATCATAGAGGGATGAAGGGGGCACTAAGGGAGGGACAAGACCATAGTGAAGAGACTAAATTTATTCATTGCTTCTCTTACCTGAAGATACAGTTGTGATCAACATTATTGCACCCTTGAATTTTAGGTATGTTGTGTACAATTACCTTGAGAAATAATTGGAAATATTCCAGCTATATGTCTTAATATTTTAATAGTATGTTCAAAGGTATACAACAAAAAAAAATGCATGTGCAACTTAGACATAGTAATTTCTGAGAAAAAAACCCCCCAAAATATGACCTGGACAGGATTAATGGTGCCCTTCACTAGTATTATTGGACATACATTGTACACCGGACAGCAGATGCAGGAGAACAAACATGGCAAATACCCTTGTCATTCCCTCTCTGGCCAGTAAAACCTCCCAATATGTAAGAAATAGAGCCTTCACTTTATTTGCCCCTCTACTCTGGAACTCCATCCCGGCTTCAATTCGTCTTATCTCTGACCTGTCCACCTTTAGAAAAGCAATAAAAACATACCTATTCCAGCTTTACTTTGACCACGTCACATAGCCCACCACTACCATGCCTCCTTCTAGTGCAGACTAGTTCCTTGCCTCCTCTAGCTCAGTTCCATTCTCCCTTAATGACTGTAAATAGTTAGTTTTAGTGATTAATAAATACATTATGTTCATACTGTTATAAATTATACTGTTGTTCCATTCTAATTGTAAACTCTGTTAATTGTTACTTGTTCAATGTAATCCTGTTCATTGTAAACCTGTTCTATGTATTAAGTTGTTTTCTGTAAACTGCACTGAACTAAAATAGCGCGGTATATAAAACCAAATAAATAAAATTAATATTTGGTTGTATAACCCTTGGCAGTGATGACAGCCTCCAAATGTTTCTTGTAGCCATCTTTAAGTTTTGTACATCTGTCTGCTGGTAGTTTCTCCCACTCTTCAACTGTGATTTGTTCCAGCTCATGAATGTTTCCAGGATTCCTTTTACCATTGGCAGATTTCAGCTCTTTTCTAAAGGTTCTTGATTGGATTGAAATCGGGACTCATTGCTGACCAGTTTTGAACAGTCCATTTGTTCCTTTATAACCATTCTTTTTTACTTTTGATTGTATGTTTTGGGTCATTGTCCTACTGGAGGACCCATAATCTTTGACCCAGACCTAGCTTTCTGACACTAGGCAGCACATTTCACTACAAAATACCTTGGCAGTCCTCTGACTTCATAATTCCTTTAATATGTTCCAGGCCTCCAGTTCCTGAGGTGGCAAAACAGCCCCACAACATTATGGAACCTCCACCATATTTAACTGTAGGAAGGGTGCTGTTTTTCATTCAAACACTTCATTTACCTGTAAATGTATTGCTGGTCTGCATTGCCAAAGAGCTCAAGTTTGGTTTTGTCTGTTCAAAGAATGTTTTCCCAGAAGGATTGTGGTTTCTCAAGATGTTTTGGGGCAAATATCAGGCGTGCCTTTTTATGTCTGCCTTTGAGCAGTAGGGTCCTCCTTGGCTTGCGCCCATGAAGTTGTGGCATATGATACAGGTTGAAACCACCACTCCAGATTATTCTAGGTCAGCCTTAAGCTCTTTGGATGTTGTAAGTAGTGTTTTTCCAACAGCTCACACTAACCTTCGAAGACTACTTGGATTAATTTTCCTCTTCCCACCACATTCAGAGAGGTTCTTGACTGTTCCATGAGCAGAAAACCTCTTAACATTGTGAACTGTAGACATAGAAATCCCAAGGTCTTTGGAGATGGCCTTGTACACCTTTAAAGTTTGATGTTTAATATGGGTTTTTTATGGTCTTAGGAAGCTCTCTTGTCTTCACCATTGTGAAAATGTAACAGGGAGTGAATGTGGCCATTTTAAACATTAGACCATCCTTTATTGGTTGATTCAAGTTATGTGAGTACTAACAATTGATCACAGGTGCGTCTAATTTTACTGCAATGGGAATGTGGTGGTTCTGTTCAAACTGCTTTGAATTTTTTATAAAGGTGCAATGTCCCAGTTTTTATACTGTTTCCTACTATTTCCTTTTTTAATTGGTCTTGTTTTATTTGATTCTTTTGTGTGTCAAATATGTGTGCATATATAGTACAAAGCCATTTCACTGGCCAGATTTTTTTAGGAGATAATGGACATTAAGGGGTTGAACTGCAAGGGTGCCAATATTATGGACCTCCACTGTAATGTAGGGGAGATGCCCATAGCAGAAATGGTATTTAAATGTGATGAATTGGAGGAATTGAAACAAAGCTTGGTGAACCTGGAAGATATATTAGGGCAAATTGACAAACTAAAGAGTAGCATAATCATTTGGACCAGATGGTCCAGGGTGCTGACAATTGAAAAAAAATGAATTTGCAGACCTTCTGTTACTATAGACAGTTTTCATGAGTTTATATATTACTATCTGAAGATTGGAGGGTGGTCAGTGTAACACAATTTTTCAAAATGGTTCCAGGGGTGATCCGGGAAACTGCAGACGGGTGAGCCTGATGTCGGTGCCAGCCAAAATGGTAGAAACCATTATAAAGAACAAAATCGCTGAACATTTAGATAGTCATGGCTTAATAGGACAAAGCCAACATGAATTTAGCCAAGAAAAGTCTTGTCTCACTAAATCTGCTATTTTCTTTGAAAGTGTGAATAAAAAGGTAAATAACGATGAGCCAGTTAACATATAGTGTATCTTGATTTTCAGAAAACCTTTGGCAAGGTCCCTCATGAGAGAGCCCTGAGGAAATTAAAAAGTCATGAGATAAGAAGCAATGTACTATTATGGATTGGGAACTGGTTAAAAGATAGAAAACAGAGAAGGACCAATTTTGTCTATTTTCTCACTAGAGAAAGGTGAATAGTAGAGGGCCCCAGGAATCTGGACTGGGCCTATTGCTTTTCAACGCATTTATAAATGATCTGGAAATGGGAACAAGCGGAGGTGGTCTCTTGATAACACCCAATTATTTTAAATTTTGTTAAATCACAAGAGGATTGTGAAAAATTGCAAGAGGACCTTGAAAATTTGGGCAACTAAGCGTCCAAATGGCAGATTATGTGGACAGGTGCAAAGTTATGCACTTAGGGATGAGCAACTCCAACTATAGTTATACGATGCAAAGTTCCACATTAGCGACCACGCAGGAAAGGGATGTAGGCACCATTGTGGATAATATGTTGAAATCTTCTGCTCGGTGTGTAGCAGCAGCCAAGAAAGCTGATAGAATGCTAGGAATTGAAAGGAAAGGAGAACAAATTAGAGGATATCGTTATGTCTCTATCGCTGCATGGTAGAACTGATGAAAGGAGCTATGAGGGAAGACTAAAAGGTTAGGGTCTTCTTGGGGAAGATGACTGAACGGAGGTATGACAGAGCTCCATAAAATGAATGGAGTGGAAAGCTAAACGTGAATCAGTTGTTCACTTCACTTCAAAATGTACAAAGACTAGGGGATATGCTGTGAAGCTACTAAGTAGTACATTTTAAGGCTAATCAAAGAAAATATTTTTTCACACAGAGCATAATATAAGCTCTTGAATTTGTTGCTGAAGGATGTAATAAAAGCTGTTAATGTAGTTGGGTTTAAAAAACGTTTGAACATGTCCCTGGAGGAAAAACCCATAAATCATTATTAAAGTGGTCTTGGTGAATTTCACTGCTTATCCCTGGGATAAGCAGCATGAAATTTGTCTACCTTTTAGTATCTTTCCAGGGTCTTGTGACCTGGATTGGCCACTCTTAGAAACAAGATACTGGATTTGATGGGAATTTTGTCTGACCCAGTATGGCAAGTCTTTATTACTAAGCAGTTAAGAACCAGTGTTCAAACTCTACAGAAATGCTTAGTTACCATAGTGCCATTATCAAGTTAGAGACTGTGATTCATAGACCTTAATCTCGCTGATGTTTCAGTGGCTCTTTAAATGTGTCCTCTTACCTTTTGATTGAATTTGTTGGCTTTTAGACTAATTGTGAAGCAAAAGTGGCATAGGAAAAGGGTTAAGGAAGACAATGTCTAAAATCTGTGACTGGATGCCTTCGTCTTGTACAATTTACTAAACACTCGGGCTAAGATCAGAACAGGCTGAACTGCAACCAATTTTCAAAACTTAAATAACTTTAGGTGCCTATAACTCAGATTCATTTAACTTTTGGCACCTAGCACCATTAGTCATTAAAAAAGTGCCTAACTTCATTTCCTCAACTTAATTCGATCTTTATTTTTCCTGCCTCTTTTTAGGAACCTAAATTTAGGAGTGCAGGGAAAATTTTCAGTTTGCCAGATGGAAACATAGAAACGTGACTGCAGAAAAAGACTACATGGCCTATCTAGTCTACTCTTCCATATCAACTACAATAGTCCTCTTTTTTTCCTTTAGAGATCCTCTGTGTTTGTCCCATGCTTTTTTGAATTCAGATACTGCCCTCGTCTCTACCACCTCCACTGGGTGACTATTCCACACATCTACCACTCTTTCTGTAAAGAACTATTTCTGCATATTACTCCTGAGTCCCTTTCACCCTCATCCTATATCCCCTCATAGCAGAGCTTGCTTTCAATCGAAAGACACTCCTCATGTGCATTTATGCCATGGAGGTATTAAACATCTCTATTATATCTCCTCTATACAACCTTTCCTCTAATGTATATATATTAAGATCTTTTAACTCTGTCCTCATATGCTTTTTAATGAAGACCAGTAACCATTTAGTAGCCACCTTCTGCACTGATTCCAACCTGTTTATATCCTTTTGAAGCCATGGTCTCCAGAATTGCACACAGGTCCTCCAAATGAGGTCGCACCAGAGACTTATACAGAGTCACTATCACCTCCTTTTTTCTGCCAGTCATTCCTCTCTCTGTGCACCCAAGCATCCATCTGATTTTTACCGATGTCTTTTCTACCCGTTTCACTATTCAAAAAAAGTCCCATCTGAAGTGATCACAATATAAATCCTACAAAATTAAATCACCACCCCCTTCTTTTTATGAATCAACTCAAATATTTGTCAGACGTTACCGGAAAGGGACAAGTACTACAAACTATGTCCTTCACTCGGTTCCTTCCTTTTTAATAAAGTGCAAACTTCAAAAATTGATTATAATTAGAGACGTGGAGTAGAATTCCACTACTTAACTCAGTCCTGATGTGTGAAAATCCTCAAAAACCTGGCACGACGTGCACGTTTCGGGTTTTCACCCTGAGTCAAGTGCCACCGTCCTGTCTTCTCATAACCGTTCACAACGCTGAAACACAGCTGATCCATTCAAAGGGTTTCCTCTTCAGAGAATGGCTAAACTCTGCCATCAATCAAAAAGATCAACCAATAGAGCCCGCTGGGTATACCCACTACTACAGGGAAACCCCACGGTCTATGGGATGACATCAGATAACGCTAGACCAATCAAGTTCCTTGTTTAATCCTGTCGGGTGCACAGTTCGTAATTGAAATATCCAAAATTGTTCCCGTTCTTGAAGAATTCGAACACGGTCCCCACCACGAGGATCTGAAGGAATATGATCAATAACCGTCCAATGGAGATCTTGAAATGTATGATTCAAGGCTAGACAATGATCAACAATCAGCGCCATTTCAGATTTGAGACGGAGTCGTGAAGCATGTTCACCGATACGAGTTTTTATCCGACGAATTGTTCTACCAACATATATTAGAGGATAGGGGCATTGGAGGATGTAAACTACATAGGTGGAGTTGCAATCAGTCTCCCATTTCCGTATAATGGATCGACCAGTTAGAGGATGAATCCATTCAGTCCCTGTTAATGATGATTCACAATATATGCAAGCACCACAGGAGCTATGTCCAGTAGATGAAGGTGATGGTAGCACAGGTCTGTCCATTGGCATAGTCGATCGCGCCACAACATCTCCAAGGTTAGCCCCCCTAGAAAACACCGCCATGAAAGGTTTTTGAAAACAAGAATGTAATCCTAATACTGACCAATGTTTTCTAAGAATTTTCACAACCGCTGTGCTGGAAGTCATATACGGTAAGATTCCCACAATGGCTTATGGACCTTCCTCGCCAGTATCCGCTTGGGAAAAGAGCCATTCACGATGAGCGTATAAAGCTCGACGGTAGGCCCGTTGTATAATGCGTTCAGGGTAACACCGAATACTAAATCTTTGAAGTTCAGCTGAATGGATCTTAAAATCAGCTACGGAAGAGCAAATCCGTCGCAGTCGTAGAAATTGGCCGTAAGGAAGACCTTTCTTCAAAGGACCGGGATGAAAACTTTGGAAGGACAAACTGTTCCGTTGAACAGCTTTTCAATACAATGAAGTACGAAAATGATCCTTTTCATGAAATATCAAAACATCCAAAAAATCAATATTCTGTTCAGCTATCGTTGCTGTAAAAGTTAAATTTGGCTTAATGCTATTTAACCATACCAAAAACTCTTGTAACTGAACAGATGTACCAGTCCATAAGAAAAAGATGTCATCTAGAAAACGTTTCCAAAAAGGGATATATTGGAAATAAGGGAGACATATAAATATGTTTCCTCAACCTCAGCCATATATAGCGTCGCTATGGAAGGCGCCGCCGTAGCCCCCATAGCAGTCCCAAAGATTTGTTGGTAAAAGACTCCCTGTGACATAAAATAGTTTCGTGTTAACACCAATGATATCAATTCCATCGACAATTTCCGTGGAATCCGCGGGGGTGCAAACTGAAATTTGTGTTGTAACATATCCAGGGCTTCCGAATGGTTAATGTTAGTGTATAGAGCAGTAACATCGAGAGTGATCATCTGGAAATTCCAGAGTGAAATATCTAACATATGCAATTGTTAAAAATGAGCAGTGTCTCTTATGTAGGACCGAACCAAAGCTGCTTCTTTGCATAAATATACATCACAATGTTTTGATAGTGGTTCAAGTATCGAGCCCCTGCAGGATACAATGGGCCTGCCTGGTGGACAAATTAGAGACTTGTGTATTTTCGGAACCAAATATAATATAGGTATCTTTCGATATTTAGGTGTCAAGAATTGCTGTTCCTTCTTTGTTAACCAGCCGTTGGTGAAGGCCATATCAACCAATGATTTTATTTCAATCTGCAAGTCACCAGTGGGATCTCTGACTAACATACGATATGTACATGAATCAGACAAATGATCTTGTAGAAGCCGTATGTAATCAGACGTAGATTGAACCACAACGGCTCCCCCCTTGTCGGCTCTACGAATGGTAAGCGAAGAATCCTGTTGCAATTGACGCAATGAGGTCCAACCTGTCCTATCTAGGTTAACCCATTGCGATCGAGCAGATTTTTCCAAAGTGTTCTAAATCCTGCAATACCAAATTTTGATAAGTTAGAATAGAAGGGTCAACAATACCTGGTGGAGTCCATGTTGACTCCGGACGTAAAATCAAAATGTCAGGAGCACTTGATTTATCCGCAAAATAATGTATTACACTTAGTTTCCGAAAAAACTTGTTTAAAGCTCTGTGAAATTTGAAAGAATCATGATGTGCAGTTGGTACAAAGGACAAGCCAAGATTTAATAACTGTTCCTGATCCGAAGTGAGCGGGGTTGCCGTCAAATTAACCACTATTGATTCTGTTGACGAGACCGTTGTCTGGTGGTCAGGAGGTTCCCAACCGTCGGTGTGATATGTACGACGGGGCCGATTGACTCTGCCCTGTCCCCGCCGAAAAACCTGAGCTGGTTTTAAAGGTTTGGAGGAATCAGAATATCCACCACTATCATCCGTGTCCTCAGAGGAGTCCTCAAAAGAAACCCGTTTATGAGAAGAATTATCAGACGAAGTATACATCCAATAGTACACTCTATCAGAATCATAGTCCGTCTTGTCTCTCACAAATTTCTTCTGTTTTAGGGATTTAATATATTCAAAAAATCCCTTTATTTGTCGATCCATGTCTTCAAGCTTAGTCTGATAAATATCTTCCTCGAAGACAGTTTTGAGGCTCAATTTTGTATCTTCAATCTGCTTTGAAATAGTCTCTTCCTCCTGCATAGTACGTTCAATAATCAAGGCAATTAAATCAAAGCTACATTTGTTAGAGATCAAATTCCATTTCAATATAAAATCCTTATCTGTTGTGAACATCTTCGGGGCTCTAGTCATCCGTAACCCTTGGGGGATTATTCGAGTTTTTAAATACCGGGTCATGGCCGCTCCGTGTAACTGTAAGCGGACTAACCGTTTTCGAAGGGCTTTAAGATCTGAAAGAGAAACTCCATCCACAGTAGATATGTTTCCGTCAGGATCATCTACCCGTTTAGCTACTTTAAGATCGTCGGACACAGTCATGCCAAGGTCCTGCTCTTTTGTGGACAGACATACACCCTCTACATTGGATTCTGCAGCCCAAATGCATGACCTTGCATTTTTTAGCATTAAATCTCAGCTTCCAAATTCTAGACCAAGCTTAGCTAGATCCCTCCTCATGTACTCCTTCCTGGGTGTCCACTCTATTGCAGTTTTTGGTATCATCCGCAAACGGACAAACTTACTCAACAGCCTTTCCCTAATATCACTTACAAAGATGTTAAAAAGAATCTGACCAAGGACAGATCTCCCCCCCCCCCCCCCCCGGCACACCACTGGTAACCATCTCATCCTCAGAGTGAGCTCCATTTACCTGTACCCTTTGCCACCTCCCACTCAACCAACTTCTAACCCAATTAGTAACTTTAGGGTCCATCCATAGGGTGCTCAGTTTATAAGTCGCCCGTGCGGAATGGTGTCAAATGCTTTACTGAAATCTAACTGCACCACATCTAGGGCTTTCCCTTATCCAACTCCCTGGTCATCTAGTCAGAGAAATGAATAAGATGTCTGACAAGACTTTCCTCTGGTAAACCCATCCTGCCTTGGATTCTGCAATCCATTGGACTCCAGAAAAATCACTATGCCCTCTTTTAGCAGTGTTTCCAACGTACTCACCACAAAGGTTAGACTAACAAGCCTGTAGTTTTCAACTTCATCCTTCCGCTTTTGTGTAAAAGGACCACATGTGCCCTTTTCCAACCTTCTGGGGCTATTCCTGACTCCAAAGAAACATTGAAAAGGTCAGTCAGTGGAGCCGCTGGAGTTCTTTCAGTGTTCTTGGATGTATCCCATCCGGTCCCATCAGTTCCTCACAGACAGTCTTCTGAAAATCCAGGCTTCTGGAAATAATCTTTAAAAAGAAGATAGAACAACTTTTAAATGAGATAATAGGGGAAAGCTAACAGTCGCCCAAGAGCACATGGTTCAGAACAATGTATCCTTGAAGGATACGAGCAAAAGATTGAAGTTTTGGCATATCAATAGAGAGGTTCCAATAGAGACAAAAGTAACCCAAATGCCCTTGAGTACAGAGCAGACAGAGCTTACAAATTGCAAATTGTCCCTGCTTACTGATAACCATATTAATATGAATGAAATACAGCCTGGTATTTGAATGCTAGAAGCTTGTATGCAAATGCTAGAAGTCTAAAAAAAAAAAAAAAATGTGAGAGAATATATAGCACTAAATGAAAGGTTAGATATGATTGGTATCTCAGAGACATAGTGGAAGGAGGACAACCAGTGGGACACTGTGATACCTGGATACAAACTCAGATCAACTTGGTGGAGGTGTTGCACTATATGTTAGAGAGCGCATTGAGTCACAAAAGATTAAAGATGTGTAGAAAACAAAATTCACTGTAGAATCTCTATGGATTGAAGTTCCATGTAAAAAGGGGAAGAGAAGGCGATGGCAGTTGGGGGGGGGGGGGGGTATACTATCGACCGCCTGGCTAGAATGAACAAATGGATGACGAAATGCTCAAAGAAATCAGGAAAGCTAACAAAGATTACAGCACAGTAATGATGGTGATTTCTATTACCTCGGTATCGACTAGGTCAGAGTCACGGCAGGATATGATAGGGCGATAGTTTCTAGATGAACACAAGTGGAACACAAGATCTGATGAAAGAGATAAGGGTGTTGGGGCTACTTGGCAATAGTGATCATAGCATGATCACATTTGATTTAATAGAGGAAGGACGGCAAGAAAATCCTGCCTGGGGTCACCCCAAAATTGATATGATGGCGACCCACTCTAATGCTAAAGTTTGCCACTGCTTCATTCACTACATGGAGATGGGGTCAGAGGGTATTGACACTCTGCCCCCCCCCCCCATGGCCAAGTCGGAAACTACTGAACATGTTTCCTCTGTGTTCCCCTGGTGTGGCGTGTGATTTGGCATATAGAACACCACGCAGGCATGATTGTTCTGGTGGCACCGGATTGGCTGTGGAGAGTGTGGTTTGGAGACCTGAATCAGCTCCTGTAGGCTCCTCCTCTTCAGGTACCTCTGTCTCGAGGTCTATTGTGGCAGGGACTGATTATCCTGGAGGACCCAGTTCTCTTCTCACTTACAACTTGGCTCTTGAAAAAAGACAGCTAGTGCATAAGAGCCACGCTTCAGAGGTGGTCTCCACTCTGGTCGGAGCCCAAAGGAAGTCTACAGAGCTAGCATACGTGCTAATCTGGTGACTCTTTGAGCGATGGTGCGGTGGCAGTTGGCTCCTGAGATGGCCAAGGTGCCATCTCTGTTGGCCTTTCTCTGGATACAAGCTGGAAGTCAGTCCTCACATAACCTCTCCCAAGCTTTCAAAGAAAGCCTTTGGGAGATGCACCATGCATGCATGGTCCCCTTCCCATCTGAGGGTGCCATCTTGCCTCAGTCTTCTTTTTCCATGGGGCCTATTGAATGTGTCTGTTCCCCCCCCCCCCCCCCCCTCGGACCCTAGAAAAAGTTAATTTTTTTTCTTGCCTTTTACTTAGATTCCTTTCTCTGGTTGTGTACTGGTGCCCTTCTCGCCTTCTAAGTGCACTTGCCTTTGGCATCTCATTTTTCCTAGAGTTCCCTTTTTCCCCGTGGAGATTTTTCTGGGTGCACGGACTTTCACACACTTTTGGCCGGGACAAAGGAGATTGATCTCGCAGGGGCTCTTTTTCCCCCACTATGGTCTTGGTCGATGGCTTGAAGCCTTGCAACTGCTGTGCACATATGTCTGCACGATCCGCATGATTGTTGGATCATGATGCCTTGAGCGTGTGCTCTCTGACAGAAGATGCCCCCAAGGTCCTCCAAGGCCGTAAGAAGCAGCACGAGTTGATTTTCACAAGACCAACTCAGCCCCAGAGTGGAGGCCTCGGACTCACATGGCGACTGCACTGCACAGAGCCTCAGAAGTCACAGGACATCGAGCTGGGGTTCCTTTGGGGAGAGACATCCCTCAAAGAGCCTGAAGTCATTGGTGGCCTCATCAGGTGACAAGTCTGGGACCATGGGGAAGCTCTTTGGCCCCTGGCCTCTGAGCCCTCAGTGCGAGGCTGAGGATGATGGCCATGAGCAACCCTCGAAGCTGCACTGGTGGGAGAAAATGCCATCGGAGTTTGGGGATTGGTCTTGGTTCTCTGAGGCCATCCTCGTCGAAGACACCCCCTCAACAGTCCTGGGTCCTCGGTGCCTGTGCCGATGACTGTGGAGCCTTCTGGCCTTGAGGTCAGGATGGTGGCCTTGTGCACATATGCAACTGCTGTGCACATATGCAACTGCTGGAATGTTCAACAGTCATTTTGAGTAATGAACCCATTTCATCATGGTGGCTGAGTAGAGCTGTCAGGGGCTGTACTTCACTGCTCTGTACTTGCAGAGAGCAGGGCAAGGAATGGTCAGATCTAAGTACATCTGTAAAAGAAATCTGAGCTGCCTTGGTACTTCAAAAGCTCACACAGCAAGCTGCAGACTCTCACCTTATCAATTAAATTGTTTTGATCATTGTATTGACATTTAAAAAAAAACAGCTTTCTGATTAACCACTGCAGGCAGCCATCTTTGAAGCAGTGTTGCCGAATGCATTACCTAGAATAGCGTTCTTATTGATCCGAGTGATTTTGTGCTTGATTGACATCTTAGCATGCCATAATCTGATCTAATATGTATATTATAATTGAGACTTTCCAATGTGGCTGGTCTCGGGGTGTAGGATAATTGCCAGGCAAGTTTCTTAAGATATTTGAGGAATGAAGGGACTGTAACATCTTTATTTATACCTACAGGTGGCAATATAATTCTCTACAGAATTCAAAAGATCAAGTAAAAAATACTGAGGATCTTTTTGGGACCCCTTACCAGAGTGCATTGAACTATTCACTTTGCCTGATTGACGGACACACTTCCGCATATCTAATTTTTATATTACCATCATGAATTCTAGAACAGCAATTAGGCCATTTCGTTGCTGCTATGATTTGTTCCCTTGTAGTACTTTCACTCCCCCCACACCACCACCCTCTTCAGAAAAATATTTTGAAACCTACAAATGAAACCTTTGTAAGTGCTTTATATGTAAGACTCGTTTGGATCAGGACCTCTTAGAATATGAATGTCTTTTTGCACTTTTGCCATAGAAAACTTTGCATCTGATGAACTCATTTCATGGGCCCTCTTGGCAGACATGCACTGTTGGGTAGCCTGAGCTGTAATTCCAAGCATCCTGGTTGGAATCGCTTTCCTTTGTTACACACTTACATACGACACCCTCTTGCTGCAATAACCGGATAACCCCTCTAGTAGACTAATGTCTTCAGCATGACTTGGAGAAAAATGCCATATTTGATAGGTCCAGAGCTTCAGAAAACTACTGATGTCAGTGAATGACTATCCATGGTAAACCAAAATTTTCCCAGGCATTGTGGTCTTAGTGCTTTGAAATAATTGTTATAACCTTCAGGTAAGGGATTTCACTTTGGACAGTTTTTTTTAGCCATGACAGAAATTTCCGGGTGGTTGTTACTTGAAATCTTGGAAAGTGCCAGTAGCTAAAATACATTGGAATTCTCTTCTGTCCCTTGTTCAGCCTTGTTCAGGGTCACCTTTAATTTCAGTTTCTTGAACACCTCAAAACATATTGAGAGTGTTTTAAATCTTTTCTTTATTTGCCAAGGAATATGAGTTTTCTGCTTTTAATTTATTTAAAAAAAATTTGCTGCAGGTTGCTCAAGCTTGGGAATGCAAGATGGGAAGGCATCCCATCTATATACCTCCCTTTGCATCCGAAAAGTGGATTTTATCTTAAACCTTCATGAAACTGTACAAAAAAGACATAATTGATATATTTTTCTTGAAATAAGAGGATCTGCATGTTGGCCTTGGTGCGTATCTTTATTTATGCCTGATACTTTCTGCCCTGTTTTAGACTTTGATGAGGTAGTGTCCATGTCCAGTGCTTCCCGTTATATTGAAGACCCTGGTTTTGGTTACAAAGACTTTGCCAGACGAGGTGAAGAACATCTGCCAACATTCCGAGCTCAGGTATGCCATGGGCACACTATTGGCTTTAATGAACCTCCAGAAAGGATAGTTCTTTCATGCTTACAGATTGACTTTTAGGCAGACAAAAGCCATTCTGATAAAACTATATTTTTCTGTATGAATTTCATGGCTAAAATAAAGGGGGAAATATTCAAAGGGATTAATGTGTTTACCAGACTTAACCGTATTTATCCCTCTGTCTGAGAGATTCAGCAGCACTGACGCAGTTACTGCCGCTGAATATCCCGAGGCAGGGGCGGCCCAAGGGGGGTGCGAGGCCATGTGCAGAGACTCGGTGCAGGGCCTCATTTGCATAAGGTGCCTCATTTGCATAAATATTTGCATAATGTTACCATACACTAACTTTTAGTAAACATGCCTCTTAATGAGTATATGGATAAAGAAAGACTAAAAGATTTCTACATTACTATAATCCAGTACCAACCGCCAGGCACATTAGGAACTACTACAAACACTGCCCATTTAGAACCCATAGCAAATCCGCCGTATCTTAACAGCAATACCAGAACTCACAAAGCACCATACCCACCTATCAAAAGGCAACACTGCAAATATTAAACAACAATACATGACCTACTGGGGAACGAGAACAAGTGGCAATGTCAAATAGGAATTATATCAACAGAATACCTCAGCTCAGTTACACATGCAGAACATAGACCATCACCAAACAAGGAATCACAATTTAGAAACAGGAAGACAATAATTAAACTGAGAACCCCAAAAGCCAAACTTGGAATGTACAATACTGTAGAAATAAAACCAGAAATTAATTTCCTCTTGTACTAAACAAAGCACAGACATTAATGATGCACATTTCCAAGAGCTGACATATTCCAGTTAAAAAATTCAAAATAAAGAGATATTTTTCTACCTTTTGTGCATTTTTTTTTCAGTGGCAATTGCTCCAGCCACTTTCTTCTGGTTTCTTTGTGTCTTTTGCTAGCTCTCCATCGTCTGCTGTCCATTTGTCCGTCCTTCTCTCTTCTAGTTTTTTTTCCATTCTCTCTCTACATCTGCTTTAACATACTAATCTTTCTCCTTTTGCTCTTTCCTCATTCCTATTTCATCCACTCAAATTTTACCCCTCCATCCTCAATCCCCACTTACTCTCCCAATATCCGGCCAATTGTAGATTTGTCTTCCCTCCCACACAAAATATTTTCCCTCTCCATTTCACTATCCCAGCTCCATCCCATTCTAATCCTCACCCAACATCAGCTCCCTTCTAGTTTCAGCCCCACCCAGCATCCGCCCCCTTCTAGTCCCTGCATCAGCCCATTTCCAGTCCTAGCCCCCCATCAGCCCATTTCCAATCCTATCCTAGCCCCACTATCAGCCCATTTCCAGTCCTAGCTCCCCCATCCATTTCCAGTCCTATCCGAGTCCCTCCATCAGCTCATTTCCAGTCCCAGCCCCCCCATCAGCTCATTTCTAGTCCTTTCCTAGCCCCACCCAGCTCATGTCAAATCCTAGCTCCCCTCCACTCAACCCATTTCCAATCCAAGCCTCCCATGAGCCTACTTCCAGTTCTAGCCCCTCCATCAGTCCATTTCAATTCAAGCCCCCACCACAGCCCATTTCCAATCTTAGCACCCCCCAATAGCCCATTTCCAGTCCTATCCTAGCCCCTCCATCAGCTCATTTCCTGTCCTAGCCCCCCCCACTCAGCCCATTTTCAGTCCTAACTCCCTCCCCTCACAGCCCATTTCCATTCCAAGCTCCCCTCCCCATCAGCTATTTGCAGTTCAAGCCCCCTTCCACTCAGCCCATTTCCATTCCAAGCCCCTGTCCCCATCAGCTATTTGCAGTTCAAGCCCCCTTCCACTCAGCCCATTTCCAGTCCTAGCACCCCCCAGCCCATTTCCAGTCCTAGCAACCCCTCCAGCCCATTACCATTCCTAGCCCCCCATAGCCCATTACCAGTCCTAAGCCCCCCATCACCCCATTTTCAGTCTTAGCCCCCCATTACCAGTCCTAACCCCCCCATAGCCCATTACTAGTCCTAACCCCCCATAGCCCATTACTAGTCCTAACCCCCCCATCAGCCCATTTCCAGTCTTAGCCCCCCCCTCCATAACCCATTACCAGTCCTAAGCCCCCCATCAGCCCACTTCCAGTCCTAATCCCCCATCACCCCATTTTCAGTCTTAGGCCCCCCCATAGCCCATTACCAGTCCTAACGCCCCCATTTTTATTTTATTTATTTATTTACATTCTCTTATATACCACGCTATTCTGCATCAGTGCGGTTTACATTGAACAAACTGAAATTACATTGAACAGGGCATTATAACTTGGAGATAACTATTTTACAGGGAACATGGGCTATGGAGGGTTAAGTGGCTTGCCCAAGACCACAAGGAGCACCTGTGGGACTAGAAACCCAGTCCTTCCGGCCCAAGGTTGCTGTCCTCTAGTGGGATTTGAACCCCCGACCTTCCGGCCTGAAGTACCTTGCCCCAACCACTAGGCCACTCCACTCCACTCCCCCATCAGCCCACTTGTAGTCTTAGCCCCCCTGTAGACCCCCCCATAGCCCATTACCTGTCCTAACCCCCCCATCAGCCCACTTCCAGTCTTAGCCCCCCCCATAGCCCATTACCAGTCCTAACCCCCCTCCCCCCCATCAGCCCACTTCCAGTCTTAGCCCCCCCCCCCATAGCCCATTACCAGTCCTAACCCCCTCCCCCCCAATCAGCCCAGCTAGGCTAAAAAAAAAAAAAAACCGTCTGCCGCTGCCGCCGCCGCCGTGGCAGCAGCAGAATCGAGCATCCCGCGGGGCCCCCCTGCTCTGCAGAGTCCTCCATGGGGCCTCAGCGCGGGCTTTTCAGAGCCGTGCGAAGAGAGAGTTTCCCTTTCTCGCGGCTCTGTTAATCCCGCCGCGAGAGGAGAAGCTCTCTCTCTTCATGCGGCTCTGACAGCCAACACTGAGGCTGCATGGAGGACTCTGCAGGGCAGGGGAGCCCCGCGGGATGGTCGATTCTGCCGCTGCCACGATGGCAGCGGCAGCAGCAGCCAGTTTGTATTTTTTTAACCTAGCTGGGCTGATGCAAGATGTTTTTTGCGCGGGGCCCCCTGAAATGCGGGGCCCTGTGCAAAAAACATTCTTGCTCAATGGACGGGCCGGCCCTGTCCCCAGGTGCTGTTGCTGACGCCCCGATGCTAACTGGTTAGCATCAGGACAGTCTGGGGACAACACCCTACCATAACCAGGCTGTGGCAATATTAGGCTGCCACCCAGTGGTGACGAGGCAGCGAAAATAAGAAGTAGCAGAAGCTGGCCTAACTTTCGCTGCAGAAGCTATCCGGACAGCAGCTGAATATTGCCACTGCCCAGTTAGCTTCCTGTCAATCCGGGCAACCCAGATATTCAATGCCGGGGCCGGATGTGACCCCAGCATTGACCATTTGGGTTTAAGTTTCAGTGGCAGCTAGCCACTGCCACTGAATATCGCCCCCAAAGATTTTCTTGGCGCTATAATGCTATGTGCTTTCATTTGGAATTACCCTGAGGTTCTCTTTTATATTGTTCTATCTCTGCTCAGCCTTTACAGCAACAGGCTGGGGGCCCCCAGGCCAGAGCCCACAGCTCCTGTTCAAGCCCAATTAATGTGACCCCTAAGTCTGGGCTATAAGTGAGTAATTCTGTAAAGGATTTGTCACATGTAAAATGCCTCTCTTAAAAATGACATTGCAGTACAAGTGCGCACTGTGGCAAGGGTGTAGTTATGTGGGAGCAATTTGGAGTCTAAGTACACATAAGTTGTAGAATACACACCTACATGGGTGCATTTTAGTTGAGATTTTGGTTGCTTTTTGGTTGGTGTTTTCTAAAGTCACATGTGCCTACTTGGCCTCCCAACCTAGGCAACATGTTTAAAAAAAAAAAAATTACTCTTAAAATATCCACGTTGAAGAATGACGGACACATTCTTTCCACCAAGGAATACGACAGAGTGCTACAACATCACCAGCTGACTTGGTGAGAAAAAACTGGGCCTGGGATTCAAACCCATTGCTCTACATAGCAGTGCATAACACTAAACCACTAAGCTGGCCCTTTTAGCAGTCTGCACAAGTCCGACTCTGTCCCGGAATCTCCGGCGATACCGCACTCCAGGGCCCCTTCTGGTACCTCTGTGCCCCATGAAGCCAGGACTGCCTTGGAGTCCCGCAGCCTGGAATGCAAGAAGCCCAAGACCACTTCGGAGAGTGGGTCTGGGAAGACGGGAAAATCACAACAGGCCCCGCAGCCCCGGCATGAGCCCAAAGGATCGGAATAGGAGTGGCATCACAAGCTGCCCCAGAAGGAGTCGTTGGCACTCGGCAACTGGCCTCTGACACCCGAGGCCATCCTAGACCAGGACTCCCCCTTAATGGAATAGACGCCGGGCCTGAAATCCTCAGTGCCCACGTTGAAGGCTGTGGAGCCAACTGGTATGGAAACCAGGATGGTAGCCTTGGAACACAGTATCTCTGCCTTCATAGCCAAGCAGTGGGCATTCATGTCCAGTTTATCCATCCCAATGACGGGACCCTCAACATCAAGAGCCAATCCTTGAGTGCCACCAGCCTTGAAAGAGCCATCAGCATCAGACAAGATCCCGGTTCCATTCCTCGGGTCACCAGTCCTCTCCAGCAAGTGCACGCAGCTTGGACCACAGGTCCTCCAGAGATCTCTGGCTCAAGCCTCAACAGCGGCGGCCACAAAGCCTGTGGCTCATCCTCTGACTTAGAGTCCGATTGGGAGACCGAAGACTAGGAGTCCCTGGACACTCGGTGACACCAAGACGTGCCCTCAGACCCATCTCCCCTGGCATCCCGGCACCGTTCCCTGCCCAAGGACATCGCCTTCCTCAACTTTGTGCAGGACATGGCTAAGGTACTCGCCATTGAAACTGAGGCGGAGGAGGACCCTCGCACAGAAGAACTGGAGATCCTCCAGTATGAGACCCTGATGGTGCCCATCCCTCTAATCCTTGAGCCCCTCCTTCTCTGCATGTGGGAGACACTCATCAGTGCCCATTGTAAGCAGGTGACTTGACACAATGTACCAAGTCCACAGAGGGCCTGTGTTCCAGAAGACCCAACTTCCCCACAACTCAATGGTGATTGAGTCTGCAGCCAAAAGATCCATTCCTCTGTGCCCCCTGGCAGGGAAGGCCTGGACCTTCAACGCCTTCGACCGGAAGGCCGTCCAGGGCTCAATGCTTGCGTGCCAAGTCCAGTCCTATCAACTGTATATTGGCGTGTACTTTAAAGAGCTTGCAAAGGAACTTGCTGGTTTCTTGGCAGACCTCAGTGGAAAACCCTTCCAGAGGTTCAAGTTTCTGGCTTCTGTGGTCAGGGAGTGCTCAAAGTTTTTATCCTGAGCAACTTACAATGGCTTTGAGTCCTCAGCCAGAGTAGCCGCCATGGGCATCAGGGCCCGCGCCAGACATGGCTGCAGTCATCTGACCTCGATCAATGGGTTCAGGACAAACATATTGAGGTCCCCTGTGTCAGAGAAAATCTCTTTGGGAAACCCATGGCAGACAAAGCTGCAGAGATAAAGGCTGAGTTCCTGGCGAAGACCTGACTCTCTAAAAAGACTTCAGTTCAGTCCCGCAAAAAGGCCCCGGGAAAGAAGCCCCCTTCCTGAGGAAAAAGGGAGGTTTTGGCAATGCTTCACAGTTCCAAGCCTCCTTGGCCCCACAGCAGGCCAAACAGCACAAAGAGTAAGGGCATGGCTCCCGTAAACAAAAGGCCCCCCAGGTCCCAGGCCTGGGGAAAACTTTTGACTCCCTGGGCACAACCTCCTCTCCCTCAGGTGGTCCCCCACAGCCCATAGGGGGGTGTCTATCCCTGTTTGTCCATAGATTGTCCACCATCACCACAGACTCCTGGGTTCTGCAAGTGGTCAAGGATGGCTACCTCCATCTGCAATGTATGCCACCCTCATTCTTTTCAGGAGAGCTCGGAAGACTTCTCCTCCACCAGATCCTGCTCCTCACTGAGCTTGCAGGTCTCCTCGAGGACAAAGCGGTAGAATCAGTGCCCAAACAACTCTAGGGCACTGGCTTCTACTCCAGGTATTTCCTCATTCCCAAAAGAACAGGGGACCTCAGGCCCATCCTGGACCTGTGGGATCTGAACAGATTTCTGGTAAGGGAGAAGTTCAAAATGCTCTCCCTTGGAACATTAATGCAATACCTCCAGCAGGGAGACTGGCAATGCTCCTTATACTTGGGATGCCTATACACACATCCTGATCCATTCCAGACACAGAAAATATCTCTGTTTCGTGGTGGGAGGAGAGCACTACCAATACTAGGTTCTGCTCTTCAGGCTGGTCTCATCGCCAAGGGTCTTCTCTAAGTGCCTAGCGGTGGTCGCAGCTCACATGGCCTCCATGGTTCACGTGGCCCCACAGCACAACTGTACATGAGGGCAGCCCAGTGCTGCCTCCGCTCGGTGGACACAAGGCATGGGCATGCTTCAGGACAGGGTGACGGTGACTCACCAGCAGGTGGACCCTTGACTGGTGGCAGATCCCTGTCACCTTCAGGCCAGGATGCCCTTACAGGCACCCGCCCCCCAGAGGGTCCTCACCATGGACACCACCTTGCTGAGTTGGGGAGTGCACTTTGATGACCTCTGGACACAAGGCAGCTGGTCCCAGATGGAATCCCAGCTGCAGATCAATCTTCTGGAGCTCTGGGTGATATCCCTGGCTTTTCACCACTGTCTGCAGCACCAGTCAGTGCTGGTCAAGACCGACAATCGAGTCACAGTGTTATATGTTAACAAGCAAGGGGGTACGGAGTCGAACTCCCTCTGCCAGGGGGTGGTGCCGCCCTCTGCTCCTAAGGGCAGTCTACCTTCCAGGCCAGGACAATATCCTAGTGGACAAGCTGAATAGAGTCCTCCAGCCACACGAGTGGTGCCTGGATCCCAGAGTGGCCTCATGGCTGTTTTGACTCTGGGGTGTCCCCTTAGTGAATCTGTTTGCCAGCCCAGACAACATGCAGTTGCCCTGCTTCTTCTCCCACCAGCCTCACCTGTCCCGGGTGGCAGCGGACACGTTCCCCATTCCATGGATGGAAGGTCTCTTTTATGCCTTCCCGCTGACGCTACTGGTCGCCAAGACCCTCTTCAAAGTCTAGTGTGACAGGGCATCATTGATACTGATAGCCCCCTGATGGCCCAGGCAACCTTGGTTTCCGCTGCTGCTCTGCCTGTTGGCGGTGTCGCTGATTCCCCTGGGCCGTGCCCCAGGGCCTTCTCTCACAGGAGGAGGGTGCTCTCCTGCACCCCAAACTGGGGTCCCTGTCACTCACGGCTTGGCTGCGAACAGGTAGCTCTAGCTCCCTTCAACCTCCCACGGGACGTGGAAAAGGTTCTTCTGACCTCCCGCAAGGCCTCAATGAGAAGGGTGTATGCCTTCAAGTGGCGTCTTTTCTCGGTATGGTGCGCAAAGAGATAGGCAAACACATTCTTCTTCTCGGTACAGGTGGTACTCCAGTACCTATTCCACCTGTCACAGGTGGGGCTAAAATCCAACTCAGAGTGCACATGAGCGCTATCACAGTGCACCACCATTCTGTTGAGGGCAAACCCCTCTCAGCTCAGCCCCTTATATCTCAGTTCTTGTGGAGCCTCATGTTGTCCAAACCCCGCATCTGCACTCCAGCAGCAGAGTGGGATCTCAGCGTGGTGCTCTTGTAGCTCACTAAGCCGCTGTTTGAACCCCTGGCTACCTGCCACTTCCGGTACCTCTCCTGGAAGGTCATCTTCCTTATGTCACTCACATCAACTCGCAGGGTCAGCAACTCCAATCTCTGATGGCAGAACCTCCCTATATGAGGTTCTACAAGAAAAGGGTGGTGCTCCGCACACATCCCAAGTTTATGCCAAAGGCGGTGTCCCCCTTACACCTCAATAAGATGGTGCTTCCCACCTTCTTTTCGAGGCCTCACGCCGGCAAGGTGGAGACTGTCCTCCATACCTTGGATTGTAAAAGGGCCCTGTCCTATCCACAACAGACTCTGGGCCACCGCAAAGCACCTCAGCTTTTCGTATCCTATGACCCCAGTCGACTGGGGCTCCCAGTGACTAAGCAAACTCTGTCCACTTGGGAGGCAGACTGCATTACCCTCACCTGTGAGCAGGCAGGGATCTCACTGGACCAGCAAGTCATGGCACACCATATCAGGTCCATGGCTACCTCCTTGAAAAAGCTGTGTTCCATACCTGTGAAGGAAATCTTCTGGGCTGCCACCTGGTCTTCGGTCCATACCTTCGCAGCTCACTTCTGCCTGGAGAGGGAGTCCCGATGGGACAGCGCCTTTGGCCAGGCCGTGCTCTGTAATCTCTTTGGGGTGTAGGCAACTCCTGCCCTCTGAGCCTGAACACAGAAGAGTACTGGAGTGCTGGTTTCCTGCTGGACGCTTGGGTCTTGCAAGAGTCTCAGTTGGGACTCAGCGACTGACGCTCACAGTTCACCCTTTGCAGTGATGTTTTTTAACATGGTCTCGGTAGCCTGTAGCTGGCGAGTCCCCATATTGGAGGACTGATTTCCTTCTTGTTCCCAGAGAAAGTGTGGTTACTCACCTGTAACAGATTTTCTCCAGGGACAGAAGGAATCAATCCTCCCTCCTCTCCTTGGAGTTGGTTCTTTACTGTTTTTTTTTTTTGTTTGTTTGTTTTTTGCCATCTTAACTATGTCATTAGCTTGAGGCAAGATGGCACCCTTGGGTGGGAAGGGGACCACGCATGTGTGGTGCATCTCCCAAAGGCTTTCTTTGAAAGCTGGGGAGAGGCTTCTGTGCAGGCTCCGTCAGCGCCAACCTCACCCATATATGAGGATTGATTCCTGCTGTCCCTGGACGACACCTGTTAAAGGTGAGTAACTATGCTTTTCTATATTCTGCTAGACCAGTCCAGATAAATGGGTTGTGTTCCCCTACCGGTAGATTGGTGGAGACAAAGAACCAATGAAAAGCCTAGGTTTCAATGACATCACTCCCATGCCTCTATATGCCTCAGCCACCAGAGGTCTCCAGTATTTCTTTGTCTCCAGCAGATAGATGGTGGATGGATTTTCACCTCTGAAGAAAATTCTGAAGATTTGAGAGGAAAAGATTTATCAAATGCTTGTGAATGACCACCTTGGGAGTGACTCTCATTTGAGCAGTAGACTGCGGTCTTTTTGGTAGCCATAGGAAGAGGGAACATTGATTCAGCTCCATGCATTTATGATAAAAGCCTGTTGAGCAGCCAGATATTGGAAGGATCTGGAAGAGTACAGCAGCTTCAGCGCCCCGTCTCTTCTCCTCTGTTCCCCCCTGCTCTCTCCTAAAGATTGCAGAAGGCTCTCAGAGGGATCAGCCTGCTAACCACTTTAAATGCAGTGCTGCAAAAGCCTGTGAAACAATATCAAGGGAGTAGAGCTGAGCCTGGCACGGATCCTCTGCCTAGGGCTCTCAGTGGGGCGAGTACCAAGGCTTGACCTTGTCATTGTCCTTGTTTGGGGTTCCCTATTCTGTCTGTGTGGGATGCAGTTCGGAGTAGATTGCTGATGACCATTGGTGCGATGTGGTTTCCCACAGTTTTCTGCACGCCTTAGTAGCATTTTTTTCTTCTATTGTGTGCCTGGCAGTCATGCGGTCTGTATGTGCTTTCCGCTCAAGGAGTTCCAATGCACGTTCCTACCCTAGCATCTGTAATGTGCGCCACACTAAAAATGCAGTTAACGTGGCTACACAGCCAGGGCGTGCTATTGTGATACTTGCCTTAACTCGGTTGTCTTCCAGGAAGTATAGAAACATGACAGCAGAAAAAGACCACATGGCCTATCTAGTCTGTCCTTTCATATCAACCACTACAACCACTATTCCTTGAGAGATCCTCTGTGTTTGTCCCATGCTTTTTTAAAATCAGATACTGTCCTCATCTCTACCATCTCCACTGGGAGACTATTCCACGCATATACCACTCTTTCTGTAAAGAAATATTTCTGCATATTACTCCTGGAGTCTATCCCCTTTCACCCTCATCCTATGTCCCCTCGTAGCAGAGCTTGCTTTCAATCGAAAGAGGCTCTCCTCCTGTGCATTTATGCCACAGAAGGTATTTAAACATCTGTCATATCACCTCTGTCTTGCCTTTCCTCTAAAGTATACATATTAAGTCTGTCCTCATATGCTTTATAACAAAGACCGCTAACCATTTTAGTAGCCATCCTTTGCACTGAATCAAACCTTTTTATATCCTTTTGAAGGTGCAGTCTCCGGAATTGCACACAATACTCCAAATGAGGTCGCACCAAAGACTTATACAGAGGCACTATCACCTCCTCCTTTCTTCTGCTGGTTATTCCTCTCCCTATGCACTCAAGCATCCTTCTAGCGCTCGCCGTCGCCTTTTCTACCTGTTTAGCCACTTTAGTCATCAGACACAATCACGCCTAGGTCCCGCTTTTTTGTGGACAGATGTTCTTCACCTCCTATACTGTATCGCTCCCTTGGATTGCTGAAGCTCAAATGCATGATCTTGCATTTTTTAACATTAAATCTCAGCTACCAAATTCTAGACCATTCTTCAAGCTTAGCTAGATCCCTCCTCATGTTATCTACACCTTCCTGGTTGTCTATTCTATTGCAGATTTTGGTATCATCCTCAAAGAGGCAAACCTTACCCGACAGCCCTTCTGCAATATCACTAACAAAGATGTTAAAAAAGAATCGGACCAAGGACAGATCCCTACGGCACGCCACTGGTAACCTCCTCCTCCTTAGAGTGAGCGCCATTTACATGTACTCTGTCGCCTCCCACTCATTTCTAACCCAAGCAGTAACTTTAGGGTCCATCCCTAGTGTGCTGAGTTTTTTTCTAAGCCGCCTGTGCGGAACAGTGTCAAAGGCTTTACTGAAATCTAAATGCACCACATTTAGGGCTCTCCCTCGGTCCAACTTCCTGATCACCCAGTCAAAGAAATCAATCAGATTTATCTGACAAGACTTGCCTCTGGTGAATCCGTGCTACCTCGGATCCATTAATCCATTGGACTCCAGAAACCTCACTATTTTCTCTTTCAGCAGTGCTTCAAATAATTTAATTGCCGCAGAGGTTAAACTGACCAGCCTCTAGTTTTTCAACCACATCTTTACTTCTGCTTTTGTGTAGAGACCACATGTGCCTTTTCCAGTCTTCTGGTACCACTCCAGACTCCAAAGAGGCATTGAAAATGTCAGTCAGTGGAGCTGCTAGAATGTCCTCAAGCTCCTTCAGTAATCTTGGATGTGTCCCATCGCTTTGTCAACTTTTAGTTTAGCTAGTTCCTCACAAACAAAGTCTAACTTAAAATCGTTCAAGATGTCCCTCTCTTCTATTCGTGTTTGTGGGTGTTTTCTGAGGTCCTTCATCTGTGAACACAGAACATAAATATTTGTTAAGCAATTCCGCTTTATCCTCATCAGTTTCTACATATTCCTCCCCTACACCCTTGACTCTGACAATACCACTTTTGCCCTTCTTCCTCTCATTTATTTGAAAAATGTCTTATCCCCTGTTTTATTTCATTGGGTATTTCCTCCTCTTTTTGAATCTTTGCTTTCTTGACTACTTTGCCAGCCTCTAAGATTTTCCAAATATAGATGCCTGTGTGTGATCTCTTATTTTTCATGAAGGCCTCACTCTTTTTCTTCACCTTTTTAGCTACTTCTTTTGAGATCCATAGCGGCCTCCTTTTTTTTTTACCTTTATTTATCTTTTTAACAGAAAGGTTGGTGGCCCTTAAAATATCCCCTTTCAGTTTTGCCCACTGTTTTTCTACATCCCCCAGCTGTTCCCATCCTGTTAACAGAGGTATTGACCCATCTTGGCAAAGTTAGTTTTCCTAAAGTCTAAGACCCTCACTTTTGAATGGATTTTATCAGCCATAGTCCTAATACTGAACCACACCATCTGGTGATCAGAAACACTTTCACCATTGGTAAGCACCAAGTCCAGTATGACCCCTTCACGTGTGGATTCTGTTACCAGTTGCCTGAATAGTTTTTCCTGTAAAGAATCCAGGATCTGCTTACTTCTGGATGATACTGCAGCAGGATTGCGCCAATCAACATCTGGCATATTGAAATTGTTTTTGGCCTGTGGCAAGCAAGGTGCCTCATCTCCAGCTTCTGGACCCTGCTCGTCCAGCATGCCAACTCCTTTGTCTTTGGAGGGATTGCTCCCTCTATTCTGGGGGATGTGGTGAGACTGGCCTTGTCTGCTTAAGGGCAGGAGGTGGTGGATGGCGCTGTGGATAAGGATAGCTGGCCAGAGGTTCCAGCGACCACACTGCGCGCTACTCCACATCCTCTAAGGCAGGCGTTTTCAAATCCAATCCTGGAGGGCCGCAAACCAGTCAGGTTTTTAGGATATTCCTAATGAATATGCATGAGATCAATTCAAATACAATGGGGGCAGTGCATGCAAATATCTCATGCATATTCATTAGGAATATCCTGAAAATTTGGCAGGATTGCAGCCTTCCAGGACAGGTTTGGAGACCCCTGCGTTAAGGGATTGATGACGGCTGGGTCCCCTGGTATAGGGGGTCATTTCCACATGAAGAGCTTCTGGAGTCCGGATTGTCCTCCCTGGAATTCTTTTCCTTTTTATAATAGGCCTGATCTTCTGGCATGGGAATTCAGACCCTGCAACCTCTGTGTTCCCCCCCCCCCACGCGTTCTTGTAAGGGGCAGGCTGAGAGTGGAAACCCTGTTCAATTTACCTATGGTTAAGCATCTCTGGCAAAGGGTGCTCCCTGGAGATATGGGGATCAGCTGGGATCTGTCCATGATCTGGACTATGACTTGGATTAAGATGTCTGATATGGATGAAGTAATCTTGCCTTCAGAGAATTGTGAGGAGGCTGATGTTATCCACCTGTTCCGGAAGGAGGAGCTGGAGGTGTTGATTCTCAGGGTCTCATCCACCTTGAGCTTGGTGGTTGCTCCAGGCACAGAGAAGGAGCGGAGGATGCATCCACTCCTATAAGGTTTGTTGAAATCCATTACTGGTACCCATTCCCAGGCTCAAGGACCTGTTCCAGTCAATGGTGGTTACCAGAGGGACCACCATTCCTGTGGAAGGTATATCGACCTTAAAGGATGTTCTGGACTGAAAGGTGTACTTGCAGGTGCTATTCTTCAGTTGGCAGCATATGCAGGCCTGAATCCCTGTTCCAGTGGTTCAGACTCTTCTCTTTTGGAGTCTGCTACAGTCTTCCTTTCTGATGCCATGCACAGCCTGATAAGTCTAATGGCCAGGGATTGTGCCCTGTCAACAGTGACATGGCATTGGCTTGCCTCGGACACGGGGCAGCAGACTCATCTTGCAAAACCCGGTTGCCCATCTGGCCTTAGAGGGATGCTTCTGTTGGGTCGGATTTGGAGAAGCTGGTGAAGGACCTGGGTGAAATGAAATCTTACTGTCTTCTGAAGGACTGGTCCAAGGGGGTCGGAGTGGGCAGGAGTCCTTTTACCTTCACCCTTCCCCTGCTCCTCATGGGTGTGCTGATCGGACTCCCAGGGCTCTCAGGACTCATGTCGCTACCGGCCTGGAAAGCATTTCTTCCCCTCTGCTTATGGACTTCGGGCTTTTTCTCAGTCACTTTGTGTGTTTGGGCCCGAGGACCCACTCCCATCTAGAGCAGGACCCTCCCAGGCTGCACAGTGAAGGTTTGGGGATCCATTCCCTGGCTCCTCTGGTTGGGGGCAGGCTTTGCCCTTTCTTCAGGAATGGACCCGGGTCATCAATGATGCTAGTCTTCATTCAGTATGGCTATGGCCTGGAATGGAGAGAGTCGACCCTGGCTACTTGCTGCTTTTCCCCTTTGTAGGTCTGCGAACAACTGAGCCGCTATGTGGATCACCTTGGACAAGTTGCCTCTCCTGAAGGCAGTGATGCCCATTCACCCGGATGATTGGGGCAGGGGCATTTATTTCATCTGTTTTGTGGTAGTCGACATGGTATGAACATTCCGGCCCATTCTGGACCTCGAGTGTGTCAACGAGCGCTTGTGTGTCATGTTTTCGGGATGGAAACTTTGCGATTCAGGCTTTAAATGGTGCACAGAGGGGGTTTCCGAAATCTCTGCTTTTGGCCAAGATGTGTTTTTTATTTTTTTTTCCATATCCCGATCAGGGGATCAGCAAGTATCTGCTTTGCCATGCTTGGCTCCACCTTCAGTTCACCAACCTTCCATTCGACTCTCCGCTGACTGAAGGATATTCTCTAAGGTCATTGTGGTGGTGTCTGTGGCACTACAGCACCAAGGGATTTGTGTGCACCTGTATCTGGGCTACTGGCTCATCCGAGCACATTCTCCTTCAGAGGTGTCTCTGGTAGCTCCCAGAATGGTGTCCTTTCTGATAAGCCTCAGCTGGATGATCATTTGGGGAAGAGCCAGTTGTTGCATTCCCGGTCCCTGGAGTTCCGGGAGCATGTTTTCAATACTAGAGTGTGAGGAGTCTTTCTGCCAGTGGGAAAAGTCAAGGCTGTTGGATTGCCTAGTGCTATTCTGTTCGTAGCAGAGTTCCAGAGTCCAGGTTGATCTTTATTAGCAGTTGGTGCTCAGGCTCCTGCTCCCAATGACGATGAAGCTAGCCTTCAGTGGTGGCAGCAGCAGCAACCCCGTCTTTTGAGGAAGGGTATGTGGCTGGACAATTACTTATGGATGCTTCTGGCAACAAATAGCTTTCTCTTGGGCTGAAAAGCCCATTGCTAAGACTGAATGGCCTGGAACTGATGGGACCACGGGGAGGCGGTATGGTCCATCAACTGCCCTGATGTGAGGACCATCAGGTTGGTGGTTCTGTGTTTCTGAGCCTTGGTCAAGGGCAGAGTTGCTCACATGTTCTCAGACAACACCATGGTGGCTTATGTCAATCAGCAAGGCTGCATGAGGAGAGTAGCCCTGGAGATGACTCTCCTGTTTGTCTTAGCAGTGAAGAGCCTCCTAGTTTATCGGAACTGCACATTGCCAGGGTGGATACTGTGGAAGCAGATTTTCTCGGCCGACACTCTCGGGTCCCAGGAGAGTGGGAGTTAAGTCAGGCGGTGTTTTCAGTTGTTTCTGCACTGCTGAGGTCACCCTGAGAGGGATCTGATGGTGACCTGCTTCAATGCCAAAGTGTGCCACTTGGTGCCCAGGCTTAACCTTGGCCTGGGCAGAAAAAAAGCAGCAACATCTGCAGAAAAAGATACTGGATACAAGGAGCAGGGTGACGAAAACACACTGTGGAAGTTTTTGAAAACCTTTATTAGAATGTCCTAGGATCCCTCCCTATACAGACCTTGTTTCAGCAAAACAAAGCCTTCGTCATGGGCTCAGGACTTGGGTGGGTGACACTCAAGAGTGTAGACTCAACAACGCTAGTAGACAGCAGCCAGTGTAGTTTCAGGGGGACAGCAAAGTCCCCAGCTTTACACCAGTATACTGGAGAACCAGTACATTGGTGCAAAGCTGAGGACCTTGCCTGTCAAAGGCTTTGTTTTGTTGAAGCATGTCTCATGTAGGCAGGGACCTCTGCTCCAAGTATCCTCAATCTTGACCAGGTGATGCGCAGATCTGATGCGGCTCCTGCGAGTGCCACCTCTTTGCTTGTCTCCGTCTTGGGACTTATTGTGTCAGGGTCCGCTTGTCCTAGAGGGCCCGGCTCCCTTCTCACTTACGGCTTGGCTTCTGTAAGGAGATGGTTAGCGCATATTAGCTACTCTCTGGCAGTGATGTTCCACTCTGCTTGGAGCTCTGAGGAGGTCTACCAACCTGGCGTATGTGTTAGATCTGGTGCCGAGAGTGCTGATGCAACGCACATCGACTGGGTCCTGAGGCAGCCAAGATACTGTTTGGCCTTTTTCTGCAGAGCAGTCTGGAGAAGAGCCTTTTTTTCTTTTAGCTCCATGAAGGTTCAGGTGACAGCTTTCACCTATTTCAAAGGGTCATTAGCTGGTAGGTCTCTAGCCATACACCCAGATGTTTCGTGCCGCCTTCAGGTAGGTTCAGCCTCTGTCGCCTTCCCTATGGCCTGTGGTCCCTTCCTGGGATCTTTGTCTCGTGCTCTGAACCCTGATGTCAGAGCTCTTTGAACCACTGAAGTGCTCTACTCTGCAGGATTTGATGCCTAAGACAGTTTTCTTGGTTGCAATTGTTCCGCAGTTTCCCGAGCTATAGGTTCTGTCTTGCTGATATCCTTGCCTGTCTTTTTCTGAGACGGGCATTTCCATTTGGCCTGTTACTTTTGTCTTCCCTAAAGTGGTTTCTCCCTTCGTGTGACCAAGCGGTTTGCCTGCCCCCTTCTAAGGAGCAATATCAGGGGGAATGGTAGGATCTTCGCCTTGTGCATGTCCAGAGGGTGCTTCTCTGGCTCTTGGAGTTTTAAATTCCTTTGTCAGACCATAATTTTGTTGTTTTCTGGCCCACGCAAGGTGAATGCGGTGGCTTAGCCTGCATTGGAGCACTGGGTTAAGGAGGCCATTGCCTTGGCAGGTCTGTTTCAGAACTGGCTGGTTCTGGAGGGCTTGTGTGCCCATTCTACTGGGGTGCAAACATCCTTATGGGTGGTGTGGAGTTCTCTAGCCTCTGCAGACATTTGTCAGGCAGCAACATGAGCATCACCTCCACTTTTGTCAAGCATTTCCGTTTGATGTCCACACTTGGGCAGACACAGCCTTTAGCTCTACGTTTTTGTGAGCTGCTGTCGTCTTCCCTCCCAGTGGAGGCATAGCGTTGGTATGTTCCACTTGTCTGGACTGGTCTAACAGGACGATATGGAAGGTGACATTTTACTTACCAGATAATGTCCTTTCCTTGAGTCCTGCTAAACAAGTCCAGGGCCCACCCCTGGAACTCTCTGCTCTGTTCTTCTTTGGCGATTTTCTTGGGTCTGCTATGATTTATATACTTGGCTCTGCAGGTTCATCTTCTATGGATAGCCTTCTGTTTATGCTTTCCTGTGCATAGTTCTCTACTGTTTCCTCATTGTTGCCCACTTTGGGTTTGTGTGAGGCTTGCCATGTTCTCCCATATGCTTTGGGACGGATACTGAAGAGACCTCTGATGGCTGAGGTGTATAGAGGCATAGGAATGATGTCATTGAATCCTCTGCTTGTAGAGGGACACAACCCACTTGTCTTGACTGGTCTAGCAGAATTTAAGGAAAGGAAATTCTGGTAAGTAAAATGTCACTTTTGTTCTTTTAAATGTCAAACGGAAACACCTATGCCGCTAAGAGTGAGGGAGAAATATTACAGAATACCAAGAGGTGTCTGGTATTTTTTTTAAAATAATTTTTAATTTAGTAAGACACACAGGGGTGTCCTACATGGCGTGGTGGGTCCACCCCTAAACAAAGACATGGGGAGGGGTGGTCTGCACGGAGTGACGGGTGCACCTACTCTTGCCGTATATTTGCTGGGCAGACTGGATGGACCATGCTGGTCTATCTCCAGGAACAAGCAGGAATGTAGTCTTCACATATGGGTATCGTTGGTACCGACGGAGCCTGCGCGGGTACGCTCCCCAGCATCCAATAGGAACGCTTTTGGGAGCATCCCTCAGCACATGAGCGCTGCCTTCCCGCCTTTCCAACTGTCCCTCTTCAGTTCTTTGTTTTCCGCGGAGCCAACAGGACTCATACCCTGTCACCGCAGAAAATCTTTTCTTTAATCTTGTTTTCTTGTGGTCGCGCTTGCCTCCGCATGACGCCTACCAGTACAGCTGTTTTTTCTTTCTTTTCTTAAAAAAAAAAAAAAAATTCTGAATTGTTTCTCTTCAAAAACTTTCTTTTTCGGTACTAGGCCCCATTTTTTCCTTAAAGATGGAAAAACCAGCTAATGGGTTAAAAAAAAATGCACTAATTGTGGTGGTACCATTTCCGTCACCGACACACATGACTGGTGTCTTAAATGTTTAGGCCCTGACCATTCTCCATCTGAGTGTCTCTCTTGTATGGGAATGACTAAAAGAGGAAGACAGAACCAGGCTGCAAAGCTCGGTACCCTCTTTTCTTCGGATGCCAGGTCCATTGCATCGACGTCTTCAAGAGCCTCTTCTTCCTCCCATGGATCTCAGGTAACTAAACATAAAAGCCGGTCCTCAAAGGGTAGCTCTCCTGCAAAGCATCGAGAGGCCATTGGCATTGCCCTTGAGGGAACCACACCGGCAAAACAGCCCCGGCGGGAGGCTTTGGCCTCCAAAGCATCAACGGGGTTCCAGGATGTTCTTGAGGCCTTGGCCTCGACAAAACTACTGGTGCCATGCTCAGGGGTCCCGGCTGCCTTCACCGGTACCGACATCCAGGCATTGGCAGCGTCGATAGACCAGAAATTCCTCACTATCGAGCGCAGTATTGCAGCTCTCCTTACAGCTGTGGTACCGTTGACACCGATAGTTCAATGGGCATCGGTACCAACACTGGTACTGATGCTGGTACCGGCACAGATACCGGTACCAGCACCGACGGTACCGGCCCCGGTGGGAATTCCTCCCATGCTGTCTTTGTCTGGCATCGAAAAATCGGTACCGGATCAACTCGGTACAGACTTCGATTGATACCGGGACTGTGCCTTACATGAACATCGTGATCAGAGATACTTTGAATCCTCCGATTCCGATGACTCTAATTCTGCTGGTACCAGAGTTTTTCTCCAGGAAGACTCTTCTTCTCCCCATCGCAGAATGTTGCCTCCAGAGGACATGTCCTTTCAAGATTTTATTCGTGATGTTGCCAAAGGCCTTTCAATCATGGTAGCTCCTGAAAAGGAACCTAGAGCAAAGGAATTGGAAATTCTCCAATATCCTAAAGCTCCAAAGGAGGCAGCCACTCTGCCCATTCATGAAATTCTTCATGATTTGATGCTCAAAATGTGGGAGACACCTTTGACCACATCTCCTCATTCTAGGAGGCTTGATACCATGTATCGAGTTCCACCATGTCCTGGATTTCAAAAAACTCAGCTGCCACACCATTCCATAGTAGTGGAGTCAGCCATGCATAGGATGAAAAGTGCAGACATGCATCCAGTCCTCCAGGTCGTGATTGCAGGACTCTTGATGCTTTTGGGCGTCGAACCTTTCAAGCTTCCATGCTTTCAGGTAGGATCAGCTCATATATCTTATATATGGGTATGTTCCTCAAGGAGGTCACAAGAGATTTGGAGCTTATGAGCCCACTTCTCCCAGATGACAGGCGACAAGACTTCCTTACGCTTGTCAGGCATGCTCAAGATGTCTCCAAGTTTGTCAATCGTGCAGCCTTTGACTGCTTTGAATGCATCAGCAGAACCTCTGCTATTGCCATTGGTGCACGACGGATTGCCTGGCTTCAGGCATCAGACTTGGAGATTTGGGTACAGGATAAATTAGGCAACATCTCTTGCACAGGAGAAAATCTCTTTGGCAAAAATTGGCAGGAAAAGGCTAATGAGATAGATGCTGACAATATCACCTTAGATAGATTGTCAAAATCTACAGCCACTCCAGCCAGAAAGAAACCCTATAAGAAACCCTCTTTCAGCAAAAAGAGGAAGTTTTATCCATCATATACCCATCAAAGCCAAGCTCACAGTCAAGTTGCCCAAAAGGGACAACAACAGCAATTCAAACAGAAGAAGAAGCCAAAAGGCCCGAGAGCTCCATCAGCTCCGCAGGTTCAGCCCCCTGAAGGGCTTTGACTCCTTCCTAGAGAGCTTGGCCTTTCTGCCTCTGAGGGGTCCAGAACCCCTAAATATTCTAGGCAGGCTGTGTCTTTTTGCCAACAGATGGCACCAAATAACAGCAGAAAATTGGACTCTGTCCATTGTAGGAGAGGGGTACAGGCTTCATTTTCACAGCATGCCCCCTCCTACAGTCTTAAGGCAGTTCAATTCCCAGACATCTGCTGACAATCTGTTGGATCACAAGGTCTCAACACTTCTTGCCCAAGGGGCAATAGAGAAGGTACTCATTCTCCAGCAGGGTACAGGGTTCTACTCCCCCTATTTTCTTATTTCAAAGAAAACAGGAGGACACAGACCCATTCTAGACCTCAGAGGATTGAACAAATACCTGTTCCGAGAGAAGTTCAAATTGATTTCTCTAGGAACTCTTCTACCATACCTTCAAAGTCAGGACTGGCTTTACTCTCTAGACTTAAAGGATGCATATACTCACATTCTGATCCGTCCAGATCACAGGAAGTTCTTACAATTCCTTTTCAAGGGAAAACACTTCCAATACAGGGTTCTTCCCTTTGGTCTGGCTTCCGCACCGAGTATTCACGAAATGTATGGCAGTAGTAGTTGCATTCCTGCGAACCCTAGGGATTTTCGTCTTCCCTTACTTGGACGACTGGCTCATTGGAGCCTCCACGGTTGCAGAGGCCAGCTCTGCACTGTCTCGCACAATGCGAATCCTCCAATATTTGGGATTGGTAATAAACTTCCCAAAATCCCAACTTGTTCCTTCCCAGTCTCTGGAGTTCATAGGAGCCTGTCTAGATACCAGACAGTCAAGGGCTTTCCTTCCACAGGCCAGGTGTCTTCGCATAGTGCAACTAGCTTCTCAAGCAGCGGGGAAATCCTCCCTAACTGCTCGAACTGCTACAGTTACTGGGACACATGGCATCCACAGTCCATGTAGTTCCCTATGCTTGCCTCCACATGCGAGCAGCCCAGTGGACCCTATCCACATAGTGGACACAGGCCACAGGACGTTTGTCAGACAAGATAGCAAACTGTCATCGGCTGATCTTGTCCCTTCAGTGGTGGCAATCAATGTTCCCCCTAATTTTCTGTAGGCTGTGTGCACATAAAATATCAGCTGTGCAGCTTTGAAGGAAGGTTAAATTTTTGTGCGCCACATAATGACATTCGGCGTTATATACTTTAAAATTTGACTACACGTCAGAATACAGTATGTACACCACATTGATTTTAATCAAATTAAATGAAAATAGGCGATTACTAAATGAAGCAGAAAATTTCTAGTAATTACAATAACAACTTTTAAATTTTAAGACGTCTGTGTTTTCTATCAGAATCAAAACCGTAATTTTTGTGCGCTCTATTGTAAAGTATGTGCGCTCGCTCGGCGAGGTGTGTGCGCGTGCACACATGCACAGCTTAGAGGGAACAGTGGTGGCAATCACTGGAGAACCTTTCAGTGGGGTCTCCTTTCCAGCAACCCCTATTCCAGGCCACCCTAACAGATGCATCACAGGTGGGCTGGGGAGCACATCTGCATCATCTCTCTACCCAGGACACCTGGACTCCACGGGAGGCATGTCTTCACATAAACCTCCTGGAATTAAGAGCAATCTATTTAGCTCTTCGAGTATTTCATGCCAAGCTCAGCTACAAGACAGTCCTAGTCCAAACGGACAATCAAGTAGCCATGTTCTTTGTGAACAAGCAGGGTGGAACAGGCTCTCTGTCGTTATGCAACGAAACTTTATGACTTTGGGCCCTCGCCAGAGAGCATCAAATCCACCTTCTTGTGGTATATCTTCCAGGCATTCAAAACCTTTGGGCAGACAAACTCAGCCGAGTATTGCTGCCTCACGAATGGTCTCTCCACCCAGACCAGGTGACAAAGATATTTCACATCTGGGAGACTCCAGACATAGACCTCTTTGAAAGTCCACTCAATGCCAAACTTCCCTGGTTCTTTTCCAGGTTTCCGGCTCACAATTGCCAGGCAAGGGATGCCTTCCTCCTTCACTGGGGTCAGGACTTCCTCTATGCCTTCCCACCCATTCCCCTCATCCCCAAAACACTTTTCAAGCTTCAGAGAGACAGAGGTCGTATGATCCTCATAGCGCCACGGTGGCCATGCCAAACGTGGTATCCCCTGCTTCTACATCTCTCTCAAGCGGCACTTCTGGAGTTAGGCTGTGTTCCAGATCTCCTTTCCCAGGAGAGTGGGACGCTATGGCACCCGAATCCCCAGTCCCTGCATCTCACGGCCTGGTTGCTGAGAGCTTAAATCTTCAGGCTCTCAACCTTTGCCAACAGGTGAAGGATATCCTTGAGGCTTCTATAAAACCTTCTACAAGACGATCTTACGCCTTTAAGTGGAAACGTTTCACTATATGGTGTTCCCAGAAGGGGTTAAACTCCCTGGTGATACCTTTGGAGTCGATACTAGAGTATCTACTTCATTTATCAAATTCTGGTCTAAAGACCAATTCAGTAAGAGTCCATCTTAGCGCAATTACAGCTTCCTATAAGCCTTTAAATGGGCAACCAATTTCCTCTCATCCTCTCATATCCAGATTTATGAGAGGTCGTCTTTTAACAAAACCTCCCATCAAACCACCACCGGTGGCGTGGGATTTAAATCTAGTTCTTGGGCAGCTCATGAAACCGCCTTTTGAACCTTTAGCCACTACTACCCTAAAGATTTTGTCCTGGAAGGTCATCTTCCTAATTGCAATCACCTCTGCACATCGCATTAGTGAATTGCAAGCTTTAGTGGCTGATCCTCCTTACACTAGGTTTCATCATGATAAGGTTGTCCTCAGAACTCATCCACACTGTGTCAAAGGTGGTCTCGCCTTTTCATTTAAATCAAGCGATTTATCTTCCTGTATTCTTTCCGAGGCTTCGTGCCTCTAATGCAGAGAAGAACCTTCACACTTTGGACTGTAAAAGAGCCTTAGCTTTTTACCTACAAAGAGCACAGCAACATAGAAAGTCTTCTCAACTTTTTATTGCTTTTGATTCTAGTCATTTGGGACTTCCAGTCTCCAAGAGGAATTTATCCAAATGGATTGCACAGTGCATATCCTTTGCTTATGAGAGTAAGAGTCTTCCTCTTCAAGGCCATGTCACAGCTCATCATGTGAGAGCTATGTCAGCCTCTATGGCTAACCTTCACTCTGTGCCTATTGATGACATTTGTCGAGCAGCCACCTGGGCTTTGGTACATACCTTTACAGCCCACTACTGCCTAGATAAAGCCTCCCATCGGGATGCCTTCTTTGGCCAGGCTGTTCTTCAAAATCTCTTTCAAACCTAATACAACTCCTACCCACTAACCCTGGTGGGGTGCCAGAGATCCATGGGAGGAAGTATGGCCCAACTCACTATAGGTGGCAGCTTCCTGGGGTCATCTTCCTGGCATCTTCAGCTAGGGAGTCCCCATATGTGAAGACTACATTCCTGCTTGTTCCTGGAGATAGCGTAGTTACTCACCTGTAACAGGTGATCTCCGGGAACAGCAGGAATTTAGTCTTCACAACCCACCCACCTACCTCCCCTAGGAGTTGACTCTCTATCTCTCGGTCTCTTTCCTCTCTCCCTCTATCCTTTCACTCAGCTACAAACTTAACTGATGAGGGACAATTGGAAAGGCGGGAAGGCAGCGCGCATGTGCTGAGGGATGCTCCCAAAAGCGTTCCTATTGGACGCTGGGGAGCGTTCCCGCGCAGGCTCCGTCTGTACCGGCGATACCCATATGTGAAGACTAAATTCCTGCTGTTCCCGGAGATCACCTGTTACAGGTGAGTAACTAGGCTTTATCTGCCGTCATTTACTATGTTACAGAACCACCACAACACAACAGTACATTTACGAATTGTACACAGTAACTGAAAGAACTTCTAACTCATTCACATCAATCCAGTTTCTTCTTACTTCCCCCCACAGTTGTCCGAATATATTCATACCAACTCATTCCGACTCTCAGTATTCTTTCCAAATGTCCTCACTCACCCCCGTCCCTTCCTTTTCTCTAACTACTGCTTTCCTCATGCTGGCACCTGCACTCAAGTTCTAGCTTCCACATTTGCCTCCCCACCATTCCAGGAAATCTGGCTGAGAAACTGCTGCGACATTTGTTGCTACAACTGCCAGTCCCACATATGGTTTCCTGTGTGTGTGTACCTCATACTTGTTTGTCATCCTGCTAGACCAGCCCAAATGAGTGGGTTATTTCCTCAGCTAGCAGGTGGAGGCAGACTTGAGCAACTTTGTGATGTCATCAATTGATATATCCACGGGTGCAGCACTGAAAGAAGCAACTAGAGTGGAGGAGTAGCGTAGTGGTTAGAGCCGCGGCCTGATGACCAAAAAGACCAGGTTCAAATTATACTGGCATGCCTTGTGCCCTTGGGCAAGTCACTTAACCCTCCATTACTTCAGGTGCAGGCTAAGATTGTAAGCCTTCTAGGGACAGAGAAATACCTGCAATACCTAACTAACTAGTCGAGTAAAAATGCGTGAGCTGAATATTAAAATTAATTTTAGAAAAGACAGTATTTGTCTAGTTCCAGCATGTTGCAAGATATGTGGACTGGCATATGTCCCTTGTGTGCAGAGACCTGTAGGCCCAACATGTACTCGGAGCTCAAATATACACCTGTCTTCAGGAACTGACAGCTTGCCCTGTGTCCAGCACCGCTGTCCATGAGTTCGTAGCTCTTGGTGGGTCGGAGAGCGAACAGGAAGGACCCCATGGGGCCCCTGAGAGAGGTTGATAAATCTGGCCAGGCCCTCCCTTATCTGTATGCTCTTCTTGTCTTGTGGGGCTTTTTTCTCCCCTGATTTTGTTTTCCTCCCATTTATTTCAATGGGTTATTTTTGGCTGTTTTGCAACTTGCAATAAAGCAGCTCTAAATTGGGGGGAGGGGCTTTTTCTCAGCAGCTGGGCCACCTAAGCCTGCATGGTTTCCCCGCTCAGCCACAACAGGTGCTAGGATTCCAGATTTCTGATAATTCACTGTTGTCTCAAAGGTTACCAAATGTTCTGATCATGCTCAATTAATTAATTTATTTACATTCTCTTATATACCGTGCTATTCTGCAACAGTGTGGTTTACATTGAACAAACTGAAATTACATTGAACAGGGCATTGTAACGTGGAGATAACTATTTTAAAGGGAACATGGGCTATGGAGGGTTAAGTGGCTTGCCCAAGACCACAAAGAGCACCTGTGGGACTAGAAGCCCCAGTCCTTCCGGCCCAAGGTTGCTGTCCTCTAGTGGGATTTGAACCCCCGACCTTCCGGCCTGAAGTACCTTGCCCCAACCACTAGGCCACTCCTCCACTCCAAAGGCAAGAGAGACTGTTTGGAATCTTCAGCATAAATTAAGGTTTCATCAGCATAATGAGAGAGGGGTGTGTTTTCCCCTCAGATCGATTTCTCAGAGTTCTGAAACGCCTCCTGGAAAAGATAAGCACAGGGTTCTATGGTTGGGGCAAAGAGTAGTGGGGATTTGGGCACCCCTGCCTAGTCCCTCAACCCAATTTAAAGGGTGCAGGCAGATGTCCATTCAGTAAAATGGACACTACCAGGGCATCAGATTGTTATAATCAAGGCACAAAACTGTAGACCAAACCCAAAGCCACCCAAAACAGATTAGATAAGGCCATTCAATCCTAACAAAAGCCTTTTTTGCATCTAGTGATAGCAGTGCATATGAAGCATTCACCTTCTCAAGCCAGGTATGATATTAATAAGCCTATGAACGTCATCCGCTCCAAAACAGGTGCTCCTTGTGGTCTTGGGCAAGCCACTTAACCCTCCATAGCCCATGTTCCCTGTAAAATAGTTATCTCCACGTTATAATGCCCTGTTCAATGTAATTTCAGTTTGTTCAATGTAAACCGCACTGATGCAGAATAGCGCACTATATAAGAGAATGTAAATAAATAAATAAAACAGTTCTTAGTAAGTTAATTCACCCTGCTCAAACTGGTTCTCCATCCAGAAGCTCAGAATTTTCATCAAAATCTTATAATCTGCTATCGTTTTGCAGTTTATCTTGAATAGAGTATTAAAAAAAGTCTTACGATCAAAGTTTAGCAGAGAGCAAGTCCTATAAGTACTACATAAAACCAGTTCTTTGCCCTTGTTAGGTATAACTGCTGCTGTTGCAATATAGAAGGAGCCAGTGTCCGATACCCTTGAAAACTAATGTTAAAATTGTTGCAATATGATCCCTCATATATTTTTACCGCCCTCCTGGGTCCAGCTGCCTTCCTATATTTCAGTGTTTTAATAGCCTTGCTGACTTCCTCAAGATGAAATGGTCTGTCCAAGTGTTCTCTAAGAGCCTCTTCCAGCTGTGTAATCTCCTTTCCTGCAACCGGCGTTCAGTCCCCTCGAAGGGTTGAGAGGTGTACAACATGCCATAAGATTTAGCCGAACAGGATGCCAGTCATTCAGAACATACTAGCTCTGCTCCACTCTGTCTTAATTTTCAGTACCCGCTGTTTAATACGAGTTCTGTTTAGCTGCCACATCAGCTTTATTAGAATATTCATAAAAATGTCTTAGTCAATTGCCTCACCCCTACCATATGTTCCAAATCTAAAGTATTCAATTCTTTCTTCGTCGGTGCTACTCTTGTTCGGCTTTTCCAACCTCACCAGCTCCGTATAAGACATCTCTATGCACTGCACACTGGTTTTTTTTTAAGCGCTACAGCTATAGACATAGCACAGCAAAGCCCTGTGTTAAATCCAGAGTATCATTAAAATGGAGGAACTTGGCTCAAGCTTCTTGCAGCTCCTCTCGGAAGGTGGAGTCATAGACCACTATGGGGTAGCTTTGCGGGGGTCAACATCATATCATTCCATTATAATCTGAGCACGATCTGATAATGTAATAGGAATTGAGACAAAGCAAAAATCAATTCTAGAGTATGTCTTGTGTACTGCTGAGTAACATGTGCAATCCCTCTCCCCAGGGTGTAACCAATGCCACACGTCGTCCAACCCCAGTTGACCAATAGAAGTTTGTAATTGGCTGGTTCAAGTCCTATTAAGCAGCCGTGTTCCTGATCTATCTGAGGGAAGAGAATACAATTAAAATCCCCACTGAATAAACAACTAATCTTGTGAGATTAAATTTCAGGGTATTGAAGAATTTCTGAAAAAAGGTTTGCACATTGGTATTTGGGGCATATGCGTTATCCAGAGTGCCCACCAAAATTTATTAGTGATCCTGCTTATCCCTAATTTGTCCCTGCACCTCAAAGTTACAACGATCCGAGACGAGGAACTGCTACTGCTCATTTATGAGCTTTATAAGCTGCAGTCATTCTGTGCATGTCCTTTCATCTTTCCACAGATCAGAACTTAAAGACAGTCTCCTGAATATATATTAACTCTGCTCTGGTCGCCTTTAATTATGCTAACACTTTTCCTTCTAATAGCGGAATTCAATCCTCTAACAGTCAAGAAGACTAACTTAACCATTTTTTAATCTTGAATATGCTCTATTCTTATCCAAACCCCAAACTCTCCAGTCCACACTCCCCTTCAAGCAGCCATGCCCACCACTGCCACTCATGCAATAACCGAAATAACCCTCTTACCTAATCCATCCCCCTAGTTAAATCCTATCCACACCCTAACCCTCCCAAATCAAAAGCCAAACTCTACTTCTAAATGGCCATAGCTGATGTCCTAACCTGCATTCAAATCCTTGAATATTGGGGCCGCACGCACACTCCCGCTTAGTTAAAAGGAATCATAAAAGAAGGTGGCAGTCTCTTAAAGAATAAACAAAGGAAAGAAGGGAGAGTTAGGAATACTGGAAAAAATAGGAAAGGTAATAAAAGAAGAAAGAAAAAAAGTACCCCAACCATCAGGAGCTAGTAAGTGAACACAGCCTTATATTAGCTGACGATCAATAAACATGCCAGTACTTGGACATTCTTTCATACTCTTAAGTCCAGTAAGATGACTAGGAACCCTCTTAGGAGCACTGTTTCTAGACTGTGTCCTATCATGAAGACTATGATAGTTCCTTATTTCCATTCCAAGTCCCGCACCACTTGCTTTGAGGTTTGCTTGGGTCTAGGGTCTCCAGATATCTCCTCAAGATCCAGGGAGTCCTCCAACTCTGTAATATAATAAGAAGTATTCATCTCAAACGTCAGTAAAAAGGGGAAGTCCCTTCAGTATTTCACCCCTTTTATTCTGCAAAATCTGAGGTAGGAGGTGAAAATTGCATCCGTTTTCTAAAGCATATAGGGATAGAGTCTGAAATATATTTTAATATGATTTGTGGAATTCCAACAAATGCTTTTCTCTAATATTCTGAAGAAGCATCTGCTTATCCTCGAAAGAATGCACCCCAGACTTAAGTTTTTCACAGATACTTCTGATACACTGCAGAAGTACAGCCAGTAACCAACCTGTGTGAAGGTGATTTTTAATGGTATCTTTCTCTGTGAAGTACTACATTTTAGCACTCTTAAGTCCCACGGAGCATTTGTTTTTTTACCAGCCTCTTACACTGGTGAAGTTGTAATGCCCTTTCAAGGTTGTACTTAATAAGGACACTGCAGCAGAGTGGTTGCAGTGGTCATTTGCACAGCTTTATACTGATCTAACAGAAGACCTTAAGACGGTAGAAGAGGCCATGTGGACACCTAATTTGTAAAGATACATGGATGCCTGTTTCTTTATAAAATACTAGGGCAAAAGTGGCAGAAACCGCGCCTAGGTGGAAGCTGCACACATTTACATCTGCTCAGGAGTAGGTATAAATGTTGCCGTTTTTAAGTAGTACACAGGTATTTTATAATCTGCATAAATCATGACTCTGCCCCAGATTTGCTCATAGTCGCCTCTTAACATGCGTATACATGGGTCATATTTAATACCACATGTACCAAGTTGACTTTTTTTTTTTATGGGGTCAGGAGTTTTAGGGCCTACTTGGACCACCAGGGACCATTTTCTTTTATAAAAATCTTTTACACATGAAAAATCGTTGATAAAATTACCCCGTAAATCTCTGGGGAGCTTGTAGTATCAGTGGCTGTGTCCCCTTCGGTTCCTTTTCGTGGTCTGTTTTGGTTCTCATTTGCATATTCTTCCTTATTGCTTCCATAGGACTATTCCTGGGAAGATCATGGCTTCTCTCTAGTGAATAGCCTTTACTCTGACATTGGGCATCTCCTGGATGAGAAGTTCAGGATGGTCTATAATCTCACTTACAATACCATGGCCACGCATGAAGATGTGGACACGACCATGCTGAGAAGAGCTTTGTTTAACTATGTTCATTGTATGTTTGGAATTAGGTAGGTTATTGAAATGCATGCTTTTTTTTTCTTTGTAATATGCATTATTTAAACTGAGTGCTGCCTGTAAAAATATATTAGACAGTGCATACTTAATGAAGCCCTTATTAGGGTTATTCTGGAGGGGCAGGTTGTCATGTATGTGGGAGCCAGTTTGGCGACTAGGGAATCCATGCTGTGTGGGTAATGAACTGATATTGGGCCCTATCAGCTTTTCGCCCAGCCTCCCCTCCCAGTAACATCCCTCCCGGGTTCTCACATTAAATTGAAGCCCCCCCCCGATCAATATCCTATCACCCAACTTCGCCAAGTCTTCATTCAGGGCGTCCCAGAAAGCTTTATGTGGCCCTGTGGGTGCATACACATTTGGCATACAAAACCATTCTGTGCCAAGCTTCAACCATATCAGTAGATAGTGTTGTATTAATTACCACCTTCAACTTGTAATCTATCAGTACTGCCCCCCCCCCTTTTTGCGCTCTACTGTATTTGATGCAAAGATTTGGACATCATATCCAGGGTTGTTACCAATGCCTCATGCACACGTAATAAGTGCGTTTCTTGCAAGAATAGCGAGGCCTTCCGCCACACCTTTTCTTTATACAATTTCTGGCATACTGACTCCTACCAGTGCATCCTGAGGCATTGCTAGGGGTCAGGCACCGCCATTTTGGTATGGCAGTCCTGGAGGCAGGAGCAAGTGGGCGTGGCTCATGCCTCCCAACCTTTTGGAGTTGGGTGGATATGTTTGGGAGGCATGAGCCACGCTTGGCAGGAGTTTTGGGGGTGTCCATTTGAAATACCACTAGATTGGCTTTTTTATGTGGGGTTGAGTATTTGGAGACCCACTTGGGCCACCTGGGATCTTGGATGATCAGAGGTGAAGCGCTGCACTTCACGTCCTCCTTTTGTTTCCCTGCTGCATCGTCACAGCAGCCCTGACCGGCATAAAGATTCAGCATTCGAGGAGAGTAAAAATAAATGCAGTGGATCTTGGGTACTGTTTGTTTTATGTCAGGAGCAGTTTTTTATTTAGCATTGTGTATGTGCACTGCACTGCCTTTTAATGCTGCGGTTTTACACTGATTTCCCTACACTGAAATGTCTTACTACCTTGGGAGCTAGATTTGCGTGGGAAAATCCAAGAGGAAGCTGCTGCCCTATGTAGGGTAGCACAGCTTACTGCACTGGGGCCAAAAGGAGTAGTAACAAAGTCCAGGAACTGAATTTGGCTTTGGCTTGGCACAAGCTTTGGGCTTTATAGCGCCTTTCCCAGTTCAGAATTTGAAAGCTCGGTGGATAGAACTGCCTGCAGGGTTTCATGTCTTTAAACAAAGAATGCCCAAACTCTGAATAGACTGAAAGGGAGTTTGCTATAGAGAAAATTGCTTTTGTTTTTTGAAGGCAGCCTGTGCCCAAGCTAGGCACGAGTTATACTTCTGTCTCTTTTTTTTTTTTTTTTTTTCTTTTCTTTGCTTAGGTATGATGACTATGATTATGGTGAAGTTAATCAGTTACTTGAACAAAGCCTGAAGGTTTACATTAAGACAGTGACCTGCTACCCTGAGAGAGCTACCAAGCGCATGTATGATAGTTACTGGCGTCGGTTCAAGCACTCAGAAAAGGTAAGTGTTTTTATAGCCAAATATTACGCAAGCCACCATGTGTTCTCTGCAAACAGAAAAAAGAGCAGTGTGACTTAGTGAGACTGCGTCTGCTGAGTTAGCCATTCAGCAGTTTAAAAAAAACACACACATTTGGAAAGCTTTATTGGGTCAAAACCTTTTAGGCATAGTGACCCGAATTTTGGAAGATTTTCTTATAGCGTATCATATATAAGACAGCAGCCAGCATATCTCTTGGCAGATTTAACTTCCCTGCTGACGTGTGCAGTTGAGCACAGCACCTACATTTCATTGATTGCGGCAAGCCATTACATTTCGTATGCCATAACGTGGGATCTCATCAGGTCTTTCAGGTTACAGATGAAGATGTAAGATTTAGGGAAATTAGCCAACATGACTCCTTTGTTTTGAGCAACTTAAATGATTTAAGTGTAAGTTTATTATTATTGGTTTAGTAATAGTGGAGGGCAGATCACTGGAAGGAGGTGGGAACTTGGCCAAGGGAGGACAGTAGCATCATGAATGGAGATGCACGGCAACTATGGCCTTGATTTTGGGTAGGTTCAGGGTCTAGGACTAGAGAGAAGAGTTTATAAAGGTTGAATATGACACCTATAAATTACCTTTTTAGTGTGATGAGAGCGCTGCCAGCAGTAGTTATAATTTTACCTGCATTGCCTTGTAGCAGGCTTCATACACTTCTGCTGTGTTTAAAAACACAATTCCAAATACAGTGAAGTGGGAGTTTGAGTCACTGATCTACACAGCACTCTATGCATTCGACATGAAAGAACAATTGTAGAAAAGTAAGAATAAGAGACCAAACATTTTGATTGCATAAGTCTTCACACCCCTTAACTCAAGGCTTGGTGGGAACCCCTTTTGCAGCAATAACAGCCATGAGCCATTTAGGGTACGTGTCCACCAACTTTACACAGTGATATGGTGCAGGTTCTGCCTTTTTCTTGGTGGAATAGCTCGATTTCTTTCAAGTTCGCTGACACAAGTCTGTGGACCTCAATCTTCAAATCTTGCCAAGAATTTTCTATTGCAGTCAGGTATGAGCGTTGACTGGGCCACTTAAATATTCACTTTCTTCATGCTGAACTACTCCATCGTAGCTTTTGGTTTTTTTTGCTGAGACGTGGCAAACTGAAACAGGTTTTCTTTCGGGAACTGTCTGTACCTGGCATTATCCATCTTTTCCTAAGTCTTCACAAACCTCCATGTCCCTGCTGCTTTAAAGCATCTCCACACCATAGCGCTTCTTCCTTCCACTTTACTGGAGAAATGGTTTAACGGGGCGATGTGCTGAGTCCTGTGCCTCACATTAGCACAACTACCAAGAAGTTCAACTTCAGTCTCTGAAAACCTAGCGTAGGCAGCAACACCATACCAACCTAATCATGAAATCTACTAATAGACCAAGAGAACTCTTTAGCATTGTCCAAAAGCTCACCAAGGACGACACGCAACAATGCACCCACCATGTTGACCCACAAAAATATGCAGACTACATGAAGTCAAAATACACCAACCAAACATGCTCTACTTCACCACAAACAAACAATCCCACAATAAAAAAGCAACATCAAAATGGGAGAGCTTCAACATACCAACAAAGCAGCAAGTAGAAGACATTATATCTGGACTAAACACGACAACTTCACAGTCAGACCCGTGCCCAGTGACTTGGATCAAAGCTACAAAAAGCCAGCTCTCTCATCACATTCAAAAAATCGTCAAAGATTCACTCCAACAAGGATACATGTCGCAACCCTTAAAGCATGCAATGATACGATCAATACTTAAAAGTAGCAATCTGAGCCCATCTGAACCAAAATCATACCGTCCCATCTCAAGCCTGCCATTCCTTGCTAAAATTGTGGAAAAGCATCAACATGGATTTAAGCCCCAACACAGCGTGGAAACACTACTCACCTCCCTCTTTGACAATCTCCTAAGAGGCATGGACAACATAAAAAACGGCTACCTGCTAGTGTTCATGGACATCTCTGCGGCCTTCGACACTGTATCGCACACTAAGCTATTGCAACGCTTACAACAGATAGGACTATGCAAGAATACCCTGAAGTGGTTTACATCATACTTGGAAGGGCGAACGCATCAAGTCAAATGCGACCATAAGAAATCACCACAATTCTCAGTCATGCAGGGAATACCTCAAGGCTCAGCCCTGTCATCAATGCTCTTCAACATCTACATACAGCCCATATGCAACATCATCAAGCACCACAAACTACACTATCACATTTATGCTGACAACATCATGGTGTACACTCCAATCAACCTACTAGCACTAAACACTACAACAGTAACAAAATGCCTCGAAGACATGAATGACTGGCTTGTAGCCAACAACTAACAGTCAACTACGACAAAATTGAGGCAATGTTCGTCACCAAGAACCCCACCTTCATACCTCCACAAACTATCAGCATCCTAGACAAACACATAGTAGTCAAAGAAGAAGTTAAGTATCTAGGCATAACACTAGACAGAGCTCTGAACCTAAAATCCCACATCACCAAAACCGCAAACAAGGCATATCATCAATTGAAAACAATCAGACAAATCAAACCAATGCTCGGTCAAGACCACTTCCGCACAGTGTGCCAAGCACTCATTACACCACTGCTTGATTATGAAAACTCACTGTATCAAGGCCTTCCTCAGCAGATACTCCACACACTACAGATGGTACAAAACACCACAGCACGCATCATTACAGACACTCAAAGGACCGAGCACATCACTCCCGTCCTACAACAACTACACTGGCTCCCAATGGTGGCAAGCGCTAAATACAAAACAATCATGATCATCTTCAAAATCATTCACCATCTCTCAGCAGACATACTCCAAAATGTTATAACAAGGGACATCAGCAATAGCCCAAGAAGAACCAATAATGACAACATGATCGGCACACCTGCAGACTATCACAAAACCAAACAAACAACATCAAAAAGAGCACCATCACTACTGGCATCTACACTATGGAACTCCCTCCCGACGAGCCTGAGGGTGTTAGATGACCTCATAGACTTCCGCAAAGACCTCAAAACATTGTTATTTATAGAAACCTATGAGCATTCAGGCAACATCCCTTACCCAAACAGAAATGCTACTACCTCCGCCAACTAAACACACACCCATCCTATCCACACACACAAGTCTATCATATCACGTTATTAAATACCTTCATGTTAAATGTTACCTCAGTTGTACTGTCTAAATGCTGTTAAGTAACTGTACTGTCTAAATGTTTACACGTACCCTAATGTTCTCCAGGACCAAGCAGGAAGTCAGTCCTCACTTATGGGTGACGTCGGCGCCGACGGAGCCCTCGCGGAGCAATTTTCCCCAGCTTTCAAAGAAAGCCTTTGGGAATTGCAGCGCGCATGCGCGGTCGTCTTCCCGCCCGAGGGTGCCATCTTAGCCAGTCTTCTTTTTTCCGCGGAGCCCTACAGACGTCCCCGTCTTGTCCCCGCGAAAAAGTTGATTTTCTTCTTTATTTTATCCTTTTTTCTTTCGGTTCGACGCCGATCGTTTTCCTGCCCGGACTCGCGACGCCGGTCTCGAGTCCTCTTACTTTTTTTCGGTTTTTCTGACTTAGTCAGCTTTCGTTTTCGTTTTCCCTGGCAGCCCGGTCCTTTGACCTCGCAGGGGCCCTTTTTCCCCCGATGGCTGCCAGTGGGTTTAAGCGGTGTGGTCGGTGTGACCGAAATATGTCACTAACCGACACACGACTTTTGCCTCCGCTGCCTGGGCCCGGATCATGAGGAACTGATCTGTGGGCCCTGCAGCAAACTGTCCTCAAAGGCGTTGAGGAGTCGGCGGCATCAGCGTGAGAGAATCTTCGCTGACCCCAGCCGTACACGGACCTCGTCGGAGGCCTCCGTGTCGAAAGGCTCCAGCTCGGACCGTTGCCGGAGCTCCTCCGACCGGGGTTCTCCCTCCGGGGACCATCGTCGGAAGGAAAAACCCGCGAGGGCGGCGTCGGTGGACGCTCCTGGTTCCGCGAGGGCCAGGTCGCATAGCCCCGACAGCCGCCCCGGGTCCTTGGAGAAGGAACACGTCCCGAAGCGACCTCGCCTGGAGTCGGAGATGCCTGCCCGGGTAAGTCCTGTGGTCCTTCTGGACTCGCCTCCGCGACAGCCGACGTCGGGCCCGACGCCGTCGGGGCCCGAGTCGGGGGCTGCTGGGTCACCTGAGCTCGGACTCAGGTTGACGGCCTTGGAGAGCAGACTGTCTGCCTTCATGGACCAGCAGAGGCACTGCTCGCTCGCTGGCGTCGCTGCCCCGACCGCCGGGACGTCGACGTCCAAGTCGACCCCAGAGACCGAGCCGATCCTCGAGTCGATGAGAACTCGAGTCGATCCTCGGTCGAGGTCGCCCTCGGCCTCCCGTTCGGGACCGAGGTCGCCGACGCCGACTCCCTCGGCGTCGGGGCGGCTGGCGCCGCACCCTGCCCGGGCCGACCCCACCGAGTCCTCGTCGGAGTCGGTCTGGGAGTCTGAGGAGGAAGAGTCACCTGATTCTTTCCGGACTCGGTGTGTCCCATCGGACTCACCGGAGTCCGAGCCTCGGAAGCAGTCCCCCCCGGAGGATGCCCGGTTCTCGGACTTCGTTAGGGATATGGCCAAGGCTTTGGCCTTCCCTGCGGATCCCGAGGAGGAGCCTCGAGCCGAAGAGCTCGACGCCCTCCAGTATGACTCTCCCGCGAGGGAGCACTTTACTGTGCCGGTTCCTCCTATGCTGGAACGACTACTCTTCCGCATGTGGGAGAGTCCGGCCTCCTCGCCGGTCCTGAGCAAGCGGGTCGATTCTATCTATCGGGTCCGCAAAAGCCCTGGCTTTCAAAAGGCACAGCTGCCACACCATTCCATGGTAGTGGAATCGGCCATGCATCGTCTTAAGAGCCAGAAGATGCACTCCTCGGTGCCTCCTGGAAGGGAGGCCCGTAACCTGGATGGCCTTGGCAAGAAGTGCTTCCAGGGCTCTATGCTCGCATGTCGTGTCCAGACTTACCAGCTATACATGGGCATGTATCTCCGGGATCTGGCTAAAGAGCTAGCCGGATTCTCCGCTGGTCTCTCCGAGGAGCCCTTGCGGAGGTTCCTAGCCTTGTCCACGGGCATTCGGGAATGCTCTAAGTTCATGTCCCGAGCAGCCTATGATGGCTTTGAAGCCTCGGCTCGAGTGGCCGCAGCCGGCATCGGTGCCCGCCGACAGGCTTGGCTTCAGTCGTCAGACCTTGAGCCCTGGGTACAGGACAAGTTGGTCGATGTCCCCTGCCGAGGCGAAAACCTCTTTGGCAAGCCCATGGCGGTAAAGGCTGCACAAATTGAGACTGAGACTCTCACCAGGACCAGGCTTTCTAGGAAGACCTCCGCCCCTTCCCAGAAAAAGAAGGGCTCGGGGAAAAAGTCCTTTTACCCGAGGAAGGCGGCTGCCTACAAACAATACCCCCATTATCAGGCCCCTGCAGCTCCCCAACAGGGCCAGCAGGCCAAGAGACGGGGTAACGGGTCCCGTAGGCAGCAAGCCCCCAAGCCTGCACCACCAGCCCCTGCTCAGCAGGGTGGTTGTTTTTGACTCGCACAGCATAGCCTCTCCCCCCCCGCTGGTTCCTCCCAGCACCGGAGGCCGGCTGGTTCACTTCGCCCACAGGTGGTCCAGCATCACCGCAGATGCCTGGGTGCTTCAGGTCGTGCGAGAAGGCTACCTTCTCCACTTCCATCAGGTCCCTCCCTCCTATTTTCCGGGAGAACCTCCGCGCCCCCCTCTGCACAGGGAGTTGCTCCTTCAGGAGTTAGCAGGTCTTCTGCAGGAACAGGCGGTGGAACCGGTGCCACACCACCTGAGAGGTCAAGGCTTTTATTCAAGGTATTTTCTGATACCAAAGAGAACAGGGGGCCTCAGACCCATCCTGGACTTGCGCAACCTCAACAAGTTCCTTGTGCGGGAGAAGTTCAAAATGCTTACCCTTGGAATCCTTCTGCCCTACCTCCAGCAGGGAGATTGGCTATGCTCCTTGGATCTAAAGGATGCCTACACGCACATCCTCATCCACCCAAGCCACCGCCAATACCTAAGGTTTGTGGTGGCAGGAAATCATTACCAGTACAGGGTACTGCCCTTTGGCCTGTCCTCCGCACCGCGAGTCTTCACAAAATGTCTCGCGGTCGTGGCGGCCCATCTCCGGCTTCACGGCCTCTATGTCTTTCCGTACCTCGACGACTGGCTCATCAGAGCAGCGTCCGCTCGGGAGGTCACCAACGCCACGCGCCGCACGGTGACTCTTCTGCAGCACTTGGGCTTTGTTATAAACTTCGCAAAGTCCACTTTGCTCCCCTCAAAGGATCTCGAGTTCATCGGCGCAAGGCTGCACACTCCTCAGGCGCGAGCATACCTACCGCTCGACAGGGCTCAACGGCTCATGGACCTAGCCGACCGTTTTCGCAGCCAGCCCCTGGTCTCCGCCAGGCGCTTCCTGAGACTACTCGGCCATATGGCTTCCACCGTCCATGTGACCCCCAATGCCCGCCTGAATATGCGGTCTGCTCAATGGTGTCTCCGCCAGCAGTGGCGTCAAGCCACAGGCGGCCTAGCAGACCTAGTGCGCGTCTCCGAGCCGCTGATCTCGTCTCTCCGGTGGTGGCTCCGGCAGCCGAACCTCATGTTCGGAATGCCTTTCCAGTCACCTCAGCCGACCCGGGTGCTGACCACCGATGCATCCCTCCTGGGCTGGGGAGCACATTGCCAAGAGGCACGTACTCAGGGCCTCTGGACCACGTGGGAGTCTGCTCAGCAGATCAACTTCCTGGAGCTCAGGGCGATCCGCCTAGCTCTCAGGGCCTTCTCCCACCTGACTTCCCACCAGTCCGTCCTTGTCCAGACGGACAATCAAGTTGCCATGTTCTACGTGAACAAGCAGGGGGGCACGGGCTCCTTCCTCCTCTGCCGGGAGGCACAGAAGCTCTGCTCTTGGGCCGTCAGTCACGGCATTCTCCTCAAGGCAGTTTATCTCCCGGGCCAAGAAAATTGCCTGGCGGACAAACTCAGCAGGGTCCTCCAGCCGCACGAGTGGCGTCTGGATCCCTTGGTAGTTCAGAAGCTCTTCCTCAAGTGGGGCCTCCCCACGGTGGATCTCTTTGCCAGTCCTCACAACCGGCAGCTTCCTCGCTTCTGCTCTCGTCAGCCACACCCCCTTCGGGTTGCGGCGGACGCTTTTCTGATCTCATGGTCGGGGAGCCTTCTGTACGCTTTCCCTCCCATCCCGCTAGTCTCTCGGACTCTTTTCAAGGTTCTCCGAGACAAAGCCTTCATGATCCTGGTGGCCCCTCGCTGGCCCAGGCAGCCGTGGTTTCCGCTCCTACTGCAACTGGCGGTGGAGGATCCAATCCCTCTGGGGGTACAACCGGATCTCCTCACTCAGGATCAGGGGTCCCTACTGCACCCCAACCTCAGGTCTCTCAACCTCATGGCCTGGCTGCTGAGAGGGTAGTCCTTGCTCCCCTTCTCCTGCCGGCGGAGGTGGAGGAGGTCGTCTTGGCTTCGCGATGGCCTTCTACCCGAAAATGCTACGCCCTTAAATGGCGTCGCTTTGCAGTCTGGTGTACCCAACAGTCTCAGGATCCCTTCTCCTGCCCGGTGTCGGTGATCTTGCAGTACTTACTACACCTCTCTAATCTGGGACTTAAGTCCAACTCCGTCAAAGTTCACCTCAGTGCTCTTTCGGCACATCATGTGCCGGTGGACGGTAGACCTCTCTCAAGCGACCCTCTCGTAGCGAGGTTTCTCCAAGGTCTCCTTCTACTTAAACCACCTCTGCGCCCGCCAGCGCCTGACTGGGACCTGAATGTGGTTTTGCAGCGGATCACCTGTCCGCCTTTTGAACCTATGGCTACCTGTTCTCTCCGTTTTCTGTCTTGGAAAACACTGTTCTTGATAGCCCTCACTTCCGCTAGACGCGTAAGTGAATTGCAGGCCCTCGTGTCTGATCCCCCTTACACTCGGTTCTACAAAAATAGGGTAGTCCTACGGACTCACCCAAAATTTCTGCCTAAAGTGGTCTCCCCTTTTCACATCAATCAGGAGGTGGTACTTCCAACCTTCTTTCCCAGACCACACTCCAGCCGAGCTGAAACGGTCCTCCATACCCTGGACTGTAGAAGGGCATTGAACTTCTACCTTGACCGTACGCGGGAGCACCGTAAAGCTGCTCAGCTTTTTGTGTCTTTTGACCCCAATAAATTGGGGCTCCCGGTCTCCAAGCGTACTCTGTCCATCTGGGTTGCGGACTGTATCTCTTGGGCTTATGGGGCAGCCGGACTCTCCTTAGAAAGTCGAGTCACGGCTCATTGCATTCGGGCAAAGGCTACGTCAGTGGCTTACCTCCGCTCTGTTCCGCTGGCAGACATCTGCCGGGCCGCTACTTGGTCTTCGAGCCAGACTTTTGCGGTCCATTACTGTCTCGAGAGGGAGTCCCGTAGGGACAGTGCTTTCGGACAGGCAGTCCTCCGTAATCTCTTTGAGGTCTGAGCAACTCCTACCCTCCATCCCGGATGTGGGCTACCGGTGGGTGATAATTCAGCGAAGATTCTATCCTTCTGTGCTGCTGTGCTAGAGGGAGCTCATTTTTGTGCTTAGGGTCTCCGGTAGCCTTGAGCTTGGGAGTCCCATAAGTGAGGACTGACTTCCTGCTTGGTCCTGGAGAAAGCGTAGTTACTCACCTGTAACAGGTGTTCTCCAGGAGCAGCAGGAATCAGTCCTCACTACCCTCCCTCCTCCCCTTGGAGTTGCAATCGTCTGCTTATGTTCTTTTTGCAAATTTTTATGCTGTCTTTTTAGCTATGTCATCTGACTGGCTAAGATGGCACCCTCGGGCGGGAAGACGACCGCGCATGCGCGCTGCAATTCCCAAAGGCTTTCTTTGAAAGCTGGGGAAAATTGCTCCGCGAGGGCTCCGTCGGCGCCGACGTCACCCATAAGTGAGGACTGATTCCTGCTGCTCCTGGAGAACACCTGTTACAGGTGAGTAACTACGCTTTAAATGTAACCCTCCAATTGTTATGTGACGTGACCACCTTGATTGAAGGAAAAGGTGGCATACAAATCTGTCTAAATATGTATATAGTGTTCCCTCACTATTTGTAAATATTATGTAGCTCATAATAGGCTTCACTTAATAGTAGCTTCTTTCTGGCCACCCTCCCATATAGCCCATGTTTATAGAGTAATCTTGAAACTGAACAGTCAACATTTCCCCATTCTAATCCAGAAACCTCTGTGCTTTTTAACATGATCTTGACCTTCCTCCACAGTTTCCTTAATCCATGACTACTGAATTTGAAGGGCTATAGCCTGATCAAGGCAGCGGTTTGTTGTTGCCCCAAGGAATATTCAATGCATTGAAATTTTCTTATAGCCTTTCCCCAGTCTATATCTTTGAATAAATTTGTCCTGTAGTTCATTTGGCATGTTTAGACCTTACCTTCACATTCATTGCATCCAAAAGAACAGCTTGATTCCTCATCTACTGTAGGATTATTTGAATTTTATTTATTTATTTATTTAGACAGTCTTGTATACCACCTTATCCTTCAATCAAAGTGGAATTAACTCGGCTGCTGGGATGGGACACAGATGGGCTCTATTTAACTTGGGTTCTTTGAAGGCACTTACTGGAAATGGAGCTAATTTTGGTTTACTATGACAAAGGGTGTTAAGACTTAAGCAGTTGAGACTTTTTGGTTACTTTTTGAATTTTTCTATAATCCTATCGTTTGCAGATTTAGTGAAGCTCCTATTGAAATGCATTTTGAGTTGTATATTTTAGATGGCAGAATGAAAAATATATTAGAATGTGTAAAAAAGCACTGTAAATACAAGGCCTGGTTAATGGACCAGCAACAAAAAATAAACATGGCTTGGGAATAACTTATCTCTAGAAACAAAAATCTAAGAGAAGCTCATGAATGTCAAGGAGTAACAAGTCTCGCTTACCCTTACTTTTGTCTCTTAAATCAAGAACAATAAGGCCAATATTCAAAACACATTATCTGGATAAGATGCTGAACAAGATTCGGCGGTGCTATCCAGGTCGTGCTGTTGAAAATCTTCACACTGGCACTATGTGGTTAGTGGAGGGGTGGGTTGTGGGCAGAGCGAGGGCGGTGCTGGCGCTGTCTGGATAAGTGCCAACATCATGCTGATAGTGTGATGTTCAGCCAGCACTTACTGAGGTAATTCAGGCCGGGCGATAAGCAGGCCTAAGTTGCTATCCAGATAAAATTGGCACTTCTCAGGATAGCAGCGCTCAGCCTGTATATTCAGCAGCAGGTATAGTCCAGATACTGCTGTCGAATACCCTGCTGATATTTAAGCGCTGTGACTGACTGCTGTGGTGTGTTAAATATCAGCCTTTTTGTCAGTCGGGCCCAATAAGCCTTAAAGAAGAAGGTAGCCATTTAGGGAGTACCTTTTACTAACAGCACATGCTGCCTGACACAGGGCCCTTAGGAATAAAATTAGCCCTGTAGCAGAAAGTATGATCTACCAATACTAGCAAATGGCATTCTGAGTCTCCCAGAGCCTCAAATTCCCATCATGCATGCACCTCTGTATCCCTGAGCAGACGTTCCGTCTGTGACAAGTGCAGCGTTCAGACTGGATGGTGTTCAGATTCCCCAGCTCTCGTCTACATGGCCACCGTGCTTCACTGTCTGGCAGCTACAGATATAAATAGCCAGGGTAGATTCCAAAACTCACAGGGAAGAGTCTTGTAAATTTACTTGGTTTTCTCCGAACAAATATTTGGACACAACTACGTATCTGTGGCTAAATGTGCAGCTAAATTTCCCCACTTAGAATTTAAGTGGGTAGATACAGGTCTGCTGTTCCTATGCCAGAGTCGCCTAGTTCAAAGGTCTGCCTTAGGAACACCTCTAGCTTTGCAGCTTTCTTTATTTGGCTGGCTAAACGGTGAAGCTTGTAACTTTTAACCACACCTTTTGCTGGTTTTCAAGGGCTATTATCTTAACCCGTTTTGGACAGCTCGCATATTCTTTCTCTGTTCTGGATGATTTATTAGATTTGTTACACTCAAACAACTTACAGTTATCTAAACCTATTTTCTAAAGTCTACAAATACTTTTATTTGCAAAATAGTAGTTATTACAGCATTATAAGCTACTTACTATTTTTTGTGATATTTTTATGTTGAGCCGCCAGTACCATCAAAATCAGCAAACTTTGAATACCTATTAAACTAACTAGATCTCAGATAAAAAATTTGTATATAATGCTTTTTGACATAGCGATAATAGCTAAACATAGTTCCACTGAATTTATAACCATTAATTAGTAAACAATTGAGTAGTAAGTATGGAAACCTTATGTATGTAAAACATACGCTGGTCCAAAACGGGTTAACTGGGTAGATCTATTTGACTAAAACCCATTTTTATCCAGGTAATTCCTTTGCATATTGACCTCTTTTTCCTCTCCTCATCTTCCCAAGTATCTAAATTTTGACTGAAAAATACAGTGCCCAAGGTGCGTTGGCTTACATTCTGTGTGTGTTCTTTAACAGGTCCACGTAAATTTGCTTTTAATGGAAGCTCGTATGCAGGCAGAACTTCTGTATGCTCTACGTGCCATAACTCGCCACTTGACCTGACGTATGAACGAATGTGGAGAAGTTCCTGTTTCAGCAGACACACACCCAAAACTGTTACATGATGCAGCATCGATGATGATGATTCTGCCCTAGCCTCCGCATTTGCCTGCCTTGTGCCAGGAGTTGTGTGCAGTGACACATTCCCTTGTTTTTCCTTCTCGAGGCTTAACATAACTAGCAGAAATAATGCAGTGTGTCACTACATTTACGTACTTTTAGAGCTGATATTTAAATCTTGCTCACAAATCCAGCATTTGGTTTGTTATGATGAATTGTAGTGCTTTACCTTCGAAGGAAAGAAAATACTTTTTAAAAAATAATCCACAGGACTGCATTCTGCATTCTGTTCAAGAAACTACCACCCTTCCTTCTTCCCAAAACTCGATTAGATGGAACATCTCGTCAGAATCGTGATGGGGAAGACTAAGGCATGGGCTGTGTAAAACCAAATGGCGCGCTCCCACCATTTTTGCTGATGGTCGATTTTTCTATGGGAGCAGGCTTTATTACCACAATCATTTGAGGTGCTGTTTAGACTAGCATCGCTCGCAGGTTGAAAATGTGAAATGGATCCGTGGTGAGCTCTGCAGCATGCTACTGAAGTACAAAATGCAGAGATTATCCAGGATTTTGTTGTTTCCCAGCAGAGAGACCCATCTATATTGCTACATAATTTTGGTTCAGAGACGATGTGTGTGTGTGTGTGAAATCCAGCCCCCTCCAGCTACTCTCCTTTTGCTTGGGTAACTGTTTTAAAGAGTATCACCAAGAGATGTTTTTGCCATCGGCCAAATATAACCTGTGTTTGTCAGTCTCCTTTATAGAGGAGAAAAAAAGATTGAAACCCACAGAAACCCGCATGATATAAATGTTTTTCATTTGACTGTTTCTTGATGTACTTTTCCCCAGTCAGGGTATATTAAGGGGCAGGGCTAGGTCAAGACAGCCAGGCAGCAGGACAGGGGAGGGGAGATAGGGTCGTTAGTGTTTTCTGTGTTAGGGTCTTCGGACCTTTTCTATATTCGCTGCCTTGGATGCATTTTAGCATATGGGGGAATGGAAATGTAAAAAATAAATAATAAATAAGTGCCATATAGGTTAGTTAAGTGGTTATCCCAGCTCAGATATTACAGGATGGTTGGTGTGCTCATATTCAGGCCTTGAAAAGAAATGATCTGGTATCTAGCATACAGGAGGGTTTGACAGACAACCCCAAGCATTTCTTTTCTACATTTTCACGGTATGTTTATCTTTTCTGTACATAGCCAGTTGGTTTAAAAATTCTGACACTGAAAATAACTTTTTTTTCCCCCAAAGATAATGATCTAAGAATGTTAATAACAATTGCAAAATGTTGCTCTCTTCTGTCCTTGCCTGTTCATCTCACTGCTATTGTCCTAACTCCTCAGGCATTTTACGTTATGGCCAATACAGTCCCTACATAGCAAATTTTGGGCCTTTCAGTCTTTAATTGCAGCAACAAAGTCGATGATAAATTGCATTTTTTTTTTCCATTAGCACTTTTTAGAACTTGCAGTTTCCTATAATTCCTTATTTTTATTCTACCAAACTTGTTCAAAATAACAGTGTGTTCATTGTCTCTATGCATCGGTGTGTGTGTGTGTGTGTGAACAAAACTGTGCAATATTCAGTGGGGTGAAAAAACACCATGTCAGCACTGAAGTGTCCTTTTAGGTAACTAAGGAAATAATTTACAGCAAGGTTTCTTTGATGAAGAAAATTGATTTGTGGAAGTTTCTGTTTTTAGTTTGCACATTTTGAATGATCTTATACTGAACAACCACAGCTCTTCAAAACATTCTGGTATGCTAGTGGTATTAAGAATCTAATGATAGTGTTTCTAAAATTAGGTTTTTTTCCTGAGGCCTGATCATTAATTTGAGGTCCGTACAATATTCAAAATATGTCCAAAGCTTTTTTTTTATTCTTGTGTTTTCTATTTGAGGAACAACTTAATGGTACTTAACGAGATGCCTGTCCTTCTTGGAATGCTATATGTAAATAGAAATCACTTCAAAAGTGCATTCTTAATATAATTTTGTTTTCCAGTCCATAAGGTGGAATATAGTAGGGTTTCTTCTGCCAAAAGCAAGTTGAGGTTTTCTAAGGATAATGCTGATTGCAAAGAAATTTATTCTGGTCATCCATTGATTTATGATGACCTGTAATCATCTTTATACTTTTTTGAAAGTTACAAATCAGCGGTGGGGGGGAGTGGGGGTGGGGGGGAGTAGAGTAGTCAGCGGGAGGCATCTGTGCTGTTAAAGTGCCTGTCCATTGCTGGATTTCAGTACTGGGCTATATCCGATGATCGGCACCGACTATCTGGTTTGCCTGGATTGCATTTTTGAAATCTGGTCAGTGACTATGTTCAGACACTAGACAGTTTGCAGAATCACCTAACGTTACCTGAGCTAACTTAATTGTTTTAGCTAGTCGGTTAGTGGCTCAATATTGCCACTGACTGGCTAGCTACTGATGCCGCCACTGCCCCTCTCCCGGACTGCCCCTGTTACTAACTGGCTAGCAGTGGGCATATTCAGCAGCACTAATTGCATATCCCAATGATTAGGATTTCCATGGTTTGCAAGTCTGCAAACCATGTAAATCACTTTGAAAATGCCCCCCAACAGTTCTTGCAAATCATTACCAAGGAGGGAACTAGTCGCTCGTCTTTCTCCATCATACTCTCCCTCCTTAATTTGAAAGACTTCCAATGTGATAAGGGCAGACTTTTTGGTGGGTGACTGCCCCGATGCTCTAATCTTCTCTGTCTATGGGAAATCTGACCCTGTTTATCTTGGATCTTATCTATAGACAATGATGGCAGATGAAAACCATACAACCTATCTAGTCTGCCCATCCATAAGAACCATTCAGCTCTACGATCTCTTCCTCTCCGAGATCCTCTATACTCGTCCCATGCTTTCTTAAGTTCTTATCTCCATCTCCGACGGAAGGCTGTTCCATGCATGCACCACCCACCACCCTTTCCGTAAAGAAATATTTACTTAGATTATTCTTGAGTCTATCCTCTTTCACTTTCATCCTATGACACCTTGTTCCAGAGCTTCCTCCAGAGGTCTACCTCCTATGCATTTATACCAAGTGTCTGTATCATATCATCCCTCTCCTGCCCTCTCTCCAAAGTATAGAGATTGAGATCTTTATTCCTATTCCCATATGCCTTATGATCACTGATCATTTTTGTAGCTGCCTCTAGACTGACTAGTCCTGTTGATATACATTTGAAGGTATGGTCTCCAGAAATGTACACAGTACGCCAAATGAGGTCTCACTAAAGACTTATACAAAGGCACCATCACCTCCTCTTTCCTGCTGGTCATGCATCTCTCCAGGGCCAGCCAGTCCTCTAGGCGACCACCTAGGGTGGCAGACCCTGCTGGGCAGCACACCATGATGATTTAAAGCAGCAGATTTGTGCCGCCACTTTGCCCGCAGCAAGCCATGAGCGGCATGAAAACCATGACCTGCCACTCTTGCCCCCTCCAACGCAACTTTCCATCAGAAAGGGGCAGGAACAGCAGGCCATGTATGCACATGCCAAAGCACATGGCTTACCACAGGCACCAAAGAGGTGGCAGAAAGCCATCACTTTCAGAAGTCATGTGCCTGCCACTGTCCCCCACTCCCCCTTCCCCCTCCCCTGCTAGATGAGATGATGGATTCGGGCAGCAGTGGGGTTTCTGCTTTGGTGGCAGAACCCCTTGGGCCGACCCTGCCTCTCCCTGTGCTCTCTTATGACTTTTGCCATCCGCTTTTCTACCCGTTTGGCCACTTTTAGAATCATCAGCTACTATTACACCAAGTTTCCACTCTTCTTTCATGAATTCATCTACTTCACCCTCTCTACTGTACTGATTCCTTCATTTTTTACAGCTTAAATGCATAACGTTATATTTTTTGACTGGATTAGGCCCTGTTTGTGTTTAAGGTTTGTTAATATAAGTTTGGTGATAGGGAGAGGAGAGAACTCAGTTAATTGCAGGAGCTGCTGGTACAGTATATCTGGCCAGATAGCATGTGCTGCTGCCTTCTAGAGGAGGAATATTGGGCAGCCTTTGTCAAGGGGGGGGGGGGTTGTTGTTGGTTTGTTTTTTTACCTGGCTGTTTCCTGCTGTTCATTTTTTTTAGATTTAGAGCTCAGTTCAAATTGGTCTCTTTACCACGACCCTTTTGTTCCTTTTTATTGTCCTATTTTCATATTCCCCTCCTAATTTAACTCAGCCATTGAACAGCCCTCAGCCAGGGGCCATAAACTGCTGTTGGCCAGTGACAGACTTACCACCATGCCCTTTACTGAATCCTGAGAAGCCCAGGACAGGAGTTGAACTCTGTTCTTTTGCATAATAGTTTTCAGCACTTGCCACTGGCCAAGCCCAGTCAAAATATTTAAGGCAAGAACAGAGTGGGAGAAAGAGTATGTAAACTGGAATTAAATTCTCAAACTTAGGAACACGCACGCCTAAGAGAAATTGTCAAGGTTTAATCATTGTCATTTACATTTTATAAGTAAAGTGGAGTATTCCCTAGTGACTTTGTGATGTCTACTTTAGCTTTCTATGGTGTGAGGGCCAGAAAGTTATTTTCTATCCAGAAACACAAAGCAGTCATTACACTCGGGATAAGCTAAAAATAAAATGCATGGGCTATGATGACAGGAAGGGTTCCATATCGTCCTGCTAGACCAGTCCAGACAAGTGGGTTGTGTTCCCCTACCAGCAGATTGATGGAGACAAAGAACCAATGAAAAGCCCGGGTTTCAATGACATCATTCTTATGCCTCTATTTGCCTCAGCCATCAGAGGTCCCTTCGATATTTCTTAGTCTTCAGCAGATAGTGGATGGATTTTCTTCTCTCTTAAACTGAGGATTTGAGAGGAAAAGATTGCTTTAAAACCCTTGACAGACAGCCTGCGGGTTGATCTCTCACTACAGCGCAACATGGGAGGCTCCACTAGGCTACCGTCTTTTGGTAGCTATAAGAGGAGGGAAAATTAGTTCAGCTCCATGTTCTTACCCTGGATAAAGGCCTGTTGAGCAGCCAGAAATTGGAAGGATCTGGAAGAGTATGTCTGGCTCACTCAACCTCAACACCCCCTCTCTCCTCCTTTGTTTCTTCCCCCCCGGCCCCCTCTCCCACCGCTCTCTTCTGAAGATTGCAGAAGGCTCTCCGAGGGATCTGCCAGCCAGTCACCTCACATGCAGTTTTGCAAAATCAGCCAAACAGTTCTAAGGGAGTAGAGCTGAGCCCAGCACACTTTGCCTGGGGCTCTCAGGGGGTGAGCATCAAGGCTTGACCTCATCATTGTCCTTGTTGAGGACTTCGTCTGTGGGGGACTCAATTCAGGATAGACTGCTGATGACCATTGGTGCTGGGTGGGGGTTTCCAGTCATTTTCTACATGCATTAATATTCTGTGCTTGGTGGTCCTGCAGTCCTTGCATGCGTTCTGCCCAAGCAGCTCCAATGCACTCTCCTACCCTAGTGCCCATAAACGTGCTGTAGTAAAAGTGCAGTTACATGTGCCTTTCGGGCCACCGCCACAGCCATAGCTGTTGGGACACTTGCCCTAACTCTTGTGTCTTCTTCTAGATGACTGTTTGGCCTATGGCAAGCATTGTGCTTCATCTCTGGCTTCTGGATTGTGCTTCTGAATCATCTGTGGAGAGCCTACTTCCAATTTCTATGGGTAAGAATATTCTGCCAGTTGGAGGATCTGGCGTCCATGCTGTGGGCTTCTGCCCATCCTCTAGGGGATCAACGGTAACTATGCTCCCAAATGTAGGGGAGTCGTTTCCGTGAGGAGAGCTTCCAGTCCTTGACAGCAGGTCTAGTCATTCCAGCATGGACATGCAGACCCTGTGGCCTTTTGTTCCCCCCCCACACACAGTCTTGAGGGGGCAGGCTGAGAGTTGAAGCCTCCTTGGATTGATGGCACAACGGCCCCAGCAGAGACGCCCCCACCAGGGGATGGGTCACTGTGGCTTGGATTGAGATGTCTAATATGGATAAAATACTCTAGACTTCAGAGAATTGTGAGGAGTCCGAAGTTATTTGCCTGTTCCATTATGGTGGAGGTGTTGATCCCAGGGTCTTATCCACTTTGAGCTTGACAGAGTCTCCAGTCATTGAGCTGGAAACTAAGAGGCATCTGCTCCTGCAAGGGGTTCGGAAATCCCCTACTGGGAAGTGCTCAAAGGCCTGTTCTGGCTGAGTGGCTAAGGGTGTATAAGAAGATGCACACTCTCCTGTGGATGCGCAGGTCATGGCGGTTATCCTGTGGAAGGCGGATTGACCTTAAAGGATACTCTTGACCAAAAGGCAGATTTGTGTTGAAGAACTAGTTCACTGTGGCGGCTGCTGTTCTTCAGTTGCGATATGTGCAGGCCTGACATCTTGAGCCCTGCTCCAGTGGATTCGGTCTCTTCTGCTGGATGTTTCTATCCTTCTTGCCTGTTGTGGCCTTCCTTTCTGATGCCATGTATGACCTGGTACTTTTGGCGGCCAGGAATGGTGCCCTGATGACTATATCACAGCATTGGATTTGGCTCCACCACTGGGCAGCGGCTACATCTTTCAAAGCATGTTTGGCCCACCTGGCTTTTAAGGGGAAGCTTTTATGGAACTGGTTTGTAGAAGCTGGTGAAGGACCTAGGCAAGACAAAATCTTACCGCCTTCTGGAAGACAGGTCCAAGGAGTCTGGGAAATGGGTTGTTACCCCTGTCTTCAGCCTCTGCTCATCAACCAAGGTGTGCTAGCCAGATCCCCAGAGATCTCAGGACTCATCGTGGACTTGGTCCCTCCCAGAGGAGGATCCTTCTGGGCTGCGCAATGAAGGTTTGGGGCCCTTTGCCCTGTTCCCCCCCCCCCCACCCCAGTTGGAGGCAGGCTTTGCCTTTTTCAGGCATGGGCCCAGGTTTCCAAGAGTCACTGGGTGCTAGACACTGTTCAATTCAGCTGTGTCCTGGGATGCAAGGAGCTGATTCCAGATGTCTTCATCTCCTCTTGTGGATCTGCGATTGAAAGTGCTGCTGCGTGTACTACTTTGGACAAGTTGCACCTAAAGGCAGTGGTGCCCATCCCACTGGACGAGCAGGGAAAGGGCAAATACACCATCTATTTTGTGGTGCCAAAAAGACTTTGTTCTGGCCCATTCTGGATCTCAAGGGGGTCAAAGAACCTCAGTTGGGTGATCAATCAGGGAAAGTTAAAGACTGTTGAATTGCCTGGCGTGGTTTGGTGCACAATGGGCTCCCAGAGTCTGGAATTATTTTCAGTTCCTTGAATTGATGGCGGTGACTGTAGAGATGGTGCTGTGGGTGTATCCTCACATGCGACTGCTTCAGTGGTCCTTGCAGGTTCTCAGGAGTTCAAGCACAGGCTTCTGTTGATGGTGAAGTCCAGCCTGTGATGGTGACAGCAGCCCTGTCATCTGAAGAAGGGCATGCCACTGGACGATGTCTCCTGGATCCTCCTGATGACAGATGCCAGTCTCTCGGGCTGGGGAGCCCATTGCCAAGACCATATGGCCCAGGGTCGATGGAATCACAGGGAAGCAAGGTGAAGGCCATCAGGTTGGCTCTTCTGTGTTTCCGGTCCCTACTCGAGGGCAGGCGGTTCCAATGTTTTCAGACAACACCACAGCAGTGGTTTATGTCAATCAGTAAGGCAGCACGAGGCATGCCGGGTAGCTCTGGAGCTGGCTCTCCTGTTTGCATGGGTGAAGAAGAACCTCCTAGTCTTGTCAGCTCAGCACATTGCCAGGGAGGACAATGTGGAAATGGACTTCCTCACCTAGCACACTCTGAATCCTGGAGAGTGGGAGTTGAATCAGGAGGCATTTCAGTTGATTCTGTGCCACTGGGGGTCACCTTGAAATGGATCTGATGGTAACCTGCCAATGCCAATGTTTCCTGCTGCTTCAGTCACGACACAGAGATGGGATCAAAGGGTATCAACACCCTGACCCAGCCTTGGCAGAGTCACCACCTGCTGTATGTGTTTCCTCTGTAGCCTTAGGTGTGGAGTATGTGTTTGCATATAAAACGTCACCCAGACAGGATTGTTCTGATACACCAGATTGGCTGAGGAGAGCATGGCTTGGAGACCTGATGCGGCTCATGCAGATGCCTCCTTTTTGGTTGCCTCCGTCTCGGGGCCTGTTGTGACAGAGACCGATAGTCCTGGAGGACCAGGTTCACTTCTTCCTTATGGCTTGGCTCTTGGAAGGAGACAGCGCAAGGGCTACGCTTCAATGATTGCCTCTACTCTGCTTAGAGCTTGGAGGTAGTCTACTGAGCTAGCATAATGCGAATCTGGTGCCTCTTTGAGCGATGGTGCAGCACTTGGCAGTTGGCTTCTGAGGTGGCCAAGGTGCCATCTCTGTTGACTTTTTTACAGGTCGGCCTGGAGAAGGGCCCTTACTTTAACTCCCTGAAAGTTCAGGTGACAGCTTTGGCCTATTTCTGAGATCCGTTGGCTGGTAAGTCTCTAGCCTTGCACCCAGACGACTCACGCTTTCTCAAGGGGGTTTGACATCTGCGTCCTCCCTTTTGGTCTGTAATCCCTTCCTGTCTGGTGCTCAGGGCCCTGATTGGTGCCGCCTTTTGAGCCCTTCAAGGATTTGATGCTCAAGGCAGTCTTCTTTGTTGCGATTTGTGCCACAAGGCAGATTTCCAACCTGCAGGGTCTGTGTTGCTGAGATACTTATCTTTTTTTCTAAGGAGGCCATTTCCATTCGGCCTGTGCCTTCCTGCTTGCTAAGGTGATTTCTCCCCTTCGTGTGAAGCGGGTGTTCTCTCAGCCCTACTTCTCTAATGAGCAGTGTCAAGGAAAGGATAAGGATCTTTGCCTTGTGGATGTCCGAAGGGGGTTTCTCCAATATGTGGCGGTAATGAATTCCCTTCATAAGTCTGACCATCTTTTTGTGCTGTTTGCTGGCCTGCCCAAGGGTGACATGGTGGCCAAGTCATCTTTAGAGTGTTAGATTAAGGAGGCCATTGCATTCAGTGTATCTGGTGCAGAACCAGCCAGTTCCCATTCTACCCAGGCACAATCTGTTGGCAGGGCAACACAACCCACTTTTTTGGACTCATCTAGCAGTACTCAAGGAAAGGACATTATTTGGTAAGTAAAATAGTACTTTTTGAGGCATATTTAGCATCCCCTTGATAACCAATAAGCCCCCAGTTTCTGGTCAGAAATAAAACATTAAGGGTTGGTAATTTAAGCATTCTGTTTGGAATTGATTGTGCCTCTCTTTTTTTTAATGTTTTCCCATATAATAGGCAGTTGAGGGGGTGTGGAACAGTGAAATTTGATTTTGAAATGTAAACCAACAAATGTATAAATTTATTTTGAGAATTAATCCACATACAAATAAGGTTTCAGATAGTGCTCTATCCATAGTCTTGGATTGCTGGCATGCAATGCATCTTTGAATGCAAGGACTCCCATTTTTGAGTTCATAGCTATCATGGTAGCTTGTTTCAGGGCCTTTTTTTGGTGTGTATAAATGAGCAAACTTGAAAGGTGATGTGTTCCAGAGATTGGAATTTACTATGTAAGGATTAAAGATAATATATATTGGAATATAAAATCTTGACCTTTTAAGACATTTAAAGCACAATATGTGAGACGGTATACATGATTATACCATGTCTGTTTATAGCATAGATTTTTATGTGCAAGTGTGTAAGGGAGACATCTCAGACCTCATAGCTTATGTTACATGTTTGGTGATATGTTTTATTCACCTCTTGGAAGGTGTGTGCTTTAAAGTGTTCATTAATCTTGTTGGGAGGTGGTTCATAGTGAATATCAGCTATCCATCTAAATCGCACCAAGGATCATAAAAATAAAAACAGAAATTAACCATGGATAAAGGCCTCTAGCCATATTGCCTGCCAACTGCAGCACAGCTTGATTTTGCTCTATTTCCGGCTTTACCCTTGTTTTTCCCCACTATAGATTCTCTATACTACTGGCATTTTCTTTTACATTCAGGGGGGCGGCGGCAGCGGCGTTCTCGATGTCCCACGTATTTTATGCTTTTGTAAATGAACATTTACTTAACTTCTTGATTTTTATCTCCCTCAGGCTTAGGTTGCCTTATATCCTTAGGGAAAATGCTTGGCTCTAGTACATTTATACCCCAGTGATATTTTCAGGTCTCCCATCTCCCTTTCCCTCCTTTGCACAAGATCTTTAGGCCTTATCATCCAGGTATATCATTGAGATCCCTCTTCTCTGTCCATTATAACTGCGGCCGCCAGAAAGGAACAGTTTCCCAGTTGAGGTCTCCTTGGCATCTGCATATATATTGCTGTCTTCTTCACCCCTTGCTGGTTATACCCCTCTGCAGGCGGCACTCCTATCTCTCCTATTTTTTATATCTAGCGTGGCATATTAAGTATAATATCGGAGCAAGTTTTATATTAGCTGTCATAGGACTAGGTTTACTAAAATGCAGATACATTAACATGAATTAATGCATGTTAGCATGTGCTCTTTACCACAGGGTCCGTTTTATGCAGTGGGACCGATTTACCAAACGCACGTTAGCGTGATGGCCCGCTTTAATGAATTCAGTCCATAGTGATTACCCACCTATAGCAGGAGTTGCCGTTGAGATGTTCTGTGGAGAAAAGAAATGCAAAAGTAAATTGGAGTGAACCAGAAGAATTATACAAAAAAATTATTTTAAAAACATGTTGGTAATGTTTCACCTATTCATATACTCTTTGTGCTCTTGCAAATCCACTTTGCTTTCACTGCCGCTCAGTCCCATGTGACGCAAGCCCAAGAGAACTCCCTGTGTGTCATTTTTACAACAGTTCCCATAACCTCTATGGTAACTGCCTTTATTCCTTTTTTATCTGGGCGCAATGCCGCCGACTGGGTAAACTTTGCAATACCGTGACAACAGTGAACCTCGGCCCTAAGCCAGGGTACATGGAGTATGATCTAAGTCTCTCAAATTTACTGCTAATGCTTGCTGTAGTGCTTTCATTAAGCCAAGGAGAACTTCCTTCGGCGTTGATAAGATGTAATGTATAGACTTTTCTACCATATGGTGGTGGAGCTTGTATAGAACTAGCAGGTGTTCATAGTGCATCTAGAATCTTAGTGTGATAGCCAAACATGGACAAAAGATGTTGGAGCAGGGTCTTTTAGTTAAAATAATGTTGCAAGCAGTGAGGCCTTTTGCATGGTTTCAGCACTAACATTTCAGAGAGAGTCCAAATATTGGGCAGAACACAACTGACCAGTTAGGTAAATCCAGCAAGAAAATCTTTCCTGTAGAAATCTGATGAATAGAGCTAGGGCTGGTTAGGAAGGACTTGAGAACTAAGCATCGCACACAGTTCGAGTTGCTACCAAATATTAGGGGGTGGATTTTTAACTGGCACAGTGACCTTATTAAAGCACTGGCGCTTAATTTAAGACATGCACTCAATGCCTCTCTCCATATAAATAACAGCATAGATATGCTGGTACATTGTTCAATTTAGGCCTGCTTTTTCGCAGCCCTAAATTTAAATGTACAAGTTACTTGGATAGTGGCTGAAGATAGCTATTGTCTGGGTTTTTCAGCCCACACATCCTGCCCCAAGCTTGGCCTATTTTTAGCTAGATATATCGGACCATTCAGTTATATTTTTAGCCCGATACTGTCCATATTGGAAGTGAAAATACATGGCCAGCAAAGCTCACTCGTTGCTGGTGAATGTACAGCCTAAACAAATGTGCCTGTCTAAAGGAGGAATCATCAGGGGTACATCATATTCCAGACTCCTTAGGCCTCTTCATGCTTTCGTAGCCTTGAAACTGCATTTGACATGCTTCCACCTTTGTCCGTGCAAACCTTTGAATTTTATAGCCATTTAGCCGCAGAAATTTTTTTTTAAATACTGTATATATTTTTTTTTCCTTAAAACCATCTTTTTGGCAACTCTGTATTTTATGCTTTCCAGGTATATACTGCATGTCACACTGAGTGAACTAAATGGTCCATAAACTGTGACTCGACTTTTTTTCTATCAGTACGAGAACTAGCCCTTTATTATGCATAATTTGATGTAAAGAGGACTTCTGGTAGCCACTTTGAGCATCGTAAAATGTTTGTGACTGCCATAACCTTTTCTTTTTAATTGGTTGTCCTTCTGATTTTATTTGCGGGTAGTATCTCCAAATGGGTTAGTTTTTGCACATTCCATGACAGCCATGAACCTCGCTCCTAAGCCCCAGGGTATGTGAGTGTGATCTCAGTGTCTCAGATTTCCTGCTAAAGCTGCATGTTGTCTGTTTTGCAGCATATGCTGAATCTACTTTATGGAAATCCATTTTTTATATACTTACAGGGTGAAAAAGGAACGTACTGCTGGCAGGGGAACACTGGCCATCTTATTGTTTTGAAGTCAGTGCCTGAAAAAAATCACCTTGATCATTGTATCTTAAACCCCACTTCTTCCTCTGAAGCCTCAATTTAAAAACGCAGAGATGTTTTGCCTTTAAATTTTCAACGCTGGCTATATTCTCTGTAATGAGGGCTTCAGCTTAATCAGATGACTTTCTCACTCTGCTTGTGAAACTCTCCCATATTCTCACTAGCTAATGATGTAAAAGGGCAAACTGGGCTCTTTAAGCACTAAAAGCAAAATTTTAGTTCTACCTCTCTCCTTAAAACCCAAAATTGAGCACATTTATGGATCAGTGTGAGATGCTGTTTAACTAGCGTCTGTCGCTTGTGCCTTCTGCTGCCAGAATCTGCCAAAGTTTTATTTCTTATGCGATTGTATATGAGCTCATTCATAAGTCTAGGTCTCTCACTTAGATTTATTCAATATAAGAGTTTTGTATCATATCAAGTTATCTACAGCTTTAAATAGGGGAAACGCCATCATGCTCTGTGTCATGTGACTGTCCTTTTAGACTAAATGTTAACTGGGCTGTTCTTACTTTATTACCAACCTTTTTTTTTTTTTTTTACTCGGACATTCAGAAAGGCCAACTTTTGCCAAGTTGCCTGAGATCTGGGGAGAGCCAGGCATGGTTTTAAGCATCCACCCCTAAGCACTGTAAGAATTATAGATCTCCTTTTGCCTGTATGAATGCAGGGCTATGAAACTCAGGAATGCGTAGCTGAAAATTTAAAACACCAGATCAATTTGATGTCCCTGATGGACTTGAACGAGTTGGCAGCCATGGGGGGTAACTGGTTGAATCCAGGTTTATAAGAGAATGTATTTAATAAAAAAACAAAACAAAACTAATTACGGCTGTGGTAAATTGTTGCCCCCCTCCCCCCTCCTCCTCATCCAGTGCTAACAGACCAGACGTGAAAGGGGTTGTCATTGCAAGAAAATGTCATGCAGCACAGGGGTTCATAAGGGTAAGGGGTATACACGCATTTCCTTCTGATCTCTTCGTCCCATCTACCCTATTTTGAAACCCCTGTAATGCAATTTTCTCTTCCTGGAAATAACTTTCCCCTCAATACTCGCCCTGTGGGAAACTAGTAAACGTTTTACACATATGACCATGGTAGATATTGTAGTATTTGCGCTAAGTACCATGGTTTGTGCCCCCCCCCCCCACCCCTTTGTGCATAGCATATTGAGGGTAAGTATAATACACACGACCTTAGATAATATCTTTCTCCTTTCTCATCATTTCACTGCTGAAAAATAGTATTGGTTTCTAAGACGATGGGAAGTCTTACGTCTCATGAGCCATGTACACAGTTCCAAGAGCAGGAGCGTAACTTTCCCCTGGGTAATCCTACCTTTCTGAGTTGTAGAAAAGATTATTTTGATCAACAAATTAATTGGTTCAGCATTTTTTTGGGGAAATGAAATGACTCATTTCTCTTCTTGGTTTCTGAAGCGAACACCAAACCAGTGCTATAGAAGGGAAGTTGAGGGCTACTTTTACACTCCAATTGCTTTTGTTTCACTCTAATTTTATTTCTCCCTCTCCTTCCCCCCCCCCCCCCATGAAAAATTAAAGTTATCGTTTCCAACAAAGTTTGCACAGCAGAGGCTTTCTTCAGGTTCTTAAACTGAGAAAATGGTCTATTCAGATTGATTGGAAGAAGCCAGTAATTACACTTAAGCCCCACATACTTTCATTTTCTCGGGTTCTGCTGTTACATCCATGTAGAATTGTAGAATTACATCAGCAAATAATTGCTAAGACAGATATATATAGCTAGTGACAATAAGATTTTGTTCTTGCATTGATTTTCTTATGGTCAAACCATCCAGTTATGAATTTCTTCCCTCCTGAGAAACTGGGGTATATCCTATGGTTTGTTTCTGTTTTTACAATTGAAACGATTTGTGAACCCTATGCAGTATGTCGTGGGATTCCTAGAGACTTTATCTAAAGGGCTTTTGTTTACAAAATTAAGCTATGCAAAGTCTGTGTACACCTACTGTGTTGCAATCTTGGATGGATCATGTATGGCTTGTAGTCCAGCTTCTCGTTTACACATCTGAAACAAACGCTGTGTTTGAATATTTCTCCAAATGTCTAGTGAAGGCTGCATGTCTGTCGGAGCAAGCCAGCTGTCCTTGGAGCTGATTGGATATGATTTTTGTGCAGGCAAGTTCTTTGCTGTACAATATGTAAAGAATACCAGTCATAGCTGAAAATACATTTTAATGACAATCATGTAAATGTCTTTCTAAAAGAAATCGCAGTCCTTGTTTACATCATGCGGGTTAAATCTGCACAGTGATATGGCTTAGATAATCCTTCAATGAAGCGTTTTCACATTCAGGCTTGATCTAGAAAAAAAATGTTTCTGTTTAACTGATGTGTATTGACGGTGTCATGCTGATAAAAATAGATATAGCATAAAGGGGACAAAAAGCACAAAAATGGCTTGAGGACATCGTAGTTAAACGTGTCCTTCGTGATGTGGCCGGTCTGCTCTGGCTTGTATTTCATTCTCCTTGGACATATTGTGACCTTTTGGCTGCATCTTGGAATAGTAAAGTGAAAATAATGCTTACTTTGAACTGGAAACACATTGTGCTGTTGGGCCTGAAATGATGCCTGCTCTGCAATGAAATTTATAGCACTGCCATTGTGAAATTACATGGCTTAAATGCAGTGATAACAAGCTCATCAAAACAAATGCCTTGATAACATTTTCAATGTGTTTCTCAGGTACGTCCTCAGGGCGGCCTTCCCATCCAGCCATGATTTTGGCAATGTAAAATATGAAATTGCACAACACTAAATAGGACCCCGGCATCAGGGTTTTGGCTTGAGGGTAACATTGGAAGCCAGATTGGGTTGGGGAGCTGGTGGAGAGTCTGGGGGAGCTAATTATGTGTTAAAATATGCACCAAAATCCTGCATTTGTGGTTGCTCTTCTGACATAATCATTGAACACCTCCTCTTTGATACAAATATCAACACATCATCAGAGGTGGACGGTTTGGGCCTTTAATGATGACATCATAAGAGCAACAGAGTTAGAATTGAGAGGAGGGAGGTAATACAATTTGCCCAGTATCAAGTGGGGCAGAAAGAAATTAACTAGGGGGGCTGATTTTGACCCCACAGGCTGTAGTTTGCCTACTCCTGCCTTACATAATAGTTGTGTGGAGAAAGTACTTAAAAATAATTCATGAGATTTCCTTATGGTAACTCACAACTGCATTTGAGAACCCTAAAACCATGGGCACCTTGAAATAGTTATCTTTTGCGATCATCTAGAACCCAGTCATCTGGGATCTCTTAGGCCAGTCAGGATTTCAGGATATCCACAGTGAATATGCATGATAGATCTGCATACAATGGAAAGAACTACTGAGCACTTATTTTCTGATGAGGATAGAACTGGAGAAGATGCTACGTAAAACTTCAGATCAGATTTGAGCTTGCCAAATCCATTATTACACTCCAGTTTTTGCTGGACAGCAACATAATGAATGTATAGGTCGTCTTTTTTTTGTACCTGAAACTATAATTCAAAATTCTAATTGCATTTATTTAGGTTTCTACTGCCTGTGTTAGCTTTCTGTTCCTTTATTATAAAATGATTAATACATGTAGCATGCTGTGAAAATCTCCTTTTTCAACTTTCCTGGCCATTCCTTCCTTCATCAGTATTACACAAATGATCTTTCATGTTCTCTTTGGTACTGTTTTTTTTTTTTTTTTTAATCAAGTGTTATAATCAGACTGTGATATGCCTTATTGGTCCTGTGCTTGTTACTGTACTGTGCATTTTTTTTTTTAATGAAGCACATGACATTGGGCTAATGAGAGGCAAATCAGGTAGTGTGGTCTATATAACCATGTACCGCTCTTATGTTGGGGATTTTTTTTAAATCTTAGAATAAGCTTTTAATGAACAGATCAGTGATAATTAGGATCCATATAGTGCCAAAGAAATGACAGGAAGTCCGATGTATTTTAGTTTTTAGAATAGCATACTTGATCTGCATAGCCACTTTGTTGTCATTTAGAACTTGGCCAACTTTTCAGAAGAGTCCACTAAGTTACAAGTACTTGGGATTAGAGGGCTAGAATATCATTGCAATTTAGTGAAAGCTTGAGACTCATGGATTGCAAATTGGCATTAAAAAAAAACAAAAAAACTTTAGTTTCCCTTTTTAGAGGAGGCTGGAAACCCTACCCATAACCGCCTGCAGACATGATTGGTTGTGATTGGTTTATTAGGAGAAACACTTTTAATATTACATCCCCCAGCTGCATTTGGGGGTTCAGTAATTCACGCCTCAGTTGTAGGCCTTATTAGTGATCCATAAAGCCTGCCTGCAGGTGATCATCTTTGTTATGGGCAGAATTTGTAGGGAAAGGCTTCGGCCCATTTCTTGTGCATTTGTGTTAAGTAACTGCCTCCTTACAAATAGATTAAAAGTGTGAAAACAGTGATAGATATATGTAACACATATAGACATACCTCTCATATATAGTTATATATATTTTTTGTGGTGGCCACCTAACCAAAAAGCATTGTACTGTCCAAGGACTTGATTATCCATCGTATTTTGGGGCTTGTTGACTTTTCAGCAGTATTCTGAAAGTTCTGGAGATGTGAAAATAAGCATTTCTGTTTAAAAAGAATATATGCTTCATGTTTAGTATACACTAAAAAAAAAAAAAAAAAAAAAGTAAATAAATAACATTTTACTTGTAAGTGTGGGTGATACATTGAAATTTATCAATTTTATGCAGTAGAAAGTTTGGGAACATAAACAGTCCCAAAATTAGTAAAGTTCATACAGTATGTGAATTTAAAGCAAAAATTTAATGTACGAAAGAGTTCTAGGTGATGTCTTGATCTTGGAGAAAGCTGGATTTGCTGTAGACTGCTTTCTTATCTGACCAGCATAATGCAGAACCTGGGAAAAAATTCAACTGAACCAGCCTCTTGTGGGCGCTCTCGGGTACAACATGCACTACTCAACTATCATTATGAAATATACTGCTTGTTTTGAATTTTATTTTTGACAAGACTTTACTACAGAAGACTTGTATATTCTGCCCTCAACATATGTGGCCTGATCTTAATATTTTGGGTAGCCATGTGGGACAGTTTTTAAGTGGAATAGCCTAAATTTGCTTCCATGCTTGGCCAGTTCGAATGTTTTCACCATGAAATCTTTCCATATGCAGTGTAATAATACTGGAAAATGACCCATTTTAAGGGGAATGTTTACTAAAGCGCATTAACTGCGAATGCAGCGATAACATGGGAAAAGCCAGCTTCAGTAGCAGCTAATGTGGTCCAAATGCAGATCACGCCAAAAGAAATCACTGCTCTCTCTGCAGATTGCACAGTAGCTCTGTCCCTGGATGGAGAGTGGGTGGGCCAGTTAACATGCAATTACCATGAGTGTCAACGGTGCCCGGTAACCATGCATTTTGCGGACATCGTGAGTGGCTGGCGTTAGCTGTATCTCTGGTGCTGCCACCCTGCGATCCCTGTATTTTTGTAGCGTTATTTGCTGGAGAAATGCTGTGCACGCCCCACAACAGATTACACCCTCCTCTTGCAACTAGCATGGCACTAGTTGCACGCACGCCTGGCATGAGCTGCAAAAGCCTAACGCCTTTTACTAGACATACTAGACTGTTAAATAAATAACCCTAAGTTTAACTAAAACATTTTGTAGGGTTTTCCATAGTGTTCTCAAAATGCTGCAGTTCAGATAGTGGAATCTTTAGAGGGCTCTTCAGTTTCTTGGCAAGTGCCCTGATAACCTTGAGTTAACTTAAGTTCTAGCTGAGGTATGTCTGCTGCACATTCTGACCAACCGGTTCCATACTGTAATTTGGCCATTAGATGAAGTACATACATTCTCAGAGGACAGGTAGGATATGTAACAGTCCTAGCTGGGTGACGTCCAACAGAGCCCAGATAAAAGAACAAGTAAACAAGCTCTCTAAGCTGTCAGTTTTCTGGACCTTTCTCCACACATATGTAAGGCTTCTTATGTCCACATCACTGTGCAGGGCCTACCCCCACCTCCCGCCCCTTCAGTTTCTTTACCCCAGAACACGACAATCATATTTTTTTCCACAATACTATTAAGCACTTTTTTCAGCTAAATTTTGTTTTTTCAGGTCTATCTAGATTTTACCCCTTTTTCCTCTTAGAAAAAGCCCTGCTTAAGTTGTTCACCATCTATTACAGTTTTTTCCATCTTGGTGCAGTTATGATTTGCAGTAGCACCAGTCAGTGGATATTTAAGCATCAAGTTGTTTGATTTCATTGCAGCTATTTTTCACCAGATGTCCCAGAAACCAAAGACTCCAGCTGCTTCAAGAATTATGGGTTATGCAGCAAGATACTATCTGTGATCAGTACCCAAGACATGTGCCTATCTTGTCTGAGGCTCAAGTAACACTTCTCCATTGGCACCACTTGTTAGAAGATGATGCTAAGACTCTTCGTGGCCATCAGGAGGAGAGGAGAAGCTCTACAGTGCAACCAAATCGGGCCCAAGTGCATCTGCATCAGAGGCATTGACCCTGAGGATTATGGAGCTGTACTAGATGCAGAAGGGAGCACAGAGCCCTCCTGAGGTTGAGCATCAATAGAGATCATCAGGAGCAACTGTAGTAGACATCCCACCTGAAAAAAAAGCAAAGGAATATGTTGCCTCAGCACCCCAGGATTGATGGATATCTGGTGAAGGCCGAGAGACAAGTCCTCATCCATGTATGATACCAAGACCAAGGAGATGATCTCAGCCACCTTTTCACCTTCCAAACAAACCCCACAGAGGACACTCATCCTTAACAATATCTGAAGAAGTGCAGCAGTCTCCAGGGATTCAGGATCCAGACACAGATGGATTTACGTCTGCTCTTGCACCCATCCAGTCTGTTATCAACAGACTTCAAGGGAGTTAGAAAAATCCAGGAGATGTTGAACCACCATCTAGATTGGATCCATGTATCAATACAAATTTGTTTAAGGTGGTATATCGAGAAATAAAATAAACTAAACTAAAAGTAGGCTGAACCTCCATATACATCAGTATTTAGTTTATTTTGGTAACCCCAATAATCTGGAAGAATGAAATTGGAGCTTCAGTATCAAAGGGCCTTGGCATCAGTACTGGCCATCTTGATGTCAATATCTAGTGCACTGAGGAAGGAAGCTGCACCAATTTACCAGCCTTTAAGTCTAGACCACAAACACACAAGGAAACGTTCACAGAGGCCATGCCTGCTAGCCAGGCAAATACTAGGACATCATCTGTCTATGAATTATTTTTCTGAAACAGTCTGAGCATTCTTAGTTCTGCTTATAGATTAGAAAGCTGCTGGTGGAGTCTGCTGGTCTCCCCATAGACGGTCTCTTTCACAAGTGTCCTTTACCAGAGGACCATCTTAAGTGTTTTTGGCAGGAAAATGGTTGAGACCATCCCATTTAGATTTAAAGGTTGACCTCTCAAACCAGAAATGTTGGGTGGTATTAAATTTCTTGCTCAACCTCTATACACAACCAACACCCCCCACCGCCCAGAAGTGCCTGTTCATATCATCCTTAAGGAAGAGCAGATGCTAATGTAGGAGACAGCCTTATTTATGCACCCTGCGAATCAGAAGGGGCATTCTGGACTAAGTCCAGAAGAGACTGATTCAAGAAGCAAGAACTATCAATACCATTCATTGATGGTTGAACCTGTTTTTGAGAAGTTGAAGTGGACAAGAGCCCACTCTTCAGTGCCCCCTTGGAGGGGATCCTCATACCCTGGACCTTGATGGGTGGACAGTTTTGTCATCATCCCCCCCCCCCCTCGCCCCTCTCCAAATGCAATGCTTACTCCTGTATAGCTTTACCAACTTTTCAGGGGCCAAAAAACATTCTAGACAAGGTTGGAACTTTAGGAGTGTTTTTCTCAAGAGAAAAACTTAATGAGCTTAGGTCTACCAGTGGACAAGGGGAAGGCATGCAGACAAGCCATGGTTAGATTGACCTATGATTCAGAACTGCATGAAAAGCTTCTGCTGTGATTATTGGTGCCCACAGACTCGTAACTATAGGCTTCAGACCTCTGGTATGAGATGAAGGAAAAGCTCTGTGTCCTGCAAAAGGAGATAATCTTCTCTGAGGTAAGGTCAAGAAGGCAGTGGATCAGTTAAAGGCCACAGTGGTGTGCTTAGGTCTGCCTTCACTTCTGGCTAGTGCATTTTTCCTAATGTAAAAAAAAGATGCCGGTAGTCAACGCAAACTTGACAGCACTTAACAACTCATATGTAGGGCACTTTTATTAATACATGAGGACCATGGGTCAAGTTTTATCAGGCAATGAAAGTGTAAATGATTGGTGGATATAAATGGAAATAGAAACCCTACACACTTGGTATACTTTGGTCACTCAGAACTTGCATAGCACCACTCGAATCACCCAGCAACTTGGAGACTGTTCTGGTGGCTCAGCAATCAAATGTATCTAGAGACATCTCATTCAAAATTCCTTAAAGCTTCAGTTGTCCTAACTATGGATACACCCAAACTATAACAAAGGGACTCCACAGGCAGGGCCTATGGTCTGCTCAGGAGAAACTTCAACAGATAAACTTCCTAGAGCTATAGGTGATCTGCAATACTCTAAAGGCTGAAGGAGATCAGTTCAACAAAATTATCCTAGAGCAGACATACAATCAAGTAACTATGCTCTATGTGAACAGGTAGGGAGCAACAAATCATACCTCCGATGCTGGGAAACTGTGAAGATATGGGACTGGGACTCTTGCGTGGCATGGCACTCAAAAACCACCTACTTGACAGGGAAAAACAGCCTAGCAGACAAACTGAGTCAAGTCCTAGAATCACACAAGTGGTCCCTGGACAGAATGGTAGCAAATGTAATATTCTGTGGGTAAGAGATACCCAAGACATCTGTCTGCATCTCCTCTGAACAAGAACGTTTCTCATTTCTGTTCAGGAATGGAACTACATCTCAAACTAGCCTCTGATGCTTTCATCTTAGACTGAGGGGAGGGGCATCTGTATGCATATCTCCTGGTTCCTAAGCAATACTCTTCTAAAACTGAGTCCAGGGAACTGATACTCATAAATGCTTATTGACTGAGATCTTGTTCCCACTGTTATGGAAGCTGTCGATAAGGTAATTGCTAAATCCCAAAATTCTGGTCCATGGCCCTCAGCATCGATGTTGAGAAGATAATATGCAGTTCACTGAAGCTGCCGATTCTTGAATCTTTCTGGCTCCTAAGAGAAAGCTGCTAGAAAACCTTATAGCTTTAAGTGGTAGAGGTTTGCCATGTGGTATGACAAACTCTAGACTCCTATTCCTTCCTTAAACAAAAACTGAATACTTTTTGTTTATCAGTAAGGCTTACAAACTAACTCTATTAGGATTCATCTAACTGCAATTGAAGCTTACCATCAGGTTAGAAGGTAAACCCATCTCTGTATAGCCTTTAGTTTGTGGAGTTTGCTTTTAGTGAAGCCACTTTCTGTGCTCTGGGACCTAAAATAATATTGACTGAAGAAAGTTCCCTTGGAGTGATTAGACTCCTGTGAGATTAAGTATGTGACCTGATAGATCTTGTTTTGATTGTGGTGACTTTCAACATATACCGTATATAGCAAGCAAACTGCTAGCCTTGCTGACTGATCTGCAGTATAACATGTTTTTCAAGAATAGATTGGTTTTCGTATGAATACAAAATTCCTGCCTAAAGTGGTATCTGTTCTACCTTAATTAGTTTATCAAACATTTTCCTCCAGGCCACATGTTCATGATGGTGAACTAATTTGCACATTTTGGATTGCTAAAGAGCAATCCACCCAGGTTTTTCCTTGTTTTTGACCTCAAATCTGTATCTGCCATAGCAGACTACACACTTTCTAATCGAATAGCTCATTGCATATCTTTCACTTCGGCTCGGGCAGACTTGCAGAGCTGATGCAAGGGCATTGGGTATCCTCGATAAACCTTCAGTCTTGTGACTCTCCCACCAAGATTTTGATAATTAAACTTTTTAATCAATCATGAGCATCTGAACACTAATCCCTCCCTAAACAATCCTACATACAAACATTTGAACATCATACTTTTAAATGTTAAACCTCGTTTTGTAATATATACATTGTGGGTGATTCCCCAAATAATTTGCAAGGGCAAACAAATTATTTGTAAATTGCCAGTTCTTCCTGCAGAGAAAGTACATGCTGATAATTCTTTGAGTTTGAGTGGTTATCAAGACCCATTGCTTTGCTTTGATGGCAGCTGCTCTTTTTTAATATTGAACTTTTCATTCTGGCCTTTGCTGCCTCTCCAGAAACTTGCCCTAGACAACCGCCTAGTCTGTCTAATGGGCCAGACCTGCAGACTTGACCCTGGTAGAGCATGTGGGCTGACATTGTGTTGTGGCAGTGTTGGCGGCCGATCTAAGGGTTAGCTTTCGTGACATGAACTTCTTTCCGTACATGCAATGGGAATCTAAAGATTGTGATGTGAAACAGTAGGTTTGGGCAATATGTCCTGCAGTGTGTCTGAAGTTTAGAATTCATCTCCATTCCCTAAATTTCATTTTTATTTGCAAGTAGCCTAACCTCTTTTATTTTATTTTTCTTTTTTTTTTTTTAACAAAATGGGCTGTTACCAAACACAAACATGTTTCTTATTAGCACTCTGTTTTTATGGGGTCCCCTGACCCTAGTTAAAGGCATCATGTAGTATTCCTAGCCATGAGAACATTTCTGTCTTGTTCTCTGAGAGAACCAGAGTTGCTTACCTTGTAGCAGGTGTTCTCTGAAGACAGCAGGATATTGGTCTTCCTGAAGCCCTCTTGCCTCCCTTAGAAATTGGCCCCACCTGATTCAGTGCTTTGTATGGAGCTGAGGTGGCTCTGTGTGATGATAAACATGGAAGGCCTCACATGTGTGCAGCACAAAGCTCTGGCAGCTTAAAGATCTTTATTTTTCTATGACCCAGCTGACGACATGCTGTTATGAGGACTGATATCCTGTTGTCTTACAGGTAAGCAACATCCTAAAGATGAGAGAGAACTTTTTTCAGAGTGCACAGTTCAATGACATTTAGGAATTCAGTGACATTTAGGTTCCTAATACTTTCCCTTATGTGTAAAATTATTGAATTGCAAAAAAAACAAGAAATTTGTATTGGCAGGAAATTGATACTTTTACCTAAGATTCTTCAACACAGAGCAGATAATGTGTTTTTGTGTGCATTTAGGTATAGTTTAACAGTACAGTCTGAGATCTGGTTGCCATTCACAATAGAAATTATTATACCTCTATAGGTTAAGAGTGGGGCGGTAACAATTTTGTTAGATGATACCTGCTAGTATAATTCACTCCGGAAGGTGATCAATTTTTTGTTTTTGTCATATTTAGGTATAGTTTGACAAATTTTAGTTTTGTGTTTATTCCATCGAATGAAGTAGTCGTAAAGGGGTTTGCTAGGGGACCCACAAAGATTTTTTGGGGAGGGTGGGGTGGGGGATGAAAGTCAGGGTGACTGGTTCACGTTTTACTCCAAGGTGACAGTTCAGCATTAGTTCCTTTTTATAGTAAAAATTGAAGATAAAAACATTAGAATGGATTCAGACATTCTTTAGAGATCAGATGCATTTTAAGTAATGGAAATGTGTTCATTACCATGTTAACAGTAATTCATAAATCTGCACTTTTTATGAGGTTTTGAAAACTATTTATAGGTACAGAACAGTAGGGGTTTATTTGTAAAACTGTAACACATTTATACTTGCTGAAATCTTTCATTGTTAGTAGGAATTCTATTGGTTCAATAAAGTTGACAAATTTGTGACATGCTTACTGTCTGTCTTTTCAATCACATATGAAAAAAAAACTTTTTGCCATCACTATGCTTTTGCAGACAACTGAACTACTTTTAAAGGCATTTTGGTTATTTAAGGTGTTTCCTAGTATGGATGATAGTTGTTTAATCAGAAGACATTTCATCCAGGCTATAGAATGATAGGCGTTTTCTTTACTGCCAACAATTGCAAGAGACTCACAGCTCGTTGCCTGGGAAGATTCCACGCCCCCCTTTCTTTCCAACCCAATGAATGTTGGAAAGAAATTATATCTAAGGGGTCAAGAATGCCTGAGAGCAGAACATCAACTACAGGACCATATTTGGCATGGGGAAAGAACTGGAGCAAAGAGGCTAAGGGACATGCTTACTAAAGGTTAGTGTGCACTAATGTTAATTTTTGTACATTAAATGCCACCAGTCATAGAAATACAATGGGTCATGTTGGAATTTAATGCATGCTAGCAGATGTTAGCATGCATTAACCTTTAGAAAGCATTCCCTTAAGGGTTTGCATACGGGTTTGGAGGCTCCAGAGGCATTCTTTCCCAAAAAAGACCAAATGCACAGCTGTTAGGTAACTGTGCCCCTCATGTCTCCTAGTCAAATGCACAGCTGGGTTGGAAGCACTCTGTATGCTTTCCCTACCACACACCCTCTGTTACTACATTCCTATCACTGTTGAGTGTCTCCTAGCAATTCTGATGTGTTTATTTTCCTTTGTAAATTTTACTGTGAAACTTAGTGACTGACCCATATAGCTTTTTCAATGGTTGCAGTGTAGAGTAACACTTAGTGACTGAGCTATGTAGTTTTGCTATTGGTTGCTGTGTACTGCCACCTAATGATGGACAGGTATGACGATACCTAATGCTATGGGACACAGACTCCCTATGTTTAAACTGTAAAATCATCCTTTGACATCTTTTGACAGTGACATTTAATGGTTTTGATACGTTATCACACTTGGCTTCCACCAAATCATTGGTATAATTGGGCATCACTCTGTTCAAAACACCGCCTTTCCAGATCAGGAACACACAAATGCATACACACATGCATGGATACAGAGGGGTTGTAAAGAATTCCATGAGCTATGCTTCTCATGCTTTCCTCACTTGTTTGTTTCTAGCATATTTGCCAATAATAATGCATGGAACTTTTGCCATGTTTTGCTTTAACAATAGAATAGAGAATGGGGGTGACTCCATTGCCGCCTTGATGTTCTAAACTTGTTATGGATAAAGGTTAGCAGGGATATACCATTTAATAAAAAACTCTGGAAAAGACAAGTGAAAGGGGGATATAATAGGAGTTTATAAAATCGTGAGTAGGGTGGAATGGTTACATAGGTGACATTGTTCAATATTTCAAAACACCAAAACAAGACTCCATAACAGTAACCGGGGATCCATACCAGGCGCTCCCCTTCCTCCCCCAAACTCCAAATACCCCCCTGCCTTGCACATTACCCAAAAATGCACAGACACACATTGCTTGGAAAAAGCACCAGGTCGCAGCTTTATTGCCCAATAACAATTAACATTTTAAACAACCAACAACAACTTAGCCATGAATCCCCCCCCCCCCACCCCCAGCAGAGCGATATGTCACCAGCCATACTATTAGCAAGGTGACCTCGCTTCCGCCCCTGGTCCGCTCAACCACCGGTCCAGCTCGAACCACCCCTGCTCAACTTCGCCATATCACTAGCAAAAGTAAGCTGAGGGTTCTCCGGGTCGTGGGCACCCTGCCCCCGCCCCAAGTAGCTTATGTCTCCGGACCCCGGAAACCTCCAGGATCCCGCTACCGGCATAGACACAACTTTGTGGCTTTGCCGCCCCCTTAGCCGGGCAAAAGCTGTGACCTGCCCACCACCTTCTCCAATGCCTCTTGCCAGTCATTAAGAAGAAGGTCAAGGCCAACTGGGGACAAATGAACCCCATCCGACCTGTACAACCCCGCACAGGCCACATCAACCCAATCATGCTGCACATGGCACCCCCCGTGCTCAACCACCCGTCTCCCAATCTGCCGATTGATCTTAGTCAACCCCCGGGACCAGCGCCACTGCACCGCACACAACGGACGGGGGATGACATCGAACCAAAGCAACACCACCCCAGCAAACATTAACAAGATGCGAGAAAAGTCCCTCTTGGCAGCGTTGATCAACTGCTTGCAGGTCCACGAGGCCAGATCATTACCCCCTAAATGCAGAAGAAGAAACCCGGGCTGTGTCCGAAGACGCGCATGGTGATGAAGCAAGGGCATTAACTGCGGCCACCTCAGTCCTCGTTCGCCCAGCAATGAAAGCGCCACCACCGAAGGCTCCAAACTCAGGTTCCGCCCGATAGGCCTCTCAGCACGTCTGCCAGCCCAGAAGACAAATGAATGCCCAAGCATCCAACAGCCCCGCACGCCTCTGCCCCATTCTGCAAAGAAAACACAGTGTTAATGATCTGCCCCCCCCCCCCTTTATGCCCTCATATCATAACCGGACATAAGTTTGAAAAGCCCTGGACCGCCACCTGCCAATCGCCTGTATTTGCGCAGGCGACAATCCAATACCTGCCGCACTGGTGGCCGCCCCAATGCAGAAAGAATGCACCGTAAACTGTTGGGCATCCTCTGTAGCCCCAATCGTAAAACCACTGTCACCTGATAACGGGTGACCAGACGAGTATCGGCATGAACAAAAAACCCTCCCTCTGCCCGGGGACGAGTCTCCAAATACGACCGAGTCGCCGCTACTGGGCAGGTGAGCCCATCTATCGCGCGCAACACCACCCACATACCCCTGCCTTGCGGGTCGGTCTTTGACCTCTGCAACAAGACCCTTAAGTAACCCCCTTCCAATCGCACCTGATGAGTCTGCAAACACATACCCGCCCCACCCCTTTTGGAATCGGCCACCAACTCACCAACCCGGAAGGCACCAAAAAAGGCCAGGCAGAAGATCGCCCGGAAAAGAGTGGCCTCATAGGCCGATGCAGCCACTGCAGTCAGCGCCTCACAGATCCCAGCCAGCAAGTCATGGGTGAGAGGGCGATGTGCATCCGGCAAAGGGGGGTGAGCACGTCTCCAGCCTTGCATCAACTGCCACACGAGAACCCCCCCCGCAGGGGACCAGCCAAGTACTCTAGCGAAAAAAGAGAAGCCCGCCAAGTGCTGCCGTACAGCAGTCCGGGACAGACCCAGGCGCTTTGAACGTAGGACATAGCCACCCAACAATGAATCTGGCACAACCCCTCCCCGCCACCCCAGCTCCTGTAAGAAGGCTAGCACATGCCGGCAGCCCCGGCAATAAGCATTCCACATGCTGTCCGCGAGAGAACTCCGCAGCAGCTCTGTCATCGCCGCCGTCCACTGCTCCATAAGCTCCACGGGACCTCCGAGCCCACCGGATCCACCTCCGGGGCCAGCAGCCGGAAACGCTGCAACTGCAAACGAGACAGAGCATCAGCGATGCTGTTCCTATGACCCGGAATGTGACGAGCCCTCAATGTCACATTCAAATGTAAACAGGCTAACACTACTTTCCGCATCAAAGCAGCAACATCCGCACACCGAGGCGAATAGTTATTGACAACACTCACGACTGCTTCATTATCGCACCACCACACCAATTTCTTATTGCACAACCTATCCGGCCACAATTCCAACGTCACCAAGATAGGGAACAATTCCAGGAAAGTAATGTTCCTCAGAAGCCACGTCTCCCCCCAGGCTGCCGGCCATTGACTCGCGCACCACGAGCCACCAAAGTAAATACCTAAGCCCACACCCCCGGCTGTGTCCGTGTACAACTGCAAGTCCTCGCTCGAACAGTCCTCCCCGACGAGGACCGCCGACCCATTAAAATCCTGCAAAAAGGCATCCCAGACTGACAAGTCCTCACGCATGTACCGTGAAATCCGAATACGATGATGAGGTTTAGAAACACCATTCGTGGCCATCGCCAACCTTCGGAGAAATACGCGCCCCATCGGAATCACTCTACAAGCAAAATTCAAGGACCCAAGCAGCGCCTGGATTTCTCTCAGAGTATACTTCGCCGAGACTACCACATTGGCCACCAACACTTTCAACTGAATCACCTTCGCTAATGGCAAGCGCGCCACCATAGCCACGGAGTCCAACTCGATTCCCAAAAAAGTGATGGTAGTCGCTGGACCTTCCGTTTTCTGTTCCGCCAACAGAACCCCCAAATCACCTGCCACCGAAACGAAACCATCCAATAACTCACGACACTGAGAAGTGTGGGCCACCCCCACAAAGAAAAAATCGTCCAAATAATGGACCAAATCAGCACAACCCACCCTTTTCTCTACGGCCCAGTGCAGAAAGGTGCTAAGTCTCGAAGTAAGTGCACGACACGGCGCAACCCATGGGCATGCATTTGTCGAAATAATACTCACCGGAGACCCTGAAACCCAGCAAATGAAAGGAAGAGGGGTGCACCGGCAGCAATCAAAACGCGGACTTGATGTCCACCTTTGCCATCAGTGCCCCATACCCAGCCTTCCTAACCAACCGCACAGCCTTATCGAACGAAGCGTAACGTACCGTCAGCACTCTCTTGGAATATGAGCATTGACCGAAGCACCTTCGGGGTAAGACAAATTATGAATTAACCGGAACTTGCCCGGCTCTTTCTTGGGGATCACTCCCAAAGGAGAAACCACAAATTCCTTAAACGGGGGATCCGCAAATGGGCCCGCTATCCGGCCCAACTTCAATTCGCCCTCTAACTTTTCCTGTACTACCCCCACAAAGCGCCGCACAGAAGCGGCATTCCGTGCAGCCAAAGAAACCACACTACCCCCAACCGGGATAACAAAACCATTCGAAAACCCCCCAAGCAGCACCCCTTTGTCCCACACCCTAGGGTAATGCAGCAACCAGTCTCACAAAACCTCTATCCGAATTGGCGATGGGGCTAACGCAAAGGTTGCACTATCACTTGGCCGATGGCAAGGGACCCTTCCGTATACACTTTGTCGCTGCATGCCCTCCCCCGCAAACGGAACATGCATGCCGGAACTTGCAATCCGGGAACAGGCAGGAGGACTTGTTAAATCTCCAGCACACGTCGGCCAACGTGCCAATTCCCGGCTTGCCTGGGGCCCCCCCCCGCCCCCTCGAAAGGGCCGGTTCACCATCGGAAGAGCCGCCCTCCCCCCCCCCCCCCCCACCTTCACGCTGCTTCCTCCAGCACCCGACCTAACGGACATTTGGGTGAGCCACAAATTGATATCCTGCGTGCCCCAGGACAGCAACTTGTTCTCTTCCATCTTATCCCGAAACTTCTCATCATAATTGAGCCATGACCACCCATCATGAACCTGAGAAGCCTCAAGAATCGAGTCAGCATAGGACAAAAGCATCCCAGACTGCTCCGGATAGTGACGCCCCCAAACACTCGCCAGGCGCAAGAAAGCCCTCACCCAATTAGCTACCGTCCTCGCCACCTTCCGAACCCTACCAGCCTTTTCATCCTCCTTCCGTTTCTTCTTGCTTTCACCGGAGCGCTTACGACCCTCCAGAAGCTGAAAAATATCAATATACCGTCTCTTCCTTATCCTCCTCCTCAACTTCCTTGGAACACCCTCCCACAACTCAGACAAAACCGTCACCGCCGCCGAACCTCCACCAGCGGCACCACCTTCCGCAACTGTCCTACCCTCGACCAAGGACCCCGTGGACGAACTGGATGAAGTGGAAGAGGACGACCCGGATCCGTGTCGCCGCCGGCACGTATGCTTCCTCTTCCTGGCAACCTTACCAGATTGCACTGCACGCGCACCACCCCCAGCTCGACCGGATCGCTCCAGCGCCAACGCAGCCGAGGCACGCGCTCCACCCCCCACCCCACTGGCTTGCTCCGTCGTCAACTCCCCCGCGGCACGCACTCTGCCCGCAGCCCCGCTGGCTTGCTCTAATGTCAACTCACCCGAAGCCGATTCCACAGCCGAAGGCTGAGTGGCCCGCTGCTGGTCCACAAAGGACTGGTTCAGTGACTCCCCACCGTTGAACCCCGCCGTCTCGGCTCCGAATTCACCACAGGCAGCCGACGCTGCAGAGCTCCCGAAGTCTCGCTGAAAGGAACCTGAGAAGACAAAAAGGGGAAAAAAGCAGGAGGAACAGCCGCAGGTCACAATGTCTGCCAAGCCCCAGACCAATCCCCCCGAGAGGAGCCCTGCCCGCCCCCAAGCCAATGCTCCCAACCCGAGGGCCCCATGGACCCTGCACCCCTCTGCAAACCAACACTTCCCCGTGCCTCTGGCTGAAACCCAAAACCAGCCCCTTCAAAACCCAGGCCAGCCCTAGGGCCCAAGGAAGCCTCCCCGGGCTGCACCCCAACACCCTGCCCGCCTCCCGGCTCTTCCCTCACTTCCCCAGGGCTAGCCCCCCACACAGAAGCAGCCATAGCGCCCTGGCCCCCCCGCAACAAGACAGAACCCCGCACCCAGTGTCCCCTCCCAGAACCCCGAGCAGGCAAATTTGACCCCCGGCACCCCCTTCCAGCAGCCCCAGCCAGGCCTTCAACTCCCACCCCCAACTCACCCCTCCCTTGATCCATCGGGCCTACCAGGCGCCCCCCAGCCCCCCTGTTGCTCCTACGGCCCCCCGAACGCTGCCCGGAAGCCACCTCTCACCTCCCATGCGCCCCTTCGTTCCCTTGCGCCCCCCTGCCATAATCGGGATGCCTGCACTGCTCCCCAAAGCACTCCGAACGATGCCGTATGTCTGCACTGCCCCCCAAAGCACTCCGAACGATGCCGCGGTTTCGCCGTGGAACAGAAAAGAGGCCGCTGCAGATAAGACCCGGCGTTTGCCTGATTAGTCACAGATGCCCGCCTGAATTGAAATCCTGCAGCTGAAGCCTTCCGCTCTTCCCGGCGACAATCCGGACGACACCTCGCCACACAAAACTGCCGAAAAGCCGACACTGCAGAGGACCAAGACGCTGCTGGCTCCCTGCTCACAGGCCATGTGCCCAGCGCGCGCCCGCGCCGCGGGAGCACATGGCCCGTCCAGCCCTCCGATTGGCTGCTGGCTCGAGCGCGACGCCAGCAACCAATCGATTTAAATTATGCCGGCCCCCTCGCCAACTCTCCACTCCCCTCCCCTCCTGCCCCCCCCCCCAGAGAACTAGGGACTCGCGCCCGGCTGGAACCGCCGGTTACCGGCGTCCGCCGGGACGCTGCCCGCGGCCTTCTCATAGCAATCAATTGATTGAAAACAAATTGGAGGAAGTATATTTTTGGCTGTGAAATCCTGTTTCTGGAGGACATGGTCAAGAGAACTAGCATAGCAGGCTTCAAAAAAGATTTGGACAAGTTCCTAGAGGAGACGCTCGTAACAAATTAGCCAGGAATACTTGGGAAGGCCATTGCTTTTCCATGTAAATGCGTATAAGAAATAGACCCACTTTTTGGGATGTGCTGACTACTTGTGATTTCAACTGGCTACTGTCTGATATTGGATGCTGTGCTCTATGGATATAGATCCTAAGTTCTATTAGTCAAGTCCTTGGAATTGATGATTCTATGTTTGAGTCATACTCTGTTAATGATCATTTGGATCTGGAACATCCTGGAGACTTGCCCTAGTTGTTGCATATTTGAAGAACAAGGTGTTGAAGATAGCCCTGTGGTTGGTTCTTGCAGTGAATTTTGGACTAGTTAAAAGTAAAAGGTTCTGAATGCTGAATAAAGAGAAATGGAAATGAAATGTCTCCTTACAAAACCAAATAAGACAAGGGAAATCTGCTTGTTTCTCTCAACCTGTCATCTGCTTTTGATGTGGTCGGCAATGACTTACTAATTGTGTTTGAAAGCAATGGGAATATCTGGTGATGTCCTTCAGTGGTTAACCAAGGAAGCTGGACCAAAAGGAGAGGAGACCTGGTCCTTTCCGCCAACCCCCCCCCCCCCCCATCCCCTCTAGAAAGCACATTCAAAATACCAAGACACACCAAGGTTGGAATAAAACACTGGTTGCAGCTTTATTAAGGCACATTAACAAACATCTCATTTATGTAATGGAACAGAACATGGCTAGACAAACACCAAAATCCCATCTCCCCTGAAACTGGACAAAGTTGCCATCAGCTATGTTAGCAAAGTGGTACCACATCCACCCCAAACAGCTGTCTGTTCCAGCCGTGCTTCAACACAACCTGAACCACCAGCCTTGCCATATTAGCAAAAACCTGGCCTCTCCAGGTAGAACCCTAAGCCTGGGGTTTGACCCAACCCTTTCAATAATGTCTGGGCTAAGATCACCTGATCCACGCCCAACCCCTTTAAACCACATTTTTAGCTACCAGACTGCCTCGGGTGTCTGCCACCAGCACAGGGTATTCCCCACTTGTCCCTGTGCTACCCCCCCCCCCCCCCAAACAATATTAAAGCTGCGACCAGGGAGTAACCTGCTCTGCATTTTCCAAAGCCTCCTGCCAGTGGTCAAGAAGAAAGTCCTGGCCCACAGGCAAGAGGTGAACCCCATGCAGACTTCAAAAATGCTGTTACAACCAACCTCAACCCAGGGGTGCTGCACGCCCCCATGTTCAACAACCCATCATCAAATTTGACATTTAATTTTTGTGACCCCTCTGGACCAAGTACCTAAAGGAGGAGATGATAGGGTGGAAGGAGATAAGGGAAGTGGAATTGCAATGGGCTAAACTAAAGGTGGCAATAAAAGGGGCAACAGACAAATAGGTTTCCTTCTCCTCTTGTTTTTGTTTACCTTTTTTACATATTTGGTTTTCCAAAGAAGTGGCTGCTCAAATAAAGGCAAAAAACACAGCTTTCACAAAATTCAAAAGTTTGCAAACAGAAAAACACAGAAATGAATACAGGATCAAACGCAAAGAGTCAAAAAGGGAAATAAGGATAGCAAAATCAAAGGCAGAAGAAAAGATGGCTAAAGATGTTAAGGGTGGCGATAAAACTTTCTTCAGGTATATTCGGGAAAGGAAGAAGATCAGAGTTGGAATTGCAGGACTTGGAAGTGCTGGGAAAGGACTCGTGGAAAGTGACATAGAAAAAGCAAACTTGCTAAACAAATACTTCTGCTCTGTTTTTACTAAAGAAAATCCTGGAGATGGACCAGCTGTGACTCCCAAATATAAAAATGGAAATGAAGTAGATACCACACCATTCACAGAAGATGAGGTGTTGGAACAACTTGCTAAACTGAAAGTGGACAGAGCCAAGGGACCGGATGGGATACATCCCAGGATACTGAAAGAGCTCAGAGAGGTTCTTGCAGGGCCGTTAAAGGATGTATTCAACAGATCCTTGGATACAGGAGAGGTTCCTCAGGACTGGAGAATGGCTGATGTCGTACCTATACACAAAAGTGGTGACAGGGAAGAAGTGTCAAACTACAGACCCGTGAGCCTTACCTCGGTGGCGGGAAAAGTAATGGAGACGCTCCTGAAAGAGCGAATAGTGAACTTTCTCAAAACCAACAGGTTGCAAGATCCGAGGCAACATGGTTTTACTGAAGGACGGTCTTCCCAAACAAATATGATTGAGTTCTTTGACTGGGTGACCAAGGAACTAGATCAGGGGCATGCGATGGATGTCGTCTACCTGGATTTCAGCAAAGCCTTTGATACTGTTCCTCATAAGAGGCTTCTCAATAAACTCAGTAGCTTGGGGATGGGTCCCAACATGGTAAACTGGATTAGAAATTGGTTGATTGACAGACGACAGAAGGTGATGGTACATGGAGCTCACTCGGATGAAATGAAGGTGATTAGCGGGGTGCCCCAGGGTTCGGTCCTAGGCCCGGCACTGTTCAATGTATTTGTGAGTGATATTGCTGAAGGACTGAATGGAAAAGTCTGTCTTTTTGCAGGTGACACAAAAATTAGAAACAGAGTGGACTCCCCCGAGGGAGTGGATAACATGAGGAAAGATCTACAAAAGCTGGAAGAATGGTCTAATGCTTGGCAATTACGATTTAATGCAAAAAAGTGCAGTGTCATGCACTTAGGTAGCAGAAATCCAAGGGAAATGTACGTGATAGGGGGTGAGAGGTTGGTGTGCATGGTTCAGGAGAAAGACCTTGGTGTGATTATCTCTGATGATCTCAAGGTGGCAAAACAGTGCGACAAGGCGGTGGCAAAAGCCAGGAGGATGTTGGGCTGCATACAAAGAGCGATTACCAGCAGAAAGGAGGAGGTACTTATGCCACTGTACAGGTCGCTGGTGAGGCCTCACTTGGAATACTGTGTTCAGTTTTGGAGACGATATCTTGCAAAAGATGTAAAAAGCCTGGAAACTGTTCAGAGGAAGGTGACCAAAATGAATTGGAGCCTGCGTAAGAAACCTTATGAGAAGAGACTTGAAGACTTAAATATGTACACTTTGGAGGAGAGGAGGGGTAGGGGAGATGTGATTCATACCTTTAAATACTTAGAGGAACGAAGAACAAACAAACCTCTTCCAAAGACAGGGAAGCTGCAAAACTAGAGGGCATAACATGAAGCTGCAAGGTGGAAAATTGAAAGGCAATGTCAGGAAATATTTTTTCACTGAAAGGGTGGTGGATGCTTGGAATGCTCTCCCGATGGAAGTGGTGGGGGCAAACACGGTGATGGAATTCAAAACAGCATGGGACAAGCACAGCGGATCACTTTACAGAAACAGGATAAAAACAAAATAAATGGAACCATCTAACTTTTCAACAAATAGGGGTGTCCTACATGGAGTGGTGGGTCCACCCCTAGACAGAGACATGGGGAAGGGTGGCCTGCACAGAGCGACAGGTGCACCTACTCTTGCCGTATTGCTGGGCAGACTGGATGGATCATGCTGGTCTTTAGCTGCCGTCATTTACTATGTTACTATGTGATGGTAAATGGAGCTCACTCGGATGAAAGGAGGGTGATTAGCCGGGTGCCTCAGGGTTCGGTCCTGGGCCCGGCATTGTTCAATGTATTTGTGAGTGATACTGCTGAAGGACTGCTTGAAAAGGTCTGACTTTTTGCAGATGACATGAAAATTTGCAAAAGAGTGGACTCCCCTGAGGGAGTGGATAACATGAGAAAAGATCTACAAAAGCTGGAAGAATGGTCTACAGCTTGGCAGTTAAGATTTAATGCGAAGAAGTGCAGTGTCATGCACTTGGGAAGCAGAAATCCAAGGGAAACGTATGGGATAGGGGGCAAGAGGTTGGAGTGCATGGACCAGGAGAAGGACCTCTGTGTGATTATTTCTGAGAATCTCAAGGTGGCAAAACAGTGCGACAAGGCAGTGGCAAAAGCCAGGAAGATGTTGGGTTGCATACAAAGAGGAATTACCAGCAGAAAGGAAGAGGTACTAATGCCACTGTGTAAGTCACTGGTGAGGCCTCACTTGGAATACTGTGTTCAGTTTTGGAGGCCATATCTTGCAAAGGATATAAAAAGATTGGAAACTGTTCAGAGGAAGGCAACCAAAATGATTTGGAGCCTGCGTCAGAAGCCTTATGAAAAGACTTGAAGACCTAAATATGTACACTCTGGAGGAGAGGAGGGACAGGGGAGATATGATTCAGACCTTTAAATACTTTAAAGAGAAATAATGAACAAACAAACCTCTTCCAAAGACGGGGAAGCTGTAAAACTAGAGGGCATAACATGAAGCTACAAGAGGGTAAATTGAAAGGCAATGTCAGGAAATACTTTTTCACTGAAAGGGTGGTGGATGCTTGGAATGCCCTCCCAATGAAAGTGTTGGGGGCAAATACAGTGACAGAATTCAAAATGGCAGGGGACAGACACAGTGGATACCTTTACAGCAACAGGATAAAATCAAAATAAACTTAACTAATTTCTCAACATACAGGGGTGTCCTACATGGAGCGGTGGGTTCACCCCTAAAACAAAGACGTGGGGAGGGGTGGCCTGCACGGAGTGGCAGGTGCACCTACTCTTGCCATCTTACTGGGTAGACTAGATGGACCATACTGGTCTTTATCTGCCGTCATTTACTATGTTACTATGGATCAACGCCTCTCAGACATGCAGGCAGGCTGTAGAATAATGTCCGACCAAGCCAAAATCAACCCTGGAAACATGGCAAGTATAAATGCAAAGTCCCTATGCACAGCCCATACCCAGCTGCTTGCAAGTCCAGGCCAACAGCTCGTTGCCTCCCAAATGGGTGATGATCCCCAACAGACGCCTCCGCAACTGGGCATAGTTTTGCAACAGGGGGGATGAGCTAATTGTAGCACATCGCACTCTAGCCCAACCAAATCAAGGAGACTCCAAGAGCCAGGCCCAGGTGTGGTCCAAGAGGACGCAAAACACCATGCTGTCCAGACCAATAAACAAAGGAACGCCCGACCAGCTACCAGTGCTGGGTTCACCGACTGGAATCTGGAAAGGAAAACAAAGTTAAACCAGCACCATTTGTTGCCTTAATTATATGTGGGTATATCCAGCGAAGGCCCCAGAATGCCATCGCCCAATTCGCTGTATCATGGGATCTCCTAGACCAGCCGCTGCAGCACTGGTTGTCACTCCAATGCAGATGAAATATGCCGCAAACTGACTTACATTACAGCGGATGTGTGTCAAGACTTTCCTCCATACCACCACAAACTGGAAGCAAGACAGCGGATGAGAATCCACATGTAGGAAAAGCCAACTCCCACCCTTAGGCCACAAACTCAAGTAAGTTAACAGGCATGCCAACGGGCTTGTCACAGCACCATCCAAACTCCTTAAAATCACCCAAAGTCCCCGTCCCAACTTGTCTGTCTTGGGCTGGGGTATCAAGATCTGCAGTCACCCTTCTGACACCTTGACATCAGCCAGCAGAAGACCAGAACCAGACACCGCTTGAGTAGAATGAGGGACCAGTTCACTTGACTCTGAAAGCTCCAAAGAATGCTAAACAAAATGCTGCATGAAATAATGCTGTCTCGAAAGGAAAAATGGCCACTGCAGTCAAACCTTCACACAGCCAGACTAATATCTCATGCAAAATTGGCTGCCTAGCTTCAGGTGGTGTCAGAACGCCACTCCCATCCCGATGATAACCTCCGTATCAGGAACAGGGACAATGGGCTACCCCAACCCGTAGATTTTGCAAAAAAGATGAAACCAGCCAAAATGAGCTTTCACTGCTGCTCTGGAGAAGCATTGGCCTTTTTTGCAGGATTCTACAGATTTTTATATTATCTGGAAAGAAAAATGGCTAACGTGTCTGGACGTGAGTTTAAAACCTCTCCCTGTAGTTCTTTAATCCTTCCCCCTGTGTGAATGAGTGTGTTCTGTAGGTCCCTCATCCTACTCTCCTTTGACTTATTCTCCAGCCGAGGTAAGGAATGGTGACCACACAGTTACGTAGCATAATGCACTCTACAAACCCTGCACATGTTAGCATTTAGCAAGTGTCTCCCAGTGTGGGCTACATGTAAATGTCGAGAAAATTCTGCTTAAATCGGCTGCATACCCATTGCATTTATGTAGGCAAAATTGGTTCCATGTGCCTTAAGGTTCCTCAACAGTACCCAATAATTCCCTTTCTGCATAATTTCACATTTCTGTCAACTATCTTCCCACCATTATGTCTGTCTGCTTTTCCTCTGCTTAAGCTAGTCCCAGTGCCTCATGTCTGTTTCATTCTTCATTCTGTACATCTTGCATTCTCTATTTCTGCTCTTCATTAGTTTCCACACAGCATATGCCTTAGGTCAATTAATCCCACTTAATGCAAACTAGAATGTGCTAAGAATGTTTGTTTTATCCCCAGACATCCATTCAGTCCAATGACAGAGTAAAGATTTCATCTGAGCAAATTATAGACAGTTGTACGGTGCTAAAGCATATCTGTTGCTAGCTTGTTTAAGTCTAGAGTTGAAATTGCTTGGGGGCTCTTTTCTAGGGATCATGTAACCAATACACCATCATATGTGAATGAACAATAGGAAAGCTGTTTAATAAAGAATTGAGCTTATGGATGGGCAAGCCTCCCCCCCCCCCCAACCTAGTTTGAGTTTGCAAATATTTAACTCTAGTTTAGAAAACAAACCTTGTTCAAATCAATTTTTTTCCTTAATCATGTATTCAGTTACATAATTTAGAAGTATTTAAACATGGTTTGAATCCTTTGAACATATAAACATATCTATGTGGGCCCTGGAGAAAATTGGAATCCTAGTTGTGATACTTTTTTTCTCCGGAAACAAGCAGGAAGTTAGTCCCCACATATGGGTGAAGTAGGCACCGACAGAGCCCTCACGGAAGCATCCCCCCATCTTTCAAAGCAAGCCTTTGGGAGATGCTACCACGCATACATGGTCCCCTTCCCGCCCAAGGGTGCCATCTTGCTCAGTCTCCTTTTTTCCATGGAGCCCTTCAGACATTTGTCTGGTTTGTCCCCAGAAAAAGTTGATTTTTCTATCTGAATTTCATTCTCACCTCCGGTACTGCACCGGTACTCTTCCCACCGCCCGACCTCTCTGTCTCGGCACCGAGTTCGGGTCCTTTTGTAGATTTTTTTTTTCTCTTTTGGCGTCTTCATGCCTTTTTTCTCAACTGGCCGCCCAGCAGGTTTTCGATCCTCGCTGGGGTACTTTTTTCCCCTATGGCTGCCAGTGGCTTTAAGAAGTGTGATCGGTGTACAAAATTTATGTCTGAGTGACACACATGACTGCTGCCTTCGATGCCTTAGGCCGGACCACGACCCTATTGCATGCGGTCTCTGTAAAAAGATGTCTAGCAAGGCCCTCAAGAGCTGCCAGCAGCAGCACAGTAAGTTTTTCCAAGAGTCCCTGGTACCCCCAAAGGCCAGGGCCTCGTCTGAACACAACATCTCAGGCGGGCCCCTGTGAACCCGAGTAGTGCCATGATGCTTCAGAGTGTGAGTCTCCCTCGAGGGAACCCAAGAAGAAGAAGGCCTCAAGGCAACGTCCTTGGATGACTCCAACACGCTGGGTAAGCCCCGAGCCAGGTCCCACAGTCCGAAACGCTCGTCCAAGAGATCGGAGAGGGAGCGGCCTGCAGAGGTCTCCCAGAAGGATTCTACCTCGGACCGGCCTCGGTCACCAGTCACCTTGACATCAAAGATGTCCCCAGAGGCTGAGCTACTCCTCCGTCATTTGGCCTCGAGTTGATCCTTGGCTGATGTCTCAATCTGGTTCCTGCTCAACAGTTCCTGCTCAATGGTTCTCAATCCGGTTCCTGATGTCTCAATCCGGTTCCAAGGCTCCCCGGCCAGTGCACTTGGTGCCAGCCGTGGGGCCTTGGAGAGCATGGACCAGGCTGGGTTTGGTCCCAGTGCCCATGGACCATCCTTCCTTCGGGTCCTCGACGGACTACTCCAAGTGGGAGACGGATGATGAGGAGTCGCACGACATCTGTCGCCACCGCTACGTTCCCTTGGACTCTCCTGCTTCGGAACCCCGGTGGCAGTCCCCGCCGAAGGACATGGGATTCCTTGACTTTGTCAAGGACATGTCAAAGGCCATAGCATTCCTGTTGGAATCGGAGGAGGATTCTTTGGCAGATGAGGCAATATGAGGCCCCTCCGAGGGAATTGCTCACAGTGCCCATTCCTCCCATGCTGGAATGGCTGATGCTCTGTATGTAGGAAACTCTGGCATCGGTGCCAGTGCTGGGCAAGCGGCTCGACTCGATGTATCGAGTCCTCCGGAGCCCGGGCTTCCAGAAGTCACAGCTGCTGCACAACTCCATGGTGGTGGAGTCAGCCATGCGTCGACTGAAGAGTCAGATTCACTCCTCAGTGCTCCCCAGCAGGGAGGCATGCACCTTGGATGCCCTCGGCAGAACGTGCTACCAGGGTTCGATATTCATCAGCCGTATCCAGGCTTACCAGCTGTACTTGGGCATGTACCTGAGAGTCCTGGTGAAGGAACTCGCCGGGTTCTCAGCTGGTCTGTCCAAGGAACCCCTGCAGCGGTTCAAAAACCTGGACAAGGCCGTCCATGAGTGCTCCAAGTTCATGTCTCAGGCAGCCTATGACAAGTTCAAGTCGGCGGCTCAGGTAGCGGCGGCAAACAACGGTGCCAGATGCCAAGCTTGGCTACAGTCATCTGACCTCGAGCAATGGGTTCAGTACAAATTGGTCGATGTCCCATGCCAAGGAGAGAACCTCCTTGGCAAACCCATGACCGACAAGGCTGCCGAGCTGGAGACAGTGTTCATGATGAGGACCAGGCTCTCTAAAAAGACTGCTGCTCCTCCCCGATGGAAGGGCTCTGGTAAAAAGTCCTTCTACCTGAGGAAAGGGGCTGCTTACAGAACTACCCACCCACTTCCCCGGCTCCCTAACAGGATCAGCAGGCCAATGGACATGGGCATGGCCCTTGTAAGCAGAAGCTCCAAAATCCCAGGCACCAGCCCCGACCCAGCCAGTGGGGAGTTTTTGACTCCTTGGGCATAGCCTCTACCACAAAGGAGGTCATCAGCCCACTGGGGGACATCTGCACAACGTCCACCATCAAACAAACCACCAAGGAAATGAGCCACCGCATCCTGGTACTCCACTGAGCTGTGTACATCACTCCTCTACCTAAGGAAGCTGGAAAGACGATGGCGGTGATCACGATCTCCGGAAGACCAGAGAGCATATAACCTCCACCTGGCAAAACAGCGCAAAGCAATAACAGAGAAAATGAGGCAATCCCACACTGATACCCTAAAACGTTCGCTAAACAAACCACATAACTTGTTCAATCTAGTCAAGAGCCTAACAAAAGAACCGGGCCCTGATCAAACAAATGGTATCCACCCTCAAGAATTCGGAGAGTTCCTGCAATCAAAACTATGCCAGACCAATAAGGCCACAGCACCCACCACCGCGCAGGAGCCAACCCACCCAACACTACTAACCACCACCTCTACCCCATCCAAAAAGCACATTGAAGACCCATTGCCACGATCAACGCCACTACAGCACAAACTGACCCCTGTCCTGCCTTCTCAATAAAGGAGCTACGTACTGAATTTAGTCGGTTCATAGCCAGACTCATAGACCTGTCTTTCGCAACAGGCTCATTCCCCCAAAGCCTCAAACACACGTCCATCAGACCACTACTGAAAAACAACAAACTCGACCCCCATAAAGTTGAGTCATACAGACCTATATCTAGCATACCGCTACTAGCCAAGATAAACGAAAAAGAAGTCCAATGCCAAATACAACACCACATCGACACCTCCCCGCTGGACCCCTGCCAGCATAGTTTCAGGGAATCCCATGGTGTGGAAACACTCCTCACCACCCTCTTCAGCAACATAATTGCTGGAATCGATAACACCCATTGTGGGTTTGTCCTCGTCTTCTTGGATATAGCCGCTGCATTTGACTCAGTAAGCCATGAGCTTCTCCTGAGGCGACTCGAAGAGAAGGGTATTTGTGACACAGCACTAAACTGGTGCAAATCATACCTGTCCGTTAGATGGCAGCACGTACGATCTGGGACCTCAACATCGAAACCATTCCACCAGAAGCAGGGCGTTCCGCAGGGTTCCTCCCTCTCCGCCCTGATTTTCAACATATACATGCAGCCCATCTGTAACCTCATCCGTTCATTCAATGTTCACTGCTTGATATATGCCGATTAGTGTGTAGTCTGTCTCTTTAAACGGTTGACTCAAGGCAAAACTTATCAAATGCCGTTTAATGACTCACCCTGCAACATGAGGGCTTGCTATTATCACTTGATCATAAACTGATTAATGCTTTGCTCTCGGCACTAAGTCTCAGAGAAACCAGATTGCACTTTAACCAAGGGCTGATAGCCCATTAAGTGTGTTTATTTCACATCAATGACCCGTTGCCATGTTGAGCTTATTTTTTAGTTTAAAATTTTTTAAATTTTCATTTTTAATAACTGATGACTTTCTTCTCATCGAGCAATATACTGCACTTTGACTTTTTCAAATGTCGGTTATCCAACTAAACCGGACTTTTTCAAATGTCGGTTATCCAACTAAACCGGTAATATAGTGACTAGATATTGCACTTAACTTAATTCGTACTGTTGAGCAGGGCAATTCCGACGCTCACAGCTAGGCACCCCAAGCGTTTCACAGCGGTTGTTTCTTCAGGGAATAGACCCTTTAAAACTGCTCAAATGATGCTGTCGGCATTACTCCAATACTATGTCCATCTTCTTAACCCGCGGCATCACTCATATTGAGGGTTAAGAAGATGGACATAGTATTGGAGTAATGCCAAGGAGTTGGCCGGGTTCTCTGCTGGACTCTCCGGGGAACCCTTGCAGAGATTCAAGTCCTTGTCCTCAGGGATTCGGGACTGCTCGAAGTTCGTGTCCCGTGCCGCCTACGATGGCTTCGAGGCTTCGGCCCGAGTTGCGGCAGCCAGCATCGCAGCTCGACACCAGGCATGGCTGCAGTCATCGGACCTCGAGCCATGGGTTCAGGACAAGTTGGTCGATGTCCCTTGCCGAGGTGAAAACCTTTTTGGAAAGCCCATGACCGAGAAGGCCGCCCAGCTCGAAACAGAGCACCTTACATGGACAAGGCTGTCTAGGAAGACCTCTGCCCCTTCTCATAAAAAGAAGGGCCCGGGTAAAAAGCTCTTTTACCTGAGGAAGGGCACTGCCTACAAACAGTACCCTCAATATCAGGCTACCCAAGCTGCACCCCAGGGTCAGCAAGCCAAGGGGCAGGGTAATGGGCCACATAGGTAGAGGACCCCCAAGCCTCCGGCCCCTGCTCCCACTCAGCAGGGTGGGGTTTTTTGACTCCTTGAGCGTAGCCTCTCCATCCCTGCTATCCCAACCCTGCACAGGAGGTCGCCTCGCCCTCTTTGCCCACCAGTGGCCCCTCATCACCGGGGACAGTTGGGTGTTGGACATAGTCCACACGGGCTATGCGCTGCATTTTCACCAACTGCCTCCTCCATACTTTCCAGGGGAGCCTCCAAGGCCTCCCCTGCACACAGACCTTCTCCTTCAAGAGCTTAAAGGTCTGTTGGTGGACAGGGCGGTGGAGCCTGTGCCTCCCCACTTGCAAGGTCACGGATTCTACTCCAGGTATTTCCTGGTGCCCAAAAGAACCGGTGGCCTTCGACCCATTCTGGATCTCAGGAACCTCAACAAGTTCCTAGAGAAAGAAAAGTTCAAGATGCTTACTCTTGGAACACTTCTGCCCTACCTCCAGCAGGTAGATTGGCTATGCTCCTTAGATCTAAAGGATGCGTATACCCACATCCTCATTCATCCAGACCACAGAAAGTACCTCAGGTTCATTGTGGGAGGAAACCATTATCAGTACAGACCCTTTTGGCCTCGCCTCCGCTCCCAGGGTCTTTACCAAATGCCTGGCAGTGGTAGCGGCCTACCTGAGAAATCAGGGAATCTTTGTCTTCCCCTATCTGGACGACTGGCTCATCGGGTCAGACGTGCCAGGAGGCCAGACAAGCCACTCTCAGAACTATTGCTCTTCTTCAAAGCCTGGGGTTTGTAATAAACTTTGCAAAGTCCACTTTGCTCCCCTCCCAGAACTTGGAGTTCATAGGAGCAAGGCTGGACTCCCTGCTGGCAAAGGCTTTCTTGCCAGCAGACAGAGCCCAAAGACTGATAAACTTAGCAAACCAGTTTCTCAGCAGGTCACTGGTCTCCGCCAAACTCTGCCTGAGGCTGCTTGGCCACATGGCTTCGACAGTGCATGTGACCCCCGATGGCTCCATATGAGGCCTGCACAGTGGTGCCTTCGGACTCAGTGGTCACAGGCCACAGGCAGCCTCAGAGACAGGATAAGGGTATCCAGACAATTTCTGAACTCCCTCAACTGGTGGCTGCACCCACCCAATCTATTAAAGGGGGTGCCTTTTCAGATTCCTGGGTACACGGTGGTACTGACCACAGACGCCTCCCTGCAGGGCTGGGGTGCTCATTGTCTAGGCAAGTGCACCCAGGGCCTGTGGTCTCCTTGGGAAGCTGCACAGCAGATCAATCTCCTTGAACTCAGAGCTATTCGATTGGCACTCAAAGCATTCTCTCTTACCCTGGCTCATCAGTCTGTCCTGGTTCAGACAGACAACCAAGTAGCCATGTTTTATGTGAACAAACAGGGCGGGACTGGGTCCAGAATCCTTTGTCGGGAGGCTCAGGACCTTTGTTCATTTGCCCTCAAGCACAACATGCTCCTCAAGGCTGTGTACCTTCCAGGCCAGGACAACTACCTGGCCGACAGATTAAGCAGAATTCTGCAGCCCCACGAGTGGCGGCTGCATCCGTCAGTAGTTCAGAAGATCTTCCTGAAATGGGGTCTCCCTTTGGTAGATATCTTTGCCAGCCCAATGAACAAGCAACTGCCAAAGTTCTGCTCCAGGCAACTGCATCCTCTGAGAATAGCAGCAGATGCTTTTCTGATTCCATGGTCTCCGAGCCTCCTGAATGCGTTTCCTCCCACGCCCTTGGTGGCCCGAACTCTCTTCAAAATTCTTCAGGACAAGGCCTCGGTCCTGCTGGTGGCTCCCAGGTGGCCGAGACAGCCTTGGTTTCCACTTCTACTTCAACTGGCGGTGGATCCCCCACTGCCTCTGGGGTTGCAACCCGACCTTCTCTCACAGGAGCAGGGTTCTCTTCTGCACCCCAATCTCAAACCTCTCAACTTGATGGCCTGGAGGCTGCAAGGGTAGTTTTGGCTCCCTGGGGCCTACCTCAGGAAGTTGAGGAGGTTGTCCTAGCCTCTAGGAAACAGTCCACTAGGAAAACCTATGCTCTTAAATGGAAAAGGTTTTCTGTGTGGTGTCAGCTTCGTACAGAGGATCCTTTCTCCTGTACTGTGCCAGTAGTGCTTCAGTACATACTGCACTTATCAAATCAGGGACTTAAGTCCAATTCTGTTCGGGTCCACCTCTCAGCTCTAGCAGCTCACAACTTACTGGTGGAGGGACATTCTCTGTCGGGTCACCCCTTGGTGTCCCGCTTTCTCAGGGGCTTGCTTTTGCTCAAGCCTCCAATCCGTCCCCCTGCCCCTGAGTGGGAGTTGAATGTGGTCTTGCAGCAACTGATTCGCCCACCTTTTGAGCCGATGGCTACTTGTCCACTGCGCTTCCTATCCTGGAAGACACTCTTCCTGATAGCCCTTACCTCGGCTAGGCGAGTGAGTGAGCTTCAGGCCCTGGTCTGTGATAGGCCTTACACCAGGATTTATAGGAACAGGGTAGTCCTCAGGACTCATCCAAAGTTCCTCCCAAAGGTTGTCTCCTCTTTCCACCTCAATCAGGAGGTGGTTCTTCTAACATTCTTCCCTAGGCCTCATGCAAGCCAGGCTGAAGCAGTCCTGCATACTCTGGACTGTAGGAGTGCCTTATCCTTCTACCTTGCCCGTACGCAGGGGCATAGGAGGGCTACTCAGCTCTTCGTATCCTTTGACCCTAATAAGTTGGGGTTGGCTGTGTCCAAGCGTACCTTGTCCATCTGGGTGGCTGACTGTATCACCTGGGCTTACAAGGCGGCTGACCTTCCTTTGCAGGGTCGGGTCACGGCCCATCGTGTCAGGGCAATGGCTGCCTCAGTGGCTCATCTCCGCTCTGTGCCCTTGGTAGACATCTGCAGGGCTGCAACTTGGTCTTCAAGCCAGACTTTTGCGGCCCATTACTGTCTGGAGAGGGAGTCCCGTAGGGACAGTGCTTTTGGCCAGGCAGTACTCCGGAATCTCTTTGAGGTTTAGGCAACTCCTGCCCTCTGTTGGGCTACCGGTGGAGGTTGTGTCCTTGAAAAGCCTTTCTTTGCTGCTGAGACTAGAGGGAGTACTCTTGTTCAGCCTGGGTTCCTCGGTAGCCCAGAGCTAGGGAGTCACCCATATGTGAGGACTGACTTCCTGCTTGGTCCTGGAGAAAGAGTAGTTACTCACCTGTAACAGGTGTTCTCCAGGAGCAGCGGGAATCAGTCCTCAGAACCCTCCCTCCTCCCCTTGGAGTTGCAGTTGTACATAGTTTATTTTTTCATTTTTGTGTGCTGTTCTTAGCTATGTCATTTGACTAAGGTAAGATGGCACCTTTAGGTGGGAAGGGAACCGCGCATGCGTGCCTGCATTCCCAAAGGCTTTCATAGAAAGCTGGGGAAATGCTCCACTGGGGCTTCATCGGCGCCGATGACACCCATATGTGAGGACTGATTCCTGCTGCTCCTGGAGAATACCTGTTACAGGTGAGTAACTACTCTTTCTTCAGTATCGGGGAGATTAAAATGTCAGACAACTTGAACAGAGGATTGCAGTCCCAAGGTATCAGCAATCTAAAAATGATGACTTTATAAGATATTAGAAGCTTTATCCTGAAGATCTTTGTCACTAAACCCCAAACTGTAAAATGAATAAACCAGCCGACACTCAAAAATCACATGAGTTAATGCGCCTAATTGTCCACCACTGTAACAGCATAAATTTGGAGTACTCAAACCAGCCCTGTGAAGTTTTGAGGGAATCCATGGAGTTCAGTAAGCCAAGAAGAATAAGGTGAGATTAAGACCAGCAAGGGCAGTGGATTGACAAACTTTGTCCCAAAAAGAGGACCAATTAATTTTTTTATTTAAACTTATTTTTATACCGCCTTTCCACAATTAAAAGCAGTTTATAGATTAGCACGACCAAAGGTGTGATGTTTTACAGAGAACTGGAACAGAACAACAAATTAACAATGTAACTGTATAACATTTGGTATCATTAACACAGAACTAGTTACAGTGTTTGTACGGTTATCTTTGAGTCCTTAGTACATTGTTAGTGTTTGGTTGAGTTGTGCGGTTTTTGCAATATAGATTTATGGTGGGCGAGTCTCTGAGGATTTGTGGTGTTCTTCTTTGAAGAGGTGAATTTTTAATGTTTTTTTTAAAGTCTGAGAGTGCTCTTAATGTTGGTGGTAGTTTATTCCATATGGCTGGAGTGAATAGAATAAAAGTCCTATTATGAGTGGCTTGCTTACTTTTTTATTTACTCTGTGGTATTGTGAGCAGATTGAGGGTGGAATTTCTTCGTAATCTATTGTTATTTGTACTTGAGATTAGGGATTGGAGGCATGTGGCAGATTCATTATGCAGTATTTTGAATATTGTGATCAAAATTTTGTATCTGATCCTAGCAGGGATGGGAAGTCAGTGAAGCTGTATCAGAACAGGGGTGATGTGTGATCAATATGAGGCACCGGTTATTATTCATGCTGCAGTGTTTTGGGCCATTTGTAGTGGGTGGAGAGTTTGTTTAGGCCGACCTTGGAAGATATTGCAGTAATCTAATACTGGTGTAATCATTGCCTGGCACACTGTTCGGAAGAGGTCTAGGGGGATAGGGGGCGGAGGTGCTTCAGGATTCTTAGTTTGTAGTAGACTGAGATTGTTATCCTTTTTTTGTGAGGTTGGAAGGTTAGTTGTTCTACTGTTATGCCCAAGTATTTTGTCTCAGAGTTGACTTTGATTTTTAGATCGGCAAATTTAATTGTTGATGGTGAGATAAAGGTTGGGTTGGTGATTATGTAAAATGCTTCAGTCTTCTCTTGACTGATTAGGAGGTTGTGTCTACTGAGCCAGTTTTTGACATCAATGAAACATTTATGTAAGCTGTGTAGTTATGGAAAGAGGGGTTTAATGGGTGCTAAAAACATTGTCATCTGCATAGATTTGATATAGCACAGTTACTTACCTGTAACAGGTGATCTCTGGGAACAGCAGGAATAAATCTTCACATATGGGTACGTCGGTACTGACGGAGTCTGCTCGGGAACGCTCCCCAGCGTCCAATCAGAACGCTTTTGGGAGCATCCCACCACGCCTGCATGCTGCCTTCCCGCCTTTCCCAACTGCCTCTCCTCAGTTAAGTTTTAAAGCTGAGACAAAGAGAGAGAGAGAGAGAGGGGAAAGATAGAGACAGAGAAATACAACTCCTAGGGGAGGTGGGTGGGTTGTGAAGACTTATTCCTGCTGTTCCCAGAGATCACCTGTTACAGGTAAGTAACTGTGCTATCTCCAGGAACAAGCAGGAATGAGTCTTCACATATGGGGACTCTCAAGCTAAGATGCCTGGAGGAGTCCCAGTATGCTGCGAATCTGAAAAAGGCCATGCTATTCGACAGAATCTCAGGCATCCTGGGGATGGAGGGTAGGAGTTGGAAGAAAAGATGTGCTATGGACAGCTGGACCAAACAGGACGCCTAGATAGGAGACCCTGTGTGGATAATTTCCAGTAGTAAATATTGAACTGCAATATACCCATATGGACTTCACCTGGTGGTATTGAGAAAAGTTTATGAAGGTTCATATGGATCTGCTAATATGAACCAGCAGAATATTCTCAAGGAGTACCTCAATGTAGAGCAGAGGTAAATAAACTGTGCAAAAGACATGTTGAGGTCTGAACCCTTAGGGCGAGAAAAATCCCAGGGGGAACTGGGGTAGTTCAATGAGGCAGGACTTTTGCGGGAAAACACGGAAGTCCCTATTAGATAAACCTGAAGCTCTTTTGACCCCAAAGAGACATAGTTCTTATAGGAGAAGAGGGGCTTTGAAGACCCCTATATCCGATAACCAAGTACAGAAGTATGAGGCATTGTAGCCTCCTATTTTCTGAAGATTCAGAATGTTCTTCCTAATTGAAGTTACTTAGGAAAAAAGATGGTACATGGAGGGCTTCAGATGTACCTAAACTGAACGTCATGGTGGAAAACCCTTTAACTACCACAGGGAAGTGGTTGTTTATGTAGAATCCTAAACATGCTGGAGCAGCATTGAACAGGATAGTGACTATCTGTCGGGGCCGTATAGGAAGTGTATATATGTGTGTGTGTGTGTATATATATATATATATATATATCTATATATATATATATATATACTTCCTATACGGCCCTGACAGATAGTCACTATCCTGTTCAATGCTGCTCCAGCAATTGCAAATATATGTATATGTGTATGTATGTATATGTATATGTGTATGTGTGTATATGTGTATGTGTGTATGTATATACCCATGTCCCCACATAGGGATATGTGGAGAGAGAAAGTTCATCTAACAAGAAGGGAAATACCTGCTTGAGGAGATGTTTAGAGAATCCATTCTCCTTGGTTGTGGGTGGGAGAGCTAAGGGAGTGCTCTCACCGACAAGGAGAAGTCTAGAGTGTTCTAAGAACTCTAGCCCTTGAATAACCAGGAATGGAGGATGTTTTTAATTCGCTGACAGTAAGTCTGGATCCTTCCATAACTCCAGCATGGCAGCTGGAGAAGAAGATGCAATGAAATGAGATACCATATTTACCCTTTTAAGAGGGCAAAATGAGTATGATGCATTCTTGCGCTCAATATGAATTACCCCATGAAGAATTGAGGGTGGAAGGAAATACAAAACAAGGACTGGCTGTTACTAAAAGAAAACCATCCCTGGTGAAGGGGTCCACTGGGGATGTGAACCAACCCAGGGGATTGGATAATTCTTTAGGTCTTCACTTAATTAAAGGCCTGTGTCCTTTATTGAAGGAGACTCTAATGGAAATGGTAAGGGTAGGGAAGAACACAGTAAAGCCCTTCCTAACCATCTGGAATTATTCGCTCTCTAGCAAGGGCCCATAGTGCAGAGCTGCTCTGTAGAGATGCAGAGAGCATGTTGCAGGTTGGTTAGAAGAAAAAACTGGCTGTTTAAGAGCCAGTATGTAACCTGAACTACTCCGCCAAAGCCCAAGGATTGGGGAAGGCTAAGGATAGAAGGTATGCTGCAACAAGAAAGCCAGAAAAGGTTCTTAGTCTTTTTGGGACTTAGTACTAAGGCCAGAAAGATTGATATTGGAGATCAAGCCCTGGGTCCTTGGTCAGCAAGTCCGTGGTCTAACCACTAGGAGCCCCTGCATTCTAACTATTGTTAGAGCGGCAGAACAAATCTTAGGTCCCAAGATTGGAAAAAGACCTACAGACATAAGTAGGAGTGGTAAAACTCCGTCATTGTCTGAGAAGCTGCCACAAGAAAACAAGAATGCAAGGGGGAGACAACTCTGAAAAGAAACTCAGGGGCTTAGGGATAAGCCTTCAGTTAAGTAGTATCACTCTTACAGACCAAAATGTCTTAGTAAGAGGGGCAGAGTTGAAAAAGACTTACGATGGAGTAAATCTCTGAAAAGAATAGTAGGAGACATGCTGATACAGGAGAAACTGTCAAAGGTAAAGGTATAGACGACCTTATTGATAGTTGCTACTCCTCTATCTACTTAGAAGGAAGAGGAGTAACCTTACTACCTGTAAAGCATAATCATGCTAAGGAGCTCTATAAGCTAAAAGTCAAGATATCTTTAATGTAAAGTTTTGGATGGAACCGATGTAGATGCTTGTAATGAGAAGAAGCAAACTACAGGTTCTAAACCTCAAAGCGGCTGCTGGGTTTTCTGAAGCAATTGAGGTTTTGGTTTCTTTAGCCTGGTTTGATGTTTCCCCTGTTTGGAAACAGCTGTATGATGGGTAGAGAAAGGATAAAACTTTTTCCCATTGGGGGAATAAAGTTTGGTAGAAGATTTCCTACCAGCTGGGATAGAGGAAAGTGTAGACAATCCTTTGAAAGCAACAGTGCCAGTGGTTAACTGAGCAACTTGGCGTAAAGTCTCTCTGCTAAAGAGATTTTCCCCAGTACAAGGAGTATTTCCCAGCCTTTCTTGTACCGATTTATCCATGTCAGAAGCTTGGAGCCAGGCCATACGTCGTGCCCCTATGGCTATAGCAGAAATTCTGCTAACAGACTCAAAACAGTCCAGGGTAGCACGAGTAAGAAACCTAAAGATATTTTGAACATGACTAACCAGTAAAGAGTAGTCTGCTCTTTTGTGATCCTGAAGAAAAGGAGTCAAAAACAGCAAACTGTGACCTCTTCAAGAGATAGTCCCATATAGAAAATATATGAGAGAATTCTTGTTGAAAACATGGATGCCTGGAAGCTTTTACATCCAAAGACATCTAAGGTTCTAGACTCACGACCTGGCGGATAAGAATAGTGCTTTTTAGCACTTTTCACACGCCTCATTGCTGATTCCACAACAAGAGAATGATGTGGAAGTTGAGTCTTTTGAAAACTTGGAGAAGGGGGCACCTTGTACAGAGAGTCGGTGGCCCTTGAAGGTGGGGATACCTTTAAAGGAGTTTCCCACATTCTAAGTAAAAGATCCTGTAAGGTTTGATGCAAAGGGAGCATGATAACCTCCTTTGGATTTTCAGGGATACACAGAAACTCTGAATCCCCTGGTGCAGGATCTTGATCAGGTATAGAAATGGCAAGTAACCTTGCCATATCAAGCAGGAATGCTTGAAAAGAAATTTCCCCAGAAGGGGATCCTCTATCATGAGGAGTGAAGGTTAGATCTGTTGAAGATCTAGTCTTAGCACTAATGGATTGATCCATTGGAGTACCAGACCCAAAAAGGTGGAGCATTGGGTTGTCCTGAAAGGATAGTCGGCGGTACCGCTCGAGGTCGGTACTGTGACGAATTGGTGGAAAACTATCCATGCCAGGGATGGACTCCAAACTAGGTACCGAAGGAAGCGAGCTTGTGGAAGTAAGCATGAAAGGCACCGGTACCAATGCGAAGGTAGAAAACGGTACCGGCCGTGGTATCGCTGCCGGTACCGACATCGGAAGATCAGTCTGAGGCGACTCTAACGGTACCAAAGGTACCGAGAGCGGTAGACTTTGATCTCCGGAACAATGTCTTTGGCATCATTCGAGGTCGATACCGAGACGAGTCAGTACCCAATCGTCCAGGCTAGAGATCGATTCTAGACTCGGCATCGAAAGCAGCGAATCTATCGAAACAGACCTGGAGGGTACCGACATGGATGCCAGAATCGGTACCGGGATCGATACCGATGCTGGAAGATCGGTCTGTAGCGGCTCTAGCGGCACCGAAGATACCAAGAGCGCTAGACTGCGATCATCGGTGTGGAGTGTTTCATCCAACACTGTTGCCAATGCCGGGATACTGGCACCGCTCCCAGCGGATACCACCACCGAACATGGCTCAGGTATGTTCGCAGAGGTAAAAACCCCGGGAACAACCTGAAACCCCGTTAGTGCTTTAGAGGCCGATGACTCCCGCCGGGGTTTTAAAGCCAAATTGTCCTCGGGGGCAAGGCCAGAGCCATCTCGATGTTGAACATGAGATCTACCACCCGAGGACTGGCTAATCTTTACAGACTTTTGTTGGGTTACCTGATCCTGTGAAAAAGTTGTAGCTGGTACCCTCAGGTCTGACGGGAACCGCGTATCGAGTTGAGCTCAATGCTGAAAACTTCTTCTGGAAAAACTACTGCAGGAGGGACACTCCAGCAGATAGTGGTCAGGACCCAAACATGGAAGGCACCAGTTATGGGTGTCTAAGACTAACTTAGTACCGCCACAGTTGAAACATGTTTTAGGGATAGTGGCTGGCGTTTCCATGAAGGAAGTGGAGAGGCCTAGTAGGCCGAAATCCGTCAGGCACTAAACAGGGAAAAATTCCCTACCAAAGAAAATAATAATGTTTAAGGAGAAAGAAAAAGAAAACACCGGTGGTACCGGTGCGTCAAGGGAAGGCAGATGCGACCACAAGAAAAAACAAAAATAAAGGAAGAATTTTCTGCGGTGACAGGAGTACGTCCTGCCGGCTCCGCAGAAAAACGAAAACTGAGGAGAGGCAGTTGGGAAAGGCGGGAAGGCAGCATGCAGGCGTGGTGAGATGCTCCCAAAAGCGTTCTGATTGGACGCTGGGGAGCGTTCCCGTGCAGACTCCATCGGTACTGACGTACCCATATGTGAAGACTCATTCCTGCTTGTTCCTGGAGATAGGATATTATGTGCTTTGAAGATATAATGGCTGGATATATATATTGAAAAGAAAGGAAGGCTGATAGGCTTGATCCATGTGGTACACCTGTATTCTATGGAAATGGGTTTGAAGTCTTTGCACCAATTCATACATGTTGTTTTTGAGAGTCTAGATAAGAATGGAACCAATTGAGTGTGGCACCATGAAGTCCGATCTCAGAGTTGTCGTAGTAGTTGATGGTGAGGGATGGTGTCGAAGGCGGCTGAGATGTCTAGGAAGATTAAAATGAATCCATTCTGGGTATGTTGCAAACAGGTTGTGAGGGTGTTTAGGAGGGAGGTGATAAGGGTTTCTACTCCATGGAATTGTCTGAAGCCATGTTGGGTAGGGGTCAAGGGGTGAAAACTTGTCGAGATGATCTTGCAGCTGTCTTAGTACAATTTTTCTGTTATTTTAGCTACTAGTGGAATGCTAGATACTGACCTGTATGATTTAAGGGAGTTTGGGTCAAGTTTAGTGCTTTTGAGCAGCGGTCGAATTGAGGTTTGCTTGAGAGCTGTGTGCATAAGACCTAGAGATAGCAAGGCATGGATTATGGTCCTAAGGATTTCACCTGAACCGGATACCAACCTTCCCCAGCACATGCAGCCCTACAACTTTCTGTAGGTCGTGCTCATAGCTCATCTTTGTACATAGCTCTAGTCTTGAATGTATGTATATAGCTCACCATGTATATAGTTCACCAGCAAATCTAGCACACTGCATCCCACACCACTCTTCTCAACTTACCCACTGCATGTTTCTGACCACACAATTATCTTGATTGATTGTTGTGCTAACTGCTTTGATTTAATGATAAAGCGGTATATCAAATCCATCTAAGTGAAATCTTGTCAGCTTTATTTAAGTGACGGGGCATGGGTAGAGTGTAGAGGTTATTATGTTGAGGGCCTTGTATTGTGTCCTCAATGTTTTTTTTCAGATGGAAGCTCAAATTGGGACCATGTCTTTTGGGAGTTGATTTCAGGGCTGGATATCCTTCGGGTTTGATCTATTGGGGATGTTTGTAGCTGTTTAGAAAGTAGGTACGAGGCAATCTTCTGGGTGGATATCTTTTCCTGTATGTTGTCACTATTTGGTTCTCTTGTGAATGTCTTAACTATCGAGAGCAGTTCTCTTGGTTTGTTTATTGCTGAGTTGACAAGGTTGGCATAGTATTCCCACTTTCTAGTTAGTATTTCTCTATTGTATGTCTTAAATTATTCAATGTAGGTTGGAGGAGAGGGTCTTTGAATTTCTCCATTTTCTTTCCAGGCGGCTTAAGTTGCTTTTCTGTTTCTGTAGGAATGTGGAAAACCATGGGGCATTGTTGCGGTGAGTTGATGCTTTTTTTCTTTGGGGGTACAAGTGCTGTTGTGGATAGTGCGTCATTCCAGATTCTGCCCCCCCCCCCCCAATCGGTGCAGCCAAAGGGAAAGGTTCCATTAAGTCCCTTTCCAGATTAATCTATCTGGGTCCACTAACCCTTGCAGGCCAAATCTGAGGCCCTTTAATAAAAGTGCAAAAAAAATGTAATGTATGCCTTTGAGTCAATGCTGGCTCCTGGCATTATGTGGTAAATGTGCAGTCATCAATGTTGCAGTTAGCATCAGAAGCATATGATCCTACTACCTCTCAATAGGTGGCGTTAGGTGCACTAGCAACAATTGCCAAGGGTCAGAATGTACACTAAGAGCCCTTTCGTTTTTATGGGCGCAGTGGTAGTTATTGCACATTAACCTTTAGTAAATTTGCTTGTCTGCTATATCTGTCGGGCACATGCTGGCCATGCCCTCAACAATTACTGTTGTGCAGCGGTACCTAACATTCATTGATTTTGACTCAAATCATCCTTTATGGACAAAACACACTTTAGTAAAAGGGCCCCTTAGAGTAAAGCAATGTGGTACAGTTTGGAATCTGGTAGGTTAAGCCTCCCCCACCCCTTTCAGTTTAGGAACTCTCAATTTACTCAGTGCAACCCTTGATGTTTTATCCTTCCATAAAACTTTAACAAGGAGTCTACCTAGGCACTTATAGAATTCCAGCAGGACTGCTAATTAAATTTTTATATACATTGTATTAAATAAATCCTCCATAACAAAGCTTGTATATCCAAATCTAAGTGCTTCCAAATACCAATTCCACAATATTTGTCCTTAAATTCATACACCATCATTTAGATCAACTATAATTTATTACATACATCTCATACGTTATTAGTATTATATTGGAAATGGATATTATTAAGTGGACCTTCGTAATGCATCTGAGGGAACTGATACGTGTTTTTACACACACATGCCCCTCTTTTATAATTTGCCCAAATGAATTAAATTTGGAAATAGAATGGACATCTTTAATATGAAATTTAAATTGAAGGTGTACTTTACCGCTGATTTTTGGTTTAACAAGCATGGATCATCTGGTCGTGTGTTAAATTCCAGAAGTAGCAAGTGCCATATTTGTGCTGATTTACTAGAATGAACTTTTATGGATGCAGAATGTGGACGTTGAAAGCTTGTAAGAAGTACGAAAGGTTGTGGAGAAAGCTAAGTTATGATGAAAATTTTCATCAATTAATGGATATTTTATATGCAGTAAAAATGCACTGAACCTTTAGACCAATGATTATAAAAAAGGGGGATGTGTGTGAAAATAACACGTGTCAGTTCCTCTGATGCATTATGAAGGACCACTTTTAACAATAATATCCATTTCCAAAATAATTTTGAATTGATTTATGAGATGCATGCAATAAATTAAAGTTTATCTAAAAAATAGTGCATGAATTTAAGGACATAAATATTGTGGCACTGGTATTTGGAAGCACATTAATTTCTAAATACCCACATGGGAAAGACTTTCCACATTAGAGAAGGTGCACGGGGTGACTCTTCTGCTCTAGCATAAATTATCCAAAGCAGAACATGTGAAGGAGGATGCTATACTGCTGAAACAAGCTAGATGTTAAAGACAATTAATTTATACAGACATAAGATCAGATGGCACCTCCATGGGGAGAGCACTTTCAGGGACCCGAGCACTGCATCAATGACCATATGATCAGGATACTACAAGGAAACTTTTTAAACGATACAGGCACATAAGACATTTAGAGGTTAAAATGATCTTCCATGCAAGGTTGTGGTTTTTTTACATTAGCAGGAAAATAATGGGGCTCTACCTCTTCTGACTGCACCTGTAAGAAGCCCCGCTGTCAGCACAAAATATTCTTAAAACAAACCATTTAAAATTTTTTGTCAATGTGTTTTGGTTGTCTGAACAGACCTGTCAATGATGCCAGCATAAGCAGACCATGGCATCATCTGTATGCATCTGACAGCTGTCTGAGTTTCTTTGACCTTCTCTTGACACAGTCCAAGCATCCAGATCCCATTAGTCATCAACAGCTTGGCGGTTAGGACAGTGGGCTAAGGGCCATTGCAGCCAAGGTATGTATCCCATTTCTTCATGACCTATAGGCAAATCACTTCCCCTCTCTATTGCCTCAGGTACAACTTAAACTGTAAAGCCTTTGAGAATGAGACCGACCAATGGTACCTGGTTGTAACTCATCTCATCTTGCATTTGGCTTTGGAAAAGTGAGTATTTAAATCCAAACTGTATACCTTACATTGATCTAGCCTCTACTAATGATCTTATTTCAACAAGCATAGGACACCCATCTCTTCAAGGTGCAAAGAAAGTATTGACTTTGTAACCTGCTACCAGAGCTGTTAATTTTCTAATGGGGGTTATTTTGGGAGCCTTATTTGTGCTTTGGATGCCCAAAAATGGGCATAGAGATGTCTCCAGAGCCATTTTAGAAGCTGGGTCTGTGGACATACCCAGTGTGAGGATGTCCAAGTCTGAATTGGGGCATGGTGGTGGTGTGGTTGGAGTGTTCTCAGGAACATGGATGTCTACATTTAGACCTGCTCCAGGCACCTAAAAAGTGCTTGTTTGGCTGAAAAACATCCAGAGGGTATAGAGAATAAAATACTCTTAACATCCTCGGTACTCGGCACAATTTGACCTTGGCTGCCCTGTTCCTAGCTCACTACTCTAACCATTAGGCTATCCTAGATGTCCAGGTTCTCAAATACTATTCTTGGGATATCTCTGAAAATGCCTGTGTAGCCATCCTGATCAGGCACGCCCATGTTTGTGAAATCATGTCTGCAACTAGAAGTGCCTCTTTTTTTCAGATGTTCGGCTTAGATGTCGCAGAGTACACATGGATGTACCTTCTAAAATTCCCCTCAATGTTTTTTAAAATAGTCATCCAAAGGCAGCAGCTAAACTGGGAAAACAGTACATTTGCATCAAAAGGAATAAACAAGTGAGGGAAAAGGCAGCTTCCTATTTGAAGGAATTTGAAAATATAAACAATTCTACTACTACTACTGAACATCTGTATAGCACTACAAGACGTACGCAGCGCTGCACAAACACATGTAAAAGACGGTCCCTGCTCATCAGAGCTTACCATCTAGTTCAAACAGACAGCACAGTACCTGTAGACATGGGATACAGCTAGGGGGAATGGTAAGGAAACACAAAGGAGATTAGGCGAGTCAAGATCCGAAATTGGCAGAGAAGAGATGAGTTTTCAGCCTGGATTTGAAAAGGGTCAGAGAATGCGCCTGACATATAGACTTAGGTAGTTTGTTCCAGGCATAAGGAGCAGCAAGGTGAAAGGAGCAAAGTCTAGAGTTAGTAACAGAAGAGAAGGGCACAGATTGAAGTGATTTGCCAGAAGAGTGGAGTTCTCAATGAGGAGTGTAGGGAGAGATAAGAGAGTTAAAGTAATGAGGAGTTGCAGAGTGAATGACTTATAGGTCAGTAGGAGAAGTTTGAACTGGATGCGGAAACAGCAGTGCTTAGGTCTATAGAACTGGAACTGCTTAGTACAGTGAGGCCCCAGACTAACTCAGTGTATATACAAAGGTAAATAATATGACCTTAACCTTTACGCATATAGGAGGTCATTTTCTTCTACCATGTACTGATGCCTTATCTGCAACAGAGCCTTGCTGTAGATAATGCACAATACCAGCATTAATGTACACTGTTAGAAAATGACCTCCATAATGGGTATAGTAGAAACGTCTAGATTTGATCTTTAAAAGTATAGTCTCCGAGTGCTTAGAGCAGTGGCCTGGTAACTAAGCAACCAGGGTTTGATTCCCACTCACATTCCTGGTGGCCATGGGCAAGTTACTTTACCCTCCGTTGCCTCGGAAGACAGGCCTAGATACTTCCGGTCCCACCTTGCCAAGAAAACCCAGAGGCTGTTGATTTGCCAGGAATCAGCATTGACTCGTAGGCACACATTGCATAAAGATTATGGTATACGAGGTGTGACAAAAAAGAAATGAGACTGTCCCATAAATGTTTTATTACAAAATCTACAGAGAAATTGTGCATTGTCCCCTTCAAAGTAATCCCCCCCCCCAGAGTTAATGCATTTCTGCCACATACGGAAGCACTCAGTAAACCCCTCCTCCTTGAGGTCCCTCAGCTCCCTCGTCACTGTGGCCTTGATTTCTTTTACAGAGGTGAAATGAGTTCCTTTGAGCACAGTCTTCAGCCTTTGGAAGAGCCAGAAGTCGCACATTGTGAGATCTGGGGAATAAGGAGAGTGGTTGAGAGCTGTGATCTGTTGGCCAAGAACTGCCTCACACTGAGCACGGTGTGTGCGGGCATGTTGTCAATGTGGAGCATTGTTTCTCCACAGAGCCTGCCTGCTGCTCCGAATCTGGTCATGGAGGCGATTGAGGACCTGCTGGTAGAAGTGCTGGTTGACTGTCTAACCCTCAGGCACAAGCTTATGATGGACCACTCCCTTCTGGTTGAAGAATGTGATCAACATGACCTTGATCCTAGATTTGGACATGCGTGCCTTCTTGGGTCTAAGTGACAGTCAAGTCTTCCACTGCAGGCTTTGTCTCTTGCTTTCAGGGTTGTACTGGAAGACCCAAGTCTCATCTCCTGTAATGATTCAGCCAACGAACTCTAGATCTTCTCCGATCTTCTCTAGCATGTCTCGACAAACATTGATCCGGTGCTCCTTCTGGTTGTCCAAGCACCATCTTGGCACACACCTTCCGCATCCCCTGCTCCTGCACCAAGATGGTCTGCACTGACTCCCTGTTCAGGCTGAGCTCCTCAGCTATCATCCGCACAGTCAATCTGCGATCACTCCACACCAGCTGGTTCACTCTGTCAATGTTCTCAGCCGTCTTTGTCGTGGAAAGCCGTCCTGACTTGGGGGTCATCCTCCACCTCCTCGCAGCCAGTCTTGAAGCGTTTGTGCCACTCGAAGATTCGCGGCCTTGATATTGCATCTTCTCCATAAGCCTTTTGGAGAAGTTGAAGAAACTCAGTTGGGCCCTTCTCCAACTTAACCCGAAATTTCAAGTTGATTCTTTGCTCCATATTTCTGCTACCTCCAGTTGTGTAACAAAGTGATGGAGTAGTGTGCTACAAAAAGACCTGAAAAAGAAAAACAGAGTGAGAGAGAGATGAAAAATATTATAGCAGAACAGTGGCGAGATGTTGCACAACACAGTGACATAAGCAGTTAGCCAGTTGGCATTGAGTCATGGGCGTGGCTGCTACAGTCTCATTTCTTTTTTGTCACACCTCGTATATTCCCTGACTCGCAGTTTGCTCTATAGTGCTACAACATTTGAAGCTTATAATATCATTCCAGCTTCAACTAGCTCTGCTACCACCAGGGGCAGCCCAAGGGTGATGCAGGGCCATGTGCAGAAACTCATTGCAGGGCCTCATTTGCATAAATTTAGTTTATTTTAAATGTATATGTTGCCCATCTAAAATTTTAGGCTGCTTTCAAAGGAGGCCTTCACAAGCCTCTTTTTTTTTTTTCTTCTGACAATGACTTAGAGGCATGTTTACTAAATATTAATGTGTATTAAGTGCCACTGCGCCAATAGAAGTAAATGGGTGTTCCTGCACTTTACGCATATTAACATTTGTGAATGCGCATTTGCTTTTAGTAAGCATGCCTCTTAATGAGTGTCTGGATATCATTTGCACGGGCAGTGAGAATAAAGACTACCAGATTTCTACATTACTATACTCCAGTGCCAACTGCCGGGCACCTTTTTAGTGCCGTCAAGTCAGTGCTGACTCCTGGCGACCCCGCTGCCTCTGGGTTTTCTTGGCAACGTAACACCGGAAGCAGATTGCCAGGCCTTTTCCTCTGAGGCAATGGGAGGGTAGAGTGACTTGCTCAAGGTCACAAGGAATGTCAGTGGGAATCGAGCTGCTTATCTTCTGGGGTATCAAGCACATTAGGAACTACTATAAACCCTGCCCATTTAGAACCCATAAATACAGAATACCCAGAAAATCTGAGAACTGAATTCAATATAGAACAATAGTAAAGGTCCCAGTGATACACAGCAAAGGTGTCGTCAGTTTTCTTTGTTGGATATGCCAGTAAATGAGAGGGAGACAAAACCTGCACCCTCTATGGCAGTTCCTTTTTTAATCAAAACAATTTAATAAAAGATACTTAGCTTGAAGGAGCAGTGCCGAAATGCCAAACTTAGGCTCCGTATAAATCCTGCATGCGAAGTGCCACGTTTCGAGTCTCCACATAGACTCTGCTTCAGGCTAAGTATCTTTTTTAAAAAACCCTGATCGGAAGAGCTGCGGCAGAAGGAAGTGCCCCGCGGCCGCTCGGCAGAGCCCTCTTCTCTCCCTCAGCGACCCCGGCTTTACAGAGCTGCAAAGGGAGCGTTTCCCTTTCTCGCGGCTCTGCTAAGCACACCAGCGCTGATGGGAAACAGGAAATGCCTGGTGGACTGATTGGTGGGGTTAGGCCTAGAAATGGGCTGATTAGGAAGGCTAGGACAGGAAATGGGCTGATTGGGGGGCTAGGACTGGAAATGGACTTATGGGGAGGTTAGGACTGGTAATGGGCTGATTGGAGGGCTAGGACTAGAGTGGGCTGATAAGTAGGATAGGACTGGAAATGGGCTGGGACTGGAAATGGGCTAATGGGGGAGGGGAGAAGAGTGCTGCTGGCCCTGGAAGAAAGCAAGGGGCTAGGGCTACAAATGGGCTGATGCTGGAGGATGGTAGAATAGGATTGGAAGGGAGCGGATAATGAGAGGGTCTGCCAGGGGAAGGAGGGGGCAGGAAGGGAGCTGTCACGGGGGAAGGAGAGGGCTGGAAAGGAGCTGACACCTGGGATGTACTGAAGGGGGACTGGAAGGGAGCAGACACTTGGGGATGGGAGTGGTAGGTGGTTGGGTAATGGGGAGGAGGCTGCAAGGGAGCTGACATGCAAGTAGCACTGGAAGGGGGATGGACAGAGGGTAGGGCAACTGGAAGGGAGCTGACTGCGGGGGGGGTGTCACTGAGAGTGGACGTAAGCTGATTTCTGGGATGGTATTTGGACTAGAAGGGGCTGGACAGTGGGGAAGGAGGGAGACAAAGGGAATGGACACCAGTGGCAGTCGTGGGAATGCAAGGCGGTTGACATTGGAAGGTACTGGGAGGGGAGGACTGGAAAGGGGGCTAATACTGGGGAGGGTTACTGGAACTGGAAATGGGCTGATGGAAGGAAGTGAAGAAAACAAAAGAAGAGATAAGAAATGGCAGATGGACCATAGACCACAGAAAGAGAGCTAAGAGAAGACACAGGAAAGCAGAAGCCTCAGATCAGGACCAGCATGATCAGAGAATAAAATGGTCAGACAACAAAGGTAGAAAAAATAATTTTATTGATTGGACTTTGTGCTATTTTTATATTTTACATAGTATTGGGGAACTGCATCTCTTATTTATCTGATGTTGCACTGCATGTGGACTCTGGCTTCTTGGGGTTTCAATTTAAATTTTGTCTACATATTTTTATTTTTACTTTAGATTGTGGTTACTTATTCTGTACTTGGTGGGGGTTGATGTTGTGAGTGTGTGACTGAGGTCAGGTGTTCTGTTAATATGGAGTTTGTACATAAAGATCTATACTATACTGTAGTAATTTGACTTGTTCAGCTTTTCAAATAGGTTTATGGATGTTCCAGGGCCCACTGTAGTATTTACAGTGACGCTTTTTTTGGATGGGCTCCTTATGTGAGTTTTGGAAGTTTGTGCTGATATGGTATGGTATGGTAGGTTTGCTGTTTGTTGTAGGGTTTTGTATTAGTTCACAATATGCCTGATACTGGAGAATAGTGGTGGTGGTTGTTGTTGTTGTTAGTGAGATGATCAGAATCAGATTTTTTTTTTTAAATATTGAGTTCTGTGGGTGAATGTTGAAAAAGAAAAAAGCGAGAACCTTAACACAGTTTATAATAACAAATTATGAAATGAGAGTCAGAAGCTGTAAAGATGTCTTACACATTGGAACATGGAACGTACGAAGCATGAACCAAGGGAAGTTGGAGGTGGTCAAGAATGAAATGGAACGTGTACAACTTGATCTGTTGGGTGTCAGTGAACTGAAATGGACTGGCATCGGGCACTTTGCATCAGATGATCACATGGTCTACTATGCTGAAAATGAAAGACAAAGAAGAAATGGTGTTGCATTTATAATAAAGAAGAAACTTGCAAGAACTGTAATGAAATACAATGCAGTCAGCGAACGCTTAATCTCTATTCGTCTACGAGGATTGCCTATCAACACAACTATAATTCAAGTATATGCCCCAACAACAGCTGCAGAAGAGAATGAAATTGAAGAGTTCTATGAACAAGTACAAGCTGAAATTGACAGAACATGCAAACAGGATATCCTGATAGTCATGGGTGACTGGAACGCAAAAGCTGGCAACAAAGAAGAAGGCAAAGTAGTTGGAAAATATGGACTTGGCAACAGAAATGAAGCTGGAGAAAGATTGATAGAATTCTGCAAGACCAATGATCTATTCATCTCAAACACCTTCTTCCAGCAACACAAGCGACGACTGTACACATGGACTTCACCCAATGGATTGTATAAAAATCAAATTGACTACATCTGTGGAAGTCAACGATGGAAAAGCTCTGTAACATCAACAAAGACAAAACCTGGAGCTGACTGTGGTACAGATCATCAACTACTAGTATGCAAACTCAAGCTAAAGTTGAAAAAGAGCAAACCACTCATGAATGCAGCAAAATATGTCCTTGAGAATATACCACTGGAATTTAAAGACTGCCTGCAAAATCGATTTGCTGCTTTAGATACAAATGACAGAGCTCCGGAAGAGTTATGGAATGACATCAAGAAGGTTGTGCTGGAAGAAAGCGAGAAGTCTCTACAAAAGGTGAAAAAGCAAAAACGGCCAAAATGGATGATGGAAGAAACTCTGAAAATTGCCCAGAAACGTAGAGAAGCTAAAGCCAAAGGAGAAAGAAAGACAATCGCAGAACTCAACAGAGATTTCCAACGTGCAGCAAGACAGGACAAGGAAAAGTACTACAATGACACTTGCAAGGAAATAGAAGCAGAAACTATTAGAGGAAGAACAAGATCGGCTTTCCTAAAGCTGCGAGAGTTAAAGAAAAAGTTCCAGCCCCGAATTGGAATGTTACAAGATGCTCAAGGTTCTATGTTGAATGATGCTGAGAAGATCAAGAAAAGGTGGAAGGAATATACAGAGTTTTTATATGATAAAGATCAAGTGGACCAACAGCCGTTTCAACCTATACCTTATGATCAGGAACCATTGGTGATGAAAGAAGAAGTTGAAGCAGCATTGAAAGCCTTATCAAAGAACAAAGCACCAGGCATTGATAGCATTCCCATAGAAGTATTGCAGCAATCTGATGCAGCTGTTACCGTACTTACAAGGCTCTGCCAAGAAATATGGAAGACAACATCATGGCCAACTGACTGGAAAAGATCTGTGTTTATACCAATACTAAAGAAAGGTGATCCAACTGACTGTGGAAATTATCGCACAATCGCTCTGATCCCACATGCCAGCAAGATTCTACTGAAGATTATTCAAAAGAGACTACAGCCATACCTAGAACAAGAACTACCTGAAGTGCAAGCAGGGTTCAGGAAAGGGCGAGGAACGAGAGACATCATTGCGGATGTGAGATGGATCCTTGAAAAGACTAAAGAATACCAAAAGGATATCTATTTGTGCTTTATCGACTATAGCAAGGCTTTTGACTGTGTAAACCATGAGAAACTCTGGGCCACATTAAGAAGCATGGGTATACCAGAACACCTGATCGTTCTCTTGCGTAATCTGTACATTGATCAAGAAGCAACAGTTCGAACGGAACAAGGAGAAACAGAATGGTTTAAAATAAGCAAAGGTGTAAGACAAGGCTGCATACTTTCCCCCTACCTGTTTAATTTATATGCAGAACAAATCATCAGAGAAGCAGGACTGTATGAAGACAACAGAGGTGTGAAGATTGGTGGAAGACTCATCAACAACCTTCGCTATGCTGATGATACCACATTACTGGCTGAAAGCGAAGATGATCTGAAACATTTGCTTCTCACAATCAAAGAACATAGTCTCAAAATGGGCCTGCACCTTAATGTAAAGAAGACAAAGATCATGACAACTGGCATAATCAACAGGTTCATCGTTGAAGGAGAAGAAATTGAAATTGTGAAGAACTTTAACCTACTTGGATCAACTATCAATAAAGAAGCAACAAGCAGTCAAGAAATCAGACGACGCATTGCTCTTGGCAGAATGGCTATGAAAGACCTAGATAAGATTCTCAAGAGCAGAGATGTGTCTCTCCATACAAAGATTCGACTTGTTCAAGCCATGGTATTTTCAATAACATCATATGGATGTGAAAGCTGGACAGTGAAAAAGACAGACAGAAAGAAAATTGATGCCTTTGAATTATGGTGCTGGCAGCGAATACTGTGTATACCATGGACTGCCCGAAGAACAAACCAGTTGGTACTAGAGGAGATCAAACCTAAGCTTTCTTTAGAAGCTCAGATGACAAGACTTCGACTTTCATACTTAGGACACATCATGCGAAGAGAGAGATCATTAGAGAAAGACATCATGCTTGGCAAGATAGAAGGTCAACGCAAAAGAGGAAGGCCAGCAATGAGATGGATCGCTACAATAACAGCAGCTACGGGTACCAGTCTGTCGTCAATGAGCCGCCTGACTGAAGACCGAACACAATTTAGGATAGCTATCCAGAGGGTCGCCATGAGTCGACTCCGACTCGACGGCACTTAACAACAACAACAATTTAGTTTTATAAACTGTGCTGTTCGTTCTTGCTGTCTTTTTAGTTCCTTGATGTGCAAACGGGACCGTACCTACTGTAGACCTGTGGAAGCGGTGTAGCCGCACAGGACGGAAAAGCTTGGGGGGGGGGGCACATTTCAGCTGTCTGCTGTTGCCCTGCCGCTGCTGGCAGGACAATAGCAGTCAGCCAAAATGCGCTCCCCAAGCCTTTTCGCAGCACTTTAAGCAGGTCTGGTCCCTCCCTCCTCCGACGCGATGTCAGAGTAGGGAGGGACAGATCTGCTTAAAGTACCGGTGCCTTTCAGATTGGGCGCATGCCCCCCTCCTGCTCCCCATATCTCCGTCCAGCGCTGCCTGCTCTTTCCCTGCTGCCGGCGCCGCGATGAAAAAAACAAAGGGTGGCAGCAGCAGGGAAAGAGTAGGCAGCACTGGATGGGAGGAGAGGGGGGCATGCGCCCGAGCTGCAAGTTGCACAGGGTGCGATTGCAGCTAGATACGGCCCTGTGTGCAAACATCTTGCATTTCCTCCATATAATCTAATTGGCTTTTTGGTTTGGTTCAGTCTCTGATTGGATTTCTGAAAAATCCCCGCCCCCTCTAAGGTTGGGGGGTGCGCCATTTCAGACTTTGCCTCAGGCAGTAGATTGCCTTGAGCCACCCCTGGTCACAGGATGTGAGGTCAGGTGAGTATGGAAGCTGATGGACTTGCTCAATTTGGTGTTTGGCCAAGAACTGCTGGACAAGATGTGATGCATGAGCTGGGGTGTTATCGTGCTGAAGCAACCATTCACCATTCCTGTGCAACTCTGACCTCTTATGACTAACTGTATCTCTCAAACAAGTCATAATTTGGATGTAGTACTCCTTATTGATGGTTTGGCCTTTTGGTGCATACTCATGATGAACAATACCCTGGTAATCAAAGAAAACTGAACATGACTTTGACATTGCTCCTCACCTGATGGGCTTTCTTGGGTCTGGAAGAGTCTGGAGTCTTCCATTGTGAGGATTGAGCCTTAGTTTCCAGGTCATAACCATAAACCCATGATTCATCGCCAATAATAATCTTTTTTGATGAAATCTGAGTCATTTTCAACACATTCCAACCATTCCCTGACTGCAGTCAGTCTATCTCCTTTTCGGTCAGGGGACAGGAGTTTTGACATGAATTTTGCAGACACACATCTCATCTCCAAATTCACAGTAAAATGGACTGTACCAACCCAAAACTGATGTCTTTATCCTCTGCAAACTCCCTGATAGATGACGATTTGAGCGTATTGTGGCACAAACTGCTTCAAACTTGTCTTCATTCCTTCTCGTTGATGGCCTTCCAGAATGTTTGTAACTGTCAACACTTGGGCAGCCCTCTTGGAAACGTTTGTACCAGCTGAACTCTAGCACGACTCATGCATTCATCGCCATACACTTGCTGTAACTTGTCACAAGTCTCTTTCCATGAATCTCCACATTTTGGGCAGAACTGATATTTGTCTACTAAGACTTGCAGAACACATTTGCTTTTAGATTTGCAAAGACCTGGTTTCCTACTAAGTTTTGCAGTAAAGGTATACATTTTAAAGTTCCAAGGCCCTTTACATAGTAGACTGGTCCATAGAGGTAAGATTTCATTTGAAAGTTTAAAGTTCATTGCTCTGTTAGAAGCCCACCTCGCAGTGTGTGGTTAATTCAATCAGTCTCTATTGCCTAGGAGTAATTTAATCAGTCTCTCCTGCCTGATCAGGATTTCTGATCCAGCATAACCCCAAGAGTCTAAAAGCTGTTTCTAAATTTACTATTTTGGCTGGTTTTGATATAAATTTTCCTTGCCTATTTATTACCTGTTTATATTCTCCAAGGTCTGAGTGTGCCCTCAGTTCATAGAAGGTCTACTGGCCAGGGACACTTAAATTCCTGCCCATCCTACTCCTCACCCCACACACCTCAGGGTTCATTGCCTATATAGTCATCATATAGATAGACATCTGTCCTCCAATTAGATGTAACAACCACCTTTTCTCCTTGTCCGAGAACTGCTTTATAATCATCTTAATCAGCATGTCATGTATTCAGTGCAGTAGTTGTGGTGCTTTCATTCTAAGAATCATTTGGAACCTAAGAGCTTGTCCTATATGTCTCAAGTTATCTGCCATGCATAAAGAATTGATTCTATTAAGAGAAGAATTAGCTGCAAAACACACCACCTCTAGGGTACAAAAATCCACCACTACTCCCACAAATCAAGCAGCCCAGGAACAAATGGATCACAATGGGCTCTGATAGGTTGTGTCCTGTAACACTGAGACACCCTTGCCATCAAGAGATATCCCTGTATAACACCTTCACTGCCTTGGGGAATTTGAGTGTCCAATTAGTGGACACTGAAATGCCCTTAAATGAGAAGGTTAATGCCCAATCTACTGATAATGCCGTAAATATGAAGAAACTGACACAAAAGAGGAAACTACTATTTCTTGGAGATCCATCATCAGAGGTGCCAACTTGGGAATACAGTTCAAAGGAGAGAAGATGGTCAAATGCCTCCCAGGCTCTTCAGCCAGCAGGAATATGAAGCAAATTGCTGGCATAGTTTAGAAAGTGTACACTCCAAAATTGATGTTATCGTCCACTTGGGTACAAATGACCAGGCTAAAAACAGTGCCTCTACCGTTCAGAGGTACTTCCAGATTCTGGGAGAGAAACCCAAACCCATTGCTAACACTATAGTATTCTTAGAAGTTATACCTTTTCTTGGTAAGGGGGCAAAACGGCTGCATACATAATCAACTTCAATACATGACTCCAAACCTGGTGCAAACAAGAAGGATTTAGGTAGATAGGTGACTGGGGAAATAGATGAAACAACAAAAGGCTATATTGTGTTGATGGACTACATGTCTCTGTTGTAGGGAAAAGGATCCTAAGTGAACAATTCAGGCATTATTTGAACAGGCATTTAAACTAGGGAAAGGGGGTGATGAATGGAAAGGAACAAGTTCAGGATGTCACTCCCAGCAAAAACATAATAATATTGGAAATAGCTGCAGTATTATCCCATACATCAATGTCAAGTGGGAAGAGGCATGTAAAACAAAATCCATGCAAAATACAGGCAAGCCAGTCAACAAATGCTGGAAAACAATGAGCACAAATGCTCAAAGTTTAGCCAACTAAGTTCCTGACCCGGAAGCCCTAATGGTGGAAATTGACTTGGACATTGTCGCTATTACAGAAACATGGCTTAACAAGTCGCATGAATGGGATATAGTCATAGCTGGATATAATCTATTCAGAAGAGACAGAGAAAGTGGAAAGGAGGAGGAGTAGCCTTGTATGTAAAAAGCAATAATTAAAGCTACTGAAATGCAGGGGGCATGGGGAAAAGAAGCAGCGCTCTGGATTGCGTTGGAAAGAGGAGATGGCACTGTCATCCATATTGCTGTAGTCTACAGACCTCCAACGCAAACCAAAGAAATGGATAACCAATTGATTACTGATATTGCAAAGGTAGCCATGAAGGGAGATTTGATCATATTGGGTGACCTTAATCTACCCGATGTGGACTGGAGTATTCTTTCTGCAAATCTGGAAAGAAGTAAAAACAATTGTGGATGCCTTCCAAGATGCATTACTTAGACAAATGGTGATGGAACCAACCAGAGAAAGCTTGATGCTGGATTTAGTACTCGCCAATGGAAATAGCATGTCAAATATCCAGGTGGGTGCCCATGTGAGCAGCAACGATCATCATGTGGTGTGGTTTAAGATAAAAGCCAAGGTGGAGTCCAATCACAGCAAGCTCAAAATCCTAGACTTCAAAAACGCTGACTTCAGTAAAATGGCCAAGTGCCTGAAGAAGGAGATGGAAGGGTGGAAGGGGATAAGGGAAGTGGAATTGTAGTGGGCTAAACAAAAGGAAGCAATAAGAGAGGCAACAGATGCATATGTAAGGAAAGTAAATAAAAACAAGAGGAAAAGGGAGCCTATTTGATTCTCCGAAGAAGTGGCTGCACAAATAAAGGCAAAAAATACAGCTTTCACAAAATTCAGAAGTTAGTAAACAGAGGAACACAGAAAAGAATACAGAATAAAACTAAAAGACAAAAAGAGTAATAAGAATAGCAAAATCAAAGGCAGAAGAAAAGATGGCTAAATATGTGAAGTGTGGTGACACAATTGTTTTCAGGTATATTTGGGAGAGGAGGAAAATCAGAGGTGGAATTGCAGGACTCAAAAGTGCTGGGAACAGATTTGTGGAAAGTAACATTGAAAATGATAAACAAATCTTTCTATTCTGTTTTTACTAAAGAAAATCCTGGAGAAGGACCATCTGTGATTGACAAATATACTCAGAGTGGGAGACCGAGGGGGAGGCCTCCCAAGTGACTCTGTCCCACCAAGACCTCCCCTCTGACCCAGAGGCGACAGTCATCTCCCGAGGACACCTCCTTTCTGGAGTTTGTCTGGGACATGGCGCAGGCCCTGGCACTCACCACTGAGTCGGAGGAGGAGCCCCGCACCGAGGAACTTGATATTCTGCAATATGAAGCCCCTCCAAAAGAGGATCTCTCTGTGCTGGTTCCTCTCATTCTGAACTGACTCCTCCGCATGTAGAAGACTCTGGCCTCGGTCCTGATCATGACCAAGTGCCTGGATGCTATGTATAGGTTCAGCGATGCCTGGGGTTTCGGAAAGCGAAGCTTCCCCACACCTCGATGGTGGTCGAATCGGCCATGCGGAAGCTAAAGAGCCTGAAGACTCATTTATCGGTCCCGCCGGGCAGAGAGTCTCGTATCCTCGACACCCTCGGGCGCAAGGCTTATCAGGGCTTCATGCTGTCATGCTGCATCCAAGTTTACCAATTATACATTGGGATTTTCCTTCGTGACCTTGCTAGAGAGCTCGGAGGCTTTGAAGCGGGCCTTGACAGAGACCATCTCTGGTGTTTTCAGTCCCTCTCAAAGTCTATCTGAGAATGCTCGAAGTACCTCTCGCAAGCAGCATATGAAGGATTAGAGTCTTCCGCCCTAGTGGCAGCAGCTGGCATTGGAGCCCACCGGCAGGCTTGGCTCCAATCCTCTGATCTGAAACAGTGGGTCCAGGAGAAGCTGCTGGATGTCCCTTGCCTCGGGGAGAAACTATTTGGCAAGCCCATTGAGGATAAGGCAGCAGAGATTGAGACGGAGTATGTGATTCATACTCACCTCTCCTGGAAAACTTCCTCCCTTCCCAGGAAGAAGCAGCAGAGCAAGAAGCCTTTCTTCCATCAGAAGAGGCTCCTGTACAGGGGCTACCCGGCCTATCCACCAGCGTCTACCCCCATTCAGGGCGGTCAAGGCAAGACCACAATCCACGGCCCTTGTAAGTTGAAGGGTCCCAACATCCAACCCCTGGTGCTGGCTCAGCCACCCTTGCGATTTTGACGCCATTGGCATAGTCTCTCATCCTCTGGCAGAGCAGGTGTCTGTTGGGGACATTTCTCCCACAGGCGGGAGTCCATCTTCCACTGATTCCTACGTCCTCCAGGTCATTCGGGAGGGCTATCTTCTCCATCTGGACCAGGCCCCTCCTCCGTACTTTCCCCGGGGAGCCGCGTCGACTTCCCCAGCACCAAGCTGTCCTGAGTCAGGAGCTTGCAGGCCTCCTCAAGGACAGCACAGTAGAACCAGTCCCACTGCACTTCCGAGGACGGGGCTTTTACTCCCAATACTTCCTCATCCCGAAGCGGACAGGGGGCCTTCAGCCCATCCTCAACTTGTGGAACCTCAACAAGTTCCTGGTGCGTGAGAAGTTCAAGATGCTCTCCCTTGGAACATTACTGCCCTACCTCCAGCAGAGTGATTAACTATGCTCCTTAGACTTAAAGGATGCCTACACTCATATCCTCATCCATCCCAAACACAGAAAGAACCTTCACTTCAGGGTTCAGGGAAACCATTACCAGTACAGGGTACTACCCTTCGGCCTTGCGTACGCCCCATGGGTCTTCACGAAGTGCCTGGCCATGGCTGCAGTCTACCTACAGCTGAAGGGCACCTTCGTCTATCCATACCTAGAAGACTAGCTAGTAACAGGTGGCATGGCCTCTGAAGTCAGGTAGGCCACGGACCGCACCATTTACCTCCTTGAGCATTTGGGGTTTGTGATCAATTACCAAAAGTCCCACCTCACTCCAGTTCAATCCCTGGAGTTCATTGGGGCTTGCTTGGACACCCTTGAGGCCATGACTTTTCTTCCTCGGGACAGGGCAGACTGCCTCGTGTCCCTGGCGTCCAAAGTGCGGTGCCGCAGCGCCGTTTCAGCCCGGTCGATGCTTTGCCTTCTCGGCCACATGGCCTCCACAGACCATGTTGTGCCCAATGCCCGTCTCAACATGCAGGCAATGTAGTGGTGCCTCCGAGCACAATGGGCACAGTCAACCGGCTGCCTCCAAGACCCCATCTCTGTCTCTCCCAGTGCAGCGGAGTCTCTGGCTTGGTGGCAGGAGTCTTGGAACCTGCTTCGAGGTATGCCTTCCAAGCTCCGGCACATCAGGTGGTCTTAACAACGGATGCTTCCCTGGCGGAATGGGGAGCCCACTGTGAGGGGCAGCGCACTCAAGGGACCTGGTCCCTCGAGGAGTCCCTGCAGCAGATCAACCTGCTGGAGCTCTGAGCCATTCATCTTACCCTCAAGGTTTTCAGGGACCGCCTGCAGCACCGAGTGGTGCTGGTCAGGACGGACAACCAGGTCATAATGTTCTGTATGAACAAACGGGGAGGTACCAGCTCTTACAGCTTCTGTTTGGAGGTGATAGCCCTATGCTCCTTTGCGGTAAGCCAAGGCATAACCATCTGGGCCACTTACCTCCTGGGTCAGGACAATACATTGGCAGACCGGCTCAGCAGAGTCCTCCGGCTGCATGAATGGTGCCTGTGTCCCCAGACAGCACAGCGGCTCTTCCAGCATTGGAGGACTCTAGACCTGGACCTCTTTGCCAGTCCTGAGAATTCACAGCTCCCCCGGTTCTGCGGTTCCCTTCCCGTACCCGGGCTCCTTCCTTATCTCATGAAAATGGGCCTGCTATATGCCTTCCCCCCCATGCCCCTCATTTCCTGGACCCTTCTCAAGGTCCAATGGGACAGGGCCTCAGTGATTCTCTTAGCCCCGAGGTGGCCCAGGATGCCTTGGTTTCCCCTGCTGCTCCATCTCTCGACAGTTGATATAGTGTATCTGGACTTTCAGAAAGCCTTTGACAAGGTCCCTCATCAGAGACTTTTGGCAAAACTAGAGTCATGGGATAGGAGACAGTGTACTATTGTGGATCAGGAACTGGTTAAAAGATAGAAAGCAGAGGGTAGGGCTAAATGGCCAATTCTCCCAATGGAGAAAGGTGAATAGTGGTGTACCCCAGGGATCTGTGCTGGGTCCGCTGCTTTTTGACATATTCATAAATGACCTGGAAAAGGGAATAATGAGTGAGCTTATCACATTTTCAGATGACACAAAACTATTTAAAGTTGTTAAAACCCAAGAGGATTGTGGAAAATTGCAAGAGGATCTTGATAAATTGGAAGACTGGGCATCCAAATGGCAGATGAAATTTAATGTGGACAAGTGCAAAGTTATTCACCTAGGGAAGAACAACCCAAGCTATGGTTACACGATGCAAGGTTCCACATTAGGAACCACCACCCAGGAAACAGATTTAGGCGTCATTGTGGATAACATGTTAAAACCCTCAGCCCAGTGTGCAGCGGCGGCCAAGAGAGCAAATATAATGTTAGGTATCATAAGGAAAGGAATGGAAAATAAAACAAAAGATATTATAATGCCTCTATATCGTTCCATAGTGAGACTGCACCTTGAATATTGTGTGCAATTCTGGTTGCCGTATCTTAAAAAGGATATAGCGTTATTAGAAAAGGTTCAGAGAAGAGCCATCAAAATGGTAAAGGGGATGGAAGGATACTCCTATGAAGAAAGGCTAAAAAGGTTAGGGCTCTTTAAGCTGGAAAAGAGACGGCTGAGGGGAGATATGATAGAAGTCTATAAATTAATGAATGGAGTGGAATGGGTAAACGTAGATTGTTTACGTTATCAGAATATAGAAAGACTAGGACATGCAATGAAGCTACAGGGTAAACTATTTAAGACTAATAAAAGAAAATATTTTTTCACTCAACGTGCAATCAAACTCTGGAATTTGTTACCGGAGGATATAGTAAAGGCTGTTAGTGTAGCTGGGTTTAAAAAAGGTTTGGACAAGTTCCTGGAGGAAAGGCCTATAAACCATTATTAAGAAGGGACCCAGTATTATTTTATTTATATTCTCTTATATACCGCGCTATTTTGCATCAGTGTGGTTTACATTGAACAAACTGAAATTACATTGAACAGGGCATTATAACTTGGAGATAACTATTTTACAGGGAACATGGGCTATGGAGGGTTAAGTGGCTTGCCCAAGACCACAAGGAGCACCTGTGGGACTAGAAACCCCAGTCCTTCCGGACCAAGGTTGCTGTCCTCTAGTGGGATTTGAACCCCCGACCTTCCGGTCTGAAGTACCTTGCCCCAACCACTAGGCCACTCCTCCACTCCAATGTATATCATTGTATATCAATACCACTACAGTATATCAATGCTTGACCCAATACAAGCATTGTGCAACCTGTATCTTTTGGGAAAACTGCTAGGTACGTATGACCTAGATTGGCCACTGTTGGAAACAGGATACTGGGCTTGATGGACCTTGGTCTGACCCAGTATGGCATATCTTATGTTCTTATGACAGAGCTCCCAGTCCTGCTCGGGTTCTCACCAGAGCTGCTGATGCAGGAGGAGGTCTGCTCCTCCACCCCAATCTGAGGTCCCTATCCCTCACAGCTTGGCGGCTGAGCAGGTCAATCTAGCCTCCTACCATCTTCCCATGGAGATCGAGGACATTCTTTTGACCTCACGAAAGGACTCAACCAGACGGGCTTATGCCTTCAAGTGGCGTCGGTTCTCGGTGTAGTGCTTGGAGCTCTGAGCAAACCCATTTTCATGCCCTACCAGTTTGTTCTTGCAATACCTGCTACACCTCTTGCAGTCTGGGCTGAAGTCTATCTCGGTCAGGGTTCACCTGAGTGCCATCTCAGCAAACCATCACCCCATCGAGGGCAAACCTCTTTCGGGGCAACCGCTTGTCTCTCGTTTCATGCGAGGCCTGCTCCTTTCCAGGCCCCTTACCTGCCCTCCTCTAGTGGAATGGGACCTCAATGTGGTCCTCACACAGTTGACCAAGCCGCCCTTTGAGCACATGGCTACCTGCCCACTGTGACATCTGTCGTGGAAGGTGGCATTCCTGGTGGCTCTTACTTACGCTCAGAGGGTCAGTGAATTCCAAGCGCTGATGGCCGAGGCACCATACATGAGGTTTTATAAGAACAGGGTGGTCCTGTGGACTCACCCCAAGTTCATCCCAAAGGTTGTATTGGATTTTCATCTCGATCAAGAGATAGTGCTGCCCACCTTCTTCCCGAAGTCCCACGCTGACCGGGGGTTGGCGATTCTCCACACCCTGGATTGTAAGAGGGCTCTCTCTATCTGCAGCGGATTTGGGACCACTGTAGATCTGGACAGCTCTTCGTCTCCTTCGATCCCAGCCATCTGGGGCTGGCAGTCACCAAGCGTACCTTGTCCATTTGGGTGGCGAACTGTATCCCCGTTGCCCAGGCCTAGGCCAGGCTTCCCCTGGACTGCTGAGTCACAGCTCACAATGTCTGAGCGATGGCAACGTCATCTGGGTGCTACTGGCAGATATCTGCCGGGCCACCACCTGGTCCTCCACTCACATCTTTGCGGTGCATTACTGTCTGGAGAGGGAGTCCTGTTGGGACTCCACCTTCGGCCAGGCTGTACTCTCTAATCTGTTCGGGGTTTAAGCAACTCTTGCCCTCTGACCCTTCTTGTTCCGGCTTCCAGGAGCGTGGCCATCCATGGACCCAGGATCCTCGGGTTGCCTTTGGCTTTCACTGGCAACTGCTCATGGTGTAGCTGTGCTTTTTCCTATAGGTCCTCGGTAGCCTGTAGCTAAGAAGTCCCATATGTGAGGACTGACTTCCTGCTTGTTCCTGGAGAAAGTGTAGTTACTCACCTGTAACAGGTGTTCTCCAGGGACAGCAGGAATCAATCCTCACAATCCTCCCTCCTCCCCTTGGAGTTGCTGTATATTTTTGCCATCTTCTTGAAGCGACTATAGCTATGGCACCTGACTAAGATGGCACTGGGCGGGAAGAGGACCATGCATGCATAGTGGTATTCCCAAAGGCTTTCTTTTAAAGCTGGGGAAATGCTCCACATGGGCTCCGTCTGTGCCAACGTCACCCCCATATGTGAGGACTGATTCCTTCTGTCCCTGGAGAACACCTTATGCTATTTCAGCAACGCCTTTGATACTGTTTCTCATAGGAGGCTTATCAATAAACTAAACAGCTTGGGGATGGGTCCCAAGGTGGTGAACTAGATCAGAAATTGGTTGACTGACAGACGACAGAAGGTAATGGTAAATGGAATTCACTCGAATGAAAGGAAGGTGATTAGCGCTGTTAGAGCGACTGGATGTTGCTGCTTTAAATTAAAACTGAATATTCAATGATTTGGATGTCCATATGCCCGTTTTGGATGTTCAAAGCATGAATAGAGCTTCTAAAATAACCATCTTTGCATTCATACTTGAAGACTGTTTTGAGAGTTATATTTTTTATATCCTGCCCATTCTTCATCATTTGAAGATACTTCTATCTCAGTCAGTGATTATTTATTCTTAGCATTTAGCTCACGTTTTTCCAAGAGAAGATAAAGGCAAATTACATTCAGGTACTGTCGTTTTGTAATTCAGTTGCTCATTTTGCCAACATTTATTATTGTAATTCGTTGTTGATTTGATTGTTGAAGAAATATTTGCATGTTCTTCAGGTTGCTCAACATGCTGCTGTGTGTATGATTTTTGGCTTGCGTAGGTCTGACAGTGTTTCTCAGTATTTAAAAGAATTCCACTGGTTGCCAGTGGAATTTAGAATTCATTTTTAAATTTTGTCTATTGTCAAGGCATTCCATGTCCTAGAGCCAGCATATTTAATTTCAACAATTTAGAGATACCAGCCAGCACGTTCTCTGCAATCTAATGGTTCTAATCTATGTTTCATTCTTCCTGCACATACTTTGTGCAAGCTCATATGGCTGTTTGATTTTGGAATTGAGGTTTGCTTAGAATCTATTTAAAATTTTGATAACAAGTAAAAATGCATTTTTTTAGTGTGCTTTTAGAAATTTCTATAGACGACTATTTATATACGTTGCATGCTTTATCTGTGTTTTATTATTTCTTATGTATGTTACCCACATAGAGAGTATTGATATGAGTATTGTTTACATAAATAAATAGTAGCATCCTTTTCCCGAATTCCATTTATCAAGTTACTTTGTCATCTCTCACTCAACCAGTTTCTACCCAGTCAGTCACTAGTGGGCCATACCAAGAGTGTTCAGCTTATTTATTGGTTACCCATGTGTAACCATGTTAAAGGCCTTGCTAAAATCCAAGCACACTGCATCTATTGCTCTCTTCTGATGTAGCTCTCTGGTGATCCAGTCAAAGAAATTGATTAGATCATCTGACAAGGCTTGCTTCTGGTAAAACCATGCTGCCTTGGATCCCATAGTCCACTGAATTCTGGAAGCTGCACTATAATCTGTTTTAGTGGTAGCTCCATTAATTTAACTACCAAGGTCTGACTAACCAGCCTTTATGTATTAATAGTATTTAGCTTACACCTTTCCTTTAGTTCCAAGCCTCCTCCTTACTTTTACTTTTGTGGAAGGGAACCACATCCACCATCTCTGGTCCTTTTGGATTTACTCGCACTTCTAAAGAAGCATTAACAACTTTAGAGAATGGAATGGAGAATGGAGCCATCAGAACTTTCCTTGGCTCCTTAATACTGTGAGATGTGTCCCATCTGGCCCCATTGCTTTGTCTACTTTTAGTTTAGCTAGCTCCTGATGAACACAGTCTTCTGAAACTGACTCGGGGCAGGATCAATCTCACTTTGATTCCTGTTTGTGCCTTTTTTCTAAGGTCCTTCCTCAGTGAACACCGAACAGAAATATTAAGCAATTCTGTTTTCCCCTTGTCAGCATCTACATATTTCTGCCTATCTCTTTTGGGCCTTTTAATGCTACTTTTGCACTTTCTCTTGTCACTAACATGCTTAAAAAAAATCTTGTCCACCATTTTATCATTCTGGCTATTTTTCTTCCATCTGCATCTCTGCTCTCCCGATTATTTGGCCAGTTTTTCTTATCTTTGCCAGATATTGTTGTCTGTTTTCCTCTTTCTGTGATCTTTCACTTGATGACTTTTTTCTTACCTTTTCAGCAGCTACTATTGAAACCCATAGCAACCTCATTTTCCTCTTACCATTATTTGCCTTCCTGACTAGATGTTTGTTGCCCATACAATATCTCCTTTGAAATTTGTCCACTGTTCTTCTAATTCTTTTTAAAATTTCCCATCCAGCTAATAACTCCTTGAGGTACTCCCCCACCTTAGCAAAGTTTTCTCGATGTTCTAATACTGAACCATATCAGCTGGTGATCTCTAAATCCTAGATATCACATACCATGACATTAAACATGCTTCTCATTTGTAAGCACCAGGTCCAGTATCACCAGTTCCTATGTGAATTCCATTACCAGTTGCCAGAATAAATCTCCCTCCTAGATGACACTGCAGCTGGAATGTCCCAATCAACTTCTGGCAAATTAAAATCATCTTGAGACAGCACTTCCCCTTTGATAGCAATCTGTTTCTTCTGCCTGCAAAGGAGATCTGTATTTTATACCAGTATAAATAAATTTTTCATTTCCTCTTTCCAGATTAACCCAGGATGTTACTTCCTTAGCTCATGAACCCCGAAGTTATGTTGCTTTATTGCTATATTTTTATATTAGAGCACCATTCTTTCTCCATTTCTTCCTAACTTGTCCTTTTTGAATAAATTATAGCCCAGTATAGCTGTATCCCAGTTATATTTCTCCATGTATCACATCCCTATGACCACCAGTAAATCCAAGTCAGCCTCTTCTATTATAGTCTCTAGATCAGGAACTATATTTTGCCTATTATGGGCATTAGTATTCATCGCTTTCCAGACATTGTTTGACTTGCTTGAGGGTTTTGTCCACCCATCACCATTGATCTTAAGCCTTTGTAAGTCTGTTATGTAAGACACTTTTCCCTTCTTTAATGGGTGAATTCCATGTCTTGAGCAGTACTTGGAAAATCATTCCATAGCTCGGGAAGCCAAAATGCTCTTATCAACACCATCCAAATAATCATGTGTTCTTCTCTATAATGTGAACTTCTCTGCCTCAGCATTTATCCTCAACTGGGAGAATTGAGGAGCCTACCACCTGACCATCTCTCTGCTTCATCGTTTCCCAGAGCCATGAAGTCACTTTTTTATGTTCAAAGAGATACCTAACAGTATCATTTTGTGCCAGTATGGATGGAGTGAATCCAGCAAAGAAACACTATATCATAACAATAATGCTTTTTTTTTCCAATTTAATTGGGTAACAACTCTTAAACTGCAACAGATTTACAATATAGTGTGGTGGGTATCATTCCATCATGATGTTTAACCAATACATCCAGAAATAGTACCTGGGCCTTAGAATAAGATAGTGTAAAGCCCAAATGTTTATCCTTAGATTTAACCATTGTGTGAACAACTGCAGCTCATCTTCAGTACCCCCCCCCCCCAAATATATCATCAATGAAAAGGTACCATACCAAAATGAAAGAAAACCACTGGGATGTTAATATAGAAAGCACTCTTTAAAAGCTGCAACATATAAGTTGACTACATTGGGGCCACAGTGGCCCCCAAAGCCACACCATGTGTCTGGAGGTAAAATCGATCTTGAAATAGAAAATAATTCTTGGTCAAAATGATCCGTGCATGATAACAAAGTGGTAGGTACTTTCTGAGGTGAGACAGTACTCTACTAATGTTAGAGCTGCTTGTTGTGGAATATGTGTATATAGTGATACAATATCAAAGGTCATCAAAATCAATGAAGGTGGCCATTGGGCATTACTCGAAAGTTTATTCAAAAAAGTTGAAGTGTCCTTAATGTATGATCGTGCTTGAGCTACACAAGATTGCAAAAAAAAAAAAAAAAGTCTAAAAATCTTGACAGAGGTTCAAAAAATGAGGTGCTGCTGGAGACTATGGTTATCCTGAAGGGTTACTGAGTGTTTTATGCACCTTTGGTACTGTATAAAATACCAGGATCCTAGGGCTCTTAACCTATAGAAAACAATACTCTTCAGATATGATGAATCCTTCTGTTAGGGTCTGTTGAAGAAGAGTAAATTTTACTCTAAAGAGGGGGTAGGATCCTCATGCAGATGACAATAAAATTGTTGATCTTGTAACTGGTGACATATTTCAGCTTCATACTGGGATCGATCCCCCTTTATGTGCTGATTTAATTACCAATTCAGAATATGTAGCTATTCTTTATGGGCTTGATTTTCCAACTTAATAATGTTAACAGCTTTACAGTTCTGCTCTTCCTGGTTCTCATACACGACAAGGTCTTGGAAGACCAAATCCTGAAAAGTAGCTACCTGAGAATCCAGGAGGCCTGGTGGGGGGTGGGGGGACGGGCAACCCAGTGAGATTTAGGGTGCAAAACAATGATACATTTAATTTGTAAATTCTGATTCAAATGATAAAGATCCAATCGAGCTTGAAACGAATCATATGGAGTTGAAGGAAAATAGGATAAACCCTTATTAAGCACCCAATCTGATTTGGTGATAAAAGGACATCAGACAGGTTATATTACTGTTGATTGGTCTGGTTGTATGATCTCATGATAGGTTGAGACCAAATGTTGTCGGGGATCATGGATTGCCCTCTCTACTGGGTGCCCTCTCCGTATAGATGGAGTAGCATCAAATAAGTCAGTAGGTGTCATAAGTCTCAGCAATCTCTGTAATTTCTTAGATCATGGCACCTGGCAGACAGCACATCTTCTGAAATATCATATCTAGTCAGCAGATGGATGCTTCTGTACCCGTCAGAGACACCAACCTGCTGATCCTGTTGCACTGGGGTTTACAAGTGCCAGTTCCTCCTCATTCAGGGATGGTTTCTCCTCTTCCACTTCCTGAACTGCATATCAATTGGTCAACTAGAGTAAAGACGGAGTAGGGATTTGGAGTTTTCTAACTTTGATAATCCTTGTCCATCTATCATCTCATGGTCCAGTTTCATCATCTTCTCTGCAGTTTTCCACTTTTGATGCCACAAAAAGTATTTAATCAATGTACTTCTCATAGTTATGAATGTTTCTCAGCCTTGCCACTTTCTTTTTGTTCTGCTACCTATTTCCTGAGGTCTTCATAGAAACAGAAAAATGATGACAGAAAAGGACAACATGGTCTATCCTTCCATATCAACAACTACAATAGTCCCCTTTTTTCCTTTAGAGATCCTCTGTGTTTGTCCCATGCTTTTTTGAATTCAGATACTGTCCTCATCTCTACCACCTCCACTGGGAGATTATTCCATGGATCCACCACTCTTTCCGTAAAGAAATATTTCTGCATATCACTCCTGAATCTATCCCCTTTCATCCTCATCCCATGTCCCCTCATAGCAGAACTTGCTTTCAATAGAAAGAGGCTCTCCCTATGTGCATTTATGCCACGTAGGTATTTAAACGTCTCAATCATATCACCTCTATCCCGCCTTTCCTCTAAGGTGTACATATTAAAATCCTTAAATCTGTCCTCATATGCTTTATAATGAAGACCACTAACCATTTTAGTAGCCACCCTCTGTACTGACTCCATCCTGTTTATATCATTTTGAAGGTGTGGTCTCCAGAATTTCACACAATACTCCAAATGAGGTCCTATCAAAGACTTATTCAGAGGCACTTGCCTCCTTTTTTCTGCAAGCCATTCCTCTCTGTATGCACCCAAGCATCCTCCTAGCTTTTGCTGTTGCCTTTTCTACCTGTTTAGCTTCTTTAAGATCATCAGACACAACCACGCCTAGGTCCCGCTCTTCCTTAGTGGACAAAAGTACTTCACCCCCTATACTATATTGCTCCCTTAGATTGCTGCAGCCCAAAATGTATGACCTTACAATTTTTAACATTAAATCCCAGTTGCCAAATTCTAGACCTTAGCTAGATCCCTCCTCATGTTATCTACACCTTCCTGGGTGTCTACTCTATTGCAGATTTTGATATCATTCGCAAAAAGGCAAACCTTACCCGACAGCCCTTCCGCTATATCACTAACAAAGATGTTAAAAAGAATCGGACTAAGGACAGATCCCTGGGGCACACCACTGGTAATTTCCTTCTCCTCAGAGTGAACTCCATTTACCTGTGCTCTTTGTCGCCTCCCAATCAACCAATTTCTAACCCAAGCAGTAACTTTAGGGTCCATCCCTAGGGTGCACAGTTTGTTTATGTCACCTGAGTGGAACGGTGTCAAAGGCTTTACTGAAATCTAAATACACCACATCTAGGGCTCTCCCTTGGTCCAACTCCCTGGTCACCCAGTCAAAGAAATCAATCAAGACCTGCCTCTGGTGAATCCGCGCTGCCTCGGATCCTGTAATCCACTGGACTTCAGAAACCTCACTATTTTCTCTTTCAGCAGCGTTTCCAATAATTTACAAAGTAAAACTAACCGGCCTGTAGTTTTCAACCACATCCTTACTTCTGCTTTTGTGAAGAGGCATCACATGAGCCTCTCTCCAGCCCTTTGGCACCTCTCCTGACTCCAAGGCATTGGAAAAGTCAGTCAGTGGAGCTGCTAGAATGTCTCCAAGTTCCCTCAGTATTCTAGGGTGTATCTGGTCCCATCGCTTTGTCTATTTTACATTTAGCTAGTTTCTCATGAGCACAGTCTTCTGAAAATTGTTCAAGATGCCCCTTGCTTCTGTTCCTGTTTGTGGGTGTTTTCTGAGGTCCTGTTCCTAGTTCTTCATCTGTGAACACAGAACAGAAATATTTAAGCATTTCTGCTTTATCCTCATCAGCTTCTACATATTCCTCCCCTTCACCCTTGAGTCTGACATTACCACTTTTGCCCTTCCCTTTTACTGCATTGGCTATTTCCTCCTCTTTTTGAATCTTTGCTTTCCTGACTACTTTGCTAGCTTCTCTAAATTTTTCCAAATATAGATACCTGTCTTCCTCTCTCTGTGATCTTTTGTATTTCATGAAGGCCTCCCTCTTTTTTCTTTACCTTTTCAGCTACTTCTTTCAAAAGCCATAGCAGTCTCCTTTTCGTTTTACCTTATTTACCATTTTAACAAAAAGGTTCGTTGCCCTTAATATATCCCCTTTCAGTTTTGCCCACTGTTTTTCTACATTGCCCCAGCTGTTCCTAGCCTGATAACAACTCCCTCAGGTATTTGGCCCATCTTGGCAAAGTTAGTTTTTCTAAAGTCTAAGAACCTTGCTTTTGAATGGATTCTAACAGCCCTAGCCCTAGCCCTAATACTGAACCACACCATCTGGTGATCACTGCATGCAAAATGATCTTCCACTATAACATCAAACACTTTCACCATTGGTAAGCACTAAGTCCAGTATGGCCCCTTCACGTGTGGGGTCTGTTACCAATTGCCTGAATAGTTCTCCCTGTAGAGAATCCAGGATCTCCTTCTAGACGATACTGCAGCAGGAATGTGCCAATCAACATCTAGCATATTGAAATCCCCTATCAGTAGCACTTCCCCATTCCTAGCAATGCTGTGTATGTCTTCAATTAACTCTATCCACGTCTTCCTCTTGTGAGGGAGGTCTGTATATCACACCAATGCAAATAGATTTCTCTTTCCCTCTTTCTAGTTTAACCCACAGTACCTCCTCTCTCCCTTTTAAGCTCTGTAATTCCAAAGCTTTAATATTTTTTACATATAGTGCCACTCCTCCTCCCCTTCTTCCTACCCTGTCTTTTCTAAATAAAATATGGCTTGGTATAGTTACATCCCAGTCATGGTTTTCTGTGAACCATGTTTCTGTAACTGCCACTAAATCCAAGTCAGCCACTCCCACCAAAGCTTCAACATCAGGGATCTTATTTCCCATGCTATGGGCATTTATACATACTGCTTTCCTTATGTTACCCCTGTTACCCATTTCCTTAAAGGTATTTAATGTTTCACTTACCTGGGGGCTTTCTTCACCCATCCCCAACAAATCTAGTTTAAAGCCCTCTTCAGTAGATTAGCCAGTCTACTATTTTTTTATTTTTTTTATTTATTTAACAGGTTTTATATACCACTTTATCATTTCAATCAAAGTGGTTTACATTGAAATTTAAACTTGGTAATATACATTAAATAGGGACATTGAAATCTTGGATTTTTCTGAGGCAATGGAGGGTTAAGTGACTTGCCCAAGGCCACAAAGAGTGATAATGGGAATCAAACCCTGGTCTCTGGGTCTCTAGGTTCCCAAGCCAGTGTTCTTAACCATGAAGCTACTCCTCCACTCCTATTGTAGACACGTCAAACTTTCTTGGACAGATGGATGCCATCTCTGCTCTGCAACCCTTGGAACAGCATCCCATGGTCCAGGAAACCAAAATGCTCTCGATGACACCATCCACACAGCCATACATTCATCTCCAGGATGCGAGCCTCTCTGCCTTGGCCTTTACCCTCAACAGGAAGGATTGCACCTATCTGCTTCACCCTCTGTCCCAGATTGCACCTATCTGCTTCACCCTCTGTCCCAGAGCCATGAAGTCACTTTTGATACATTCAGAGGGCTACCTGGCAGTATCATTTGTGATGACATGGATTAGCAACATTGGTTAATAGTCAGTGGGCTTGATGAGTCTCTGCAAACTCTCTGTAACATCTTGGATTTGGCACAAGGCAAACCACATATCTCTCTGGACATCAAGTCTTGTCAGTGATAGAGAAAATAAGACTTAAAGTGTGTGTACAGTAGGACTAGGAGGCCCGCAGGGGAAATGGGAATCCTGTACATATCTATATATGGAAAGGAATGTGCTGTGCTAAGACAAATTGATTGTTCTGCAAGGAAACGACTAACATCTGTGAAGTTACTGATAAGCTGTGGTGGGCCTCGGGATGAGTTGATGACGTATGTATATGTTTTTGTTCATGTATAAAAGACAGACAGCCCCTCTAACCTGTGGAATAAACTTACATACTACTTATATGCGAGTGTGTGTGTGTGTGTTTGTTCCCCTGGAATTCCAGACAGAGAAGGTAAGGTGGTATATAGTGCTGGGAAAGGAGCAACCCACACAGTCGGCAGATGGATGCCTCAGTAACCTTCAGAAGAGAGTCACCAACCACCACTACCCTTTACATCCTGCAGGCATCCCATACCAAGCTCGCTGTGGACCAGAATACACATATGGGTAGAGGCAGAAGTAATAAACAGTGGTGACAGTTTTGGCACAATGTTTCCCAGTCACCCTACTGTTAGGAACTTTGGTGCTTGTTTAAAGAAATGAAAATTAAAAAAAAGATTTACCAAAACCCTTACCTGTCCTACAAGTATAATCACTCTCTCCTCTGAAACTACCCCTCCACATTCTGATTCTCTGTGTGTTTGCTCAACTGTTTTTGCGATATGAAACAATTCTTGTCAGAAGAATCTGATTAAATTCTTTGACTGAGTAACCAAAGAGTTGGACCAAGGGAGAGCGCTAGATGTGGTATACTTAGATTTCAGTAAAGCTTTTGACACTTTTCTGCACAGCCTACTTACAAGTAAATTGAGCACCCTAAAGTGACCTGAGTGAAGGAGTAGCCTGGTGGTTAGAGTAACTTCCTAATACCCAGAAGATTAAGGATTTGATTCCTACAGGCATACCTTGTGACCTTGGGCAAGTCACATTATCCTCCATTGCCTCGGAAGAAAAAGCCTGGCGATCTACTTCTGGTGATACATTGCCAAGAAAACCCAGAGGCAGCTGGGTCACCAGGAGTCAGCACTGACTTGACTGCACTAAAAAAAAAAAAGTGACCTACTGGATTAGAAAATGGAAATGGCTGAGTAGGAGATAAGCGGAATTCACTCAGAGGAAAAGGATGTTACCATTGGTGTGCCGCAGGGATCTGTCCTTGATCCAATACTTTTAACATTTTTGTAAGTGATATTGTGAAAGGGTTGTCAGGTAAGGTTTGCCTCTTTATGGATGATACAAAAATTTGCAACAAGGTAGACACCCAGGAAGGTGTAGATAACATGAGGACAGATCTTGCGAAGCTTGAAGAATGGTCAAGAATTTGGTAGCTGAGATTTAATACTAAAAAAATGTAGGGTCATGCATTTGGGCAGCAAAAATCTAAAGGTACAGTGGGGGGGGGGAGGGGAGGAGGAGGAGGAGGAGTGAGGTATTTCTGTCCATGAAAGAAGAATGGGACCTGGGGATGATTGTTTCTGATGATCTTAAGGTGACTAAACAGGTAAAAAAAGGTGACTGTGAAAGCCAGAAGGATGCTTGAGTGCATAGGGAGAGGAATGGCCAGCAGGATGTGATAATGCCTCTGTATAAGTTTTGGTGAGAACAAATTTGGTGCATATGTGATATATGATCGAGTACTTTCCCTAGAACTACCTGACTGGGCAAACCCATATCATATGGTGGAAAGAACCTATATGATTATGTCCCTGTCAGCAATACTCTGAAATATTCAGATAGTACTTCCTGAGGGGCCCCTAGCGAACTACTGGTTTGGAGCTGGGGGCTATAGAAGGGTGACTTTTTATTTTGTTTTGTGGGTCTTGATGGTCAGGGAAGAACTAACTCTCAAGGCCCTATGTCTAATATCAATATTTACATCTATGGTGTCTTGCATCACAGTCCACCTACGAAAAGGGAAATCAATTCAGTGGTATGATTAAAAATATAATTTACTGGGTAATGTTAAAAATTAACAATTTATCTGTTACTTCACAGATACTACCTTGAAGACAAAAATGGGAAAAGGTAAAATAAGACAGTTTCATAGGCTGGGAATTAAACTCGTTAAGTCCTCTTTTGTATTCTCCTCTCCTTACTTCTCTCACTTCAGGTCCTATTCTTCAGTTGCTCCTCTTTATTCCTGTTGGATTATTCCTTGGCATAATCTTTCCTTTTCTTCATCCTTATAGGACCTGCAAGTGATACTTCACACACACACTCTAACTTGGGGATTGCCTGAACCCAAGGGGGCACCTAGATAGTTGATTCTTCTTGACATCAGAAACTAATACTGTACCTTCAACTCTCCAACAGCTGCTTCCAGGCTACTATATACCATTTCCTCTTTCAAGTACTATGAAGGATGGTATGAGGGGTCCTACTTCACCCTGAAGACAGTACTCTTCAGACATAATGTCTCCACTTTCCCTTTTGCTCCTCAGCTGGGTTGCCTCAGTGAGGGTTCTACTTCTTAAACCATAGCTGAGATCTTGGCAGATCGGTTGAAACAAAGTTACTTTTTTTCAATCTTTACTTTTGTCCTGGGTCTTAGCCAGTACCATGGATCCCCCCCCCCCTTTCCTCCCAACTAAGGAAGATATTGCACTTCCTCAGGTCAGCTTGGCAGAAAGAAGTTGAGAGAGATTATTTTCCCTCCAAAAGGATGACTCCTGATAACTTCAATGACATCACAACTCTTCTCCTGATGTTCTTTATAGGTAGCCAGCTAAAAAGAACCTTCAGTACCTACAATGGGTACTGGGGCCAGTGGTACCCCTGTCATAGCAATTCATGCACCCAATCCATTTCCAGAAAAAGGACATTTCACTAAAAACTGCTTGAGCACTAGGGCACTTAAGGGGATCATTTTGTAAGTCACATCTAGATTGAAATGCGTAATCTAGGTATTTTAGTCCAATATGCAGGCAAATGGCCATTTACATGTGTTTTTGATGCAGTCACTTTTCTGGAAGTAGGCGTGTCTGGCCGATGAGGCATACTTTCACTCGGCATGTAGGGGGTGGGCTATTGATGGAGCATGTGTGGTGTGCATAGTTATATGCATAAGTTCTAAAATACTAAACTTTCTGCACATTTTTGAAAAACACAGGCTTGAGCATCTACACCAGCCATATCTGACTTTATAAAATAGGCACAAAATACAAGTAATTTTATAAGGAGCACCTAAGTTAACGCGATAGCACATTAACCTGGGTGCTCCTTATAAAATTACCCTCCACGTGACCCTGAAATCACACATGGTAAAATGGGTAGTGGTGTCTGAGAATATTATGCCTCTCTGTAGATCCCCAGAGTGACCTCACCTTGAGTATTACAGGCAGTTGTCGTCTCCCCATCTCAGAAAGGATTTAATGTAACTAAAAAAGGTTCATAGAAAGGTGTTAAAAATGCTAAAGGGGATAGACCCATCTCCCTTATGAAGAAAGGCGAAACAAGTTAGAGCTCCTCAGCTTGGAAAAAAAAACAACTGAAAAAAGTTTATAAAGTCATAAATGGCTTGGGATAGTTAAATAAGAAAACAATCCAGGAAACTAATGACCAACAGCTTAGAAACAAATTTTAGAATTTTATTTTCATGCAGCAGATAATTAAGGGGCATGTTTACTAAAGGTTAACACATGGTAATGTCCGTTAAGCGTTGCCATGACCCATTTAATTCCTATAGACATGTGCAGTTAGTTTATTTTATTTAACTATTTTATTTGTTTAACTAGGCTTCTATGTACAGTATAAGCCTGTACATTCAGGTACTGTATATATATTTTTCCCTTGTCCCTGAAGGGCTCACAATTTTTGTACCTGAGGCAATGGAGAGTTAAGTGGCTTGCCCAAGGCCACAAGGAGCACCTGTGGGACTAGAAACCCCAGTCCTTCCGGCCCAAGGTTGCTGTCCTCTAGTGGGATTTGAACCCCGCCCTGAGATAACTTGCCCAAACCACTAGGCTACTCCTCCTTCATGTGCAGTAACCGACGTTACTGTACATTAACCTTTAGTAAACATGCCCCTAAGCTGTGGAATATGTTGGTCAAGGAGACTAATATAGAAAAATTTAAGAAGTTTAGATGAGTTCCTGGGGGACAAGTCCATAAAAAAAAAGAAAAAGTATTAGCTAATTGGATTTGGGAGAGTCATTGCTAATCTCTGGAAAGGATGTATGAGAAATAGATCTACTTTTTGAGGTCTGGCAGGTACTTGTGAACCGCACTGGCCATTGTCAGACAGGATGCTGAGCTCAATGGACGTTGGTCTGACTCAGCATGGCTTTTCTTATGTTCTTATGCATAAGGTCCTAGGGGAGGGGAGGGATGGGAGCGAAGCTGCCGCTCCCTGAAAATAATTGTTTCCTGCTTCCCGCCCTGGACTTTGTAGTCTCCGGTGCAGTTGTGAAACTGATGCTTTGTTGCCAACAAGGCTACATCATCCTAATCAAACTGTTTTTCAGCTGGCAAAACCTCCTCCACACATTCACTACTAGCGACAGTAGAACCAACTATGACCAGATTTGGATTCCCAAAGTCATAGCTAACTGGGGCTAGATTTAGTAAAGTCTTCAATCACGTCACCACTTGGCTAACATGCATTAATGTGCGTTATTTACTGCAATGGAATTGGTGAGGCCGCGTGGCCCCCCCCCCGGGGCGTGCGAGCGGCCGACATTAACCGGGGGGGCGGCCGGCCGCGTGCCCGCCGCGGCGTGGCTGCGTGGCTTCCCGGTTGGGGCCCGCAGTGCGTGGAGGGCTCCCATTGGTTCCCGAGGCACAGGGCTGTGCGCGGGAGCCAATGGGAAGAGGGGAGGAGTTTCGGGGGGAGAGTAAGGGGAGCGTTGTGGCGTCCTCCGGCCTTTCTCTCGAGGCGGCCGGAGGTGACGGACGTGCAGTGCACTTGTTCTTTGCGGCGGTATTGGGGTGTATTCATGTGGGTGGTACCCGGTTAACTAAAGCTCACAACCAGGGTGGTGTAGAATTAGAGCGCGGTATCGGCACCATGCTAAAAAGTAGCGTGGGCCCCTGCACTACAACCTCATGCTATCCTTGCAGCATGTGTCAGGGTAGACACTGGGTGGAATGGGGGTGTTCCCATTGCGGCGCGGCTAGTGTGAGAGTTGTAGTCTGCACTACCTGTGCTCGGGGCAAGTACCATGGGCGCCACTAATGCAACTTCAGTGGATGGCGTTTGTTGCTACCATGGCGAAATGCGATAAAATGCAGGGGGGTGCAGGGTCACCCTGCAGGTACCGCAGAGCTTCGCACTAGCTACTTGACCCCTAGTTAATGAAGCGGGGCTCAATAAAACATGCCCCAAATGTTTCTTCTTCAGTTTTCATATAAATACTTTGGGTCCAGTATTCAAAGGCATTTACATGGTTTATATCATAAAAATGCCACTCTGTGGGATGTTCAGTTGCACTAACAAGGGGCATGCCGGGGGGGGGGGTGTCCGTCACTATCCAGCAGCGGCGATATTAAGCCACGCCTGGTTACCGATACGCAGCGAAGGTCGGGCGTAAGAAACCCTGCCGTAACTTTCTCTAGCAGACGCTATGTGGACTGTGGCGGATATATCGCCGCTGCCTGATTAGCTTTTCAGGCGATCCAGACAGCCCGGATATTCAATGTTGGAGCCCCCATATGGCCCCGGCATTGACTACCTGGGTTTTAAGTTCAGGGCCAGCGGCTAGGCACTTCAGCCCTTTATTGATGCTTTCACAAGGGTTGATGGATATTGTTGGACTTATATGGATTGTTGAAGTTTTAGTGTTGATTTTATGTTTTACGTTGTGTAATGTAAATTGCTCTGAGCTCTTGTGGGATTTGGGGTGCTCATAGCGCTGGTTTTGGGGATGAGACTAATGAGGTTGCTTTGGGTTTGTTAGTGGTGACATGGACCACAAGTCCGTTTCTGATCTCCTGGGCTGAGTTTTACGCGCTTGGTGGTTGCTTGGATTACAGGGTGGATTTGCTCGTCTCCTAGCTGAGAAGGCACAGAGAGCCAGCAGGCTGCTGTCTGTAGGTGGTGATGCTCGCTTGTTTCCTGTAGCGGCTGAGCTGGGATGTTGCCACTGGAATATTCCCTCTGGGATGTTTCAGCTTTGTGAATGATGATAATTCTTTGCTGCTGCTAGGAGTGAGAGCTGCCTTGTAATTAATCCTGCTCGTTTTGGCTTGTGAATGGGTCAGGCTTGCGTTTTCATCGAAGAGAAACACTAAATGCTTGGATTCGTTTTTGGGGAGGTTTATCCTTCACATTCCCAATAAACTGCAGGAATTTTAAATGTCAGGTTTTCAGCACTTATGCTTTCTTTGAGATCTAACTGCTGAATGTTTGGGCAGTTTTGTGTAGTAAAAACATTCCTAATGCTGTTGATTCTGCTCGCCATGGGTTGGAGCGCTGTGTGGTGTGGTGCGGACGGATTGAGCCAACTCGGGGTGCGGATGGTAAGTGGAGACTGGGATTTGGGGCTGCCTGGAGGGAGAGGGGGGGGGGTGTTGTGCGCTGGTGACGTGCGGCACGCGTAGATTCGTGCCCTGGGTGGATCTCAGGGGGGGGTTCATCGGGGAGGCACTGGCCTTTTGGACTTAGCAGGGGGTTGAAGGGGATTCCGTATTTTGGTTTGGGATTACTTGGGGTTTATTTGATTGAAGGGTTTGTGTTCGTTTCAGGGTGGTTTGGGGCCAGGGGTCTGTTTGGAGGGTCCCGGTCATTTGTTGTGCATTAGACTCAAGCAGAATCACATTCAAAATGGCTGAGCAATGGTTTCTAGCACGACCACAACTGTCAGGCCTTTCTTCGCCATTCTGTGCATGGGCGAACTTCTCATTGGTCCCGGTACCCTTACGTAGACATCCAATGAGGACCTTCGTCTGGGCTTGGCACCTGCTTGCCCCCCTTGCAGTCCCCAGTACTATGGGCTGTTCTTCGACTCTGGATACAATTCTCTTCCAACGTTGCTTAGCTGGCTGGGGCATGTGGGAAAGCTGGGCACTGTAACACTTCTCTCAGCAGAAGTAATTAATTCCCGTGTCAATTAGAGCTTGTTTTCTATCTCTTCTAAGTTTCGATTCTGCTAGCCATCCTTAGTTAAGTTTCCATTCTGGGACAGCAGCACTCAGGGGGGGCTTCATTCCTCTGGGCCAATCCACAGGCTTTGCTTACCGGGCAGGCGGCTTAGGCCTGCCTGCCTAGTTCCAACAGCGTGGAACATAGGCCTTTGCCTACCACATTTCCCCTTTTGATTAATCTCATCCTATTGTTAATGAGGTGTGAGAGTTAATCCACTATAATTGCACTGGAGTTGGATTACGTCCATACATACTAGGCTTAGGGTGCCATATGGTTCGGAGTCGCGGTGGGGGGGGGGGGGCGTAGGGGAAGGGCAGGGGAATCGGCTGATGAGTCGTGGGTTGCGGCTGGGGTGGGCAGGTGGGATTGGGGGGGCTGGCGGGGCCCGGTGGTTGGGTGGGGGTGGATGGGGGGAGGCGTCTCCCCTGGTTGGGTACATTGGCAGGGGGGGGGCAAGGCCCTTCCCGGGCAGATGGGCTGGGGAGGCATGACAGCTGTCTTGGGGGGCGGGGGGGCGGGTGCGAGGTATCTTTCTCTTTTTCTCCCCACAGGACACTCTGAGATGGCAGTTCACCCGGACCTCGAGGCACGGGAGTCCGCTGACACAGGACGGCGCAGCGCTGAGCGGGGAGGTGAGCACGCCCGCAGCTGGGTCAGCGGAACAAGGACTGGGCGAGGAGCGTGGTGCCAGGTCGGTCGGAGGCACGAGCGGGGGGGAAGCCGGAGGGCCCCCATACTCAGTTAACCTTTTTCGGGATCGAGCGGGAGGCTGGGGAAGTAGTGGCGCGACTGACGGAGGGTTGGATCCACGTGCGGTTCTGGGGTGAGCGTGGACGACGGGGGGATCACCCTCCGATCGCCGGATTGGCCTGTACGTGGCAGCGGCGTACTCCGCCGGAGTGTCTCGGGCTGCGGCGAGTGGGGCTTGGGGCGGGGTTCGAGTTCCTTGTTAGGGCTGGAGGCGCTCTGGCCCGTCGCCAGGGACAGCGGGGGGCCCATTCTGCCTGAGTTTCGGCAACGCTCGCGTGCTGTTTGGCCAGCGGCGGTGTTGTCCAGTTACGAGGGCATCTGCTTCTGGGCGAGTTCGTCCTTGTACAGCTGCTAGTGCGGCGGCGGTGGGTGTACCTGAGCAGGACATCATGCGGATCGGACGATGGAAGGCCTGCGCGTGTCGGGGATGTGTGCGTCGGTAAGGGCGCCAGGGGGGGGGGCTGGCTAACTTTGGATCTGTTTTCTTTTGCAGAAGTTCTTCCTGGCTCGTGTCGCTGTTGGGTGCTTGGCCACCCATTCGAGTGGGGCCGGTTGGCGAGCAGCAACACGCCTGGATGAGTGGAAGATTGGTGGGACCAGTTCGGGTGCCCGTTTCACGGCCGGGAGAGCGCGTCTGCGATGGCTTCAGCTCGCCTTTGCTACACTGGGGTGGCCACGATCTGGTGTCCTGGGCCTGCAGTGGCGTCGGGCCGGGATTCGGGACAAGGAAGCGCTATTGGAGATGTTTCATGGTTGTGATTTTCCTGTGGTCAGCTATCGATCCAAGGCCTGCTTGCCCGGCTCAGCGGCGGGGGTCGCAGGGTCTAGCAAAGATCAGTCACTGAATTGGCAGATGAGTGGGGGAGCAGGGCGGGGGCCCGCTTTTGCACCCCTGGGCTGGGGGTGGAGGGTGCGGGCCTGTTTCGGGCTGATGGGGTCCACCTATCCCCGGTGGGATGGATGTGCTGCGCAACGCTTGGCAGGTGGCCTTGGAGGAATGGCTGAACCGGGGGGGCGCTGGTCACAGCTTTGCCGGGGGGGGGGGGCGGCTCAGGCCGGGGTGGCCTGAGCCGGTGGCGGGATCCCGGAGGTTTCCGGGGTCCGGAGCCGGAGCCAAGCAGTAGGGCGGGGGTGGGGTACCCCCGCCCGGGCGGTCCCTCAGGCTTTTGCTAATAATAGGGCGAAGCCGGATGAGGGAGGCTAGGCAATTTGCCGGGGCCTGGACAAGGCGGAAGCGGAAGCGGCATCACTTTGCTATTCACATGGCTGGTGAGGGCTCGCTCTGCTGGGGGGGGGGAAATACAATGTAAAGTTGGATTGTTGATGTTATGGTTTATGGCAATAAAGCTGCGACCAGTTGAATTCCCATATATGTGTGGTCTACCTTTTTTATGATGGTGGGGGGGGGGTGTTGCGGTGTGGCGGAGGCCGGTCCGCCTTACCCGGTTATGGTGAGGCCGCGTGGCCCCCCCCCCCGGGGCGTGCGAGCGGCCGACATTAACCGGGGGGGCGGCCGGCCGCGTGCCCGCCGCGGCGTGGCTGCGTGGCTTCCCGGTTGGGGCCCGCAGTGCGTGGAGGGCTCCCATTGGTTCCCGAGGCACAGGGCTGTGCGCGGGAGCCAATGGGAAGAGGGGAGGAGTTTCGGGGGGAGAGTAAGGGGAGCGTTGTGGCGTCCTCCGGCCTTTCTCTCGAGGCGGCCGGAGGTGACGGACGTCCCGCCCTCCCGCCCTTTAACTGGGGTTCGGGGGGGTGGTGGCTATGGAGGGGTGTTGCAGCTGGAGGGGGTGTGGCGGGATCCCGGAGGTTTCCGGGGTCCGGAGCCGGAGCCAAGCAGTAGGGCGGGGGTGGGGTACCCCCGCCCGGGCGGTCCCTCAGGCTTTTGCTAATAATAGGGCGAAGCCGGATGAGGGAGGCTAGGCAATTTGCCGGGGCCTGGCCCAGGCGGACGCGGAAGCGGCATCACTTTGCTATTCACATGGCTGGTGAGGGCTCGCTCTGCTGGGGGGGGGGAAATACAATGTAAAGTTGGATTGTTGATGTTATGGTTTATGGCAATAAAGCTGCGACCAGTTGAATTCCCATATATGTGTGGTCTACCTTTTTTATGATGGTGGGGGGGGGGTGTTGCGGTGTGGCGGAGGCCGGTCCGCCTTACCCGGTTACTATTTACTACTAATGTTTAATTAATTAATTAAATGCATACATACACATCAACAGCATTAGCATACATTAATATGGTAACGTGCTTTAGTAAATTTGACCCTAGGTTTGCAGAACTTTAACAGATTGGAGTGGTAAATATATTTCTCCAGGGACTGAACTGGATTCTCATCTACTAAAGGTTTTATTTATTTATATTGTGACCATGTAATCAAAAAACCAGCATCAGTCGTATACATCTCTCATATAACTCCCAAAAAGTTACTATGTAAAAAGTTAAACCATTGTTCTATGTAAAATGTTCTGTTATCTGTAAACAGCCCCTGATCTTTGGAAGGTATAGAAAAATCAAATAAATAAATGGTTTAAGAATGTCGATGACACTATTGTGGGCTAAATGTTCACATTTTCTGCTTCTACCCTAGAAGCATTAAAGAGGTTCACAAAATGAGCTATGTGACTTTGGATTAAATCTGTAGCGGAAACAGAAAATGATTGACTTATTTCAGACTAAACCAAATCCTTTCTGCAACTGATACACAGTAATCCAAACCATTTTGCAAGTCTTCTACATGCAAATATTGAGACATGTATTTATACATACATGAGTGGTGCACTTAGATGTCTTTATACAGAATTATATATTTGCTAGGAGAGACCTGATCATTGAATATAGATTACAACTAAATACACAGGTACACTACCAAAAAACTGCCTCCAGTTTTGCAACTGATTCCTATAGATTTTGGGGTGCTGAATCCAGGAAAAATAGCCAAAATGTTCCATCACGTCACGTTTTCTTGCAAAATTAGATTTCTTACCCATATAAGGAATGTTCACATAATTTCTTTTTAGCCGACTGCAGTTTATTTTCTTGGCCCAAAATAGAGGTTGTAATGGTTAACTAACTAGAAACACTCCCTCATGATATTTTAGAGTGTTTTGTATTCATTTTATACATTAACAGGACAATTGGGAGGCGGGGGGCTAAATCCAGTACTCGCGCTGGCGCATGTTCTTTCCTGTTCGCCTCGCCTCGTTCGCTCGCTCGCTCAAACACGGTGGTTGCGACATGAACGTTCCTGTCAAATTTCAGTTTCTTGCAAGTTCATTATTACCTTTTGTTTGCTCAGTCGTAATCCAGCTTTATTCCGAAGTGGTTCACTACAGTTGTAGTTTGCAGTGCTGTGTATTTGTGATGGCTCACAGAGCCAGAGGTTGCGTCAACTCTCCGGACAGTTTTTGTTTTATTTGTGGGGAATATACCGTGAAAAAGCGGCAGAGGAACATTTCTGCATTTATTAAAAAAGTATATTTCGCCTATTTCGGTTTGAAGTTAGGCGATCAAGACAAACCGTGGGCTCCTCACAAAGTGTGCAAGACATGTGAGGAAGATCTACGCTTATGGATGAAAGGTAAAAAACAAGCATTTCGTTTCGGAATACCTATGATGTGGCGTGAACAAAGAGACCACAGCAGTGACTGCTATTTTTGCTCTTGCATTGTGAAGGGATACAACTTAAAAAAATAAGAACGTAATAAGTTACCCCAACCTTCCCTCAGCAATTAGGCCTATGCCTCATAGCAACGAAGTACCTGTGCCTGAACCACCAAAATCTTTGGATCATATTTGTGTGGACGGTTCTGATCATGATGAGACTCATCAGATGGCTTTTCCCGATGAGTCCAGTACTTCCGAGTTTGAAACTGAACCAGATCCGAAACCTGAACTTTTCTCTCAAGCTGAATTGAATGATTTAGTCCGGGATTTAGGACTCCCAAAAGATGCTGCCCAACTGCTAGGTTCTCGGCTTAAACAGAAAAATCTATTGTCACCAGGAACAACTTTTTATTGGTACCGCAACCGCGAGACACAATTTTTGAAGTATTTCAGCAAAGAGGAAGATTTGGTATTTTGCAACGATATATACGGAGTGATGGAAAAGTTTCAACTCAAGTATGATCCTGCTGAATGGCGGCTGTTCATTGATTCGTCAAAAGACAGCATAAAAGGTGTTCTTCTTCATAATGGCAACACATTCGCTTCAGTTCCTATTGCTCACTCTGTTATTCTCCAAGAAAAATACGAGAATTTGGCCCTGATTCTTCAGAAGATTCGTTATGATGAGCATAAGTGGATGATTTGTGGAGACTTTAAAATTCTATCCATGCTATTAGGGCAGCAATCCGGTTTCACCAAATATCCCTGCTTCCTTTGCTTGTGGGATAGCCGGGCCCGCGACCTACACTGGGGGAAAAAAGACTGGCCAATTCGGGAGTATTTGAGACCCGGTGAGAAAAATGTTCTTCATGAGAGCTTGGTACCTCGTGATAAAATTCTATTACCACCTCTCCACATTAAGTTGGGTCTCATTAAGCAATTCATCAAGTCCCTTCCAAAAGATGGTGAGTGCTTTCGGTACCTTTGCTCAAAGTTCCCCCGACTTTCTGAAGCAAAGCTAAAGGAAGGAGTGTTTGTTGGCCCTGATATAAGGAAACTCATTTCAGATGGAGCATTCGCTGAAACGATGTCTGAGAAGGAAAAAGAAGCCTGGGATTCCTTCAAGGATGTTGTTCTCAAATTCTTGGGGAACAGGCGGGATGAGAACTATAAGGATATTGTTGCCAGGATGCTCAATGCCTTCAAAGAACAAGGCTGTAACATGAGCCTGAAAGTCCATTTCTTGCACTCCCATGTGAACTACTTTCCCGAAAACTTGGGGGCGTACAGTGAAGAACAAGGTGAAAGGTTTCACCAGGACATCAAGGACGCAGAGAGAAGGTACCAAGGAAGATGGAACACCACTATGATGGCTGATTTCTGCTGGTTGCTGCTGCAGGAAACCCCAGATGAAAAATACGCCAAGCAGCGCACCAAGAGAAGCATTCGGGGGAAGAAGAAACGGGCCCACCAGGAGATTGATTGACCCAAGAATGACTTTAAAATCTAAACTGTGTTGACAAATATCGTGTTTTTACTAAACTTTGAAATAAAAATTTGCTAGTTATTACCACAGTATCGGATCTCATTTATTAGAATTTTATTTTCACACCATCGGGTGTTTGTCTTCATGTATTGCAATGGTGCGGTTTGCGTTTTCTATTCTTACATACATACCTGTACAACATTTTTTGCACATTTCTTTGCTTTGCTTTGTGTCTAACCTCGCTCTTATATGCTCAATGTTTGTGCACATGTATGTGGCTGTTTTAAGTGCAGACAATTTTGCTACCATCACAGTGTGTTTTGTTGACATTACTCTATTCTTATGTGCTGCCTTGTTACAATTTTATTTATTCTTATTTGAATAACTACTAAAGAATTAGTATAAAGAATTCATCCAAGAAACTTTTATCTCGATCGCACTCAATCTGAAACGTTCACCTCAAACTGCTAACCCAATGTATCAAAAAATCTGTACGTGATGGAGCAAATTGGTTACCAGATTTGGATTCAGCGCACCAAAAAACGTAAAAATCAATTGAAACATTAGAGGCAGTTTAAAAAAAATTTTTTTTAGTGTACCTGTGATATCAATGGAATATTCTAGTAAGTATGGACTCCCCCCTTCACCTGAATTATTCAGAGAAATCTAAGTTTGTATGTCAAATTTCTCTTCCGTTCTGCTTTGGGCCCTGGCATTATTCGTTCTCTTGTGAAAGAGCCCAGCAGGACTTAGACCATTCTTGTTTTTCACAGAAAGCATTGTTCCTTGTAAATATTTGAGTTGCATGAGGGGGTCGGAACTAAAGGCAATGGTTGGTTGGCCGGCCTTGCACAAAAACAATTGCGAAAAGAGTTAATCAGTAATAATTTTATTGGACAATTACAAGCTATTCTCTGTGTTTAGCTGTCCTGAAGCCAACCCACTATCATTTTGGCACTGCAGCATGTTCCAGCACAAAAGAGCTAGTCTCGGAAACAGTTTCACCAATAGATGTGTCATAGAGGTAATGTGCTTGGTCTCTTGTGCCAGGGTGATATTTTGAACTTATTTTGCGGGTAGATAGGGGAGGTAAAATCTATTGCAAGGTGCATGGAAGCAAAAAAAAATCTAATAAGAAGGTAGGAATCCCAGAGCTAAACCTAGCTCTCTGACATTGGACTTTGTCATACAACAATAAACTTGTTCCACTTCTGTCTGAATGATTGAAGCCAACAAGAACAAATCAACAACAAGATATCACACCCATTTAAACAACTACTAGTAGTATCACAGGGCTCAAGTCTATCAGCCTTACTGTTTAACATATTCCTCCAACCCCAAGGAGTACAAGCTCCACTACCAAATATATGTGGATGATATCATGTTCAACACCACAAATCCTGACCTTTCTAACATATACAACTGCTGCTCAGACATAAAACACTGGCTCCAACAACACAACCTATTCATCTACCAGGAAAAAACAGAAGCCCTCCATGTTTTCATGGACCGATCCTTTTCACCCCCACACTCACTGAAATTCAATGACTGCACCATCAAAGTGAAATCAGAAGTCAAATACCTGGGTATTTATATTAGACCTGAAACTAAACTTCCAGTCACAAATAAAGAGAACAACAAATTCGGTCCACCACAAATTAAGAACTCTGAAGAACCTCTGTCCCTTTAGAAGTCCAGACCTCTTCCAGACAGTATGCCAAGCTCTAATCGTGCCTATCCTGAATTACTCCAACATCATATATCATGGCCTCCCTAAACACACTCTACACCATCTCCAACTGGCCCAGTAGACTGTGGCATGAATAATCAATAGAGCCCCATGGCAGTCACATATTACCCCCACACTTATCCACCTCCACTGACTACCTATCCTAGCTAGAATAAGATAGAAAGCACTCATGTATAATTTTGAAAATAGTGACAACAGCTCAGCTTACTGCATCCAACCCTTTGTCTCAAAGCCCAAAAATGACAGACTCCAGAGGCAGGACTCCTTTAACCTCCTTGCCATCCCTACCAAAAATCTAAAAGCAAACAAGCTGCTTGCAACTTAGAAACATAGAAATATGACGACAGAAAAAGACCACATGGCCTATCTAGTCTGTCCTTCCATAACAACTACAACAGTCCCCTTTTTTCCTTTAGAGATCCTCTGTGTTTGTCCCATGCATTTTTGAATTCAGTTCCTGTCCTCATCTCTACAACCTCCACTGGGAGACTATTCCACGGATCCACCACTCTTTCCGTAAAGAAATATTTCCGCATATCACTCCTGAATCTATCCCCCTTCACCCTCATCCCATGTCCCCTCGTAGCAGAACTTGCTTTCAATTGAAAGAGGCTCTCCCCCTGAACATTTATGCCACTGAGGTATTTAAACACCTCAATCATATCACCTCTATCCCGCCTTTCCTCTAAGGTGTACATATTAAGATCCCTAAGTCTGTCCTCATATGCTTTATAATAAAGACCACTAACCATTTTAGTAGCCACCCTCTGCACCGACTCCATCCTGTTCACATCCTTTTGAAGGTGCGGTCTCCAGAATTGCACACTATACTCCAAATGAGGTTGCACCAAAGACTTATACAGAGGCATTATCACCTCCTTTTTTCTGCTAGCCATTCCTCTCCGTATGCACCCAAGCATTCTTCTAGCTTTTGCCGTCACCTTTTCTACCTGTTTAGCCACTTTAAGATCATCAGACACAACCATGCCTAGGTCCCGCTCTTCTTTAGTGGACAAAAGTACTTCACCCCCCTATACTATATTGCTCCCTTGGATTGCTGCAGCCCAAAATGCATGACCTTAGATTTTTTAACATTAAATCCCAGCTGCCAAATTCTAGACCATTCTTCAAGCTTAGCTAGATCCCTCCTCATGTTATCTACACCTTCCTGGGTGTCTACTCTATTGCAGATTTTGGTATCATCCGCAAAAAGGCAAACCTTACCCGACAGCCCTTCCGCTATATCACTAACAAAGATGTTAAAAAACTTGGCACTCACATTTTTCGCCCCTTCAATGTGGAATTCGCTACCCCCAGCATTAAGGGGATGCCCAGACTTGACAGAATTCCATAAAAAGCTGAAATATACCTGTTTCAGGATCACTTTAATTCAGACTTGACTCCTAATTCTCAACCAAACCAGAACCACCGAGTACCTAACCACTGACAGCAGCACAATACCCTGTTGATGATTGACAGTTGTATATACTGACGTGATTATAGCCTGATGTTCACACTGTTTACTATTAATGATCCTTCTACATTTCTCTTTGTATATAGTTTACAATGGGTCCCATTCATGAACACGGGTTGCGGTGCTGCATGTACTAGTGGGTGGTATAAGCAGTGAAAACCAGGCAATCGGGCCCGGGGAACCCCCCCCCCCCGGGGCTGGGTGTGGTCACAGTTGCTCGACCCAGGCCATGGCAGGATAGCCATGGGTCGGGCAGTGGGGATAAGAGGAGCCGGAGGCGTGGATGACTAGGGCACCTGTGGGGAGGATGTCCCCACAGGGGCACACTGGGCCATCCACAGGCATCCTGGGCCTTCCACAGGCACGCCGGGCCATCCTCTGGCCTGATTCCATTCCCGCGGACCAGAATCAGGATGTGCCCTATGAGAATCAGGCTCAATATGTTATAGCACACAACTGTAATCAAGTGTTTGAGTTAATGTTGCTAGCCTATTCTCAAGTTTAGTTTTATTGTACAACAGGATGCGTACTCATGCCCTGTTAGCTTTTGTTTTGTGTAAACTACTTTAAATATTAGAAAGGCAGTATAGAAATGAGTTCAAATTAAAAATAAAACCTAGGTTAGTGACCTGTGCCTGGGGAAAAGCTCATAGTCGCTCAGGAGTGCATGGCTCCGAATAAGGTATCTTTGAAGCATATGATCAAGACAGAAGTTAGGGCGTCCTGATAGAGAGGTTACAATAAAGCTTGAAGTAGTCCAGGTGTCTTGAAATAAATAGCAGAGTTCAAAGATTGCAAATTATCATTGTCAACTGCTAAGAAGGTTATAAATTCAAACACCATACCTGGAAATGTCTCTGTATAAATGCTAGAAGCCTCAAAAATAAGATGGGAGGGTTAGAATGTATGGCACTAAATGAAGAGGTAGCTATAAAAGGCAACTTGGATACCTGCTGGAAGGATGATAACCAATGGGACAATGTGATACCAGTGTACAAATTGTATTGCAATGAGAAGGTGGATCAAATTGGTGGAGGACTAGTGCTATAGGCTGACGTGAGCATCAAGTCAGATAGAATGCATCATGGAATCTTTATGCATATAGCTTAATTGGTTGTTTACTCTTTCAAAAAAGCACAAAGACTAGGACATATGCAATGAAGCTACAAAGTACTACATTTAAGACAAATTGTAGAAAATATTTTTCTATTCAATGCATACTTAAGCTCTGGAATTCACTGCTGAAGGATGCGGTAAAAGCAGTTAGCATAGCTGGGTTTAAAAAATATTTGGACAAGTTCCTGGAAGAAAAATCCATAAACCGTGATTAAGATGGACTTGGGATAGGTGGCATGGAATCTGTTTTGGGATCCTGCTAGGTACCTGTGGCCTGGATTAGTTCATCATGGATCTTTTGATTTGACCCAGTATGGCAATCTTATTGTAGCCCCTCCCTCTGGAGGAGGTGTGGCCAGACTGTTAGGATATTACTACAGATGGTATAACGTAGTCCGATGGCCAAGTTGTTACTAGGAGTCTGGTACTCACTCAGGTGGGAGCTTCCAGAGTTCACTAACCTCCTCTTATCTTCTACCATGAAGAGGAGAGAAAAATAAGAGGAAAATAAATCTAATTGGGATAGACCCTACTAATGTAATATTACAGATCTGGTGGAATATTAGAGGCTCAGCATAGAATAAAGAATACCCTTGCCTTCATATATGGAATTTTTAGTAAAATGTATTCATCTCTAGAATAAATAGTTAAATAAGTTTAAAAAATGGAGCACTCCAATAATTTTCACAGCTCATTAGAACTAGGGAATAAATGGTGTTTTACACTATTGCAAAGAAGAAATGGTGTTGCATTTATAATAAAGAAGAAACTTGCAAGAACTGTAATGAAATACAATGCAGTCAGCGAACGCTTAATCTCTATTCGTCTACGAGGATTGCCTATCAACACAACTATAATTCAAGTGTATGCCCCAACAACAGCTGCAGAAGAGAATGAAATTGAAGAGTTCTATGAACAAGTACAAGCTGAAATTGACAGAACATGCAAACAGGATATCCTGATAGTCATGGGTGACTGGAACGCAAAAGTTGGCAACAAAGAAGAAGGCAAAGTAGTTGGAAAATATGGACTTGGCAACAGAAATGAAGCTGGAGAAAGACTGATAGAATTCTGCAAGACCAATGATCTATTCATCTCAAACACCTTCTTCCAGCAACACAAGCGGCGACTGTACACATGGACCTCACCCAATGGATTGTATAAAAATCAAATTGACTACATCTGTGGAAGTCAACGATGGAAAAGCTCTGTAACATCAACAAAGACAAAACCTGGAGCTGACTGTGGTTCAGATCATCAACTACTAGTATGCAAACTCAAGCTAAAGTTGAAAAAGAGCAAACCACTCATGAATGCAGCAAAATATGACCTTGAGAATATACCACTGGAATTTAAAGACTGCCTGCAAAATCGATTTGCTGCTTTAGATACAAATGACAGAGCTCCGGAAGAGTTATGGAATGACATCAAGAAGGTTGTGTTGGAAGAAAGCGAGAAGTCTCTACAAAAGGTGAAAAAGCAAAAACGGCCAAAATGGATGACAGAAGAAACTCTGAAAATTGCCCAGAAACGCAGAGAAGCTAAAGCCAGAGGAGAAAGAAAGACAATCGCAGAACTCAACAGAGATTTCCAACGTGCAGCAAGACAGGACAAGGAAAAGTATTACAATGACACTTGCAAGGAAATAGAAGCAGAAACTATTAGAGGAAGAACAAGATCGGCTTTCCTAAAGCTACGAGAGTTAAAGAAAAAGTTCCAGCCTCGAATTGGAATGTTACAAGATGCTCAAGGTTCTATGTTGAATGATGCTGAGAAGATCAAGAAAAGATGGAAGGAATATACAGAGTTTTTATATGATAAAGATCAAGTGGACCAACAGCCGTTTCAACCTGTACCTTATGATCGGGAACCATTAGTGATGAAAGAAGAAGTTGAAGCAGCATTGAAAGCCTTATCAAAGAACAAAGCACCAGGCATTGATAGCATTCCCATAGAAGTATTGCAGCAATCTGATGCAGCTGTTACCGTACTTACAAGGCTCTGCCAAGAAATATGGAAGACAACATCATGGCCAACTGACTGGAAAAGATCTGTGTTTATACCAATACTAAAGAAAGGTGATCCAACTGACTGTGGAAATTATCGCACAATCGCTCTGATCCCACATGCCAGCAAGATTCTACTGAAGATTATTCAAAAGAGACTACAACCATACCTGGAACAAGAACTACCTGACGTGCAAGCAGGGTTCAGGAAAGGGCGAGGAACGAGAGACATCATTGAGGATGTGAGATGGATCCTTGAAAAGACTAAAGTACACCAAAAGGATATCTATTTGTGCTTTATCGACTATAGCAAGGCTTTTGACTGTGTAAACCATGAGAAACTCTGGGCCACATTAAGAAGCATGGGTATACCAGAACACCTGATCGTTCTCTTGCGAAATCTGTACATTGATCAAGAAGCAACAGTTCGAACAGAACAAGGAGAAACAGAATGGTTTAAAATAAGCAAAGGTGTAAGACAAGACTGCATACTTTCCCCCTACCTGTTTAATTTATATGCAGAACAAATCATCAGAGAAGCAGGATTGTATGACGATAACAGAGGTGTGAAGATTGGTGGAAGACTCATCAACAACCTTCGCTATGCTGCTGATACCACATTACTGGCTGAAAGTCAAGATGATCTGAAACATTTGCTTCTCACAATCAAAGAACATAGTCTCAAAATGGGCCTGCACCTTAATGTAAAGAAGACAAAGATCATGACAACTGGCATAATCAAAAGGTTCATCATTGAAGGAGAAGAAATTGAAATTGTGAACAACTTTAACCTACTTGGATCAACTATCAATAAAGAAGCAACAAGCAGTCAAGAAATCAGATGACGCATTGCTCTTGGCAGAATGGCTATGAAAGACCTAGATAAGATTCTCAAGAGCAGAGATGTCTCTCTCCATACAAAGATTTGACTTGTTCAAGCCATGGTATTTTCAATAATTTCATACAGATACGAAAGTTGGACAGTGAAAAAGATAGACAGGAAGAAAATTGATACCTTTGAATTATGGTGCTGGCGACAAATACTGTGTATTCCATGGACTGCCCGAAGAACAAAACAGTCAGTACTAGAGGAGATCAAACCTAAGCTTTCTTTAGAAGCTCAGATGACAAGACTTCGACTTTCATACTTTGGACACATCATGCAATCATTAGAGAAAGATCACATGCTTGGCAAGGTAGAAGGTAAACGCAAAAGAGGAAGGCCAGCATTGAGATGGATCGATACAATAATAGCAGCTAGGGTGCCACCAATAATCACCATTAAGCTCAAAGCACCTCAGCTCTCAATAAAATGTCATCACTTGAACCAAACTTTCCAACTACCTCAATCCAAGTCCCCTCATGCACACCCTGCTGTTTTTCATCATCAGCCCCAACTGCCAGTTTCTCTGCCCAGCAACCAACATTCTAACCTTCCTTCAAAAGCTAATGTCATAAAAAACTTTTTTTTTTAAGTAAAAACCCCCCACAGCATTTCTATCTTCTCTACGGCTGTGGAGAAGGAAGAAAAAAAATAAGCTGGCTACCCCAAACAGCCCTGAAGCAAACCCTGGGGACAAAACAAAGAAAATACAAGCTGCTATCGTCAGCCCAGCAACCTGCTTGCTCCAGCCCCTTTTGGACCAAAACAGTGCTTTTATTTTTGTTTTATTTTAACTCTACTGTTTACATTATGTTCTTATAGAAATACCATATATGAAGCAAAAGACTATAGTAGTGGAGGCTGGTAGGGGTATACCATCATCCACCTGACCAGAACAAACAGATAATGAAATGTTAACAGAAATTAGGGAAGCTAACAAATCTGGCAACCCAATAATGAGTGATTTCAATTATCTCAATATTGACTAACAAAAAACATCACATCAGGACATGCTAAGGAGGTAAAGTTCCTAGATGAAATAAATGACTGCTTCATGGTGTGGCTGTTTCAGGAACTGACAAGATGGGGGACTATTTTAGACCAAATTCTTAGTGAAATGCAGGATTAGATGCAAGAGTTGTCTTGGGACTACTTGGCAATAGTGATCATAACCTGAACAAATTTGACTTAACTGGAGTGAGAACGGAAAGGAAATCTTCCATGTTATCATTTAACATTCAAAAGGAAGACTAGATAAAATGAGAAAAATAGTTAGGAACAAGCTAAAAGGAGTAGTTGCACAGGTTAAGAGTTTATATGGGTCATGGCTATTTAAAAATACCATCTTGGAAGCCCAGATCAGATGTAATTCATGATTTTAAAAAGCAGCAGGAAAACCAAACAGTAGGGAGCATAGTTTAAAAGTGAGGTAAATGAAGGTATTGGAGCCAAAAGAACATCTTTAAAAAATGGAAAAAGGAACCAAATGAAGAAAATAGGAAACATAAGTACTGGTAAGTTATATGCAATGCATTGATAAGAAAGGCAAAAAAGTTATGAAAAAGAGCTTGCTATAGAGACAAAAACTGATGATAAAAACTTTGATACATTTGAATCAAGAAATCTGTGAGGGAGTCGGTTACATCATTAGATGACCAAGGGATAAAAGGGACATTCAAGGAGGACAAAGCTGAGAGACTAAATTTTCTTTGCTTTTTACTGAAGAAGATATGAGGGAGCTACTTATGCCAGAATTGATATTTAACGGAAACAAATTTCATTGATCCTGGAAGATGTAGTAGAACAAATTAAAGAGTAGCAGATCACTTGGACTGGATGGTATACACATAAAAGTGCTGACAGGACTCAAAGGTGAAATGGCAGAGCTACTATCAGCAATTTGTAACCTACCATTAAAATCATTTATGGTAGCTGAAGATTGGAGGGTGGCCAACATCATGCCAATTTTTAAAAAGGACTCAAAAGGTGATACAGGAAACTACAGACTAGTGAGCCTGACCTCAGTGCTGGTCAAAATGGTAGAAAAACCCAAATTATTGAACACATAGATCTGGTTTAATGTAAATAAAAATGGATTTAGCCAAAAGAACTCTTCCCTTACCAATCTACTACATTTCTTTGAAGGTGTGAATAAACATGTGGATAAAGACAAGTCAGCTAATATAGTGGGGCATTTTAGAAAATATGTCCAAGACTGGAAACTGTTCAGAGAAAGGTGACCAAAATGATTTGGAGCCTGCGGCAGAAGCCTTATGAGAAGAGACTTGAAGACCTAAATATGTACACTTTGGAGGAGAGGAGGGATAGGGGAGATATGATTCAGACCTTTAAATCTTAAAGAGAAATAATGAACAAACAAACCTCTTCCAAAGATGGGGAAGCTGTAAAACTAGAGGGCATAACATGAAGCTGCAAGGTGGTAAATTGAGAGGCAATGTCAGGAAATACTTTTTCACTGAAAGGGTGGTATATGCTTGGAATGACCTCCCGATGGAAGTGTTGGGGGCAAACACAGTGTCGGAATTCAAAATGGCATGGGACAGACATAGTGGATCCCTTTACAGCAACAGGATAAAATCAAAATAAACGGAACTATCTAATTTCTCAACAAATATGGGAGAAGAGCCACCAAAATGGTAAAGGGGATGGAAGGATACTCCTATGAAGAAAGGCTAAAAAGGTTAGGGCTCTTTAACCTGGAAAAGAGACGGCTGAGGGGAGATATGATAGAAGTCTATAAATTAATGAACGGAGTGGAACGGGTAAACGTAGATCGATTATTTACCTATCAGAATATAGAAAGACTAGGGGACATGCAATGAAGCTACAGGGTAAACTATTTAAGACTAATAAAAGAAAATATTTTTTCACTCAACGTGTAATCAAATTCTGGAATTTGTTACCGGAGGATGTAATAAAGGCTGTTAGTGTAGTGGGTTTAAAAAAGGTTTGGACAAGTTCCTGGAGGAAAGGTCCATAAACCATTATTAAGAAGGGACCCAGGATATCAATGCTTGAACCAATACAAGCATTGTGGAACCTGTGTCCCTTGGGGAAACTGCTAGGTACATATGACCTAGATTGGCCACTTTTGGAAACAGGATACTGGGCTTGATGGACCTTGGTCTGACCCAGTATGGCATATCTTATGTTCTTATGTTATGTGTCCCAGATGGAGCAGTGGGTTCACCCCTAAACAGAGACATGGGGAGGGGTGGTCTGCAAAGAGCGGCAGGTGCACCTACTCTTACCATCTTACTGGGCAGACTAGATGGACCATACTGGTCTTTATCTGCCATCATTTACTATGTTTCTATGTAAGTGCAATCTGTGACATCTAAGCCAGAACATCTGGTGGTAAAAAAAACAGGCGTGTCCACCTACAAACATAGTAACATAGTAGGTGACGGCAGATAAAGACCAGTATGGTCCATCTAGTCTGCCCATTAAGATGGCCGGAGTAAGATGGCAGGAGTAGGTGCCACTCTGTGCAGGCCATCCCTCAGGCCACCCTTCCCCATGTCTTTGTTTAGGGGTGAACCCACCGCTCCATGCAGGACACCCCTATTTGTTGAGAAGTTAGATGGTTCCGTTTATTTTGATTTTATTCTGTTGCTATAAATGGATCCACTGTGTCAATCCATTTCACAAATGTGGATGTGCCTGATATGGATGTCTGTGGGGGTGTTTACATAAATGTCCCCAGTATTTCAGACCCCTGGACATCCAGGAATAGCCTAAAGAGTAGTTTAGTGGGCTAGGAACAGGGGGTCTAAAATTGGAAATGTTATATGGTTGGCAGGTGGGCAAACGCAGCTGATTCTGCATAAAAGTTGCAAATGCAGGTAAACCCAATCTTGAGTGGTACATGCATGACCGGATGTTACTGTAAGGCACAATAGCATAACCATGTATGCTTCAGGGCGTAACAGGATGGAGTCTGGGCGTGGCATCCGCACACATGCAGAATGCCAATATTTTATGGTAGTGTGCTGGCACATATAAGGGCCAAAAGCTTGTAGTTCTAGGCCAGAGTTTTAACTGGTTAAGGGACCGATGAAAATCCATTTTGGCTACATGTGTATCTGCCACTACCGGAACATTCAAACCAGATGAGGTACAAGAAACAGGCAGAGGGATGTGGTGGCTACCCATGCAACAACAAAGATAGAGATGCCATAGATGGGCAAGGCAACCACACTAGCAGCAGCCAGTAGTGGCTTGGGCAGGGTGGAGAAGCTACCGGATGACCTGGGTATACTGATCACAGGTCACATATCTGCAGCTGACCACAGAGGCGGTGTTCCAGCATTGCTGCCTTGATGCTGCCACTATCATCAGACCTCTGTGCCATGCTGAGACAGGACCTGGAGCCTTCAACCGTTCGAAGGTATGCAATGCCTGTGGCTCTCAAGATGACCACTGCCCTTGCCTTCTTTGCCACTGGAAGCTTCCATCATGTTGTGGGGGCAACCACAGGTATATCACAGTTAGCAATATCACATTGAATTGCAACGGTGACAACAGCTCGCCTCAGACGGCTCCATGAATATGTGTACTTACCAGGCATGCCACAGGCCAGACAACAGACCTTGCAGGCCTTTCATGAGATTGCATCCTTTCCATCGGTCCTAGGTTCCTAGGCGTGATTGACTGCAGCCATGTGGCTCTGAGGCCACCCTGCTGTGATGAGAGGGTATACTGCAACAGGTACCTATACCACTCAATGAATATTCAGGTTGTCATTAATGCCCACATGTGCATCATAGGACCTCTGTTCATGCTTTCCTGGGTCCTGCCATGATGCTTGTCTTATCGCAGTCTGCCCTGGGCCAGGTAGCTGTCATGGGTCACCTTGGTGATACCTAATTACTAGGTGAGTGGTGCATAACTAAAGCTATGGTTGTATGGTGGTGTGTGGGTGTGGCGTTGTAAGGACTACTGTCAAGGCCTATTGGGGGCACAGGGAAGTGTCCAGTCTGTGTGAGACAGGCACAACTGGGGGATGGTGGAGGGAGAGTCCGGTCACTTGTATGGGGAGGCGATGCATGTACTAGGATGGAGACTCTATTCTGTTCTATGTAATTATCTCATGTATATAGTTTACCCCGGTTCTCCAAGTTTATACTCCTGTTCGATGTAAACCAAACAGCTTGTTGTTATGGTCTTTATGTTATAATGTAAACCGCACTGATGCCGAATAGTGCGGTATATAAGAACTTGTAATAAATAAAAATAAATAAATAAATAAATGGCCCCAGAGTGGGTGGAAGGTAGTCATGCCAAAGGTAGGCAGGTCTCCCATCTGACCCCTGCCACTGAATGTGTTAGCAAGTGCTGATAGCTCATGTCCTGGCAGCCCGAGTGGGGAGGGGTAGCACGTATTGGGCACTGTTGGAGCACAGAGTTATCAGGGTTTGCCCAGTGCTGATGACTGTCTAAAGAAGGTAAGCACATGGTGGTAGATGGTACTGTGGGCAGGGCAGCAACACCAGACAGCCCCCCCCCCCATGACTCTACAGGTGATAGGGGATACCTGCTGAAGACTTGGCTAATTATTATTTTTATTTATTAATTATTTGACTGGGGGTTTTTTATACCGCTTTTCACCGGGGCCCAGCAGTGTACATTACAATAAACTGATATTACATAGAACAGTGGAACTTATATAAAAGACAACTTACTATACACAATAGAGTGGAGGAGTAGCCTAGTGGTTAGAACACTGGCTTGGTAAACAAGCAACCAGGGTTCGATTCCCACTAGCACTCCTTGTGGCCTTGGGCAAGTCACTTAACCCTCCATTGCCTCAGAAGAAAGGCCTGGCAATCTACTTCTGGTGACACTGCCAAGAAAACCCAGGAGCTTCTGGGTCGCCAGGAGTCAGGACTAACTCAAAGGCACACATTGCATTTACTATAGAACAGTATAACATATACATGAGAGAGACCTGGATGGGGGGAAGCAATAGGTTACACACTGTGGGGGGATGCAGAGAGGGGGGTTATGTAATGGGACCAAAGTGTTCATTGAATAGATGAGTTTTGAGAAGCTTCCTAAACACTGATGACACCAGTGTGCAACCCACAAACTGCCCAGGAGAACTACAACAGAGCACTCGTGTACAAGCTTGGTGGCGGTGGTGGTGGAGCAGGCATTTAGGCTCCTGAAAAGCAGGTTCCAATGCCTTGACAGGAGTGGAGGAGAGCTGCTGTACATCCCTGAACAAGTCTGCCACAGGTATCTATTGATGTGGAACGCTCTAATGAGGGGCCAGAGGAGGATAGCCACATTGGCAGCCAGCATGTGACAGCAGGGAACAAGCAGCAAGAGATAGACTGATATGGGAGGACCTCTAGTGTGTGTACACTCATTTATTCACAGAACATGCAGTACCATCAGCACCATCACTGACATGCTCTCTTGCCACCCTGAATCTCCTCCTGTGGCCCTCCAACCTTCCTTCCTAACCTGGGCACTACACCTCAATGTTGCTGCCTCTGAGGCATTGCTAGCTATCTCATCTTCCTCCCCAAGGTTTGAGGCCTCATCAGGCTGTAGCCTGAAGATCCCTGATGTCATGCCATTGCTCCCCAGTGGTGCATCTGCCTCGGTGCTCACCTTGCAGCTGCAATATCACATAGGGAGTGCAAGAAGGAGGCCATGTAGGCAGCTGTCTCCCTGGATAGGTAGTGCACTGCCTCCTGGTGCCTCTCCTGCCGCTCTGCCATTTCACGCATCAACTGGGTTGCGACGCAGTACTCCTGGCTTATAACTTGAGGCTTGTGAGGATGCCTTTAGTCAGGCTGACCATCTCTGCCATGTCTTGCAGCATCTGCTGTTCAGCAGCATCAGAACAGGTGTCTGAGTTGCTTGGGGTTGGGGAACTCCAGATACAACAGATCCTGGGGATGACCTTATGGCTGAGGAGGTTGAGTTGTTGCAGCAGTGGAGTCTTTCTGAGGGCTGGGGAGTGTGGCAGATGCAGTGATGTAGCTGAGTGTTCAAGGATACCAGGACAAAGCTACTAGTGCACTCCAAAAAGACCTGGGTTCTCATCAGAAGGTCTGGTTGGGGTCCATCTGTGGGAGAGGCAGTAAGCAAAGGGTTAGGGCAAGAGGGGATCAGTCACCTACATAAGGAGGTGGGTGATGTGTACGCTGACACATGTGGATTCTTCCTCACCACCCCCCCCCCCCCCAATGGAGCAGAGGAGCAGTAAACATAGGCCATGGCACAGGGTGGAATTAGAAAGCACATGCTAGCAGAATGGCAATGTGTTAGGAGTGCATGTATTACTAATGCTGGAACACCACTGAGTGTACAAATGGTTGATAATTAGGAAGTTGTTAGGATACAAAGCACATGTTAAAGGTGCTAACTGTAATTCCCCACTTGCCTCACAGGGGTCACTGTCCCTCATCGATGGACTGCTGTGACTGCACAGAAGGGGAAGGTCTGTGGATGCATAGTACAAGGAGGAGAAGGGAGACATCTGCCTAACCCGGACCTTGCTAAATGAGCAATGTGGAAACGCACTCAGCTGACTAATGTGGTGCCTACCTTTCTCTTGACCCATTTGCCATTACCTTTGTCATGTATGGTCATGGTCAGGCATGGTGGTGGTGCTGGGAGACAGAGCGGCATGGTAACATTGCAAAGGACCCGGGAAGGTTCAAGGTTGAACAGCAGTTAAAGTTAGGGGAGCAGCTTGTGGACTGGACACTGCGGAAGGCTGTACATTGTTGCAGGGAAGAGGGGGCGAACAAGAAAGAGAGTGCAACACACATCTAATGCTGGCTCAGGGGTTGTGCTGTAGGGGTAGTTGGGGTTGGGAAAGATGGAAGTGGTAAACTGAGCCTACTCACCACTGGTGCAGCCAGAGCAAAGCTATCCTGGACAACTAACCCAGTGATACAGCAGTTATCAATACATGTAAACACCCTCTCCTCCTGGTCACTCAGGGCCTTCTGCTGCACTGGTGGCACTTTCAGGTTTGCTGCCTGCTTCTCCTTAAAATGCTGGCGGAGCACATACCACTTCTTCTTTATGCCCTCGACCTCCCTATTATAGTGGTGTACAGCATTCACCTGCCTGGTAATGTCATGCCAGGCACACTGCTGGTTGTGGGCATCCCCAGATCCAAAGAGACGATTATGCTCCTTAAGGATAAGGCCAATGGTGAGATCCAACTTTGCTGCCAAGACGTTCTGCTTCCTTGTGCCAGGACCGGCCCGTCCATTGTGCGAGAATGTTGTTTGCACAGGGCCCCATACTTCAGGGGCCCCATGCAAGCTTCATTCTCGCACAAATGGACAGCTTCAGAGGGAGCCGGGGAAGCCAGCGTGAGTCCCCAGCTCCCTCTGAAAAGCCACCAGCGTGAAAAGTGTTTTGCCTCACGCTGTCAGTTGTTACTGTGAAGTGCGTGAGTTCCGGGAAATGCCCTTTAACCTTTCCCAGCATTCAGCACGCTTCACAGTAACAGCTGTCAGTGTGAGAGAAAACACTCTTCACACTGGCGGCTGTGCAGAGGTAGCCAGGGCCTCGCATGGGCTTCCCTGGCTCACTTCTGAAGCCCCTTAGACGGGCACAGAGCCTTTCAGTGTGTGGGTGGGTGAAGGGGGTCTAGCATGGACTGGAAATGGGCAGATGAGATCTAGGATTGGAAATGGGCTGATGGGGGGGGGGGGGGTGCCAGGACTGGAAACGAGCTGATGGGAGGGTAAGCTGTGACTGGAAATGGGCTGATGGGGGAAAGCTTGGAATGGAAATGGCTGATGGGGGTGCTGGACTATGACTGGAAATGACTGATGGGGGTGGCTAGAATTAGAAATGGGCTGATGGAGGGAGCTTGGACTGGAAATGGGCTGATGCGAGGGCATGGGAGAATGGGACTAAAAGGGAGCGGATGCTTGGTGGGTCTACAACTAGAAGGGAGCTGATTTTGGAGGAGGACTAGAAGGGAATGAGGCTGGGGAATGAGGATGGAGAGGGGAAGAGATACTTTGTGTAGGAGGGAAGAAAAATCTACAATTGACCAGGTATTGGGCGAGTAAGTGGGGAATGAGGATGGAAGGGTGAAATTTGAGTGGATGATAAAGGAATAAAGAAAGAAATGGGGGAAAGAACAAAAGGAGAAAGATCAGTATGTTAAAGCAGATATAGAGAGAGAATGGAAAAAATCTAGAAGAGAGAAGAAAGGACAAATGGACAGAAGACATGAAGAAACCAGAAGAAAGTGACTGGAGTAATTGTAACTGAAAAATAAAATGCGCAAACAAAAGGTAGAAAAATACTTTTTATTTTGAATTTATTAACGGGAATATGTCAGGTCTGAGAAATGTGTATCGCTAACATCTTTGCGTTTTTGTTTAGTGCAATAATTTATAGTTCTATTTCTCCAGTATTGTTGTACATTCCATGTTTGGCTTTTGGTGTTCCCAGTTTAATTATCTTCCTATTTCTAAATTGTGATCCCTTGTTCTTTGTTGACGGTCTATTTTCTGCATGTGTAATCAAGCTGAGGTACTCTGTTCATGTAGTTTCTATTTGTCAGTCCCATTTGTTCTCTTTCCCCCAGTGAGATGTATTGATATTCTCTGAGATGTATTGGTTTAATATTTGCAGTGTTGCCTTTTGATAGGTAGGGTTTGGTGATTTGTGAGCCCTGGTAGTGCTGTTATGATACAGCGGGTTTGCTATGGGTTCTAAATGGTCAATGTTTATAGTACTTCCTAATGGGCCTAGCGCTTGGCACTGGAATATAGTAATGTTGAAATCTGGTAGTCTTTCTTTATCCAGGCACACATTAAGAGGCATGTTTACTAAAAGCACGTTAACATTATGGAAATGGTTATACAAATGAGGCTCCTTATGCAAATGAGGCCCCGCAATGAATCTCCGCACATGGCAGAAATCCAGCATCTCTGGCCTAGCCATGCATATCTATCACATACGCGGATATGATGTGAGCGGGCAGCAACCTATCTGTGGATATTGCACAGGTACGCAGGGATACATGGGGGTCATGCCCATGCACAAATTGCAGCCTCAAAGGCGCGTTCAGGAAAAAAAGCGCCTCGCCACTCAAAATCGCGGATGGGCTAAGCGCATGTTGTGGAGATAACCAGTTAGCTAGGACTACTTCAATATCCTACATCCTACCAGTGTACATAGAGCTAACAGAGTATGATGAATATGCCATTGAGGCACATAACCGGTTAGAATGGCCTAAAGTTCCAAAAGACTCAGGTGTGTGCACATCCCTTTTCAAGACTAGGTGCAGAGGTGTGGGCACCCCAGGCAATGTGAAAAACATGTGCCCCTCACAAAGTCTAGCTTCAATGTGTGATGGAGACAGCCATGTGCTCTCCCACCCCTGTTTTTTTCACACCCTAGGCAGTTGCCTCTGATACATGCACTTTACCTCCCCTTTCACTCCCCGTTCTTCACTGGGGCTCTAACAGGTCTGACTCATGCAATGGTAGACACAAAGTCTGGTGGGTCCCTCCAAGTACGGATGGTGTCTAAGGGGCAAATACTGGGGTGGCTGTCAACCCAGCTGCATGTCAATGTCATTCTGTTCAAGGTCACAGAACATGGCATTCCCACCCACTATGGGGTCTGCTGCACTGCTATATATGGGAATAGTTGGAATATTCCACCTTGCTGTAAACATTGGTCTGAGCGATAGGAAACCTCATTTCATCCACATGACACTGTACTCCGTAGAGCACCCATTGAAGAACAGCATGATAGTATGCGTCATGCTCAGTGCGTGGCTCAATAGTTAGGTGTCCTGACATCATTCCCACTTCCCGCACATTGACACAGTTAACTGGGATGGAACTAGGCTGCTGGCATTAACCTTTAAAAAGGAGATAAAGCAGCTTTTAAACTAGATAATAGGGGAAAGCCAGTGGTTGCCAAGGGGCACATGGTTCAGAACGATGTATCCTTGAAGGATACAAGTAAAAGACTGAAGTTAGGGCATAACAAAAGAGAGGTCCCAATAAAGAAAAAAGTAAACATAGAAACATAGAAATATGATGACAGAAAAAGACCACTTGGCCTATCTAGTCTGTCCTTCCATATCAACAACTACAACAGTCCCCTTTTTACCTTTAGAGATCCTCTGTGTTTGTCCCATGCTTTTTTGAATTCAGTTACTGTCCTCATCTCTACCACCTCCACTGGGAGACTATTCCATGGATCCACCACGCTTTCCGTAAAGAAATATTTCTGCATATCACTCCTGAATCTATCCCCCTTCACCCTCATCCCATGTCCCCTCGTAGCAAAACTTGCTTTCAATTGAAAGAGGCTCTCTCCCTGAACATTTATGCCATGGACCTTATTTCCCATGTTACGGGCATTTATACACACTCCTTTCCATATGTTACCCCTGTTACCCATTTCCATAAAGTAACCCAAATGCCTTTAAGTACAGAGCAGACAGAGCTTAAAGATTCCAAATTACCCCTGCCTAACAATAACCAGATTCATATGAATAAGATACAACTTCTAAAATGCTTGTATGCAAATGCTAGAAGTCTAAAAAATGGCAGAGTTAGAATATATAGCACTAAATGAGAAGTTAGATATGATTGGTATCTCTGACACCTGGTGGAAGGAGGAGAACCCGTGGGACACTGTAATACCTGGGTACAAAATATATTGCAATGATAGAGTAGATCAAATTGGTGTGGTGGGGGGTGGGGGTTGCACTCTTATTTAGAGAGGGTATTGAGTCACACAGAATTAAAGTTTTGCAGGAAACAAAATACACTGTAGAATCTCTATGAATTCAAATTCCATGTAAAAAGGGGAAGGGGAAGGCGATTGCAGTGGGGGTGTACTACCGACCAACTGGCCAGAATGAACAAATGGATGATGAAATGCTAAAAGAAATCAGGGAAGCTAAGAAAAGTTACAACACAATAATAATAATGGGTGATTTCAATTACCCTGGTATTGACTGGGTCAGTGTCACAGCAGAACATGCTAGGGAGATAAAGTTTCTAGATGAAATAAATGACTGCTTCTTGGAGCAGTTGGTTCATGAACCGACCAGAGGGAAAGCCATTTTGGACCTAGTCCTTAGTGGAACACAAGATCTGGTGCAAGAGATAAGGGTGTTGTGGCCATTTGGCAATAGTGATCATAGCATGATCGCATTTAATTTAATAAATGGAGGAAGGATGGCAAGGAAATCCACAGTACTACCTTTTAACTTTCAAAAGGGAGACAATAAAATGAGGAAAATAGTTAAGAAAAAAAGTAAAAGGAGCAGCTGCAAAGGTTAAAGATTTACATCAAGCATGGGTGTTTAAAAATGTTATCTTGGAAGCCCAGACCAGCTGTATTCCTCACTTTAAGAAAAGTGGAAGTCCAAAAAACTATCAGCATGGTTTAAAGGTGATGTCAGAGAGGCTGTTGTAGCAGCCAAATGACAAAAACTGGAAACAACATAAACACTGGCAAGTTAGATGCAAGGCATTGATAAGGTAGGCAAAGTGAGAATTTGAAAAAAAGCTTGTGTGGAAGCAAAAATGTTTAATACAATTTTTTTCAAGTACATTCATAGCAAAAAAACCTGTGAGAGAGTCAGTTGGACCATTAATTGTTAGAGGGATAAAAAGGGCACTAAAAGGGGACAAGGCCATAGCGGAGAGACTGAATGAATTCTTTGCTTCGATCTTTACTGGAGAAAATGTAGGGAAGTTACCCATGACTGATAGGGGATAGACTCGGGAGTAATATGCGGAAATATTTCTTTATGGAACAAGTGGTAGATGCATGGAATAGTCTCCCAGTGGAGGTGGTAGACATGAGGACAGTATCTAAATACAAAAAAGCATGGGACAAACACAGAGGATCTCTAAAGATAAAAAGGGGAAAATTGTAGTTGAAATGGAAGGGCCGACTAGATAGGCCATGTTGTCTTTTTCTGTCATCATGTTTCTATGACTGAAATGGTATTTAAAGGTGATGCATCGGAAGAATTGAAAGAAATATTGATAAACCGGGAAGCTGTATTACAACTATTTGATAAACTAAAGAGTAGCAAATCACCTGTACTGGATGGTATACATCTGAGGGTGTTGAAAGAACTGAAATATGAGATTGCAGACCTACCATTAGTAATCTGTGAACTATCATTAAAATCACCTGTAATACCTGAAGATTGGAGAATGGCCAATGTAACTCCAATTTTTAAAAAGGATTCCAGGGGTGATCCAGGAAACTACAGACATCAGTACCATGCAAAATGGTAGAAACCATTATAAAGAACAAAATTACTGAACATGTAGATAGCCAACATGGCTTTAGCCAAGAAAGGTCTTGTCTTATTAATCTGTTATATTTTTTGAAGGTGTGAATAAACAGATACACACTATATTGACCGGCTCACCTTTATCTGGATTTTCAGAAAGTCTTTGACAAGGACCTTCATGGCGAAATTAAAAAGTCATGGGATAGGAGGCAGTGTATTATTGTGGATCAAGAACTGGTTAAAAGATAGAAAGCAGAGGGTAAGCCAAATGGCCAATTTTTGCAATGGAGAAAGGTGAATAGTGGAGTACCTTAGGGATCTGTGCTGGGTCTGCCACTTTTTAACATCTTCATAAAAGATCTGGCAATGGAAATAATGGGTGAGGTAATCAAATATGCAGATGACATAAAATTATTCAAAGTTGTTAAAACCGAAGATGATTGTGATAAATTGGAAGATTGGACGTTCAAATGGCAGATGAAATTTAATGTGGACAAGTGCAAAGTTATGCATCCAGGTAAAAACATTCCAAACTATGGTTACACAATGCAAGGTTCCACATTAGGAGCCATCATCCAGGAAAAAGATTTAGGCATCATTGTAGATGGCACATTGAAACCCTCCAACCAGTGTGCAGCGGTGGCCAAGAAGGCAAATAGAATGCTAGGAATCATAAGGAAAGGAATAGAGAATAAAACAAAGGATATTTAATGCCTCTATATCGTTCCATGGTGCGATTGCACCTTGAATATTAAGTGCAATTCTGGTCGCCGTATCTTACAAAGAATATAGCAGAATTAGAAAAGGTACAGAGAAGAGCCACCAAAATGGTAAAGGGAATGGAAGGGGCAGGTCACGTGATGCGAGCTCGCTAGTGGCAGCATCCTGAACGAGCTCCGCTCCCCCCCTTAGCTAAGCCGGCTAAAATTACCGATTTTCCCCGGAGAGTGTGGGAGCTTCTTGAGCCCCGTGCATCCCAGCGACGCAGGCATCCAAATACCGGCGGTGGAGGACCGGGGCCATGGCATCCGCAGTGAAATCTGCCCGTAAAGAAAAAGAGCGGCTGGCGGGTGCGAGCAAGGCGGCGGAGGCCGCTGGGGGACCGCACTCACTGAAATCTCCGGCCCTCCTCGATGAAATGTCGGCTGCAGTAGCGGAGGCTCTGTCGTCCCAGTTTGCCGCATTGCACGAGAAAATGGACGGTCTGCAGACCTCAATGGATACTCTGGGGGGTCGGCTCCGGGAGGTGGAAGACCGCCTGGGACAGGCCGAAGATGGCGCTACAGTATTAACGCACGAGGTTGAGGGCCTGAAAATGCAAGTTGCTCAACAAACGGCCAAACTCGACGACCTCGAGAACCGTACCCGCCGGAACAACTTACGGTTCATGGGTGTCCCTGAAACGGTGGCGGATCGAGACCTTCGTGAGTATTTGGAGGCCTTGGTGGTGGATCTTTTGGGAGACAACGACCCTGCAGAACGGCCCTGCATTGAAAGAGTGCATCGGGTGGGGAATGCACAGACCCGGGATCGGCGGCCGAGGATTGTGCTGGCTAAGTTCCTGCGGTTCCCTTTCAAGGAGAAAATCATGCGGGCAGCGAGGCAGAAGGGAGATTTTATTTATGAAAATGCTAAAATCCGGGTGGCGCAAGACTACTCGATGGCTCTCAGTAAACAACGGCGAGAGTATGCCCCCCTCTGCGAAAAGCTAATTGCAGCGCAAATACGCTTCTCCGTGCAATATCCAGCCCGACTGCACGTTTTCCATCAAAACACTCACAAAGTATTTGAATCGGCAGCAGCGGCTGGGACTTATGTGAATCAAGTGGCGTCTCTGCCGCGGGACCATCAGCCGGCTCTATAATGGACTTGGGACAATGTCCTTGTCTATTTCTTTGTTTCTGTTTTATTTAGCTAATCCGGCTGTATAGTGAGCACAGCTGCTTTGTGGCTGCGAGGGATGGCTAGTATTGGGGTTTGCAGTGGAGCTGGCCTTCGTTGGCTGGATGATAAGAGTTTGGCCGTGCCGCTCTTTGGGGGGTCAGTGCAAGACGGCCCACTGCTGATTGCGGAGGACGGTGTGCAGTGCCCTTTGTTGTGCCTTGGGCCCTGTCAGTTCCTCCGCCTTTATAGCCCTTTGGGCTGCTGTCGGAAGATGTACCTGGCCCCTGAGTGACAGTACATGGGGCATGTGAGTGCTCCGTGGCTCTGTACATCTTCTGATTTCTTGCTGTACTTTACCATTGAGTTAACTTACGGTATATGCTAGTGCCGATGTTTTTATGGTATTTTAGTTCTCTGGTACTGATGTTTTCTCCCCTTATGCTGTGCAATGTTTCTTTGGGAAATGGATTGGGGGAATGCTCCGGTCCCGATCCTGTTATATAGACCTGTGGGAGGTAGTTTACTTTGGGTAGGTTATGGGCTAGGGCCGGGTGTGAGCGGGGTTTGTTTCCAAGATGAGTGGGGGGTGCAGTAAGTAGGGGCGGTATGGTTTTGTCCAGCCCTGGGGGGGGGAGCGGGTGGAGCTCAGTGGGACCTCAGTAGTCTCTCTCAGAGGAGGCGGGGGAGGGAGGCCTTAGGGTAGCAGTGGGGGGGGCTTTAGGATGGGGTGGGGTGTAGTTATGAGTGTCCGGGGATGGGGGGGAGGGGGGAGGGGGGGAGGGGGGGTGTGGCTGCCACAACTCAGGATTGGAATAAGCTAATTTACCCTATAGAAGACAAGCTAAGGAACTATAGAGGTGGCGGGGAAGAGACTCTAGGCTGGGGGGGTCTCTCCATGGAACAGCAGAGTAATTTTCACCGGCCTAAAAGTCAAAAGCTGCCGTGGGCATGGTGAGGATTATATCATGGAATGTTTGTGGTTTAGGAACACCTATTAAGAGATATAAAATACTTAAGGCCCTGGCTAGACAGCGGTGTGATGTTGCGCTACTCCAGGAGACCCACCAAACGGCGGAGGAACATGCAAAGCTTGCCCGAGACTGGGTGGGCCAGGTCTGGGGGGCTCCTGCAGTGGGAAAGAAGGGGGGTGTTGCCATTTTAGTGCACAAGAGATTGCGGTTTACCTTACTTAAGCAGGTCTTGGATCCGCGCGGACGTTTTCTCTTTTTACATGGCATGCTGGAGGACCGGGAGATTATCCTGGGTGATCTCTACGGTCCGAATGGGCCGGATCCCGACTTCTTTAATAAAATAGCAGCAGAAGTCGAACAATTGCCCGACGTCCCCCTCGTTCTTGGTGGTGACTTTAATGGCGTCCTTGAAACTGACTTGGATACCTCACGGGAGTCATGTACTCGGGAGAGGCAGGCGGTTTCTAGGATTTTGCAGAGACTCCGCTCTCGACTTCATCTGGTCGACCCCTGGCGCCTACTGCATCCCACTGAAAAAGATTTCACTCATATTTCTCGGGCTAGAGGTTCTAGTGCTCGCATTGATTATGTTTTAGTCTCCGCGGCTCAGTTTGCACATATTGAGGACGCACAGATTGGCCCGCTCGAGATATCTGATCATGCCATGGTTTGGATCGAGTGGCAGGGCGGCGGCGGACAGGACTCTGCTCGCTTATGGCGGTTCCCTCTTGACTTATATAAGGACGCTCAATTTCGGCAGTTCCTCTGTGACAGGTGGCGGGAATTTGAGGAGAACCACAAAGGCCATCAAGATGATCCTGAATTGGTGTGGGAGACGGCCAAAGTGGTTCTCCGTGGCGATATTATTGGCTATGTGGCTCGGAGGCGCAGATTGTTGAATGCGCAGATTGTGCGACTCGAAGACCAGGTAGCCCGAGCGCGACGCCTGGCCGGGCGCTACCCGACGGCCCAAAACCGGAAAAATTGGTGGGAACTTCAGGTTGCATTGAACACACTGTTACATCAACGGGCTAAGAAGTCCTTACTTTATTATAAACACAAACTATATTGTTTTGGGAACAAGCCAGGTACATTGTTAGGGAGATGCCTGCAAGGGCAGAGAGGCATGCGGTTGGTGGCTGCCCTCAGAGATCGCCACGGGAAATTGCATAGTAGTAAAAGTGAGATTAGCGTTATTTTTAAGGACTTTTTTCAGGCTTTGTACCAGGCAGAGGGGATTGATCCCATCTGTATGGCCGATTATCTTGGCAAGTTAGATTTACCTCAGGTGACGGAGCAGCAGCAACGGACTCTCCTCGATCAACCTATTACTATACAGGAAATACAGAAGGTGATTTTGACTGCGACCTGTTATAAAGCACCCGGCCCCGATGGCTTTGGGGCCGAATTTTATAAGATATTGTCTGAAGGGGTTAGCCCGGTATTGGCGGAGACTTATCGGCAGCGGGTGGGAGGGGGAGGGGGAGGGCGCTGTTGGGGGGATAATCAGGCATACATCACCTTGATCCCTAAACCCGGTAAGGATCCACTGCAGGCTTCGTCTTACCGACCTATCTCTCTATTAAATTATGATATGAAGCTTATGGCAAAAATCCTGGCGGACCGCCTGGCAGTTGTACTCGGTGATTTAATACATGATTCGCAGGTCGGGTTTGTTAAGGGTCGGCATGCGGTACGTAATCTGCGTAAAATCTTAACATCTTTAGAGTGGGTGCATTTGCATGGCCTGCCCTCCTTACTGGTGAGCTTCGACGCTGAAAAAGCGTTTGACCGAGTAAATTGGCAATATCTACAGTACTTACTGCCGCGCTACGGATTGGGAAATTCTTTTTGTGAGATGGTGCATAGTTTATATGAGCAGCCTACAGCGCGGGTGCTGTGTAATGGAGTCTTATCCGAGGCATTTGCTCTTCATCGGGGAACTCGACAGGGGTGTCCACTGTCTCCAATGCTATTTGTCTTGGCTCTGGATCCACTGATCCGCAGCGTAGAGGTGACCAGGGAGATAGGGGGGGTGGTGGTGGGTGATAGTGAGTTCAAAATATCTGCCTTTGCGGACGATATGCTGGTACATTTAACCACACCCCGTGAGTCTCTCGAGAGATTAATGCAGGAATTCCGGCTTTTTGGTAGTTTCACCGGTCTTCGCATTAACGAGGACAAATCGGAGGCCCTTGACATGTCGGGCCAAATACGTGGGCACTGGCCAGGAGACTTCCCTTTGAAGTGGGCAGACTGGAGTTTTGTGTACTTAGGGATAGTCTTAACGCGGTTGCCCCAAGAATTGTACTGTAGTAACCTGAACAAGATCCTGACTGGCATGAAAACTCAGATGAGAGCCTGGCAGCCCCTCCCGTTGTCGTTGTTGGGGAGGGTGGCTGCTGTGCAAATGGTTATCCTCCCTCGAATTTTGTATTGGCTGCAGACCCTGCCGATTTGGCTGTGGAAGCGTGATCTTCGTCGAATAGAATCTGAGATTCAGCGGTTTTTATGGAAGGGAGCCCGTGCCCGTATTCCGATGGCGCGAATGATTGGTTCCTGGCGTAGTGGGGGTATCGGTCTCCCGGATTTATGGTCGTATGCCCTGGCCTGCCAGGCACGACATGTTGGGGATTGGCTGGGTGGGACCAGTGTTTTTACCCCCCGGCGTTTAGAGTCGGCGGCGATGGCTCCTTTGTCTCTGCTGGGGGTATTGCATGCGGATCTTGCCCAATTGCCGGTTGGTGCCAAACGCAGTTTGTTGGTATCGGCGGCTCGCCGCACCTGGCAACAATTGAATAGTTATTGGAACCGAGATTGGCGAATTTCGTGTTGGTTGCCTATATGGGGGAATGCTAACTTTTCGCCAGGGTCTGAGACTGTTGGCTTTTCTCGGTGGCGGGAGAAGGGGATACGTACTCTAGGACACACGGTAGGCTTGACGGGGGCCTGCAAGACGTTCCGGGAACTGAGTATTGAGTATGAACTGCAGCCTTCTCACTATTTTACATATTTGCAGCTTTCTCACTATGTGGCTTCTTTATCTAGGGAAGAGCTTGCGGTGGAGCGTTCCGCGCAGCTTATATAAATTTTTTTGGCCTTGGGGAGGAACTCCCGCCCTCGATTGCCGGACTGAAGAAGCGGCTGGCGAGCCTTCGGGTGGCACCGAGTTATGGTACCGTGGAGCAGACCTGGGCAAGGGAGCTGGGGTCGGAGATACCGGTGGGATCCATCCGAAAGGCTTTGGGCCGGATTGCCAGGCTGGTTGAGGGGTCCCGCTGGCGGGAAATTCAGTTTAAGGCCTTAACCCGAGTACATTTTTCACCTAGACGGGCTCTGCGGAGTCATCTGACACAGGATGGGTCGTGTCCTAGATGCTCGGAGCCCCTGGCTGACTTAGCCCATATGTGGTGGGTCTGTAAGCACATCCACCCTTATTGGCGGCGTATTCACCTTTATTTAGGGGAACTGTTGCAACAACGCTTTCCGTGGTCGGGATCCTTTGTAGTGGTGGACCATTTGTCACAGTCTTGCCCTAGTGGTAGGGGTCCCCGCCTTTTGGTGCGGAAGGCGTGTCTGGTGGGGAAGGGTCCCATTCTACGTCACTGGCGGGAACAACTTCCACCGACCTTCCTGGAGTGGCGCAATAGTTTCCACCAGCTGATGTTGGCGGAGTGCTGGCGGGCTAGGAGTCATGTAAAACGCTGGACCACCTTCATGCTTGTTTGGGAACCCTACATACAGCAGCTGGGCCCCTACTGTAGGAATGCAATACTGCAAGTGGGTCTTTAGGGGTTTGGGTGTAGCGCTTAGGCTTCAAGGGATCGAGTCTGACACTTCCTCTGGTAGTTAATTCCTTGGATCTGGTTAACTTGTTTCAGGTGGCATGCTACTTGGGTGGGGGAGGGGGGTTAGGAGGGGGGGTATGGTGGGGGGGGGTTGCAGTTCCAGAGAAAGCATAAAATCTTGGTTCAAATTTTTGTTTTGACGGTTACTGTCTATACGGGTTCTTGTAAATGTTGCCCCGCGGCGGGGATCAGAGTACACCCTGCTGGGGATCTTGTTGTTTGCTCTTGTCTTGCCTGTTACTTGCTGTTGAACCACAAATAAAGTTTATAAAAAAAATAAAAAAAAGGGAATGGAAGGATACCGCTGTGAAGAGAAGCTTAAAAGATAGGGCTCTTCAACCTGGAAAAGAGACAGCTGAGGGGGAGATATGATAGAGGTCTATATATTAATGAATGGAGTGAACAGGCAAACGTAGATCGATTGTTTATGCCATCAAAAAGTAGAAAGACTAGGGGACATGCAATGAAGCTACAGAGTAACCCATTGAACACTAATAAGAGAGAATATTTTTTCACTCAATGTGTAATCGAACTCTGGAATTTGTTATCAGAGGATGTAGTAAAAGCTGTTAGTGTAGCTGGGTTTAAAAAAGTTTAGACAAGTTCCTGGAGGAAAAGTCCATAAACCATTATTAAAGAGGACCCGGGAAAGCCACTCCTTGCCCCATTTGTGGAACCTGTGTGTCTTTTTGAGAAACTGCCAGGTACTTGTGACTTGGATTGGCCATTGTTGGAAACAAGATACTGGGCTCGATGGATCTTGGTCTGACCCAGTAGGGCATTTTTTATGTTCTTATGTCTCACACCAAAATCCCTGTGGGAGAGATTGGTGGGGATCATAAGGTGATCTTTAGGATGAACACAGCACCTCAGGCATGTCTCTCCCTGCCCCCACCATCACCACATGCACGATATACAAAGCAGTCACCGCCTCATCTGCCCCCTTCTGTACCTTCTGCACTGCCATCTCCCATCCCTCCACCACAAAGCCTGCAGTACCCTCTCCAAGCATTTACATCATGCTTTGGTGTTGCAGCACGTACACAGAGCTTGTAGGTCAACTGGCCACCAGCCTCTATGTGCTCCCTTTCTCCTTCTTTAATACATAGATCACTCCCCTGCCTGTACACTGCTACTACACTCCCCTTGCCCTCACACCACCCTTGACCTTCACCTGCCACCCTCTGTACATCATTCCCCTCTTGCCCTCTCAGTTGTGCTGCCTTTGCCACACACACACACACACCACTATGCTTCCCACATCAATATCCTTGCATGGGGGCCATCCAGGGGCCGGGAACGCACACTGCTCAAGCTAACATATTTATCTTTGGGCTGTTCGAGCCTGGAGCAGGTCCAGATGTCCAGGAGGTTTCCGAGATCAGTCAGTGACATCCAAAGTTCCTGGGAACACACCTCATGCACACCTCCACCATGCCCCCAGACAGACTTGGACATCCTCACGCTGGGGATGTCCACAGACCCAGCTTCTAAATGGCTCTGGAAATGTCTCTGTACTTTAGGCATCTCTATGCCCATTTTCAGATGTCTAGAGCATGACTAGGGCTTCCAAAATGACTCCCATAGTGTATTCGGACTTTGAGAAAGTGTGTGTCAAAGTTGCACATGAGAAACTCCTGTGGAAATTAAAAAGTCATGGCATAGGAGGCAGTATCCCATCGTGGATTGGGAACTGCTTAAAAGATAGAAACAGAGAGTAGGGTTAAATGTTAAATTTTCTCAGTGGAGGAGGGATCTGTACTGCGACCAGTGCTTTTTAATATTCGTAAATGATCTGGAATTGGGAACAATAAATGAGGCAATCAAATTTGCAAAACTGGGAGACTGGGCATCGAAATGGGAAATAAAATTTAATGTGGTCCGGTGTAAAGTGATGTGCATAGTGAAAAATAACCCAAACAATAGCTACACAATGCTAGGTTCCACATTAGGAGCCACCCCCCAGGAAAAGGATCTAGGTGTTATGGGCAATATGTTGAAATCTTCTGTTCAGTGTGCGGTGACGACCAAAAAGGCAAACAGAATGTTAGGAATTATTAGGAAAGGAATAGAAAATAAAACAAAGAATATCATAATACCTCTGTATTGCTTAATGTGGCAACTGCATCTTGAGTACTGGATATAATTCTGTTCTCTACATTTCAAAAAATATATAGAGGAATTAGAAAAGGTAAAGAGAAGGGTGACCAAATTGATAATGGAGATGGAATGACTCCCCTATGGGGTTAGGGCTCTTCAGTTTGGAGAATAGATGGCTGAGGGGAAGATATGATAGAAGTCTATAAAAATCCTGAGTGGAGTGGAATGGTCAAACGTGAATTGATTGTTTGCTCTTTCAAAAAGCACAAAGACTATATTGTTTGTTTAGTCAGTGCTTTCTTTATCGCTTCTCAGCAGTAGTAAGGTGATTTAAAATAAAACTGTAAGCAAAGAAAAGGAAAAAACTCCAATTGGCACAGTACAAGAACAGCATAGGAAACCCAATAATGAGGAAATTAAAGAGGCCAAAGGAAAAAGGCAGAATTCCTGCTGAAACGGCCCCCTTCCCCCGCTAAGAGGCAAATCTCTACTAACTCTGAGAGGAAACAGCTAATTAATACAATCCTGAACAGGGGGCAAAGAGATGGATTTTCAAAGCTGATCTGAATTTCTGATCATGGCAAATATAGAGGGGAGAGAGTTCTAGAAAGAAGAATCCAAAAAAAGCAAAACTACAAGTAGATTCATGCAGGGTTCATGACACTGAAGAAATAACTACAGTAGAAGATTAGTATCTTGGGATGATAAGAAAAGAGAATAGGTAGATGAGTAGCCCAGTATGAATGTCTTATGTGCAAGCATGAGAATCTTAGGATATAGGGATCTAATAGTTATGGTAGAGTAGCAAGGTAATATGATTGTATTTGGATGTGTTCCTCAGTAGTCTAACTGCGGTGGTTTGAACCATTTAGAGTCTAAGGAGCCTTTAAAGGGCACTAGGGTGTTGCACCGAACGTACCAAAAGAGTTGAAACTATGGCGCTTTAGGTGCAACACCATTGCATCTTATGTCAGGGGTATGGAAAGCATTTCCCTAGCAGTTAACATGGAGCCCTATCTCTTAGCACATGCCATATTAGTGCTGGTGCACTTAACTACACCTATTGAGGTGGTGTTAGGTGATCCCATACTAATGCAGTTAGCACATGGTGTGAACCCGGTGCTAACTGCATGGTGCACACCTCACCCACTTTCCACCCATACCCCACCCATTCACTGTCCTAATGCAAGTTGGGCAACGTGGGAATCGTCCCATGGTGTCATGACCCTGCACTAGCTGGCAATACGTGTCCTAATGTGCATTCAGCATGTGCCAGAATATGCATTGTCAGCTAACACCTTTTAGTAAAAGACTCCCTAAGTTCCAAAGTACTTGTTAAGTGCCGCTGAGTCAGTGTTGACTCATGGCGACCCTTTGGATAGTTGTCCTAAACTGTGTTCAGTCTTCAGTCACGCGGCTCATTGATGACAGAGTGGCATCCACAGCTGCTGTTACTGTATTGATCCATCTCATTGCTGGCCTTCCCCTATTGCGTTGACCTTCTACCTTGCAAAGCATGATGTCTTTCTCTAATGATCTCTCTCTTTGCATGATGTGTGCAAAGTATGAAAGTCGAAGTCTTGTCATCTGAGCTTCTAAAGAAAGCTTGGGTTTGATCTCATTTAGTACTGACTGATTTATTCTTCAGGCTGTCCATGGTATACACAGTATTAGTCGCCAGCACCATAATTCAAAGGCATTAATTTTCTTTCTGTCTATCTTTTTCACTGTCCAACTTTCCCATCCATATGTTATTGAAAATACCATGGCTTGAATGAGTTGAATCTTTGTATGGAGACAGACATCTCTGCTCTTGAGAATCTTGTTTAGGTCCTTTAGATGATGCATTGTTCTTGGCATAATGGCTATGATTTATTGACTACTTGTTTTTTTTATTGATAGTTAATCTAAGTAGGTTAAAGTTATCCACTATTTTGATTTCTTCTCTATCAATGATAAACTTATTGATTTTGCCAGTTGTCAGGATCTTTGTCTTCTTTATATTAAGGTGCAGGCCCATTTTAAGACTATGTTCCTTGATCTTGAGAAACAAATGTTTCAGATTATCTTCACTTTCTGCCAGTAGTGTGGTATCAACAGCATAGCAAAGGTTATTGATGAGTCTTCCACCAGCCTTCACACCTCTGTTGTCTTCATACAGTCTTGCTTTTCTGATGATTTGTTCTGCATATAAATTAAACAGGTAGGGGAAACGTATGCAGCCTTGTCATACACCTTTGCTGATTTTAAACTATTCTGTTTCTCCTTGTTCCGTTTGAACTGTTGCTTCTTGATCAATGTAAAGGATGTGCAAGAAAACGATCAGGTGTTCTGGTCTACCCATGTTTCTTAATGTGGCCCAGAGTTTCTCATGGTTTAACCAGTCAAAAGCACACATAAATATCCTTTTGATATTCTTTAGTCTTTTCAAGGATCCATCTCACATCTGCGATGATGTCTCTTGTTCCTCTCCTTTTCCTGAATCCTGCTTGCACTTCAAGCAGTTGTCGTTCCAGGTATGGTTATAGTCTCTGCTGAATAATCTTGAATCGAATCTTACTGGCATGTGTGATCAGAGCGATTGTGCGATAATTTCCACAGTAAGTTGGATCACCTTTCTTTATTATTGGTATAAACACAGATCTTTTCCAGTCAGTTGGTCATGATGGCTTCCAAATTTCCTGGCAGAGCCTTGTAAGTATGGTAATAAGTGGAGTGGAGGAGTGGCCTAGTGGTTGGGGCAAGGTACTTCAGGCCGGAAGGTCAGGGGTTCAAATCCCACTAGAGGACAGCAACCTTGGGCCGGAAGGACTGGGGTTTCTAGTCCCACAGGTGCTCCTTGTGGTCTTGGGCAAGCCACTTAACCCTCCATAGCCCATGTTCCCTGTAAATAGTTATCTCCAAGTTATAATGCCCTGTTCAATGTAATTTCAGTTTGTTCAATGTAAACCGCACTGATGCAGAATAGCACGGTATATAAGAGAATGTAAATAAATAAATAAATAACTGTATCAGATTTATATAATACTTCAATGGGAATGCTATCAATGCCTGGTGCTTTGTTCTTTGATAAGGCTTTCAATGCTGCTTCAATTTCTTTCGACACGAATGATTCTTGATCATAAGGTACAGGTTGAAACAGCTGTTGATCCACGGTCTATCGTATAATGACTCTATATATTCTTTCTACCTTTTCTTGATCTCAGCATCATTCAACATGAATCCTTGAGCATCTTGAAACATTCCAATTCGAGGCTGGAATTTTTTCTTTAACTCTCGTAGCTTTAGGAAAGCCGATCTTGTTCTTCCTCTAATAGTTTCTGCTTCTATTTCCTTGCATGCATCATTGTAGTACTTATCCTTGTCTTGTACAACTATGAAAGAAGAAGAAGAACTAGAGAAGAACCTGTTTGTTAAGGCCGACGCTGGACTGACTGTGTGGTTTATGGTTTATTCAAACTTGATACCACCTTTAGCATCCAATCAGTGTGGTTTATAAACAGAAAATAAGACCAGGGAAAGACAGAAGTATTATTAAAAAAGTGCAGGATGACACAGGACACACAGTGTTGACATTAAATATGAAAGAAAGCAAGGAGAATGTCATTTCAGACAGGAAAGGGGGGTAGGTTATGACAAAAGGTGTGTTTTAGACATTGACAGCTCCTGGCCTGCTCTGTCCTAGACATAGTAACATAGTAAATGACGTCAGATAAAGACCAGTATGGTCCATCTAGTCTGCTCAGTAAGATGGCAAGAGTAGGTGCACCTGCCGCTCCATGCAGGCCATCCCTCCCCATGTCTTTATTTTAGGGGTGAACTCACCGCTCTGTGTAGGACACCCCTGTATGTTGAGAAATTAGCTAGTGAAGTTTATTTTGATTTTATCCTGTTGCTGTAAAGGGATCCACTGTGTCTGTCCCATGCCATTTTGAATTCAGTCACTGTATTTGCCCCCAACACTTCCATCGGGAGAGCATTCCAAGCATCCACCACCCTTTCGGTGAAAAAGTATTTCCTGATATTGCCTTTTAATTTACCCCCTTGCAGCTTCATGTTATGCCCTCTAGTTTTACAGCTTCCCCGTCTTTGGAAGAGGTTTGTTTGTTTATTATTTCTCTTTAAGTATTTAAAGGTCTGAATCATATCTCCCCTATCCCTCCTCTCCTCCAGAGTGTACATATTTAGGTCTTCAAGTCTCTTCTCATAAGGCTTCTGAAGCAGGCTCCAAATCATTTTGGTCGCCTTCCTCTGAACAGTTTCCAGTCTTTTTATATCCTTTGCAAGATATGGTCTCCAAAACTGAACACAGTATTCCAAGTGAGGCCTCACCAGTGACTTATACAGTGGCATTAGTACCTCTTCCTTTCTGCTTGTAATTCCTCTTTGTATGCAACCCAACATCCTCCTGGCTTTTGCCACCACCTTGTCGCACTGTTTTGCCACCTTGAGATCCGCAGAAATAATCACACCAAGGTCCTTCTCCTGGTCCGTGCACACCAACCTCTCACCCCCTATCGTGTAAATTTCCCCTGGATTTCTGCTTCCCAAGTGCATGACACTGCACTTCTTCACATTAATTCTTAACTGCCAAGCATTAGACCATTCTTCCAGCTTTTGTAGATCTTTCCTCATGTTATCCACTCCCTCAGGGGAGTCCATTCTGTTGCAAATTTTCATGTCATCTGCAAAAAGACAGACTTTTCCATGCAGTCCTTAAGCAATATCGCTCACAAATACATTGAACGGTGCCGGGCCCAGGACCGAACCCTGAGGCGCCCCACTAATCCCCTTCCTTTCATCCGAGTGAGCTCCATTTACCATCACCTTCTGTTGTCTTGTCAGTCAACCAATTTCTGATCCCGTTCACCATCTTGGGACCCATCCCCAAACTATTGAGTTTATTGATAAGCCTCCTATGAGGAACAATATCAAAGGCTTTTCTGAAATCCAGGTAGATGACATCCATCGCATGCCCCTGATCTAGTTCTCTGGTCACCCAGTCAAAGAACTCAATCAGATTTGTTTGGCAAGATCGTCCTTTGGTAAAACCATGTTGCCTCAGATCATGCAACCTGTTGGTTTTGAGAAAGTCCACTATTTGCTCTTTTAGAAGCGCCTCCATTACTTTTCCCGTCACCAAGGTAAGGCTCACGGGCCTGTAGTTTGTCGCTTCTTCCCTGTCACCACTTTTGTGAAGAGGTACCACATCCGCCCTTCTCCAGTCCTGAGGAACTACTCCTGCCTCCAAGGATCTGTTAAAAACATCCTTTAACGGCCCTGCAAGAACCTCTCTGAGCTCTTTCAGTATCCTGGGATGTATCCCATCTGGTCCCATGGCCTTGTCCACTTTCAGTTTTGCACGTTGTTCTAACACATCATCTTCAGTGAATGGTGTGGTATCTACTTCATTCCCATTTTTATATTTGGGAGTCACAGATGGTCCTTCTCCAGGATTTTCTTTAGTAAAAACAGAGCAGAAGTATTTGTTTAGCATTTTCCCTTTTTTAATGTCACTTTCCACAAATCCGTTTCCAGCACTTCTGAGTCCTGCAATTCCATCTCTGATTTTCCTCCTCTCCCGAATATACCTGAAGAAAGTTTTGTCACCACACTTCACATCTTTAGCCATCTTTTCCTCTGCTTTTGATTTTGCTTTCCTTATTTCTCTTTTTGTCTCTTTTAGTTTGCTCCTGTAGTCCTTACTGTGTTCCTCTGTTCGCAAGCTTTTGAATTTTGTGAAAGCTGTGGTTTTTTGCCTTTATTTGAGCAACCACTTCTTTGGAGAACCAAATAGGTTTCCTTCTCCTCTTGTTTTTATTTACTTTCCTTTCATATTTATCTGTTGCCCCTTTTATTGCCTCCTTTAGTTTAGCCCCCTGCATTTCCACTTCCCTTATCCCCTCCCACCCTGCCAACTCCTCCTTCAGGTACTTGGCCATTTTACTGAAGTCGGTGTTTTTGAAGTTTAGGATTTCGAGTTTGCTATGATTGGACTGCACCTTGGCTTTTATCTCATACCACACCATGTGATGATCGCTGCTGCTGACAGGTGCACCTACCCAGACATTCAACACACTCTCACCGTTGGTGAGCACTAAATCCAGCATCGAACATTCCATGGTTGGTTCCATCACCATTTAAGTGACGCATCTTGGCGAGCATCCACAATTGTTTTGCTTCTTGCCAGATTCACAGAAGGAGTATTCCAATCCACATTGGGTAGATTAAAGTCACCCAATATGATCATGTCCCCCTTTGTGGCTATCTTGGCAATATCTATAATCAATTCATTATCTATTTCTTCGATTTGAGTCGGAGGTCTGTAGACTACAGCAGTATGGATGACAGTGCCATCTCCTCTTTCCAGCACAATCCAGAGCGCTTTTTCTTTTCCCCATGCCGCCTGCATTGCAGTAGCTTTAATATTGCTTTTTACATACAAGGTTACTCCTCCTCCTTTTCCACTTTCTCTGTCTCTTCTGAATAGATTATAGCCAGCTATGGCTATATCCCATTCATGCGATTCATTAAACCATGTTTCTGTAATGGCCACAATGTCCAAGTCCATTTCCACCATTAGGGCTTCCAGGTTGGGAACTTTGTTGGCTAAGCTTCGAGCATTTGTGCTCATTGATTTCCAGCATTTAACTGGCTTGCATGTATTTTGCATTGATTTTGTTCTGCCCACTTCTTCCCATTTGTCATTGATGTGTGGTTTAAAAGTGTGGCTGTTTCTGATATTGTTCTGCATTTGCCAGGAGTGACGTCCTGAACTAGTTCTTCCCCATCCGTCACCCCCTTTTTCTAGATTAAATGCATATCCACATACTGCCTGAATTTTTCACTTAGGATTCTTTTCCCTGCAACAGAGAGATGTAGTCCATCAGCACAGTATAGTCTCTTGTTTGTCCATCTGTTTCCCCAGTCACCAATAAATCTGAATCCTTCAAGTTTGCACCACGTCTGGAGCCATGTATTAAAACTGTTTATGTGATGCAGCCTTTCTGCCCCCTTAACATGAACAGGTAGAACTTCTGAGAATGCTACAGTGTTAACAATGAGCTTGAGTTTCTCTCCCAGAGTCTGGAAGTCCCTTTGAACTGCAAAGGCACTGTTTCTAGCCAGGTCATTTGTACCCAGGTGGATGACAACATCAATTTTGGAGTGCTCACTTTCTGCGCTGAGTACATCAACAATTTGGTTTGTATTCCTGCTGACTGAAGAGCCTGTGAGGCATTTGATTATCTTCTCGCCTTTGAACTGTGTTCCCAAGTTGGTGCCTCTGATGATGGAATCTCCAATTAGTAGTAGTTTTCTGTTTGGTGAGTTTTTCTTCATATTTGGTGCTTTAGCAGGAGATTGGGCATTGACTGATCCATTTAAGGGCCCTTCAGTTTCCATGGATTGGTGATCCTCATTAACCAAAGCAGAGAAGCCATTATGCAGGGATATCTCTTGATGTATAGGATGTCTCTGCGTTACAGGTTGCAATCTACTCGAGCCCACTGTGATCCATTTGTTCCTGGGATGTTTGATTCTTTGTGGGAGCGGTGGTGGATTTTGTTCTGTTTGTATCCTAGAAGAGGTGTGTTTCATTACAGCTAGTTCTTCCCTTCGAAGAGTCAATTCTTTATGCATGGCAGCTAATTCTTCCCTTAGTAGAGTCAACTTTTTATGCATGGCAGCTGACTTGAGGCACATAGGACAAGCTCTTAGGTTCCAAATGATTCGTCTCAGAATGAAAGCACCACAGTTATTGCACTGAATACACGACATGCTGATTAAGCAGTCCTAGAAGGCAAAGAAGAAGAAAAGGTGGGCTTAACACCAAATTAAAAAGGATAGATGGCAATGTATGTGACCACTATATAGGCAATGCAGCCCTGGGGTGGGTGGGGTGAGGGGTAGTGTGGGCGGGAACCTAAGTGTCCCTGGCCAGTAGGCTTTACATGAACAGTGGGCACACTCAGATATCTGATTTAAGGGCTACACAAGGAATGTAGACAGGCAGAATAATCCCAAAAAGCAATGTATAAACCAACAGTTAAATTCTATATTAGGAACAGGCAAAAAAGATAGAAAGCTGTAGGCTTAGCTGTGTGGAGGCTCTGGAAGCTGTGTAGACTGGAGATGACCAGGTACGTGTGATAGGAGGAGATCATGAGTAACTGTACCAAAGGTAGAGGTGAGGTATAGAGAGATTAGTAAGGTGGCGCATCCAGAGTTGAGAAAACTATGGATTTCACTAAGGAGAATAGTAATGGCAATTTTGATGATTTACCATAGCCGTTCCTGAATCTGGACTGCTGTGGGTGGAGGATGTTATTTTATCAACATAATCTGCCAGTTGTAAAAAGACAGTTTTACATTGTGACACAATGGCGCTTTTCTCCTACTACTACTATTTATTTTCCTCCCTTCAGTCCTAGTCTTCATGAAGCTATTAAGTAGTGCATTTAAAACAAACTGTAGCTAAGCTCTAGAATTCATTGCCAGATGATGTGATTAAAGCCGTTAACATAGCTGGGTTTAGAAAAGTCCAGACATAGTTATTAAAGTAAATGTGGGAAATCCTCTGCTTATCCCTAGGGGTAGGCATCATGAAAGCTTGCTACTTTCTGGGCGTATACCAGATATTTGTAGTCTGGATATGCCATTGTTGGAAACAGGATACTGAGCTTGATGGGCCATCAGATCATGGGCACGAAGGTCTTGGATATGTTATAGCAGAACTAAACCCTGTTTGTTTCTGGTTCCTAATCAATCTAAACCCCATACAATTCAACTACATTCATATGGAACAATGGAAACAGCATTTATATTATAGTACCTATGAATACTTGGATAGGAAACCACTAGAGAATGCTCAATGACCAATCTGGGAAACTAATGATCTAACGAAGCTGAGTAAATGTCCAAATATGAATCCCATTCACATAGCCAACCAACAAAGTATTAAATTGCATATGCTAAAAGAAATTCTACTTACATATTATATAACATGTTTATCTGGGTTTTTTTAATGTTTCAGAGGCAGAGGTATTGAGATTTATTTGAGTCTTTTACCCCAGCAACATCAACAGTTAGCATGAGAGGTTTTTGCAAAATTAGGTAATGTTTCGGGGGCATCAAGATTTTTGAATCTGTACAACTGAGGGCAAATCTAAGTTACAAGTTTTCCTGTTGACTTAGAAAATGTTAGCCAAGCTAGACTTGTTACTGCTCTGGTGATAAATAAGGAATACAAGCTGTATCTGACACTGTCTTGCTCAGATCTAGCTACTATTCTATGTTGGAAATGAAGGCATGTCTACATATATTGTTGAAAAGTGTCGGGGAGACAGGGACTAAAAATAACAACTGACCCATACTTTCCTAGATCTGTGGTGAGTCATTGGAAGACTTTAACATGCACCCACATTCTAGCACTTTTTTTGCCTTGTATGTGCTATATTTATAGTTGACCTTTGACCCATTTCAATTCTTGGCAGACTGATCTAGTCCAGATATGCCCCATTCCATCTATGGAGTTTTGAACAATGAGCCAAAGCTAAACTAGATCAGCCTCTCAGAGTTGATCTAGATTAAGGGGGGCAATCCAGACTGCATTTTGCAACTGCATAATCTTCAGCACCTGAAACTCCATTTTATACATCTGAGTTTCCAACAGAATTGAGAAAAGCTATTGGGAGTAGATTCTCCAAATGGGTGAGTTTTGTGCATACCATAACTGTCATGAACCTCAAGTCTAAGCCAGGGTATGTGAAATATGACCTCAGTCTCTCAAATTTACTACTAATGCTTGACGTAGTACTTGCATCATGCCAAAGAGCCTCTCTCTTACAATAACAGCAGCTACGGGTACCAGTCTGTCAACAATGAGCCGCCTGACTGAAGACCGAACAAAATTTAGGACAACTATCCAGAGGGTTGCTATGAGTCGAAACTGACTCGACGGCACTTAACAACAACAATTTATCAAGGTGTGCTTGGAAATTCCTCTTAATTAAGCCTGTGGCATCCAACACAATGGGAAATATCTTTCTGCCACATTTTTTTGGTCTCCAACTGCATTTCTTGGTACTTGAAGATTTTCTCTCTCTCAACACGATTCACAGAGTAGTCGCTTGGAACTGACTCTTAATCAATGTATCCAGTGCTTCTGGTATTATGTAGCATTGAAAGACCTTTGAGAAGACCCTGCATGAGGTAAAACCCGTAACTGCCAAAGCACACAATACAGAAGCTTCTCTGTGTGACTGACTTAATAGATGTATTCTAGCACTAAAAGTCAATCATATGAAACATGAATCTTATTATTTATTTATTTATTTAAAAGACTTATTTCCCACTTGATCACCATGACTTAAAGTGAATTGCAATGAACATTTTCAATTATAAATGATGCACATTATAGTGACACATAATTGTACAAACTACAGATCTAAGCGTCTAACGCAGTGTTACACACAACACAGTACTTTGACTTGGAAAAATAAGCAACTAAATTTGGCTTTGGCTGCCACCTAGTGCCCTCCAACAGCCAGTGTTCAGCCTACAGTGTTTGTTTCATAGGATGGTCTCATTAAAGTATAATCCAAGAACACAGGAGAATTTTAGGTAAAATGTTTGCAGTGCAAAATCAAAACATGTTTGTTTATGCAATTTCTTGATATACCGCCCATGCTGAAGGGCATCAGAGCGGTTTACAATCACTACAAGCAGGTACTGGATACATTCCCTCGTCCCAAAGGGCTCACAATCTACATGCATACCTTTTATCTTTATCTTTATATACCTTGATACATGCCCAATGTCAAAGGCGTCAGAGCGGTTTACAATATAGAACAAGTTACTACAGGACATTCAACAATGGAAAAATGATGAAAAATTGAAAAGGAAAATTGTTCTTTCCTTATAGCTTTTCTCAACAGATCATTAGTTATAGACTCTTCAAACCAAAACATTTCAATTAGAATAAGTTGAAAGGTGCATTGTGATACAATGCAGGTCATTCCATAATGCAAGTAGGCCATTTAGACGTGCACGGGAGATGGATTTCTCCCCAAAACATCTATGGCTATATTCCGAAACCCGTCTCCCGTGCACATCCATGGAGCAAACACGGGGCTCTCAGAACGTGCCCTGGAGGGGGTGGAATGGGGATGTGTTTGCTGCAGAGACATATAAAGCGTATTCAGGAAAGGCTCGTGTACATTTTCTGTGTTCCCCGCAGATGTTCTCATTATTCCTGCGGAAACGTGGAATATGGTCAGTACTTACAAATATTTCTGCTGTGCTTGTATAGAGGTTGTGACAAGTATGCTTCAAACTGGTGTGACTGCAGTCTGTAAAACATAGCTAGATGCATGTATAATGAACAGAAATCAGGAATGAGAGAATCTTGTAAGCTAAGGGGCATTAATAACACCCCTAAAGACATTTGAAAACCAGCAATAGTGAATCTGGTGGTGATGCTGACAATTGCTGTTTGTGCTAAATGAGCTAATCTGAGGGATCCTGACAAGTCCTGTGTACTGTAAAATGGAACTGTTGATGTTAGAAGTGTGAGTGAGTCTGCCACAGGAGTTTGAGTGAGAGAGGGGGGATCAGATATGTAGTCCTGGTACTCCATTCTTTTATGGTATACCAGTTTTTATCTATAGGTACTGAACATCTATTTCCCAGAATTATGTTTTTTATGACAGCAAGTGAAAGTGCATATGTGTGTTGTGGTTTGAAGGTTATATGGGAGGATATGGTGTGCTGATCTGCATATCAGGGAGGAGGGCCAGGCACTGGGAGACATGACTGATGTTGTGCCAACAGTCCCCAGATTGTGCAATGCAGCATGCCATACCCAGGGCATACATTTGTGGTTCAGCAATCGTATGCACCCCTTGAGGAATTTTTATGTTGTGTTGATTTCTGTGCACATGAGGGTCCATCCTGAGTGTTTTTAAGGGTGTATGTAGAGCTGAGCAATGCAGGCCTCACTGAAGCCTTTTTATGATGCCAAGTACGATTTGATGCAAAGTATGCTCTGTCATACATGTTCATATTTACCTTATAGTATCTTAGAGTGTGCTGGGATTACCTAGCACTGTTCTAGGCATGGAGAGGACTAGGGTATGGTCTAGTCTGCATCAGCATGCATTTATCATCAGTTTCTATGTCTTCTATAAATCAGCAAACTACTATCAGTGAGCACAGCAGCTTAGGAGATGCACGTTTTTACAGTGGAGGCGTGGCCAGATCTGAGATGGCTAATTTTACAGAATATGGTGAGCACGGGCACATCCAAAACCTGATCACTGTTTACCCATATCTCCCACTGTTGCCAGAGACGTATTTCTCTGCTTTACTCTATGGATACATGCATGGGCCTGCTGAACAGTATGTTGGATGTGCCCCACCAGACATGTCTATGATCCTGATGCTAGAAAAGTGGGTGCGTCCAAACCCATGTTTTCAGAATCAGGTGGGCATTGCACCTGTGTCCAAGTTAAATATTTCTGCATTTGCTAGCTGGCCTCTGGAATTGGCTTCAATGGCGCATTTCCTCTCTTTCATTTGCAAACACAAACATGTCTGTGTGCAGTACTTGATGGTGACAGACGTTACTGCTGGCTGGGAAGTGTACAGTGTCTGTGTTTTTCTTTTTCTGACGGTGTATGTGAATTTTGTATATCTGTGAGTGATGTATTTACAGCATATAGGTATGTATTTGTAGGGATGTCTGGCCAGTTTGTGGGATATGCATTAAATGTTGGAGAGAGTTGGAAAATTGTGTGTGATGGGAGGTTGGCTGTGGAGACCGTGTGTGCATAAGGGACCTGTGTGAGTTTAATGAAGAACTGGTCTTGGAACGATGGGTTATTTAGGTGGGTATGTAGTGTGGTGTGTTGTAGAAAAGTCTTTATAGATGTTCAGGGATGCTCTCACTCTTCTTCCCTCTCCTTAAAATCTGGCTTCCCTGGTGGTTAGCCCACTGCTGTTACCATGAGGCTACCCCTCCACTCTTCAATAGTTACATGCTTTGAGGCTACCTAGTAACGACATGAGGGCGGGGATGGGGGGGGGGAGGAAACAGAATTTTGGATTTTTTAATGGAGAAAAAAGCTGAATTTTTTTGTTTGTTGTATTTAGATTAAAAACAATATGAAGCGAGACAGGAAATGTTATTATTGATATGTGCCATGTTGTTTCAAATGAATACGCTACTAGTCAATATATTCAACCAACATCTAAAACTCATCAACTTATCTTTAGTTCTACTGTATCATTTAGTACCAGTTTCTTCAATATCCATTATACGTTCAGCCAAACAATCCAGCATATCTTTTGAGCTTAGTTCTGCTTCAGGGACACATCTCATTATAAATTTTAGTCTTTTCCAGGAGTTCTCTTTAGAAAGAGTCAAATCTCATAACTTAGAATTCTGAAAAATAAATCAACATATTGTCAGCATCATTTTAAAGACAATCACATGCTCTCTGTCATCTAATCATTAAAAAAACATTTGAGTCAACCAACAGCAAGCACTTTACATTCTACATTAAGTCTATGAGGGTATCCTGTCTGCAACGTAAACATCCCATACATTTGATATTCCTGGTTACTACCATATCATTGTTCATCAACTTGATCAATTAATCTTGATTTGATCTCATCAAAAGAATCTTTCTGAGCAATAAACAGATTAACTAAGAGGGTTGTCAATGTATAGGCATTAAGCCTGCTCTGATGCTCATTCAATCAAATTTTAATACAACACTTAGGGGTATGTTTACTAAACCGTGCTAATGTTACAGGCACTAGGTGCAGCGTTAACGCGAGGAATGCCATATAAGGAAGTGGGCGTTCCGGCATCAAGGTAGCAATGGCTGTTTATCGCGAGATAGAGGGTGCCTTGGCTCGTTATCGCGTGGTAACCTTAATTTTGTGCCAGCGCTGTGAGAATAGCTATAGAGGTGTAGCCCACTGGTTAATACAATGACTGCCGAGCTATATTGTGCCCCATAGGTTACGGCACTGAGGTGAGGGTGTTTCTGCTGGCAGCACAGATTGCAGGGATCGAACCCATGACTTCTGGCTCAGCAGTCATTATATTAACCAGTGGACTACACCTCTATAGCATGTAATGCAGCACTGGCTGGCTACAGAAAGACTGCAGGTCACCGCACGAAATGTCTACTGTGGTTACCAGGATAGGGTAAACCCACCAGTACCCATGATGCAATGCACATGCAGAACAGCAGTCTACAACTGATCACAGGATGGGGTATGCGCCTCTATAGCACCTCATCCTGGTAGGGGGAACTGACCATGTGTGTTACTGGCACAGAGTAGCTACAGACCGTGACACTGTGTGGTTCCTGTGCTCACCCTGAGGGTGAGGTAGGGCGCCCAGCACCAGGTCTGCAGCACCTGGCTTAGCTGAGATAGGCTGTGCTGCAGGTCCCCATTAATGCCAGTGTGTGACAGGTAGACCTTGCAGACACACCTAGGATACACCTGTGTCCATCTGTATTCCCCAGTCACGTCTAGCCCTTGTGGACTATGACGCACCCAGAATAGTGCATATCCTGTGTGGTTTATTTATTTTATTTATTTATTTAACAGTATTTCTATACCGCCTTATCCTACAATCAAGGCGGTATCACAGCAAAACAATCAAAAGGAGTGAACATGTTTTTCATGCAGTGAAGGTTATATCGTGATCTGTGTGTAAGATGTGTGTTTGATTAGGTTGATCTATGTACATTGTGCGCTATGATACATCATGTGCTATAATACATTCTTCTATACATTGAGTGTTAGGAAATATCATGTGCCGTTATACATTCTCTTATCAGGGGGTCGGAGGGGGGTATGTTGGTAGTTCCTGGTAGTTAGCTCATGTGACGTGTCCATAGTGTTCTATGAACAGCGTTGTCTTCAGCTGTTTGCGAAAGTCTTTCAGGTCCGTCGTCGATCTCAGCTCATCTGGGAGGGTGTTCCAGATTGTTGGGGCAGCCAGGGAGAGTGCTCTTTCTGTGGTGTCTTTGCGTGTTTTTCTGACGTCTCTAGGGGTGTTAACTCGGTTGGAAGTTCCTTTTCTTCTTGGGCGTGTGCTGGTGTCTGGTTGTATGAGGGTGTGCAGGCTGTTGGCTGAAGTGTGTTGTTTGATCTTAAATATGTTTATGATTGTTTTGTATTTGATGCGTGAACTGATTGGGAGCCAGTGTAGGTCTTTCAGAACAGGTGTAATGTGTTCATGTTTTGTTGATCCAGAAATTATGCGGGCCGCTGTGTTTTGTGCTAGTTGTAGTGGGTTGAGTGTTTGTTTTGCTGGTCCAAGGTAGATTGGGTTGCAGAAGTCCAGTAAGGGGGTTATTAGTGCTTGGCATATGGTACGGAAGTGCTCAGTGGCGAGGAGGGGTTTAAGTCTTCTGATGATTCTCATCCTGTAGTATGCATTTCTGATTGTTTTGCTTACGTGTGGCTTTAGATTCAGTTCATTGTCCAGGGTCACTCCCAAGGTATTTTACTTCCGATTTTATTGGTATGGTTGTGTTTTGTATCTTGATGTCCGGTGGGTGGATGAAGTCTGGGTTGCGAGTGATGATTAGTGCCTTAGTCTTGCTGTAGTTGATTGCGAGGTTGTTGTTTTGACACCATCTTGTCATTTGTGTGAGGCAGTTTGTTATTTTAGAGTAGTCCGGGTTGTCAACTGAGACAGGTGTGTATATCATGATATCATCTGCATAGATTGTATATTGAATGCTGTTCTTTTTCAGGATGTCGCATATTGGCTGGATGTAGATGTTAAACAGTAGTGCTGAGAGGGCGGATCCTTGTGGTACTCCTTGGAGGACTTTTATGGGTCGAGAGGTGTTGTGGCCTACCTTGACCTGTATCTGCCTGTAGGTTAGGTATGAGTGGAACCATTTTAAGGTGGGACCATGTAGCCCAATGCTTTTTAGTCTTTCCAGGAGAGTCTTGTGGTCTACTGTGTCGAATGCTGAAGAGATGTCAATGAAGATCATTAAGATTCCTTTATTGGTGTTGTCTATGATTCGGAGGATGCTGTCGAAGAGGTAAATCAGTAATGTTTTGATTCCATGGTTGGGGCGAAAGCCATGTTGGTTGTCATCCAGTGGTGCATGGTTGTCGATGTTCTTGTAGTTGGTGTTGTACTGTTTTTTCGATGATTTTTGCCAGAAAGGGTATGCTGGATATTGGTCGGTATGCTGCTGGGTTGTTCTTGTCGAGAGTTGTTTTCTTTGGGATCGGTCTTACTGTGGCTAGCTTTAGTTGATCTGGCATGAATCCTTGAGTGAGGGAGTTGTGCACCATGTTGTGCATGATGTGAATGAAGCTTGATTTGGTGGCATTGATCCATGACACTGGGCAAGGGTCTGTAGGAGCGGTGCTTGTGTTGATTGCGGAGATGATGTGGGAGAGCTGCTCTGTCGATGGTGAGCAGAATGTGTCCCAGGTCTTAGGGTGTGAGTTAGACTGAGTTGGTGCGCTGGGTCTTGTTTGTTCTGCAGAGTGAAATTTTTCCTTGATATGGTCAGCAAATTTTTGCGGGTCTATTTGTACTTCATCTTCTGTCCTTTGCTGTTTTGTGAGGATTTTCACTATTTCTAATAGCTCTCTGGGTTTGTTTATGGAGGTATTTATCATGTTTGTATGGTATTCTCTCTTTGATTGGTTGATGTGTTCATTGTATTGTTTTTGCTTTCTTAGGTATAGTTGCTGGTTTTCAGATGCCTTGGTCTTTCTCCATCTCCGTTTTATCTTCCTGAGTTCTCTCTTTTCTTGACGTATGTTTTTTGAGTACCACGGTTTGTGTTGTAACTTGTTGCGACGGTGTTTCTTGGGTCTGGCATCTGTTGCTTTGGCGACGTTAGATAGGGTGGTGTTCCAGCTGGTGATTTTGGCCTCCAGGTCGTCTGTTTCTATGGTCAGTTGTTGTATCGTGTCCTGTAGGAACGTGTCTCTGTCGAAGTTCTTGAATCGTCTTTGTGTGGGTGTGTTGTCTGAGTGTTCGTTTAGATTGTCTTTTTGTATTAGCAACTTTATCTCAATTATGTAGTGGTCTGACCATGGAACTGGGGTGATGGTGGGTGTTTATTAGACCTCTCGAGGTTAGGTAGCTGGATGCGAAGATGAGGTCTGGGGATGATCCGTGTATGTGTGTTGGGGCATCGACTATTTGGGTGAACTGAAGTGAAGTCATTGCTTGAAGGAAAGCTTCTGCATCTTTGGTGTTGGTGGACTTGAGGTTGAAGTCTCCTAGCAGTAGCGTGGGTTTGTTAGTTGATGTGATGGCGCATACTGCTTTGAGCATTGAGGCTAGTTCGTCGGGTGAGGCTCTGGGTGCTCTGTAGGTTAGGCAGAGTGCCATGTGTTTGTTCACGATGCTGATTGTGTTACCTTGTGTGTCAGTGAAACTCTGAGCTTTGAACCTTAGGTTCTTTTTTGCGATTATCAAGACTCCTCCTCCACGCTTGTGGGTGCGTGGGCAGTTGTATGCTGTGTATGTGTCTGGTACCAATTGATTGAGTAGTACATTGTCGGTGGGATTTAGCCATGTCTCTGTTATGCAAAGTATGTCTGGCTGATGGTCTTCTATGTGGTCTGCTATTGTGTGTATCTTGTTGCATATGGATCTGGCGTTTATTAGCTCTATTGTTGTATGCTTTGAAGAATTTGTTGTTTCGTGTGTTTCCTTTGAACTAGTGTGGGAGTTTGATTTGGGTTTGGTTTGTCTTTTTGTCGCTGATGTTCTCTGTGTGTCATTATGCGTGTACTGTGGTTCTATGTATGTCCAGGTGTTTAGTGGGTGCCATGGTGAGTTAGAGTGTGGGTAGTGGAAGTGTGTGGTTGGTGGCAGGAGTTGTGTGATGAGGAGGCTGAGTGGGAGAAACAATGTTGTGTGCATGTTGGTTTTTGTGAAGTCCTGTTAGGGTTTTACTTGCATTTCTGATGTCTTTCGCTTCTGTATGCTCTCTGTTGATTTCTTCTGTAGTGCTGTCGGCGAGGCTGTGTCTTTTGTTTGGCTTCCTTCTGCTTGCCTTCGTGCCGCACCTAAGAGCCACGCCAAAGGGCCCTCTGGCGAGGCCCTCAGGCGTGGGCCCACAAGGCGCGGGTGCGCCCTGCAGGGACGCCGCTTTTATGGGCTGGCGGCTGCTGCTTCTTTGCTCCCACTGCCCCGATTGGGCAGGAGCTCTGGAGGTGGAGTGTCCGGGCAGCGGCTCCCTGGTAGCAGGGACGCCGCTTTTATGGGCTGGCGGCTGCTGCTTTTTTGCTCCCACTGCCCCGATTGGGCAGGAGCTCTGGAGGTGGAGTGTCCGGGCAGCCATGGTCACTTGTTATAAGAGCAGGGGGATGTCTGGACCCACTGCAGATTATGTAGCATCACCCAACCCACCCTCTCTGGGTCAGGGTGAGAGACAGGATCTGCTACCAACAGAACCACACTCTACATCTTTGCAATGGAGGCAGTAAAGGGAACCATCAACCCCAGTCCTGCTGGGGAACGGGCACCCTCCAGGGCAGTCAATGCAGATCTGTACTTATCACATAGGGCTCTGGCAGTAGGCCTGGAAAAGCTCAGCTGCCCCCCACCACAATCTGACATTCACCAGCAGAGGACACAGTCAGTCTGCACCATGCAAGGTGTTCCAGCCATATACATGCTAACTGCAGACAGTCTGCTAGCAGTTCATAGTGCATGTTCCTAGAGGAACCCTGTGCACCCAGAAGTGGGATGTAAGCACAAACACCAAGCAGGTATGTCAATGATTGGCCCCAGAAAAGGGAACTCACAGATATCACTTGAGAGAAACACTGTATAGCACTAGACATGCCACGGTCACTGCTCAGTCAGGGTGAGAGTGACCTCCCAGCATGACATGCTGTGGCCACCCTGTCCATGCAGGTGGTGGTTGGGCACTACAATGTCCCAGCCATTGCCTTATGCCCTGTGCAGATGCATCCTGCCCAGACTGCCCTGTCCGGGCCATACCCACAATACCTTGCTCCTCATTATGCACATTGGCAGGCTAACGCTAGAAACAGTGTAAGCATTGTGGGCTCAGTAAGGTGTAGGCAGCCACAAAACACTGGATAGACATACACACACTCCCACACCTATTTCAGCTTTCTGCAAAGATAGAGGTGGTTGGCAGCCCTACCCACCACACCAGTCCTGAGCACAGTGCAGGCATTGCTAAGGTATTCAATACTGTTAGGGTCACTCTCCGGGGTGGTGTAAACTACCAGAAAAAAGGAAACACACTCTACATATATCAGAAAGGTTGGTATGATGAATCTCTGTTAACAAATTGTGTTTAATTTAGGATTTGTTATCTGAAATTAATCATAGCAACTGTTTGATATATGTGGAGCATGTTTCCATGTTTATGATAGTGCTAAGGTATGCAGGTGCTAGTAGTGGTAACTGCTCCTCCATGCCGGGCCCAACAGCCTGACTCTCCATAGATAGTGGAGCCTGTGGGTGTGGGTGTTTGTGCCCCTGTTGGCTGATGCTCTAGGGAGTGCACATGTTTATGTTGTCTGTGCTCTGTAGGGTAAAATATAGGGACATGGTCTGCAGGAGCCACAGCTGGGACTTGAACCTGTGATCTTCTGCCCCTGAACACACTGACTGTGTGTACTGCACCAAACTGTTGCCACAGAGGCAAGTCATTCCCTGGGGATGCCATGACTGTTCGTCAGACAGACCTTGTCTGTTGCACTGCATGCCTCCCACCTACAAAGGGCTTGGCCTTGGTCTGCTGTGGGCAGCTGCCACTGCCCCCTCCACCACCAGCACCCCTCCCCCACCATGCTGACATGCCCTTATGCCGGTGGTGCTGGTGGTGAGCAGTCCCAGGCCATCCAGTGTGCCGGTAGGCGACTGCCTATAGTGTGGGGTCTGGGGTGGGGTGCCTACATAGTCATCCACGCTTCCCCCCGACACCGCCTGCCAATGTTATGTGCCCTTTGGGCTACCTGCTCGGTACTGTCCCCGGGACACTGTGATGCACACTCGTGGGCATGTTTGACCTTGGTCAGTTGCTGTCCTGCTGATTTTCTGATTCTGCCTTCATATGTGCCAGCTAGGCATCTGCCCCAGCTGCCCCATTGCATGTCCCGCCTGCAGCCCCCTGTACCCCATTTGCAGCATCACCATAGTGCCCTATCAAACTTGGGTACTCTGCTATGACTGCACATGTAGCACTACTATCACTTATCTTGGGCTCCCTGCCTCTACTGTACATTGCTGACACTGAAATAGTTTCTCTCTCCTGCAAATGTGCCTCTAACGCCAGGTTTTCACTCGCGTTAATTTTCGGACCTTCATTTCACAGCGTTAGTGTAGCAGGGGCCTCTCCCCGCCCACTCCCCACCTATTGACCCCTTCTCTCCACCCTCTCTGCACCCTCTGCAGGCCTTAACGTTGCCGGGGCTGTTATCGCATGATAAGTAATGTTATCGCGTGATAACGTTATGTTATCGCAGTTTAGTAAACATACCCCTTAGTGTACCCCACATAAATCACTGAACATAGGCCGATTATCATCTATATAACAAATGTTGATTCACATGTGGTAACACTTTTAATTTTAACAGTTCTTTCATTCATAGAATGAATCCATTCTTGTCCTTCCATAGTTATAGCATACCAGTTACTGTCTACATGTGAAAAGTCACACTTGTTTGTCATTCTGTCTTGCTATGTTATTAATCAGTTCTCCAGTATTTTTTCCATGTTGCTAAGCTATCAATCTGACAATGCATTGCTCTTGGCTGAACGGCAATGAAGAACCTAGAAAAGATTCTTGGATGCAGACGTATCCCTGCATACAAAGATTCAACTTGTCTAAGCCAAGGTATTTTTAATACTGCCATATGGATGCAAAAGTCGGACAATGAAGAAAGACAGGAAGATAATGATGCCTTTAAATTATGGTGCTGGCAAAGAATACTGGGTATATCATAGGTTGCCTGAAAAACAAATTAAAAGAGGAGATCAAACCTAAGCTTTCTTTAGAAGCTCAAATGTGAAGATTTTGACTTTCATATGTTGGGCAAAGTGAAAGATCGTTAGAGAAAGACATCATGCTTGGTAAGATTGAAGGACAGCGCAAAAGAGGATGGCCATCAATGCGATGGATCTATATAATAACAGCAGCTGTGGATATCACTCTACCAATTTAGAACCCAGCAGAGAGCTTGTATTTAAATTTCATGATAAGTCAGAGCCTAGCAGCAGCAAAGAGCTTTAATTTAAATCAAATCAGAATATAACAGCATAAAAGGCAAAACCGGGTCAGTATTCTTTGAGCAAAAAATAAAGTCTTCTAGAGACCTTTACAAAGAGGTCTTCTACCTAGGGGGCAAGAGACCTGTGAAACTTTTTCAATAGATGTTAACGCCAGGTGGCAGGTCAAAAGGCCATTTTGAAAGACTCCTATCCAGATAAGGACTGTTAATCACCCAGGAAGTTGGTCACAGCTTACTTCAGCAGCACAGGCATAAATAGTTCAACCAGAGTTCTGTGATCCTCAGTCTTGAAGGACTAGAAAAGGGGACTGCTACTTCTGGAGCGAGATCTGCAATTGTGAGTATATACTTCTGGGAATTTTTCTGAAGAGACTTCTTTGGATTAAAGCTGAATAATCCGTGAACCCAGTGTATTTGTTAAATCAGTCAAGGCCGAGTAGCAGCAGTTTAAGTTTAAATTTAAAACACAGAAGAGAGCTTTCTGCTTAGATTTCATACCCAGCAGAGAGCTTGTAGTTTAAATGTCATAATAAGTCAGAGCTAGCATCAGCAAAGAGCTTTAATTTAAATCATATCAGAATATAACTTAGCATAAAAGGCAAAACAGGGTCAGTATTCTTTGAGCTACAAATAAATTCTTCTAGAGACCTTTACAAAGAGGCCTTCTCCCTAGGGGGCAAGAGACCTGTGAAACCTTTTCAATAGGTGTTAACGCCAGGTGGCAGGTAAAAAGGCCATTTTGAAAGACTCCTTCTATCCAAGCAAGGACTGTTAATCACCCAGGAAGTTGGTCACAGCTTACCTCAGAAATACAGGACAGGGTACAGTGTAGCAGCCCTCTTTTAATAAGTCTTATTTCCCTCCCTCCCTCCAGAACACCCACCCACCCCTGGGATAATCATAGCTTTATAGGTACTTACACATCTTAAAGGAAAGGAGGTGCTCTCAAGTGCAGCTCGTTATCCAAATCAGTCATACATTAAGGACCTGAGATTAAGCTTCAGGTGAACAAGGTATATTAAACGTATTAGGTACAATTTTATTAGTATAAGTATCCATAGCAACCCTTAGTAAGTAAAAAACTTAAAGATCTAAACACAACCTTAAAACTAAGATGCAGACAGCAGTCCAGCAGCAAGATGGGTGCTTTCCAGTCTTTTGCATTGAGTGTCACATGTATGATTTTCTCCCAGTTGGTGAGAGGTGGAGGTCTTACGTGTGCACTAGGTGCAAGGAGCTCTTTGCTCTCAGGGAACAAGTCCGTTCTCTAGAGGCTAGAGTAGCAGACTTGGAAGACATAAGAAAGACAGAGAGGTACATAGACGAAACCTACATTGATATAGTCCTGAAGTCCCACCTCCAGTCTGGCAGCATCTCTGTTGCCATGGAGGAGAGAGGTCACGTGACAGGAGAGCATCACCCTGGTGTGGCAGGAAGTGATCCTGTAACTAGGACCTGTCCTGCAGGTGATGTAAAACCCTCTCGCACTGAGGAAGTTTCTTCAGGGCCATGTGCCCACGAGGGAAGGGTTAGGACAGCCGTTATAGTTGGTGATTCGATCATTAAGCATGTAGATAGCTGGGTGGCTTGTGGACATGAGGATCACATGGTAACATGCCTGCCTGATGCGAAGGTAACAGAGATTGAAAGTATAATCGTATTACGGAGTTATGGAATTTTCCCCTGATGAAGCCTTTTTTGGCGAAACGAGAGCTTTCGTAGGGCTTTGATTGTAAAATCTTTTGATCTTGGCTATTTTTGAATGTTCCTCTGTTTAATTTAACTGGATGTCTTCCGGTATTGTAAATCTACAGTGTAGTGATTGAGCACCGGGGGACGAACGGCTTAAAAGATTTCAGAGATAAGTATTTTAAAGACCTGTTATGGTTTGTCTTATTCATAGAAGCTTATTTCTTTTCTCCTTCCTTTTGTAGGGGGGTTTATTTTGTTCCAGTGATGCTCAATTGCCGGTTTTTAATATGACACTTTTTGGTATAGTTTGAATGTCGTGATTGAAGTGTGTATGTGTTTTTTAGTTGTAATATGTGTTGTTATAGTGTGTTCCCATAGGTAATTTTGTGGTTTAAGATTAATAAAAATTGAAAAATTTGGGGTGAGTGTAGTGGCTATTTGACCTGTGATGCATGCGTCAGCTACTCCCTATAGTGATTAATTCACTACATGTAGGGTTCTAGCCATTCTGAGGTCAATATTGCCTTGTTTGAGTCGTGTGGAATTTATTACTGAAAATTAGCGATAATAGTTGTTGGAGTAAATCTAGTATTGAGGGTAGTCGTCGTTGATTTGATTTGTAAAGGTGAGCCATGTAACATGATTGCTGACCCTCTTTAGGGATACCTGTCTGAAGGGCATGGAGGTGGCGGTGGTCAGACTCAACACAGAGAAGGCATTTGACCAGATGGCATGGGACTTTCTTTTCTAGATATTACCACGCTTTTGCCTGGCGGAGCACTTTGTGCAATGGATGCAAACGTTATACCATGACCCAAGAACCAGTTGATGGTGAACAGGGGCCTAGCAGAAGACTGCATTGTGCAGGGGTACTAGATAAGGATGCCCTCTCTCCCCATTTTATTCGTATTATCCTTGGAGCCATTCACAATTAAGTTAAGAGACATGGCGGAGGTGCCAGGTGTCCGGGTGGGGTCTCAGGAATGCAAGATTAGTCTCTTCACCGATGATATGCTAGGTAGCATCCCCTACTTGGCTGAGGGCCTGGAAAGCTTGCTGGACCTCTTGTGGCAGTTTGGAGCCTTCTCCAGTCTTAGGATTGCAATGCAATGTGTGCCTTCAAGTCAGTCCTGACTCCTGGCGACCCAGAAGCTCCTGGGTTTTCTTGGCAGTGTCACCGGAAGTAGATTGCCAGGCCTTTCTTCCGAGGCAATGGAGGGTTAAGTGACTTGCCCAAGGCCACAAGGAGTGCTAGTGGGAATCGAACCCTGGTTGCTTGGTTACCAAGCCGGTGTTCTAACCATTAGGCTACTCCTCCACTCCTAGTCTTAGGATTAATGCTGGAAAATCTGAAGCCCACCAGTTGGGGGGCACGGGGGACAGGGCCCCATCGAATACACAATCTTTTCATTGTGTCAGAACCCCTCCAATATCTGGGTATTTATTTACATAGGGTTCCCCAAGAAGTATATATAAGAAACATCCAAGACAAGATACAACAGCTAAGACACCTGTGTGATCATTGGTGCGCTCTTCCGCTGACTTTTTTTGGACGGGCGGTGCTAGTCGAGATGGCTATTTTTCCTAAAATACTGTACCAGCTACAAATGCTGCCACTGTAGGTCAAGTGTAGAGAGGTGGAACAACTGAAAGGTATGTTCCGCTCGTTCCTCTGGTGAGGATGGAAGGCCAGAGTTGGGCAGGCCAAACTGATCCTGCCAGTAACCCGGGGGAGGGGGGGGGGAGGGGGAGTAGAATTACCGGACCTATGCATTTACAACTTGGCAGCATTGATGCGATGGGTGAAGGATGCCATGAGTGGCACGGCCCACTACGTCCCATGGGGCGTACTGGACTGGTGGTGCTCCCCAAGCAGCTTGATGAATGCCATACACTATGCCTGGCCACCCCTGAGGCATAATGAATACCGCCCCCTAATGGAACCTTTACAAAAGGCCTGGCGATGTTGGGCAGTGAAGGGCTGCGCCAGTTGGCAGGTGACCCCCTTCTTTCAACTGTGTGCTAACCCAGGCTTTGGTCCGCGAGTAGGCGACAGTTCTTTCTGAAAATGGAGGAGGGGGGTGGAGAGATGGGCCCTTTAGACATTCCCAAAGGTGGGGAATGCCCCCTGTTGAAATGGGGCCAGGGAACATTCCCCACCTTTGAGAAAGTGAGGGAGATGACTGGTCTGTCAGCCGCGTACCAATATGGATATATACAAGCCCGCCATTACTGGACACACCTGGAGAGGGCTGCCCCATGGAGTTTGGCAGACACCATAGCAGATGAGGACCTGCAAAACCTAGCACCACGGTAAAATACAATGTCCATATGGCAAAACCTTTGAGGGATATGATGGACTCACAATATTTGGTTGCTCTCATGGAGGCATGAGCAGCGGATGTTGATGACGACGTGAGCCCTGAACTCTTGGAGTGCTGTTTCCAAAACATTCCCCTGGCAATGCTAGGTATAAGTAAATGCAACATCAGATTCTTACTAGAGCAAAAGGAGCGGAGAGTGGTATGTGGGCCTTCGCACAGTGTGAAAAGTGCTGGGCTCAGGTAGACACCTTCTGCCATGCTTTTCTTGAATGCCCCAAGCTGGTGGGGCTTTGGGGAGGGGTGCTGGCAGGGCTGGGGATATCATACAAAAACGCATATGGTCTCTTGATGATGGGGGAGGAGAGCCTGCTGCAAGACCAGAAAGTCCACAAAGTAGAGAGCAAATTTGTGCAATTGGGTATTTGGGGGTGGAGAGGGGGTCAAACAGGTAATTCTACAGAACTGGGTGGAGGACAAACTGCCAATGTTTAACCAGTAGTTGAACTGCATGCCTGTGCTGGCGCAAGCTGAACTGTATGTCTATCGAAATCAAGCTAAACCTCAATGGATACTGTATAAGAGGCTGTGGGTATGCTTTCAAGTGCATTTCCGAAGTGACAAGAATGATTAAAATGCGTACCTCAAAAGTGCCTTAAACAGTTAAACATCATCACTGAATATTGATACCTAACTATTTTGTTCTACTGTTAAAACTGTTGTACTGTAAAAGCAGTTGTGATTTGGAGTATGAAGAACGTATGTTGTTGGAACTCAATAAAGATAAAAATTAAAAAAGTGAAAGTAAAAATATAAAAGAGAGAAATACAACAATCTGACCTTAAAAAACAAGAATGATGATGAGTCAAAAAGTCTCAGGAGAGCGGTGTCCAATATAAAACAAATTAGACAACCATCTAAACAAAATCTGAAACTACTGAAAAATGTATACTTTAAAAAGGGGAGTGGGAAGGGGAAAGGAAAAGGGACAAGATGGGGGAGAGGGAAGGGGAAGAGGGGAGGGAGGAAGGAGAGATGGAGAGAGAAGGGAAGGTAAAAGAAAAGGGAGATAAAGAACAATAATAAAAGCTAAAAAAAATAAATAAAAAATGATCAAAATCCAAATACAATGAATAAAAAGAAAAAAATTTAAAAAAGACACCTTAAAAAGAAAAGTAAAATCAGTAAGACACAGAGAACAGGGGGCTAAAAACGAAACACTCAGAGATCAAACTCTTGGTTGTGTAAAGATTGCATCCAAAAAAATGAACTTCTGTTCCATATGCAGGAGAGTATTGCCTCGGTTTCCTCTCCATTGTTATACCACTTTCAAAACTAGAAACTTCAAATCAGAGAGGAGATGTTTCTTTTCTTGCTAGTGTTGAACGAGCGGGCTGGTCTCTATGCCTCTGCGTATGCAGCTCTTGTGTTCAGTAATATGAGTTTTGATGCTCCTAGTCGTTTTCCCAACAAACAGCAGAGGGCATGGGCAGACAATAGCATAGAAAACATACTCCGACTCAGTTGGTGAACCCCAAAAGATAAAATTTCTTCTGATTACAAGGATGAGTGAAGAACTCCTTGGTCACAAGTACATGATCAGAGGCAGAACATCGTCCACAGTTGAAATGTCGTTTAACTTTCAGTTTATACAGGATTCATGGAAGAGCAGATGGTACCATTCAGATTAGCATTTCTCCTATATGCAGTGGTTACAGACTGATCCGAGAATGCAGATAAAGTCTGGATCAGATGCCATTCTTCTCATATTATCTGTAAAATATCCTTGACACACTTTCTATCGTGGAATCCTTTGTCAGATTTAGTAAGGAGAGAAGCACGATCTGACTCCAGTGCTCTGCTATATGCCTTCTTGATATGCCGATCTCTGTAACCTCTGTCCTGGTCATCTCCTGTGCATTACGTTCAAAGTTGCTACTGTGCGAACAGAGCCACTTGATCCTGAGGAACCTGCTCATAGGTAAGTTATCCTTTAAAGATTGATTCTGAAATCAATGGGGCTGTGGCTCCGATATCACACGGAAGCCGCTACCGCCAAATAGTAAACATACGCCATGTCTTGATTTGATCTAAGAGATGTAATAGCTTGTTTTTCTTCATGACTAATATTGTGGTACATATATTTCTTTTTTGTCTTCAACTTCCATCCCTCTTTTAAACACAACCTTCTCAAAGATCTCAATTACTAGGTTAGTGGTTGTATAGGTGGTCCACTTTGATTTCTTTTTTTTTTAAATGTTTTATTTAATAACCATCGATACATAACCATGAAATCAGAACACTACAAGGCTATTTACAAGAAAACCTCTGGCGGAGTGTACTCTTATCCCCGTCCTGAGGTAAGGTTCAGTTACATTCGTGAAATAACATTATAAAAAAAAACGTTACCACCATTTTCCAAATTATAGAAATAGTTCCCCCCCCCACCCCATCCACCCCCTTCCCATCGCAATCACTAAGCCCCGTCGCCATATACGTGCCCTCTAAACTTGACTAATCTCTCCCTCCCCCCCCCACCTATCCATTATAGATACTCCATTGCCCCTAATATCCCACATTGAGTATTTCATTTCTACAATATGACCCTAGGCTCTGAATATACGGCTCCCAAGTTAACATAAAGGTGGACCACCGCTTAACATTGCCCTTAGCTCTCCATCACTCCGCTAGCATCAATTGGTGAAAGCTATTGCGCCACTCCAAGAACGTCGGCGGATTCGGCTCCCTCCATCTGTGAAGGATGGGGCCTTTACCCACCAGACAGGCTTTTCTCACCAGTAGCCTCTCTCCTCTCCCCCTGGGAAGGGTCTGGTTCAGCTGATCCAGTACTACTAGCGACCCAGACCAAGGAAATCTTTGCTGGATTATCCCCGCTATATATTTGCTGATTCTGATCCAGTATGGGTGGATGCACTTACATTTCCACCACATATGGTTCAAGTCAGCCAGCGGCTCTGAGCACCTAGGACAACTTCCATCTTGGGTAATATGGCTGCGCAAGGCCCACCTGGGCGAAAAGTGCACTCGGGATATTGATTTATATTGTATTTCCCTCCACCGGGCACCTTCTGCCAATTCACTTATCCTCCCCAGGGCCTTTTTAACAGAGCCCGGCAGCACCTCCCGGCTCAGTTCCGAGCTCCATGCCCTTTCCACAGCACTATAATCTGCCTCCACTCGATGGCACTCTAACCTGGCCTTTAACCCCGCTATCGAGGGGGAGTTATCTCCCCCAATATCGAAAAATTCGAGAATCTGTGCCGATCTATCGACACTGAGTTCCGCTTTAGGCAGACCAGCCACATAATGGGAAAGTTGCAAGTAGGCAAAGCATTGGGAAGGTCTCAACTCATACTCCTCGCACAACAAGGGAAAGGGCTTACATTTACCAGAAAGATCAACTACGTGACCTACACTTCTTATCCCCTTCTCACTCCATGATTGAAATACCCTCGTCTCAGATCCCAGTGTAAAATTCACATTACCTCGCAGAGGTAGCCAGCTCGATACCTTCCAATCCCTTTGCCAATAGCCATTCAATTGACGCCATGTACGTCTCATAGAATTAAACATACTACTCCGTCTGATTCGACTCGGCAATTGGGCATTGTCCATGTGCAGTACTGCTAGCAGCGAATGAGGGGAAGCCCACTCCTCTTCCAGTGCCCTAGGCGTATACATTTCTGTTTCCCCCAGCCAATCGCCCAGATGTCGGGCCTGGCAAGCCAGCGCATAAAGCCAAAAGTCGGGGAGTCCAAGCCCACCCTTATCCCATGCTCCTATCATGCGGTGCATCGAAATACGGGGTCGTGCCCCTTTCCACAGAAACCGTTGTATCTCCTGTTCTAATCTATGTAGGTCCCGGCAGAGTAACCACACCGGCAAGGTCTGCATCCAGTATAATATTCGCGGTAGGACTACCATTTTTACCGCCACCACCCTTCCCAACAAAGACAGCGGGAGGGGATTCCATGCCGTCAGTTGAAGCCTCACTTTAGTAAAACTTTTTCAAAGTTAGCCCTGTATAAGTCTTGCGGCGTTTTTGTCAATACAATTCCCAGATAAACAAATTTATTAGCTGTCCATTTTAGGGGGAAATTCCCCCCCCCCCCCAACTCCCCTGGAGCTGCCCCGAAATATCCAGCGCCTCCGATTTATCTTTATACGGAGGCCCGCAAAGCTACCAAATAATGTAAACTCTGCCATTAGTCGAGGGAGTGATTCCCTAGGGGAGAGCAAATGCACCAGCAGATCATCTGCGAATGCCGAGATCTTGAACCCGTACCTACCAAAACCCACCCCCCGAATCTGTCGGTCCAGTTCTATTCTGCGGATCAAGGGGTTCAGGGATAAGACAAACAATAATGGGGACAAAGGACACCCCTGACTGGTACCTCTGTACAGGCAAAATTGATCCGATAGAGCTCCATTGCACAGCACCCTTGCCGTCGGGTTTACGTAGAGACATTGCACCATCGTACAAAAGGAATCTCCCAATCCATAACGTGGTAGCAAGCTTTGAAGGTACTGCCAGTTAACCCTATTGAATGCTTTTTCCGCATCAAAGCTCACTAATAGGGACTGCAGTTGGTGCTCCTGCACCCACTCCAGGGATGTTAGAATCTTATGCAAATTACGCACTGTATATCGGCCTTTCACAAATCCCACCTGTGACTCGTGTATCACATCGCCCAATACATCTGCCAGGCGGTCTGCCAGTACCTTGGCCATGTCGAAGTTCAATAAAGATATGGGCCGGTACGAAGCTGTCTGGATTGGGTCTTTGCCCGGTTTGGGGATTAATGTTATGTATGCCTGGTTACTCCCCCATCGTATGGTACTGCTATCCGTCCTTCTACGGTACGTGGCCGTTAAGAGAGGACCCACTGAATCGGACAACAATTTGTAAAATTCCGCCCCGTACCCATCCGGGCCTGGGGTCTTATAACAGCAGGCCTTCGAGATCACCTGTTGTACCTCCTGCTCAGTTATTGGTCGGCCTAACCGGGCCCGTTGTTCCGTACTTATTTGGGGCAGATCTAGTCCCTGCAGATATTCTTCCATTCTAGAGAGAGACATTTCCTCTGCCATATATAACGTTTGATAAAAATCCTTAAAAACTCCGGCTATTGCTTCTCTATTCCTCTCGAGTTCCCTCGATTATCCCGAATTGCCGCTACTGATCACGCACCTCCCTGGCCTTTCAGGCATCTCCCCAGTAGCTTGCCTGGTTTATCACCGTAACAGTATAATTTATACTTATAGTACATTAGTGATTTCTTATCCCTCTGATGTACTACCTCATTTAAGGCTACCTGGATTTCCCACAGTTTTTCTTCCTATTTTGTGCAGAAGGAAAATGCCCATTTGTACGCCGCGCCTGTGTCACTTGCTGCTCAAGTCTAATAATTTGTTCCGCTATCAATCTACGTTTCCGTGCCGCAAAGCCGATTTATATCACCTCTCAGTACTACCTTGGCAGTCTCCCACAAGAGCTCTGGGTCCTCTGCATGGCCCCGATGATTCATCTTGAAGTCCTGCCAGCGTTGGCGCAGAAAATGGTGAAACTGGTTATCTTTGTATAGCTCTAAAGGGAATCTCCATATGCGATGCTGACTAGCTCTCCCCCCTCCCCCCCATTGCAGTTCCAGCCAGATGAAGGCATGGTCCGAAATCTCTATTGTGCCGATTTGCGCTTCCCCCGCCTGAGCAAATAAAGTTTCTGAAATCAGCAGATAGTCGATGCGTGCACTGGTCCCATGTGCTCTAGACTGGTGTGTAAAATCTCGCTCTGTGAGGTGCAGCAGTCTCCAGGGGTCTACTAAGCCTAACCGAGTTCGAAACTGCTGCATCACCTCACCTGTTTGCCTCCTTTCCCAGGTCCCCTTCCCTGCCATAGTGTCCAGCTCCACTTCAAACACCCCATTAAAATCACCCCCTAGAATTAGTGGGACTTCCGGTAGCTGTTCCACCTTCGCTGCCAGTCGGTAATACAATTAAGGGTCTAATATATTGGGGCTGTATAGGTCTCCTAGTATTATCTCCTTATCTTCTAAGGTTCCATGTAGCAGCAGGAATTGCCCATTAGGGTCAACTACCTCCCGCTTGATTGTAAAACGCACCCTTTTATGCAGCAAAATTGCCACCCCACCTTTTTTACCCATTGCCGGGGCTCCCCATACTTGACCCACCCAATCCCTGCAAAGTTTGGCATGTTCTGCAGCCGTCTGGTGGGTTTCTTGTAGTAGCGCAATATCACATTTCTGTCTTGCCAGAGCTTTCAATATTTTATAAAGCTTAACTGGGCTGCCTAGTCCACATACATTCCAGGATATTATTTTCAGGGTAATGTATCAGCTCTAGGTCTGATCAACACGGGTAATTTTACCTTTACACGGGGAGCCCTCCCAGCCCGGGGCTCCTCCAAAGACCCTCCCAGCACTTTCCTTCGTTGTCTCTCTTTAGGGTTAGGATTGCGATTTCGATTTTCCCCCTCTCTAATCCCTGCCCCCCCTCATCCCTAACCACCCCCCTCCCTCCCATCCCCCTTCGCCCCCCTTCCCCTCCCGCTCCCTGTGTCCCCACTTACAAATGGCCCCATTCCCTTCTCCACCAATCTGCTCCCCCCCTCCAAATCCGCTCTCCCAACACATTAACCCTCTTCTTACCACCCAACCATACTGGATGTGTCCGGACTCCCCAGCTCCCCACTTAAGGTAAAACAACCCCCCTCCCACCTTTCATACTGTATCCACATGCCACAAATCTTACAAAAACTAAATAGTGCCTTACAACATGTCAAAACATAAGCTCCCGATCACTTAACAACCTGGCCTTGGCCTCAGTGTCTTATGGCACTACACTTCACTCCATTCTATTGGCGGTTTCTGGAGGCCCCATCAGGCTCTTTCTTCTTGAGGGCAAAACAACCCTCCTGGTATACTCTGCCACATCTCACAACTCCTCTAGGCCTCCGGCCTGACGCTGTCATTGTCCGGGAGCACTTCAGGATGGCCCGGGCTGCTCCGTCTCCTGATTATTGCTCAGTTTCTCTAGCTTTGTTACGTAGGCCAGAGCCTCAGCAGCTGAATTAAAGACTTGATGTCTGCCTGCATTCACCACATGCAAGCACGCCGATATTGTACTGTAAATCGAATGTTTGTTGCAATCAATTTTTGACAAATCGGCGCATAAGCCTTACGCCTTTGACTTAGTGCAGCAGAGTAGTCTTGCGCAATTCGAATCTTTATATTTCCCGCTTCCACGGTGCCCCTTCTGCGAGCCTCCCGTAGCACTGCTTCCTTCTGCCCGAATTGCAAGAACTTTGCCAAAACGATCCTGGGTTACAAGTCCCTCGGCGTCTTAAGGCCTACTCTGTGGACTCTTTCCAGGATAACTTGGGCCCGCTCTCCCTCGCTTCCGATCAGCTCACTCACCAGCGATTCTAAGTAGGGCCGCAATTCCTTTATCCCCTATAGACTCTGGGATGCCCAAAAATCAAAGGTTGTTTCTTCTCGAGCGATTCTCGAGATCATCTAACTTGCTTTCCTGCGCTCTCACCGTTTCCTGCATTTGCACCAGCTTCTGTGTCAGTCCCTGGATATCCTCCTCCGCTTGCACGATCCTTTCCTCCGCGTGCTGCATTCGGGCTCCAAATGCTTCAACGGAGCTTTGCACCGCATCTAATTTACTCCATAGTAGGTCAAACTGTGCGGAGAGCGCGCCCGAGACCGCCGCTGAGATCTCTTCCACAGATATTCCGGCGGACCCTGGGGCTGTCGAGCAGGGCTTCTCTGGCGAGTCCGCCATTTTTTGCTGTCCCAGGCCTCGGTCCTTTTCTCTCCTGCTGGTCTTGATGGCTGAGGCCATGCTCTTTCTCCCCTCAATTGCAGTCTCTCCTGCTCCACGGTAGTTGAGGGGCCGTTACAGCCGGTTTGCGCCTCTATAAAATGGCAGAATTTGCTGGTATGGAGCCAGGGAGTCTGGAGCTCGAGCTAGGAGCGACCTTCCGAGCTCACCACATCACGTGGTCTCCCCACTTTGATTTCTTATGATAACTGTGACAGATCAGTCTGCACTTTATCACTTCCTTCAAAAAAATCAATGATCTTCAACTTACAAAAGAATCTAAAAAGATCTACACAAACCTCAAAAGGGTCGTGATCCTGAGAGGGGACAAAAGATAATCCTTTATTAAGAATATCTATTTCTACTTTAGTAAGAGATGTACTAGACAGGTTAATGACACTGTCATCTAATCTCTGTAAGATAGTCTCCTGTCATTTTGGGGGGCATACATCCCCAACCTCTCCCTCTGCCCCTACTCCTGCCCCCGGGAGTGGGGGGAGGGGTATTCTGCTCTCTGAAATTCCATTGGTTTCTGGTAGGACCATGGATAGTCTCTCCCTCCACCTTTCCAAAGGCGATCCATCTGGAAACCCGATTGCTCCTCTCTCACCCCAGAGGAAAAAAGAAACTAGGTTTTGCAGATAGCCCGGGTTAACTGTTAGCCCAGTTTAGTTAAACATACTCCTTTCTCCTCTTCCACTTCCAGGGCTGCATACTGGTTCTTCAATTTGAGGGCTGGAGGAGCAGATCAAAAGTCCAACTCCTCCAGCCCTCGAATTGAAGAACCAATATGCAGTCCTGGAAGTTCAGGAGGTGACAGCATCCTAGTAAAGGGAAGAACCAGAGCTCAAGCACCTCAAAGTTGCGGAATCAGTAACCACAAGGAAGCAAAGAGTGGTGGTGGTTGGTGACTCTCTTCTGAGGGGTACTGAGGCATCCATCTGCTGACCAGACTTGATGTCCAGAGAAGTGTGCTGTCTGCCAGGTGCCAAAATCCAAGATGTTATGGAGAGTTTACTGAGACTCATCAGGCATACTATTATCCAATGTTGCTCATACATGTTGGCAGATGGTATCCCTCCAAGCATATCAAAAGAGACTTCATGGCTGTGGGACACAAGGTGAAACAGATAGGTGTGCAGGTGGTGTTCTCTTCAATTCTTCCTTTTGAGGGTAAAGGCCGAGGCAGAGAAGCTTGCATCTTGAAGATGAATGCATGGATGGTGTCATCGAGTGTGTTTTGGTTTCCTGGACCATGGGATGATTTTCCAAGGGCTGCAGAGCAGAGATGGCATCCACCTATCCAAGAAGGGTCAAAGTCTCTTCTGCAGCAGACTGGCTAACCTACTGAGCTTTAAACTAGATTCTTTGGGGATGGGTAAAGAAAGCCCTTAAGTAAGTGAAAGCACCTGGGTAAGTAAAACATGAAATACCCCTGTAGAAATGGGTAAAAGGGGCAACATCAGGAAAGCACTGTGCATAAATGCCCATAGCATGGGAAATAAGATCCCAGATGTTGAGGCTCTAATGGAGGAGGCTAACTAGGATTTAATGGCAGTTACGGAGACATGGTTCACAGACAACCACAGGCTATATTTAGCCCTTAGCCCAATGAATGTCTTCAACCTCACAAATTGCATGTGGTTAGCAGCTAGTTTTGCTTTAGTCATTATTGACTGTATATCACACTGTTTACATTGTTGTCTTTGCTCCATGTAACATTCCTGTTCTAAGTTTAATTTTTCCCTGTAAACTGCTGTGACTAGTAGATATAGTGGTATAGAAAAGTTGCTAAATAAATATACTTTATTCAGGAAGGACAGGGTAGGAAGAAGGGGAGGAGAAGGAGTAGCATTATATGTAAAAAAAATAATATTAAAGCAATAGAATTAAAGAGCTTAAAAGGGAGCGAGGAGGCAAAGTGGGTTAAACTAGAAAGAGAGAAAGAGAAATGCATTTTCATTAGTATAATATACAGATCTCCTTCACAGGGAGAAGAAATGGATGGAGATTTAATAAAAGACATACACAGTATTGCCATGAAAAGAGAAGTGCTACTGATAGGTGACTTCAATATGCCGGATGTTGAGTGACACATCCCTGCTGCGGTGTCATCTAGAAGTAAGGAGAACATGGATTCTCTACAGGGAGAACTAGTCAAGCAACTGGTAACAGAACCCATATGTGAAGGGGCTATACTGGACTTGGTGTTTACCATGAGGAAAATGTTTTTGATGTTATAGTGGGATATCATCTTGTATCCAATGATCACCAGATGATGTGGTTCAGTATTAGGATGAAGGCTGATAAAATCATTCAAAAGTGAGGATCTTAGACTTTAGGAAAACTAACTTTGCCAAGATGGGTCAATACCTCAAGGAGCCATTAGTGGGATGGTAACAGTTGGGGGATGTAGAAAAGCAATGGGCAAAACTGAAAAGGGATATTTTAAGGGTAACCAGCCTTTTCATTAGAAAAGTAAACATAAAAGGGAAAGGAGGCCACTATGGTTCCCAAAAGAAATAGCTGAAAAGGTGAAGAAAAAGAGGATAGCCTTCATGAAATACAAGAGATCATAGAAAGAGTAAGACAAACCTCAATATTTGGAAAAATGTAAAGCTAGGAAAGTAACCAGGAAAGCAAAGATACAAATAGAAGAAGAATTAGCCAATGCAATTAAATGAGGGGACAAGACATTGCGAGAAGAGGAAGTGCAAAAATGGTATTGTCAGATTCAAGGGTGAAGGGGAGGAATATGTCGAAGTTGATGAGGATAAAGTGAAATCGTTTAACAAATATGTTTGTTCTGTGTTCACAGATGAAAGGCCAGGAGCAGGACCTCGGAAACCACCTACAGTAGGAACAGAGGTGAAGGAGATCTTGAACAATTTTCAGAAGACTGTGTTCATGAGGAACTAGCTAAACTAAATGTAGACAAGTGATGGGACTGGATGGAATAATCTGAGAATATTTAAGGAACTTGAGGATGTTCTAGTGGCTCCACTGCCTGAACTTTTAAATGTTTCTTTAAAGTTGGGAGTGGTCCCAGAGGACTGGAGAAAGGCACATGTGTTCCTTTACACAAAACCAGATGTAAGGATGAGATTGAGAACTACACATCAGTTAATCTGACCTCTGTGGTGAGTAAATTAATAGAAACAGAGGACAGTGAGGTTTCTGGAGTCCAGGTAGGATCTCTGAGGCAGCATTGTTTACCAGAGGCAGGTCTTGTCAAACAAATCATATTGATTTCTTTGACTGGGTGATCAGAAAGTTGGACCGAGGGAGAGCCTTAGATGTGGTGTACTTAGATTTCACCGTTCCGAACAGGTGACTTATAAATGAATTGAGCACCCTAGGGATGGACCCTAAACTAACTGACTGAGTTAGAAATTGGTTGAATGGAAGGCAACAAAGTATACAGGTAAATGGAGCTCACTCTGAGAAGGATGTTACCAGTGGTGTGCACAGGGATCTGTCCTTGGTCTGATTCTTCTTAACATCTTTGTTAGTGATATTGTGGAAGGTCTGTAGGGTAGGGTAAGGTTTGCCTTTTTGCAAATGATATCAAAATCTGCAATAGTGTAGACAACATGAGGGGGGATTTAGCTAAGCTTGAAGAATGGGCGAGAATTTTGCAACTGAGATTTAATGCTATAAAATGTAGGATCATGCATTCAGGCTGCAAAAATCCAAGCAAGTGGTACAGTGTACGAGGGCCTCTTTCGATTGAAAGCAAGCTCTGCAACAAGGGGACATAGTATGAAGGTGAAAAGCGATAGACTCTGAAAAGAGAGGTAGATGTGTGGCATAGTCTCCCAGTGGATGTAGTAGAGACGAGGACAGCAACTGAATTCAAGAAAGCTTGGGACAAACACAGAAGATCTCTTGTATATTAGTTGATATGGAAGGGCAGAGTTGGTAGGCCATATGGTCTTTTTTTGCTGTTATGGGGTGAGAATCTGGGGAGAAGTTGGAAGGGGGAATGCTCTCTGGGGTGTGGGGCTTCATGTGTGGTGAATGTCATATTGTGAGGCCATCTAGTGGGGAGTGCTTGGTGTAGAGGGAGGGAGGTTGAATGGGGGGTTGCTATTCCAACTTGGTATGGTGCTGATTGGGTTGGGGGAGGGGGTTGGAATGGTGTCATGGTCAGCGTGGATTGGAACACAGCGAGATTGGAATAGAGAAGATCGGAAGGGAATGATGTTATTATTTATGAAAATTGTTAATATGCCACTGTTAGTAAAGGCATCATAGCAGTTTACAGAATCATTAATAGCAAGTTCAAAAATTACATTTTAAAAAATAAGGGAATAGAACACGTATAGTGCAGACTTAAAAACTGAATAATAATAAATGGAGAGACATAATAGATAAAAAGAAAAAAGGAAACTGGCTGGGATATCCAAGGGCATAAGATGAAGGTGACAGGAGTAATATGGAAAGAGAAGTAGATGCATGGAAGTGTCTCCCAGTGGAGGTAGTAGAAACCAGGACAGTATCTGAATTCAGGAAAGCATAGGGCAAACACAGAAAATCTCTAAAGGAAATTTGAGAGACTGAGATCATACTACACATACCCTGGCTTAGAAGTGAGGTTCATGACTGTCCTGGTATGCGCAAAACTAACCCACTGGGAGAAACTATTCTGAAAAAAGGGATCACTATAGTAGATGGTATGGAAGGACAGACTGAATAGGCCATATGGTCTTCTTCTGCCACCATGTTTCTATAAACCAAACTACCTGTTTACAAGAAGCAGACAATCTTCAATAACACATGCTTTTTTAAAATATAACTTTCCTATAGAATGCTTAAAAAGATGGTAATAAAAGGTATGATTTTGGTTCAAGAAACAGGTAAATCAAACAAGCAATTATTCATCATTCAACGTGGGTACAGAGATGTCTGCTAACCCTTTCTTTGTATGAATTCAGTGCTTTTTTCCACAAGGAAAACACAACTTCTTCCTATCACTTTACCTGTTTCTGTATTAAAGGCTGCAGCACTTACATTTTATTTATTTCATTTTATTTTAATTTAGATATTTAACCCATCTTTACAAAAAGCTTATAAAATATACATAAAACAAAATACCATATAGTAACAATACAATAAAATAAAATACAAAAAGTAAATTTCGAAAAAGTAAACTAAAAATAGTGGTTAAGTAGAGCATTTCCATTGTTTCACAGCTCCCAGCCTAAATCCAGCCTGCACTCGAATATCCAATATAGGGGACAAATAACTTTTTTTTAAGTGCTGCCAAGTCAGTGCTGACTCCTAGTGACCCAGCTGCTTCTGGGTTTTCTTGGCAATGTATCACCGGAAGTAGATTGCCAGGCCTTTTCTTCCGAGGCCATGGAGGGTAAAGTGACTTGCCCAACATCACAAGGAGTGCCAGTGGGAACTCTTCCACTCCATAAAATAACTAATTAACGCTTTTTCTAATTGCAAAGTAGAAAGCAGTTTATTCTGCAGTTTTGGAACTACACCTGAAAAGGCACAAGCCTGTGTTCTCAATAGTCCTAAATCTCTAATAGATGGAAGTGTCAAAAGCCTATCATTCTGTGAGAGTAAAGTGAATGTTAACTTATATCCTTTCAGTTTCCTTGTCAAATACTTCAGTGCCATGTGGTGTTGTGCCTTATTTTCATCAGTCAAAATCTTACCAAGCAGTTTTTTTCTCTTACCAGTTCAGGCAAATGATATAAACCATTTTCATCAGTTATGACACTCGAGCCTTCTCTGAGTCTACCTCCTGTCTTTCTGTTGTACCTGTGCACTGCTCTTTCTGTAATTTCTTTCTGGGTTATGGTAGTAGAGACTGCAGCAGATCTCTGCCTCTGCTAATATTCTGATCAGAATATTAATTAGCTGTGAGGGCCTGGGTGCATCGGTGATGCTCAGAACTATTTTATCAGTGGTTTAACTACTGGCAGGGCTTCCCAAGATGGATAGGTCTCAGCTGTGCCAGACTAAGACAAACCACCCATCTGGGCAGCAGCAGTATGGGACCATGTTGATGGTGGAGGACCGCATTTCTGTGACAACTGTAAAAGCACTGGCATTAACTGTGTGGAAGGAAAAGCCTGACAATCTACCTCTGTATCTAGCTAGCAAAACCCAATGTTTAGTCACAACAAAACAAATTGTGATATACTGCAGGAAGATAATCCCCCAGGTCAGAAGGTACACAACAGAATACTAGGGAAGAGCTGAAGACTCTTCAGAGCAAAGCCAGCATTTACAATGTGGTTGGAAGAAAGCTCTCAGGACGTCTGATTGCTGATGTAGGTGCACATGAAATGAGTCAGAAGCTGCAAAGATGTTTTACATATTGGGACGTGAAACTTACAAAACATGAAGCAATGTAAGTTAGAGATGGTCAAGAACAAAATGGAGCATACACGACTCGATGTGTTGGGTGCCAGTGAACTGAAATGGACTGGCTTCAAGCATTTTGAATCTGATGATCATATGGTATACTACGCCAGAAATAAAAGACAAAGAAGAAATGGTGTTGCATTTATAAGTATGAAAAACTTACAAGAACTGTAATGAAATACAATGCAATCAATGAACATTTAATTGTATTCATCTATGAGGAATGCCCATCAATACAGCTATTCAGATATATGCACCAACAACAGATGCAAAAAGGATGCTGTCAATCAGTTCTATGAACAAGTACGAGCTGAAATTGAAATTGAAAGAATACTCAAAGAAGATATACTGAAAGGGTGGTGGATGCTTGGAATGCCGTCCCGATGGAAGTGGTGGGGCAAATACAATGACAGAATTCAAAATGGCATGGGACAGACATAGTGGATCCCTTTATAGCAACAGGATAAAATCAAAATAAGCATAACTATCTCTTATATCTGAACAAATAGGGGTGACCTACATGGAGCGGTGGGTGCACCACTAAACAAAGGCATGGGGAGAGGTGACCTGCACGGAGCGGTAGATACACCTACTCTTGCCGCCTTGCTGGGCAGACTAGATGGACCATACTGGTCTTTATCTGCCATCATATACAATGTTACCGTGTTACTATGATGGTCATGGGCAACTGGAAATTAAAAATTGGGAACAAAGAAGGCAGCGAAGCGGTTGAAAAATATGGGCTTGGCAACAGAAACAAAGCTGGAGAAAAACTGATAGAATTTTGCAAAAGCAACAAACTATTCATCTCAAACACCTTCTTCCAGCAACACAAGGGATGACTGTACATATGGACTTCATCCAATGGATTATACAAATATCAAATTGGCTACATCTGTAGAAGATTGAAAAGCTCAATAACAAAGACAAACTTTGGAGCCGTGTGGCGCAGATCACCAGCTATTAATATGAAAACTGAAGCTAAAACTGAAAGAGAGTAAGCCACTCATGAATGTAGCCAGTATGGTCTTGAAAATATACCACTGGAATTTAAAGACTGCTGCAAAATTAATTCACTGCTTTGAATACAAATGACAGAGCAGTAGAAGAGTTATGGGATGACATAAAAAAGTTGTTCTTGAAAGTAAAAGTCTCTGCAGCATGATGAAACAAAGAGAAATATTATAATGACACATGCATGGAAATAGAATCAGAAACTATTAGAGGAAGAACCAGAGCAGCTTTCCTAAAGCTACCATAGTAAGAGAAATTTTCAGCTTTAAATTGGAATGCTAAAAGACATTCAAGGATCCATGTTGAATGATGCTGAGAAGATCAAGAAAAGGTAGAAAGAATCCTCCAAATCATTATACCATAAAGATCAAGTGGATCAACAGTTGTTTTAAACTGTACCTCATGATTAGGAACCGTTGGTGATGAAAGAAAAAGCAGCATTGAAAGCATTATCAAAGAACAAAGCAATAGGCATTGATGGCTTTTGAATTAAAGTATTACAGCAATCAAATGCAGCTCTTATAATACTTACAAGGCTCTTCCAGGAGATTTGGAAGATTACATCACGACCGACTGACTGGAAAAGATCTGTATTCATACTAATACTGAAGAAAGATGATCCAGGTGACTGAGAATGATGTACAGTCGCTCTGATCCCACATGCCAGCAAGATTCTACTCAAGATTATTCAGTGGAGACTACAACCATATCTGGAACAAAAACTGCCCAAACTGCAAGGAGGATTCAAGAAAGGGCAAGGAGCAAGACATATTGCAGATGTGAGATGGATCCTTGAAAAGACAAAAGAATCCACAAAGGCTATCTACATGTGTTTCATTGATTACCGCAAGGCCTTTGATTTCATAAATCATGAGAAACTCTGGGCCACATTAAGAAGCATGGGTATACCAGAATACCTGATTGATCTCATCCACAACCTATACATTTTTCAAGTAGCAACAGTTTGAATGGACCAAGGAGAAACAGAATGGTTTAAAATTGGCAAAGATGGATGACAAGGCTGCCGACGTTCTCTACACCTGTTCAATTATATGCAAATCAAATCATCAAAGAAGCAGGACTGTATGAAGACAACCGAAGTGTGAGGACTGGCGAAGACTACTAATACTTATCATTTATATAGTGTTACAAGGCATATGCAGAGCTGTACAGAGACATGTAAGAGACAATCCTAAGAGCTTACAGTCTAGTCAAGACAGACAACACAACTGGGGATTAAGATATATATATATATATATATATATATATATATATATATATATATATATATATAAAAGCTAAGGAAACACTTAGGAGGTGAACAGGAGACTAGGAGGATCAGGATCCAAATGCAGTCTCAAAGAAGTGAGTTTTTAGCCTGCATTTAAATGGGGTCAGAGATAGAGCTTGACACGCTGACTCAGGTAATTTGTTCCAGGCATAAGGAGCAGCAAGGTAGAAAGACTGAAGTCTGGAGCTGGCAGTGGAAGAGAAGGGCACAGATAGAAGGGATCTGCCAGAAGAGCAGAGTTCTTGAGGAGGGGTGTAGGAGAGATAAGAGAGGAAAGGTGGTGAGGAACAACTGAATGAAGGCACTTAGAGGTCAGATGATACCCAGGGGCGGCTCAAGACAATCTGCTGCCTGAGGCGAGAGATGAGTTGGCACCCCCCCCCCCCCCAGCCAAAATGGAGGAATCTCCTCAGAGCTCTAGTCAGGGAACAGGAGTCCACTCACTAAGAACACAAGTCAGGTGGTTGCTCCATGAATAAAGGAAGCAACATTTTCCCAGCCTATATCATTTTTTTTAAATTTTGCAATGATGTATATTCAGCAAAAATTGTAGCAGTTTAATTATATAGCCTGGGAATCTAATCTTGATACTGCACACTGGACCGTCATGGTATTTTATGTAAATATATATTCTGCAAAAGACAAAGGAAATGCAAAGTGATCATATACCAAGGAGCAAAAAGAAAAAGCGAGAAACACAGCGCAGTTTATAACACCAAAATAAAATTATCATAACTAATTTTATTTTGATGCTTTAAACTGTGCTGTGGTTCTTGTTTTTTTAAAATATAATATTCTCCATCCAAAGAAACCCCTCTCCCAACAACAGGTGCACAGCAGAATTAGGACATTTCAATCAGAACTCAACATACCAAAAGTAATTTCTGATTCTAGTGTCACCTCAGTAACAACAATATAAATCCTCACCAGTACTGGGCATATTGTGACGTAATACAAACACTTACAAAAATTACTTGACCTCTATAGAGAAAATCTACCATATCATAACAGCATCAACTTCAAAAACTCACACAAGGGGCCTATCTAGAAAAGAGGAGCACTGTAAATATTGCAAGGGGCAATAGAACATCCATAAACATATCCAGAAAAATGAACAAGTTGGATTACTACCAGTCCTGACATAGAAACTCCATGCCTTGGTCACACACTCAGAAATTAAAACCTTATTATGTAAGGAATAAATTAACACATTAAAAATAGTCAGATATAGACAAAAATTAAGCTGAAACTCCAAGAAGCCAGGCTCTGCATCAGTGGCGTAGCCGGGACTGATTTTTTTGTAGGGCCTGTGGTTAATATGGGTGGGCACAAAGCCGTGCAAATGTTGACACTGTCTCTAATTATCCTCTCATTCAAATGCTCTGCTGCCAATGATTTGGTGGGCCTCATGCCAAAATGGAGAGGCCACTTCCCATCTTTGGCTACCCCCCTGCATGCAATACAACACCAGTGAAATAGAAAGAGACGTATGTGCCCATGTACTGTGCAAACTTTAAAAATAAAACATGTAAATTCCAAAGACTGACATACCCCAATCACTAAATTGAAAAGAATATTAATTTTCTACATTTGTTGACTGGATATTTTACTCTCTAATCATGCTGATCTCAGTCTCTGATTTCTGCTCTCCTTTGTTGTCTCTTAACTTTTTTTCTAGGGTCTCTGGCCTATCTGCCACTTCTTTCCCCTCCTGTCTTTAGCACTTCCTTACATCTCTGGCATCTATCGTTCCCTTTCAGCTTTCTTCCATTTAATTTTCTCTAGCAACTCAGATTTTACTTTTCCTTCTTCCCATCCAGTCCTCAACCCCCCTCTCTTGTTACTGCATCTACCACTTTTCAACCCTTAACACAGCCCTCTCATTCCCCATCTCGGACTCCTTCTCTTATTCCCCAGTCTTTAACTCACACTTTTCTCTCGTCCTCCTATGTCCAGTTTCTGACCCTTCTCTCGTCCCCTATGCAGTGTTTCTGCCCTCTCTCTCCTCTATCCAGCGTTTCATCCCCTTTTTCTCACCTCATTCTATCCACCATTCCCCTTCTCTCCCTATTCCTTTCCTCGTGTCCAATATATTCCTCTGTCTTTCTCTTTCCCTGTGTCCAGCATCTCTCTTCCGCTTCTCCCCATACCCCATGTCCAGCATTTCACATTTTCTCGTTTCTCTCTCCCCCTCCCTCATCTCTCCTCCCTCCCCCCCCATGTCTACCATCTCTTCTCTCTTTTTCCCCCACCCACTGTGCTAGCATTTCTCCTCTCTTTCCCTCCCTATGCCCAGCATCTCTCCTCTCTCTCTCTCTTTCTCCCCCATCCAGCATCTGCTCTCTACCCTGTCCCATATACCCCCATCTGTTCTCCTCCTCCCCCACCCTGTGGCCAGAATTTGCCCTGTGCTCCTCCCCACCTGTTGCCACCATCTACCTCATCAACTCACGGCCAGCAACTGTCTCCCACTCCATCCCATGTCCAGCAGCTGCCCTCCATGCTCTCCACCCCCCCCCCCCCACGCTGATGTTCAGCCAGGGACATCGCAAGGGGAATGCGGGTCCATGTGTGGAAAGTCACTGTGGGGACTCATTTGCATAATTTGCATAACCACAGGGCTTTGTGCCTATACCCTCAGCACACACACACACACACACACACACAAGCAATACTGTAAGAGAAAATATTTCAAATGTTGTTTTCCAGTTCTTCCAAAGCTTCTAATTTTTCCACTTACAACCTCTGGAAAGTAAAACTTCAAGAAAAAAAAATATTTTTCTCAAATGTTTGTTTTCTTGAAGTTTTATTTCCCTGAGGTCAGAAGTGGAAAAATTAGAAACTTTGGAAGAACTGAAAAAAAACATTTGAAATATTTTCTCCTACAGCATTTAAAATACTTTAAAAAGACATGTTTTTCAAAATATTAGTGCAAATGAAAACAGAAACAAAAGAGGAGCCATAAAATATATATTTTTTTGCCTGCCTGTAGAGGCTGCAAAGGGCCTCCATTCAGAGGTGATGAGATCTGCTGGCTGTGGGCCTGAGTTTTATTTTTGGTCCCAGAAGCAGCGCTAAGCTGAGAGCCATGGAAGCTGTGGTCTATTTTGGGGAGGCACGTGGGCAGCTGCAGCCCTGCGTCAGTGAGCAGGCTGGTGGCAGAGGTCGGTGCAGAGAGAGAGACTCCTGCAGCTGCTTTTGGCTTCAATTGCAATGAGAGACCACAGATTGCAGCAGGAGCCGTGATCTCAGCTGGTGGATGAGGCTTGCATCGAGCCAAAGCTGAGCTAAGGGAGAGCTCTGACAGGCTACTCTACTCACTCCTGGATTCCTGGTGGAAAGCAGTGGCCAGCCCTGGGGGCCTATTGCGGTGGCAGCAAGTAAAGAAATAAAAGTGCAGAATCTTCCTGACTCCAGCGCACATTGAATGCCCCGCCTGTCCCTCCCCCTTCTGATGCGAGGCATGCGTCAGAGGTGGGCGGGACCAGCAAGACTTTCTTAAACATGTCAGAGTCTCGAAGACCCCGTGCTTTGGTGGTTTTTTTCTCCAAACCCATTGTCTGCTGCTTGTCACCAGTCTGAGGGGGGTCATGCCGTGGCTGCCGCAGACCCTATGAAAGTGGTGGCAGAAACTGGAATACTTTTTTTTAACGGAAGGTAGAGTGAGGTGGCTGCCTTTGGGGTGTTTTCTGCCACTCCCAAAACTCTGCCGCCTGAGGAGGTCACCTCACTCTGCCTCATGGTAGAACCGCCCCTGATGATACCACGTTAGTGGCTGAAAGTGAAGACAATCTGAAAAATCTGCTTATTAAGATCAAGAAACTTAGGGGCTTGTTTACAATCAATGGAGCCGCGGCTCCGATAACGATCGGAAACCGCTACCGCGGCTTTGTAAACAAGCCCCATAGTCTTAAAATGGACCTGCACCTTAACATGAAGAAGACAAAGATCTTGATAACTGGCAAAAATCAATAATTTCATCCTTGAATGAGAAGCAATAGAAATAATAGACAACTTTAACCTGCTTGGATCAATAATCAAGAATGAAATAACAAGCAGTCAAGAAATCCAATGACACATTGCTCTGGAGTACTACAGGTACAGAAGCACCTGCCTCTTGTCAATCTGGGAGTTAAACATTCAGCAGTTCTTTACTGCCACCCACAGATGTCGAAACAAGAAGTAATATGCGGATCAGGAGTAATATGCGGAAATATTTCTTTACGGAAAGAGTGGCAGATGCATGGAATAGTCTCCCAGTGGAGGTGGTGGACATGAGGACAGTATCTGAATTCAAAAAAGCATGGGACCAACACAGAGGATCTCTAAAGGTAAAAAGGGGACTATTGTAGTTGATATGGAAGGACAGACTAGATAGGCCACGTGGTCTTTTTCTGCCATCATATTTCTAAGACAAGTTGGTATGGCAAAGGAAAGGAACCTGGAGTCTAGAGATAAAACAACAGGTGAGAGGTCCAACTTTCAGAGGAGAAGAGGAGATAGGAAAGAAGCAATTAAGAGGCTGGAGCGGCTATAGGGGAGGAGTGGCTCTTATTGACCACAGTAGTTTTAGGTGACTAAGAAGAAAGTTTTGTAAATAGGAAAACAAATCATACATTTTTCTTCTCTTGGGGAGGTATTGTTTTTGGCTGGTCCCTGGGGAAAGGAAGGAACTGAGCTTGCTACGGCGGCAGCTGTGGCTGCTGGAAGGCTGCTTCAGGGTTCCCATTGTAGCTGAGACTGAAAAATTAACTCTCTCAGAGCAGCAGCCTGAGCTTGCAAATCTTGCAGTTGAGCTGTTTGGAAGAGGTTTCTTCATCCATTTGATGCATATATTTTGTAAATAAATTGTACACACTATTTAAGCCGGCCTTGTTCACAGCAGTTTTTTTGGAGAGGTGTCCTGGGGTGAGAGGAAGGAAATCCTGCCCGCTAACACCTTTCTTCCTCAGGTGGAGGCACCAGAAGGACCGACGGAGCCTGCCCTCAAGGGGACTTCAGCCAGGCTGGTCCCAAACCCAGAAGCGCACCCAAGGAGATGCTACGTTAAGAAGGGCCCATGAGGCAGCAGGAGCAGCTTGGAGGAACTGAGCTGCCGTCAAAGAAGCCAGGAGGCAGCCGAAGACAAGACTGATCAATCAAGAGAACAGAAAGAAAGAGGCCGAAAGTGACAAGAGCCTTGCAGGAATTGAAAGTTGAGGCTGGAGTTGGAATCTGTGCTGCAGATTGCAGGTACCCAGCGGAGAGAGAGATGCAAGTAGCCAGCGGAGACACTGAGAGAGCAAAAGACCGCCCAAAGGCTAGAGAAGACCTCTGCTGAGAAGTAGGGAGGCACAGCAGTGAAACAGGAGGCCAGAGAGAAAAAGTCGCTGCAAAGTGTGGCAGAGGAGGTCTCTGATCCCATTCTGGAGAAATATGCAACTCGATGCAGAAATGTGCGCTGCCCTCAGCACAGGCATTTGCGCAGTGTTTAAGCAGAACACACTGCGCTAACGTGGGCTCAGTATGCCGGAAGGATTCTAAGGCAAGCACGGACGATGCATAAATGCCTGCGCTAACAGCAGTGCGCTGCACATTTAAAGCTATTTAAATGGATGGTAATGAAGCAATTAGCTATGTAGCACATATGCAGAGAAGTGCACAGAAGACAGAAGGCTGAGCTCAACGTGAGATTTTAATGCGAGCTTTGCGGCGATGTTAAGGATTAGCTCATAGGTCTGCGGTCAGTGACCGTATGGCCCCCATAACTGTTTCTATGGCTTTGCCAAAGAGTGTGCTGAAAAAGGAAATGGCAGGGGGAAGTGCACTGGAATGCTTTTTTTTATTGCCATCAAGTCAGTGTTGACTCATAGTGAACCAGCTACCTCTGGGTTTTCCTGGCAATGTATCACCGGAGGTAGATTGCCAGCCTTTTCTTCCAAGGCAATGGAGGGTAAAGTGACTTGCCTAAGGTCACAAGGACTGCTAGTGGGAAATGAACCCTTGATTTTCTGGGTACTGGGCAGTTGCTCTAACCACTAAGCTACTCCTCCACTCCTGGAATGCTATCTGGTGCATAAACAGCAATATTATCCCGAGCATACGCTCTGCTCAGTATAATATCAGTGTTTAGGAACACTAGAACGTCTGCTCAGAATAATTTGCTGTTTATGTGCCAAATAGCAATCCAGGACATGAACGCAAGTGCCAGAGTGTTTTTCCTTTGTTTAGTTGTTTTTTGTGCACAGGAATGGGTACTGCTGATGTAGACCTCTGTGCACATGTGCTTGGCTTGATCCCATCGTTTAGTGCGGACTTTAGTGCATGGCTGAGGAAAACTTGCATAGGGAACCCTATGCTGGGTTCTAACTCACGGTTTCTGTATCTAGCTGACTGTTCTTAAGAGAAGCAGTAGCTTGCTAGGGCTACAGGTAAATGAGATCCTAATGTTATACTGAGATCTTTCTTTCATTTTTATGTTTAGTTTAGCTAAACAATTCAGAGCAGGGCATACATGCAGAGTAGGTATACTTTTTACATGAAAAGCCTTGAGGATTGTGTGGCTTGCCAGGTGGGAATAGAGAGGGGTTGATTTTTGTCTTGTTAGTAAGTGAAGTGTGGCAAGGGACAAGCAGCATGTTAGACCACAGTGTGTGTGGGAGTGAAGCTTTACACCGTGGGACCCTGCGTCATACTGCATTCCAGATAAGGTTGCCAACTTTTCCACAGACCATAGCTGGACACCCCTCCGACTCTGAATCTGCCATCTGGAAGTGGGGGAGGGGGGGGGGAGGAAGTCTGCTGCAAAGGCAAATTCTAATCCCCCCCCCCCTGCCTTCTTCAGCTTTCTACTGTGCACAAACGGGGACTGCTTCAGCAGGAACAGAGGCAAGCGGGGTGGAAATGGCCAAGTGAAACAAACCAACTGATCCAGTTCTGGTGTTGCCCCAGATATGTAGTTCTGATAACTTAGGGTGCAGCAATGAAAAATTCTAAACTTCAAAGCCATGGGGCCATGCCTGGAATGGCCTGCGAAGTAGCAACATTACTAGGGCCAAGCGGCAGAAGCAGAAGGTAGAGAGTAAAAGACAGCTGGGGTGCAGGATCTGGAGGTGCCAGACTCGGGAGCTAGAAAGAAGCAGAACCAAGCAATAGTACCTAATTTCTGGAGTGAACAATAAGGAGACAAGTGTAAGTGACATTTGCATACATTATGCCCACCCCCATAGCAGGACCCTCTGCCTTTAAATTGGGTATATAAGATATCAGAGTAAGTGTTCTTCCAGCAACACAAGCGGCGACTGTACACATGGACTTCACCCAGTGGATTGTATAAAAATCAAATTGACTACATCTGTGGAAGTCAACGATGGAAAAGCTCTATAACATCAACAAAGACAAAACCTGGAGCTGACTGTGGTACAGATCATCAACTACTAGTATGCAAACTCAAGCTAAAGCTGAAAAAGAGCAAACCACTCATGAATGCAGCAAAATATGACCTTGAGAATATACCACTGGAATTTAAAGACTGCTTGCAAAATCGATTTGCTGCTTTAGATACAAATGATAGAGTTCCAGAAGAGTTATGGAATGACATCAAGAAGGTTGTGTTGGAAGAAAGCAAGAAGTCTCTACAAAAGGTAAAAAAGAAAAAACGGCCAAAATGGATGACGGAAGAAACTCTGAAAATTGCCCAGAAACGCAGAGAAGCTAAAGCCAGAGGAGAAAGAAAGACAATCACAGAACTCAACAGAGATTTCCAACATGCAGCAAGACAGGACAAGGAAAAGTACTACAATGACGCATGCAAGGAAATAGAAGCAGAAACTATTAAAGGAAGAACAAGATCAGCTTTCCTAAAGCTACGAGAGTTAAAGAAAACGTTCCAGCCTCGAATTGGAATGTTACAAGATGCTCAAGGTTCTATGTTGAATGATGCTGAGAAGATCAAGAAAAGATGGAAGGAATATACAGAGTTTTTATATGATAAAGATCAAGTGGACCAACAGCCGTTTCAACCTGTACCTTATGATCTGGAACCATTGGTGATGAAAGAAGAAGTTGAAGCAGCATTGAAAGCCTTATCAAAGAACAAAGCACCAGGCATTGATTGCATTCCCATAGAAGTATTACAGCAATCTGATGCAGCTATTACCGTACTTACAAGGCTCTGCCAAGAAATATGGAAGACAGCATCATGGCCAACTGACTGGAAAAGATCTGTGTTTATACCAATGCTAAAGAAAGGTGATCCAACTGACTGTGGAAATTATCGCACAATCGCTCTGATCCCACATGCCAGCAAGATTCTACTGAAGATTATTCAAAAGAGACTACAATCATACCTGGAACAAGAACTACCTGAAGTGCAAGCAGGGTTCAGAAAAGGGCGAGGAACGAGAGACATCATTGCGGACGTGAGATGGATCCTTGAAAAGACTAAAGAATACCAAAAGGATATCTATTTGTGCTTTATCGACTATAGCAAAGCTTTTGACTGTGTAAACCATGAGAAACTCTGAGCCACATTAAGAAGCATGGGTATACCAGAACACCTGATCGTTCTCTTGCACAATTTGTACATTAATCAAGAAGCAACAGTTTGAACGGAACAAGGAGAAACAGAATGATTTAAAATAAGCAAAGGTGTAAGACAAGGCTGCATACTTTCCCCCTACCTGTTTAATTTATATGCAGAACAAATCATCAGAGAAGCAGGATTGTATGAAGACAACAGAGGTGTGAAGATTGGTGGAAGACTCATCAACAACCTTCGCTATGCTGATGATACCACATTACTGGCGGAAAGTGAAGATCTGAAACATTTGCTTCTCACAATCAAAGAACATAGTCTCAAAATGGGCCTGCACCTTAATGTAAAGAAGACAAAGATCATGACAACTGGCATAATCAACAGGTTCATCGTCGAAGAAGAAGAAATTGAAATCGTGAATAACTTTAACCTACTTGGATCAACTATCAATAAAGAAGCAACAAGCAGTCAAGAAATCAGACGACGCATTGCTCTTGGCAGAATGGCTATGAAAGACCAAGATAAGATTCTCAAGAGCAGAGATGTCTCTCTCCATACAAAGATTCGACTTGTTCAAGCCATGGTATTTTCAATAACATCATATGGATGTGAAAGCTGGACAGTGAAAAAGACAGACAGGAAGAAAATTGATGCCTTTGAATTATGGTGCTGGCAGCGAATACTGTGTATACCATGGACTGCCCGAAGAACAAACCAGTCTGTACTAGAGGAGATCAAACCTAAGCTTTCTTTAGAAGCTCAGATGACAAGACTTCGACTTTCATACTTTGGACACATCATGCGGAGAGAGAGATCATTAGAGAAAGACATCATGCTTGGCAAGATAGAAGGTCAACGCAAAAGAGGAAGGCCAGCAATGAGATGGATCGATACAATAACAGCAGCTACGGGTACCAGTCTGTCAACAATGAACCGCCTGACTGAAGACCGAACACAATTTAGGATAGCTATCCAGAGGGTCGCCATGAGTCGACTCCGACTCAACGGCACTTAACAAGAGTAAGTGCCTAGGGCCGCCTTTGTAATAAAGACCCCACCATTCAATTTCAATCATTAAAACAATTATTAAAATTATTTGTTCACATCATTCAACCAATTCATCTGTATGGGAGTCCAATACAGGAAGGGACGGATTCTGGATATACTTTAAAGTCCAGTTCTATAACACTCCACACTCATGGAAACTCTTCAAGCAATGGGTACAGAGCAGAACCAGGGTGTTTCCCTTTGCAACAAATAGAAAATCTAGTAGTGATATTGAATTCTGGTGTCACCCCAATAAGCCACACAAAATCCTTCCAATGCCAGGCACTCTATGAAAGCAAAACCTTGCAAAATATTCAGAATTGTACTATGCTACAGCATACCAACATTAACTCGGAACTCAAAAAGCATCAACACTACTTATGAAAATTCAGCACTTAAATATTCCAAAAGACCAATACACCTCCAGATGGGAAAAGAGAACAAGTCGCATTGCTGCAGATTCCAACACAGAACCCACACGTTAGCAGAATCCCTTTTTTCGGTCATGCGTGCAAAGCAGACATAGAAATATGACAGTAGATGAAGATCATCCAGCCTATCCAGTCTGCTCTTCCATACCAACCACTAAGCTGTACAGTTCCGTTTTTCCTTTAGAGATTTTCTGTGTTTGTCCCATGCTTTCTTGAATTCAGATACAGTTGTCTCTACTACCTCCACCAGGAGACTATTCCATGCGTCTACCACTCTTTCCGCAAAGAAATATTTCCGCAAATTACTCCTGAGTCTATCTCCTTCTACCTTCATCCTAGGCCCCCTCATTGCAGAACTTTCAATTAAAAGAGGCTTTCCTGTGCATTTATCCCATGGAGGTATTTAAATGTCTCTATCATATTTCCCCTTCTCCCGCCTTTCTCCACAGTATACATATTGAAATCTTTAAGTCTCTCCCCATATGTCTTAAGGCGAAGCCCATTGACCATTTTGGTAGCCACCGTCTGCACTGACTCCATCCTGTTTATATCCTTTTGGTTTCCATAATTGCACAGAATACTCCAAATGAAGTTTCACCAAAAACTTATACCGAGGCACCATCAACTTCTCCTTCCGGCTGACCATTTCGCTTCCTATGGTATATGGTTTATTTAGTTTAATATACCACCTTCAGGGAGGTGGTTTACAAATGAAATAAAATACACAAAAAAAGGAAACAGAACTACAATAATAATAGGAAAGGAGCTACAAAAAGAAAGTGGTGTGCTGGTGGATTCTCCTCATAATTGGACCCAAACAGCACACCTCACCCTTCACCCATTTTCAAAGGCCAAGGTAGATAGGTGGGATTTTAGGCCCACTTTAAAACTCTTGAAGGAGGATTTGTTACACAGACTCATTGGTAATACATTCCATAGGGTAGGTGTGACAAAGAAGAAGGCTGAGCATCTGGTACTCTCCAGGCATACCTGAGAGACTGGAAGAAGATTTAGATGATTTCTATGAAGGGCCTGAAAGACTCTAGCAGGATCATGTAGAGAGACTGACAAGGAGAGATAGAGGTTGTCTCAGAGAGCCCTATGTGTAAGATTGAGTATTTTGTCGTGTATTCGATAGAGCACCGGGAGCCAATGATACTGGAAAAGAAAGGGGGTGACATGATCAAATTTCTTTGCCTGACATAGCATCCGGATGGTGGTATTTTGAATAGCTTGAAGTTGTTTTAAGTCTGATTGGTAGAGGCAGTATATATTGAATTACCATAGTCAAGACGTAAAATGATACAACTAAGGCAAAAGTTTGTTGGGCAAATGATCAAGAAATGGGTGAAGGGCACAAAATTGGCACAGTGCAAGAGAGAATGTTTTGACTACAAAGCTGACCTGTTTTGATAAAGAGAGTTGGTGTCTAGATAGATACCAAGGTATTTGAAGTAAGAATTAAGCTGAATGGGGGAATTGCTTGGAATAGGTGCAAGAGCTGAAGTCGTAGTTCCACCAGTGAACCAGGTTGCTGAAATCTTTTGAAAATTTAGCTTTGGCTGGTTATCCCAAAGTCATGTAGTGACTTTCAGCAGACAGCTGTTGAGTTACATAAGGTCAGGGGAGCAGGAGTCCGTGAAGGCGGGTAAGAGTTTATCATCTGCATAATAAAAAGCGCTTATTGAAGTTTCATGTATTATAGTTGTTAAGGATCTTAGAAAGATGTTAGTAGTGCCAGTACAGAGCCTTGTGGGACTACCCAGTTAAGGGGTATGGATTAGAGGCAGTGAGACCTATTTTTACTATGTATGATCAATCAGATAGGAAAAATTCAAACCAAGTAAGGATCGTGGCACAGATGCCAGTCTCGGCCAAACAGGATAATATGATAGAATGGTTATCCAGATCAAAAGCTGCTGATAGATCTAATGAAATGGCCAGAGCTATTTTGCTGCTGTCAATAGCACTATGAACCTTGCTGATGGTCTCCGTGCTGTGCCCCAGTCAGAACCCCGACTGCTGGGGTGGAGGGCATTGGTTGATTTGATAGTTGTGTAAATATGATTTTTCTGTTATCTTGAAGACATACGGGAGGTGACAAATGGGGCAATAATTAGCTGGAACTGCATCGTCCAGAGATTTTGGTTTGAGAACAGGACATATGATGGCCTTTTTCCATGGAGGTGAAATGATTCTGGAGGACAAACTGGAATTAACCATAGAAAGAAAGTGTGGAAGCAGACAGAGTGATGCCTCTCTAATCCAGTGGGATGGAATGGGATCTGATGGACAAGTTGTCATCTTGGCACAAGAGACAGCCTGAGACAATATTGCAGGCATTACTAAAGTAAATGAGGACTAAATGTAAGTAGGAGTTTTGGCAGATGGACTGGTTGTGATAGACGGAGATGACAGCCTCCCAGCATATGGGGGGGGGGGGGGGGGCTAAAGTTATGAAACCCTGGGTAAGGTCAGCAACCTTTTGGGAGAAGAATATGGCTAGGTCTTCAGAGGAGGGACCAATTCAAGTCTGAGTGGAAATGGCTGGTTTAGTATCTATGAGCTGAGCTATAATGGAAAACAGTTTCTGAGGATGGTTGTGGGATTTCCTGAAAATGGTAGAGAAGTAATTTTTCTTGGCTTGATTGATCTCTGGTCAATAAATATAATAATAGCTTTTAAACTTCATTTAAATGCTACGTTTTCACCAGGCTCATTCAAAATTGCAAACCTGGCACCTTAGAGTACCGAGGCCAGAGTGATACCAAGCATGATGGAATCTACATGGGGACCTGTAGGGCATCAGAGGGGCAATCACACTTTATGCATCCTTCTGGCTCTCACCATTGACTTTTCTAGCTGTTTAGCCACCTTAAGATCATCAGAAGCAATCATGTTCAGGTCCCATTCTTCTTTTGTGGACAGAAGTACTTTACCCCCTATACTGTACTGCTCCCTTGGATTTTTGTAGCCCAAATGCATGACCCTGCATTTTTAGGCATTAAATCTCAGCTACCAAATTCTCGGCCATTCTTCAAGTTTTGCTAGATCCCTCCTCGTGTTATCTACTCCTTCCTGGGTGCCTACTCTATTGAAGATTTTGGTATCATCTACAAAGAGGCAAATCTTACCTGACTGCCCTTCTGCAATATCACTAACAAATTTGTTAAAAAGAATGAGACCTAGGACAGATCCCTGTGACTCACCACTGGTAACATCCTTCTCCTCAGAATGAGCTCCATTTACCTGTACCCTTTGTCGCTTCCCACTCAACCAATTTCTAATCCAGTCAGTCACTTTAGGATCCATTCCTATGGTGCTCAATTTATTTATAGTGGCCTGTGCAGAACAGTGTCAAAGGCTTTACTGAAATCTAAGTACACTAGGTCTCTCCCTCCATCTAACTCTCTGGTTGCCCACTCAAAAAAATTAATTAGATTTATCTGACGAGACCTGCCTCAGATCCTGTAATCCATTGGACTCCAGAAACCTCATTATCCTCTGTTTTAGCAGTGTTTCCATTAATTTAATCATCACAGAGGTCAGACTAACCGGCCTATAGTTCTCAACCTCATCCTTACTTATGCTTTTTTGTAAGGGATCACATGTGCCTTTCTCCAGTCCTCCAGGACCACTCACAGTTCTAACGGAACATAGAAAAGGTCAGTGGAGCTGTTAGAACTTCTCCAAGTTCCTTCAATACCTTTGGATGTATCCCATCCAGCCCCATCGCTTTGTCTACTTTTAGCTTAGCTAGTTCCTCACAAACACAGCCTTCTGAAAATTGTTCAAGATCCTCTTCACTTCTGTTCCTACTTGTGGCTGTTTCCTGGGGTCCTGCTCCTGGCCTTTCATCTGTGTAAACAGAACACAAATATTTGTTAAGGAATTTGCTTTATCCTAATCAGCTTCTGCATATTGCTGTCTTAGTTTGAAAATACCACTTTTGCACTTCCTCTTCTCAGTAACATACCTGAAAAATGTCTTGTTCCTCCATTTTATTGCATTGCCTATTTTTTCTTCTATTTGCAAGTTTGCTTTCCTGACTGCTTTCCTAGCTCTTCTTTTTCCAAATATTGATGCTTGTCTTCCTCTTGTATTTTATGAAGGCCACCCTCATTTTCTTCACCTTTTAAGCTACTTCTTTTGAGAATCATAGTGGCCTCCTTTTCCTTTTACATTTATTTACTTCCCTAAATAAAAGGTTTGCTGTCCTTAAAATATCCCCTTTCAGTTTTGCCAATTGCTTTGCTATATCCCCCAGCTGTTCCCATTCTGCTAACAATTCCTTGAGGTATTGTCCCATCTTGGCAAAGTTAGTTTTCCTAAAGTCTGGGATCCTCACTTTTGAATGGACTTTATCGTTCTTAGTCCTAATATTGACCCATACTATCTTGTGATCACTGGATGCAAGATGATCTCCGACTATAACATCAGAAACACTTTCCTCATTGGTAAACACCTGGTCCAGTATGGTCCATTCATGTGTAGGTTCCATTACCAGTTGCCAGAATAGTTCTCCCTGTAGAGAGTCCAGGATCTCCTTACTTCTAGATGACACTGCAGCTGGGATGTGCCATTCAACATCCGGCATATTGAAATCACCTATCAGTAGCACTTCCCCTTTCCTGGCAATACTGCGGATGTCTTCAGTTAAATCTCTGTCTGCTTCTTCTGCTTATGAAGGAAATATGTATGTCACACCAATGCAAATGGATCCCCCATTCCCGCTTTGTAGTTTAGCCTATAGTGCCTTCTCCTTCCCTTGTAAACCATGTAATTCTGTAATATTATTTTTTTACATTTAGTGCTACTCCTCCTCCCCTTCTTCCTACCCTGTTCACCATTTATAATCCAACCTTCTTGAAGCAGTGTAATCATGTTTATTTTTTTGCATCTCAGCCACTCCTCTCAATCTCTGGGCGCACCAAATATCATGTGGATTTTCTCATCTGTCCATAGACATAGTAGAGATCCCCGCATGTTAAATGTATCCCCCAATTGTGTCGTGACCGCTTTGATTGAAGGATAAGGCGGTATACAAAAACTGTCTAAATAAATAAATAAATAAAATAAAGTAGGATTGCAGGGGGCATGGTATAAAGTCTCTATTCATGTGCTCTACTGGGAAGGGAAACAGGGTCTCCAGAACCCCCTGTACTGGCATGAGTGCGCTCATGCTTACTGTATACACTTCAGCCCCACCACTCTATTTGCATTACTGCTCTCCTTCCTCTGCATTGTTTATTCTTCTCTTTTCTCTACTCTACCTTCCTATCTCTCATTAGCCTCCTGTTTCATTCCCTCTACTCTCCCCCCCCACCTTCTTCATTTCTTCCCTCCTTTGCCTATCTCTTTCCTTCCCCTTCTGTTCATTTTCCCTTCCCTCCCATAATGATGATCACCGCTTTCCCCTCCATTGCCATTTGAAATCTATGTTGTGTTTCCCAACCTTTTTTTGTGTCACGGAACACCTGGCTCTACGTTAACTTTGCCACAGTTTACCATAAGTTTCTATCCCACTTTGTAGTGTTATCACCTTTTCTTCCCCCCCCTCCTTCCTCTCTCCCCCAAATAATCATGTTTCTTCTGTCTCCCACATTCCTTTCCCACTATGTGCTATAATACAAAAATACAATATACTGTACCACATCTTTGCAAATGATATTATGATACTGTATATACACCCTTTACCACAACTAACCCAGTCTACACAACAATAAAAAGGTGCTTCAAGGAAATCGTTCAATGGCTATCACAGCACAACTTGTTCATGAACTACAAAAAAAAAAATAGAGATTCTATATGTGACTAGAGATGCCACTGTCCCGCGGGGCCCCCTCTGCCCGCTGAATCCGTCCTTCCCTCCCTCCGTGTCGGCTTTGAGAGGCGCGAAGGGAGAGTGTCTCCCTCGCGTCTCTCAAAGCCGGCACGGAGGGAGGGAAGGACGGATTCAGCGGGCAGAGGGGGCCCCGCGGGACAGTCCATGCTGCCGCGGCAGCAGCCAGCGTTTTTTTTAAATTTAATTTTAAGAACGCTAACAATTTTTTCAGTTTTTGTGGGCCCTTGTCAGCTGTGGGCCTTACGCCACGGCGTAGTTGGCGTATAGGTAAATCCGGCCCTGTGCTCGACCAAAATCTAAACTTACAAGCACATTTCAAGAGAACAACAAAAGCTGCCTTCCACAAAATGAAGGTTGTACAAAACCTCTGCCCACTACTTGACCCCATTGACTTTTGTACAATGCCTGTTTTTTCTGGGTTAGTACAGAATTATTTTTACAGGTCAATATATCCTTGAGAACTGGGGGGTGGGGGGGGGGGTGGTATTATTCTTACCCCGATTCAGAAGGATAAAAAAGCCAGTTTAGTGGATGTAATGAATTTTCATCCTGCTGAACAGCTAGACCAATACTTAGGCACATTTGATTGCCTGGATAACTCACAATCTGGTTTCAGGAAGGCACATAACACTGAATTACTTTAGGTTGGTTTCTTCCTCAAATCGATCTTAAGTTATATACTTATGCAGATGTTATTTCTATTCTGTTAACATTCACATCACTGGCAAGTGGCTTATTCGAAAATTAGTAATGCTCTATAATTACTTGAGAGGTGGGTGAGGACTTTGCGATTACTGTTAAACACATCTAAAACAAAGGCTCTTTGCTTTAATAATGCTAAACTGATTTCTAGTTCTTTAGTTGAGGCATCAAAACTATTAAATCTATTCTTTGACCCAGTACCCGGTGTTCTCGGAGTTTTACTGGATGAAAATTGCACCAATGCACCACTGGATCCATGCCAGCATGGATTTAGAGAATCTCACGGGGTCGAGACCCTTCTCACCACACTCTTCAGCAACATAATATCAGGCATCGACAATACCCGCCAAGGCTTTGTCCTTGTCTTCCTTGACATCGCGGCAGCGTTTGATTCCGTTAGCCATGAGCGCCTCCTAGAACGCCTCAAAGAAAAAGGAATCTCCGGTAAAGCACTCGAGTGGTGCAGGTCCTACCTCTCGGACAGATGGCAGCAGGTGAGATCCAGAAACACATCATCAGAACCATTCCACCAAAGCCAAGGTGTCCCACAAGGATCCTCCCTCTCCGCCTTACTATTCAATATATACATGCAACCTCTCTGCAACCTGATCCGGTCTTTCAACATTAACTGCATGATATACGCAGATGATGTGCTATTATACACGCCTTTTGCAACAGATAACCCAGACCTCGAACCAATAACATGCTGCATAAACGAAATATCCAATTGGCTACAATCCCAAAACCTTCGGATTCAACACAAGAAGACGGAGGTGATGTTCATTACAAGGAACCGTAACTTCACTGCCCCAACAGTACTGAAAGTGAAGGAAGCAGACCTCCAGACCAAATCCGCGATCAGATACCTCGGCATCACACTAGACCAGAACCTAAATATGCAAGCTCATATAAGTAACACTGTAAGGGCAGTATATCATAAAATTAGATCCCTTAGATACCTAAGATCTCTGCTGGAGCCAGATGATTTCAGGACTATCTATCAGGCACTAATTATCCCGCATTTCGATTATGCAAATGCAATACTTCAAGGTCTCCCCCAAACCACCCTAAACCCACTGCAAATGGCAATGAACACCGCAGCAAGAGTACTGCACGGAGCATCCAGGAAAGACCATGTCACACCTATAATGAAACAACTCCACTGGCTCCCGATTCAAGGTAGAATTACATTCAAGACCTTGCTGCTCACCTTCAAAGCCACCAAAGGTCTCTCGTCAACTTCACTAACTGAGCTAATCCAGATGACACCCCACAACAGAGACAGAAGGTCAGTAGCTCAAAACACCTTGATAGTCCCAAGATCTATAACTCAATGCTCCAAGTCAACATCCAGCAGGACTTTCAATCTTTATGCACCAGTGATCTGGAACAACCTCCCTCACAACATTAGATCAATCCCAGACATATTCCAATTCAGGAAGGCCGTGAAACACTACCTCTTCCTCATACATTACCCTGAACCTAATAGAAACTCAGCACCATTTGCCGAAACCACCCAAATCACCACTGTCTAAAACCATACAAACACATGATCAGCCTACAAATTGTATATATTGTATATTTTGTGGTTGTACATAGTTACCCTGTTAGCCAAGTTGATTATCCTGTTCATATGTAAACACAAAGTACTATTGGAAATGTGTATGTTCACTGTTTATTGTAAACCGCGCTGATGCTGAATAGCGCGGTATAAAAGAGACTTTAAATAAATAAATAAATAAATAAATAAATAAATTTTAGCTCTGCTGTGGCCTTTTTCAGATTGTGTCAGTTACATAAAATCAAACCTTTTTACTCTGTAATTCACTTTTCGGCTTTTAGTTTTGAGCTGCTGACAGAGGCAGATGAAACGTCTGCAGCTCTGTCATAATACTGCGTCTCGACTTATTTATGGTGTATCCAGATACACCCCAGTGAACCCAGTGTTTCATGGATTACATTTTATACAATTCTTTACACATTTTTCAATGACTATGGGGCTTGTTTACAAAGCCGCGGTAGCGGTTCGCGGTCGTTATCGGAGCCGCGGCCCCATTGAAATCAATGGGGTCGCGGCTCCGATAACGATCGCGAACCGCTACCGCAGCTTTGTAAACAAGCCCCTATGTGTCTGAATATATCACCTCACTTTTCACCCCAAATTTAGAAACTAATTCTAAAGGTTTACAGGCTTCTAGTTTTATTATGCTTCCTTCATATAAAGGCATTAGATCAAAATCCAGATTTAAACAGACTATTCCATGTATGGCAGCAGAACTATGGACACAGTTACCAAAAGAGATTCAATCTACTCTGTCTTTCTTACATTTTCATGAGTCTAAAATCTTGGCTCTTCACTAACAAACTTTAGTCATTAATTTTTTCATGCTTTTTGTTAACTGCACCGAACCACTGGGTCTGGGAGTGTGCCGGTATATAATTATGTATTATAGATTACATTAGGTACAGTATGCCACGCCATAATAACACTGCACTTGGACTATTATTTATTTATTTATTTACATTCTCTTATATACCGCACTATTCAGCATCAGCGCGGTTTACATGGAACAGAAACGCTCAGTACAGTTAACACGTATGAGTTTACAGATAACAGGGCAAGTAACTTAGATAACAGGGGTAAACTATAGCAACTTTATCTACCAAGGACTCCCAAAGCACATAATCCACCCTCTGCAAATGGCCCAAAATATAGCCCGTGAGAAGTGCGATCCAAAAGTATTGAGACTTGTACAATAGCACAAGAAGTATAACACTGACGGTTACTGCACTCAGTCTCCTCCAGAGTAGTCCCGTTACAATAAAACACACTTCTTCCAGTGTTCCTGCCACTGCTGGAAACAATTTTGAAATGCCTCTTTCATTATGCTGTGAAGCTGCTATGTCAAAATGGTCTCCAAGTTGCCGAATCTCCTTCCTTTCAGCTTTGGAAACAAGAAAAAAATCACAAGGTACCAGGTCAGGTGAGTATGGGGGCTGACAAACTTGCTCGATTTGGTGTTTGGCCAACAACTGCTGGACACAATGTGATGCGTGAGCTGGGGTGTTATCATGATGAAGCAACCATTCATCATTCCTGTGCAACTCGGGCCTCTTATAACAAATCAGAACTTGGACGTAGTACTCCTTATTGATTGTTTGGCCTTTTGGAGCATACTCATGATGAACAATAATCTGGTAATCAAAGAAAACTGTGACCATGACCTTGACATTGCTCCTCACCTGACGGGCTTTCTTGGGTCTAGGAGAGTTTGGAGTCTTCCATTGTGAGGATTGAGTCTTAGTTTCTGGGTCATAACCATAAACCCATGATTCATCACCAGTAATAATCTTTTTGATGAAATCTAAGTCAATTTTCAACCAATTCCAACAACTCCTTGGCTGCAGACATGCGATCTTCTTCTTGGTCAGAGGACAGGAGTTTCAGCATGAATTCTGCAGACACACATCTCATCCCCAAATCTATAATAAAAATGGACTGTACTGACCCGAAGCTGATGCCCATGTCTTCAGCAAGCTCCCTGATAGTCAATCGACGATTTGAACGTATTGCGGCATGCACTGCTTCAACTTTGTCTTCATTCCTGCTCGTGAATGGCCTTCCAGAACGTTTATCACTGTCAACACTTTGGTAGCCCTCTTGGAAGTGTTTGTACCAGTCACAAAATTGAGCACAACTCATACATTCATCACTATACACTTACTGTAACTTGTCATAAGTCTCTTTGCACAAATCTCCGAGTTTTCGGAAGAATTTAATGCAAATTCGCTGTTCAATTTTTTTCACTCACCATAAATCTGATGAACTGCTTTTACATTATACCAAACATCATGTGATTTTAAAAAGTACAGGTGTGCTGCAACCACCTACACTCTACACATGTAGAGCACACAACTAGGTCACTGTATGCTTAATAGCATTGTGGTGCAACGTATTGTTATATAGCTACACAACAAGTCTCGATACTGTTTCATTTCACCTCATATAATAACAGGTGCATCGAGACACATCACACCAATATTAAAACAATTACATTGGCTTCCAATGCAGTTCTGTATCAGATACAAAATAATACTCTGCACATTCAAGATCCTTCACAAGCTGTTGGTAGAGGGGGTCATTCTGTCCCGCAAATAGTGGGGATGGACATCCCGTTTGGACGTCCATTCCCACTATTCACACCCCTGCTGGCCCTGGCTACTGCCTCCCCTCACGAACGATGCATTTGTATGGGGAGGCCTAGATGGGGGTGTGAGGGGGTGTTGCTGAGGCAGAGCGAGAGCGGGGCATGGGCGGCCTGCGACCCCTGACGTTCAGGGCCAATTCTGAGGTCGGCCCTGTACGTCCAGGGCTGTGAACACAGACAGGGGACTTATTCCACTGCAGAGGTAGAATAAGTCTCCCTGGATATAAGGGGATCCTGTTGCCGGGCCAGGAAAAAAAGGTAGGAGGTGCAGGAAGTTCCCCACAGCCAGACCCTGGCCATGGGAGGCCAGTTCGAGGGTCCAGCTGCAGGGAATGAGGTAAATCGGTAGTGGCTGGCATTCGCAGCTCCTGAATAAAGCCATGGTGCATGGTGACGGGACGCCATGGTACTGCGGCTCCAATCACGAGCCTGGCTGAGGCCCTAGACCCATGTTCACTGGCAGCACCAGTGCTCTGGAACTCTCTCCCGGATGACCTACGATCAACAAAGGACATCAACGACTTCAGGAAAAAGCTGAAGATGACGTTCTTCGTTGAGCACTATAGTGACGTGACATAGTCCCCCTTCAGCTCATGACGTGACATAGTCCGCCTTCAGCTCATGACAGTCAAAATTCCCCCACCCTTCCCCATGTACATATTTCCATGTAATTAGCTCATCCTGTAAATAGTTCACCACTAATCATCACCACACATGCACATACACTCTCTTTGATGCCACTGCATGCCCACAATATGACACCCCAATATGATTGTTTGCTCTGTAAACCGCTTTGATTACAGGAGAAGGCGGTATATAAATCCTCTTAAATAAATAAAATAAATAAATGTTCAGGCCCTAGACCCGATTCTGATCCCTTTGGCATGTCTAGCCCCTGCAGGATCAGAATTAGGTCTACCTCTGGGCATCCCGATTCCGATCAGACGCACAGGGGCCTGGATGGCCACTTTGGAATGTGCCTCAGAGTGTCTAAAACCCTAATACACAGAGCTCCTGATACCAGAGCAAGAAGAACCAACAACCAAAACTTACTTATAATCCCCACCCTTAACGTAAAAAGCAAACAACTTGCAGCTGAGCATTCTCCTTACTCTCACCATCCCTATGGAACTCACTTTTGGACGAATTGAGTTCTATTGACGATAGCTCCGAGTTCTGCAAAAGGCTAAAAACCTTCCTCTTCTCAGAACATGTTAGAACAGATACTTAACCTAATACCTAAAATGAGAGCAGCTGCTACCTATGTTTATTCAATGTTACTAAACCATTTATACATTGTTAATTTGTCCACAGAGTGGAGGAGTAGCCTAGTGGTTAGAGCAACAGCCTAGCACCCAAGAGATCTGGGTTTGTATTCCCACTGGCACTCCTTCTGACCTTCAGCAAGTCACTTTACCCTCCACTGCCTGCTGGGTCACCAGGAGTCAGCACTGAATTGATGGCACTTAAAAAAAAAACTCTGTCCACACACTGTTTATTACATTGTACACAGTTACAAGTTAACTAAACGCCATTTTGTTTACCGTATAACCCGAGTTCAAGTTAAATGTAAACCACTTTGATTTAATGATAAAGCGGTATAGAAAAAGGTGTTAAATAAATAAATAAATATTTATTTGATACACTGCGTATCTGTGATTTATAATTAAAAATCTAAAACAAAATAAAACACATAAGCCAAACAGAACAATAGTTAAAGGATAAACTAAACTATAAAGGGGTAATTTTGTAAAGAGCTGCATAAAGTTACATGCCATCAATGCACACAAATCATGGTACTTCAGTGATTTATGTGCACAAATGGGCCTTAATGTGCATACTTTATTGGGTTGTTATTTTATAAGTATGCTCATGGGGCCAATGATGCTACTTTCACTGTGGATGTGCACATGGGTGGAGTTTGGGGGCACGTGGGAGGAGCACAAGAGTTTGGAAGCAAATTCTGAAATGCTAAAATTTACAAGCTTTCTTGCCAAATCTAGGTGCAGGCATTTACAAGCATGTTTTTGACCCCTATGCCTCTATTTCATATAGTTGAGCATGTGCATACTTGACTTAATATAACAGGCATGAAATAACACACAGAAAATGCACGTTAACTACATTATAAATACACCCTCTAAAGAGCTTAACTATAGGAAGTTTTCTTACAATTTAAAATTGTTTATAAGTGGGACACAGAATGAAAGTAGGGCTAAGGACAGAGGACAGATTACAAAGTGGACAGAACACCCATATGGATTTTATTAAGTGCCGGAGTAATTTGCCTGTAATGAGCTTTCAGGGAGGATTTGAATTTCTTGAAGTTTTCAGTTCCAGATCTATGTTTGGACTATTCCAGAGGCTTGGGGGTAAGTCACTAAAACATGAATGTCTAGTGCAATCAAATCATACTTTAAGATGGGACAGAATCACTAGTGAAGAGCAACGTGCACTTTGAGGAATATGAGGGATACGCAGACTGGATAAACAAGATGGCAAGCTAGTCTAGAAAACTTGAAGTGCCATGGTGAGTACTATAAAAAAGATCCCGTAAGTAACTGGAAGCCAGTGTTCTCATGAAGGAGTGTTCATATTTTTTGGCATCCAAAAGTAACTTAACTAAGGTATTTTGAATGGTTTGTAGCCTTGCTGTAGCTGCCGCCTCCTCTGCAGATTTTCCTCTGAAGTTATATCCATTGAAGCTCCTGTAGTCTCATGAGCCTCACCTTCCCACACCATTCCTAATGCAAAGGAAAGCTGGAGAGGGAGGCCGCAGCAGGTGAGAAGTACTGATCGCTGACTCCTTCCAGTGGCGATATCACAGTGGTGAAGGGAAGGACAAGGAAAGCCAGATGTTGCTGAAGGCACTGGCTGGCTGGCTGACTGACAGGCAACTTGGGCTTGCCCCTTCTTTCTGTCAGCAGGAAGAATTTGCTGGCACGCCTGTGCTTTTGCTGCTAGTTGGGAAACTTTGGCCTAGAGCAGGGGTTCTGAAACCTGTCCTGGGGTCTCCTCCGCCGGTTGGGTTTTCTGGATATCCACAATGAATATGCATGAGAGAGATTTGCTTACAATGGAAGCAGTGCATGGAAATCTCTCTCATGCATCTTCATTGTGGATATCCTGAAAACCCAACTGGCTGGGGAGGCAGGTTCGGGAACCCCTTGCCTAGAAGACTGAATAAATATCACAAAGGCCCTGACTACTGTATATGCCTCTGAAGGGCCGTGACTAGCATTACCAGCCAGACATGCAGGGTCTATCCAAACAGGCAATCACTCAGCTGCAGATGGTACAGCATACTGCTGCTCGTGTAATCATAAAAGCAGCTAGGTCTGAGCACATTGCTCCCATATTACGTCAGTTGCACTGGCCACCTCTCCAAAGTAGGATCAAATATAAAAACCTAGTCATTACATTCAAATTACTGCATAACATATCGCCCTCTCATCTTACCACTCTAATTAATAGAATCCCAGATAATAGGCAGAGGAGAGGATGCACTCAAAATTCCCTAGTTCTTCCAGCTGACTTCTGCAAGACCAATCAACGAGCAATAGAGCCTTCGCTTACTATACTCCGATCCTATGGAACTCTCTTCCAGCTAGAATAAGAGATATAAGTGACCTCTCTGACTTCTGCAAAAACATCAAGATCCCACTCTTTACAGAGTACTATGGAACGCATCAAGTTGATTCAGGTATCTACCCAACATAAGCGACCCTTGCACTCAATACTTGCTATCCCAACAATCCTGCTATGCTATCCACAATGTTGATATTATCCTTCAATCCTAAATGTATAACACTCCTATCCCATATGCAAATAGTTCAACGAATGTTATCAAGTTGCATTTGGTTACACTGTACATATGTTACTTATGTTGATTATCGTTTTGATGTAAATGTTATGTTATTTGTAAACCACTTTGATGGCCTGATAAGGTGGTATAAAAAACTCTTAAATAAATAAATCCCCGTCTCTGATCAGTTCTGCTCCATAGAGCAGTTGTCCTTGATTTAGATGCATGCGTAAGATATACAGGGCTGGCGTGACCCACTGTGCATGCACATGGGGTGGCAGCCTTGGGAGGGTGGCATGGTTGACACAGTGAGCCGACCTAGTCCTGATATGGGGCAGGCAAGCAGTGAACCACTGGTGGCATAACAACAGGTCGCAAATGGCAACTTACAGGTATTAACAAACCAGCATGGGGTTTTGAAGCCCATGCGCGAGCTGCACGTCAACTTCCTGCCCCATGTGGCTCCACCATTCAGAGAGCCAATCACTTAGCAAATGCCAAAATGCTCCTGAAAATCAGTGCAGGGCTTTGGAGCCCTGCATGACCGCATGTCTGGCGTGCAGTGTGTGCATGGGCTTCAAAGCCGCATGCTTCTTTTTAATGCCTGCAAGTTGCTGCCTGTACAGGTAACTGGGCAACTGCTGAATGTGGTCTCCTACAGCACAGGGTAAATGAAAGAAGCAGTGGTGGGGGGGGGGGTATGAGAGAGAGAATCATGCTGGGGGGTTATGAGAGAGAGAAGCCTCCTGGGTCAGGTGATAAGAAACAGACGACAGAAGGGGGGGGGGTATGAGAGAGAGAAAAACATACTGGAGGAAGGCTGCGAGAGGAGTCATAAGGTAATGAGAGAGAAACAGCCTGAAGGAAGCCTGGAAGGGGGGGGGGGGGGGGGTCATGAGAGAGAGACACACACACACACTAAGAAGGTTAGGGCTCTTTAACCTGGAAAAGAGACGGCTGAGGGGAGATATGCTAGAGGTCTATAAATTAATGAACGGAGTGGAACAGGTAAACGTAGATCGATTGTTTACGCTATCAGAATATAGAAAGACTAGTGGACATGCAATGAAGCTACAGGGTAAACTATTTAAGACTAATAAAAGAAAATATTTTTTCACTCAACGTGTAATCAAACTCTGGAATTTGTTACCGGAGGATGTAATAAAGGCTGTTAGTGTAGCTGGGTTTAAAAAAGGTTTGGACAAGTTCCTGGAGGAAAGGTCCATAAACCATTATTAAGAAGGGACCCAGGATATCAATGCTTGACCCAGTAGAAGCATTGCGGAACCTGTGTCTTTTGGGGAAACTGCTAGGTACGTATGACCTAGATTGGCCACTGTTGGAAACAGGATACTGGGCTTGATGGACCTTGGTCTGACCCAGTATGGCATATCTTATGTTCTTATGTTCTTACACATACACACACACAAAGCCCGTGACGCTCACCTTGACAAAGAGACACACATGCATATAGCCCCCAACACTCCCCGTGATGAACATGCACACATGCAGCCCCCGACACTCCCCATGATGGACACACACACGTGCAACCCTGACATTCTCCATGACACACCCACACAGGGGAAAATCACCACTGACAGCATCCAAACTTTGGATGCACTGAGTAAGGGAGCATGGCAGACCTTCATGGGGACTCATCTCAGGGATGATGGTAAATCAGATGTAGCCCGTTTGTTTGCTTGGCCTATGTACTAAGAGATGAAATCCTAACACTGAAAGTGTTAGCTAGTTCTGTTTACTGGGGAAAACTCTGAGAAATGAAATAAACTTTGAATCTATGGAAGCCTTTCTGTATAACTTCTGTACTAGTTGATGATTGATTGATTTATTTAACAGGTCTTCTATACCGCATTTCTTAAATTTGATGCAGTTTACATCAAACACAAATGGATACATTAAACAGGGAATGTTAACTTGGAGTGTTACAAAAAACATAAAATAAGGAGATATAATCAAATGCAGACTTGGTTAACATATCAGGTCCAAAATGCTCCCTGAAGAGCCGAGTCTTCAGAGCTTTCCTGAAATCTTTGCTATCAGAAATGGATCTTAATTCCCCTGACAAAGAGTTCCAAAGAGATGATGCGCATAAAGATAAGGCTCGGTTACAAGTTCTTTGCTTTGCGCTTGCACTTGTACGTTGCTTAGGTATAGATATTAAATTCTCTCAAGAAGATCTCTGTCTATTGTTAGGTCTCATCGTAAGGAGACTATATCATTTGAAAAGCTGAGCATGCAGTGTGTGTCAGCATTTAGAGGCAAGTTGCACAGAAAGAAGAAACTTCAGAAATGTACTCCTGTCATAGAGGATGGGGAGATACTGGACTGGCGGGGGGGGGGGGGGGGGAGGAACAGAGAGGGAGAAAGATAGAAACAGCAGAGATACTGAGCTATGAGGGATAACAGAGAGATTGTGGGCTCCGAGGGGTGGACTGATAGTGAAATTTGAGTGGATAGAGAGAGAGTAGAGAAAGACACGGAGTGAGGAACCGAAAGAGAAGGATCAATATATCAGAAACAGATAGAGAGGGAATAGAAGATGACAGGAGGATCAAGGAGAAATGGCAAATGGACAGTAGACACTGGAAAGAGGGTCAAGAGAAAACAGAGCATAGCAGAAGATAGACTGGGGCCACTGTGACTGAAAAAATATAAAATGCCCAGATAAAGGTACAGTAGAAAAAAGGTATTTTTATTTTGAATTTATTAACTGGAATATGTTAGCTTTGGGAAATGTGCATTGCTGATGTGCGTGTTTTTGTTCAGTATAAGAGGAGATGCATCTCTATTTTTATTTCTCCAACGTTGCCATCAAAACGGAGTTTGACTTCTTGGAGTTCCTTGTTTAATTACCATGTTCCTATTTGTAATTTGTGGTCCTTTTGTTTCATATTTAGTGAGGATCTGTCTGTGACGAAGGTGTGATATTCTGTTAGCATGCAGTTTCTATGTAGAGTTTTCCCAGTAGGAAAGGTATTGGTGTTCTCTAAGATGTATTGATTTAGTATTTGTGGTACTGCTTTTTCACAGATAGGACTGGTGTTACATGGGTCCTGGTAATGTTACGTTATGACAGGTTTGCTATGAGCTCCGACTGGTCTTTTTGCAGGGTTTTATAGTACTTTCTCATGTATATGATAGTTGGTGCAGGAGGGAAATTGTGTAGAAATATGGCAGGCTCCTCTAACCCCACTCACTCTTACAGTTTTGAAGTTATTGCTGGGACAAAACTCACAGTCATGTGGCACCTTATAGACCAACTTATTGAGGCATTGACCTCAATAAATTAGTTAGCCCATAAGATGTCACCTATAAGGTACCACCTGCCTCTGTCATTTTTGCTACTCCAAGGTAACACAGCCACCTCTTGGAAATTCTTTTTTTATATGTGAGAGAAAAGAGAGGCTTACAAAGGACTCTATTGGAATGCAATGGGTAAGGGTACAGCACAGTCCTCACTTGCACAAGACAGCAAAAATGGTAACACCGACCCTGACGATACGTCTTATTTCTTTTCTCTTTCTGAGCATTTGGTGTGAAAAATCTACTTCTTGCTGCCTGCCTGCGCAACACAGAGATAGAAACGGGATCCCTTGTCTAGCACAGGGCCAGCCCATCCACCTGGTGAACTAGGCGGTTGCTTATGGCGACAGACTGTGGCATCACTACCCCAACCTCCTGTGAAGCAGCAGCTGAACTGCTACTTCAGTGCCATGGCGGGCTTTAAAATGCCCGCACATGTGGGCGCAGTTCTGGCCTGCAGCTTCTGCCCACCCTTCATGAAAGTTTCATGGGGGGGGGCTCAGGAGCAGCAAGCCATTAGTGTGCATGTGCACAATCTCTTTAAGGCCTGATGCAGTGCTGAAGTGGGGGGGTGGGGCCAGCATTGGCGGGCTGGATGGGGATGGTGACACGGAGGATCTGCCTAGGGCGGCAGAAACCTTCGTGTTGCCACTGGTCTAGCAGTATTGACTCCAGCAAACAGCCTCATTGCACGCCAACCTTGTGCAGACCTGACCCAGGCCCAAGGACCATCAGGAGGAGCCAAGCCTGAACCTGAACCAGACATTGCTCAAGTAAGAGTCTGGCGGCACATATGGCACCACTCTGGCAGGCTGCAGTAGAGGACCTTCAGACCGCCGAGAGAGCAGTTCTGTGCCACAGCCTGAAACCGTAGGTGAAAACAGATTACCCCTTTAACAAAACGTGTGCTCCGGATCCTGCCTCTGAAGCTCCGCATAGCCTCCAGGATGCGTAGGTTTTGGAAGCCTTATCAGTAGAGACACAGAGCGGCACCGATGCCTGCTATCCTGATGCCGACGATCAGGACAGGTGGGCTGGAGCCGCCACCGAAGTTGCTGCTACAGTTGCTGAGCAGTAAAGTCATGAGCACCAGATAGAGACTCTTAGTGCGTCACTACCTGCAGCATCCGGGGGGGGGGGAGGGGAGGGTAAGAAAGACCGGCAATCAAAGTGGCCTAATGGTGGAGGGAAACAAGCATTGGGGTGCATTGCTCTGTGGGGGGTTTTGTGCTGTTACTGAAATAAGGCAAGGGGACATACTGAAGTGGAGCAAGGGGTCCTCCCCCGAATCCAGCATGTCTCCAAGCTTCAGAGCGCAGCACAAAAAAACAAAACACAAAAAACAGTGCTTTATGCCTGCATGCCCCCCTCCCAATCCAGCATTACCCCTTACTTCAACAGGCAGAACAAAAAAAAAGCAAACGCAAAGAGCATTTTCTGTGTTGAGCTGCCAAGAAGCAAGGGGACATGCTGGATTGGGAGGAGGCCAGGGGGGCAGGCAGTGTTGCTTTATTGTGCTGTCCTCTAAAGCAAAGGAAACATGCTGGGGGGGGGGGGGAGGGGGAAGCAAGGGAGAAGATGGTTAGCTGTGGTGGGCAGGGGGGCAAGAAAAGCAAGGGAGAGATGCTGAATACTAATGTTCCTGAGAGGGAGAAGGTTCCGCCCCTTCTGTCACATGCCCCGCCCAGGTGTCCCAGATTTGCAAACCAAAAATCTGGGAACCTTAGCTGTGAATGCTGTCTCCACAACATCCCCAGACATAAGAAAATATGTTTTTACAGATAGAGTGTTGGCCAAGTATAAACAGTCTTCTAGAGGAGGTGATGGAAGCAAAAATTGTATCGAAATTTAAGAAAGGCATAGGACGAACACAGAGAATCCTGAACTGCCTTATGGTCTTTGTGTTTCATCATATTCTCTGTTTAGAAGCTTGTAGTGCATCAGTGCCTCCGAGTCCTTCCCACTGCTGTAAACTCTGGGCTAGGCAGGTTATTTTAAGTTGTTTGGAAACTTCCATCATCACATTCCTTTTCTGCCCCACCCTGCCAAGCACTGGAAAGTCTCACTTCAGTGAGTCTGTCCTTTGTTCTGTGGTCTTATTCAGGCTCCCTGTGCTGTGCCCAGTTCTAGCTAGTTGTGCAGGTATTTCAGGGTGTGAGCAAAACACAGAATACAGAACACATCAACGTCTTGGGAGAGTAACATAATAAATCCACTATTACATAAACACCGATGCTCTTCTTACACTCTCAGACATGTCATTTTCTCATCCCATTTTCTGCCTGTTAACCCCTTCCATTCCCATCAAACCCCCGCCTCCTTCCCAACCCCTTATCCCTACCCCACTCAGGTACAATCAAAGATAGCGCAGTTCAAAACATTGCAGAACAATTCAAGTCAAATCAAAGCAGTTCTGGAAGAGTTAACAAACACCATACGCACTACATCTTCTTGCAGGTAACTTTAAATCTGCAGCAATATTTTTAACTCTCCATTCTTGGAAAGGTTGCGGCACGTGACAAAGTTGTTCCATATGGCCATTTCGGTAAGCTAAGAGTTCACACATTTTACTTATAACATCTAACTGTCTTATCACCAGATGGAGATGGGGAGGGTGCAACTATCTCCAGTAGAGTGCCAATTCCATCCTTGCAGCAATAATGCACGACAAAGCCACCCAGCCCATCTCTTCCTCCATCCCCCTGGATTCAAATTGAATAACAAGAACTTAGGATCAGGAGTTATATTAGGACCAGCCATTGAGGTGAGCAACTGGCAAACGTTCCCCCAGAACCTCAGAACAACGGGGCATCTCCACCATAGATGAGTACCATTTCGATAATCTCTGCACCCAAACCAGCAGAGAGGGTCATACACTGGAAGCATTTTACTCAGTATAACTGGCATTATGTACATACTATATAAAATGTTTAAACCATTTTCTGTAATTGCTGCTGAAATAGACAAAAGGGCCACAGCCTCATAAATCCTCCTCCACTTCTGCTCAGAACCCAATCGCAACCCATCTAGTTCCACCTTGGTAATATGCTCTGCTGTCATCTTCAACTTGGGCACCAACAAGGCATATAACTTTGATAGCAAACTCCTGGTTGTACAATAGGAAAATATATTTCCTCAAAAGGAGTAGGCTGGTGCTGTAAATCTCCTCACAATGTTTACTTAGCAACCAATGGGAAAACTGCACATAGCAAAGCCAATCACTATCACTTAGCCCAAATTGCTCTTTCAGCTCCCCAAAAGCCCATATAGAGCTCCTCTTTCATCAACGGTTGGCCTAAGCTGCATAAGCCCTTTTTCTCCCATCCTTTAAAAGCCTCATAGATCAGCCCGGGCAGAAACTCTGGATTATATTGTATGAAAAAGAACCTCGCCATTCTTTTGCTCCTCGGCAGATTTACTCTTCATCCATCTCAACTTTTCACAGTGTAAAACATCAAAAGATTAACCCTCATGGGCAGCCCCCCACTCCTCAATCTCAGCTAGACCACTCCACCCAAGGGTATCTCACCCAATATAGCTTGCTCCATCTTCACCCATTGCTTCTCAGTCCCTGAACCCCTGCGTTCAATAATGGCTCATTGGGCCTTAAAATCTTTACCCATGGGAACACCTCAATATCTAATCGTCTCATCAGCCCATGTAAATGAAAATTAATTCCATAGACACTCTTCGAATTGCCTCTCCAAATGAATTCTCAACACCTCAGTTTTCCTCAGATTAATTTTATATCCTGACACCTTACTATATTCTGCAATTTATCCCAGAAGTATTGTTAAAGAGGTCAGTGGCTTATGTAATATGAAAATCACATTGTCTGTGAAGAGGGCAATTTTTATAACCTACCCCACCAATGCCGATACCCTTGCTATCTCCCCTTATGCATACCCTCTCCACAAGGAGCTCAAGGATTAAGGCAAAAAGAAAGAGGACATCCCTGCCGGATTCTTCTACCCAGGAGAAATTCCTTTGAGTGGCTCCCATTACGCCTGAGCTGTGTCTTTGCTGTTGCATACAAGGCCCTAATTATTAAATATATCAGGCACCCAAGCCCATTCTGTCCAAAATGTCAAACCATAAATTGCCACTCTACCTGGTCAAAAGCTTTTTCAGCATCCACTGTTACGAACAAGATAGACTTAGCATCCACCTGTGCCATCCATTTAATATTCAGCAACTTCTGAATGCTGTCGCTGGCCTGCTTTCTTGGTATAAAGCCCAAAAGATCATCTTTCACCAACCTTGGCAGATATGTTTGAAGCTGATTAGTTAAAATTGTAGCCAATAAATTTGCATCTATATTAGTTAGCAAGAGTGGCTAATAAAAACTGCAAATTGTAATATCTTTTCCAGGTTTGGGTAACATAGTCATTCCCCTCCCCCTCTCCAAAACTGCATTAAAGTCCCACCAAGGGATTGACCAAAATCCTCTGAAATGTTTTGTAGAATTTTGTTGTGAGCCTGGGAGCTTTACCCACCTTCAGAGACTTCCAACTTATTGATATCCTTATTCAGCAAACCAGCTTCCTCCTGAGTCTAGTCAATGTGCAAACTCTCAGAAAGCGTTACCCTTCCTCAACTCCCCCTAGAATCTCACTAGTATATAACCTTTTAAAATGTGGTTTAAAAACTGACCGGATCTCAACCCCCCCCCCCCCCCCACATTCCTAATTTTAAGCACCTGTTGCTTTCTTTTTTGTTTTAGGGAATGGACCAAAAGCCGGCTAGACTTATTTCTGAATTCAAATTGAGCCTGATAACATCAAGCTTGTGAGACAAGTCTGTCACTTCTAACGTTGCCACATTTCCTCTCAATAAGTCTCAAAAAACTTTCCCGATGCTCCACTTTTATGTTTTTCTTCCAACACCTTAATTTTATTCTTCAATTCATTTTACCTGAACAGCCATTGCTGTTTCAAATATGTCACCACCAGTCTGAGGTGCCCCCTTTTCATTACGCCCCTTATCATAAGAACATAAGATATGCCATACTGGGTCAGACTAAGGTCCATCAAGCCCAATATCCTGTTCCAATAGTGGCCAATCTAGGTCACAAGTACCTAGCAGTTTCTTCAAAAGACACAGGTTCCACAATGCTTGTATTGGGGCAAGCAGTGGATTTCCCAGGTCCCCTTTTATAATGGTTCATGGACCTTTCCTCCAGGAACTTGTCTAAACCTTTTTTAAACCTGGCTACACTAACAGCTTTTACTACATCCTCCGGTAACAAATTCCAGAGTTTGATGACATGTTGAGTGAAAAAATATTTTCTCTTATTAGTCTTAAATAGGTTACCCTGTAGCTTCATTGCATGTCCCCTAGTCTTTCTATATTTTGATGGCGTAAACAATCGATCTACGTTTACCCGTTCTGCTCCGTTCATTAATTTATAGACTTCTATCATATCTCCCCTCATCCTGCTAGACCAATCCAGACAAGTGGGTTATGTCCCCCTGCTAGTAGGTGGAGGTAGACTTGAGCAACTTTCAGTAACTTATTCCTATGCAAGCTTTCCTGAGGCTGCATTTAAAGGAAATGCAGTATGGTAGCAGGCCTTTGAGCATTTGAGAAAGATCAAGGCCAGCTGTATCCCACACCCTTTGATGCAAACTTCCAGTCAGAGAAGGTGGGATAAGAGAAGTCCTAGAAAGACCAGTTGCCATGCTAACAGTGGCTTTCCAGTGCCGCACTGCTACTGTCCTGCAGTGTGCTGCCCCTCCCCCAAGAATTCTGCTGCCCTAGGCAGATGCCTAGTCTTCCTAATAGTAGGGTCATCCCTGGCTGCTCCCTATAGAGAAAAGAGTCTCGGTACAGCAGAGCATCCCTGATGTGAGATGATGTCATCCACTTGTGTGCCATATCCACCTGTGTGCCGATTAATCTTTCTGTCTATGTAAAACATTTGTTACATGTAAGCAGCCTAGAGGTGATATTCAGAAGCCCTTATTCAGATAACCATGGAGGTTATCCAGATAAGGGTGTTGAGAGATTCAGCAGCATTATCCGGAGGGTACCACGGAGTATCTCCATAGATCGCTATGGCACTATCCGGTTAGTGCGGGAGCAATCTGTGGCAGAGTGAGGGTGGTGTTTGTGACTATCCAGATAGTGGCAATATGTAAGTGCTTTTCAGATAAATTCTGCTCTTATGTGGATAGTCTGTCCACTTAACTTAGGACAGCGTAAAAGCTGCCCTAAGTGCTATTCAGATAGACTAGCAGCTGAATATTTCTGCTGTCCAGATAGGCCACTAGCACTGACCACTCTATCCAGATATTCAGCATCAGCCACTAGCCATTTGATATTTAAATGTTGCAACTGATCACTGCAGTGGTTAAATATCCAGGGCACAATATTCAGTGCCAGAGGCTAGCGCAGCTAGTGGCTAGCCACCAGCACTGAACTTTAAACCCAGATATTCAGTGCCGGAGCCATATCCGGGCACCAGCATTGAATAGCTCAGCTGCCTGTATTGCTGCGAAGCTAACTGCACAGTGGCTCAATATTGCCGCTGCCTAGTTAGCAATGGTTGCCGCCTTGGAACGCCCCCGGCACACCAGATGCTAACCGGTTAGCATCGGGGCGTGTAGCAGCGGCACCCGCAGATATTCAGCGGCACTAACAATTGTTTTCTAAATTTGTAACTTTTATTTTCAAAACATTTCACAACGTTAATAGCAGAATACATAACATACTTCAAGTTTATCCCCCCGCTCTCCCTTTCCCATCCCAAAGGTACTTTTTCCAAGGAGTGGCCTAGTGGTTGGGGCAAGGTACCACAGGCCGGAAGGTCGGTGGTTCAAATCCCACTAGAGGACAGCAACCTTGGGCCAGAAGGACTGGGGTTTATAGTCCCACAGGTGCTCCTTGTGGTCTTGAGCAAGCCACTTAACCCTCCATTGCATATGTTCCCTGTAAGTATTAGTGTATGTGTCTCATATCCCCTTGTGTTAAATGTATCCCCCAACCGCTTTGACCCGGTGAAAAGCGGGATATAAATGCAGCTAAATAAATAAAATAAATAAATAAATTATTAATCAGCTGTATTAATCCATTCGGGTGTGCTGCCACAGTTCATACAAAGCCCGGGTGTCACGAAACCAGGTCATTTTATCTTGCTGCCAAGCGACAGCTTCTGTCATACAATAAATCCACTTCAACTTATGAGTCAGTTTGGATATGTCAGGTATCAGCTTTTCTCTCCAGCTTGGCCATAGACATGCTTGCAGCCATTATACACATTCTAGCCGGGACCGCTGCATCATGGGTGATCCCTTGCAGAGGTAAATTCAATAAGTAAGATCTAGAGTCCAGCTCAATCTCCCTCCCCCCCCCCATCTCCTCTATTAAATCAGTAATTTTCTCCCAATATTTGAGTGCCAAGGGGCATGACCACCACATATGGCCCCTCCAGCACTTCCCCTCCCTCAGTAACCCCATCTTCTACATCCTAACAGGATCCCAGTACATCCATTAAAGGACTTTGTAACTATGTTCCACAATCGTCGCAGCAATGGACAATTTCTTGGAAAGCAAATAGAATGCTAGGTATCATAAGGAAAGGAATGGAAAATAAAACAAAAGATATTATAATGCCTCTATATCGTTCCATGGTGAGACCGCACCTTGAATATTGTGTGCAATTCTGGTCCCCGTATCTTAAAAAGGATATAGAGTTATTAGAAAAGGTTCAGAGAAGAGCCACCAAAATGGTAAAGGGGATGGAAGGATACTCCTATGAAGAAAGGCTAAAAAGGTTAGGGCTCTTTAACCTGGAAAAGAGACGGCTGAGGGGAGATATGATAGAAGTCTATAAATTAATGAACGGAGTGGAACAGGTAAACGTAGATTGATTGTTTACGTTATCAGAATATAGAAAGACTAGAGGACATGCAATGAAGTTACAGGATAAACTATTTAAGACTAATAAAAGAAAATATTTTTTTCAATCAACATGTAATCAAACTCTGGAATTTGTTACCAGAGGATGTAGTAAAGGCTGTTAGTGTAGCTGGGTTTAAAAAAGGTTTGGACAAGTTCCTGGAGGAAAAGTCCATAAACCATTATTAAGTATATGTATATAGTATATACATATACTTATATATAGTTTCCCCTATTTCCCAAGTTTATATCTCCTGTTAAATGTAATTGACCAGACATATGTAAATTGTCGGATGTTTTTTGTTCAATGTAAACCGCGCTGATGTCTAATAGTGCGGTATATAAGAATTGTTAATAAATAAATAAATAAATAAAATAAATAAGAAGGGACCCAGGATATCAATGCTTGACCCAGTACAAGCATTGCAGAACCTGTGTCTTTTGGGGAAACTGCTAGGTACGTATGACCTAGATTGGCCACTGTTGGAAACAGGATACTGGGCTTGATAGACCTTGGTCTGACCCAGTATGGCATATCTTATGTTCTTATGAGTTAGCAGAAGACACAAAGAAGCCAGAAGAAAGTGACTGGAACAATCGCAACTGAAAAATAAAATGCCCAAACAACAAAAGGTAGGAAAATACTTTTTTATTTTGAATTTACATAGTAACATAGTATATGACAGCAGATAAAGACCAGCATTGTCCATCTAGTCTGCCTAGCAAGGTGGCAAGAGTAGATGCACCTGCCACTCCGTGCAGGTCACTCCTCTCCATGCCTTTGTTTAGGGGTGTATCCACCGCTCCGTGTAAGTCACCCTGTTTATTGAGATATATGAGATAGTTGTGTTTATTTTGATTTTATCTTGCTGCTATAAAGGGATCCACTGTGTCTGACCCATGCCATTTTGAATTCTGTCACTGTATTTTCCCCCACCATTTCTATCAGGAGAGCATTCCAAGCATCCACCACTCTTTCAGTGAGAAAGTATTTCCTGACATTGCCTTTCAGTTTACCCCCTTGCAGCTTCATGTTATGCCCCCTAGTTTTACAGCTTCCCTGTCTTTGGAAGAGATTTGTTTGTTCATTAATACTCTTTAAGTATTTAAAGGTCTGAATCATATCTCCCCTGTCCTTCCTCTCCTCCAGAGAGTACATATTTAGGCTTTCAAGTCTCTTCTCATAAGTCTTCTGACACGGGCTCCAAATCATTTTGGTCTCCTTCCGCTGAACCATTTCCAGTCTTTTTATATCCTTTGAGAGATATCGTCTCCAAAACTGAACACAATATTCCAAGTGAGGCCTCACCAGCGATTTGTACAGTGGCATTAGTACCTCTTCCTTTCTGCTGGTAATTCCTCTCTTTATGCATCCCAGCATCCTTTTGGCTTTTGCCACCGCCTTGTCACACTGTTTCGCCACCTTGAGATCCTCAGAAACATTCACTCTGAGGTCCTTCTCCTGGTCCGTGCACACCAACCTCTCACCCCCTATTGCATACAGTTCCCTTGGATTTCTGTTCCCAAGTGCATAACACTGAACCTCTTCACATTAAATCTTAACTACCAAGCATTAGACCATTCTTCCAGCTTTTGCAGACCTTTCCTCATGTGCTCTACTCCCTCAGGGGGGTCCATTCTGTTGCATATTTTGGTGTCATCTGCAAAAAGACAGATTTTTCCATTCAGTGCTTCAGCAACATCACTCACAAATACATAGAACAGAACCGGTCCCAGGACCGAACACTGGGGCATACCACTAATCACCTTCCTTTCATCCAAGTAAGTTCTGTTTACCATCACCTTCTCTCATCTGCAGTCAACCAATTTCTGATCCAGTTCACCACCTTGGGACCCATACACAAGCTGTGGAGCTTATTGATAAGCCTCCTATGAGGAACAATATCAAAGGCTTTGCTGAAATCCAGGTAGATGACATCTTTTGTATGCCCTTGATCTAGTTCTCTCGTCACCCAGTCAAAGAACTCAATTAGATTTCTTAAAACCATATTGCCTCGGATCGTGCAACCTGTTGGTTTCGAGAAAGTCCATTATTCTCTCTTTCAGGAGCACCTCCGTTACTTTTCCCGCCACCGAGGTAAGGCTTACTGGCCTGTAGTTTGCCACTTCTTCCCTATTACCACTTTTGTGAAGAGGTACCACATCGGCTCTTCTTCAGTCCCGTGGAACTTCTTCTGTCTCCAAGGATTTATTAAAAACATCCTTTAAAGGCCCTGCAAGAACCTCTCTGAGCTCTTTCAGTATCCTGGGATGTATCCGATCCGCTCACATGGCCTTCTCCACTTTCAGTTTTGCAAGCTGTTCCAACACATCATCTTCTGTGAATGGTGTGGTATCTCTTCACAGCTTCCAGAGCCTCCACACAGCTAAGCTTTCAGCTTTCTATCTTTTTTGCCTGTTGCTAATATAGAATTTAACTGTTGGTTATACATTAAGTTTTGGGAATATTCTGACTGACTACATCCCTTGTGCATCCCTTAAATCAGATATCTGAGTGTGTGCCCACTGTTCATGTAAGGCTTACTGGCCAGGGACACTAGTGATATAAAGCTACTTGGAATAGAAATATGTAAATTGCAGGGACCTGGTCTTTACCTGAGTCTCCCACTTACTTTAGAAGCAAAGGTATCAGTTAAAGTTACAGGGACCTTTGCACAGTAGGCAGCAGATACAAAGAAATAAAAAGTTCAGTTTGACTATTTCTGCTTCCATTGTTTGAATTTTCTGTTGCAAGCCTGCTCCCAGGGAGGGGCTAATTAGATTATCTTACAGCCTGCCACAAGTACCTGGTCAACTCTAGTCTTCACAGCTTCCAGAGCCTCCACACAGCAAAGCTTTCAGCTTTCTATCTTTTTTGCCTGTTGCTAATATAGAATTTAACTGTTGGTTATACATTAATTTTTGGGAATATTCTGAAGGCGTACATTCCTTGTGTAGCCCTTAAATCAGATATCTGAGTGTGCCCACTGTTCATGTAAGGCCTACTGGCCAGGGACACTTAGGTTCCCGTCTACCCTACCCCTCACCCCACCCACCCCAGGGCTGCATTGCCTATATAGTGATCACATGCGTTGACATCTATCCTTTTTAATTTGGTGTTAAGCCCACCTTTTCTTCTTCTTCTTCTCCTTCTCCTTCTAGGACTGCTTAATCAGCATATCGTGTATTCAGTGCAATAACTGTGGTGCTTTCATTCTGAGACGAATCATTTGGAACCTAAGAGCTTGTCCTATATGCCTCAAGTCAGCTGCCATGCATAAAGAATTGACTCTACTAAGGGAAGAACTAGCTGCCATGCATAAAGAATTGACTCTTCGAAGGGAAGAACTAGCTGCAATGAAACGCACCTCTTCTAGGATACAAACAGAACAAAGTCTACTACCACTCCAACAAAGAATCAAACATCCCAGGAACAAATGGATCACAGTGGGCTCAGGTAGATTGCGACCTGTAACGCAGAGACATCCTATACATCAAGAGATATCCCTGCATAATGCCTTCTCTGCTTTGGTTAATGAGGCTCACCAATCCATGGAAACTGACGGGCCCTTAAATGAGTCAGTCAATGGCCAATCTCCTGCTAAAGCACCAAATATGAAGAAAAACTCACCAAACAGAAAACTACTACTACATGGAGATTCTATCATCAGAGGCACCAACTTGGGAACACAGTTCAAAGGAGAGAAGATAGTGAAATGCCTCCCAGGCTCTTCAGCCAGCAGAAATACAAACCAAATTGTTGATGTACTTAGCGCAGAAAGTGAGCACTCCAAAATTGATGTTGTCATCCAACTGGGTACAAATGACCTGGCTAGAAACAGTGCCTCTGCAGTTCAAAGGGACTTCCAGACACTGGGAGAGAAACTCAAGCCCATTGTTAACACTGTAGCATTCTGAGAAGTTCTACCTGTTCATGGTAAGGGGGCAGAAAGGCTGCATCGCATAAACAGCTTTAATACATGGCTCCAGACCTGGTGCAAATGAGAAGGATTCAGATTTATTGGCGACTGGGGAAACAGATGGACCAACAAGAGACTATACTGTGTTGATGGACTACATCTCTCTGTCGCAGGGAAAAGAATCCTAAGTGAAAAATTCAGGCAGTATGTGGATATGCATTTAAACTAGAAAAAGGGGGTGATGGATGGGGAAGGACTAGTTCAGGACGTCACTCCCGGCAAAAGCAGAACAACATCAGAAGAAGTGGGAAGAAGTGGGCAGAACAAAATCAATGCAAAATACATGCAAGCCAGTTAAATGCTGGAAAGCAATGAGCACAAATGCTCAAAGCTTAGCCAACAAAGTTCCAGACCTGGAAGCCCTAATGGTGGAAATGGACTTGGACATTGTGGCCATTACAGAAACATGGTTTAATGAATCGCATGAATGGGATATAGCCATAGCTGGCTATAATCTATTCAGAAGAGACAGAGAAAGTGGAAAAGGAGGAGGAGTAGCCTTGTATGTAAAAAGTAATATTAAAGCTACTGCAATGCAGGGGCTAGGGGAAAAGAAGAAGCGCTCTGCATTGTGTTGGAAAGAGGAGATGGCACTGTCATCCATACTGCTGTAGTCTACAGACCTCCAAATCGAAGAAAGAGATAATGAATTGATTATAGATATTGCCAAGATAGCCACAAAGGGGGACGTGATCATATTGGGTGTCTTTAATCTACCCGATGTGGATTGGAGTACTCCTTCTGTGAATCTGGCAAGAAGCAAAAAAATTGTGGATGCTTTCCAAGATGCGTCACTTAATCAAATGGTGATGGAACGAACCAGGGAAAGCTCAATGCTGGATTTAGTGCTCACCAACAGTGAGAGCGTGTCGAATGTCTGGGTGGGTGCCCCTGTGAGCAGCAGCGATCATCACACGGTGTGGTTTGAAATAAAAGCCAAGGTTCAGTCCAGTCATAGCAAGCTCAAAGTCCTAAACTTCAAAAACACTGACTTATTTATTTACATTCTCTTATATACCGCGCTATTCTGCATCAGTGCGGTTTACATTGAACAAATTGAAGTTACATTGAACAGGGCATTATAACTTGGAGATAACTATTTTACAGGGAACATGGGCTATGGAGGGTTAAGTGGCTTGCCCAAGACCACAAGGAGCACCTGTGGGACTAGAAACCCCAGTCCTTCCGACCCAAGGTTGCTGTCCTCTAGTGGGATTTGAACCCCCGACCTGAAGTACCTTGCCCCAACCTCTAGGCCACTCCTCCACTTCAGTAAAATGGCCACGTACCTGAAGGAGGAGTTGGCAGGGTGGGAGGGGATAAGGAAAATGGAATTGCAATGGGCTAAATTAAAGGTGGCAATAAAAGGGGTAACAGATAAATATGTAAGAAAAGTAAATAAAGACATCAGAGATGGAATTGCAGGACTCAGAAGTGCTGGGAACGGATTTGTGGAAGATGACATTGAAAAAGCAAAATTGCTAAATAAATACTTCTGCTCTGTTTTTACTGAAGAAAATCCTGGAGAAGGACCATCTGTGACATCCAAATATAAAAATGGGAATGAAGGTGATACCACACCATTCAGTGAAGATGATGTGTTAGAACAACTTGCAAAACTGAAAGTGAACAAGTCCATAGGACCGGATGGGGTACATCCCAGGATACTGAAAGAGCTCAGAGAGGTTCTTGCAGGGCCGTTAAAGGATGTTTTCAACAGATCCTTGGAAACAGGAATCATTCCTCAGGACTGGAGAAGGGTGGATGTGGTACCTCTTCAGAAAAGTGGTAACAGGGAAGAAGTGACAAACTAAAGGCCCGTGAGCCTTACCTCGGTGGCAGGAAAAATAATGGAGGCGCTTCTGAAAGAGCGAATAGTGGACTTTCTCAAAACCAACAGGTTGCATGATTTGAGGCAACATGGTTTTTCCAAAGGTCGATCTTGCCAAACAAATCTTATTGAGTTCTTTGATTGGGTGACCAGAGAACTAGATCAGGGGCATGCGATGGATGTCATCTACCTGGATTTCAGCAAAGCCTTTGATACTGTTCCTCATAGGAGGCTTATCAATAAGCTCCACAGCTTGTGTATGGGTCCCAAGGTGGTGAACTGGATCAGAAATTGGTTGACTGCAGACGACAGAAGGTGATGGTAAATGGAGCTCACTTGGATGAAAGGAGGGTGATTAGCGGGGTGCCCCAGGGTTCGGTCCTGGGCCTGGCACTATTCAATGTATTTGTGAGTGATATTGCTGAAGGACTGCATGGAAAAGTCTGTCTTTTTGCAGATGACACGAAAATTTGCAACAGAGTGGACTCCCCTGAGGGTGTGGATAACATGAGGAAAGATCTACAAAAGCTGAAAGAATGGTCTAATGCTTGGCGGTTAAGATTTAATGCGAAGAAGTACAGTGTCATGCACTTGGAAAGCAGAAATCCAGGGGAAATGTATGCGATAGGGGGTGAGAGGTTGGTGTGCACGGACCAGGAGAAGGACCTTGGTGTGATTATTTCTGTGGATCTCAAGGTGGCAAAACAGTGCGACAAGGCAGTGGCAAAAGCCAGGAGGATATTGGGTTGCATACAAAGAGGAATTACCAGCAGAAAGGAAGAGGTACTAATGCCACTGTGTAAGTCACTGGTGAGGCCTCACTTGGAATACTGTGCTCAGTTTTGAAGACCATATCTTGCAAAGGATATAAAAAGACTGGAAACTGTTCAGAGGAAGGCGACCAAAATGATTTGGAGCCTGCATCAGAAGCCTTATGAGAAGAGACTTGAAGACCTAAATATGTACACTCTGGAGGAGAGGAGGAACAGGGGAGATATGATTCAGACCTTTAAATACTTAAAGAGAAATAATGAACAAACAAACCTCTTCCAAAGACGGGGAAGCTGTAAAACTAGAGAGCATAACATGAAGCTGCAAGGGGGTAAATTGAAAGAGAATGTCAGGAAATACTTTTTCACTGAAAGGGTGGTGGATGCTTGGAATGCCCTCCCGTTGGAAGTGTTGGGGGCAAATACAGTAACAGAATTCAAAATGGCATGGGACAGACACAGTGGATCCCTTTACAGCAACAGGATAAAATCAAATTAAACATAACTATCTAATTTCTCAACATACATGGGTGTCCTACACGGAGCGGTGGGTTCACCCCTAAAACAAAGACATGGGGAGGGGTGGCCTGCACGGAGTGACTCTTGCCATCTTACTGGGCAGACTAGATGGACCATACTGGTCTTTATCTGCCGTCATTTACTATGTTACTATGTATATTTTTTGGAATATGTCAGCTCTGGGAAATGTGCATCGCTAACGTCTTTGCGTTTTTGTTTAGTACAAAAGGAAATTAATTTATAGTTTTATTTCTCTAGTGTTGTTGTACATTCCAAGTTTGGCTTTTAGGGTTCCCAGTTTAATTATTGTCTTCCTATTTTTAAATTGTGATCCCTTGTTCTTTGTTTGATGACGGTCTATGTTCTGCATGTGTAACCAAGCTGAGGTATTCTGTTCATGTAGTTTCTGTTTGACAATGTCACTTGTTCTCTTTCTCCAGTAGGAGATGTATTGGTATTTTCTGAGATATACTGGTTTAATATTTGCAGTGTTGACTTTTGATAGGTAGGGTTTGTTGCTTTGTTTGTCCTGGTAGTGTTGTTATGATACAGTGGGTTTGCTATGGGTTCTAAATGGGTAGGGTTTATAGTACTTCCTAATGTACCTGGCAGTTGGCACTGGAGTATAGTAATGAGAAATCTGGTAGTCTTTCTTTATCCAGACACTCATTAAGAGGCATGTTTACTAAACGTTAGCACATGTTAACATTATGCAAATGAGGTATCTTATGCAAATGATGCCCTGCAATGAGTCTCTGCACGTGGCCCTGCACCCTCCTTGGCTACATTTCAGTCATAGACATTCACCAATAGTACCTACAAACCATCAAGAACAATATTCAAGACTAGGCACCGCCCTTCCCATCTCACTCCTGCTCCTTTAATTACATTGTATGATCTTGGGAAATCAGAATCCCCACCCCACTTCTTATGATTCCCCTTCTCAGAAGTCAAAAACACATCAAGGTATTTTTTGCATTTCAATAAGTAAGCGTGATCTCTCTTTAAATGCATCTCCTGTATGAAAACAGCATCAGTTCTCCTGTGGGAGGCCTCCCGCCACAATAGGCATCGCTTTCACCAGGACCCCAAGCCTTTTAAATTTAGTGAGACAAAGTGACACCATTTAAAATTTAGTGAGACAAAGTGACACCTGTTATATCCCCTCCCCTCCGCCCTGACACCCCCCCATCCCTCCCCCTTCTTGTTAGCCCACACAACAACCTGTAACCCCTCTACAGTCTCCTAAATCATAGAGTAGTGACTCGTCTTATAGACCCATTCACCTGATACAGACATCCAACCCCCTCTCATGCCGTTAACATACCCACACCTGCCCTCCCTATCTACAAACCTCTTCTGCCCCACCCCACTTCCCATTCATCCACTTCTAATGTTCCTCCCACTCACCTCCCCCTCAAATCTCCCATCTTTTAAACACACAGCAACAGTCCCCAACCCCAACATAAATAACACAGCAAGTCCACGATTGTCCAAGGTTCGCGTCCACCCTGCCTGCTGTTATCTGGTGCCTCAGTACAGTCTTCTCTGCTCCCTTGAGCAGTTAAAGCCTCATTTCAGGTTATTTTCGTGCTCTTCTCCAACCACTGCTTTTTCTTCTCTGCCTGCTTAGGAATCCTTTGCCACCACTGGCGCTTGTGTGGGGCCTCCTCCAAGTCAGCTTCCTGCAGCTGGATACCATCCACTCCTAGTTTCTCCAGTGACTTTGCTTCACTCTCTGTTGATGCACAAGCCCATCTTTGGCATTCTTCTCTGTCCTCTGCCCTCGATGATATTGCCCCTCTTCGTTCTCGCCTACCCCCCCGCCGCTGCCACTGGCATCCCTGGTTTCATCCCGGCCTTCTCCTGCATCGGAAATATCTTCGTCGAGAGGAACGCCTTTGGCGTAAGCGCCCGTCCTCCACTACTCTCCTCAATTTCCGATCTTGTCATCGTCACTACCGTACCCTCCTCCACTCGGCGAAACGTGACTATTATTCCAAGTGTATTTCTTCCTCTTCGAATTCCTCCCGGCAATTATATTCTATTTTTCGTTCCCTCACAGCATCCCATTCCGCCTTACCTCTCCTTCGCCCTCCCTCTTCTGCCTTTCCTGACCCTCCTTTCCTTGCCTCCTTCTTTGTCTCCAAGGTCTAAACCCTGCATCAGTCCTTCCCCTCTTGTCCTCCCCCCCTCTCTCCTTCCCCGTCCACCCCTCTTTCTCCTTCCCCTTCTACCCCTATCTTATCTCACTCCTGGTCCTCTTTTGAGATGGTCTCCCCAGTTGTTCTCCAAAACACTTTTCTTTCCATCCGCAAAACAACTTGCCCAGCTGATCCCATTCCCTCCTGTTGGCTTCTGGAACCTTCTCTATCCCTCTCCCCTTATATTCTTCCTCTCTTCAACTCTAGTCTATCCTCCGGTATCTTCCCTACACCTTGGAAGCATGCCATTGTTCGTCCAATCCTGAAATCCCGCACCTCCAACCCCACTGTCCTCTCCAACTGGTGCCCTGTCTCTAATCTCCCATTCCTTTCCAAATTTCTTGAGAAACTTGTTTTCCTTCAGCTCTCTGCCCACCTCGAAGCCTCTCTTGTTCTCCACCCTCGGCAGTCTGGTTTTCGTCCCGGTCATAGCACGGAGTCTATCCTTCTCTCTCTTCTCAACGAATTGCATGCTGCTCACGATCGTGGTCTTCTCACTCTTGCTGTCTCTCTTGATCTTTCTGCAGCTTTCGATTTGGTGGACCATCGCACTCTTCTCATTCGTCTTCAAGACACTGGCCTTTCCGTTCTTTGGTTTCGTTCTTTTCTCTCCTGTCACTCCTTCTCTGTAGTGGTTGGGTCCTCTTCTTCAGCTCCCACCCCTCTTTCCTGTGGTGTGCCTCAGGGATCTGTCCTTGCTCCCCTCCTCTTTAATGTCTTCCTAGCCCCTCTTGCTCTATTAATCCAGCAGTTTGGTATCTCCGCATACTGTTACGCGGATGATATCATTCTCCTGCACCATACTGATTCCCTTGTGCCCAATATCTCTCCCCTTAACCTTTGCCTCACTGCTGTTGCCTCTTGGTTCACCTCTAATTTTCTCCATGTAAATCCTGCTAAGTCTTTCGCCATCTGGTTCACCCTTGGGAGTCCTTCCCCCACTTGTGCTCCCTCTTTTTCCTCCCAGCCCATTCCTCTTGTTTCTTCTCTCAGGTATCTTGGTGTTATTCTTGACTCCTCTCTCTCATTCAAGGAACATATCTCTTCAATAGTTCAGCATTCTTTTCTCTCCCTTAAACAGCTTCGGGCTGTGCGCCCTTTTCTCTCACCTTCTGCTTTAGCTACACTTATTCTCTCTTTTGTAATGTCCCGTCTTGATTACTGTAATGTTTCCTTAGCTGGCTTACCGCAATCTCAACTCTCCCATTTACAACGCATTCAGAATGCTGCGGTCTGTGTTCTGTCTTGTGCTTCTCGCTACGACCACGTCACTCCCCTTCTTCTGCACCATCATTGGTTACCGGTCTCGTTTCGCATTCAGTACAAGATTCTCACATTTGCACATAGGGTAATTCACACAGGTACCCCTCTCTATCTTGCTGACCTGATTCATTTCCGTACCCCTCATCGTCTGCTCCTATTCACATTAATCGCATGTCCCTCCCTTCCCCTTCTCAAGCCCACCTTGAATCCACTCGCTCCTCGGCTTTCTATTTTCTGGGTCCTAGACTTTGGAATTCACTTCCCCCTTCCCTCCACTCAGAGCATTCCTACCAAGCCTTCAAAAAGCAACTCAAATCCCATCTTTTTAGTCTGTCATATGATCTCCCTTCCCCGTCCTTGTCTCCCTCCCCCTTCTCATGTTGATATACCTCTGCTTGCTTTGTTCTTCTATCTTTTGTCTCTCCTCTGTTGCTTTTATTTTTAACTGGCATTCTTTTCAGTTTCTTAGCAGCCTGTAATTTTAATGTTATTTTAACTATTGTGAACCGCCCAGACGCCACTGGTATTGAGCGGCATAAAAAATGTTTTAATAAACATAAACAATAGTTCCTGCACAGCCTCTGGCAGTGTGAGCGCTTTTTTAGTAATTCTATTAACGGTAAAAGCAATTCCCACCAGATATAGCCACCGATGGTGATACTGCCTTTGCTGAGGTTTGAACGTTATCGGGCAGAAAGATCTTCTACAAACCATCATGACTGCTGACAGATCATTATACACCGACACCTGGCAACCCTTCCAGTTCAATTTAGATAAGGCCCACATTTTCTGTGCAATCTGTTCTTTCAACACATTGGGGTATGTTTACTAAGCAGTCTTAACGTGCAGCCGGCGTTACTGTGCAGGATGCCATATAAGGTAGTGGGCGTTCCTGTCTTAAGGTAGCATTTAGGGTTATCGTGCGATAAGGTACGTTTTCATGCGATAGAGGGAGCCGTGGCACGTTAATGCGTGTTAGCCTTAATTAGGTGCACTGACCTACAAAGACAGCAACAGAGGTGTAGCACAATGGTTAATACATTGGCTGATGAAACAGGGGTCATGAGTTTGATCCCCCAGTGGGCCCAATGAGTAAGGCTGTCTGAGGCATTACCCTTTACTTTAAATCAGTTTGTATGGTGACCTGCAGTCCTTCTGTAGCCAGCCAGGGGCTTGTTAGTAGCTATAGAGCTGTCGCTCACTGGTAACTTCATTGCCTGTGGAGCCAGAGGTCATGGGTTTGATCCCACAGTGGGATTATTTGATAGGGCAGTCTGGGGCATTTTCTTTTTTAATTTAAATTAGTGCTGCCAGCAAACACCCCCTCACAGTGCCGTAACCTAAGGTGCAGCATAAGGCGCCCTATAAGGCACTCCAGAGGGCACATTATAAAGTGCACTGTCCGCCAAGGCACCTTATAATGTTCCTTATAAGGCGCCTTGTAGGGCGCTTTATAGGGCGCCTTATAGAGAGCTTTAGAGGGCGCCTTATGAGGCACCTTAAGGCTACAGCACTGTGAGGGTGGTTTTGCTGGCAGCACTAATTTAAATTAAAAAAGAAAATGCCTCAGACAGCCCTATCAAATAACCCCACTGTGGGATCAAACCCATGACTTCTGGCTCTACAGGCAGTGAAGTTACCAGTGGGCTACAGCTACTAACCAACCCTTGACTGCCTACAGAAGGACTGCATGTCACCACACAAACTGTCTGCTGTGGTTACCAGGATAGGGTTAACCCACCCGTACCCATGATGCACTGCACATGCAAATCAGCAGTCTACAGATGATCACAAGATGGGGTATGCACCCCCACAGCACCTCGGCCTGGTAGGGGGAACTGACCGTGTGCACCCCCACAGCACCTCAGCCTGGTAGGGGGTACTGACCGTGTGTGTTACTGGCACAGAGTAGCTACAGACCGTCACATTGTGCGGCTACTGTGCTCACCCTGAGGGTGAGGTGGGGCGCCCAGCACCAGGTCCACAGTACCTTTCATGGCTGAAATACACCTTGCTGCAGGTCCCCATCAGTGCTAGTGTGTGTGATTAGGTAGTTCCTGCAGACACACCTATGATGCATCCAGAATAGTGCATATCCTGTATTGGTGCCATGGTCACATGATGTAGATGAAGGGGTGGGGTGGTGGGGGGGGGGGTGTTTGGACACATAGGCAGATTATGTACCACCACCCAACCCACCCTCTGTGGCTCAGGGTGGGAAACAGGATCTCCCACCAACAGATCCACATTCTACCTCCCTGCAATGGTGGCAGTAGAGGGGACCATCAACCCCAGTCCTGCTGGGGAACAGACAGCCCCCCACCACTATCTGACATTCTCCAGTAGCAAGCCTCCAGCCGCTGCACCCTGCAAGGTGTTCCAGCCAGACACATACTAACTGCAGACTGTCTGCTAGCTAGTCCATAGTGTATGTTCCTGGAGGAGATGCATGTACCCAGAACTGGGATGTCAGCATACACACCAAGCAGATAAGTCAGTGATTGGGCCCCAAAAGGGAACCCATAAATATCACATGAGAAAAATACTATATAGCACTATGGGGGAACCTAGCCATGCCGTGGTCACTGCTCAGTTAGGGTGAGAGTGACCTCCCAGCAGGACATGCTGTGGCCACCCTGTCCGTGCAAGTGGTTGTCGGGCATTACAATGTCCGAGCCATTGCCCTATGCCCTGTGCAGATGCATCCTGGCCAGGCCACGCTGTCCAGGCTATACCCATGGTACCTTGCTCCTCATTATGCACATTGGCAGGCTTACACTGGCAACAGTGTGGGCTGAGGAATGTTGGCAGACACCACACACTGGATAGACAAACACACGCTCCCACACCTATGCCAGCATTGTGCAAATATAGAGGCTCTTGGCAGCCCTGGCCACCGCACCAGTCCTGGGCACAGTGCAGCCATGGCTATGGTACGCAATACTGTTGGGGTCACTCCCCAGGGTGGTAAACACTGTCAGACACCAGACCTGAAGCACACTCCACAGACATCAGAAAGGTTGCTATGATGCAGCTCAATCAGCAAATTGTGCTTAACTTAGGAATTGCTATCTGCCAGTAATCATAGCAACCTTTTGATAGGTGTGTACCGTATTCCCAGGTTTAGGGTGGCATTGCTAAGGTATGCAAGTGCTAGTATTGGGAGATGCACGCAGGGCCCAACATCCTGCCTCTCCAGGAGGCTTTGGATAATGGAGCCTGTGGGTGAGGGTGTGTCTGCCCCTGTTGGCCGCTGCTCTAGGGCAGAGGTTCCCAACTCCAGTCCTGGTGGTTCGAGTTTTCATGCTGTCCCTAATGAATATGCATGAGATACATCTGCATACCATGGGGGCGGTGTATAGACATGCAGCACAGCCGTGTTTATTAGAGGCAGCATGGAACCTGAATGGTGTTTGGCCCTCCAGGACTGCATTTGGGAGACTCTGCTCTAGGTAATGCGCATGTTTATGGTGTCTGTGCTCTGTAGGGTAAAATGTAGGCGTATTGGGCATGTTTCTGTTATCTGCAATAAAGGTTCTGTTTGTATTACCACATTTTAGTAGTGGGTAAAATATGGGGACTGGGTTAGCAGGAACCACAGCTGGGACTTGAACCTGTGACCTTATGCTCCTGAACACATTGGCTGTGTTTACTGCACCACCATGTTACCACAGAGACTGGGCATTCCCTGGAGATACCATGACTGTTTGTCAGACAGAGCCTGTCTGTTGCAGTGCACGGCACCCAACTAAACAGGGCTAGGCCATGGTCTGCTCTGGGCAGCTGCCACTGCCCCCTCCACCACCAGTACCCCTCTGCCACCATGCTGACATGCCCTTCTGCTGGTGGTGCGCAGTCTCAGGCCATCCAGTGTGCGGGTAGGTGGCTGCCTATGGTGCGGGTTCTGGGGTAGGGGTGCCTGAATAGCTGTCCACGCTTCCCCCCAACACCGCCTGCCAATGTTCCGTGCCATTGGGGGTACCTGCTGAGTACTATCCCCTGTGACACCGTGGGAAGCACACCCATGCCCATGTTGGGCCCTCAGCAGTTGCTGTCTGGCTGCTCTACTGTTTCAGCATTCCTATGGGCCAGCTAGGCATCACCCTAGTCTGCACTGTGGCCCAGCTGCACCACAGCATGTGCCGCCTGCAGCCCTTTGTGTCCCCTTTTCCAGCATCTGTCCATTTGCCCATTCCGACATGCCCGCCCTGCTGTTGCGGAACATGTGCATGCCATAGGAAACCTGTCCAATGGAGAGGAAAACCCTGCTCAGCGCAATTTCACTGTGGGCTCATTCACCTTGTATGGGGACGGAGTGTAGACCCTTCCAAAATTCATATCTTTTTTTGGAGCTTTCTTGGGAGTGTTTTTTGATGTTTCCCATTGATATCACTATTGCCCAGCTTGGTTATTTTTTTTACATTTTCTTCTGTTCATTTTCACTGTTTATTTGCCCTTTTGTTCCGTGCATATGTATCACACTTATCACTTTTTGTAGGTTTCCCTGGTTTTGCTGAACATTGCTGACGGAAATGGTTTCTTTTCCCTTTAAATCAGCTCTAACGCCAGGGCTTCACTGGCGTTAGTTTTCAGCCTCGGATTTCACAGCGTTAGTGTGCAGGGAGCCTCTCCCCTCCCACTCTCCACCCATTGACCCTCTCTCTCCGCCTCTGGGGAGCCTTCCTCCGCCCTCCGGGATCCTTTCTCCACCTTCAGCGCTCGTTTGTGCCGCTGCGCGCGTTAACGTGCGATAAGGCGCCTTATCGCCTGGTAAAGCACCATTATCGCGTGATAAGGCACCTTATCGCGTGATAACGTGACAGCAGCGCAAATAGCGCCCTTTAGTAAACATACCCCGTAATCATGTAAGCACAGAATAATGTCGCGGGGTCGCTGTGCATTTGGAGGGCCCAGTGTCCTATGCACTATATCAATTTTTACCTCCACCAGAGCATTTCCCTCTGTGCCATGCTATAAAATAGCCTTGCAAATCTCGTGCGCCATGTGGTGCGTATCTCCATATTCCGGACTCTCAGGCACCCCACGAATTCTCGTATTATTGTGTCTCATTCAATTTTCAATGTCCTCCAATTTCATTGCGAGACCTTTCTTCTCATGTGCTAACTCATGCACTTATCTGCGCAGACCATCCGCTCTGGGCACTCTACACTCTTTCTTCACAATCCACCACGCAAAACCTAAGTTCCACCACGATGGCCCACAGCTCCTTTACCAACCCTCTGATTTCAGCTCTGCCCTCAGTTAACTCCTTTTTTAAGTCCAAAAACCAGCCATGTAGCTCTCCTACCGCTCCCTCACCCCATCCTTCAGCGCCATTTTCTGGGCCTCACGACCATCATTTCTCTCCACCTGGTAAGCAAACTCTCACAGGTCAGTTGTTTTGCACCTTGTGGTCATTCCTGCCTGACCCTCACGTTTCTCGGTACTCATGCTCTCATCTGCACCTTGGATTGCTCACTATGAGAGTGTTTAATTGCTTTTTTATTTGGTAGGACAGCGGAGATCTCCCTTCAGCCATGCTCAGCTGACATCACTTCTTCCCCACTAACCATTTTAGTGCCCCTGAATATCCCCCAAAAGCAGCATTTATATGGTTTACAGTTCTGCAAACTGTGTAAATGCAGTTGAATATCTCCCTCCCAGTCTTCATCAGCCTTAGTTCTTCTTATGTATTCTTTGCTATGGACTGATAGTACCTGTTTTTATTTCTTTTTTATTTTCACTATAAATTATTCTCTTAGTTGTTGATTTTTGTTCAAAATGGTTGTGTTTTTCACGTATTTTGTGTATTATTTCTTATGTTGTCCCATACTCTCTTTTGAAATTTTATGTTTAGAAGATTATAAATAGATTTGCATGTAGATGGAAACCCTTATGTACTACATACCTGTATTACCTTTTCATGTCTGCAGGAAAACAAATATTTAAAGCCAAGCTTAAAAGGTAGTTTTATTCTTTAAATGAGATAGTACAATAAAATACAGACTTGTAGATGGCTAAGGAAAATTTGCATACTGTAAATCTTGAACAGATGTTAATGGTCTGGTTATGAATGACATCCAGTTTATTGCTATTTTTGCTATTACAGAATAATCTTCAGATTGTGACTCTGCTAGGCCTGTTTTTCTAATCACAACAGAAGAAAATTTATATTTTTCACTAGAGTTAAAAAAATATACATAAATACACTTCTATTAGAAATAACCAAATAGTGATTTTGTACTGTACATTTTAGGGGTAGTTTCATAAGCTACTTGGGCATGGAGAAGTGTTTACACACTCAAGTAGGCAGTTATAAAACTGTCTTGGGTATAGACATAGATACACATAAAAGTGGGCGCTCATAAAACATAGCACCTACTCTTACATTTATTTATTTACTGGCATTTGGTATACCGCCATTTGAACAAGTATTTTGAATAGCATGGCGGGTCACAAAATAATTATCTAAGCCAATAATGCATGATGAATAATAGAGATGGGATAACCTCTGTCTCTAAGACGATGTCTCAATTCTTCTGCATGAAGCCATCGTCTTAAGAGGAGATGGGATAACCTCTGTCTCTTAGACGATGGCTCAATTCTTCTGCATGAAGCCATCGTCTTAGAGACAGAGGTTATCCCATCTCTATTATTCATTGTGCATTTAAAAGAGCTCTATACAACCATCCAAGTTGGTGGCAGGGGGAACAATCTAAGTCTCGCAGATCTGCAGATAAGATAGTAGGGGTTTTGACTTTTTTGCCTAATGCCACTAAGGTGGTAGCAATTTTGAAGCACCATTGGTCGATGCTGTCTTTACATCAGTGCTTTCAAAAGCCTCTAATGATAGCATATCGATGTTCTCGGACTATAGGGGATTTGGTAGTTCACACTAGCAAGCATAATCAGTTAGGACTTTTAACACAGAAGAAGGGTCATTTTGCTTGCGGTCACTGTGATTTTTGTGATAACACTCTGCAAGGAGAAAAATGGGAGGATCTGGCCATGGGTCATCAGTATGTATTACGTTATTCATCCACTTGCCTCACAGCTTATGTTGTATATTTATTGATATGTCCGTGTAGGAAGAACAATTATGTCCAATTCGCCTGTTAGAGCACAGATCACAGATCACTTATTAATTCAAGGCAGATGTCAGCGCCTATGGTCCCACATTGCCAGCAAGCAGGCCATCAATTTGGAGATCTTAGATGGTGGATTTTGGATTTGGTTCCCCTTTCTATGAGAGGAGGGGATCGTCAAGCGAAGCTACAGTTTAAAGAACAGCAGTGGATCTTCCATTTGCAAACGGTAGCCCCTAATGGTATGAATGTAGAGATTGACTGGTGTGATTAAAATTATGATCGTGGCGATTGGGCTTCAGGTGTTGCTTAGAGATAATAAGCTCTCTGACATCACTCTTAGTTGCTATAAAACCGGAACCAGTAGTTGGTAAGGTTCATTCGCCTGAAGAAGAGCTTGAAGGCTGAGTGGCTTGAAACACTGATTGGTGTAGCGGGAACCTTACAGATTTGATTGACCCAACAGCCTTCGTAGCAGTTTGGTGAAAGAATCGAGAGCAGGAAGCAGACAGACGTAAATTAATATGTCCTTTGAAACTCTAAGCTCTTGGGCTCAATAGGCATATTGGGATCATACAGATAACATCATCAGCTAAGTACTTTACAATGATGATTCATGTTATTTAAGTGATTTTATGGGATCACGATTTGGGGAAGATTGAAATGAGATAAACATAATTCTTGAATCTTGAATTTGACGGAAATGGCAGCCGAGTGTGCTGTTGATTCTGTGTTGTAGGATCCATTAGGGTCCTTTATAAATGATTAAAATGGAGGGCTCACTACAAGAGAGGAAATTTTCTTCTCATGGTGAGTGATCCAACAAAAAAATTGCACATATTTATACATTTACACATTTAGGGTGTGATAGTATTAACTGGTTCCTAAAGAAATAATAGATATTAGAAATCAAGTGGTGTGGAGATTCATTGAGATTGATTTCTGAGGGTTTGAATATTGGTCACACCCTAATAGAAATAAGCATGCTCGTTATGAAAGGCTATGCATTAATTAATTGTTAAAGGCAAACATTTTTGCTCCCACTTCACCATTTTTTGGCTAGCTGGTATTGCAGAAGGTAGGAATGCTGAAGGGGTGGAGACCAAAAAAGTACATTTTGGAAAGTCCGAGGATAATGATGATAAGGACAAGTGTGAGAGACTGGATAAAAGACATTACTTGGGGGAGGGGGTTTCAGTGTTGGCCTAAGTGTGGAAACGTACAGGTTTGCTTACCCAGAATCAGAGAGGAAAGATGAGAAGACTGACTTGGATCAAGGACAACATCTTGCAAGGGCTCAAGTCCAACTTTCTCACTAAGCTGCTTTGAGTTGCAAAGGAGTCTTCTGCCAGCAAAGCCGGTAGTGTTACTTTGTTGTACCTTTTCTTTTATTTTGATGTTCCTTTCATTAAATAACTTATGTATATTATTATTATTGTAAACCACATCATTTTATAGACATGCGGAATATCAAATAAACAGTAACATAACATAACATAGTCTGTGATGCAATGTGATGGTGTTTTGAATTGGGGGGGGACGCGCAGGTCTAGACTCGAAGTTGCTTAGAGGGAACGTTGCTCAAGTCTCTATCCCTGCCAACTGGGTAATGTCCATAGCTAGAGCAGTGTGATGAAAACAATCAAGCGAGACTGTGTGGGCCACTTACTTCTCATCTGCCATCATCAGAATCTAAAATCGGGTAGCTCCTCAGATCAACTGGAAACGTAGGCTGTTTATGCCATCTTTGGTTCCTTGACTTTTCATAGTGCAATCAGCAATCCATGTGTTTTTGTGTTTGAATGATATAAGTGCCAAATGGGCTGATGCTTTTGCTGTGAGCTCTAACAAAAGGGAAACGTTCCCGACACGGCATGCAGAAGAAAGTGGGATTATTATCCTTTAAATAAATGCATTTGGGATTCAAATTCTGTGGAGTCGAACAACTGACAGAAAGTCCCCATTTCTAGCCAGTGCTACCACGATGTGCAGTAGCTATATCTGACCACAGCAACTGTGAGCAGTCTGTGTAATACAGGCAGGAAACACAGTGGCACAGACTCTGAGGCTCATCTATTAATTACATCAAACTTACCAGGGCTGCTATTTCATTTGCATTTATTCTTATTTTTATCTGCTAGTAACTGCATTGTCACAGAGCTGTGCTATCAGCTAGGCTCTATCTAGTTGGCTCACATTTCCCAAGTGGCTTCTATTCCTTCAGGGAAAAGGAATAGACGAGACATGGTGCTGCCCTCCTTTAATCTGACATAAAAAGAGAAGGACGTCTGGCACTCTAAACCTACTCGAATGTGTACTACCAACTTCCCTGATTTTGGTACCGCACATTAACGTAAAATGTGAAAAGAGAAAAATCCTGCATCACAGAGACTGTACAGCATATTTGACAAGTAAATGCACAGCAAAGAGAGTGCAAAAGGGCACAGCTGAAATGCCACATGACTGTCACCCTGGTTTTGTATGCAGTCAGTGGCCAGCATTAGCCAACAAAGGGCTACCGTGGCAAATTCAAGATGTCACATTTCCAACTGACAGCAGTAAAACATCTTGAAAACTATCGGCTGTGGTTTTTCAAAATATACAGGAAAATGCGTGTATGTTTTGGATACATGGTAGCAGACACATAAGGAGGTCGTGCTAATTCTGTCCTCTGGTCAAGTGTAAGATACAAGCATGGGGCCGTCTGCCTTTGCTTGCTAAACTGTTAATCACAGTTGCACAGTTAAGCTTAGTTGGCTTCTTCGGGTGTAATCTCTGGCTACATTCCCAGGCCCAGCACCCCCCACCCCCAACCCGCTCCATGAATTTCAATAGGAATATAGTAACGTGGGGGAGGAGAAAGCCAACTAATTTCCATTGGCAAGCAAAGTGCATCTATTACACTCACAAGCACTAACAAGAGCCCTCTATCACTCCCTGCATTCCTGCTCTCCAGCAACATTGTCAGATTCACAGATACTGGTGAGTTTACCCCACCTCTCAACTGTCTGTTCAGTATAGGAGAGAATGGAGGCAGTGGCACAAATTCAAAGTAAGGGCCTACAAGCAACATTTTCTGAAAGTCCCTTAGAGCAAGATATGCACCCCAGATAATAGCTGCAAATGGGCTCCTCTGCACTATAGGGGCTGCTAAGGCAAAGATTATGTTACCGAATGGAGGGTGGATAGTTCAGTAATTTGTGTTGATAGCAGCAGATTCCAGTGTATTATATGGTAACAAAATATATTTCTACCATAGTAAGACTCTAACGTCTTTCCTACTTCACTTATTATACCTATAACACCTAGTTTGTTGGACTTTGCAGCTAATTTACTGATGCCGCCCCGCTGGTATCAGCACCTAATCAATAAGATGCTCATTTTATTTAGACTTTCTATTACCCCTGACAGCAGTGCATAATACTGGAGAAGATTTGTAGACAAAAACTAGAAATGCCAAAGTTTTAAATGAATGGACTAATCTTCTGATGTTACGGACTACATTTTTTAAAGATTTTTTTTTCAGGTAGAAAGTTTACCTGTCATGATATTTAACATACTCATAGTGGGGAGAATTCTAAAAGCTTTTCACCTAAATGAACAGCTCCTGACCTATCTGTGAAAAGCCCCCTGAAAACTGGCCTCCCCTATATGTGATGAAATGGGAGCCACATCCCCACGGCCAACCACATTTTCAAAGGGGAACTTCACACAGGACTTCCCTTGGAAAAATGGGCTTGCAAGTCCGTGGCCAGTCAGTTGCAGTGTAACCATTCATAATCGTAGACTGATGCAACTGACAAGCAGTTGTTAACTCAAAGCTAAATACAGTAGATCATGACTGTAATGGTCACTGGGATCCTTCTTTTCTCTCCTGAGGACTGGGACAGATTGTGTTGACTATTCCTTCTGGCCGATTTTTGTTTACTGTTCAGTCCAAACCCTGGGCCTTTTGCCTTAACAAGCTCCCCTTGCTCTGCTTGTTCCTAGTATCAAAGCAGCTGCTTAAGGAAGCAATCAAAAATCTACCTTTTAAACACTAGAAAGGCTTTCTGTCTTGTTACAGGCACAGCCCTGTGAAGGACTTGTATGGAGACAAGCCTCAGCATGCAGCGAATTGATTATAAAATTACACCATCTAGCTGATGCTGACTCCTTTCTATTTCTCAAATTTGAATTGTGTTTTTAACTGTCCAGCTGCCTTTGACTGCATCTTGCAGAAGTGCCCAGAAACTAGGGTTGCCAACTGGCTCTAGATTCACCCAATAGGGTTGGTCCAGTCCTGGGTTTATTCTATTGCATATAGAAACTTATAATTATAAGAAATGACTATTTTTATTTCAGTAACATGACTTTTGTAAAAATTTGTTGACCAGTGTAATCAGAGGTGCTAGGTTAGAGCAGGGATCTCTATAACATGGCCGAGTCCCTTCCAAAGGGGGGAGGGGGGGAGACAAGGTGCTGCTGATTGGGTGGGCAGGAAGATAGAGGAGGGAATAGTGGATCATTGGAAGGCAGGGGAGTGGGTGGTTGGGGAGTCAGTTGGTGTGGGTGGGCTGCTGAGGAAGGGCAATGGGAGGTAGCGTTCTTGCCCCCCTTCTCTTTTCAGGTTCAGTTGGTCTGGAGGATGCTTGGTAGAGAGGGGGATTTTGGAGGTCCACAGTCGCAGCTGGGGGCAGGGGTTTGGGGCTTAATCTTCCTCCCAGAGTCGGCTTGAGATGAAGGGATATATGGATGAATGGAGTAAACTGGGGGAAAGTTTGACTGGCTAATGGGTGATACTGCCACGAGCTACAGGGGCATGGTCTGGCATTAGCGCAGGATATATGAGAAGGGAGGGTGGTCTGCTTGGTCTGGCATCACCGCAGGTAATGCGAGAATGTGAGGGTGCTCTTTCCATAGGATTGTTAATAGAATCTCACTATGGCTAGTTTGGCATCAACAAGCTGAGTGGCCAAGTGCAGTTGTGGAAATGGGGCAATGGTGAATATGTTTTGGATACAGAAAGAGAAGATGTACAGGAGGGTAGTTGGGTGGAAGGTTAACCTGGAAGATGATGGGTCAGGTATTGTTACCTATTGCTGAAAATTGAATAAAGGTCCAACCAAGCTTTTGCTATCATATCAGTGCTGAAAGTTTCATTTTGGTTAGGGGTATGAGAAAAGTGTGTGAGTGCCTATGTCATACAAATCCCCACATTCAATGGGATAAATGTAGGACTGGAATAATCTTGTTGGACCAGTGCTAAGCTAGTTGGCAATCCTACCAGAGAGCTTAGTAGTGCTGCAAATGTTGCTGAAAAGATCTTTCCCCATGCTGAACAGCAAAACTAACAAACCCAAGGGTGCTAAGAGTGAAGTCTCAGCCAAGCTACACAGTCCTGATAGTGTTAGATTCCTTTCCCTCTTTTTCTGACAAACACGACCTTCTGCCCCTCCACTATCCCTGTCACCTTCTCCTAGTCATTAACTGTTGTACAATGGCTGTAGGATGTCATCGTTCCCCTTCCTCCCCCCACCCCCTTCCCGCTCAGGATCCTCCTTGCTTGAAGTATTCAGCCGATGCAGAACCACTGCTGATGCTTAAAGCTGCTGAAATTCACAAGGCTACCAAAAAGATTCTCAATTTTATTTTAATTCAGGTGTGAGCAGAGGAAGATGAAACTAAATGCAATGGTCATCTGTTACACCACTGGGTAAAATGGTCAGGCAAATGTTTTTATGGTCTTACTGCTTTGTTTGAATCTAAATAAAGATCTCAGCTGCTGTCCTTTCTTTGCATACAAGCAGTGAAGAAATAAGATTTCAGCTTAAGGAGAATATGCAGGACTGTATGGCTAGATATTCAGAAGTCACCGGTCACTGCAGTTACAAAATTTGGACTCTGCAATGAGCGGCCATTATGCAGTGCTAGGGAAAAACCTGTGGAATTATAGAACATCAAACGCAGGTCAACCTGAACCACAATATAAGAATGGATGGGTGCCACAGGAACTGAACAGAAACTGGAAAATGGTTTCTCTGTACACAAAATACATTATTGCTTCAGACCCACAAGTTTGCGTTTATAACTGTGAATCATCATAGCTTTCCGTCTGTCCAAATGCCCTATGGAGAATCCTTTTAAACCCATAAGAGACAATACAAAAAGAGCAATCTACAAGTCCTATAACAGCATTGAAGAACAGAGAGAAGCTACCACCCAATCCACTGGCAATGTCTTTGCCAACAGTTGGAATGGCACAGATGGTATAGACAGGGAAGCTAGCAATGTCAAGGACAAAGTGAACGGGAATGCTGACGATCATACCCACTACCGTCAGCACATTGTCGATGATTTTTACACAACCACAGAGAACATTTCCTATGACGCGTAGAGAGTCACAAGGAATATTGAAAAGCACTGTGCTGATTCCCCCAATGTAAGTGGTAATTCCGTTCCACAGGCTATAGATCCTTCCTGCCACAAGGTTATAAAACTGTTTAACAATGAACCACAGCACATAAAAAATACTTTTCACAATCCCAAAGAGAATACGGGCAATGAATTTTACAGTCCAGAAGAAGGGTCCTGTTGGCGCTACCTGAATTGTCTTTGGTTGACTTATAGTTTGCAGTATTTCCTTTTGCTCTGCAGTTTTGGAGACTCCATCACAGCTGTTCATGAACAGCTGTGCTCCTCCAGGGAGTCGTTTCATGAGCTCTTCCATTGTTACACCTTCTAGACTGCTTCCATCTGCCATTTTTTTAACAAATCCCATGGACCATGCCTCAGGAGTATAACAGCAGGCTGCCAACCAAAGAAATTCAGGCACTGATATTTTGTCCTTGATCTTGAGGTCAGAAGGCACAGCTCCCACTATGAAGTACAGACTATCCCCACAGAGCTGGGCCAGCCTTTCTCCTATATGTTTAACATCCACGGACCAGCCTCCTGCGAAGTCTTGCATCACTGGAACAGCATCAGTAAGCGTGTAGGTAGCTGTTTGAGAACCATCTTGACCAAGGCAGCTGGGATTTAGAGGTTCTGGTTGATAATCAGAAGACGCATAATCCTCGATCAGTGCCTGCTGGCTTCCAAGACCATCTATTTGGTTTGCAGCATCTGCTTCAGGCATCGGTTCCTCAAAATTGCTCTCGGGGTCATCTAACTGCAAAATGACCGACAACAGTTAGTGAGTGGAACACTCCTCTCTACTCATATATAATCAGAAAAACAATCTGCAAAGCATTATACTTCTTTTTTTCTTACAACACATTTGGCATGAGCAAGAGTTTAAAAGTCAGTGATACCAGCATTCTAATGAGTTGCAGTTAGAGCGTGATCATGGCAACATGAAGCAAAAACCTATCGGTCACATATAGCTCAGGAACGGTTGACTTTAATCAATATCATATAACCTTGCATAGTGCTTAAATTTCTTATACACCTTTCCACAAAGGTAGCCAAGATGAGGTACAACAGTCCTAAAATAATAAAATAACAATGAGCACTGAAGGTGACGCCAGTAGAGCATTTTTCCGCCTTACTCCCAAACAGGTCTTGATCCTGTCATTAAGAGGACCTTGAGCACAGCTACAAACTTACATTGTAAGCCCTGTGGGAAAAGGGAAATACCTACTGTATCTGAATGCAGTAGCGTAAGTTCTAATGAGGGACTCTCACTGTCTGGGGGGGGGGGGGGCTACCTCCCCTCTGACAAATTTAAAACATTTGCCACAATGCCTCACATTCCTCTTCTCTGTTCACTGAAATGTTATCAGGCCTGGTGGCAGTCGTCTCTCACTGGACTTTTGCTGATATTGCAAGACTTTGTCCCAGAAGCTGGAGGTCTTAGTTGCTGTGCCTGAAACCTTTCAATGGAAAGAGAAGAGGAGAGAGAGGCAGCATGGCAAACATTTTAATGTAAGTTTACTGTTCAGCCTTCACTGCTGTTGTGTGGGCCCCCTTCCTGCCTACTCCCCCCCCCCCCCACTAATGCCGGGGCTGCTTGCAAGGCTTCCTGTGACCCTATGCTGGTGCACCCTGAGCCAGTGCCTCACTGGCTCACTTCTAGCCTGCCTCCAGAGCCATGGCTGGGTTAAGCTTTAATATAGCCACGGGAGTATTTGCTTTTGCTCCCATGAATGTATTAATGCTCAGCAAAACTGCGGGAGCATTTGCTTTTGCTCCAACAGCTGTGCTATACTCCAGCCACCGACATTGCAGCATTTTTATCATGCCAGTGTTGGTGGCTGGAGTATAGCACAGCTGCGGGAGCAAAAGCAAATGCTCCCATTGCTGTGCTGAGCATTAATACAGCTGTGGGAGCAAAAGAAAATGCTCCCATAGCTGTGTTGCTGGTGGTGAAGGGGTGGAAGGAGAGAATGGCTGGGACTGAAAATTGGCTGATACTAGGGCTGGGGGGGGGGGGGGGGTTTGCTAAGACTGGAAACAGGCCAAGGGGAGGGGGATAGGACTGGAAATGGGTTGATAGTGGGCTGGGGGGACTAGAAATGGCTAAATCTGGGGCTGGGGGACTGGAAATGGGCTGATACTAGGGCTGGGGAGATGGGACTGGAAATGGGCTGATATCGGGGCTAGAGCGACTGGAAATGGGCTGATAAAAGGGGCTGGGGGACTGGAAATGGGCTGATTCTGGGGCTGGAGAGATGGGACTGGAAATGGAAATGGATGGATACTGGAAATGGGCTGATACTGGGGCTGGGACTGGAAATGGGATGTGACTGGAAGGGAATTGGTAGTAGGGAGCTGGGAGTGGAAGGGAGCTAATTGAGCTGGGACTGGAAGGGAGCTAATTCTAGGGCTGGGGTCCTGGGACTGAAAGAGGGCTGATGCTGGCAAATGCTAGGGTAGGGTAGGAAAAAGGGAGATGCTGGGGGAGTGAAAAGAGAGAGGACAGATATTATGGGGAGTGGGGAAGAAGCAAAGTGATAACCAGGGGAAGGTTGAGAGGGAGGGATATAAATGCACATGCTGGGCTTAGGAGGAGGAAAGACAAGGTTAATGAATATTGAAAAGGAAGTAGATGGGTGGGTACTGGGGAAGGGAGGTTAGGGGCAGGAAGGCAGGCACTAGGGACATGGGATGTGGGAACGCAGGTACTCTGACAGGTGAAAACTAAGATTGGGTGATAAAACAGAAGAAAGATTAAGATAGGCTGGGTATTGGGAGTGTAAGTGGGAACTCAGGGCTTGGGTGGGAATGAGTGAGGAATTGGAGTTGCTTGGGGGCCAGAGCTTAGGACAACAGTGGGGACAAGGTAAAGGGTATAAATAAGTAGGACTGTGAGACCAAGTGCAGAAAAAGGGGAGGGGAGAAGGTTTGAAGGATCTGAAGGGTTTGGGGGGCGGGGGAGCAGTTGAAAAAGACAGACTGCTATAAAGTGAAAAAAAACACAGAAAGGGAGAGGCCTTCCTTGAAGGAAACGAGAGAGGGTAGCAATAAGTGAAGTGAATGGGGGAAATGAAAGCTTGGATGGGGGTAAGACATAAAGGACCTGGAGGTGGAGAGAGGATAATGACTAGGGAATGATTTGGGGCTGATTAAGGGATTACAGACAGAATATGGTAGATGAGGCTGGGGAGGGGATGAGTTCAGAGGGAGGAAATGGGGAATTAGAAAATAGGTGAAGGAGGGGCGATAGGATGCTGGCAAAGGAATGTGGAATGGAAGGATTAGGGAAGTAAGGTTAGGAAATGGAAAGCTGGCAAGTAGGTGAATGGTGAAAAGAGAAACTGAAGATTGAAAGAGGGAGAAATTGTAAGGTTGTGATTAGACTGTGAGCTCTGATGAGTAGAGACTGGGTTTTACATCTATATGTATAGCGCTGCGTACACTTTGTGGCACTATTTTATTTTTATTTTATTTATTTATTTGAACAGCTTTTATATACTGCTGCTTCCAAGGATCAGCAGCGGTTTACATTACAACAAAAATCAAACAGATACATAGAACTTTATGGAACTATAATACATTATAACAAGAATTGTATGAAATATTACAATATAACAAGAACAAAATTGAACTATATTACATTATCTGTATAATAGGTATAAGAGTCAGCTTAAACCTATTATAGATGTGAGAAGAATCATTAGTATGTTAGTTATCGCTTACAGTTGACATTGTTCCAGTTGAATATATATATTTGGATGGGGTAAGTAAATTCAATTCAATTTATGGTGGTTGGGAAGCTATACTTGTTTCTCCATTGGTGTAGTGTTGTCTGAACAGATGAGCTTTTAGGTCTTTTCTGAATGTTTGTAGATCTTTTGTTTCTCTTAATTGATCCGGGAGATTGTTCCATAGTATTGGAGCTACTAGCGAAAAGGCACTGTTACTTGTTGAGTGTTTTGTTTTCCTTATTAGTTCTGGTACTGCTAATGTGTTAAGGTTTTTTCTCCGTCTTATCCTATTTTCGAATGGGCTGTGAAGAAGAGTAGTTAAGTATGATGGGGCAATGTTATGAATTAATTTGAAAGTGGTTAACAGTATTTTGTATTGGATCCTACTGAATATGGGTAACCAGTGTAGTGTGTATAGAATAGGGGTAATATGGTCAGATAGTTTGGCTTTAAATATAACTCTTGCTGTTACATTTTGGGCCATTTGTAGGATTTTGATGTTCTTCTTAGTTATGCCATGTAGTATGCTATTACAAAAATCGAAATGAGGTACTATCAAAGCTTGTGTGACGGTTCTAAAGTCTTCATCTTGTAATAGTGGTCTTAGTTGTTGAATAGAGCGCAGTTTGTAATAGATTGTTTTTGTTAGTTTCTTGATGTGTGTTGTAAAACTGAGAGTTTTGTCAATGATAACTCCTAAATATTTTATTTCTTCTTTGATTGGGAGAGTCGCATTCAGGATTTTAATGTCAGGTGGGGGAGTGTATTTCATATTTTTTTTTTTTTAAGACGTTTATTTTCATTTTACAACAAACAAAAGTAACAACACACCAAAAGATACAAATACACACATACAATAAGAAAACAACCCCAAGTACCCCCCACCCCTATGCTTCTTCTCTAAACTAATAAGATTCATCACATAAGCGCTTACACACAACAGTTATTGTACAGCAAACAAGCAGAAATGGTATTGATGATACAGGCTGATCCTGTGGCAGAAATGTATACAAAGTAAACAGCCAAATGAGAGCAGTTAGCAGTTAGTACATAATCATGGAAACCTTCCTTTTATACGAGCAGTGAAGGGCTTGAGTGGAAGAGATTGACAGACGAGGTAGTTGCTCATAATTACAGTAAAATGGACATAATTCCACCAATCATTGAGGTTCAGATGGGAGCCAATTTCCAGTAGTTCGTAATAAAGGAGATAGAAAATATCTATGCCCAGTAAATGGGCCTCCTGAGAAAACACTAACTCAGAATAATCATGATTAAGAGAGCTAGGGATTGTCCCTCCTTGGAATGGACTATTGATGCCATTTACAATCAGTAGTGATAACGTACATAAAGCAATGCCAAATAGTTAAACAATCTGAAAAAGAAACATAATAGCGCACAGAGGTACACAATGTCGCTCATAGTACCAGTAAATGACTGCAGAAACAACATGATAGGAATTAAACTAAGGAAAACCATGAAGCGCCCCTTATAACAAAATAAGCACCGGAGTGCCTAGAGAAGAAGCAAAACCCCAGAAATCACTGGCGGCCTGATGTCTGCGGGGAGAAACCCCAGAGAAGGCCTGAATTGATACATAAATCCTACAGTGCTATACAGGCTTCGAAGGCTCCGAAACTAACCAAGGATCTCATCGTGGAAAGAAAGGAGACCAATAAGGTATATATAAAGAGAAAGAAAGTCCAGGCAGTCTCCGTTTCAGGCAGCAATCACCGCATCGGGCCATTCAAAATGGCGGACAGTTCCAGCGGGTTCCATCCAAGCTGTTGGGTTAGCGCATCTGGTCTGCTTCTTTAGAAGCTAGAAATGTTGCTAGCAGATCAGGATCTTCGAAGGTACGAGTTTGGTTATGGAGAGTCACTCTAAGCTTCGCTGGATATAAGATGCCGAAGCGAGCCTGTAACTGTTGAAGTCGAGGTCGAAAAGCAAGGAGTCTCTTCCGACGGTCAGCTGTGGGCTTAGCCAGGTCAGGGAAGAAGGAGACTTTATGATTTTCAAACTCCAAATGACGATTCGCCCGGGCAGCATTTAGAATTTGCTCAACTTGCTGATATCTCAGTAGACGAAAAATGATGGGCCGGGGGGTCGTCCGATTGAGCGCCAGGCTGGTAGGAACACGGTGTGCTCGGTCAATTTCCAGATCTCTGTGAAAAGTAATCTTCAGCAAGGAGGGAAGAGTTTTGACCAGGAATTCTCTCATATCTCCTGCTTCCGCGCCCTCCGGTACACCAATGAGCCTGACATTGTTGCGACGGGCTCGATTATTGCTATCCTCTAACTCTTTTTGTAGAGTCTGTATCTGACGCTCAGCCTCATCCAGTTTCACCAAGCGCACCACGTGCGAGTCGAGGACCCCCGCCATATTGTCCTGCCGTAATGAAAGACCTTCGAAACGATCCTGAAGCACACCAAAATCTTCTCTCATGGCTCGGAGCGCTTCTCCGTTAGACTGCACCAGTTCCTTCACACCACGTATTTCCTCCAAGATCTCCTGTTGCATTTCGGGGTTATCCCGAAATGGCACCATCTTTTGTGGGGAAGGCAGCTCTGTCTTGGAACGTTTTCCGCGTGAAGAAGATGGAGATCCGAAGTCTAAGCGCGCTGGTTTATGGGCCGCCATCTCCCCCGAGGCACCCCGGTAAGTTCGGAGCAAAATATCAAGTTAATGTAGGTATTAAGTCAGGATTCTGAGTAGGCCCCTCGGGAGCTTCAGCGCAAAGCGTCTAACCCGCTGGACATCAGGCTCCGCCCCCCGTATTTCATATTTTTTGTTGCAATCAGGACTTCGGTTTTTTTTTTTTTGACGTTAATAGCTAAGTTGTTTAATCGAAGCCATTCTTCAGCTTCTATAAGGCAGTTTATTAGATTGTTGTGATTTGGGTTAATTATGTTAAACTCAGAGAATAGCATAATGTCATCCGCATATATATGATAATTAATCTTGTATTTTTTGAATATGGTACTTATTGGCTGAAGGTATATGTTAAATAATAAAGCAGATAATGCGGATCCTTGGGGTATACCTTGTTCTTGAGGGAAAGGGGGTGATGATGATTGATTAAGTTGAACATATTCAGAACGATCGGATATGTATGATTTAAACCAGTCTAGAGTAGTTTTCAGTAATCCTATTTGTTTTAGTCTTGAGATGAGTATGTTGTGATTTATGCTGTCAAATGCAGCTGATATGTCGAGGAAAACTAATATGAATGCTTGTTTTGTATTGTCCAAACCTTTGTTAAGAGTGTCGAGAAGTGTAATGAGCAGGGTTTCAACACCATGAAAAGGGCGAAAACCGTATTGGTGTTCATCAAGTGGGGCAAAAGTGTTTATATGATCCTGTAACTGTATTTGTACAGCTTTTTCTATGATTTTAGTTAGGAAAGGGATGCTAGCTATCGGACGATAAGATGATGGGTCGTTTACATTTAATGTCTTGTTTTTTAATATGGGGCGGATTGCAGATCGTTTTAGTTCTTTAGGTAATACCCCTTGCAGGAGTGATTGATTCACAATATTTAGGATAATGGGTGCTAGTTCCTGCTTTGTTTGTTTGATACAGAGAACAGGGCAGGGATCAAGTATGGATGTAGTTGTATTGATTTTCGATATTATATTGAGTAGTTGCTTCTTATCTATTGATTGGAAAGCATTCCAGGTATGGTTATTAAATGATGGAGTTGTGTTGAAGGGTGTTGGCATTATTGATAATTTAAGTTTGCTAGCAAAATAGTCTGCCATATCTTGTATGTTAATTGAGGCTGATTGATGATTGTCTATGGGAGCTTTAGATAGAGATTTTACTATTTCGAACAGTTCTCTAGGGCGGTTAATGGCTTTATTTAAAATCCTCGCATGGTATTGCTTTTTGGCATTGTTTGTTGCTGATCTGTAAGTGTTGAGATTTGTGAAGTATAAGTCTCGTAGCTCTGGTGTTTTTGTTTTTCGCCATTCCTTTTCAATTTTACGAAGGTTTTTTTTTATGGAGGCTAGCTCAGTTGTATACCATTTTTCTGAAGATCTAGTGTGGTATTTTTTCAGTTTATTATGTAACGGTTTAGATGCTGATTTTATAGTTGTATTCCAAGTGGATGTAGCTTCATCAAGGTTATTTATGTCTGTAGATAATTGTGGAATGATCGAGTTGAGAAATTCTTCAGGTGAAAATGATCTAAATCTAGGTCCGTAATGAATTTTAGGTTGATGAGTAGATGTAGTAGATGGGGTATTAATAGAGAAATTTATTATAAAGTGGTCAGACCATGGGATTTGTGATATTATAGGAGGGGTATATTCATGTGTTATGGTGAAGGGCAAGGGAAGAAATACTAAATCCAGTGTGTTCCCTTTAGTATGTGTGAGTTGATTAATAATTTGCTGATAGCCCATATCTTCCATTGACTCTAGAAAGATTGTGGATTGGTTATTATTACAGGCTGCTAAGTTAAAGTCTCCCAAGTTGATATGAGGTTTGTTTGTGGATGCTTTGCATGCTGTTTCTAGAATAGATGTTATGTTTTGAGTATCTGAAGCAGGGGGTCTGTAGAAAAGGCATATTGCTAAATTTCTGTTTTCTATCTTTAGTATATCTGCATTTTCGTTAGTTTCACTAATGGTGGTGGAACAATTCAAGCTAGATTTTGCTAGAATTAGGACTCCACCACCTTTTCTTTGATTGCGGTTACAGATGAATAGGTCATATCCTTTTATTTTTAATTGGTTAGTTAAGACTGTATCAGAGTTGCTTAGCCATGTCTCTGTTAGGCAGAGGTAGTCTGGGTTCTCATCAGAGATGAGATCTATGATGATTGGGATTTTATTTCTAACAGATCTTACATTTATGAGGACAATTTTTAGGTTTTGTTTAGATGATTTTAGTTTTTTTATTTCATTATCGGTTTTTGTTTGTATGTTTATTAATCTTCTTGTCCGAGTATCTGCGTACCTAGCTGCTGATGGGTTGTGTATGTGTGATTAGTAGTAGTAGTAGAGAAAGAGGGATGGAATGAAGCTATAGTAGGTAAAAGACAAAGGAGAGAGAACAAAAAGCTTAAACAGAGAGAGATTTCTTTAAGCGCTGTAAAGTCAATGCTGACTTCTGGTGACCCAGCAGCTCCTGAGTTTTCTTGGCAGGATATGACCGGATGTAGATTGCCAGGCACTGGAGTGTAAAGTGACTTGCCCAAAGTCACAAGAAAGACCAGGACCAACTCAACTAGAAAGATAAAATAACCAGACAACAAAGCTGCAAAAGTGTCCGTGTTTAGGGAATGAAATATGTCAGCTTTGAAAATGTGCATTTCTTACAGTTCGTTATGGGGGGAAATGCATTTGTGTTTCTCTTTCCTCAGTGTTTTACTCGGTGTCTGTTTTTGGGGTTTTCCATTTCAATTTTTTGTCTATATTTGTTTCAAATTTTGTAGCTTCTTATTCTTTACTAGGTAATGGTCTGTATTTCCTATGTGCAGCCAAGATAAGGGATTCTGGTGACATGTACGTTCTCTTTACGACTCTGTAGTTGTTCAGATTGTTCTTTTTTTCTAACTGGAGGTTACTGGTGTTCTAGAATATTTGCAGTGTTGGTTTTCCATAGCAGAGTTGGGGCTGGTTTTCCATAGCAGAATTTTGTGCAATTCTTTGTGCTGTTGTAGAGTGTCCATTTGTGTTATGACCCACAACATCTAGTAGTGGAGGGAGTTGGTGGTGCTGTCACTGATATGAGACTAGAAGTTGAAAAGAATATTTTTGTATGATGAGCTGCAAAGTGAAACACCCTGCTTCTGCTGTGCATCTGTTGTTGGGAGAGTTTATTGGTGAGTCTGGGAGTGTTCCAGTTAAATGAATAATTGTGCTCTATCAGACTGATATTCAAAGGCAATAAGGATGTGTAATTAGCCTAACCATGTATTTTTAAAAAATATATAGATAATATTAGGCTGTTTTAATTGCAGAATAAACAGATATTATCTGTATACTTGTGGGGCATGTTAGGAGAGGAGTGAGGGCAGGCCAGAAAATTATCCAGATAATGGCAATACTCAGTCACTATTCAGTTAAGTTATATGTTTAATTTAGGCCTGCGGAATATCAAGCATAGCCTAAACAGATAATACAATGACCACACCATCTCTCTCTGTGTATTAAGGGATGCTACCTATATGGATAGTGACACAGAATACACAGATTAAATAGGAGGGTGTCATTTAACAAACCAGTGGGCGAAAATTTACCCCTGTTTGATTGGACAAAGGGGGGGGAGGGGCAAAAGTTAGCTCAGGGCGCTACAATCCCTTGAGATGGCCCTGGCAGCTTGGGTGGAATTTATATTAAGCAACTATTGGAAAGGTGTGTGAGCTCAATCCAAATCTAAATCTAAATCTGTTACAATTTCCCCCTACTGAACAATGTTTAGGGACTACCCAGGTTGCATTTAACAAATAATTCCAGGAAATGCACTAACAAAAGATTCATCGGATGTACTCTGAAAAATTAATTAATGGAAAAACAGAAAGAAAGGATTGATTTTCAGGACTAGCATTTTTATGTGCTGTTTGATGGGTTGCTAGAAGTTAGGACTGAAATAAGTTAAAAACGTTCCCATTGTAAGGTGCCTCTGCTTGGTGCTAAAGCCCACTGCCTGTTTCCACGCCAAACCTTGTGCCATGGCCTGGCATTGCTGAGGTGAAAGGGGGTTTTTTTGTTTATTATATCTATTTTGAATTTTACAGACTAACATAACACACTACAAACCAAAACTTATGAAGTTACAAAACATTAAAAACTCCCCCCACCCACCTCAACTCTCTGAGGGAAGAAGCTTACCAGCTCAGCATCCACAGGCAATCTTAATTAGTCACATAGAGTATCCATCCCCCATAGTTACGGGGGGAGGATACCATCCTGAATATATTATGGCAACTCTTCTGTTAGTTAGTAATCTCTCGTTTCATGATCACATTTCCCAGGTGTCTCGTCACTCTTTCCATTGCCTTAGACGAATCCGTGCCATCAGACCATTTCTCTCCCCTCAGGCTCTTTCCACCCTCTTACTTTCTTTAGTTATCACTAGGTTAGATTTTTGCAATCCTGTTTATGCTGGCATTCCCCAATACCAGCGCCACCGATTACAACTCATACAGAATACTGCAGCTCGGATGATCCTCCATGCCTCTCCCTGTGACCATATCACTCCTATTCTTCAGCATCTTCACTGGTTGCCAATAAACTTTCGAATTCAGTTTAAGATCCTCACTCTTGTCCATCGGGCTATTTATCTACACACACCTCAGTATTTATCTGATCTATTAACCTTTCACACTCCCACCCGCAGTCTTCGTTCAGTTCATATTAATCGCTTGCACCTCCCTTCTCCCTCTCAAGCTCACCTTCACTCTACCCGGCAATCAGCCTTTTTTTACATAGGTCCTGCTCTCTGGAACTCCCTCCCCACTGACCTCCGTTTAGAACAGTCCATTCCTAATTTCCGCTCCCGTCTCAAAACACATTTTTTCTCTGCTGCTTTTAATCTTTTCCAGTGATTTCTACTTCTCCTATGATTTGGTCCTATTTGCAATCTATCCTCTCTATCCTGACCTTCTTTTTCTCCTATCCTTTTTAAGAAAAAGTATTTTTTAAAGTATTGTTATTTTCCTTTTCTTTTTAATCATTTTATATATTTTATAGTTTTATTGTAAACCGCCTTGATGTAATGGGGGACGGTATATCAAGTGATTATAAACAATAAACAATAATAGTTTGGCACAGACAGCATATTTATCCAGCAACGTCCATTTTTCTAAGTTTGGAACAACTTTGTTAGACTGATGTAACTTATTGTATAATTTCTCATACCTAGCGCTTTGAAAGACAAGATTCCACCACACCTCACACGTTAGATTCCGAGAATTTTTCCAATTCGTAAAAATAACTTTTAGAGCAATTGCTAACATAAAATTCAATAAAAATAATTTTTCCTTAGATAGGCCCGAGGTTCTCCAAGGATCTTAAACATACAATGTTCCAAGTTAATACATTAGAAATGCCTAATATTCTCTGTATTTTATGCCAAACAGGTCTCCAAAATCTCTGAACGATTGGGCATCCGAAGATCATATGCTCAAATGTACCAGTGGCTTGCTGACAGGACCAACATTTTCCCCCGGACGATTTGTCCCACTTAGCCAATTTTACTGGCGTAATATATGCTCGGTGCACAAAAAAGAACATTGACTGGGTAATCGCTGCTGATCTGGAGACCCTTGTTACTGGGCCCCATAAGGTTTTCCAGTCTTTGTGGGACATGGAGCGGTTTATGATTCCCAATTTTTCCTTAATCCCCTAAGAGAAAAGGGAGCGTTTTCCCTAAAATATGAGTAAATTATTGATGCGGCCCCACCTTTCTCTGCTACTTCACTCATGTTTTTAAACAAAACTCCTTCTGCAGCCAAACTGGCTATATTTATTGTAGACGCTCGTATACTATTTTTAAGTTGAAGCCATTGGAAAAAGGCAGCCCCGGGAAGTGAAAACTCTTTTTGTAGCGTTGAGAAATCCTTCCAGCTACCTGAGTCTAAAATTTGATCCAATGTCCAAATTCCACACTCCTGCCATTTCTTCCACGCGAACATCTTCCCTTTAATTTTAAGCTTCGGATTCCACCAAAGCGGCAAGTTCTTAGAGGGCGAATTATTTTCTCCTGCATACTGTGCGAAGGTTAGATAAGCTTCCTGAGTAGCGGATATCGCCTTCCCTACCTTTGTCCACTCTGTATGCTTCATGCCAAGCAGCCGAGATACAGGACATGGTGCTACAGCCCCGACACTCCACCTCCAGCCACATAGGTTTCTGGGTAAGGTGATCACTGGTCACCCACAATGCCCCTTGTTTTAACAGGAAAGCATGGTGATACCATCAGAAATCCGGGAAATGTACCCCTCCCTTGTCTTTAGAAGCTTTAAGTTTTTTCAAGGCAATCCTAGGCTGTGAGCCACCCCATAAGAACTTGCTCAAGTTTCTCTCTAAAGCTGTGTACATTTTTGCCGGAAATATAAAAGGCAACATTCCCAAAAGTAGTTAATTTTTGGCATTAAGTTCATTTTAATAGTTTCCAGTCTTCCCCACCATGTTAAGTAAAGAGGGGACCATGTTAGTGACAATTTACTTATCATTTCTATTAAATCCTCGATATTAATTTGTATGGTTTGTTCAGATGAAATATCATATCTAACTCCCAAGTACTTGACTCCATCCGTCTCCCAACGGAATGGGAATGCCGCCATAGAGTCTGAAGAAGCTAGATAGTTCATAGGGAAGGCAACCGACTTGGTCCAATTTATTTTGTAGCCCGAGATCCTTGAATAGCTCTCTATTAAATCCAATATTGTGGAAACAATGGCAGGCTGGGTGAACAATAAGAGATCATCTGCATAAGCAGATAGCTTCACCTGTAGGTCGCCTATTACTATCCCACTGATGCTTGAATTCAGCCTGATAGCTAATGCAAGTAGCTCGAGAGCCAGATTAAAGAGTAGAGGGGAAAGAGGGCATCCCTACCGGGTGCCTCTATGTAACGTAAAGGAGTCAGACAAGATACCATTGGCAAGAATGCGGGCCTTAGGATTTAAGTACAATACACAGATCATGTTGATAAAGTTCGTACCAAGCCCGAACCAGTCTAAAATTTTAAATAAAAAAGGCCATTCCAGTCTATTGAATGCCTTTTCAGTTTCTAAAGAAAGACCCACATAGGGAGAATCAGCAAAGTTTGCTCTGTCGAGCAAGTTACAAAGTAATCTTGCATTGTCAGAGGTCGATCTCCCAGGGACAAAGCCACATTGGTCGGGGTGGATCCGATCACTAACACACCCGCAGTCTATTTGTTAAGGCATTTGCGTATATTTTATAATCTGAGTTTAATAAGGAGATTAGCCTATAATTTGTGACTCGATTGGGGTCTTTCCCTGGTTTCTCCAGCACTACAATCGTAGCTTCTGCGAAATTTCCCGTATGCCCCTGTGAATTATAGAGCTCTTCAAAATATGATAACAAATATGGGATCAAATCTTCTCCAAATACTTTATAGAACTCAGCAGGTATTCCATATGGCCCAACTGCCTTGCCCGGGGTCAAAGAAGTGATTACCAAATGTAATTCCTCTCTAGATAGTGGCCTATCTAATTCTTTAGACTGTTGTTCCCCTAGTCTAGGATGGTTTAAATTCCTCAGAAAAGCATTAGAGGATACTGGGTCGGCTGTCACTTCCGAGGAGCATAGCTTATGGTAGTAGTCTGCAAATGCCTCTAGAATTTGCTCATTGCTGGTCACCCTACCTTGATGGTCATCAACTATAGAAATGATATGTGTTCTTTCTCGTTTCCCTTTTAAAGCATTGGCAAGGAGCTTTCCCGATTTGTTTCATTCAACATGATACCGAGAAAGCTGTTTGCTCATGGCTTGCTCTACTTCCGAACTTAAAAGCACGTTATATTGATATCTTAGCCTCTGGAGCCGCAGCAATATGCTTGCGTCCGCCTGTTTTTGCCAAAGGACGCTCTCCGGCTCTTATTTTCTCATCTAGGGCCTTTAAGTGGACCCTCCTTCTTCTGTTCTCCTTAATAGTGAAACTGGTGATAGTGGCACGTAGGAAGGCCTTAAAGGCCTCCCACCAGGCCCAACTTGCCGTATCTTCTAATTTGTTTATACTGAAACAGCCCTTCATGGCCTCTCTAACTTCTGCCTGAAATGAAGCATTGGCTAGCCAAGATCTATTAAAAGACCATGCCTGATTAGAATGGATCTCTGTTGATAATGCTAATGTTACCTTTATGGCTGCATGATCAGAGATATGCATGCTTAGAATTTCTGCTTCACAAGAAGCAGAGATCAGAGATCTAGATATTAGGATGAAATCTATTTGAGAGGAAGAGTTATGCAGCAAAGAGAAGAAGGTGTAATCTTTGCTTTAGGATGAAACAGTCTCCAGACATCTACCAAGCCTGTGGACTCCATAAGAGCCTTAAGAGCCATCCTTGCTCTGGAAGTTTTTTCCACCCTACCCAGGTTCCGGTTAACAAAGGGTCGAGAACCAGATTATAATCACCTCCCTTTATGACTTGTGTCAAGATGTCCATCTATAAGATTCCAGCAATTTCCATGAAAAACTTAGGGTCATCCATATTGGGGCCATAAACATTTAAAATAGATAACCTAGATTCACCAACTAAAATGAATATTTTCGCCCATCTCCCTTCTGCGTCATTATGCAGGGATTCTACTTTGACCCCTAAAGATTTATGTGCCAGTATGGCCACTCCGTTCTTTTTTTGGATAGCAGGAGAGTGACCGATTAGAAGAAACTGCCTATCTTCGAGCTTCTTAGTTTCAGCCGAAGATAAGTGGGTTTCCTGTAATAGGACCAAGTCAGCTTGCTGATGTTTACAATAAGCAATGATCTTTTTCCTTTTCATTGGATTTATAATGCCCTTAACGTTCAGAGACAATACCTTCATTACATTAGCCATGGGACAATAAAGATGACATGCCAAGAGATGCCTGCGAACCTCAAAGAGAAATAAACCAAAATTCTACCCTCAGAGAGCCACCCAATCCCCCCAAAATCAGGGGTTCCATTCATTAGGTGAGACAGAAGGAGCCTCCCCATGACACACCCCGGACCCACAATTACCAAGAAATTAAAACCAAGAAATTAAAATAAAAAATGAAATAAGATATCTAGGTGTCATTTTAGATACACACCTTACTATGGAAACGCACATTAGAAATACCTTAAAGAAAATATACTTCAAACTTAAAATCCTCAAGCAATTACGCCCCCTTGTATTTATACAAGATTTTATCAATATAATACAGGCTACCATAACTCCTCACTTCGACTTCGCCAACTTAATACTTATAGGCATTTCAAAACAAAACATCAAAAGGATCCAACTTGCGCAAAATGCTACAGCTAGAATTATATTAAAGATAAATTCACTCCAACACATTACACCGATACTAGCATCCCTTCACTGGTTACCAATACAAAGCAGGATAACATACAAAACAATAATAACTACATTCAAAGCCCTAAATGACATGGCCCCGAAGACACTCTGTAACCTAATAAGCAAAGAACCACCTAAGCCCACGCATAGAAAAGGACAATCAAATAAACTTAAGATGCCAATAGAAGATATATTAACTAACAAATTAACATATATTAGAGATTTTTCCCACATATCCCAAACAGTATGGTACTATTTTCAAGAGGACTTACGATAACTAACAGAGATAATAGAATTCAGATAAAAATTGAAAACCTATCTATTCACTAAACACTATAATACCATAGAAAACCCTCCACTCAACTTAGATAAAGGCTAAACATGAACCTGCCCAAATTCAAGATTATACTCCCTACTACAATCAATACGTACAAACTTAAATGAATAATCATTCCTTTCCTATGCATTGATACCCCACTTGTATATAGTTACAACTGTTTTAGGGACAGTACTTCTGTTTAAATTGTAACACAAACTGTGTTAGTTGATTTATTGAATTATTCTGCTTAGTCTTTTAAACCCTTTGTTGTACAAGTTAAGATGTTCTATGTAAAAAGTTATAATTGTTCTATGTAAAACAAGCTCTGCATTGTTAATTGTTGTTAATTGTACACCGCAACTGATCGCTGGAAGATGCGGTATATAAATAAAAGTGTTAAATAAATAAATAAATAAATAAATAAATTACCAAATAAATCCAAAACCCTATCTCTTCAGAAACAATTACACAGAATTCGGTTAGCCTTCTCCTAAACATATAGAGACAGTAACCACCCAAGCTTGACCAATGGGTCTCCATCCTTTCATCGTTGTTTAAAATATAACCTTGCTCACTCTATTGAGACCAGACTGAAATTCAGACTAACATCATAACAACAAAAAAAGAAATACAGGACTCTGCAAGACAATAACCAGCAGGTTATAGTGTTTAAGAATTAGAATAAAGTGTAGTCTTTGGTGCTGCCGCCAACGATGAAAGCACCCAACACATGCAAGCTCCGAGGGACGGATCACCCTCCATCTGTTCTCGTAAGCAGCCATCCACCGGACTGGAAACCAAAACAGAGTCAGTGCATTAGAAGAGCTTCTTGATCTTCAATGTATCGCTCCAAAGTCGCTGGATCTTTGAAAGTTTTTGTGACGTTGTTTAGAGTAACTTTGAAGCGGGCTGGGTAAAACAGTCCGTACTCTGCCTATAAACGCTGAAGTCTTGTTCTAAGTGAGAGAAAATGCTTCTGCTTCTCAACTGAAGTTTTACTAAAGTCTGGATAGAAAGCAATCTTATAACCATCAAACTGAAATGAAGTAGTAGCTCTGGCTGCCGTCATTATTTGTACTACTTGTTGGAATCTTAATACGCAGAAAATCAGGGGCCTTGACTTAATTGATTGTAAGCTCGCTACTGACGGATTATGATGTGCCTGTTCTATTTCGAATGGGTGGGTAAAATTGATTTTCAACAGCTTAGGAACCAAACCCTCTAAGAAGGCCACAGGATCTTTTCCTTCTGCGCCCTCAGGTATCCCCACGAGCCGGATATTGTTCCGCCTGGCCCTGTTATTCATATCTTCCAGACTGCGATCCAAGAGCTCTGCTCTCTGTGATGCTTTCGCAAGTTGTAGAATGTGCTCTTCGTGGGCCACAGTAGTCCATTCCACCTTTTCAATTCTGGTTGTAAGCGATAGCATTTGTGACTTCATCTCCTTCAGATCTGCCTGTAATTCATTCAGCAATTCTCCGTTTGCATCGACTCGGTTACGGACCGCTCTGATCTCCTTTAATATCTCTTGTACTCCCTCTGCTGCCACCTGTTGAGGCGCCATCTTAAGTGGGGACAGTGGGTCCGATTTTGTTCTTTTGGCGCCGGCACCCTGAGGGTTTGCAAAATCTAACCAGGTCTGCTTGCTGTTAGCCATGTTCACCGAGAGATGAGTGTCCTCTAAAGGCTCGGCTTTCCTTCCAGACATCGATAGGACAGGATTAAATGACTGGGTCCGAGGGAGGAAATCTCCTACGTGGCCATGTTGGACCCCTGCTGGCTCCGCCTCCCCGAGGTGAAAGTTTTACAAAGATTGTTCTACCTCCACAGTCCAGGGAAAGATGTTTTTGGCTCTTGAAAACTAGAGGTGAGGGCCCTTTTATAAAATATGCCTAATTTTCAGGATACCCAGAATGAATATTTATCAGCTTTATATAATTTAGCTAGTTGATGCCTTTTCATTAGTAGCTCAAGGTGACTTTCATTCAGGCAGGGTAGGTCCACAGAGTGCTTGCAACCTAATTATGTATGTGAGGCAATAAGGGTGAAATGATAGCATGTAATCAGTCCAAAAAATAAGATATTTTGCATATTTCAGGGTTATGGACCCTCTCACTCTGAGGCAGCAAGGGTGGCTGTTCACCTACGCTGCAAGGAACACAATACAAAGCCTTTGGTGGGGGGTTGATGGGCCCCACAGCTCATTACCCTCCTCTGATCATGGCTTGGGCACCACCTTAGCCATTGGGAGTGAATTCCCCAATGTTGAGGGAAGGGGGGTGCAAGGGCCAGGAGGATCTGGAGACAAAGCACAATCAGCACATTTGCTCACCACAGCCTGCACATGGGGGCCATAGCTGTCATGCAGCACCCCATAGCCCACCATATAGAAAACCCACCCTTGTGGTCTACCAGCTATTAAAGAGGAGGGGAGAGAGGGAAGGAAGGAAGGAAGGAAAATCACATCATAGCCATCCACCCACAGAAAACCTCTCATGCCCCCTCCTTCTAGGACTATATCACACACAGATGGTAAAGCCCACAGAATGAGCACCCCAGCAGGCATGGCTCCAACACAGGAGATCCATGATAAAAGTATCATGCTACTGCTCAGGGCTGATAGCACTCAACCATTTCCTCCCTCAGTCAGGGTGAAGGGTCATCAGCCCAAAGGTACATGGCTCATGGCAGTGCCATGGTCCCCCACGTGCAGGGCCGGCCCGTCCATTGAGCAAGAATGTTTTTTGCACAGGGCCCCGCGTTTCAGGGGGCCCCGCGCAAAAAACATCTTGCATCCCAGCAAAGTTTTAAAAAATCATAAACCGGCTGCGGCTGCCGCTGCCGCTGTGGCAGCGGCAGAATCGAGAATCAGCCCATTTACAGTCCTTACCACCCCCCCCCCCCCATCAGCCCAGCTAAGTTTAAAAAAAAACCCCAGAAACCGGCTGCTGCTGCTGCCGCCTTGGCAGAATGGAGAATCCCGCGGGGCCCCCCTGTCCTGCAGTCTTCTATGCGGCCTCCGTCGGCTGTCAGAGCTGCGCGAAGAGAGAGAGCTTCTCCTCTCGCAGCTCTGTTAATCACGCCGCGGGGCTGTTGGGAAATCCCATCAGCCCCGCGGCGGGATTAACAGAGCCGCGAGAAAGGGAAACTCTCCCTTCGCGCGGCTCTGAAAAGCCCGCGCTGAGGCCGCATAGAAGACTGCAGGACAGGGGGGCCCCGTGGGATTCTCCATTCTGCCGCTGCCACGGCGCGGCAGCGGCAGCAGCAGCCGGTTTCTGGGTTTTTTTTTAACTTAGCTGGGCTGATGGGGGGGGGGGGTAAGGACTGTAAATGGGCTGAGGGGGAGGGAGGGGGGGTAAGGACTGTAAATGGGCTGATGGGGGGGGGTAAGGACAGTAAATGGGGAGGGGGGAGGGGGGGTAAGGACCGTAAATGGACTGATAGGGGGGGGGTTAGGACTGGTAATGGGCTATAGGGGGTTCGGACTGGAAGTGGGCTGATGGGGGGGGTTAAGACTGGGAATGGGCTATGGGGGGTTAGGACAGGTAATAGACTATGGAGGGGCTAAGACTGGAAATGGGCTGATGGGGGAAGTTATGACAGGTAATGGGCTATGGGGGGCTACGACTACAAGTGGGCTGATGGGGGGATTAGGACTGGAAACGGGCTATGGGGTGGTGGGCTAAGACTGGAAATGGGCTGATGGGGGGTGTTAGGACTGGTAATGGGCTGTGGGGGGCATTAGGACTGGTAATGGGCTATGGGGGGGTTACAACAGGTAATGGGCTATGGGGAGGTACAACTACAAGTGGGCTGATGGGGGGATTAGGACTGGAAATGGGCTATGGGGGGGTTAGGACAGATAATGGGCTGATGGGGGGTTACAACAGGTAAAGGGCAAAGGGGGGGCTAAGACTACAAGTAGGCTGATCGGGGGTTAGGACTCCTAATGGGCGGTGCGGGGCGTTATGACAGGTAAATGGGCTGATGGGGGGTTACAAAAGGTAATGGGCTATGGGGGGCTACGACTACAAGTGGGCTGTTGGGGGGTTAGGACTGGTAATGGGTTGATGGGGGGTTAGGACTGGTAATGGGTTGATGGGGGGGTAAGACTGAAAATGGGCTGATGGGAGGGTAAGGACTGGAAGTGGGCTGATGGGGGGGTTAGGACTGGTAATGGGCTATAGGGGGTTCGGACTGGAAGTGGGCTGATGGGGGGGGGTTAGGACTGGTAATGGGCTATAGGGGGGTTCGGACTGGAAGTGGGCTGATGGGGGAGCTAGGACTGGTAATGGGATGGGGGGTTGCTAGGACTGGAAATGGGCTGAGTGGAAGGGGGGCTTGAACGGCAAATAGCTGATGGGGACAGGGGCTTGGAATGGAAATGGGCTGAGTGGAAAGGGGGCTTGAACTGCAAATAGCTGATGGGGAGGGGGGCTTGGAATGGAAATGGGCTGTGAGGAGAGGGAGCTAGGACTGGAAATGGGCTGAGTGGGGGGGGGCTAGGACAGGAAATGGGCTGATGGAGGGGCCAGGATAGGACTGGAAATGGGCTGTTGGGGGTGCTAAGGTTGGAAATGGGCTGTGGTGGGGGCTTGAATTGAAATGGACTCATGGAGGGGCTAGAACTGGAGGTAGGCTCATGGGGGGCTTGGATTGGAAATGGGCTGAGTGGAGGGGAGCTAGGATTTGACATGGGCTGATGGTGGGGCTAGGAAAGGAATAGAAATGAGCTGATGGGGGGCTGGGATTGGAAATGAGCTGATGGAGGAACTGATAGGACTGGAAATGGATGGGGGAGCTAGGACTGGAAATGGGCTGATGGTGGGGCTAGGATAGGATTGGAAATGGGCTGATGGGGGACTAGGACTGGAAATGGGCTGATGCAGGGACAAGAAGGGAGCAGATGCTGGGTGGGGCTGGAACTAGAAAGGAGCTGATGTTGGGGGAGGATTAGAATGGGATGGAGCTGGGAGAGTGAAATGGAGAGGGAAAAATATTTTGCGTGGGAGGGAAGACAAATCTACAATTGGCCGGATATTGGGAGAGTAAGTGGGGATTGAGGATGGAGGGATAAAATTTGAGTGGATGAAATAGGAATGAGGAAAGAGCAAAAGGAGAAAGATTAGTATGTTAAAGCAGATGTAGAGAGAGAATGGAAAAAAAAAAACCAAGAAGACAGAAGAAAGGACAAATGGACAGCAGATGGAGAGTTAGCAGAAGACACGAAGAAACCAGAAGAAAGTGGCTGGAACAATTGCAACTGAAAAAAAATGCACAAAAGGTAGAAAAATATCTCTTTATTTTGAATTTATTAACTGGAATATGTCAGCTCTGGGAAATGTGCATCATTAATTTTTGCGCTTTGTTTAGTACAAGAGGAAATTAATTTATAGTTTTATTTCTACAGTGTTGTTGTATATTCCAAGTTTGGCTTTTGGGGTTCCCAGTTTAATTATTGTCTTCCTGTTTCTAAATTGTGATTCCTTGTTTGGTGATGGTCTATGTTCTGCATGTGTAACTGAGCTGAGGTATTCTGTTTATGTAATTCCTATTTGACATTGCCACTTGTTCTTTCCCCAGTAGGTCATGTATTATTGTTCTCTGAAATGTATTGGTTTAATATTTGCAGTGTTGCCTTTTGATAGTTAGGGTATGGTGCTTTGTGAGTCCTGGTAGTGCTGTTAGGATACGGCGGGTTTGCTATGGGTTCTAAATGGGCAGTGTTTGTAGTAGTTCCTAATGTGCCTGGCGGTTGGTACTGGATTATAGTAATGTAGAAACCTTTTAGTCTTTCTTTATCCATATACTCATTAAGAGGCATGTTTACTAAAAGTTAGTGTATGGTAACATTATGCAAATATTTATGCAAATGAGGCACCTTATGCAAATGAGGCCCCGCACCGAGTCTCCGCACATGGCCCCGCACCCCCCTTGGGCCGCCCCTGCCCACGTGTATGTATTCACTGTCACATACACCTCCACACACAAGGGCCAAGGGTCAGATGGCTCTTGTGCTGCCACACCGTCATTTAACTATGTAGTGCAGCATATAATTTGCATGCCCCTCCCCCAACAGTACTCTTCTGGCTCCAACTCTGCTTCTAAGGCAAGTACCCTACTGCAGCACAAAGCACAGTCCCTATTTGCTGACACTTCCACAGCACACACCAGCAGCCATCTGGAACCTATCCAATGTATTTGCAGATGTGAACAGAAGTCCGTCAGGACAGCTTTTGCTGTGTCCATGGATGTTTGCTCACTGTCCCAGCAGGGTGACCGCAGACCTGCAGGTCCTGATGGTGAGGTTGTCAAGTTGGTGTGTTCCACCACCATGACAACTGTACCATGCTGCACCCCCAAAGTGATCGCCTAGGTGTGCACCTTGCTATTCAGCTCCCCTCTCTTATTGGCACCCTATTGTTTCAGTGTGTTAGTCCTGCTTCTGCCCTTCATATTTCTTAGCACTCACATATGAACCACACATCCAAACCGTGTGGTTGGCATGTGGGAGCATGGAGGGTGCAGCTAGCACCTTGTCAGAGGCAGGCGTTAGCTGCCCCTATGCTAGAGGAACAATTCCACATCTAGCATACCTGCCCCTGGTGCATGCCGTGTCTCCGCCCAGATTCTGCCTTCACCCCGCCTACTTGCATGTTGCTCCGGTAGCATGGAATTTTTAGCATGGTAGCATTTACTGCATGTGCTCCTTGCTGCCACATGAGCGAAACACGCACCAGCTGTGCTCAAAACCCTGCACTAAACATGCCCCTATGTTTGTACCTGAGGCAATGGAGGGTCAAGTGACATGTCAAAGACCACAAGGAGTGCCAGTAAGATTCGAACCCTGGGTTAAATCCCACTAGCACTACAATAAGTATACCTACCGTACCTGACTGTAATTCATCTTGAACTACTACTGGAAAGGCATAAGCTAAATACTACAAAATAAATAAACCCTGGTCTCCTGGTCACCAGACAACTGCTCTAGCCATGGGCTATTCCTCCAAACCTAGTTGATGATGGTCAATGTTCCCAGTTTTACACAAATGCAGTTTTTGTGATCTTCTGTCTGTATTTTGCTTACATTTACTCTGTTAGTACAAATTTCTATGACGTGACAGTCACTCAGGTAACTGAAAGAAACTGTTGTCGGTTCTAGGCTTCTAGTTCTCTGTAGCTAAGCTGTCAGCTTATCATTTGCCTAATGGTTGTGGTAGCAAGTTTTTAAAAAGCTGTATGAAAAAGGGGACCTAAAAGAAAGCGAGAACTACATGCTCCAGCTAAGGATGGAGGTGACACAACAGACCATAGATCCCGGGTAGAAGAGAAGAGAGAGAACAGCTCGAGAAGAAAGGCAGAGGGCCATAGCCTCAGGTAGAAACTTAGGATTGTAAACCCTTTGGGAATAGGGAAATGTCTACAGTAACTGAATGCAACTTAACTTGAACTACTGGAAAGGCATCAGCTAAATACTACTAAATAAATAAAATAAATGAAGTTGAAAGGGGATAGACTCAGGGGTAATATGTGGAACTATTTCTTTATGTAAAAAGTGGTAGATTTATTTATTTAGTATACTGCTACTTCCAGTGATTTTTGATTACAGATTGGAAATTGTCAAATCATGACAGGAAATTTTTGAGGTATAAACACATTGATTAGACAGGAAAGCACAGCACACAGAGAACATGGGCTATGGAGGGTTAAGTGGCTTGCCCAAGACCACAAGGAGCACCTGTGGGACTAGAAACCCCAGTCCTTCTGGCCCAAGGTTGCTGTCCTCTAGTGGGATTTGAACCCCTGACCTTCTGGCCTGAAGTACCTTGCCCCAACCACTAGGCCACTCCTCCACTCCATGGAGGAGTAGCCTAGTGGAATAGTGGAATGCATGGAATAGTCTCCCAGTGGAGGTGGTAGAGACCAGAACCGTATCTGAATTCAAAAAAGCATGGGACAAACACAAAAGATCTCTAAAGGAAAAAAAGGGATTGTAGAGCTTAGTAGTTGGTATGGAAGGGCAGACTGGATAGGCCGTGTGGGCTTTTTCTGCCGTCATGTTTCTATGTTTCTTTGTAATGGCGTGCCTCTGTCAACACCATAGTCATCTGTGGCCAAGTTAAAGCTACGAGTATGCTTTAGTTTGCATGCAGAGAAATCCAGGTTGAAAACCCACCTCTTCACTGTTGCCTTCAGATCTTGACTTCTGTGTCTTGTCATGACTTGATTGTAAGTGCCATGTTTTTTGTGACTAAGATTGTAAGTGCCGTGTTTTTGTCCTGACTTGATTTTTAGCTCTGTGGTTGTCTTGTCTAGTTTGTAAGTGCCAGGTTTTGTCCTGACTTGATTTCAGCTTTGTGTTTGTCTTGACTAGATTGTAAGCTCTGACGAGCAGGGACTGTCTCTTACATGTCTGTACAGCGCTGCGTACAATTGGTAGCGCTATATAAATGTTCAATAGTAGTAGTAGTAGAAAACCAGCGTTTATCTGTGGAAAGGTAATCAACTACCCTCTGGTTGGCACTTCCCACACTTTTATCTGATGACTGTTTTAACAAAATAGCAGACTGTCACACCAACTTCCTCTGCTCCCCATTCACATGAAAGCAGCAGCACCATCCAGCCCGAGACCTGTGGGTCAGTATGTGGTCATAGATTCTTGCTCCCTGCACAGGCAGGTAGCCCATGCAGGAGGAGGGGCAAGATCTGTTTCTTGTGATCTCTATCTGTGGTCTCAACCAACAGATTTGCAACAACTTTCAATGGCAGAGTCATCGTTATGGAGGGAGAAATGGAGTGACTTCCCTGGGCCTTGCGCTTTGGGAGGGGGCCTGTAGCACCACAGAAGCCTCATCCAGGTACTCTCAGTTTCCGTTAGTGTCCCAGGACCCACACCTCTCTATGGTCAGCCTTCATCATGAGCAGCCGGCCTGTATGACGTTCGAGGAACCCAGTTTAGGAAGAAGCCTGCGCATTTAAGATTTTGTAAAATGCTCCATTGCCCACATGCTAGAGGAAAAATGAACCCATTTATTTTATTACTGATATCTATTTGACTTTCAGACTGGAATGATTGAGAGTATGCATGGTCCTGACGGTCAGTTTCTAAAGGGAATAGAAGGGGCAATGCACCACACTATTTTCCAGTCATCTTTTACTTAAAATGAGATTCAGAAGCTCAACTTTGACTTTTTCGTTTGTTTCTTGTGCGTACATGTTTTCATCCAAACTTCCCTGCATGTGCCCTAAAGATGCAGCTCTTTTATTTATATTTTGCAGTATTTAAACTTTCTTAATTTATTTGTAAATTTATTTAATTATAATTTTAGCATTTCTCTAGCCTGCTGCCATGCTGTTCCCGTTACTGGAAGGCCAAATTCTGTCTAGCTCTGGTTTTCAGGTCTTTCACAATCAATATTCATCACACATCATTTGGTTTTGGATCCTGGCTAATCTTTTTCTTTGGCTACCACATTTAAGTAATCCTGCCCATCCAGTTTGCTGGTAACAGTATGAAAAGGAAGATGCTATTTTCATAGCCATCACAACCTATACTGCTTCAGCTCTGCTCAATGCCAACTTACCAAGGGAAATTTAAAACCAGGGTAGCGTGGATCTTAATTTACAGCAGGTGAGGGGCGTGAGTTCCCCAGCGCAATCCTCTCCCAGTCTTTCCTGAATAGCTTGACTACTGCAGCCTGAGCAGTCACAGGACAAAACAGCACCCAGGCAAGGACTGCTTTTGACATCCCACATCCCATCTTGGTGCCCAGAGCACTCACCCTCTTCCCCACCTTGTTGACTACAGCCGTGTTCCTCCAGCTGCGACAGAGCATGATCTAGCACAAGGATATCCCTGGGCTGGCCAGTAGATGTCGCTGACCCCTTCCCCTGGGGTTGTGCCTACCACCTCAGCAACACTTCCTGCCCTTGTTTGCTCAACGATCAGGCGTACTCTACCACCTTCTACATTTGAACGCGTTCACCAGTTTCCAGATCTATGCACTTGTTAACCACACAGTCATTTAACTCACTTATTTTTGCTTCCCTTTAAGAATGGACGACAACCCATTAACCCCCCTCCCCCCCACACACACACACACAATAAATGACGGCTGTGATCGCTTCTGATGGAAAGCTAAGATTAGGAAATAAAATCTGTTTAAAAAAAAAAAAAGACTTTTTTGAAAACATATTTTTTTTTCGCAATAGAAGAAACCTGACTTTTGCTATTACTGAATGTGGGAGTTCCTGCAGGGGCACGGGAAGCCAGCTGGTTGCTGTTCAAATGCTTTAAAATCCTTAACAGATAATTTCCCAGTTGCTATACAGGGCATCTTCTGTTTACCCCCTACTCGCACTGGAACCCTGCTGCCTCTCACTCTGCTTCCAGTCTGTAACTGCAGTGTGGGAAAGGGCTACAGATCGCCCCTGTAACCCACTGCCCAGTGACTCTTAGAAAGCAAATAACCTAAGGAAGAACTGCGAGAAAAACAATGCTGACAGAGTGCAAAAATCATGAGTAGTTTGCTATAAAAAGGCAGCAGAATTTTTTTTTAACCTTGAATTACTTTCTTGGGGAGTTGAAATATGTTCTGGCATAGTTGTCCTGCTCAGGCATCCAAATGCAGGCTCTCCGGCCATCACCAGCAAGGCTATGAGCTCACTCAGCAAGGCTGTTGCTTACTCCTTTTTGCAAATAGCTTTGGTTCTGAGAGTCCCGAACCTGCCCTTTGATGTCTGAAAGGAGGCAAGGCATTACCTGAGACGTGGAAGGGTAACTTTGCTGCATTCCCCTCTCCCACACATGATTTATGACTCCTTTGGGGCATAGGAGGAGTCGAGATGTGAAAAAGTGTTGTACCTGCTTTAAGTGAGTGTGCTTAATTTCTCAGGGTGGATCTGAAAGTTCTTAAAACCCGGGTTACCACGGAACCCGGTTTTCTCTCTGTGTTTGTTGTGTAAAAGTTCTTCCTCAGATACCCAGATGCCTGGTCAGTCTGATCCTTATGGTATTTGTTTGTCCACTGCTGTTTCTGGGATTTCCTCCAGTAATATTCACTGCTGTTCCTGCAAAGCTGCTGAGGTGTTTGCCAGAACATTCCTGAACAACACTTCTGCACATACTGGAAACAGGCAGATGCTGGTGAAGAGCCTCACGTTCCCCACCCAATGACCCAGCAACTAACTGGAGAGAGATGACTGATCAATGCTGGTTTACAAGCTGGCATCCAAAGCACTGTGGTAGCTTCTTTTATCTTAAATCAGACCTATATGCACTAAAATTAATCAGGAGTGCGGTCAAAAAGCCAGGCCCGGTCTACAAATCAAGGCCCCTATTTATTTAAAATATGTTAGCTGCAAAAGTTAACTGGAAGTCAGGACTGGTGCAAGGACTGAAGGCGCCCTAGGCAGGCCCTCCATCCTGCTGGCCCGATGGCCCCTCCCCCACATTGCCGCCCCCTTCTGGGGCCAGCAGCAGCAGCAATAGCCCTCAAACCATGAGGCAGCGCTTACTAACACTCCAGTGCTGCATCGTGGTTGCCTCTTGTTCACGATTGCTGTTTCTGCCCCCCTCTGATGCTGCTTCCAGAGGGGGAATGGAAACGGTACATTGTGAACAGGAGGAAACTGTGACATAGTACCAGGGTGTTAGTAAGCACTGCATCACAGTTTGAGGGCTATTACCACCACTGCAAGCCCCGGAGAGGGGCGGCAGCAACAACAATGGGTGCCATCTGCCTAGTGGTAATGCCAGCCCTGCTGGTAGTAGTTGCAAAACCTCCACGGTACTTGCTGGCGGTATTACAACACATGGGGGAAAACAACCTGCTTTTAATGTGGGGCAATAGTTGCTACCATATGTTATTTTATTTACATTCTCTTATATACTGCGCTATTCTGCATCAGTGCGGTTTACAGTGAACAAACTGAAATTACATTGAACAGGGCATGATAACTTGGAGATAACTATTTTACAGGGAACATGGGCTATGGAGGGTTAAGTGGCTTGCCCAAGACCACAAGGAGCACCTGTGGGACTAGAAACCCCAGTCCTTCTGGCCCAAGGTTACTGTCCTCTAGTGGGATTTGAACCCCTGACCTTCCGGCCTGAAGTACTTTGCCCCAACCACTAGGCCACTCCTCCACTCCTTATTGTTAAAGGACACCTCTGGTGATACAGTTCACAGTTGTTAAGTCTATCCATGTTAAATGCAAGGCACATTTCCAGCCCCTTAATATGTTTTTCAAGATTGGAGGATCGCCAATGTAATGCCAATTTTTAAAAAGGGTTCCAGGGGTGATCTGGGAAACTACAGATCGCTGAGCCTGATGTCAGTACCAAGAAAAATGGTAGAAACCATCATAAAGAACAAAATTACTGAATATGTAGATAGTCATGGCCTAATGGAAGACAGCCAACATGGCTTTAGCCAAGGAAGATCTTATCTTACTAATCTGTTATGTTTTTTTGAAGGTGTGAATAAACAGGTAGACAAAGGTGAGTCAGTTGATACAGTGTATCTAGACTTTCAGAAAGCCTTTCACAAGGGCCCTCATCAGAGACTTTTGGCAAAACTAAGAAGTCATGAGATAGGAGGCAGTGTACTATTGTGGATCAGGAACTGGTTAAAAGATAGAAAGCAGAGGGTAGGGCTAAATGGTCAATTTTCCCAATGGAGAAAGGTGAATAGTGGAGTACCCCAGGGATCTGTACTGGGTCCACTGCTTTTTGACACATTCATAAATGACTTGGAAAAGGGAATAACGAGTGAGGTTATCAAATTTGCAGATGACACAAAACTATTTAAAGTTGTTAAAACCCATGAGGATTGTGGAAAATTGCAAGAGGGTCTTGATAAATTGGAAGACTGGGCATCCAAATGGCAGATTAAATTTAATGTGGACAAGTGCAAGGTTATGCACCTAGGGAAGAACAACCCAAACTATGGTTACACGATGCAAGGTTCCACATTAGGAACCACCAACCAGGAAAAAGACTTAGGCGTCATCGTGGATAATATATTAAAACCCTCCGCCCAGTGTACAGCAGCGGCTAAGAGAGCAAATAGAATGCTAGGTATCATAAGGAAAGGAATGGAAAATAAAACAAAGGATATAATGCCTCTGTATTGTTCTATGGTGCGACCGCACCTTGAATATTGTGTGCAGTTCTGGTCACCGTATCTTAAAAAAGGATATAGAATTATTAGAAAAGGTACAGAGAAGAGCCACTAAAATGGTAAAGGGGATGTAAAGATAACCCTATGAAGAGAGGCTAAAAAGGTTAGGGCTCTTCAACCTGGAAAAGAGACGGCTGAGGGGAGATATGATAGAGGTCTATAAATTAATGAATGGAGTGGAACAGGTAAACGTAGATCGATTGTTTACGTCATCACAATATAGAAAGACTAGGGGACATGCAATGAAGTTATAGGGTAACCTATTTAAGACTAATAAAAGAAAATATTTTTTCGCTCAACGTGTAATCAATCTCTGGAATTTGTTACTGGAGCTGTTAGTGTAGCTGGGTTTAAAAAAGGTTTGGACAAGTTCCTGGAGGAAAGGTCCATAAATCATTATTAAAAGGGACCCGGGATGTCACTGCTTGACCCAATACAAGCATTGTAGAACCTGTGTCTTTTGGGGAAACTGCTAGGAACTTACGACCTAGATTGGCCACTGTTGGAAACAGGATACTGGGCTTGATTGACCTTGGTCTGACCCAGTATGGCATATCTTATGTTCTTAATGCAGCAATTAATGCTTGCTGTGGCACGCTAATTGCTTTTTTAGCTTTGCATTAACGAGTAATACTGTTAAACACCTAATGTGGTTTAGTAAAAAGGCTCCTAAGAGGCTGAAGTATCAAACTGTGGGATTTTCCATGGGTCAGTGGCCTCTTCACATGCAGTTTTCCTACAGATGCAAATGAATGCTGTAAAAGTTAGTGAGCGGGGCTGACAAAGAAAATGTTCAATGTAAACCGTTTATTCTTGTTCTGTGTAAACCGCACTGATTTCGAAAGAGGTGCAGTATATAAAATCAAATAGATAAATAAATGAAATGATAGCTACACCTATAACCAATACTGGAGTGCAAAGATGCCTTCATGTGCCAAGTTTCAAAAATTCCTAAATAAGCTGCTCTGCTTTACACGGCAACAGCTTATTAATGAATTTGCGTAATCTTTTGCAGTCGATGGAATACGTGCAAAGGTTTGCTACACAGAGGGTCCAAATTTTGAGAATTGTGGGGTCAAAAATTTGAGAATTGTTTAACAAATGGGATCTATATGCATTTATATTTGCAAAACCCCAGCATTTTTGCATGTTTTAATGTGTGTAGGCCCCTCTCTGCAGAGTGAAGCCTAATTCTGAAAAAGGCATCTAGGTTGAAAATGGATGCCCAAGTCGGGATGTTTTATTTTCAAAGTTTGCAAGGGCTTTTACAAAGACCCTGTTGAACGTGTAGCCTTTTGTAAACTGTGTATAAGGGTACAGGAAATAGACATATATTTGCTGGGACCCATAGCAGGAACAAGCTTTTTACAAAAAAAACAGTATGTTCAAAAAAGAGCAGAATTTTTTCACTCTTTATTTGTGTAAGTGGCAAATTTTTAAAAACTTGAGAGCTCTTGTTAGATTTAAGAAGGGAATAAAAGCCTGGCTTTTAGAAAAGGCTTTCAGAGAGTTGTAATCATCTGGGGACCTTTTTCTCTTTTTTTATTTTAACTTATACAGAGCAAGTTTGCAAATAGTTGTTTTTTTGTTTTTTGTTTTGTGTTTTCATTTTTCATTCTTTTCTCTTTACTGTATATATATATCATAATATGATTATATTTACTGTAAACCACTTTGTTATTCTATCAGAAATGAAATATAATATATCTGATGTATTAAACTAAACTACAAGAAGAGACAATTAAGGAGCCAAGATGCAAACCTCAAATTTTTGGCTTTTTAAGATAGGTTTTAAGGCCCTAGAGATAAACATAATTCTGTCCCCATACACTCCTAGTAACCTCCAATCCAAATGAGCAGTTAGCTGCACTCATGTGTCACCCAGGGCAGTTGTAAATGGTAACAGGGAAATTTGCCACATTTTACGTGCATTGCCATTCTACCATGTGAAATACATGTATATTTTGAAGACGTTCCCAAACAAAACCCAGAATGTACCCCCTGCAAATGTAGGTATTTTGTGAGTATTCATGTGTAGGCTGCTACTTTTCTAAAGTTGCTACTTGCATGTGTAGGACGTTTTACACATGAAAATGGCACCTAACTCTTTTAAAATCACCTGCAAAATGTGCCGTTTTGTACACTAGTTTCTACAGCATTTGATGACTCAAGGCCTGCACCATCCCAACCTGGCCTAGCCTAACGTTCTGAAGAACTGAATACACACACTTTAATCATAACCATCTTCTTCAGAGTTTCATCCACTGTAATTGTCTCATGTTTTTAGTATTTGGCTCTTCTTACTCTCTCTCAACATATATCCAACAGATAGCTAAAACCTGTCCTTTCGTCGTATATAACAGGAAAATGTATCCCTTTTTTTCTGAACACACTAGCAGACCCTTCTCTACTTTCTCATCACCGCACATCTAGACTAGTGCAACTTGCTGCTTGCTGGTCTCCCACTGAACCATTTATCTCCTCTTCAATCTATACAAAACTCAGCTGCAAGGTTAATCCTCCACCAGTGTTCACGTAAGCCCTCTTCTCAAGTCACTTCATTGGCTCTTATCTGTTTCCGCATATAGTTCAAACTTTTCCTACTGATCTACAAAGGCATTCATTCTGCAGCTCCTCCCTACCTCTCCTCTATTTTCTCTCCGTACACCCCTCCCTGACAACTCCACTCATCAAGCAAATCACTTTTATCTGTATCCTTCTCTTCTACTGCCAGCTCCAGACTCTGTTCTTTTCGCCCTGCAGCACCGCACGCCTGGAATAGACTACCTGAGTCGGTACGTCAAGCTCCAGCTCTGTTCCAATTCAAATCCAAGCTAAAAATGCATCTCTTTGAGGCTGCTTTGAGTGGAGGAGTAGCCTAGTGGTTAGAACACTGGCTTGGTAACCAAGCAACCGGGGTTCAATTCCCACTAGCACTCCTTGTGGCCTTGGGCAAGTCACTTAATCCTCCCATTGCTTTGGAAGAAAGGCCTGGCAATCTACTTCCAGTGTCACTGCCAAGAAAGCCCAGGAGCTTCTGGGTTGCCAGGAGTCAGGACTGACTCAAAGGCACACTTTGCATTTTTTGAGGCTGCTTTAAGATCCTGACCGCTTTATTCTTCTGCCTACACCCACACACTCTAATCACCCCATCCAGCTCTCTCTTCGCCCCCTCTTTGCTATCCACTCTTCCACTTCCGTGGTCTGACCACTACTCTGTCTTCTTCTCCTTACAGTTGCCCCTTCCATCCCGTTCCCCCTCCTCTTCTCCCCAGTCACTTCAGCTCAGGCACCGTATTACTCCTCTCACTCTCCAACAGTTTACATCCTCAGATCAGCTCTTGCCACCTGATTTTTCCTCACTGTCCCCTGACTCACAGGCCCGTATTTGGAATGACACTCTTTCTACTGCTCTTGATCAGCTAGCTCCTCTCTGCTCGGTTCCCCCTTTCTACAACCAGACTCTCCACCCCTGGTACCACTCTGACCTTCATCTCCATTGTACCCATCTCCACCATGTGGAGCGTCTCTGGCACACTCGGCCTTCCCCCTGAAATTCTTCAGAATTTCCTCCAGTCCCACAGAGAATACTGCACCAGGACCCATTCAGCCAAGCAGGACTACAACACCAACTTGATCCTTGCATCCTCCAATTCATCCTGGCAATTATATTCTGTTTTCATTCCCTCTTGGTCCTCCGCACTTCCCTGCCCCTGCCTTCTGTCCTAGATCCTGCCAATCTGGCAGACTTCTTTTCCAGCAAGGTCCTCTCTCTCTGCTCAGTGTTTCCCTCATGTCCCCCTCCTCTCTCTGCAGGTCTTCTAACATCTTCTCCTCTGTCACCTCCCACTGACCCTCCTCTGTCACAAACCTAGTCCTCATTCCGCCCTATTTCCTTGAATGAATTATCTCAAACACTCTCTTCCTCACGGAAGACAACTTGTTCACTTGACCCGCTTCCTTCCAAATGGCTTCCTGAGCCCTCTCTTGCTCTTCTTCCCCTTATTCTTCTACTATATAACAACAGCTCCTCTACTGGCACCTTTCTCGTCCCTTGGAAGCATGCCCTGGTTTGCCCTATCCTTAAGAAGCCCTCCCTTGACCCTTTTATTCTTGCTCACTGGCATCCTGTTTCCAACCTACCAATCCTGTCCAAAATCCTTGAAAAACTGGTCTTTACCCAACTGTCCACCCACTTTGCCTCCACTAACCCTCTTCACCCTCGTCAGTCTGGTTTTCAGGTTGGCCACAGCACAGATTCTGTTCTACCTTCCCTTCTGAATGAACTTCATGTGGCGCACGAACATGGTGATTTCACTCTCACCTTTTCTTTGGACCTTTCTTCCGTCTTAGACTTAGTTGATCATCGCGCTCTTCTCTCCCATCTCTCTGACCTCAGAATATGCGGCACTGCTCTGATGGCTTCCGTCCTTCCTTACTGCTTGCTCTTTCTCAGTTCTTTCCAACTCCTCTGCCTCCCCCTCTATTCCTCTGTCCTGTGGTGTCCCTCAGAGTTCCATTCTATCTCCCCTCTTCTTCAATGTTTTTTTGGCTCCCCTCTCCCTCTTAATTCAACAGCTGGCATCTCGATGTATTATTATGCCAATGATATTCTTCTTCTTCACTGCACCGACTCATGTATTCCTGATCTGACCCCTCTGAATTCCTGGCTTGCCCTTATCCACTCATGGATGACCATGAACTATCTGCATCTAAATTCATCAGAATCAACTGCCACCTGATTCACTTTCAGTGCCCCCTCTCCTTCTCTGGCTCCTGTAATTTCCACTGCCCCTATCCCGACATCTTGGTGTCACCCTCAACTCCTCCCTCTCTTTTGCAGAACACATCTCATCCATCACCTACCGGTCTTTTTACTGCCTATGCCAAATTTGTGCAGTCTGTCCCTTCCTCTCTACCCCTTCTTTGACCACACTTGTCCTTTCCTTGGTTACTACAAGACTCAGTTATTGCAATGATGCGTTGGTTAGCCTCCCACAGTATCAACCACAAAGATTCCAACTGCTACAAAATACTGCTGCTGATATCCTCACTCACTCCCCCAGTTTTGACCACGTCACCCCACTACTAGTTCGTCTTCACTGGCTCCCTGTCCATTATAGAATCCAGTATAAATTACTCATTTTGGTTCATAGAACTATTCACACCGGGATTCCTCAATACCTTGCCAATCGTCTCCATTTCCACACTCCCCATTGCCTTCTGCGCCCTATTCACAACCACTGTCTGGTCCTTCCAGCTGTCTCTCAGGCTCGTCTTGAACGTACGCAGGGATCTGCCTTTTTCTTTTTTGGCCCAACCCTCTGGAACTCACTTCCCCACACCCTTCACTCTGCGCCTTCTTTCAATAATTTCAGAGCTGCATTAAAAACCCACCTTTTCCAGACAGCCTTCGGCCTTTCCAATTGCCTGCCCTGACTGGTCTGCCTTACCATTCCAACTCTGCTCCCTCAACTACTACTGTTGCTCCCTCCCTATCTCCTAACCTCAGCCCCCCTCCCACCCCCCCTTCTAAGTGCCTTGATTTCTCTTTTCTTTTCCTCTCACTGTCCTATCAATTAATGGTGTTCTGTTTCCTTTTTCTGCCCTTGCAGTCCTTGTAATTTGTTAACTGCTCTATCACCCGAGCGGTCAATCAAGCAAATAAAAATAAAGATAAAGATAAAAAGTTAAAATCAAATGTAAACCACTTCGATCAGTGTGTAATGTTAATTGTATTCTAGTTTATGGTTCAGGTTCTAACAGTGTTTCATGTAATAGATTTTGGTTCTTTGTTTAATGTAAAGCGCCTTGATGATGGAAAGGCGGTACGTCACATAAATAAAATAAATAAAAGATAAAGATAATCATTTTAGAGAGTATGAGGTGTAATCAAAAAGTATCAAGACTTATTGTGTAGCTATATAACAAAATGTTGCACCACAATGATATTAAGTATGCAGTGACCAATTTATTATTTTTATTATTTTTTATTTAACAGGTTTTCTATACTACCTTATCCTATAATCAAAGCAGTTTACATTGCAACTTGGAAGTAATTTACATGGAACCGTTAACAGGGAGGGGGAAATAGCATGCGGGAGTTGCAGAACAGAACTTATACACATTGGGCAGCATTTTCAAAGGCATTTACATGGGTAGTGCCCTTCAAAAATCCTGGATAAGTCCCTAATGCGCCCGGATGCTATGCGGTTAAAGATAGGTGAGGTTTTTCTGCCTCCCCAGCTCCCTCTGAAGCCGCTCAGACAGGCGCGGGGCTCTTCGGGGGGGGGGGGGGCGGCTAGGAGAGGACTAGAAGTAGGCTGAAGGGGGGCTTGGACTGCAAATGGGCTGATGAGGGTGGGATAGGACTGAAAATGGGCTGATGAGGGGAGATGGGAAAATGGGACTAGAAGGGAGAGGATGCTGGGTGGGGCTGGAACTAGAAGGGAGAGGATGCTGGGTGGGGCTGGAACTAGAAGGGAGATGATGTTGGTGGAGGACTAGAAGGGGATGGGGCTGGTGAAGTGAGGATGGAGAGGGGAAAAGATATTTTGTGTGGGAGGGAAGAAAAATCTACGACTGGCCAGGTATTGGGAGAGTAAATGGGGATTGAGGATGGAGGGGTGAAATTTGAGTAGATGAAAAAAGGAATAAAGAAAGAAATGGAAAGAGCAAAAGGGGAAAGATCAGTATGTTAAAGCAGATGTAGGGAGAGAACCAGAAGAAAGTGACTGAACAATTGCAACTGAAAAATAAAATGCCAGACAACAAAAGGTAGGAAAATACTTTTTTTTTATTTTGAATTTAATAACTGGAATATGTCTGCTCTGGGAAATGTGCATCACTAACGCCTTTGCGTTTTTGTTTAGTACAAGAGGAAATTAATTTATAGTTTTATTTCTTCAGTGCTGTTGTACATTCCTAGTTTGGCTTTTAGGGTTCCCAGTTTAATTATTGTCTTCCTATTTCTAAATTGTGATCACTTGTTCTTTGTTTAATGACAGTTTATGTTCTGCATGTGCAACTAAGCTGAGGTATTCTGTTTATGTAGTTTCTGTTTAATAGTGTCACTTGTTCTCTTTCCACAGTAGGAGATGTATTGATATTTTCTGAGACGTATTGGTTTAATATTTGCAGTGTTGCTTTTTGATAGATAGGGTTTAGTGCTCTGTGAGTCCTGGTAGTGCTGTTATGATATGGTGGGTTTGCTATGGGTTCTAAATAAGCAGGGTTTATATTACTTCCTAATGTGCCTGGTGGTTGGCACTGAAGTATAGTAATGTAGAAATCTGGTAGTCTTTCTTTATCCAGACACTCATTAAGAGGCATGTTTACTAAAAGTTAGCGCATGCTAACATTATGCAAATATTTATGCAAATTAGACCCCACAATGAGTCTCCACAAATGGCCCCACACCCCCCTTCGGCCGCCCCTGCCAGGAAGAAGGTGTAAATCCAGACGAAAGCAATATTGGTTATACAAGTGCATTCCCTCTAAGAAATAAGGAATACACATGTAGATTTTTTATTTATCCAGGCCACGTCCTAACCATGCTCATGACATATTGCCTTGCAATTTCTACATATTATGGACATCCATCTGACTCCCATAATGTAGCCTGGACAATCTTTTTTTTTTTTTAAGACTTTCCAGTTGAGGATAGGGAGTTGATTTTTATTTTCTTAGGCCCATTTTCTTACAAATTATATTGCCCTTCCCCCTCCTTATCAATTGCACTGTAAAGTTTTCATAGATTAACTGTGCCTCGCTCCATAGTGATTCTTAAGGAACATCTGCTTCAATGCACTTACACTGCTAACCGATTACTGTCTATCCACATGCCAACTCTCTCTCTGCAGGGATATCATATGAACACTTTACAGACAAGCCACTGTATAGATGTAAACAGTGATCCATGCTGCAGGGTTTGATGTCACGGTGACCAATGATCTGGCAAAGCTCTGTGAGAGTTTTCGGCCCGCGCTGCAGCTGGTAGGGGCAGATGCTGTGATATTGCATTTTTAGTCATGAGGAGCAGGACTGCCTTCTCCTTGTGACTAAAATCATAATATTGCATCACCTCTCCGTACTGGCAGCAGCGTGGGCAGAGGATTCCTTCGCAGCTTCACCGGGAACATTGACTGTTGACTATTTTTTGACAGCTTATTAAAGTCTGTATACTTTTCCGAGGCTTAGCATCCAACTATTAATATGTTATTAATAACCAGTACCTATCTGCTTAGAGAGACTGTGACAATATCTAACTGCTGTGGATTATTTGGCAGGGGGCAGGATTCCAACTGTCAGGGCTGGTGCAAGGATATTAGATGACCCAGGCGGACCTTCAGCCTTGCACTCCCTTGCATTAAACATTTAGACCTCTAAAACACATACCCCAAGATTTTGACAATTAAACTCCGTTCTAATCATCTCAACACCATCTTCCCAGCACATATCTATAAGGACACATATTCTGACATCATACTTTTAAACATTGAGCTTTCTTTTGTAAATGAAGAGGGAGATTTCCAACAGCTACTTACAAGGATAAACTGACTATTTGCAAATTGCCCATTCTTCCTGCTGGTAAAAGTAAGCACTGATGACTCTGAGATTGTGCGGCTCTCAGGATCCATAGCTTTGCTATGACTGTAGCTGCTCCTTGCTGCCTCCAAGAAGCTGCTGCTCTAGGCAATTGCCTTGTCTGCAGGGTGGTGGAGCCAGCCCCCTGTACTGTGCATGATGACTGCTGAACATATATTTCCCCACACACAAAGAAATGTTTTAACTCTAGTACAATATTTGGGTTTAAAATTCAGAGCAGTCTTTAAACAAGCACAAAAATAAGTCTGAAAATGTTTTATGTCAAAGAAACTTTTTTCCAGTTCACTTTTCCTGAAACTGAACCAGTAGAAAGGGCAACATTTCACTCAGCCTTGCTTCCATCTTCCCATAAGTTTATTGGGCCAAAATTCTCACTTTTGCCCCTCTTGTCCAACCCCCCCCCCTCCCTCCCACTCTGTAGTTTTAAAAACTGCAAAAGTCTTCTGCCCCCTCTCCCTCAGGACTCCCTGATTTAATCTAGTGTTAAGACCCCCTCCCTGGGGCACTGCAGTGACATTGCCCATCGGTGGCTCTGTGCTGTAAAGGAGCGAGTGAGTGAGCGTGTTGAGGTCCAGGTACTTGACAACAAACCACCCCAACAGCGTGTGCATTTTCTGGAGAGATCCCTGAACGGCAGCACTCTAACTTCATGGTTAAAGAGAAGAGCATTTTCCCCAAAGCCCCTTTGCCTCGCAGCCTACAGGAGCTGCCAGGCCCCGTGTCTGCTTATCAAGCCTGTGCAGGAGGAGGGCAGGGCGCACCCTGCGGGGGCTTCGGGCTGTCACTGTCAAGCATCTATCTGCAGTGCGCCTCCTCGGCATGTTTCGCCTCCTGCTGCGCGCAGTCCGAGTCCGCGGTATGTGGCTGCGCGCAAGCTGCTCGAGTCTTACCTGGGGTTCGATGAACCACGTCCTCGCCCCGGCCCCCGCAGCCTCTTTGTACGTAAAGGCCGAATAGACGGGGATCTTGTCCCTGGTGCTGTAGAGCGTAGCGAAGCGCTGCTCGCCGCCCACTTTCTGGCAGAGTTTGGCATAATAATCCTCGGCGAAGCCCTCGGGCGGCTGCTCCCCGGGAAAGAAGCGATTGCACTCGGCGAAGCCCTCCTCGCCCTCCCGCAGCAGCCGGGCCCGTAGGAGCCGGGGGAGGGCGAGCATGCACACGGCTAGGACCAGCGCTGCGGCTACCGCCTTCATCCTTCTAGCCGCGCTCCTTTACCTGCCGCTGACTGCACCACCGCCCGCCCGGCAGAAGGAATTTGGGAGTAGCTCGCCGGGGGAGTGAAACCTGATACCGCAGGACTACAGGCTGCCCGCAGTGCACACTGCACTAAGGAGAGATGCCAGGAGCTGCACAACTGCAGTGAAGCGCTTCTTCCCTCCGCCCCCGTCATGCTATGTACACTGCACAAATGAGAGATGAGAAGCAGTGCTTCTGTTTCTTCCCTCCCCTCTCCTGGGTTTATGTTATACACACTGCAGGAATAAGAGCCGTGAAGGACTGCACAGAGGAATGTCCCCTCTCCCCTTCCCCAGTCGGAGTTCATACCATGTACACTGCACAAATGAGAGATGAGAAGCAGGGCTTCCCTCCCCCCCTTTGAGTTCAAGTTATACTCACTGCACAAATGGGAGCTGTAAAAGGCTGCAGAGGGAGTGCCCCTTCCCCAACTGAGGCTGGGGAAGGGGCCCCCTTCCCTTCCCCAACTGAGGCTGTGCCATGTACACTGCACAAATGAGAGCTCTGAAATAGGGGTTCCCTGGCTGACAATGGCTCAGGATGGGAGGTTTCACAGAGCCCTTTCATGCTGCCTCACAGACGGAGTTCCAAGTCTGCTCATAGCAGCTGCAGCTTGGAAACTCTGATTCCCAGTCTGCATTATTACACTCTGGCATAGAAGCGTTGTTCAAATAAAGAGCATAGGTATGGAAGCCACTTGTTCAGACTGACATTTGATCATTTTGTTTTCTCCAGCAGATAAACTGCAGTGTATGGTATTGGTTCTAGAGAAAATGGAAAGTTTAGTAGATTGTAATCCTGTGGCTCCGGCAGAAGCATGTGTGGTCCCACCGTCTGGTGGTTGCTGCCCCTCGGGTTGCCCTCTCCACGCCTCTCGCTATGGGTGGAGAATGGAGCTGCTGGCTGCCTGCTTTCCAATGCAGACACATCCAGACACGAAGCCAGGGCTGGGGAGAGGGGGATGAACAGGGGCAGCTGCCTACCCTCCGCATCCTTCCAGACTGAAGAAGCCACCATGGGGGGTATTACCCACACTGGATCTCCCTCCCACCTCGCATCCCTGCAGGCTGACAGCAGGAGATTCATTCATTCTTCTGGGGCTAAAGAACTATGAGATTTAGTCCCACAGCAGCAGGAGGAGATGATGTCAGATTAAATGTCTCTTGCTGCCCAGCATGTCGGGGTGTGCAATGGGAGGGGGATCAAGTATGGGCCATCCCATGATGGCCCATTTAGGCTGAGAGGATGGGGAGGGTTCAGAAATGAGGAGAGGAGGGAATTAGTGGAAAACTCTTGGGATGGATTGGCTAGGGTGAGAAGGGGGGAAGAGCATTTGGAAGGATGAATGATGTGAGGTAAGAGAAAAGAGATTCTCTGAAAGGAAGGAATGAGAGGGGCATAATATCTTTGGGGGAGAGTGGCCAAAGGGGAAAAATGTGCCTGGAAAGGTGGGGGGGGGGGGGGGGGGAGCGAGAAAGAGGAAGGACCTTCAAAAAGAGGGAGAAGTAGAGGAGGAATAGAAGGAGAGGCTCAGTGGTTGGGACAGGTTACCTCAGGCTGGCGGGCCAGGGGTTCAGTTCCTGCATGGGGACAAGTAACCTCACGCTGGAGGGACTGGGGTCTCTAGTCCCATGGCCACTCCTTGTGGCCTTGGGCAAGCCACTTAACCCTCCATTGCCTCAGGTACATTTAGATTGTGAGCCCTTTGGGGACAAGGGAATAAAAAGTGCCTGTTAGTATATACATACATGTAAACCGCTCTGATGCGCAAGTAAAGGGCAGTATATCAAGTGCCTAAACCATAACCCCTCTGGAAGGAGGAAGAGAGTTGGGGGGTGAAGGCAGGCGGATGGAGTATCTGTAAAGGGGAAGAGTGAAAGTGCTAAGTGGGAAAAGAGTGTCAGAAGTGAGTGAGTTTGAAGGGGGAAAGAGCGGTCAAGAAGGAGGGAGGGATGGAGAAAGGGTATGAAGAAGCTGGATGGCTAAGAAGGGATTAAGAGGGAGTATAAAGGGACAGGGACTGTGGAAATGGGATTGGGTAGGAGGTGAAATAGGGGCCACAAGAAGCTGGATAGAGGTAAGAGATGAGAGGGGTTGGATGCAAAGAGAGGTTGAATGTCAGGGAAAGAGCTGGGGCTGATGAGAGGATGATAGTCAACAGAAGGTAGATGGTGGTATGAGAAGAGCGAGTACAATGGGCGACTAGAGAGTGAGTGATGGGGGAATAGGAAGATGGAAAGAAGGAGGAAGAGGCAGAGAAGAAATGGAAAAAAAAGATCAAAAAGAATATCAGCGTCATCCTTATGTATGGTGGGGGGAAGGGGGGGGGCTGATAAGTCTCTGGGCTTGTAACAAAACAGAAAGCTACAGGAAGTTCCGGAGAGAGGTCAGTCGGACCTCCGGAGCTGAAGTGTGCCCGTAGCATTTTGTTTTGTTACAAGGCCATAGACTTATCAGCCCCCCCCCCCCTTGTAGAGAAGGAAGGGAAGAAGACAGGGAGAGAGATAAAGATGGAACGTAGACCCGTAAAGAATTTGGTACCAAATAAAACAAAACTGCAGAGAGATCAGTTGGACCTCTGCAACTGAAGTGTGCCCATAGCTTTCTGTTTTGTTACAAGGCCACAGACTTATCAGCCCCCCCCCCCCCCCACCCCACCTTGTAGAGAAGGAAGGGAAGAAGACAGGGAGAGAGACAAAAATGGAAAGTAGACCCTTAAATAATTTAGAAGGCTGACATAAGGAAAGTGGAAAAGATATACTGGAACCAACCTGCTTAAAAAAATAAAATGCCTAGGCCACAAAGATAGACTCTAAAAAATTCTTATTTAAATCTGTAGGGAGTAGGCTGTGCCACTTTGGGAAATGTGCATTCCTTCTATTTTTGTATTTTGCACAGTGAAGGAGGAAATTCTTTCCATTTCTCTTTTGCCAGTATTGCACTGCTCATAGAATCTAGGATTTCAGTCTTGTGTTTGTTTCTAAAGTGTGATTCCTTATTCTGTATTAGCTAAAGGTCTGTCCATGTCCTGCATGTGTGGCAGACATAAAATATTCTGCTCGTGTAGGGATATATAGCAGTCTTGCTTGTTCTACAGTAGTTTCCCAGCGCTATAGGACCTGTGCTAATATTTACAGTGCTATCTTTTAATAGATAAGGATGTTGCAGTTTGAAACCTGGATGTTAGTGCTGTTAGGGTAATAAGCTTGTTGTATAGGTTCTCAGTGCCTTTATACCAGGTATTGTGTTATTTTGAAAAGTGTCTGGCAGTGAAGAAGAGTGTTACTGTTCCTGAGTTGACACCACAATTTGTATATCTTATTTTTTGTATAGTGAGTTGTAAGGGGAAATATCCTAGCATCATTAGTGGGAAAATGTGGAGGGTGTTTTACAGAACTGGAGGTGCAGGTTTTATAGTGAGATTCTGGCTAATCCTGTATAGAATCCAGACTTCATTCCCGTATACAATAATTAGTTGAATGCAGTAGCCACAATAGTCACAACAGCCCTGTAGCGCTTACCTTTAACCCTTGACGCTCTGGGGGTGGGCGAGGAACGGAAATAGTCTCACATCGCTAGATAAGTGCTACAGAGCTGTTTGTGAGCATTGGTATTGCGGCAGTCCCGGAGAGAGACGGCACTGGCAACAACAGGGTGCCTCCAGACCGTTAAGAACATAAGAAATGCCATACTAGATCAGACCAATTCCATCAAACCCAGTATCCTATTTCCAAACATGGCCAATCCAGGTCACAAGTACCTGGCAGTTTCCCAAAAAGACAAAGAGTTCCATAGTGCTTGTATTGGGGCAAGCAGTGGATTTCCTGGGTCCTCTTTAATAATGGTTTATAGACCTTTCCTCCAGGAACTTGTCAAAGCTTTTTTAAACCCAGCTACACTAACAGCTTTTCCTACATCCTCCAGTAACGAATTCCAGAGTTTGATTACGCATTAAGTGAAAAAATATTTTCTCTTATTAATTTTAAATAGGTTACACTGTAGCTTCATTGCATGTCCTCTAGTCTTTCTACTTTTTGATGGCATACACAATCGATCTACGTTTACCAGTTCCATTCCATTCATTAATTTATAGACCTCTATCATATCTCCCCTCAGCCGTCTCTTTTCCAGGTTGAAAAGCCCTAACCTTTTAAGCCTCTCCTCATAGGGAAATCCTTACATCCCCTTTACCATTTTGGTGGTTCTTCTCTGTATCTTTTCTAATTCCGCTATATCCTTTTTAAGATACGTTGACCAGAATTGCACACAATATTCAAGGTGTGGTTGCACCATGGAATGATACAGAGCCTACGATCAATTGTCGACATGAAGGACTTCAGAAAGTTACTCAAGACCACACTTTACATAGAACATTAAGGTGACATCACGTAAACTGTCCAGAGACCTAAGCCACTCTCTGCTCCTTACACCGCCTTTCCCCGCCCTCCAAGTACCCCTCCCCCCTCCAGCCTACCCTCCCAACTGTTTATAGTACATTGTAAATAGCTCATGCTGTATATATTGCATCTTTTAATTAATTAATCAACACAGGTACCACCCCCACAAACACTTCTATCCAACCACTGCATGCCTTCATTGAATCATTTGACATGAAAACCGTCTTGATTTTAGGATAATGCGGGATATAAATCCTTTTAAATAAATAAATAAATAAATCATAATATCCTTTGTATTATTCTCCATTTCTTTCCTTATGATTCCTAGCATTCTATTTGCCTTCTTGGCCACCATTGCACTCTAAATAGAGGTTTTCAACATGTTATCCACGATGCCACCTAAATCTTTTTCGTGGGTGGTGGTTCCTAATGTGGAACCTTGCATCGTGTAACCATAGTTTGGGTTATTCTTTACTAGGTATATAACTGCACTTGTCTACATTCAATTTCATCTGCCATTTGAACGTCCAGTCTTCCAATTTATCATGGTCCTCAAGCAATTTTTCACAATCCTCTTGGGTTTTAATAACTTTGAATAATTTTGTGTCATCTGCAAGTTTGATTACCTCACTCGTTATTCCCATTTCCAGGTCATTAACGAATATGTTAAAAAGAAGTGAACCCAGCACAGATCTCTGGGGTACTCCACTATTCACCTTTCTCCATTGGGAAAATTGGCCATTTAGCCCTACTGTCTGCCTTCTATCTTTTAACCAGTTCCTGATCCACAATAGTACATTGCCTCCTTCCCCATGACTTTTTATTTCGCCAAGAATCTCTCATGAGAGGCTTTATCAAAGGCTTTCTGAAAAGCCAGATGCACTATATCGACCGGCTAGCTTTGTCTACCTGTTTATTCACACTTTCAAAAAAATATAACAGATTATTAAGACAAGACCTTCCTTGGCTAAAGCCATGTTGGCTTTCTCCTATTAAACCATGACTATCTACATATTCAATAATTTTGTTCTTTATCATGGTTTCTACCATTTTGCCCAGTACTGACGTCTTGCTCACTAGTCTGTAGTTTCCCGGATCACCCCTGGAACCTTTTTTCAAAAATTGGTGTTACGTTGGCCTATCGCCAATCTTCAGGTATTACAGATGATTTTAATGATAGTTCATAGATTACTAATAGTAGGTCTGCAATCTCATATTTCAGTTCTTTCAACATTCTCAGATGTATACCATCCGGTCCAGATGATTTGCTACTCTTTAGTTTAACAAATAGCTGTAATATATCTTCCCGGTTTATCAATATTTCTTTCAACTTTTCTGATGCATCACCTTTAAATACCATTTCAGTCATGGGTTACTTCCCTACGTCTTCTTCAGTAAAGACCAAAGCAAAGAATTCATTCAGTCTTCGCTATGGCCTTGTCCCTTCTTAGCGCCCCTTTTTCCCCCTCTATCATCTAATGGTCCATCTGACTCTCTCACAGGATTTTTTGCTATGAATGTACTTGAAAAAGTTTTTATTATGTGTTTTTTGCTGCCATAGCAAGCTTTTTTTCAAATTCTCTCTTTGCCTGCCTTATCAATGCCTTGCATCTAACTTGTTGTTTCCAGTTTTCGTCATTTGACTCCTTTTTCCATTTCCTGAAAGATCCCCTTTTGACAACAACAGCCTCTCTAACCTCACCTTTAAACAGTTTTTTGGCCTTCCTTCCACTTTTCTTAAACCATGGAATACAGCTGGTCTGGGCTTCTAAGATAGTATTTTTTAACAAGACCCATGCTTGATGTAAATCTTTAACCTTTGCAGCTGTTCCTTTTAGTTTCTTCTTAACTAATTTCCTCATCATAGTCTCCCTTTTGAAAATTAAAATGTAGTACTTTGGATTTCCTTGCCATCCTTCCTCCATTTATTAAATCAAATGCGATCATGCTATGATCACTATTGCCAAGTGGCCCCAACACATCTCCTGCACCATATCTTGTGTTCCACTAAGGACTGGGTCCAAAATGGCTTCCCCTCTTGTTGGTTCATGAACCAGTTGCTCCAAGAAGCAGTCATTTATTTCATCTAGAAACGTTATCTCCCTAGTATGTCCTGCCGTGACACTGATCCAGTTGATACCGGGGTATGTCTCTCTCCATACAAAGATTCAACTTGTTCAAGCCATGGTATTTTCAATATGGATGCAAAAGTTGGACAGTGAAAAAGACAGGAAGAAAATTGATGCCTTTGAATTATGGTGTTGGTGACGAATACTGTGTATATCATGGACTGTCCGAAGAACAAACCAGTCAGTACTAGAGGAGATCAAACCTAAGCTTTCTTTAGAAGCTCAGATGACAAAACTTTGACTTTCATACTTTGGACACATCATGGAAAGAAACATAGAAACATGATGACAGAAAAAGACCACAAGGCCCATCTAGTCTGTCCTTCCATAACAACTACAACAGTCCACTTTTTACCTTTAGAGATCCTCTGTGTTGGTCCCATGCTTTTTTGAATTCAGTTACTGTCCTCATCTCTACCACCTCCACTGGGAGACTATTCCATGGATCCACTACTCTTTCCGTAAAGAAATATTTCCGCATATCACTCCTGAATCTATCTCCCTTCACCCTCATCCCATGTCCCCTCGTCGCAGAACTTGCTTTCAATTGAAAGAGGCTCTCTCCCTGAACATTTATGCCACGGAGGTATTTAAACATCTCAATCATATCACCTCTATCCCGCCTTTCCTCTAAGGTGTACATATTAAGATCCTTAAGTCTGTCCTCATATGCTTTATAATGAAGACCACTAATCATCTTAGTAGCAACCCTCTGCACCGACTCCATCCTGTTCACATCCTTTTGAAGGTGCGGTCTCCAGAATTGCACACCATACTCCAAATGAGGTCGCACCAAAGACTTATACAGAGGCATTATCACCTCCTTTTTTCTGCTAGCCATTCCTCTCCGTATGCACCCAAGCATCCTTCTAGCTTTTGCCGTCGCCTTTTCTACCTGTTTAGCTACTTTAAGATCATCGGACACACAACTACGCCTAGGTCCCGCTCTTCTTTAGTGGACAAAAGTACTTCACCTCCTATACTGTATTGCTCCCTTGGATTGCTGCAGCCCAAATGCATGACCTTACATTTTTTAACATTAAATCCCAGTTGCCAAATTCTAGACCATTCTTCAAGCTTAGCTAGATCCCTCCTCATGTTATCTACACCTTCCTGGGTGTCTACTTTATTGCAGATTTTGGTATCGTCCGCAAAGAGGCAAACCTTACCCGACAGCCCTTCCGCTATATCACTAACAAAGATGTTAAAAAGAATCGGACCAAGGACAGATCCCTGGGGCACACCACTGGTAACATCCTTCTCCTCAGAGTGAGCTCCATTTACTTGTACTCTTTGTCGCCTCCCACCCAACCAATTTCTAACCCAAGCAGTAACTTTAGGGTCCATCCCTAGGGTGCTCAGTTTGTTTATAAGTCGCCTGTGAGGAACAGTGTCAAAGGCTTTACTGAAATCTAAATACACCACATCTAGAGCTCTCCCTCAGTCCAACTCCCTGGTCACCCAGTCAAAGAAATCAATCAGATTTGTCTGACAAGACCTGCCTCTGGTGAATCCATGCTGCCTCGGATCCTGTAATCCGCTGGACTCCAGAAACCTCACTATTTTCTCTTTCAACAGCGTTTCCATTAATTTACTCACCACTGAAGTTAAACTAACCGGCCTGTAGTTTTCAGCCACATCCTTACTTCCGCTTTTGTGTAAAGGCACCACATGAGCCTCTCTCCAGTCCTTTGGCACCACTCCCGACTCCAACGAGGCATTGAAAAGGTCAGTCAGTGGAGTTGCTAGAACGTCCCCAAGTTCCCTCAGTATTCTAGGGTGTATCCCATCCGGTCCCATCACTTTGTCTACTTTAAGTTGAGCTAGTTTCTCACGAACAGTGTCTTCTGAAAATTGTTCAAGATGTCCCTCGCTTCTGTTCTTATTTGTGGGTGTTTTCTGAGGTCCTGCTCCTGGTTCTTCATCTGTGAACACAGAACAAAAATATTTGTTAAGCAATTCCGCTTTATCCTTATCAGCTTCTACATATTCCCCCCCTGTACCCTTGAGTCTGACAATACCACTTTTGCCCTTCCTCTTCTCACTAATATATCTGAAAAATGTCTTATCCCCCCATTTTATTGCATTGGCTATTTCCTCCTCCTTTTGAATTTTTGCCTTCTTGACTACTTTGCTAGCTTCTCTAAGTTTTTCCAAATACAGATGCCTGTCTTCCTCTCTCTGTGATCTCTTGTATTTCATGAAGGCCTCCCTCTTTTTTTTCACTTTTTCAGCTACTTCCTTCGAAAACCATAGCGGTCTCCTGTTCCTTTTGCCTTTATTTACCATTTTAACAAAAAGGTTGGTTGCCTTTAAAAAGCGTAGTTACTCACCTGTAACAGGTGTTCTCCAGGAGCAGCAGGAATCAGTCCTCACTTATGGGTGACGTCGGCGCCGACGGAGCCCTCGCGGAGCAATTTTCCCCAGCTTTCAAAGAAAGCCTTTGGGAATTGCAGCGCGCATGCGCGGTCGTCTTCCCGCCCGAGGGTGCCATCTTAGCCAGTCGGATGACATAGCTAAAAAAGACAGCATAAAAATTTGCAAAAAGAACATAAGCAGACGATTGCAACTCCAAGGGGAGGAGGGAGGGTAGTGAGGACTGATTCCTGCTGCTCCTGGAGAACACCTGTTACAGGTGAGTAACTACGCTTTCTCCAGGACCAAGCAGGAAGTCAGTCCTCACTTATGGGACTCCCAAGCTCAAGGCTACCGGAGACCCTAAGCACAAAAATGAGCTCCCTCTAGCTCAGCAGCACAGAAGGATAGAATCTTCGCTGAATTATCACCCACCGGTAGCCCACATCCGGGATGGAGGGTAGGAGTTGCTCAGACCTCAAAGAGATTACGGAGGACTGCCTGTCCGAAAGCACTGTCCCTACGGGACTCCCTCTCGAGACAGTAATGGACCGCAAAAGTCTGGCTCGAAGACCAAGTAGCGGCCCGGCAGATGTCTGCCAGCGGAACAGAGCGGAGGTAAGCCACTGACGTGGCCTTTGCCCGAACGCAATGAGCCGTGACTCGACTTTCTAAGGAGAGTCCGGCTGCCCCATAAGCCCAAGAGATACAGTCTGCAACCCAGATGGACAGAGTACGCTTGGAGACCGGGAGCCCCAATTTATTGGGGTCAAAAGACACAAAAAGCTGAGCAGCTTTACGGTGCTCCCGCGTACGGTCAAGGTAGAAGTTCAATGCCCTTCTACAGTCCAGGGTATGGAGGACCGTCTCAGCACGGCTGGAGTGTGGTCTGGGAAAGAAGGTTGGAAGTACCACCTCCTGATTGATGTGAAAAGGGGAGACCACTTTAGGCAGAAATTTTGGGTGAGTCCGTAGGACTACCCTATTCTTGTAGAACCTAGTGTAAGGGGGATCAGACACGAGGGCCTGCAATTCACTTACGCGTCTAGCGGAAGTGAGGGCTATCAAGAACAGTGTTTTCCAAGACAGAAAACGGAGAGAACAGGTAGCCATAGGTTCAAAAGGCGGACAGGTGATCCGCTGCAAAACCACATTCAGGTCCCAGTCAGGCGCTGGCGGGCGCAGAGGTGGTTTAAGTAGAAGGAGACCTCGGAGAAACCTCGCTACGAGAGGGTCATTGGAGAGAGGTCTGCCGTCCACCGGCACATGATGTGCTGAAAGAGCACTGAGGTGAACTTTGACGGAGTTGGACTTAAGTCCCAGATTAGAGAGGTGGAGCAAGTACTGCAAGATCACCGACACCGGGCAGGAGAAGGGATCCTGAGACTGTTGGGTACACCAGACTGCAAAGCGACGCCATTTAAGGGCGTAGCATTTGCGGGTAGAAGGCCGTCGCGAAGCCAAGACGACCTCCTCCACCTCCGCCGGCAGGAGAAGGGGAGCAAGGACTACCCTCTCAGCAGCCAGGCCATGAGGTTGAGAGACCTGAGGTTGGGGTGCAGGAGGGACCCCTGATCCTGAGTGAGGAGATCCGGTTGCACCCCCAGAGGGATTGGATCCTCCACCGCCAGTTGCAGCAGGAGCGGAAACCACGGCTGCCTGGGCCAGCGAGGGGCCACCAGGATCATGAAGGCTTTGTCTCGAAGAACCTTGAAAAGAGTCCGAGAGACCAGCGGGATGGGAGGGAAAGCGTACAGAAGGCTCCCCGACCACGAGATCAGAAAGGCGTCCGCCGCCACCCGAAGGGGGTGTGGCCGACGAGAGCAGAAGCGAGGAAGCTGCCGGTTGTGAGGACTGGCAAAGAGATCCACCGTGGGGAGACCCCACTTGAGGAAGAGCTTCTGAACTACCAAGGGATCCAGACGCCACTCGTGCGGCTGGAGGACCCTGCTGAGTTTGTCTGCAAGGCAATTTTCTTGGCCCGGGAGATAAACTGCCTTGAGGAGAATGCCGTGACTGACGGCCCAAGAGCAGAGCCTCTGTGCCTCCCGGCAGAGGAGGAAGGAGCCCGTGCCCCCCTGCTTGTTCACGTAGAACATGGCAACTTGATTGTCCGTCTGGACAAGGACGGACTGTTGGGAAGTCAGGTGGGAGAAGGCCTTGAGAGCCAGGCGGATCGCCCTGAGCTCCAGGAAGTTGATCTGCTGAGCAGACTCCCACGTGGTCCAGAGGCCCTGAGTACGTGCCTCTTGGCAATGTGCTCCCCAGCCCAGGAGGGATGCATCGGTGGTCAGCACCCGGGTCGGCTGAGGTGACTGGAAAGGCATTCCGAATATCAGGTTCGGCTGCCGGAGCCACCACCGGAGAGACGAGACCAGCGGCTCGGAAACGCGCACTAGGTCTGCTAGGCCGCCCGTGGCTTGTCGCCACTGCTGGCGGAGACACCATTGAGTAGACCGCATATTCAGGCGGGCATTGGGGGTCACATGGACGGTGGAAGCCATATGGCCGAGCAGTCTCAGGAAGCGCCTGGCGGAGACCAGGGGCTGGCTGCGAAAGCGGTCGGCTAGGTCCATGAGCCGTTGAGCCCTGTCGAGCGGTAGGAATGCTCGCGCCTGAGGAGTGTGCAGCCTTGCGCCGATGAACTCGAGATCCTGTGAGGGGAGCAAAGTGGACTTTGCGAAGTTTATGACAAAGCCCAAGTGCTGCAGCAGAGTCACCGTGCGGCACGTGGCGTTGGTGACCTCCTGAGCGGACGCTGCTCTGATGAGCCAGTCGTCGAGGTACGGAAAGACATAGAGGCCGTGAAGCCGGAGATGGGCCGCCACGACCGCGAGACATTTTGTGAAGACTCGCGGTGCGGAGGACAGGCCAAAGGGCAGTACGCGGTACTGGTAATGATTTCCTGCCACCACAAACCTTAGGTATTGGCGGTGGCTTGGGTGGATGAGGATGTGCGTGTAGGCATCCTTTAGATCCAAGGAGCATAGCCAATCTCCCTGCTGGAGGTAGGGCAGAAGGATTCCAAGGGTAAGCATTTTGAACTTCTCCCGCACAAGGAACTTGTTGAGGTTGCGCAAGTCCAGGATGGGTCTGAGGCCCCCTGTTCTCTTTGGTATCAGAAAATACCTTGAATAAAAGCCTTGACCTCTCAGGTGGTGTGGCACCGGTTCCACCGCCTGTTCCTGCAGAAGACCTGCTAACTCCTGAAGGAGCAACTCCCTGTGCAGAGGGGGGCGCGGAGGTTCTCCCGGAAAATAGGAGGGAGGGACCTGATGGAAGTGGAGAAGATAGCCTTCTCGCACGACCTGAAGCACCCAGGCATCTGCGGTGATGCTGGACCACCTGTGGGCGAAGTGAACCAGCCGGCCTCCGGTGCTGGGAGGAACCAGCGGGGGGGGAGAGGCTATGCTTAGCGAGTCAAAAGCCCCCACCCTGCTGAGCAGGGGCTGGTGGTGCAGGCTTGGGGGCTTGCTGCCTACGGGACCCGTTACCCCGTCCCTTGGCCTGCTGGCCCTGTTGGGGAGCTGCAGGGGCCTGATAATGGGGGTATTGTTTGTAGGCAGCCGCCTTCCTCGGGTAAAAGGACTTTTTCCCCGAGCCCTTCTTTTTCTGGGAAGGGGCGGAGGTCTTCCTAGAAAGCCTGGTCCGGGTGAGAGTCTCAGTCTCAATTTGCGCAGCCTTTTCCACCATGGGCTTGCCAAAGAGGTTTTCGCCTCGGCAGGGGACATCGACCAACTTGTCCTGCACCCAGGGCTCAAGGTCTGACGACTGAAGCCAAGCCTGTCGGCGGGCACCGATGCCGGCTGCGGCCACTCGAGCCGAGGCTTCAAAGCCATCATAGGCTGCTCGGGACATGAACTTTGAGCATTCCCGAATGCCAGTGGACAAGGCTAGGAACCTCCGCAAGGGCTCCTCGGAGAGACCAGCGGAGAATCCGGCTAGCTCTTTAGCCAGATCCCGGAGATACATGCCCATGTATAGCTGGTAAGTCTGGACACGACATGCGAGCATAGAGCCCTGGAAGCACTTCTTGCCAAGGCCATCCAGGTTACGGGCCTCCCTGCCAGGAGGCACCGAGGAGTGCATCTTCTGGCTCTTAAGACGATGCATGGCCGATTCCACTACCATGGAATGGTGTGGCAGCTGTGCCTTTTGAAAGCCAGGGCTCTTGCGGACTCGATAGATAGAATCGACCCGCTTGCTCAGAACCGGCGAGGAGGCCGGACTCTCCCACATGCGGAAGAGTAGTCGTTCCAGCATAGGAGGAACCGGCACAGTAAAGTGTTCCCTCGCGGGAGAGTCATACTGGAGGGCGTCGAGCTCTTCGGCTCGAGGCTCCTCCTCGGGATCCGCAGGGAAGGCCAAAGCCTTGGCCATATCCCTAACGAAGTCCGAGAACCGGGCATCCTCCGGGGGGGACTGCTTCCGAGGCTCGGACTCCGGTGAGTCCGATGGGACACACCGAGTCCGGAAAGAATCAGGTGACTCTTCCTCCTCAGACTCCCAGACCGACTCCGACGAGGACTCGGTGGGGTCGGCCCGGGCAGGGTGCGGCGCCAGCCGCCCCGACGCCGAGGGAGTCGGCGTCGGCGACCTCGGTCCCGAACGGGAGGCCGAGGGCGACCTCGACCGAGGATCGACTCGAGTTCTCATCGACTCGAGGATCGGCTCGGTCTCCGGGGTCGACTTGGACGTCGACGTCCCGGCGGTCGGGGCAGCGACGCCAGCGAAGCCAGCGAGCAGTGCCCTCTGCTGGTCCATGAAGGCAGACAGTCTGCTCTCCAAGGCCGTCAACCTGAGTCCGAGCTCAGGTGACCCAGCAGCCCCCGACTCGGGCCCCGACGGCGTCGGGCCCGACGTCGGCTGTCGCGGAGGCGAGTCCAGAAGGACCACAGGACTTACCCGGGCAGGCATCTCCGACTCCAGGCGAGGTCGCTTCGGGACGTGTTCCTTCTCCAAGGACCCGGGGCGGCTGTCGGGGCTATGCGACCTGGCCCTCGCGGAACCAGGAGCGTCCACCGACGCCGCCCTCGCGGGTTTTTCCTTCCGACGATGGTCCCCGGAGGGAGAACCCCGGTCGGAGGAGCTCCGGCGACGGTCCGAGCTGGAGCCTTTCGACACGGAGGCCTCCGACGAGGTCCGGGTACGGCTGGGGTCAGCGAAGATTCTCTCACGCTGATGCCGCCGACTTCTCAACGCCTTTGAGGACAGTTTGCTGCAGGGCCCACAGATCAGTTCCTCATGATCCGGGCCCAGGCAGCGGAGGCAAAAGTCGTGTGTGTCGGTTAGTGACATATTTCGGTCACACCGACCACACCGCTTAAACCCACTGGCAGCCATCGGGGGAAAAAGGGCCCCTGCGAGGTCAAAGGACCGGGCTGCCAGGGAAAACGAAAACGAAAGCTGACTAAGTCAGAAAAACCGAAAAAAGTAAGAGGACTCGAGACCGGCGTCGCGAGTCCGGGCGGGAAAACGATCGGCGTCGAACCGAAAGAAAAAAGGATAATATAAAGAAGAAAATCAACTTTTTCGCGGGGACAAGACGGGGACGTCTGTAGGGCTCCGCGGAAAAAAGAAGACTGGCTAAGATGGCACCCTCGGGCGGGAAGACGACCGCGCATGCGCGCTGCAATTCCCAAAGGCTTTCTTTGAAAGCTGGGGAAAATTGCTCCGCGAGGGCTCCGTCGGCGCCGACGTCACCCATAAGTGAGGACTGACTTCCTGCTTGGTCCTGGAGAATACCCCCTTTCAGTTTTGTCCACTGTTGTTCTACATCCCCCAGCTGTTCCCATCCCACTAATGACTCCCTGAGGTATTGGCCCATCTTTGCAAAGTTAGTCTTCCTAAAGTCTAAGATCTTCACCTTGGAATGGATTCTAACAGCCCTAGTCCTAATACTGAACCACACCATCTGGTGATCACTGGATGCAAAATGATCTCCCACTACAACATCAGAAACACTTTCACCATTGGTAAGCACCAAGTCCAGTATGGCCCCTTCACGTGTGGGGTCTGTTACCAATTGCCTGAATAGTTCTCCCTGTAGAGAATCCAGGATCTCCTTACTCCTAGATGATACTGCAGCAGGAATGTGCCAATCAACATCTGGCATATTGAAATCTCCTAGCAGTAGCACTTCCCCTTTCCTAGCAATGCTGCGTATGTCTTCAATTAACTCTCTGTCCACCTCTTCCTCTTGTGAGGGAGGTCTGTATATCACACCAATGCAAATAGATTTCTCTTTCCCTCTTTCTAGTTTAACCCACAATGCCTCCTCTCTCCCTTTTAAGCTCTGTAATTCCAAAGCTTTAATAGTAGTTTTTACATATAGTGCTACTCCTCCTCCCCTTCTTCCTACCCTGTCCTTTCTGAATAAAGTATAGCCAGGTATAGTTACATCCCAGTCATGGTTTTCTGTGAACCATGTTTCTGTAACTGCCACTAAATCTAAGTCAGCCACTCCCACCAAAGCTTCAACTTCAGAGATCTTATTTCCCATGCTACGGGCATTAATACACACTGCTTTCCATATGTTACCCCTGTTACCCATTTCCATAAAGGTATTTAATGTATCACTTACCTGGGGGCTTTCACTTACCTGGGGGCTTTCTTCACCCATCCCCAACGAATCTAGTTTAAAGCCCTCTTCAGTAGATTAGCCAGTCTACTACCAAAGATGTGTTGACCTTTCTTGGACAGATGGATGCCATCTCTGCTCTGCAACCCTTGGAACAGCATCCCATGGTCTAGGAAACCAAAACGCTCTCGAAGACACCATCCACGCAGCCATGCATTAATCTCCAGGATGCGAGCCTCTCTGCCTTGGCCTTTACCCTCAACAGGGAGGATTGAAGAGAACACCACCTGTGCACCTACCTGCTTCACCCTCTGTCCCAGAGCCATGAAGTCACTTTTGATACGTTCCGAGGTATACCTGGCAGTATCATTTGTTCCAACATGGATTAGCAACATTGGGTAATAGTCAGTGGGCTTGATGAGTCTCGGCAAACTCTCCGTAACATTTTGGATCTTGGCACCAGGCAGACAGCATACCTCTCTGGACATCAAGTCTGGTCGGCAGATGGATGCCTCAGTACCCCTCAGAAGAGAGTCTCCAACCACCACTACCCTTCGTTTCCTTCTGGTCACTGATTCCGCAACTATGGGGTACTTGAACTCTGGTTCTTCCCTTTCCAGGGATGCTTTCACCTCCTCCACTTCCAGGGCTGCATAATGGTTCTTCAATTCAAGGGCTGGAGAAGTTGGATTGGTGATTTTGCAGGCTCTGGTGACTGTTGTCCAACCATTGACATTCTGTTGGCACCCATCTTCTCCTGTGCTGGAGAGCCTGGTTGCTGCAAGCAGCATCTCATCAATGTACTTCTCACTGTCTTGAATGCTCCTCAGCCTCGCCACCTCCTCTCTGAGTTCCTCCACTTGTTTCCTCAGAGCTTCAGCATGCAGGCACCCTGCACATGGAATCGGTTCTTCAACTGGCAATAGGACCTCTGTCTGGACCGAGGCAGAAGCTGTAACGGGGGCAACAGCTTTAGCAATACGATTTTTCCCAGCCATTGTTCTGTTTGTGGAGCTTAGGTATCTGTTAAAGCAAAAGAGAGAGAGATCTACCAAGTACCATCTGGTTTCGCAGCTGTCCTTTCAGAGAAAAAGCAGTTAAATCTCCTTAATTATATTCAAAATGTGCTGGTCCAATTCACTGTGAAGTGTTAAAGGGGGAGGTGCCCTATAAAGCAAGACTGCTCACTAGGGGTGGGTGGGAGTCGGGGTGGGTAGGGAGGGAACTAACACCTGATGAGGTGTTAGCAGTTCCTGAACCTGAGGAGGTTACAGAGTTCAGCAACCTACTGTGCTCAAGTACAGTTCCCCTAAAACAGCAAAAATGAAATAACCTTGCTTTAAAAAATATACACAAAACCCTTTTAAGAGCTCCCAGTCAGAGAGCTAGCAATGTAACAAAAAAACCAAACAAAGAAACCCTCAAATCCTTACTTACTGTTTGATGTGTGGAGCCCTGGTTAAGAAAGCCTCAAAAGGGCAGGGCAAAGCAGCCTTTTTATGCAGGCTTCAATTGCACTCAGGAAACAGGCCTGAGTGCAATTGAAGAGAGAGATCATTAGAGAAAGACATCATGCTTGGCAAGGTAGAAGGTCAACGCAAAAGGGGAAGGCCAGCAATGAGTTGGATCGATACATTAATAGCAGCTGTGGGTGCCACTCTGTCAACAATGAGCCGCCTGACTGAAGACCGAACACAGTTTAGGACAACTATCCAGAGGGTTGCCATAAGTCGACGCAGACTTGACAGCATCTAACAACAACAACGTTCCAACTTTCCCGTCTTACTTTTTAGACTTCTAGCATTTGCATACAAATTAGAGGTTGTATTTTATTCATATTAATCTGGTTATTGGTAAGCAGGGTTAATTTGGAATCTTTAAGCTCTGTCTGATCTGTATTTAAGGGCATTTGGGTTACTTTTGTCTTTATTAGAACCTCTAGTGATTTGCTAGTATCCTTCAAGGATATATCGTTCTGAGCCATACATTCTTAGACTTTCCCCTATTATCTAGTTTAAAAGCTGCTCTATCTCCTTTCTTAAAGGTTAATGCCAGCAGCCTTGTTCCATCTTGGTTAAGGTGGAGCACATCCCTTTGAAAAAGCCCCTTCTTTCCCCAGAATGCTACCCAGTTCCTAACAAATCCATAGCCCTCTTCCTTGCACCATCGTCTCATCCACGCATTAAGAATTTGGCGCTCTGCCTGCCTTTTGGGTCCTGCCCGTGGAACAGGAAGCATTTCGAAGAACGCTACCCTGGAAGTTCTGGATTTCAACTTCCTACCTAAAGGCCTAAATTTGGTCTCCAGAACCTCCCTACCACACTTTCCTATGTCATTGGTACCAACATGTACCAAGTCAGCAGACTCCTCCCCAGCGTTATCTAAAACCTTGTTTAGGTGGTGTTTGAGGTCCACTACCTTCGCACCAGGCAGGCATGTTATCTGTTGATCCTCACATCTACCAGCCACCCAGCTATCTACATGCCTAATGATCAAATCACCATCTATAATGGCTGTCCTAACCCTTCCCTCATGGGCACATGGTCCTGGAGAAACTTCCTTGGTGCGAGAGGGTTTTACATCACCTAGAGCAGCGTTTTTCAACCACTGTGCCGCGGCACACTAGTGTGCCGTGAGATATTGTCTGGTGTGCCGTGGGAAAAATTCCAATTTCATCCGTAACATGTGGCCTCGGCTCACAAATTAGGGTTGCCAACCGGCCGGTTTTCAGCCGGCCTGGCCGGTTTTTCCATGGCCAGGCCGGCTGCCAGCACAGTTGTAAAACCGGCCATTGAAAAGCCGGTTTTTTGCTCTGGCCGCAAGATCGGGAGCGGCCAGAGAAAAAAAACGGATTTTGTGCCGAAGTCCGCGGCGCGAACGCGATCGCGATTCCCTATAGCTGTGCAGCCGCTGGTTCTGCTTTGTACAGAGCAGCGGCTGCACTACACTTACATTGAAAAGTAAAGAGAAACTGTGTCAGGAGCCCTCCGATCATGCAGAGCCTGAGGAAGTGATGTCATGGGGGCGGGCTCCTCACAGGCTGTCTTTCCTTTTCAAATTAACTTTAGCTGCAATAAAGTTAATTTGAAAAGGAAAGACAGCCTGTGAGGAGCCCGCCCCCATGACATCACTTCCTCGGGCTCTGCGATGACCGGAGGGCTCCTGACACAGTTTCTCTTTACTTTTCAATGTAAGTGTAGTGCAGCCGCTGCTCTGTACAAAGCAGAAGCAGCGGCTTGGGCAGAGGTGGGTGTGTGTGTGTGTGAGTGAACCAGCAAGGGGGGGGGGGAGTGTGAGTGAACCAGCAGTGGAGGGGGGGGGTGGTGTGAGTGAACCAGCAAGGGGGGGGGCGATGGTGTGAGTTAACCAGCAGGGTAGGGGGGGTAAGTGAGTGAGTGACCCAGCAGGAGGGGTGAGTAAGTGACAGGGGGGTGGGTGAGTGAACCAGCAGTGGAGGGGGGGGGGGTGGTGTGAGTGAACCAGCAGGGTAGGGGGGTTGGTGTGAGTGTTTGATTCCTATTCAAGAGAATTACTTTATATATAGTCAATATAGGCACAGAGGTAAATTTTTTTAACATTTTCTAATGGTGGTGTGCCTTGTGATTTTTTTCATGAAAAAAGTGTGCCTTTGCACAAAAAAGGTTGAAAAACACTGACCTAGACGACAGGTCCTAGCTACAGGATCACTTCCTGCCACACCAGGTGATGCTGTCCTGTCACATGACCTCTCTTTTCCATGGCAACAGGGAGGCTGCCAGACTGGAGGTGGGATGTCAGTTCTACGTCCCTCTAGGTCTCATCTATATGCTGTACCTCTCTGACTTCCTTATGTCCTCCAAATCTTCAATTCTAGTCTCCAGAGATCAAACTCATTCCGAGAGCAAATAGTTCCTTGCACTTGGTGCACACGTAAGACCCCTCACCAACTGGGAGAAAATCATACATGTGACACTCAATGCAAAAGACTGGAAAACCCCCATCTTACTGCTGGACTGCTGTCTTCATCTTAGTTTTATGGTTTTGTTTAGGCATTTAAGTTGTTTACTTACTTAGACGGCCACCTAGTTAGCTTAATGGTTGCACCAGCCCTTATGGTAGTTTTACTGAATGACTGATACTGGCGGGGGCAGGGGGTTCTTTATGCATAGAAGGCCCTTGGGACTTTTTCTTGTATTGTCTTTTAAAACTAATTTAAAGATGGGGCAGTTATGATGTGATGATGGACAGAATGTGTGGAAATATCACTTCAGCTCCCCCCTCCCCAATATTTTTGTCTAGAGATACTACTGGCTTTCTGGCCTCTCTGTCTCCATCTTGACTGACAGATCATCTGGCCCTTAAAGGTCCTAAGGATTCCTCCCCCCCCCCCCCCAAACCACACACAGGTAGGGCAAGCTCAAATTTTAAAAAAAGAGGGAAAGGAGGATATAATTCTGAATATCAGCCCCAAGTGTGGAAAAAAATGGTCCAGTCTCTACTACATAAGGAAAGGGCATCAGACAGCTAAATGAAGAATGCCTGTTAATGGACCATGTTAATCATATGCAAATTAGTCTAGCTAAATATCATGCGTTAAATTGTGTGCTTTCATGCGCTCATTCTTACAAAAATAATTTAACTATCTTGGAGTGGAGGAGTGGCCTAGTGGTTGGGGCAAGGTACTTCAGGCCAGAAGGTCAGGGGTTCAAATCCCACTAGAGGACAGCAACCTTGGGCCGGAAGGACTGGAGTTTCTAGTCCCACAGGTGCTCCTTGTGGTCTTGGGCAAGCCACTTAACCCTCCATAGCCCATGTTCCCTGTAAAATAGTTATCTCCAAGTTATAATGCCCTGTTCAATGTAATTTCAGTTTGTTCAATGTAAACCGCACTGATGCAGAATAGTGCGGTATATAAGAGAATGTAAATAAATAAATCCTGTCCTGAGGTATAGTTATGTTTCTTGCAATAATAGTTTTGCATTGAAATTTGCATATTCTTTTTCATGCATTCTTTAATTATGCAAACAGAGGTAATGAGCAGATTAATTACATAGCTCCCATCGAATAATGTGTATTATTTTGCCAGGTTTCCACACACAACACATCTTAGAACTCTGACCCCTAAATCTGGGAGGGACTGAAAGCATCTTGGAAGACAGGATTAGAATTCAATATGATCTTGAGATTCTGAAGAGGACAGAAATAAGTAGAATTTAATGTAGTATATTTACAAATGAAAACCAAAGGCAGAAATAGCAAATGAAAAATGATTAGCTAGAAAAGAATTATGGTAAGTAATGCAATACTGTTACCTACAAAAGCTGACATCATATAAGAATGTGTATTGACATTTCAAGTAAAATAACGTTCCCCCTCCATATGAACCCGTCATCTGGTTGGAATCAGTACTATACCCATACCTTGAACTATGAACATTTTGGAGAGAATTCAGTGGAGAGCAACTCTGGGTACCAACTTTACGAACAAACTAAAAAAAATCACCCATGGCAAATCAAAAGTTGAAAATGAATCTTTACTCAACATGGTTAATTTTCTTTAGTAAAGCCATAGAAATGAAATTTGGCTTAGACAAATGTGCTATATCGATGTCCCAAGAACTAGAAGACCAATCTATATAATACTCAACAATAAGTCCTCTATTCCAATAGAACAGCCACCAAAAAAAAGACTGTGCTAATATGTGTGTTTGTCGGAGCTTCAATCAAGGCAGGGTGGTAAAATAACTCACCTCCTTGCCGTAGATGCTCCCTTTAATTTATTTTATGCTTACTCGTTCAATTTTGTGTTACTTTATATTTTTTAATTAAAACATTTTTCCTCAAAAAAAGATGTAAAATCACTTATCTGATCATGTCATGGAACACTGTCAACCAGCAAACAACATGCCACGTTTCGGACCACTCCAAACTGGTCCTGCATCAGGTTTCAGAAAGGTTTTATCGGACAGGCTCTCAAACACGTCCCTTGCTCAAACACCAGAAGCTGAGATAAGTGTATGCCGCAACAAAATCCAGTCTGAAGGACTTTTCAGAAAATGGCGTCTAATGTCATGCTTTCAATAAAAACTATGTGACCAATAGGGAGAGGAACCTCCCATGCTTAACCAATGAATGGGGGAAACCCTCCACCAAAAGGAGGATCCACCCAATTCATTCACGAAACAAATCCAGAAGTCATCATCAATGTAATAGAGCCAAAAATCGTCAACATTATAGTAAACTAGGCTATTCAAGCTCAGCATTTAGACCAAAGGAACTGACGGTTTGCAGATGGAAAATCCAACGCTGCTCTTGTTTTTGTAATTTATATAACCGGTCTCCTCCACGGGGGTCAGGGGGAATAAAGTCCAGCACATGCCACCGAAGTTGGTCAAAAGAATGTCCCGATAGGAGGCAATGCTCCACAATCGGAACGGACAAAGATTTTGTTTGTAATCGAGAGGCATGCTCAGTCAGTCTTACCCTCACTGATTTTGCGGTATGCCCCACATAATATAGATCACAGGGGCAAACAATGAGATACACCATATAAGAAGATTGACATGTAGTATGCCAATGTGAAATCCACATATTGCCTCCATGGAGATCCTGCCATTTGGCACCCTGTATAGTAAGGGGACAAAACTTACATTTGCCACAAGAAAAATGGCCAGGATTATCATGGGAAAGCAATGGATGGTCTATTCGTAAGGTGGAATATACAATTCTGTCTCTCAAATTAGCACCTCTAGAATGTGCAAGCAAGAGATTTTTGTTATTAAAACAAGAATGAAGGCCAGATATATCTTTTTTGTGGGCAAACATTTTTAATTAAAAAATATAAAGTAACGCAAAATTGAACAAGTAAGCATAAAATAAATTAAAAGAGAGCATCTACGGCGAGGAGGTGAGTTATTTTACCACCCTCTCTTGATTGAAGCTCCGACAAACACACATATTAGCACAATCTTTTTTTTGGTGGCTGTTATATTGGAATAGAGGCCTTACTGTTTAGTATTAGACAAAAGTGCAACATTGGCAATTACAGGAGGCAAAATCATAGAATGAAACGGTCATGGCACCAGAAGAAGGATGTAAGTATTTAGGATTATTAAAAGCCTCGGACCTGCTACATGATGAGATCACACTAGCTCAAACTATATCAAATGTGTTCAGAATATTCTAAACACAAACTAAGTGAGGGTAATGTAATTAAGGAAGTCATTCCAGAACAGGAATAAGTCATTTAGTCATGTGGCTTAGACGTTTTTCTCATGAAAACGTGGAGGACCCTATTTTGAAATACCCGCGGCCTGCACATACACGACACTAAACTGGGATCTCAGAACATGGGCAGAAGGGGCGGAACAGGGGCGTGGTCAGCCGCAGAAACGTATAAAGCATATTCAGGAAAGGCCTGTTTACGTCCTCAGTATTTCACCCATAAGTCCACATTATACCTGCTGAAACATGGAATAAGGGCTGGACTTAGAAAATATTCTGCTCTGATCTCCAAAGCGTCCCATAGAGATGAATGACTGTAACAAGTCTGTACTGAACTGGTGTGTCTGCTATCTGGGTGGGCACAAGATGCAATTGTAAAGAACAGAATGCACAGGTGAGGGATGTTTATAAGGTTAGGTAACAATAAAAAACACCCCTACAGAAATATATAGCACTGCAATAGTCTTTATTCTGGCAGAGCATAATTACTCACCTGTAACAGGTGTTCTCCAGGGACAGCAGGAATCAGTCCTCACATATGGGTGACATCGGCACCGACAGAGCCCTCGCAGAAGCATCCCCCCAGCTTTCAAAGAAGCCTTTGGGAGATGCTACCACGCATGTGTTGTCCCCTTCCTGTCCAAGGGTGCCATCTTGCTCAGTCCGATGACATAGCTAAAAGACGGCAAAAAAACAGAGGATGATAAAGAAGCAACTCCAAGGGGAGGAGGGAGGGTTGTGAGAACTGATTCCTGCTGTCCCCGGAGAACACTTGTTACAGGTGAGTAACTACACTTTCTCTGGGAACAAGCAGGAAGTCAGTCCTCACATATGGGACACCCCAGCTACAGGCTACCAAAAACCCATAGCAGAAAAATAGGACTCTCCCAAGGGGAGCCGCAAGCAGCAGCAATTTGGTCTGTGTCCACAGAACATAGTGGGACCCCTGTGTCCGATGCACCAGCACTCCGGTAGCCTGAACACAGAAGGGTCGGAAGGTAGGAGTTGCCTAGACCCGAAAAGATTACGGAGCACAGCCTGGCCGAAGGCACTGTCCCGTCGGGACTCTCATTCCAGGCAGTAATGGGCTCCGAAGGTATGTACTGAAGACCAGGTGGCAGCCCGGCAGATGTCCACCATTGGGACAGAGCGCAGGTTTGCCACCAAAGCCACCATGACACTGACATGGTGCGCTGTGATGCGGCCCTTCAGCAAGAGCTCCGCCTGCTGATAAGCGAGGGTGATACAGTCCGCCACCCAGGGGTCGTAGGAGATAAACAGCTGAGAAGCCTTGCGGTGGCTCTGAGTGCGTTGGATATAGAAGGACAAGGCGCTCTTGCAGTCCAAGGTGTGGAGGACCAGCTCCGCCCAACTGGAATGAGGTCTTGGAAAGAAGGTAGGGAGCACTACTTCCTGGATGAGATGGAAGGGTGGCACTACCTTCAGCAGGAATTTGGAGTACGTGTGAAACACCACTTTGTTCTTGTAGAACTTGGTATAAGGTGCCTCCGCCACAAGGGCCTGGAGCTTGCAGATTCTGCGAGCGGAAGTGAGCGCAACCAGGAAAACCACTTTCCATGAGAAGTAGTGAAGGTGGCAGGTAGCCAAAGACTCAAAGGGTGGTCAAGTGAGCTGCCCCAACACCACATTGAGGTCCCATTTGGTTGCCGAAGGGCGAACCGAGGGCTTTGATAGGAGAAGGCCCCTAAGAAAATGAGTCACCAACGGTTGGTCCGAGAGGGGCTTAGCATCTACTTGATGGTGGTGCGCTGCCAGGGCACTAAGGTGCACCTGAACAGAGTTTGATTTGAGTCTGGACTGAGACAGGTGGATAAGGTACTGTAATACCAGCGGCACCGGGCAAAAGAAAGGGTCAGCCCCCTGTTGGACGCACCAAGCAGAGAACCTGCGCCACTTGAGGGCGTAAGTCTTCCTAGTGGAGGCCTTGCGAGAGGCCAGCAGAATGTTCTCCACATCCACCAGGAGGTCGAGAGGGGCAAGAGCTACCCTCTCAGCAGCCATGCTGTCAGCGAGAGGGACCCGAGGTTGGGGTGCAGGAGAGAGCCCCCCTCCTGGGATAGAAGACCCAGGTCGATTTCAAGGGGGATGGGGACCTCCAATGCCAGCCTCAGGAGCAATGATATCCACGGCTGCCTGGGCCACCGAGAAGCTATCAGGTTAAGCGAGGCCCTGTCACGGAGCACCCTGAATAGGGTCTTGGCGATCAGTGGCGTCAGAGGGAAGGCGTACATGAGGCCTACAACCATGAGACCAGGAACATGTCCACTACCACCCTGGAAGGGTGGGCCTGCCAGGAACAAAAGCGGGACAACTGAAAGTTGCCTGGACTGGCGAACAGGTCCATCATGGGTTCCCCGCAGAGATGAAAAAGCTGACTGGCTACCATGGGGTCTAGCCACCACTCGTGCAACTGGAGAACCCTGCTGAGCCTGTCAGCCAGCAGGTTGTCCTGGCCTGGCAGATACACTGCCTGCAGGAGGATTCCCTGATGGATTGCGTACAAGCAGAGGACCAGTGCCTCCTGACAGAGGGTACGAGGCCCCATGCTCCCCTGTTTGTTCACGTAGAACATCGCCACCTGGTTGTTCGTCTGGACCAGCACCGGCTGGTGACATAAGTGGTGACAGAAGACCCTTAGGGCAAGGTGTATGGCCCGGAACTTCAGAAGGTTGATCTGCTGGGTGCTCGCATCTGGTGACTAGTTGCCCTGAGTGTGGAGATCTCCGCAGTGGGCTCCCCAGCCGAGCAGGGAGGCATCCGTGGTGAGGACCCTTGAGTGACCAGGGGCCTGAAAAGGCATGCCCACTTCGAGATGCTAGAGCGACTGCCACCAGTCCAGGGATTCTGCCAGCTGGCAGGTCACTGAGACTCGGTCCCAGAGACAACCCATGGCCTGAGGCCACTGGTCCCGGAGACACTACTGTGCCGTCTTCATGTGGAGATGAGCGTCTGGAGTGATGTGGACTGTTGAGGCCATGTGCCCGAGGAGGCGCAGAAGACGTCGGGTGGGCACCGAGGGACGGTGCTGTATGTCCCGAGCAAGGGACTGGAGCCGATCTGCTTGGTCCTTGAGTAGGAAAGCCCGCAACTGGAGGGTGTCAAGCTTTGCTCCAATGAACTCCAGGCACTGTGTGGGGAGGAGGTGAGACTTGGGGTAGTTTATGACAAAGCCCAAGTGTTGCAGAACCTGGATAGTGCGAGCTGTGGCCTGCTGCACCTCCGAGGCTGTGCCTCCCCTTATGAGCCAGTCATCCAGGTAGGGAAAGACGAAGATCCCCTGGAAGGCGGCCATGACTGCCAGGCATTTTTTGAAGACTCTTGGGGCAGAGGCTAGGCCGAAGAGGAGCACCCTATATTGAAAATGCCTGCCCCCCACTACGAACTGCAGGTGGATAAGGAGTGGGTATACACACCCTTGAGGTCTAAGGAGTATAGTCAGTCTCCCTGCTGGAGGTATGGCAGCAGTATTCCAAGTGTGAGCATCTTGAATTTCTCCCTCACCAGGAATTTGTTGAGGTTGCGCAGATCGAGGATGGGTCTTAGGCCCCCTGTCCTCTTTGGCACAAGGAAGTATCTGGAGTAGAACCCTTTGCCATTTTGGTGGTGGGGCACTGGTTCCAGCGCTTTGTCCTCGAGAAGGCCTGCCAGCTCCTTCAGAAGAAGGTCCCGGTGGAGGGGAGACCTGAGGGGCTCTCCCGGGAAGCAAGGGGGAGGTGTCTGAGTCAGGTGGAGGAGGTAACCCTCCCTGACTACCCTTAATGCCCAGGAATCAGTGGTGATGGAACCTACCTCTGAGCATAGAGGGCCAGACGTCCCCCTGTGGGCTGCTGATCTTCTTGGGGTAGAAAGGCTATGCTCAAGGAGTCAAAAGCTCCCCCCAGGTTGGGCCTGGGCTGGTGCCTGGGGTTTTTGAGCTTTCTGCTTATGCGGGCCATGCCCATGTCCCTTGGCCTGCTGACCCTGTTGGGGAGCCAGAGAGGCCTCATAGGGTGGGTAGTTTCGTTAAGCAGCTCCCTTCCTCCGGTAAAAGGGCTTTTTACCCGAGCCCTTCCATCGGGGAGGGGCAGTGGCCTTCTTGGAGAGCCTGGTCCTTGTCATGAACTCAGTCTCCAGCTCAGAAGCCTTGTCGGTCATGGGTTTGCCAAAGAGGTTCTCCCCTTGGCACTGGACATCGACCAGTTTGTCCTGAACCCCCTGCTTGAGATTGGACGGCTGAAGCCAAGCTTGGTGGCATGCACTGATGCCCACCGCGGCTACTTGAGATACTGATTCGAACCCGTCATAGGCCGCTCGAGACATAAATTTGGAGCACTCACAGACGGCCTTGGCCAGGCTCTTGAAGCACTACAAGGGTTCCTCGGAAAGGCCAGCCGAGGACCTGGCGAGTTCCTTCGCCAGGTCTCTCAGGTACATGCCCATGTACAGCTGGTAGGCCTGGATGCGGCAGAGGAGCATCAAACCCTGGTAGCACTTTCTGCTGAGGGCATCCAAGGTGCGGGCCTCCCTGCCGGGGGGCACTGAGGAGTGCGTCTTCTTGCTTTTCAGCCGACGCATGGCCGACTCCACCACCATGGAGTTATGCGGCATTTGTGACTTCTGGAAGCACGGGCTCTGGCTGACCTGATACATTGAGTTGAGCCATCTGCTCACCACCGGCACTGAGGCCGGAAACTCCCACATGCAGAGCATGAGCCATTTCAGGATGGTAGGAATGGGTACCATGAGTGATTCCCGCGGAGGGGCCTTGTACTGGAGGATCTCTAACTCATCCGCCCGAGGATCCTCCTCTGACTCGGTCGGGAATGCTAGGGCTTTGGGCACATCCTTGACAAAGTCCAAGAAACCCATGTCCCGGGCAGAGACTGCTGCCAAGGTTCCAACACCGGGGAATCGGAAGGGGTGTCGCGGTGGCAATGGATATCGGGGGACTCCTAGTCCTCTATCTCCCACTCGGAGTAGTCCGTGAAGGACTCACCTGAGGGCTGCTCCGTGGCCCTCGAGGGACCTGCTGCTCCACGGTCCACACCTGGTAGACTTACCGGGGATGACCACAATCCCGACGAGCGGGACTCAGAGCGTGACCTCGGCCAAGGATCATCTCGAGGCCAAAGGACCTCGAGGATTGGCTCGGCCTCCAGGGATGTCTTGGAAGTCGATGGCCCGGTGGTCGAGGTGGATGAACCAATGGAACCGGACAACAGCGCCCGCTGCTGGTCCATGAAGGCAGACAAACTGAGCTCCAGGGCCAACATTCTGGACTTCAGCTTAGAAGGCTCCACAGCCTTTGGTGCGGGCACCGAGAGACTTGGGCCTGATGCCGGTTCCCCCGAAGGGGAATCCTCGACAAGGATGGTGTCTAGGGACCAAGACCGGTCCGCGACCGGATCCTCCTGGGGGACCTTTGGAGGTCGCTCCTTCTCCGATGCCTTGGATGATCGCCTCGGACTACAGGTCCGGGCCCAGGGCCGGTCGGAACCATCCAAAATGCCGCCTTCAAGGGTTTCTTCATCTTCCTGTGTTCCCTCAAGGGAGACCCCCTTTCTGAGGACCCACGATGAGGCTCAGGCTTGGAAAACTCCGCCCGAGGTGTCAGGGCCTCAGACGAGGCCCTGGCTTTGGGAGATGCTGGGGATTTGGGGAAGAACTTGTCATGCTGCTACTGGCGGCTCTTGAGGACCTTGCTGGACATCCTCTTGCAGAGGCCGCAGGCCTCCGGGTCATGGTCTGGCCCGAGGCAACAAAGGCAGCAGTCGTGTGTGTCAGTCAAGGACATAATTTTAGAGCACCGATCTCACTTCTTAAACCCACTGGTAGCCATGGGGGAAAAAGGTATCGCTGCAAAGTCGAAGACCCTTCGGGCTGCCAGTGGGAGAAAAAAGGTGTGAAGGTGCCAGAAAAGAAAAAAGAACAAAAACTACAAAACTATGAAACCGAACCCGACGCTAAGGCACCAAGGTCGGTAGCTGGTGGGATGCTTCCGCGAGGGCTCCGTCAGTGCCAACGTCACCCATATGTGAGGAGTGACTTCCTACTTGTTCCCGGAGAATGCTGGCATTTGCTGTTTGTGCTAAAGGGGCTATTCAAGGCCTCCCTAACAAAATCATTGGAAAAATGGGAACATAGATGTAGGGATGGTATGTGTTTGGCTGAGAAATGCAGATCAGATGTGTAGTCCTGAGATGCCATGCAATTATGGATTACCAGCAGTTGTTTATAGGTGCAGAGCATGGTTTTGGCATAGGTATGTTATTTGTGACTGCAAGCAAGAGAGCGTGTGTGTGTCTGTATGTGTGTGGTATGAGGGCTGCAGGAGAGGCCCTGGTATGCGGATCAGCAATCCTGGGGGGACATGTATACTTGGCCAGTACCTTATCCATAGGGCTGACCGCAGCATCAGCAAGTTCCAGTGTGAATGGACAGTTAATTCTGAAAAGCTGCTCTGCATCATCTTAGCGGGGCATGTCCCTCACAATGGTGGGGGACCCTCCGAGTAGGGGCATGCTGCGGTGCAAATAGCACTAATATATATCCAAATGAAAAATTAGAATCAAAGAAAGCATACAAAAAGCAGGAACTGGAATCTAGGCTGAAATATGGAAGAATAAAGCTCTCCACAAGAAAGTTTTGAGGGACACTGAAGGGAAACTGGATAGCAGCAGAACATGGCGGCGACTTAAAATTCGTTCAGTTAAAAAGGAAACCGAAGGTTGAATTATGCGGCTCAAGAAAAGGCACGTCTTACAGGGGTAACGAAGAAAAAAAACTTGCTGTAAGAGCCAAGACCTTAGGTTTCAAAGCTAAAAAAAGCCTGTTTAATTACATTTCAGGGGTCTAAATATACCTTTGTTGATCCTTCCCAATTGCAGCTATTTTTGAATAATAAATAAAGGTGCACACTTGTGCTAGGAGAAGTGGGGATAGTGGGTTTGTGCTGTCTTAGTACTAGGATTTGGGTTCCTGAATATTTTGCTGTATTAATTGCTTTTTAATTCTCCCCCTTATGGTGGGCTAAGAATATGTTTTGCTGATGTGTTTATTTTTCTTATTAATATTTGGAGGGTTTCCTCCCTTTTTTTTTCTTGTTTCTGGATTGACATTGGCATCTTGATTGCTTGCGTACTTTCTTTGTAAGTATGTTTAAAATTTCAATAAAAAAAAAAGAAATAAAAAAAAAAGAAAAGGCACGTCATACAAATGTTATCAAGATAAAAATAGAAAAGACCAGCAAGGACAATAAATGCTGACCATGCAAAGAAAAAGACAAAACTGTGGAGCATATAATCAGGGCTGCAGCAAAATCTCTCAGTCTGATGACAACAAGCAGAGTCGACCGGGTGGCAAAAATCTTACATTGGTATCTGTGTAAATATATGGCTTTCCAACAAAAAGGAACTACTGCAACCATGAAATAACAGAAAAAAATGATTGAAAATGATAATGTGAAGAGTTCATGAGAAGATTCTAAAATGCAAACTACCCGGCATCTAGAATACAATGCACCTGATACTACATTTGTTGGAATGCAGCAAGTTTGGCTTGTGGATGTGGCAATACCAAGAAGCAGTAATATCAAGGATAAAGAATTGGAAAAGATGACCAAATACCCTGACTTACTGTACAAACTGAACTTGAAAAATCTGGAAAAAGAAATCAACTGTTGGTTCCCATTGTCACTGGAGCACTGGCTGCTATACCAAAAGGATTTGAAAGAATTTGGAAGAAATTACAACAGTTCAGCTACAACCCCCCCCCCCCCCCCCCCGTATTACTGGGTACCTCCTATATTATTCGACAGTTCCTTTTATGATTCTCAAGCCCTTGGGTAGGGCTTGAATCATGAAGAAGAAAACAAGGCAACACTGGCCGTGACACTATTTGTGAAGTGAGGATAATAATAATAATAGTTTTATTTTATTACACACCTCACCACCTAAAGCAGTTAAAATGAATAAAACACAATTCAAAATCCAGACAAACATAAACTCCACCCATAAAATAAACAAAATGAAAAAAAAAGCCCCTGGGCCCGATATTCAAATAGGTTTATGCAGTTTGCAAGAGCAACAAAATGCAATATCCCTGCTGATTCAGTGGCACTAACCAATTAGTGGTCCACAGACCATCTTACACTAAGCAGATAGTAATGGGGTGGTCCATGGCAGGACTTGGGAGGGATCCATCTGGTTAGTGGCAATTTTCAGCCCATTAACTGGATAGGTAACCATGTAACGTTAGTGCAGGCCAATGGTTGTCCTAACTTTATTTATTTAACTGTTTTCCTATACCGCTTTTCACCGGGTCAAAGCGATTTACAAATAACAGAACTTTTACAATGCGATTTTGCTATTCAGTTTATTTATTTATCCAGTTTTATATACCACCTTTTCCTTCAATCAAAGTGGTTCACAATGGATATTAAATGCAATTTTAGTAAGAGATAAAGGGAATAAAAAGGCTGGTTAACAGAATGGGTTTTGAGCATTGGAAGGGACCGTAGTATTCAGAATATAGAAGTATTTTTAACATCTTGCGGAAGTCCTTAATGTCCTGTGTGGATCTCATATGTTCAGGGGGGCAGCAAGTGATGGAGCTCTTCTTACTGTAGTCTGGAGCGTTGGTATTCAGCATGAGTAGTGAACTTATTTATCATATTACTGCGCCTGGGCCTTATGCTGAAGATCATGATTACCAGGCTTTGAAGGGCATTGGCCGAGATATTGTGAATGATTCGGAAGATGTTTAGAGTTGCTTTGTATCGTGCATGTGAAAGGATGGGGAGCCAATGAAGTTGTTGTAGGATTGGGGTGATATGTTCTTTCCTGGAAGTATTTGTGATAATCCTGGCTGCCATATTTTGAACCAATTGGAGAGGTTAAAGGGATTGGAATATCAGTGTGGATGGAGAATGTGCAGGCAAAGATGGTGGCAGGTGGGTTGGACTGGAATAAGACTTAGAACCATTGAGGCTGACAGGTGTGCCATGATTAGAACCAGCAGGAACTGGAGTTTTAGGTTTTTTGTTTTTTTTTGTGTGCCTTCAAGTCAGTCCTGACTCCTGGTGACCCAGAAGCTCCTGGGTTTTCTTGGCAGTGTCACCGGAAGTAGATTGCCAGTCCTTTCTTCTGAGGCAGTGGAGGGTTAAGTGACTTGTCCAAGGCCACAAGGAGTGCTAGTAGGAATTGAACCCTGGTTGCTTGGTTATGAAGCCAGTGTTCTAACCACTAGGCTACTCCTCCACTCCCCATGGAGTTTTAGGTAGGTGTTTATAATTTGCAATTTGAGTATCTGCCTCATCTACAGACCACCGAATACCAAAAACAAGGAACTCTCCTTCATCCTGGAAACAATCTGCATACATGGCTCTTAGCACAAACCACTTATCACCCTTGGGGACTTCAACCTACGTTCTTCACCTGGCAAAGAATCCAATGCATTCTTCAAGGCAATGGAGGCTGTAAAATACACCCAGATAGTAAATGCACCCACTCTTCAGCATGGCACAAGACCAGATCTAATCTTCATACCGAAACAACTCAATGAGCAAAATCAGGTTTCAGCACTAACAATCACACCTGTTCCCTGGTCTGATCACTACACAATAACATTCTCAATGATCATTAAGGGCTTCAACAATCTCCAGGAATTATGACACCCAAACAGAAAATTCAGAACCTTCAACAAGGAAATATTCATAAAGAAAATAACTCTGACGCTTCAGCAGGACTCTCAAGACCTGGACAATATCATCAAAAATTGGAACACTACTATCTCAAAAGCCACAGCAATCACAAACTCAAAATGCACACACACTCATAAAAGACCCAACTCACCTTGGTACTTGGATAACATCAGGGAAGCTAAAAGAGCCATTAAGGAAACTTGAAAGGAAATGGAGGCGCAACAAAACACAGGAAGCACTTCTGCAATACAGACACAAGCAACATGAATACAGTTATTGTGTTTGTCTTGACTAGATTGTAAGCTCCGATGAGCAGGGACCATCTTTCAGATATGTCTGTGCAGCGCTGCGTACGTCTTGTAGCGCTATACAAATGTTCAGTAGTAGTATTAATGCAACAACATAATTAATGAATGTAAACAACAATTCTACACTAACTCCATCATGAAGTCAGCAAATAGACCTAGAGAGCTCTTCAGTATCGTGCGTTGGCTTACCAAAGACACAACACAACATGACATACACCTTATTGACCCCCAACTTTATGCAAACATCCTTATAAGTAGGCACAACAATTCTTCCCCACAACAGTTACCTACAGTAACTAACCCAATATCCTATGCGCATAAGTCAACCTGGTGCTTACTTTTAAAGATCTGACATTGGGCACTGATAGGTCTTAAGATTGGCCTGGATTGGATTAGATTTGCACCTTATCGCTGCTGACCAGATAGCGAAACCTGTTAGTGGTGAAACTGATATTCAGTGCCAGATGCTAAATGGGTTCCATTGCTGAATATCCGGTTTCACTTTTGCCCATGGAAGTCAGGCGCTTTAAAGACGCTGACTGCCATGGGCTCAGTATCGGTCCCTTTAATTTTTGTTGTGATTTAAATAAGGCACATTCTAAAAGCATTAGGGCTGGTATTTAGAACCCATAGCTGTTTGGCCATCAGGAGGCTATCTGTTTAAGGGTACTGACCACGATATTCAGGGCAGTATTTGGATAGTGCTGCTGAATATCTGTACAGACTGCCCCAGACAGACTGGTTAATGGAGGGGGGGGGGGGGGTTCATGAGCAGAGTGAGAGCAGTGTCAGCGCTATCCAGATAAGTGTCAAACAGGAAGAAGTACTAGGGGAGAAAAGCCCTCCTATCCCTGGGAATGCCCAAGTTAGAGAGACCAAGTCCCTTGACAGCAGCCCTGTTAGAATCAGGAGATGTCCCTTTAAGTCTGTGATCAACAAGAAACAGCATGAGCTTGATATAAAACCAGGTCAGCTGAAAAGAGAGGAGCCTCCCTGGGAACGTCACACTACAGAGATGAGTCAAACAAAAAAGGGAAGTTTCTCAGCTGATGTAAACATAGGGCCCGATATTCAAAGTGATTAATGTGGCTAGCAGAGCGGCTAACTGTATCAGTCTTGGTGACTGGGCTATTCAGTGGCACTTACGTGGTTAGTGTCACTGAACATCCACAGCTGCTGCCTTTACGCACTCTAACAATTTACCACTTAGCATCGAAGCATGTCGGAGGCATTGCAGGGCAGAGCGGAGGTGGCACGGCTCGCTAACAAGGCAGCAGCAATATTGAGCCACTGCCCGGTTAGCGACATGCGGTGTGTGATGGGCGACATGTCCCATCACAGGGAAATCCATAAAGAAACGGGTCAGAAGGGGAAAGCACACAGGACCCCAGAGTCATCCCCAAACCCAGGGTCTCGACATTGGCAGGAGGGTTTCCGATACCTGGAATGGGGGGGGGGGCAGGAAAGGGGAGAGCCCCTGGGAAATAGAATGAGGGGTTGGTGGGGTCCCCAAAAATAGGTAATATGGACCCAGTAGTATAGGAGGGAACCCTTGCCTCTGACATGGACATAGAGATGGAACTCTACTGGGCAGACTAGATGGACCATACTGGTCTTTATCTGCCGTCATTTACTATGTTACTATGTTCTCAGAAGACTCCAAGGAAATGGAGAGGAACAGGAAGACCCAAGTCCGCGGGAAAACTCGATAGACGAAACCCCCATGGATGTCTCCTTGACAGATACCAGGTAAGGTCTGCCTGGGGTGAAAGTGGCATGAATTGCTATGTGGGAGGAGACAGGTCGACCAGACAACTGGAGGTCTGAGTCACTTACCTAAATTAATTTAGAACTGTTAAAGATTATTGTGTGTAGAGACTGTGTTAAAAAGACTGGGTGGAGAGCCACATGTTGGTGAAGTGTGAAAGTGAAGAGGCATGACCTCATTTACATATAGCAACTGGGCCACTATAGGGGAGTGTTTTCTGGACTTGAAAGACACAAGGAAGACACAGACTCTGCTTCTGGGACAGTATCCGGGTGGGGGTATGGTAGAACTCTTTGTTGAGGAGGATGGATAGAAATAATTGTTAGTTTGTCTCTTCACCCTGAGCACACAGGGATGACTACCCACAGACTCTCTAGCTTTGGCCACCTTGCCTCTCATAGTGATATCAAATGATTTTGATGAAGAGGTAAAGGCTAGGTGAAGACATGTTAGAGACAGTGTTATAATCCAAAGTGATTTTGAGGGCAAGAGAAGACTCCAGTTCTAGGCCATAGGCGATGTCATGGTGAAAGCCAGGCATAAGTAACCCTGGCCTAACTTTTGCTGTATATCATTACTGGGCAGTGGCTCAATATCACGGTTGCCTAGTTAGTGAGCAGCCTATGCAGTGATCCCAGATACTCAATGCCAGGGCCGGCTATGATCCTGACATTGAATATCTGGTTTTAATATTCAGCTTTGGTGGCTAGCCATGTTAAGAAGTGCTAGCCACCATGCTGAATATCAGGTCCATAGTGCCTGAAACAATGAAGGTGGAGCTTGGGGCTGTTAGCTCAGAACAAGAAGGAATGGAGTTTATTGAATAAGGTACTGAGAGCCCTTAACTGTGTTACTATTATTATCCAAAACTGTGGAAAAGCTTAAATTTGTTTTTCTTTCCTATTATATGGGTTATTTTCCTAGCTGGCATGGAGAAGGTGGTGCTGTCGTCCCTTCTTCCTTTTAGCAATTAGGAAGCTCAGGAAGATTTGGATATGACTGGTAAGAGACTGAGATTTTTGTGTTTTGATTTCGTAGAGCTGATAAACAGGAGGGAGGGGGGAGCAAGCCATGTTCCTTCAGGCAAGGCTCCTGCCTTGACACAGCCCTGTTGCTTATAATACCTGGACTGGAACTGACTGTGATACAGGCTGAGTGCCAGACAAGAAACAGGGAGCCTATGGAAACTGCTGAGTTCTTCAGGACTACTGAGAAAAGCTGCTCTTGCTGGGAAGGATTCTGCAATTGTAAGTATTTACCTGCTGGTAATGTCTCAGACTCTTGGGTTAAAGGGAACTCTTTGGGTTTAAACTGATAAAATCTCTGTCTATTTTAAAGTTCTGTGTTTTTTAAAGTCACAAGCCAGCTTTTTATTTAAATCAAAGTCTAAGACTTAGCCAGGGCACTGTTTTAGCAAACCAGTTTCTAGTATGTGTTTCTTTCCCTCCTGCCCAACCCGACTCCTACCCACCCCAGGAATTTATTTATTTATTTAAAAGCTTATCTATACCGCGCTCTTTAAAATCAGTGTGGTTTACATTTAACTTATCCTTGTACAATGAGAGAGGACCTGCATTGTACTTACTTTGAACAGGAGACATAACTTGGAACTGTGACTGGGGTAACTATATACAGATGAGCCCTTTGTCCCTACAGCGTTCAACGGTATGGCTGGGACTCATAATTATGTACAAAGCTTGTCATATGTTTACATTTATTTACAGTCTTACTTTATTTACATTTGTTATCAGATTGTTGGCCTATCAGCTGGTTGGCTTAGAGCTCCCAGTTGTCTCGGACTGAATAGGGTGTGTTGGGATAGGGTGTGTTGGGAATAATTTTAGATTTCTAGGCTCCTACAACTCTTACAGGGACAGTGGTAGTCAAATTCACTTTCAGATGTAGCTGATTATCCTCATCAGGTATAGCTTATTTAATTAAGGCCCTGACATTAATCCTGACTTAAACAAAGTCTCTTAAACCTATTAGGTATACTTGTGTTTGTACAACTACCTCTAGCAACTTTACGTAAACAACTTAAATATCTTAAGAAAACCTTAAAACTGATGCAGACAGCAGTCCAGCAGTGAGGTGGGGGCTATCCAGTCTTTTGCATTGAGTATCACATGTATGATTTTCTCCCAGTTGGTGAGGGGTCTTTCATGTGTACTAGGTGCAAGGAGCTCTTTGCTCTCAGGGAATGAGTCTGATCTCTGGAGGCTAGAGTAGCAGACTTGGAGGAGCTATTGAAGACAAAGAGGTATAAAGACAAGACCTACAGGGACTTGGTACTGAAGTCCTACCTCCAGTCTTGCAGCCTCTCTGTTGCCATGAGGAGAGAGGTCACGTGAAAGGAGAGCATCACCTTGGTGTGGCAGGAAGTGATCCTATAGATAGGACCTGTCCACATTAAAGCAAGACTTAGACTTTAGGAAAACTAACTTTGTCAAGATGGGACAATACCTCAAGGAGTTGTTAGCGGTATGGGAACAGCTGGGGGATATAGAAAAACAGTGGGCAAAACTGGAAGGGAGATCATAGAGAGAGGAAGACAGGCATCTATATTTGGAAAAACTTAGAGACGCTAGCAAGTAGGAAAGCAAAGATACAAAAAGAAGTAACCAATGCAATAAAATGGGAGAATAAGACAATTTTCAGATATGTTAGTGAGAGGAAGAAGGGCAAAAGTAGTATTGTCAGACTCAAGGGTGAAGGGGGGGGGGGGAATGTAGAAGCTGATAAGAATAAAATGGAATTGTATAAGAAATATTTATGTTCTGTGTTCACAGATGAAGGACCAGGAGCAAGATCTCAGAAAACACCCACAAATAGAAACAGAAGTGATGGGGAGCTCAAATGATTTTCATAAGGAACTAGCTAAACTAAAAGTAGATAAAGCAATAGGACTGGATGGGATACATCCCAGAAAATTGAAAGGGACATTCTAGTGGCTCCACTGATTGCCTTTTCCATGCTTCTTTGGAGTCGGAAGTAGTTCCAAAGGGCCGGAGAAAGGCACATGTGGCCCTTTACACAAAAGTGGAAGTAAGGATAAGGATGAAAACTATAGGGTTAGTTAGTCTAACCTCTGTGGTGAGTAAATTATTGGAAATGCTGCTCAAAGAGAGAATAGTGAGATTTCTGGAGGCCAATTGATGCAGGATTTGAGGCAGCATGGGTTTACCAGAGACAGGTCTTGTCAGACAAACCTGATAGATTTCTTTGACTGGGTGACCAGAAAGTAGGACTGAGGGAGAGCCCTAGATGTGGTATACTTAGATTTCAGTAAAGCCTTTGACACCATTCTGCACAGGCGACTTATAACAAATTGAGCACCCTAGGGATGGACCTTAAAGTTACTGACTGGATTAGAAATTGGTTGAGTGGGAGGCGACAAAGGGTACAGGTAAATGGGGCTCACACTGAAGAGGAGGTGGTTACCAGTGGTGTGCCGCAGGAATCTGTCCTTGGTCTGATTCTTTTTAACATCTTTATTAGTGATATTGCAGAAGGGCTGTCGGGTAAGATTTGCCTGTTTGCAGATGATAACAAAATCTGCAATAGAGTAGATATCCAGGAAGGAGTAGGTAACATTCTTCTAGCTAAGCTTGAAGAATGGTCGAGAATTTGCCAGCTGAGATTTAATGCTAGAAAATGCAGGGTCATGAATTTGCCTCATATAGGATTGCCCAATTTCTGGAGAGCAAATCTGGGACACCTGGGTAAGTCTGAGCTGAGCAGGGAGAGGCAGGGGTCCTCCCTCCTCGGGCATCTTTTCTGCAGATATTTTGAAATGACCAATCTAAGTAACATTTAGTAATTTCAAAGGTTTAAAAACGAAAGTAGCAGCCCTTTTCAATTTATAAGCACACATACATACATATAGGTTTAAACTTCATTTGATACACATAGATAAATATTCTCTATATTTTATAAAGACGTTTCTGCATGTAAAGCATGTTTTACACATGGAAAATGTCTATTATAAAATTATGCTGCCAAATATGCACATGTGAGTACTCACACATCATATGCAGAGACTACATTTGAAGAGCTGAATGGGCCTCATACAAATTGATTATACATATAGAACCACCAGTGGAGAAATAGCCTAGTGGTTAGAGCACCAGCCTGGTATCCAAGAGACCAGGGTTCAATTCCCACTAGTACTCCTTGTGGCTTTGAGCAAGTCACTTAACCCTCCATTTACTTGGAAGAAAGGCCTTGCAATCTACTTCCTGTCACATCTTGCCAAGAATACCCAGTGGTTGCTGGGTCGCCAGTAGTCTGCATTGACTCAATGGCATACATTGCATTTCATAGAGCAACCATCATAGGCCTCCAGACCTACATAACAGCATCAACAGACCCAGAATTTGTCTCCATTATCAAACTTGGACAGGCATTCCAACAAGCAGAAGCAATGGATGAGAATCCATCAGTATATACAGGGAAGGAAGCAACAGAATTTGCAAAACAAGAGAAAAATGCTTCAAAGAATCAGATCAGCAAATGAGGAATAACAAGTGGGAAATTAAAAGCACTAGTCTAAAGAACCCAATATGTTTATACATAGCTCAGTTTTTACACTGTTTTTTGTATATAGTTTTACTGTGTGTACATAGTTATAGTTTTATTACCCCTTTTCCAAGTTTAAGTTACCTGTTATAATGTAAGCACACCAGTGTTTTCTGATTGTGCAGTTCTGTTACTTGTAAACCGCACTGAAAACAAATAGCGCGGTATATAAAAGATGTTAAATAAATAAATAAAAATAAATAAATAAATACTCCGGGAGCCATTTGTCAATCGAAGCAGAACACGAGTGGATAAGGAGAGGTGAATTGAAACCAAGGGATGAGAGACTGATAGTTGCAGCCCAGAATAATGGATTATGGATAAAATGGTTCACAGTAAGCAGAGAGAAAACTGGTAAAACAAACATATGCAGATTCCACAGAATAAGAAAGAGCTGGAAATAGTCACTCATAGCTGGCTGTGAAGTTCTGATAGCAGAATTTCTATAAGCACTATGGCACTGCTGTACTGGAAAAGCACTGGGATCATGACCCTAAAAGAATTACAGAGATGAAGAAGTTATGATAACTAGTGACATTCCCATTCCGACGAATAAGAAGCTGGATGTGAGGAAATCTGACATAGTGGTAAAGGAGACAAACACCACAGTGATATTGATAATAGAGGTGTCGGTTCCAAGTGATTATTCTGTGAATCGTGTGGAGAAGGATAAGATCCTGAAGTACCAAGAAATGCAGTCAGAGACCCAGGAAATGTGGTAGAAAGATATGGAAATGTTTCCCATCATATTGATTAAGGGCCCGATGAACAGAAATTTCCACTAAAACCATGACAAGTTGCCTTTACATGTTACATCTTATCGCTCCAGAAGGAAGCTTTCTTTGGCACATTGCTAATACTACGGTGAGCACTAGCAGTAAATTTGAGAGACTGGGCCATTGCTGTCATGTCTGCGCAAAATTAACCCATTTGGGGAAACCACCCACAAGATCACAAGTACATATACATGCACCATATGTAGACATTCCTGTGGGAAGAGTTACGAGTTTAGAAAGTACACACATTCACATATTTACACCTTTGTGCAAATTTGTGCAAGATAATTTGTATGTTATTAGGGATGGTTCTGAGCGTTTTATTTATAAAGGCACATAAATGCCTAAACTGTCTTACAAAATAGATGTTTGGAAATTTTGCATAGGCTTTCTGTTATGAAATTAGGCCCCCGTTAGTCTTAAAAAAGTTATGCTGTTTATTAGATTTCTCCATCATTCTTACAGATGCTTTGCCTTCTTTTAAAGAGTCTTTCATTCTGGCACGGTGTGGTAGTGTGGCATGCAATGGAAAGGGTTTTTCTTTAAAACACAGGCTCGACAGCAGTTCAGGGGGAAAAAAAAGCAGTATTGTCAAATGTTTCTTTCTCTCTCTCTCCCTCTGGTCACAAATAAGTTTAGAGACTGATCCGACGGCAATGTTCTCCTTTATGGGTTTATTACAGACAATTAGAAGACAATTACAAAACTATTATGGGCAATTGCTCGGAGAGAAGACATAGCCCCTCCCAAACAGCTCGCCTTGTCCAAAATAGCCCAGTCGGCCTGAATGATTAAGGGGCTGCCTCTTGCCTGCATGCCAAAAGCCAAACAGTCACTTTTATACTGAGTTACACAAAGAAAACTTCTTTTGCCAATCATTTATAGCCATACACATTCCTTTGTCCTTTCCTTATCAAGATTTTTCACCCTACCTTACCCTACCCTAGCAGAGTTGCCATTCCATAATGTAGCAGAGGCATGTACTCACGGAGGACCTAAGTGTAGTTCCTAATTCACAGTTCCCCCCTTTTCATCATACTCTTTCAAAGGGGTATTGACCAACCAATCTAACAAGAGGAATCAGCAAGCTGTATAGCTTGAAGACAAGCAATTTCTGCAGCTAAGAGGGATTCGGCTTCATTTCGGTCGGATTTAGCTCTTTCCAAATCTACTAAGCAGTGGGAATGGGAGTTTTGAGTAGTGTCATGAGGCAGACAGCACTGAGCCTGAAATAATAAAGGGAAATGTAAAAGAAGAGCTTACCTCACAGCCACAGTTGATACATTCATGTTGCAGGGAAGCAGGGAATGGAGAAACAAACTTTCCTCATGGCATTAGTGACGCAGTAGAAATTCAGAGTTCCAATCAGGCTCACCTGAGGGAAGAGTCACGTTCTACATCTAACAAGCAGGGAAATAAAACCAGGTGGGAAATCCCACAAGAGGAGATCAGTGAGATCACGGAGATCAGGAGGATCGGGGAGATCAAGGAGAGCAGAGAGTCCAGGCAGAGGAGTCAATCTCAGAAGGGAATAGAGACAAGGACTCAGGAGCAAACACCGAGAGACACGCTGTCTTGGAGAACCAGGGTTGAAGGGAAGCAGGCTGTTGAACCCGAGAGGGCTGGAAAGAACAGTGCAAAAGACTTCCAAGCCAGAGGGGTCCTCGTGCAGAGGAAAACAACCAAGCAGGCAGAGAGCAAAGGTCACACCCAGGAAAGCTCCCTGAAACCAGGAAGTGATTTCAGCTCAGCTAAGCCCAGTGTCTAGTACTCACGGAGAAAGGCAGTTTGCATCCCGGAGAAGAAGCCTTGGCTAGAGGAAGAAGGGCTGGAAACATTCTTCACCCAGAAGAAAGATAAGTACCCTGTCTTCTATAAAGGGAAAGAAGTGGGTCCTTATATAAAAAGCCAAGCTTACAGGGTGCTAGAAAACCCCTATTGGAATAGGTGGTGGGAAGAAACCCCAAGCACAACTCCCTGTATATCTGACGGTACAAAGCAGTCTCCTCTCCCAGAAGCTGAGGTCTCCCGAGGGCAAGGTTCTGAAAGCAGTGATACAGAAACATGGTGCCCATACACAGGACCAGGTCCTGAGGTTATGCAGTGGGAAAGTTCAAACCCAGAGGTCATTCCAGAACCGATGGAGTGTGCTTTATGCATTTCAGATGAGATAGAATCTCTTTGTTAACAAGAAGCAAGAAGAAGCATAAGTATTGTTTGGAAAAACCTTTTATTTACCTGTGAAGCAACAATTTATTTATGTTATCCTTGTTTGAAGTATTCAAAAGGCAATCCTCAAGGGAAGGGGAATAAAGCCCAGCTTTAATTTACACTTTGGACACGACTACAGAGTATTTCTTTAACAACCCAGGCTATACCCTATGTCTAGGTGGGCGCCTAAGGCGGGCATAGTCTCACAAATGGCGTAGTTCTTTGGATTCCTGAAAAGAAGGATACCGTGGGAGCAGAGTGGAGTCACCAGCACCGGAGAACAGGACCGGGACTGCGGTGGACCACGCCCCAGAAGACTCCAGGATCTGGAAAGGCAAAGAATTGTCTCAAAGCGAGAATCACCACCTGACTCAGGTAAAGGTACCTGGGTACAGCCAGGGTGGGATTCTGTGAAGAGAAATAAGGGGGACTGAAAACCCCAGCTTAACTGCATTTAAGAAAAGAGAAAAAAAAAAAAAAGTGCCGCACTTGGTGTGTTTTTTTTTTCTTGGTTTATTGCAGGCTGCCATCATGGAGACTCCACAGGACACGCTACGATGGATTGGGCTCCAGTTTGAAAAACAGAGAGCTGGCCCAGCAGTGTCAGGAGCAAGCATTAGCAGCCATGCAGGCACAGCAGAAGCCGCTGACAGACTTGCTACAGGCTGTGCTACAAGAGCGGCTGACCGACAAAAGGCCTGAAGGACACTATTGTGGGGTAGGCCCACAAACATGTGGGGTTTTATCTTTTGGACAATGGTCAGGCAAAGACAATATTGATGACTTTCTCGAGGCCTTTGAGCGGGTAGCTCGAGGTGCAGGCTGGCCTGAGAAGCAGTGGGCGGTCCGGTTAGCCACCTCCCTGACGGGAGAAGCCTTGGCGGCTTATAAAGCTATGCCCGCCGCCCAGGCAACTGAGTACAAGGATGTAAAAGCAGCCATACGGGACAGGCTATGCCTGTCGCCTATGGTGTATCGCCGAATGTTAAGGGCAACAAAAATCCAGCCAGGTGAAACTCCTAAGGCACTAGGCCAACGGATACGTAGCCTGGTGTGGAAGTGGCTTACGCCAGAAGAGAGAACAATAGAGAGTATCCTTGATATGCTCGTGTTGGAGCAGTTTTCTGAGGCTGTGCCAGGTGAAGTCAGGGCATTCCTCACTCTCCAGAATTGCCAGACATCAGACGAGGCTGCTCACTTAACCGAAAGGTTCATGGAGGCTCAGGTAGCTCATAAACCGCCCGGAGGAGCTAGCGACTCGTATGGGGTGGCAAATTTCAGCAGAGTAATGAAAGACCCAATGTCATGTATACCAGGTACAAAGAAATGTATGGATAAAGGTATGGGGAATGACTCTCGCATGAAATGTTTTAAATGTGGGAGGAGGGGTCACAAGAGGGATGAATGCATGTCACGCACAGCACTGATGAGTGAAAAGGAGAAGTATAGGCAGGAAGGCTTTCGCCTTGATGTAGAGGTACAGGGCGTGTTGGCCAAGGCCCTACTTGATTCAGGGGCAGACCAAACTATGGTGTCGAAAAAATTCTGGCGCCTCCTACAGGATAGTGGGGCATTTCCCCTGAATCAACCAGAGGGCAGAACTAAGATCCGCTGTATACACGGGTCATCCACTTCCTATCCTCTGTATAGGGTAGTAGTAAAAGCTTTGGGCACCCGAAGAAAGGTCCTAGTAGCGGTAATTCCCCGGTTGCCCTATGATATAGTTTTAGGCCGAGACTGGCCGCCCTTCTGTAGGAGCATTGGGGAAGGCATGCAAGGGAAAAGAGGGCTAGTATCCACAAGGTCACAGGCCCACAGTTCGAGGGAGAGCTTTGAACCCGCGGAGGACATTGACCCTCCTTCAGAGGAAGAAGCAGAACCCCAGGTGGAGGAGGATAGGCCCCTAGAGGACTTGCTAGGAGAACTACCCAGACACGAAGATTTAATCAACCTTCCTAAAAAGGCTAATAAGAAAAGCAAGGGTGATAAGAGGCGAGAGCGCCACAATAGGGCCCAACTAAGGGCAGGAGCAGAAGATGGGATAGGTTTTCCCTGGGTACCGGCTGAGCTAGTGCAGAAGTTTCCCTCATTCGCGAAAGAACAAAAAGCGGATCCCGTGTTAAAATGCGCTTTTGAGTATGCCCAGTCTGATAAAGACTCTCTTCCCAGGTTTTTCCTGGAAGAAGAGTTACTATATCGGGAGAGTAACGATCCCCAGACTGGCGCTGTTAGGAAACAGCTAGTGGTACCCACTGCTTTCAAGGCGAGTGTAATGAGATTGGCCCATGACCACCCGGTGGGAGGGCATGAAGGGGTTGTAGGTACCCTGGACCAGGTACTGGCCCGTTTCTATTGGCCGGGGGGTGTTCCAAGAGACCAAGCGTTTTTGCGAGGCATGCCCTTCGTGTCAGAGGGTCTCTGCCGCAAAACCAAGAGGGGTTCCCATGATACCAATACCTACCATATCTGAACCAGTACGCCGGATGGCGATGGATATAGTAGGACCCTTAGTAAAAACCCCTAGGGGGTTCCAGTATATTTTGGTCATAATGGATCAGGCCACCCGGTTCCCCTGGGCCATACCGCTGAGGAACATTTCAGCAAAAACAATAGCGGGGGAATTAATCAAAATATTCTGCGAAGTGGGATTCCCAAAGGAGATGTTAACGGATAGGGGAAGCAATTTCCTATCACGATATCTGACACAAGTCTGGGACGCCTTCGGGATATGTCACCTAAAAACATCAACTTACCATCCCCAGTCCAACGGAATGGTAGAGCGGTTTAATCAGACCCTCAAACAAATGTTGAGGTGCGGACTAGACGGGAAGATGGCTGATTGGGACATTATGCTCCCATTTGCTTTATATGCCAGCAGGGAGCGCACACAGGCCTCGTTAGGAGCTTCCCCATATGAATTTATGTTCGGCCGGGCTCCAAGGGGTGTCCTTGACATTTTAAGGGAGCAGTGGGCAGAGCCAAAAGGGGAGGAAATAGGGGTACCGCAGTTCCTCCAGGAACTCCGATCGCGGTTACAGAGGGCCTCACAAGCTGCTGAACAACATCTGCAGGATAGTCAACAGCAGCAGAAAAAATATTATGACCGGGGGAAAAAACTCCGTCAACTCATGATAGGTGAGAGAGTAGTCGTAATGGTAGCAGACCCTGGGCCAAAATTTGAAGCTCAGTGGAGAGGGCCCTACACTGTAGTAGCTCGCAAGTCTCCCATGTCGTGGAGACCGACAAGGGACGCCGTCAGGTGTACCATGTCAATGTCCTAAAATCCTGGCAGGAGCGGAGGGCAGCTGTTGGGCAGTTACAGGTACAGCTTCAGTTCAAGGCGGATGCGGTATCACGTATTCCGTGCTGTAAGGACATATGTCCCTCAGCCCGAAATAGCTTAAGGGGGGGGATATGTCATGAGGCAGACAGCACTGAGCCTGAAATAATAAAGGGAAATGTAAAAGAAGAGCTTACCTCACAGCCACATGTGCAGTTGATACATTCATGTTGCAGGGAATGGAGAAACAAACTTTCCTCATGGCATTAGTGACGCAGTAGAAATTCAGAGTTCCAATCAGGCTCACCTGAGGGAAGAGTCACGTTCTACGTCTGACAAGCAGGGAAATAAAACCAGGTGGGAAATCCCACAAGAGGAGATCAGGAAGATCACGGAGATCAGGAGGATCGGGGAGATCAAGGAGAGCAGAGAGTCAAGGCAGAGGAGTCAGTCTCAGAAGGGAATAGAGACAAGGACTCAGGAGCAAACACCGAGAGACACGCTGTCTTGGAGAACCAGGGCTGAAGGGAAGCAGGCTGTTGAACCCGAGAGGGCTGGAAAGAACAGTGCAAAAGACTTCCAAGCCAGAGGGGTCCTCGTGCAGAGGAAAACAACCAAGCAGGCAGAGAGCAAAGGTCACATCCAGGAAAGCTCCCTGAAACCAGGAAGTGATTTCAGCTCAGCTAAGCCCAGTGTCTGGTACTCACGAAGAAAGACAGTTTGCACCCCGGAGAAGAAGCCTTGGCTAGAGGAAGAAGGGCTGGAAACAATCTTCACCCAGAAGAAAGATAAGTACCCTGTCTTCTATAAAGGGAAAGAAGTGGGTCCTTATATAAAAAGCCAAGCTTACAGGGTGCTAGAAAACCCCTATTGGAATAGGTGGTGGGAAGAAACACCAAGCACAGCTCCCTGTATATCTGACGGTACAAAGCAGTCTCCTCTCCCAGAAGCTGAGGTCTCCCGAGGGCAAGGTTCTGAAAGCAGTGATACAGAAACATGGTGCCCATACACAGGACCAGGTCCTGAGGTTATGCAGTGGGAAAGTTCAAACCCAGAGGTCATTCCAGAACCGATGGAGTGTGCTTTATGCATTTCAGATGAGATAGAATCTCTTTGTTAACAAGAAGCAAGAAGAAGCATAAGTATTGTTTGGAAAAACCTTTTATTTACCTGTGAAGCAACAGTTTATTTATGTTATCCTTGTTTGAAGTATTCAAAAGGCAATCCTCAAGGGAAGGGGAATAAAGCCCAGCTTTAATTTACACTTTGGACACGACTACAGAGTATTTCTTTAACAACCCAGGCTATACCCCATGTCTAGGTGGGCACTTAAGGCGGGCATAGTCTCACAGTAGTTTGTGCATTAACTACATGAAGACTTAAAGGCTTGGTAATGCAGTGGAATAAGGCATGTATTAAAATACCTGTGCATTGGAACAAGCAACACCACACTACCCCTATAACTAAAGCAATGGTTAAATATACTAAAAGTCTCTTGGCCCAGGCCCCAAGGTCCGAAAACCAGGAGGTAAAGGTTGACCAACCCACCTGGACAACTTTCTTCATATATTGTATACTATCCATGGCCAGTTGTGACTGGGCATCCACAAAGATGCAACATTGCTCACCTAGAAGACTACAGACTCTGCCCTCGGCTTCTAACAAATAGTCAAGGGCCATACAGTTCTGCATAGAATAGCCGTGCAACTGAGATACTTGGTCCTGTATCTCCCTCAGTGCTCATGTATTACTATCAATGATTTTGACGACCGCTTGTAAGCATTGAATGGACATAGCCAACTCTGCAGCGATGGCAGAACCCGAGAAGTTTAGCCATCCTGTGCTTGAGAAGGCATCTAATTTGGACTTCGTAAATTTGGAGGTGGATTCAATATATTCCTGGGCTTCCTTTAGGGATGCATTTTGTTCATCCTCAGTTGGCTCTGTAAGGATGTCTCTCCGAAAGCAGAGATGGGATGTCAGGGACCAGAAAGTTTGATTGAATATGTGGGGTGGAGCCCTAGTAACTGGGCTTTGTCCACCTCCCAATCCAAAGAGAAGATGGATAATGGGGAAGGATTATAGCAACAAAACAGGTACCTGAACAACCTTCAGGAAGCTGTTGATAGGCCAGGTCCCCATGCACAAAATAATGTCCTACCTGAGCTATTGAATCCTTAGGGAAATAGAGTCATTGAACAGTAGGGCCATCCCAAACTTCTCTATAGTGTCAGGGTAGTGGATTTCATAATGGCCCAGAAGGGGTCTATCAGTAAGGTGCCAAGTTCATTCACTTTCTTCATCACCATACTTTCAGACATCAGTGAGAACCTAATCAGAATCCTCATCAAAGATTGCATAACAGAAGTGCACCCTTTTGCCGCTGGAGAAAAACCACGCCCCATCTGGCCTCCGAGGTATAAGGGCAAGCTATACTCTCCCCCACAGAATGATTTCCCTCCTCCTGGAAGCAAAAGGAGGGGACACCCTGAATAATTACTTTAAAAGGTTTAACCTCTGGGTATAACAAGCCTGACTCCTTCCAGATAACATTGTGACAACCTGCAAAGGTGGAAGAAAAGGATTTATGTTGGGTGACATTGAGAGGATAGACCACAAAGGGTAATCCTATCACCTCAGCAGTGGGAATCCTATTACAAACAAGCCAATTAGTTAATCCAATAGCGTCATTGAATTCCTGTAAGGTCTGCACAAAAGGTTGGGGGTAAGGGGAGGCTTAACACTCCTTCTCCCTCGACCTGAGCTTTCTTCCTGGGCCCTATTATGGTGCAATAACAGGTAAACAATTATTCCACATATTAACTATACAGTAACACCCAGAACTGGCTAATGTCATTTCTTCTTTGGTCCCAGTCCACAAAGTTTATTCCTCAGGACACTGGGATCCATTTCACTTACGCTAGATCTTCAACTACAGGTTTCTGATCGCTTGTGAGGACCAAGACTCCTTGGGTTCTATCTCCTTCTTGCAGTGAGACATGTGGACCCACATGAGATGACCCTCTAACTTGACTGCTGAATATCCCGTGAGCAGGACTTGATAGGGTCCTTTCCACCAGGGTTCCAGCGAGGTCTTCCCTTAGTGGACCTTCAGATAGACCTAGCCTCCTAGCTGCAGGTCATGTCCCTGTGCGGGAACCTGAAACAGCTTCTGCACCTGTGAATTCTCCAGAGAGAGAGAAACCATGAGACCTTTACAATAAGACAATAGTTTGTTGCGCGTTAAGACCAGGTCTCTTTCAGGGTGTATATGAAATGGGGAAAATGGTCTCCCCATAACAATTTCATATGGGGTCAGCTGACCTCTTGTCCTACTAGGTATGGTGCAGAGACTCATTAGTACCAGAGGCAGGACTTGTACCCAATTTTGATTCCATTTCTGAGTTAATTTGGACAGCTTTGTTTTGAGAATCTCATTGCTCATCTCCATCTGGCCAGAGGTTTGAGGATAATGGGGAGTATGCAAGGCTTGTTTAATTCCTAGCCCCTGACATACCTGAGACATAATCTTCCCTGTAAAATGTGACACTTTGTTTTTTTGCAGAAAGAATGTGTGTGTGTGTGGGGGGGGGGGGGGTGTGATATTCAAAGGCATTTATATGGTTTGTAGACTTGCGGTTGGCAGAATACTCAGTGACACCAATACGGTTAGCGCTGCAAGATATCAGTGAGTGTCACAGCTACACACTCCCATACTATTTGGCTAGCACTGGGGCATGTTGAAGGCATTCTGGGGCAGATTGGATGCAGCATCCATCGCTAACAGGGCTGCCCGGTTAGCGACAAGCGGGTAAAGTCAGATGTGGCAAAGGCTGATCTAACTTTACCCACAGAAGCTAGCTGGCAGCGGCTCTATCGCTGCTGCCCGGTTAGCTTCCGGCTTCTGCAGTGACTCGGATACTCAATGCTGGTGGCCAGATACGACCCCAGCATTAAATATCTGGGGTTAGTTTTCAGCAACAACAACTAGCCGCAGCTGCTGAATATCCGCCCTGTTGATTTTATTGACCTTTCAAAAATCACCTAGAAGCAGCATAAAGCCTGCCTAGCACCACGGCAACAGGTGGTTTCTTTCAGGGATGAAGTATTTCCTTAAGTTCCATTAAAATGTAATCTTTGCAGTTTTCAGGGCAAGCCGCATCTTAGTAAGTGTAACCAACGTTTCAGCCATCAGGGTGAAGGACGGCATGGCCCAGAAAACTGCAAAGATCATGATACTAGCTGTGGTAGCCTAACAATCCACTGAAATGTGTTGCTAAATATGAAGTTATGCGATTTATTTACTATGATCTGTCTCAGATAAAGAGCTTGTATAAAACCCAGAAAACAGGTCCAGTATGACATGTTAGATACTATCCTGCTGGAATGATTTAATATTGTAATTGTGGGTCAGCATGTTCAACAGATAATATAATTATGTTAGAGTATGATTTTCACGTTCACCTTTTCTTTTTTGACCCCCACCCACCCATTCATTATATATGAGCTATGCAGCACTAGACTTCTCTATTTATCCTTTGTTTTCTATTGATTTAGGGTAGCATTTGGCATTCCTAACTTTACCTGTGTGTGCCAATATCGCTACTGCCCAGTTAACGACGGGTGCCTCCCCAGAATGTCCTTGACACGCCCCAAATCTAACTGTTTATCATGGGGGCGCGTAGCAGCAGCACCCATGGATATCCAGCGGCAAACCGCGTAAATGCCTTTAAATATTCCCCCCTTTGTGTATTATCTTATTATTTTGCTATGTCAACTAGTTTCTATGCTATAATTAGAAAATGTAATTTAGAAATAAGAATGGAAAAACAAAGACATGTTTCATTTTAGCATCTACTAAAGCCATTTAGAGCAGGGGTGGGCAATTGTTTTGGCTCGGGGGCCACTTTGAGAGGGCCATGGTTAGCGGAGGGCCGCACCTTCTAAAACTCATCCTCTTGCTCTTGCCCGGTTTCCTCCACTCCATTAACCCCTTCCTCCAGAAAAAGCACATAGTAGATTCCAAGATGGTGGCCGGTGGCGTCTAGGCTCCTGACCTCCTTTCCTGATGGGATGTAAGAGGAAGGTTAAACGCGGTGTGCTGCCCCAGGCACCTGCGCTATCCTTGACTCCAATTTCTGGGCCACTCGATACCTTTGTGTTTCGTCGTCAGGAGCCGCAGTCAGCAGAAGCGGGGAACGGAAGCTCGGCTGGAGAACGGTTGGGGCTGGGTAGCTTGGCGCCTCCCTCGAGCAGCGATCTTATGCCCGCAGAAGCACATTGTTCTTCAAAGTTGCCGTGCCCGGAGTCAGCTTGGAGAGGTGCGGAGGTCTTGGTCTCTCCGGAGCTGGGGGTTCCTCGGCCTCAGCTGGGGTTGCTCCTTCCAAGTATGGCGGGGGGGGGGGGGGGTGTCTCTCTGCCGGAACAGCTCTCCGGGTCGGAACAGGAGATTGAGAGCTCTGCTGTGGAGGCCGGCAAGGATGACGGAATCCCCGGGATCCCCTTATTGGTCCCGCGGCCTGACGGAGATTTGCCAAGAGTTCAGCGTGGGGTACCTGTTTCTTTTTCACTGCCACATCCGGAGCACTTCACCCTGGAGACTATTTGGAACGCGATTAATCATTTAGGAGAATCCCTGGTGTCCCAGATTAACGGCATTCAAGATCAGGTTGGATTGAATACAATAAATCTTGCACAATCGGTGCAGGATTTAAATTCAACGAAAGTAAAGTTGGAAGAAGTCTCGGAAAAGACTTCATTTGGAGACTTTGTCTGAATTATTTATTAAAGATTCTAATCAGATGAAAGTTAGGCTGGAGCAGATAATTGTACTAAATTGGCTAATCTTCGGTTGGTTAATTTTCCCTGCTCGCCTACTATATCAGCTAAAGAAATGTTTAAAAATTACCTAGTTGAAATATTGGAGGTCCCTATGGACTCCTGTCCTCCCATTGTAAAGATATATTATCTTCCTACGGCCCGGAAGGTTTCGGCTACTAGCAGAGTAGCTGGACCTGGGCAATTTGATGTTTTAACTGTTTCAGAATTATTAGAAAACTCTGATATAGTGTCGATGAGACCTGCAACCTGTTTAGTTACTTTTGCTCTGATTTCTGATTGAGAATGGTTGTTAAGACTTTTTTTTCAGGAAAAGGAATGTCTTATTTAAGGGGTGTCTTGTTCGAATTTTTCCTGATCTGGCTCGGGAAACCCGTCGTCACAGGAAGGAGTTTTTAGTCCTGCGTCCGTGGGTTCTCCAGCTCAGTGGGTTATTTTTTCTAAAGTACCCATGTAAATGCTTGGTTAAATTTCAGGGTAATTCCTTTTATTTTTCTATATCCATCTCAGTTGATTTCCTTATTAAATTCCAAGGGTTCAGTAGGGGGTGAGTAAGCGGGGTTCTTTTGATGTGTATATTGTAGGTATCTGGCTGTTGACGTTGCCAAAGTTCCTTAATTTGTTTGTTACTGAACTTTTTCCTTTGGAATTCTCTTATTGATGGTGGGCGGGGTGTTACACTTTTTGATATTCTTTGCTTGCTATCTTTTACTTTATTGTTATTTCTAAAGTGTCCCCAATTACCGTTGCAAGTGTTTAAGCGTGATATATTTGAAAATTCAATAAAAACTTTTTAAAAAAACCCTTCCTCCATTTCCAAGATGGAGAGATCCAGGGCCAGCTTGAAGACTTCATTGTCGGGCCGCTGCTGCTCCTCGCCTCCCTCCGGTAGCGACTCCAGCGGAGGCAGTGACTGCTGCTCCCACTGCTCTTGATCCGGCGGCGGCTGCTGCTGTTCCCCTGCAACCGCCTGCCCGGCGCAGCCCGTCTCCCCCTCCAGCTGGTAGATGGAGCTGGGCATGGCACTGCGCGAGAGGAGCCGCCACGCATGCGCTTCATCCCTCCTTGCCTCCCAGCCCTCTCCAGTCTCCGCTCTGGCTATGCATGACATCACTCCTCGGCACAATAATAGGTCATGCGTGGGAGGGGGACGAGAATAGAGGAGCAGGGAGTCAGCACACATGGTGCCTAGGAGCGATTCCGCAGGCCGCAGAAAACTCTGTGGCGGGCCACATGCGGCCCACCGGCCGTAAATTGCCCATCCCTGATTTAGAGCACACTAACAGGCCAATGCAGAAACCCGGCTAGAGTAAAATGCTTAGGCTCTAGCATAGGATTTCATACTGCAAGTTTAATGCTGACTTTTTGCGTTGTGATGCAATATGCAAATTAACCAGTGCACAAAAAGCGTTAAACTGAGAGAGCAAGCCAAACACATGCGCACAGAAGTTGGCACAAGATTGGCATGCTGTCCCAGACAAACAGGGTCATCTGAGGTGAAGTTTGACACATCATCTCAGATGATCCAGGCATTGGGGAAAACCCCCCATACCATTGGCACAATGTTTTGGGGCCTCTTGGACACTGAAACCCTGATAGAAATAAAATACTGTATCTGGTGGCCCCGAACCCCCCCAGTACCTTAAATGTTGTGGCGGGAGCACTGCCCATATACTCCTGTCCCCACGCTGCCATGTTGTAAAATGGCGGCACCTGGCCCCGCACAGTGCATCCTAGGATGCACCAGGTGGGGTCAGACTACCATATAAGGCAAAAAATGTCTTATATTGCAGAGTGATCCCTTGTGTTGTATCCTGGGACACACATGGGCCACCAGGTCTTGTGTTTTGGGGCACTGGTGTTAGGGGGGGGGGCACTGGCCCCCTGACATTGGCTGATGGCATTGTGGGCTTTCTCTGATGCCTGGATCATCTGAGATGAAGTGTCAAACTTCACCTCAGATGATCTTTTTGCTCCCGGCTGGATCTTTATGCCTATCCAAATCTGACATGAAGATTCAGTGTTAAAAACTGCATTAAGTTTCAGCACAGTTTTATACACTAGGCACAATAAAATATGCAGAGATTTGCATGCCCAGTGGGCTGCAATTTAGCACTGGCGTTTTTCTGGCGTTTTTCCAGTGCTAGCTTTCTTTCTGCATCGGAGAGCAAGCCTAGAGTGTGCAAAGCACCAGATAAAGGCTGTGCAAAAGTTTTCTGCATCTCGGCCCTTAAAAGTAATTTTATAAGACATCGCCTAGATGGGAAGAGCAAGTGGCTGCCTATTTTATAAAGGCTCATATGTGTCTTTGTAAAATTGTTCTCCAAATCCTGCAGAAATCGCAGATAAAATTAACCCCATTCATTTACCCTAGATTGAGAGCTGGTGTACATGCATACACTACACATGAATGTGCATATTTTATAAAGAACATGCATAGATCATGACTCTGCCCACATTCTGCTCAAACTGTGCCCAAACCTGCCTCTACCAAAGTCATGTACGAGCATGTCCATTTGTCTTATTGCACATAGTATTTATTTTATTGTACTTATTTATCAGGGTTTTTTTTCCTTTTAACGTTTTTTTATTAAACACATTCCACACATAGTACAGATTCTTTCTTCTGAACTCAACATTTTACATATGTGTTATTTCAACAATCTATTTTCCCCTAATTTCTATTACAGCATTGCTTATTCCCTATTCTTTTTCCCTTCTCCCTCCCCCCCCATCTCACTTATTTATCTCCTTCTCTTTACCCTGCTTATGGTCTCTCACCTACTCTCTCATGTGTATCTCATATATTATGTATATGCCTTCGCCAGTTAGCTCATCCCTTACTGTTATTTGCAAAGCAGCTTACATTGGCCCTCCCTCCTGCTCTCGTACTTTCCATGTCCCCAGCCATTTCCAGACCCGCTGCCATTGTGCCATACATTTGTCCCCTTTCCCATGTCGCAACCCTGTCAATCGATGCATCAAACACAGATCCTCCATTCTTCTGAGAAATCCTATACTCTGGGGTTCCCTCGCCCCTGTCCAATGTTGTGCTATCCCGTTTCTTGCTGCCACTATACAATGATGTAGTACCCCCCTTTCCCTTGCCGGGATATCCTCCCCTACCTGATGTAGGAGGCAAAGTTCTGGCTGTTTTTGTAATTTATGTCCTGTCATTTCGTATATTAGGCGAAGTACCTCATCCCAAAAGCCTTGAATCTTCTCGCACTTCCATCACATGTGTATCATATCCCCTCGCTCCCGGCACCCTCTCCAACACCGATCAGATAATCCCAACCCCGCTCTTTTTTGACGTGTCAGCATCCAGTACCACCTATAAAGTACTTTATAGGCGTTTTCTTTTATTTGGGTAGCGACAGATATTCTCGCTATTGTCTGTATGACTTTATCCCACCACTCTTCAGTCCATTGTTGTTCTAAATCTATCTCCCATTTCTGCCCTCTCCTCCCTCCATTAGCCCTTTATATATCTTAGATAAGGCTCCCTTTTGGCCTAGATTTCCTGAACATAGAGCCTCAAGCCACCCTCTGTTGCTCCACAGGTCCTTCCATATGCTCTGCTGTCGCACAAAATGTCTGATCTGGGTATAACTATAGAAATCCTTGCTAGATAGTCCATATAAATCCTTAATACCCTCAAAATCCCTTAGTCCCTCCTGAACCACTATCTGGGAAATGTGTGAGTTCCCGCTGTGCCCATCTCTTCAATATATTCCCTCCTGGTCCCTGTCCCCTCTCAAAGCAAGCCTCTAATGTCTTCCCTTGTATATATCTTTTGTCTTGTACTAATATTTTCCTATGTTGTTTCCAAATATGTAAAGTGTGCCCAACGGAAGGGTTTGTGGCGCTACTAGCTAGGGGTGCACTCCCCCTCCATACCAACTTTTCTAATCCTCCTCCCTTTACAGAATCTTCCTCCATCTGAACCCAATACTTTTGCTTTTCTCTGTGCCAGTCATAAGGCGTTTTCAATTGCGCTGCTGTATAATATTTGTTGAAGTTAGGCACTCCTAGACCCCCCTCTCCCCTAGCTCTCTGTAGTGTGGACATAGCAACCCTAGGGCTCTTATTTTGCCACATGAAGCGATTAACTTTTCGCTGTAGCAACTTGTAGCAACTTTAACTGTTGCTGTGACACCGATATCGGCAACGTTTGAAACAAAAAAAAGAAGCGTGGTAAGAGCATCATCTTTACTGTTGCTATCCGTCCAAACCATGATAAATATCCCCGCCTCCACCCAGCCAATAAACTTTCTACTTGTCCAAATAACTTTTTATAATTTAAATCATATAATACCTCTAACCTGTTACTAATTTGGATTCCTAGATACCTTATTGCCCCCTTAGCCCATCTAAATGGGTACTTCACTCGTAATCTCTCCTGTTCTTCCTCTGGTAAGGACAAATTCATAATTTCCGATTTTGCCCAATTTATAGTAAAGCCTGACCTCCTCCCATACTCTTCCAGTTCCCACATTAATACTGGTATTGAGCATCTCGGTCTAGTGCACACTCATTATAATGTCATCCACAAAAAATGATATTCTATAGTCTACCTTCCCTACAGTTATACCCTTCAAATCTTCCCTTTCTCTCACTCTTTCTGCGAATGGTTCCAATGATATCGCAAATAATAGGGTTGACAGAGGGTATCCCTGCCTAACCTTGTCCCTCTCCCCTGCTCAAAGAAAGCTGAATAGGCTCCGTTTACCCTGACACATGCTCTGGGGTGTCTATATAGTGCTTCCACCCAACCCCATTTTATCCATCACCCGAAATAGGAAGGCCCACGACACCTGATGAAATGCTTTTTCCGCGTCTAGCGATATTAACAAGGCCTCCTGTTTACTCTGCCCTACTGACCAAATAATATTCAGAATTTTCCTGATATTGTCCACGACCTGCCTCCCTGGAATAAAGCCCGCTTGGTCTTGGTGTATCAATTTCCCAATAACCTTGTTTAAACGGGTTGCTAAGATTTTGGCCAATAATTTGGCATCTAAGTTAATTAGTGAGATTGGCCTATATGACGAGCATTCTTGCTGATCTTTACCTTCTTTATGTATTACAGTGATCCCAGCCCATCCCATAGTATCCGCTAATGCCCCCCCCCCTTCCCTTGGTAGGTTAAACAGCCTCAGCAATGGTGCAGTTAAGAGCACACTAAATTTTCTGTAAAATCTTGCTGTGAGCCCATCCAACCCTGGGGCGGCCCTTGACCCTGGACATACAGGGCCGATGCCGAGTTCAGCCCTGTACGTCCAGGGCCTTCAGGCTAGACGGTGGACCACAGGCAGGCAGATGAGAGGGCTCAGGGGGTTCCCCACAGCCCGACACAGGCCTTGGAAGGCCAGATCGGGGGTTGGGCTACTGGCAACGGGATTCCCTCTGGGGCGACTGGCAATTGCAGCTCGTGAATGGAGCTGTGATGCCATGGCAACGAGAAGCCATGGCAACGAGAAGCCATGTCACTGTGGCTCCATTCATGAGCCCATCTGTTAGCTGGGTAGTCGCCGGGATGTACAGCCGGGCAGAATCGTGTCCCATCCAGGAGCCGCAGGATCAGAATCGGATCTAACTTTTCATGGCCTGATTCTGCCCAGGCGTAAAGGGACTGCATGGCCTAAATGGAATAGGCCTCCACATAAACATGTCCTTATGTGTCTTTATAAAATACCAGCACGATTCCTGCAGAAATCATGGGTAAAATGAACCGGTGAAGCAGGTGAAAATGTTTGTGTGTAAAGTATGCATATGTGTATGTTTTATAAACAATGCATTTAAATCACGACTCCACCTACACGCTGCCCAGAATCTGCTCCCAAACATGCCTATACCCAAGTTGCTTAAAAAATATGTGCAGTTTGGTCACCATGCACAGCCTGATACTTTTACATTGGGAGGGGGTGGAATTTTATAATAGGCATTTTAGACACATATAAAGGCATAAATGCAGAAAAAAGACTTTATAAAATTACCCTCTAAGAGGGTAATTTTGTAACAACCCTCCTAACTCATGCAGCAAGTATATTCATAAGTTCCACCAGTTTTCGAAAGGAAAGTGCATGCTTTCTTTCCCCTCGAAAACTATCCCAAAAAAACCGCACGTGCACATTTACACAACATGCTCAAAGAAATGTATGCGCAAACTTTTTAAAATCCCAAAGTGTGTGCCTACGTCCAAATCCTGCCCTAACTCCTCCCCTGGGAACGCCTCTGCTTTGGCATTAAAAGTATTCCCTCAATGGGTTTAGCATGTTGTTGTTAAGTGCCGCCGAGGCAGTGTCGATTCACGGTGACCTTCTGGATAGTTGTCCTAAACTGTGTTCGGTCATGCACTAGAACAAAATGTTAAATACTGACAGTTCCTCCCCCCCCCCCCCAAAAAAAAGAAACAACACTTTTTGTACCAGGTATCTCAAACGTCTGCTAGTTCTTTGTGCTGGAGCAGCTGGAGGAAAGTGGTTTGTATCTGTCGGTGCACGATTTCTGATGTCAGATGGAATCTGTATGTTGCGTTAGTCTAGGTGTATCTTTGCCCTTTTCACCTAAACCATGTCTTGTGGGCATCTGTGATGGCTGCATTCTTCCTTTAAGTTCCTGAATGATTCTGATTATCCAACTAATTCATGTGGCCAGATTACCAGTAGCTGCATTTTAGACATCCTAGGTACCCTAAATACTGCAAATATAACAAAATTTGGAACCCGTTCTAACCCTATATTAGTTGAGTCTGCCTTGATCTTCAACTGCTGTATCATTCATATTTCTTATTGAAAGGGATAGTGGTCACATGGAACAGCCTCCAGTGGTGAGGCGGAGGTAAAATCAGTAATAGAACTTCAACATAGCTTGGCATAAACACATAGGATCCGTTCTGGCCAAGAAGGTCATCACACAATACAGAAGATCAACTAGAAAAGCCCTGGTCCAGACAGAGTGCTCGTCACCTCCCCACCAAGACCTAGTGAACTGCAAAAATGAATGGATTAGACAGCTTACCTAACATCACAATGGTTAATAGCAAGAGGAGCATGTCTGATTTCAAAGAAAGATCCAAGTAATGTTCTCCAAAACTACAGACCAATAACCTGTCTTCTTTCATTCTACAAGCTGTTCACTGCAATAGATGCCAATAGAGTATATGATCATATCAATTCCATCAGCATCATGGAAATAAAACAAAAGGCAGTAAGAGAGGAACACATGGAACCAAAGCTCAGTTAATGTTGAATAAAGTCATTATGGTTAGTTGTAGAAAAGGCAAGTAGAGCATGGATTCACTATAAGAAAGTTTGTAATACTATCCCACATTCTTGGATAATAAATTGCCTTGAAATGTACAAAATAAATCCTGGATTGATCAAGTACATTAAGTTCACTGTGAAAATGTGGCAAACTACATAAAGATTTATTTATTTTATTTATTTAACTTTTTATATACTGTCTTTCTTCAATTCAAGACGGTTTAAATTTCATAATAGGTTAGAGCCTAGTAGCAGCAAAGAGCTATAATTTAAATCAAATCAGAATATAGTTTTCCTCAGCAGCACAGGACAAGGTACTGTGTAGCAGCCCTTTTTTAATAAGTGTTATATCCCTCCCTCCCTCCCCACACCCACCTCCCCTGGGAAAATCACAGCTTTATAGGTACTTGCACAACTTAAAAGACAGGAGGTGCTCTCAGGTGAAGCTCATTACCCAAATCAGTCATACACCAAGGACCTGAAATTAATTAAGCTTCAGGTGAACAAGGTATATTAAACTTCTTAGGTACAGTTTTAGTGGTATAAATATCCATTGCACCCTTTAGTACATATAGAACTTAAAGATCTAAACACAAACTTAAAACTAAGATGCAGACAGCAGTCCAGCAGCGGGATGTGGGCTTTCCAGTCTTTTGCATTGAGTGTCACATGTATGATTTTCTCCCAGCTGGTGAGAGGTCTTACGTGTGCACTAGGTGCAAGGAGCTCTCTGCTCTCAGGGAACGAGTCCGTTCTCTAGAGGCTAGAGTAGCAGACTTGGAAAACATAAGACAGACAGAGAGGTACATAGACGAGACCTACAGGGATATAGTCCTGAAGTCCCACCTCCAGTCTGGCAGCATCCCTGTTGCCATGGAGGAGAGTGGTCACGTGACAGGAGAGCATCACCCTGGTGTGGCAGGAAGTGATCCTGTAACTAGGACCTGTCCTCCAGGTGATGTAAACCCCTCTCGCACCGAGGAGGTTTCTCCAGGGCCAAGTGCCCATGCGGGAAGGGTTAGGACAGCAGTTATAGTTGGTGATTCGATCATTAGGCATGTAGATAGCTGGGTGGCTGGTGGACGTGAGGATCGCCTGGTAACATGCCTGCCTGGTGCGAAGGTAGCGGACCTCACACGCCACCTAGATAAGGTCTTAGATAGTGCTGGGGAGGAGTCTGCTGTCTTGGTACATGTTGGTACCAATGACATAGGAAAATGTGGTAGGGAGGTTCTGGAAGCTAAATTTAGGCTTTTAGGTAGGAAGTTGAAATCCAGAACTTCCAGGGTAGCGTTCTCCGAAATGCTTCCCGTTCCACGCGCAGGACCCAATAGGCAGGCAGAGCTCCGGAGTCTCAATGCGTGGATGAGACAATGGTGCAGAGATGAGGGGTTCGGATTTGTTAGGAACTGGGGAACATTCTGGGGAAAGGAGGGGCTCTTCCGAAGGGATGGGCTTCACCTTAACCGGGATGGAAACAGGCTGCTGGCATTAACCTTTAAAAAGGAGATAGAGCAGCTTTTAAACTAGATAATAGGGGAAAGCCGACAGTCGCCCAAGAGCGCATGGTTCGGAAGAATGTATCCTTGAAGGATACTACAAAAAGCAGAGAGGTTCCAAAAAAGAGTAAAGTAGCCCAAATGCCCTCGAGTATGGAGCAGACAGAACTTAAAGATCCCAAATTACCCATGTCTACCAATAGCCAAATTAATATGAATAAAATACAGTCTCTAAAATGCTTGTATGCAAATGCTAGAAGTCTACAAAACAAGATGGGAGAGTTAGAATATATAGCACTAAACGAGAGGTTAGATATGATTGGAATATCAGAGACATGGTGGAAGGAGGACAACCAGTGGGACACTGTGATACCTGGGTACAAACTATATCGAAATGATAGAGCTGATCAAATTGGTGGAGGGGTTGCGCTCTATGTTAGAGAGGGCATTGAGTCAGAAAGGATTAAAGTTTTGCAAGAAACAAAATTTGCTGTAGAATCTCTATGGATTGAAATTCCATGTAAAAAGGGGAAGGCGATGGCAGTGGGGGTTTACTATCGTCCGCCTGGCCAGAATGAACAAATGGATGATGAAATGCTCAAAGAAATCAAGGAAGCTAGCAAAAGTTACAGTGCAGTAATAATAATGGGTGATTTCAATTACCCCGGCATCGACTGGGTCAGTGTCACAACAGGACATGCTAGGGAGATAAAGTTCCTAGATGAAATAAATGACTGCTTCTTGGAACAGCTGGTTCATGAACCGACCAGAGGGGAAGCAATATTAGACCTAGTCCTTAGTGGAACACCAGATGTAGTGCAAGAGATAAGGGTGTTGGGGCCACTTGGCAATAGTGATCATAGCATGATCGCCTTTGATTTAATTAGTGGAGGAGGGATAGTAAGGAAATCCACAGTACTACCCTTTAACTTTCGAAAGGGAGACTATGATAGAATGAGGAAAACAGTTAAGAAAAAACTAAAAGGAGCAGTTGCAAAGGTTAAAGACGTACATCAAGCTTAGGTGTTGTTGAAAAATACTATCTTGGAAGCCCAGACCAGCTGTATTCCACGCTTTAAGAAAAGTGGAAGGAAGTCCAAAAGATTGCCAGCATGGTTTAAAGCTGAGGTCAGAGAGGCTGTTGTTGCCAAAAAAGCATCTTTCAAGAAATGGAAAAAAGAGCCAAATGATGAAACCTGGAAACAGCACAAGCACTGGAAAGTCAAATGCAAGGCATTGATAAGGCAGGCAAAGAGAGAATTTGAGAAGAAGCTTGCTGCGGAAGCAAAAACGCGAAATAAAGACCTTTTCAAGTACATTCGTAGCAAAAAAACCCGTGAGAGAGTCAGTTGGTCCATTAGATGATAAAGGGGTTAAAGGAGCACTAAGAGGCGACAAGGCGATAGCGGAGAGACTGAATGAATTCTTTGCTTCGGTCTTTACTGAGGAAGATGTAGGGATGTTACCCACGACTGAAGTGGTATTTAAAGGTGTGGAAGAATTGAAGGAAATATCGATACATCGGGAAGATGTCCTACAACTATTAGATAAACTGAAGAGTAGCAAATCACCTGGGCCGGATGGTATACATCCAAGGGTGTTGAAAGAACTGAAATTTGAGATTGCAGACCTGCTATCAGTAATCTGTGAACTATCATTAAAATCATCTCTAATACCTGAGGATTGGAGGATCGCCAATGTAACACCAATTTTTAAAAAGGGTTCGAGGGGTGATCCGGGAAACTACAGACCGGTGAGCCTGACATCAGTACCGGGAAAAATGGTAGAAACCATCATAAAGAATAAAATTACTCAGCATATAGATAGTCATGACCTAATGGGAGACAGCCAACATGGCTTTAGACAAGGAAGATCTTGTCTTACTAATCTGTTATGTTTTTTTGAAGGAGTGAATAAACAGGTGGACAAAGGTGAGTCGGTTGATATTGTGTATCTGGACTTTCAGAAAGCCTTTGACAAGGTCCCTCATGAGAGACTTTTGGCAAAACTAAAGAGTCATGGGATAGGAGGCAGTGTACTACTGTGGATCAGGAACTGGTTAAAAGATAGAAAGCAGAGGGTAGGGCTAAATGGCCAATTTTCCCAATGGAGAAAGGTGAATAGTGGTGTACCCCAGGGATCTGTGCTGGGTCCGCTGCTTTTTGACATATTCATAAATGACCTGGAAAGTGGAATAACGAGTGAGGTTATCAAATTTGCTGATGACACAAAACTATTTAAAGTTGTTAAAACCCAGGAGGATTGTGGAAAATTGCAAGAGGATCTTGATAAATTGGAAGACTGGGCATCAAAATGGCAGATGAAATTTAATGTGGAGAAGTGCAAGGTTATGCACCTAGGGAAGAACAACCCAAACTATGGTTACACGATGCAAGGTTCCACATTAGGAACCACCACCCAAGAAAAAGATTTAGGCGTCCTTGTGGATACCATGTTAAAACCCTCGGCCCAGTGTGCAGCGGCGGCCAAGAGAGCAAATAGAATGCTAGGTATGATAAGGAAAGGAATGGAAAATAAAACAAAAGATATTATAATGCCTCTATATCGTTCCATGGTGAGACCGCACCTTGAATATTGTGTGCAATTCTGGTCGCCATATCTTAAAAAGGATATAGCAATTTTAGAAAAGGTTCAGAGAAGAGCCACCAAAATGGTAAAGGGGATGGAAGGCTACTCCTATGAAGAAAGGCTAAAAAGGTTGGGGCTCTTTAACCTGGAAAAGAGACGGCTGAGGGGAGATATGATAGAAGTCTATAAATTAATGAACGGAGTGGAACGGGTAAACGTAGATCGATTGTTTACCTTATCAGAATATAGAAAGACTAGGGGACATGCAATGAAGCTACAGGGTAAACTATTTAAGACTAATAAAAGAAAATATTTTTTCACTCAACGTGTAATCAAACTCTGGAATTTGTTACCGGAGGATGTAGTAAAGGCTGTTAGTGTAGCTGGGTTTAAAAAAGGTTTGGACAAGTTCCTGGAGGAAAGGTCCATAAACCATTATTAAGAAGGGACCCAGGATATCAATGCTTGAACCAATACAAGCATTGTGGAACCTGTGTCCCTTGGGGAAACTGCTAGGTACGTATGACCTAGATTGGCCACTGTTGGAAACAGAATACTGGGCTTGATGGACCTTGGTCTGACCCAGTATGGCATATCTTATGTTCTTATGTTCTTATGGTTTGCAGAGAACATAATATGACAGTATATTTCAACTGATTTTGTTTAGCTCTCTCTAAATCCATTGAATATCCTTCTTGATCCATGGGTTTAGCCTTAATCCTAAGAATATGAATGATCCACAGGTAACATCACACCTATTGTCTGTAGATGATCGTAAATTCTAGAACTTATTATCCACACTTAGTAGGACAACTCCGAGTAGCAAAAAGCTTTTCAGATGGTATGAGGATGACTTTTGGCCTAGACAAATATGTTAAGCAATCTTTCTTGGAAGAAATTTGAGCAAAACTGATTGAAGGCTGTGACATAAAGGAACTTGAACAGGAAACTGCATTGATTCTCAACTTTGTGATCTCTTGCTTAGATTAGTGTAATGCTATTTGTGCCAGCCTTTTTGCATTTGAGCTAGAACGCTTTCAGACCGTACAAAATTCAGCAGTCTGGATTCTCTCTCATGCCCACAGGTTTGATCCTGCCACAGCACTATTAATACAGCACCGCTGGTTACTTGTCTCCTCCCGGATCCATTTTAAACTACTAATCTTAGCACACAAGATTCTTCATAATGGTATTGCACCTTGTCTCTCCTGTCTCCTCACTTTCCATACTCCTGACCAAACACATCGCATTCTACATGATAACCGGCTTTATATTCCGCTCTCTTCCAAAGCCAAACTAGAATCAACCCATCAATCCACCTTCCTTTTCAAGGTTCCCATTCTCTTGAATGAATAAATAAATAAGGTTGCTGTGTTACCTTTATATCTCCACTTGGAACCCTCTTATAAAGCATTCAAGACTGGTTTGAAGAAATACCTCTTCGAACAAGCCTTTCACTGATTGCCCGACTGTGGCCAGTGGGTCTATGCTATTTCACTTGCCAGATTTTCTTGCCTCCCCCTTTTCTCTCTTCTTTCTCTGTCTTTATTAACATAAAGGAGTTCCTCTCCCACTTTTATTTTAAAATGTAAACTTCTTTGCCTATTTCAGAAAGGTGGAATATAAGTTCAATAAACCATAAACACCAGCACTGCAAAATGGTGATAAGTATTCAGGTACAACATGTCCCTGACCCAAAGAACTTACAGTTTAAGTAAGTTCCTGATAGGAAAAGGGAATTGGATTTCACTCATGCCTTTTCTCAGAAGTTCAAGGTGGGGGGAAGGGGGGCGGAGCCATCCGCGGAGCAGAATGGAGGCATAGCATAGCAGCTCCCATTGCCAGATAGGACTCCTGAGTCTACTCCGACAATTTTGTTGCGGTATTTTCCCCTATTGTGGAAGGAAAAGGAGGGCAAGTAATTATGTCGACGCTGAAGCCGGCACGGCTTGACTTTCAGCAAAGAACTGGCTCAGCTCCAAAGCGCTCAAAACAAGACACAGGCTCCCCACATAAAATGGCGGTGGGGGAGAAAGAAGCAGCAGCGGAAGGCCTTTGGGAAATATTAACGGAGTTGAAGAGTGTGAAAGAAATGATCGCAACAAATGCGACTTCCCTAGAACTTATACAGGAAGATTTAAATGAAGTCAAGGAGAACGTGAAAGACATAAATGTACGGTTACATACGGTGGAGGCACAAATAAAAAAACATGAAGATATGCTTTCCCAGATGGGTCCCTTGACAAAACGTATCAAAAAGCTCGAGAACCAAATGGAAGATCAGAATAATCGGGCAAGATGTAACAATATTAGAATGGTAGGATTGCCAGAAGGAGCTGAGGGCTCGGACCCGATTGGATATCTGGAAAAGATTATACCGGAATTACTGAAAATTTCCTTTGGGAGGCCTTTTGAATTAGAGCGTGCGCATCAAGTTCCCTCATATAAAGCAGACAGCGTGAGATACCCACGACCAATCGTAATGAAGATTCTTCGATATCCTCAAGTGTTACAAAAATCTTGCAAGCCACCACAAAGAATATATCCCCCTGCAAGTTCAAGGACAGAAAATTACTTTATTTCCTGATTTAAGCAAGCAAACCATGGAGCAACGAAAAGAACTCTTAGCCTGTAGACCGATGTTGTAAAAAATGCAAGCAAGGTATGCTTGTACTGAACCATGCGGGTAACGCTGAACAATACCACGAAAAACTTTGTATATGCTACTACACTGAAGGCTTTTCTTCATGAGAGAGGGGACATGGAGTCCTGAATGAAGCCCAGTATATAAATGGTGGTAGTAGGACCTTATTATTGATGCATAAATAAGAGAGATAGCGAAGAGGATTGAGAAATCCAGTCACTGAAAGTTAAAGGAAACAAGTGTAAAATATGTGAAGTGGAATAAGCAATGTAATGTAATAGCTTATGGAATGGTTGTTAAATTCATAGTACTGTAGAGTGGGAATGTTAAGTAAACTTAGATAACATTGAAGATGTTGTTGTTGTTAAGTGCCGTCGAGTCGGAGTCGACTCATGGCGACCCTCTGGATAGCTATCCTAAATTGTGTTCGGTCTTCAGTCAGGCGGCTCATTGACGACAGACTGGTACCCGTAGCTGCTGTTATTGTAGCGATCCATCTCATTGCTGGCCTTCCTCTTTTGCGTTGACCTTCTATCTTGCCAAGCATGATGTCTTTCTCTAATGATCTCTCTCTTCGCATGATGTGTCCGAAGTATGAAAGCCGAAGTCTTGTCATCTGAGCTTCTAAAGAAAGCTTAGGTTTGATCTCCTCTAGTACCGACTGGTTTGTTCTTCGGGCAGTCCATGGTATACACAGTATTCGCCGCCAGCACCATAATTCAAAGGCATCAATTTTCTTCCTGTCTGTCTTTTTCACTGTCCAGCTTTCACATCCATATGATGTTATTGAAAATACCATGGCTTGAACAAGTCAAATCTTTGTATGGAGAGACACATCTCTGCTCTTGAGAATCTTATCTAGGTCTTTCATAGCCATTCTGCCAAGAGCAATGCGTCGTCTGATTTCTTGACTGCTTGTTGCTTCTTTATTGATAGTTGATCCAAGTAGGTTAAAGTTGTTCACAATTTCAATTTCTTCTCCTTCAACGATGAACCTGTTGATTATGCCAGTTGTCATGATCTTTGTCTTCTTTACATTAAGGTGCAGGCCCATTTTGAGACTATGTTCTTTGATTGTGAGAAGCAAATGTTTCAGATCATCTTCGCTTTCAGCCAGTAATGTGGTATCATCAGCATAGCGAAGGTTGTTGATGAGTCTTCCACCCATCTTCACACCTCTGTTGTCTTCATACAGTCCTGCTTCTCTGATGATTTGTTCTGCATATAAATTAAACAGGTAGGGGGAAAGTATGCAGCCTGATATCACATTCAAACTGGCTAATATATGTTAGTAAGGGAAAATGAGCGTAATGAATGTTTAGATATGCGGAGATATGGGAATGATATAAACTGTGGCAATGAAAGAATAGGAGAAAATGTTTTGCCTGGGGTGGATGGCATTCACTCGGAAGCTAATGTTAAAGAATTTGAAATGTTCATACTGGCTGACTCGATCCAAAGAAACACTCGTAGTTCGAAAGATTGAGATAAGTGATGGAGGTAGACCTATTTTACTAAGAAGAATGCAAACAAATGAAAATACCGAATAATTTAAAGTTACTCACCTTAAATGTAAAAGGGATTGCAAGCCCAATAAAGCGTAAAATTTTTTTATCATATTGCCAACAGAGGAAAGCTGATATAATATATTTACAGGAAACGTATCTGAACGAAAAAGAATCCCAGAAAACAACATCGAAATCATATCAAGTGGTCATAGCAGTGCCAGCCATGGCGAAAAAAGGTGGTGTCCTGATACTGGTGCGGAAAACGCTTATGCTGATAATTAAAGAAACGAAAATAGATCCTAATGGAAAAAGGGTGAAAGCGACATTGCAACTAGGTCAGAGTTTGTACACACTGATGAACATATATGTGCCAAACCAAGATGAGCCTAACTTCTTTAAGAGTATAATTAGGGAATTAACTGAAGTTGTACCCGCAAATATAATATTAGGAGGGGATTTTAATTTAGTGCTAGATCCTCTAATAGACCAGACACCATATAAAAGTCAATTGTAAAAACTAAATCGCACACTGTTCTGAAGGTATGATGGAATCACTAGGTTTAACAAAACCGTGGCTTTTCCTTCATCCAACTGCTAGGGAGTACACATTCTATTCCCTTCCACACGATACGCAGACCAGAATCGACTTCTTTCTGGTAACAAACAGAATGATACCGCAATTAGTCTCTTCAGAAATATATGCAGGAACAGTATCAGATCATGCAGCAGTCTCTTTAACTTTGAATATTGGGGACAAGCGACAGGCATCCTCAAAGTGGACATTTGACACGTCCTTGCTTGCAGACGAGACTTTTGTGGCCTACATGCATAAGGAGATTGCAACGTATCTTAAATTCAATGTGCCTTCAGATACCTCGATATGGGGATGGTGGGAAGGTTTTAAAGCAACTATGCGAGTGCACATAACAACATTCTCAATCCAAAGAAAAAAAGCCAAGAAGAAAGAGCTCAAAGAACTGGATAGTCAAATAAAAATAGGAGAGCTTCTGTTGGCAAAGAAGGCTGACTCCGTGATCTTGTTGAGACTTCAAAAATTAAGATTACGATACAATTCCATTCTTAATTCAGATGCCAAATTAGAAGTCAGGACACAGCAGAGTAAATATTACTATGAAAACAACCAAGCTGGGCCATTATTAGCTAATTTGCTTAAAGCGAAGGAGAATAGAACACATATAACAGCACTTCAAAACTCTGAAGGAGATCTTCTAGTGCAGGATGATCAAATACTGCGACGCTGTGGAGAATTTTATGAAAATTTATATCGCACAGAAGTGGTCTGGAATGATAAGTCTTTTGAAAAGTTTGTCTTCACTTTGATAGGACCAAAATTAACGGAAACTCAAACACAATTGCTTAAACAAGATATTTCAGTGGCGGAAATACAAATGGCAATCAAGCAGATGGCAAGAGGCAAGGCATCAGGCCCAGATGGTATCCCACTGGAGTTTTACCATAAGTACCAAGTACAGGTAGCACCTATGCTGCAGATATATTATAGTGGATTGTATGACGAGGATCCTAAAGTCGGAGCCTTAGCGGAGGCTACCATTGTTATTCATCCGAAACCTGGAAGAGATCCACAGAAAGTGGAAAACTACCGTCCCATATCTTTGTTGAATGCGGACTACAAGATATATGCAAAAGTACTTGCTAACCGATTGGGAAAAGTCCTGAGCACGATGGTACATACAGACCAATGCGGCTTTGTACAAGGGAGATCCACCTCGGATAATGGGAGACTATTGGCACATGTCATGATTAAGGCCCAAATGATACCTGAGCCGCTTGTTGGAGTAGCGTTAGATGCCGAAAAGGCCTTTGATAGGCTGGAATGGCCTTTCCTATTCCAGACTTTGCGATGGTTTAGAGTCAAAGAAAAATTTGTAAAAAGAATAGCGTTACTGAACGCTAAGCCGGTGGCATGTGTTGCGGCTAACTCAAATCTGTCTGCATCATTTGAGCTTCAAAGAGGTACCAGGCAAGGTTGCCCTCTTTCGCCACTCCTCTTTAATTTGGCGCTGGAGCCATTAGTCATAGTCATCAGGCAGCATGAAGAAATCAAAGGAATTGAGCTTGCTGATGGTCAGTGCAAGTTGTCAGCGTATGCAGACGATCTGTTGCTCTTCCTGAAACCTAGTTCGTTGCCTGCGGTATTGCAAATTATTGAAAAGTACTCAGCAATATCAGGGTATAAAGTGAATCTGACGAAAACAACAATAATTCCTCTTAATCCTTACGGAGACGAAAGCATGTTACAAGATTATAACCTTCAATATGCTCATTCAACTTTCAAATATTTGGGAATTACATACGGTTGCAACATGCGGGAGACAGTGAATATTAATATAGATGTATACAGAAAGATAGTCAGTGATTGCACTACCAAATGAACACCGTTGCATTTAATCTGGTGGGGAAGGTTAGAAACAATAAAAATGGTACTGGTCCCCAAGATTAGTTATATTCTAAGCATGATTCCAATGATGTTCCCTCAAATTTTCTACAAAAAGTTGAATAACATGCTGATATCTTTCTTATGGTGAAATGGTGTTCCTAGGATTGCAACGTGGAAGTTAAGGTTGGCAAAGAAACGATGTGGGGTTCATTTTCCAGATGTATATTGGCTTCATGTAGCTGCACTACTTAAGCAAGGAACCCAATGGACCACAGAAGGAAATTTGGAAGACTGTGCTAGATGGCTAAGAGTCGAGCACGCCATAAGTACCCCTTTGCCAATGAGTATGCTTATTGGGACAACCAAAGACCCAAAAAAACCACAAAATGAGATCATTTCAACAACTCAACAAGCTTGTCGACTAATAGAGTCATGTATTGAAGATGGAGAAACGTTACATTAGAGATGCCCATATGGTTGAACCCGAGGTTTTTAATAGGGGTGAAACCTGTAATATGGAAGAAATGGCTAGAGTGTGGCATCAAATCATTGGAACAGCTGATATATAATGGCAAATATAAAACTTTTCAAATGTTGAGAATGGAATTTAAATTGCCAGGTACATGTTTATTTCAATGGTGTCAACTTAGACATTGCTTAAGTAAAGCCAGAGCGTCTCCAGTACTGCTACGACCTGGATGGCCACTATTACAGAGATTTCAAGAGGTTCAGAGCAGCACACACATAATATCCAAGTTTCTTACACTACTACGATCAAGCGCAAAGAGACAGTGCGTTGGAACACAGTGTGGATAGCAGACGCAGGTGAGCAGGTACAGCCGGAGATGTGGGAGACTTACTGGGGGTCCCAAATACGAATCACTAAAGCGGCCTCGCTTACTCAGACAATGTATTTCATGGCTCATCGAGCATATATAACCCCTGTAAAAATAACAAAGTGGAAGCCACAAATGGGGAATCAATGTTGGTCATGTAAGATAGAAATTGGAACATTATATCATATATTTTATTGTGTGAACTTGCAGACTTACTGGAAGCTAGTTTGGAAGCGAATTTCTAACGTCCTAAATATACAAGTTCCCATTACGTACCAAATAATAGTATATAAATCCTTGATGGAAATACCCATGTTAGGAAAACAAGATTATCAGTTATTAGACCTTATGACAAAAGCCTGGCTGTAAAGACAATCTTGACACACTGGAAGAATTTGGAGAATGTGCGCTATGAATACTGGTGGAATTTATTATGTTTACATCGATCATATGAGGAAATATACGTGATGAGAAATCCCAGTGCAACCAACATTAGGAAAAAATGGAGTACATTGAATAAATATCTGAAATTAGGGTAAAATATATATATTAGTGATTAAGGTGAATATACATAAAATGCGCTGATAGTTAATAAACATAAAGTTATGCAATGATTGATAGATACGAGATCAGAGGAAGGAAACTCCAATCAAATTATAAGTGGGTGAGATGTTGGATCGATGTCAGCCAGCTGTGTGTGTTTTTTCTTTCTTTAGCCAGTTAAGGCTGTTGAATATAATGTTAACACAAGGTAAATGTTAAATGTATATGGTGTAAAATTCAATAAAGATATAATAAAAAAAAAGAAGTTCAAGGTGAGTTACATTCAGGTACTGCAGGTAATTTCCTGTCACCAGAGGGCTTACAATCTAAGTTTGTGTCTGAGGCAATGGAGGGTTAAGTGACTTGTCCAAGGCCACAAGGAACCACAGTGGGATTTATACCCTGCCTTCAGTCCACTGCTCTAACCACTATGCTACTCCTCTACTCCAATAGGAGTTAAAGTGACTCGCCCAAGGCACTGTTCCCTCTAAGCTGTGCGCATGTGCGCGCACACACACCTCGCCGAGCGAGCGCACATACTTTACAACAGAGCGCACAAAAATTATGGTTCTGATTCTGATAGAAAACAACATAGACGTCTTAAAATTTTAAAGTTGTGATTGTAATTACTAGAAATTTTCCGCTTCATTTAGTAATCGTCTATTTTCATTTAATTTGATTAAAATCAATGTGGTGTACATACTGTATTCTGACGTGTAGTCAATTTTTAAAGTATATAACTCCGAGTATCATTATGTGGCGCACAAAAATTGAACCTTCCTTCAAAAGCTGCACAACTGATATTTTATGCGCACACAGCGTACAGAAAATTAGAGGGAACATTGGCCCAAGGTTACAAGGAATGCCAATGGCAGAAGTAGAATTTGAACCTTGGTTAACTTGGTTCTTATCACGCTGCATTTAACCACCTGAACAACAACTCTATAAGATACAAGCCATCAGTCAGCTTGCAATTTCTATATTTCCATACAGCTTTGGATTTGCAGACTGGCCTCAAAATATTTAAAAAATAGATGTATGAACAAGAAAACCCCTCCATGCCCTCTAGGTAATCTATAAGAATCAGTGTATGCTGAGTCTGTATATCCCAAGAACCAAAGGAGGAATGAGTCTTATAAATACAGTTACTATTATAGATCTCCAAGCTTACTTAACAGCATCATTTGGATTTGGCTGTTGTGAGAGTTTTGCCGCTGATTGTGTATGACTGGTTTAGCTCAGAGTGTTTATTTAGTGGTTTGGTTCCTCGATGTTTGTTAAAATTTTCCATTTGATGTTGCTTTTCAAATTGGGTTTCGCATTCTGATTGCAACATTTTTGGTAGTTTGTTTTGGTTTTGTGAGTTTCGGCTCTTTAAATTATCTTCCGTGTTTGGGATGAACTGCTATCAACACCGCAACTGCGTGGTTTTCTTTTGAATTTACTCTAGCCTGCAACTGTGTAACAACGTGCCAGTGTTACAGCTCAATATTTGACATTTTTTAAGCTTTGTAAATTGATAGTTTAAGCATTCTTTTTGAATTTGGGGGCATTTAAATATATGCAGGATTTTCTCTTACATTTGGCTGTGTGGATATCTGGAGTTTATTGGGTATCTTGGGAGACCCCACCAAGTTAGTGTGCCTTGTTGGATTTTATGCTGTGAACGAGATTGTGAATTTAAGTATTCCTGGGAGCATCATAATGAAAATTATATATATTGTGAGTCACATTGGCAGGTGGTTTTTGTTTGTATTGAGGTATTTTATTATTTCCAGGTGGTAAAGAGGATTTTCTAGCCCCTTGAAGCAGCATCAGCGAAATGACTTGTTTAGCGTCATAGGTGGCATTAGGGATATTTTCAGCATACAGACAAGTGATTCTGTTGTTATTAATGGAATTTTGTTGTCATTCACGGAATTTTGCAGAAACCCCAGATGACTAGCATGCTGTATGGGACCTGAAAGGCAGTATTTCTTGAAACACTTTATTTGAAAGATTTTAATGAAAAATTAAAAATAGCAAAACTACAAAATAATATGAAACTTTTTTTGAAATTCTAATTGGAGCACTTATAAAGGAGTTCTTTTAGATTGTTGATGTAGCAAGTGTGTATCCAGGGCTTGGAAACTTTGTGCCCACAATACTTGGCTCGACAAATTCTGAGATCCTTTTTTCTCCTATATATCATTTTTTATATCAACATTTCTCTTTTCTCCTGTCCGTGAACTTTTTTTCAATGAAGTATCTGCTTATTGTGGTAAAGTATGAATTTAAACTCCACAATCAGTCCTCATCCTTAAATATGGAAAGCATTATGATGAATTGAAGCACTGAGGTAGGGAGGAAAACAGATTTTACAAAACAAGAGAAAGAACAATTTAAATAATTACATCAGCAAGCAAGTAGTGCTGATCCAAGGGTTTCTGCTGCCCCAGGCAGGAGCCCTCCTCCCCACGCCACCCCTCTCCTCCCACTGCGCTGCTGCACCGCTGCCCCCCTGCCACCACCACCGAATCCATCTTCTCATCTTGGGAGGGGCGATGGCAGTGGTATGACCCTTCCACCAATTTGCTCCTTCGGCACCCCAGCAGGCTATGTGCTTTTATGTCCATGTGCACTCTCATGGTCTGCCGCTCCTGCCCCCTCTGACAGGAAATTGCATCAGAGGAGAACATGGTTTTCATGCTGCAGGTGATGAAGCACATGGCCTGTTGTAGGCACCAAAGTGTTACTCCAGTAACCTTACATTGAGAGGAAGTGAACAAACCTAAGGATTAGAGATCGATAATTGCACAGGACAGTAAAGTACAAACGAGCTAGTCATAGCAAGTACAGAAAAAATGGTAAAACAGAAAAATGTAGATTTGTAAGAAAGTGATAGAAGTGGTTACACGTTGCTGGCTGCAAATTTCTGATGGGAGAAAATCTGTATGCAGAAAGGCAAAATAAGGTGGCATGTCTCACCCACTGGAAACTGCAAAACACAGGAACATTGCTGTACTAGAAAAGCACTGGGATCACAACCCTAAGAGAATTGTGGAGAATATAGAGGCTCTGATAACCTGGGACATCCCCATTACAACTGATAAGAAGCTTTATGAAAGAAAACTATAATAGCGATAAAAGAAAAAAACACAAAAGCATTGATAATATAAGTGCCAGTGCCAAATGATTATTCTGAGAGGCAGACAGGGCCAGCTCAACCATTGGGCAAGACTGAATGGTCGCTTAGGGGTGGTCTCCTAGGCAGCAGCTTCTGAGGGGCGACAAAGAGAAGCAGCAGTCAAAGCAGAACAATAGATCCTGACAGCTACAGAAATTCAACGAGACATAAGCACGTGCTTTTACCTCCTGGGAGAGTGGGCCACACAAATATCTAAAGCAAATAGGAATTACACTTACCTGGTAATTGTGGTTCCTTGAGTGACTCCAGTTTAGTCGTCAACCTCTGGGTAGTGAACCTCCTCCTGCAGCTTGGAGACTGGGCATGTCAAACTCATGACATCACTGGATATAGCCTGCTGGTCTCTCCCATCAGTACCCAGTGAACTATTGACAAAGCAGACTCAAAGGAGCAAAAAATCAGCAACTTTTTTTTTAAACTTATTATATTCAAGGGCACGCAGAACATATAACCTATCTACCTACTATTCCCCTTCCAGAAGGAAAGGGACTGCTTCCTGCATGCTCTCCTTTCCATCGAATGCCTAGCCCTAAACAATCCAGAACAATATAGCAACATATATAACAATATATAACAATATCATAATATAATAATATAACAATATAGCGCAAAACAAATGGAAGCATCAAAACGACTGAACACCAGTGAAGGCCTATATCCACATTTAACCTTGCACTTCCCCCAACAGAAAGACCACTGCTAAGACCCCATCCCCGGGCGGGAATGAGGACTAAACTGGAGTCACTCAAGGAACCACAATTACCAGGTAAGTGTAATTCCTATTTCCTTATCGTTCCTCCAGTTTAGTCCTCAACCTCTGGGATGTATCAGAGCAGTAATCATTGGGAGGGACCTTTCCAGCCGGATCTCAACACCGCCTCCCTGAAAACGGCATCCTTAGCCGCCAGAACATCTAGGCGGTAGTGCTTACTGAAAGTATGGAGAGACAACCAAGAGGCCTCCCTACAGATGTCCACTGGATGAACCAAACTGTGCTCCGTCCAAGAAGACACTTGCACTCTGGTAGAGTGAGCTCGTAAGCTCCCTGGGACTGTACGGTCCTGTAGAAGATAAGTCGACGCACTCGCCGCTCCAATCCATCCAGAAATGGACTCCTTCGCCACCGCTTCCCTTTGCGGGGCCCTCCGAACACCCCGAAGAGAGACGATCCGCCTTGCGAAAGTTTCTGAAACCTTTAAACACTGCCGCAGCGCTCTCTTGATGTCCAAACAGCGCAAGCTATGGTTCAATATGCTCCCCTCTGCCGCACCTAGCGCTGGAAGAGAGACCATTTTAGTTAGGTGAACATAGAAACCACCTTTGACAACAACGACGGAACCAGCCACCAGGCCACCTTCTATCTGGAGACAGACAAAAAACTATTCCTGACAGGTCAACGCCTGCAACTCTGAAAATCGCCTCGCCGAACAGATGACCATCAAACATACCGTCTTCAAGGCAAAACCCTTAACCTATGCCTGTTGCAAGGGCCCCACTGGTGCGCTAGCTAATGCTCCGAAAACCAACTTGAGCTTCCCCAGTGGAATTAATATCCTACGAGAGAGCTACAGTCTGGTAACCGCCTGAGAAAGCGTACTGTGACATAGTGGGTCCTTCTAGCCCGTTTAATGAAGCTAAAAAGCCAGGAACAAAAGTAGAGCTGAGCTGTAAACAGAAGCACATGGCTCCTGGTTACCGTGGGAACCAGGCACAGAGGCAAGAGAAACGCCTGTGCTATCATTCAAGGGGTGAATCACAAGGTAATGCAGGACACCTGTTAGGGGGTGGAGTTGAGCACGGCCCCAGAATTCACCCTATTAAAGAAACTTCAGTGGAGCTTATGGAGGTAGGCAGAGAAGGAGGTAATGAAGAGTTGGCTGAAGAAGCAGGAAGTGAGGCATATGAGCTGGAGAGAGAAGCTTTTGCGAGCTACACTGAAGACAGCTATGCCCAGAGTAAGCCAGAGTCTCTATGGAAAGGAGAGACAGATTCCTTCTTGAGGAGAAAGAAAGAAACCCCGAGGACAGGATATAACAAGGGCAAAGGAGATTGTCTGCAATATCCTGGGGAGCACGGGAGAGACAGAAAGCCTAGGAGGCAAGTGAAATGCTATGAGCAGGGCTTAGGTTGGGAACCTACAGCTATTCAAAAGCACCAGAGAAAACCTCCACCAGTAAGGCTGAAAGGTAAGCCAAAAGGCTTGAATATACTTAATTACAGTGATTGTTTGTACCCAGAAGGGTGGTGCTGGGAAAAGAATACTGGGCCTGATAGTCTGTGTGAAAGCCAGTTTTTGACCCAAGCATATCGTGTAAAGCCTGGAGCCGTAAGAAAGGGCGTGGCACCAGCAGTGCCGGTTCAAACATTTCCTTATGAGCAGGAGGAATTGATGGACTGTGAACCAGAGTGTATTGATACTGGAGAAGATATAGATATAATGGACTGTACATTATCTCTGGCCAATGGAATAGTTTCATTACGGTGAAAGCCTGCTTGAAAAGAGAGTACAGCACGGATAGCACGTGGAAACAGAGAGCTGTGAGGAAACAGCGTGGTTTTGTTTGAATGTTTGTTTTCACCTTGGTTAATGCTGAAGAAAGCCTTTTTCTGTTAAGGAACTTTTGTTTGTCCAAATACCAGTAAATACCTGGATTGTGTTTTCTGTTCATGGTAAAATCCACCCCGGGAGGGGAAATAAAATCCTTTGGTTGCTTAACCACTTTTTCCACAACTGCTCCTTATTGATTGAGTGAAAAGACTACATTTCCCAAGGGGCATTGCTCCAGGATCTGTAAAACAGCTATTTCAATAGGGAAAAACCCACTACCTTAACCTCTACTCAGGGGTTTAAGGAGAGCTGGTGACAAATGGCGTAGTAGTTTGGATTTTTGCCTGGATTGGACGACACCACAAGGACGGAGGTTCCTGCAGCAAAGAGCTGACAACCAGGAGAAAAGATCCAGAGCTCGGCTGACGGTCGGTCAGACTGGGGAGTTCCCTTTTCTCAGTGCCTGACTCTGCACTGGTGCCAGGTAATTGTGGCTGGGCACGGGCGGAGAAGGATACAAGGAGAAAGGGTGGTGCACAGGCATAGTGCACGGCGTTGAAAAAAAAAAAAGGAAAAGGGGAATTTTTTTTCTCTCTTTTTTTTTTGGGCCACACTTGGGGGTTTTTTTGTGTTTGTGTTGCAGGTATCGGGAGATCCAGAATGGACCCGCAAGAAATATTAAGGTGGATGTCCCTGCAATGGGATAAGCAGCTGGAGATGTCACGAAGGGTGCATGACCAAGCAATGGCTGCCGTACAAGAACAGCTGGGACCAATAAATGCTCTCATAGAACATTTAGCCAAGCAACAGCAGGAGCCAGTGGAAGTTTTTCCAGGATTTACCCAAGGGGTAGGACTGAATGGCTCAGGATCACTTTTGCTGGGACAGTTATCTCCTACTGACAATGTAGATGACTATGTAGATGCATTTGAATGGATTGCAGAAGCCGTCAAACTGCCTAAGGAGCAGTGGGCTATAAGATTTGCTATGTCTTTATCTGGTGAAGCTTTGTCAGCATACAAGTCAATGCCAGTCGCTTTAGCAATGAATTATGATGCTGTAAAGAGTGCGGTACGAGACAGGTTAGGGCTCACCCCTCTATTCTACAGGCGAAGGTTTAGGGAGGCAAAGTTAAAGCCTGGAGAAACCCCTAAAGCCCTGTATTTTAGAATAAAGGGATTAGCTTGTAAGTGGCTCAAACCTGAGCAGCAAAATGTAGAAATCTATGCTTGATGAAATAATGTTGGAACAGTACATGGAAGCTGTACCTGCTGAGGTTAAAAAGTTTCTTATGTTACAGAACTGTAAGACAACAAATGAAGCAGCGGCCATGACAGAACGGTATTTTGAGGCTGAATTCTCAAGAACCTCAAAATTCGGCGTTCTGGGCATGACACAGGCGGATAAAGTGAGTAAGAATTTTGAATGTAAAGTACCTTGGAAAAATAGTGGTTTCTCCTCTACAAAAGGAAAGTGTTTCAAATGTGGAGATGTTGGGCACTGGCAAAAAGATTGTATTACACGTACTGCCTTAATATCTGGTAATGGGGAAAACCTTAAAGCAGGCCTTTTGCTACCAGTCCAGGTGGAGGGCATAAAGGCCCAAGCACTACTAGACTCGGGCGCTAACCAGAGTATGGTGTCCCAACGGCTCTGGGAAGCCATACAAGCTCAAGTAGCGCCGAGTCCAGCAGTGGGGCAGGTGAAAGTACAGTGTTTGCATGGGTCAGCCTCCTATTACCCCGTATATGACCTCATGATAGAAGGTTTAGGAGCAGCCAAGAGAGTAAAGGTGGCAATAATCCCACAGCTGTTACATGATGTAATTCTGGGAAATGATTGGCCCCCATTTTGCCGGGGAATTGAAAAGGGAATAGCAGAGAGGACAGGCTATGACTCTACCCGCTCCCAGGCAAGAACCCCTCATAGGGAGGAGGACCCTGCTGAAGAAGTGGCAGGCCCATCTCACGTTAGGGAAGATTCCCCTGACTTAGAAAGGGGATATGATGAGGAAGCAATAGACCCATTGCCCATACAGACTGACCTTTTTGATACCATACCCAAGGAGGTAAGGAAAGGAAAGGCCAAGAAAAAACAAGAAAGGCAGCACAGGACCCAAGGAAGGGCTGATTTGGGAGCCGGGGAGGGCTTACCATGGGTACCCTCGGAGTTGGTAAAGAAATTCCCATCCTTCCTAGGGGAACAGAAAGCGGATCCCGCTTTGAAAAGAGCCTTTGTGTTTGCGCAGGAGGAAAGAGATACTCTGCCCCGATTCCTTTTAGAAAGGGATATCCTGTACAGGGAGAGTAATAACCCACTTACCGGTGAGGTGAGAAAGCAGTTGGTGGTACCAACCACATTTAAGGCCATAGTGATGCGGCTTGCACATGACCACCCAGTAGGAGCCCACAAGGGGATTCAGGGGACATTGGACCAGGTCTTGGCCCGTTTTTACTGGCCAGGGGTCTACAAGGAAATTTCCTGCTATTGTGAAGCGTGTCCAACCTGCCAACGGGTTACTGCCTCGAAACCGAGAGCAGTGCCTATGATACCCACACCTGCCATATCCACGCCCATTAGGCGAATGGCAATGGACATCATAGGGCCACTCGTGAGGACTCCCCAAGGTTTTCAGTACGTATTAGTGATCGTGGACCAAGCTACACGGTTCCCATGGGCCATACCCATGAGAAACACATCTGCCAGAACAGTAGCTTTGGAACTGATAAAATTGTTCTGTGAGGTTGGCTTCCCTCAGGAGATGCTCACTGACTAAGGGAGCAACTTTTTATCAAAATATTTAGCCAGTGTGTGGGATGCTTTTGACATACACCACGTGCGGACTGCAGCATACCACCCCCAGTCCAATGGGATGGTTGAAAGAACAAACCAGACCATAAAGCAAATGCTTAGGAGGGGACTAGATGGGCAGACGTCCGAGTGGGATACATTGTTACCTGTGGTTTTATATGCGTGTAGGGAGCGTGTACAGGCATCCCCGTATGAGCTCTTATTTGGTAGAGCCCCCAGAGGAGTTCTTGACATACTCAGGGAACAATGGGTGGAACCGGATAGGGGGGAGACAGACGTACCCCAGTTCCTCAAAGACTTAAGAAGTCGTTTAAAGAGAATGGCGCAAGCCTCTTTGGAAAACTTGCAGGCTAGCCAAAAGAGGCAGAAGAAGTACTACGACCGGGGAACAAAACCCCGTCAATTGGCAATAGGCGACAAAGTGTTGATTATGGTGGCCAAGGTAGGTCCAAAATTCGAGTCCAGATGGAAGGAGCCCTGTAAGGTAGTGGAGAGGGTAGGTCCCGTCTCATACAGGGTAGAGAATAGTAAGGGCTGGCGCCAGGTATATCACATTAATGTCTTAAAACCCTGGCAAGAAAGGGTAGCCACAGTACAATTAGCTATGAAGGAGCGCCACAGGAACCCTACACAAGGGATTACGTGCTGTCCGTCGCAGGCTTTGGCAGCCCGTAATATTTTAAGGGGGGGATCTGTGACATAGTGGGTCCTTCTAGCCCGTTTAATGAAGCTAAAAAGCCAGGAACAAAAGTAGAGCTGAGCTGTAAACAGAAGCACATGGCTCCTGGTTACCGTGGGAACCAGGCACAGAGGCAAGAGAAACGCCTGTGCTATCATTCAAGGGGTGAATCACAAGGTAATGCAGGACACCTGTTAGGGGGTGGAGTTGAGCACGGCCCCAGAATTCACCCTATTAAAGAAACTTCAGTGGAGCTTATGGAGGTAGGCAGAGAAGGAGGTAATGAAGAGTTGGCTGAAGAAGCAGGAAGTGAGGCATATGAGCTGGAGAGAGAGAAGCTATTGCGAGCTACACTGAAGACAGCTATGCCCAGAGTAAGCCAGAGTCTCTATGGAAAGGAGAGACAGATTCCTTCTTGAGGAGAAAGAAAGAAACCCCGAGGACAGGATATAACAAGGGCAAAGGAGATTGTCTGCAATATCCTGGGGAGCACGGGAGAGACAGAAAGCCTAGGAGGCAAGTGAAATGCTATGAGCAGGGCTTAGGTTGGGAACCTACAGCTATTCAAAAGCACCAGAGAAAACCTCCACCAGTAAGGCTGAAAGGTAAGCCAAAAGGCTTGAATATACTTAATTACAGTGACTGTTTGTACCCAGAAGGGTGGTGCTGGGAAAAGAATACTGGGCCTGATAGTCTGTGTGAAAGCCAGTTTTTGACCCAAGCATATCGTGTAAAGCCTGGAGCAGTAAGAAAGGGCGTGGCACCAGCAGTGCCGGTTCAAACATTTCCTTATGAGCAGGAGGAATTGATGGACTGTGAACCAGAGTGTATTGATACTGGAGAAGATATAGATATAATGGACTGTACATTATCTCTGGCCAATGGAATAGTTTCATTACGGTGAAAGCCTGCTTGAAAAGAGAGTACAGCACGGATAGCACGTGGAAACAGAGAGCTGTGAGGAAACAGCGTGGTTTTGTTTGAATGTTTGTTTTCACCTTGGTTAATGCTGAAGAAAGCCTTTTTCTGTTAAGGAACTTTTGTTTGTCCAAATACCAGTAAATACCTGGATTGTGTTTTCTGTTCATGGTAAAATCCACCCCGGGAGGGGAAATAAAATCCTTTGGTTGCTTAACCACTTTTTCCACAACTGCTCCTTATTGATTGAGTGAAAAGACTACATTTCCCAAGGGGCATTGCTCCAGGATCTGTAAAACAGCTATTTCAATAGGGAAAAACCCACTCCCTTAACCTCTACTCGGGGGTTTAAGGAGAGCTGGTGACAGTACCACATCGGCCTGTGCATGAGAGCCACTCCCTGTCCTTTGCCCCTATAGCAAGACAGAGCTGCCTTTACCAAACCCATCCTGCAGAAAACTTAATACCAAGGGAACTGACACTGTTGTCGCGTGAGCGTGCCTCCGCGAGCACCCATCCTCAAAGATGCACCATATACGCACATATGCAAGGGATGTAGACTTTTTTTTTTTTGCGGCAAGGTGGCAAAGACTGCTGCCGAGCAACTCTTTTTCCTTAAGCTTGCCCTTTCAATGGCCACCCCGTAAGCGAAAACTGCTGTACCTGAGGCATTCAAAGGGAACTCCGTAGCAACAGAATCTCCAGTGTCGGAAACCTCCACGGATTCCCGTCGAGCAACCATATGAGGCAGGCATACCAAGGGCACCTCGGTCAGCCCGAGACCCCCAACCACACGTTTCCCCTAAGCGCTTCGATACGCAGAACCACTCGACCTATGAGTGCCCCCGGTGGACAGACATAGAGAAGACCAGACGACAGCCGCTGTTGAAACAGTGCGCCGATGCCTTCCGACCTCCTTTCGCGCCGTCGGCTGAAGAAGCGATCCGTTTACACAGAGTGAAACGCCACCATGAGGTCCATTACTGGCTGTCCCCATATGCGACCGATCTGTGCAAACACCTCCGGATGCCATTCCCATTCTCCGGCATCTACTCGGACCCAGCTAAGGAAATCTGCCATCACAATGTGCTTACCTGCAACATGCGCCACCAAAAACGCTGGTAGCCAAGGCTCTATCCACACACACACACACCCTCTGCCGCGGCCTCTATGACCACACTTCCGGTTCTGCCCTGCCGATTGATGTAGGCTACCGCCGCGGAGTGTCAGACAGTACTCGCACCGCTCGACCTGTCACCATAGCCTTGAATGCCTGCAATGCCTGGCGTATCACTCACATTTCCAGTCAGTTGATTGACCACTGGGTCTCCTGTGTACTCCAAGAGCCTTGCGCAAAACGATCTCTGAACATAGCGGAGTTTAACAAAGTTTTTGGCCAAGCTCCCGGAGGAAAGGTCCATAACCTTTTATTAGAGAGGAGCTGGAAAATTATTAATTTTTTTTTATTTTTATTTTTTATTTAGACAGTTTTTGTATACCGCCTTATCCTTCAATCAAAGCGGTCACAACACAATTGGGGGATACATTTAACATGCGGGGATATGAGACACATACACTAATACTTACAGGGAACATGGGCAATGGAGGGTTAAGTGGCTTGCCCAAAACCACAAGGAGCATCTGTGGGACTAGAAACCCCAGTCCTTCCGGCCCAAGGTTGCTGTCCTCTAGTGGGATTTGAACCCCCGACCTTCCGGCCTGAAGTACCTTGCCCCAACCACTAGGCTACTCCTCCCTATACCGACTTTTATACCGACTTTCACCAATTCAAGATGTTCTACAAGGCTCACAATCCAACAGAGCATCACATCTGTTGTACATGCAACAGAACTCTTAAAATATGAGCATACATGAATCCACCGCTTGCCCCGATACAAGCATTGAGTAGCCTATTTGTCTTTTTGGAAACCAGCCAGGTCCTTAAGACCTGGATTGGCTATCCTAGGAAACAGGATACTGGACCTGAAAGAGCTTGGTCTGACCCAGTATGGCATTTCTCGTATCCTTATGAACGGAACCTCCCCAAGGTCTCTGCCTTGGAAGTAACAGGCTGCGCCTGGCCCTATGGCCCTGTGGCTAGCTCACACGGAGCAGTGCGGCCTAGTGGTTGAGGCAAGTTGCCAGAGGACCAAGGGTTTGAATTCCAATCGAGACCACCAACCTTGGGCCATAAAAACTGGAGTTTCTGGTCCCACCGGTGGTCCTTCTGGCCTTCGTTAAGCGACTTAACCCTCTGCCTCAGGTACCAAAACATAAATTGTGAGCCCTTCAGGGACAAGGGAAATAGAAATACCGTAATCGACTGTATGCCACCCTGACCTGTAGGCAATCAGTATACTCAAATAAATAACTGACTGGGAATATGTGACCATAGCAAACACTGGCAGTGGAGAGACATCAGAGCTGGTGCTGGTTCCTGGTCTTCCTTTCTCGCGCTCCCAGTCCTTCTGCCAGCATTGAGAAAAGGCTGAGAATAGATTGTCCAGTGGGCCGGGGACCTTGCGTCCTGGACATCAGAGAGAAAGAGGGGCTAGGATCTGGGAGCAAAGCCCAAAGAGAAAGGGAACTGGTAACTGACACTGTAGCTCCTCCAGACGGCTCACTCCACAGCAGATCCCACGACTGCATCTCCAACCCCATGTAACACCATGAGGACCTCACGCACTTTATTACAATCGACATCCCCCCATTACTGGAGAAATTACCTTAGCCTGATAATACAGTCTGAGCAAAGAAATGCAGTCTCATTCTCCAAAGAGTGCACCCAAAAATCATGCCTAAGCAATTGTGAGCACATACAAAATGCACATCTACATATACGGGTGACCCAGCACCTGTCACCCAAACACAGTGCAGCGAGCACACTTGAACATAGGCTGAATGCATGGAGCATACACAGAGTATTGACTTCCTCTATGAAATCTTCCAGTTCCCTGGAGCGCTAAGCCCCAGACTGTGCTACCTAGATGTCCTTCTCTTCACCCTAAGCACAGGCCCTTTAACAAGATGGCACAGACAGGTCAGTGCCCCTGCTAAGTGCTTAAAGCCCAGCTCTGACAGCACAGGCTCTGGAAATAGATGAGAATTTCCTGGGAAGGGCATGCTAAGTGGAGCTATGAAACACACAGGCACCCCCCCTCCCCTGGCCTTCCTGCAGTCAGAGAAATAGCAGTGGGATACACCGACAACCTTGCAAGTGGAGGTCTTAGAGGTTGCTGCCTGTGTGAACCTGATGAACAATACGATTTCGTATTTTACTCCCCCCCCCCCCAGGGATGGGGGCACTGAATACTATATGTGATTCATGAGCAGCGCTGCCATCCGGTGGCCTTTAGGGCACCAGAGCCTGACAAACGATACAGAACTTAAGAGCTTTAAATCTTGTTCATATAATCTTGATTTGCAGAACATTACAGTTGCTTGTTTAATCACTAACCCCTGAGTGCCCATGAGGTGGCCCTGTGGTTATTTCTTCCCTGACTTGCAGAGATCAATCTGATGATGGCTGCATACACACGGTCACAGAAAGGCACTATAGAGTGTACCAGCTGCCGTCTGGTGGCCATAGACCGTAGCACAGGCACTTCTTGGTTGACTAACTGTTATTATTATTATATATTTTTTTATATCCTAAGGTTTCCTAAACCTGTCCCTGTGAAACCACAGGCGATTGGGCAACTTTCACTGTAGAATACATTTGCAGACTGTGAATACAAAAAGAGCTACTGTCTCAAGCACACTTCCAGCCTGTCCCTCCTTCCACCTACAAGTTAGGACTCTGCCCTTGAAGAACCTAAAAGCTGGCAATTTGCCTAATATCCCAGGACTTAACATATGCTCCTCAGAGACATGATTAGGAGGGAGAGAACATGTGGCATCAGAGATCAATGCCAAAACTGCTGTCCTATAAAACTAAGAATAAACTTAAAAATAAAGAGGACTGACAACAGCCCCCTTAAGGCTGAGGAACCCCCCGAGCCTCAAAAAACCTACAAACAAAAGAAAGAAACACTAGACCTAAAAATCTAGCTATTCTGCCTGTCGTCTTCCTCATATCGGCAGCTCGCTGCAACTCCCGCCACGCGGTCCAATTACTTAGAGAGAAAATGGCCGCCCCTTTGCCAACAAATTTTGGCGCCAAGAACAGCTGCTGCAAAAAAGGAGGCCTCAGCAGACTGAGAGAGCCTGAAGGCCTTACCTGCAGGGCCGAAAGCCACGCAGCCTGCTCCTACCGCCTTGAATTCATCCGATCCTCAAGCCGCGCTGCTGTGCCTGGCAGTCACAGCGAGGACCGCTCAGCCGGTTCCACAGAGTAAAATTAAAATCGCGCAGCAACGGAGAGGCTCCATCTCACACAGCTTCAGTGTGGCTGTACGGGTCCCAGAGCTCTCTCCCGTACCATCCAGGGAGAGAGATCCGCACCGGCGAATGCCTGCAGCAAGTGAAAATAACTGACAAGGAGGGAAGGGGAGAGCTGCTACTAATTTAAAGAGCCAGGCTCAAATTTAAAATTACTGTAAATATAAGGAAATTTGCTCCTAATAACTAAAGGGAACTAATCCCTGATTGCCAATTAACCAAAGGTAACTGAATTAAAAGTAAAATTAAAAGTAAATTAAAGGTAAAAATCAAAAGTAAAATCAGAATAGAATTTGTCACACTAAATGCTCCTTATCTGTTCCCCCAAGTGAGCCCAGAAGCTAGACTCACTACGTCCTCCTGCTGCATGGAGACTGGACACACTGGCGGCTGATGGGAGAGATGTCAGTGATGTCCAGTGATGTCATGAGTTTGACATGCCCAGTCTCCAAGCTGCAGGAGGAGGTTCACTACCCAGAGGTTGAGGACTAAACTGGAGGAACGATAAGGAACGTTTAATGTTTAAAAGTATGGAGGGGAATTTTAGATGAGACGTCCAAGTGCAATCTGAGAGGTATAAGCCAGAACGTCTTTTAAAAAATGCAGGCACGTCCAGGTGCAGACGTGATTTCACAAACGTGGACATGCCTGATATGGATGTGTGTGGGGGCATCAACATAGACATCCCCAGAACGGTATTACAGAACTCGGACCTCCAGGAGAGCCTCATGGTTAGAGTAGTTAGCTAGGAACAGGACAGCCAGGATTCACATCCCACTGCTGCTGTCATTGACATTGTTTTGAGTACTGGAAATGAATGAATGCATTCTTCTCTACACTCTCTGATGTTTTTTAGCTAAAACAAGTACTTTTCAGATATTTGCTTATTGCTGTTCGTGCCTTGGAGCAGGTCTAACCTTGGACATGACACCGGACATTCGTGATGTTTTTGTGATCAGGCAGGGACATCCTGGTTCCTGAGAATGCCCTGGCCACGCCTCCAGGTTTCCTGGATTGCCCCAGCCACGACTCCTCCACACCCCCATTAAAATTCAGACGTCCTCATGCTGTGGATGTCCCCAGAGCTGGCTTCTAAAATTGCTTTGGATGTCTCTATGCCCATTTTCGGACATCCAAAGCATGAATACAGCTTCTAAAATGACCCCCATGATGTCTAATTATGAATTTTTACAGAATTGTTGTGGGAGGAGTGGTGCTTCAACGATCATGATTGCTGAGTTTATTAAGACTTCGGGGGGGGGGGGGGGCGGGCACATAAGGTTTAAGGTGTGTCTAAGGCACCAAAAACCCTTTCATCTGCCATGGTCACAGAAGATACTGAAGTACCAGCAACCGCCCACTGTCCCCCCAGACTCCGCCCCCAGGCCACCCATTCCCTACCCCCATCTAACTTCCCAGAACAACCGGCAGGGAAGTTAGTCGGGGGCAGGAGCCAGCATGAATAGCAGGGATGGACATCCCATCAGGCCGTCCATCCCCGTTATTCGTAGCACAGAATAACCCCCTAACCAACTTCATCGGTCTGCCTGAACAGCCACCTTAATTCAAAATATATGACTAACTTTTTCAAAAAATTTTAAAAATCTTTTTAAATGGAGAAAAAACGCCTCAATAGTTTTATCATATTCCCTCTATATGGCAGAAACCTGCCCGAAGGGGATACGTTTGTTCACCATCACCAGCCAGAAAAATTCTCCGATATAATTTTTCTTATTAAATTTAGAGACCAAATCTTATCAATTATATTTTAATAAAATAAGTAAACTACATCAAAATAAAGCGTTTCCACAAAAAAGAGTGAACACCATCACTTCATCACCACTCAACGGTACCAATTCTCCTGCAACAGAAAACAGCAAACTTAACTGGAGGTGGCAATGAAAGGCCGCAAACAATTGCTCAAAAGTACTTAGCTTGCAACAGTCAGCTCCTTAGGCAGAATGATCACCCATGGTCACCCAACAAAGATCTCTGTTTTACTGTTCCCGGCTTGATTCTCACGTAATGTTTGTTCTCAGCATTCACTCCAGCAGCAAGAAACTGTCTCACTGCCACCATTTTTAAATCTTCAGACAGCCAACAAGGAAAAAAGGCGGAGCCACAGTGTTTTTTTAATCCAAAGAAAGAGGAAAAAGAAAAAAGGACCACCCCAAAAACAGCATATTCTAAAAAGAAAATCTAAAAGATGCTCCAATCTATTTTGTTATTCCGAGGCACGAATAGCGGGGATGGACATCCCAACGGGACATCCATCCCCACTATTTGTGGCGGCTGCCTGCCCCGAATAACTTCACTGCCAGTTGTGTGAGGAAGTTAGTCGAGGGCGGAGAGTGGGCGGGCAGTGGACAGTCGCCGGCCCTGTACGTTGTCAGACGGCTGCCTAGGGTGAGAACTTACACAATCTTGACGATGCATATATTCATATGATTCTTGCAAGGTATTGTGGGTAATGTAGTTCTTTCACTCCCAAACACAGCTGAAGACAATAATTGAGTTGTGATACCAGTGGTAAGGCCAATAAAATACTTCTTTTATTGATGGGGTTTAATTCACCCAGCACAAATATGCTTGATAGCAATATAAATGAGGTTACTTGCTTGCAGTGTTTAAATGGATAACATAAAGTCACAAAGCAAATCAGAAAACAACCTTCAGCTTGTCAGGCAATTAGCTAATGTTTTCTTAGCAAATAATTACCAAATAAAAAAGGCACAAAGAAATGAATAAACTTTGCTTGTTAGGTTAACTTCTGCTTATTTTCCACGCAGATCCCAGCAGTGATTCTCCCTTGCTCACACACACAATCAGGTGCAGCTTTAATTACTATCAATTAACCAGCTGAAACCCTTTAGCTGGCTGGCTGCTACTGTGTGAACCCAAATCCTGCTTTAAGAGCTGTTTGCAGTGGAAATAAAGAACAAAGTTAGGTTTCTTTGTGATGGCTGATGTGTTTGCTCACAGAAAGCTAGCAATAGCATTTAGATAAAGAACAGTCCATGTAATCAATAGTTTCATCTGCTGTATCTCCCCCTTCATCAATCAGCATAGGGTCACTATGATACATTGGCACAGACGAGTCTTTCCATAAGGCACTATCATGAGAATGCTTATTCCCTTGCTGCCATTCACTATTATAGATAGGGTCTGGATCAGTGTTCATACCTGAGCCTCTCCTGCTATCATAATTCCTCTCTGTATAGCCTGGCCAGTATGTAATCCAGTTCTGATGTCCAGCCTTCCAATCTTGATCCCTGGACACTGGATCTTTCCTCACATACCTTCTGGCATAGGTCTGAAAGTCCTTTCCACGTGCAGTCTTCTCTCTTCCAGGTAGCCACTGGTGATTCCTATCTCTGCCAATCCATTCCTCTGGCTGACTCCAGTCCAATGGACTCTGCTGGCATTTGGAATACCTCCCAGTATAGGTACTGCCTTGGACTCTCCCAGACCATCCAATGGGCTTTCTTCTCTTCCTTCCAGAGAGTTTCCTTCTTTCTCTATCCGCTTGGCTTGGCTTCTGTTTCTCCAGGTGATACTGGTGCTTGAGCTTGAAGCTGTTGCTGTCTCCTTTCCTGAAGCTGTCTCTGTAGCTATTATCTGTAGAATAAGCTCTATTCTTATTCTGTCCTAATGTGTGCTCCTCCCTAACACAGCGCAGCTGTGTTGAATCAGGTCCTGCCCTTTGAGATGAGTGCTTAGGGATTACCTCATAGCTCTCTTGATTGCACACACGTTTTCTCACTTCAGCCCCTCTCATGGCTGCTGGAAACCTGGTGCATTCTGGGACTGGTAGTCTTTTATGTGAAAACTCTGTTTTCTTACTTCTACCAAAACTGACAGGTTGCTTGTTCAGAGTCACATCATCTTTTCTATAGCTCCTACCTGAGCTATGATAAGCTTCCTTATCACAACGTATAGGACCGATTCTAATGTTGGCCATGTATGTCCAGGGCCAGCAAAATGGCCGGGGAAGTTATTCCACCCCCGGGGTAGAATAACTTCCCTGGACATTTCTTTTTAAGTGGCCCTGGGCGCAGAAGGGGCTGGGGGGGGGGGGCACAGAGTTAATTCCTCACTGCCCGATCCTGGGAAATAACTTTTTCAGCAACGGCCGGAATTGCGGCTTTTAAATGGAGCAGTAGTGCCATGGCAACAGGATGCCATGGTGCTGCGGCTCAATTTAAAAGCCCTGGCTGAGTTAGCTGGGCTATGGCTGTATGTGCAAGCCAGGATTGAATCACAGTCCCGGCCTGCACATACATGCCTGTTCGTGATTCTGATTCCGCGGGGCTAGACATACCCTGCGGGATCAGAAATCGCGATCGGGATCAGAATCGGGTCCTTAGTGTTTATGAGTATTAGATTTGACCTTGATAATTTACTTTAGTTGATTGTTGGAGCTAGAATTTATCTGTATGTGACCCAGGTTTTTTTTTTTTTGGTTGATGGATTTAAGTACTACCGGGGTGGGATTTGTTTTGTATGCACAAAATTAAGCCATTTGGAAACGTTGCCTCTGAGAAGTGAGTGAAGGAGAAATCAGAGGTCAGCAGGGAAGTATGGCATACAAAAGGATGTAAACTGGATGGACTAGTGCCATATTCTGTTTATAAATAGGCATTCACAAAAATACAGAATGCAGTGGTTATTTACTTAGAGGGCCAAAGCACCTGCGGTGAATTGACCCCCATTCTCCTTAAAATTCTTTAAGTTGCTTCCTATATTTCTCCTAAATCCATAGGAACAAGCATATTTGTAAGAATGTCAAATTATTTCTTATGGAAAGGGATCCATAAGCTTATCCATCATTTGCAACATCCAACCAATATCAACAAATCAGAAAATCTATGAAGTAATTGTGAAGTGCTTCAAGAGACTCAGAGAAAATCATGGACACTGGATTTTCAAAGCAATGATGCAGCAGCCATATTTGCAAATGAAGGAAGACAAATATTACCATTGGCTCTACTGGTCTGTTCTCGAAATATAGGACACCACATGGAGGGTTCTACTTTCTTTTATGTGCCTTCTGTTCCAAAGTTTAATTCAAAAGCCAGTATGTCTGCAAAGAAGGCACACGATATTAGGCTGAAAAGCATAGTTACTCACCTGTAGCATGTGTTCTCCATCAACAGCAGGAATAAGTCCTCATGTATAGGTGACGTCACTGGAGCCCAGCATGGAATGCTCCCCGGCTTCCAAAAGAAGCTTTTGGGATGTATACCGTGCATGAGCGCCTGCCTTCCCACCTGCCGTGGCACAATACTCTCCAGTACAATAACATAGCAGGAGCCAAAAAGGCAACTTCCCAGAGAGATGGGAGAGTTGTGAGGACTTATTCCTGCTGTTCACGGATAACACCTGCTACAGGTGAGTAACTATGCTTTCTCCATGAACAAGCAGGACTCCCATGCTACAGGATATTGGAACCTGAAGAGAGCAACGAGAACTGGAGAAGTCAGGAAGACCAGAGAGGTAGTCCCACTGAGGGACTCATCTGATTCAGTATACTCAGCAGACATCGACCTGAGGGGATTTTGAGCAGATAGCCTGGACAGACAGACAGAAGGGCAGGTGGGCAGGATTTAACTAGGACCCAAGAGATGCCGGAGTATGGCTTGACCAAAATTGCCGTCCCATCGGGAATCCCCATCCAGACAGTAGTGTGCTGCGAAGGTTTGGACCGAAGACCACATCGCAGCCTTGCATATTTCCTCTGCAGACATAGAACGGAGGTTGGCCATCGATATAGCCATCGCACGGACATTAAGAGCTGTGACATGACCCTCAAGGCTCAACCCAGCCAGAGAAAACACATGACCAATGTAATCTGCTAGCCAGAGGGATAGCATACACTTCGAGTAAGCGACCTCCAGCATATTGGGGTGAATGAGACGAACAGCTGGGTGGACTGATGGTGTACCTTCATGTGCTCCAGTATGGCCAATGCATGCTTACAGTCTACTGTGTGCAATGCCGCCTCCCCACAGTTCACATAAGGCTGGGGAAAGAATGTCAGAAGGACAATGGACTGGTTGAGATGGAATGCAGAGCACGTTCGACAGAAAGAATAAAATTACTGATCATGTATATAGTTCTAGTGAAACCTGATATATGGCAATGAGCGACCAGAGCTTGGAGCTCACAGACCCATCGGGTCGATGTGACGGCCAACATGAAGAGGACCTTCCAGGTCAAGAATTTCAGTGGGATGAATCCAATGATTCAAAGGGAGTCCGCGACCATAGGGGGTTTGAGAGGAAGCTTTGAAAGAAGCAGACCCCTCATGATCCGGATCACCCGAGCTAGGGCCGAAACGAGCTTCCCTTCACAGCTGCGACTGTAAGCCCCAATCATGCTGAGGTGAACTTGCACCAAATTAGACTTTGGCCTGGGTTGGAGAGGTGCAAGAGGTACTCCAGCAGCTGGTCCACGGGGCAGGAGAAAGGATCCAGCATCCTATCTGCACACCAGACAGCAAACTGCCACCACTTGAGTGCATAGGTCTTGCACATCAAGTCCTATGTGACTCAATACCCTCTCTAACACAGAGTGCAACTCTATCATTATGATACCTTGGTACAAACTATATCACAATGACAGAGTAGATCAAATTGCTGGAGGGGTTGCGCTCTATGTTAGAAAGGGCATTGAGTCACATAGGATTAAAGTTTTGCAGGAAACAAAATATGCTATAGAATGTCTAAGGATAGAAATTCCATGTGAAAAGGGGAAGGCAATGGCAGTGGGGGTGTAGTACCGACCGCCTGGCCAGAATGAACAGATGGATGATGAAATGCTAAGAGAAATCGGGGAAGCTAACAAAAGTTCCAACACAGTAATGGGTGATTTCAATTACCCGGTATCGACTGGATCATTGTCACAGGAGCACATGCTAGGGAGATAAAGTTCCTAGATGAAATAAATGACTACTTCTTGGAGCAGCTGGTTCATGAACCGACAAGAGGGGGAAGCAATTTTGGACCTAGTTCTTAGTGGCATACAAGATCTGGTGCAAGAGATAATGGTGTTGGGGGCCACTTGGCAATAGTGATCATAGCATGATCGCATTTGAGTTAATAAATGAAAGAAGAATGGCAAGGAAATCCACAGTACTACCATTTAACTTTCAAAAGGGAGACTATGATAAAAAGAGGAAAATAGTTAAGACTAAAAGGAGCAGCTGCAAAGGCTAAAAATTTAGATAAAGCATGGGCACTGTTTAAAAGTATTATCTTGGAAGCCGAGAACAGATGTATTCCGTGCTTTAAGAAAAGTAGAAGGAAGGCCAAAAACTGCCAGCATGGTTTAAAGGTGAGGTCAGAGAGGCAGTTGTAGCCAAAAAAAGCATCTTTCAGGAAATGGAAAAAGGAGCCAAATGACGAAAACGGGAAACAACACAAGCATTGGCAAATTAGATGCAAGGCATTGATAAGGCAGGCAAAGAGAGAATTTAAAAAAAAGCTAGCCATGGAAGCAAATATGCATAATAAAAACTTTTTCAAGTACATTCGTAGCAAAAAACTATGAGAGAGTCAGTTGGACCATTGGATGATAGAGGGGTAAAAAGGGGCACTAAGAGGGGGACAAGGCCATAAGGGAGAGGCTGAATTAATTCTTTGCTTCGGTCTTTACTGAAGAAAATGTAGGGAATTTATCCATGCCCGAAATGGTATATAAAGGTGATGCAAGCTCTGCTGAAAAGTTGAATTTTGCTTGCTTCTTGCTAGTGAATTTGCTGGCTTTCTGTGAGTCCTGTCTGCCCCTCTCTATATATTCATTTATTTGTCATTCTTAGTGTGCTCCCTTACCTTATTGCCCCTTTTTTTACACTTTTTATTCAGCTTTTTTCAGCTGAATAACTTATACCCTACCACCCCTCTCTTCCACCTGCCCACCTCATGGCTCTCTATCTCTTATACCTGTCATCTGCTTATTACCTCACTTTCTCACAGGTGCACCTAATCCTCTGTGGTCTTTCTCCCACCTTTCTATTTCTTCTGGCCTCTGTTCTCCTCTCCATCTCTCTTCTATGGCTCCTCATCACATTGTCTTCCTTTTCTTCATACTGCCTAATCGTCTCCCCTCCTACCAGCACCTTAACTCCTCCCCTCCTTATCTCCCCTTTACCATCCTCACTTCCCCCTCCATTCTGTCTTCTATCCTGTCATCAGCTCTTGAGCTTCACGACTTCCTCCCTCTCATTCAGCCATCTCCTCTCTCTCTAAGGCAACCTCACCCTCGTTTCTGCCATACTGTCTCCTCTCTGCCTCATACTCTACTACTCCTTCTCCTTCTCTCATCCGGAGATATCAACCCCAACCCTGGTCTCCCTAGACTTCTGTCACACTCTGAGATGAGATCTTCACGCAACACCTCTAATCTTATTCATATCCCTCTCTTTCCCCTTCCACTCTCCCTTTCTTATGTGCCTTGTGGAACGCACACTCCATCTCTAATAAACTTGCTTTTACTCATGATCTCTTTATCTCTAATGCTCTCCATCTTCTTGCTCTAACTGAGACCTGGCTCTTCCCAGAAGACATGGCATCTGTCACTGCTCTCTGTCCTGGTGGCTATCAGTTCTCCCACACACCTCATCGCACTAGCCATGGTGGTGGTGTTGGGCTTCTACTTTCTCCCTCCTGCCAATTCCAACCCCTCCTGCTGCCTCAGTCTCACTCCTTTCCCTCCTTTGAAGTCAACTCCATCCACCTTTTCACTCTATTGCCTCTCCAGGTAGCTGTTATTTATCAACCTCCTGACAAGTCTATTTCTACCTTTCTCACTGACTTTGACTCGTGGCTCTTCTTCTTTCTGGATTCCTCTTCCCCCACTCTTATTCTCGGGGATTTTAACATTCATGTTCTTCTGATCCTTCTGCTTTAAAGCTCTTTTCCCTTACCTCCTCGTTCGACCTCCAGTTTTGCTCTACTGCCCTCACTCACCAGCATGGGCATTGACTTGACCTTACATTTTTCTCTAATTGCTTACCTTCAAACTTCTTTACCTCAGTTCTTTGCATATCTGACCATCACCTGCTAAGCTTCACTCTTCATCACACATCACCTCAACCTCGTTCTGCCTCCTCCAACCTATTTAGAAATCTTCATGCTATTGATCCTTTGGTTCTCTCTTCCACTGTTTCTTCATCTCTTTCCTCCACTATGTCATCTAAGACTTTTGACGAGGCAGTAGCATCCTATAACGATGCACTCTCCTCTGCTCTGGATGCTCTCACTCCGCCCATGCCATATCCTGTGAGGCATACCGCATCCCAGCCCTGGCTTTCATCCACTATCCGCTATCTATGTTCCTGTGCCTGTTCAGCTGAGTGTGCTTGGCTCAAATCCCGTTTCTACCCTTCAAATTCATGCTTGTCTCTTTCCAGTCAGCCATAGCACTTGCCAAACAAGACTATTATGTCCATCTGACTAACTCTCTTGCCTCTGACCCTTGCCGTCTCTTTACTACTCTCAGCTCTCTCCTCAAGGTGCCTTCGCTTCCAACCCCTCCCTCCCTTGCTGCACAAACCCTGGCTATTTCCATGACTAAATCCACAAGATCATCCTCCAATTCCCCACAGTGTCAACTACTTCCCCTCCTCCCCCTCCTTTCCCTCCTCCCCCTCTTCACTCCCAACTTGCCCCCTCTACCTCTGCTACCCTCTCTTCCTTTTCTGTGATCTCTAAAGAGGAAACTGCACACCTTCTTTCTTCCTCCAAACTCACTACCTGCTCCTCTGATCCTATCCCCTCCCGTCTCCTAAGCCCCATCTCCTTCACTGTTGTCCCTTCCATCTTTCATATTCTCAATCTATCACTCTCCACTGCAACTGTCACTGCAACCTTCAAGCATGCTGTAGTTACACCTCTCCTCAAGAAACTGTCACTTGATCCTACCTGTTCTTCTAAATATCGACCCATCTCCCTCCACCCCTTCATTTCTAAACTACTTGAATGCGCAGTTCACCACCACTGCCTTGACTTCCTCTCCTCTCATGCTCTCCTGGACTCTTTACAATCTGACTTTCGTCCTTTTCACTGTACTGAAACAGCTCTTGCCAAAGTCTCCAGTGACTTGTTCCTGGCAAAATTCAAGGGTCTTTACTCTGTCCTCATTCTTCTTGATCTCTCTGCTGCTTTTGACATTGTTGACCACAACCTTCTCCTTGATACCCTGTCCTCGCTTGGTTTTAAGGGCTCTGTACTATCCTGGTTCTTCTCTTATCTCTCCCATTGCACTTTCATTGTTTGTTCTGGTGGCTCCTCCTCTGCTGCTATCCCGCTCTCAGTTGGTGTACCCCAAGGGTCTGTCTTGGGTCCACTCCTTTTCTCTCTCTATGCCCAATCACTTGATGCACTCATTTCCTATGGCTTTCAGTACCATCTTTATGCTGATGACTCCCAGATCTACCTCTCTATGTCTGAAATCTCTCCGGCAATCCAGACCCGGATTTCTGCTTGCCTTTCTGACACTGCTGCTTGGATGTCTCACCGCCGCTTGAAATTAAACATGGCCAAAACTGAGCTTTTATTTTTCCCCCTAAAACCTCTTCTCCTCTTCTTCCTTTCTCATTTTCTGTGGATAACTCTCTACTCCTCCCTGTTTCCTTGGCTCGCAACCTTGGGGTTGTCTTTGACTCCTCTCTCTCTCTCCTTCTCCACACACATCCATCTGACAGCTAAGACCTGCCGTTTCCTTCCATCAAAAAAATCCACCCATTCCTTTTTGAACACACTACTAAGACACTTATCCACTCTTTAGTCACCTTCCATCTTGACTATTGTAACCTACTTCTTGCTTGTCTCCCTCTGAATCATCTATCTCCCCATCAATTTGTTCAACACTCTGCTGTGCGGCTAATCTCCCTCCAGCTTCATCATGCCCATACTACCCCTCTTCTCAAGTCACTTCACTGGCACCCTATCTTTTTCCACATCCATTTCAAACTTCTCCTGCTGATCTATAAGTGCATTCACTCTGCAGCTCCTCACTACCTTTCTTCACTTACCTCTCCCTACACCCCCCCCCCCTCAGGAACTCCACTCTTCTAATTGCTTCTATCTGTGCCCTTCTCTTCTATTGCTACTCCAGACTTGGTTCCTTTCACCTTGCTGCACCTTACGTCTGGAACAAACTATCTGTGTCTGTACGCCAGGTGCCTTCTCTGAAAACTTACCTCTTTGCTGCTGCTTTTGGATCTTGACTCACCTGATCTCCTTGTTTCTTTACCATTCCCCATAGATGTATTCCTGTCTACACCTTCTGTGTTGTCTGTCTTGACTAGATTCCCCATAAATGTATTCCTGTCTACACCTTCTGTGTTGTCTGTCTTGACTAGATTGTAAGCTCTGATGAGCAGGGACTGTCTCTTACATGTCTGTGCAGCGCTGGGTACATCTTGTAGCGCTATACAAATGCTCAATCATAGTAGTTGTAGTAGTATTGGAAGAACTGAAAGAAATATCGATAAACCGGGAAAATGTATTACAACATTTGATAAACTGAGGAGTAGCAAATCCTGGACCGGATAGTATACGTCCAAGGGTATTGAAAGAACTGAAATATGAGATTGCAGACCTACTATTAGTAATCTGTGAACTATCATTAAAATCATCTGTAGTATCTGAAGAGTGGAGAATGGTCAACGTAAAGCCAATATTTTAAAAGGGTTCCAGGGGTGATCCAGAAAGCTCCAGACCGGTGAGTCCGATATCAGTACCGGGCAAAATGGTAGAAACTATTATAATTACTGATCATGTATATAGTCATGATTTAATAGGAGAAATCCAACATGGATTTAGCCAAGGAAAGTCTTGTCTTACTAATCTGTTATATTTTTTGAAGTTGTGAAAAACAGGTAGACAAAGGTGAGTCGGTTGATATAGTGTATCTGGATTTTCAAAAAGCCTTTGATAAGGTCCTGGGGGTCCTCTTTAATAATGGTATATGGACCTTTCCTCCAGGAACTTGTCCAAACCTTTTTTAAACCTATCTACATTAACAGCTTTTACTCTTGGCAAAATTATAAAGTCATGGGATTGGAGGCAGTGTAGTATTGTTTGATCAGGAACTGGTTAAAAGATAGAAAGCAGAAAGTAGACCTAAATGGCCAATTTTCTCAATGGAGAAAAGTAAATAGTGGAGTACCTCATGGGCCCATTGCTTTTTAACATATTCATAAATGAGCTTGAAATGGGAATAATGAGTGAGGTGATCAAATTTGCAGATGACACAAAATTATTCAAAGTTGTTAAAACCCAAAAGGATTGTGAAAACTTGCAAGAGGACCTTGATAAATGGGAAGACTAGGCGTCCAAGCGGAAGATGAAATTTAATGTGAACAAGTGCAAAGTTATGCACCTAGGAAAGAACAACCCAAACTTTGGTTACACGATACAAGTTACCACCTTAGAAACCACCACCCAGGCAAAGAAAGGATTTAAGTGTCATTGTGGATAACACGTTGAAACCCTCCGCCCAGAATGCAGCAGCAGCCAAGAAAGCAAATAGAATACTAGGAATCATAAGGAAAGGAATGGAGAATAAAACCAAGGATATTATAATGCCTCTGTATCGTTCCATGGTGCAGCCACACCTTGAATATTATGTGCAAATCTGGTCACTGTATCTTATAAAGGAAATAGCACAATTAGAAAAGGTACAGAGAATAGTCACCAAAATGGTAAAAGGAATGGAGGGATACTCCTATGAGGAAAGGTTTAAAAGGTTAGGGCTCTTCAACTTGGAAGAGATGGCTGAGGGGAAATATGATAGAGGTCTATAAATTAACAAATGGAGTGGAACGGGTTAACATAGATCATAAGAACATAAGATATGCCAAACTGGGTCAGACCAAGGTCCATCAAGCCCAGTATCTTGTTTCCAACAGCAGCCAATCTAGGTCATAAGTACCTAGCAGTCTCCCCAAGACACAGGTTCCTCAATGCGGTTGTTTATACTATCAAAAAGTAGAAAGACTAGAGGATACACAATGAAGCTACAATGTAACCCATTTAAGACTAATAAAAGAAAATATTTTTTCACTTAAAGGTGTAACCAAACTCTGGAATTCGTTACCGGAGGATGTAGTAAAAGCTATTAGTGTAGATGGTTTTAAAAAAAGTTTGGACAAGTTCCTGGAGGAAAGGTCCATAAACCATTATTAAAAAGGATCCAGGAAATCCACTGCTTGCCCCAATACAAGCATTGTGGAACCTGTGTGTCTTTTTGGGAAACTGCTAGGTACTTGTGTCCTGGATTGGCCATTGTTGGAAACAGGATATTGGGCTTGATGGACCTTGGTCTGACCCACTATGGCATTTCTTATGTTCTTATGATGCCAGCAGGATGTTGGTAACACCCTCGGGGAGATCAAGCTCCACGAGGGCTACCCTCTCAGCATCCACACAGTAAGTGCCAGGGAATGGACAATGGAGTGCAGCAGGGAGCTGTCCTCCTGAGAGATGAGGTCTAGGTCAGAGCCCAGGTGAAGAGGCTCCCTCAATGCGAGCTACAGCAGCAGAGGGAACCACAGCTGTCAAAGCCAGTACAGGGTGACAAGAATCATGGAGCACCTCTCGGCCTGGAGCTTCAGAAGAGCTTTCGCCACGTGGTATTGGGGAGTACGTATACAGCAGGCCCTCCCCCAGTGGAGAAGGAAGGCATCTGAGGCCAGGCAGCCACTGGTCAGTCTCCGGGAGCAGAACCGGGCTTCCTGGGCATTTTGCTTCGTGGTGAAAAGCTCCACCAATGGGGTGCCCCACGTCTGAAAGATTTGGTTCACCTCCTCCCTCTTGACGGTCCACTCATGAGATTGAAGCACCCGGTTGAGGTGATCTACCACGCCGTTGAGCTCACCTTGCAGATAAGTCACCCTGAGGTAAATGCCATGGAGCAGGGTGAACTTCCAAAGGTGAACAGCCTCCCAGCAGAGGAGGAACGATCCCGTACCCCCCTACTTGATCACATAGAACATCACCACCTGGTTCACACAGAACATCGCCATCCTAAAACCTCCTCTCCCCTTCCTCCTTTCTCAGTCTCTGTGGATAACTCTGTTGTTGTTAAGTGCCGTCAAGTCGGTGCCGACTCATGGCGACCCTCTGGATAGTTGTCCTAAATTGTGTTTGGTCTTCAGTTAGGCGGCTCATTGTTGACAGACTGGTACCCGTAGCTGCTGTTATTGTATTGATCCATCTCATTGCTGGCCTTCCCCTTTTGCGTTGACCTTCTACCTTGCAAAGCATGATGTCTTTCTCTAATGATCTCTCTCTTTGCATGATGTGTCCAAAGTATGAAGGTCGAAGTCTTGTCATCTGAGCTTCTAAAGAAAGCTTAGGTTTGATCTCCTCTAGTACTGACTGGTTTTGTTCTTCGGGCAGTCCATGGTATACACAGTATTCGCCGCCATCTCCTAAATTCAAAGGCATCAATTTTCTTCCTGTCTATCGTTTTCACTGTCCAGCCTTCACATCCACATCCTCAGCTCACAACCTTGGGGTCATCTTTGTCTCTTATCTCTCCTCCACATGCATCCAATAATTGAAAACTGTTGTTTCTTTCTCTATAATATCAACAAAATCCACCCATTCCTTTCTAAACACATTACTAAGACGCTTATCCACTCTTTAGTCACCTCCCATCTTGACTATTGTAATCTATTCCTTGCTGGTCTCCCTCTGAATCATCTGTTCTCCCCTTCAATCTGTTCAACACTCTGCTGTGCGGTTAATCTTCTGCCAGCCTCGTCATGCTCATATTACCCCTCTTCTCAAGTCACTTCATTGGCTCCCTGCTTCCACATCCAGATCAAAATTCTCCTGCTGACCTATAAGTGCATTCACTCTGCAGCTCCTTTCTACATTTCCTCTCTTATCTCTCCCTACATCCCTCCTCGGGAGCTCTGCTTTTCTGGTAAATCGCTTCTATCTGTGCCCTTCTTTTCTATATAAACAGGATATAAACAGCATTGAGTCAGTACAGAGGGTGGCTACTAAAATGGTTAGTGGTCTTCATTATAAAGCATATGAGGACAGACGTAAGGATCTTAATATGTGCTCCTTAGAGGAAAGGCGGGATAGAGGTGATATGATTGAGATGTTTAAATACCTCTGTGAGGACCCTGTCAAAACCCCACACCTGGTTTGGGCTAGGGGACGGGTTGCATGTTTGGGGGTTTTTCCCGCCGCTGCTGCTGGGGAGTCTGCGCCTGAGGTTGGGCCAGGAAATACCAGCGTGGGAGCAGATAGAAGGCCTTCTTGGCATGATTTTTCTTCTATAGTGGGTCCGCGGCCTTTCTGGAGAGCTTGGTGAGAGTCACCTGCTCCTTCTCTAGCTCCTCAGCTTTCTTCTCCACAGATTTGCAAAAAAGCTTTTCACCTTGGCAGGGAACGTTAGCGATCTTGACTTGGACCCACTGCTCCAGATCTGAAGACTGCAGCCACGTTATCCGGTGGGCAGCAATGCCTACAACCACCACTCTGCCAGCAGATTCAAAAGTATCATAGGTGCCTCACACCATGAACTTTGAGCAGTCCTTGCTGGATACCATAAGACCCCAAAAGAATTTGTGACGATCCTTGGGAAGCAGAGGTAGCGAAGTCCTCCAGGTCTAACATGACATCCTTGAGGAACATGCTCATTTAAGTCTGATAAGCCAGGATCCTGGTGATCAGCATGGAACTCTGAAAGCACTTCCTCCCGAAGGAATCCATGGTCCAGGACTCATGACTCAGCAGGATGGAGAAGTGCATCTTAGCACTCTTTACGTGCTTCAAAGTTGACTCCACTACAATATAATTGTGGGACAATTGAGGCTTTTCAAACTCCGGAGCTTTCTGGTCCCAGTGTAGGGAATTGAGCCAGCAGCTGATAACCAGCAGCATGAGCTGTGCCTCTCACAGCCGCAGAAGCAGCAGCCACTGCAGGTCATGGTGAATGGGAACCATCACCACCTCCCTGGGGGGCCAAGGGGTATTTAGGAGTTCCCTGGTGCCGATTCCAGCAAGAAGGGCATGGTTTTGTTCATGTCCCTAATGGAGTCCTGGAAGGACATGTCCTCTGGGGATGACTTGCACCACTCAGGTGGAGGCAACGGGTTGGATGGGAGGTCCAGGGCCCAAATATCTGATGTGGTTGATTCCACCTCACTCTCCCATTCCAATTCAGATTCTGAGAGGAAGCTGAAATAGTGCCGAATCTCTTCCTCCAGCTGGCTCCACAGCTTGGGGGAGGGAGGACACCGATGATGCTCATGCTGCCCGACATGCCAATGGTGGTGTTCCTGGGCCTCGGGCTCCAACACTGGAGAGAGAGATGGCTCCAGCAACTGAGTTCGATACCAATCTCCCACCTGATGTCCCAACCTCAGCAGGCAGGGCAAGGGCCTCCAAGATAGGCTGGAAGGAGTGTGGTGATGACGCATTCCATGCCACGAAACCTGCATTCTGCAAGGCTTCCACTGCCAACAGGGTAGCTTCTAAGGCTCGAAGGCATTCCTCCAGAACTGCCACCTGTGAGGGGGCTGATGCCACAGCCGTGGACATCGGTGATGCTACCTCGGGATGAGACTCCATGATGATAGGAACATTGGGAGACAGCTGGCTGCCCTCCTGGGCACTGGGAGTGGACTCTGCCATTCTGGTCGGGTCCTTCCACCAGGGAAGCTTGGCCAGCTTCTCCCGTCCAAAGCTGTCCGCATCTCGTCAAACAGAGCTACCAGGACACTGCACCCGGAACTTCTCCCAATGTTCACCCTTCAGTGTTGATAGGGTCTCTGCAGGGAGTCTCCCCTTGCCGCTTGGGCCCTTCAGCTCCAACTGAGCACACTGCTCTTTCCCCTTGGCTACCTCCGGACCTTTCACAGGCATGAATGATGGGATCGGGGCTGAGGATGATGAGATGAGCCGAAGAGGGACTCCTTCTGTTTTTCACGATCTTTCAGCCCTCAGCATGTCATCTGCAAGCAGAACTCACAGGACGCCAGCTTGTGGTTGGGCTCAAGGCATTGCAAGCACCAGTTATGATGGTCTGTGGTAGAAATGGTATTGCCACACTTGGTGCATTTCCTAGCTGGCTTAGACATGCCGAAAAATACTGCCTCAGCAAAATCAAAATGAAAAACTGCAGTGGGTGGGAAAACACCCCAAAGGGGGGAAAAAACCCCAAGCAAAAGCATTGAAAAAGAACACCTGACAACAGGCAGAAAGAATGAGAACAAAAAATCCCAGCCACGAGAATCAGAGAGAATGGCAGGAACATGTCCTAGGGGCTCTGTGGAAAAAAGAAGACTGGAGAGTATGGTGCCGTGGTGGGCAGGAAGGCAGGCGCACATACGTGGTGTACCTTCCAAAAGCTTCCTTTGGAAGCTGGGGAATGTTCCTTGCGGGGCTCCATCGGTGATGTCACCCATATGTGAGGACTTATTTCGTGCTTGTTCATGAAGAATGAGTATTTCTGGGCCCAGCCCAATAACAGTACTATGCCTTGGAGCACATTGAATGGGAGATTTGAGTTTGATTTTCAGGACTGTTTTTTGCCATAGATGGAGATTGGAGTATTTATTTATTTATTTATGGACACGTGCTATACCGCTTTCCAAATTTTATCAAAGTTTCTGCTAGAAGAGAGTCTCAGCCATTTCACAATGTTGATATCTAACCATCAGCTTTGGGGAGGAAGGAGGAGGGGTGGATGCATAGCGAGTTGCAGAGGGAGCCATGGCATGGTAAAAACAAGGAGAAACCCTTTGCTGGTTGCAAATGAAGGTACATGATGGTAATATACATGAAGGTAATATTCACAGCCAAGTTAACAGACCACATTTCACCCATTCTATACTCACTGCATTGGCTCCCCGTTGCTAGCAGGATCCAATATAAAATAATCTTGACCACCTTCAAGTTAATTAATAAAATTACCCCATCATATCTATCCACACTGATAAATAGCCCTCCAGAAAATAGAGCTAGAAGAAGAAAAAATCAAAATATCATCCAAGTGTCCCACTCAATAAGAAAGACAAAACAAATAACTAGCAACAGCGCCTTCTCATATGTAGCACCGACCTTATGGAATAACCTACCAGACCAGTTAAGAGAGGTAAAAGAACTTCAAATGTTCAGAAGGGAGCTAAAAACATATTTGTTCACCCAACTTTACTGCAATATAAACTGTCATCCGGATCTTACCTCTCACCCCCCTTAGCACAAATAGACTATAACACATCAATTCTACCCACATACATTGCCTATTTGACTAAAAATTTCTTTGAACCTTAAATTGATACTGCAAACTGTATATATGTAAACTGTATATATGTAAATTCATCTTGCAAGTTGTAAATAGTTCTATAGAGACCAATATTGTATCTGTTTATAGTTGCTCATGGTTCTATGTTCTATGTATTGTTCTATAATTACATTTGGCACTATGTTCTATGTACTTTACCTTTGTTTGATGTAAACTGCCACTGATCTTAGGAACTGGCGGTATATAAAAGTTTTGCAAATAAATAAAATAAATAAATAAATACATGGTGTGGTAGCCTCAGCAAAAATGAATTCCAATTGAACGAGAAACCCAACGGCAAAAGAGAAAACTGACAGGTCAAAATAATAATTTAAAAAATGCATTGCTGCTTGTTCAGAGTAACTATGTAGAAAAAAATGAAGCTCATCTAAAATGCCACATCTCTCTATAGACAAGGGGCCCAATTTTGAGCTGGGTGGTGCTATGCGCCGTGTCGGCGCATAGCCCACCAACCTCCCACCTAACCCGGATTTTCCATGCCATGGTCATATGCGGCCCCAGCATTGAAAATCTGGGAGTCGCCACACAGCCAGGTAGCTGCAGGAACTACCCATTTAGCACAGATGCTGCACGGTTAGCCCCAGCAGCTTAAAGATAGGCAAGGTTTTCCCATGCCTATCTTTAAGGTGCAGAGCGCTAACCGTGTGGCATAAAAAATCAGTGCTACATGGCCTGCCAAGGAATGCCCCCAACACGCCCCGAAGATAAACAGATAGCATCTGAGTACGTAAGGGACATATCCGGGATTTTCAAAGGGCACTGCCCATGTAGGTGCCCTTAGAAAATCTCAGATAAGGCCTTTACATGGGTAATTAGGGAAGTTACTCGTGTAAAGGCTTCCAAAATCGGGCCCAAGGTGACTTACAACATCCTACTGCAAGGACAGCATCAGACCTTTCCTGATAATCAAGAAATAGTCTGTTATAAAGGAATAAGCTGCTTTCTCATCTCTTTCCTATCAATCAAAGAAGAGAGATCACTAAGAAGGGCAAAGTGTAATATTTGTTTTATTTTAGTCTGGCAAATGGCATGGCGGAATCAAAAATGTTTTCCCAAGACTAACTGAGTTTACACAAGTCGGCCGGGATACACCTTTTCTGTTTGTAGCAACAAAGCCATTTAAAGGGCTTGGATGAGTCACCGAAAACATTAATAGATATTTCTTGCTCATGTTGTTGAGACAACTAACACACCTCTTAGAAAGAATTGGCCATCATGAAAGACAAGATTAAGGTGAATCTCTTGCAAAGAATTAACTGTCATCAGCAAGACTTTGGTTAGTGACAGATCGTGCAGAACTGTTAGATATTATGTTTATATTACAATGAAACAAGTCCTTGCTCAGTCAATCAAAAAAAAAGGATCAGGTTATGGCTTTGGTGAATGTCTTCATAAAGCTAGTCAATAAAGCTTAATAAATAGATAAATTAGTTTGACATGATCTTCCTCTGGTAAAGTCATGCTGCCTTATGTTCTGCAACCTGTTGGATTCAAGATACTTTATTATCTCTTCCTTTAGTAGTTAATGCCATTAATTTACCCACCAATGAGGTTTAACCCTCTGCTCAGTGTGTAGCAGTGGCCAAGAAAGCAAATAGATTGCTAGGAATCATAAGGAAAGGAATGGAGAATAAAACCAAGGCTATTATAATGCTTCTGTATCGTTCCATGGTGCTATCACACCTGGAATATTGTGTGCAATTTTGGTCACCATATCTTAAAAAGGATATAGCGGAATTAGAAAAGGTACAGAGAAGAGCCACCAAAATGGTAAAGGGCATGGAAGGATACCCCTATGAGGAAAAGCTTAAAAGGTTAGAGCTTTTCAACTTGAAAAAGAGATGGTTGAGGGGAGATATGACAGAGGTCTATAAATTAATGAATGGAGTGGAACGGGTAAACGTAGATAGGTTGTTTACTCCATCAAAACGTAGAAAGACTAGAGGACACAATGAAGCTACAATGTAATCCATTTAAGCCTAATAAGAGAAAAAAAAATTTCACTCAGTGAGTAATCAAACTCTGGAATCGTTACCAGAGGATGTAGTAAAAGCTGTTGGTGTAGCTGGGTTTAAAAAAGATTTGGACAAATACCTGGAGAAAAGGCCCAAAAACCATTATTAAAGAAGACCTAGAAAATCCACTGCTTACTCTAGGACAAACATTGTGGAACTTGTGCACCTTTTGGGAACCTGACAGGTACTTGTGACCTGGATTGGCCACTGTTGGAAACAGGATACTGGGCTTGATGGACCTTGATCTGACCCAGTAAGACATTTCTTATGTTCTTATGCTTATGCACAAACATACTGTTCTTAATAGTGGAGGACAAGGACCTCTGCAAACCCACAACCTGTCCAGAAAACTTATCTAAATTAAGCTGCATGGTCTGCAGCTGGTTCTTATGCACCTGAAAAGTAGAAATATTCTTAGAAAACACAGAAACGTGCTCCATAGTTCCTCTCAGTAATGAATTATCCTGAGCTTAGTGCCCTATGGTAGTCTTTTCTGGACTGCCTCTAATCTATCTTTTTGAAAGTACAGCCTCCAAAACCAGTCACAGTGATCCAGATGTCTCAATGATTTCTGGAGAGGCATTATCACCTTTTTATGCTTACTTTGTTGAAGGTCTAAAGAATACATTTAGGGGCACTGTGTCTGTCCTCAGGGGCGGCCCAAGGGGGGTGCGGGGCCATGTGCAGAGACTCAGTGCGGGGCCTCATTTGCATAAGTGGCCTTATTTGCATAACTATTGGCATAATGTTACCATACACTAACTTTTAGTAAACATGTCTCTTAATGAGTGTATGGATAAAGAAAGACTAAAAGATTTCTACATTACTATAATCCAGTGCCAACCGCCAGGCACATTAGGAACTACTACAAACGCTGCCCATTTAGAACCCATAGCAAACCCGCCGTATCCTGACAGCATTACCAGGACTCACAAAGCACCATACCCTACCTATCAAAAGGCAACACTGCAAATATTAAACCAATACATTTCAGAGAATACTGGGGAAAGAGAACAAGTGGCAATGTCAAATAGGAATTACATAAATAGAATACCTCAGCTCAGTTACACATGCAGAACATAGACCATCACCAAACAAGGAATCACAATTTAGAAACAGGAAGGCAATAATTAAACTGGGAACCCCAAAAGCCAAACTTGGAATGTACAACAACACTGTAGAAATAAAACTATAAATTAATTTCCTCTTGTACCAAACAAAGCGCAGACGTTAATGATGCACATTTCCCAGAGCTTTCATATTCCAGCTAATAAATTCAAAATAAAGAGATATCTTTCTACCTTTTGTGCATTTTTTTTCAGTTGCAATTGCTCTAGCCACTTTCTTCTGGTTTCTTCATGTTTTCTGCTAACTGTCCATCGTCTGCTGTCCATTTGTTCTTTCTTCTCTCTTCTAGTTTTTTTTTCCATTCTCTCTCTCTACATCTGCTTTGACATACTAATCTTTCTACATTTGCTCTTTCCTCATTCCTATTTCATCCACACAAATTTTACCCCTCCATCTTCAATCCCTACTTACTCTCCCAATACCCGGCCAATTGTAGATTTTTCATCCCTCCCACACAAAATATTTTTCCCCTCTCCATTTTACTCTCCCAGCCCCATCCCATTCTAATCCTCCCCCAACATCAGCTCCCTTCTAGTTCCAGTCTCACCCAGCATCCATTCCCTTCTAGTCCCTGCATCAACCCATTTCCAGTCCTAGCCCCCCATCAACCCATTTCCAGTCCTAGCTCCCCCATCCATTTTCAGTCTGAATCCCTTCATCAGCTCATTTCCAATCCTAGCCCCCATCAGCCCATTTCTAGTCATTTCCTAGCCCCACCATCAGCCCATGTCAAATCCTAGCTTCCTTCCACTCAGCCCAATTCCAGTCCAAGCCCCCCATGAGCCTACTTCCAGTTCTAGCCCTTCCATGAGTCCATTTCAATTCAAGCCCCCACCACAGCCCATTTCCAATCTTAGCTCCCCCCAACAGCCCATTTCCAGTCCTATCCTAGCTGCTCCATCAGCCCATTTTCAGTCCTAGCTCCCTTCCCTCACAGCCCATTTCCATTCCAAGCTCCCTCCTCATCAGCTATTTGCAGTTCAAGCCTCCCCTTCCACTCAGCCCATTTCCAGTCATAGCAACCCCCCAACCCATTACCAGTCCTAGCCCCCATCAACCCACTTCCAGTCCTAACCCCCCATCACCCCATTTTCAGTTTAAGCCCCCCCTATAACCCATTACCAGTCCTAACCCCCCATCAGCCCACTTCCAGTCTTAACCCCATCAGCCCACTTCCAGTCTTAACCCCATCAGCCCATTTCCAGTCAGCCCCCATAGCTCATTGCTAGTCCTAACCCCCCCCATCAGCCCACAGCCCATTACCAGTCCTAACCACATCAGCCCTCCTCAAGTCCTAACCCCTCCCCATCAGCCCATTTCCTATCCTAGCCCCCCATAGCCCATTATCAGTCCTAACCCCCCATAGCCCATTAGCAGTGCTAACCCCCATCACCTCATTTCCAGACAGCCCCCATCAGCCCACAGCCCATTACCAGTCTTAACTCCCCCATAGCCCATTACCAGTCCTAACCCCCCCCAACCGCCCACAGCCCATTTCCAGTCCTAACCCCTCCCCATCAGCCCATTTCCTGTCCTAGCCCCCCCATAGCCCATTACCAGTCCTAACCCCCCCCATAGCCCATTACCAGTCCTAATCCCCCATCACCCCATTTCCAGACAGCCCCCATCAGCCCACAGCCCATTACCAGTCTTAACACCCTCCTATAGCCCATTACCATTACCATTTTACTAGGAGACTTCAACCTCAACTCCTCTTCCAATATAGATAAGGAAACCTTCTTGCAAGCTATGGACTCCTTACAATATACCCAATTAATAAACGCTCCCACCCACAAATACGGATCCATGCCAGATCTCATCTTTGCCCCCAACCACATCATAAATAATGGCAACTTCTCATCACCCATAATTACCCCAGTTCCATGGCAGATCACCATAGAATTAAAATAGAATTCAAAAGCACGTTTGACAAGCTCGATAAAATAAAAGCTACTACGTTCACCCCAAGAAGGTTCAAAGCCTTCAATAGAGATCAATTCTTACTAGACACAATACCTCACCTTAACTCAGCTGAACTTGATTTGAACAAACAAGTAAACAATTGGTATGACACCATCAGCACTGCAGCCAAGGCTATAACAGACTCAAAAAAGATCAAAAGGAAACATCACGCACCATGGTATTCAAATAACATACGCGATGCTAAGAGAGAATTAAGGAAGTTAGAACGCCAATGGAGACGATCCAAATCTACCACCTCTCAGGATTTATATTTAATTCAGCAAAAGAGTTATAATGATCTCATCAACAAATCAAAAAAAGAATACCACACAAACACTATCCAGAAAGCTTATAACAAACCTAGAGAACTTTTTGAGATATAAAAATACCTAGTTAATGAACCTTGTTCTGATAAAGACATCCTGATCAACCCTCAAGTGTTTGCGGATTATCTACGAGAAAAAATAGGCCAGACTCCACCTTTAAAACAATCTGAAAAAAACAATCTTATTTTACCAAGTACAATTTGGAACAAGTTTCATATTCCCTCAACTAAGCAGCTTTCAGACATCATTGCTGCACTTAACACAAGTACCGCACCCACAGATCCTTGCCCAGTACCTTGGGTCAAAGCTACTAAGTCAAACTTCATTAATTTTATACACCACCTCGTAACCAACTCCCTAAATCAAGGAATCATGCCAGAACAGCTGAAATTAACCACAATAAGGCCTATCCTTAAGAAAACCAACCTTGAAAAAAACAATCCAGCTGCATATAGACCAATTTCCAGCTTACCACTCCTGGCAAAAATTATCGAGAAGGTAGTACAACTACAGCTCCAAGACCATATTGATAAGCATGCGCCACTTGACATACATCAGCATGGCTTCCGCCCGAACCATGGAGTTGAGACGCTGCTACTTTATTTATTTAATGATATCACTCAAACCATAGACAACTATAATAGAGGAACCTTAATGATTTTCTTAGATATTTCAGCGGCCTTTGATTCAGTGGACCATTCAATACTATTAGCCAGACTAAAGAGCATCGGTCTAACTGGCACCGTCCTAAACTGGTTTGAGTCCTACCTAATTGGTAGACAGTTCCAAGTTAAAGTCGGTCTAAACACTTCACATCATACAGTTATCAAACAAGGCGTACCGCAGGGATCTGCACTCTCATCACTTCTTTTTAACCTATTTATCCAACCAATATGTCACATAATATCAACTCATCATATAGACTACACAATTTACGCAGATGATATTATGATCTACACTCCGATTGATATCAACTGCCCAAACTACAACAAGATTTCAAACTGCATTACCAGCATTTCCATTTGGCTGTCAAATAACAACCTTGCAATAAACTTGAAGAAGACTGAAGCACTTATTGTCACTAGAAACACCAACTTTAATCCCCCACCGTACATCACATGCAACAGTACTGAGATTCCAATTAAGGATGAAGTAAGATACCTCGGGGTAACCCTCGATAAGAAGCTAGACCTGCGATCTCACATAAAGAAAACTGTTAAAAGCGCTTATTACCGAATGAAAATAATTAGACGCCTCAAGCCTCTTATCTCTAATGAACACTTTCGTACAGTCTGCCAGGCACTTATTACCCCCATTCTGGATTTTTGCAACCCTATCTACAATGGGCTGTCAAAACATGCTCTCAAAGCTCTTCAAATGGCACAGAATACAGCAGCCAGAATAATTAACGGTTCCACTAATCATGACCACATTACCCCCATCCTTAAAGATCTCCACTGGCTCCCTATAACCCTTCGCATAAAGTATAAGTTAATCATAAACATCTTCAAAATGAAGCACAACAGTTCTGCAACCAGCCTCCATGCCCTCTTATCCCGTGATACCAGCAACAGACCTAGAAGATTATCCACCTCAAACACCCTCAATACCCCAAGAAACTTCGCTAAATCACGCAAATGTACATCACAACGAGCAATTTTTTTGGCTGCCCCTTTGATTTGGAACTCTCTCCCCCCTGATTTACGTGCAATTGATGTTTTAAGTGACTTTCGTAAGCAATTAAAAACTTTACTTTTTATTGAGCACTATGGATCAACAAATGACTAAGATATCATCTATTGTATATATTTTATAAATAATCCACTATTTTGTTAACCCTTGTTATTTTTCCTACATTACCATATGTTGTCATGTCTATACTGTTTGTTTCCTTTGTTTATACCTTGTATTTCTTGTGACCGCTTTGATTGAAGGAAAAGGCGGTATAAAAAACTTGTTAAATAAATAAATAAATAAATAAATTACCAGTCCTAACCCCCCCAACAGCCCACAGCCCATTACCAGTCCTAACCCCTCCCCATCAGCCCATTTCCTGTCCTAGCCCCCCCCATAGCCCATTATCAGTCCTAACCCCCCCATAGCCCATTACCAGTCCTAACCCCCCATCGCCCTATTTCCAGACAGCCCCCATCAGCCCACAGCCCATTGCCAGTCTTAACCCCCCCCCCCGCCCATTACCAGTCCTAAACTCCCCCCCCCCAACAGCTTAAGGCAAAATTAAAAAAAAAAAAAAAGCTGGCTCTGGCTGCTGCCGCTGCCACCGCAGCAGCGGCAGAATGAAGTGTCCCGCGGGGCCTCCTCTGCACGCTGAGCCCCTCTGCAAGGGCTTTCAGATTCGTGAAGGGAGAGTGTCTCTCTCGCGTCTCTGTTAAGCCCGCAGGGGCTAATGGGAAATTTCCCATCTGCCCCTTTAGACGCGAGGGGCTGATGGGAAATTTCCCATTAGCCCCTGCGGGCTTAACAGAGACACGAGGGAGACACTCTCCCTTCGCGAATCTGAAAGCCCTTGCAGAGGGGCTCAGCGTGCAGAGGAGGCCCCGCGGGACACTTCATTCTGCCGCTGCCGCGGTGGCAGCGGTAGCGGCATCAGCCAGAGCCAGCTTTTTTTTTTTTAATGTAATTTTTAAAAAAGCAGAATGTTCTTTGCGCGGGGCCCCCTGAAACGCGGGGCCCTGTGCAAAAAACATTCTTGCTCAATGGACGGGCCGGCCCTGTCTGTCCTTCCACATTCTGCAGAGGAGCAGAAAAGCGCACCGTTGTGCTGTCAAAGGACACACTGGTCTCTTTTGTGTAGAGAGAAGTTGGGAAAATAATAAACTCTTCCCATCTTGTGTCTACCATCTTGTCCAGCAGTCTCCTGGCTCAGGCTACTGCTCTGTCTCACAGTTTTGCAACCTTGAGATCATCAGATATCGAGGTAGGAGTGCGCATATCATGGCAGTAATGAAGCGCACTCCTAAGTTAGGGTATGCGGCATATCCATATCTCATCGTCTCTTCCTTCATCATCTTTGGGTTTCTGAGGGTTTCTGCATTTCAAATGTATGACAATTTTTTTTGCTTGATCCCCCATCAAGCTTTCTTAGATTCCTCTTCCTTTTGTCTATTCTTTCTGGAAAATGCATCCTACCACAGGTCTTGGTATCATCTATAGAAGGAAGATTTCTATTTCTCAACACTCCACAATATCCCTAATGAAAATACTCATATTGAACAGAACTAGCCTCAGGAATGATCCCTGAGCCACTCCACTGATAGCCCCTATTTCCTTGGAGTGAACATCATTTACCATTACCTTCTGTTGCCTAGCTCTTGGCAAGTTTCCAATCCATCCCTAAACTGATCAGTTTATTTCTGAGCCTCTTGTGCGATTCAAAAGCTGCCACATCCAGTGCCCAACCCAACCTAATTCTGTGGCCACCCGGTCAAAAAAAAAATTAAGTCAGCGTGGCATGATTTTCTTCTGCTAAAACCAAACTACTTTAGATCCTGCACTCCGCTAGATTCAAGATACTGTACTATCTCATTTAGCAACGATTCCAATAATCTTACCCACGACCACCAAAGTCAAACTAACTGGCCTGTCATTACCCACCTTCTCCCTATTTTCACTTTTATGGAAAAATATGATGACTACCCTTTCTGGGCATTTGAATCCCCTTCTGCCTCCAAAGTAAGTGAATAGAACTGTGAGTGGAGCTACTAGAACCACTCTGTTAATATCCTGGAACCATGGAGCCCAAACTTGTCAGTCACGTTTTCAGAATATCTGCAAAGAACAGACATTTCTAACTACCTGATTTCTTTAAAGACTATAAGACTATAGACTAACAGAAGTTATTTTAAAATCTCTAAAATAAGGTTCTATTTGCCTGCTTAGAGCTCGTCTAAATCAAACAGCAATTAATTAAAAATCTCTGCTTCAAGCAGAGAACTGTTTTTGCTTTTGTAAAACCAAATAAACCCACAAGCTACCCTCTATCCCAAATTTTATGTCACCAAGATTTATTTTATTTATTTATTTATTTAATAGTATTTCTAAACCGCCTTATCTTAATAATCAAGGTGGTATCACAGCAAGCAATCAGGTAAAGTGTGTGTGTTGTACATGCAGTGAGGATAAAACTTAGTTGTGTGAGGGATGTGTTGGGTGCTTGATTTGTTTGAGCTATATACAAGATTACCAGCAAACTAATGATCACTTACTCATAGAGACTTTATCTGCTTTCATCTTTCCCTCAGAAAAGAGAATATCTGCGATCTTCCCTTGCTATATTTCTCCTTTCTAAAGGAAATGCTTCCAACAATCCCTTTTTGATGATTAACACTGCAATTAGTCTGTTAGAATGTCCTTTACAACTATTCTACCTACCTAGCAATACTGTAGTTAACACTTCTTAATGAAAACAGTTTTCTCACCTTTTTGCAAAAAATAAAATGGCCTTCCTTTAAAAGCTAGTTAAGCACTCAGAATGCTAGGAATAATTGTAAACCTTCAAATGAAGCAATCTAGTGTAAATACAATGTAGATAGTTTCCCCAGTTGTTTCCATGTTGATTTCCCTGTTTATTGTAAAGTTTACAACTCAGAATGCCTGTGTTGTATAGTTGACGTTGAATGTAAACCGCACTGATCTGAAAAGCGCGGTATAGAAGAACTGTTAAATAAATAAATAAATAAATATGAGGAAATTAGACTTACCTGCTAATTGTTGTTCCTTAAGGAACTCTAGTCCAGTCCCGGAACCAGTGAGTTGAGAATCTCCTCCAGCAGCTTTGGAGACTGAAACACGTCATCGCTTTGATGACCTCAGCATAAGTAGGCTAGGACCACCCCTTCTCCTTCAGTACCTATTGACAAAGCAGACTCAGCAGAGCAACATATAAGTAGTTAATCATATTCCTAACAAGAAAATGAACCAGAAAAACTCTAACAAACTTGAAATTGCCAGCACTTTCTCTGTGCTTCCCAAAATTTTTTTTGTTTTTTTGTAATAAACCATGGACTGCTGTGACAGGATCCCAGTGGCTTAGAATAATATGGACTCATCCAGAACCCACTTGAGACCCTACTTCAAAACCAATCTTACCTCAATTGCAGGCTGGCCATCCGAGAACCCCGGGTGGGATCCGGGACTGGACTAGAGTTCCTTAAGGAACAACAATTAGCAGGTAAGTCTAATTTCCTCTTCCTTTTCGTTCCTCTAGTCCAGCCCCGGAACCAGTGAGGATGTATCAGAGCAGTAAATTTCAATGGGAGGGGCCAGCCAATCCAGCCTGAAGCACTGCCGCCCCAAAGCGGTCATCATCTCCAGCTTGCACATCAAGCCGATAATGCTTCACGAAAGAATGCAACGACGACCAAGTAGCCGCTCTACAAATGTCTATGGCTGGTACTAAACTATATTCCGCCCAAGACACAGTCTGCGCCCTAGTCAAATGAGCTCGGAGCCCTTCCGGCACAACTCTTCCTTTCAACATGTAGGCCGTCGCAATCGTCTCCTTCAACCACCGAGAGATAGACGACTTTGCGGCTGCCTCTCCCTTCCGCGGACCCCCAAAGGTTACAATCTGTCGGACTTACGGAAAGACGCTGTACTGCGGAGGTAACGCCGAAGAGCCCGACGTACATCCAGAAAATGCAATCTGCTATCCGACTTTGCCCCTTGATTCTCCGAGAACACCGGAAGAGACACTACCTGATTAACATGAAACACCGAGACCACCTTAGGCAAAAAGGCCGGAACTGTACGCAGCACCACCTTGTGATCGAAGAAGGACAGATAAGGCTCTTTACAAGACAAAGCCTGCAACTCCAAAATTAGAACATAAGAGCATAAGATATGCCATACTGGGTCAGACCAAGGTCCATCAAGCCCAGTATTCTGTTTCCAACAGTGGCCAATCTAGGTCATATGTACCTAGCAGTTTCCCCAAGGGACACAGGTTCCACAATGCTTGTATTGGTTCAAGCATTGATATCCTGGGTCCCTTCTTAATAATGGTTTATGGACCTTTCCGCCAGGAACTTGTCCAAACCTTTTTTAAACCCAGCTACACTAACAGCCTTTACTACATCCTCCGGTAATAAATTCCAGAGTTTGATTACACGTTGAGTGAAAAAATATTTTCTTTTATTAGTCTTAAATAGTTTACCCTGTAGCTTCATTGCATGTCCCCTAGTCTTTCTATATTCTGATAAGGTAAACAATCGATCTACGTTTACCCGTTCCACTCCGTTCATTAATTTATAGACTTCTATCATATCTCCACTCAGCCGTCTCTTTTCCCGGTTAAAGATCCCTAACCTTTTTAGCCTTTCTTCATAGGAGTATCCTTCCATCCCCTTTACCATTTGGGTGGCTCTTTGAACCTTTTCTAAAATCGCTATAATCTTTTTAAGATACGGCGACCAGAATTGCACACAATATTCAAGGTGCGGTCTCACCATGGAACGATATAGAGGCATTATAATATCTTTTGTTTTATTTTCCATTCCTTTCCTTATCATACCTAGCATTCTATTTGCTCTCTTGGCCGCTGCTGCACACTGGGCCGAGGGTTTTAACATGGTATCCACAATGATACCTAAATCTTTTTCCTGGGTGATGGTTCCTAATGTGGAACCTTGCATCGTGTAACCATAGTTTGGGTTGTTCTTCCCAAGGTGCATAACCTTGCACTTGTCCACATTAAATTTCATCTGCCATTTTGATGCCAGTCTTCCAATTTATCAAGATCCTCTTGCAATTTTCCACAATCCTCTTGGGTTTTAACAACTTTAAATAGTTTTGTGTCATCTGCAAATTTGATAACCTCACTCGTTATTCCACTTTCCAGGTCATTTATGAATATGTCAAAAAGCAGCAGACCCAGCACAGATCCCTGGGGTACACCACTATTCACCTTTCTCCATTGGGAAAATTGGCCATTTAGCCCTACCCTCTGCTTTCTATCTTTTAACCAGTTCCTGATCCACAATAGTACACTGCCTCCTATCCCATGATTCTTTAGTTTTGCCAAAAGTCTCTCATGAGGGACCTTGTCAAAGGCTTTCTGAAAGTCGAGATACACAATATCAACCGACTCACCTTTGTCCACCTGATTATTCACTCCTTCAAAAAAACATAACAGATTAGTAAGACAAGATCTTCCTTGTCTAAAGCCTTGTTGGCTGTCTCCCATTAGGTCATGACTATCTACATGCTGAGTAATTTTATTCTTTATGATGGTTTCTACCATTTTTCCCGGTACTGATGTCAGGCTCACCGGTCTGTAGTTTCCCGGATCACCCCGGGAACCCTTTTTAAAAATTGGTGTTACATTGGCGATCCTCCAATCTTCAGGTATTAGAGATGATTTTAATGATAGTTCACAGATTACTAATAGCAGGTCTGCAATCTCATATTTCAGTTCTTTCAACACCCTTGGATGTATACCATCCGGCCCAGGTGATTTGCTACTCTTCAGTTTATCTAATAGTTTTAATACATCTTCCCGATGTATCGATATTTCCATCAATTCTTCCGCACCTTTAAATACCACTTCAGTCATGGGTAACATCCCTACATCTTCCTCAGTAAAGACTGAAGCAAAGAATTCATTCAGTCTCTCTGCTATCGCCTCTTAGTGCTCCTTTAACCCCTTTATCATCTAATGGACCAACTGACTCTCTCACAGGTTTTTTGCTACGAATGTACTTGAAAAGGTCTTTACTTCGCGTGTTTGCTTCCGCAGCAAGCTTCTTCTCAAATTCTCCCTTTGCCTGCCTTATCAATGCCTTGCATTTGACTTGCCAGTGCTTGTGCTGTTTCAAGGTTTCGTCGTTTGGCTCTTTTTTCCTTTTTCTGAAAGATGCTCTTTTGGCAACAACAGCCTCTGACCTCACCTTTAAACCATGCTGGCAGATTTTTGGACTTCCTTCCACTTTTCTTAAAGCGTGGAATACAGCTGGTCTGGGCTTCCAAGATAGTATTTTTCAACAACAGCCAAGCCTGATGTACGTCTTTAACCTTTGCAACTGCTCCTTTTAGTTTTTTCTTAACTATTTTCCTCATTTTATCATAGTCTCCCTTTCGAAAGTTAAAAGGTAGCACTGTGGATTTCCTTACTATCCCTCCTCCACTAATTAAATCAAAGGCGTATCTGGATCACTATTGCCAAGTGGCCCCAACAACCTTATCTCTTGCACTATATCTGGTGTTCCACTAAGGACTAGGTCTAATATGGCTTCCCCTCTGGTTGGTTCATGAACCAGCTGCTCCAAGAAGCAGTCATTTATTTCATCTAGGAACTTTATCTCCCTAGCATGTCCTGACGTGACAGTGACCCAGTCGATACCAGGGTAGTTGAAATCACCCATTATTATTACTGCGCTGTAACTTTTTTTTAGCTTCCTTGATTTCTTTGAGCATTTCATCATCCATTTGGTCATTCTGGCCAGGCGCTTGATAGTACACCCCCACTGCCATTGCCTTCCCCCTTTTACATGGAATTTCAATCCATATAGATTCTACAGCAGATTTTGTTTCCTGCAAAACTTTAATCCTTTCTGACTCAATGCCCTCTCTAACATAGAAAGCAACCCCTCCACCAATTTGATCAGCTCTATCATTTCGATATAGTTTGTTCCCAGGTATCACAGTGTCCCACTGGTTGTCCTCCTTCCACCATGTCTCTGATATTCCAATCATATCTAATTCTGCGAGCAGAACAAATAGCTACAAGAAACACCGTCTTCAACGTCAGATCCTTCACCGTGGCCTTCCCCAATGGCTCAAAGGGCTTCCTAACCAACGCTTCCAACACCAGGTTCAGGTCCCATGCCGGAACTAAGCACCTACGCGGAGGTCTCATGAGCAACACGGCGTGCAAAAATCTTATAGTGTCACCATGTGCCCCCAGAACCTGGCCCTGAATCTTGCCCCAGAAGCAAGAAAGCGCTGCCAACTGAACCCGCAAGGAACTCGCCGCCAAGCCTTTCTCTACTCCAGCTTGTAAGAATGAAAGAATGTGAGGAACCGATGACCCTAAAGGCCGCAGGCGTCTCTCTTCACACCAGTTCTCAAAGACGCGCCAGATCCTAACATACGCTAGCGACGTAGACCGCCTGCGCGCCCTCAACAAGGTAGAAATGAACGCTGGGGAATAACCCTTAGCCTTCATCCTAGCCCTTTCAAGAGCCATGCCGTAAGCGAGAATCGAGCCACCTCCGGCATTCGCAACGGCCCCTGCCGCAAGAGGTCCGCTCTGTGAGGGAGCCTCCACAGGGCTTCCACTAGCAGATGGACTAGATCCGCATACCACGGTCTCCTGGGCCAATCTGGCGCAATCAGAATCACGCGTCCCTGGTGCCGCTCTATGCGCTGCACCACTCGACCTATGCGAGCCCACGGCGGAAACACATAGAGCAGACACCCCTCTGGCCACCTTTGTGCTAACGCATCGAGCCCTTCCGACATCCTCTCTCTTCTCCTGCTGTAAAATCTGTCCACCTGTGTGGACTCGAACGTCGCCATGAGATCCATGAGGGGACGACCCCAATGCTGCACGAGCAGAGCAAACACCTCTGGGTGAAGCACCCACTCTACCGGATCCACTTTTCTGCGACTGAGAAAATCTGCCTCGACATTGTGAACCCCGGCCACATGTTGCGCTGACAGACCCCCTCTGGGTGAAGCACCCACTCTCCCGGATCCACTTTTCTGCGACTGAGAAAATCTGTCTTGACATTGTGAACCCCGGCCACATGTTGCGCTGACAGACCCACCAGATGCTGCTCGGCCCAATCTAACAGCCGACTTGCTTCCTCTTCGAGAGCCACACTGCCTGTGCCCCCCTGACGATTGATATAGGCTACCGTCGCCGCATTGTCGGACAGCACCCTGACTGCCGCATGTTGCAACCAGGCTTGAAACTCCCGGAGAGCCAGGAATACTGCTCTCATTTTTAATCTGTTGATGGAGTAACACTTTTCGTTCTGCGACCATTGCCCCTGGGCTAATCTCCCCTCGCAATGCGCACCCCAACCTATCAGACTGGCATCCGTCGTTAACAGACACCAGGCCACCAGAGATTCCTTCCGCAACCACCAACGAAGCTCCTGCTGCACCTCCGGCGGACAGACCAGTCTGCGGGACAAGGGATCTGATTGATGGGACCAGTGCCGAAGGAGAGCCCTCTGCAATGGCCTCATGTGCGCTCTTGCCCATGGCACTACCTCAATCGAGGCAGCCATCGTCCCGAGCAGTTGAAGGTACTGCCACGCAGACGGTGCCTGCCTCGCCAAAAATTGCGTTACCAAACTCCGGAAAGCACGAGCCCGGCGATCCAGCAGAAAAACCTTGCCCAACCCGGTCTCGAAACATGCTCCCAAATACTCCAGGGACTGAGAGGGAACCAGGCTGCTCTTCGCATGGTTGACCACCCAGCCCAGGCCTTCCAACATCTGCACCACCCGCGCGGTGGCCCATACACTTCCCTCTCTTGACTTCGCCCGAATCAACCAATCGTCTAAGTATGGGTGAACTAACACCCCTTCCTTCCGAAGCGCCGCCGCCACCACTACCATGATCTTGGTGAACACCCGAGGCACCGTCGCCAACCCAAAGGGCATCACTTGAAACTGGAAATGCCCCATGGGAAGAGCAAACCGCAGGTATCTCTGATGCTCTGGCCGGATAGGGATATGTAAATAAGCTTCCGTGAGGTCCAACAACATCAGGAACTCGTCTTGCCGGACTGCCGCGATCAGGGAACGCAAGGTCTCCATATGAAAATGAGTCACTCTGAGACACTGATTCACCCTTTTTAAATCCAGAATCGGCCAAGAGGAGCCCTCTTTCTTGGAGACCAGGAAATAGATGGAGTACCGACCGCACCCGCATTGATCCGAGGGAACGGGAACCACCTCCCGAAACTGCAGCAATCTTTGCAAAGTCTCCGCAACTGCGCGTACCTTGAGAGGAGCCCTGCAAGGAGATAGCACAAAGGAATCTAAGACAGGTCGATGGAGTTCTAGTGCATAGCCTTCTCGAATGACCTCCAGCACCCACTGATCCGAGGTAATGTGGACCCAGGCAGGGTAAAACTCCCGTAACCGACCTCCGACGGGCAGCACTGCCACCTGAGTCCCCCTTATCTCATTGCGACTTCTTAACGGTCGAGGACTGATAGGGCGCAAACCCTCTACCTGCCCCTCGAAATCCTCAAAATCCTTGGCCTCACATTGGAAACCTTCCCCACTGCGACTGGCCAAAACGAGAGGACCGAAACCTACGAAACTCCCGCTGAACTCCTCTGAGACCCAAAGGCCCCCGACCCTGCTTAGGCTTATCCTCCGGCAAGCGACCCCCCTTGGAGTCTCCGAGATCTTTGACCAACTTTTCCAAATCCTCACCAAACAATAGCTTACCCCAAAAGGGAAGCTTACTGAGGCGCGCCTTGGACGAGCCGTCTGCTGCCCAGTTCCTTAACCATAAATATCTCCATGCCGCAACAACCGATGCCATCATCTTCGCCAGACCCCGAATAAGGTCATAATGAATATCCGCCAGATAAGCGGTACCGGATTCGAGCCATGCTATCTCGGCTTCCTGCTCCACCAACTGATCCCCCTGCAACCCTTGGGACCATCTGAGACAGCCTCTAGCCACCCATGCACCTGCTATCGAGGCCTGCATGGAGAGAGCACTAATATCAAACACCTGCTTCAACAAGGTATCCAACTTCCTATCCTGTACATCCTTTAAAGCCACGGCTCCCTCGACTGGAATGGTAGTCTTTTTAGTGACAGCCGAAACTGCCGCATCCACTTTCGGAGAGCGAAAGAGTTCTTTATCTTGGTCAGAAAGAGGGTACAACCGAGCTATCGCCCTAGACCCTTTCAGAGCCGATTCCGGCATGTCCCACTCCTCCTGAATCATATTCCTAGATACCCGATGAACGGGAAAAACTCGCTGAAACGTGCGCACAGCCTGTAATAGTGGATCCTCTAGAACAGTGATGGCTAACCTTTTTGAGCCCGAGTGCCCAAACTGCCGCACAAAACCAAAGAATTTCCTCAAAGTGCCAGCACGTCATTTGCATAAGTGGTCTTATTTGCATAAATATTTGCATAATGTTACCATACACTAACTTTTAGTAAACATGTCTCTTAATGAGTGTATGGATAAAGAAAGACTAAAAGATTTCTACATTACTATAATCCAGTGCCAACCGCCAGGCACATTAGGAACTACTACAAACGCTGCCCATTTAGAACCCATAGCAAACCCGCCGTATCCTGACAGCATTACCAGGACTCACAAAGCACCATACCCTACCTATCAAAAGGCAACACTGCAAATATTAAACCAATACATTTCAGAGAATACTGGGGAAAGAGAACAAGTGGCAACGTCAAATAGGAATTTCCTCTTGTACCAAACAAAGCGCAGATGTTAATGATGCACATTTCCCAGAGCTGACATATTCCAGTTAATAAATTCAAAATAAAGAGATATCTTTCTACCTTTTGTGCATTTTTTTTTCAGTTGCAATTGGTCCAGCCACCTTCTTCTGGTTTCTTCATGTTTTCTGCTAACTCTCCATCGTCTGCTGTCCATTTGTCCTTTCTTCTCTCTTCTAGTTTTTTTTTCCATTCTCTCTCTCTCTCTACATCTGCTTTAACATACTAATCTTTCTCCTTTTGCTCTTTCCTCATTCCTATTTCATCCACACAAATTTTACCCCTCCATCCTCAATCCCCAATTACTCTCCCAATACCTGGCCAATTGTAGATTTTTCATCCCTCCTACACAAAATATTTTTCCCCTCTCCATTTTACTCTCCCAGCCCCATCCCATTCTAATCCTCCCCCAACATCAGCTCCCTTCTAGTTCCAGTCTCACCCAGCATCCATTCCCTTCTAGTCCCTGCATCAGCCCATTTCCAGTCCAAGTCCCTTCATCAGCTCATTTTCAATCCTAGCCCCCCCATCAGCCCATTTCTACTCATTTCCTAGCCCCACCATCAGCCCATGTCAAATCATAGCTCCCCTCCACTCAGCCCAATTCCAGTCCAAGCCCCCCCATGAGCCTACTTCCAGTTCTAGCCCCTCCATGAGTCCATTTCAATTCAAGCCCCCACCACAGCCCATTTCCAATCTTAGCTTCCCCCAACAGCCCATTTCCAGTCCTATCCTAGCTTTTCCATCAGCCCATTTTCAGTCCTAGCTCCCTTCCCTCACAGCCCATTTCCATTCCAAGCCCCCTCCCCATCAGCTATTTGCAGTTCAAGCCTCCCCTTCCACTCAGCCCATTTCCAGTCCTAGCAACACCCCAACCCATTACCAGTCCTAGCCCCCCGTCAATCAACTTCCAGTCCTAACCCCCATCACCCCATTTTCAGTTTAAGCCCCCCCCTATAACCCTTTACCAGTCCTAACCCCCCATCAGCCCATTTCCAGTCAGCCCCCCATAGCCCATTGCCAGTCCTAAACCCCCCAATCAGCCCACAGCCCATTACCAGTCCGAACTACATCAGCCCACCTCAAGTCCTAACCCCTCCCCATCAGCCCATTTCCTGTCCTAGCCCCCCCCCATAACCCATTATCAGTCCTACACCCCCATCAGCCCACTACCAGTCTTAACCCCCCCATAGCCCATTACCAGTCCTAACCCCCCCCATCAGCCCACTACCAGTCTTAACCCCCCCCATAGCCCATTACCAGTCCTAACCCCCCATCATCCCATTTCCAGACAGCCCTCATCAGCTCATAGCCCATTGCCAGCCCTCATCAGCCCACAGCCCATTGCTAGTCTTAACTCCCCCCCATAGCCCACTGCGTCTTAACCCCCCTCCCCAGCCCGCCAGTCTTAACCCCCCCTCCCTAGCCCATTGCCAGTCTCAACCCCCCTCCCTCCCTAGCCCATTGCCAGTCTCAACCCCCCTCCCCCCCTCCCTAGCCCATTGCCAGTCTTAACCTCCCTCCCTCCCTCCCTAGCCCATTGCCAGTCTTAACCTCCCTCCCTCCCTCCCTAGCCCATTGCCAGTCTCAACCCCCTCCCTCCCTAGCCCATTGCAGGTCTCAACCCCCCTCCCTCCCTATCCCATTGTCAGTCTCAACCCCCTCCCTCCCTCCCTCCCTAGCCCATTGCCAGTCTCAACCCCCCTCCCTCCCTAGCCCATTGCCAGTCTTAACCTCCCTCCCTCCCTAGCCCATTGCCAGTCTTAACCCCCTCCCTCCCTCCCTCCCTAGCCCATTGCCAGTCTTAACCCCCCTCTCTCCCTCCCTAGCCCATTGCCAGTCTTAACCCCCCTCCCTCGGCTCATGGCAATAAAAATAAAAAAAAGCTGCCCGCTGCCGCCGCGGCGGCATGGAGTGTCCCGCGGGGCTCCCTCTGCCCGGCGGGACTCTCCCGGCGCTGCTCAGCCCCTCTCTGCCGGCTTGCAGAGACGCGAAGGGAGAGAGAGTCTCCCTCGCGTCTCTCTTAAGCCCGCAGGGGCAGATGGGAAATTTCCCATCAGCTCCTGCGGGCTTAACAGAGACCCGAGGGAGACTCTCCCTTCGCGTCTCTGCAAGCCGGCAGAGAGGGGCTGAGCAGCGCCGGGAGAGTCCCGCCGGGCAGAGGGAGCCCCACGGGACACTCCATGCCGCCGCGGCGGCAGCGGACAACTTTTTTTTTTTTTTTTTTTAATGTGCGACCTTCCCGCGTGCCAGCTGCAAGGCCTTCGCGTGCCACAGCTGGCACGCGTGCCATAGGTTCGCCATCGCTGCTCTAGAACATAGGTGTCAAACTCTGGCCCGCGGGCCAAATTTGGCCCGTAGTGTAATTATATTTGGCCCGCGAGGCTATACCAAATGACTACTAGAGCTAGCCCGCCGGTATTATACAGCGCATTCATTCATCGCTAATACTACAAATCCCATAATGCCTTGCTGTTGTTTTGGCGCGTCAATCAGGACAGGTCCCAGAAACGCCCTCTCCTGTGTGACAGAAGTCATAGCGATCTCAAGCTACAACTGTCACTGTGGAACCCCTTCCCAAAAATGGCAAAAAGAAAGGCAGACAACAGGAACTTTCTGGACAGGTGGGAGACAGAATATTTGTTTACATATGTAAAAGACAGACCTGTTTGTCTGATTTGTGGAGTCAACGTGGCTATAACTAAGGAGTATAACATTCGACGACACTATGAAACAAAACATCATGACAAGTACAAGGACCTGGACATGACTCAAAGGAGCCAGAAAGTGGAGGAGATGAAAAGAAGTTTGGTTTCACAACAGAATATGAGTGAGGCTGCTGTAAAGGCTAGTTATATTGTGGCAGCAGAGATCGCAAAATCAGCCCGGCCCTTTAATGAGGGAGAGTTTGTGAAAAAGTGCATGTTGAAAGTTTGTGACATCGTGTGCCCAGAGAAAAAGCAAGCCTTTTCAAACGTGAGCCTGAGCAGAAACACAGTAGCTGATCGCACATGTGATCTTGCCACCAATCTGTATGACCAGCTTTTGGAAAAGGGAAAAGATTTTGTTGCATTCTCCCTTGCTGTGGATGAGAGCAGCGACGCATCTGATACTGCTCAGCTGTCAGTCTTCATCCATGGAGTGGACTCAAATATGTGTGTTACGGAGGAGCTATTGGGATTCAAATCAATGCATGGCACAACCACAGGAAAGGAAATTTTTGAGGAGGTTTCCAAATGCGTAACTGAAATAAAGCTGCCGTGGGATAAACTCGTGGGATTAACGACAGATGGTGCGCCAGCGATGTGCGGTAAAACAAGTGGACTGGTGGGCAGGGTCCGGGAGAAGATGCAGGAAGAGAACTGTGCAGGTGAACTAACTGTTTATCACTGCATCATACATCAGGAATCATTGTGTGGCAAAGCCCTAAAGATGGAACATGTTATGACCACAGTAACACAAGTAGTTAACTTTATAAGAGCCAAAGGTCTGAATCACCGCCAGTTTAAGTCTTTTCTGGAGGAGTGTGGTTCGGAATACGCAGACGTGCCGTATCACACAGAGGTGAGATGGTTAAGCCGAGGAAAAGTACTGAATAGATGTTTTGAGCTGCATGAGGAAATATGTCAGTTTCTGGAAAGCAAAGGGAAGGACACAGCAGAGCTTCGGGAGAAAAAGTTTCTGTGTGAGCTGGCCTTTCTGTGTGACATCTCGAGCCATCTCGATGCGCTGAACCTGCAGCTTCAGGGGCGGGGGCGCATCATCACAGACATGTACGCTGCAGTGAGGGCTTTTAAAACTAAACTGTGCCTGTGGGAGAATCAGATGCTGCAAGGAAACCTTGGCCATTTTCCCTGCTGCCAAACCATGAAAACGCAGTTCTTTACCAACTTGTTCCCATGCGCACAGTTTGCTGAAAAACTCAGTGTACTCGGCGCTGAGTTTAGCCGGCGATTTGCCGACTTTGATGTCCAGAAATGTAGGTTTGAACTGCTCAGTAATCCCTTTGCAGTTAATGTGGAAAACGCACCAACCAACCTCCAAATGGAGCTAATTGAACTCCAGTGTAATGACACGCTGAAGTCAAAGTATGATGCTGTGGGCGCCGCCCAGTTTCCACAGTTCATCCCTGACACAATGCCTCAGCTCCGCACCCAAGTTGCTCAGATGCTCTCCATGTTCGGCAGCACTTATCTATGTGAGCAACTTTTCTCCTCGATGAAGATGACCAAAACATCTCACAGGAGACGTCTGACTGATGAACACCTTCGCTCGATACTGAGGATTTCCTCAGCTCAAAGCCTGAGCCCAGACATTGATGAACTATCATCCAAGAAGAGATGCCAGGTATCTGGCTTGGGCACATCAGATTAGATCAGTGTGCAGCAAACTGAGCAATAATTAACGTTTTCTTTATGCACTTTTTCTTGCTACTCCAAGACATGGGCTTGAATGGTTGATTAATTTTATTATTGTTATTTTATTTTAAAAATTATTATTTATTATTATTTAAATCTTATTTAATAAATGAATGTCATTGATGTTTTTTTTTATTTGAAATTGGTTTTTGCATATCTGAACTATTAAGTTATAAATTGTATAGTAATAAGTGTTGCTTCATATTCAATGTTAAAGCAAATCTTGTTTGGGTCCATATTAAAAGGTTCATTTGTTCAATGCTGGCCCGCGACTTTGTTCAAGTTTTACATTTTGGCCCACTGTGTATTTGAGTTTGACACCCCTGCTCTAGAACCTCTTCAGAGGCGGGTTCCACAGACGGCATGTTCAATGTCTTTAACGTCTCCGCAATTAGGGCAGGAAGCTCTTTTTTCCTAAACACCCTGACCACTCTATTTTGTTGTTCCGCATCGGGCAACTCCCCCTCCTCCAACTCCTCTTCCGACGCTTCCGGGAAATCACCATCAGCAGATCCTAGATCTCCCCAGAGGGGAGATGTAGGGTCCTCCATACTCGCCTCTCTACTATTTTTGCGTGGGAACGGCTGAACCCCTGCAGACCCAGGACGCTTCTGCCCTCGCGGGCTCTGAGGGGGCGCCCCCATAGCTGGCTGCAACAAGGCCAAGGCCTGCTGCATGAGGGAGAAGAAATCTGGTGGAATGCTCATCGAGCCCCTTGCTTGACAGGCTGCAAGCGGTGGAACCACCCCTCCTCCCCCCGAAGAAGATCCCTGTAACTGCTCAGCAGAGATCTCCTGGGAAGGCAGGGGGTCCACCTGACCACTTGCATTCTCCACTGGTACCTTCCAGAGGATTGTCCATGAGGGCCGTTTCCCGGGTGCAGGGCTTACACACCCCGGCCTCCAACAACTCACTTCGCCGTGAACCACATACCAAACACCGTGGTTTAGGCGGCATAACCCCTTGAAAAGCAAAACTGAACTCCTCTAGCAGCTCTGCACAATGAGGTAAACTGTCCCTATTTTTTTTTTTTTTTTTACAACCACTGCACTACCGACAAACCCCACAGCTCTGTGCTGCCTGCCTAGGGCTGAAACGAGCCTTAAAAAGGTGAGATCTTCTCAAAGAAAAGCAAAGCTCTTCCCTCCAAAACGAACAACGCTAAGCAGCCTCGCGGCTTTTAAAATGGCCGCCGTCGCACTTCCCGTGCGAAATCGGGCGGGCGGCCTGCTACACGAACGCTGCCCTCGCACCCCCGTCTACCCCCCCGGCTCAACTCCAGTGCCTGCACTGACCTTAATTCACCTCACAGACCTCCATAAAACGGGAGCGGGACTCACAGCTCGCCGGGCTCAGCCGGACCGCGGCTTCAGCTCCGGCGTTAACTCTCCTTCTCCTCAGCGCTTCAGCTGGAGCTGTGTCTCTCGTGCCTGCAACCTGCTCCTCACCCGTTAACGCGGGTTCGGGAGCAGGGAGGCCAAAGGTGCTATGCTGGTCCCCCGATGCTCGTTTAGACGGAGAGAGAAGCAAATACCCCCACTCAGAAAGCAATGATAGCAACAGGGAGAGAAGGAGGGGGGGGGGGGGGAGGAAACAAACAGCTTCAACCAGCAGCCACAAAAGGACACCACCAGCAGCAGCACCCATCCTGTAAAAGAATTAACACCCAATCAAAATAAAATTCTGTAATTTGCAATGTAAAACTTAATCTATAACTCTGCTTATTTGTGCTGAGCGAGCCTAGAGCTCAGAAGCTTCTCTTGCTGCTTGGAGACTGAAAATACTGGTCCTAGCCTACTTATGCTGAGGTCATCAAAGCGATGACGTGTTTCAGTCTCCAAAGCTGCTGGAAGAAATTCTCAACTCACTGGTTCCAGGACTGGACTAGAGGGACGAAAAGAAACTCTGTTTGGTTTTAGAACTGTAAGAGCTTATCTAAAACTAGATGAATAAATGCAACAACCTAAACCTGATAGAAGTTAATTTAAGACCTCCCAAGATTTGTTGTTCTTAAAATGGTTTCTTTTAAACGACTCTACTGTTTGTCTATTTCATATAATTCTCCTACCCTGTCAGTGCTTCTATTTTAACAAAGTTGGTCCTTTTGACATCCAGGACCCTGGCCTTTGTGTAACCCATCTCTGTCTTTGCTCCAATATTAAACCATACTGTCTGGTAACTACTGAAGCACAGTAACCATGTACTTGGATATTAGAAACACTTTTTGCATTTGTAAGAACCAGGTCTAGTATTGCCTTCTCACTTATGGCTTCAATGACCATTTGCTTGACGCAAGCCACGTAAAGGAAATGCAGAGTTGGTTCACTTCTGTTTTCTGCAGACAGGGTGCTTGAATCAATGTCTACCAGATTTAACTCCCATACCTAGTAACACCCTCACCTGGTTTGCAGCTTGTCATGCTGTGAGGGCTTGTGTGCATCAGTGATGCTGAGGGTTAAGCTATCGGTAGCTTAACTACTAGCAGTGTCTCCCAAGATGGACAGGCCTCAGCTGAAGTGCCAGACCAAGACAAACCACCCTCCTGGGCAGCAGATGAATCGAACAATATTGGCAGCGGAGGATCACATTTCTGTGACAACGGCAACAAAACTAAAATTAAACTGTGCGGAAGAAAGGCCTGGCAATCTACTTCCGTATCATGCCATGAAAACCCAATGGATAGTCACAACAAAACAAATTGCACTATAGTGCTGGACGATGAGTCCCCCAGGTGGGAAGGCACTCATCTTTGTTAAACCATGAGAAACTCTGGGCCACATTAAGAAGCATGGGTATACAGAACACCTGATTGTTCTCTTGCACAACCTTTACATTGATCAAGAAGCAACAGTTCAAACGGAACGAGGAGAAACAGAATGGTTTAAAATCAGCAAATGTTTATGAAAAGACTGCATACTTTCCCCCTAGCTGTTTAATTTATATGCAGAACAAATCATCAGAGAAGCAAGACTGTATGAAGACAACAGAGGTGTGAAGATTGGTGGGAGACTCATCAACAACATTTGCTATGCTGATGATACCACATCACTGGCTGAAAGTGAAGATGATCTGAAACATTTGCTTCTCAAGATCAAGGAACATAGTCTTAAAATGGGCCTGTACCTTAATATAAAGAAGACAAAGATCCTGACAAATGGCAAAATCAATAATTTCATCGTTGATGGAGAGACATTTAAATAGTTAACAACTTTAACCTACTTGGATCAACTATCAATAAAGAAGCAACAAGCAGCAAAGAAATCAGACGACGCATTGCTCTTAGCAGAATGGCTATGAAGGACCTAGACAAGATTCTCAAGAGCAGAGATGTCTCTCTCCATAGAAATATTTGACTTGTTCAAGCCATGGTATTTTCAATAACATCATATGGATGCAAAAGTTGGACAGTGAAAAAGATAGACAGGAAGAAAATTGATGCCTTTGAATTATGGTGCTGGCGATGATAACTGTGTATACCATGGACTGCCCAGAGAACAAACCAGTCAATACTAGAGGAGATCAAGCCTAAACTTTCTTTAGAAGATCAGATGACAAGACTTTGACTTTCATACTTTGGACACATCATGCGAAGAGAGAGACCATTAGAAAAAGACATCATGCTTGGCAAGGTAGAAGGTCAACACAAAAGAGGAAGGCCAGCAATGAGATGTATCGATACAGTAACAGCAGCTATGGGTGCCATTCTGTCAACAATGAGCCGCCTGACTGAAGACCAAACACAGTTTAGGACAACTATCCAGAGGGTCGCCATGAGTCGACACTGACTCAACGGCACTTAACAACAACAACAACCTGGTAACAAAACACATACTGGCAAAGATTAAAATGGCCCATCCAGTCTGCCCATCCAGCAAGGTATTTTTGTACCTTTTTTGGCTGTGCAGGCCCATTGTCAACCACCAAAGGTTTGAGGAATCTGAGTCCATCCCTACCACTCATTTCTTTCTTCCATGCCACCCCCAGCTTGCCCCCATTATCTTCCTCTTTCTCCCTAAGTTTATTCCCATCAGCCCCCTTATCACTATCACCATTAATCTCTCTCCCCATCCCTAGCCTGCCCCACTATTTTTTTTAATATATTTAGCTGACACCTTTTCGTTGGTAGCTCAAGGTGTTTCAGGGACAAGTAGGTATTTCCCATCCTCATAGGGCTTACAATCTAAAGGGCCAATTTACTAAATGCTTTCTCCTAGTTTGTATCTATAGGAAATATGCTAAGTAAATTTGTACCTGAGGCAACGGAGGGTGAAATGATTTGCCCAAAGTCACTTGGCACATTAATAGAAGAAGTGGGATATGAACTCTGGCTCTGATGGTTCTCAACTTGCTGCTCTGCTCAAAAGTCTTCCTCTTTCCTGCATCCCCTCCCCACAAGCCCCATCCTCTATCTCTCTACCTTTGCCAGCCTGTCTCTACCAGGCTCTTGTGTCTCTCCTCCCTAATCAGTTCCCATCACCATTTTTCTCCTCAGTTATTCTCGCTCCCCTCTCCCTAACACCACTACTCTCCCTCTCAAATTCTTCCTCATCATCCTCCCAGTCTGACCACTCTTTCGGCTCCCTTCCCTGCCCCAGCAAACTCTCTCCCCAGCCTGTCCCCTACCTCCTTTGTCTGTCTCCCCACAAATATTACTCCAACTGCTTCAGGTCCACACGGCTATATTATTCTGCTCCCATAGTTCCTGCTACCTCTGGCTGTACTCATCCTGTATCCATAACTACAACTGCTTTGGGCTCATGATGTTACTGCTGAGCTTGCCCAGCAAGGATTAGACTCATGAAGAAACTTGGGCATTTTCTTTGCTTTTCTACATCCAGAATAAAATCTTTATGGGAATGACCTAGTGGTTGGGACAAATTACCTTGGGCCAGGGGTTTAAATCACGCTGGAGGACAGCAACCTCGGACCAGAAGGTCTGGGGTTTCTGGTCCCACAGTTGCTCCTTGTAGCCTTGGACAAGCCACTTAACAGTGGAGCGGAGGAGTGGCCTAGTGGTTGGGGCAAGGTACTTCAGGCCGGAAGGTCGGGGGTTCAAACCCCACTAGAGGACAGCAACCTTGGGCCGGAAGGACTGGGGTTTCTAATCCCACAGGTGCTCCTTGTGGTCTTGGGCAAGCCACTTAACCCTCCATAGCCCATGCTCCCTGTAAAATAGTTATCTCCAAGTTATAATGCCCTTTTCAATGTAATTTCAGTTTGTTCAATGTAAACCGCACTGATGTAGAATAGCGCGGTATATAAGAGAATGTAATAAAATAAATAAATAAATAAACACTCCATTGCCTCAGGTACAAATACATAAATTATGAGCCCTTCAAGGACAAGGGAAAAATATGTACCTGACTGTATAGAATTGTTAATCGCTTAGACATGGTACATAATAGGTGGTGTATCAAATAAAAGTAACTATAACCTCAATCACAGATTGTTAACCACTGTTGTACATGACCTGTTAAGACCATGTGTCCCTTCCTCAGGTAGGAAATCTCCATCCTACCACATTTTTTATTCCCTTTTACTCTTAATAAAATTAATTTGTAAGTACAATATTTTAATTAGTATTGATCCCACAAATAAAATAAAAAAGATATGTTTGATCTTTTTCTGCTTATGCTGGGAATGCCATTGCAGGTCTTGGGAGAACTAACTGAAATACTGCCCTGGGGTGACATCTAGTGGCCAACCAAATACCGCAGAAAAAGACTCCCAATGAAAAAGGTAGTCAAAAGGAATAGGAAGGAACTGAAGTAAAACACTTAAAATTGCATAACATATTTTAAATAACACAAAATATCTTTGAAATAGCAACTGATTATGGCAACTGTCTCCATATCTGCTCCTTGCTACTCTGTCCATAACCGCGCCCTCAGTGGTAGGAGAGCATTTTCTTCCTCCGACTCTAAAATCAGGAACAGCTTTCCCCTCTCATTTTGCACAACTGATTCTCCTTGTTCTTTCATTTCAGTTGACAGCTCAAAGTTTCTTTTCTTTCCTTTTTTGTTTTTACTTTATTTTTTATTAACGTTTTAACAACTTCAAAAACATGATATTTCTCCTTTACATATGCACGTTATACATTCATGTGGAGTGGACTATAGAACGATACAGCTAAGCCAAAAAACATATTACTACCAGTCTTATTTTCCAACCGTTACATCTTGCCTACAATCCCCACTATATTGTCGAAATGCGTCTCATCCTTCCATAAGCTTGCTGTGTCCCCTTGATTGACGGAAATGCTGTGTTCTTCCACTCTGCTGCCATACATGTTCTAACTGCTAGAAAGGAAAAGTTAGAAATCACAGTTCTATTTAGCTGTTTAGCCACTAAATAGTCAAGGAATCCCAATAACATCAGAGCATTGACTAACAGCATATTCCTTTCAATAATCTCATTAATTTTGGCTATCTGCTCCCACAAAGATCTAATTTTAATACAATTCCATAATATATATTTAAGGAGTTCCCCTCCTGCCATATCCCCTCCCACATACATCCAATATGCTTATATTAAATTCATGCAGCTGAGTCAGCGTAATATACGATCTAGAAAGGATTTTATCTTGAGTTTCTAGATGAGTCTGACATTAGGATATCTTCTGCGTGTTTTCCCATACACCACACCAATGCACCCCTGACCAGTCTTTCTGTAGGTCTAGTCGCCACTCCTGCTGGTAAAATTAGTATATTTCCTTATTATCAAGTATAATCCTATACAGCTGAGCAATTCAGCTGATCCCTTGCATGACTTAATAAAGAGCTCCTCCAAGAGGTGCAGTGGTTTTAATAAAAATGTCTTTTTAATATGCAGAAAATGTAACTGAAACATGGAGAAAAAATGCAGGAAGCTCCTATATTTTTCTATAATGCCATTCTGGTCAAAATCTATTGTTATGCAAAAGGTCTACCACTCTAGCCACTGAATTGTCAAGTATCCACTTCATTCTTTCCAGATCCTCTGCCTTTGGTGTGAATTTGGGGTTATACCATATTGAGGAGAATCAAAGGTCATCTTTTTAACCACCTTTTCCCACACATCCAGGGTAGTTCTTATCAAAAAATTAGCATTCTATACAGCCCTGTGATTCTGGGACTTTCAAAAAGTTCAGGCTCCCACATCATCAATACCAGCCTCAGTAGCCTCCATTTGTATCCAGGGCTAATCAGGATTCCCAGCCACTAGTAATACACAACTAGTTTGTACAATCCAACAATAGGCCTTAAAATTAGAGAGGGAGAGACAAGATGCCCTGGCTCCTAGGCACCATCATGGTGCACAGTTTGATCCTAGGTTATCTCCCATTCCAAATAAACTTGGATTTAATCTATTCAGTTCACACAAAAAAACTAGCAGGAATCACACGCAGAAGCATCACAAAGTAAGACAAAAATGTTAATTTTAACACATTATTTTTTGGCAAGAGAGATAGGGGTAGAAATGCCATCTATTCATATCCCTCTTTACTTTTTCCAACAAAGCTGGATAATGCACCAAAAATAATTTCTGCAAGTCGGTTTGGATAATCACCCTTAAATGGTATATAACATCTTTCTGCCATTGAAAAGGAGATTGCAGACTTATGCTGATGTTACACAGTGGATGGTTGCCTAGCCAAGAGGTCTGCCCAAGCCCTGAAATCCGAGCCAGATTTAAGATTTTGGCACCCATAGCCAAGACCAGACAGCAGATCCCAGAAAGCAGAGGGAAGGGACTGTTAGTGATTTCAAAAGGATTGGAGAGCCATAAGAACAAAGGAAGTCCACAGTGCTACAATGGCACCTCTCAGAAGCAACGCATGCCTAAAAGTAAGTGTAAGCAAACTCCTCTTTGGTCTGCGTATTTATCGATGTCAAAATCTGGCATCCTAGGCAGCAGTCTATGTCTAAATCAAGGCTGCTTGCAATTTTCCCATAATCTGAGCACAACATTGAGTGCAATGGCAGCCCCCTCAATGCAAAACACAGCACCCCAACTTTAGAGCTCCAGGCATAAGCTGCCAGACAGTGGACTTGAGCACTTATTCATCTGCAGGCGCCATTAAGAGCTTGTGCAGCAAAAGCCTGTGGCAACTGAGTCACGGCACGTGAAGAGCATTGCAGTGACAGAAGAACTGGCGGCAGCAGAGACTGACGTGACTGCTGCATGTTGAAATTCAGGACTGGTTCATGGATTTAAAAAATAACATTGTCACTTTCAGGGGCGAAATACAAAATACATTGCAGCGTGAGGCAGAGATATCTGATATGTTTATGTTTATTTAAAATATGCTATATCTCTCTTCCTTTGAACATCAGAACAGTCTACAATTGTTAAAATTACAAGTCAAGAAGAAAAAAGAAAAAAAAAAGAATAAATTAAAAAGAACTGGACAGAGAGTAAAGGAGGCTGAAACAAAGATGAAGGAATAGGCAGACAGCATAACTGCTTTGCAGTGATGGCTGTTAGACCTGGAGCAATCAAGGATCATGAGAGCAAATCATGCCAAAGCAATATCTACTTGAGAGAGATCCGAGAGTCAGATGGCAATGAGAACTACATGATGCTGGTTCAGAAGGTGGCAAAAGCTATAGCGAAGACAGTTGATTTAGAGGAGAAAGAGTTTTGCTACCAACTGGAGAGAGCCCACAGAGCCCTGGGTCCTTGTATGAATAATAGACCTCTGGACATTATTGCTTACTTCCATGTGTATACCACTAAAGAGCAATTAATGAGAGCTCAGAAGTCTTTAAGACAAATTAAATGGGTAGGTCTCCCAATTGGGCTCTTTGGTTACACGATGCAAGGTTCCACATTAGGAACCACCACCCAGGAAAAAGATTTAGGCGTCATTGTGGATACCTTGTTAAAACCCTCGGCCCAGTGTGCAGCGGCGGCCAAGAGAGCAAATAGAATGCTAGGTATGATAAGGAAAGGAATGGAAAATAAAACAAAAGATATTATAATGCCTCTATATCGTTCCATGGTGAGACCGCACCTTGAATATTGTGTGCAATTCTGGTCGCCGTATCTTAAAAAGGATATAGCGATTTTAGAAAAGGTTCAGAGAAGAGCCACCAAAATGGTAAAGGGGATGGAAGGCTACTCCTATGAAGAAAGGCTAAAAAGGTTGGGGCTCTTTAGCCTGGAGAAGAGACGGCTGAGGGGAGATATGATAGAAGTCTATAAATTAATGAACGGAGTGGAACGGGTAAACGTAGATCGATTGTTTACCTTATCAGAATATGGAAAGACTAGGGGACATGCAATGAAGCTACAGGGTAAACTATTTAAGACTAATAAAAGAAAATATTTTTTCACTCAACGTGTAATCAAACTCTGGAATTTGTTACCGGAGGATGTAGTAAAGGCTGTTAGTGTAGCTGGGTTTAAAAAAGGTATGGACAAGTTCCTGGAGGAAAGGTCCATAAACCATTATTAAGAAGGGACCCAGGATATCAATGCTTGAACCAGTACAAGCATTGTGGAACCTGTGTCCCTTGGGGAAACTGCTAGGTACGTATGACCTAGATTGGCCACTGTTGGAAACAGAATGCTGGGCTTGATGGACCTTGGTCTGACCCAGTATGGCATATCTTATGTTCTTATGTTATGCAGATTTATTGGCAGTATCACTGAAAAAGAAAACTTTCCAGGACATCACCAGAAGCTTCAGAAGGAATGGATTTGTTATCTTTAGCTACATCCTTTTGGCCTAGCGTTCACAATCTCTGGAATGATGACCAAAGCTAAATTGGTAGAGGAAGCAGCAAAAATCCCATAACAAGCTGAAATGATGGTGGATATTCCAGTCACCCCAACCAAAAGAAGCCCTTAAACCAATATCCAAATGGAGCTTGGTTAAATGGCAGCAAGTTGGCAAAATCAAACTGACATTATGAGAGTGTGCTTGAAGATGGTTCAATCTATGGGGAGCGAGAGGAGCAATAAGATGTTTGAAGGAGACAGCTGTTTGAGGATGGTGTGCTCAGGGGAGGCATGGGATGGTCATGTGGCAGGTGCAGGCCTGTGTGACCCACGGTGTCTGAACATACGCAGGCCAGCATGGCTAGCTTGACCTGTAAATGAGGCCTGTGGAGAGGCATATAGGATTGCACATCCCCCAATATGCTGCTATTGTAAGATAGAATTCAGTAGAAGTATTGAATTAGCTTAGGTAGGCAGAACTGCAGAACTGAAAGATGGAAAAATACAGAAAAGACATGTTTAAAGGTTACTGATAAGAAAAAGTACATCTGCAAAGAAATAATTAGGAGTGCTGACAGATGAGTTACAGAACCCTGCTCCTCTGCACGCACAAATTGGTTCTATGGCCTTGAGAGTGTGAAAGTAACAAGTTGATGAACTGGCCATTGTAATTGGGACTAGAAGGGGGGCATGCAGGTGTCATGCCCACAGAAGGGACATAATTGGATAAACTTATCAGTACCGGGACCAATGGAAGAGGTACGGGAGGTTACCGGGACCAATGAAATGTTTTTCTATACCTAGAATGGAACAGAAGTCTATAAAAGTTGTTGTAATACTTGAAAACTTGGCCCCTTGTATCGGAGGGAGCTGGTCGGACCTCGGCGGGTGCCGGGCCCGGTTGGAGCCAACGCCTCGAACCCGAGTGAGGGGAGTCCGAGGTCCAACTCATGCGCCTGCTTGGGAAGTTTGAGGACCGGATCCAGTGAGTATAGTTTTGATTTTGGGTCTAGACAGAAATAGAAAGAGCAGTACTGCCATTGGAACTTGGAATTTGTAATCTCGAGATATTGGGAATTGGTAAGAGAGCATGATCAACTCTCAAGGAAGAGCCGAGTAACCCCGCATGGGAATTCGCCGGGTGAAACCCTCATCCTTTTTGTAATTGGGAAAAAAGACTAGTCAGAACAGATAGAAACGAATGCATTCTGGGATACGTTGCTAGCATGATTGTGTGAACGAAGTGTGAATGAGAGGTCTGGCAGCACGGACCAAGTGAAGGCGGACCCCTGAGTAGCGCATTTCCTGACCGGGCGACCGCGTTCAGGTCGCGAAAAGGGGGGAAGCGATTGTCGTCTTGTCTTGTTATTTGTATTCCCTATACGTTTCCAGGGCCGTGAGGACCCCTTACCCACGGTCCGCCCTCCTTTTCCCTTCTGTCTGTTGTTGCGCGCACACATCGAAATGGGAGGGGCGGGGTCTACTAGAAACACTCCATTAGAATGTATGATCGCACATTTTAAAGAGGGATATTCAGGAGATTATGGTATTAAAATGACAGCAGCCCGTTTGCAGATTTTGTGTACTAGGGAGTGGCCCGATCTAGACCCCATCTGGCCCCGAGAGGGAACGTTCACTGTAGAGATTATTCAGTCAATACACCGTAGAGCAGGGGTCTCAAACACGCGGCCCGCGGGCCGCATGCGGCCCGCGAGAGACCTTTGTGCGGCCCGCGATGCATAGGGGGAAAAAAAAAACACCCCGGCTTCTGCTGCTGCTGCCGCCGCTGCCATGGCCGGCAATAGCAGCAATATCGCAAGTCCCGCGGGCTCCGCTCCCCCCCCTTCCTTCCTGCTTGCCTGTCAGTTCTCCGCTTCGGCTTCGCCTTTCAGAGCCGCGAAGGGAGAGCTTCTCCCTCGCGACTCTGTTCAGCCCGCTGGGGCAGATGGGAAATTTCCCATCTGCCCCAGCGGGCTGAACAGAGTCACGAGGGAGAAGCTCTCCCTTCGCGGCTCTGAAAGCCAAAGCCGAAGCGGAGAACTGGCAGGCAGGAAGGAAGGAAGGAAGGAAGGGGGGGGGGGAACGGAGCCCGCGGGACTTGCGATATTGCTGCTATTGCCGGCCACGGCAGCGGCGGCAGCAGCAGCAGAAGCTGGGTTTTTTTTAAAGTTTCATTTTCCCGGGGGGGGGGGGAGGGAGGGAGGGAGCAGGACTTGATGTGGGGGGGGCAGGACTTGATGTGGGGGGGGAGCAGGACTTGATGTGTGGCTGGGGGGGGTAGTACTGAAAATGGGGTGATGGGGGTTAGGACTGGTAATGGACAGATGGGGGTTAGGACTGGAGGTGGTCTGATTGGGGGCTAAGACTGAAATGGGGTTATGGGGGGCTAAGAATGAAGATAGGGCGATGGAAGGGTTAGGCCTGGAAGTGGGCTGTTGGGGGGCTTAGGACCGATAATGGGCTAGGGGGGGGGCTAGAACTGGTAATGGACTGGGGGGGGGGTGCTATGACTGGAAATGGGCCGAGTAGAAGGGGGAGCTTGAACTGCAAATAGCTGATGGGGACAGGGTCTTGGAATGGTAATGGGCTGAGTGGAAGGGGGCTTGGAATGGAAATGGGCTGATGGGGAGGGGGGCTTGGAAAGGAAATGGGCTGTGAGGGGAGGGAGCTAGGACTGGAAATGGGCTGATGATGCGGGGACTAGAAGGGAGCGGATGCTGGGTGGGGCAGGAGCTAGAAGGGAGTTGATGTTGGGGGACGATTAGAATGGGATGGGGCTGGGAGAGTGAAATGGAGAGGGGAAATATATTTTGTGTGGGAGGGAAGAAGAAAATCTACAATTGGCCGGGTATTGGGAGAGTAAGTGGGGATGGAGGATGGATGGTCAAACTTTGAGTGGATGAAATAGGAAGGAGGAAAGCGCAAAAGGAGAATGCTTCGTATGTTAAAGCAGATGTAGAGATAATGGACAAAAACTAGGAAAGAAGAAAGGACAAATGGACAGCAGACGATGGAGAGTTAGCAGAAGACACAAAGAAACCAGAAGAAAGTGAATGGAACAATTGCAACTGAAAAAAAAATGCACAAAAGGTAGAAAAATATCTCTTTATTTTGAATTTATTAACTGAAATATGTCAGCTCTTGGAAATGTGCATCTTTAACGTCTGCACTTTATTTAATACAAGAGAAATCAATGTATAGTTTTATTTCTACAGTGTTGTACATTCTAAGTTTGGCTTTTGGGGTTCCCAGTTTAATTGTCTTCCTGTTTCTAAATTGTGATTCCTTGTTTGGTGATGGTGTATGTTCTGCATGTGTAACTGAGCTGAGGTATTCTGTTTATGTAATTCCTATTTGACATTGCCACTTGTTCTCTTTCCCGAGTAGGTCATGTATTGTTATTCTCTGAAATGTGTTGATTTAATATTTGCAGTGTTGCCTTTTGATAGTTAGGGTATGGTGCTTTGTGAGTCCTGGTAGTGCTGTTAGGACACGGCAGGTTTGCTATGGGTTCTAAATGAGCAGTGTTTCTAGTAGTTCCTAATGTGCCTGGCAGTTGGCACTGGTTTATAGTAATGTAGAAATCTTTTAGTCTTTCTTTATCCATACACTCATTAAGAGGCATGTTTACTAAAAGTTAGTGTATGGTAACATTATGCAAATATTTATGCAAATGATGCCCTTATGCAAATGAGGCCTGCGTCTTGTGCGGCCCCCGGGTTACTCTACAAGTCCTCATTTGGCCCTCAAAGCAATTTGAGTTTGAGACCCCTGCCGTAGAGTGTGGGTAGCGCACCCTGATCAGTACCCCTACATAGATTCCTGGTTAAGTATTTGTGAAGATCCGCCCCCCTGGGCGCAGCGCTGTTATGAGGAACAGTGCAGAATAATGTTAGCTAAAACAGATTCTAGACAGAAAACGGAACAGCCTAGAATGAAAGAGCAGGATAAGAAAGCCAAGAAGAAGCCTATCTTGGTAGATCCTGATTCCCCAGAAATAGTCCTCAGGCAGCCCCGAACCCCAGGTCCAATAAGAGTAGCCCGGCGTCCTGCCCCAGAACCCCAGAGACGGCCCGAGCCGAGGCGGGACCCAACCCCGATCCCCCTCCCGGAGGAGAGAAAGAGGAAGAATTAGTGGAAAGAGAAGAGGAGGACATAAAAAGCGAGTCAGAAGTGGAGATAGAAGAAGGAGAAAGAGAGAATCCCCCAGACGAGGAGGACAGTGTACAAATAATTGAGAAAGCCAGCGCTAGCACTAGCACGCCAGTAAAAGAGAAACCCAAAGCAAAACCTGTAGAGAAAAAGAAAGTGACTCCTGCAAAGGCAACGACAATAACCCTTAGATCCCAAAAGACACCTATGGCGGCCAAACTGTTTCCCTTACGGCAAGTCCCGGGAGTGCCCGTAAAGAATGATAATGATGAAGTGGTAGCGGGACCCCTAACTTATGTATATCCCTTTCTCTACAACTGATTTATTAAATTGGAGGTCGCATTATGCCTCCTATACTAGTAAGCCCCAGGAGCTGACAGATTTAGTAACTAGCATTATGGAAACTCACCAACCCACTTGGCCAGATTGCCGTCAGCTCCTGACCACCCTATTCACAACAGAAGAACGAGCAAGAATTAGAAAAGCAGCTATTGAATGGATGGCAGAGAACCCCGTAGCTCCAGGACCAGGGCAGAATATAATAGACCGTCGGGAAGCAGCGCAGAGAGAATTCCCGAATGAAGACCCCCAATGGGATCCAAATACAGATGAAGGATCCACAGCCCTAGCCCGCTTTCGCCAAGGCTTTTTACAAGGCCTGAGAAGGGGGGGCCAGAAAGCTATGAACCTTTCCAAAGTTGCAGGAGTTATCCAAGGGATAGATGAGAGCCCAGCAGATTTTTATGAGAGATTAACTGAAGCATACAGAATGTATACTCCCTATGATCCCGAGGCACCAGGAAGTTTATGTATGGTGAATTCTGCTTTTGTAAACCAGTCTCAACCAGATATTAGACGTAAATTACAGAAATTAGAAGGGTTTGCGGGCATGAATGCAACACAGTTAGTGGAAGTCGCTCATAAAGTGTATGTGAATCGTGATACTGAAAGACAGAGAGAATGTGATAGAAAGATGAAGAAGAAAGCTGATTTTTTGGCTGCGGCCATAGTTGAAAAGAAAAGGGGAGGTGTCCCTAGTCGAAGAAGCAGAGGAAGAGGGCGGGGTCAAGGCGGAGGCCAGACCCAGAGACTAGGCGTGAACCAATGCGCCTATTGCAGAGAGGAAGGACATTGGAGAGATACGTGCCCGCAACTCGAAGACGCCCAGCAAGATGACGACAACGATCATCAGTGGCGAGAAGAAAGACGAGGCCGTCCCCGAAATCGCGGAGGAGCCAATCGAGAACAATTCCAGCGAGAGAGAGGAGGAGCCATTCAAGCATTGGCCACACCAGCCCATGATGAGGATGACGTGGATTAGGACAGACCGGGCTCCAAGTTTGCTTTAGGTCTCCAGGAGCCTATGGTCGGAATACAAATAGGAGACCAAATTATGAACTTTATGGTTGATACTGGAGCACAGCATTCAGTAATAGACAAAAAGATAGCCCCATTTACTACAAAAGCAGTCACCATTATAGGAGCAACTGGTGCCAAAGCCACAAAGTCTTTTCTTCAAAACCGAATATGCAGTCTAGGAGGACAGCAAGTAACTCATCAATTCCTTTACATGCCCGAATGTCCAGTGCCACTACTGGGACGAGATATGCTAGCCAAACTTCAAGCACAGATATCTTTCTCTGAACAAGGAGAAATGCAAATGACAGTAAATTCCCAAGCCAAACCAGCAGGAGTAATGCTGCTGACAGTGCCCCGAGAAGAAGAATGGAGGTATTACGTTGATGACTCCATCCAAGATACCTATTTTGAACAAACTTTAAAGAACATTGATGCACCACCTGGAGTATGGGCAGAAGGCAGTCCCCCAGGCCTAGCCAAGCATATAGCTCCAGTGATTGTAACCCTCAAGCCTAGTGCTACACCAGTGCACGTCAAACAGTACCCTCTCCCAAGAGCTGCAATTGAAGGCATTCATCGCCACCTACAAAGATTGCTCGAGTATGGCCTACTAAAAGTATGTCAATCCCCATGGAACACTCCACTTTTGCCAGTAAAGAAACCTGGGACAGATGATTATCGCCCAGTGCAAAATTTGAGAAGAGTAAATGATGCAGTTGAAACCATACATCCAGTTGTACCCAATCCTTACACTCTTTTAGGACTGATACCTGCTGAAGCAACCCATTTCACTGTACTGGATTTGAAAGATGCATTCTTTTGCATAAGATTAGCCCCTGTAAGCCAAATATTGTTTGCATTCGAATGGCAGGACCCCATCTCTGGAAGAGGGGGCCAACTCACCTGGACAAGATTACCCCAAGGATTCAAGAATTCGCCTACCATCTTTAGCGCTGCACTGAATCAAGACCTTTCAAGCTATCCAGTAGCCCCGGGGAAGAGGGTGCTTCTCCAATATGTGGATGATCTGTTGATAGCTGCCATATCAGAAAGTGAATGTATATTAGCCACCAAAGACCTCTTGCAGTTACTAGATGAAGCTGGATACAAAGTTTCCAGAGCCAAAGCACAGCCATGCCAAAAAGAAGTGAAATACTTGGGTTTTCGTATTACCCAAGGAAGCAGAAGATTAGGCAGAGAAAGAAAAGAAGCAGTATGCAGAATTCCAACTCCAACAACCAGAAAGCAAGTCAGAGCCTTTCTGGGAGCGGCAGGATATTGCCGAATCTGGATACCTAACTTTGCCCAAATTGCCAAACCACTGTATGAAGCCACAAAAGGAGAAGAAAAGTCACCACTGGAGTGGGGACTTGAGCAGGATACAGCCTTCCGGAAGTTAAAAGAAGAATTGATGTCATCACCAGCACTCGGACTACCAGATGTCCACAAACCTTTCCACTTGTTTGTACATGAAGCACAGGGAAATGCCTTGGGCATGTTGACTCAGAAATTGGGAAATTGGGAGCGACCTGTAGCATACCTATCGAAACAATTGGACCCTGTGGCCAAAGGATGGCCACCTTGCTTGAGAGCAGTTGCAGCTACAGCGCTACTAGTGAGTGAAGCAGACAAGCTCACACTAGGACAGAACATACGAGTCACTGTGCCACATGCAGTCCTTGCCCTTATGGAACAAAAAGCAAATTACTGGCTCACCAATTCCCGAATGTTGAAGTACCAGAGCATGTTATGTGAAAACCCACAAATACAACTTGAAGTGAGCCATGCCTTGAATCCAGCCACCTTGATACCCATCAGTGAAGAACTCCCAGAACATGACTGTATCGAAGTCATGGAGACTGTGTTCTCCAGTCGACCTGACTTGACAGATGTGCCCATAGACAATCCCGACCAGATCTATTATGTTGATGGGAGCAGTCTCATCCTTGATGGACGACGCTGTGCCGGATATGCAGTCGTCACTCAACACGAAGTAGTTGAATCATCAGCTCTAGCCTCAGGCACATCAGCCCAGAAAGCCGAATTGATAGCACTCACCAGAGCATTGTTGTTAGGAGAAAAACTTGTGCTAAATGTATATACAGATTCCAAATATGCCTTCACTACCCTGCATGCCCATGGAGCTCTCTATAAAGAAAGAGGACTCATCACATCAGGAGGAAAATCAGTCAAGTATGGTCCCGAGATATTGATGTTACTTGATGCAGTTTGGGCCCCAACACATGTAGCTGTCATGCATTGCAGAGGACATCAAGCAGGAAAAGGAGAAGTTGCCCGAGGAAATAGATTTGCAGATGCCTCAGCACGACAAGCAGCTATGACAGGACAGATTGCCCCACAAGCTATGCCAATGCAAGCAGCATTGTTTCCAGTACCTTTGAATCTATGGACCCCAAGATATACCACCAAAGAATTGGATTACTATTGTAACAGAGAAGATGGAGTACTGAAAGATGGATGGATTGAGCTGCCACCAGAAGAGGGCAGTCAACCTCCTGGACGAATAGTAATTCCTGAACTGTTAGGACCATCCTTTGTCAAAGCCTTCCACGAAGCCACCCACTATGGGAAGAGTGCTATGGAAAAAGCACTCAGACCACATTTCTACATCCCTCTGATGACAACCATATCAGCCTCAGTAGCACGTCAATGTCTAACCTGTGCCAAAAATAATGCCAAGCAAGGCCTTATTACGGCACCCCGAGTTCAGTCAGGAGGTGTCACCCCCATGCACAACCTCCAAGTTGATTTTACTGAAATGCCAAAAGCCAATGGATACCATTACCTATTAGTATTAGTTTGTACTTTCTCTGGGTGGGTAGAAGCATTCCCAACCAGAACTGAGAAAGCCCGAGAAGTTACCAAAGTCTTAATGAGAGAGATTGTCCCCAGATTTGGAATCCCAGCAGTAATAGGGTCAGACAATGGACCCTCATTTGTCTCCCAAGTTACTCAGCAGTTAGCAAAAGCTTTGCAGATACAGTGGAAACTCCACACTGCATACAGACCCCAGAGTTCAGGGAAAGTTGAGCGAATGAATCGTACCTTGAAAGCCCAAATGTCCAAGCTTTGTCAGGAGACACACTTGAAATGGCCCCAAGTGCTCCCCATAGCTTTACTCAGAATACGCTCAGCTCCTGTAAAGTCAACAGGATTTTCCCCTTTTGAAGTTTTGTATGGTAAACCCCCACCAATAGTGCAGGGAGTCAAAGGAAGTTTAGCCCAGATTGGTTCAGAAGTAACCAGACAAGAACTCCTAGCTCTTAGTTTTGTTCTGCAGACTCTCCATACGTGGATCCAGGACCAGTTGCCTATCAACTTGACGGAACCCTTGCATCCCTATCAGCCTGGTACTTCGGTGTGGATCAAAGATTGGAAGAAGACACCGTTGGAACCCCATTGGAAGGGACCGTACACCGTCATCCTGTCTACCCCAACTGCAGTAAAGGTAGCCGAGATCGACGCCTGGATCCACCACAGCAGAGTCAAGCCCGCCGCCGATCCTGAACCAGAACAGTGGACAGCAGAACAGCATCCTGATGTACCCTTGCGAGTTACTCTGAGACGGCAACCAGCAGCCTAGACACTTCATCACAAGTGCTTTGCAGTAGCCAAGTCTTTCGAAGAGGATTGCTGTTTTCCATGCAGCAACAGTTTTGTTTCAACGAACCCAATTTGTGTGTGATTTGACACACTACTTTGAGACTACATTGACTAAGCCAGACTTCACAAGCCAACTGAAATTGCTAAAAAGTTGGTTAATGTGTACTGGACATCTTGAGGATCTTCAATCAACACTCAGCACCCGTTAAATTGCTTCATTAGCAAACGGGACGAAGAATAAAAGACCGTCGTGATCAAGATCAGCAAGCTGAGGATTCAGAAGAACTCCAATCAACATCAACATGTATCTTTGTTTTTGCTTTGCCTTGGTTGCCTTCTTTGGAGGTTTTGAACTGACTTATGCTTTACCTCCATGCACTGCTTGCATTACTTCTACTAGAACTGGACTGAAAGTAACTCAGACTTTGCTTTACCATTCTTACTATACCTGCAAGGGAACAGTAACTCGGTGTATCTATAACACCACTGAACTAAATGTTTGCACTCATGGCAAAATCAAAGCATGCTATAATCCGCATCAGAATCCATCCTATTACACGTTGGAAATAAGATGGAAGGATGCAGATGGACCTATACTAGCTGCTACACCACCACTTAAAGACATTACTAAACCTGCTGTTTTGAATTTTGATGCATGCAATGCTATTAATAGAGATAGTCAGTCCACCTGTGGTACATGGGAGAAAGCGTATAGAAATGACCATAAGTATATGTGTCCAGAAGGTGCCACAAATTGGTGGAAGTGTACAGGTAAAACGGGATCAGGCTATAGTACTGCTACAGCGGCAGATTACTATTGCCCGTATTGGGGATGTGTTTTTTATGCTACCTGGAACACTGGTATAACTGATGAGAAAATAGATAAACGGATGGCTACTCTAACCAAGCCAACCACTAATGATAAATGTCAGAAAGATGCTTGTAACCCCTTACACTTACGTATACACAATCCCCATGCATGGAAACAAGGATACAAGTTTGGTTTACGTATTGCTGGAGGAGCAATAGATCCAGGGACCATTGTGTATATCAGATTGAATACCCAAGCCCACAAGTCATCTAAATATCATATTCATAATACCTTTTATGAAGCCATGCATGTAAATAAGTTTGAGATCCCTCACCCCTCACAGAATTTATTTCTAGAATTAGCCGGAGCAGTAGTATCTAGTCTTAAGATCACAGATTGTTATTTCTGTGGCGGAACCCAAATGGGAGACCAATGGCCATGGGAAGCCCAGGAATTGAATTATTCCATGATTTACAATCAGACTGAATTACACAAGACTACCAGTGAATGGGTGTTAGCGCACTCAATCGTTGGACGTCTTTGCTATGCCAGAACTGGACCCCAGTTCACCCAAAAGGTAGGACAGCTGGTCTGTCTTAGCCAGAAGTACTATAATGCCACGACCAAAAAGACAGCATGGTGGTCAGGAATCAGACATCCTGAACCCCCTAACCCATTAGCTAGATTTCCTGAACTTGCAGGTCTATGGACTAACCTTGCCAAAGTCCAAGCCTGGCAAGCCCCACCTGGCCTATATTGGATCTGTGGAAACCGAGCATATGCACAACTCCCGCCACACTGGGGAGGAGCATGTGTCTTAGGAACCATCAGACCTTCTTTCTTCCTGTTAAACACTGAACATGGAGAACAATTAGGATACCCTGTATACACTACCCACAGACACAAAAGAGCATTGAGACAGAAAAGAGAAGCCTTACAGATAGGCAAGTGGGAGAAGTGGCAAGGGGATGATTGGCCACCAGAAAGAATTATTGAGTATTATGGACCTGCCACTTGGAATGATGATGGTATGTATGGTTATCGTACTCCAATCTATATGATTAATCGTATTATTCGCTTACAAGCAGTAGTTGAAATAATAACCAATGAAACTAGTCATGCTCTTACGCTCTTAGCTAGACAAAGTACTCAGATGCGCACTGCTATATACCAGAACCGCTTAGCACTTGATTATTTGTTAGCAGCTGAAGGAGGAGTATGTGGTAAGCTGAATTTAACTAATTGCTGTTTGAAAATAGATGATAAAGGTCAAGTAGTTGAAGAAATTGCTAAAGATATGCAAAGACATGCTTATGTGCCAGTACAGACTTGGCACGCATTGAAATTTCCTAACTGGTTTGATAACCTTTTCTCTTGGCTGGGAGGATTTAAGACTTTCATTGTTTTAGTACAAATCCTTGTTGCTGTTATCTTCTTATTACCATGTTTAATTCCATGTTGTATGCGTTCCATTCATAATGCTATTGATAACACAGTAGAGCGGAAGACCGCAACTAAAATAATGGCTTTATACAAAGCTAGTCCTAGTAGAAATCCTTCAATCATGATGTGATTCTTCTAAAAGTGATTTAATTCTCACACCTTATTGAGTAATAGGGTGAGATTAATCAAAGGGGGGAATGTGGCAGGTGCAGGCCTGTGACCCACGGTGTCTGAACATACGCAGGCCAGCATGGCTAGCTTGACCTGTAAATGAGGCCTGTGGAGAGGCATATAGGATTGCACATCCCCCAATATGCTGCTATTGTAAGATAGAATTCAGTAGAAGTATTGAATTAGCTTAGGTAGGCAGAACTGCAGAACTGAAAGATGGAAAAATACAGAAAAGACATGTTTAAAAGTTACTGATAAGAAAAAGTACATCTGCAAAGAAATAATTAGGAGTGCTGACAGATGAGTTACAGAACCCTGCTCCTCTGCACGCACAAATTGGTTCTATGGCCTTGAGAGTGTGAAAGTAACAAGTTGATGAACTGGCCATTGTAATTGGGACTAGAAGGGGGGCATGCAGGTGTCATGCCCACAGAAGGGACATAATTGGATAAACTTATCAGTACCGGGACCAATGGAAGAGGTACGGGAGGTACGGGAGGTTACCGGGACCAATGAAATGTTTTTCTATACCTAGAATGGAACAGAAGTCTATAAAAGTTGTTGTAATACTTGAAAACTTGGCTCAGCCATTTTGAAATTGACTGGTTCGAGACTTGTGCACAAATAAATGATTTGGACCTTCTGAACAGACTCCTGGTATCATTGGTTTGTCTGCGCTTTGCTGCTACAGTCATGTATATGGTATAGATCTGTGGGAATGAGGAGGTAGGGCAGGTGGAGAGTGGTGAGTGTTTGGGTACATATAAGGGGGAGTAAGGGCAATGTAAGCTGGTGTTAAAAAAAATGTTGGGAGGTTTTGTGGCAGGTGAAGGCCTGTGATCCACAGTGTCTGACATAAGCAGGTAGGCCTAACTAGCTTGACCTGTAAATGAAGCCTGTGAAGAGGCCCATAGGAATTGCACATCCCCCAATAGGCTGCTATTGTAGAATTAGAATTGAGTTAGTTTAAACAAGCAGAGTTGAAACTTGGAAAAATACAGAAAAATATGTTTAAATGCCCCTGATAAGAAAGTACAGCTGTAAGGGATTTAATTAAAACTGCTGACAGAAAGGTTACAGAGCCCTGCTTCCCTACACGTACTAACTAGCTAAATGGCCTTGGAAGTAGGAAAGTAACAAGTTGGTGAACTGGCCATTGTAATTGGGACTAGAAGGGGGGGTAAGCAGGTGCTGAGCCCACTCTAAGTGTAGCAGCAAAGCGCAGACAAACCAATGATACCAGGAGTCTGTTCAGAAGGTCCAAATCATTTATTTGTGCACAAGTCTCAAGCAAGGCAATTTCAAAATGGCTGAGCAAAGTTTTCAAGCATTACAACAACTTTTATAGACTTCTGTTCCATTCTAGGTATAGAAAAACAATTCATTGGTCCCGGTACGCTCCCGTACCTCCCGTAGCCCCTCTATTGGTCCCGGTACTGATAAGTTTCTCCAATTATGTTCCTTCTGTGGGCTTCTGTAGGCATGACACCTGCCTGCCCCCCTTCTAGTCCCAATTACAATGGTCAGTTCATCAACTTGTTACTTTCACACTTTCAAGGCTATGGGACCATTTGTGCGTGCAGAAGAGCAAGGTTCTGTAACTCATCTGTCAGCACTCCTCAATATTTCTCTGCAAATGTACTTTTTCTTATCAGTAACTTCAAAACACATCTTTTTCTGTATTTTTCCATTTCTTAATTCTGCAATTCTGCTTATCTAAGCTAATTCAATATTTCTACTGAGTTCTTTCTTACAATAGCAGCATATTGGGGGATGTGCAATCCTATATGCCTCTCCACAGGCCTCATTTACAGGTCAAGCTAGCCATGCTGGCCTGCCTATGTCAGACACCGTGGGTCACAGGCCTGCACCTGCCACATTCCCCCCTTTGATTAATCTCACCCTATTACTTAATAAGGTGTGAGAATTAAATCACTTTCCAGAAAATTCACATCCTGATTAAAGGATTCTTACTAGTTCCACTAGGGCTGACTTTGTATAAAGCCATTATTCTAGTTGCGGTCTTCCGCTCTACTGTACTATCAATAGCACTATGAAGGGAACGCATACAACATGGGATTAAACATGGTAAGCAGAGGACAACAGCAACAAGGATTAGTACTAAGATAACGAAAGTCTTAAATCCTCCCAGCCAAGAGAAAAGGTTAGCAAACCAATTAGGAAATTTCAGGGCGTGCCAAGTCTGTACTGGCACATAAGCATGTCTTTGCATATCTTTAGCAATTTCTTCAACTACTTGACCTTTATCATCTATTTTTAAACAGCAATTAGTTAAATTCAGTTTACCACATACTCCTCCTTCAGCTGCTAGCAAATAATCTAGTGCTAAACGATTTTGGTATATGGCAGTGCGCATCTGAGTACTTTGTCTAGCTAAGAGCGTGAGAGCATGACTAGTTTCATTGGTTATTATTTCAACTACTGCTTGTAAGCGAATAATACGATTGATCATATAAATTGGGGTACGATAACCATACATACCATCATCATTCCAAGTGGCAGGTCCATAATACTCAATAATTCTTTCTGGTGGCCAATCATCACCTCGCCACTTCTCCCACTTGCCTATCTGTAAGGCCTCTCTTCTCTGTCTCGATGCTCCTTTGTGTTTGTGGGTAGTGTATACAGGGTATCCTAATTGTTCTCCATGTTCAGTGTTTAACAGGAAGAAAGAAGGTCTGATGGTTCCTAAGACACATGCTCCTCCCCATTGTGGCGGGAGTTGCGCATATGCTCGGTTTCCACAGATCCAATATAGGCCAGGTGGGGCTTGCCAGGCTTGGACTTTGGCAAGGTTAGTCCATAAACCTGCAAGTTCAGGAAATCTGGCTAATGGGTTAGGAGGTTCAGGATGTCTGATTCCTGACCACCATGCTGTCTTTTTGGTCGTGGCATTGTAGTATTTCTGGCTAAGACAGACCAGCTGTCCTACCTTTTGGGTGAACTGGGGTCCAGTTCTGGCAAAGCAAAGACGTCCAACGATTGAGTGCGCTAACACCCATTCACTGGTTGTCTTGTGTAATTCAGTCTGATTGTAAATCATGGAATAATTCAATTCTTGGGCTTCCCAGGGCCATTGGTCTCCCATTTGGGTTCCGCCACAGAAATAACAATCTGTGATCTTAAGACTAGATACTACTGCTCCGGCTAATTCTAGAAACAAATTCTGTGAAGGGTGAGGGATCTCAAACTTATTTACATGCATAGCTTCATAAAAGGTATTATGAATATGATATTTAGATGACTTGTGGGCTTGAGTATTCAATCTAATATACACAATGGTCCCTGGATCTGTTCCTCCTCCTGCAATACGTAAACCAAACTTATATCCTTGTTTCCATGCATGGGGGTTATGTACACGCAAATGTAAGGGGTTACAAGCATCTTTCTGACATTTATCATTCGTGGTTGGCTTGGTTAGAGTAGCCATCCGCTTATCTATTTTCTCATCAGTTATACCAGTGTTCCAGGTAGCATAAAAAACACATTCCCAATACGGGCAATAGTAGTCTGCTGCTGGGGCAGTACTATAGCCTGGTTCCTTTTTACCGGTACACTTTCTCCATCCCGTGGCACCTTCTGGACACATATACTTATGGTCATTTCGATACGCTTTCTCCCATGTACCACAGGTGGAATAACTATCTCTATTAATAGCATTACATGCATCAAAATTCAGAACAGCAGGTTTAGTAATGTCCTTAAGTGGTGGTGTAGCAGCTAATATAGGTCCATCTGCATCCTTCCATCTTATTTCCAACGTGTAATAGGATGGATTCTGATGCGGATTATAGCATGCTTTAATTTTGCCATGAGTGCAAACATTTAGTTCAGTGGTGTTATAGATACACCGAGTTATTGTTCCCTTGCAGGTATAGTAAGAATGGTAAAGCAAAGTCTGAATTACTTTCAGTCCAGTTCTAGTAGAAGTAATGCAAGCAGTGCATGGAGGTAGAGCATAAGTCTGTTCAAAACCTCCAAAGAAGGCAACCAAGGCAAAGCAGAAGCAAAGATACATGTTGATGTTGATTGGAGTTCTTCTGAATCCTCAGCTTGCTGATCTTGATCACGACGGTCTATTATTCTTCGTCCCGTTTGCTAATGAAGCAATTTAACGGGTGCTGAGTGTTGATTGAAGATCCTTAAGATGTCCAGCACACATTAACCAACTTAGCAATTCAGTTGGCTTGTGAAGTCTGGCTTAGTCAATGTAGTCTCAAAGTAGTGTGTCAAATCACACACACCAATTGGGTTCGTTGAAACAAAACTGTTGCTGCATGGAAAACAGCAATCCTCTTCGAAAGACTTGGCTACTGCAAAGCACTTGTGATGAAGTGTCTATACTGCTGGTTGCCGTCTCAGAGTAACTCGCAAGGGTACATCAGGGTGCTGCTCTGCTGTCCACCGCTCTGGTTCAGGATCGGCGGCGGGCTTGACTCGGCTGTGGTGGATCCAGGCGTCGATCTCGGCTACCTTTACTGCAGTTGGGGTAGACAGGATGACGGTGTACGGTCCCTTCCAATGGGGTTCCAACGGTATCTTCTTCCAATCTTTGATCCACACCGAAGTTCCAGGCTGGTAGGGATGCAAGGGTTCCGTCAAGTTGATAGGCAACTGGTCTTGGATCCACGTATGGAGAGTCTGCAGAACAAAACTAAGAGCTAGGAGTTCTTGTCTGGTTACTTCTGAACCAATCTGGGCTAGATTTCCTTTGACTCCCTGCACTATTGGTGGGGGTTTACCATACAAAACTTCAAAAGGGGTAAATCCTGTTGACTTTACAGGGGCTGAGCGTATTCTGAGTAAAGCTATGGGGAGCACTTGGGGCCATTTCAAGTGTGTCTCCTGACAAAGCTTAGACATTTGGGCTTTCAATGTACGATTCATTCGCTCAACTTTCCCTGAACTCTGGGGTCTGTATGCAGTGTGGAGCTTCCACTGTATCTGCAAAGCTTTGGCTAACTGCTGAGTAACTTGAGAGACAAATGAGGGTCCATTGTCTGACCCTATTACTGCTGGGATTCCAAATCTGGGGACAATCTCTCTCATTAAGGCTTTGGTAACTTCTCGGGCTTTCTCAGTTCTGGTTGGGAATGCTTCTACCCACCCAGAGAAAGTACAAACTAATACTAGTAGGTAATGGTATCCATTGGCTTTTGGCATTTCGGTGAAATCAACTTGGAGGTTGTGCATGGGGGTCACACCTCTTGACTGAACTCGGGGTGCTGTAATAAGGCCTTGCTTGGCATTATTCTTGGCACAGATCTGACATTGTCGTGCTACTGAGGCTGATATGGTTGTCATCAGAGGGATGTAGAAATGTGGTCGGAGTGCTTTCTCCATAGCACTCTTTCCATAGTGGGTGGCTTCATGGAAAGCTTTAACAAAGGCTGGTCCTAACAATTCTGGAATTACTATTCTTCCCGGAGGTTGACTACCTTCTTCTGGTGGCAGCTCAATCCATCCATCTCTCAATACTCCCTCTTCTTTGTCACAATAGTAATCCAATTCTTTGGTGGTATATCGTGGGGTCCATAAATTCAAAGGTACTGGAAACAATGCTGCTTGCATTGGCATAGCTTGTGGGGCAATCTGTCCTGTCATAGCTGCTTGTCGTGCCGAGGCATCTGCAAATCTATTCCCTCGAGCAACTTCTCCTTTCCCTGCTTGATGTCCTCTACAATGCATGACAGCTACACGTGTTGGGGCCCAGACTGCATCAAGTAACATCAATATCTCGGGACCATATTTGACTGATTTTCCTCCGGATGTGATGAGTCCTCTTTCTTTGTAGAGAGCTCCATGGGCATGCAAGGTAGTGAAAGCATATTTGGAATCTGTATATACATTTAGCACAAGTTTTTCTCCTAACAACAATGCTCTGGTGAGTGCTATCAATTCGGCTTTCTGGGCTGATGTGCCTGAGGCTAGAGCTGATGATTCAACTACTTCATGTTGAGTGACGACTGCATATCCGGCACAGCGTCGTCCGTCAAGGATGAGACTGCTCCCATCAACATAATAGATCTGGTCAGGATTGTCTATGGGCACATCTGTTAAGTCAGGTCGACTAGAGAACACGGTCTCCATGACTTCGATACAGTCATGTTCTGGGAGTTCTTCACTGATGGGTATCAAGGTAGCTGGATTCAAAGCATGGCTCACTTCGAGTTGTATCTGTGGGTTTTCACATAACATGCTCTGGTACTTTAGCATTCGGGAATTGGTGAGCCAATAATTTGCTTTCTGTTCCATAAGGGCAAGGACTGCATGTGGCACAGTGACTCGTATGTTCTGTCCTAATGTGAGTTTGTCTGCTTCACTCACTAGTAGTGCTGTAGCTGCAACTGCTCTCAAGCAGGGTGGCCATCCTTTGGCCACAGGGTCCAATTGTTTTGATAGGTAGGCTACAGGTCGTTCCCAATTTCCTAATTTCTGAGTCAACATGCCTAGGGCATTTCCCTGTGCTTCATGTACAAACAAGTGGAAAGGTTTGTGGACATCTGGTAGTCCAAGTGCTGGTGATGACATCAGTTCTTCTTTTAACTTCTGGAAGGCTGTATCCTGCTCAAGTCCCCACTCCAGTGGTGACTTCTCTTCTCCTTTTGTGGCTTCATACAGTGGTTTGGCAATTTGGGCAAAGTTGGGTATCCAGATTCGGCAATATCCTGCTGCTCCCAGAAAGGCTCTGACTTGCTTTCTGGTTGTTGGAGTTGGAATTCTACATACTGCTTCTTTTCTTTCTCTGCCTAATCTTCTGCTTCCTTGGGTAATACGAAAACCCAAGTATTTCACTTCTGTTTGGCATAGTTGTGCTTTGGCTCTGGAAACTTTATATCCAGCTTCATTTAGTAACTGCAAGAGATCTTGGGTGGCTCGTATACATTCTTTTTCTGATATGGCAGCTATCAACAGATCATCCACGTACTGGAGAAGTACTCTCTTCCCCGGGGCTACTGGATAGCTTGAAAGGTCTTGATTTAGTGCAGCACTAAAGATGGTAGGTGAATTCTTGAATCCTTGGGGTAATCTTGTCCAGGTGAGTTGGCCCCCTCTTCCAGAGATGGGGTCTTGCCATTCAAATGCAAACAATATTTGGCTTACAGGGGCTAATCTTATGCAAAAGAATGCATCTTTTAAATCTAGTACAGTGAAATGGGTAGCTTCAGCGGGTATCAATCCTAGTAAAGTGTAAGGATTGGGTACAACTGGGTGTATAGTTTCAACTGCATCATTTACTCTTCTCAAATCTTGCACTGGGCGATAATCATCTGTCTCAGGCTTCTTTACTGGCAAAAGTGGGGTGTTCCATGGGGATTGACATACTTTCAGTAGGCCATACTCAAGTAATCTCTGTAGGTGGCGATGAATGCCTTCAATTGCAGCTCTTGGGAGAGGGTACTGTTTGACGTGCACTGGTGTAGCGCTAGGCTTGAGGGTTACAATCACTGGAGCTATATGTTTGGCTAGGCCTGGGGGACTGCCTTCTGCCCATACTTCAAGTGGTGCATGAATGTTCTTTAAAGTTTGTTCAAAATAGGTATCTTGAATCGAATCATCAATGTAGTATCTCCACTCTTCTTCTCGGGGTACTGTCAGCAGCATTATTCCTGCTGGTTTGGCTTGAGAATTCACTGTCATTTGCATTTCTCCTTGCTCAGAGAAAGATATTTGGGCTTGAAGCTTGGCTAGCATGTCTCGTCCCAGTAATGGTACTGGACATTCGGGCATGTAAAGAAATTGATGCGTTACTTGCTGTCCTCCTAGACTGCATATTCGGTTTTGTAGAAAAGACTTTGTGGCTTTGGCACCAGTTGCTCCTATAATGGTGACTGCTTTCTTGGTGAATGGGGCTATCTTTTTGTCTATTACTGAATGTTCTGCTCCAGTATCAACCATAAAGTTCATAAATTGGTCTCCTATTTGTATTTCGACCATAGGCTCCTGGAGACCTAAAGCAAACTTGGAGCCCGGTCTGTCCTAATCCACGTCATCCTCTTCATGGGCCTGTGTGGCCAATGCTTGGATGGCTCCTCCTCCCCTCTCTCGCTGGAATTGTTCTCGATTGGCTCCTCCTCGGCCTCGGGGACGGCCTCTTCTTTCTTCTCGCCACTGATGATCGTTGTCGTCATCTTGCTGGGCGTCTTCGAGTTGCGGGCAAGTATCTCTCCAATGTCCTTCCTCTTTGCAATAGGCGCATTGGTTCACGCCTAGTCTCTGGGTCCGGCCTCCGCCTTGACCCCGCCCTCTTCCTCCTCTGCTCCTTCGATTAGGGACACCTCCCCTTTTCTTTTCAACTATGGCCGCAGCCAAAAAATCAGCTTTCTTCTTCATCTTTCTATCACATTCTCTCTGTCTTTCAGTATCACGATTCACATACACTTTATGAGCGACTTCCAATAACTGTGTTGCATTCATGCCCGCAAACCCTTCTAATTTCTGTAATTTACGTCTAATGTCTGGTTGAGACTGGTTTACAAAAGCCGAATTCACCATGCATAAACTTCCTGGTGCCTCGGGATCATAGGGAGTATACATTCTATAAGCTTCAGTTAATCTTTCATAATAATCTGCTGGGCTCTCATCTATTCCTTGGATAATTCCTGATACTTGTGAAAGGTTCATAGCTTTTTGGCCTCCTCTTCGCAGGCCTTGTAAAAAGCCTTGGCGAAAACGGGCTAGGGCGGTGGATCCTTCATCTGTATTTGGATCCCATTGGGGGTCTTCATTTGGGAATTCTCTCTGAGCTGCTTCTCTACGATCTATTATATTCTGCCCCTGCGCTGGAGCTGCAGGGTTTTCTGCCATCCATTCGATAGCTGCTTTTCTAATTCTCGCTCGTTCTTCTGTAGTGAATAGGGTGGTCAGGAGCTGACGGCAATCTGGCCAAGTGGGTTGGTGAGTTTCCATAATACTAGTTACTAATTCTGTCAGCTCCTGGGGCTTGCTAGTATAGGAGGCATAATGCGACCTCCAATTTAATAAATCCGTTGTAGAGAACGGGATATACACATAAGTTAGGGGTCCCGCTACCACTTCATCATTATCATTCTTTACGGGCACTCCCGGGACTTGCCTTAAGGGAAACAGTTTGGCTGTCCTCGGCGTCATTTGAGTCTGGGATCTAAGGGCTATTGTCGTTGTCTTTGCAGGAGTTGCTGTCTTTTTCTCAACTGGTTTTGCTTTGGGTTTTTCTTTCACTGGCTTGCTAGTGCTAGCGCTGGCTTTCTCAATTATTTGTACACTTTCCTCTTCTTCTTCTTCTGGGGGATCCTCACTTTCCTCTTCTTCTAGCTCCGCTTCTGGCTCACTTTTTACATCCTCCTCTCTTCTCTCCGCTAATTCTCTCTCTTCCTCTTCTCCAGGAGGAGGGAGGTCAGGGATTGGGTCTCACCTCGGCTCCGGCGGTCTCTGAGGTGCTGGGGCAGGACGCCGCCGGGCTATTCTTACTGGACCTGGGGTTCGGGGCTGCCTGAGGACTACTTCTGGGGAATCGGGATCTGCCAAGATGGGTTTCTTCTTGGCTTTCTTATCCTGCTCTTTCATTCTAGGCTGTTCCTTTCTCTGTCTAGAATCTGTTTTAGCTAACATTATTCTGCACTGTTCCTCATAACAGCGCTGCGCCCAGGAGGGCGGATCTTCACAAATACTTAACCAGGAATCTATATAGGGGTACTGGTCTGGGTGCGCTACTCGCACTCTACGATGTATTGACTGAATAATCTCTACAGTGAACGTTCCCTCTCGGGGCCAGATGGGGTCTAGATCGGGCCACTCCCTAGTACACAAAATCTGCAAACGGGCTGCTGTCATTTTAATACCATAATCTCCTGAATATCCCTCTTTAAAATGTGCGATCATACATTCTAATGGAGTGTTCCTAGTAGACTCCGCCCCTCCCATTTCGATGTGTGCGCGCAACAACAGACAGAAGGGAAAAGGTGGGCGGACCGTGGGTAAGGGGTCCTCACGGCCCTGGAAACATACAGGGAATACAAATAACAAGACAAGACGACAATCGCTTCCCCCTTTTCGCGACCTGAACGCGGTCGCCCGGTCAGGAAATGCGCTAATCAGGGGTCAGCTTTCACTTGGTCCGTGCTGCCAGACCTCTCAATCACACTTCGTTCACACACTCATGCTAGCAACGTATTCCCAGAATGCATTCGTTTCTATCTATTCTGACTAGTCTTTTCCAAGTACAATTACAAAAAGGATGAGGGTTTCACCTAGCGAATTCCCATGCCAGGCTACTCGGCTCTTCCTTGAGAGGTGATCAAGCTCTCTTACCAATTCCCAATATCTCGAGATTACAAATTCCAAGTTCCAAGTTTCAATGGCAGTACTGTTCTTTCTATTTCTGTCTAGACCCAAAATCAAAACTATACTCACCGGATCCGGTCCTCAAAACTTCCCAAGCAGGCGCATGAGTTGGACCTCGGACTCCCCTCACTCGGGTTCGAGGCGTTGACTCCAGCCGGGCTCGTCGCCCGCCGAGGTCCGACCAGCTCCCTCCGATACAAGGGACCGGTGGCGCCAGGGAGCGGCCCTCGTCGGAAGGGCGCGATCCCGGCAGGACCAAGCCTATAGAGGCGGAAAGTCGTGGTATATTGCCCTATATACACTTTGATTCCACAACTTCCCGGCCAACGCACCAAGGAATATGTAGCAGCAAAGCGCAGACAAACCAATGATACCAGGAGTCTGTTCAGAAGGTCCAAATCATTTATTTGTGCACAAGTCTCAAGCAAGGCAATTTCAAAATGGCTGAGCAAAGTTTTCAAGCATTACAACAACTTTTATAGACTTCTGTTCCATTCTAGGTATAGAAAAACAATTCATTGGTCCCGGTACGCTCCCGTACCTCCCGTAGCCCCTCTATTGGTCCCGGTACTGATAAGTTTCTCCAATTATGTTCCTTCTGTGGGCTTCTGTAGGCATGACACCTGCCTGCCCCCCTTCTAGTCCCAATTACAATGGTCAGTTCATCAACTTGTTACTTTCACACTTTCAAGGCTATGGGACCATTTGTGCGTGCAGAAGAGCAAGGTTCTGTAACTCATCTGTCAGCACTCCTCAATATTTCTCTGCAAATGTACTTTTTCTTATCAGTAACTTCAAAACACATCTTTTTCTGTATTTTTCCATTTCTTAATTCTGCAATTCTGCTTATCTAAGCTAATTCAATATTTCTACTGAGTTCTTTCTTACAATAGCAGCATATTGGGGGATGTGCAATCCTATATGCCTCTCCACAGGCCTCATTTACAGGTCAAGCTAGCCATGCTGGCCTGCCTATGTCAGACACCGTGGGTCACAGGCCTGCACCTGCCACATAAGAACATAATTGGATAATCATATCAGTACCGGGACCAATAGAAGGGGTACGGGAGGTACGGGAGGTTACCGGGACCAATGAACTAGTTTTCTATACCTAGAATGGAGCAAAAATCTATAAACGTTGTTGTATTGCCAGAGAACATCGCTCAGCCATTTTGAATTTGACTTTGCTTGAGACTTGTGCACAAATAAATGATTTGGACCTTCTGAACAGACTCCTGGTATTATTGGTTTGTCTGCGCTCTGCTGCTACAGTTTAGTTTTTTACTCTATTATAGAAATGAATGGCTCCCATAGGAATTGATGGGGATCCATAAAGTCTATGGACGTTGTTCTGGCAACCTTTGAAAATAACAAGCATTCCAGGGAAAGCAGTTGTGGAGCTCCAAGCTGGGGGGGAGGGGGGGGGGACGACTCTGAAACTTGAAGCCCCATTGGTCACTCCATGGTAACGCTATGGAAACGCCATGACAGCACTGCAGAATCCTTCAGGTTATGCTGGAAACCTTGGTGATGCTGAGAGTAGATCACCGAGAACTGAGAGTCTGAAAGTGCGTATTTGTCAAAAGAGAAGGGCAAGGTTGCAATTTCTTTTGTAGAATGAGTGAATGTGAGTGAAAGCATTTAAGCTAACAGCAGTGGTCCACGACTTTATGCCACTTTGAATGAATGAGCAGGAGAAAGTGTTGCAAATGCATAGGGCTATAGCTGGGACTGCATCAGACTGAGCCTAAACAGAGAATGAAGCACTGAGTCACTTAATGTACCTGTGTGGTTCAAAGGAGAGTGATATGCCTCAGTGCTAATGTAAAAAGCAGTAAAGAAAATCTACTGAAGAAGGTGTTCTCAATTAGTCTCTAAAAGTACTCAGACAAGAAAGCCTGAAGAAGTCATTTGCTGACTTGGATGCTGTGAATGAAAGTGAGTGTTCAAAGTTCAACTCTCAGCAATGATCTCATTAGCTAGAGTCTTAAAATTATCAATTTATTTTCACCTAGATAGTATGAGTGATAGGAATAAAGCTTACATAGACCAAGAACAATTGAAATGGAAAGAGCTTTTATATGTAGGGTTTTATCTTAGAGATAGGTAATAGGAATTTATCTTGAAGGACAATACTGAGTGCAGAGGAATGGTTGAGGAACACCAAGAAGCAATGCAGTACTTTAGACTGCAGCGTCATTCAGAACAGATAATTAAGATAAGTGTGCACCAACAAACCTGCTATACACCCTGGCCAGAGGTTGGTTGTTCTTTTAGTGAACAACAATTTTAAGGAAGGACTACTGCATGGACATTACGATTCTTGACATTTTGAATAGTTTGTTTTTGGGTTGTTTTTTTAAACAGGACAGAAGCACAAAGACAGACACATATAGAAATGAACAGCCATACTTACCTGACTTGGTTGTTCTAGGAGTTGTTGAAACTGTAAAAAAAAAAGGCAGCACAAAGTATCAATACTTCAGTTGTAAAACCAATGAGTGTTGGGGGCAAATACAGTGACAGAATTCAAAATGGCATGGGACAGACACGGTGGATCCCTTTACAGCAACGGGATAAAATCAAAATAAACTTAACTAACTAAGGGTGTCCTACACGGAGCGGTGGGTTCACCCCTAAAACAAAGACATGGGGAGGTATGGCCTGCACAGAGTGGCAGGTGCACCTACTCTTGCCATCTTACTGGGCAGACTAGATGGACCATACTGCTCTTTATCTGCAGTCATTTACTATGTTACTATGTAAAAGAGAGAGATTTAAGTATCAACTAATTTCTTTGTTTTTTTTTTACTTTGATCGTCTTGCAACATCAAGTTACATTATGATTACTGAGAACTAAAAAAAGAAAGAAAAGAATGCTTTTTAAGAGTATGAAAGCTGTCTAGCATAGAATTCTTATATTAAAATTAATTAATTGTTGAAATAGTAGGTAACAATTGCTGCCATTTGGTTCTAATAAAAGTCATTTGTCTTAAAATTTCAGTTGATCTCAAAAGTTGCTTTATTGCATGTTAAACATCAAAGATGAATATTGTATTTTTCTTTTTGTGAAAGCAATTTGGTGTCACCTATGTTGGACTTATCTTATCCACTCAGCTACCAGTACAATTGTAGTAAGAAGGGTTCTAATCCAGTTGTGATTATAGTAATTCAGTATGGATATGGTGCTGGTAATTACTCTTAATATGCATTTCTTTAAAAACTCTCCTAAGAAAAGGCACAGAACAAATGTGGACCTAGTTCAACAAACATGCCTGCTGGGAATAGGTGAAATTTAATAAGACACAGAGCTTACTCCCCTATGTTGTTGTTGTAATCCAATAAACAAGCTAAAAGGCTCAATGGATTGGGGGCCTGGTGGCTAAGGGCTTAGGGGTATGTCTACTAAAGCAGGCTAACGGTTAACCCGGGCTATCTGCTCCTAAATCTTGTTGGGCTTTAAAGTCAACATGACAAATTCTGGGATCTTAAATGTTACAGCCCCTGAAGATATGATGCAAGCCTTAGAGGAGAAAGATGACTTTTTAAATGGGCAAACTCCCACATTAAAAATCTGGGGGTGAAGATCTCTGCAAATAGAGAGAAATTATATGAGCTGAATTATATTTCCTTGATAAAGGAACTTCTTAAGAGTTGGACAGGAGGCATTAAATCCATCTTGGCTGGGGATAGTGGTAATGATTCTGCTCCTTCCTATATTTGTTTTCAGTGCTGCTGATTCCTATCTATGATAAGACATTTAGGTGTCTGCATATGAAGGTTTTTGCCTTTGTTTGGAAGAGAAAGCATCCAAGAGCGTACAAAAATATTCTCTTCCAGAGCAAATAGGAGTATTGGTCATGCCGAAATTTGAGCTGTACTATGTTGCAGCCCAATTACAAGGAGGAAAACACGCCACTGGAAGGGACAAGGGCTTTATTACTGTATCACTAGGTCTGCCCAACAGGTGTTTTGGCTGGTGGGCCTTCTTCAGGGGACTGAAACCTCCAAAAAAAGCATACATACACATCTTATGATCAAAAGTCATACAAAGAAAGAGTAGTTACTCACCTGTAACAGGTGTTCTCCAGGAGCAGCAGGAATCAGTCCTCACATATGGGTGACGTCAGCGCCGATGGAGCCCCCGTGCGGAGCATTTCCCCAGCTTTCAAAGAAAGCCTTTGGGAATGCAGCGCGCATGCACGGTCCCCTTCCCACCCAAGGGTGCCATCTTGCTCAGTCTGATAACATAGCTAAAAGACAGCAAAAAAATCAAAATAAAGTATAGGACTGCAACTCCAGGGGAGGAGGGAGGGTCGTGAGGACCGATTCCTGCTGCTCCTGGAGAACACCTGTTACAGGTGAGTAACTACTCTTTCTCCAGAACCAAGCAGGAAGTCAGTCTTCACATATGGGACTCCCCAGCTCTAGGCTACCGGGAACCCTAAGCTGAAAAAATGGCTCCCTCTCAAGAGCCTTAGCATCCGTGATAAGAATATCCTCTGTGAACGCCCCCGTACGGTAGCTCAACACAAGGGCCGGAGGGTAGGAGTTGCCTAAACCTCAAAGAGATTATGGAGTATCGCCTGTCCGAAAGCACTGTCCCTTCGGGATTCTCTCTCGAGGCAGTAATGGGCTGCAAAAGTCTGGCTTGAAGACCAAGTAGTGGCCTGGAAGATGTCTGCCAACGGAAGAGCAGAGATGAGCTACTGACGCGGCTTTTGCCCTGACACGGTGGGCCGTGACTCGACCCTACAAGGGGAGGTCGGCTGCCTTGTACGCCCAGGCGATACAATCTGCTACCCAAGTGGACAACGTATGCTTGGAGACGGGTAACCCCAGCTTATTAGGGTCAAAGGAGACGAAGAGCTGAATGGCCCTTCGATGCCCCCTCGTACGTTCTATGTAAAAAGACAATGCCCTCTTACAGTCCAGGGTATGCAAGACTGTTTCAGCCCGGCTGGTATGCAGCCTGGGAAAGAAGGTCGGAAGAACCACCTCCTGGTTGAGATGGAAAGAGACCACCACTTTTGGAAGGAACTTCGGGTGGGTCCGTAGGACCACCCTGTTCCTATAGAACCATGTGTACGGTCTATCAGAAACCAGAGCTTGTAGTTCACTCACACGTCTGGCCGAGATAAGAGCTACCAGGAAGAGCGCTTTCCAAGAAAGGAAGCGCAAATGGCAAGTAGCCATCAGCTCAAACAGTGGGTGAGTAAGTTGCTGCAAGACCACATTCAAATCCCACTCATTCGCCAGTGCACGAACCGGAGGCTTGAGAAGAAGCAGATCTCTGAGGAAGCAGGACACCAAGGGGTGAACCGACAGAGACTGTCCCTCCACCAGTGAGTGGTGCGCTGATAGAGCACTGAGGTGGACCCGAACAGAGTTAGACTTAAGGCCTAGGTCTGACAGGTGAAGTAGATACTGCAGTACTACTGACACAAGGCAGGAGAAAGGATCTTCATTGCGCTGAGCACACCATATTGTGAACCTACGCCACTTGAGGGCATAGGATTTTCTGGTGGACTGCCTCCTAGAGGCCAAAACCACCTCTTCAACATCCTTAGGTAGAAGCAAGGGAGCTAGCACTATCCTTTCAGCAGCCAGGCCATCAGATTGAGGGACCTGAGATTGGGGTGCAGAAGGGAACCCTGATCTTTAGACAGGAGATCGTGTTGCAACCTCAGAGGGAAAAGAATTTCCACCGCCAACTGTAGCAGAAGTGGAAACGACGGTTGCCTCGGCCATCTGGGGGCTACCAGAATCACCGAGGCCTTGTCCCGGAGAATCTTGAACAGAGTTCGGGCCAACAGGGGCATGGGAGGAAACGCATACAGGAGGCCCGTAGACCAAGAGATCAGAAAAGCATCTGCTGCCATTCTCAGGGGATGCGGCTGTCTGGAGCAAAACCTGGGCAGCTGATGGTTCAGTGGGCTTGCAAAGAGATCGATGGATGGAAGTCCCCATCGTAGAAAGATCTGCTGAACCACCAATGGATTCAACTGCCATTCGTGGGGCTGGAGAATCCTGCTTAGCTTGTCTGCTAAGAAGTTTTCCTGACCAGGTAGATAAACTGCTTTGAGAAACATGCCTTCTTTGACTACAAAGGAGCAAAGGGCCTGCGCCTCCTGACATAGGAGCCTGGACCCTGTGCCCCCTTGCTTGTTCACACAGAACATTGCCACCTGATTGTCTGAACTAAGACAGACTGGTAAGAGAGGGCATGAGAAAAAGTCTGTAGAGCCAAGCGGATTGCTCACAGCTCCAACAGATTGATCTGCTGTGTGGTCTCCCGAGGAGACCAGAGTCCTTGAGTGCATGTGCCCTGGCAATGTGCACCCCAGCCCTTTAAGGAAGCATCTGTCGTCAGCACCCTTGTGTGTGCTGGGGCCTGAAAGGTACCTCCCTGAGAAGGTTTGGGAGATGTAGCCACCACTGCAAGGAGTCCACAAGTGGTTTGGACACCCTTACTCTGTCTCGGAGGTCACCTGTGGCCTGCGCCCACTGAGCTCTGAGGCACCACTGAGCCGCGCGCATGTGTAGACGGGCGTTCGGCATCACATGTATCGTGGATGCCATGTGGCCAAGGAGCCGCAGGAAGTGCCTGGCAGAGACCTGAGAACTGCTGTGGAATTGGTTGGCCAAGTCCATCAGTCTGTGGGCCCCGTCCTCGGGCAAGTAAGCTCTTGCCTGCAGAGTGTCTAATCTTGCCCCTATAAACTCTAGGTTCTGTGAGGGGAGCAAAGTGGACTTTGCGTAGTTTATGACAAAGCCCAGATGCTGAAGAAGAGAGACAGTGCGAAGAGTGGTTTGTCTGGCCTCCTGGAGAGACTGGCCCCTGATGAGCCAGTCATCCAGGTATGGGAAGACAAAAATTCCTAGATTCCTGAGATAGGCCGCCACTACCGTCAGGCATTTGGTGAAAACCCTGGGGGCAGAAGTAAGACCAAAGGGAAGTACTCTGTACTGAAAATGGTTTCCTCCCACCACAAATCTGAGATATTGTCAATGGTCTGGATGAATGAGGATGTGAGTATAAGCATCCTTTAGGTCTAAGGAGCATAGCTAGTCTCCCTGCTGGAGGTAGGGCAGCAGTATCCCAAGGGTAAGCATCTTGAACTTTTCCCTCTCCAGAAACCTGTTTAGGTTTCGCAAGTCTAGGATAGGTCGGAGGCCTCCTCTCCTTTTTGGTACCAGGAAGTACCTGGAGTAGAAGCCTTGCCCTTCCAGGTGGTGAGGCACCAGTTCCACCGCCTGTTCCTTTAGAAGACTTGCCAACTCCTGAAAGAGGAGGTTTCTGTGCAGAGGGAGTCTTGGAGGCGTAGCTGGTGGAAGTGGAGCATGTAGCCCTTCTGGACTATGCTGAGGGCCCAGGTATTCCCTGTGATGGCTGGCCACCTGTAGGCGTACAGGGTCAGCCGGCCTCCTGTGCTGAGTAGAGCCAGCTGTGGAGAAGAGGCTATGCTGTGGGAGTCAAAACCCCGCTCCCTGCTGTGCAGGAGCTGGAGGCTTGGGTCTTCTGCCTGTGGAGCCCATGTCCTGCCCCTTGGCCTGCTGGTCCTGTTGGGAAGCTGGAGAGGCCTGATATTGAGGGTAGGATATGTAGGCAGCACCCTTCCTCGGGGAAAAGGGCTTCTTTCCTGAGCCCTTCTTTTTCTGAGAAGGGGCAGAGGTTTTCCTGGACAGCCTTGTCCTGGTGAGAGTCTCATTCTCGATGTCCGCAGCCTTTTCAGTCATGGGCTTACGGAAAAGGTTTTCACCTCGGCAGTGGACATTGACCAACTTGTCCTGCACCCATGACTCCAGGTCTGATGACTGCAGTCAGGCCTGACGGCGTGCAGCAATGCTGGCCACGGCTACCCGGGCCGAAGCCTCCAAGCCATCATAGGCTGCTCGAGAGATAAACTTCGAGCACTCTCGGATCTCTGTTGACAAAGCCTTGAACCTCTGCAAAGGTTCCTCGGAGAGGCCAGCTGAGAACCCGGCAATCTCCTTTGCCAGGTCTCGTAGGTACATGCCCATGTACAGCTGTTAGGTCTGGACACGGCAAGAGAGCATAGAGCACTGGAAGCACTTTCTACCAAGGGCATCCAGGTTCCGGGCTTCCCGACCAGGGGGCACCGAGGAGTGCATCTTCTGACTCTTCAGGCAGTGCATGGCCGATTCCACAACCATGGAGTGGTGCGGCAGCTGCGCCTTTTGGAACCCAGGGCTCTTACAGACTCAATAAATGGAATTGACCCGTTTGCTCAGAACTGGCGCCGAGGCCGGTGCCTCCCACATACGGAAGAGCAGCCGTTTCAGCACCGGAGGAACTGGTACAGTAAAGGCTTCCTTCGGAGGAAAGTCATACTGGAGGGCATCGAGCTCTTCGGCTCGAGGCTCCTCCTCGGCGTCCGCAGGGAAGGCCAAGGCCTTGGCCATGTCCCTCACGAAGTCCGAGAACCGGGTATCCTCCGGGGGGGACCATCTCCGAGGCTCAGACTCCGGTGAGTCCGAAGGGACGCACTGGGTCCGGAAGGTGTCCAGGGACTCCTCGTCCTCCGTCTCCCATGCCGACTCCTCCGAGGAGGAATCGAGCAGCTCCGGCCATGTGGGCCTCGGTGCCACCTGCCCCGATGACCTCGGCCCTGCATGGGAGGTCGAGGGGGACCTTTACCAAGGATCGATTTGAGACTTCATTGACTTGAGGATCGGCTCAATCTCCGGGGTCGACTTGGATGTCGAGGTCCCGGTGGTTGGGGCAGATGCACCGGCCAGACCGGCGATCAACACCCACTGCTGTTCCATGAAAGCAGCCAAGCTGCTCTCCAAGGCTGTCAACCTGAGTCCAAGCTCAGGAGACTCAGCAGCCCCTGTCTCGGGCCGACGTCGGCTCCCCCGGAGGAGAGTCCACGAGGACAACTGCACTTAACGTGACTCGAGGACTCCGACTCCACATGAGGTAACTTGGAGGGCCTCTCCGACTCTGAGTGCTCGGGGCGGCGGTAAGGGCTACGCGACCTGGCCCTCAAGGATCCAGGAGCCTCCACCGACACCGCCCTCGTGAGCTTCTTCTTCCTTCTGTGCTCCTGGGTGGGAGACTCCCTCTCAGAGGAACCCCGACGGTGCTCGGGGTCAGACTCCCGAGATGTCAAGGCTTCTGAAGAAGTCCGGGCCTGGCCGGACGCAGAGTCAGAGAAAATTCTCTCATGTTGATGCTGATGGCTCCGAAGTGCCTTCGACGACATTTTGCCGCACGGGCCACAGGCCAGCGGGTCATAGTCGGGCCCAAGGCAACGGAGGCAGCAGTCATGTGTGTCGGTGAGAGACATAATTTTCTTGCACCGATCACACTTTTTGAACCCGCTGGAAGCCATTGGGGGAAAAAGGGCCCCTGCAAGGTCAAAAGACCGGGCTGCCAGTGAAAACACAAAAAGAGCGCAAACGCTAGTCACGAAGGACAAAAAACGAAAATCAAAACTCCGGACTTGATACCGGTGTACTGAGTCCAGGCGAGAAAGGGAACCGGCATTGAACTGGAACAGAAAAAGCCAAAATAGCTGAAAAAAATCTACTTTTTCCAGGTGACACGAACTCATGTCCGTTGGGCTCCGTGGAAAAAGAAAGACCGAGCAAGATGGCACCCTTGGGCGGGAAGGGGACTGTGCATGCGCGCTGCATTCCCAAAGGCTTTCTTTGAAAGCTGGGGAAATGCTCTGCACAGGGGCTCTGTTGGCGCCGACGTCACCCATATGTGAGGAATGACTTTCTGCTTGGTCCTGGAGAACATATGTACATATAAAATGATCAATACATAAATAAATACAAACATGATATGTAAAAGAATATATCTGTATATATGATCATGTATGTGTGAAGAGCCAAACTCATATTATAAAGTATTAAAAAGTATAAAACCATATCTTTAAAAACAATAATATAAAATCAACGAATAATAAAAAAATATATAAAAATCAAAAAACAAGCATTTCTTTAAAAAATACATTAAAACTGATCATGGAAAAACCGTGGTGCCAAGGAATACAACTATGTGACCAATAAAAAGGTCTAAAACACTATAAATCCATAAATTGTGAATATACAAACATGTTGAGGTAAAATGTATAGTAAACTTACCTATCAAAATTGATACACAGGTATGCTCTCAGAACTGTATCATGAGTAACTAAAGAGACTAGAGGAGGGAGAAGTATTCATTATGAGACAATGGGACAAAAATAAAAATCAATGGACAGAAAGGAGAGGAAAGGAGAATTATAGATGGATAGCACCAAACTCATTGAACACAATAGAGCCTTTAAAATATATCAGTAAGTAAATGAATTAATAAAGCCGGGATTTTGAGGTAAATGAGGAAAGGGAAGGCAAAGGAATAGCAACTGAAGGCTACGCTAGTAACATCAAAGATTAATTAGTAGTCATGGGACAGATTATTGAGTTAAAGTATATATGACTCAAACTATAATATATTCCTTATTTAATATTAGTTAGGAGTGTTAGTAGAGACTACCAGAGGCGAGATTACTCTATCTATGTTAAGGGGACATTTTTAATGAAGGACAATAAACTGACCAAAGAGATGCCCATAATATCAATCGTGGTGTAATCCTTCATATATTCCACCATACTTTGTAAATTAGATTCAAAGAAAGAAATTTAACAAAAAAAGTGCCCCGATAGTTAACTTGCTAGAGTGCATGCCGGCCCCTCTGCGTCTGATCGGAATCGGACCCGATTCAGATCGGCCTGCATGTAAAAACCCCTGCCTGGCTAACTCAGTCAGGCTCCTCAATGGAGCCACGGTGCCAGTAGCAGCGATCCCCGGCCACTGACCACAATCCGTGGCCTGGGTCGGGCTGCGGGGAACCCCCTCACCTCTCTGTTGCTGCTCAGACCTGCCATCCCCCTCTAGAGTGGAGGAGTAGCCTAATGGTTAGGGCACTGGCTAGGGAACCAAGAGACCAGGGTTCAATTCCCACTAGCTCTCCTTGTGGCCTTGGGCAAGTCACTTAACCCTCCATTGCTCAGAAAAATCCAAATTATCAATGTCCCTGTTTAATGTACATTACCAAGTTTAAGTTACAATGTAAACTGCTTTGATTGAAATGATAAAGCAGTATAAAAAAATTGTTAAATAGATCTGAGGTCCCAGACATACAGGGCCATCTTCAGAATCAGTCCTGTACATCCAGGACCTCAGACCACCCACTGCTTGCCCTCACTCCACCTCCACAAGGCCCCCTCTCATCCCCATCTAAGCCTCCCTATACAAACTCTTTGTTCATGAGGAGGCTTTTGCCAGGGACAGAAGGGAGCAAATAGCCATACAGAATAGAACTCCCATCAGGGGCGGCTCTAAAGTGAGGCGGCTGCCTCAAGCGGCAAAGTTTTGAGGGCGGCAAATGCCCCCAAAACAGCCGCCTCACTTCGCCTTCAAGTTTAAAAAAAACTAAAAAAAAAAAAAAAGCTTGCAAGTTGCTGCTGCTGCTGCCGAGTCCGCTTTTCGGCAGCGGCAAACTCATTGACTCTCTTCTTCTGCAGCCGTGGTTCCCTGCCTCTTACGGAACCGCTGTTGTGCCAGTGAAGCCGTCGCAGAGCCTTTCTGTCTCTTGATGGGCTCCGGGCAGCATTGTCCCGCCCCCAAAGGAAGTTGTTTACCACTTCCTTTGAAGGCGGGACAATGCTGCACGGAGCCCGTCGAGAGACTCGAAGGCTCCGTAATGGCTTCACCGGCACAGCCATGGTTCCCTAAGAGACAGGGAACCGCGGCTGCAGAAGAAGAAAGCACAGGGTGGAAGCAGGCAGACATGGGGAGAGGGGAGGAGGGGGCAGGGAATCAGCAACGGGGCTAACATGGATGGATGGAGGGCTGGCTGACATGGATGGAGAGAGGGGGGCTGACATGGGGAGGGAGGGGGCTGATAAGGATGGAGGGAGGGAGGGGGGCTGACATGGATGGATGGATTGAGGGAGGGGGCTGACATGGGGAAGGGGGGCTGACATGGATGGATGGAGCTGACGGATGGATGGAGGGAGGGAGGGGGCTGACATGGATGGAGGGAGGGAGGGAGGGAGAGAGGGGGGCTGACATGGAGGGAGGTAGGGTTGACATGGATGTATGGAGGGAGGGAGGGGGGCTGACATGGATGTATATATGGAAGGAGGGGGCTGGAAGGGAACTGACAAGGGTTCCCTCTCATCCAGCAGGAACAACTGGCATCAAATAAATCAGCCTGATCGCTGCAAGTGATCAGGCTAATTTGTGTGGCGGCGGCACTCTAGTTGTTTTAATTTTAGATTTTGCTGCCTCTTCCCTGCCTCTGCCTTCCCGCCTTTTTTTTTTTTTTTTGCTGCAAGCATTTTTGAGGAAAAAAAACATAGTGGGAAGGCAGAGACAGGGCAGAGGCAGCGAAATCTAAAATTAAAACAGCCATAGTGCCCCCGCCACTGCCGGATGAGTGGTGCAGGTGGAGGAGGGGGGACAGGAGGAGGACAAGGAGAAACAAAGATGAGAGATGGGGGACAAAGGGGGAGGCAGGGGACAAGTACTAGACAAAGGGTAGAGACAGTGCGGGTTAGGATTATAATGGTATAATGGGCTGATGGGGGGGCTAGCACTGGTAATGGGCAGATCGGGGGGCTAGGACTGATAATGGGTTGATTAGGGAAGGCTAGGGCTGGGAATGGACTGATCAAGGGGGTTGGGACTGGTAATGGGCTGATTAGGGAGGCTAGCACTGGGAATGGGCTGAGGGAGGTCTAGCTATGGAAATGAGCTGATTAGGGAAGGCTAGGACTGGTAATGGACTGAATTGGGCTAGCACTGGAAATGAGCTGATCGGGGAGATTAGGACTGAAAATGGGCTGATTAGAGGAGGCTAGGACTGGTAATGGACTGATGGGGTGTAGGACTAGTAATGAGCTGATTAGGGGAGGCTAGCACTGGAAATGAGCTGATTAGGGGAGGCTAGGACTGGTAATGGGCTGATGGGGGGGTAGGACTGGTAATAGACTGAAGGGGATAGGACGTAATAGACTGAAGGGGATAGGACTGGTAATGGACTGAGGGAGCTAGCATTGGAAATGAGCTGATCGGGGAGGCTAGGACTGGAAGTGGGCTGATTAGTGGAGGCTAGGACTGGTAATGGGCTGATGGGGGGGTAGGACTGGTAATGGGTTGATTAGGGGAGGCTAGCACTGGTAATGGGGTTGAGGGGGGACTAACACTGGAACTGAGCTGATTGAGGGGGCTTCAACTGGAAATGGGCTGATGGTGGGGAGGGGAGGATAGAGCTGCTGGACTTGGAAGAAAACTGGGGGCTAAGGTTACAAATGGGCTGATGAGAGGGGATGGGAGAATGGGACTGGAAGGGAGTGGATGCTGAGAGGGGCTGCCATGGTATTTGGACTAGAAGGAGCTGGACAGTGGGGAAGGAGGGGGACTGGAAGGGAATGGACACCAGTGGCAGTCATGGGAATGCAAGTTGACATTGGAAGATACCGGGAAGGAGGACTGGAAAGGGGCTGATACTGGGAAGGGTTGCGGGGACTGGAAATAGGCTGATGGAAAGACGTGAAGAAAACAAAAGAAGAGATAAGAAATGAGATGGACCATAGACCAGAGAAAGAGAGCTAAGAGAAGACAGGAAAACAGAAGCCTCAGATCAGGACCAGCATGATCAAAGAATAAAATGGTCAGACAACAAAGGTAGAAAAAATAATTGTATTTCATTTTAGTGATTGGACTTTGTGCTATCTTTATATTTTACACAGTATTGGGGAACTGCATCTCTTATTTATCTGATGTTGCACTGCATGTGGACTCTGGCTTCTTGGGGTTTCAGTTCAAATTTTGTCTACATATTTTTATTTTTACTTTAGATTATGGTTACTTATTTTGTACTTGGTGAGGGTCGATGTTGTGAGTGTGTGACTGAGGCCAGGTGTTCTTTTAACATGGAGTTTGTACATAAAGATCTATACTGCAGTGTACTGTAGTAATTTGACTGTTTCAGCTTTTCAAATAGGTGTATGGATGTTCCAGGGCCCACTGTAGTATTTACAGTGACGGCTTTTTGGATGGGCTCCTTATGTGAGTTTTGGAAGTTTGTGCTGTTATGCTATGGTAGGTTTGCTCTTTATTGTAGGGTTTTGTATTAGTTCACAATATGCCTGGTACTGGAGAATAGTGGTGGTTGTTGTTGTTGTTGTTAGTGAGATGATCAGAATCAGATTTTTTTTTTAAATATTGAGTTCTGTGGGTGAATGTCCTGGTTCTGCTCTGTACCACTGTGCATGCAAAATATATGTTGAAAAAGAAAAAGCAAGAACCATAACGCAGTTCATAACAACAAAATAAAAATGCGTTATAATTTAGTTTTATAAACTGTGCTGTTGATTCTTGCTGTCTTTTAGTTCCTTGGTGTGCAAACAGGACCGTACCTAGCCCTTTGCAAGCGGTGCAGCCGCACAGGGCGCAAAGGCTTGGAGAAGGCACATTTCAGCTGTCTGCTGTTGCCCAAGCCTTTTTGCAGCATTTTTAGCAAGTCTGGTCCCTCCCTCCTCCAATGCGATGTCAGAGCAGGGAGGGACAGGTCTGCTTAAAGTGCCAGCGACTTTCAGATCGAGCATATGCCCCCTTCCTCCTCCCCATACCTCCATCCAGCACTGCCTGCTCTTTCCCTGCTGCCGGCGTGGCTGTGAAAAAAAACAGGGTGGCAGCAGCAGGGAAAGAGCAGGCAGCGCTGGACGGAGGTATGGGGGGAGGAGGGGGCGCGTGCCCAAGCTGCAAGTCACACAGGGCACGATTGCAGCTCGATACGGCCCTGTGTGCAAACATCTTGTATTTCCCTCCATATAATCTAATTGGCTTTTTGGTTTGGTTCAGTCCCCGATTGGAGTTCTGAAAAAGCCCCGCCCCCTCTAAGGGAGGGGGGGGGGCCATCTCATTCTTCGCCTCAGGCAGCAGATTGCCTTGAGCCGCCCCTGACTCCCATTGTCTCATAATGAATACTTCTTCCTCCTCTAGTCTCTTTAGTTACTCATGATACAGTTCTGAGGGCATACCTGTATATCAATTTTGCTTAGTGAGTTTACTATACATTTTACCTTAACATGTTTATAAATTCACTATTTATGGTTTTATAGTGTTTTAGACCTTTCTATTGGGCACATAATTGTATTCCTTTCTATTGGTCACAGTTTTATTCCTTGGCATCAAGATTTTTCCATGATCAGTTGTAATTTTTTTTTTAAATCTTTAACAAATTTCCATTACATATACAAGTAAACTACTTGTGAAGAAAAGTCTTACATTTGGAGTAAATTAAACATACATCATAAAGGATTCAAAGAAACAGTTTTCCAATAAAGACACAAGCCCACTACATCTGAGACAGACCAAACAAAAGAGGAAATTAGACTTACCTGCTAATTGTTGTTCCTTTAGGAACTCTAGTCCAGTCCTGGAACCATAGAGTTTAGAATCTCCTCCAGCAGCCTTGGAGACTGAAAGACATCATCACTTTGCTGGCACCAGTTTAAGTAGGCAAGGACCGCCCACCTCCTCCAGTACCTATTGACAAAGCAATACTGAGCAGAGCAACAAATAAGTAGGTGAGTAAGGAATATAAACAGCCACTAAACTAGACCCAACCTGGGAATGTGAGCTCACATTAAATGTACTCAAGAAAGCATGAAATAAATCTTAATAAATCTTAGTAAATCTTAGTAAACAGTGCTACAAAGAGGATCCCCATCATGGCTCCACCTTATCCCATTGGGGACCCCCAACCGGACAAATCTGCAGCATCCACTCTTCCCTTCAGGCTGATGAACCCCGAACACTCAGGGTGGGCTCCGGGACTGGACTAGAGTTCCTTAAGGAACAACAATTAGCAGGTAAGTCTAATTTCCTCTTCCTTTGCGTCCCTCTAGTCCAGTCCCGGAACCATAGAGGATGTAACAGAGCAGTGAATATCAACGGGAGGGACCTGCAAGTCCAGCCTGAAGTACCACTGAACCAAAACACACATCCCCCACCGCCTGCACATCTAGCCGATAGTGCTTGACAAAGGAATGCAACGATGACCACGTTGCCGCTCTACAAATATCATCGACCGGCACCAAGCTGAACTTCGCCCACGACGACGCCTGCCCCTAGTCGAATGCACCCGCAAACCTTCCGGCATCATCTTTCCTTTCACAAGATACGCTGACGCAATCGCTTCCTTCACCCAACGGGAAATTGACGACTTCGCCACAGCCTCCCCCTTACGCGGACCTCCGAAAGTCACAAACAACCGATCTGATCGGCTGAAGGCCTCCGTCCTTCTGATATACACCTTCAGCGCCCTGCGAACATCCAATTGATGCAACCGGCCTTGCGACTGCTCCTTCTGACGGTCCGAGAACACCGGAAGCGAAATCACCTGATTAACATGAAACGCTGAGACTACCTTTGGGAGAAATGACGGAACCGTACGGAGAACCACCTTATGTTCGAAAAAAGTCAAATACGGCTCTCTACAGGATAGCGTTTGCAATTCTGAAATCCTCCGCGCGAAACAAATCGCCACCAGGAAGACCCTCTTCAAAGTGAGATCCTTCAGAGAAGCCTTGGACAATGGTTCAAACGGTGCCTGAAGCAAGGCCGCCAACACCAAGTTCAAGTCCCACGCCGGAACCAAGGTGCGCCGCGGAGGACGCAAGAGCAGCATGGCCCGCAAAAAAACCCTCACATTGGCATGAACCCCTAAGGGTTGACCGTGGACTTTCCCCCGGTAACAGAAGATGGCCGCCAACTGCACCCTTAAAGAGCTCGCTGCCAACCCCTTGTCCACACCATCCTGCAAAAAGGAAAGGATCTGCGACACTGAGGTCCCTAAGGGACGCAGACCACGCTCCACACACCAAGCCTCAAAAATGCGCCAAATCTGAACGTACGCCAATGAAGTAGATCTACGACGTGCCTTCAATAATGTAGAAATAACCGCTGCCGAATAACCTCTAGCGGTCAACCTAGCCCTCTCAAGAGCCAGGCCGTAAGCGAGAATTGATTCACCTGAGGCATGCACAACGGACCCTGCCTCAACAGATCCGCCCGCTGCAGTAATCTCCACGGCTTGTCCGCCAGCAGCCGAACCAGATCGGCATACCAAGGCCTTGTGGGCCAGTCGGGTGCCACCAAAACCACCAGACCGCGATGACGTTCTATCCGCTGAACCACCCGACCTATGAGCGCCCAAGGCGGGAACACATAGAGGAGCCCCTCTTCCGGCCACCACTGGGCCAGCGCATCGAGGCCCTCCGACATTCGCTCCCGACGCCTGCTGAAAAAGCGTGACACTTTCGCTGATTCGAAACTCGCCATCAGATCCATTAGCGGAATGCCCCAGCGCCCCACCAGCAGGGAGAACACTTCCGGGTGCAGAACCCACTCCCCTGGATCCACCCTGCGCCGACTGAGAAAATCTGCTTCGACATTGTCCACTCCGGCCACATGCTGCGCCGAGAGAGCCCTTAAATTCCGTTCGGCCCAATCTAAAAGTCGACCGGCCTCTGCCTCCAGCGCCACGCTGCCGGTGCCGCCCTGGCGATTGATGTAGGCTACTGTCGTCGCATTGTCCGACAGAACTCGTACCGCTGCCTGCCGCAATATCTCCCGAAACTCTTGTAGGGCTAAAAATATGGCTCTCATCTCCAACCTGTTGATGGACCACTCCGTCTCCTCCTGAGACCAGCAACCCTGTGCAAACTCCCCCTCGCAATGCGCCCCCCACCCCAGGAGACTGGCATCCGTCGTCAGCAGTCTCCAGGTGGGAGGCTCGAGCGGCATGCCCGCCGTCAAACTTTCCGGCCACAACCACCAAAGAAGAGCCTGCCGCACCTCCTGAGGGCAACGTAACTGGCGGGACAACGGATCCTGCTGAGGAGACCAACGCCGAAGGAGCGCGCTCTGTAACGGCCGCATATGCGCCCTGGCCCACGGCACTACCTTGATCGTCGCCGCCATCGTCCCGAGCAATTGCAGATAATGTCACGTGGTCGGCGCCGCTTTCGCTAGAAACCGCCTCACGAGCTCCCGCAACCCCTGAGCCCGCTGGGCTGGCAGAAACACCGCCACCTGCTGTGTCTCGAAACGCGCCAAGTATTCCAAGGACTGCGAGGGAACCAGGTTGCTCTTCACAAAGTTGACCACCCAGCCCAGGGATTCCAACATCTCCACCACACGAGTGGTGGCCGCGGTACTTTCCTCCTGCGATTTTGCTTGAATTAACCAATCGTCCAAGTAGGGATGCACCAGCACCCCCTCTTTGCGGAGCGCCACCGCCACTACCACCATGATCTTCGTGAATGTGCAAGGCGCTGTAGCCAGACCGAATGGCAGCACTTAGAACTGAAAATGTCCCATCGGGACCGCAAAGCGTAAAAATCTTTGGTGCTCCCTTCGGACTGGTATATGGAGATAAGCTTCCGTGAGATCCAGCGAGGTCAGGTATTCCCCTGCCCTACCCGCCGCTATGACGGACCGTAGTGTCTCCATACGGAAATGCGTGACCCGGAGACACCGATTTACCCTTTTTAAATCCAGAATCGGTCGAAAAGTGCCCTCCTTCTTTGGCACGACAAAGTAGATGGAGTATCGATCGCACCCGCACTGATCTACAGGAACGGGTACCACTACCTTGAGCTGCAGCAGCCGCTGCAGGGTTTCCGAGACCGCCCGGAACTTTCTTGGAGCTCTGCAAGGAGACTGTACAAAGTAATCTAACACGGGCCGATGCAGCTCTAACGTGTAACCCTCTCGAATAACTTCTAAGACCCACTGGTCTGACGTGATTCGGACCCAGGCAAGGTAAAACTCCCACAATCGACCCCCGACCAGAGTCACCGCCACCTGAGTCCGCCTCACTTCATTGTGACTTCTTAACAGCCGAGAACTGGTAGGGGGCAAAACCCCTACCGGCCCCTCGAAAGCCGCGAAACCCCTGGTTTCTGGTTGGGAACTGCCCTCGCTGAGATTGTATAAAGCGGGAGGCCCAAAATCTACGAAAATCCCTGGGAACCTCCCGGGACCCCGCAGCATTCCGTCCTTGCTTAGGCTTATCCTCCGGAAGATGACCGCCTTTGGACTCCCCGAGATCCTTGACCAGCTTTTCCAAATCGTCTCCGAACAAAAGCTTACCCCAAAGGGCAATTTGCTGAGGCGAGCCTTAGACGAAGAGTCCGCCGCCCAATTACGCAGCCAGAGGTACCGTCGAGCCGCTACCACGGAGGCCATACTCTTAGCCACACCGCGGATGAGATCATAATGAATATCTGCCAAATACGCGGTTCCTGATTCTAGGCGCGCTACGTCCTCTAACTGCTCTCCCAAGTGATCCCCCTGCAACCGTTGAGACCACCGTAAACCGCCTCTCGCCACCCACGCCCCCGCTATCGAGGCCTGCATCAAGAGGGCACAAACATCGAACACCTGCTTCAAAAATGTATCCAATTTTCTGTCCTGGACATCCTTCAGCGCCGCGGCCCCTTCCACCAGAATCGTAGTCTTCTTAGTAACTGCCGATACTGCTGCATCTACCTTGGGCGAACGAAACAGTTCTCTATCCTGATCGGACAACAGATACAGCCGCGCCAAGGCACTGGAACCTTTTAGAGCCGACTACGGCAGATCCCACTCTTCCTGAATCATTTATTTATTTATTTATTTGGACAGCTTTTATATACCGCTGCTTCCAAGGATCAGCAGCGGTTTACATTATAACAAATAGAACAGGTACATTGAACTTTAAGGACTAGGTATTACAGTATAACTAGGAACATTTTACATTATAACAAATCAAATATCAATACATATGATTCAGAACTTTATGAACTAGTTTACATTATTACAGGTATTGTAATGCAAATAATAGTATAAATGTATTACAATATACATAACATTATTGAACTATATTATATATATATATAACATAACAATATTGAACTATATTACAAATAATAGTTTACTTTAATAATTATATTAATGTGCGAAGAATACTTATATCATTTGAAGTTATAGTTGATTCAGATTAAGATGTATGATTGGAGAGAGTAATTGATTCAGTTTATGGAGGTTGAGAGGCTATACCTGTTTCTCCATTGGTATAGTATTGTGTGAATAGATGGGTTTTTAGTGTTTTCCTGAATGTTAGAAGATCTTTTGTTTCTCTTAGTTGGTCTGGTAGATTGTTCCACAGTATCGGAGCAACTAGCGAAAAGGCACTGTTACTTGTTGAGTGTTTAGATTTTCTTATTATATCTGGGACTGCTAAGGTGTTGAGGTTTTTTCTCCGTCTTATCCTATTTTCGGGTGGGCTGTGAAGGAGGGTGGTTAAGTATGATGGGGCAATATTATTAATTATTTTGAAAGTGGTTAATAGTATTTTATATTGAATTCTACTGAATATAGGTAACCAGTGTAGTGTGAATAGAATAGGGGTAATATGGTCTGATAGTCTGGCTTTAAGTATAACTCTAGCTGTTACATTTTGGGCCAATTGTAAAATTTTGATGTTCTTCTTGGTTATACCATGTAGTATGCTATTACAAAAATCAAAATGCGGTATGATCAAGGCTTGAGTAACAGTTCTAAAGTCATCGTCTTGTAATAGTGGTCTTAGTTGTTGGATAGAACGCAATTTGTAATAGATTGTTTTTGTTAATTTCTTGATGTGTGTTGTAAAACTGAGCATTTTGTCAATGATAACTCCTAAATATTTTATTTCTTCTCTTATTGGAAGAGTCGCATTGAGGATATTAATGTTAGCTGGGGGAGTATATTTTGTGTTTTTTGTTGCAATCAGGACTTCAGTTTTTTTTATGTTAATAGTTAGATTGTTTGAAAGAAGCCATTTTTCAGTTTCTGTTAGACAGTTTATTATATTGTTGTGGTTTGGGTTAATTACATTAAACTCAGAGAATAACATAATGTCGTCTGCATATATAGAATAATTAATTTTGTATTTTTTGAATATGGAGCATATTGGTTGGAGGTATATGTTAAATAATAAAGCAGACATGCTTTATGTTAAATAATAAAGCAGAATCATGCTTCTAAAAACTCTATGGACAGGAAAGACCCTATGGGACGTCCGAACCGCCTGCAACAACGGATCCTCCAAGGACTCCTCCGCCACTCCCTCCGAGGGCATATTCAAGGTCTTAAGGGTCTCGGTAATCAAAGCCGACAACTCTTCTCGTCGAAACACCCTGACTACCCTGCTCTGCTGCTCTGAGTCAGGCAGCTCTCCTTCCTCCAACTCTTCCCCCGAGAGCTCTTCCATCTCTGCGTCAAGGTCCCCAAGACCTTCCCCAACGTGAGACGGAGGGCTATCCTCCCCAGTCACCCTGCTCCTCTTGGCCGGAGGAACGCCCTCCGCAGACTGATCCAAAGATACCGGGCGCTTTTGCTGAAGTGACCCCGGAGGAGAAGCCGCCAGCGTGGGCTGCAACAAGGCAAACGCCTGCTGAATGAGGGAAAAGAAATCTGGTGGGATCGCTGGCACCAGCCCCCCTAGGCCCTGCTCCCGAGCCCTGGAAGACCCCTCCCCGGATGACAGCCCCGGTAGTGGATCCGCAGGATCAAGGAGTGGGGGCAAGCCGTCTGCCCCTTCTGGTGGCACCGCCCCCAATCTCCTGAGGAACCCTCAGTTGATCTCTCCATGATCTGAGCTTCACGAGTGCAAGACCCACACATCCCCAAGTCTAGCACCGTGCCCTTTTTCACGCCACACACCAAACATCTGGATTTCGCCGGCATACCAGCCCAAGGCCGTGGATACACCACCGCAGACCCCAGACAAGGAGCGTAATCGAGGAGAGCCCCCTCCCGGCCAGCAGACCCTAGCCTCTGGCGCCTGCCTGCCGCAGGATTCCTGCGCTGTTTTTTTTTTTTTTTCCAAACGCGCTCTTCACCACAAGCCTTTTGGCCCGGTTACAGCATGCTCCCCAAAGCCGCCAACCGCCGAAAAGAAAAGCAAAAAAGAAAAGGAAAGGCAAAAAAGAAAACTGAAAGCCGTAACAACGCTGATGCCTTTAAAATGGCCGCCGCCGCTGTTTCCCGCGCTGAAACACGCGGCGGATTCCCCCTCCTCAAAACAAGCACTCCGAGGACGAAATGCAGCTCCCCCCAAGGAAATCAGCAAATGGAGCGCTTACCAGCTCAAATCCTCACCGAACTCATGCCCCAGTGAAGAGAAAGTCTGCAGCCGCGTCGGAGCTCAGCCGGTCTGTGGCTTCCGCTCTGGCGCCGTCCTTCCCTTGAGGGAACTGTTGCCTGTCGCCGGATCGCCTCTGGACGGCAGTATCTACAATGAGGCCTACCACCTGCTCCTCACCCTTAATTGCGGGTTCGGGAGCAGGGAGGCTGACAGAGAAAGAGGCTGAACCCTTCTCTCCTCAATGCTCGTTTAGACAACGGGGAAGAAAAAAGGGGGGGGGAAAGGGGGAAGAAAAAACCAAGAGAGAGATGGAGCCAAATGAAGGGATCCCCAGCTAGGGCACTGCTCCTGCAAAACAAATAGAAAAAAGGAAGGTAAAGAGAACCAAAATAAACCAAACACCCCTTAAAAAATTTAAAGGGACCTAACAGTCCTAGCTCTGCTTATTTGTTCTAACTGAGCCCAAGGCTCAGAATCTCCTTCAGCTGCTTGGAGACTGAAAGTACTGGAGGAGGTGGGCGGTCCTTGCCTACTTATACTGGTGCCAGCAAAGCGATGATGTCTTTCAGTCTCCAAGGCTGCTGGAGGAGATTCTAAACTCTATGGTTCTGAGACTGGACTAGAGGGGCGCAAAGGAAATTACATTTTCTATCATTAATCCTCAGGAAAAAAGACCGGAAGAGCACCGGAGACAGCATCTTAACCAATCAAATGGGTACTAAATTACTATACTTTGAGCAGAATCAAGTAAGGCCTGCTGAGCTGACACAAAGGCAGTTAACTGAATAGGATCAGTCAACACATATCTTGCTGATCTATATCTAATAATACATTTACATGGATATTTTAGGAAGTACAGAGCCCCAAGCTGAACACACCAGGTCATAGCAGCAAAAATTTCCTCCTGCACCGCTGTATCTCATGAGAAACATCAGGATAAATCCTGACCTTACAAGAGAGAAACAACTCATCTTTATGCCGGAAAAATAACTTCTGTACGTACAGGGCTGGCGATGTGGTAGGCGAAGGCCTATGATCCATGCTAACTGAACTAAACAGACAGGCCTAAGCAGCTTGACCTGTAAAATGAAGCCTGTAGTTAGGCCCAGAGGAATGAAAACCCCCCCTGAATGATGACACCATAGAATTGAAACTTAACTCAGCTTAACTGAACATAGCTAAGCAGAAACGAAACTTAGAAAAAGACAGAAAAACAGCTCTAATTGGTATTGATAAGGTTGTGAGAAGCTTCTATGGAATTAATTAACTGTGCTGAAAGAAAAGTTACAGTGCCCTGCTTCCCATATGTTTTAACTAGCTGAGCGACCTTGGAGGAGAGATGTAACAAGTTAGAGACACTGACCATTGTAATTGGGACTGGAAGGGGGGGCAACCAGGTGCTGAGCCCAGTCAAGGGTCCCCATTGGATAGCTACGTAATGGTACCGGGACCAATAGATGGGTGACAGGGGTTACTGGGACCAATGAAAAGTTTGCCTATGTCTAGAATGGAGAAGAAGTCTATAAAAGTTGCTGTTTTGCTAGAAACCATTGCTCAGCCATTTTGAAATTGATTATTGCTTGAGCCTGTGCACATTAAACTGGCTTGGATCCTTGAAAAGACTCCTGGTTTTATTTATTGCATGCTTATCTGCTGCTACATTTCTTGGTGCGTCGGCCTGGAAGTGCGAGTGGTGGATGGTGTTCAAGTGAATAAATCCACGTAATTCGCCTTGAGGTTTGGTCCAGTTGGAACCATGCCAATCCGATGCAGGGGAATTTCCCTGGGCCCACCGATCCTCTTGTATCGGAGGGGGTTCTGCCTGGCCTCGGCAGGCACTGGGTCCAGCTGGCCAACACCTCCGACCCGGGGGAGTCCAGGATCCAACTCAGAAGCTAGTGAAGTATCGGGGACCGGATCCGGTAAGTATAGTTTTGAAAACCTGTCTAGACAGATGAGTTAGAACTGCAGTTTGAAACTTGTGAAACTTTTAGTAAGAATTTGAAACTTGTAACTTGTAATCTCGAGAACTTGGAACTTGGAAAAGAGAGCACTGATCCCCTCTCAAGGGCGGTCCTATTAACCTTGCATGAGTATGTGCGAGGTGAAGCCATCGTCCTTCTTGTTTGGTAAGACTTAAGTCAACCTCGCATGAGTATGCGCGAGGTCCCTACATGAGTATGCGTGGGGAAAATTTGTTTGAAAATCCTTGCATGAGTATTCGCGAGGTACAGCTGTTATAGAGAATCATGATTTAGCCTAGTCAGAACAGACAGGATTGGGCTTTTTTGGGATACGTTGCTAGCATGATTGTGAAGCGTTTGATGTGTATTGTCTGCCCTACTGTGTATCTGTTCTTTTTGTTCTCTGTTGAAACTGCGAGTTCCCCTTCTGTTATAAATGTGAGATTCTTCTGTTGAGTAATTTGTGACAGTTCACTGATTAAGAAATTGTATTAATAAAGCAGAACGAAGACGCAAAACACCTAGAGTCACTTTAGAAATCAAGAAGCTAGTCTCACCCAGTTCGCTTTCCTATAGCACAGTGTGAAACTGACAGGGGGCGTGTCTGAAGGAAAGAATGTACAGTGTCTTTCTAACCCTGTGCAGGCTTAAATCTCAATGCTGTTAGTTTGTGCTTATTTCAGGGAAATTGTACCTGTTTTATTCAATATGTTTTTAATAGTAATGTTCCTTCTGCTATGGTTATGTAATATATCTCATTTATATATCATTTAATAAGAATGTTTAGTCAGGATTGTGGGTCCCGATAGTTTTGGGGCTTAGCCTGGAAAGGGTTAAGTTCTTATTCGAATGCCAGCATGTCTCTGTCTGTGTGTGTCTGAACAGTTAAGCTGTTTCCAGCGAGCCACACAGCAAGAGGACAAGAGGAAAAAAAAATGAAACCGCAGCTCTCGATTGAAAAGTTTCTTGCTTGTTTAAAATAAAGGATTGGAGTGTATGCATTTTGAATGCATGCTTCCCCATACTGTAAGATTTAAGGTAATTACATTGGATTGTTAAACTCTGTACTAGTGATTAATGAAGACCTTTACAATTTAGGATGGATTCATTTGTTTTTCTGTCTTTTAAATTTTGTATGTCCGTGTCCAGAGAAAGAGGGTACTTTGTTTTTTAAAATTCCAAGACGTTATTTCCTGATTTACTGTGGCAAGCACCTGATAGAAGACATATCTATTGTTAAAAAAAACAAAAAAAACAAAAAACAAAAAGAGGGTGTATATGCATTTTAGATATCCACCACAGCTATGGAAAAGTATTCGTTTCATGTCTCTTGAATATCTGCTTTCTGAACTGTAAGATTTAATAAAAATAAAATAATATTTTCTTTTGCAGATGCAGACTACGGCTGGCAGTTAGTTCGCTAAGAAATTTAATTTTAGTCATACGTAACAGATAGCTATAGTTCTCTCTATAAGATATTTTAAGAACTGTATCTAAATTGTATGTCTGTGCTCAATTTAAGCCTATGTTTACGGTAATAAGGTTTTTTAATGAGTGTCTTTTCAAGTATGATCAAGAATTTCAGTAAGGGATTTACTGAAGACTATGGTAATCAAATGTCTCTGTCCCAATTAGGAATGCTATGTGAAAGGGAGTGGTTTCTGCTGTTCACCATATTTTGCCCCAGAATCTCTAGATATCCTGTCCCATCAGTTTCTCTCTCTGTAAGTAGCTCCGTTCAGAGTGCTCAAGGGGGGGATGGGGCCCAGTCCACCGATGATGCCACCCCCCCCCCCCCCGGTGGGCGTGAACTAATGTGCCCACAGCAGAGAAGTAGATCATTTAAAAAAAAAAAACCAACCTCCTGGATAGAGCGTTGCTAGGAGAAACAGAGCCCAGGAGGGGGGGGGGGGGGACTCCTCCCTGCAGATTCCCTAGTTTGCCAGTCACCTCCGCAGCAGGGGGATGTGCACCCCCCTCTGGACCAGAAGTGAAAGTCAGCTGACCAGACTTGTTTAGAACTGAAAAAAAAAACTGCATTATACACTGAGAAGTTTTAGGACTTGATTGAACTAATGAACAGAAATTATAGAAAACTGGATGAATTTGCGGGCATGATAGTTAAATGAAAGTTGATCAGAAATTATGTGGATTGTTGAAGAGGGACAGAGAAAGTAAAAATTGTAAGAAGGAAAAAGAGAACAGATCTTTTTGCTGATATTTTAGTTGAATGATGTGGAGGAGGTTTTCCTAATCAAAGGAGCAGAGGAAGTGAAAACTGGGTGTGAGTGCGCCCATTACAGAGGAGAAGGACATTAGAGAAGTGAATGCCCGTATCTTGACTCCTCCCCAGGAGGGGAGGAGAGAGTACTTGATTGCAGAGTCATAAAACAATAAACCAAGCACAATGTTCTAGTAGGAGAAGGAAGTAGCTATAGAGTAAGTGGCAGCTAAAGAGGGCTACAGCATGGATAAAGACTAGGCCAGATGCATCACCATTATCAGAGCTACTGGGGCTAAGTCCGCAAAGCCTTTCCTGCAGAACCGCATGTGTGAACTAGGGGGACAGAAAATAATGCACCAGTTCCTGTATATGCCTGAGTGCCTTATTCCACTTTTGGGGCCGAGATCTGCTTGCAAAGCTTCAGGCACAGATATCCTTTGCTGAAGAGGGAGAAATGCAAATGACTGTAAACCCAAAACCTGCTGGATTGATGGTGCTGACTGTTCCCCAAGAAGAGGAGTGGCGGTTCTATGACACACCTCCAGTCAAGTCAACAAGTTCCTGCATACCCGCCAACCTTATAGCCCCACCTGAAGTATGGGCAGAAGATAATGCACCTGGCCTAGCGAAGAACATAGCCCCTGTCATCGTCATCCTCAAGCCAGAAGCGGAACCAGTGCATGTGAAGCAGTATCCTCTTCCCTGACCAGCCATTGCAGGAATCCACTGCCATTTAATGAAACTATTGAAGTATGGACTTTTTCAAAGGAATGTCAGTCACCTTGGAACACTCCCCTTCTTCCTGTTAAGAAGCCTGGGACAGGTGATTACTGCCTAGTGCAGGATCTAAGAAAGAATGCATAATGCAGCTGGAACTATACATCCAGTTGTACCAAATCCTTATACACTCTTAGGACTGATCTCTGCTGAAGCTACACACATTTCACCATTCTGGATTTTTAAAAAAAAATGTTTTTCTGCATACGCTTAGCCCATGACCCCACTACAGGAAGGCGGGGCCCACGCACCTGGACAAGATTACATCAAGGATTCAAGAACTCGCCTCACTCAGCAAAAGATTTGACAAGTTATCCAGTAATTCCAGGAGAAAGAATTCTACTGCAATATGTGGACAACTTGCTTATAACCACCAACTCAGAAAGTGAATGTCTACAAGCCACCAGTGAACTCTTGCACCTTTTTAATGAGGCTGGATACAAAGTCTCAAGAGCCAAGGTGCAATTATGTCCAACAAGTTAAATACCTAGGATTCCCGTTGTCCAATGGAATTCGACGCCTGGGACCCTTACCAGAACGCAAAGCAGCTGTATGCAGTATTCCTACTCCAACCACCAGGAGGCAAGTGAGAGCCTTCTTGGGTGCCACAAAGTATGTTGTATATGGATCCCCAATTTTGCGCTGCTAGCAAAACCGTTGTATCAAGCTATCAAAGGAATGGAAAAGTCTGCATTGGAATGGGGACTTGAACAGGATGCAGCCTTTTGATCTTTGAAAAAAACACTCTGATGTTGTCACCAATTCTGGGTCTACCAGATGTCCAGAAAACCTTTCAGTCTCTATGTTCATGAGTCACAAGGAAATGTTCTAGGAGTGTTGACTCAATCTCTTGGACCTTATTTGAGAAGCTGTTACAGCTACAGCCTTCCTAGTAAGCAAAAACTAAAAGAAAAATCCCTTTGAGACAGAATCTTCAAGTTACTGTACCACACTCTGTTCTAACCAATATGAAATACAAAGGAAACTACTAGCTAACAAATCTATGAATGTTGAAGTATTAGAGTATGTTGTGTGAAAACCCCAGCTCCAATTGAAGGTCAGTCAAGCTTTGAATCCTGTTATGTTGTTACCAGTTGGTCTTGACCCCCTGATCATGACTGTTTAGAAATTATGGACACTGTATTCTCAAGCCGCCTGGATTTGACTGATGTCCCTCTGGAGAACCCTGAACAGACTTTCTTTGTGGCTGAAGGCAGTTTCATCATCAATAGACATTGTTGTGCTAGATATGCAGTGGTGACCCCTGATTTGGTAGTTGAGTCCTCAGCCCTGGCCCCAGAAACTTCACCACAGAAAGCTGAACTGATAGCCCTAAAGAGCACTAACAATAGGAAAAGAGCCCTGTCTAAATGTATACCCAGATTCCAAGTATGCCCTTACAACCTTGCATGCACATGGGGCCCTGTACAAAGAATGAGGGTGGATAACCTTAGGAAGCAAGTCCATTAAGTATAGCCCCAAGATATTGATATTAACAGATACATACTGCCTATAGATCTCAGAATTTAGGAAAAGTAGAATGTATGAATAGAACCCTGAAATCTCAGTTGTCCAAACTTTGCCAAGAGGTTTACCTGAAGTGGCCCCAGGTTCTTCCCATAGCCCTTCTTAGGATATACTTAGCCCCTGCTAAGTCTTTAGGAGTTTCCCCTTTTTGAGATTCTGTATGGGCAATCCCTGCCTGTTGTATAGGAAATAAAAGGAGATATGAGACAGATAGGATCTGAAATTATTAGACATGAACTATTGGTTTTAAGTTCTGTTTTGCAGAGTCTTCATACCTGGGTACAAAATCAATTACTCATCAATTTGTTTGAACCCCTGCATCCTCTCAAGCCTGGAGTCTCGGTGTGGATCACAGAGTGGAGAAAGACACTGTTAGCCCCGCATTGGAAGGGACCCTATGTCGTCATCCTGTCAACTCCAACTGCAGTAAAAGTCGCAGAATTTGAACCTTGGATCCATCATAATCAAGTGAAGCCAGCAGCTGCTCTTGAACCTGATCACTGGACTACTGTACAGCATCCTGAGACTCCATTGCACCTCACCCTACGACAACAGCCACGGACCTAAGACTTATTGGTCCCTCAGAAACTGCACTATTTCAAGACTGTCTGTTTATCTGAAAGTAAGCTTCGCATCTGGAGGAAAAAAAAACAAAACTGCAATCATCAGAAAGAGACTGTGTTGTGTTAAGAAATTGAATCTTCTAAGAGACTGTGTCTAAATACTCTGAAAAGACTGTTTTGATCTCCTAAAGGGTGAACTGCTCTAAGGAAGCAATAATAGCCTAAGAGACTATGCTATGATATTGTAAGAAATTGAGACATCCCAGAGGACAGTGATACTTTGGAATCTACAGCCCTACTTCTGCCACAAAGCTGGTAGGTCTACGTACGGCAGAAGCTTGAGGATCTACAATCAACCCTACATCTGTTATCTGTTGTGGAAGTCGACAGTTCCACCAATTTTCCAGAGACTGTGCTCATTATGAATCCTTATTATTGCTTTATTCTGGCAGCAGCCTTGGGGTGCTTTGAGATGACTTTTGCCTTACCTCCCTGGGCAGCCTGTATAAGTACAACATGAACTGGACCGAAGGTCACTCAGACCTTGTTTTATCATTCTTCCTATACTTGCATTGGTATACTCTCCGATTCAACAGTTGTTCTAGATCTTGACTTTCTACAAGGCTATGCAAGCCACCGTTGCAACTCCTCATGCCTCCCAGAACTTGTTTCTTGAACTTGCTGGAGCAATAGCATCTAGTCTCCACGCTTCTGACTGTTTCTTTTGTGGAGGAACTAAGATGGGAGATCAGTGGCCCTGGGAGACGCAAGAACTGAATTACTCCATCCCCTACAATCAGACTGATTTACATAATACTACTAGTGAGTGGGTATTGGCCCACCCCATTGTTGACAGTTTGTGTTTTGTTCGCACCGGACTACAATTTGCTATGAAGATCGGACAGCTGGACTGTCTAAATCAGACGTTTTACAACAGCACAACAAAGAAAACATCTTGGTGGTCCGGCATAAATGCTCCTGAACCTTCTAATTCTTTTAGTTCTTTTTCCCACTCTTGCCAAACTATGGACTCTGACTATCTGCTTGTTGCTCTCTTGTTTCTTGCCACTTTGCTTGCGAATGATAACTTCAGTTATTAACACTGTAGAGCATAAGGCAGCTACAAAGCTACCAGCTATGTGAAACTACTACCCTATACCACAGAGTGATATCTTTATTTAGTAATATGTGATTTGCTTCTCACCCTTTCTCACTTGCGGGTGAGAATAATCAAAGGGGGGAATGTGGTAGGCAAAGGCCTATGATCCATGCTAATTGAACTAAACAGACAGGCCTAAGCAGCTTGACCTGTAAAATGAAGCCTGTAGTTAGGCCCAGAGGAATGAAAACCCCCCCTGAATGATGACACCATAGAATTGAAACTTAACTCAGCTTAACTGAACATAGCTAAGCAGAAACGAAACTTAGAAAAAGACAGAAAAACAGCTCTAATTGGTATTGATAAGGATGTGAGAAGCTTCTATGGAATTAATTAACTGTGCTGAAAGAAAAGTTACAGTGCCCTGCTTCCCATATGTTTTAACTAGCTGAGCGACCTTGGAGGAGAGATGTAACAAGTTAGAGACACTGACCATTGTAATTGAGACTGGAAGGGGGGGGCAACCAGGTGCTGAGCCCAGTCAAGGGTCCCCATTGGATAGCTACGTAATGGTACCGGGACCAATAGATGGGTGAGAGGGGTTACTGGGACCAATGAAAAGTTTGCCTATGTCTAGAATGGAGAAGAAGTCTATAAAAGTTGCTGTTTTGCTAGAAACCATTGCTCAGCCATTTTGAAATTGATTATTGCTTGAGCCTGTGCACATTAAACTGGCTTGGATCCTTGAAAAGACTCCTGGTTTTATTTATTGCATGCTTATCTGCTGCTACAGCGACTTGTGCGAGGAACTTGGAGGTGGAATAACTTCCCTAGACATTTTTTATTGGCAGGCCTATAGCGCAGATGGGGTAGGCGGGACCTGAAGACATTCCCCACAGCCCAACCCTGGCCTTAAGAGGCCGGATCGGGTCAGGCTGCGGGGAAAGCCTTTGTTGAGCCAGCAGCCGGGATTGCAGCTTTATAATGGAGCCATGGTGCCATGGCAACCGGACGCCATGGCGCCGCGGCTCCATTGTAAAGCCCTGACTTAGTTGAGCTTTTCTTGTACGTGCAGGCCGGGCTGAATCGCAGTCCCTTAGGAAAATTTATAATTCTTACATTAGATGTCTCGCTATATTTTCTAAAGTCTCTACTTTACTTCAAAGTAGAGTATTTTCCTTAATCAGCAATTCCTCAGAGTTAGCAGTCTTTCCCAACTGTTCTTCATAGTTTGGAGAAAGTCTTTTAAGTTCATGAATCTCTTCCTCCACCTTGTCAACCCGCTGGTCTAAGGAAGAAACTCTAAACAAAAGGGAATCTATAGTTGGAGGCAAGGCTGCACACAAGTCAGAAATTGCCTGCCATATAGTCTCCAATGTGAAAATGTCAGAATGACCCAGTGAGAAGGAAGGCTGCAGGGAAGCTGCTGACGACTGAACTGTTGAAATGTCAACGCTCCGGAATCCATCTCCAAAGGAGAAGAAATCATCTTCAAGGCTGGGCTCGACACTGCCAAATTCTGCTCCATTCGCCCCACCAACAATGCCTCAGCTGCAGATTGTTCAAGCAATTCTGCATCCACCACTGCAGAGATGGCCCCCCCCTCGAGGCGGCGAGGCACTGACACCCTCGGTGATCGATTCGCCCGCCTCAGCAAGACCCACTGGGGATGCTAACAACTGGGCTGGAGGAACCCGCTGCTCTGGGCTGAAGGAGATGTCGGAGCTGGAAGCCAGACCTGGGCTCCCTGCCTCAGGTCCCAACCTCAATGGCTGCACTCTGGAGACCACTTGCTGCATGTCTGGGAGAAGCAGGTAAGGTAAAATAGAAGAAGCGGTACTAGCAGGAGAAGGGCTGGGCTGTGAGGGGACTTTTGCTTGAGCCTTTCCATTACGTTTCCTCATCGAAGCTCCGCTCACTAGCACTCATCTACCATCTTGAACTGCCCTGATCATAAAATCCTTCTTTAATGTTTTTTTAAAAAATTGTTTGTTTTATAGATTTTATGTTTTTTTTATTATTCATTGATTGTATAGTATATTGTTTTTAATGATATGGTCTTTATACTTTTTTATACTTTGTTATGAGTTTGGCTCTTCACACATACACAATCATATATACAATGTATTCTTTTACATATCATGTTTGTATTTATTTATTTATTTATGTATTGGTCATTTCATATGTACATATGTTCTTTCTATAATGCTTGATCATAAGATGTGTATGTTTGCTTTTTTGGAGGTCGCAATCCCCTGAAGAAGACCCACCAGCCAAAATACATGTTGGGCAGACCTAGTGATACAGTAATAAAGCTCTCGTCCCTTCCAGTGGTGTGGTTTCCTCCTGCTTTTTCTGTGCCTGGTTGTTCTGTAGGTGGGGTGCCCCCCTTTCCTAGCAGTCCAATTACAAGCAAGCTTAAAGTATGCAACTACTGGAAATCAGTGAGTACGATTAGAAAAAGGGTATTTGCCCTCTTCTCCCCTGAATTTGTGCCATGGATCCTGTATGGAATGAAGTAAGTAATGATTAAAGGTAACCCTTTTGTTCCTGGCTCCCCCCTCCTGTTCAAGGTATGGATGAAGGTGCAAACTAAAATTGGGAAGAAAGCAGTTATTTCATCTCACGCCAATTAAATACAAATTCATTGCCCTCCAAGTGATATGGACCAACTTTTTACCCAGTAGAAGATTAAGGACCATATATGTTTGGGTCAATTCCAAGATGAGGGGAATTTAAACCTCTGCTTTGCCAGGAGGAATACGATAATCAATGCCAGTGCTGTCTTTTAATTTTATCAGATTAGGAATTTATTAAGAGGGAAGGTGTAAGAGGACATCCTGGAGGAGGAACATCCTTTGGAGAAAGGGCCGACTCAACCATTAGGCAAAACTAGGTGGTCAGCTTCCAAGGAGCAGCAAAGAGCAGTAGCAGTCAAAGCAAAACAATAGACCCTGACAGCCCTACAAATTCAAACAGCCATCAGCACATTCTTTTATCTGCAGGGAGAATGGGCACATAAATATTAAACTTTGCTTTGATATCCAATTATACATTTTCACAGGATTGTTTGGGGTGAGGTGGTGTTAAAATGAAGGAATAGACGGTACTAAACACCTGAGAGGTTAAAAAAGATTTATAGGATGGGAGGGTCACTATGCTAAAAGAATTATACAAGAGGATACCTTTATTCATATTTGGTGGCACTGGCCTTCAACACAAAGAGGCCAATTCTAAGTTGTGTGCCCTCGAGCTGTCCAGACATCTGGATGGCCCGAGGATGCACCAAATTCAGCTCCCACGGGGGCTAGACGTTCCCAAGGGAGCAGAATCGTGGCATAGTGAAGGGACGTCTGGGATGTGCCCCAATTCAGGCACCCCAGACATCCAGTCATCTACCTGGCTAGCTCAACCAGGCTCCTGCATGCAGCCGCAGTGCCATGGCATCTCGTCACCATGGCACCGTGACTCCATTCATGAGCCGCAATCCCCGGCCGCAGAAAATAAATTCCTTTCCCCACAGCCAAACCCCTGATCTGGCCTTCCATGGCTAGATGTCACCTTAGATGTTTCAAGAAGCTGACACCTTCCTGTCCTGATGCAGCCCGAATAGAAGTGACAGACAAAACGCGAGTCCACGCTTGTCCAGCTTGCTAGACATCTAGCCTTTGAAGAGAGTAAATTATAGCCATCTAAGAGATACTGCTGCTAAGCGAAGTGTTTTCTAGTGTTTTCAACTGCATTTAGAAAATTGTAAAACATATTTTGGCCTATGAATGAAATTTGAGGAAAGCGAGTGTTGTTGGCTTGCGGCTTACTGCCTATTTGGCTAACTTTTCTCTCGCACCTCCTCCTGTCTGAGGCCATTAAATAATATTGGCAGATTTCTCTAGTTGGCTGTCTTATATGTATTTAGGTGTTGTGGAAATTTGATCATCACCTCCCCTTCATTGCTTAGTTTTGGACTCAGTGACTCTTTTTGTATTGGCTGCTTGAGTGAGTGAGAGTCCCAGAGGACTTATTTCATATTTTTGTACCTTGATCTTGAGAAGCAAATGTTTCAGATCATCTTCACTTTCAGCCAGTAATGTGGTAACAGCAGTGTAGCGAAGGTTGTTGATGAGTCTTCCACCAATCTTCACACCTCTGTTGTCTTCATATAGTCCTACTTCTCTGAGGATTTGTTCTGCATATAAATTAAAGTGGTAGGGGGAAAGTATGCAGCCTTGTCATACAACTTTGCTGATTTTAAACCATTTGGTTTTTCCTTGTTCCGTTCAAACTGTTGCTTCTTGATCAATGTAAAGATTGTGCAAGAAAACAATCAGGTGTTCTGGTATACCCATGGTTCTTAATGTAGCCCAGTTTCTCATAGTATACACAGTCAAAAGCCTTGCTGTTGTCAATAAAGCACAAATAGATATCCTTTTGGTAATCTTTAGTCTTTTCAAGGATCCATCTCACATCCGCGATGATGTCTCTCGTTCCTCGCCCTTTCCTGAACCCTGCTTGCACTTCAGGTAGTTCTCTTTCCAGGTATGGTTATAGTTTCTATTGAATAATCTTCAGTAGAATCTTGCTGGCATTTGGAATCAGAGCGATTGTGTGATAATTTCCACAGTCAGTTGGATCACCTTTCTTTACTATTGGTATAAACACAGATCTTTTCCAGTCAGTTGGCCATGATATTGTCTTCCATATTTCTTGGCAGAGCCTTGTAAGTACGGTAACAGCTGCATCAGATTGCTGTAATACTTCTATGGAAATGCCATCAATGCCCGGTGCATTGTTCTTTGATAAGGCTTTCAATGCTACTTTGACTTCTTCTTTCATCACCAATGGTTCTGGATCACAAGGTACAGCTTGAAACACCTGTTGGTCCACTTGATATTGAAGGGATAATTGGAATAAAGGGATAATCAGCTCAGATCTGCTTTATATGTTTGCCTTATGATTGCATATATGTCTGCCTTATAACTGCACTCTGGCCTGTTTGAAACATACACAGCAACATATGGTTGGCACAAAGCAGGTGGGCAACAGGAAAAGAGTACATGCAGCTTACTACTGTTATAAAGCCTAAAAAAAAGGCTATACTTTGGACAGAAGTGTCCAAGGATATAAGCCTAGGTTCAAACAGGTCAAGCCAGGAATTCAACTAATGCTCTTGCCCTGAATATTTCAATTGGTGCCAGCAGATGGAAAAACACAGGAGGAGGCAGAGGGGCTATGATTGATTGCATAGATAGGCAAGCCTTGATGAGCAGATCCAGCTGCATAAACATGGGAGGCCCTGGAAAAGAGCTTTGAAGGAAGCCTGCAAACACCTAAGAATTTATGCTGAAACTATTTAGAATTTGAAGCAGAGAGGTATATATAAGACAGAAATTTTAGAGGGTCTTGGGCAGTTCTTTTCTCTCCCCTTGCAGAGAGAAGGCTGTCCCGCTGTCCCTCAGACAGGTACTTGCTATCTGCATCTATAACCATTTGTTTGCTGTGCCAAATAAAGAGTTTCTATGTAGCTCAGCAACTATTGTCTGAACTGTTTATTGGTAATTGGTGATATTTGGGGAGACGTTTTAGGTGGACTCGGCCTACAATATTTATCATATAAAAACTCTGTATATTCTTTACACCTTTTCTTGATCAACTGAGCATCATTCAACAGAGATCCCTGAGCATCTTGTAACATTTCAATTTGAGGCTGGAATTTTTTCTTTAACTCTCGTAGCTTTAGGAAAGCTGATCTTGTTCTTTCTCTAAACGTTTCTGCTTCTATTTCCTGGTATGCGTCATTGTAGTACTTCTCCTTGTCTTGTCTTGCTGCATGTTGGAAATCTGTCGATTTCTGTGATTGCCTTTCTTTCTCCTCTGGTTTAAGCTTTTCTGCGTTTCTGGGCAATTTTCAGAGTTTCTTCAGTCATCCATTTTGGCCGTTTTTGCTTTTTCACCTGTTGCAGAGACTTGTTGCTTTCTTCCAACACAAACCTCTTGATGTCATCCCATAACACTTCTGTAGCTCTGTCATTTGTATCTAAAGAAGCAAATCGATTTTGCAGGCAGCCTTTAAAAAAAGGGGCAACATCTGGAAAGCAGTGTCTATAAATGCCCGTAGCATGGGAAATAAGATCCCAGATGTTGAAGCTTTAATGGAAGAGGCTGACTTGGATTTAGTGGAGGTTACAGAGACATGGTTCACAGACAGCCATGACTGTGATATAACTTCAGAAAAGACAGAGTAGGAAGAAGGGGAGGAGGAGTGGAACTATATGTAAAAAAATAATATTAAAGCTATGGAAATACAGGGCTTAAAAGGGAAAGAGGAGGCAGTGTGGGTTAAACTAGAAAGAGAAATCCATTTGCATTGGTGTGATATACAGACCTCCATTACAGGGAGAAGACATGGATGGAAATTTAATAGAAGACATACGCAGCATTGCCAGGAAAGGGGACATGCTAATGATAGAGGATTTCAATATGCAGGATGTTTATTGGTGCATCCCTGCTGCGGTGTCATCTAGAAGCAAGGAGATCATGGATTCTTTACAGGAAGAACTATTCAGGCAACTGGTAATAGAACCCACACTTGAAGGGGACATACTGGACTTGGTGCTTATCAATGTGGAAAGTGTTTCTGATATTATAGTGCGAGATCATCTCGCATCCAGTGATCACCAGATGATGTGGTGAATTCAGTATTAGGACTAAGGCTGATAAAAATCCATTCAAAAGCGGGGATCTTAGACTTTAGGACAACTAACTTTGCCAAGATAGGACAATACCTCAAGGAGTTGTTAGCAGGATAAGAACAGATGGCGGATGTAGAAAAACAGAGGACAAAACTGAAAGGGGATATTTTTAAGGGCAACCAACCTTTTGTTAGAATGATAAGTAAAGGTAAAATGAAAAGGAGGCTGCTATGGTTCCCAAAAGAGGTAGCTGAAAAGGTGAAGAAAAAGAGGGAGGCCTTCATGAAATACAAGAGATCACAGAGAGAGGAAGACAGGCATCTATATTTGTAAAGAATTAGAGAGGCTGGCAAGGTAGTCAAGAAGACAAAGATACAAAAAGAAGAGGAAATAGCCAATGCAATAAAATGGGGGGATAAGACATTTTTCAGATATGTTAGTGAGAGGAGAAAGGACAAAAGTGGTATTGTCAGATTCAAAGGTGAAGGGGAGGAATATGTAGAAGCAGATAAGGATAAAGTGGAATTGCTTAACAAATATTTCTGTTCTGTGTTCACAGATGAAGGGCCAGGAGCAGGACCTCAGACGACACCCACAAACAGGACCAAAAGCAAGGAGCATCTCAAACAATTTTCAGAAGACTGTGTTTGTGAGGAACTAGCTAAACTAAAAGTGGATAAAGTGATGGGACCAGATGGAATACTGTACATCCAAGAATACTGAAGGAACTTGGGGATGTTCTAGCAGTTACACTAACTTACCTTTTCAATGCCTCTTTGGAGTCGGGGGTGGTGCCAAAGGACTGGAGAGAGGCACATATGGTCCCTTTACACAAACGTGGATGTAAGGATGAGGTTGAAAACTACAGGCCGGTTAGTTTAACCTCGGTGGTGAGTAAATTACTGGAAGCGCTGCTAAAAGAGAAAATAGTGAGGTTTCTGGAGTACAACGGATTACTGGATCCGAGACAGCATGGATTTACCAGGGGCAGGTCTTGTCAGACAAATCTGATTGATTTCTTTGACTGAGTGACTATAGAGTTGGACTGAGGGACAGCCCTAGATGTGGTATATTTAGATTTCAGCAAAGCATTTAACACTGTTCTGCACAGGCGATGTATAAACAAACTGAGCATCCTAAGGATGAACCCTAAAGTTATTGCTTGGGTTAGAAATTGGTTGAATGGGAGGCAACAAAGGGTACAGGTAAATGGAGTTCACTCTGAGAAGGAGGTTACCAATGGCCGTGCCACAGGGATCTGTCCTTGGTCTGATTCTTTTTAACATCTTTGTTAGTGATATTGCGGAAGGGCTGTCAGATAAGGTTTACCTCTTTGCGGTTGATACCAAAATCTGCAACAGAGTAGACTCCCAGGAAGGTGTAGATTACATGAGGAGTGATCTAGCTAAGCTTGAAGAATGGTCTAGAATTTGGCAGCTGAGATTTAATGCTATAAAATGTAGGGTCAAGCATGTGGGCTGCAGCAATCCAAGGGAACGGTACAGTATAGGTGACATTCTTCTGTCCACTAAAGAGGAATGACACCCTGGCATGACGATCTCAAAGCAGTTAAACAGGTAGAAAAGGTGACAGCGAAAGCAAGGATGCTTGGGTGCATAGGGAGAGGAATGGCCAGCAGAAGACAGGAGGTGATAGTGCCTCTGTAGAAGTCTTTGGTGCGACCTCATTTGGAGTATTGTGTGCAATTCTGGAGACCTGACCTTCAAAAGGATATAAACAAGTTGGAGTCGGTGCAGAGGGTGGCTACTAAACTGGTTAGTGTTCTTCGTTATAAAGCATATGAGGACAGACTTAAGGACCTTAATATGTATACTTTAAAGGAAAAGCGGGATGGAGGTGATATGATTGAGACGTTTAAATACCTCCATGGCATAAATGCACAGGAGGAGAGCCTCTTTCAATTGAAAGCAAGCTCTGCTACAAGGAGACATAGGATGAGGGTGAAAGGGGATAGACTCAGGAGTAATATGCGGAAATATTTCTTTACGGAAATAGTGGTAGATGCATGGAATAGTCTCCTAGTGGAGGCGGTAGAGATGAAGAAAGTATCCAAATTCTTAAAAGCATGGAACACAGAAGCTCTCTAAAGGAAAAAAAGAGGACTCTTGTAGTGGTTGATATGGAAGGGCAGGCTAGATAGGCCATGTGGTCTTTTTCTGCCATCATGTTTCTATTCAAGACAGACAGCAGAACAAATAGGGGGCTAGGATAGTTTAATGGAAATAAAATAAGGGTATTAAACAGGAGAAGGGGATCGGGATCCAAAAGCAGCCCCAAAGAGGTGGGTTTTAAGTCTGGATTTGAACAGGACCAGACATGGAGCCTGATGAACAGACTTAGTTTATTCCAGGTGTTGAGGTGGGAGGGAGCATATGGTACAGCAAGGTGGAATGAATGGAGTCTGGAATTGGCAGTAGAAGAGAAAGGTCAGGTCCCACAATGGGGGTCAGCTAGCTCCTTAATGGATATCCCTACCACCTGCAAGGGGCGTTGAAGGGGAAGGCATAAGGTGAATGAGAAATATAAGGCTATCATCTCTGTCTCATGTTCTGTTCTATCTCAGGATTACAAAAAGGGACTGCTACTTCTGTTGAGAGATCTGCAATTGTACGTATTTACTTCTGGGAATTTTCTAAATCTTGGTGAAAAAGGAATTCTTTAGATTAAAGCTGATTAATCTGTGAATCCAGTGTATTTGTTAAATCCGTCAGGGCATAGTATCAGCAAAATAGAAATTACACTTACCTGGTAATTGTCGTTCCTTGAGTGACGAGAGTTTAGTCCTCCATCTCTGGGTTGTGCACCTCCTCCTGCAACTTGGAGACTGGGCATGTCAAAGTCATGACATCACTGGATATAGCCTGCTGGTATCTCCCATCAGCCCCCAGTGTACTATTGACAAAGCAAACTCAAAGGAACAACAAATAAATAGTTATACCATAACTTTAAATGAACTATCCATTCCTCAATCTGAGGAATCTTTTTAACTTTATTATTCTTATTTTTTATTTATTTATTGTTATTTTTTTTTTACGGTCACGTTTTTCATATTTTATCACTTTTCCTGTGCCACCCCTGCACTTAAATAAAAGAGAAGGAAAAACAGATCAGAGAGGAATACTCACTGCGATCCAGAGTCTGAAAGGATTTCTCCACTCATTGAAATTGATGCTCCGCTCCGTCTGAAAATAAACTCTGAAGAAATCACCTCCCGGGCGGGAATGAGAACTAAACTGTCGTCACTCAAGGAATGACAATTACCAGATAAGTGTAATTTCTATTTCCTTATCGTTCCTCCAGTTTAGTCCTCCACCTCTGAGATGTATCAGAGCAGTAATTATTGGGAGGGACCTATCCATTCAGATCGCAACACTGCCGCCTCGAACAAGCATCGTTCATTGCCCTAACGACCAGGCGGTAGTGTCTACTGACAGAATGAAGAGATGAGCAGGAGAACACTCTGCCAAGCTCTACTGACAGCCCGAAACTGTGCTCTGCCCCGGAAACGCTTGTGCTCTAGCCAAGCGGCCCCGCAAACCCACTGGTAGTGTACGATCTTGCAACCTACATGCTGACACAATTGCCTCTCTAATCCCTCTGGAAATTGACGCTCCCGCTGCTGCTTCCCCGATACGGGAAACACTGAACAGCAGGAAAGCACAGTTACTTACCTGTAACAGGTGATCTCTGGGAACAGCAGGAATAAGTCTTCACATATGGGTACGTCGGTATCGATGGAGTCCGCGCGGGAACGCTTCCCAGCGTCCAATCAGAAAGCTTTTGGAAGCATCCCAACACGCCTGCGTGCTGCCTTCCCGCCTTCCCAACTGCCTCTCCTCAGTTAAGTTTTAAAGCTGAGACAAACAGAGAGAGAGCAAGGAAGGGAAAGATAGAGACAGAGAAAAAGCAACTCCTAGGGGAGGTGGGTGGGTTGTGAAGACTTATTCCTGCTGTTCCTAGAGATCACCTGTTACAGGTAAGTAACTGTGCTATCTCCAGGAACAAGCAAGAATGAGTCTTCACATATGGGGACTCCCAAGCTCAGATGCCCAGAGGGAGTCCTAGCATGTTGCAAGTCTAGAACGAGCCATGCTATTCCTCAGGACCTCAGGCATCCTGGGGATGGAGGGTAGGAGTTGAATACAGAAAAGAAGCTGTGGAATAGCTGGCTAGAACAGGGCTTCAAAAGGGGAAGACCCTGTACAGAGGGCATTTAGTAGTATAATATTGTGATCTGGGCCTCCCTTGTTGGCATTGCACAAGTCCACTGAGCTACATATGGATCTGTTAGAAGAGCCAGTGAATGTGCTCAAGGGGTAACTCACAGAGAAGTAGAGGTAATAAAGTAGAACAAAAACAAGTGGAGGTCAGAACCCTTCAGGGTGATAAATAGCCCCAGGGGAAAAAGTGGGGTAGTATAAGAGGTAGAGCTTCAGCGGAGACGCAGAAGGTACTATGAAAGAAAGCTTAAGCTGTTTTGGTCCAAAAACAGTACAAACCTTGGACCAAGAGAAAAAATGAGTCTGACCTAACTGGACTGGGGTTGGAATCAGTCCATGTAGGGGAGAAAGGGTATGGAGACCCTTGTATCTGATAAGAAAGTAAGGACAGACTCAGGAGCGCTAAGCTTTAGAGTAACTGAAGCACCGCAATGTCTTTCCTAAATGGAGTCAATTAGGAAAGAAAAAAGGTACATGGAGAGCTTCAGGAGTACCTAACCTGAAAGGTTATGGTAGGGAAAAAATTTGTTAATTACCACAGATGGGCACAGCATTGATAGAGGTAGTGCCCATCTGTCAGGCTTATATAGGAATGTAGGGATATCTGAACCTGACAGACAGATAGATAAGTAGATGGATACAGATCTATCTAAAAATATATCTCATTATAACTATAAACATATATATATATATAGAGAGAGAGTGGAGGAGTAGCCTAGTGGTTAGAACACTGGCTTGATAACCAAGCAACCAGGGTTCAATTCCCACTAGCACTCCTTGTGGCCTTGGGCAAGTCACTTAACCCTCCACTGCCTCGGAAGAAAGGCCTGGCAATCTACTTCCGGTGACACTGCCAAGAAACCCAGGAGCTTCTGGGTCGCCAGGAGTCAGGACTGACTCGAAGGCACACATTGCATTTGCATATATATATATACATACATATATATCTATTTAAATATATACACCTAGAGGGTATATAGGGATATAACTATAAAAGATATGTATGGGCAGAAGACACAGTGATAGATAGATATATAGATACATATATATACTTATCTATATCTATATATACCTATATGAATAGGCAGGCATATAGACACATGTCTCCAGGTATAAGGGTGGAGAGATGTCCATAAAACCTCATCCCCCCTAGGGATATAGGGAGAGAGAAAGATTTATCTGACAGCAGGAAGGTTGATACCTGCTTGAATAGATACATAGAGAATCCTCTTTTCCTGGTTATGACTGGCAGAGTCAGAGGAGAGGTCTCCCTGACAAGAAGAAGTCTGAATTCCCTGCAGAATTTGAGCTCTTGAATAACCAGGATGGCCTACGTGAAAATGGCAGAGGATAACTTCAGTCTGCAGACAGAAAGTCCAGGTATCTCCAGAATTGCAGTATGGAGAGAGGACACCTCTGGAAGAAGATACCCTTGTGACCCGCCTATGAGGGCAAGAAGGGTATTAGGCGTCCTCTAGCTGCCACTGAAGAAATTTACCTCTGACGAGAAGACCCAAGGAGATATGGGCCAAGCTAGGGATTTGGCCCTCCTTAAGTTTTTCACATAATGAAAGGCCTGAGGCGTATACCTCAAAAGAGATTTAAGATGAGATGGTAAGGGTAGGGAATACCTGCCAGACATGGATACGACTGGGGGAACCCCCCTAACCATCTGGGGTTATCTGCTAGGCAAGATACTAATGCTCTCTAGCAAGGCCCATAGTACAAAGCTACTCTGTACAGATGCAGAGAGCATGCTGCAGGTTGGTTGGAAGAAAAAACTGGCTGTGAAAAGCCAGCAGGTAACCAACTAGTCTGCCAAGGACAAGGGGGCAAAGAATAGAAGTTAACCAACAGTTAACCAACAGTGATAACAGGGTTTCCCAAAGGAGGTTGATAACCTGTTTGGGACTTGGCACTGAGGCGAAGAGGATTGCTAGTGGAGGGGAATCCCTGGTTCTGTAGTGAAACAAAACCAGTGGCTTAACCACTAGGAATTGCTGTATTTGCAGCAACTACCAGAGCAGCATTGAAAAGTTCTTTTCCCTGCTCCTTTTTTAGACTGGGAAAAAGAAACAACAGACATGATAGGAGTCCCTATTGTCTGATAAGCTGCTCTAAGGTAACAAGGGGGGGAGACAACTCCAGAAGGGAGAATCCCCCGGTAGAACAGGTAGAGGATCATAGGGGTTTTCTCGTTTAAAGAGCCACTCTTACAAAACAAATGTAGTAAGAGGGAGGTAAGACAGAGTTGCAAGAGACCGACTATGGAGGAGGTCTCGGATAGATGAGATGATACATGCCAGTACAGGGAAACAACTGTCCATTGATAGTTGCTACCTCTTTCCTCCAAGAGGAAGAGGAAAATCTGTTAATGATGGGCATGATCATCATAAAGACTCTTAGAGTTAGAGAAAAGATGTCTTATGAAGAAATATCTAGGTAGGTTAGGATAAAAATTAGTGCAGATTCTTCAAGTGAAAAGAAGCAGACTGCCACCCTAACCCCAACCAAGAGGGACAATGATCTATTTGAAACCCTGCGACTGCTGGGTTTGCTGATCCTGTTGAGGTTGTGGATTCTTCAGACTAGGGCGATGTTTCCCCTGTTTGGGAACATCTGTATGATGGGCAGATGATGGGTAAAACCTTCTCCCCCTAGGGGAAGAAAGTTTGGTAGGACATTTCCTACCTACTGGGAAAGAAGAAGGCGTAGAACAGCCTCTGGAAAAAGGAAAGTCAGTGGATAACTGAGTAACCTGGAAGCCAGGCTCTACATCGTGCCCCTATAGCTAGAGCAGAAGTCCTGCTAACAGACTCAAAGGAGTCTAGGGTAGCACGAGTAAGAAACCTAGAGATATTTTGAGTATGACTAGCCAGTGAGGAATAGTCTGTACACCTGGGCTCTTGAAGAAAAGGAGTCAAAAGATGTAATTGCTTTGTGACCTCCTCAAGAGATAGACCCATATAAAAAATATAGGAGAGAATTCTTGCTGAAAGCATGGATGTCTGGAAGGTTTGACGTTCAAAGGCATCTAGTGTCTTACACTCACGACCTGGCGGACAAGAAGAGTGCTTTTTATTACTCTTCACTCGCCTCATTGCTGATTCTACCACAATGGAATGATGAGGAAGTTGAGTCTTTTGAAACCCTGGAGAGGGGGGCACCTGATATAGAAGATCAGTTGCTCTGGAAGGTGGGGGTACCTTTAAAGGAGCTTCCCACATTCGTAGAAGGAGATCCTGCAAGGAATGATGCAAAGGAAGCATTATGTTCTCCTTTGCTTTGGTAGGAACAGAGAGGTATTCTGTATTCCCTTGTGTAGGATCTTGTCCAGGAATGGGAATGGCAAGTGATTTTGCCATATCCAGGAGGAAAGTCTGGAAAGAAGGATCCCCAGAGGGAGCTTCCCCTGGATAGGCTAGATCTGATGAAGAACTAGCGTTGGCACCAAGGGATCTATCTAAATATATAGGAATAGAAGATCCTGAATGGTGCAGTATGGGATCCCTAGATGGTGGTCGCTGGTACTGTAGATCAGGACCAGCGACAGTCGGTAACAGATCGTCCATGCTAGGTATCGATTCCAAACTCGGCATCGAGGGAAGCGAGCCTGACGAGAGAAGCATGGAAGGTACCGACAGCAATGGTAATGTGGATATCGGTACCGACTTCGGTACCGTATCTGATACCGGTGGATGAAGGCCAGCCAGTGGCAACTCTAACGGTATCGGAGGAACCGAGAGCTGCGGATCCGAAGTATTGGAACCAAGCCTTCGGTACTGACGGGAGTCGGTACCAAGGCGAGTCGGTACCCAGTCCTCCAGACTGGAGATCGATTCCAGACTTGGCATCAAAGGAAGCGAGTCTATCGATGCACGTCTGGAGGGTACCGATGTCGGTGCTAGTATCGGTGTCGGTACCGATACTGGAATGTCGATCTGGAGCGTATCCACCGGGCCCGCAGGTACCGAGGACGCCAGACGATGATCCTTGGTGAGGAATGTTTTATCCAACACCAGTGCCGATGCCGGGGTATCGGTACCGCTCGAAGCTGATGCCACCACCGGGCATGGCTCAGGTATGTTCTGTGAGGGGTGAACCTCAGGAACAACCTGAAACCCCACACAGGCTTTGGAGGCCGAAGTCTCCCACTGGGGTTTTGAAACCAGTAGATTCTCGAGGACAAGGTCGGAGGCATCTCTATGCTGTGCATGAGAACTGCCGCTCGAGGACTGGCTAGTCTTAACAGACTGTTTTTGGGTTACCTGATCCTGTGGAGAAGAAGATATGGTCGGTGCCCTGAAGTTGGGGGGGGACCGCGTGTCGAGGACGTGATGTTGAAAACTTCTTCTCACAAGACTATTGCCCGAGGGCTCCGGAGGAAAACGGTCAGGACCCAAGCAAGTTAGACACCAATTGTGAGTGTCTAAAAATAAAGTTGTACCGCCACAGTTTGTACATTTCTTGGGGAAAGTGGCTGGCGGTTCCATGAAGGATATGGAGAGGCCTAGAAGGCCCGAGAGACCGTGAGACACTAAGGAAGAAAAATATTCCTTAAGAAGGAAAAATTTTACAAGAAAAGAAAAGAGAAACACCGGCAGTACCGGTGGTGTCGGGGAAGGCAGCCGCGACCACAAGAAAACTAAAAAATAAAAGAAGAATTTTCTGCAGTGATAGGAGGACGTCCTGCTGGCTCCGCGGAAAAACAAAAACTGAGGAGAGGCAGTTGGGAAGGCGGGAAGGCAGCACGCAGGCGTGTTGGGATGCTTCCAAAAGCTTTCTGATTGGACGCTGGGAAGCGTTCCCGCGCGGACTCCGTCGGTACCGACGTACCCATATGTGAAGACTCATTCCTGCTTGTTCCTGGAGATTAGCCGTTCCAACTTGCGGATAATTTCTGACCTTTAACTCCTGTCGCAGCACTCTCTGACATCCAAACGTCGAAGCTACAATCTGATGTGTTTCCCTCCGCCGCACCAAGACCTGGAAAGACTAGCGATTGAGTTAGGCGAAACTGAGAAACTACCTTCGCCAAAAATATTGGAACAGGTCGCAAGACCACCATTTCTCTGAAGACAGACAAACTGATCCTCTACAGGATAACACCTGCAACTCCGATATGCATCTTGCCGAGCAGAGGGCCACCAAAAACACTGCTTTTAAAATAAAAACTGACGCCTGTAGAAAGGGCTCAACGGATTCCTTAGCTAAGGCCCCTAACACCAAGTTGAGATTCCACTAAGACACCAATATCCTATAGCAAGCCAGGGCTGACCGCCAGCCCCTTTCCAAACCCGCTAAGAGGGAGGCTGAACCCTACAGGCATGGGTACCGCAGCCGCTCGAAGCTGGCGTCGAGAACCCCAGTCCTCAAGATACGCTAAAGCGCACATAAGCTAGAGCCGTGGACCTCTTGCTGACCCGAAGTAAGGCTGAGAGGACCGCTCTGGAATACCCATTATGCCTTAACCATGCCCTTACAAGGGCCAAACTGCAATTGAAACCGATGCACCGGAGATGCTCGCAGCGGACTCTGAAACAAAAGATCCTCCAACACCGGGAATCACCGAGAATCCTCGTCGAGCAGACGAAATAGACCTGCAGGGCACTAGCACCATGGCCAGTCCGGAGTCACTAACAGCACTCTTCCTTGAAGATCTCCTAAGTGCTGCACTACACGCCCTTATGAGCACCTCAGGGGGACAACCTAGCGAGCTCCGAACGATGGTCCTGGTTGCATCAGAACATCTACGCCCTCTGATATCCTATCTTGTCCTCTGCTGTAAAAACGTTTTGACATGGCCTAAGTCAGGTCGCCGTTCGATCCATGATCGGAGGCCCCCACCTGACGACTCTCTGTGGGAACACTTCCGGCTGACGCTACCACATTGTCCGCTTCTGCCATGTGCGCCGCAAGAAGCGCCTGCCTCCTAAGCTTCACCGAAACTAGAGGGACCTCTGATTTCCCTTGCATGTCCGCCCTACCCGAATCTCCCTGCTGGTTTAGGTAAAGCACTATTGCGGCATTGTCGCACTGCATTCGCCCTGCCCAAACCTTCAGTTCAGATTTGAACGCTTGAAAAGCCCGAGCAACGCCGTCAGCTCCAAATGGCTGAACCGCCAATGTGCATACCGATCGCTCTAAAGCGTGCGTGCAATCAGAGCCTCGCAAGAAACTCTCCCGCCTGTGAGACTCGCACCCGTCAACATCGGGAGCCACTGCGGAAGTTCCAGCGGTATGTCTTCCACAAGCCCTCCTGGGCGAACTCCCAGCCAAGGGATTGCCTGACCTAAGCAGGACCTGGGAGACGATAGTTCAGAGAATCACTCTTGCGCGATCAACGTCGTAACCGAGACCTTGTAGAGGGCGCATGTGAACTCCGGCCCCCGTAACTACCTCCAGAGCCTCCGCCCATGTCCCAAGTATCCAACGATAGCCCCAAGCCGACAGCGCCAGATCCGACAGAAACCTGCATACCAGCTGTTGAAGGGCCTGATCTCTCTGCTCCGACAGAAACACTGTACCCAATTGCTAGTCAGACCGTACCCCCAAGTACTCCAAGGCTTGAGACGGACTAAGTGACTTTCAACTGTCTTGACTACCCAGCCTAGAGCCAGAAGAAACTTTACTACTCTGTTCGTAAAGCGGGCACTCTCGGCCCTGGACTTTGGATGACTCCGCTACTCGTCGAGGCCAGGTTGAACTAAGATTCCTTCTTTTCACGGAGCCGCCCCAACCACCACCATAACCTTGGTATAGGAGCGCGGTGCTGTTAGCAGATCGAAAAGCAGAACTAGAAACTGAAAACGCCCCGCGGGGAAGGCAAACCTTAGAAACTTCTGATGCGTTGTCCTTATTGATATGTTTAAGAAAGCCCCTATAAAGATGGGGAGAGGAGAACTCCTCCTCCAGCGGAACCGCCAACACTACTGATCGCCACACTGCCCTGCGAAAGAAAGGCGCTCGGAGCCAGCGATGTACTTCCTTGGGATCGATACGATCCAATTTCGCCGAGATGCGGCCTATGTCCTCTGTCCTTTGCAAGACAGCATCAACGATACTAGCATTGGGCAATCAAATTCTAAAGTATACCCTTTGTATCCTATCACTACCACCCAATGCTCTGGCGTATCCGGCCCCCAGCCGGAAGAAACTCCCAAGAATTTCTCCTGCCGACTGAACCGCCACCAGGGCTCCCCCTACTTAATTGTGGTTTTCGGGTGGTTGCGGAAAAATTAACCGAGGCTCCCCTTTCTGCACTTCGGAAGCCCCGACACCCTTGAGCTCTGGGAGACAATGTACCTCGCTGGGACACTCCCAATGAACGTCACTCAGCGACCATAGGCAGATGGGAAGATCTCTTTTGCTTCTTATCCCCTACCTTTCAAACTATATACCTTTTGTGTAGCAGGCGCCTCTTGTTTTCCAGAGAGCTGTAGCTGCTCTAAACCTCTATACAATTTTTTTTTTCCAGATCCTTCTCAGAAGAAACCAAGTATCCATCGTTTAGGTATCCTGACCAGGCCACCAGCACTCTGACATTTGTGCAGCTACAACTATGGCCTGATTAGGCCTTTTTCACCTGTCTGCATCAAGTCCTTGTACATTGAGTATGCTTAGAGCTGTGTAACACCAGGAATGTTTAAGGATCAAATGGGATTTACACTCCTTGACCCCATCCCATACCAGGCCCTAAGGCCTGGCCGGCCTGGTGGGAAGGGCTGGGAACACTCCCTAGGAACTCCCTCAATCTGTATGCGGCAATGAAACAAGATCCCTAGCACAGTGCACCCCCACAGGTCATGCCATTGAAGTAAATAAACTAAAAATATAATTACAAATGTAAGAAAGTGTTGCCATGTTCTGCTGTTATTCTCCAGAGTCTGCCTTTCCCAGGCAACAATGCAGCCGCAGGCCACTCTCTATCTCCTCCTCTTCTAACGGATACTAGGGAAACTTTCCTCACCTTTGAAGAAAAATGAGCTTCAACCATTAAAGCATTAGAATGATTAATGAAAATGCCTGCATTTCTCCAAGAGAGATACCTTGAGAACATAATACCGTAATTAGAAGCTCCTATCCCTGGGATCACTTGTCACTGCAATTTCAATTTGGGATGCCTGCAAACAGAGAACTAGAGAACCACTTCCCCTCCTGAATTTTTTTTTCCCGTGGTCCTACCTATTACCTCCTCAGATTGAGAGAACCCCGTAAGCACTTCTACAAGAAGAGGAAATCTCTGAACAGGCTGCCATACCTTATGACTTCCTGCGCCCCGAAGCTTAGCTGTCTAATCAAGCTTGTAGCTGGGACCCAGACTAAATCCAGGAGAAGGAATTGCCACAGCTCCTGTTCTGGTGTCATCCTTCAGGGAATCCTATTTTAGCTAGCACGGCACTATTGAAACCTGGTGTGCTGTCCGTGACCATCCAGGCAACCTCACTTTCCTATTTCCCATATAATCATGGGGTTCCGTCGTCTGATATGTCTTCCAGAGAAACAGAGGAAAAGAAAACAAAAATAAAATAAAGTAGATCTCTGGGAAGGGCAACAATGCCTTACTCCTGGGTATAAACCCTCTAGGCCACCTAACCAAGGGACAGTATCAGTCATCAAGGACACCATATTCAATCAAAATAAAGTACATAAAGTAAATAAAAAACATCGAAAGCAAGGTAAGTAAAAGCACTTGACTACATTCCTGCAAATGATTTACCTGCTGCCGATGATAGCCCCGGCAGAGCTGAACCTGGGCTGACAGCCGCACCAGCATAAAAACTGCACAGAGCTCCGCAACGCTTTTTTATCTTCTGCGGCCATCACCACTGCCTGCCAAGGCAATAGCAGCCACCACTGAAAGCCAACCCAGCACCCCTCCATATAGTCCAGGAGGGGAGAGTGGGCAGAAACGACCGCACATTGCAGGGCAGAGAGAACGCTGCTCCTTAGAGTCGCTCCACGGAGACCCGCCATGTGGCCAAACCACGTGGTCAAAATGGCCGCCAGAGCTACCGGCCCTGACTTGGTGCCAAAAGCCCCCAGGCTGCAAACCAGGCCCGCACCCGCACACGGCGAGTCCCCTGCCTCTGCGATCCCCTGAACTGCACCCAAACGCCTACCCCGTGCTGCTACACACTGCACGGCGCCGCCCGACCCAGAATCGAGCGGTCTGCCACCGAGCGATCTGCCTCCCTTCCTGACAGTTGCCCCGATCACTCCCACCGCGCTGGGCCCGGCGGGGACGCAGGATAGAGCAGCAATGTGCAGCGCAGAGCTCTCCTCCGTAAAGCCCAGGAGGAGAGAGCTGCCGGGGAACAGACCAGTTGTCCAAAACGGAAGGATAGGGCAGACAGCTTTGGCCGGTTCAAACCTTGCCCCTGCATCCTTTTTTTTTTTTTAAACTGCAATAACCAGAAAGGAAAGAAACACCAAATAGATAAATGTATCTGCCCAAATTAACTTCAAATCTAAGGCTACTCTAACAGTTTCCCAACTGTTTCACAAGTGAGCCCAGCACCTAGGCTCACTACATCCTCCTGCTGCATGGAGACTGGACACACTGGGGGCTGATGGGAGATACCAGCTGGCTATATCCAGTGATGTCACAACTTTGACATGCCCAGTCTCCAAGCTGCAGGAGGAGGTACACAACCCAGAGGTGGAGGACTAAACTGGAGGAACGATTAAGGAATAGCGTTTAGTTAAATTAAAAACTCAACAGGTAGCTTTCAGTTTAAGTTTAAAACCCAGCAGAGAGCTTTTAGTTTAAATCTAATACTCAATCAGGGCCTAGTAGTAGCAAAGAGCTTTCAGTTTACATTTTAAACACAGCAGAGAGTTTTCTGGTTAAATTTAGAACCCAGCAGAGAACCTCGAGTTTAAATTTAATACTCAGTCAGGACCTAGCAGCAGCAAAGAGGTTTCAGTTTAAATTTTAAACACAGCAGAGAGTTTTCTGGTTAAATTTAGAACACAGCAGAGAGCTTTCTTGTTAAATTTAAAACCCAAGAATCCCTCAATCCAAGCAAGGGCTGTGTGAAATCACCCAGGAAATTCATCACAGATTACCTTAGAAGCACAGGTCAGGGTACTGTGTAGCAGCCAGTTTTAATAAATCTTCTTTCCCTCCCTCCCAGACACCCACCCATCCCTTGGATAATCATAGCTTTATAGGTGCTTAAATCTCTTAAAGGAAAGGAGGTGTCATATTTACTCTCCGGTGCAGCTGTTTATCATCATCAGGCCATACATTAAGGACCTGAGATTAATTAAGCTTCAGGTGAACAAAGTACATTAAACATATTAGGTATAGTTTTATTAGTATAAGTATCCCCAGCAGCCCTTAGTAAGTAAAGAATTTAAATATCTAAACACAACCTTAAAACTAAGATGCAGACAGCAGTCCAGCAGCGAGATGGAGGTTTTCCAGTCTTTTGCATCGAGTGTCACATGTATGATTTTCTCCCAGTTGGTGAGGGGTCTTGTGTGCACTAGGTGCAAGAAACTCTTTGCTCTCAGGGAATGAGTCCAATCTCTAGAGGCTAGAGTAGCAGACTTGGAGGACATAAGGAAGACAGAGAGGTACATAGATGAGACCTACAGGGATATAGTACTGAAGACCCATCTCCAGTCTGGCAGCATCCCTGTTGTCATGGAGGAGAGAGGTCACGTGACAGGACAGCATCACCCTGGTGTGGCAGGAAGTGACCCTGTAGCTAGGACCTGTCCTCCAGGTGATGTAAAACCCTCTCGCACCAAGGAGGCTTCTCCAGGGCCATGTGCCCACGAGGGAAGGGTTAGGACAGCCATTATAGTTGGTGATTCGATCATTAGGCATGTAGATAGCTGGGTGGCTGGTGGACGTGAGGATCGCCTGGTAACATGCCTGCCTGATGCGAAGGTAGCAGACCTCATGCGCCACCTAGACAAGGTCTTAGATAGTGCTGGGGAGGAGTCTGCTATCTTGGTACATGTCGGTACCAATGACATAGGAAAGTGTGGTAGGGAGGCTAACTTTAGGCTTATAGGTAGGAAGTTGAAATCCAGAACTTCCAAGGTAGCATTCTCGAAATGTTCCACGCGCAGGACCCAAAAGGCAGGCAGAGCTCCGGAGTCTCAATGCGTGGATGAGACAATGGTGCAAGGATGAGGGTTCTGGATTTATTAGGAAATGGGGAACATTCTGGGGAAAGGAGGGGCTCTTCCAAAGGGATGGCTCCATCTTAACCAAAATGGAACCAGGCTGCTGGCATTAACCTTTAAAAAGAAGATAGAGCAGCTTTTAAATTAAATAATAGGGGAAAGCAGACAGTCGCAAAGAGTGCATGGTTCGGAACAATATATCCTTGAAGGATACTAGGCCTAGTGGTTGGGGCAAGTTACCTCAGGCCGGGGGTTCAAATCCCACTAGAGGACAGCAACCTTGGGCCAGAAGGCCTGGGGTTTCTAGTCCCACAGGTGCTCCCTGTGGTCTTGGGCAAGCCACTTAACTATTTTACAGGGAACATGGGCAATGGGGGGTTATCTCCAAGTTATAATGCCCTGTTCAATGTAATTTCAGTTTGTTCAATGTAAACCGCTTTGATATCATGAAAGGAGGTACATGAGAAATGTTAAATAAGTAAATAAATAAGATTGAAGTTAGGGCATATCAGTAGAAAGGTTCCAATAAAGACAAAAGTATTCCAAATGCCCTTGAGTACAGAGCAGACAGAGCTTAAAGATTCCAAAAATTCAGAAGCTCGCAGAGGAGCACAGACAAGAATACAAGATCAAACTAAAAGAGACAAAAAGAGAAATAAGGATAGCAAAATCAAAGGCTTTTAGAAGAAAAGATGGATAAAGATGTGAAGTGTGGCGACAAGACTTTTTTCAGGTATATTCGAGAGAGGAGGAAAATCAGAGGTGGAATTGCAGGACTCAAAGTGCTGGGAACGGATTTGTGGAAAGTGACATTGAAAAAGCAACAATGTTAAACAAATACTTCTGCTCTCTTTTCACTAGAGAAAATCCTGGAGAAGGACCACCTGTGATTGACAAATATACAAATGGGAATGGAGTAGATACCACACCATTCACAAAAGATGTGTTAGAATAGCTTGCAAAACTGAAAGTGGACAAGTCTATGGGACCAAATGGGATACACGCCAGGATACTGAAAGAGCTCAGAGAAGTTCTTGCAGGACCTTTAAAGGATGTTTTTAATAAATCCTTAGAGACAGGAGAAGTTCCACAGGACTGCAGAAAGGCTGATGTGGTACCTCTCCACAAATGTATTTGCAAATGAAAATATCAAATACGATAAAAAAAACATGAGAGCCTGATGGCCATATGTGTACAGTCAATCACACAGTAGGAAACCTTATCACATCTTGGAACAGCATCACAGTTTGCTGATTCTGCAGGGGAAAGCTATATAATCAGTTGGCCGCCGTATCTTAAAAAGGATATACGGAATTAGAAAAGGTACAGAGAAGAGCCACCAAAATGGGGAAGGAGATGGAAGGATACGCCCCCCCCCTCTTAGTTTGAAAACTGTCACCCTTTGCCTTGCACACACCACTCAATCGAAGTAAAACCTCGGCAGCCTACGATACACAAGCAGTCTCTCTATGAACACTCAAGCTTCCCCCATAGAAAAATAAAAAAAAGTGGAAAGTAGCAATTTAGAAAATAAGTCCCCAACGTTTTATGAAGCCTGCCTCTTTAACAGCACTAGCCCACAGCCGTCTTCCCCAGTACAACTAACAAGGAGCATGCGCAATAGTGGAGACTGCGGAACCGGAAGTAGCGGTTGGTTCACCGGCTGAGACGTTTCCTTGTTTCAGCGCATGCGCGGATTCGTCTTGAGTTCTGCTTCCGCCGTGATCGCCGGAACTGGATGCAGAAACTAGGAAGGAGAAAGTAGGGGAGCCGTGGCTCGTTGGTAACCCTAACGAGGTAAAACAAGAACTTAATTTGGTGGGAAACGTTCACTTGTCTATTCTCACGCTGAATTGGCTGTGTTGGAGAGCATGTTGATATGTGGTGCCGCATCTGCTTAGCAGCTGTTTGGGATGGCGCAACGGGGAACGGCCAAAAAGTTTCTTTGCTCATTCTTCTTCCATCGCCTAATATTGCGGTCGGTATTGAATAAGTGATATTTAGGTAAACCTTTACCAGTTGGCACGATAATATTAAGATTAATTCTGCTATTGAATGTACCAAGTAAGAAAGGGGACACGGGCATGGTTACCAGTGTTTGTGTTCAATGTAAACATTGGCCATACAGAGACATTAGGTTCAGTCATTTCAGGTTGTCTTCATCTGTGTAAGTAATTTGCTTGTGGGGTAATCCCTAGAAGGCAATTCCTTGGATTAGTATCTTGATTCCCAGTCACAGATCTGAAAAAAAAGTAATGTTATTCACCATTAAGAGCTTGTATTATGGTAGAATTAGCAACAGTGTTTAGCGGTCAGACATTAATTATGCTATGATCAGTTTAAGTTGCAAAACTGTGCTTTTGTTAGTGGATACATTTTATATTTTGCATATGGCAATATTTTCAGGACCTAAGTATGGATGTTGTGCAGAAGATCGTATAGCTTGCTGCACTTTCATTAAAGGAGCCCAGATTTTTCACAGTGGAGATGATGTACCAAAGGAGTTTTTCCATGTTCTGCATATGGGAAAAATACTATGGGCTATAGTTTTAGTTGCATGACTGAAATGGTCCAGTGAGGCATGTTTGTTAAAGCCCTTGCTGTTAAAGTGCATATGGGCCACGTTACCAGCATGGGGGGCCTGTGCTAACTTCAGGGGGCATGTTTGTCTGTCTCTCTGCAATTACTGTGGGCCCAAAACATGGCACCACGCAAGCCAGCTTGTATGCACACTTAATGCCACCCATTGAGGTGACATTAAATCCACCTGCGCTAAGGGCAGCAAATGCGGTCAGTATGAGCTACTAACACCCTTGCTAGCAGCAACTTGCTGTCAGTGCCCCCGTTTCACCCCTGGCCTGCCCAGTTCTTGCCCCATCATGTGTCACCTGTGTAGTGGGGGATTTGTAGGGCAGGGGCCTGTGCTGTTTTTTAGTGCAGTTCCCAACCTTGCGCTTAACCTCACGCCACCAGGTAGCACACTTTAGTTAACATGCCTCTGTGTCTTTTGCTTATTTTTTTCTTTTATAGAGGAGATGTGCACTTTGGCCTTTTGATGTACTAAAATAGTTGATGCTAGTCTGGTGTTTTTGAGAAATTTCAAAGCTAGAAGGTGTAGTGTTTGGCTTTTACATTTGTTCCATTGTGTTAGTAAGTGGTGGTCTGGATCTGGATAAGATTCTAGGAGAGTGGGCATTGAGTTTCTAAAATGAAAACTGGAGATGAGATCTTGGTTAGGTGGATTGCCACTGGCAAGGAAATGCATAAACTCCTTTGCAGTTTGTATTTGCTTTTAGAAATTTGCTGGTTGAATGTTTGCCAGAACATCCAGCCATGTGCTGCTTGTTTTCAGTGTTCTGGTTATGATGTGGATCATAGTTATCATTTAACAGTTTTGTGTATGAACTGCAAGATTAGGCTACAGCAAAGAAGTATTCTGCCATTAAGTAAATGTGCTGTGAACTACTGCTCATCAGCTAAGGTGCCCCAGTTCTTACAAATTTATTTACTAGGTGGATCACAAGAAAGCTACTGTCATCCGCTGGTAGATAACTCAAGGTATATGACAGACTGGACAAGAAGATATCTTTGGTCACTTATCCAGTAGCTGAGCACATTCCAAGAACTAATAATTATTTTTTTGCATTGTACTAGAGAGATTTTATTGCATGGTTAAGATCCCTAAAGAAATTTGCTCACTTATGAAATAGTGCTAACTTATTAGAGAAACTGATTTACCATATTCAAGAGGTTTGATGCAAACCTTTGATGCTGATGTAAATCCCTACATCTAGAAGGTACACTACCTCTATCATCACAGGTGTGTACATCTAAGAAATTTAGATGTCCCCAAACATTAAGGAGGGGCTTATAGGAGAGAGTCATGTTGTTATGTGCCATTGAGTCAATGTCAACTCTGGAGGCCCTATAAATAGTTCTCTATGTTGTGGCTATCCCCTGAGTTTTCTTGGCAAGGTGCAACCTGAGGTAGATTGCCAGGCCTTTCTTCCATGCAGTAAGCCTGATATTCCAAGGTGGTCTCCCATCCAGGTACTAGCCAGGCCTGAACTTGATTATCTTTTGAGATTGGGCACACTCAGGGTAGCATGGCTGTAATGTTGAAAGACATACAGAGAGGCTATCATCCCCCAGCCTTTAGGGTAGGATCCGTTATACCTAAGCTATTGTAGATGGTTTTTTAGTGTTGGAACCTCCATCAGTGAAGGCTTCTACTTAATCTCCCAAGGCAATTTTTGCCGTTTATATATACATATGGTTAAAAAGTTCTTACTAATCTCTCACTTAAATCTCCATTGGCAATTTTAAACCCATTACATCTCTTCTAGCAGAGGAGACCATCTTCCCCTATATAATTTCCTTTAGTGTATTTGAATACTGCTTTTAAGTCACCCCTCACTCTTTGCTTCAACAATCTAAATCAACTCAAATCTTTCTACCTTTCATTACAATTAGAGCTTCTCTTCTTAGTTGTTTATAAATTGTAAATTTAGGGTTTATTTCCAGCTAGTTAGGGATAGAGGATGCTAGAACTCTATTTTTCATTATTTTCATGTACTATTGCTTGGTACCTTCTCAGATGGAATCAAATATGCATGATTTGGTCACTTATGAGTATTGGTGCAGAAAAGGTACAACAATTGAGTGTAGGATACAAGCCAGGGGAGGGTGAGAGAGTAATAGAGGAAGTAGTGTTTTTCCAGTGTTTATCTAGAAAACATCTATTTCATTTTTTTTTTGCATTAGGGGTGTTTTATTGGTGTTTATCAGCTAAAGCCTAAAATGAGAAGCTCTAATTTATAATTAGTTCTTTCTTCATCATCCCTCCAGTCCAGACGCATGGGTTTCTGTCCCATCACCAGCAGACGGAGACTGAGAAACACTGTTTTTGATGATGTTGCCACATAAAGATTTTGCCTCTCTGTCACTCCAGTATTCTGCTTACCAAGCAGACTCCACCAACATATTACGTTATATGTCAATCCTTGTACAATCTATTGGACCTATGTACAGTTTGAACAAACAGGAATTCAGCGTTTTGGCTTCCTAGAGCCAAGTGTCAGGAATTCAACCGCAGACATCACTCCCGTCCTGCTCCGTTTACACTGGCTTCCTCTCCAATATCGCTTTCACTACAAATTTCTGATTCTCCTTCACCGGACCATTTACACCTGTACTCCCCGTTACCTGGCAGACTGTATCTCACTATATTCTCCCCATCGGCTGCTTCGTTCCATTCATGCTAACCGTTTGTCTCTCCCTTCACCTTCCCAAGCCCGTCTGGAGCAGACGCGGCACTCAGCTTGGTTTTTCCTTGGTCCTTCACTCTGGAATATGTTACCCACCTCACTTCGTTTAGAACCATCTTACCCTCAGTTTAAGTCATTGCTCAAAACTTACCTTTTCCAGAAAGCTTTTGACCTTCCCCCCTGAATCTCCCCCCTAATTGGTCTCTGCTTGTGTGTTAACCCCATGTATTGTCCTTGTTTGTTTACTTATGTTCTTTTCTGTACCCTGGTTTGGTTAATATCATTTCTCCTTATGATTTGTTATGATTTGATGTTAAATGTTAACATGATTTGTTTTGCGACTTATTATGATTTACTGTTAAGTGTTCCAGTGTGATTTGTTCACTTTCTCTTTACCCTTCTTTCCTGTCTTAATTTTGGCGTTCTGTTTCTTGGATTGTGGTGCTAATCAGTTTTTATTGTACACCGCTTAATGCTTTTGCCACAGCGGTATATCAAATTTTAATAAAGATAAAGATAGGCTTGTCAGGGTATCCCAACCCCAATAGCATAAAAAGAATGGCTTCAACGGGTGCATACAAGCACTTTAATTTCTTCCACTGTGTTCGGTCTTCAGTCAGGTGGCTCATTGTTGATAGAGTCATCCATAGCTATTGTAATTGTATCGATCCATCTCATTGCTGGCCTTCCTCTTTTGTGTTAACCTTCAACCTTGTCTTTTTGCATGATGTATCCAAAGTATAAAAGTCAGTCTTGTCATCTGAGCTTCTAAAGAAAGTTTAGGTTTGATCTTCTCTAGTACTAACTGGTTTGTTCTTTGGGCACTACATGATATACACAGTATTCTTCGCCAGCACCATAATTCAAAGGCATCAATTTTCTTCCTATCTTTTTCGCTGTCCGGCTTTCACATCCATATGACATTACTGAAAATACCATGGCTTGGACAAATCTTTGTATGGAGAGAGCATCTCTGCTCTTGAGAATCTTGTCTAGCTCCTTCTTAGCCATTCTGCCAAGAACAGTGCATTGTCAGATTTCTTGACTGCTTGTTGTTTCTTTATTGATAATTAATCCAAGCAGGTTAAAGTTGTCAACTATTTCAATTTCTATACCATCAACAATGAACTTATTGATTTTGCCAGTGGTCAGGATCTTTGTCTTCTTTACATTAAGATGCGGGCCCATTTTAAGACTATGTTCCTTGATCTTGAGAAGCAAATGTTTCAGATCATCTTCACTTTCAGCCAGTATTGTGGTATCATCAGCATAGCAAAGGTTGTTGATGAGTCTTCATCATGCCTCAGCTGTCTTCTTATAGCCCTGTTTCTCTGATTATTTGTTCTGCATAGAAATTAAATGGGTAGGAGGAAAGTATACAGCCTTGTCGTACCCCTTTGCTGATTTTAAGCCATTCTCTTTCTCCTCATTCCGTTTGAACTGTTGCTTCTTGATCAATGTGCAAGAGAGCGATCTGGTGTTCTGGTATACCCATGCTTCTTCATGTGACACAATGTTTCTCATGGTTTACACAGTCAAAAGCCTTGCCATAGTCAATAAATAACATATACAGATATCTTTCGGGTATTCTTTTGTCTTTTCAAGATTTCATCACACATCCGCGATAATGTCTCTTGTTCCTTGCCCTTTCCTGAACCTTGCTTGCACTTCAGGCAGTTCTCGTTCCAGGTAAGGTTGTAGTCTCTGTTGAATGATCTCGAGTAGAATCTTGCTGACATGTGGGATCAGAGCGATTGTGCAATAATTTCCAGAGTCAGTCAGATCACTTTTCTTCAGAACTGATATAAACACACATCTTTTCCAGTCAGTTGGCCATGATGTTGTCTCCCAAATTTCCTGTCAGAGCCTTGTAAGTATGGTAACAGCCATATTTGGTTGCTGTAATTCTTCAATCCCTCACTTGCACACAAGCCCTCACAGCACGACAAGCTGCAAACCATCAGTGATGCTGAGAGCTAAACTATCGGTAGTTTAACTACTGGCAGGGTCTACCAAGATGGACAGGTCTCAGCTGAGGTGCCAGACCAAGACAAACCACCCATCTGGGCAGCAGCAGAATGGGATAGTGTTGACGGCGGAGGATCACATTTCTGTAACAATGGCAACAACACCAAATTTAAACTGTGTGGAGGAAAGGCCTGGCAATCTAATTTTGTATCTTGCCATGAAAACCCAATGGATAGTTACAACAAAACAAATTGTGCTATAGTGCTGGAAGATGAGACCCCCAGGTTGGAAGGCACTCAACTAGCTACTGGGGAAGAGCTGAAGACTTTTCAGAGTAAAGCCAGCATTTAAGATGTGGTTGGATCAAAGCTCTTGGGACGTCTGACTGCTGATGTAGCTGCACATGAAATGAGAATCAGAAGCTGTAAACATGTCTTACACATTGGAACATGGAACGTACAAAGCATGAACCAAGGGAAGTTGGAGGTGGTCAAGAATGAAATGGAATGTGTACAACTTGATCTGTTGGGTGTCAGCAAACTGAAATGGACTGGCATCGGGCACGTTGCATCAGATGATCACATGGTCTAATATGCCGGAAATGACCAGACAAAAAAGAAATGGTGTTGCATTTATAATAAAGAAGAAACTTGCAAGAACTGTGATGAAATACAATGCAGTCAGCGAACTCTTGATCTCTATTTGTCTATGAGGAATGCCTATCAACACAACTATAATTCAAGTATATGCCCCAACAACAGCTGCAGAAGAGAATGAAATTGAAGAGTTCTATGAAGAAGTACAAGCTGAAATTGACAGAACAGGCAAACAGGATATCCTGATAGTCATGGGTGACTGGAACGCAAAAGTTGGCAACAAAGAAGAAGGCAAAGTAGTTGGAAAATATGGACTTGGCAACAGAAATGAAGCTGGAGAAAGACTGATTGTTGGTCTTGCAGAATTCTATCTATTCATCTCAAACACCTTCTTCCAGCAACACAAGCGGCGACTGTACACATGGACCTCACCCAATGGATTGTATAAAAATCAAATTGACTACATCTGTGGAAGTCAACGATGGAAAAGCTCTGTAACATCAACAAAGACAAAACCTGGAGCTGACTATGGTGCAGATCATCAACTACTAGTATGCAAACTCAAGCTAAAGTTGAAAAAGAGCAAACCACTCATGAATGCAGCAAAATATGACCTTGAGAATATACCATTGGAATGTAAAGACTGCCTGCAAAATCGATTTGCTCCTTTAGATACAAATGACAGAGCTCCAGAAGAGTTATGGAATGATATCAAGAAGGTTGTGTTGGAAGAAAGTGAGAAATCTCTACAAAAGTTGAAAAAGCAAAAATGGCCAAAATGGATGACGGAAGGAACTGAAAATTGCCCAGAAACGCAGAAAAGCTAAAGCCAGAGGAGAAAGAAAGACAATCGCAGAACTCAACAGAGATTTCCAACGTGCAGCAAGACAGAACAAGGAATAGTACTACAATGAAGCATGCAAGGAAATAGAAGCAGAAACTATTAGAGGAAGAACAAGATCGGCTTTCCTAAAGCTACCAGAGTTAAAGAAAAATATCCAGCCTCGAATTGGAATGTTACAAGATGCTCAAGGTTCTATGTTGAATGATGCTGAGAAGATCAAGAAAAGGTGGAAGGAATATACAGAGTTTTTGTATGATAAATATCAAGTGGACCAGCAGGTGTTTCAAGCTGTACCTTGTGATCCAGAACCATTGGTGATGAAAGAAGAAGTCAAAGCAGCACTGAAAGCCTTATCAAAGAACAATGCACCGGGCATTGATGGCATTTCCATTGCTGTAATACTTCTATCTGATGCAGCTGTTACCGTACTTACAAGGCTCTGCCAAGAAATATGGAAGACAACATCATGGCCAATTGACGGGAAAAGATCTGTGTTTATACCAATACTAAAGAAAGGCGATCCAACTGACTGTGGAAATTATCGCACAATCGCTCTGATCCCACATGCCAGCAAGATTCTACTGACGATTATTCAAAAGAGACTACAACCATACCTGGAACAAGAACTACCTGAAGTGCAAGCCGGGTTCAGGAAAGAGCGAGAAACGAGAGACATCATTGCGGATGTGAGATGGATCCTTAGATATCCTTTTGGTATTCTTTTTAGTCTTTTTATTTGTGCTTTATTGACTATAGCAAGGCTTTTGACTGTGTAAACCATGAGAAACTCTGGGCCACATTAAGAAGCATGGGTATACCAGAACACCTGATCGTTTTCTTGCACAATCTGTACGTTGATCAAGAAGCAACAGTTCGAACAGAACAAGGAGAAACAGAATGGTTTAAAATAAGCAAAGGTGTAAGACAAGGCTGCATACGTTCCCCCTACCTGTTTAATTTATATGCAGAGCAAATCATCAGAGAAGCAGGATTGTATGAAGACGACAGAGGTGTGAAGATTGGTGGAAGACTCATCAATAACCTTCGCTATGCTGATGATACCACATTACTGGCTGAAAGTGAAGATGATCTGAAACATTTGCTTCTCACAATCAAAGAACAGTCTCAAAATGGGCCTGCACCTTAATATAAAGAAGACAAAGATCATGACAACTGGCATAATCAACAGGTTCATCGTTGAAGGAGAAGAAATTGAAATCGTGAACAACTTTAACCTACTTGGATCAACTATCAATAAAGAAGCAACAAGCAGTCAAGAAATCAGACAACGCATTGCTCTTGGCAAAATGGCTATGAAAGACCTAGATAACATTCTCAAGAGCAGAGATGTCTTTCTCCATACAAAGATTTGACTTGTTCAAGCCATGGTATTTTCAGTAACATCATATGGAGCTGGACAGTGAAAAAGATAGACAGGAAGAAAATTGATGCCTTTGAATTATGGTGCTGGCGGCGAATACTGTGTATACCATGGACTGCCCGAAGAACAAACCAGTCGGTACTAGAGGAGATCAAACCTAAGCTTTCTTTAGAAGCTCAGATGACAAGACTTCGACTTTCATACTTTGGACACATCATGCTAAGAGAGAGATAATTAGAGAAAAAAGGTCAATGCAAAAGAGGAAGGCCAGCAATGAGCCACCTGACTGAAGACTGAACACAATTTAGGATAGCTATCCAGAGGGTCGCCATGTGTCGATTCCAACTCGACAGCACTTAACAACGACAAAATTCTTCAATGGGAATTCCATCAATACCCGGTGCTTTGTTCTTTGATAATTCTTTCAATGCTACTTCTTCTTTTATCACCATTGGTTCCTGATCATAAGGTACATGTTGAAATGGCTGTTGGTTCACGTGATCTTTATGGTATAATGACATTGTATATTTTTGCCACCTTTTCTTGATCTTCTCAACATCATTCATCATGGATCTTTGAACATCTTGTAGCATTCCAGTTCGAGGCTGGAATTTTCTCTTTAATTCTCATAGCTTTAGGAGAGCCGATCTTCTTGTTCCTCTAATAATTTCCAATTCTATTTCCTTGGTCCTGCTGATAATTGAACTCTTTGCTGATTATAATAGTTTTGAGTGCCTCAAAATAAAAATTATCCATAGTTGATATGTGAACTTTCAAAACATATGGCATCTGAAGAAGCTCTACTGTAGCAGAAAGATAAGTCGGTCAGTAAATTTTAGGACTGAGTGCATGAGCCACAAAATTGACATTCATTAGACTTGCTTATGCTGAGACTGGAAGTTTGTTCAGTGTTTTCTGGCACTTATGATAATGCCAGAAATGACCATGTAGGCATTGATGGTCCATTTCAATTAGGCAGATGCCACCAACAAGGTAAGATAAAGGAAATGGGTCTTTTTCCCTTGTCGCTTGCACATGAGGTGATTTCTGGTACTTTGCTATGTGTGGTTGTGGTCTCTCTCTGCTCTTTCCTTTTGGAGTTCTTGTTTGCGGAGGTCTTTCCTTCTTTGTTTTCTTGTACTTTTCTCTGAGTTTTGTAGGTTATAGCAATGTGCTGTTTGTCAGTTTTTTAGATTTTTTTCCTCTCTTTCGTACTCGCTGCCCGATCACCTATACATTTTATATGTTACAAGTCCAAGATATGTTTTGAAATCACACCAATTAGAAATCTTCCACTTGTAGTGATCATGAAAGAGTTAGGCGATTTGTCATTCATGAAGAAAATTATTTTTATAAGGGACCTGCATGCATTGAACAGCATCTTATGTATTAAAGTGAGCTGCTGTAAAAACATTGTACATGGGTAAATGTGCATACAAACTAGGACACAGGCACATAGAGTGTACTTTTATAAAATCTGGCCCAGTTGACTATACAATATGCATGAAATTGAATGTTAAGTATACGTGTACTTGACTTTATAAACTACTTAATGTAACTGGCACAGAATGCATCTTGTTGAGGCATGATAACTATCCTACATACCAAAATATAAATACAAAAAAAACACCAGCCTTAGAGCTAATACAGATTACTGAATCTGCTTTTTGCAAGTCTGCACGTTCGTCCAAGCTCTGTCCATGCACATGCCCAGTGAAAGTTCACACGAGGCAAACAGCATGCGTACTTTCCCACTAGTCAGTATTTTATAAAAGGTCATTGATACATATGGCTACTTATGAGCATAAATGACCAAATTACCAACCATTACACGTGTTGTTGGCACCTCCTTATAAAGTGACCCTCATAGTGCCTACTTTTATGCCATATATGCAGAGATGTTTCCAAGAGTGGGATTGGTACTTACACACACTTCTTAAAATACATGCACGTATACCTGTTCTTTCTGGCACAGTATACAAACACATAGCTACACCTGCCTTTATATGTTGCCTTTATAAAATAGGCACAACGTCTGCACCTTATTAGCTTAGATTCCATATTTATAATATTACCCTGTATGTTCTTCCTTTTTATGAAAATGACCACTGTATGGCCAGATCTGGGTGTGTCCTCTGTGCCCATAATATGTACCAGTGGAATTTGGGGAGAGATCTTTTGGAGAGAGATCTGTTTGGCATAATTTCCTCTTAGCATTCTTCCCAGAAATAACTGCTTTATATTTGTGTTTGTATGATCTAGTTACGATGACGACTGCGGCTAGGCCAACGTTTGAACCTGCAAGAGGAGGAAGAGGTAAAGAAGGCGATCTGAGTCAGCTTTCAAAACAGTATTCCAGCAGAGATCTACCATCCCACACCAAAATCAAATACAGGTAAAGAGCAGCATTAGCTATCTCCCCACATGAGCACAGGAGAGGCCCTCACACACGGTTCACACTGCAAGATCAGTCTTCTGTAGTTCTGCAAGAATAAAGAATTGCATTAAAGCTCTGGTAAGCAATTTTCTCGCTGTTGGCTTTTCTTGGTGGGTGAACTGATTGCATTTATGAGTTGGAGGCTATATGCAGCATGAGTTAAAAACTTCTGATACAAACACAAAATTTCTTGTTTTATTATATTATTCTCTCCTCTCCTATGATGACAGCATGGTATCCCCCTCTGTGTATCTGTTCTTCGTTTCTGTTTATCCCCTACCTTTCCTGATCTGTTCAGTTCAGTTTGTCCCTAAAATGTACACAAGCACTTTAATGCCTACGCAATAGGATGCTTGTCTGAATGACAAGTGCAAGGTGTAGCAAAAAGACTTAAGAACGTAAGATATGTCTGGGTCAGATCAAAGGTCCATCAAGCCCAGTGTCCTGTTTCTATCGGTGGCCAATCCAGGTCACAAGTACCTATCAGGTTCCCAAAAGGTAGACTCTTCGTGTTTGACAGTGAAATTCTCCTTAGGTAAACTTATCAGTCTTATTTGATGAAAAAGTAGGAAGGGAGTTGGGGTTCCTCAGAATATATTAAGTAAGGCCATATAGTTTCATCATCATCTCAGATTCGGGAGATTTTTCAAGGATTTCAGATCAACCTATAATTGTGTTTGACGTTTTTTTAACTGAACTTGAAAAGTTGGAATTTTGTGTGAAAGAGAGAGATGGAAGGAGAGCCTTATTCATGTATTGCATGTGTATAGGCCAGCACATACACATGTAAATGGCATCCATGTGTAAATAACCCCACCTCAAAGGCTGTACCATGTGGCAATTCAACCATGAAACCAAACAAACCACACCAATATCTTTTTAAAGTTTGTTTATTGAGATTTTTTTACATTCTGACAATACAGTATCAGAAAAAAGAAAAACAATAAATATATCGCCAAATAACCACAACAAAGTAATCCTCATCCAAAGTACAACAGCCCACATCACGGGGATATTGAAAAAAGCAAAAACAATTCTCAAGAAAACAAAGTCAGGTACAACAGAAAGTACCCGACTAACATCCCTAAGCTAGCCTACACTTACCCTCCAACAATAAATTACTCATCTCGAGGCGAAGAAGAAGAAGAAGAAACCCTCAATGCCTACTTTTCCTTTTCTAAGAGCCATCTGTCTAAATCAGTGGAAGACAGAAAAATAAATTTATTCTGGTCCATAGTGATAATACATTTACAAGGATAGCGGAGAAAAAAGGTAGCTCCAATAGCGACAACTCGATCTTTATAAGCAAGAAAAGACTTCCTGCGAAGTTGCGTCGACCGGGACACATCAGGAAACATAGAGACCCTCTCACCACAAAACAAAACATCCTTCTTACGAAAGTAGGACTTAAGAAGTGAGATTTTTTTCTTCCTCAGTGGGCAATGTGACTAACAAAGTAGCCCTCGTGGAAATGTTATCCTGTGTGTCCTCCAAAAAAGCAGTTAGGTCGAAAGCCGCAGGTTCTTCTAAAACAGCTAGATCATCGCTATTGGAACGTACAGCTATCTTAGATGGAAGATAATAGCACTTAAGCAATATTAACATATCTGCATTAGATACTTGCAATATATCTTTCATATATTTCCTAAACAGAATAGATGGAGACAACAAAGATATACAGGGAAAATTTAACAACCGCAAGTTTCTAGACCTATGCATATTTTCCAATTTTTCTAATTTCTGAGAATAAACCAAGCTATCCTTAACACTATCTGACTGCCAAGATAACAATGCTTTAACCTGAGTATCTAGCTGTACATGACTGGAGGATAAGTTCTTCACTTGCGTATCCACTACCTGGAACTTACAATTTACATCCCTAGTGAATTGGCAAAGTGAGGGAACAGTTTCCATTAAAACAGACTCAGTTCTTTTAACTACACGCCAAATATCTACTAGGGAAATTGAAGCCCCAGAGGGACTTTCAACCGAAGAAACCGGTTCCTTCCAGTTCACAACTCTGGGCAACGCATCGATCTCCAGAGACTCCAAGGGAAGAGAAGACACTTCAGAGAGTTCCAAGAAACCCGCAGGCAAAGGTGGAGTGCGCTCCACCGAACTGAGGCTAGCACCTTCTACGGAGGGGACAGCAGGAGCAGTACCTGGTTTAACAGACGCCGGCGTCGACATGATGTGCCGATCCATAGGGCCCGTAGTTGTCTCAGTGGAAGCAGTCTTTTTCTTTCTCTTACCCCCTGGCATAGCAGACAAATCAACACGCGCTCCGAAGTTGCTCCTAAGGGGCTCCCAAGGGGCGTGTCCTGCCCCTTTCGATACGCCCCTTAGGATACGCCCACGGCAGACGCCGACCAAGCGCGACACAGCTTTATCCAGGAAAAAAAAAGGGGGAGGAGAAAGCCGGGGGGGCCTTCGGTGACGTAGTGGAGCTGCCCCGAAGAAGCCGGCAAGCTGCACACGCTGGATGGAATTCAACCCCTCCACGGAAGAACAACAGCGGCAATCTCTCCCCACCACACCAATATTTTAATGTTATCATGTTATATTTCATTCCTGATTTTCCTTTCTTTTTTATATTTTTTGTTTTTTTGATATTTGGAACAATGATGATGACATATAATATGTTTTTTAAAAAAGAGGGGAAAAGACCTCAGTGTAGTTCCATTATTTGTAGTTTAGACCATTTATTTAGGCCTTGGTCACTTGTCCTCATTGGTCATAAAACTCCTTTAAATTTCCTGGTTTTAATTTTTTAAGTTCCTCATAATATTTAATAATTCTTCTTAACAGAATTAAGCAGTTCCAATTTATCTGACATGGCTGCATTTTGCAAGTAAGGTGCTTTTAGGAGCGTATCCAACAAACTGCAAATGACAATCCATTAAAATTATATCATCATTTATTTCCAATCTTCAGTTGATAATGAATTATTAGGAATTCATTCAAACAACATGATCCGAGTGCCGCTCTGAATTTCCTTCATGAGCCATTATACTGATAATAAACCCCCTTTTTTGGATATATAGAGAAACAAAGTTCAGTTACCTCTGTTATGTGCACTTCTCTTCCCACAGCCAAACACTCTGAGCTGAATCTGCAGATATTTGATTCACCACTGATATAAGGACAGCATTGAATGAAGCTTCACTGGCGGTGCTCATCAGTACCCGCAAGCGATTTGCTCTTTTTAAAGGTTACTGCAGCCAAAACAGAGTTGTAACTTTCATGACATAAATAAGACTTCATTGGTTATTTACAATGAATCAACTCATCAGCTATTTTCACTGTACCCGATCCATTCAAAAAGTTCATATTACTAATAGTGCATATGACAACATGTAATATTACTATAAAATGGTGGTATTCACTAATGAAATTACCCTTTCGTATATCTCCTTGAAATAGCATTGAATAATCAACTGAAGCATTGAGTCTTTCTGAGTGTATAGTTTGTAAAGTAAAAATCCATTTCAATTCAAGCTGAAGAAACCGCTTATTTCTATTGTTTCCCAAATGGAGAAGGGAATATGGTCAAACGCTATAATCCGCAAAGATGCAAATGTATGAGAATGATCCAAACAATGCTGCACCATCAGAGCAGATTCTTTCCTATGTTGAAGACTATAATGATGTTCATTAATTCTGACCTTTAATAGTCTAGTGTTCTTACCAATGTATAACTTGGCACAAAGACATTGAATTCTATAAATAATGAAGTCAGTGAGACAAGTGGTGTGAAATCTCACAGACTAGATAGGCCAGGTGGTCTTTTTCTGTCGTCATTTTTCTATGTTTCTATAACTTTGATCTGACTGTGGGTCCAAAAAGCAGTCAGATTCTTTCCATGTTCTCACAGAATTTACAATTTTCACATTTGAAATGCCCCACTGAACTTACTGGATCTTTAAATTTAAAATCAATATCACTGGGATAATTAACTTTTTAAAATTGTTTTTCGAAGCGAGTGCTATTTACAAATAGCAGGAATAAAAATCAAGTATGTGTAGGATTGACATTCTTCTTAATGATAGAAGTAATCTTGTGTGACATGTTTGAATATCTCAAAGCACGTGTTGTAATACTATCCTCTACTACAGGGGTCTCAAACTCAAATTGCTTTGAGGGCCAAATGAGGACTTGTAAAGTAACCCGCGGGCCGCATAAGATGTGGGGCCTCATTTGCATAAGGGGCCTCATTTGCATAAATATTTGCATAATGTTACCATACACTAACTTTTAATAAACATGCCTCTTAATAAGTGTATGGATAAAGAAAGACTAAAAGATTTCTACATTACTATAATCCAGTGCCAACCGCCAGGCACATTAGGAACTACTACAAACACTGCCCATTTAGAACCCATGCAATAAACTAAACAGCTCTACTAATTAACCATCACGCAATAATGTATCAACGCCGCATAAAAAACAAAGGAATGACAAACCTCAGAAATCTCAGACACCTACCGTAGTTCACTTTTTAAGGTGAGCTTCGGTGTTCAATCAGAGGTCACATACATCAACGGTTTGCACATTCACATATTCAAGTTACCATCCATTAAATAAACTTATGTACCAATAAATTATCTAATACAATGTTTCCACGTGTCATAACATTTAAAACACTTCAAAACATCCTAACTTATAACTCCTGGTATCTTGGCTAACTCCATTCAAAGGTGGATTGGATCCCGACGCCTACTAGGACGTCCCTTCCACCTTTCGCATCAGCTGCTTCAGGAGAATGCAATTCCAATCCTGATCACACAAACGTCAACGAAGCTAGACGCGTTTACACCAGCTTACCACCATTAACCATGGGATGATCGGGAAATTGTTAAAGAAGAATCCCATGGTTAATGGTGGTAAGCTGGAGTAAGTGCGTCTAGCTTCGTTGACATCTGGGTTGTGCTCGTCGTCCTGCAGTTTGGAGACTGGACTTGTCAAATTAATGACATCACTGGATATAGCCTGCTGTCAGCTCCCATAAACCCCAGTGTGTCCAGTCTCCACGCAGCAGGAGGTTGAGTGAGCCTAGGGTGCTGGGCTCACTGGAAGGACAGATAAGAAGCGCTAGTATAGTGTACATTGGGTTTTATGGGAATGAATTTTGTTTACTTTATGTTTTCTATTTATTTTCATTCATTTGATTAGAGGGTAGTGTATCTTTAAGAGCACAGCTGCTCCTGTGGTTAAGTTTGTTCCAGCTTCCGTTTCTGCTGGCCCTCGTTCAGCGGGGCTTTGGGGAGAGTTATTGTGTTTCCCCTCAGATCTCTCTTCCTTGACAGGATGGAAGAGAGCTCTGTACAGGAGCAGGGGCATTTTCTCCGTAGAGTTTTCGGAGCGGGGATCTGCTCGGCAGCATCTGTGCTCTGACGGAAGGCTCGCAGGCGGTTTCCTCACAGGCTCAGCAAGAGTCACCACGTGTGCTGGAGTCCCGTCGAAGTGGGTTAAGCTATCTTTAAATTTTTGTTTTAGCAGCAGTTTAAAGTTCTCGGCGGCGCCGGGCGATTCAAAGGGCTGTGTTGAGCGACTGTTTCGCTGGCGTCGGTGTTTGCCGACTTTTGGCGCCTTTTTCTTTGCCTCCAGTCAGCTTTCGGCGGCGGCCATTTTGGAGGCTCACAGACCGCATGGCCCCAGCGTGGGAGTGATTCCCTGGCCCTCCTGAGACCGGCTCCATTCCGGAGCATTAGTGGAGCAGTCCATTTTCGGAGGCTTTTGTTTTGCTTTCGCTTTGCTTTGCTTTTCTTTTAGTTTCAGCTGTTGCCTTGTCATTTCCGATGCTGAAGGCATAGCAGAGGCTCTGAGGGAAAGGTATTTGGGTACCTTGGATTTAGTCTGGCACATGGTCTCTACCGGAGGGGTTCTCGATCTTGGTATATTGGGAGCTCTCTGCCCTGTTCAGGGATAATAATAAAAAAAAAAAAAAGAGAGAGGAAAGGATAGGTGGTATGCCGATCTCGTTCGTCTTCTGGACTGAGCTCCTTGGCGGCTTCCGCCCTCGGACTGCCTTCTGGTTCAAGGTCCGCTCCGCATGCCGCAGGTGAATCGATTCTCGCTTACGGTTTGGCCATTGAAAGGAGGCGGTTAAGGAAAAAGGGTTACTCAGCGGCGGTGGTGTCCACACTGCTGCGGGCAAGAAAGACCTCGACCTCCCTGGCGTACGTCCGTGTTTGGCGTATTTTTGAAGACTGGTGTTCGCGCAGACAGATTCGGGCGGCTACTTCCTCGGTTGTGATTAGTTTTAAGTTTCCTTCAAAATGGCCTTGACAAAGGACTGACGGCCAGCTCTTTGAGGGTTCAGTTAGCGGCTCTGTCTTGTTATAGGGGCAGGGTACAGAGTACGTCCCTGGGTTCCCATCTGGAGGTCTCGCGTTTCTTGAAGGCGGTGGCTCGGGTTCGGCTGGCTTGGCGGGTCTTTGTGCGTCCGTGGGATCTTAATTTAGTTTTGAGAGCGCTGGTACAGGAACCTTTTGAACCTTTACGCCGCGCCACAATTAAGGATTTGACCTTAAAGACAATGTTTTTAGTGGCCATTTGTTCAGCACCCCGCATCTCGGAGTTGCAGGCCCTTTCTTGTCGGGAGCCATTTCTTCAATTCTCCAACGAAAAGGTAGTTTTGCGGCCAGTGCCGTCTTTTCTCCCTAAGGTCGTTTCCCCCTTTCATCTGAATCAATCTGTGTCGCTTCCAGTGCTGCGTTCGGACGACGAATCGGCGTCGAGTCGCGGTTTGTGTTTTTTGGACGTCAAGCGGTCGCTGCGTCAATATTTGAAAGTTTCTGAATCCTTTCGGAAGACTGATCGTCTGTTTTTTCTGTTCGGGGGACTTCGCAAGGGCGAAGCGGCAGCTAAGGCGTCGATTGCTCGATGGATTAGGGAAACAATCGCTTCAGCTTACTTGTTGCAAGGGCGTTTGGCGCCGTCAGGATTGCGGGCGCACTCTGTCAGATCGCAGGCAGCCTCTTGGGCGGAACACGGCTTGGTCCCGCCAGCAGATATTTGTAGAGCGGCGACGTGGTCGTCGCTTCATACTTTTAGTAAGCATTATCGTTTGGATGTCTTGGCAGCGGGAGACGCCTCCTTTGGTTCGGCGGTTTTGAAAGCCGGATTTGCGGGTCCCTCCCTATAATTACTGCTCTGTTACATCCCAAATGTAGAGGACTGAACTGAAGGAACGACAAGGAAATGATAATTACACTTACCTGGTAATTACATAAGAACATAAGATCATAAGATATGCCATACTGGGTCAGACCAAGGTCCATCAAGCCCAGTATTCTGTTTCCAACAGTGGCCAATCTAGGTCATATGTACCTAGCAGTTTCCCCCAAGAGACACAAGTTCCACAATGCTTGTACTGGGTCAAGCATTGATATCTTCGGTCACTTCTTAATAATGGTTTATGGACCTTTCCTCCAGGAACTTGTCCAAACCTTTTTTAAACCCAGCTACACTAACAGCCTTTACTACATCCTCCGGTAACAAATTCCAGAGTTTGATTACACGTTGAGTGAATTGTAGTTCCTTTAGTGACGACAGTTCAGTCCCCGTTCCCGCCCACTGGGTGTCTGGTTCAGTAAATCCGTCATGCGGGGTTCGAGTTGATCACAGGTAAGTGCAGAATATTTCAAGTATGTGGGTCTGTTTCTTGATCCAGTTCTGTTTCCCTTTTGCTAGAATCTGGAGGGGGCGGGAGGAAACGGTTTGGAACAAACTTGACTGTTTTAGATTAAGGTGTATAATAGTGTTTTAAGTGTTGGCTACTTATTTGTTCTTCTGTTGAGTATGCTTTGTCAATAGTTCACTGGGGTTTATGGGAGCTGACAGCAGGCTATATCCAGTGATGTCATTAATTTGACAAGTCCAGTCTCCAAGCTGCAGGAGGAGGAGCACAACCCAGATGTAGAGGACTGAAGGAACTACAGTTACCAGGTAAGTGTAATTATCATTTTAGAAACAGGAAGACAATAATTAAACAGGGAACCCCAAAAGACAAACTTGGAATGTACAACAACACTGTAGAAATAAGACTATAAATTAATTTCCTTTTGTACTAAACAAAGCATAGACGTTAATGATGCACACTTCCCAGAGCTGACATATTCCAGTTAATAAATTCAAAACAAAGAGAAATTTCTCTACCTTTTGTGCATTTTTTTCAGTTGCAATTGTTCCAGCCACTTTCTTCTTGCCCATTTCCAGTCCTAGCCCCCCCATAGCCAATTACTAGTCCTAACCCCCCCATCAGCCCACTTCCAGTCTTACCCTCTCCCCCCCCATAGGCCATTACCAGTCCTAACCCCCCTCCCCCCCATCAGCCCAGGTAGGTTTAAAAAAAAAACAAACTTGCTGTTGCTGCCTCCGCCGCTGCAGTATCAAACGTCCCGCGAGAGAGAAACTCTCTTCCTTCACGGCTCTGAAAGCTGCAGCTTTTGGAGCTGATGCTGCAGGGAGGACTCTGCTGGGCAGGGGGGGTGCCGCGGGACGCTTGATTCTGCCGCTGCCACAGCGGCAGCAGCAGCAAGTTTGGGTTTTTTAAAATCTACCGGCCAGCTGCTTAAAATGCCGGGCCAAATGTGTTGCGGGCCGTATGTTTGAGACCCCAGCTCTACTTTGACATGAGAAACACTTTCACCTTTGGCAAGCACCAAGTCCAGTTTGGCCCCTTCACGTGTGGGTTCCTTAAAGGTATTTAATGTTTCATTTACCTGGCGGCTTTCACTTACCTGGCGGCTTTCTTCACCCATCCCCAACGAATCTTGTTTAAAGCCCTCTTCAGTACGTTAGCCAGTCTGCTACTGAAGACACGTCGACCCTTCTTGGACAGATGGACGCCATCCTCTCTGCAGCCCTTGGAACAGTATTCCATGGTCCAGGAAACCAAAATGCTCTTGATGACACCATCCACGCAGCCATGCATTTTTCTCCAGGATGCAAACTTCTCTGCCTTAGCCTTTACCCTCAGTAGGGAGTATTGTAGAGAACACCACCTGCACCCCATCTGTTTCACCCTCTGTCCTAGAGCCATGAAGTCACTTTTGATATACTCAAGGGGATATCTGGCAGTATCATTTGTGCTGACATGGATGACCAATATCGGGTAATAGTCAGTGGGCTTGAAGAGTCTTGGCAAACTCTCCATAACATCTCAGGTTTTGGCACCTGGCAGACAGCATACCTCTCTGGACATCAAGTCTAGTCTGCAGATGGATGCCTCAATACCCCTCAGAAGAGAGTCTCCAACCAGCACTACCCTTCACTTCCTTGTGGTCACTGGTTCTGCAACTTTGGGGTGCTCGAGCTCTGGTTCTTCCCTTTCCAGGGATGCATAATGGTTCTTCAATTCAAGGGCTGGAGTAGTTGGATTGGTGATTCTGCAGGCCCTGGTGACTCGTGTCCAACCTTCGGCATTCCGTAGGCTCCCATCTTCTCCTCTGCTGGAGAGCTTGAATGTTTCAAGAAGCATGTCATCAATGTACTTCTCACTGCCTTGGATGCTCCTCAGCCTCGCCACCTCTTTTCTGTGCTCCTCCACTTTGTTTCCTGAGAGCTTTGGCATGCAGGCATTATGCACATGGAACCGGTCCTTCAACTGTCATTGGAACCTCTGTCTGGACAGAAGCAGAAGCTGTAATGGGGGCAACAGCTTTGGCAAGACGATTTTTCCCAACCATTGTTCATTTGGTGTAGCTTAGGTAACTGTTGAAGCAAAAGAGAGAGACCTAACAAAGGTTTCCCAGATGTCCTTTCAGAGAAAAAGCAGTTAAATCCCTTTTACGTCTGTTCTAAATGTGCTGTTCCAGGTCCCTATGTGTAGATAATTGAAGAGGGGCCCTATAAAGCAAGACTGCTCATATGGGGTGGGTGGGAGTTGTGTGGTAGGGAGGGAGCTAACATCTGATGAGGTGTCAGTAGCCTCAAAAAGCTGAGAAAGATACTGAAAGCAGAGTTTTAAACCTACACCACTAAAGAAAATATTTACCCTTTTGAACTAAAGCATCAAAAAGAATGTAACTTTGTTTGTTTTAAAACATACCAAAACCATTTTAAGAACTCTCAAGCAGAGAGCAAGTAATTAAAAAGCCACACACTCTTACCTTTGCTTGAAATTTAGAGCCCCTGTTAGGAATGACTTGGTACCTCGCAAAAATCATAATTTAATTTTTTAAATCATCCATGTCTGAGAGTCCCCCTTTTTATACTGTCCCAAAAATTCATAAATCTCTTAGGTAACTCCCGGCACATCCCATTGTATCATCTAATGATTCTTTCCTGGAACGTCTTTGTATTTGTTGACAAATTTTTGCAGCTGTTGGTGGTTTCTATTCGATCATATTTGAAGGCTACCACTCATTTTTTGAATGTTTTAAGCAATATATCTGCTGTTTTGATACATTTTTGATGGTAACTTTGGATATGAGGTCTTTATATACCATTGTACCTCAGGATAAAGTCCCATCTGATTTTCTAAAACAGTTAATAGAAATTGCATTAAAAAATCACTGTTTTGTTTTTCAGGATCAATTTTATCTTCAAATTTCAGGAATAGCGATGGAGGGTCATTTGCCCCCTCACTGGCTAACGTCCATATGGTAACGTTTAACAGTCATCCATGCACAGTTCATCTATTTATCTTTGGAAAATATATATAGATGACATTTTTGTCTTATGGAGGGGCTCATTAGAACTACTATAAGCATTTTTTTTTATAATTTATATTTTTTATTATTGTTTTTCAACCATTACATTCATAGTCATCAACTATTACAGACATTGTCATCAACTTTTACAGACATAATCATGCCCCGTTTCTCCCCTCCTCCTCCTCTTACATCGTTGATCATAATCCCATATTGCAACCTATATTCCCCACCTTCTCTTCCCCCCATTTGTGTATACATTTCTTTATGCCCTTGGATCTATAACTTAAAGCCCACTGATACATCAACAATATCCAAACCTTATACATTTAACTATATCATTCTATCCTCGTTACCTTGGATACCTAGCATCCTTACTTTCTACACATCCTTATTTATTTTATTTATTTATTTACATTCTCTTATATACCGCGCTATTCTGCATCAGTGCGGTTTACATTGAACAAACTGAAATTACATTGAACAGGGCATTATAACTTGGAGATAACTATTTTACAGGGAACATGGGCTATGAAGGGTTAAGTGGTTTGCCCAAGACCACAAGGAGCACCTGTGGGACTAGAAACCCCAGTTTCCGGCCCAAGATTGCTGTCCTCTAATGGGATTTGAACCCCCGACCTTCCGGCCTGAAGTACCTTGCCCCAACCACTAGGCCACTCCTCCACTCCTTGCAATACAAATAATATAATATCAACATTTCCTTATTATAATCTCCTTTTTCTATCTTAATGTATTTCCATAATAAACATTTTGAACTATACCGTGTCTCCATTCTTCTATCTTGTTATCTAAGTTTGTCTGTATTACCTACCCCTTACTATGTCATCTTTATCTTTCATTTTGTTTTGCACCTTTGTCTTCCGATTGTTGGTGTTTCCAGTTTCATTAACTACAATCCTAAACAACTTTACATTTATAAGTTTATATACTTTCCCTCACTCATACTTCAGCTTTCCATTCATCTTTAATATTTTACATCCTTATCTCAATAATGACATTTCTCTTTTGCCCCCCCCCTCCCTTCCCCCCACTCCTTTACCCCTTGACCCCTTCAGAACTCCTTTTTTCTATCTCGCCATTCCTCATAACTTCCCCATATTTCCCTAAAGGCTTTTAGTTTATGCTGCTTATACGCTGCAATTTCACACATATTCCACAACCGTTCCATGCGGTTCATTATCTGTTGTAAAATTGGTGCCCCCTGGCATTTCCAGTGTGCCATTATCTCCCCTCTCGCTGCCCCAATATAGTATCCCATCAACATTTGAACCTTTCTGCCTCTCTTCTTGCATTTCATTCAGTATAACCATAGACGGTGTCAATTTTACCGTCACCTTGACAATTTTGGTTATTCTCCCCTCCATTGCTGTCCACATTTTCTATATTACTGGGCAGTCGCAGAGTATATGTTTCAAATCTCCTTTTTCCCCGCACCCCCTCCAACAGTCCCCCTTTTCTTCTTTATTTAATGCCCTTATCTTCCAGGGAGTCCAATACATTTGATATCTCACTTTTAGACTATTTTCCAAATATATCGTTCCGGGTGCCAACCTCTTTGACCATTTATATATGCGTAGCCACCTTTCTTCGTCCCATTCTCCCCCTAATGTTTGCTCCCACCCCCTTTCCCCTTTACTTTTCTCCTGAATCCCTTCTTTTACCCGTGCCCACAACTCTGCATATAATGCTGCTATCACCCCCCTTCTAGTTTCTACCTTTCTCATTACCACTGTGAGACTATGCCGGTCATAGGCGGTTGCCTAGACCTGGGTATAGCCTGGAGTTGTGGAAATAAAGACACTGCAGTCGTGTCCAGAGTGAAAATTAAGGTTGGGTTTTATTCCCTTCCCTTGAGGATGTCTTCAAATAAGGACAACACAAAAGAATGGTTGCTTCACCGGTGCAAAGGATTTTACAAATAATAATTATGCTTCTTTCCAGCAAATAAAGTCCATCACATTCCAAATGTGCCAAATACAATTTCTTTCTTGCTCCTTTCTTAACAGAGAGATTCTATATCATCAGCTATACCTAAAGCACATTTCATGGGCTCAGGGATGTTTTCTGGGCTATAGCTTTCCCACTGCATAGGGTCAGGACCCGGTCCTGTGTATGGGCACTGAGCCCCTGTGAAGCTGCTCTCAGAGCCTTGCCCCTGGTAAACTTCAGCTGCTGTGAGTTGGTGCTGCTTTTGAGTGTCACAGATAGCAGGGGATGTGCTGGGGCTTTCCTCACATGCCTTAAGCCAGTAAGGATTCTCTAGCCTGCTGTAAGCCTGGCTTCTCCCACGGGGACCCACTTCCTTCCCTTTACCAAAGATAGGGTACTTATCTCTTTCCGTGGAGAAGATGGTTTCAAACCCTTCTGCTTCCAGCCAGGGCTTTCTTTCTGACTTGCACCCTGCTTTCCTCTGTGAATACTGGTTCCTGTGTTTAGCCGAACAGAACTCACTTCCTGCCTTCAGTGAGCTTTCCTGGATGTGACCTTTGCTCTCTGTTGGCTTGGCTGTTTGCCTCGGTACGAGGACCCCTCTGGCTGGGAAGACTTTGCCACTGTCTTTCTTAGCTCTCCCGGGTTTATCAGCCTGCCTTTCTTCAGCCCTGGTTCTCCAAGGCAACGTGTCTTTCTGTAACTGCTCTGGAGTTCTTGTCTCACCTTTTCCCTGAGACTGACCTCTCAATCTCCTGGACTGCACTTCAGTCCTAGCTCTCCAAGTGTGCCTGGAACTGCAGTCAGACTTCCTTTGGTCTCTGCTTTCCTCCTCAAACTCGAACTCCTGCTCCAGCCCTAGTCCAGGCTCCTGCTTGAGCTCTCCGTTTCTCTCAAGTTCCAGCTTGAGCTCTCGCTCAATTTCCAGCCTACTCTGTGGGCTTTCCCACCTGTTTTTATCTCTCTGCTCATCAAACGTAGAACGTGAGTCTGGCTCCAGGTGAGCCTGATTGGAACTCTGAATTCTTACTGCGTCACTAAAACCATGAGGAAAGTTTGTTTCCCTTTTCCCTGCCTCTCTGCATTGTGAATGCTGCAACTGCACATGTGGCTGTAAGGTAAGCTCTTCTTTTATATTACTCCTTAATATGTCAGGGTCCGTGCTGTCTACCTCATGACACTACCTCCAAACTTGGTTTCTTCCTTCCTCAAATCCTCCCTTACCCCCATCTTGCATATGTATGACGCCAACTGCAGGTGCGCATAATAATCTCTTCTTAGTATCCCATATTTCTCTTGCAGCTTCTCAAAACTGCAAATCTCCCCTCTTTTTTTATTGTTTGTCCTAGCGTCCAGACTCCCTTATCCGCCCATGCCTTATACGTCCCCCCCTTCTTTGCCAGGCTGAAAATCTCCCATTCCCATGATTTGCGTTCCTCTCATATATCTCTTCCCGTCCAAGAGTTGCCCTTTTACTCTCATCCATATCTCCTTTGTGTACTGCCTATATGGATTACCATCTCTCCCCTCTTCCTTTTTTCCTACCGGGTCCCATATCCAGGCTTCCAAATTCTTTCCTTTCTGCCTCTCTTGTTCTAGTTTTACCCATAAGGGGACCTCCCCCCAACCCTTGTCAACTCCCCAGAGCCCTTAATTGCGATGCCACATAGTATTTTTCCATCCATGGAACCCCTAACCCTCCCTCGTTTTTATCCCTAAACATCGTGTATCTCGATACTCTCGGAGCCTTCCCCTCCCAGATAAAGTCTAACATTACCTTTTGTACTTGCTTCATATATGTCCGTGGCACCCTACACGGTATTGAGCTAAACAAAAACAAAAATCTCGGCAAAACATTCATCTTAATAACTGCTATTCTCCCCAGCCATGTTAAATATAATCCCTTCCATTTCTGTAAATCTTTTCTCTCCTCTAGTAACAACGGCCTATAGTTCCTTTTCTACAGCTGCTGCATATCTTTTCCCCACATGTATCCCCAGATATCGATACATTCCCTCCACCCAATTAAACGCAAACCCATTCTTCAGGCTTCTCACCAGCTCCTCATTAAGGTTGAAACCTAATATCTCTGTTTTACTACAATTAATTTTGTATCCCGCCACCCCACTGTATTTTTCTATTTCTTGCATTAAAACCGGTAATGATATCAACAGTTCCCTTATTGTATAGATAGCGCTTTTCACAGACGATGTTATCTTTGATTCCCATTCATTCATGCTCACCCCCTTGATATCTTCTCTCTTCCTCACCTTTTCCGCTAAGGGCTCTATTACCAATGCAAATAGCAGTGGCGAGAGCGGTCATCCCTGTCTGGTACCTCTCTCTAATCTGATATCTTCAGAGTATCCCCCATTTACTCTTATCCTTGCTGTGGGTGCCTTGTAGAGCGCCTGTATCCATTTTACAAAATTTCCTCCTAATCCCATCTTTTCCAACACTTGTATCATAAACGGCCACTCCACTCTATCGAATGCTTTTTATGCATCGACCGTGAAAAGTACTGCTTTTTGACCCGTCCTTTGCAATTCCCACGTTAAATAACAAATTCTCCTTATATTATCTCCCCCTTGCCAGCCCGCCACAAACCCTGTTTGGTCTGGATTTACCAGTTTCTGCATTACTCTTTGCAATCTATTAGCCAATATTTTGGCCAACAATTTGGCATCTACGTTTAATAAGGATATTGGCCTATAGAACCCACAAACCATGGGATCCTTCCCTGGTTTCAGCAGCACTGTGATCCCAGCCTCTGTCATCGACCCCGGTGTTTTCCCCTCCTTTATCACCCCATTAAACACTTTCACCATTAATGGTCTAATGTCTTGCTGAAATACCTTGTAGAATTTTCCCGTGAGGCCATACAACCCCGGTGCTTTACCCAGCTTTAAAGATTTAATGGCCTCCTCTATTTCTCCCTCCCCAATAGGCCTGTTTATCCAATTTGCCGCCTCCTGAGTTAGGGTTGGTAACTGGCAATCATCCAAATATTCCTTACCTTTCTCCTTCCCTCCCTGAACCTCACTACTATATAGTTTCTTATAATATTCTTTAAACGTTTGTCATATTTCATTGTTTCCATTAACCAATTGTCCGTCCCACTTCTGATACTTCCAATATTGTTTTGCGATGCTTGCACTTTTAGTCTATGGGCTAAAATACACCTCGCCCTATTCCCACCCTCAAACATGGCTTGCTTCATTACATTCAGTTCATGTGCCATTTTACTCGCCCTTAACTGTCCTAACTCCCCCCTCAATCTCTGTAACTCTCTCAACACTTCCTCCTTTCTGTCACTCTGGTGGCTTCTTTCTAGTTTCCTAATCTCTTCTTGTAATTGTCGCTCTGACTGCTCCTTCACCTTTATTCCTTCATGCCGCCTCCCCAATCAAATGTCCACACACCACCGCTTTTAATCCATCCCACACCATTCCTATACCCACCTCTCCGTTTAAGTTAAATTCCTGATACTCCTTTAATACTCTAGACATTTTCTCTACTATTTCTGTTTCCTCCAGTAGCGACTCATTTAATCTTCAAAACTTTATCCCTTCATCCATATATTCCAAATCAAACTTTACACTCACCAGAGCATGGTCCGTCCAGGTAATGGATCCCTGTTCCACTTCCTCCACCCTGTTCATCCACCTACCTCCCACCCATATCATATCTATATGGCTGTATGTATCGTGCAGAGTGGAATAGAACATATACTGTTTTCTTCCTGGGTTTTTACATCTGTGAGCCCCAAGCCCTCTTTCATTTTCTCTCTATCCTTTTTCTTACCTACTCCCCCCATTATCTAGTCTAAGGTTTACCGTTAAATTAAAATTTTCACCCACAATTATCGATGTCCTCCCCATCCCTCCAGTTTCCCCCTTATACACTCAAAAAATTCACCCTGCTTCTCATTAGGCCCATTCAAGCTAAGAATCCACACTTGCTCCTTCCCTATCTGTATTTTTACTCCTACACACCTTCCTTGTTTATCTCTGTACTCCCCCACCACTTTATCTACCATTCCTGACCCCACCATTAACCCCACCCCTCCCTTCCTAGGTTCTGTTCTTTGCCCTGCTAATATCACCTTTGGGTATTTCTTTGTTTGTAACATTTTCTCCTGCCCCACTCTCAAATTTATTTATTTTATTTTATTTATTGAACGGTTTTATATACCGCCTTTCAGAAAAATCAAAGCGGTTTACATAGAACAAAACTTGAACATTACATTGAAACTTATTCAAACAATTGAAATTACAGTGAACATTAAATTGTATATAATAAAAATGGTAATTTGAGGGTTACAATGCTGAGTAAATGCTGATTAGGTATATAGATAGTTTAAACATATATACAGATTTAAATATTTACAAATTTCAAAAATCTTATCTGAGCAAGGAAAAATGTATTGTAGTTCACTAGAATTATTAGTGTAAAGAGTAAATGTGATAATGTGGAGAATTGGGTATTGTAAGATAGAGTAAGAAAAAGGAAAAAGTAAGTTGTGAATTAATGAATATGAGTATACATGAGTTTAAGTGGGAAATATTTCATCTATTGGGAATGAGTCTCCAAAGTACTCTATAAATAGGTGAGTTTTAAGATCTTTTCGAAATGCTGAAAGATCTGTGATATCTCTGAGTTTATCCGGCAGAGCGTTCCATATTAAAGGAGCATTGAAGCTGAATGCCCTATTTGTTGTAGTTTTATTGAGTTTTGAAAAGTTGTTTGGAACAAGTAGTGTGTTCAGGTTCCTTTGTCTCACTGTTCTGGTCCTTGAATGAATTGTCAGTAGATCAGTTAGATATGATGGGGCTATATCTCTTATCAGTTTGAACGTTGTTATGATAACTTTATATTTTATCCTACTTTGTATAGGTAACCAGTGAAGTTTGTACAGTATAGGGGTTATGTGTTCAGTTGGACCTGCATTTATAAGCATTCTTGCAGCAACATGTTGTGCTACCTTTAGTTGGTGTAAAGCATGTTTTGGAATACCTTGAAGAATTATGTTACTAAAATCTAAGTGAGGCAGGATCAGGGCTTGAAGGACTGATCTGAAGTCCAGATTTGATGATAATGGTTTTAGATTTTTAAGATATCTTAATTTATTATATATTGTGTTTGTTGTATTCCTGATGTGTGTTGTTAGACTTACCTTGGCGTTATCAAAGACAGAATGTTATCTTATTTCATCTTTTATGGGGATGCTTATGTTTTCAATTTTTATTTCTGTTGGGGGGTAAATTTTTGATTTCTAGAAACAAATAATGCTTCTGTTTTCTTGAAGTTAATGTGTAGATTGTGTTCATTTAGCCATTGCGTCATTTTAGTGAAGCATGATTTGATATTGGAGAAGTCCAGGGAGTCTATGTCCATAGGGAGATAAATCATAACATCATCAGCATAAATTGCATATTTTAATTTGCACTGTTGAATGATGTGGCATATAGGTTGTAAATATATGTTAGAGTAGAGCTGACAATGCAGAACCTTGTGGGATTCCTTGTTTTTGCGTATAGGTTTTAGATGTATGGTTTCCTATTTTTACCTGTTGCGATCGATCAGTTAGATATGATTGGAACCATGCAAGAATAGTGCCATGTATACCAATCTGAGTCTTTCAAAAAGGATACGATGGTTAATTGAATCAAAGGCAGCCGATATATCCAAAAATATAAGTAATACTGCTTGTTTTGATTTGTCAATGTATTTTAGAATATTATCAAAGATAACGCTATGGTATGGTCTAAAGCCGTATTGGTGTGAATCTAAGGGGGCATGAAGTTCAATGTGATCCTGAAGTTGATTATATACTATTTTTTTTCTATAATCTTTGCCATAAATGGAAGGCTAGAGATTGTCTAGTTTTTTGTTTTTCAGAATAGGTCTAATCGAGGCTCTCTTTAGGATGGTTGGCATAGTACCATGTGTGAGAGAAAAATTTGCTATATTTAGAATGTAGGGCGCTAGGAGTGGTTTAGTGTTTTTGATCCAGCTAACTGGGCAGGGATCAAGACTAGAAGTGGTTGTGTTAATATCTGAGATCACCTTATCCAGTTCTTTTAGTGTTACAGTATGAAATTTATCCCATATGTGTTCAGGCTTTGGGTTGGAGTAAATTAGTGGAATTGGAGGGTCTGATAGTGGAGAGAGCTTAGTTATGTAATAGTCAGCAAGAGTTTGTGGGTTAATAGGGGTGACATCTGTATTAGGAGGGTTTGATACTTTTTAACTATTTCAAATAATTCTCTGGGACGATTGAGGGAATTTGTTAGTAATTTTGTATGAAAGGCTTTTTTAGATGCATTTATTGTTTTTCTGTAGTAGTCTAGTTTCTCATTGTATAAATTTGTCATTATTTGAGTTAGTTTTCCGCCATCTTTTTTCAATCTTTCTAAGTTCCCTCTTTATTTGTCTAATTTCTTGCGAGTGCCAAGGTTGGGAGTCTCTCTGTTTGGATCTGGATTTGTTTGTTTTAGAGCTAGGAAGCATAGCTGCTTTTTTTATAGTCTCGTTCCAGTTAGCAATACTGATATTGATGTCTGTTACTGTTTCAGGAATATGTGGTAATATCTGTCCTAAAAAATTTTCCCTGTCAAATTTCCTGAACATTGTAGTTAGTCTTTGTTTCGGCTGTTGGGTTGTGATTCTATTGAAATGTGGGAGATTGAATCGAATTAAATGGTGGTCGGACCATGGAATGGGAATAGCCTGGGGTTGTGAAACATTGAGATTATAATCTGGAGATCTTCGAAGAAAGATTAGGTTAAGGGTGTTTCCTTTTATGTGAGTCGGAAAATCTATGATTTGCTCAAAGTCAAGTTCAGACATGGTTTCAATGAATGCTTTTGAGTGTGATGGTGTAGTTGAGGGGAGGTTTAAGTCTCCAATGATTACTAGCTGTTTTTTTCTTGTGTTGAGGGAACATACAAAATCTCTATCCTCCATATTAGATATGATATCTGTGGATGGAGGTCTGTATATGAGACCAAATGAATGTGAGGTTGTTTCAAACATAAGAACATCCATGTTCTCAATATTGTTAGTGGAAATGAGGGAAGCTTTAAGGTTATTATTTATAATAGCGATGACACCCCCACCCCTTTTTAAAGCCCTAGAGCAGTGAAGCAGCTCATATCCATCAGTTTGTAATTGATTTAGGAGAATGTTGTTATGAACCGTGAGCCATGTTTCTGTTAAGAATAATATGTCAGGTTTATAATCGGTGAGGATATCAGTTATGATCGGTATTTTATTCCTAATTGATCTCACGTTTATAAGCAAACAAAGAAGGTCTTTAGATAAGGATTTGTGTTGTTGGACATGGTGATGGTAAGATTTCCCAGGTGTGATTATATATTAGACGATTTCTTTGACCTTGTGCATGAGGTGTTTTGTGATATGGTGCATTATGAGAGATGTTGGGATTCTTATGTTGGAGAATAATTGGAATGTTATGAGTAACAAGGGAGTATGCTTGGATATATTTTGGCACAAATATTGTAAGTAGAATTAGAAAGATAGACATGCGTTTCTTGGATGCATATAAAATCTGCCTGAAGTCTGCACCCCTCCTTTTCCACCAACTTTCTTTTCCTCCATGTTCTCAATCCTTTCACATTAATTGTAACCACATTCATTTTTTGCTCACCTGCTTTGGAACTCCCCCTCCCCTTCCTTTCCTCCACTTTCCTCCCTCTTCCCCCTCCCCCTTTCCCTTCAACAACCGCCCCTTTCCTCCCTCCTGAGGCCTCCTGTGGAGTAGTGCTCATCAGTCTGGAGCCACCCTTTTTCCCCCTCCCTTGTTCCTTTACGGAACTCTCTCCTCTTATCCCCCCCCCCTTTCAATTTTCCCAACTTCATTCCTCATTCCCATCTCACAACCTCCCTCCCTCCACTCTTTTTTTTTACTTGAACCTTAATCATGTTACCTTAACTTTTACTTTTAACTTTTAACCTTAAACTTCCAACAGTGAACTCTCCCTTTTTCTTTCCCTCCCTTCCATCCTCCACCCCCTTCCCACCCTTCATTCCAATTATGCAATTGTCGTTCATTTAGCCTTAATCATCTCTACTATCAGATCCTCAGTGTCTTATATTCCGGTGATATCCACTTCCTCTCTGCTGTCCTCTTCATCAGGTTGGAGCCGTCCTGGAATTCTGCTCTCTCAACTTCTTAGAACCATTCAAATCACTCTCTCCACTTTTCCCAGTCAGCTTCTTCTTTGCAGCTGAATCTCTCTCTGGTCTCTCCTGTCTCATCCGCCCTCCCTGAAGATCCTCCAGCCCTTCCTCCTCCAGTGCTCTTTCTTCTTCCTCATAATTTCGTACTCTCCAGCTCCTTGTGGGCCAAATGGATACAGCCAACGGTACCTTACATTTTCTTTTTTCAAACAATTTGTAATGGGCTGTAGTTCTCTTCGTTGCTGCAGTGTCCCAGCAGCCAAATCCGCAAAGATTTCTATTTTATAGCCCTGCCATGTAAACTCTCATAGCCTCCTCATCTGCACCACTATCCTCTCCTTTACTGTAAAGTCCTGCACACAAATTACTATGTCTCTTGGTCTATTAGGTCTGATCGGACCCAGGGCCCTGTGAGTCCTATCTGGTTTCTCCTTGTCCATTTCTTTCTCCTTCCTTTCTTGCTGCAGTATAGCATTACACACTGCTTCTGCTATTTTCCTACTATCGTTGAGTTCTGGATCTTCAGGAATTCCCCTTATTCTCACATTGTTTCTTGGGGATCGATTCTCCAGATTTTCTATTTTATACAGCACTTGTTCCTTCCATTTATCCACCTCTCTCTCAAATATTTCTCCATGCCTGACTGCTTAGATTGTAAATATTCCAATTTCAGCTCATGCTCCTCAGTCTTCTGTGTCAGCTCACCCACCTCTTCTCTGAGCTCTGCACACACTTCACCCGCCTCTGTTTTTACTGCTGTCAGCTCTGTTTTAATCTCCTCAAACCATGCCCTTATTTCTTCTCTAGACACGTTTTTAACTACTGTTTCCCCATGCTCCGACTCGGTGTGTCTGCCTCCTCTGCGTTCCTGTGTTTCACTGCTCGTGGCGCTCACCGCCGCCATCTTGCTTTCTCCTCCGTCAGCATGTCCTCCCGCATAAGCAAATTCTTTGAGGTCCGCTGCCTTTTTTTCTGGCTGTCATCTTCTCTCCCTTCTTTCCGCCGGGTCTCTCCCCTCTCGCCTCACTTTTTCCACCATCCTAGGGGGGGATTTATTGCCGTTCGCCAGGCTTAACTCTGGAGCTCTTGACTCATGTGGCCATCCCTACCGATGACGTCACTTCCTCTTCAACTATAAACATTTTATACATGGTTGAATGGCTGCAACTCTAATTTGCAGTTTGAAATGTCTGTGATGATAATGAGATACAATAACATCCAAAATAGTAACACACTCTGAAGAGTGTTTTCAGGCTACTGTATATATGAAACCAACAGATCAGAATTCTTTCTTAAGTTACGAGAGTAGTCATTCCAAACACCTAAATGATAGTTTACCATTCTCTCTGATGTTACGATATTGACATATTGTTCAGCTGTTTCTGATTATAAAAAGCAGGGACCAAGATTGAATGATAAGCTTCTTCAAAGATGTTATTCTTAGGTGGTGGTTAAGAGCCTATAAGAGGGTGCTCTATGATGTATTGAAAGGGAGGACTAAGCAAAAAGATCTAGAGAAGAGTATTACATGTGTTTTGAGACATCTGGGCAGCAGCAGAATGAGACGGTGTTGGTGGCGGAGGATCACATTTCTGTAACAATGGCAACACCACCAAAATTAAATTGCGCAGAAGAAAGACCTGGCAGTCTACTTCTCTATCTTGCCACGAAAACCCAATGGATAGTTACAGCAAAACAAATTGCACTGTAGTGCTGGAAGATGAGGCCCCTAAGTTGGAAGGCACTCAACTGGCTACTGGGGAGGAGCTGAAGACCTTTCAGAGTACAGCCAGCATTTATGATGTGATTAGATCAAAGACCTTGGGACATCTGACTGCTGATGTAGCTGTACATGAAATGAGAGTCAGAAGCTGCAAAGATGTCTTACATATTGGGACATGGCATGTACGAAGCATGAACTAAGGGAAGTTGGAGGTGGTCAAGAATGAAATGGAACGTGTACAAATCAATCTATTGGTGTCAGCGAACTGAAATGGACTGGCATCGGGCACTTTGCATCTGATGATCACATGGGTCTACTATGCTGGAAATGAAAGACAAAAGAAATGATGTTGCATTTATAATTAAGAAGAAACTTGCAGGAACTGTAATGAAATACAATTCAATCAGTGAATGCTTAATTTATATCTATCTATGAGGAATGCCCATCAACACAACTATAATTCAATTATATGCCCCAATAACAGCTGCAGAAGAGGATGAAGTTGATAAGTCTATGAACAAGTACAAGCTGAAATTGAGAGAACATGCAAATGGCATATCCTGATAGTCATGGGTGACTGGAATGTAAAAGTTGGCAATAAAGAAGAAGACAAAACAGTTGGAAAATATGAACTTGAAACAGAAAAGCTGGAGAAAGACTGATTGTTGGTCTTGCAGAATTCTATCTATTCATCTCAAACACCTTCTTCCAGCAACACAAGCAGCGACTGTAGATATGGACTTCACCCAATGGATTGTACAAAAATCAAATTGACTACATCTCTGGAAGTCAACGATGGAAAAGCTCTATAACGTCATCAAAAACAAAATCTGGAGCTTACTGTGGTACAGATCACCAACTACTAGTATGCAAACTCAAGTTAAACTTGAAAAAGAGCAAGCCACTCATGAATGTAGCTAAATATGACCTTGAGAATATACCACCAGAATTTAAAGACTGCCTGCAAAATTGATTTGCTGCTTTAGATACAAATGAGAGAGATACAGAAGAGTTATGGGATGACATCAAAAAGGTTGTGTTGGTAGAAAGTGAGAAATCTCTACAAAAGATGAAAAAAAGCAAAAGCGGCCAAAATGGATGACTGAACAAACTCTGAAAATTGTCCAGAAATTCAGAGAAGCTAAAGCCGGAGGAGAAAGAGAGGCAATCTTAGAACTCAACAGAGATTTCCAACATGCAGCAAGACAAGACAAGGAGAAGTACTACAGTGATGAATGCAAAGAAATAGAAGCAGAAACTATTAGAGGAAGAACAAGATCATCTTTCGTAAAGCTACAAAAGTTAAAGAAAAAATTCCAGCCTCGAATTGGAATGTTACAAGATGCTCAGGATCTATGTTGAATGATGCTGAGATGATCAAGAGACGGTGGAAAGAATATACAAAGCTTTTTCTATGATAAAGATCAAGTGGAGCAACAGCCATTTCAACCTGTACCTTATCGTCTGGAACCATTGATGATGAAAAAAGAAGTTGAAGCAGCATTGAAAGTCTTATCAAAGAACAAAGCACCAGGCATTGATAGCATTCCCATTGAAGAATTACAGCAGTTGGATGCAGCTGTTACCATACTTGCAAGACTCTGCCAGGAAATTTGTAAGAAAACATCACTGTCAACTGACTGCAAAAGATCTGTGTTTATACCAATACTAAAGAAAGGTGATCTAACTGACTGGAAATTATCGCACAATCACTCTGTTCCCACATGCCAGCAAGATTCTACTGAAGATTATTCAGCAGAGACTACAACCATACCTAGAAAGAGAACTATAGATGGTTATAAAAACTTAATTAAAACTTTAAATACAAAAATAAAGCGCAAGCAGGTTTCAGGAATGGGTGAGGAAAGAGAGATGCCATCACGGATGTGAGATGAATCCTTGAAAAGACTAAAGAATACTAAAAGGATATCTTTATTTGTTTTATTGACTACAAGCAAGGCTTTTGACACTAAATCATGAGAAACTCTGGGCTATATTAAGAAGCATGGGTATACCAGAACACCTGAATGTTCTCTTGCACAACCTTTACATTGATCAAGAAGCAACAGTTCAAACGGAACGAGGAGAAACAGAATGGTTTAAAATCAGCAAACGTGTATGAAAGGTCCCCCTACCTCTTTAATGTATATGGAGAACAAATCATCAGAGAAGCAGGATTGTATGAATACAACAGAGTTGTGAAGATTGGTGGGAGACTCGTCAACAACCTTCACTATGCTGATAATACCATTTTACTGGCTTAAAGTGAAGACAATCTCAAATATTTGCTTTTCATGATCAAGGAACATAGTCTTAAAATGGGCCTGCACCTTAATGTAAAGAAGACAAAGGTCCTGACAACTTGCCAAAATCAAAACGTTCATCATTGATAGGGAAGAAATTGAAATGGTAGACAACTTTAATCTACTTGGATCAACTATCAATAAGGAAAAAACAAGCAGTCAAAAAATCAAACGATGTATTGCTCTTGGCAGAATGGCTATGAAGGACCTAGATAAGATTCTCTAGAGCAGAGACGTCCCTCCATACATTCAACTCGTTCAAGCCTTGGTATTTTCAATAATGTCATATGGATGTGAAAGTTGGACAGTGGAAAAGATAGACAGGAAGAAAATTGATGCTTTTGAATAATGGTGCATACTATGGACTGCCCAAAGAAGAAACCAGTCAGTACTAGAGGAGATCAAATTTAAACTTTCTTTAGAAGCTCAGATGACAAGACTTCAACTTTCATACTTTGGACACATCATGTGAAGAGAGAAATCATTAGGGAAAGATATCATGCTTGTCAAGGTAGAAGCTCAATGCAAAAGAGGAAGTTCAGCAATAAGATGGATCGATACAAAACAGCAGTTATGGGTGCCATTCTGTCAACAATGAGCCGCCTGACTGAAGACCGAACACAGTTTAGCACAGCTATCCAGAAGTTCACCATGAGTCAACACCGACTCGACGACACATAACAACAACAGCCTTGTCACACAAGATTGCTTCCATTATTAAGAGACACAGGTTCCACAATGCTTGTATTGGGTCAAGCATTGATATCCTGGGTCCCTTTTTAATAATGGTTTATAGACTTTTCCTCCAGGAACTTGTCCAAATCTTTTTTAAACCCAGCTACACTAACAGCTCTTACTACATCATCCGGTAACAAATTCCAGAGTTTGATTACACGTTGAGTGAAAAAATATTTTCTCTTATTTGTCTTAAATAGTTTACCCTGTAGCTTCATTATATGTCCCCTAGTCTTTCTATATTCTGATAGCGTAAACAATCGATCTACGTTTACCCGTTCCACTCCATTCATTAATTTATAGACCTCTATCATATCTCCCCTCAGCCGTCTCTTTTCCGGGTTGAAGAGCCCTAACCTTTGTAGCCTCTCCATAGGAGTAGCCTTCCATCCCCTTTACCATTTTGGTGGCTCTTCTCTGTACCTTTCCTAATAACGCTATATCCGTTTTAAGATACGGCGACCAGGATTGCACACAGTATTCAAGGTGCGGTCATACCATGGAACGATACAGAGGCATTATAATATCCTTTATTTTATTTTCCATTCCTTTCCTTATGATACCTAGCATTCCTGGAGCAAGTGCTATTTGCATATAACAGGAACAAAAATTAAAAGAATTACTTAGTCCCACTGATATAGGATCTTTAAATTTAAAATCAGTAAGTTCAGTGGGGCATTTCATATATTGGGAATTGTAAATCCTTTGAGAACATGGAAGAATCGGACTGCTTTTTGACCCACAATTGGATCAAAGTTATGCTTTGAGATTTCACACCACTTGTCTCACTGACTTTGTTATTTATAGACTTCATTGTCCTTATGCCAACTAATACTGTACATTGGTAAGACCACTAGATCACTAAAGGTCAGAATTAATGAACATCGTTATAGTCTTCAACATAAGAAAGAATCTGCTCTGATGGTGCATACAGCATTATTTGGATCATTCTCATACATTTGCATCTTTGTGGTTTATAGTGATTGACCATATTCCCGTCTCCCTTCGGGGAGGAGATAGAAATAAGCAACTTCTTCAGCTTGAATTGAAATGGATTTACGAACTGTACATTCAGATGGACACAATGCCTCAGTTGATTATTCAATGTTTTTTTTGAGGAGATATATGTGGGAGGATGGGAGGGTAATTTCATTATTGAATACCGCCATTTTATAGTAGTATTTTATTTATTTAACAGGTTTTATATACCGCTTTATCATTTCAGTCAAAGCAGTTTACATTGTAACTTAAACTTGGTAATGTACATTAAACAGGGATATTGATAACGTGGATTTTTCTGATGCAATGGAGGGTTAAGTGGGAATCGAACCCTGGTCTCTGGGTGCCCAAGCCAGTGCTCTAACCATTAGGCTACTCCTCCACTCCTAATGTAATAGTGCACATGACAACATGTAATTATTACTATTAGTAATATGAACTTTTTGAATGGATCGGGTACAGTGAAAACAGTTGATAAGTTGATTCATTGTAAATAACCAATAAAGTTTCATTTATGTCGTGGAAGTTCCAGTTCAATTTTGGCTGCGATAATCTTTAAAAGGAGCACATCGCTTGCGGGTAATGAGTGCCCTGGTGAAGCTTCATTCAATGCTGTCTTTATATCAATGGTGAATCAAACATTTGCATATTCAGCTCAGCGTGTTTAGCTCTGGGAAGAGAAGTTCATGAAACAGAGGTAATTGTACTTTATTTGTCTATATTGCCAAAAAAGGGGGTTTATTATCGTTATAATGGCTCTTGAAGGAAGTTCGGAGTGGCATTCAGATCATCTTTGAATGAATTCCTAAGAAAATTGTATTGATTATCAGTTGAAGAATGGAAATAATGTTGTTAAAATTTTAATGGATTGTCATTTGCAGTTTGTTGGATACACTTCTGAAGCAGTTTACTTGCGAAAAGCAGCCATGTCAGTTAAGTTGAAACTACTTAGGAATTGTTAAATATTACGAGGAACTTTAAAGAATAAAACCAGGAAATTTGAAAGGGTTTTTATGACCAATGAGGATGAGTGCCCAAGGCCTAAATAAATGGTCTAAACTACAAATGATGGGACTAAATTGAGGTCTTTTCCTCGTTTTATTTATCTATCTAGCTATCTAGTTGGGTTTTTTTATACCACTTTATCATTTCAGTCTAAGTGGTTTACATTGTAACTTAAACTTGCTAATGTACATTAAACAGGGACATTGATAACCTGGGTTTTTCTGAGGCAGTGTAAGGTTCAGTGATTTGCCCAAGACCACAAGGAGTGCTAGTGGAAATCAAATCCTGGTCTCTTGGTTCCCAAGCCAGTGCTCTAACTTTAAAAAAAACATAATATAAGTCATCATTGTTTCAAATATTAAAAAACAAAAAAGTATAAAAAAGGGAAAACAAGGAATCAAGTTTAAGGTGATAACATTAAGATATTGGGATCCATGTGTAAATAGCCATTTTAGAAAGGGTTCAGTTCGCACATGGCAGTCCTAATCACATGTAAGTTACACAGGGGTGTGTTGGGCATGGTTAGGGAGTGTCAGAAATCTACATAGGTATTCCCCATTTCACATAGGAAATGCACGTGTATCTCTACATTTATGCATGTTACGATTTACATCTGCTCCCTTTCATGCAAGTTTTTAAAGTATGTATTCGGCCAGCCCTTTACAGGAGGAATTAAGAGGGTTGTCTCCCTTAACTCCACCTAACTTATTAACCTCATTCTAATTGTACCTTTATTTAGATGAAACTAGTGGCTTCTCTGGTTTTAAGTCGCAGTAGCTACACGTTTATTTGCAAAACGGTTCATCTGCATGTGCTGAGTGCCAACAGTCACACATGCAAGTTGTGAAATGAAAGCACTTGCATGTGTACCTTGGCAACTTTCCTCCATCTGTTTTTCCCACATGCAGATTTGTAAAATGACTCATCCCACTGCACATGGATATGTATTTCAGAAACAGCTCTACCTTTAACAAAGCCATTTCTGAAAAATCATCAGAATTGATGTCTCACTTTTGATCTCCGTGTACTATCCAAAATGTGCCATTACATGATTAGTAGCCTTTTGAAAATTGCATGTCTAGAGACATTGTGAAGTAGATCTTATCAGAATGTTAGTAATAGAATGTGTCAAAGGGTCAGTGGACTAAATGCTTTAACCCACAAGTCTTCCCTGACAGCTTCTCCTAATTCTAAGATAAAGAAATAACTGAAAGGTTTACTTAAGATGTCTTTGTACCAACATGATAATAGTGTTTGTTGGCTTCTTAAAGGTTGATAAATCAAACACTGCAAAAATAAAACCCAATGAGAAGAGGAATAATATACAATTGAATACAGAACTGAATTCTGCATGGCCATCTTCATTAGTGATGGTAGCCATGCGGGATTGAAATCTGTATTGCGTTCTTATAGACTGAAGTTTAGTTTTTAGTTTATTTAATATACCACCTATGTTGGGTAGCAGCTAGGCGCTTAAGGAAGTTACATTCTGGCACTGTATGCATTTCCCTGTCCCCAAAGGGCTCACGATCTAAGTCCATCCCTGAGGCAATGGAGGGTTAATTGGCTTGCCCAAGGCCTTAAGAAGTGCCAGTGGGGCTTAAACCCTGGTCCCTCTGGCCCGAGGCTACTACCCTCAACCACTGAGGCATGAAGCCTTCATAAAAATCCAGCCTCTCGGTTTGAAAATTTTGTATTATTTTATTTACTTTTTAATAGGATTTCACTAAATAAGTGCAGCATTCTGACATTTGAAAGGAAGTTTATCTGGGAAGTAATACAGCAAAAGCAAGTAGTGCAAGATCATATTTTTCCTTCCTTCCTTGATTTGTTTTGGCTAAGCTTAACTCTCACAAACTAAACTCCAAAGAAAAAAAGGAGACTTCTTTCACAACTATAAATAAATTTAAAAAAGGAAAATGCAGACTCATGCTCAATGTAATGATAAAGCTCTGTTGTCTTGAAAAAAATCAGCAAAGCCTCAACCAGCAGTCAAAAAGAGTTGTTAACCAGTTGCTTCTTTGATACTAGAATTTTTTTCAACTGCTCAAAGTCAAAAAAGGGACGTTCATTGTCATCAAGTTGCATAATAAGTGAGCATCCAAATCAGGCACTCGCTATCAAGCACTCTTAAAAAAAAATCTACATTTAAGCTCTGGGAAAAATCTAGCTAAACCTTAAATTTATTATTGTAGTGTAAGGAATTTATATGGCGCAAAAAAATGTCTTCAAGCCCAATCTCTATTAGGCTTTAATGTCAAAGGAATGAGTAGCATAGCTCTTGAAATTGTCTCCAATGATTCCAAAATTGCAGTCGGTCCTAAACTGAAATGCTGCAGAAAGTTCCATTTTTTATAGTTAAATATTCAAATGTGGTTTGTGTTTGTTTTTTTAACATGGTTTTCATTGTTGTGTTAATTTTTGTTTGTAAAGGTGTGTGTTTGTTTTTAGATTATTTACTGATGTGTGAACTACTTCCCCATTATTATTTTTGAGTAGTACATTGGAATCACAGAAATATCTAGTTGCTTGGAGGCTATTTCTTCTCCCAGCAGTAGCTTCCATTTTCCTTATCATCCCTCCAGCTCATTCCAGATACGTGAGTTATCTCCCCTCACCAGCAGCTGAGCTTATCGGATTCTTTATGATGTCACAATAGAAGAACAGCTTGCACCGCCTCCCAAGGCCGGTAACAGTCTCCAGCAGCTGTTGAGGAGATTCTGTACCTTCTGGACTCCACTGAAGGCCTTGGGGGGGGGGGGGAGGAGAAGAGAGAACAAGAGACTGCATTTTAGCATCTTTTGTGCTGGCCAGACAGTTTTGAGTGTACTGTGGCATGATACAGGTCCAGAGTATCTTTCTGCTCTTCACACTAGGGTCGTTGAGTCAGCCCGGTACTATAGGGGTGAATGCCTGATGGTCCAGGTCCCTCCCCTCCCTCCCCCCACTTGAAGCCTTAGTCTCTGGGCACCAAGGCAGCCTCTTTAAAAAATGTTACTGGCACGCTTTAAGGTCATGTATCTGGCTGGGGGAGAGAGCAGTTATTAGTCTTGCCTGCAGTATTGGGGGGGGGGAGGAAAAAAAAAAGCGGCACCTGCACTTCTCTTGACTCCGGCAGACAGGAGTGTGCAGAGGGTAGATTTGCTGCTGTTGGTGCAGTTTGTGGCAAATTCTTTCAGTTTATTTTTCCCTTCCTTTCAGGGACCTTTGGAAGATCCCTAGGGAGTTTTTGCGATGCCATCTGAAAAGTTTGTACAGCGTGTGGAATCCGCAGGGGATCTGTCTCTGCAGCCGACCGAACAAGTGAAAAAGAAGGCGGGAGCACCGAGGTGGCAGTTGCAGGCACAAAGACCGGTGTGGGGGAGAAGGGGGGCAGGTCAGATCACTTTCAGTCAGCAGCAGTGCAGACCTTAGAGCCGCAAGGAGTTCCTGCGGTTTTGGTGGGAACTCTGGCCATTTTGCTGGTTTCCTCTTTTCTCTACACTTTCTGAAGGTATGCATTCAGCTTCTTCCATGGAGGGGAGGAAGAGGGGGTTAATGCGGATTTACCCTTCTCTAGCTCTCCTGGACTTCGTTTTTCATCAGATTTCATTTTGCTATTACATCAGGCATGTTGCCTCAAGCAGGGGCCGGAGACCACTTTAAAGCCTATGGACCTGGGGGGGGGGGGGGGGGCAGCAAGAGACACCCTGCTCGGGTCCTCTCACTGAGTGGCTGCAGACTCAGGGGAGCCTATGCCAAAACATAAGCATCCGGAAAGAGCAGGGTTCTGTTCATTCTGAGGCATCAGACGATCCTTTTGAGGGCCCTTCAGATTTGTGGGGTGAGACTTCAGTTCTGGAGTTTGGAAGAAGGGGAGATTCCTCTGGGGAAGGACCTGGCCATTGTCTGAGTGTTCCAGAGAGAACTGGCAGCGCTGATTGCGCACTCACTAGCGATATTGAATATTGAGCAGTTTCCACAGTCTGCGGAGGAGCCCTTGGAAGATTCCCTTTTACAGAGCATTAAAACATTCCAAACTGCTGTTCCTGTGCATAGAGCCATTAAGCAGTTGATTGAAGCTGAATGGTAGGTCCCAGAGGCTGGTTTAGGGAGGAGGGGCGGGCGATGACCCATCTCTACCCCATCCTGCAGGTTGAGAAAGATCTCCTTAAGTTGCCTAAGATGGATGCCCTGGTTTCCACGGTGATGAAAAAGACTACCAGTCCTCTGGAAGAAGGGGCAGCCTTAAGACATGCAAGACCACAAACAAAGAAACTCTGTTAAAGCAAGCATTTGAAACCACTACCCTAGCTCTGCAAGCCTCCATTTGTGGAACTTATATGACCAGAGCATGTATATGCTGGGCCCAGGCATTGTCAGAAGCAGACTTAAGGTCCCAGCAGTCACTTCCAGAAGCCTCCAGATTAGTGTCTGTCTCTGCTTACCTGACTGATGCCTTAAGATTATGGCATCAGTAATTGCGACCAGGCGTGTTTTGTATCTGCAAAACTGGTTGGCTGATGTTTCTTCTAAGACTCGGCTGAGCAGGCTGCCTTTTAAAGGCAAGCTCTAGCTTGGAGAGGCCCTGGACAAGTTTGTTAAAGATCTGGGTGAGGATTGTGGAAAATTGCAAGAGGATCTTGATAAATTGGAAGACTGGGCATCAAAATGGCAGATGGAATTTAATGTGGACAAGTGCAAAGTTATGCACCTAGGGAAGAACAACCCAAACTATGGTTACACAATGCAAGGTTCCGCATTAGGAACCACCACCCAGGAAAAAGATTTAGGCGTCATTGTGGATAACATAGGAGTGGAGGAGTAGCCTAGTGGTTAGAACACTGGCTTGGTAACCAAGCAACCAGGGTTGAATTCCCACTAGCACTCCTTGTGGCCTTGGGCAAGTCACTTAACCCTCCATTGCCTCGGAAGAAAGACCTGGCAATCTACTTCCGGTGACACTGCCAAGAAAACCCAGGAGCTTCTGGGTCACCAGGAGTCAGGACTGACTCGAAGGCACACATTGCATTTTGTGGATAACATGTTAAAACCCTCAGCCCATTGTGCAGTGGCAGCCAAGAGAGCAAATAGAATGCTAGGTATCATAAGGAAAGGAATGGAAAATAAAACAAAAGATATTATAATGCCTCTATACCATTCCATGGTGAGACCGCACCTTGAATATTGTGTGCAATTCTGGTCGCCGTATCTTAAAAAGGATATAGCGTTATTAGAAAAGGTTCAGAGAAGAGCCACCAAAATGGTAAAGGGGATGGAAGGATACTCCTATGAAGAAAGGCTAAAAAGGTTAGGGCTCTTTAACCTGGAAAAGAGACGGCTGAGGGGAGATATGATAGAAGTCTATAAATTAATGAACGGAGTGGAATGGGTAAGCGTAGATCGATTGTTTTCGTTATCAGAATATAGAAAGACTAGGGGACATGCAATGAAGCTACAGGGTAAACTGTTTAAGACTAATAAAAGAAAATATTTTTTCACTCAACGTGTGATCAAACTCTGGAATTTGTTACCGGAGAATGTAGTAAAGGCCGTTAGTGTAGCTGGGTTTAAAAAAGGTTTGGACAAGTTCCTGGAGGAAAGGTCCATAAACCATTATTAAGAAGGGACCCAGGATATCAATGCTTGACCCAGTACAAGCATTGCGGAACCTCTGTCTTTTGGGGAAACTGCTAGGTATGTATGACCTAGATTGGCCACTGTTGGAAACAGGATACTGGGCTTGATGGACCTTGGTCTGACCCAGTATGGCATATCTTATGTTCTTATGTGACAACAAGGGAGCCAGGCTCCGGTCAGGGTGCAGTTCAGATATTTTCATAGATTCCAGGTGGTCTGTTTTGCCCCCTTCCAGCACACGTTTGTGTTTTTCAGAGCTGCATGAGGCGAGGCCGGTCCAGCAGTGTTTCTTCCCATAGGCGGTTGGCTACAACATTTTTACTCCGTTTGGGCCCAAATCACCTCTGAGCAGTGGGTTCTAGAAATCATCGGCAACAGCTGCGCTCTCAAGTTTGCCCGACCGCTCTCTGATGCCTTTATGAGGTCCTCCTGCAGAGTGGCGTCCAAGATACAAGCAGTTTTGGAAATTCTGCAGCAACTGCTGTAGTTGGATGCGATGATGGAAGTGCCAAGCGACCAACTTGGTCAAGGTTTGATGCTCCATTAATTTTGTGGTGCCCAAAAAGGAGGACACATTTTGACTCATATTAGACCTCAAGCACATCAACCGAGCCTTAAGAGTTCCACATTTCTACATGGAAACCCTGCGCTCTATCATAGTGGCCATTCAGAAGGGTGAGTTCTTGACCGTGCTCGACCTTATGGAGCTGCATCTCCACATTCTGATTCGCCCAGACCATCAAAGTTTCCTGCGCTTTGCGGTACTGATGAGGCATTTCCAATTCCAGGCACTGCCCTTTGATCTTGCCATAGCACCTCAGACCTTTACCAAAGTAATGGTAGTCGTGTTGGCTGCCCTGAGGTGCGACAGATTCTTGGTGGATCTGTGTCTAGATGACTGGTTGATCAGAGCAAAGTTGAAGGAAGAGAGCACCACAGTTAGCACATTCTATCTTTCCTGTAGAAACTCGGCTGGGTGGTCAGTGTAACGAAAAGCCAGGTGTACCCAGCGTAAAACTTGGTTTACTTGGGAGTGCCTTCCGAAACCAAAGTGTGATTAGTTTACCTTCAAGCCGAGCGGGTCTCAAAAATTCAGGAGCAGGTACGGGGTTTCTTACAGATGAAGGCGCCAACGGCCTGGCATTACCTTCAGCTCCTGGGTTTGATGGAGGCAAAAATAGATATGATCCCATGGGCCAGGACCCATATGAGACCGCTTCAGCATGCCCTGTTGTCACGTTGATCTCCTCAGAAACGTCTGTTGGTGAGGCATCTGATGTATCCTTTCGATACCTAGCTGCATCTCCGCCTCTGGAGTCTCACGAGTGGGTGCTAGTAACTACAGACGCAAGCCTCAAGTTCGGGGGCCCTCTACCCATGGGGACTTACACAGAGAAACAACTTGCTTTCGCAGGGTCCCATTCTCATGCCTTAAGTGGATCGATTCTCGCTTACGACCTAGCTCTTGAGAGGTCTAGGTTAAGGAAGAAAGGCTACTCCGGCGCAAGTTATTGCTATTTTACTTAAAGCCTGAAAGCGGTTATGTTCCTGTCCTATATCAGAGTGTGACAAGTGTTTGAGAGCTGGCGTGTGATAGGGCGCTTAGGCTCTATTGGCTTCCGTCCTGGATTTTATTTTATTTATTTATTTATGTATTTCTCTTCTATACCGCGCTATTCGGCATCAGCGCAGTTTACATGAAACAAAAACTCTCAAAACATGATAACAGGTCTGAGTTTACAATTAACAGGACAGCGAACTTGGATAACAATGGGGTAACTATTTACACACAGGTGTCTTAGGATAAAATATACAAAGTGGGTAACTATTTACATACGGGTAACATTAATAATATGTGACATAGGTCTCAGTAATCAAGGATATCTTGATAAGAGTGTTAGTCTGGCTGACTAGGTATGCTGGTGTAGATACATTCGATTGAGTGACTTGATTCCTTGTTATCAGAGAAGTATTTGAGGAAAAGGTGGTGTTTGAGGGCCTTCCTAAACTGGGTTAGGTTGGTGATAGCCCGGATGTTTGGTGGTAAAGCGTTCCAGCATCTTGGAGCGTAGAGACTGAAGGCCCTGTTTGCTGTTGTCGAGGTGCATTTTGTTAATGCCTTTGGGACTATTAGCATATTTATTGCTCTGGATCTTCTTGATCTATTAGGGGCTATGGTGTGGATGAGGTCTGTTAGTGAGGAAGAGGAGAGCCCATTGATAGCTTTGAAGGTCAGTAACACGGTCTTGAAAACTATACTGGCCTGTATAGGAAGCCAGTGTAGCTGTTTCAGAAGGGGTGTCACATGGTCGCTCCTAGATGACCCATGGAGAACCCTCGCTGCAGCATTCATTGCGAGCTGTAGAGGGTTCAAGGTGGATTGTGGGAGTCCTTGTAATATGGCATTGGCGTAATCAAAGTGAGGTATGATCAGCGCCTGGTAGATTGTCCGGAAATCATCTGGTTCAAGCAAGGGGCGTAGATGTCTGAGTGAACGGATCTTGTAGTAGATTGCTCTAACTGTGTTACCTATGTGTGCCTTCATGTCTTCATGCCTGGATGTTCTCATGTTTTAACAAGCTGGTCTGGAAAAGGGGTTAGCCCTGAATTCCTTGCGAGTTCAAGTGGCTGCCCTGACGTGTTACTGTGGCACGGTGCAGAGCGTTTCCCTGGCAGCTCACCTGGATGTCATTCATTTCCTCTGGGTGATTAAAGCAGCTACGCCCTCTGGTTTGTCCGCTCGTACCACCATGGGACCTTAATTTGGTGCTTTCGGCCCTCTCTGAACCTCCTTTTGAACATTTGGCTCAGGCTACTCTGAAGGATCTCACACTGAAGACAACATTCTTGGTGGCTATCTGTTCAGCTAGGTGCATTTCCAAGCTTCAAGCGCTCTCCTTTTCTATCACAAACCCTTCCTCCTCCATCTCTAAGGAGAAGGTGGTCTTGAGACCAGTGCCTTTCTTTTTGCCCAAGGTTGTATCAGGGTTTCACTTGAATCAGCCCTTGTCTCTTCTGACTTTTTTGCTAGAAGGTGATACCCCGCATGATCATCAGTTGCATTTCTTAGTACTTGAAGCAGACGCGGCCCTTTTGGGTTTTGGATTCCCTCTTTGTCTTGTTCGGGGGACCACACCAGGGTGAGGCATCGTCCAAAACATCGGTGGTTGGAGGAGGCCATTGCTGCTACTTAGCTGTTAAAGCACAAGCCATTTCCCATGGATTTGCGCGCCATTTCGATGAGGGCTCAGGTAGCCGACATTTGCAGGGTAGTGGCTTGGTCGCCTGCATACCTTCACATGGCACTATCATCTGGATGTTCAGGCCCAGAAGATGCACAATTTAGGGCTGCGGTGCTGCAGGCCAGTCTTGCCGATCCCGCTCGTTGTTCTGGTACATCCCATGCTTTGACTGGAAGGATGATAAGGAAGATGAAATTAGGTCCTTAAATCCCTCCAGTCCAGGACCTGCCCTGTCGTTCTGTTTGGGGTCAGCCCAGGTTATTATGTGGCATAGGGTCTCTTCGGGATCTGTGTTACAGGGTTCACTCCTATCACTACAGAGAATTCAGGTGATGCTCTTTTTGGCTGTATTGCTGTATATAATTCTTTTGCCTGTTAAGCTTACACAGAAGTTTAAAAAAAAAAAAAAAGAATTTGTATTCTGTGAGTTTAATTTGGTTGTTCTCGGAGTCTGCTTTGTCAATAGGATATTGGCCTTGGGAGGTGGTACAAAGTGCTCTTCTACTGTGACATCATAATATGACATGCTCAGTCTCCATCTGCTAGTGAGGGGAGATAACCCATGATACTGGACTGGAGGGACTCGAGGAAAGGCCATTATCTCATGTGAGCAGAGAGAATAGACACATCTGAACACTCCTGCATTTGTATCAGAGAACGATCTAGGCATTCTGGGAATATAATCCTAATCCTATTTTCCTTGAGTGCCAGCAATGGCCCAGTATATTCCTGAAATATTTCTTATTGGGCTTAAGTTGCGATGTATGTTTTGCATTGCAACAAATGTTTCATTTATATGTAGGGAATTTCACAGCTGATATAGGGTTTTCTTTTCACTGTGTGCACAGACAGGCTACGCAGGATGCCCCTGAGGAGGTGCGCAGCCGGGATTTCAGGAGGGAACTGGAAGACAGAGAGAGAGTTGTTGTAAGGGAAAAAAATCGAGATCGAACAACTCGAGGTAACAGGTCGTGATTTATCACCTATTAAAACCAGTGTCCTGGAACTCTGAATAAAATGGTCAGGATATATTTTTACTCCAGAAGTAAGAAGATAATTGTTTGGAAAATTGGATGCTTACTGTATTGCAGAACTCTACAAATTTTATTGTATTTTATATTAAAAGACAGCCCAAAAACTTAAGAGCCAATAGCTGAGACCTTCTCTCCCTGTTGCCTTCACTGAAGGTGAGAGGTGGTGGAGAGGGGATCTATCGCAGTTCCTTTAGGGCTCGAGTTACTGAGGCTGTTTTTCTCATCCCATATTTAAGGGAAAGAAAACTTTGGTAAATCAAGCACTCCTGCAGGCCACTGGCAGAAATACATAGCCAACATCCCCCATCTTCACAGTCTCTCTTTCTTTCCACCCACCTTGTCATCACTCAGTTCCTCTCTTGTATCCTGTTCCTCCCCACTAGTCTCCCTCACCTGTTTCATCATCTCCCTTGTCTCTTTAAATTAGCAAGCCCCCTAGCCCCAGCCTTCCCACTTTCACCAATCCAGTCAGCCACCCTCCATCCCCAATCCCCCAGCTAGCCATCAGCCACCCCTTCGGGATGGAAAGCTTTCCATGATTGCTCCAAAATTATGAAATTCTTTGTCTCTGGATTTACAATTAGAAACCAATATACTTGGCTTTTGGAAAAGGGTTGAGGTGCACCTTTTTAGACAAGCTTTTATGAGTATTTTGAAAGATAATTTGTTTTTATTTTTTCTATTGAAGATGTTAATTTTTGGTTTTAATTTATTCAGTTATTTTATTGAAGTGTTGTGTATTTTATTTGTTTTTTTTTTCTTTTTAAATATTATGCATGTCGTGATGTAGTCCACCTAGGTTGTATATGCGTAATATAAATTCATTAATAAAATAAAATTTAATAAAATTTCTTGTTTAATACTGTTTTTAAAGATGCAGCCTTTCTGGTTTCCCTGCAGAGCATACAACGTCATCCTCTGTGTCTAAAAAACCTCGATTAGACCAGATACCAGCAGCCAACCTTGATGCAGATGATCCGCTCACAGATGTAAGTATAGGCGTGTTCTGAGTAGCACTCTTTACTAATTGTCATCGTATGGCGACAATAATTGTGCCAGTTGCCAAACCTTAAGCGTCATCATTCAGGTTATTTGATCAAAATCAAGCCACCTGACTATATTTCTTTTTAAATTTGTGCCCTCATCTTGCTTCTCTCTCCCTTATGCTAGTAAATTTTACTGGATGAAATTAAAAGATCAAATAGGTTTGCCCTTTTAATAGCCATAGACATCTATGTAAGTCAGTGGAACATACTTTTGGATGTACAGGACTTTCTAGAAACATGACGGCAGAAAAAGACCACATGGCCTATCCAGTCTGCCCTTCCATGCCATCTACTATAGTCCCTTTATTTTTCTTTAAAGGTCTTCTGTTTTTTTTCTCATGCTTTCTTGTCCTTGTCTTTACTGTACTAGTCTCTACTGCCTCCACTGGGAGACTATACCATACATCTAACACTCTACTCCTAAGTCTCCCCCCTTTCACCTTCTTTCTATGCCCCTTTGTTGCAGAGCTTTCTTTCAATTGAAAGAGGCTGTCCTCCTGTGCACTTGTGCAATGGAATTTAAACGTCTCTATCATATCCCCTCTCTCCCTAGATGCCTTAGGATGAAGCTTACTGACCGTTTTGGTAGCCACCCTCTGCACCGACTCCATTCTGTTTATATCCTTTTGAAGATGTGGTCTCCAGAATTGCACACAATACTCCAAATGAGGTCTCGCCAAAAACTTAAACAGAGGCACTATCACCTCCTCCTTCCTGCTGGCCATTCCTCCCCCTATGCACGCACGCATCCCTTCTAGCTTTTGCCATCTTAGTCATTGGGCACACTAGACTAGATTAAAATCCTCAACTGACAATGTGGCAGTGTTCAAAAAAGCAAAGTAGAATGGAGAATATTAGTGTGCCTCTTTATTAATCCATGGTGTGACTACACTTTGAGTGTGCAATACTGGTCTTCCCAGCTCAAAAAGATATGGTGGGAATAAAAAAGATACAAGAAGGGGAAACAAAATGATATAAGGGGCTAGAATAGCTCCCCTATGAAGAAATAACTTAAGGCTTTTCAGCTTGGAGATGAGATGGCTCGAGGAGATGCGATAGTCTATAAGATCATGGGGTATGTTTACTAAACCGGGTTAATGGTTGACCTGGGCTGTCTGCAACTAGGTCCCATTGAATAACATGGGGCCCAGTTGCAGATAGCCTGGATTAACCGTTAGCCTAATTTAGTAAACATACCCCCCCCCCCCCCCATAAGTAAGCTGGAACAGGGTTTGTCCTTTCAAATAATACTAATGCTAGAGGATGTTACATGAAATTAGTAGGTAGTACATTTTAAAACAAATTAGAGATTTTTTTTAATTTCCCTCACACCTCAAGGTGAGTTACATTCAGGTACAATAGGTATTTTCCTGTCCTCAGAGGGCTTACAATCTAAGCTTGTACCAAATACAATGTAGGCTTAAGTGACTTGCCCAAAATCACAAGGAGAATAGTATATTTTATGTAATTTTTGCACAATTAAGCTACGGAATTTGTCGGAGGAGGTGGTCAAGGCAGTTAGCACAGTTGGTTTTTAAAAGGGTTTAGACAACGTCCTGTACGAAAAGTCCATAAGCCATTATTAGCCATGTTGTTTCAGAAAGGCACTACTTATTTCTGGGAGTGGCCATCAAAAATGGATATAATCTTTTAGGTTTCTGTTGAGTACTCGTGAGCTGGATTGACCATGCTGGAGACAGGATGCTGGGCTCAATGGACCTTTGGTCTGTTCTGACCAAGTGTGACACATCTTATATTCTTACGATTCCTTAGCCTTGGATGCCCTCGGCAGAAAGTGTTACCAGGGCTCAATACTCATCGGCCGCATCTAGGCCGACCAGTTGTACATGAACATGTACCTGAGAGACCTGGCGAAGGAAATTGCTGGGTTCTCGGCTGGTCTGTCCAAGGAACCCCTGCAGTGGTTCAAGAACCTGGCCAAGGCCGTCTGTAAGTGCTCCAAGTTTGTCAGGCAGCCTATTCGAGTTGGTGGCTCGAGTAGCGGCAGCAGGTGGCTGCGGCACAAGTAGCAGCGGTGGGCATCAATGCCCAAAACCAGGCTTGGCCACAGTCATCCAATCTCGAGCAATGGGTTCAGGACAAATTGGTCGATGTCCCATGCCAAGGAGAGATCCTCTTTGGCAAGTCTATGACCCACAAGGCTGCCGTGCTGGAGACCGAGTTCATGACGAGTTCCAGGCTTTCTAAAAAGACCACTGCCCCTCCCGAATGGAAGGGCTTGGGTAAAAAGCCCTTCTACCCGAGGAAAGGGGCTGCCTACAGAAACTACCCACCTTTTCAGGCCTCCCTGGCTCCCCAGCAGGGTCAGCAGGCCAAGGGACATGGGCATGGCCCCCGTAAGTAGAAGGCTCTCAAACCCCAGGCATCGACCCCAGCCCAGCCAGGAGGGAGCTTTTGACTCCTGGGGCATAGCCTCTCTACCCCAAGGAGATCAGCAGGGGAACATCTGATCCTCTATGCCCAAAGGTGGCTAACTTATCACCATCGATCCCTGGGGACTTCGGGTGGTCAGGGAGGGCTACCTCTTCCATCTGACTCAGACACCTCCCCCTTACTTTCAGGGAGAGCACTTCAGGTCTCTCCTTTATCAGGACCATCTACTGAAGGAGCTCGCAGGCCTTCTTGAAGACAAAGTGGTAGAACCAATACCCCACCATATCGGGCAAGGGGTTCTACTCTAGGTACTTTCTTGTGACCTGCGCAACCTGAACAAGTTCCTGGTGAGGGAGAAGTTCAAAATGCTCTCCCTTGGAACATTACTGCCTTACCTCCAGCAGGGGGATTGACAATGCTCTTTGGATTTGAAGGATGCTTATACCCATATCTTCATTTACCCCAACCACAGGCAGTACCTGCGGTTCATGTTGGGGGGGGGGGGCACTACCAATACAGGGTGCTGCCTTTCGACTTGGCCTCCACCTCAAGGGTCTTCACAAAATGCCTGGCAGTCATAGCCACCTTCCTCCGTCTCCAGGGGGTCTTTGTCTTCCCCTTCCTCGACGATTGGCTCATAAAAGGAGGCATGGCCTCAGAGGTGCAAGCAGGCAACTGTACGCACCATCCAGGTCCTGCAACACTTCCTCCCGACACAGTGTCTGGAGTTCATAGGGGCAAGACTGGACACCCTCCAGGCAAAGGCCTTCCTTCTCGGAGACCGAGCCGACCATCTCAGGGCCCTGGCCCTAGCCCTAGATATATAGCACCATCTCTTGGTACCCGCTTGGCTCCTCCTGCGCGTACTCGGGCACATGACTTCCATGGTCCATGTCACCCCAGACGCTCGCCTCCACATGAGGGCCGCACGGTGGTGCCTTCAGGATCAGTGGACGCAGGCCACGAGATACCTCCGGGACAAAGTCTCAGTGACCCGCTAGTTGGCAGACTCCCTGACCTGGTGGCAGACTCCCCAATACCTCGAGGCGGGGATGTCCTTTCAAGCCTGAGCCCCTTAGGGTCCTCACCATGGCACCTCCCTGCGGCTGGGGAGCCCACTGCGAGGAACTCAGCACCCAGGGCAGCTCGTCGCAGGACGAGAGCAACCAGCAGATCAACCTCCTGGAGCTATGGGTGATATATTTAGCCCTCTGAACTTTTTGCCACTGCCTACAACACCAGCCGGTGTTGGTCCAACAGACAACCAGGTGGCGATGTTCTATGTGAACAAATAGGGGGCACAGGGTCTCGTGCCATCTTACGCAGTCTGGCAGGATATACTCCAGCAGGCAGTATACTGCCATGCCAGGACAACTCACTGGCTGACGGATTGAGCCAGGTCCTCCCGCCGCACGAGTGGCAACTGGACCCCCAGTGTGGTCGACCAGCTTTTTCAGCTCTGTAGGGAACCCAAGATAGACCTGTTTGCCAGCCCGGACAACTACCAGCTGCCCCACTTCTGCTCCCGACAGGTCCACCCCTCTAGGGTCGTGATCAGAAGGCCTCGTGCACCTTCCCACCCACACTATTAATTGCCAAGAAATATTTAGGACCCTCCGTGACAAGGCCTCGCTCATCCTGATAGCCCCTCGATGGCCCAGACAGTCATGGTTCCCCCTACTCCTCCAGCTATCAGTGGAGACTCCCATCCCATTGGGGAACTCTCCAAGGCTCTTGTCCCAGGAGGAGACTCTCTTCTGCACCCCAACTTGGGGTCCCTGTTGCTGACAGCATGGCTGCTGAAAGGGTGACCCTAGCTTTCAGCCTCTCGGGTGAGGTAGAGGAGATCCTGCTGGCCTCTCGTAAGGCTTCTATTAGGAAAGCGTACACCCTCAAATGGTACAGGTTTTCAGCTTGGTGTGCAGAGCATGGGACCGACCTGTTCTCCTGCCTGGTGGGGGTGGGGCTGGTGCTGCAGTACCTTCTCCATCTCTCACAATCTGGACTTAAATCGAACTAGTAACTTCTCCATCTCTCGCAATCCAGACTTAAATCAAACTCCATCAGGGTGCACCTCAGTGTCCTGGCGGCGAACCACCACTCGGTGGATGTCAAACCCCTCTGTCTAGCTGCTGGTGACCTGCTTCCTAAGGGGTCTGCTCATCGAAGCCCCCGGTTCGCCCTCCAGTGACTGAGTGGGACCTCAGTGTGGTATTGGGGCAGCTCACTCGCCCGACTTTTGAGTCTCTGACTACCTGCCACCTGCGATACCTTTCGTGGAAGGTGGCATTCCTGATTGCACTCGCCTCCGCTTGTTAGGCTTGTTTTTTTGTTTTTCAAAATGCTTTTTCTACGAGAACAAGGTGGTGCTCCACACACACCTTAAATTCCTTCTGAAGGTGGTATCGTCCTTCCACCTCAACCAGGAGGTGATACTCCCCACCTTCTTCCCAAGACTTCACATCAGGAGAGCGGAGACGGTCCTTCACACCCTGGACTTTAAGAGTGCCTTGTCCTCCTACATCCAATGTACTCAGGACCACCGCAAAGCTGCTCAGCTTTTTGTCTCGTACGACCCCAGTAGACTGAGGAAGGCGGTGACCAAACGTACACTGTCTACTGGGTAGCAGACTTATTGCCCTCGCCTACAAGCAGGCAGGGCTCCCACTGGAAGGCCGAGTCACAGCGCACCATGTCAGGGCCATGGTGGCCTCGGTGGCAAATCTGCGCTCTGTCCCAATGGTGGACATCTGCCGGGCCGCCCCGTCACTTGGTCTTCAGTCCATACCTTCGCAGCCCATTACTGCCTGGAAAGGGAGTCCTGATGAGACAGTGCCTTCGACCAGGCTGTGCTCCATAATCTTTTCGGGGTCTAGGCAACTCCTACCCTCCTGTGTTCAGGCTATCGCAGTGCTGGTTTCCATCAGACGCAAGGGTCCTACTGTAGTCTGTAGCTATGAACTCAATTGCTGCTGCTCACGGCTCCCCTTGAAGGCGACCGTGTTTTTCGCTATGGGCTTTCGATAGCCTGTAGCTGGGGAGTCCCATATGTGAAGACTGACTCTCTGCTTGTTCCCGGAGAAAGTATAGTTACTCACCTGTAACTGGTGTTCTTCGGGGACAGCAGGAATCAGTCCTCACAACCCTCCCTCCTCCCCTTGGAGTTGCTCCTTTACCATCTTTTATTTTATTTTTGCTGTCTCTTTTTTGCTGTCTCTTAGCTATGTCACCTGACTGAGCAAGATGGCACCCTTGGGTGGGAAGGGGACCACACATGTGTGGTGGAATTTCCCAAAGGCTTTCTTTGAAAGCTGGGGGGATGCTTCTGCGGGGGCTCTGTCGGCACTGATGTCACCCATATGTGAGGAATGATTCCTGCTGTCCCCGGAGAACACTTGTTACATGTGAGTAACTACACTTTAGTCTAATGTCAGTGAGTTTAATAATTGTTTTCTGTATCTCTTTTCCATGAGTTATCTGGAGTATGTTGCAAGTAACAAGGTTGGTATTTTGCCTTCTTACTGCTGTAGGAAGATGACGAAGATGAAGTGTCTGATGAGGACAGTGATGATGACACTGCGGCTCTCCTGGCTGAGCTGGAAAAGATCAAGAAGGAGCGGGCTGAGGATCAGGCCCGCAAGGTGAGATGGATTACTTTTATTTGGTTTAATACATAGCATTTTTTTAAAAATTGGAGTACTTTAAATGAAACAGGCATAGATATCATCATTGCCTGAAACTACTGGGAAATACTACTATTACTGAGCATTGGTATAGCGCTACAAGACGTATGCAGCGCTGCACAGACATGTAAGAGACAGTCCCTGCTCATCAGAGCTTACAATCTAATCAAGACAGACAACACAGTAGGTGTAGACATGGGATACATCTAGGGGGAATGGTAAGGGAAACACAAAGAGATCAGGTGAGTCAAGATCCAAAAGCGGCATACCATAACCGTGTTGAGTTTTCCATTCCTCTTAGAGTAACCTGGGGTTACTGTTTGTTTACCAAGGGATAACAATATCCAGTATGATACAGATCATAATGCTAGAGGCCTGATTGAAGTGACTGCAAAGCCTTGGGTGAGGTGTAGCACAAACCACTGAAGAGAAGCAAAGTTCTGTGCAAATCTATGAGCAGTTCCCTCAGGTTCACAGTTAATGCCTGCTTCTATCTAATGTCTTGGACCTAGAGAAAGCTGTCATGAGGAAGAGACCTGTCTGGTCTTCTTGAAGACTCGTATGCTACAATTTCTTTTTGGTTGACCTTTTAAAAAGTATCACAATCTCTATTGTATTAAGGAAACTAAAAAATAAATATTTTTGAAAGAAAACGTTTGGGGAAGATGGGCTTCCTGTGCTCCGAGAAGATGATAAAATTGGGGAAAAGAATGTCTTTGATTAAAACTTAAGTATAAAATCTTCTGCTCTTTTTCTCAAACATTTAGGAATGTGTACTTGCCATATGGAGAGTATTTATGGAGTTTGTTCTTGTTTATGTACTTTCACCTTCGTAATATTGCAGTGAAAGTAGCAGATGAAGTCTGTATTGCTGTAGTTCTATAACAAAAAATATCAATAATACTAAAGTTAAACAGTACAGCCGTTGGAATAGTTCATGTGCTCTGTGTTTAACTACAGAAATCTGAAATGTTTAAAAATAACTTTAATCTATTAATCTTTATTCTACCTGAGTTTCCAGCCCAGCTGGCATTTGCCCCCAGTTCTGGTGGCTGCCATTTATAATGGAGAGGGAAATGGAAGGAGGCAAATCTGAGGTGGTAAATGTAACCAGATACAAGTCCCACCCATCTCCCATAACTCAGCCATCACTGTGACAATTGTCATTAGAGGTCTGCAGAGTGCAGCCCCCCTTCAGGAGCAAATAACGAGTTATATGAAAGATTAGGCTTGTTTTTTTGTTTTTCAAAATGCTTTTTCTTCGGGAACAAGCAGGAAGTAAGTCAGTCACATATGGGTGACGGCACTATGTCCCACACAGACTGCCACAATACCGGCATTAAATGCCTCGGGGCGGACCTTTACCTTGTCTTCCTGTCCGCTCTGCCTTTTGATGTCGGCTAAGACCCGTAAAGAATGCGAAAGGTGGCAGAGGGAGCTGTTTGGCAAGTCTGCCTCGGGATCGACATCAGGAGCGGAATCCCTGCCTTTGACACTGGCATCGTGTACTTCCTCCAGAGGATCTTGCATTCCTGGAGTTTGTGCAGGAGATGAGCCAGGCACTCACCTTCGAGGCTCCTACTCGGGAGGCACTGATAGTGCCCATGCCCACCATCCTCGAACGGTTGCTGTTCACTATGTGGGAGACCCCAGTAACAGTGCCGATTGTGAAACGTCGATTCAATTTGCAGTATCGAGTTGGCCTGAGCCCCAGCTTCCAAAAAACACTCCTTGGGCAAGTCACTTAACCCTCCATTGCCTCAGTTACACATAGATTGTGAGCCCTTTGGGGATGAGGGAATGTATCTAGTACTTGCTTGTAGTGATTGTAAACTTCTCTGATGCCCTTCAGCCTGGGCGGCATATCAAGAAATTGCATAAACATAAACGCAAACTGCCACATAACTCCATGGTGGTGGAATTGGCTATGTATCGCATTAAGAGCCAGAAGATGCACTCCTTGTTGCCCCCAGCAAGGAGGCACGCACCATGGATGCTTTTGGCAGGAAGTGTTTCCAGGTCTCCATGTTCACAGCCTGGATCCAGGCATTCCAAGATGTAAATGGGCATGTATCTGCGGGACCTGGCAAAGGAACTTGCCGGATTCTCGGCTGGTTTATCAGGTGAATCCCTTGAGCACTTCAGGACCCTGGTGTCATCGGTCAAGGAGTGCTCTAGGTTTCAAACTCGGGCGGCCTTGACAGCTTCGAGTCAGTGGCTTGGGTAGCTGCGGTGGGACTTGGAGCAGCTGGTTCGGGACAAGTTAGCTGATGCCACTTGCTGGGGGGAGAATCTCTTCAGCAAGTCCATGATGGAGAAGGCAGATGAGCTGGAGAAGGAATTCAGGACCAGTACCAGGCTGTCCAAGAAAGTGTCTGAACCTTTCCGGAGGAAGACTTCAGGGGGAAAAAGCCTTCCATCCGAAGACCAAAAGAGGTGTACGGGAACTCCCCCAAGTTTCAGGCCTGTCACGCTCCCCCTCAGGGGCAGCAGGCCAAGGGCCAGGGACATGGCCCCCATAAGCCAAAGGCCTCCAAATTCCAAACGGTGCCCCAGCCACATCTGGGGTGAGCTTTTGACTACTTGGGCATAACCTCCCTCCCCCAGGAGGTACAAAGCCCAAGGTTCACGAGAAGACGGCTGGTCCACTTTGCGCACACCGGTGGCCAAGCATCATCACGGACTCCTGGGTGCTGCAGGTGGTCGGGGAAAACATAGAAACATAGAAATATGATGACAGAAAAAGACCACATGGCCTATCTAGTCTGTCCTTCCTTATCAACTACAACAGTCCCCTTTTTACCTTTTAGAGATCCTCTGTGTTTGTCCCATGCTTTTCTGAATTCAGTTACTGTCCTCATCTCTACCACCTCCACTGGGAGACTATTCCATGGATCCACTACTCTTTCCGTAAAGAAATATTTCCACATATCACTCCTGAATCTATCTCCCTTCACCCTCATCCCATGTCCCCTCATAGCAGAACTTGCTTTCAATTGAAAGAGGCACTCTCCCTGAACATTTTATGCCACGGAGGTATTTAAACATCTCAATCATATCACCTCTATCCCGCCTTTCCTCTAAGGTGTACATATTAAGATCCTTCAGTCTGTCCTCATATGCTTTATAATGAAGACCACTAATCATTTTAGTAGCCACCCTCTGTACCGACTCCATTCTGTTCACATCAAGCGGTCTCCAGAATTGCACACTATACTCCAAAGGAGGTCGCACCAAAGACTTACACAGAGGCATTATCACCTCCTTTTTTGGATTTCACTCAGGCGAGAGCCTTCCTGCCACTGGATCAGGTGCAGCACCTCTCCACCTCTTGGGGCACATGGCATCCACCGTCCACGTAATCCCCTTTTCTCGCCTTCGCATGCGGCAGGCTTGGTGGACACAAACCAGGTCGTCTGGAGGACCACATCCATGTCACACCGGCCTTAGTGACATCTTTGGCCTGGTGGCAGGACCCCCTCAACCTCGGAGCCGGCCTGCCCTTCCAGGCTTCACCGGTGCAACACATCCTTATAACGGACACATCCAAAGTTGGGCTGGGGGGGCCCACTGCGATCACATGCATGCTCAAGGCCCCTGGTCGTCGGAGGCGAATGCCTTGCAGATCAACTTGCTGGAACTTGGAGCAGTCTATAATGCCCTGCGGACCTTCCAGGATCATCTGGAAGGACAGGTGGTGCAGATCCAGATGGACAACCAGGTGGCAATGTACTACATGAGCATGGCTCGTACCCCCTCTGTTGGGAGGCGGTGCGCCTCTGGAACTTTGCGACAGGGAAAAACATCTCCCTCAAAGTGGTGTACTTGCCGAGCCAAGATAACGTGCTGGCCGATCGCCTGAATCGAGTCCTCCAGCCCCATGAGTGGTGGCTGAACCCGGCCGTGCTGGGTGAGGTCTTCTGTCGCTGGAGGACCCCGCAGATTGACCTCTTTGTCAGTCCAGAGAACATGCAGCTGTCACGCTTGTGCTTTTGGAGGCTGGATCAGAGATGGCAGGTGGGGGGTGGCGGATGCCTTCCTCCTCCTCTGGTTCCGGGGCTTCTTGTATGTGTTTCCATCCACATGACCAGAACCAGGCAGCCTTGGTCATCTTCATTGCACCCAGATGGTCCAGGCATCCCTGGTTTTCCTTGCTTCTGCAACTGCCCCAGTGGGACCCATTGCTGCTAGGGAGTGCCCTGGACATGCTGTCTCAGGAGGACGAGATGCACCCCAACCTCCAGTCCCTTGCCCTAACAGCCTGAGAGGCTAACTATAGTGCATCACCGCCTCTCCAGGTCAGTTGAAGATCTGCTTCCCTCGTATAAAGACTCCACGTGGAGAGCTTATGCCTTCAAGTGGCGCAGGTTTTCACACTGATATGTGGAATAAGATCTTAACCCTTTCTTCTGCACAATGCCAGATATCTTAAGATACCTATTGCACCTGTCAGGGGCTGGCCTAAAGTCCAACACAGTCAAAGTGCACCTTTTTGTCATCTTGGCTCACCACCACACTGTGGATGGTCAGGCCATGTCTGTGCACCCTCTGGTGGGCCAGTTTATTCAAGGCGTCCTTCTTTCCTGGCCCCCGATCCGTCCACCACCAGTGGCGTGGGACCTCAGTGTGGTGTTGGGAAAGCTCATAGCTCCACCCTTAGAATCTCTGTCTATCTGTCATCTCAAGTACCTTTCTTGGTAGGTTCTATTCCTGGTGTCACTCACCTCAGACAGGCGTGTGTGCATGCTGCAGTCGCTCGTAGCACACACATCCTAAACCAGTTCACAGGACCAGGGTCGTCCTTCAGACGCACCCTAAGTTCTTGCCAAAAGTTGTCTCTGCATTCCATTTGAATCAAGAGGTGGTATTGCCACCTTCTTTCCTAGGTCTTACTCTTCCAGGATGGAGGCCTCCCTAAACACTTTGGACTGCAAGCATGCATTGTCCTTTTACATCCAGAGGACGCAGCCCCATCGCCGCTCAGCGTAGCTCTTTGTCTCTTTTGACCCCAGTTGACTGGGGCTCGCATTCTCCAAGTGCACCCTCTCACGCTGTGTGGCTGACTGTATTTCCTTCCCCTATCAACAGGAGCTCTCTCTAGAGCATCATGTGACGACTCACAATGTGCGTGCCGTGATGGCTCACAAAGCGCATTCCATGGTGGCCTCATTAGCAAGCCTGTGCTCAATGCCCTTACTGGACATCTGCTGGGCCGCCACCTGGTCCTCTGTGCCCTCTTTTGCTGTGCGCTACTGTTTGGGAGAGACCTTCCGGAGGGATAGTGCCTTCAGCCAGGCCGTACTCCGTCACCTTTTAGGGGAATAGTGCCACTTCTTCTCTCCAACCCGTGATGTCCAGGCTACTGGAATGGGGATTGCATCTTCGATTATGCCACTGCAGTGTCAGACTTCCAACCAGTCGGTGCCCCCTGCTGCCCTTCATGGTCCGCTTTTTGGGTCACCTGTGGCTTTTGCAGGTTTTTTTGGTAGCCTGTAGCTTGGGAGTCCCATTTGCAAGGACTGACTTCGTGCTTGTTTCATTACTCACCTGTAACAGGTGTTCTCCGGGGACAGCAGGAATCAGTCCTCACAATCTTCGCTCCTCCCTGAGGAATTATGTTTTTCTTTTTATGCTTGATTGAGCTATGTCATCATACTGAGGTAAGATGGCACTTTTGGGCAGGAAAGTGACCGCGCATGCGTGGTGTAGCTCCCAAAGGCTTTCTTTGAAAGCTGGGGATTGGATCCTCGCAGGCTCCGTTAGCACCAATGTCACCCATATGTGAGGACTGATTTCCTGCTGTCCCCGGAGAACACCTGTTACTGGTGAGTAACTATGCTTTATTGAGCATGATCTTCAACAATAGTTGACAACAAATCAACAAAATCTTAAAGGTCTAAATTAGACCAAAAAGCCCAGCCTAAGAGATCATACAAATAAAAGAAAAGGGAGAAAAAAACATGTCGCCACTTTCTCAGGACTTTCCAATTTCTCTCATTAAAAGTTTGGAGAGGTTCCTTTCTCCCCCATTTTCTCCCCTTTTCCTTTTAAATGAATTGTTGCATTATGAAGCATGTATATACCACCTTCCTTGAATGAAGTATCACACGTAGGAGCCTAGTTGCTAAGTAAATTCACCATTAATTTGAGTTATCAATAAGTAGATCCCTTGAATAACATGGGACCTGCGCTAAAACAACATGTTAGTTGGTCAGGTAAATAATAAGTTTACATTGTACATCTTCAAGTTTATTTAATAAAATGCATTCATTATTTCTGTTTTCGAAGTCTTTGAGCAAGAAAAACAAATGCAGAGGAAATCTTCAAGTGATTAGTTTGTGCTATTCATGTCTTTTTCTCCACTGGAGGGCACTTGATGCAGTGATGTTAAGTGATTCAGATGTATCCCACATTAATGTATGCCTAGAAATTGCAATGTTTTCTATAATCCTTCTGGAGAGTAAAGCAAAAATATGTGTCTTGGGCTGGTCCTGTGGCCCAGAGGCAATAATGTGTGCTGCTATGTGGGACATTGGGGTTATGCCGGATTAGAGATGTGAATCTTTTTAGTTTCATTTTTTTCCCCCCAAATCTTTACATTTTCACTTGTACATCTAGCCTTAGGGGAAATTTTTTCCCCTAAAATGTTTCCATTTTTTTTTGTCTAGCTCTTCACATCTTTACTGGGGAGGCAATAGGCATAGGACCCAGGGAAAGGGTTAGCCATTTCAGAACAGCAGTATCTGCAGGGGTGGTATTCGGAGTCACATGTATGGGGCCCCGAAGAAGGCTGTAGTCTAGGGGCCCCATACGAAGGGCTTGTCATTCCAATGGCTGAATTGGAAGATGGGACCTAATTGGAGCGAGATCCCTCAATAACTTTGCTTGAATTGAAGATCCATATCTACTGGCCTTTGGCTTCCCTTGTTCTAAAGGCAATGAGATGGGTTGGGACAGATTTTGACCGAGCTGGGAGCTGAACTGAAAAGAAAGGCAAGGTAGGTTAAATTAGAAGTAGTAAGTAAATAGTGATGTGTATTGTCCCAACATCAGGAAAATTTCTACTAGCTGCATTGTTTGTGAAGACTTATGTGATCTCAAACTCTTTACTACATTGTATTTGGCTTTTTGTGATGAAGGTTTTTCATCCCCCTGAAGCAGATAGTGAGGTTGTTGCATGTGAGCATTTAATCAGGAAAATGAGGGAGGAGTTGGGAGCTGTGGATACTAATGGGCAGTTGGAGCTTGCCTCTGAGGAGCCCTAGAGGTACATCTTTTTTCCAGCTGTTTTGAGAACATCGGAGGAAGCCGGAGATCACCAGAGATGTCACTTCCACCCCTCTGGCTACAAATGTTTTGTACTGCCACAGTTCAGGGCCCGAAGTCACATACCTAAGGAGTATACCAAAGGGGCTTGTCTGCCCCTTGGAGCCCCTCGGAGCCAACTGAGGAGCAAGCGGAATCTACAGGTCGTTTGAGACTTTGTTCATCCCATAAGACCCCTGTACTTATTGTGTTGGGGTTTTTTTTATTGATTTTCAATCAAATTACATTGATCAAATATATCATACAGGTCAATCCAGAAATTACATCAAGAAGAAAAAAACCCAATTAACAAGTAAACTAGTAAATTACTTATTGTGTTATATTTTAATGTATTCTGTTTTGTGGGATTATGGGTAAGAGGAAAGGAAAACTCAGAGGTTCTGGGAGATTCACAGGCCCGATGGATTCCTTTATGGAAGTGGTGTGATTGAGGGTTTGGCTAGCACATTAAATAATATCAGTCTCTAGGTACTTTCTCTGAGTCCAGATTCCAGATCATCTCCCCTTCCCCCAGCAGTGCCACAGGGAAGTCCCAGTGTGATACCCATGATGGGTCCCTGGGTCTACCGTTGGGACTTCAGTACATTTCACTATTGGCTTTGTCACCCCTCCCAGAAGGTTTGGGGGGAATTTCCACTGCTATGAACCCCCTGAAACCTATTGTTTTTTTTATGGCTTTGGGGGATGAGCCATCGATTTCCCCCCCCCCCTCTCCCCCCTCCCCCAGGGAGGTTACCAATTTGGAATTATGGCGCGTGATGGTTAAGATGGAGTCTGTGTCTGCCTGTCTTGCTCAGTTGTGTTTGTTTTCTGGAGACGCTGTGAATCGGTTGACCTCCTTTGAGGGGGAGTTATGATCTCAGGGTCAGCAGGTGGATGTTGCCAGTGGGAAACTTATGGCCCTGGAAAAGACCAGTGGTGCATTATTGAAGGGAAATTTGTTGTTAGAAAATGAAAGGATTGAAAACTCTCTTTTATTGCTTTAATTTTCCATTTTGTAGTTTTAATTTCTGCATGTGAAATGCTTAAAGCTTATTTTGTAAATATTTTATACCTCGAGACTGACACACTCCCTGAAATTGTGAGTGCGTATTATATTAAATCATCTGTTAAAAATGTTTTAGGTGGAAGTTTGTTTCAGCCGCCTGTAGGTGATTTAACTACTCTTCTTGAGGAGACAACCAATAGGGGTACCATGGTGGCCACCTTTTGTGGTTCTCTAGATAAGAAAAGGATATTTTCAGCTTTCTTGAAAGAGAGAATGATGCCCTTTCATGGACATATAGTCAATGTTGTTCTGGATGTTCCTCCAAGAACGCAACAAATTTGGAGGTCCTTTTTACAGTTAAAGCCTTGTGCTATGTCTTTAGGAATGACTTTTTTTTTTTTTTTTTTTAAATATCCTCGCAGATGTTGTGTTAAATATTTGGGCAAAGATTATCAGCCTTCCCATTCCCGGATGTGGTCAAGAATATGATCTGGTTGGAGTGGGATTCTCCCGACTCCTCGCCTAAGGGTGTGTATGAAGAGCTACGCTCTACCAGAGAAGGAGTGCATTGGGTAGTTTGATATTCCCAAGGTGGATGCACAGGTCATGGCTGTTACAGATGGACCACCATTCCTGTGGAAGGCAGATCGACCTTAAAGGATTTTTTGGACAGAAAGATGGATTTGTTGTTGAAAGACCAGTTTGCCGTGGCGACTGCTGTTCTTAAGCTGGCAGTATGCACCAGCCTTACATCTCAAACCCTGCTCCAGTGGATTCAGTCTCTTCTGGTGGATGATTCTGTCCCTCTTTTGGAGTCTGTTGCGACCTTCTTTTCTGATGTCGTGTATGACCTGGTATGTTTGGTGCCCAGAGGTAGTGCCCTGATGACGGTGTCAGGGCATTGGATTTGGCTCTGGCACTGGACAGCGGACACAATTTCCAAAGCCTGGTTGGCTCACATGGCCTTTAAGGGGAAGCTTCTTTTTGGAGCCTATTAGGAGAAGCTGGTGAAGAATGTGGGTAAGACAAAATCTTACTGCCTTCTGGAAGATAGGTCCAGGGGGCCTGTGAAGCGGGTTGGTGCCCCTTTCTCTTCAGCCTCCACCTGTCCACCAAGGGCACGCTGGCCGGAACCCTGGAGGTCCTGGGACTCTCGTCATTACCAACCTGGAAAACCTTTCTTCCCTTCTGCTTCTGGGCTTCAGGCTCGTTCTCAGTCCTTTCATGGAACATGTGGGCCCAGGGACTCAGTCCCCTTCAGCGGAGGACCCTCCCAGGCTGTGCAATTTGAAGATTTAGGGACCATTCCCTGGTTCCTCTGGTTGGAGGCAGGCTTCACCTTTTCTTTCAGGAATGGGCCTGGGTTACCAAGGATCACTGGGTACTAGATACCATTCAGTTCAGCTGTGACCTGGAATGCAAAGAGCCGAGTCCAGACGCTTTTGTCATTTCCCCTTGTGGTTTTGCGATCAAAAGTGCCGCTGTGTGGACCTCCTTGGACAAGTTGCTGCTTCTAAAGGTCATGGTGCCCATCCCCCCTGGACGAGCGGGGCAAGGGCAGATACCTATCTATTTTGTGGTGCCAAAAAAGGACTGTTCCTATTGGCTCGTTCTGGACCCCAGGGGTGATTCAAAGGGAGTTCTTGCCTTCTCTGGATCTGGCTGATTTGATATATTTTGTCTGTTGATCTGTAAGTTTGTTCAGTTTTCTCCATTTGTACCTGTTTCCTACAAATCCTCATAACTTTCTGGTTTCTGTCTGTTGAGGCCAAGCTAACGTGTAATCTATTATCTATTTATTTATCTGTATTTTTTGTGGAGGAGTAGCCTAGTGGTTAGAGCACTGGCTTGGTAACCAAGAAACCAGGGTTTGATTCCCACTAGCACTCCTTGTGGCCCTTGGCAAGTCGCTTAACGCTGTATTGCCTCGGAAGAAAGGCCTGACAATCTACTTCTGGTCACACTGCCAAGAAAACCAAGGAGCTGCTGGGTCGCCAAGAGTCAGTATTGACTTGAAGGTGCACATTGCATTGTTACTTCCTGTAAGTTTGTTCAGTTTTCTCCATTCGTACTTCTCTCCTGCATATAATCATAACTTTCTGCAACTTTCTAGTCTGTTTATTGAGGTCAAGCTGAGCGTGAGGGGTTGAAAAGTCACACGGCAAAGAGGCTCCAAGGTAAGAACGGAGGGGGGGGGGGGCAACAGGAACCCCTAGTAACCGCCAGAACATGAAGAGACAGAGAGTGACCTGCAGCTCCATTTATGGGAGCCTGCAGCGGCACGGGAAAGTCCACCTGCTGTGTTTAGGCATGATTTCTTCTTCTTCAGGCCTGCGTGCGTTTTAACCCCCCACTATGTTTTGGGCGCCTGGGAGAGGCAGCCACCAGAGAATAAAGCAGGACAGAGCAGCTTCTTCCTAGGGGACCATTTGCAGTTTCCTTTCAATTTCAGTTTCAGTTAATTCGATTTTGGTAAAGTGGTTTGGTTTTATTTTATTTTAGTTCAGGTACTCTAGTGCTCTGTGCTAGGGATCCTTTTACCTATCCGGGAACAGATTGAGGGCGTTCCTGGGGAGTGCCCGCAGCCCTTCCCACCATGTCGGCCAGACCGTAGTGCCTGGTATAAGATGGTATCAAGGAGGGTGAACCCCACTTCATGCCACATCCTTAAGTTTTGAGCTGTATAACAAAGGAATGTTTATTCTCCAGGACCAAGCAGGAAGTCAGTCCTCACATATGGGTGACATCGGCGCCGACGGAGCCCCCGTGCGGAGCATTTCCCCAGCTTTCAAAGAAAGCCTTTGGGAATGCTGCGCGCATGCGCGGTCCCCTTCCCACCCAAGGGTGCCATCTTGCTCAGTCTTCTTTTTTCCGCGGAGCCCGACGGACGTGTTTCATTTTCACCCGAGGAAAAAGTTGATTTTCGTCTGCATAGACCCGTTTCTTCGGTTCGACGCCAGTTTCCCTTTCCCGCCTGGGCCCGGTACATTGGTATCGAGCCCGGACTTCTTTTTTCGTTTTTTGTCCTTAGTGACTAGCGTACGCGCCAATTTTTCTGTTTTCACTGGCAGCCCTGTCTTTTGACCTCACAGGGGCCCTTTTTCCCCCAATGGCTGCCAGCGGGTTTAAAAAGTGTGATCGGTTGTAAGGAACTTATGTCTCTCACCGACACACATGACTGCTGCCTCCGGTGCCTCAGACCCGATCATGACCCGATGATCTGTGGCCCATGTGGGGAAAATGTCCTCGAAGGCGTTGAGTCGGCAGCACCAAAAGGAAAGAATCTTCTCTGACTCCGCGTCCGGACGGGCCCGGACTTCGTCAGACGCCTCGACGTCTCGGGACTCCGGCCCCGAGCAGCGCCGAGGCTCCTCTGAGAGGGGGTCTCCCTCGCGGGAGCATCGCAAGAAGAAAAAACCCACGAGGGCGGCGTCGGTGGACGCACTTGGCTCCTCGAGGGCCAAGTCGCATAGCTCCGAGCACCGTCCCGGGTCTTCGGAATCGGAGAGGCCTGCAAAACAACCTCGTGTGGAGATGGAGTCCCCGGGTCACGTGAGTACTGTAGTCCTCGTGGACTCTCCTCCAGGGGAGCCGCCGTCGGGGCCCGAGTTGGGGGCTGCTGAGTCTCCTGAGCTCAGACTCAGGTTGACGGCCTTGGAGTGCAGCTTGCCTGCCTTCATGGAACAGCTGCGGGCACTGATCGCCAGTCTCACCGGTGCATCTGCCCCTACCACCGGGACATCGACGTCCAAGTCGACCCCGGAGGCCGAGCCGATCCTCTAGTCCATGTGTGCTCGAGTCGATCCTCGGCCAAGGTCTCCCTCGGCCTCCCGCTCGGGACCGAGGTCTTCGACGCCGGTACCCTCGGCGTCTGGGCGGATGGCATTGGTGCCTGCCCGACCGGAGCCGCTCGATTCCTCTTCCGAGGGGTCCGGCTGGGAAACGGAGGATGAGGAGTCACCCGACATCTTTAGGACTCGGTGTGTCCCATCGGACTCGCCCGAGTCCGAGCCTCGGAGGCGGTCTCCACCGGAGGATACCCGGTTCTCGGACTTCGTGAGGAATATGGCCAAGGCCTTGGCCTTCCCCGCGGATCCCGAGGAGGAGCCTCAAGCCGAGGAGCTTGAGGCCCTACAGTATGACTCTCCCCCAAAGGAGGCCTTTACTGTACCGGTTCCTCCGATGCTGGAATGGTTGCTCTTCCGCATGTGGGAGGCGCCGGCCTCGATGCCGGTTTTGAGCAAGCGGGTCGATTCCATCTATCGAGTCCGCAAGAGCCCCGGGTTCCAAAAGGCACAATTACCGGACCACTCCATGGTTGTGGAATCGGCCATGCATCGTCTGAAGAGTCAGAAGATGCACACCTCGGTACCTCCCAGACGAGAAGCCCGGAACCTGGATGCCCTCGGTAAAAAGTGCTTCCAGGGCTCTATGCTTGCTTGCCGTGTCCAGACCTACCAGCTGTACATGGGCATGTACCTTCGAGACCTGGCAAAGGAGATTGCCGGGTTCTCTGCTGGTCTCTCCGAGGAACCTTTGCAGAGGTTCAATGCTCTGTCATCGGGTATTCGTGAGTGCTCGAAGTTTATCTCTCGAGCAGCCTATGATGGCTTTGAGGCTTCGGCCCGAGTAGCCGCGGCCGGCATCGGTGCACGCCATCAGGCCTAGCTACATTCATCGGACCTCGAGCCATGGGTGCAGGACAAGTTGGTCGATGTCCCCTGCCGAGGTGAAAACCTCTTTGGCAAGCCCATGGCTGAAAAAGCTGCAGAACTCGAGACCGAGACTCTTACCCGGACTAGGCTGTCCAGGAAAACCTTTTACATGAGGAAGTAATCTGCCTATAAACAGTACCCTCATTTTCAGACCTCTGTAGCTCCCCAATAGGGTCAGCAGGCCAAGGGGCAGGGACATGGGCCCCGTAGGCAGAAAACCCCCAAGCCTCCAGCTCCGGCCCCTGCACAGCAGGGAGCGGGTTTTGACTCCAGTGGCATAGCCTCTCCTCAGCTGGCCCCTATCAGCACAGGAGGCCAGCTGGCCTTGTACGCCCACAGGTGGCCAGCCGTAACAAGAGATACCTGGGTACTAAGTATAGTCCAAAAGGGCTATCTCCTCCACTTCCACCAGGTACCCCCCTCCTATTTTCCAGGGGAGCCTCCAAGACTTCCTCTGCACAGGGATTTACTCCTGCAGGAGTTAGCAAGTCTTGTAAAGGAACAGGCAGTGGAACCGGTGCCCCACCACCTGAGAGGTCAGGGCTTCTATTCCAGGTACTTTCTAGTACCAAAAAGAACAGGAGGCCTCAGAACCATCCTAGACTTGCGGAATCTGAACAAGTTCCTGGAGAGGGAAAAGTTCAAGATGCTTACCCTTGGAATCCTGCTGCCCTACCTCCAGCAGGGAGATTGGCTATGCTCCTTAGATTTAAAGGATGCTTATACTCACATCCTCATTCATCCAGACCACAGACAATATCTCAGATTTGTAGTGGGAGGAAACCACTATCAGTACAGAGTACTGCCTTTTGGCCTAACCTCCGCCCCCAGGGTATTCACCAAGTACCTGGGGCGGTGGTGGCGGCCTACCTCAGGGTTCAAGGCCTTTTCATCTTTCCATACCTGGACGACTGGCCTCTTGTGGGGATTGACCCATGATAAGCCAATCAGGCCACTTTCCGCACTGTCGCCCTGCTTCAGCACCTGGGGTTTGTTATAAACTTCGCAAAGTCCACTTTGCACCCCTCACAGAACATGGAGTTCATAGAAGCAAGACTGGGCACCCTTCAGGCAAAGGCCTTTTTACCCGTGGACAGGGCCCACAGGTTGATGGATCTAGCCAGGCAGTTCCACAGCAATTCTCTGGTCTCCGCCAGACAATTCCTGAGGCTCTTAGGCCACATGGCTTCCACGGTCCATGTAACTCCAAATGCCCATCTACACATGAGGCCAGCTCAATTGGGCCTCAGGACTCAGTGGCACCAAGCCGCAGGAAACCTCACGGACAGGGTGAGGGTGTCCAAACTACTAGAGTCTTCTCTACAGTGGTGGCTTCATCTTCCGAATCTAGTGCAAGGGGTGTTTTTTCAGACACCTCCATACTCTCAAGTGATCACAACCGATGCTTTTCTTCAAGGTTGGGGAGCACATTGCCAGGGAGCATGTACTTAAGGCCTGTGGTCTCCTTGGGAAGCCGCACAACAGATCAATCTCTTAGAACTGAGAGCTATTCGCTTGGCCCTGAGAACTTTCTCTCATCTCCTTTCCCACCAGTCCGTCCTAATTCAGACTGACAACCAAGTTGCTATGTTCTATGTGAACAAACAAGGGGGCTCAGGGTCCCGCCTTTTATGTCAGGAAGCGCAGAACCTTTGCTCCTGGGCAGTCAGTCACGGTATTCTTCTCAAAGCGGTCTATCTCCCGGGTCGGGAGAATTACCTGGTGGACAGACTGAGCAGGATCCTGCAGCCACACGAATGGCAGTTGAATCCTTTAGTGGTTCAACAGATCTTCCTGAGATGGGGTCTTCCAACCATAGATCTCTTTGCCAGTCCTCTGAACTGTCAACTGCCAAGGTTCTGCTCCAGACAACCGCATCCTCTCAGATTAGCAGCGGATGCGTTTCTCATTCCGTGGTCTACAGACCTCTTATATGCGTTTCCTCCCACACCTCTAGTGCCCAAGACACTGTTCAAAGTGATCCGAGACAAGGCCTCGGTGATCCTGGTGGCTCCCAGGTGACCAAGGCAACCGTGGTTCCTGCTTCTTTTGCAACTAGCGGTGGACACTTCTCTTCCTCTGGGGATGCAACCAGATCTCCTGTCTCAGGAGCAGGGATCTCTTTTACATCCCAATCTCCATTCCCTCAATCTGATGGCCTGGCTGCTGAAAGGGTAGTTCTAGCACCCTTACTACTGCCTAAGGAAGTGGAGGAGGTGGTCTTAGCCTCTAGGAGGCAGTCCACCCGAAATTCTTATGCCCTTAAGTGGCATAGATTTTCTACCTGGTGTACTCAACACAACGAGAATCCTTTCTCATGCCTGGTACCAGTGGTGCTGCAATATTTGCTTCACCTGTCCAACCTAGGCCTTAAGTCCAATTCTGTTCGAGTTCATCTTAGTGCTCTTTCAGCACACCACTCACCAGTGGAGGGTCAGTCTCTCTCCAGCCATCCTTTGGTGGCTCGCTTCCTCAGAGGCCTGCTGTTGCTTAAGCCTCCAGTGCGTCCACCTGCCCCTGAATGGGATTTAGATGTGGTTTTGCAATGACTTACTTGCCCCCCATTTGAACCTATGGCTACTTGCCCTCTGCGTTTTCTCTCCTGGAAGGCGTTGTTTCTGGTAGCCCTTACTTCAGCAAGGTGAGTGAGTGAACCTCAGGCCCTAGTATCAGATGCTCCATATACTAGGTTCTATAGAAACAGGGTAGTCTTACGGACTCACCCTAAATTTCTTCCAAAAGCTGTCTCTTCCTTCCATCTCAACCAGGAGGTGGTTCTTCCGACTTTCTTTCCCAGGCCTCATGCCAGCCGGGCTGAGATGGTTTTGCATACCCTGGACTGTAGGAGGGCGTTGTCCTTCCACCTTGACCGTACGCGGGAGCACCGGAGGACTGTTTAGCTCTTTGTCTCTTTTGACCACAATAAGTTGGGGTTGGCTGTCTCCAAGCGTACTTTGTCCATATGGGTAGCTGACTGTATCGCCTGGGCTTACGGGGTAGCCGGCCTCTCCTTGCAGGGTCGAGTTATGGCTCACCGTGTCAGGGCGAAGGCTGCGTCAGTGGCTCATCTCCGCTCTGTTCCGTTGGCAGACATCTGCTGGGCCGCTACTTGGTCTTCAAGCCAGACTTTTGCGGCCCATTACTGCCTTGAGAGGGAGTCCCGCAGGGACAGTGCTTTCGGATAGGCGGTACTCCATAATCTCTTTGGGGTTTAGGCATCTCCTACCCTCCGGCCCTGATGTTGGGCTACCGTTCGAGAGCGTTCTCAGAGAAGATTCCTTTCTCACATGCTGGGGCTCTAGAGGGAGCTCATTTTTTCAGCTTGGGGTATCTGGTAGCCTTAAGCTGGGGAGTCCCATATGTGAGGACTGACTTCCTGCTTGGTCCTGGAGAAAGAGTAGTTACTCACCTGTAATAGGTGTTCTCCAGGAGCAGCAGGAATCAGTCCTCACAACCCTCCCTCCTCCCCTTGGAGTTGCAGTCATATGCTTTATTTTGTTATTTTGCTGTCTTTTAGCTTTGTCATCAGACTGAGCAAGATGGCACCCTTGGGCGGGAAGGGGACCGTGCATGCGCGCTGCATTCCCAAAGGCTTTCTTTGAAAGCTGGGGAAATGCTCCGCATGGGTGCTCCATCGGTGCCAACGTCACCCATATGTGAGGACTGATTCCTGCTGCTCCTGGAGAGCACCTGTTACAGGTGAGTAACTACTCTTTCAGTGCACAATGACTTGATGCAAACCTGTGGAAAAAGCCCAACTAAATGTGTTATTGTCTTGTTGCTGGGCGGATTTGAGAGAGCTGTTGTGCCTGGTCAAGTGATGTGACAGTTTGTTGAGACATTGTGACTTTCTCCTGAGAAAGGTCAGGCAAAAAGTCAAAGACAGAAATAAGTGAAAGATAAGCAGGAAAAAGTGCTGCATAGAGGTTTGTAGTAGCTACAGTTTTGTTCTGTGAAAAACGAGAAGTACCTGCATATAAAAAATGTATATAACTAGAAAGATAGACACATTCAGTAGATAGGAGACAAATGAAATCCTTCCATCTGTCTATGATCAGTGAGTAATCTGACATGATTATCCCTTGTCTCTTAGCCCAGATTATGTACCTACTAAACTTGTGATATTTATATTTATTTTATTTATTTATTTGCTTTTATATACCACCCTTTCAGAGATCAAGGGTGGTTTACAATGAACATAACACAATTACATTATAACATATAACTCACTTTTAACGTTTTAACAGCTGTTTAGAAAAATAGTTAAATAACATATTAAAGTAACTTATTTACAGAGTATTTTGGAATATGCTAGCTATTCCATTTTCAAAGGGTGACATTGCTTGTAAGGGAAGCTGTATTCCTTATAAAACTGTAAACTTTTACTCGGAGAAAGTGTCAGAGTCTGATTGGATCAGTGCAAGGTACATGTCATATCTCTGAGGTACAAACCAGCAGCACAATCTAAAAATCCTCAAGATATGTGAGACCCAGTGGGGAGCGGTCTCAAAGACAGGTTCTGCCTAGACTGCACGCAAGAGGCTAAGTCAATGGAGCAGAGTCTGTAGGACAAGATAAGGCAGGAGAGTCCCTCATGGTGCAAGAGACCCTGAAGTTGGGGGGGAGGGGGCACTGTGTTACTTTCAACAGATCCTGCTCCCAGTCCCTGCATGATGCCCATGCCATCCACCCCTCAGGCCCAGGGAGCAAAAGGGCTCCCGGGGGAGTTTCTCACCAGAGTTTTGTCTTATTTTTGCATAAGTCGTTTTGTCTATGTCAACAGGACTTGGCAAGTGGCTCCTCAGCCCTGGGAACATGGGGCTAAGAGGGCGTTGGATGCAAAAGAGCATGAGCCAGGGGCAGTGGTGTCTAAGCAGGCTAGAGGCTCAGAGGAGTGGCAGCAATTGCTTTTGTCGGAGGGGTTGGATGGAGAAGACCTCGACATGGAGCTAGATATGCAGGAGAAGTTGGAAGGAGGAGAGATCCCAGAACAGGAAAATCAGGCCCAGATTGTTTGGGTGTTCCGCTGGGAGGAGCTGCCAGGGGCTCATCTTGGAGTCCCTCAAGGCCCTGAATATGCCCGCTAACCTCCCAGCAGAGGAAGAGGCACTGGAGGATCCGCTGCTCCAAGTGGTGCGGAAATTGCAGAAAATCTTCCCGGTACATGGAGTAGTATGACAGATGATCCAGGATGAGTGGGATCTGCCGGGGGCGGTCTTAAAGGGGTGCGATCCGTGACGCATTTGTACCCACTGCCAGAGCAAGAACAAAAGCTTTGATCGCCCAACATGGATGCAGTGGTGTCGGCAGCAGTAGAAGAGACCTTGACTCGTCTCCTGCAGCTAAGAATCTTGGAACCAGTTCTGCGAGACCAGTACAGCCGCAGTCGATACTCCATGTATTTCATGGTACCCAACAAGGAAGGTTCCTTTTGCCCAATTCTCAACCTCAAAGAAATGAGGAAACGCTGGTATCAGTAATAGAGGCGGTAGGAAGCAGAGCGTTCTTGACGTCTCTCGATCTCACGGAGGCGTATCTGCACATTCCCATTCATCCATAACATCAGCAGTTTCTCCGTTTTGCGGTGCCAAGGGGCCATTTCCAGTTGTGAGCGTTGCTCTTCAGTCTGGCAATCGCCCCATACCTTCACCAAGGTCATGGTGGTGGTGGCAGCAACAGCTTCTCCGCAAGGTAGGGGTTCTCGTCCATCTGTACCTAGACGATTGGCTGATCCGGGCAAAGTCCAGGGACAACAGCGAAAGAGCAACAACGCAGATGGTGGAGTTCCTTTGAAGTCTCAGTTGGGGGGGGGGTGTCAACCTGACCAAGAGTCAGTTACAGCTGGCTCATGGCTCAGGAGCTAGAGTATTTGGGAGCATGCTTCGATACCCGTGTGGGCAGGGTTTTCCTGCCAGATCACCAGGCACAGGAGCTACGACAGTTGATACGGCAGTTCCTGAAGATGGCAAGACCATTGGCATGGCATTATCTGCAGGTTCTGGGGACCATAACGGCCACTGTTGAGCTAGTCCCATGGGCAAAGGCGCACATGTGACCTCTGCAGAAGGCTCTGCTCCATCATTAGTCCCAGCAGAGTCAACCCCTGTCCCAAGTACTCCCCTGCCCGCGGAGCACCAGGAGAGCCCTCAGGTGGTGGCTGTATCCGGGGAGCCTGGAAGGGGACATGCCACTTGAGTCCCCAGTGTGGGTTCCGCTGATGACCAATGCCAGTCTCTCAGGTTGTGGAGCCCATTGTGAAGGACACTTTGTTCAGGGAGAGTGGAGTCCACAGGAAGTCCTGTGGTCAATCAACAAGCTCGAGATGCAAGCAGTGACCTTGGCGTTAGAAGGTTTTGAGCCATGGTTGCAGGGGAAGGCAGTCCAAGTCCTCTCAGACAATGCGTCCATGGTGGCTTACATCAACCGGCAAGGAGGCACGGAGAGTGCAGACTTGGAGGAGGAGACTGAAAGGCTGTTTGGATAGGCAGAGATTCACCTCCAGGCATTATTGGCGGTGCATGTAGCGGGAGTAGACATTGTGATGGCAGACTACCTCAGCCGAGTGTTCGTGGACCCTGGAGAGTGGCAGCTCAACCATGGGGTGTTCAAGCAGGTGGTCCGCCGATGGGGCACACCGGTTATGGACCTAATGGCAACATTCGAGTCGGTCAAGGCCTGCTAGTTTTTCAGCAGAAGAAGAGAAAAGATATCCGAGAGCCTGGATGCTCTAATTCAGCAGTGGCCCGAAGAGGGTCTCTCCCATTTTTTTCCCCGTCGGCGCTTATAGGCCAGGTAGTGCAACGGATAGAGGTGCACCGGGGATTAGTAATTCTGGTGGGACCAGACTGGCTGAGGCATCCGTGGTATGCCGACCTGATTTGGATACTGGCGGATCGACCATGGCGGCTTCCAAGTTGGAAGGACCTCTTGACGTAGGGGCTGCTTCACATGCCCCAGGTGGATCATTTTTCGCTTACAGCATGGCTCTTGATAGGGCGAGGTTGAAGAAGAAAGGATATTTGAGCTCGGTGATGGCGACTTTGCTACAGGCTCAGAGGAGGTCTACGAACCTAGCATGCATCCGCGTAGGGCGCGTCTTTGAATCATGGTGTGGAGAGAGGCAAGCATGCTCCCTTCCACTGCCTCTGTTCCGGACATCTTGGCATTCTTGGAATCCGGTTTTGAGTTTAGCCGCCAGTTCCTTGAGGGTGCAACTGGCGGCAATTTCCTGTTATTGCGGGAAAGTTCACTGGTGCCGATGGGTGTACACCCAGACGTGCTGAGATTTCTAAGGGCAACCCGACAGCAGTACAAGACCGTGGAGGAGAGGCACCTCCGACCTCATCAATACACCAAAAGACTTCACCAAGGTACGCAAGGACACCGCAAAAAGAGCTCTATCGCTGGCAGCACCTGCAATATGGAACACCCTCCCTGATGACCTACGATAGACATCAAGGACTTTCGGAAACAGCTCAAGATGACCCTCTTCATTGAGCACTACGGTGATGTCACATAATCTGCCCGCCAGCTAGGACTACAGACCAACCCCCCCTCCCTTTCTCATTCATGTACATAGTATTGTAAAGTAGCGCATGCTGTAAATAGCCCACCACGAATCAGCGCCAACTTACACACACACACATTCACTGGATAACACTGCATGCACACACAAATGTCATTATACTTTGCTGTGTAAACCGCCTTGATTGCAGGAGAAGGTGGTATATAAATCCTTTTAAATAAATAAATAAGGGCAGTGATCCAACTCCGTCTGCCAAGGAGGGCAGTGGTACCACCTTGGGTTCTCAGTCTGGTGCTGATGGCACTGTCTGGGGAACCCTTTGAGCTATTCAGTCGAGCTTCCCTGAAGGATTTAACTCTGAAAACGGTATTCCTGATGGTGATTTGAGTGGCACGCAGGTTTTCAGAGCTTCAGGTCCTGTCATGCGAGGAGCCATTCTTTTCCTTCTCCAAGGAGAAAGTGATTCTGCGCCCGGTGCCTTCATTTTTGCCCAAAGTGATGTTCGCATTTCATGTAAATCAGGCTGTTTCCTTACTGGCTCTGGTGAGCGTGGATGTGGGCTATAAAAGTGGCCACGGATGAACTCTTGGATATGGGCCTTGCTCTGCGTGTGCAGATTCTGGAACTCATGCATGGCAGAGAATTTTTTAACATTCAGATCGTTTGGCGTGACCACATCAGGCTTGCGTTTTAGAAGGTGCTCCGCCTCCACAGCGATGATCTGCTTCTCCAGGACCAAGCAGGAAGTCAGTCCTCACATATGGGTGACGTCGGCGCCGACGGAGCCCTCGCGGAGCAAATTTCCCCAGCTTTCAAAGAAAGCCTTTGGGAATTGCAGCGCGCATGCGCGGTCCCCTTCCCGCCCAAAGGTGCCATCTTGGCCAGTCTTCTTTTTTCCGCGGAGCCCTACAGACGCTGTCTACAAGTCACCGCTGAAAAGTTGATTTTCTTTCTTTATTTTAGTGTTTTCTGCGGTTCGACGCCGGTCCTTTTTCCGTCCGGCCTCGCGACGCCGATTGCGAGGCCTCCCCTTCTTTTCGGTTTTTCTGTCCTTCGTGACAAATTCGCGCTTTTTTTCACTTTTCCCTGGCGGCACGAACGTTTGACCTCGCAGGGGCCCTTTTTCCCCCGATGGCCGCCAGTGGTTTTAAAAAGTGTGTTCAGTGTAAGAAACTCATGTCTCTTACTGACACACATGATTGCTGCCTCCGTTGCCTGGGCCCAGATCATGAAGAAATGATCTGTGGAGCCTGTAGCAAGATGTCCGCGAAATCTTTGCGGAGTCGGCAGCATCAGCGGGAGAGAATCTTCTCTGACCCCAGCCGTACCCGGACCTCGTCAGAAGCTTCGGTGTCCAGGGAATCTGGCTCTGAACACCGTCGGAGCTCCTCTGAGAGGGGGTCTCCTACCCGGGAACATCATCGGAGGAAGAAACCCGCGAGGACGGCGTCGGTGGATGCTCCTGGCTCCGCGAGGGCCAGGTCGCATAGCCCCGATAGCCGTCCCGGGTCTTTGGAGCTGGAGCGGCCGTCCAAACAGCCTCGTCTGGAGATGGACTCGTCTGCTCACGTAAGTCCTGTTGTCCTCGTGGACTCGCCTCCGAGGGGTCCGACGTCGGGGCCCGAGTCGGGGGCTGCTGGGTCTCCTGAGTTCGGACTCAGGTTGACGGCCTTGGAGAGCAGCCTGGCTGCCTTCATGGACCAGCACCGGGCATTGATCGCTGGCCTCGCTGGTGCTTCTGCCCTGACCGCCGGGACGTCGACGTCTAAGTCGACCCCGGAGACCGAGCCGATCCTCGAGTCCATGCGGGCTCGAGTCGATCCTCGGTCGAGGTCCCCTTCGGCCTCCCGTTCGGGGCCGAGGTCGTCGACGCCGACTCCCTCGGCGTCGGGGCGGACGGCGTCTGTGCCCGCCCGGCCCGAGCCACTCGACTCCTCCTCCGAGGAGTCCGCCTGGGAATCCGAGGTGGAAGAGTCACCTGATTCTTTTCGGACTCGGTGTATCCCTTCGGACTCCCCCGAGTCCGAACCTCGGAGACAGTCCCCCCCGGAGGATGCACGGTTCTCGGACTTCGTGAGGGATATGGCCAAGGCCTTGGCCTTCCCCGCGGATCCCGAGGAGGAGCCTCGAGCCGAAGAGCTCGATGCCCTCCAGTATGACTCTCCTGCAAAGGAGCATTTTACTGTACCGGTTCCCCCGATGCTGGAACGACTTCTCTTCCGCATGTGGGAGAGCCCGGCGTCGTCGCCGGTATTAAGCAAGCGGGTCGATGCCATATATCGAGTCCGCAAGAGCCCTGGCTTCCAAAAAGCACAGCTGCCGCACCATTCCATGGTGGTGGAATCGGCCATCTTTTCTTTATCTTTATTAAGAGCCAGAAGATGCACTCCTCGGTGCCTCCCGGCAGGGAAGCCCGCAGCCTGGATGGCCTCGGTAAGAAGTGTTTCCAGGGCTCTATGCTTGCTTGTCGGGTCCAGACTTACCAGCTCTACATGGGCATGTATCTCAGGGACCTGGCTAAGGAAATAGCCGGATTCTCTGCTGGTCTCTCCGAGGAACCTTTGCGGAGGTTCCTGGCCTTGTCCACTGGTATTCGAGAGTGCTCAAAGTTTATCTCTCGAGCAGCCTATGATGGCTTTGAGGCATCGGCTCAAGTAGCCGCAGCCGGCATCGGTGCCCGCCGACAGGCCTGGCTTCAGTCATCCGACCTCGAGCCCTGGGTGCAGGACAAGTTGGTCGATGTCCCCTGCAGAGGTGAAAACCTCTTTGCCAAACCTATGGACGAGAAGGCTGCACAACTCGAGACAGAGACTCTCACCAGGACTCGGCTCTCCAGGAAAACCTCTGCCCCTTCCCAGAAGAAGAAGGGCTCGGGGAAAAAGCCCTTTTACCCGAGCAAGGCGGCTGCCTATAACCACTACCCTCATTATCAGGCCTCCGCAACTCCCCAACAGGGTCATCAGGCCAAGGGACGGGGTAACGGGTCCCGTAGGCAGCAAGCCCCCAAGCCTGCGCCACCGGCCCCTGCTCCGCAGGGTGGGGGTTTTTGACTCTTTCAGCATAGCCTCTCCCCCTCCGCTGGTTTCTCTCAGCACGGGAGGCCGGCTGGTCCACTTTGCCCACAGGTGGTCCAACATCACGTCCGATACCTGGGTGCTCCACATAGTCCGAAGAGGGCTATCTTCTACACTTCCACCAGGTACCTCCCCCCTACTTTCCAGGGGAGCCTCCGCGACCCCCTCTTCACTGGGACTTACTCCTTCAAGAGTTGGCAAGTCTTCTTCAGGAACAGGCGGTGGAACCGGTGCCCCACCACCTGAGAGGTCAAGGCTTTTATTCCAGTTACTTCCTGGTACCAAAGCGAACTGGAGGCCTCAGACCTATCCTGGACTTGCGGAACCTCAACAAGTTCCTGGAAATGGAAAAGTTCAGGATGCTTACCCTTGGAATCCTGCTGCCCTACCTCCGGCAGGGAGATTGGCTATGCTCCTTGGATCTAAAGGATGCCTACACTCACATCCTCATCCACCCAAGCCACCGACAATACCTAAGGTTTGTGGTGGCCGGCAATCATTACCAGTACAGAGTACTGCCCTTTGGCCTATCCTCCGCACCACGCGTCTTCACAAAATGTCTCGCGGTGGTAGCGGCTTATCTCCGGCTTCAAGGCCTCTTTGTCTTCCCGTACCTAGACAACTGGCTCGTCAGAGCGCCGTCCTCCACGGAGACCACTCACGCCACGCAACGTACTGTGACTCTGCTCCAGTACTTGGGCTTTGTCATAAACTTCGAAAAGTCCACTTTGCTCCCCTCTCAGGATCTCGAGTTCATCGGCGCCAGGTTAAACACGCTTCAGGCGCGTGCCTTTCTGCCGCTCGACAGGGCGCAACGGCTCATGGCTCTCGCAAGCCGCTTTCGCAGCCATGCCCGGGTCTCGGCCAGGCACTTTCTGAGACTGCTCGGCCATATGGCTTCCACGGTCCATGTGACCCCCAATGCCTGCCTGAATATGCGGCCTGCTCAATGGTGCCTTCGCTCACAATGGCGTCAGGCCTCGGGGAGACTAGCGGACTCAGTACGAATCTCCAGCCCGCTGGTCTCTTCTCTACGGTGGTGGCTTCATCTGCCCAACCTAGTGCTCGGAATGCCTTTTCAGTCTCCTCCGCCCGTTCAGGTACTGACGACCGATGCTTCTCTCCTGGGTTGGGGAGCACATTGCCAAGGGACATGTACTCAGGGTCTCTGGACCCCGTGGGAATCTGCCCAGCAGATCAACTTCCTGGAGCTCAGAGCGATCCGCCTGGCTCTACGGGCCTTCTCCCACCTTACCGCTCACCAGTCCGTCCTCGTCCAGACGGACAATCAAGTGGCCATGTTCTACGTGAACAAACAGGGGGGCACGGGCTCCCTCCTTCTCTGTCGGGAAGCGCAAAAGCTCTGTGCTTGGGCCGTCAGCCGAGGAATCCTCCTCAAAGCTGTCTATCTCCCAGGTCAAGAAAATTACCTGGCAGACAAACTGAGCAGAATCCTCCAACCACACGAGTGGAGATTGGACCCGTTGGTGGTTCAAAGGATTTTTCTCCGGTGGGGCCTCCCCACGCTGGATCTCTTTGCCAGTCCTCGGAACAGGCAACTTCCTCGGTTCTGCTCTCGGGAACCGCATCCCCTCCGAGTAGCGGCGGATGCTTTTCTGCTCTCATGGTCCACGGGCCTTCTGTATGCCTTTCCTCCCATGCCGCTAGTGTCTCGAACACTTTTCAAGGTTCTCCAAGACAAGGCTTCGGTGATCCTGATCGCTCCCCGGTGGCCCATGCAACCGTGGTTCCCGCTACTGATGCAACTGGCGGTAGATACTCCGTTGCCTCTGGGGTTTCAACCCGATCTCCTGACCCAGGATCAGGGGTCTCTCCTACACCCCAATCTCAGATCTCTCCATCTGATGGCCTGGCTGCTGAAAGGGTAGTCCTTGCTCCCCTCCTGCTGCCTCCAGAGGTGGAAGAGGTCGTGCTAGCTTCCAGGTGACCCTCTACCCGGAAATCCTACGCCCTTAAATGGCGTCGCTTCTCCACCTGGTGTACTCAACAGTCTCAAGATCCCTTCTCCTGCTCGGTGTCTGTGGTCTTGCAGTACTTGCTTTCCCTCTCCAATCTTGGACTCAAGTCCACCTCGGTCAAAGTTCACCTCAGTGCTATTTCTGCACATCATGTGCCGGTGGAAGGCAGGCCTCTTTCCGGCCACCCTCTTGTGGCGCGGTTCTCCCGAGGTCTCCTTCTCCTTAAACCACCTTTGCGCCCCCCAGCCCCTGACTGGGACCTGAACGTGGTTTTACAGCGGATCACCTGTCCGCCTTTTGAACCTATGGCTACCTTTCCTCTCCGTTTTCTTTCTTGGAAGACCTTATTCCTGGTAACCCTCACTTCCGCTAGGCGCGTTAGTGAACTGCAGGCCCTAGTGTCTGATCCCCCTTACACTAGGTTCTACAAGAATAGGGTAGTCCTGCAGACTCACCCTAAGTTTCTTCCAAAAGTGGTCTCCCCTTTTCACATCAATCAGGAGGTGGTGCTTCCGACCTTCTTTCCCAGGCCACACTCCAGCCGAGCTGAAATGGTCTTGCATACCCTGGACTGTAGAAGGGCGTTAACCTTCTACCTTGATCGTACGCGGGAGCACCGTAAGACTGTTCAGCTCTTCCTGTCTTACGACCCTAATAAATTGGGGCTCCCTGTCTCCAAGCGTACTCTGTCCATCTGGGTAGCTGACTGTATCGCTTGGACTTATGGGTCGGCCGGCCTCTCGTTGGAAAGTCGAGTCACGGCTCATCGGGTTAGGGCGAAGGCTGCGACAGTGGCTTACCTCCGCTCTGTTCCGTTGGCAGACATCTGCCGGGCCGCTACTTGGTCTTCAAGCCAGACTTTTGCAGCCCATTACTGCCTGGAGAGGGAGTCCCGCAGGGACAGTGCTTTCGGACAGGCAGTCCTCCGTAATCTCTTCGAGGTTTAAGCAACTCCTACCCTCCATCCCGGATGTTGGGCTACCGGTTGGAGATTAGTCAGAGAAGATTCCTTCCTTCGGTGCTGCTGAGCTTGAGGGAGCTCATTTTTTGTGCTTAGGGTCTCCGGTAGCCTTAGGCTGGGGAGTCCCATATGTGAGGACTGACTTCCTGCTTGGTCCTGGAGAAAGCGTAGTTACTCACCTATAACAGGTGTTCTCCAGGAGCAGCAGGAATCAGTCCTCACAACCCTCCCTCCTCCCCTTGGAGTTGCAGTCATATGATTTCGTTTTTGCAAATTTTTTGCTGTCTTTTCGCTATGTCATCAGACTGGCCAAGATGGCACCTTTGGGCGGGAAGGGGACCGCGCATGCGCGCTGCAATTCCCAAAGGCTTTCTTTGAAAGCTGGGGAAATTTGCTCCGCGAGGGCTCCGTCGGCGCCGACGTCACCCATATGTGAGGACTGATTCCTGCTGCTCCTGGAGAACACCTGTTACAGGTGAGTAACTACGCTAACACAGTGGTGAAAACATGCGTGCATTGGACAGCAGCTCGCTCCATGCATTATTGATGATAGATCTGACGGTCACCTGCTTCCTTATCCACATTAAAGTTCTGCAAGTTATACACTGCCGGCACACAGGTAGCATCCCAGGAGCGTGGCAAATCTGTGTTTTTGCCATGCTTTGCTCTCACTCTCAGTTCGCCGCACCCTCCCCATTTCTGGGTATTCTCCAAGGTCATGGTGGTGGCGGCTGCGACGTTGCAGTGCCAAGGGATCTGGATGACTGGCTCATCTGGGCCTATTCCCTTTCAGAAGCATCCCGGGTGGCATCCTGAGTGATGTCCTTTTTGGAAAGCCTTGGTTGGATGATCATTTGGGAAAAGAGCCAGCTGTTGACTTCCCAGTCCCTGGAGTCCCTGGGAGAACGTTTCGACACGCAAGTGGGCAGAGTGATCTCCAGGAACAAGCAGGAATCTAGTCATCACATATGTTCACATATGGATATCGTCGGTACCGACGGAGCCTGCGCGGGAATGCTCCCCAGCATCCAATCAGAAAGCTTTTGGGAGCATCCCACAGCGCCTGCGTGCTGCCTTCCCGCCTTTCCTAACTGCCTCTCTCCAGTTCTTCTTTTTCCGCGGAGCCAACAGGTCGTGTTCCTGTCACCGCAGAAGAATTTCCTTATTTCTTTATTTATTTTTGTGGTCGCGTCTGCCTTCCCTGACGCTCTTCCGGTACCGCCGGTATTTCTTTTCTTTTAAAAAAAATTAATTTATCCATTCTTTTCCTTTCTTCAGGTGCACCTGTCTTTTTTTGGGCCTTAGGCCCCAAAAATTCCTTAATATGGAAAAACCTGCTTCAGGGTTTAAAAAGTGCACAAAATGTGGTGGTACCATTTCCGTCACCGACACCCATGAATGGTGTTTAAAATGTTTAGGTCCTGACCACTCCATCACAGATTGTGTGTCCTGTGCTATGATGTCTAAAAGGGGTCGACAGAACCGAGCTGCTAAGTTCAGTACCCTGTTTCCCTCTGATGCGGCTTCGGTGGCATCGACATCCTCCAGGGCTGCTGCTTCTTCCCGTGGATCTCAGGTAACTAAACATAAGTCTAGCCGGTCCTCAAAGGGTAGATCTCCTTCTAAGCATCGAGATGCCTCTGGCGTTGCCCTCGAGGATTCTGCACCGGCAAAATTACCCCGGCGGGATGCTTCGGCTTCCAAAGTACCATCATCAGGGTTCCAGGATGTTCTCGATGGCTCGGCCTCGACAGATCTCCTGGTGTCATGCTCTGGGGTACCGGCAGTTTCCACCGGTACCGATTTCCAGGCATTGGCAGCGTCTATGGACTAGAGAATTCTGTCCATAGAACGCAGTCTAGCGGCTTTCCTTGTGGCATCGACGCCCTTGGTACCGCGACAGACAACTCTACCGGTACCGGCACCGGTATCGGTATCGCAACTGGTACCGATAGCAACGACATTGGCATCGATGCCTGCTATGCCGGTACCCTGTCCTTCGATGCCCGCCGGTACCGATTCCCCGGTACCGGTTATTCCCAATACCGATTTTGCTCGGTACGGGTATCGGGCTCTGCAGGAGCATCCAGACAGGCGATACTTCGATTCCTCAGAAGAATCTGAGGATTCTGAAAGTTCTGTCTGCAGCAATGATGCTTCCACAGGAGGAGTCCTCCCCTAAACGCAGGATGTCTCCTCCAGAGGACATGTCTTTCCAAGACTTCATCCGAGAGTGGCTCAGGGCCTCTCCATCACTGTGGCCCCTGAGACAGAGCCAAGGGACAAGGAGTTTGATATTTTACAATATCCTAAAACTTCTAAGGAGGCAGCTACCCTACCCATTCATGAGATTCTCTATGATCTCATGTTGAGGATGTGGGAAACACTTCTTACCACCTCTCCTCATTCTCGTAGGCTAGATACTATGTATCGTGTCCCTCCTTGTCCTGGTTTCCATAAAACTCAGCTTCCTCACCACTCTATTGTGGTGGAATCTGCTATGAGAAGAATTAGAAGTGCAAAAAGACATGCCTCTAATCCTCCAGGACGTGAATGCAGAACTCTGGATGCTTTTGGACGTAGAGTCTTTCAAGCTTCCACGCTTGCTGCAAGAATCATTTCCTATAGTCTCTACATGGGAATGTTCCTAAAGGAAGTTACTGATCACCTACAGATTTTAAGTCCTTTCATCTCTGACGATAAAAGGCAGGAGTTTCTCACTTGGCTCAAACATGCCCAAGATGTCTCTAAATTCTCCAACCGTGCAGCCTTCGACTGCTTTGAATGTATAAGCAGGACCTCGGCTATTGCCATAGGTGCATGTAGAATTGCTTGGCTCCAAGCATCTGATTTAGAGCTCTGGGTACAAGATAAATTGGGAAATATCCGTTGTACTGGTGAGAACCTGTTTGGTAAAGATTGGCAAGAAAAAGCCAATGAAATGGATGCTGAAAATTCCACTTTGGATAGACTATCCAAGTCTACTGCTGATCCTGTTAGGAAAAAGTTGTTCAAGAAAACACCTTTTTCTAAAAAGAAAAGATTTTATCTTGCTTATGGTCAGCAGGCATCTTCTGCAGGTCAGTTTTCAACCAAACATCAGCAACCATCGAAACAGAAGAAAGCAAAGGCTGCTAGGCCTCAACCGGCCTAGCAACCTCAGCCTCCTCAGGGCCTTTGACTTTCAGGTAGAGAACTTAGCCTTTCTGGCTCTGGAGGGACCAGAACCGTCCACCATTCCAGGAAGGTTATGCCATTTTGCTCCCAGATGGGGGCAAATAACAGCAGAGCATTGGACACTCTCCATCATAAGAGAGGGGTACATACTTCATTTTTCAAGCATGCCCCCTCCCACAATAGTGAAGCAGTTCAATTCTCCAACCTCTCTCATCGACCTGTTAGGTCAGGAGGTTACCATCCTTCTTGCCCAAGGGGCAATAGAAGAAGTGCCTCTTCATCAACAAGGCACAGGGTTCTATTCCCCTTATTTTCTTATCCCAAAGAAAACAGGGGGATACAGACCTATCTTAGATCTCAGAGAATTGAACAAATTCCTTGTCAGGGAGAAATTCAAAATGATCTCTCTCGGAGCTCTGCTTCCATACCTTCAGAGTCAGGATTGGCTTTGTTCTCTAGATCTCAAGGATGCGTACACCCATGTTCTCATCCATCCAACCCACAGAAGGTTTCTTCAGTTCCTTTTTCAAGGAAAGCATTACCAATACAGGGTGCTTCCTTTTGATCTGGCCTCTGCACCAAGGGTGTTCACGAAATGCACGGCTGTGGTAGCAGCATTTCTGCGCACTCTGGGAATATTCGTCTTCCCTTACTTGGACGACTGGCTCATTCGAGCTCCAACACAGGCAGAGGCCAGGACTTCTCTAACTTGCACAATGTGTATCCTTCAGTATTTAGGGCTGGTCATAAACATCCCAAAATCCAGTCTAACTCCTACTTAGTCTCTAGAGTTCATAGGAGCCCTGCTGGATACCACAAAGGCAAGGGCCTACTTTCCCCAAGCCCGTTGCCTTCGCTTGGTGCAGTTAGCTTCTTAAGCAGCCCTAAAGCCCTTTTTAACTGCTTGAGAAATGTTGCAGTTGCTAGGCCACATGGCATCCACCGTGCATGTGGTACCATATGCTCGCCTTCACATAGAAACATAGAAACATGATGACAGAAAAAGACCACAAGGCCCATCTAGTCTGTCCTTCCATAACAACAACTACAACAGTCCACTTTTTACCTTTAGAGATCCTCTGTGTTGGTCCCATGCTTTTTTGAATTCAGTTACTGTCCTCATCTCTACCACCTCCACTGGGAGACTATTCCACGGATCCACTACTCTTTCCGTAAAGAAATATTTCCGCATATCACTCCTGAATCTATCTCCCTTCACCCTCATCCCATGTCCCCTCGTCGCAGAACTTGCTTTCAATTGAAAGAGGCTCTCTCCCTGAACATTTATGCCACGGAGGTATTTAAACATCTCAATCATATCACCTCTATCCCGCCTTTCCTCTAAGGTGTACATATTAAGATCCTTAAGTCTGTCCTCATATGCTTTATAATGAAGACTACTAATCATCTTAGTAGCAACCCTCTGCACCGACTCCATCCTGTTCACATCCTTTTGAAGGTGCGGTCTCCAGAATTGCACACCATACTCCAAATGAGGTCGCACCAAAGACTTATACAGAGGCATTATCACCTCCTTTTTTCTGCTAGCCATTCCTCTCCGTATGCACCCAAGCATCCTTCTAGCTTTTGCCGTCGCCTTTTCTACCTGTTTAGCTACTTTAAGATCATCGGACACAACTACGCCTAGGTCCCGCTCTTCTTTAGTGGACAAAAGTACTTCACCTCCTATGCTGTATTGCTCCCTTGGATTGCAGCAGCCAAAATGCATGACCTTACATTTTTTAACATTAAATCCCAGCTGCCAAATTCTAGACCATTCTTCAAGCTTAGCTAGATCCCTCCTCATGTTATCTACACCTTCCTGGGTGTCTACTTTATTGCAGATTTTGGTATCATCCGCAAAGAGGCAAACCTTACCCGACAGCCCTTCCGCTATATCACTAACAAAGATGTTAAAAAGAATCGGACCAAGGACAGATCCCTGGGGCACACCACTGGTAACATCCTTCTCCTCAGAGTGAGCTCCATTTACTTGTACTCTTTGTCGCCTCCCACCCAACCAATTTCTAACCCAAGCAGTAACTTTAGGGTCCATCCCTAGGGTGCTCAGTTTGTTTATAAGTCGCCTGTGAGGAACAGTGTCAAAGGCTTTACTGAAATCTAAATACACCACATCTAGAGCTCTCCCTCGGTCCAACTCCCTGGTCACCCAGTCAAAGAAATCAATCAGATTTGTCTGACAAGACCTGCCTCTGGTGAATCCATGCTGCCTCGGATCCTGTAATCCGCTGGACTCCAGAAACCTCACTATTTTCTCTTTCAACAACGTTTCCATTAATTTACTCACCACTGAAGTTAAACTAACCGGCCTGTAGTTTTCAACCACATCCTTACTTCCGCTTTTGTGTAAAGGCACCACATGAGCCTCTCTCCAGTCCTTTGGCACCACTCCCGACTCCAACGAGGCATTGAAAAGGTCAGTCAGTGGAGTTGCTAGAATGTCCCCAAGTTCCCTCAGTATTCTAGGGTGTATCCCATCCGGTCCCATCGCTTTGTCTACTTTAAGTTGAGCTAGTTTCTCACGAACACAGTCTTCTGAAAATTGTTCAAGATGTCCCTCGCTTCTGTTCTTATTTGTGGGTGTTTTCTGAGGTCCTGCTCCTGGTTCTTCATCTGTGAACACAGAACAAAAATATTTGTTAAGCAATTCCGCTTTATCCTTATCAGCTTCTACATATTCCCCCCCTGTACCCTTGAGTCTGACAATACCACTTTTGCCCTTCCTCTTCTCACTAATATATCTGAAAAATGTCTTATCTCCCCATTTTATTGCATTGGCTATTTCCTCCTCCTTTTGAATCTTTGCCTTCTTGACTACTTTGCTAGCTTCTCTAAGTTTTTCCAAATACAGATGCCTGTCTTCCTTTCTCTGTGATCTCTTGTATTTCATGAAGGCCTCCCTCTTTTTCTTCACTTTTTCAGCTACTTCCTTCGAAAACCATAGCGGTCCTCCTGTTCCTTTTGCCTTTATTTACCATTTTAACAAAAAGGTTGGTTGCCTTTAAAATACCCCCTTTCAGTTTTGCCCACTGTTGTTCTACATCCCCCAGCTGTTCCCATCCCACTAATGACTCCCTGAGGTATTGGCCCATCTTCGCAAAGTTAGTCTTCCTAAAGTCTAAGATCTTTACCTTGGAATGGATTCTAACAGCCCTAGTCCTAATACTGAACCACACCATCTGGTGATCACTGGATGCAAAATGATCTCCCACTACAACATCAGAAACACTTTCACCATTGGTAAGCACCAAGTCCAGTATGGCCCCTTCACGTGTGGGGTCTGTTACCAATTGCCTGAATAGTTCTCCCTGTAGAGAATCCAGGATCTCCTTACTCCTAGATGATACTGCAGCAGGAAAGTGCCAATCAACATCTGGCATATTGAAATCTCCTAGCAGTAGCACTTCCCCTTTCCTAGCAATGCTGCGTATGTCTTCAATTAACTCTCTGTCCACCTCTTCCTCTTGTGAGGGAGGTCTGTATATCAAACCAATGCAAATAGATTTCTCTTTCCCTCTTTCTAGTTTAACCCACAATGCCTCCTCTCTCCCTTTTAAGCTCTGTAATTCCAAAGCTTTAATAGTAGTTTTTACATATAGTGCTACTCCTCCTCCCCTTCTTCCTACCCTGTCCTTTCTGAATAAAGTATAGCCAGGTATGGTTACATCCCAGTCATGGTTTTCTGTGAACCATGTTTCTGTAACTGCCACTAAATCTAAGTCAGCCACTCCCACCAAAGCTTCAACTTCAGAGATCTTATTTCCCATGCTACGGGCATTAATACACACTGCTTTCCATATGTTACCCCTGTTACCCATTTCCATAAAGGTATTTAATGTATCACTTACCTGGGGGCTTTCTTCACCCATCCCCAACATCACATGAGGGCAACTCGGTGGACTTTATCCACCCAATGGACCCAGGCATCAGGTTGCCTGTCAGACAGAATAGCAAACACAAATCGTATCATTTTGTCTCTCCAGTGGTGGAAGTCCACTCAAAACCTGTTGTTGGTGTCCCCCTTTCAGCAACCCCTGCCCCAAGCAACTCTTACAACAGATGCTTCTCCAATGGGGTGGGGAGCTCATCTGCAAGACCTCTCCACCCAAGGCACTTGGACTCCACAAGAGAGTTGTCTACATATCAATCTCTTGGAGCTCAGAGCAATCTTCCTTGCTCTGCAAGTGTTCCACACCCTGCTCAGCTACAAAAACAGTCCTTATTCATATGGACAATCAAGTAGCCATGTTCTATGTGAACAAGCAAGGGGGAACAGGCTCTCTGTCGCTTTGCAACGAAGCTCTGCGACTGTGGGCCCTCGCCAGAGAGCATCACATTCATCTTCTGTCAGTGTATCTTCCAGGCGTTCAAAACTCTTGGGCAGACAGACTCAGTCGAGTTCTCCTTCCACACGAGTGGTCTCTGCATGCAGACCAGGTGGCCAAAATTTTTCAACTTTGGGGAACCCCGGACATAGACCTCTTTGCAAGTCCGTGGAATGCCAAACTTCCCCGGTTCTGTTCCAGAACTCCGGCTCAGGGAGCTCAGGCAAGGGATGCTTTCCTCCTTCACTGGGGTCAGGACTTCCTCTATGCCTTTCCACCCATTCCCCTAATTCCCAAAACCCTTTTCAAGCTTCAGAGAGACAGAGGCCACATGATTCTCATAGCACCACATTGGCCACGGCAAGTGTGGTACCCTCTGCTTCTACATCTCTCTCAAGCTCCCTCCCTGGAGTTAGGGTCTGCTCCAGATCTCCTATCTCAGGAGAATGGAATGTTATGGCATCCCAATCCCCAGTCCCTGCATCTCAGGGCTTGGTTGCTGAAGGCCTAGATCTCCAAGATCTTCATCTTTCTCAGCAAGTGAAAGATGTTCTTTATGCTTCTAGAAAGTCTTCCACTAGACGTTCTTATGCTTTCAAGTGGAAAAGGTTCACTGGTGTTCAGAAAAGCGTCTTAACCCCCTTGCCATACCTCTAGAATCTTTAATGGAGTATCTTCTCCACTTGTCTAATGCAGGCCTTAAGACAAATTCAGTAAGAGTCCATTTGAGTGCTATTGCATCTTCTCTTAAACCTCTCAATGGACAACCTATTTCCTCTCATCCTCTTATAGCAAGATTCATGAGAGGCCTCCTTCTAACTAAGCCTCCCATTAGACCACCTCCGGTGGCATGGGACTTGAATCTGGTTCTTGGGCAGCTCATGAAGCCACCTTTCGAACCCTTAGCTACCACCTCCTTGAAATTTCTTTCTTGGAAGGTTATCTTTCTCATTGCAATCACATCAGCACGCCGCATTAGTGAATTGCAAGTACTAGTAGCTAATCCACCTTATACAAGGTTTCATCATGACAAGGTAGTCTTTAGGACTCATCCACACTTTATGCCTAAGGTGGTCTCGCCTTTTCACCTCAACCAGGAGGTCTACCTACCTGTCTTTTTTCCAGGACCTCATGCATCAAGTGCAGAGAGGAATCTTCATACCCTGGACTGTAAAAGAGCTCTGGCTTTTTACTTGCAGAGGACACAGCAACATAGAAAGTCCTCTCAGATCTTTGTTGCTTTTGACCCTTCTCATTTGGGACTGCCAGTCTCCAAGAGAACACTTTCTAACTGGATTGCTCAGTGTATTTCTTTCGCCTATCAGAGTAAGAACCTTTCTCTGGAGGGCCATGTCACAGCTCACAATGTGAGAGCCATGGCAGCCTCAATGGCTCATCCGAACTCTGTGTCTATTGACGACATCTGTCGAGCAGCCACTTGGGCCTCGGTTCATACCTTCACAGCCCATTACTACTTGGACAAGGACTCCCGCCGGGATGCCTTGTTTGGTCAGGCTGTTCTCAAACACCTGTTCCATACTTAATCAACTCCTACCCACCATCCCTGATAGGATGCCAGAGATCCATGGGGGGAAGTGGAGCCCTTCTCAGGGACACACAACTTCTGGGGTCTCTCCCTGGCACCCAAAGCTAGGGAGTTCCTGGAGATAGCATAGTTACTCACCTGTAACAGGTGATCTCCGGGAACAGCAGGAATTTAGTCCTCACAACCCACCCACCTCCCCTGGGAGTTGCATCTTTCCTTTCCCTCTCTCTCTTTCCTTTCCCTCTCTCTCTCTTGGTCTCAGCTCTAAAACTCAACTGGAGGAAGGCAGCACGCAGGCGCTGTGGGATGCTCCCAAAAGCTTTCTGATTGGACACTGGGGAGCGTTCCCGCACAGGCTCCGTCGGTACCGACGATACCCATATGTGAACATATGTGAGGACTAAATTCCTGCTGTTCCCGGAGATCACCTGTTACAGGTGAGTAACTATGCTTTCCTGCCAAAGGAGAAGGTCAAAAGACTGTTAGGTCATGTGGTGCTGTTTAGTGCACTGCAGGTTCCCAGAGTTTGGGATTTTCTTTAGCTCATCGGTTTGATGGTGGCGACTATAGAGATGGTCACATCACATGCAACTGCTTCAGTGGTCCTTGTTGATTTGATGGTCCCCGATTTCTAAGAACATAATATTAAGAACATAATATATGCCATACTGGGTCAGACCAAGGTCCATCAAGCTCAGTATCCTGTTTCCAACAGTGGCCAATGTACCTAGCAGTTTCCCCAAAAGACACAGGTTCCACAAAGCTTGTATTGGGTCAAGCATTGATATCCTGGGTCCCTTCTTAATAATGGTTTATGGACCTTTCCTCTAGGAAACAAATTCCAGAGTTTGATTACACGTTGAGTGAAAAAATATTTTCTCTTATTTATTTTTTTTATTTCTTATATACCGCGCTCTTTTAATCAGTGCGGTTTACAAATAAACAAAATTTAAACACAATGACACAGTCAGCATTGGTTTTACAATGAACAGGGAACACAAACTTGGCGGTAAACAGGGTTAACTATATACAGACAAGTGGCGGAAAATAGGGTTAACTATGTACATGGCATTTTGGTTGATTAACATGGTAGTGGTAAATAGATAAAATTACAAAATACAGTATAAATACGGTATGGATAGTGTGGACAAGTATGAGCATCATGGTTAGGCATTTTCCACCGGGGTCAAGTGGGAAAGACTAACATGAGGGCTATGTTCAATCGGAGTCGCTTCTGGGTAGTATATTAGGAACAAGTGATATTTTAAGGCCTTTCTGAATGCCATGAGACTTGTGATGGCTCTAATTTCAGGTGGGAAGGCATTAAAATTGAGCATTGTTCCGGTCTTAACAATATCTATTTTTAAAAATAGGAGAGCGATCAGGGTTTATCCGAGACCTCTTTAGTAGAGTTTCAGGTGTTTTGTAATATAGTGCTCGAGAGCATCTAGTTTAAGGATGTACAGTTAAGATTGGCAGGTTATTTTTATTGAAAGCTGATCTTCGAAGTTCAGCATGTTTAATTTTCATCTGTATCTTTGTTTGGTCCAACTGGTTACTATTTTAATGAGCCTACACCTGATTTAGAGACAATGATGGATGCACGAGGAGTGATGGCATGACGGCTGAAACTAATTATGTAATTTTGGTACGGGTTTTTAAATACTGGCAGCTAGTTCTATCTCGCATGCGCGGCGTCCTCAGGAACATGATAGCAGTTACGCATATGGATGATAAGTGAAAGGGGACGTGGGCAGCATCTCTTAGCTTGTAAGTAGTAAAATCTTTAACTTTTTAGATGATAATGAATAGTGTGTGACACGTAGAGTACTTGATTTTCATGGAGTAAGGCAGCCTGTTTGTTTTGTAGATAATACGAGCGGATCTCCTGATGAAAATATCGTATTGAAACGCCTTTATGGCGCCGAAATAGAGCGTCGGGATCCATTCAGCTCGCTGGCCATGACTCGCAGGAATGTTTAAGCTAAGTTCCTATTCATTTTTAAAGAGTCTATACAGCGTGGCAATAAGAATTGAGCATAATATACACAGGTCATAAGGTCGTTGATGCAAATTATAGCACTATATGAACCGGACGCAAGTCTGAAGTTAAGTGCCATACGAGTCTGAGACCTTATTATAGTGTTGCAATAAGAGTGAAAGAATTGACTTTACTACATTGGTTTGAGTGAACGTGCAGCTTTTTTGTTACATATATCAGCATATGCTAGACATTGAATATTGAATGTACGTATCAAAGCACAGATTGGCTGCATATAGATATTGAATATTAATGCGGACAAGGAGGATCCCTGAGGGACACCTTGTTTAAGGGGGAATGAGTCCGATGTTGCATCTCCTGTTCTGACTTGCTTCTGTCTATCAGATAAGTAAGATTTGCACCATTTCAGAGCTAGCCCTTGAATACCCTTATCTTTGAGGCGCTGTAGGAGAGTATTGTGGTTTACTGAATCAAAAGCGGCAGCTATGTCAAGAAAAATGAGAATGAACCCTTGATGGATATTGTCGATGTTTATGATTAGGTTATTGAAGAGGGTTGTGAGGAGGATGTCAACCCCATGTTCTTCTCTAAAACCATGTTGTGAAGGGTCCAGAGGAGCTTCTGAGTCAACATGGTGTTGTATTTGTCGCTGGACTACTTTTTCCATGATTTTTGCTAGTAGAGGGATGCTGGAGATAGGTCTAAAAGATTCGACTTTTGTTGGGTCTAGCTTGCTGTTCTTCAGGAGGGGGCGGATGGATGAATGTTTTAGGCTCTGTGGGAAGGATCCAGTTGAGAAGGGATGGTTGACAATCTTGCTTATAGTTGGGCTAAGTTCATGTCGTAGTTCTTTGATCCACCTGGCAGGGCAGGGGTCATTAGGTGCAGTAGTTAGGTTAATAGCTGATATTGTTTCTTCAATCTCCTTGTTGGACACCTGGGAGAAATTGTCAAGCGTGGCTAGTTGGGACACAGTCTGTGGGGTGGAAGGTGTTGGTGCTGTGAGGATCAAACTAGTCTGTATCATTTTTGATTGTAGGTAATCAGCATAATCTTGAGGGTGTGGCATAGGTGGTTGGGTTGTGGTTGGATCACCTGTTAAGGATTTAACAATATTAAAGAGGTCATGTGGCTTGTTTAAGGACCGCATTAGTGTATCCGAGTGGTATTTCTTTCTTCTCTCCATTGTCATCCTCCGGTGAGTTTGTAAGTATGAATTGTATGAGCAGAGTGAATCAGGAGACCGGGAGGAACGCCAGTGTCTCTCCAGTCTACGCAGATGGAGGAGAGATTCTTGAAGATCCGAGGAGAACCATGGTTTATGTTTGCCCTTGCTCTTAATCCTGTCAGTAGCAGGGATGCAGGCAGCGGCTTTCAATGTGTTGTCCCAGTTGGTTACTAAGTCATCTTGAGAAGGTAAGTCCTTGTGGAGAGCGGGTAGTATTTTCTCCAAGACTTCAATCTTATCAAAAGGACTGAAGCGTGATTCAAGGGCACTTGGGGGGCGACCTGGTTTGTTACTGTCGGTGGTGAGGTATTCAGTGGGGATGTGAAAGAGGAGTAGACTGTGATCAGACCAAGGTATAGGGGTTATGGAGATCAGGAGCTTCTGAGGTGAGTTGGGTACCACTTGAGGAGCAAAAATTAGATCCAATGTGCTTCCTTTCATATGGGTGGGAGCGTCAATAAGTTGTTTGTATCCTAGTTGGCTCATGGCTTCAAGGAATGCTGAGGAGTATGAGGTTTGTAGCGATGGTAGGTTAAAATCCCCCACTAGCCAGTTAGGGGATTGTGGGTTGGGAGAGTTACATGCAATGTTGATTATTGTTGGAAGGTCCTCTGGGGAGGGTGATGGTGCTCGATAGAGTAGATTGATAGTACAGCTCCTATTAGATACGGAAAGAGCATCAAGGTGTGGTGTGCTGATGGTATTGCTCAGTTTGAATTGGAGATCCGATTTGGCGAGAATGAGTGTGCCACCACCTCTCTGGTTAGATCTTTGGCAGGCATAGATGGAAAATTCTGGTGGAATCATCTGGTTGATGAGGACGTTGTCGTTGTCGGTTAGCTATGACTCAGTTATCAGTAGTATGTCCAGGTTATGTGTTATCAGATCAATAGCTGCAGGCCATTTGGAACGTATAGATCTGGCGTTTATTAAGGCGCACTTGAGTTGACGATTGGTCTTGTGCTTCACGGAGGGGTCTTTGTCGGAGAGCAGCAACGGGATATGTAGGAGGTGTGAATAGGGAGTTCTGGATCTCATGGTGGAGTGGTAGGGATATTCCATTGAGCACCTTCCCATGCTGTAAAGGATAGGTATCTGCTTAATGCAAGGGTCAAGGGCCAGTGTTAGGACTGGGATCAATGCAATGAGCAGAATGGGGGCTAAGTGATGTAATTGATACATGATGGGGGCCATGGCTATAGGCAGCGTGGTAGACTGATGAAGAGTTATTTGAGTGTCCTGGAATAGTCAGTAGAGAGAGCGATGCACAGCAATGCAACAAGATATGTAACTAGTTGAGCAGTTTGTTTCCTTAGTGGAGTGGTATTGTCAATATGTTACTTTATCTCAGTGGCAGAGAAAGGTAACATGTGGGAGCCAGCAGATAGCAGGAAGTGGCACTACTAGTGGGGAGCATTAAATTGGAAATGTGGTTATCCGTGCGGTTTTTTAGTCAGGCAATGATAATAACATCACAAACCAATACACAATAGTGGCAGTACTACAATGATAGTTTTACAGTTGGAGAAAGCATCAAACATGAGGTGTATCAATCAGGCAGCGCTATAACAATTTACAGACTACACACTACAGAAAATGGCTGTATAAATTAATAGTGGTAGGGGCAGTAGCTAGTTAAGGCAGCTGTAAAAGTAAGGTACTGGCTAGCTTGAGGAATGGTTACGGACAATGGTTTGGCTAGGTATGCTAACAGTATCAATACAGTCAGTTCATTTATCTGTGGTATATTGCAATGGTCAGCAGAACGTCTGGGTGAAAGTTGGGAGCGAGCTCGACCTCCAGGGAGCTCAGCTATTTGATGATGTAGATCGTATGTACCAATGATCAGTGCTGATTCCTGAGATGACCCAAAGACTAAGTGGTTTCGATTTAGAGTGGCCTAACTCCTGCTCCCCACCTAAGGGCCAAGTCAAAGACTATTAGTCTTAAATAGTTTACCTTGTAGCTTCATTGCATGTCCCCTAGTCTTTCTATATTCTGATAACATAAAACAATCGATCTACGTTTACCCATTCCACTCCGTTCATTAATTTATAGACTTCTGTCATATCTCCCCTCAGCCGTCTCTTTTCCAGGTTAAAGAGCCCTAACCTTTTTAGCCTTTCCTCATAGGAGTACCCTTCCATCCCCTTTACCATTTTGGTGGCTCATCTCTGAACCTTTTCTAATAACACTATATCCTTTTCAAGATGCGGTGACCAGAATTGCACACAACACTCAAGGTGCGGTCTCACCATGGAACGATACAGAGGCATTATAATATCCTTTGTTCTATTTTCCACTCCTTTCCCTATGATACCCAGCACTGTATTTGCTCTCTTGGCTACTGCTGCACACTGGGCTGAGGGCTCCAACATGTTATCCACAATGACACCCAAATCCTCTTCCTGGGTGGTGGTTCTTGTCATCTGAGCTTCTAAGGAAAGCTTAGGTTTGATCTCCTCTAGTACTGACTGGTTTGTCCTTTCGGCAGTCCATGGATTTGTATGAAGACAACAGAGGTGTGAAGATTGGTGTTAGACCCATCAACAAGCTTTGCTATGCTGATACCATATTACTGGCTGAAAGTGAAGACGATCTGAAATATTTGCTTCTCAAGATCAAGGAGCATAGTCTTAAAATAGGTCTGAACCTTAATGTAAAGACGACAAAAATCCTGACAACTGGCAAAATCAATAAGTTCATCGCTGATGGAGAAGAAATTGAAATAGTGGACAACTTTAACCTACTTGAAAATCAACTATCAATAAAGAAGCAGCAAGCAGTCAAGAAATCCGACGACACATTGCTCTTGGTAGAATGGCTATGAAGGACCTAGACATGATTCTCAAGAACAGAGATGTCTCTCTCCATACAAAGATTTGACTTGTTCAAGCCGTGGTTTTTTCAATAACGTCATATGGATGCAAAAGTTGGACAGTGGCATTTTATTTAATAGATAATGTGCTTTCCTTGAGTCCTGCTAAACCAGTCTAGACCACTGGGTTGTGTTCCCCTACCAGCAGATTGGTGGAGACAAAGAACCAATGAAAAGCCCAGGTTTCAATGACATCACTCCCATGCTTCTATTTGCCTCAGCCACCACAGGTCTCTTCAATATCAGTCCTAAAGAATATGAGAGAACATGGCAAGATTCACACAACCTCAATGTGGGCAACAATGAGTAATCAACAGTAGAGAACTATGCACAGGAAAGAACAAGCAGAAGGCTGTCAGTCGAAGTTGAACCTGCAGAGCAAATTATATAAATCACAGCAGACCCAACCACCGCTGAAGAACAGAGCAAACACAGTTCCAGAGATGGGCTCTGGACTGATCTAACAGGACTCAAAGAAAGGACATTATCTGGCAAGTAAAGTGTCATATTACATATCATCCTGCTGTGATATTGATAGTTGATTCAAGTAGGTTAAAGTTGTCCACTATTTCAATTTTTTCTCCATCAGCGATGAACTTATTGATTTTGACAGTTGTCAGGATTTTTGTCGTCTTTACATTAAGGTTCAGACCCATTTTAAGACTATGCTCCTTGATCTTGAGAAGCAAATATTTCAGATCGTCTTCACTTTCAGCCAGTAATATGGTATCAGCATAGCAAAGGTTGTTTGGGTCTAACCCCAATCTTCACACCTCTGTTGTCTTCATACAATCCATGGACTGCCGAAAGGACAAACCAGTCAGTACTAGAGGAGATCAAACCTAAGCTTTCCTTAGAAGCTCAGATGACAAGAACCACCACCCAGGAAGAAGATTTGGGTGTCATTGTGGATAACATGTTTGAGCCCTCAGCTCAGTGTGCAGCAGCGGCCAAGAGAGCAAATAGAGTGCTGGGTATCATAGGGAAAGGAGTGGAAAATAGAACAAAGGATATTATAATGCCTCTGTATCGTTCCATGGTGAGACCGCACCTTGAGTGTTGTGTGCAATTCTGGTCGCCGCATCTTGAAAAGGATATTAGAAAAGGTTCAGAGAAGAGCCACCAAAATGGTAAAGGGGATGGAAGGATACCCCTATGAAGAAAGGCTAAAAAGGTTAGGGCTCTTTAACCTGGAAAAGAGACGGCTGAGGGGAGATATGACAGAAGTCTATAAATTAATGAACGGAGTGGAACGGGTAAACGTAGATCGCTTGTTTACCTTATCAGAATATAGAAAGACTAGGGGACATGCAATGAAGCTACAGGGTAGACTATTTAAGACTAATAAAAGAAAATATTTTTTCACTCAACATGTAATCAAACTCTGGAATTTGTTTCCTGGAGGAAAGGTCCATAAACCATTATTAAGAAGGGACCCAGGGTCCCGTGCCTGCACATTTAAATCTCAGCGCCATCGGGCTCAGGACCAGAGACGCTCTCCTGCCAGCTCCAGCTGCTCTCCCTATCCGGGGATCGAGCCCTCATCACCAGCGGAGGCGGGAACAGCCATCTTGGACCGGCGGCCCAATCGGGGCCCGTGCCTGCACATTTAAATCTCGGCGCCATCGGGCGCGCCTGCGCCTGAGGGCCTCGCCAGAGGGCCCTTAGGCGTGGCCCTTAGGCGTGGACCTGGAAGTTGAAACCACCATCCAGCACCTTTGAGCTCAGATACCACCGGTAACGTAAGACCAGGTACCTTTTACCGTGCGTTATAATAGCCCCTACCCAGGATCGCTCTCTAGTCAGCGTCGCATGCATACAGCTAAACATGTCTATTCAGTGCAGTACCAAATATATGTACTAGACCAGAACAGCCTGAAATTTTTGTTAGCCAATATCGCAATTAATTTAAGCACTCCCAGTGTAGAAAAATCCATCAGATCAAACGGGACAGGAAAGCCTCTTTATCAGACATGCTATGTAATGTAACCTAAGGTAATACCATGTAATGTAATTTAATACTGATATCTGTACCAGAACAGATCAGCCAGAGAAGTTTTATTTTCTTTCCTTTTCCTGTTAAACATTTATGCTGTGTAGGTATATACTTAATTCATACCTAAGAGAGGAACGATCCAGCAAATTTATTGTATGACACACATAACCTGTTTGCCTGTTGCACAATATACTAGTTAAGATCCAGCCAGCTCCAGCCTGACAAGAACCCCTCTGTTTCACCTCCCGAAATAAGCTTCCTACCTCACAGAGCTAGAATGGAAGACACGATCACCAGGCTAATGTGCCTTTACCTATTTATCATAATCTTGCCATCCAAACTACTAGCCCTCACGACGTCACACAATCACATTCCTATTGTACCAACTAGTGAGAGAAAATGGTCAGGAGACTCCTATTACAACTCACGCGGGGCTAACCTTCCGCACCGTCACCTCCTATTACATGTCCCACTACAACACAACATGAAAGCCAGACAAACTAAAACTTTCTACCCTAGTAGCCTGAAGTGTGCACTTATAAATACCCGCTCACTTCGAAACAAGTGGCCAGTGATCACAGACATAATAATATCCCACAACCTAGACATCCTCATGGTCACCGAAACATGGCTCTCAGCAGAAGACAATATGATCCTCAACCAGCTACTCCCACCTAATTTTACCGCCTTCACCGGACACAGACAGAACAAAAGAGGTGGAGGAGTACTCATCATCACCAGAGCTGACCTCCAGTTTAAAATGGATGAAGCCAACAGTAACAACCACCTAGAAACGGTATCAATTTCCAACAACATATGCTCCATAAACCTGGTCTACAGATCACCGTCAGCAGATCCAGACGACCTAGCCACCATAATAAATCTGGCATCTTTCACCCAGGGTCCAAATAAACCTAATTGGATGGTAGGTGATATCAACCTACCATCATTACAGGACACTCAAGCAACCGCATTCACAGAAGCCCTAGATATCCTTGGATACACGCAAATGGTGCAAGAACCTACTCACGAGAAAGGCAACATTCTTGACCTCATATTCGCCCCGCAGCGAATTCTGGATCAACCACAAAACATTGTGCTATCAATAACTGCAGTCCCATGGACTGACCACAAACTCATCACCTTTCAGATGCCTACCCTCAACTGTTCACATAAACCAAAAACGGATACAAGCAAGACTGCTAACTCAGCAGCCAGAGGTTTCCAACCATTTAACAGAGAACGCATCCTCGCTGAAACGCGCACACTCATTGATGAGACCACCTTAAGCCTAGATGAGTTGATCTCCGCTTGGAACAACAAACTCAGCACAATTGCTATCCGCCCTCCAACAAACAAGAACCCAAAGAAGAGATCATCAGCCCCATGGTTCACAGCCGATTTAAAAGCTTCACTAACCATTCTAAGACGGCTGGAAAAACGTTGGAGAAAATCACACACCAGCAGTGACCAATCAGCCTACATCCAACACCTGGAGGCACACCGTAAAGCCATCACAGACAAAATCAGGCAATACCACACAGACACCCTGAAACGGTCACTGAATAAACCGCATGACTTGTTTAACCTAGTTAAAACGCTTGCCAAAGAACCAACCCCTGAGCACCATAGTGGTATCCACCCACAGGACTATGCGATTTACATGCAATCTAAAATGTGCAAGACCAACAAAATATTAATACCGGACCCTCTTGATGAACAAGACAACCCAGCATCACTGAAATCCCTCTCCACTCCTTCGAAGAAAATTATTGAAGATACCATCCTAGCTCTAAACACAACCACTGCGCACACAGATCCTTGCCCTGCACACTGGATAAAGGACCTGCGATGTGACCTGTCCCCAATTATAGCTAAAATATTAAACCAATCCTTCACCACTGGCTCCTTCCCACCTACTCTCAAGCAGACCTCTGTAAGACCTCTTTTAAAGAATACCAAACTTGATCCTCAAAAGGTAGAGTCTTACAGGCCCATATCTAGCATACCTATGCTCGCAAAAATCATCGAGAAAATAGTGCACAGGCAATTACAGGATCATATAGACACCTCAGCCCCACTAGATCCGGCCCAACATGGATTCAGAGAGTCACATGGAGTGGAAACACTACTCACAGCCCTCCTCAACAACATAATCTCAGGTGTGGATAACATACGTCAGGGTTTCGCTCTTGTCTTTCTAGACATAGCAGCGGCTTTTGACTCGGTATGCCACGAAATTCTCATTTGCCGGCTAAGGGAAAAAGGCATCTGCGGAACAGTGCTTGAATGGTGCAAATCTTACCTGTCCGGTAGATGGCAGCATGTCCGAGCCAACGGGGCTACATCTGAATCATTCCAACAAAGTCAAGGTGTACCTCAAGGATCCTCCCTATCCGCATTGATGTTTAATATATACATCCAACCCATCTGTGACATTATCAGATCCTTCAATGTCAGTTACATGATATATGCAGACGATGTGCTATTATATATGCCAATATCATTGGATAGCCTAGACCTCACCCCTCTGACTAACTGCTTCGACACCATATCAGAGTGGCTCCTGTCACAAAACCTGCGAATACAACACAAAAAGGCGGAAGTCCTTTTCGTCTCGAGGAACACCAACTTCACCCCACCTAGCTCTGTTAAGGTAAAGAATGCCCAACTACAAGTGAAACCTGCAATACGTTACCTTGGAGTAACGTTAGACCAAAACCTTGACATGAAGAACCACATAGCCAATACTGTCAAGGCAATCTACTTTAAAATCAGATCCCTCAGACACCTACGCACGCTACTCGAACCGGATGATTTCCAAACCATTTATCAAGCCCTTATACTTCCCCATTTCGACTTCGCAAACTCCATACTACAAAGACTCCCCCAGTCCACCCTTAACCCCCTGCAGCTGGCTATGAATAGTGCAGCGCGGGTACTCTTTGGGGCATCCAGGAGAGACCACATTACACCCCTCCTAAAACAGCTACACTGGCTCCCCATTCAAGCAAGGATCAGTTTCAAGACTTTACTGCTAACGTTCAAAGCGGCTAAGGGGCTCACCTCTTCCTCTCTCTCTAACCTCATCCAACCACTTGCACCAAACAGGCCACGAAGAACAGCAGAGTTGAACATGCTAGTTATCCCAAATGAAACCACAAGATGTACCAGATCAACAGCCAACCGAGCCTTCCGACTCTGTGCCCCAACTTTATGGAACACCCTACCAGCACAAATCAGAGCTATCCCCAACCTGAGCCAATTCAGAAAGGCGCTAAAACATTTCCTCTTCCTTAAATATCTCAATGACAGCTCCGAACATAACCCCCAAGCAAATAGCAGAAGTGGTCAAACAGGCAGACCCTCGCAACAGGCTTACCCCACAATGTAAATAACAAGCAGTTTCCTGTACTGTTATACCACCTATGTATATAGTTAACTATGTCCCTAATCTGATGAACCACCATTGTATATAGTTACCCCCTTTTCTCCAAGTTATACCTCCTGTTAAATGTAAAGACCAGACATATGTGAATTGTCGGATGTTTCTGTTCAATGTAAACCGCGCTGATGGCTAATAGTGTGGTATATAAGAATTGTTAATAAATATCAATGCTTGACCCAATATAAGCTTTAGAACCTGTGTCTTTTGGGGAAACTGCTAGGTACATATGACCTAGATTGGCCACTGTTGGAAACAGGATACTGAGCTTGATGGACCTTGGTCTGACCCAGCATGGCATATATTATGTTCTTATGGTCACAAAATAGATTGCCTAATACATCATGAGAACACCTCCTAACTGAGCCGGAGGGGAGGAAGGAGCTAGAGCAAGAGGAGGCAAAAGAAAATGAGATTTGTGCAAATCACTGCTTCACAGATAGCATGCAATTATTGGAGGAGATGAGAGGACTGCAGACATAAAGTCAAACTGAATAGAGCAAGAAATCCGTAACAGAATCTTGGGGAACACCAACTGCTAAGGATACGGGGCCAGATTAGGGATAACAAGAATGCTGAAGAACTAGTTAGATGGGTAGGAAGAAACCCAGTTAAAGGGCAGATCAGAAATCCCAAGAGAGAATGTTGTTGTTTTTGTTTTAAAAGGATAGCATGATCTATTGTGTCAAAATCTGCAGAGAGACTGATGATCCAAGGGATGGTCAAGAAGAAATTTAAAGTGAGCAGAATTAAAGCAGGTTGGAAGAACTCATGTGCATGGGTAAAGTGAGAACATTTGAGACCTGCCTGTATCTGACACGTTCACGAATTTTGGACAGAAAAGGAAATAATAAGCAGATAGGTTTGCATGTGGACTGAGCACTATATGAAAACATGATGTGATATGCTCAAATACATGCGAGTGGCTGCTTTACAAAGCATTGTAGCGCTTTCATATCCTGTGGTTGGCACAGAAACTCTTGCACTGCATTGTACATTCAGCTTTGTCTGGAAGTTAGGAAATGTCAGACGTTTATGGTCTGAATGCAGGTCAGAGACACTGACGAGAGTGGTTTGGTATGTGATGTGGTTAAAACTTTATGCTAAGTGAGGCACAGATGCAATGCACATCCTCTCCTTTCCCTCCAATAGGGTGTTAGGCCCCAGGCTTTGAGAGGGACAATTTTCGGTTCCATACTCATAGCACATTACATTCTGACTTGATTCCTCTTCTGTCTGGAGACGCTGCTCAGTTGTTGTCAATGGCACCAGATTCCTGTTGCCTCAGTCTATTACCCACTTTGAAATATTGCCTTGTTGCTTCTGTCTGAAGTTAGAAATGACTTGTTTAAAATAAAAAAAAATCCTTCAGATACTATCTAGCACTCAATATACCCATCTTTAAACATGGAATGCACATCGGGGCATGTTCACTACCGTGTATTGCACGTAAACATTGATGCACAGTAAGTGCAAAGGCCGTGTGCTGTCGGGGGCACGGCCGGCATGTCCCTTCAGTTACTACATTGAAAAGTCCAGTAGGTGCTTATGCATTAATTGCAACCATGTTAATTGCTAATGAACCTAACGCAGCCTCTTGAGGTGTCATTAAGTGCACTCGCATTAACTGCATTACTGACAACACGTGATAAGTACTAGCATGATAACCACAGTGTACAGTCTCCGCTCCATTGTGTGCTAAGCAGTTAATGTGGGATTTCTACCAGTGCTTTTAGTGTGCACTAGCCATTAGTACGGGCCATTGGTGTACGTTCAAACACTCGTTAGTGTTTAGTGCACTTTAGTAAACAACATTATTTATATTGAGTATAAATTTTCAAAGTATTCATGAAAAACATGAGGATAGTGATTTATGAATATGAACTAAAATTACTATCTTATGTGTGTGCATATATGAGACAGAGGAGGAGTTGCACCACTTTCCAAATATGATTGCCTCTCTTTTGGTTCATCATTTGGGATGGGATGGGGTGGGGTGGAAAGGAGCAGAAAAAGGAAAGAAAGGGAGCAGCAGGGTTGCAACAGCAGCCAAAATAAATCCCTTCTGAACTGTTGCTACTTCCCTACGTTTGCTCATTAGGACCATTCATCTGTTTTGAAGCACTTCCTCTCAGCTTTTGAAATTTGTGCCTAGTTTTGGGGGGGGAGTAGAGGTTATGAAAGAATTAAGAACACGTGAGAGGAAACAAATGGAGATAGGGGTGTTTAAGAAACTTACCTGATGTAGTAATGAATGAAATGAATGACTGTTTCATTACTGTACTTTCATTCCAGTCTATAGATGGCTTGAAGTTGAGCAGTTGTCTCTCTGGAGTATTATGAGTTTGCAATCAGGAGAAATAGTGCAGGAATAACTGAATTGATTCATTTGTTCATTCATTTTATAGGTCACTTGTCCCCAAAATGTCCAGAGCACTTTACAACATTAAAACGATTTACAGTGTCATATTACAAAAACAAAAAGAACATAAAATTTAATGGTCTTTCTTTTTAATTTTAACATTGAAATATAAATTAAATTCCATCAAAAGCAATAGAAAGCAGCCAAGGTTTACAGAATTTTCAGAAGGTGAACAAAGATTCACTTCCTTTTATTTCTGATGGAAGTTTATTCCATGTAAAAGGACCTTCATAAGCAAAATGCTTGCTGCTTAGTTGACACAATCCTTGGAACAGGAGAGACAAAGTTTTTTTTAGACAGAAGATGTGTATAGGAAGTGGTACTGCAGGAGTTATGATTAAATTGCATTCACCTATCCATGTCTTTTGTTAAACGAGTGAAGCAAATATGATAAAATGACTGTACTGTGTTCTGCTCTATATCCCACCTCCCTGTGTTGGCAGGAACTAGAACAAAAGGCAGAAGAAGAGAGGATTCGAATGGAAAATATTCTGAGTGGTAACCCCCTTCTGAATTTAACAGGCCCAGTCCCGGCTCCATTAATCTTCAAAGTGAAGCGAAGGTATTGTGTACTGCAGGCAGCTTGTAGATATGCTATAATTGCACCTTCCTCTTATATTGCCAGTCTTCTGTATTCTTTTTCATCCAATCTTGGGTCTTCAGTATATTTTCCAATTTCCATATGCCTTGTCTGAAGGCTAAGGCGATGGTCCAAAGAGAGAAGAGCCACCCTGTCTTCCATGACAAAACATGGCTTAAGAAGCAACAAATGGATATAGTGTTGTGATTTAGCTTTGAAGGGTGGTCCCCTCCTCTTTAAAATTCAAGGTATCTTATTGTCCAGCTAGGATGAAAGTAACCCCCAAGCTGAAAATCCCAATTTTTGACGTTAGTAGACTGAGTGGCTTTGTATTGAGGGAGGGCTCTTTATTGCTGCTGATAGCATCCATTTCATTCCAACAACAGCAGCAGCAGCAGTAGCAAAGCAGATGGCAATTAGAAATGCCCCCCTGGCCTCTGCCCCACAAAGGGCCTGCCTTTCTAACTTCACTGCTCTTCTATTGTGGACATAGTGGTAAAAAGCTAGCACCCTCAGGAGCAACATGATCCTCACTAGTAACTCTTTACTACTACTACTTTTGCTACAGCTTATACTATCCTACATAGGGGTTACCCCACCACAAAGCTACCAACTTCATGGAACGAAATACAACAAAACCCACCATAGCAGCACATCCACAGGCCAGCTAACAAAAGGCCCCAAAGACTCCTTCAAATCAAAACCACCCCATTGCAATACACTCTCCACAACAACCCACTCATTTATTCACCCATAAGGTGTGCACTAGTTAATGCCCGCTCGGTATGAAACAATATAAACATTATAACCGACTATTTACATGACCATCAACCGAGTTAATGTGCGTAACAGAATCCTGGTTAACAGACACGTACAATGTCATCCTGAATCAACTCACACCACCAACATACTCTGCTTACAGCTGCCTTAGAACGCACAGGAGAGGAGGGGGAGTACTGATACGGGCAAAAAGCCACCCTAAGCTTAATACACTCTCTACAACCAGCACAGAAGAAAGGAAACACCATTATCATCGCTAACAAATATCTCACCATATAGAGCCCCAAACCCTAAGGCGGATGAACTATCTACACTACTGGAGATTATATGCACATATATCTCTCCACAAAAACCCATTATTACACTAGGAGATCTAAATCTTACATCATCATACACTAAGGAAGCTAATTCTTTCCTCAAGGCCCTTGAATCATTACAGTATACACAATTAATAAATACCCCAACTCACTGACAAGGAACAACGCTCAACCTTCTTTGTGTTCAATCAGATGCTGGAAAACAACATCCTATCACACCCCACAACACTACCAATACCCTGGTCTGACTGCTATATGATAACATTCGACATGAACATCAACCCAATTACACCCACACAGGAACAACATGAACACAGAAGATTTAAATGCTTCAACAAACAATTCTTCTTACAAGAAGTACTTTCTCCGATCGACACCATGAGCATAGCAGACCCAGTATGTAAATAGCAATACCAGTATGTAAATATTAGAGATGTTCCATATCATATTTCAGAGTGATTTTGTTTAGTTTACCCTGTTAAAACCTGTACATAATCCTGTTTACTGTACGTCCAGTGTAGGTCGCCTACACTGCATAAAATGTTTTATGTAAACCGCACTGATATTAAAGAGCGCGGTATAGAAGAAAGTTAAATAAATAAATAAATAAGAAGTCCTACCAAGACTAAACCAAAACATGCCGGACCTGGACAATATAATCAACAACTAGAACCACACCATTTCAAACGCCACAACAGCACCACACAGAAAGAGGATGATACACAGAAGCTGCTCCACACCTTGGTACTCAAATGAAATAAAAGAAGCAAAGAAATCACTAAGGAGGATCAAATTAACATGGAGACACACGAGAACCCAGGACACCTCCAACAATAGAGAAACAAATCAAATACAGAAACTTGATCAATAAATATAAATGAGAATACCATACAAACCTCATTATGAAATCTGTTAACAAACCCTGAGAAGCACCAAAGAGCCCACACAAAGTAAAGAAGGCGACATAAATCCACAGCAAATGGTAAATTTCCTGGAAACAAAACACACACCCCAATACCCGCTTATAGACACCAGGATATGCAGTACACCGAATCCAGCAGAACATTGGATAATTTCCACATACCAACCATAGAAAAGATAGAACATACCATCTCCAACCTAAAGACCACCACTTTCCTGTTAGACCCATGTCCTATCTCATGGATCAAGCTAACTAAAAAGGAATTAAGTCTAATCTTACACAAGATAACACAGCTATCACTTACACAAGGCCAAAGGCCAAATAACTAACAGCAGGGCATTTTCTCTACACACTCTCACCCTTTGGAACTCACTGCCACCACAGTTAAGAGCCATCCAGTTAACCAGCCAATTCCGTAAAAACCTAAAAACTCCCCTGTTCCTAGAGCATTATGCTTCAAATACTGAATAAGGAACACCCAGTTAAGGAATAACCACACCCCATCAATACATTGTAAATAGTTATACCTCAAAAGTTTGATGATTGCTTATCTGTTATAATATATGTTCTATGTAATGTGCACCTTACTGTTAAAATGTTAACATTACTGCACAGAGTTTTCTGGAAACCGTCTTGACTAGTAGAAAGATGGTATAAATACATGCCTCCCGCTTTAAAACAAACCTCCATAAGACCAACACTTAAGAGTGCCTCTCAATCCAAATGACTCTGGTGCATACCGACCAATCTCCAGCCTATCATTCATAGCCAAAATCATAAAGAAAACAGTAAATCAACAGCTACAGGATCACATGAACCTACACGCAACAATGGACCCTCACCAATGCAGGTTCAAACCCAACTACAGAGCGAAAACCCAATTAATATCCCTCCTTGACAGACTCATAAAAGGCATAGATGACACCAAAAACGGCTTCATCCTAGTTTACCTTGATGTTTCATCTGCATTCAACACAGTTATCCACCACATACTATTGAAAGACTAAGAGAAATAGGCCTCAACAGCACTATTATTAAATGGTTCAGCTCATACCTGAACTGCCAACAGCTACAGGTGAGAGATGGCCCAACCAGATCCAAATCATTCACATAACATCAGGGCATCTCACAAGGATCATCCTTCTCCTTAATGCTATTCAGTATTTACATACAGCCCATGTGCAACATCATAACAAACTACAACATGCTGTACCATCTATATGCGGATGACATCATGATATACGAGGTCTGTCCAAAAAGTAATGAGAGTGATTTTTTTTGCGCAGTGCAGAAGGACCAGGAAAGGAAAGTTGGGGTCAAGGGAGGAACCCAGGCATACAGTTTGACCTTCCTCAGTTGAGTCCGTGCCTTTGTAGCAGTCAGTATATTAGCAAAGTGGGTAGTTGCTTTTTTTCTTGTCACCGGCGAAAATGCAGAGGAGTCTGGAACAGCGCGAAACTCGGAAAATCTGGTTCCGAAACGTTGCAGTTGTTGAGGACAGCTTATGGGGATGCTGTTTTGTCTTCAGCCCAAGTCTTCAGGTGACACAAGGCGTTCAGGGACAGAAGGGAGAGTATTAAGGATGAACAGTGCGCAGGGCGTCCTTCAACTTCAAGAACTGAGAACAATGTGGCTCGTATGAAGGCTGTTCTGGATGGGGACCGACGTTTGAATGTGCAGTTAATCGCAGAGGAGGTAGGACTACCAAAAACGGACATCCACCGAATCATTACAGAAGATCTGCACATGAGAAAAATTTATGCGAAACTGGTCCTGAAGCATTTATCCGATGAACAAAAGGACAATCATGTGTTGGTTTCTCGGGAACTCTTGGATCGTGTGACAAGTGAGCTCGACTTTTTGCAGTGAGTGATAACCGGAGATGAAGCTTGGGTTTTCGAGTACGATCCCACAACCAAAAGACAGAATTCAGAGTGGCATACTTCCCAGTCACCTTGACCAAAGAAGGCCCGAATGATCAAATCAAGAGTGAAATCCATGCTCATCCTTTTTTTTTTTTTTTATTCAAAGGGAGTTGTTTACAAGGAGTTTGTGCCACCCAGACATACTGTGAATCAAACATTGTACCTTCAGGTTCTTGAGTGTTTGAGAAACAGAGTTGTATGCATCTGCTGTGAAATTGCAAACATGTGGTTCCTTCACCACAACAATGCGCCAAGTCACACATCATTCACTGTGAGGGAATTTTTGGCTCAAAATAATATATCAACACTTCCCCACCCACTGTACAGCCCCTACTTCGCTCCATGTTATTTCTTTTTATTCCCCAAGCTCAAAACCCATCTCAAAGGACATCATTTTAGAACAGTTGAAAACATCCAGGCAGCTGTGATGAGTGCTTAGAACAACATCTTGAATGAAGACTTCCTCCACTGCTGTGAAGAGTGGCAGCAACGTTGGAATCGCTGTAGTCGATCACAAGGAGCCTATTTTGAAAGGGATAAACTGTAATTGCACATATGTTCAATAAAATTTTTTTTTAATCATTCTAATTACTTTTGGGACAGACCTCGTATACACCATTCAACATAGACAGACCCGATTACTCGGCTATAAAGGCTCTACGCAAACAACCTAAGCATAAATTACAAAAAACAGAGATTCTCCACATTACCAGAAACACAACATTTGTCCCCCCTCCCCCCCAACAACTGTAAAACTACCACAAGGCAACTTAACAGTAAAGAATGAAGTGAGATATCTGGGAGTCACACTGGATCAAAACTTCAACCTGCAATCTCAAATAAACAAAACCACAAAGAGCACATACTACAAGCTGAAAACCATCCAAAAATTAAAACCTCTACTCAACCAAAGCAACAATAGCACCGTTTCTGGACTACTGCAATCTAATATTCCCTGTAAGTGTTCCTGTAACTGAGGTTTTTGTCAAATGTAAACCGCTTTGACCTAGTGAAAAGCAGTATATAAGCCTAGTTAAATAAATAAAGGCCTCCCAAAGCACACCATTTACCCCTTACAAATGGCCCAAAACACGGCAGTACGCATCATCACAGGATCAGCAAAACACCATCACATAGCACCCCTCCTGAATCAACTGCACTGGCTTCCAGTACTCTCACGTACCAAATTCAAGATAGTACTGACTATATTCAAAATATTACATTGTGACCCAGAAGAACAAACAACAAGAACCTGATCATCATACCCAACGCACATACAAAAACTAAGCAAACTACCCGCAGAAGTGCCTTATCTTTCAACACCTGCACAATGGAACTTCCTTCCAGAAGATATCAGGTCCACAAAAGATATCAAAGACTAGAAAGAAGCTAAAACTTCCCTGTGTATAGACCATTTTGAAACCATTCCATCATAAATAAGCTTAACCTACCATAATACTACACACGGTTACCCCCTATTTGTTAACCAGGCAACTTATATTTTAAGTTAAGTTCCAAGTTTATACTCCCTGTTTATTGTATTCCCCTGTACTAAGCTGTAGTGTAAATCAATTTCATGTTACTCTGCAAACTGTTATCGTGTTATAATATAAACGTTATCTTGTTATACTGTAAACTGTTTTGACTAAAGAATAAAGCGATATAAAAAAACTGTTAAATAAAATAAAAGCTATTTTCAAAGTAAGCTAGGTTTAGACTTGCTGGAGATAATTTTATTAACCATTTTCGTGCATTATATACCTCATATAAAATTAGGTCATGTCTAAAAGTATGCGTGATGAGTGTTCCTGTATAGGCGTGCTTGGGGGAGAGGTTTGGGTGAAGCATGATTGGAATCATGATTTATACATGTACTTGACTTTCAAGCAGGAATAAACATCAGTGCCCACAGTCTAAGCACTCTTTCTGCAGGATTTGTGATAGTATTTTAAAGACCCATAAGTGCTTATGTGTTTTTATATAAAATACTCCACTTCCAAACACAGGCACCCTGTTATAACATTACCCTCATTACATCTAATACTTTTTGATTCAGCTGGGATTGCTTTCATCTGACGGAACAAGAAGCCCTGTTTTGGTCATGGCATTCACCTGCAGTGTAGAGCTGTGTTCTTGAAACTGAGGTGCTCGATTCCACAGCAGGAATGATGAACTCCATTTATGGCATGCTGTTGATTTGTGGCTTGTCATTGCAGCACTCCTGCATATCTCTCTGCCTTCTCATATGGATACCCCAGGTGGCACACTCAGCCAAGTATCCAGTCATCCTCCCTCCTCCTTCACAGGGATCACGGATCACATCAGGGAAGGGTTAATGGACAGCATATTGAAGAGTTAATAAGGGAGAACTTGCACTGGTGATGGTGGTGGGAAGGGGGAGTTTGCCACATGTTTTCTGCAGAAGTGAAAGACCGTAATTTGATTCCTAGTGTTGTCAATCAGAATGTATTTTTTTTCTAACATTGAAGGCTGCTGTTTTGTATTTTTTTTAATGAATTCCCGAACTGCAAAACTAAAGTAAAACAAATCTAGAAATGTTTGTGTCATTCAAATCTGTTTTGTTTTTTTTCCAGGTGGGATGATGATGTTGTATTTAAGAACTGTGCCAAGGGAGTAGATGAGCTGAAAAAAGACAAGAGGTTTGTAAACGACACTCTACGATCAGAGTTCCACAAGAAGTTCATGGAAAAATATATCAAATAGGACAGCTGTGTGCTTTTACAATGGGTAATAAGAACTGGACACAATGGCTCAGACATTTTCTTCATGGATTCAATACGGTCATTAAGGAGTGTTATTTTTTAAGTAAATGAAGACATGGTTTTATGTTGCTATTTTTATTTTTGTTTCCAGCTCTGACTTCCACTTACAGATTTAATTAAACCATTCTGTGCTCTGTGAATGTTTTCCAATTAACGTTCCAAATTCTGTGTAAATTCTGCCTGAGGAAATAAATCTGGTTTACAGTAAATCTTGTAATTGACTTCTTTGGAGAGAGTATCCTCTGGTCCCTGAGGTTTAGTATACTCTGGGATTAAATGTGTACCATTGTAGGAAGCTATTCTGTTATGTGATATCTGGCTGGCAGAATGTATTTAGCTAAAAATACTGTAGTGTAGCTGTATCCTTTTATTCATGCTTTGACTTGTTTTGAGCATAGCAGTTTCCACCTGAATTAGAACCTGCCCTTATTTGGTCTGTCATGCCACAAGCCTTCATCTGCAACCATCCAGGTGTTTTCTCTAATTTTTTAGTCACCTCCATCCCGTCTGTCTAGCCAGCCACCACAGTGACAGGCCTTTGCTAAGAGCCACAGACAGTAGAAGCCGTTACACATAGATACAGTGAATGTGGCCACAAAGTGTCACTTTTGTGCAGTGGTTGAGACTCCCTCCCCAAGTGCTGCTTTTTGTTCTTGCTCAGGAAAGAGGTGTGGTCTAGAAGGTAGTAGGCGATGTGTTTTATTTTCAAGATCATCACCATGTGCAGAACTGTCACGTAATTTGGAGCAATTCTGATAAGCCAATTCTGATAAGCCAAATGCATGGGTAGTGACAGATTTTATTTAATGATTTTTGTCATCCATCTTGGCAAACTTCATCGGAATCAAAGCAAGATTTATAAATACAGTCTCAAATGAACTGACCATAATATACAGTCCCAGTAACACTATTAACTCATTTGAAAGCACTATGATATTTGTACAGTTTAATTTTAAAGCATGTCATGGAGAAAGGATCTTCTGCAGCAGTATAGTAGGATATTTCAAGTTGCCGTCGCACTGTTTGCCAACACTTGTCAGAGTGACACAGATGATTATCCAGGTAGGCAATGCGATCGTTAAGTGTTTTTCTCGCTACTTCACAATAACGTTTAGAGCATTGGACTATAAGTTGGGAGAAATGCTTAATATTTATTGTAAATACATGCAAAATTGTTTCCGGCCCCCCCTTTATAGGACATTGGGGAGGTGATTTTATAAGCTGTTTCCATAAGTAAAATGCCTCAGAAAATTAGGTAACACTTAAAACTATGCATGCTGCATTTGAAGAGCAGGAGTTTGGTTAGCAGGGGGTGGAATTGGCGATCTAAATACACATTTTACATGCTAAAATTTACACACACAATCTAGCCGTTATTTCTTCAGGATTTGTGCCAGTATTTTATAAAGCCCCATAAGTGCCTTTATAAAAAGGGCTACAAATAGTTCTCCACTTCCAGACTTAGGTGCACTGTTATAAAATTATCTCCGGGGGTACATGTTAGGATGGAGTGTGTCACAAGGTGGACCTATTGGAGCCTGAGAAAATGGAAATCAGCAGCAGTGATCAGGGGAGAGATGACAATATAAACAAAAAACTGTCAGATGGTTGCTACAGACAACCTAGGCACACGTGGGTAAGGGCTGAGAAGACACACCCAGATAGCAGGCAAAGGGAGTTTGCTTTGCTTGATAGGAATCAGCTGGGTAGAGGTGGAGCCCAGAAACACAGAGATATAATACGCTCCCAAATAGTTAGAGAGGGAGAGGAGGTGAACCAGCAAGTCTCACAGCAGGGGAGACAACGGTCAGCGCAGCAGAAGCTGGGAAAAGTATGGACGTGGAATGAAAGAGAGTCTGAATTACTGGGACAGCATGCAAGCCCACACGAAGGTCTGAGTGAGTCTCAAACCCAGAGTGAAACATTTGGAAGACAAAAGCCAGATATTGAATGCATGTGTGAAGAGCACGAGAGACGTGGGAGAGTTGCAGTACAAGGTAACAAAGCCAGAAGTGTTGATAGTGGCTGTTTTCTACCCGAGTGGGTAAAACCCTGCAGCAATAGAAAAAGCCACCCAGAAATAAGCTTTGGAAATAATCCCTTCCCTTGTGCTAGAAAACCCAGGAGAAAAGAAGCTCACTTACTTGGAAAAGCTAGAGATTCTAGTATCCACTTTAAACTCCCAGAGTTTGAGCAACCTCCGTATAGAGCAGTGCAATCCAGGGCAGCTGTGAGGAAAAGGCTAGACCCGAGCACACTCAGAGTCTACCGTAATCACTCTAACAGCAGAGCCAGGGAAGTTCCTGAATGTCCTTATGCTTACCAGCAGGGGCTGAGTTCTCATAAGCCTCATGCAAAAGTATATGGTAGTTCCCAGGGAGGCTTTGAGTCAGAAGGACAGCATAACTTCCTGCTTGACGAGGAAAACCTACATTATCCTTTTGAAACAGCTGACCTTAAAAACGTGAGTGTTAATGAACCAGAATCTATGGAATATGAGAATGCAGAGTTAGCAACAGTTCCTGAGCCCATGGAATGCTCAGTCTCGGTAATTGACCCAGAGTTTTCCTTAAGGTGAAAAGGGTTGAAGATAACCTGAATAAAAGTCACAAGGTGTGGGCTGGAAAACGTGTCTCACAGAAAACCCTGTGAATGAGCTGTGCTGTGTCAGCAAAAAGGAAAGCCTGTGAAAAACATTGAGAATGTTTAATTCTTTTCTTTTTGCATTTAAGCTGAAGTAAGCTATTTTTGTTTGACCTTTTGATTTCTGTTATATGCCCGAAGTGGGTTGTTTGCTTTGTTTTGCCAAGGAAAAAATACCTCACGGACGGGGAATAAAACCCTGAGTTTGGAACACAAGTGTCTTTTGTGGTTTATAGAAAAGGTACAACTACCACCCTCAGGCAGTACCAAGGCCTCACCGGTAGGGCACCTGGGGGTGCGACAAGTGCCACAATCTGCTTTAAGTCCCTAAGAAATCTGTAAATGCTGATGTTTCCGACATTACAAATACAGCTGTTTGCTTGCCATGCTTTATTTATCGGTTATGGGACACCGACAGTCTAATCTTGTTTATCATAAGAAATTGGAATAGAATCAGAACTTTAGCGTGATCATTGTTGTGACCATCAAGAAGTTTAAGAAGTTCTAGTAGCAGAGGATTTACTGTATTTCTTTTTGCCATACTACAAGATGAAATTATAAATTGCGATTGAATACATGAATAAAAATGGTTAGGTATTATAATGCTAGTCAGATAGACCTTTCTGCAGCTGGGGCCCAGACTCTGTAATTTTAGAATGTGTTTGATAAGCTGAAGACATTTCATTGTAAGAATAGTTTCACTAATCTTTGCTGTAAATTGTTTTTGTTGCCAATGTCTTATTGACTTCTTCAGTAGATATCCTGAAGCTTTTACAAAATGTCAAAAATACTTGTTTGATTCAGAAATTTTTTTTAGAATATGATAAGCAGGTAAAGCTGTTGGTTATCAAAAATGTTAAAGCTGGACAACATTCAGGAGTGATATGTGGAAATATTTCTTTACAGAACGAGTGGTGGATCTGTGGAATAGTCTCCCAGTGGAGGTGGTAGAGATGAGGACAGTATCTGAATTCAAAGCAGCATGGGACATACACAGAGGATCTCTAAAGGAAAAAAGGGGATTGTTGTAGTTGTTGATATAGAAGGACAGACTAGATAGGCCATGTGGTCTTTTTCTGTCGTCATTTTTCTATGTTTCTAAGAAGAAGCTTGAATTAGTATTTAAGTTTTTTCTTCCATGCATAAGTAATTTATAGCTTAGCATGGTTCAGCAGGACAGTTGCAAGTTGAAGATTTTTCCTCCCTCTCCTCACTCAGGTCTGCACAGACATTTGTACTTTAATTATAATCAAGTTCTAAGAAAAGATGTATAATTTTAGTTACCACAGATGTGTATTATACGGAGGCAGAAGAACATCCACTATTACCAGAGAGCATGCATTTTAAAATGGTAGTCAAATGCATCATTAAGCAGTTTGGTTACTTCAGCAGTTCTTTAGGCAGCTGTTGCCCAGCTCTGCCCTGAGAGGCACTCTTATATTAACTACATAAATCATACAACAAATTGTAATGTGGCCCCAAAAAATAAAAACAAATTCAGAAAACCATTCCAATTTAAGTTTATAGCTGTGTTGAGTATTTCTAAGCAATAAAGAATCTATTCTCTCTTTCAACATATGTAACATATATCAGAATCCTGCTATATTAGAACAAGATGCTTATGCTTATTTGGCTCTGGTTTATAATGCTATTTTGGGTATGTAGAAGTTAAATGTTTACTTCGTACTATTCAGTTCTAGTTAATTAAAAGCAGAATTGTTTTGCTGCATCATCGCTATACCATTCCATTATAAAATAAAACCTTAACAGTCCAAGAATGGTTTTCTATTAAAACAAATAAATACCAACTCTTAGGGGCCCTTTTACTAAAGGTTTTAACACACGTTAATGAAGTTAATGCACATTAAGTACCCACAACCCTTTTATTTTTTTCGGTTGAATGGTACTTTAATGCACGTTAACCATTGGCATACTAGGGGAAAAAGTCCTTTTTGAGAGAAGCCCTGAGACTACTAATGTAATGATGTAGAATGTTCTCTGTGCTTTCCCTTTTGCTATAAGCTTTTCTTAATGCTGAAATCATGGAAGTTTGATCATCCATACCTTCAGAAAAAGCAGTTTTGTTCCAAGAGTTTTGTTAATCCTCCATCTAGTAGAGCTTTGACAACATTGTAGTCTTCTGAAATACCATACCACTCACAGCAGAATACAAAAAGACTATGTCAGCATTTGTTTAATGAAAATCTCCTGCATGGATCATGTCTTGGGCATCTTGTTTTTGTTGCCTTTGACATTGATTGAAGAATATGGACTCTATGGATACTATGTGTTCCTAGTCGTCCCTCCAGTCCAGTCCCTCACCTGGTGGAGACTGAGCACGTCATCTTTTTGATGACTCTGGGGTATATATACCACTGGCACCTCCCACCGCTCCAGTATCCTATTGACAAAGCAGACTTGATGGAGAGACAATCACGTAGACCAACAAACCCACTAGAACTTCAACAAAAAAATCAAATCTATGATCTCCTCCTTACCTTGGAAGGGATTCCCCACCCCCCGAAGAGGAGATGACTTACCTGTGAGAAGACTCACTTCTGAGCTCACAGAGCAAGGGGCAGACAGCTCATCCATTCTGCTGCACCACCTTTGCCCTTCAGCACCGAGCCCAAATGTGTCTTCCATGCACCTGCCCCCAAACTTCGGGCCAGAGCACTTCATTGATAATCTAATACCAAAGGAGAGGAACGCTAATTAGCAGGTAAGGTCTAATTACTCTTTCCTAGTCATCCCTCCAGTCCAATCCCTCACCTCTGGGTTGTACTCCCCTTCCAGCAGCTTGGAAACTGAGCACGTCATCTTCTTGATAACTCTGGGGTATATCTACTGCTGACACCTTCCACCAGCTCCAGTATGCTCAGTCTCCAAGCAGCTGGAGTGGGAATAGTAAGCCTGAGTGATAGACTTTCTGGAGGGAGAGTGAAGGTTTTTTTGTTGTTTTCCCAATACTTCTATTTTATTTCTTGGCTCCTGCGAGTTTTTTCTTTCTTCAGCAGCTAGTGAAGTCAGTGTGTTGGGCATGGGAAGGAACCCAAGCCCCCCCCACCCACCCTCATCTCTGTCGGGCCGGTCCAAGGAGGAGGCTTCGGGTGGAGGAGAGCATTGAGCAAAGGCCTTTGTTGCCAGAGTGGCTCCCGATCACGTGAGCAGTGAGGAGCCGCTGATCGGAAGAGACAGTGCCTGTGGGGAAGCTCATCTTGCGCCATTTTGCCTCACTGCCAAAGCTTGTAAAGGCAGCTGAGCGCGGGAGCAGGACGGCAGCATGAGGATGGCTGTAAAGAGGAGAGCTTAAAAGGGAGAGCCCTTCTGGATTTGCTTGAGTCGCTGGTGGTGTTGGCACACAGCAGTGTGCCGCATGGTAAGGTAAGATAACCACGTGGCCGCCAACCGTATGGTGGAAGGAGGCTTGCTATTAGGTGCCGGGGGATTGAGAGCACGGGAGAAATCCAGCCATCTCTTTTTCGTGCGCTTTCACACCTTTTTGTAGTTTTTTTCCTGCTGGTTGGACCTGGAACAGTTTATAGTTCTCCAGTGGGGTGGGGGGGGGGGTGGACTCTGTGAAGTAGAAGGAATTGAGGCCTGTCTGATTTAGGTTATTTAGTTCTAATCCTATTGGGATTAATTGTAAGTGTTTTATATTGTTTAGCTGGCTAAAAAAAAAAAAGGAGGGGAGCAAGTCGGGGTATAGTATTGCTTAGTTTATATCTTGCTGTATTTCCTCCTGTTATCTCTTAGGTAAAGGAGAGTAGCAAATAGGACCCCATCTGGCACCATGCCAGCAAGACAGAAGTGTTCTGGTATGTGGCACCTGGCAAAGAACTGTTTCAGACGCAGGTGTGCAGGGGATGCACTATGGAGGCTGCGTCATTGGAACAGGGTATGCAGGCGAGTATGAGCCAGGAGTCCCCTCTCTCCCTCTCCCAGGAGTAGAGAGACTCCACTGATGCAGAGGTTAGGGCTGAGACCCTCCCTCCGAGACTAGAGCTGCCTGCCTGCCCTCAGGCCCCTCCCAAACCCTTCACTTCACAGGAAGTGGAGGAGGAGGGAGGCTGTAGAGGCTTCTCTCCAGAGTTCATCTTGTTATTGCACAAAGCTTTTTGTGTCAGCAAGGGGTGCAGGGTCCAGCGCTTGGACAGGAGCGCACTGGCAAGCGGACTGCAGACTCGAGGAAGCTTGGGCTTGCAGAGGAGTCGGTGAAATGGGACAGGTTCGGGACGACTGGGAGCAACTTTCCCCTCAGTCTAGGACGACTGGGAGCAACTTTCCCCTCAATCTGAGGCCCGGGATGAGGAGTCCCCAGACCTGGAAATGGAGGAAGATGAGGAGCTGGAAGAGGGCGAGATCCTGGAGGAGGAGCAGACCTGGATTGTGCGGGTCTTCCTCAGAAGAGTTGCCGGCATTGATCAGCGAGACCCTAAAGCCCTTAATTATCTCCACGGGCCTTCCAGCAGAGGAGGTGGTGCTGGAGGATCCGCTGATTCAGGCAGTTCAGAAGATACAGAAGGTCTTCCCGGTCCACCGGGTAGTTACACAGATGATCCAAGAGGAGTGGAACCAACCAGAGGCCGGTCTGCGGGGGGTACGGTCCATGTTGCGTTTTTATCTGTTACTGGAGCAGGAGAGGGAATTGCTCCAATCCCTGAGGGTGGACGTGGTGGTCTCTGGTGACTAAGACGACCACGATCCCAGTTGAGGGCAGTGCGGCTCTCAATGACTCCCAGAACAGGAAGCTGGATACTTTGTTGAAGCAAGCCTTTGATATCAATGCCCTAGCTCTACAGGCGTCGGAGTGTGGGGCCTGGGTGGCCAGGGCCTGTCTCCGTTGGTCGCAGCAAATTCAGCAGCCAGGCGACCTGTCCGGTAGCTCTGCAGGGGAGGTGGCAAGGATTGAGTTGGGGGCTGCCTACTTCACAGATGCTCACTACGATCTTATCAGGCTCCGAAATTGGGTGGCGAATGGTTCCTCCAAGGCACAGCTCAGCAGGCTCCCTTTTTCGGGGAAGCTGCTATTTGGGGAGGAACTGGACAAGTTGGTAAAGGACTAAGGGAGGCAGGCTTCCGGAGGATAAACCGAAACAGAGTCATAACCCCGCTCCCACACAGACCCAGCCGCGGGAGTTCCTGAAGTTTCAGGAAACCCATTTGGCACCCTATCAGAAGGGCCGCTTTCCCTCAAAAGGTCGGGGTTTCCAGGGGTTTCAAGGAGCGGGCAGGGGTTTTAGCTCCTCCTCCTCAGAACCTAGAAAAACACAATGAAGCGAGGGGGGGTCCAGGCAGCGGTACTGCAGTGGGGGGGTCAGCTGCGGCAGTTTTACTCTGCCTGGGACCAGGTCACGTCCGATCAATGGGTCCTGGAGGTCATCCGGGATGGGTACACCCTCAAACTTGCATGCCCAATTCCTCCATTTGTCCAGTCTCCCTACAGGGCTACGGCCAAGGCCGCAGCAGTGAAGGAAACTTTGACACGACTCCTGCTCCTAGGAGCAGTAGTTCCAGTGCCCGAAGACCAGTGCAGCTGTGGTTGATACTCCATTTATTTTGTGGTCCCTAAAAAGGAGGGTTCCTTCTGACCAATTCCACAGGTACACTACCAAAAAACTGCCTCCAGTTTTGCAACTGATTCCTATAGACTTTAGGGTGCTGAATCCAGGAAAAATAGCCAAAATGTTCCATCACGTCACGTTTTCTTGCAAAATTAGATTTCTTACCCATATAAGGAATGTTCACATAATTTCTTTTTAGCCGACTGCAGTTTATTTTCTTGGCCCAAAATAGAGGTTGTAATGGTTAACTAACTAGAAACACTCCCTCATGATATTTTAGAGTGTTTTGTATTCATTTTATACATTAACAGGACAATTGGGAGGCGGGGGGCTAAATCCAGTACTCGCGCTGGCGCATGTTCTTTCCTGTTCGCCTCGCCTCGTTCGCTCGCTCAAACACGGTGGTTGCGACATGAAAGTTCCTGTCAAATTTCAGTTTCTTGCAAGTTCATTATTACCCTTTGTTTGCTCAGTCGTAATCCAGCTTTATTCCGAAGTGGTTCACTACAGTTGTAGTTTGCAGTGCTGTGTATTTGTGATGGCTCACAGAGCCAGAGGTTGCGTCAACTCTCCGGACAGTTTTGTTTTTATTTGTGGGGAATATACCATGAAAAAGCGGCAGAGGAACATTTCTGCATTTATTAAAAAAGTATATTTCGCCTATTTCGGTTTGAAGTTAGGCGATCAAGACAAACCGTGGGCTCCTCACAAAGTGTGCAAGACATGTGAGGAAGATCTATGCTTATGGATGAAAGGTAAAAAACAAGCATTTCGTTTCGGAATACCTATGATGTGGCGTGAACAAAGAGAGAACAGCAGTGACTGCTATTTTTGCTCTTGCATTGTGAAGGGATACAACTTAAAAAATAAGAACGTAATAAGTTACCCCAACCTTCCCTCAGCAATTAGGCCTATGCCTCATAGCAACGAAGTACCTGTGCCTGAACCACCAAAATCTTTGGATCATATTTGTGTGGACGGTTCTGATCATGATGAGACTCATCAGATGGCTTTTCCCGATGAGTCCAGTACTTCCGAGTTTGAAACTGAACCAGATCCGAAACCTGAACTTTTCTCTCAAGCTGAATTGAATGATTTAGTCCGGGATTTAGGACTCCCAAAAGATGCTGCCCAACTGCTAGGTTCTCGGCTTAAACAGAAAAATCTATTGTCACCAGGAACAACTTTTTATTGGTACCGCAACCGCGAGACACAATTTTTGAAGTATTTCAGCAAAGAGGAAGATTTGGTATTTTGCAACGATATATACGGAGTGATGGAAACGTTTAAACTCAAGTATGATCCTGCTGAATGGCGGCTGTTCATTGATTCGTCAAAAGACAGCATAAAAGGTGTTCTTCTTCATAATGGCAACACATTCGCTTCAGTTCCTATTGTTCACTCTGTTATTCTCCAAGAAAAATACGAGAATTTGGCCCTGATTCTTCAGAAGATTCGTTATGATGAGCATAAGTGGATGATTTGTGGAGACTTTAAAATTCTATCCATGCTATTAGGGCAGCAATCCGGTTTCACCAAATATCCCTGCTTCCTTTGCTTGTGGGATAGCCGGGCCCGCGACCTACACTGGGGGAAAAAAGACTGGCCAATTCGGGAGTATTTGAGACCCGGTGAGAAAAATGTTCTTCATGAGAGCTTGGTACCTCGTGATAAAATTCTATTACCACCTCTCCACATTAAGTTGGGTCTCATTAAGCAATTCATCAAGTCCCTTCCAAAAGATGGTGAGTGCTTTCGGTACCTTTGCTCAAAGTTCCCCTGACTTTCTGAAGCAAAGCTAAAGGAAGGAGTGTCTGTTGGCCCTGATATAAGGAAACTCGTTTCAGATGGAGCATTCGCTGAAACGATGTCTGAGAAGGAAAAAGAAGCCTGGGATTCCTTCAAGGATGTTGTTCTCAAATTCTTGGGGAACAGGCAGGATGAGAACTATAAGGATATTGTTGCCAGGATGCTCAATGCCTTCAAAGAACAAGGCTGTAACATGAGCCTGAAAGTCCATTTCTTGCACTCCCATGTGAACTACTTTCCCGAAAACTTGGGGGCGTACAGTGAAGAACAAGGTGAAAGGTTTCAACAGGACATCAAGGACGCAGAGAGAAGGTACCAAGGAAGATGGAACACCACTATGATGGCTGATTTCTGCTGGTTGCTGCTGCGGGAAACCCCAGATGAAAAATACGCCAAGCAGCGCACCAAGAGAAGCATTCGGGGGAAGAAGAAACGGGCCCACCAGGAGATTGATTGACCCAAGAATGACTTTAAAATCTAAACTGTGTTGACAAATATCGTGTTTTTACTAAACTTTGAAATAAAAATTTGCTAGTTATTACCACAGTGTCGGATCTCATTTATTAGAATTTTATTTTCACACCATCGGGTGTTTGTCTTCATGTATTGCAATGGTGCGGTTTGCGTTTTCTATTCTTACATACATACCTGTACAACATTTTTTGCACATTTCTTTGCTTTGCTTTGTGTCTAACCTCGCTCTTATATGCTCAATGTTTGTGCACATGTATGTGGCTGTTTTAAGTGCAGACAATTTTGCTACCATCACAGTGTGTTTTGTTGACGTTACTCTATTCTTATGTGCTGCCTTGTTACAATTTTCTTTATTCTTATTTGAATAACTACTAAACAATTAGTATAAAGAATTCATCCAAGAAACTTTTATCTCGATCGCACTCAATCTGAAACGTTCACCTCAAACTGCTAACCCAATGTAGCAAAACATTTGTACGTGATGGAGCATATTGGTTACCAGATTTGGATTCAGCGCACCAAAAAACGTAAAAATCAATCGAAACATTAGAGGCAGTTTAAAAAAAAATTTTTTTAGTGTACCTGTGTTCTCGACCTCAAGCGAGTCAACTATTGCCTGAGGGTGCAACATTTTCACATGGAGACGCTGAGGTTGGTGATAGTGGCGGTTCGCCAGGGAGAGTTTGTAATGTCCCTCAACCTCACCGAAGCATACCTGCATATCCCCATCCACCCGACTTAGCAGTTCCTGCAGTTTGCAGTGCCAATGGGACACTTCCATTTTCAAGCGTTGCCGTTCAGCCTGGCAACTGCCCCCCATACCTTCACTAAGGTCATGGTCGTGGTAGCTGCTTCACTTCGCAAGGAGGGGATTCTAGTCTATCCGTACCTCAACGACTGGTTGATCCGAGCCAAATCAAAGGAAGAGAGCTTAACAACGATGGACAGGATGGTGAGTCTCCTGAGAAGTCTAGGTTGTGTGATCAACCTAGCCAAGAGCAGGTTGATTCCCACTCAGGAGATCGAATACCTCGGGGTGAGGTTTGACACCTGCAGTGGCAAGGTGTTTTTGCCAGAGCACCAAGCGCAGGAGCTTCGGCACCTGGTGCAAGAGTTCTTGGCTATGAGGGAACCCTCAGCCTTGCACTACCTTCAGATGCTGGGGACCATGGCAGCAACTCTCGAGCTTGTCCCCTGGGCAAGGGCCCACATGAGGCCTTTGCAGCGGTCCCTTCTCCGTCACTGGTCTCACCAGCATTAGTCATTGTCAAGGAGGCTCCCCTGTCCGCCAGTTACCAGAAGAGCACTCAAGTAGTGTCTCCGGCCAGGGAATCTGGAGCAGGGCATGCCCCTTGAGGCACCCCAGTGGATCCAGCTGACGATGGATGTCAGCTTGGCAGGATGGGGAGCCCACTGCGAGGGACATATTGCCCAGGGGCACTGGAGTGCGCTGGAAGTCCAATGGTCAATAAACAAACTGGAGATGCAAGCGATGGCTCTAGCACTCAGGTCCTTCGAGCGCTGCGTTCATGGAAAGGCGGTCTGGGTGTTCTCGGACAATGTGTCCATAGTGGCCTATATCAACCACCATGGAGGCACAGGTGGCGCATCCTTGGAGGAGGAAGCGGAGGCCCACCTTCTGGCCTTGTCAGCAGTGCATGTAGCGAGGGTCGAAAATGTCACGGCAGACTTCTTAAGCTGGGTCCAGGTGGATCATGGCAAGTGGGAGCTCTGCCAGGAGGTGTTCAATCAGGTGGTGAGCCGCTGGGGTCCTCCTTCATGGACCTCATGGCAAGGTAGGGGTCGGCCAAGGTAAGTCGCCTCTACAGCAAAAGAAGGGAAAGAATGTCGAAGGGCTTAGATGCCCTGGTCCAGAGGTGACCCACAGAGGGGCTTCTGTAAGTGTTCCCTCCGTGGGCTCTCATAGGCAAGGTCGTTCATTGCATAGAGGCTAACCAAGGCTTGGTCATTCTGATAGCCCCAGATTGGCCAAGGCGTCTGTGGTATGCCAACCTAATTTGGCTGCTAGCAGATCGTCCGCGGAAGCTCCCTGTGCAAGAGGATCTCTTGACCCAGGGACCGGTCCGGATGCCGCAGGTAGATCAATTCTTGCTTACGGCATGGCTCTTGAAAGGCCAAGGTTGTTGAAGCAAGGGTATTCTGGCTTGGTAATCTCTACCTTACAGAAAGCTCGGAAGAAGTCGACCTGTCTTTCCTATGTTAGGGTCTGGCGCATCTTTGAAGAGTGGTGCTCAGACCGGAGGAGTCGCCCTACTGCAGCTACCGTACCGGATATTCTAGACTTCTTGCAGGCAGGCTTTGAGAGGGGCCTGGCTGCTAGCTTCTTGAGAGTGCAATTGACAGCAATTTCCTGCTATCTGGGAAAGATTCCAAGGAACTCACTAGGGGAGCACCAGGATGTGGGGCGGTTCCTGAGGGTGATGTTGCCTTCGTCCGTCTCTAAAGTCAGCGGTCCCATCTTTGGATCTCAGTCTGGTACTGGAGTCCCTGACAGGGGAGCCCTAAGAGCTGGTGGGGTGGGCTTCTCTGAAGGACTTGACCCTCAAGACAGTTTTTCTGGTGGCGATTTGTTCGGCCAGACGGATTTTGGAGCTACAGGCCCTTTCTTGTCAACCTCCCTTTCTTTCCTTCTACAAGGAGAAGGTGATCCTACGGATGGTGTCCTCATTTTTGCCCAAAGTGGTGTCTGCATTTCATGTGAATCATCCAGTTTCCCTACCCTCCTTGGTTCGAGTGGGGGAAGAGTCGCCTGCGCCAGTTGGACGTTTGTAGGATGCTGAAGTGTTATCTAAGGAGGACTGATGCATTCCGCAGATCGGATCGTCTGTTTGTCTTGTTTGGGGGACCATGTAAAGGGAAGACAGCGCCAAAGCTTCCATTTCCAGATGGTCAGGGAAGCCATTGCTTCGGCGTACAGTTTGAAGGGCAAGCCTGTTCCAGTAGGATTATGGGTGCATTCTACGCGAGCCCAGGTGGCTTCATGGGCGGAGTACAAGCTAGTGCCGCCTCTGGATATCTGTAGGGCAGCGACGTGGACCTCCTTACATACTTTTGCTAAACACTATTGTTTGGATGTCCAGGCAGCGGGGGATGCAGCTTTCAGCAGAGCGGTTCTTCGGGCTGGGCTTGCAGGTCACTCCTGTGGTTCGAACTGCCCAGTTACATCCCAGAGGTGAGGAACTAGACTGGAGGGATGACTAGGAAAGAGTAATTAGATAATTAGTAACTGATAATTAGCGTTCCTGAAGGAACTCCAGATCCCACCCAGTGTTTCGGTGTTAGATATCATTGAAGCGCTCTGGCCCGAAGTTTGGGGGCAGGTACATGGAAGACACGTTTGGCCTCGGTGCTGGAAGGGCAAAGATGGTGCGTCAGAATGGATGAACTGTCTGCCCCTTGCTTTGTGAGTTCGGGAGTGAGTCATCTCACAGTTTAGCCGCTTCCTCTTCGGGGGGGGGGGGGGGAATCCCTTCCAAGGTGGGGAGGAGAACATAGGTTTGATTTTTTGTTGAAGTTCTAGTGGGTTTGTTGGTCTACTTGATTGTCTCTCCGTTAAGTCTGCTTTGTCAATAGGATACTGGAGCTGGTGGAGGGTGCCAGTGGTATATATACCCCAGAGTCATCAAGAAGATGATGTGCTCAGTCTTCAAGCTGCGGGAAAGGGAGCACAACCCAGAGGTGAGGGACTGGACTGGAGTTCATTCAGGAACGCTAATTAGCAGGTAAGGTCTAATTACTCTTTGTCTATGTCTGTGTCGTCTGTTTTTACAGTATTTATAATGAGGTCTGTTCTATCTTGAAAGGAAAGAGTATTCAGAGGATGCAATATACTTTCCTAACAAGGATATCTCTCCAGTGCCTTTTGCCTAGGAGAGAAGAGTTAGGGTGGTCATTTTAGTTGATGACTAAATCCTTAGGCAGGTAAATATTTGGGTGGCTGGTGGGTAAGAGGATTTGCTTGGTCACTTGCGTGCCCGGTTTCAAAAGTAGCAGACCTCACATGTCACCTAGCTAGGATTTTAGGCAGTGCAAGGAAGGAGTCTATTCCCTTGGACATATGAGTATCAACAACATAAGAAAGTATGCGGGAAGGTGTTCTAGAAGCCACATTTAGACTTTTAGGTAGGAAGTTGAAATCCAGGACTTACAGGTATCAGAAATACTGTTTGATTCAAGCACAGGACCCAACAGGCAGAGAGAGCTCCAACATCTCAATGTGTGGATGAGATTAATGGTGCAGGAAGAAGGGTTTCTGCAGAAAGGGAACCTATTCTGAAAAGAATGGCCTACATCTTAACTGGGGTGGAGCCAGGCTGTTGTCACTAATGTTTAACAAGGAGAGAGAACAGCTTTTTCTCCGGGAACAAGCAGCAAGTCATCACATATGGGTGATGTCAGCACCGACGGAGCCCTCGCGAAAGCATCCCTCCAGCTTTCAAAGAAAGTCTTTGGGAGATGCCACCACGCATGCTTGGTTCCCTTCCCGCCCAAGGGTTCCATCTTGCTCGGTCTCCTTTTTTCAGTTGATTTTTTTTGTCCCTCGAGTTTCTAACTCGTCTCCGGTATTGCACCAGTACTCTTCCCGCCTAACGACCTCGGTGCCTGCATCGGGCTCTGTTTATTTTTGTAGTCTTTTTGTTATATTCTTTATTTGGCGTCTTTGTGCCGTTTTTCTCCCACTGGCCCCAGGGGTACTTTTTTCTCCCACTGACCTCGCAGGGGTACTTTTTTCTCCCCATGGCTTCCAGTGGTTTTAAGAAGTATGAGCGGTGCTCCAAAATCATGCCTTTGACAGACACACACGATTGCTGTCTTCGTTGGCTCGGGCCAGACCACGACCCGGTGGCCTCCGGTCTCTGCAGGAGGATACCCAGCAAAGCCCTCAAGAGCTGCCAGCAGGAGCACAATAAGTTCTTCCCTGAGTCCCCGATGCCTTCAAAAGCCAGGGCCTCTTCTGAGGCCCCAACATCTCAGGCGGAACTCTCTGAACCTGAGCCTTGTCGTGGATCCTCAGAAAGGGAGTCTCCCTCGAGAGAACCAAGAAAGAAGAAGAAACCCTCGAAGGCGGCATTCTTGAATGGTTCTAACCAGCCGGGACTTCCCTGGGCCTGGTCCCACAGTCCGAGACACTTGTCTGAGGCATCTGAGAAGGAGCAACCTGCGAAGGTCCCCTGGAAGGATCCGGCTACAGACCGGCCTCTGTCCCTAGACACCATTTTCTTTGAGGATTCCTTTTCAGGGGAGCCGGCGTCAGGCCCCTTAGTGCCCGTGCCGAAAGCTGCGGCGTCTTCTGGCCTGGAATCCAGAATGGTGGCCCTGGAGTGCAGTTTGTCTGCCTTCATGAACCAGCAGCAGGCGCTGTTTTCCAGCATGACCGGTTCATCCGCTCCGGCCACCGGGCCATCGACGTCCAAGACATCCCCGGAGGCTGAGCCGATCCTCAGCTGAGGTCGCGTTCTGAGTCCCACTCGACAGGACCGCGGTTGTCTCTGGCAAGTTTACCGGGTGCCGACCGTAGGTCATTGGGCCCCTCGAAGCCCGCAGAGCAGCCCGCCTACGAGTCCTCCATGGACTACTCCAAATGGGAGATGGAGGACGATGAGTCCCCCGATACCCGTCACCACCACAACATCCCTTCCAATTCTCCCATCTCGGAACCTTGGTGGCGGTCTCTGCTCGAGGACAAAGGCTTCTTGGACTTTAAGGACATGTCTAAGGACCTAGCATTCTCAACCAAGTCAGAGGAGGACTCTTGGGTGGATGAGTTAGAGATCCTCCAGTACGGGGCCCCTCCATGGGAATCGCTCACAATACCTATCCCTCCCATCCTGGAATGGCTCTTGCTCCGCAAGTGGGAGTCACTAGCGTCGGTGCCTGTGGTGAGCAGACGGCTTGACTCGATGTATCGGGTCCGCTGGAGCCCAGGCTTCCAGAAGTCACAACTGCCACATAACTCCATGGTGGTGTAGTCGGCCATGCGTTGGCTCAGAAACCAGAAGACGCACTCCTCGGTGCCCCCTGGCAGGAAGACCTGAACTTTGGATGCCCTCGGCAGAAAGTGCTACCAGGGCTCGATGCTCTTCTGCCGCATCCAGGCCTACCAGCTGTACATGGGCATGTACTTGAGAGACCTGGTGAAGGAACTCGCCAGGTTCTCAGCTGGTCTCTCCGAGGAACCTTTGCAGTGGTTCAAGAACCTGGCCAAGGCTGTCCGTGAGTGCTCCAAATTCATGTCTCGAGCAGCCTATGATGGGTTTGAATTGGTGGCCCGGGTAGCCGCGGCGGGCATCGGTGTACACTACCAAGCATGGCTTCAGTCATCCGACTTCGAGCAGTGGGTTCAGGACAAGTTGGTTGATGTCCATGCCAAGAAGAGAACCTCTTTGGCAAACCCATGACTGACAAGTCTGCCGAGTTGGAGACCGAGTTCATGACAAGGACTAGGCTCTCTAAGAAGACCACTGCCCCTCCTTGATGGAAGGGCTCGAGTAAAAAGCCCTTTTACCTGAGGAAGGGAGCTGATTACCGAAACTACCCACCCTATCAGGCCTCCCCGGCTCCCCAAAAGGGTCAGCAGGCCAAGAGACATGGGCATGGCCCACGTAAGCAGAAGGCTCCAAAACCCAAGGCACCGTCACCGGCCCAGCCAGGGGGGAGTTTTTGACTCCTTAAGCATAGCCTTTCTACCCCAAGGAGATCAGCAGCACACTGGGGAACATCTGGCCCTCTATGCCCAGAAGTGGGTGGCCATCACCACCGACTCCTGGGCACTAAAGGTGGTCAGGGAGGGTTATCTCCTCCATCTGGCTCATACACCTCCTCCTTATTTTCCAGGAGAGCCCTTCAGGTCTCCCCTCTACCGGGACCTTCTTCTGAAGGAGTTGGCAGGCCTTCTCGAGGACAAGGCAGTGGAACCGGTGCCCCACCATCTCTTGGGCAAGGGGTTCTACCCCAGATACTTCCTCATGCCAAAGAGGACGAGAAACCTAAGGCCCCTCCTCAACCTGGGCAACCTCAACAAATTCCTGGTGCGGGAGAAGTTCAAGATTCTCTCCCTTGGAACATTGCTGCCATACCTCCAGCAGGGAGACTGGCTATGTTCCTTAGACCTCAAGGATGCTTATACTCACATCCTCATCCACCCCAACTATAGGCAGTACCTGCAGTTCGTAGTAGGGGGCAGGCACTTTCAATACAGGGTATTCCTGCCTCTGCCCCAAGGGTCTTCACAAAATGCCTGGCAGTTGTGACCACCTTCCTCTGGCTCCAGGAGGTCTTCGTCTTTCCCTACCTGGACGACTGGCTCATAAAGGGAGGCACAGCCGGCCACCACCCGCACCATCCAGGTTCTGCAACACTTGGACTTCTTCATAAACTACCCCAAGTCTCACCTCCTCCCGACACAGTGGAGTTCATCGGGGCAAAGATCGACACTCTCCAGTCAAAGGCCTTCTTGCCCAAGGACCAAGCCAATCATCTCAGATCTCTAGCTCAGGACATGCAGCACCGTCCCTCAGTGCCCGCCCGGCTTCTTCTACGCCTCCTTGGGCACATGGCCTCCACAGTCCGCGTCACCCCAGATGCTCACCTCCACATGAGGACAGCGCAGTGGTGTCTCCGGGACCAGTAGTCTCAGGCCATAGGCTGCCTCTGAGACAGAGTTTCGGTGACCTGCCAGTTGGCAGATTCCCTGGTCTGGTGGCAGTCACCCCAGCATCTCGAAGTGGGCATGCCTTTTCAGGCCCCAAGCCACTTGAGGGTCCTCACCATGGCCGCCTCCTTGCTCGGCTGGGGAGCCCACTGCGGAGATCTCTGCACTTAAGGCAACGGTCGCCAGACGAGAGCATCCAGCAGATCAACCTCCTGAAGCTCCAAGCCATACACCTAGCTCTGAGGATCTTCTTGTCACCACCTGCGTCACCATCCAGTGCTGGTCCAGACAGACAACCAGGTGGCGATGTTCTATGTGAACAAACAGGGGGGGGGGGCATGGGGTCTTGTGCCCTTTGTCAGGAGGCACTGCTCCTCTGCTCGTACAAAATCCAAAAGGGTATCTTCCTGAGGGCAGTGTACCTGTCAGGCCAGGACAACCTTCTGGCCGACAGGCTCAGTAGAATTCTCCAACCACACGAGTGGCAGCTGGACCCCAGGGTAGCCAGTTGGCTTTTCCGGCTCTGAGGGTAACCTGTGATGGACCTGTTCATCAGTCCGGACAACTTTCAATTGCCCCGCTTCTGCTCCCGGCAGGCCCACCCGCAGCGGACGCATTCCTAGTCTCATGGTCAGAAGGCCTCATGTACGCCTTTCCGCCGATGCCGCTGATCGCCTTGTTCAGGATCCTCTGTGACAGGGCCTCGCTCATCCTGATAGCTCCTCGATGGCCCAGGCAGCCGTGGTTTCCGCTGCTTCTGCAGTTGACGGTGGAGGCCCCCATCCCCTTGGGGACCAGCCCGGGACTCCTTTCTCAGGAGGGGGGCTCTCTCTTGCACCCCAACCTGGGGTCCTTCTCGCTGACAGTGTGGCTGCTGAGAGGGTGACTTTGGCCCCTTTCAATCTTCCGGCTGAGGTGCAGGACATTCTGCTGGCCTCTTGCAAGGCCTCTACTAGGAAGGCTTATGCCCTCAAATGGCGCAGGTTCTCTGCTTGGTGCGCCATACACGGGGCTGATACTTTCTCCTGCCCGGTGGCTCTGGTGTTACAGTACCTTCTCCACCTCTCTTTCTGGGCTCAAGTCTAACTCCGTCCGAGTGCACCTGAGTGCCCTGGTGGCGCACCACCATCCGGTGGATGGTAAGCCCCTCTCGGCCCAACCTTTTGGTGACCCGTTTCCTTGGGGCCTGCTCTTATCGAAACCCCCAGTTCGTCTTCCGGCAACTAAATGGGACCTCAGCATTGTGCTGGGGCAGCTCACTCTCCCACCCTTTGAACCTCTGGCTACTTGCTACCTTCGCTACCTCTTTTGAAAGGTGGCTTTCCTGGTTGCGCTCACCTCCACTCGCAGAGTTAGTGAGCTCCAAGCCCTTGTGGCAGAGGTGCCTTATACCAGGTTCTACAAGAATAGAGTGGTGCTTCACAGGCACCCCAAATTTTTGCTGAAGTTTGTATTGCCTTTCCATCATAACCGATAAGTGGTGCTTTCTACCTTTTTTCCAAGACCTCACTCCATTTGGGCAGAGACGGTCCTTCACACCTTGGACTGTAAGAGGGCTTTGTCCTTCTATATACAACGCACTTGGGCCATCGTAAATTTCTCTGTTTTTTATCTCCTACGACCCCAGAAGGCTGGGGGAGGCAGTTACCAAGCATACGCTGTCCACTTGGGTGGCGGACTATATTGCCCTCACTTATGAGCAGGCGAGGCTCCCGCTGGAAGGCCACGTTACGGCGCACTGTGTCAGGGCCATGGCGGCTTCGATGGCAAACTTGCACTCTGTCCCGATGGTGGACATCTGCCAGGCCGCCACCTGGTCTTCAGTCCATACCTTCGCAGCCTATTACTCCCAGGAAAGAGAGTCCAAACGGGACAGTGCCTTTGGCAAGGCTGTCCTCCGTAACCTTTTTGGGGTCTAGGCAACTCCTACCCTCCAATCCTTCTATGTTCAGGCTACTGGAGTGCTGGTTTCATCGGACTGTGGACTGTGTAGACTGACTCAATTGCTGCTGCTTGTGACTCTCCTTGCGGGAGCCCTCTTTTGCTATGGGCTTTCGGTAGCCTATTGCTGGGGGATCCCATATGTGAGGACTGACTTCCTGTTTGTTCCCAGAGAAAGCATAGTTACTCACATGTAACAGGTGTTCTCCGGGGACAGCAGGAATCGGTACCCACAACCCTCCCTCCTGCCCTTGGAGTTGCTTCTTTACCATCTTTATTTTTGCCATCTTTAGCTATGTCATCTGACTGAGCAAGATGGCACCCTTGGATGGGAAGGGGACCATGCATGCATGGTGGCATCTTCCAAAGGCTTTCTTTGACAGCTGGGGGGATGCTTCCGCGAGGGCTCTGTCGGTGCCGACATCATTCGTATGTGAGGACTGATTCCTGATTTCTTCAGCGGTTCAAGTCTCTGGCCTCAGCAGTCAAGGAGTGCTCAAAGTTTTTATCACAAGCAGCCTACAACGGTTTTGAGTCCTCAGCCAGAGTAACCGCAGTGGGTATTGGGGCCCAATGCCAGGCATGGCTACAGTCATCTGACCTCAAATAATGGGTTCAGCACAAACTTATTGTTGTCCCCTCTATCGGATTGAATCTCTAAGGGAAACCCATGGCAGACAACGTGGCTGAAATAGAGACTGAGTTCCTGACAAGGACTAGACTCTCAAAAAGACCTCGGTACGGCCCCATAAGAAGGCCCCGGGGAAGAAGCCCTTCTTACCAAGGAAAAAGGTTTTGGCAATACCTTAAAGTTCCAAACCACCTTGGCTCTGCAGCAAGGCCAACACCACAAGGGGCAAGGGCATGGCCCCCGCAAGCAAAAAAACCCCAAGTCCCAGGCACCGACACCAGCCCAATCTGAGGGGAGCTTTTGACTCCTTGGGCATGACCTCTTCTCCCTCAGGAGGTCCCCAACAGCCCATGGGGGGGGGGAGGGCATGTCTAACCCTGTTTGCCCAGAGGTGGTCCACCATCACCACCGATTTCTGGGTACTGCAAGTGGTCAAAGAAGGCTACCTCCTCCACCTGCAATGGGTGCCACCCTCATACTTTCCAGGAGAGCACGTAAGACCTCTCCACCAATCTCTACTCCTCACCAAGCTCACAGGTCTCTTTGAGGACAAGGCGCTGGAACCAGTGCCCAAGCATCTCTAGGACACTGGCTTCTACTCCAGGTATTTCCTCATTCCCAAGTGAATAGAGGGCCTCAGGCTCATCTTGAACGTGTGGGACCTGAACAGATTTCTGGTAAGGGAGAAGTTCAAGATATCACACCAATGCAAATAGATTTCTCTTTCCCTCTTTCTAGTTTAACCCACAATGCCTCCTCTCTCCCTTTTAAGCTCTGTAATTCCAAAGCTTTAATAGTAGTTTTTACATATAGTAGCCAGGTATAGTTACATCCCAATCATGGTTTTCTGTGAACCATGTTTCTGTAACTGCCACTAAATCCAAGTCAGCCACTCCCACCAAAGCTTCAGCATCAGGAATCTTATTTCCCATGCTACGGGCATTTATACACACTGCTTTCCATATGTTACCCCTGTTACCCATTTCCATAAAGGTATTTAATGTATCACCTACCTGGGGGCTTTCTTCACCCATCCCCAACGAATCTAGTTTAAAGCCCTCTTCAGTAGATTAGCCAGTCTACTACTGAAGACGCATTGACCTTTCTTGGACAGATGGATGCCATCTCTGCTCTGCAACCCTTGGAACAGCATCCCATGGTCTAGGAAACCAAAACGCTCTCGATGACACCATCCACGCAGCCATGCATTCATCTCCAGGATGTGAGCCTCTCTGCCTTGGCCTTTACCCTCAACAGGGAGGATTGAAGAGAACACCACCTGTGCACCTAACTGCTTCACCCTCTGTCCCAGAGCCATGAAGTCACTTTTGATACGTTCCGAGGTATACCTGGCAGTATCATTTGTTCCAACATGGATTAGCAACATTGGGTAATAGTCAGTGGGCTTGATGAGTCTCGGCAAACTCTCCGTAACATCTTGGATTTTGGCACCAGGCAGACAGCATACCTCTCTGGACATTAAGTCTGGTCGGCAGATGGACGCCTCAGTACCCCTCAGAAGAGAGTCTCCAACCACCACTACCCTTCGTTTCCTTCTGGTCACTGATTCTGCAACTTTGGGGTTCTTGAGCTCTGGTTCTTCCCTTTCCAGGGATGCTTTCACCTCCTCCACTTCCAGGGCTGTATAATGGTTCTTCAATTCAAGGCCTGGAGAAGTTGGATTGGTGATTTTGCAGGCCCTGGTGACTTGTGTCCAACCATCGACATTCTGTTGGCACCCATCTTCTCCTGTGCTGGAGAGCTTGGTTGCTGCAAGAAGCATCTCGTCAATGTACTTCTCACTGTCTTGAATGCTCCTCAGCCTCGCCACCTCCTCTCTGAGTTCCTCCACTTGTTTCCTCAGAGCTTCAGCATGCAGGCACTCTGCACATGGAACCGGTCCTTCAACTGGCATTAGGACCTCTGTCTGGACCGAGGCAAAAGCTGTAACGGGGGCAACAGCTTTAGCGATACAATTTTTCCCAGCCATTGTTCTGTTCGTGGAGCTTAGGTATCTGTTAAAGTAAAAGAGAGAGATCTACCAAGTACCAGCCGGTTTCCCAGCTGTCCTTTCAGAGAAAAAGCAGTTAAATCTCTTTAATTATATTCAAAATGTGCTGGTCCAATTTTCTGTGATTTGTTAAATGGGGAGGTGCCCTATAAAGCAAGACTGCTCACTAGGGGTGTGTGGGAGTCGGGGTGGGTCGGGAGGAACTAACACCTGATTAGATGTTAGCAGTTCCCAAAACTGAGGAGGTTACTAGAGTTCAGCAACCTACTGTGCTCAAGGAAAGTTCCACTAAAGCACCAAAAAGAAAGTAACCTTGCTTTAAAAAAATACAAAAAACTCTTTAAGAGCTCCCAGTCAGAGAGCTAGCAATTTAATATAATAAAATAAACCCTCAAATCCTTACTGTTGGTTGATCTGTAGAGCCCCTGTTAGGAAAGCCTCAACAGGGCAGGGCACTGGAGCCTTTTATGCAGGCCTCAGCTGCTCTCAGGTAATCAGGCCCACTAACTCTTGATTAGGTGTTAGCAGTTCCCAAAGCTGAGGAGGTTACTAGAGTTCAGCAACCTACTGTGCTCAAGGAAAGTTCCACTAAAGCACCAAAAAGAAAGTAACCTTGCTTTAAAAATATACAAAAAACCCTTTTAAGAGCTCCGGTCAGAGAGCTAGCAATTTAATATAATAAAATAAACCCTCAAATCCTTACTGCTGGTTGATCTGTAGAGTCCCTGTTAGGAAAACCTGACGGGGCATCACTTATGCTGATAGCTCCACAGTGGCCCAGGTAACCTTGGTTCCTGCTGCTTCTCCACCCGTCGACAGCGTCGACGATTTCCCTGGCCCGTGCACCAGGGCTACTATCTCAAGAGGAGGGCTGTCTCCTGCATCCCAACTTGGGGTTCCCATCTCTTACAGCTTGGTTGCTCCCTTCAACCTTCCACGGGAAGTGGAAGAGGTCCTTCTGACCTCCCACAAGGCTTCCACGAGAAGGGCGTACACCTTCAAGTGGCGTCATTTCTCGGACTGGTGCACCGAGAAGCGGGTGAACCCATTCTCCTGCTCTATTCAGATGGTACTCCACCTGTCACAGGGGGGACTAAAGTCCAACTCAGTCAGAGTGCACATGTGTGCTATCGCAACGCATCACCATGCTCTTCAGGGAAAACTTCTCTCTAGCCCCTTGTATCATGGTTCCCACAAGCCTCATACTATCCAAAACCCCCTTCTGCCCACCAGCGGCAGACTGGGATCTCAACATGGTGTTCTCGCAGCTTATTAAGCTGCCGTTTGAACCCCTGGTTACCTGCCACTTGTAGTACCTCTCCTGGAAGGTTGTCTTCCTCGTGGTACTCACATCAGCTCTCAGGATCAGCAATCTCCAGACTTTGATGGTTTTTCTCCCCTACACGAGGCTCTACAAGAGCAGGGTGGTGCTCTGCAGAAACGCCAAGTTTCTGCTAAAGGTGGTGTCCCCATTCTACCTCAGTCAGGAGGTGGTGCTTCCCACCTTCATTCCAAGGCCTCACGCTAGCATGGCGGAGGCCGTCCTCCATACTTTGGATTGTAAAAGGGCCCTGTCCTTCTATCTGCAACGGACTTAGGGCCACCAAAAAGTGCCTCAGCTTTTCGTATCCTATGACCCCAGTCGACTGGGGCTCCCAGTGAATAAGCGAACTCTATCCCCTTGGGTGGCGGACTGCATTGCCCTCACTTATGAGCAGGCTGGGATCTCACTAGACCAGCGGGTCACGGCACACCGTGTCAGGGCCATGTCAAATCTGCGTTCTGTACCTGGCCACCACATGGTCTTTGGTCCATTCCTTCGCAGCTCACTACTGCCTGGAGAGGGAGTCCTGACAGCCAGGCCATACTCCATAATCTCTTCAGGGTGTAGGTAACTCCTGCCCTCTAACCCTTCTGTGTTCAGGCTTCCGGAGTACTGGTTCTCAGCCGGACACCTGGGTCTTGCAAGAGTCTCTCCGTGGGACTTAACTGCTGCAGCTCACAGCTCACTCCTCACTCCTCTGGCCACCATGGCATTTTCTACAGGTTCTTGGTAGCCTGTAGCTGGGGAGTCCCATACGTGAGGATTGACATCTGCTTGTTCCCAGAGAAAGTGTAGTTACTGACCTGTAACAGGTGTTCTCCGAGGACAGCAAGAATCAGTTCTCACAGTACTCCCTCCTCCCTTTGGAGTTGCTTCTTTACCATATATTAATTTTTGCCATCTTAGCTATGGCATTAGACTGAGGCAAGATGGCACCCTTGGGTGGGAAGGGGAGATGCTTCTGCTCGGGCTCCGTGTGAAGACTGATTCCTACGGTCCCCAGAGCACACCTATTACAGGTGAGTAACTATGCTTATCACTCCATGGTGCAGTCACAACTTGAGTACTGTGTACAATTCTGATCTCCGCATCTCAAAAAGGATATAGCAAAATTTAAAAAAAAAAAAAAAAGTACAGAGAATGATGAGCAAAATGCTAATGGGGATGGAAAAAGGTGCAGGCTAAATCCAAAATCCCATCCCTTTCCTTTCTTAAGCTTTCTGTATCTGAATGTTGGAGTCACATCATTAGAATATGGTTTCAGTTGATCATACATGTAATGCTCTTCTGTACTCAAAATAGTTATAGTGGCACTTACAGATCTCCAGATGCTGAATCCATAAGCAATGCTGTTTTCTTATATACATAGAAACATAGAAATATGGCGACAGAAAAAGACCACATGGCCTATCTAGTCTGTCCTTCCATATCAACAACTACAACAGTCCCCTTTTTTCCTTTAGAGATCCTCTGTGTTTGTCCCATGCTTTTTTGAATTCAGATACTGTCCTCAAATCTACCACCTCCACTGGGAGACTATTCCATGGATCCACCACTCTTTCCATAAAGAAATATTTCTGCATATCACTCCTGTATCTGTCCCCCTTCACCCTCATCCCATGTCCCCTCGTAGCAGAACTTGCTTTCAATTAAAAGAGGCTCTCCCCCTGTACATTTATGCCACGGAGGTATTTAAACATCTCAATCATATCACCTCTATCCCGCCTTTCCTCTAAGGTGTACATATTAAGATCCTTAGGTCTGTCCTCATATGCTTTATAATGAAGACCACTAACCATTTTCGTAGCCACCCCCTGTACCGACTCCATCCTGTTTATATCCTTTTGAAGGTGCGGTCTCCAGAATTGCACACTATACTCCAAATAAGGTCGCACCAAAGACTTATACAGAGGCACTATCACCTCCTTTCTTGTGCTAGCCATTCCTCTCCGTATGCAGCCAAGCATCCTTCTAGCTTTTGCCGTCGCCTTTTCTACCTGTTTAGCTACTTTAAGATCATCCGACACAACCACGCCTAGGTCCCGCTCTTCTTTAGTGGACAAAAGTACTTCATCCCCTATACTATATTGCTCCCTTGGATTGCTGCAGCCCAAATGCATGACCTTACATTTGTTTAGCATTAGATCCCAGCTGCCAAATTCTAGACCATTCTTCAAGCTTAGTTAGATCCCTCCTCGTGTAATCTACACCTTCCTGGGTGTCTACTGTATTGCAGATTTTGGTATCATCCACAAAGAGGCAAACCTTACCCGGCAGTCCTTCCGTTATATCACTAACAAAGATGTTAAAAAGAATCGAACCAAGGACAGATCTCTGGGGCACACCACTGGTAACATCCTTCTCCTCAGAGTGAACTCCGTTTACCTGTACTCTTTGTTGCCTCCCACCCAACCAATTTCTAACCCAAGCAGTAACTTTAGGGTCCATCCCTAGGGTGCTCAGTTTGTTTATAAGTCGCCTGTGAGGAGCAGTGTCAAAGGCTTTACTGAAATCTAAATACACCACATCTAGGGCTCTCCCTCAGTCCAACTCCCTGGTCACCCAGTCAAAGAAATCAATCAGATTTGTCTGACAAGACCTGCCTCTGGTGAATCCATGCTGTCTTGGATCCTGTAATCCGCTGGACTCCAGAAACCTCACTTTTTTCTCTTTCAGCAGCGTTTCCAATAATTTATTCACCACCGAAGTTAAACTAACCGGCCTGTAGTTTTCAACCACATCCGCTTTTGTATAAAGGCACCACATGAGCCTCTCTCCAGTCCTTTGGAACCACTCCCGACTCCGAGGCATTGAAAAGGTCAGTCAGTGGTGCTGCTAGAACGTCCCCAAGTTCTCTCAGTATTCATCCAGTCCCATCGCTTTGTCTACTGTAAGTTAAGCTAGTTTCTCATAAACAGTCTTCTGAAAATTGTTCAAGATGTCCCTCGCTTCTGTTCCTCTTTGTGGGTGTTTTCTGAGGTCCTGCTCATGGTTCTTCATCTGTGAACACAGAACAGAAATATTTGTTAAGCAATTCCACTTTATCCTCATCAGCTTCTACATATTCCTCCCCTTCACCCTTGAGTCTGACAATACCACTTTTGCCCTTCTCACTAACATATCTGAAAAATGTCTTATCCCCCCCATTTTATTGTATTTGCTATTTCCTCCTCTTTTTGAATCTTTGCTTTCCTGACTACTGTGCTAGCTTCTCTAAGGTTTTCTGAATATAGATGCCTGTCTTCCTCTCTCTGTGATCTTTTGTATTTCATGAAGGCCTCCGTCTTTTTCTTCACCTTTTCAGCTACTTCTTTTGAAAGCCATAGCGGTCTCCTTTTCCTTTTACCTTTATTTACCATTCTAACAAAAAGGTTGGTTGCCCTTAAAATATCCCCTTTCCTGAATTTCTTGAAAGCTTGCTGGAGGTGGTGACAAGCCGGGCTACTCTTGTGGTTAATTTTGCCTTTGAATCAGATAGGAATGCTGTGTTGAAATTGTATTTCCTAAAAATGTCTCAATCTCAATTTATGGGAGCAAAAATTCATATTTTTCCTGATCTTTCTCGAGACACACAGAAAAGGAGGCGAGACTTTCTGGCTTTACGCCAGAGAGCCCTCTCTCTGGGAGTTCAATTTAAACTAAGATATCCGTGTAAATGTGTGGTTTTGTATTGTGCTAAACAATATGTGTTTTTTGAGGCAATGCAATTGTTGCAATTTATACAAAGTAGGGAGGGAGGGACAGAGGGGACTCCCATATCGGCTGCCATACAATGATATCAATGCTCCTGTGATTATTTGTTTAGTAACTTAGTTTCTAAGTATGAGTTTCTTTTTTCTTGGATCTTATAGTGGTATTTATGGTGGTCTAGAGTTATTCATGTGTATTTCTTTGGGTGTATTTTCATAGAGATATATTTGTCTCTTTATCATGTGTGTATTTCGCTTCAGATTGTATTCTGGAATTTGTAATAATTAAAAAAGTTAAATAAAAAAAAAAAATATCCCCTTTCAGTTTTGCCCACTGTTTTCCTACATCCCCCAGCTGTTCCCATCCCGCTAACGACTCCCTGAGGTATTGGCCCATCTTGGCAAAGTTAGTCTTCCTAAAGTCTAAGATCCTCACCTTTGAATGGATTCTAACAGCCCTAGTCCTAATACTGAACCACGCCATCTAGTGATCACTGGATGCAAAATGATCTCCCACTCTAACATCAGAAACATTTTCACCATTGGTAAGCACCAAGTCCAGTATGGCCCCTTCACGTGTGGGGTCTGTTACCAATTGCCTGAATAGTTCTCCCTGTAGAGAATCCAGGATCTCTTTACTTCTAGATAATACTGCAGCAGGAATGTGCCAATCAACATCTGGCATATTCAAATCCCCTATCAGTAGCACTTCCCCTTTCCTAGCAATGCTGCGTATGTCTTCAATTAACTCTCTGTCCACCTCTTCCTCTTGTGAGGGAGATCTCTATATCACGCCAATACAAATAGATTTCTCTTTCCCTCTTTCTAGTTTAACCCACAATGCCTCCTCTCTCCCTTTTAAGCTCTGTAATTCCAAAGCTTTAATAGTAGTTTTTACATATAGTGCCACTCCTCCTCCTCCCCTTCTTCCTACCCTGTCCTTTCTGAATAAAGTATAGCCAGGTATAGTTACATCCCAGCCATGGTTTTCTGTGCACCATGTTTCTGTAACTGCCACTAAATCCAAGTCGGCCACTCCCACCAAAGCTTCAACATTAGGGATCTTATTTCCCATGCTACGGGCATTTATACACACTGCTTTCCATATGTTACCCCTGTTATCCATTTCCATAAAGGTATTTAATGTATCACTTTGCTGGGGGCTTTCTTCACCCATCCCCAACGAATCTAGTTTAAAGCCCTCTTCAGTAGATTAACCAGTCTACTACTGAAAACGCGTTGACCTTTCTTGGACAGATGGATGTCATCTCTGCTCTGCAACCCTTGGGACAGCATCCCATGGTCTAGGAAACCAAAATGCTCTCGATGACACCATTCACGCAGCCGTGCGTTCATCTCCAGGATGTGAGCCTCTCTGCCTTGGCCTTTACACTCAACAGAGAGGACTGAAGAGAACACCACCTGTGCACCTAACTGCTTCACCCTCTGTCCCAGAGCCATGAAGTCACTTTTGATACGCTCAGAGGGATACCTGGCAGTATCATTTGTTCCGACATGGATTAGCAAAATTGAGTTCTAGAAAGTGGGCTTGATGAGTCTCGGCAAACTCTCTATAACATCTTGGATTTTGGCACTAGGCAGACAGCATACCTCTCTGGACATCAAGTCTGGTCGGCAGATGGACGCCTCAGTACTTTTCAGAAGAGATTCACCACTACCACTACCTGGGGTTAGATGTCACTCTTTATTCATTTAGAGATCTGGTGTTGCTTTTGCACCTACTATGCAGCATATGTCAATATGCCATGCAATAGGTGCACCGGGCCGCATTTCCGACACTGGTAGGTAGCACGGGTATTCCTGCACTGCCTGCCGATGTAAAGAAAGTGGGCTAAAGGGGGGGGGGAGCATGGGGAGGGCAGAGAAAGTAGTTAAACATACTCTGTCCACACTATGCAGCAGTGGCATACAATCCCCCTGTGGCTCCCCTCGTACTTTCCCCGATAGTGAAATGCAGTCTGTGCTGTAGATTAGAAGATCCATAGAACAAGCTTGTCTCTTCAGAGCCCCAGCCCCTTAAGCATACCTACCCTCTAGGGTTAGGATGTCTACTGCATCTCTCTCCTCATCCTGACATTGATCATCTGAGCTAGCCAGCCACCACCCCCCAACCCCACCCAAGTAAACTGAACCTTACAAGGCCTTCTCTGGTGGTCCCTCTCCGCTCCTTCCCCGTATTAGGTACCTTACAAAACGGCACCGATGTGGCCCTGCTCTCAGCCATCGAGGTGGGCCATAGGGGAGATCGCATGCCGCTTCCAAGCAGCAGCGGCTCTTCTTTTAGCTCCCCTGCATTTAACGCCATCTCTCGAGGTGTAATTATCTGCAGCCATGCTATCGGTGATTTGGTTATGCTCACATGCTGGCTTTCTCTTGTCTCAATGCCCCGATCCTGCCTCTACTCTCTTCTTACGCATGCAATGCAGATAGCATGGAAAATCTCTATACTATTTGCATTTCAACTGCGTTAGCAGTATAAAACATATAAAACCAATATAAAATATATACAATTATTGTGATAATATGAACCTTCTACTTCACACTTAAGTCCACGGCAGCAGTAATGTCAGTGCTCTCTTCTGCACATAATTTGACATCTGTGACTTTACTGTCTGGTATGCCTGGCTTTTATCTCTTGCTGTCCTGTCTAAATATTGTAACTTCCCTTTCGTGGCCAGTGGCCCTCTTTTTTTTTTATTTGTGAAATTGTTAACCGCCTTGATTGTTTGCCTGAAAGGCGGTATATCAAATGCAATAAACATAAACATATTAATTGATCATAAACATGAAATTTCATTTTTCAAGTAGAAAGTCCAGTATTTATCCTATTCCTTAATTAGCAAAAATAGCTGCATGGGACTTCTTAACACTTGAGTAACTGGGTCTTGGAGTAGAGTAGAGAAGAGAGAAGCATTATCACCACCTTATAAGAACACTGCTAACCAAACTTGGGTGTACTTGTCTTGAATGGGGATTGCAGTGAAGGAACGTATAAAATGTAACCTTTATTAAAACTTATTATTCCTCTTCAGCCACTGGGCTAGTGGCTGAAGAGGAATAATAAGTTTTAATAAAGGTTACATTTTATACGTTCCTTCATTGCAATCCACGTTTCTTACTGGGTGGTCTAATTGCACGTGGTGTCGTGCTACCTTTTTTGGGCTCTTGTCTTGAATGGGGACAGCTCTTCTGTTCTCTCCGTGGCTATTTTGATACCACGACTGTACTTACCAATCCCTCAGTACATTTGTTTTTCTTGTAATGTAGAGCTTTGATTAAGCTGATAATTCTGAACAGTTCCTTACATTGGAACTGGATGCAACATATTAGGGAAGGCACCGAGGGACATATTTATACTAAAGTGCACTAATTTTGCACTTGAATGGGCCATGAATCTAATGCAGAGACTCGTGCTAACAGCAGGGGGGGTGTTTATCCCGTGCCATTAGTGTGTTGCATCCACATGACACATGGTTGTGTAGTTAATGCCACCCACTGAGGCGACGTTAAGTGCACTTGTACTATTAACAGCAACTGCAGTAATTGTGCACCAAGATGCCTGCACGAAACATGAATTTACAATTAAGACAGGAGATTTAAAAATATATTTTAGCAATCATTTCCTGTCAGAGCCTAATGCCAACTGCACAATCAATGTTGCAGCTGTTATAGCCTCCATCTTGGACTTCTCCAGGAAATTAGTTGAGTCCATTGATTAATGAAGTCCAACAGTCCATTTTGCTTTTTTTCCCCCCAGAAAGCATGGTTAAAAGATGAGGGTAGAGATAAGTAGAATAGAAAAGTCAGGCACCTTTAAAACTTTGAGGATATATATCTTAAACATTTCATATGGGGAGATTGAAAGATCTTGGGAAAATTGATCGAGTGCAGATTCCTGTGTCTGACCATATTTTCCAGGTTGTTCATCTTTGAGTGCAACAATATATATTATCTTTCATCAGCATATGATTGATTGATTCCAATTTTAAAAGTCTTTTTTCCTAAGCTTTGAGCTTGAACCCCATTTCCACCACCTGAGCACTCATGCCCATGAACTCTGAAGCAACTGGAAAGATAATTTAGAAATTTATTCCAACAGAGTTACTAGCAGCTCAGCTATTGCTTCCGAGATGGATTCCATAATGAAAGATGCTGGGAATTGAATTTTGATCACTCCCACATTCTGAGTTAAATCAGCAGCACGCATTGCCATGGGAGTATTCTGCTGCTGTTGCGGCAATGATTCTCTCATCCTTCCAAACTCTCATCCACATCTGTGTCAAGCCTTACAAACTCCCTCACCCCTTCAATACCCATGAAGCTGGCTTATTTCTTCACTTGCCATTCTGGCTGAATCATCCAACTCAAACTAGCCATATTGATCTTTGGCTGGTGGGACTAGCAATGCATTTAGCATGCATCCCACCACCAGAGACAGGTTATATTCCTCAGGGGAGGGAGCTAAACTTTTCCTCAAAACTCTCCACTCTCTGCGAGGATATATCAGAGGTTCACAAGGTCTTAGCACCAAATCTGTGATCTAGATACTACAGATGTGGGTGCCAGATTTTCCCTTTCCACCATAATTGTAAAAATGCCACTGTAGATGTCCTCTGGGGACTAGTTTGACACCATGACGAGTCCCCGACTGTGAATTCTACATGAGTCTTCTGTATTTATTCCCATGCTTTCTGATACGGTATCTGCCTTTGCCACCTCAGGTGCGAAGTTGTGGACCTGCCACCACTACTGTGAAAAAGTAGGGGTTTATTTTCTTTTTTTTGTGGCAGTCCTAAATATTTCAACTTCATACCATGTCCTCTTGTTCTAGAACTTCCTTTTTACTGAAAAAAATTGCTCTTTGCTGTGTGTGTTATTTAAACTTAGTTGTACGGTACTTCCTCTCTGCTAGAGTACACGTATTTAGTTCCTCACAACTCTGCATCTTTTTGGAAGCTCCCTGCGCATGCTTTTTGTCAGTTTGGAGGTGCAGGCCTCCAGAATTGTATATAATACTTCAGATGAAGTTCATCAATGCTTTTGACAAAGGTGTTATTGTTGTAAATTCATTAATATTGTACCGGATTGCATCTGGACCTGCTGTTTTACGTTTCTGGAGCAGGGAAGGGTAATGAATCTTGACTGGATAGAGTTTTGAAGAGTTGGACTAGACATTTTTCATACTCTGAGACTTAGCTTGAATTCCAGTACTGGTTTTCTAATTTCAAATAATGGATTTATGCCTATGCCTACCCCAGTTAAAGATAAAGAGAGGAACTAAAAAATACATTTTCTAATTCAGCTGTATTCTTTCTGAGATGATGTGGTCACACCATGGATCTATATAGAGGCATAAAAATGTTTTCCGCTTTGTTCTCCATTCCTTTTCAAATAATTCTTAATATTCTGCTTGTTTTTTTTGACAGCCCTGTGTACTGGGCTGAAAATTTTAACATTGTTCACAATGCCTCCAAAATCCTTTTCTTGGATGGTGACTCCTAATGCAGAATCTAACATTGGGTACCTGTACTTGGGATTAATTTTCCCTATGTGCATCACTTTGCATATTGTCCATATTAAGGGCCACGTTAACTAAAAGTTACTGTGCATTTAGTACCACTGCTCCCATAGGTTGAGGGGAGGTCTATAAAATCCTGAGTGGAGTAAAATAGATAAATGCAAAGCGATTGCTCTTTCAAAAAGTACAAAGATTAGGGAACATGCCATGAAGTTACAAAGTAGTGTATTTAAAACAAATAGGAGCAATATTTTTTTTCTCTCATTAAGCTTTGGAACTCATTGCTGTAGCTGGGTTTAAAAAAGCTTTGGACAAATTCCTTGAGGAAAAGTTCATAAACCATTATTAAGGTAGACCGAGAGCAAAGCACTGCTTGTCCCTGGGGATAAGTAGCATGGATCTGTCTACTTTTAGGATATACACATAAAAAGAGCACAGCCTTATAAAACCATTCTCTCCTGTGTATAAACTTTAGTTCTCTGGGACCAAGCAGGGAGTCGGTCCTCACATATGGGTGGCATCACCGATGGAGCCCATGTGGAAACGCTCCCCACCTTCCAAAGGAAGTTTTTGGGAGGTCAACCACACACGTGTTTCTGTCTTCCCGCCTGAAGGAGCCATCTTACCTCGGTCCTCTTTTTTCCGCAGAACCTCTCAGACGCTTCCTGTTCCCGGAAAATTGTTGACACCTCACTAGTATGGTGTTTTTTGTTTTTCTAAGTGATTTTTCAGTTGTGTGCTCGTCACAATCTTCCTGCCCGTCTCAGGAACATCGGTGCCTCAGTGCCACATATTTTTCTCAGGTTCTTTTTCTTTTTTGGCATGCGGGTTTTTTCTCTCACCCCCACCCTGGCTGCCTGGGATGTTTGAGTCCTTTGACTTGGTAGAAGTCATCTTCCCAGACATGTCAAAGCTGACCAGTGGCTTTAAGAAGTATTCCCAGTGTGACAAGACCATCTCCATGACAAACCGCAGTAACTGGTGCCTTCAATGCCTCGGGCCCGACCATGAGCCCTCTACCTGTGCTCTCTGCTTGCAGATGACGTGTGAGGGGCTTAAGAACTGAGAAAAACAGCAGGAATCGCTGTTTGGGTCTTCCGAGTCTTTGGCATCAGCACTGACATAGATGTCAATGCCTTTGAAGACCTCCGCCGAGGCTTCAGCTTCACGTGATGGCCAGGCTCAGAGCTGAAGGGCTGTGGTGCATCAGACCAATGGCTGTCCTTCAACGAGGATCAGCCCTAGAAGGACCGGACTTCCACCCCGTCAAAGTTGAGGGGGGATGCCGAGATCCAGGATAAGTCCAATGGTCACCGGCATCGCAGTCCCCCTCGGCGAGACTCCGGGGGCGAAGACTGGGAGTGGCCTCCTAAGCTACCCTGGTGGGAGAAGTTGCCTCCCAAGGCCCAGGAGGGCTGCTGGGTGTCTCCCAATATGGTCACCATCGTGGAGTCCAAAATGAGGGTACCAGCACCAGCACCGACACTGGAGAACATGGTTGCTGCCCCGGTTCCTCTACTTTCAGACACCACACTCCTAGTCGAGTGCATGCAGGCCCTCAAGCACAGCCAGACTGTGTTCCTGGCCTTTCAGGCAGCCCAGGAAGCGATGCTCTCAGGTTTCTCGATGCCGAGGCTGGCTCAAGACCCATGCCCTCAGGTTCCTCGGTGCCGAGGGCGGCCTCGTCCATAGCGGGGGCTTCCCCATTGGGGCTGAAACCCATCCTGGAGCGCCAAGCTCTCCCCAGCCAGTGAGACAGCTCAGACAGACGATCAAAGTATCTCTCTGTGCCCCGGGGTTTCCCCCAAAGCACCTCCGAGTTGGACATCTAGATCCTCTGACTCCATCCTCTCCTCACTGTCAACACCATGAGGAATCATATTAGTATTTTGCTTTCCTCACAGACTCCAATTCCGATGGGTGGGAAACAGGAGGAATCCCCGGTGCCCAAGCATCATTGAGACATCCCCTCAGATCCCTCTCTACCTTAGGAGCACAGGAAGTCCCCATCAGAGGATATCTCCTTCCATGCATTTGTGAGGGACATAGCCAAGGCCTTGCCATTTTCCATTGAGGCTGAGGGGGAGTCCAGGTTGGAAGAGTTGGAGATCCTCCAGTACCCTTCCCCCCCAAGGAGGCTATTATGATTCCTGTTCACAGATCCTTGAACGGCTGCTGTTTTGCATGTGGAAGACTCCCCTCACTCTGCCCCCAGTGAGTAAATGCCTGGACTCCATGTATCGAGTCCACAGGAGCCCTGGCTTCGAGAAACTGCAGCGCTCACACAATTCTATGGTCATGGAGTTGGCCATGCGGAGAATCAAGAGCACTAAAACCCACTTCTCTGTGCCCCCAGGCAGGGAGGCCAGGACCTTGGATGGCACTGGGAGAAAGTTCTACCAGGGTTCCATGTTGGTGCTTTGCATTCTGACCTATCAACTCTACATGAGTAGGTACCTCAGGGATCTGGCAAGCGATCTGGTAGATTTCTCGACTGTTGTTCCAGAGAAATGGACTGAGCACTACCTTGGGCTTGTTTCCAGGGTTAAAGAGTGCTCAAAATTTATGACCTAGGTGGCTTTTGATGGCTTTGAGTCAGTGACCCGGGTGGCTACCGTAGGCATTGCAGCTCACTGGCTAGCTTAGCTGCAGTCTTCTGGCTTAGAACAGTGGGTGCAGGACAAGCTAGTAGATATTCCCTGCCAGGTTGAGAACCTCTTTGACAAGTCCATGGAGGACAAGTTTGGAGAGCTAGAGCACGAGCAATTAACAATGAATAGACTCTTGTAAGATGGATGTCCCATCTAAGAAGAAAGCCTCGGGGAAAAAAGCCTTTCTATCCCAAGAAGAGGAAGTACTATGCAAGCTTCCCACCATATCAACCCTATCATGACTTTCAGCAGGAGAAGGAGAAGGGTCAAGGCCAGCATCAGCACTGCTGCCCCAAGCATCAGAAGACACAGCCTGTGCCACAAGCGCAGCAGGAGGAGGATTTTGACTCCTTAAGGAGCATGGCATCCCTTCCCTTTCCAACCACAGTTCCACCTCAGGTAGTTGGCAGATTGATCCATTTTTTCCACAGGTGGTCAACGATAACATCAGAATCCTGGGCCCTCAAAATAATTTGGGAGGAGTACCTGTTGCACTTCGATCAACTTCCTCCCTCTTTTTCCCAGGGGAGTACCCCCTCGATCCGTCCCTTCGAGAACTCCTCCAGAAGGAAGTCCAAGTTCTCTTGGCTGGCCTGGCCATCGATCTGGTCCCTCCTCCTCAGGTTGGGAAGGGGTTCTACCCCCTTTATGTTCTGGTTCCCAAAAAGACGGGAGGCTTCTGGCCCATATTGGATCATCAGGACCTCAACCGATTCCTCTTGCAAGAAAAGTTCAAGATGATCTCCCTGGGAATGACGTCGTCTTACCTCCAATGGGAAGACTGGTTGTGCTCTTTGGATTTCAATGGATGTTATGTTCACATCCCCATTCACCCTCTCCATCAGCAGTATCTCCGCTTCATGCTCAGCAGAAAGCACTATCAATACCGGGTACTACCCTTCGGCCTCTCCTCCGCCCTGAGGCTCTTCACAAAGTATCTGGCGATGGTTGCTGCATTCCTCCAGATGCTGGGAATTTTTGTCTTCTCCTACCTGGATGACTGGGTGATCAGGGGGCGTATGCTGGACAAGGTCTGGCACTCCGCATGGATCACTGTTCAGCTGCTCGAGAATCAGGGTTTCATCATCAACTACCCGAAGTCTCATCTTCAGCCTGCTCAGCACCTCAAGTTCATGGTGGCGCTCTTAGATTCTACTGTGTGCCAGGTCTACCTACCCACCCGAGGATCGAGCTCTACGGCTTGTCCACCTAGCTAGAAAAGTGTGAACAACTACAGCCAAGGGGATACTGTGCATTCTCGGGCACATGGCCTCCATGGTTTATATCACTCCACTTGCCCATCTACAGATGAGACAAATGCAATGGACTCTATGTACGCAGTAGTGTTAAGTTACAGGGCACCTCCGGGACAAGATGGTTGTAACTCAGCCACTCAAGCAGTCCCTCTCTTGGTGACTCAAACCACAAAATCTGCGCCAGGGACTTCCCTTACAAGCCTTTCCACATCAAAGGGTTCTGACTACAGATGCCTCCAAGATGGGCTGGGGAGGCATCTCGATGGTCTCCAAACACAGGGCATCTGGACACTGGGGAAAGCCTCTACCAGATCAACTTCCTGGAGCTCTGTGTCATCTCCAATGCATTCAGGGTTTTTCGAGAACAGCTCACCAACCAGGTTGTCCTCATCCAGACTGACAACCAAGTAGCAATGTTCTACATCCAACAAGTAAGGGGGCACGGGCTTGTTCCTTCTCTGCTGGGAGACAGTGAATCTCTGGAGGTTCGCCATTTCACATGGCATGCTTCTCTGAACAGTGTATCTGCCGGGGGAGCTCAATGTCTTAGCAGATCGACTCAGCAGAGTCCTCCAGCTGCACGAGTGGACCCTCAACAATCAAATTGTCAACCACATCTTCCAGATGTGGGGCACCCCGAGCATAGAACTCTTTGCATCACTGGACAATGTCCAGGTGCCGCAGTTCTACTCCAAGATTCCATGCAGCAGTCAGATGGCTTCTGATGCTTTTCTGCTGGTTTGGGATGAGGGACTGCTTTATGCTTATCCACCAACTCTGGTGGCCAGGACCCTCTTTAAACTCCAGAATGATAAGGCTACTATGATCCTCATTGCCCCATACTGGCCCAGACATCCCTGGTTTCCTCTTTACCACTGTCTGTCGCGGAGGCTACCAATCTGGCTCAGTTCTGATCCAGATCTGATATCCCAGGATGGGGGATCTCTTCTTCACCCCAACATCCGCTTCTTAGCTCTCACAGCATGGATGCTGAGCGCATAGTTCTCACAGAGCTCCACCTACCAGCCAATGTGAAGAATGTCCTCCTGGCTTCTCGCAAGGATGCCACACAGTATTCCTACAATTTTAAATGGCACAAATTCTCTCTGTGATGCACAGACAAGGTGCTGAACCCCTTTTCTTGTTCAGTGGAGTCTTTGCTCAGTTACCTGCCCACCTGTCCAGCCAGGGCCTCAAATCGAACTCTGTGAGAGTAGATCTCAGCACAATGGCGGTCTACCATTGTGCGGTGGATAGTAAACTCGTTTCTGCGCATCCCCTTGTAAGTCATTTTATGAGAGGCCTCTTGCTCTCTTGGCCTCCAATTAAGCCCCGGCCTGTGGTGTGGGACCTTAACGTTGTGCTCAGTCAGCTGATTTCTGCCCCTTTTGAGTCACTCAGCTCTTGTCCGTTCAAATATCTCACATGGAAAGTCATTTTCTTAGTAACAGTTAACTCTGCATGCAGTTAGTGACCTCCAGGCGCTAGTGGTGCATCCTTCATACATGACATTTCATCGAAATAAAGTGGTCCTCTGGACTCACTCTAAGTTTTTTCCTAAGGTGGTTTCTGCTTTCATCTTATTACTACTACTACTGAGCATTTGTATAGCGTTACAAGATGCACCTAGCGCTGCACAGACACATGTAAAAGATGGTCCCTGCTCATCAGAGCTTACAATCTAGTCAAGACAGACAACACAGTAGCTGTAGACATAGGATACATCTAGGGGAAATGGTAAGGAAACACAAAGGAGACCAGGCGAGTCAAAATCCTAAAGCGGCAGTGAAGAGGTGAGTTTTCAGCCTGAATTTGAAAAGGGCCAGAGAAGGCACCTGATGTACAGACTCAGGTAGTTTGTTCCAGGCATAAGAAGTAGCAAGGTGAAAGAAGCGAAGTCTGGAGTTAGCAATAGAAAATAAGGGCACAAATAAAAGTGATTTGCCAGAAGAATGCAGTTCCCAAGGAGGGGTGTAGGGAGAGATAAGAGAGGAAAGGTAGCGAGGAGCTGCAGAATGAATGCACTTACAGATCAGCAGGAGAAGTTTGAACTGGATGCGGAAACAGATAGAGAGCCAATGAAGTGACTTGAGAAGAGGGGTAATATGAGCAGGATGAGGCTGGCGGAAGATTAGCTGCGCAGCAGAGTGTTGAACAGATTGAAGGGGAGATCAGTTAATGGTACTGCCCACCTTTTTTCCCAGACCTCACGCCAATAGGGCTGAGGCTGCTCTACACACATTGCCTTGAGCCGCCCCTGCTCTCTTACAATCCAATCTGCTGCCTGAGGCGAAGAATGAAATGGTGCGCCCCCCCCCCCCACCTTAGAGGGGGCGGGGCTTTTTCAGAAATCCAATCGGAGACTGAACCAAACCAAAAAGTCGATTATATTATATGGAGGAAATGCAAGATGTTTGCACAAGGGCTGTATCGAGCTGCAATCACACCCTGTGTGACTTGCAGCTCACGTGCACGCCCCCCCTCTACCCCCATGCCTCCAACCAGTGCTGCCTGCTCTTTCCCTGCTGCTGCCATCCTCTGTTTTTTTCACGGCAGCGCCGGCAGCAGGGAAAGAGCAGTCAGTGCTGGACGGAGGTATGGGGAGGAGGAGGGGGGGGGCATGCGCCTGATCTGAAAGGCGCCGGCACTTTAAGCAGATCTGTCCCTCTCTGCTCTGACATCGCATCGGAGGAGGGAGGGACCAGACCTGCTTAAAGTGCTGCAAAAAGGCTTGGGGAGCGCATTTCGGCTGCCTGCTATTGTCCTGCCAGCAGCAGCAGGGCAACAGCAGTCAGCCGAAATGCGCCCCCAAAGCCTTTGCGCCCTTTGCAGCTGTACTGCTTGTACGGTCCTTTTTGCACATCAAGGAACTAAAAGACAGCAAGAACCAACAGCACAGTTTATAAAACTAAATTATAACTCTTTTTTTATGTTCTTATAAACTGTGTTATGGTTCTTGCTGTTTCTTTTTCAATATATATTTTGCATCCACAGTAGGTGCAGAGCAGAATCAGGACATTCACCCACAGAACACAACATTAAAAAACCCCAAATCTGATTCTGATCATCTCACTAACAGCAACAACAACCACTATTCTCCAGTACCAGGCATATTGTGAACTAATACAAAACCCTACAACAAAGAGCAAACCTACCATACCATACCATATCAGCACAAACTTCCAAAACTCACATAAGGAGCCCATCCAAAAAAAGTGTCACTGTAAATACTACAGTGGGCCCTGGAACATCCATACACCTATTTGAAAAGCTGAACAAGTCAAATTACTACAGTACAGTATAGATCTTTATGCACAAACTCCATGTTAACAGAACACCTGACCTCAGTCACACACTCACAACGTCGACCCTCACCAAGTACAGAATAAGTAACCACAATCTAAAATAAAAATATGTAGACAAAATTTAAACTGAAACCCCAAGAAGCCAGAGTCCACATGCAGTGCAACATCAGATAAATAAGAGATGCAGTTCCCCAATACTGTGTAAAATATAAAAATAGCACAAAGTCCAATCACTAAAATTACAATTATTTTTTCTACCTTTGTTGTCGGACTATTTTATTCTCTGATCATGCTGATCCTGATCTGAGGCTTCTGCTTTCCTGTCTTCTCTTAGCTCTCTTTCTGTGGTCTATGGTCCATCTGCCATTTCTTATTTCTTCTTTTGTTTTCTTCACTTCCTTCCATCAGCCCATTTCCAGTTCCAGTAACCCTCCCCAGTAACAGCCCCCTTTTCAGTCCTCCCCTCCCCTCCCAGTACCTTCCAATGTCAACCGCCTTGCATTCCCACAATGGCCACTGATGTCCATTCCCCCTCCTTCCCCACTGTCCAGCCCCTTCTAGTCCAAATTTATTTATTTATTTATTTATTTATCTATTTCTTCTATACCGCCCCTTCCAGAGATCAGGGGCGGTTTACATGGAACAATTGTATACATTCGTATAACATTACATAGAACAAGAACTTTTTAACTTTTTACATATAACTTTTTAACTTTTTACATAAAACAGAACAGTAAGTTGTTAAAACTATTTACAGGGTGTATGCTTTTGTATACTACTGGATTTACAGGGGAATGTCAGCGAGCTGACATTGTTATTTATAGATGTTATTTACAAAAATGTTAGGATATATGATACCATCTCAGATATCAGCTCACGTCCACTTTCAGTGCCATCCCCCCAATCAGCTCCCTTCCAGTCGCCCTACCCTCTGTCCATCCCCCTTCCAGTTCGCATGTCAGCTCCCTTCCAGCCACCTCCCCATTACCCAACCACCTACCACTCCCATCCCCAAGTGTCAGCTCCCTTCCAGTCCCCCTTCAGTACATCCCAGGTGTCAGCTCCTTTCCTGCCCCCTCCTTCCTCTAGCAGACCCTCTCAGTATCTGCTCCCTTCCAGTCCTATTTTCCAGTTCATACTGCTAGACCAGTCCAGACAAACGGGTTATGCACCCCTGCCAGCAGATCTTGGAGACAGAGAATTCTACCAGAGCTCTGATAGGCTGGAGCCTGGTGATATAATCCTACCCCTAGGGGTCTCCAGCAGATCTGGATGCTTTTTTTTTTTTCTCCTTCAAAAAAATTTAAAATGCTTTATTTCTTTGTGATTTCTCTTGGAGAGATTATCCCCTGAGTTGCCAGTGTACTTATCTGAGCACCAGGATGATTCCAGCTGAAGCTCCTGTGTCCTGTCACAGTAGAGATCGCTGATGTGCAGACTCCCCAGCACTAGTCATGAGGGCTATTTAGCTGGATGGTAAGCCTCCTAAAATCCAGTCCCTGGGGCTGATTTTAGTGGTGAGGCAGCTGGCAGTGGTTTGAGCAGCGGTCCGTGGCTTCTCTGCACTTTTGGTACTGTGAGTACAGAAACTGTCTTTCTCCCACTGCTGTCTGCAACTCTGTGGTAACTCGATTTGTTTCTTGATTTTTCAGCGATTTTAGGCATTTCTCTCATGCCTGCAACCCTCCCACCTTCTCCTTTGACTTTTTAAGTTAATTCCTTAGCTTTTGGGGGTTTTAATTCACTCTTTTTGAGGTTTATTTTTGCCGGCGGCCATTTTGAATAGCTAATGAGCCCCGGTTTTTGGCGGGAAGCCAGATTCCTTCTCTACTGGCTTCTAACAGCTCTATTGCTGTTTAAGTTTTTTTCCACAACACTTGCTAGCTGTGAGTTGTGAAGGGGTTCCTTTTTTCTCTGCCTATGTATTAACATAATGAATAAAAAGTACGGAAGGCATGGATAGAGAACAGGATGCAATTCAGAGCCACAGTACAATGCTAAGACACTGACCAATGGTGCAGGGCTCATGGGTTCCATCCCCCACTGTGCCCAACAAACATGGCCGGCTGAGGCATTACCTATTATGGGGAATATTGTTAAATGCCTGTTCCTGTGGGACAGAGTTATTTTTTTTTTTTAGTTCTCACTATGCCTTATTCAGGTTTACGCTGCATAGGCTGTCAGAAGAAACACAGGGACCTCATGAATCAGCTGTGCTCTTCCCCCAGCATCTTGCTTCCCCGGATGAACTTCGGTACTCCTGAGCCTGGCTTCAGTGGAGCTCTCCCTTGGCTTTACACTGCGCTGAGTCTTTGCCACGAGAGTTTGGACATCCCAGGAAGTTCAGGTATCATTTTCTGAAAGAAAACTGTGAGTAGTCTGTTTTTTTTCTTACTTGCCTCAGCTGCTCTGGGATGATTTCAACTGCATCCGGACTGGCTGCCTCTGAGTTTTGAAGTTCCTACTTTAAATTTTTAATCCACAAACTGCAGCCGGGTTACTTTGTACGTCTTACTGAATATTGTACCTGTCTTATTTAATATACCATTTGATTGGAATTTTAAGTCAGTGTTTTGGATCCTGACTGTTTTGGGCTCGGCCTAATTAAGCATACTCACTGTAATCTTCATACAGCTGGGTTTCAGCTTCTACATCCCTCCCCAGAAACACCTTTCAGCCCCTACCATGGAGGTCTGAGTGGCTGCAGAGAGATAACACTCTAATTTCCCTACTTTCAGTCACTGTAATTGCCTTACCCTGACTTTGAAAGTTTCTCTGTACCAGCACAGTGAATGACTGACAGTTCCCTTCTCAGCTCAGTGAATACCTGACAGTTTTTCTGTGCCAGCGGCCATTTTGTTTTTCTCTTCAGTGTTTCTTTTTGGAGGGAACAGCTCTAGACAGCAGTTTCCACACATTTAAACATGCTGTGGAGGCACGTGGAGTTTCAAAATCCTTTTCTTTGAAGAGTCTTGGGTTTCCCTGAGCCTACCTTGCTAAAAAAAAAAAAAAAAACCAAGAAGAGGAAAGGTGGTTTAAGTCTCTACAATGCTTGTTTCTCTGGCTGTATTATATGTGATATGTAATCAGCCGAAGGGGGAATTAATAGATTGCTTGTGTTCCACCTGCACGCTGCATCCCGGAGACTCTTTCCCCATTCCCACTGCGCTGCTAGATGGGTTCATCAGCACCTTATCTCCTCCCTCCTCAGAGCCCCTGCTGCAGGATCTTCCTGCAGGAAAGGATTCAGTCAGCTCCCATGTCGCTTCCACAGCAGCCTTGACTGACAGTGCCTTCCTCACACTCTTCCATCTGACATGACGCCTGTGCCTTTTGGAGTCTTTTGGAATATCTCCTACGCCTGCCCAGTAGCAGGCGAGCATATGGCGTGGTCTCGCAAGTGGTCCCATAAGTCCTCAGACCTTAGAGCAGTACGTCCTCCTTGGGGCGTTGCATGTGCCTTGCGGGGTACTATGGATATTCAAGAAGACTTTATACCTTCGGAGGTCAGCCCTGACTCGTTGGAGTACGGAGATGGGGAATATTCTCCATCTGTTTTCTTCGTTGACGGTTCTCAGCCTTTTTCGGTAAGAGGAGTTGCCGGCTCTAATCACACAGGTGATCGAGTCGCTCCCCCTAGCCGACACGCCTGCTCCACCGGATTCTCAAATCCGGTTGCAGCCGGATCCCATTTTCCAGAGCATTCGTACGGCACGCGGTATTGGTCAGTTATACCCTTGGTCTCCCTTTCACTTGGACCGTTGGCTGACATACCCGACAGTTGATACATTCTGACCAGAGTCATCAGGCATACCACACTTCCGGTTGAGGGCGGAGAGGCGCTCCGCGACCAGCAAGACCTAAAGAGTTGGGAGGCTGCTAAAGACCGGTTTTCCTTCGCCCGCTATTTCCTTCTTGCAGGTGTGCAGAGGTCTAGCAGCTCGGGCCTCCCTTCGATGGATTCAGCAGCTTCCCGGTGTTCCCGAGTTGGTTCATTTCGAATCCATCGCTGCATTCCGGGCAGAAGCATTCTGTGATCTCTTCCGGCTGTCAGCTCGCTTCCTAGCACCGGTGTCGGTAGCTCGGAGATGGCTCAGCCTGCGTCAATGGGCAGCGGATGTTGCTTCATTTAAAGGCTCCAGCGTTTAGATGCCATTCGTCCCGGTCCACTGTTGGATGGAGGACTGGGCCGTTACTCTGTGTATTTTGGGATGCTTCAGGTCCTGGATTTTCTAGGGGCTGGGTGCGACACTCGTAGGGGACGGGTGTTTCTACCTCAGGAACGTTTCAGAAGTTCTCTCTTCAGCTCCGCCGCTGCTTGGATCAAGCGGCGCCTCGGCCTTGGGGCTACCTTCAACTCTTGGGGTCCATGGCAGCAACGATAGCCCTTGTTCCGTGGGCAAGAGCGCTCATGCGCTGCTTGCCGACGGCGCTTCTATCTCGTTGGTCGCCGGTATCGGAGAGTTATCGAATCTGGATGCTTTTGCTTCTGCCGGTGCGCCGCAGTCTCCGCTGGTGGCTTCAGGCACACAATCTTCTACGGGCGGTCCCTCTGGAGTCTCTGCGCTGGATCTTGGTGACGCCAGTCGCCGACCTCTCCGGTTGGGGAGCGCCTTGCGGCTTCGCCTCGGCGCAGGGGAGTTGGTCACCTCGCGAAGCCCAAGGGTCTATCAATCGTCTCGAGACGCGGAAAGTGCGCTTCGCCCTTCTTCAGTTTCACCCTCTTCTGCGGTGGCGTGCGGTTCGGATCCTGTCCGACGCCACAACGGTTGCTTACCTAAGCCGCCTAGGCGGCATGCAATGTACGGATGTCTCACAGGAGAGGCGTTTGCTCCTCCCGTGGGCGGAGGAACTTCTTCAGGCTGTCGGCGCAGCACATCGCAGGCATGAACAATGTGTAAGCCGATTTTCTCAGCCGGCACTCTCTGGAGCCCGTGGGCTGGGCTCTGCAGCCGGATGCGTTCCGGTCCATTGTTCGCCTGTGGGGACTACCGACCATGGATCTAATGGCTACGGCGCAGACTGCCAAGGCTTCGCTGTACTTCGGCCATTGGAGGGACGAGGGAGCGCAAGGCATGGATGCTCTCTCTCAACCGTGGCCGATTCATCTTCTCCTGTGTGTTTTCCCTCCCTGATCCGTGATATGCATGGTTCTCCAGCGGCTTCGAGACCGTCGCAACCCTGTGCTCCTGCTGGCTCCGAATTGGGCTCGCGGACCATGGTATGCGGATCTCTTCCGTCTGTCTGGGGCGTCGCTGCTCCGCCTTGAGGCGTTGCTCGGCCTTCTGATTCAGGGACCGGTGGAGATGGAAGACCCGGCTCCTTACTCGCTTACGGCCTGGCAATTCCACGCCGCCGGTTTGCTCGCTACGGCTATTCGCCTAGCGTGGTCGTGACGCTTCTCGCAGCGCGGCGGTCTACCATGACGCTGACTTACACTCGGGTTTGGCGTCTCTTGATGGTTGGTGTTCGCGAAATAACCTCTCACCCTGGCGTTGCGGTGTTCCGGACATCCTGTCCTTTTTACAGGCCGGAGTGGATAAGGGATTAGCGCTCGATTCCTTGCGAGTACAAGTGGTCGCCTTAACTTGTTTTCGGGGTCCTATACCGGGGCGATCGATAGCTTCGCATTTGGACGTGTCTCAGTTCCTCCGCGGAGTTAGGCCTTCCGGCCTCCTCTGCGTTCGCCTGTACAGGCGTGAGCTCTCGTGCTTGTCCTCTGTGCCCTCGTTGCTCCTCCCTTTGAGCCTCTGAGGGCATGTTCTCTTCTAGATTTGACTCTGAAGGCAGTCTTCTTGGTGGCCATAACTTCAGCACGCCATGTTTCTGAGCTCCAGGCTCTCTCGTGTCGACATCCCTATCTCTCGTTTTCCTCCGAAGGCGTTTCTCTGTGAACTGTCCTTTCCTTTGTTGCCCAAAGTGCTGACGCCGTTCGCTGTTGACTAGCCTCTTTTCTTTCCGTCTTTTCGAAAGGCGCAGTGTGACAGTGGTCGGTCTCCGTTGCGGGCGATGGACCTTACGAAGGTTCTTTTTCGGTATCTGGGGGTCGCGGGACCCTTCCATATGACTGTTGCTCTTTTGTCTTGTTCGTGGGTTCTCGTCGGGGATCCGCAGCCTCCGAATCTACCATTTCTAGATGAGTTACGGAGGCCATTGAGGTGGCATACCTTCTTCTGGGAGAGCCAGCTCCACCGGGACTCTGTGCTTACTCCTCTCCGGCGCAAGCAACTTTGTAGGCTGGAAGGTCTCATGTAGTTCCTCTCGATATTCGCCGGGCGGCGACTTGGTCGTCGCTGTCCACCTTTGTCGGTCATTATAGGTTGGACGTTCATGTCCATCAGGAGGTCCGTTTTGGAGTTGCTGAGCTGTCGGCGGCCTTATCCCCCCCTTGAAAGCAGGTAGCTTGGGTACTGCCCGTTTGTCTGGACTGGTCTAGCAGTATGAACTGGAAGGAGAAATTTCACTTACCATTAATTTCCTTTCCTGGAATACTGCTAGACCAGTCCAGGACCCTCCCTGCTGTTGGTTGGAGTGCCGCTGGTGCGGTGCAGCCGCTGACCGCGGTTCTTCTCTTTGCCGGTATGCCTCGCCATGGGCAGTCCATGGGTTCGTAGGTGGATACTGTTTTCAGCTCTAGGGAGTTCTTCGGCTCCCTTGTATATAGTTCACTTGAGACCCTCTGGGGTGATGTTACAGTTCATGTTGCATTAGCTTGTGGACGTTACTGAGGGAGACCCCTAGGGGTAGGATTATATCACCAGGCTCCAGCCTATCAGAGCTCTGGTAGAATTCTCTGTCTCCAAGATCTGCTGGCAGGGGTGCATAACCCGTTTGTCTGGACTGGTCTAGCAGTATTCCAGGAAAGGAAATTAACGGTAAGTGAAATTTCTCCCTACCATCCCCCGCATCAGCCCATTTGTAGTTCTATCTCCTAGTTTTCTTCCAGGACCAGCAGCATTCTCCTCCCCTCCTCCATTAGCCCATTTCCAGTCCTATCCCCCTTGTCAGCCCATTCCAGTCCTAGCCCCCCAATCAGCCCATTACCAGTCCTAACCCCCCCCCATAAGTCCATTTCCACTCCTAGCCCCCCAATCAGCCCATTACCAGTCCTAACCCCCCCCCATAAGTCCATTTCCACTCCTAGCCCCCCAATCAGCCCATTTCCTGTCCTAGCCCCCCTAATCTGCCAATTTCTAGGCCTAACCCCACCAATCAGCCTATTTCCATTCTTAACCCCCCATCAGCTCACTTCCAGTTCTAACCCCCCCCCCCATCAGCCCATTACCAGTTCTAACCCCCCATAGCCCATTTACAGTCCTAACCCTCCCCTCATCAACTCATTAATATTTCCTATGCTACCATCCCCCCCCCCCAGCCCAGGGAAACTGAAAAAGCAAAAATTAAACCCCAATCAGAGGAGCCGCCACCAAAGCAGCAGCAGAATGAAGTGCCCCACAGACCCCCGCCTCCCCAGCAGAGCTCTCCTTGTATTTTCTTCAGCGCCGGCTGCTTTTCAGAGCCCCGAAGGGAGAGTTTCCCTTTCTCGCGGCTCGGTTAGTTGAGCCCGCCAGCGCTGATGGGAAAAAGGAACCCCCCCCCCCCCCCCATCAAAACCACTTTTAAATAATGTTCAATAAATTCTAAATAAGTTTTGTCTGGGAGGTATCAAATCAATATTGTAGGCACCAATCAAGACCACTGTGGTGCTAAATGCATCTACTAGTCCTGAAATACCTCAAAGTGCTTCATCATCATTTACTCCAAACTTCTTTGTTTCTTTTGCAAAAAGCAACACCAATGTGCACCACCCATATAAAGCCCAAAGCTACCAAAATTCATGAAGTCCTTGGAAAAATCTTTCACAAGTCTGAAGCTATACAAAAGGTTTTTTAGAAAGACTTTTCAATATGAGCTTAACATTCTTTGTACTTAGCTTAAGCAGTTCGATGGAAACAATTGTGGTCAAAGAAGGAAATTCAAGAGGTACATCAGTCCATTAGGAAACCACGTGGGATTCTTCTACAAATGAACACCCAGTAGTCTCAAATCTGGTGCCATAGTTTTTTCGCAATCACTCTCTGTGACGAGGGCTAGAAATTTGTAAAACTGCAAACCAACACACAGATCTTGATTTTGATGGCTACTTTTTGGATATGCCAAGTACTTGTGACCTAGATTGGCCCCTATTAGAAAGAGGACAGTGAGCTTGATGGACATTTGGTCTGACCTGGTCTGGCAGTTCTTATGTAGGAATAAAGTGGGCCATGGTGGCACTTATCGCGTAGCAGCGTTTAATAAACATGCCCCTAGATGTCATCTCCCATTGAGATGCCCAGTCTCACAAGATCCTTTAGCAGGTCCTCACAATCACCTGCTCTGTGAGCAGCTTTGAATAATCTTCTGTTACATAGCTTATTCCTTCAATTTTTCTATGTATAGTTTAAAGGGCAGAACCACAGAGAAGTACAGGAATGGTGTCATGAAAAAGTCGATTTATTGTTCCTTCATGTAAACCACTCTTCTTCCACCCTACATGGCCATGTTTCGGCATGCACCTTCATCAGGGGTGTCTATTGAGATGGTATTATTCACAATAATGATATTCATATATGGCTGTATGTGGAATCTCTTCAAATTAGAGAACAGGTGTTTCAAAATGAACTCGGAATCGCATTATTGCCAGCATAGATTCACTTGTTGTGTCCTTTTTGTAAATGTGGTCTCCAGAACCTGGGCATAGTATTCAAAGTGAAATCTCATCCGTGACCTTCTTGGAGTCTTCTTCTCATTTGGTAACTGCTAGTTCTTCACCTCCAAAAAAGTAATGGGCCCTTGGATTTCTCCATCTCAAATGCATCATTTTCTTTCTTCTTTTTCTTTTTTCATCCTCTTGTTTAGCTGCTTATTTTTTTAATGCATGTTATTGAATGTCTTACTATTTGGGGCTTGTTCTTGAAAAAATAAAAAAAAATAGCTAAAAGCAAAACAAAAAAATGTGCTTTGCTTTTTTTAAATTAAAACATCTTTTCTATACCTTTGACCATTTTTCCAAAATATTTAGTCATTTTTCATCATATCTACCCCTCCTGGCCTGTGTATTATATTGTACATTTTGATATCATCTGAAAATGTGCATATTTTCCTGTCTAACCTCTCCCCAGTGCCACTTATTTATTTGTTTGATTTTATATACTGCATTATTTTAAAATCAGCACGATTTACAGAGAGCAAGCATCAATGTTTTACATAGAACAGAACAATAGCATCAGGTATTGTGCTATAAAATATAAATGTTTTACATTGAACAGGGGTGTCAACTTGGGTAGAACTAGGGCGAACTATCTACAGGCTGGTTAGTGTACTGTGTGTGAGAAGTAGGTAAGTCTGAGCTTGGCTGGCAGGCATGATCAATAGTGTAGCTATGTTATATGGTCATGTTGGGAAAGATGCTTCTTTATCACTTTCCTGAAGGTTGACAGGTCAGAAATGGAGCAGATTGGAGCAGGGAGGGAGTTCCAGAGAATTGGTGTGTATAATGAGAAGGCTCAGTTCTTAGCAGCTTGGGAACTCTTTCTTATTGTTGACAGGATGGTGAGTGTTTTCGTCATGTTTGGACACCGAACAACAGAACGAGAAGAGCAATGTATGATTTCCTCCAGGGCGATTGCGGAGAGGTTATGCAGGATCTTACAAATAGGCTTGGTAAGATCTGAATTTAATAGGTAAATATTGATTAAAGTTGATTTCATATTAAATTCGGCCTGAAAAACAAACAATAATTTAGGGGGCATAAAACAGTTATAGCTGATTAATTAATTAGTGTGTTCTTGGTTGAAAAAATAATTTTTGTTGCACATCATTCAAGTAGACTGTGATACAGAACTTTGCAGTTGAAGTTAGAAGGATCTGTAATAAAAACATAAGAACTGCCATACTGGGTCAGGTCAGAGGTCCATCAAGTCTAGTATCTTGTTTCCAAAAGAGAGCATGCAGTGGTCAATGTAGCTGCAACTATCTGGCAAGATCCCAAAATGTATATAGATTTCATAGTGCCTACCTCAAGAAATAAGCATTGGCTTTCCCAAGTCTAACTTATTAATAATGGTTTATATACGTTTCTTCAGGAAAATGTCCAACTCTTTTTTAATCAGCAATAAGTACTTTTACTGGGTCTTCCGGCAATGATTTCCAGTGCTTTTTCCCTGACCTAGAATGAAAAAGTGAAAGGAAAACGATGGCAGAGGAGATTTGATGTTGCAAAGTTTGTAAGACAAATCCTATGGCAGACAAATGGTATTATTGAATATTTGAATAATAGGACCACTTGAAATGAGAAGAAAGTGAAAGAAAGGAAGCAACGCTTTTAAGAAGCCTGTTTGGGAAGAATGAGACAGCTGATTTTTCTCATATTGTACGGATTTCATACTTTATGCTTTCAGACCATTTTAAGGAATGCAGCCTAGCAGTCCAGCTGTTTTGTAAGTACAAAGCAATCGCTCACATTTTCCTTTGGAGTGTTGTCAGCTTGAAAAAGAAAACACTTGCCTGAAGTTTACAACCCACACCAAGCAGCTATTAGGGAACGTTTGAGTGATTAGGAACCGACAACCCCCATCCAGCTTTTGAGCTTCAACAACAGTTAGTAATCAATGCCTTTGCAGTCTTCTGCAGTGATAATAGGATTGTATTGACAGACTTATTTTTTCTAACATTCTCTGTTCTCCAGTACAGTTCACAGGTCACCTCAGTTTGTCTTCAAGGCATGTCAATGGAAAGCAGGCGAAGAGGAAAACTGTCAGTCAACGGCGATTCTGCAGTATGCAGGCAAGAATTTGGAAAACAGACATCCACAGCAGCTGCACATCCCATGTATTGCTCATCATCTGCATTTGGCTGTCGATTAGGCACGCGAAACCCTTGAGTTTTGCGATAGCAGTGAATGTGTGGTCTGTTTTTCAGCAATAATAAAGCATGTCAACAAAGGGAAAGCATTATTTTAAAGTCTGTGCCAGCAACAACTGAAGTCCATCAGAGTTACATGCCGTTCCTGTTTGTAGTGTCGTCTTGCTGATTTTTCTGGCTTGCCACTTCAAAATACTTTCAGAAGCTTAGGATAGTGTGATAGATATTTCATACTAGAGAACCAGATGCAGTCACGCCAAAGAAAGGAGCAAAAGCTATACAGGGTTTTTGAGACTGATGGGACCGTGTGTTGCAAGTTCTCACTTTTGCTTCTGTGTTTATAGAGCAAATTCATTCTGCTCATCTGTAAATGGAAAAGGGCCGCAACCCTAATGCACTATATTGACAGTCTTCTTAACTGTGATCTACAGACTGCATCTGATATAAACAGTACTGTGAAAGAAGTAGAACTTAAGGCACTACGTGCCCTTTGCTTCACAATTTGATAGCAACCATGTCCCACAATGTACCAAACAGAGGCATGCCAGACAGTTCCAGTGGCTACAGAAATATTACGTGAATTTTATTGCAAGGCAGCCTAGTACAAGTATGAGTTTGACTTGTACCAGGCATGTGAAATACCCAATATTAAAAGATAAAAGTTCTTAATTACTGAGAAAGTAAGATGCAGTCACTGCCTGGTATCTAGCAGATGCTTGCAAAATGATTGCCAAAATGATTTCACGCTTTTTTTCCTTTAAGAATAAATGTACTACTAAACGAACGGATTATAGGGACATGTTCAGTAAAGTGCGGTAACCTTGAGGGCAGAGCTAATGCACATTTGGGTTGTGTGGTAGCGTGTGGCAGAAAGGCGACAGTGTTAAAAAGTGCCATGCTATGCAAGCAGTGAACGAACAGGGAGGGTAGGAACGTGGCGTACAGCTGAAGCGGGCATGCTGGTCGTGCACTAGGTACACAAACACGCTGCTAGCATGGGTGTAACTAATGCCTGCCTCTGACCAGGTGCTAGTTGCACTCATATTGCTAGTGTGTTGAGAACGTGTATCCCGTACATGAATGTTAAGAAATAGGAAGGACAGAAATAGGACGACTACACTGGAAGATAGAAAAGCCAACAGGAAAGACAGCAGAATATCTAGAGACCTGCCTAGGCCAACAGGCAGGAGGGCCCTCATAGTGCAGCTGCTGTGGCAGTGCACCAGAGCATAAGAACATAAGATATGCCATACTGGGTCAGACCAAGGTCCATCAAGCCCAGTATTCTGTTTCCAACAGTGGCCAATCTAGGTCATATGTACCTAGCGGTTTCCCCAAGGGACACAGGTTCCACAATGCTTGTATTGGTTCAAGCATTGATATCCTGGGTCCCTTCTTAATAATGGTTTATGGACCTTTCCTCCAGGAACTTGTCCAAACCTTTTTTAAACCCAGCTACACTAACAGCCTTTACTACATCCTCCGGTAACAAATTCCAGAGTTTGATTACACGTTGAGTGAAAAAATATTTTCTTTTATTAGTCTTAAATAGTTTACCCTGTAGCTTCATTGCATGTCCCCTAGTCTTTCTATATTCTGATAAGGTAAACAATCGATCTACGTTTACCCGTTCCACTCCGTTCATTAATTTATACACTTCTATCTTATCTCCCCTCAGCCGTCTCTTTTCCAGGTTAAAGAGCCCTAACCTTTTAAGCCTTTCTTCATAGGAGTATCCTTCCATCCCCTTTACCATTTTGGTGGCTCTTCTCTGAACCTTTTCTAAAATCGCTATATCCTTTTTAAGATACGGCGACCAGAATTGCACACAATATTCAAGGTGCGGTCTCACCATGGAACGATATAGAGGCATTATAATATCTTTTGTTTTATTTTCCATTCCTTTCCTTATCATACCTAGCATTCTATTTGTTCTCTTGGCCGCCGCTGCACACTGGACCGAGGGTTTTAACATGGTATCCACAATGACGCCTAAATCTTTTTCCTGGGTGGTGGTTCCTAATGTGGAACCTTGCATCGTGTAACCATAGTTTGGGTTGTTCTTCCCTAGGTGCATAACCTTGCACTTGTCCACATTAAATTTCATCTGCCATTTTGATGCCCAGTCTTCCAATTTATCAAGATCCTCTTGCAATTTTCCACAATCCTCTTGGGTTTTAACAACTTTAAATAGTTTTGTGTCATCTGCAAATTTGATAACCTCACTCGTTATTCCACTTTCCAGGTCATTTATGAATATGTCAAAAAGCAGCAGACCCAGCACAGATCCTTGGGGTACACCACTATTCACCTTTCTCCATTGGGAAAATTGGCCATTTAGCCCTACCCTCTGCTTCTATCTTTTAACCAGTTCCTGATCCACAATAGTACACTGCCTCCTATCCCATGGCTCTTTAATTTTGCCAAAAGTCTCTCATGAGGGACCTTGTCAAAGGCTTTCTGAAAGTCCAGATACACAATATCAACCGACTCACCTTTGTCCACCTGATTATTCACTCTTTCAAAAAAACATAACAGATTAGTAAGACAAGATCTTCCTTGTCTAAAGCCATGTTGGCTGTCTCCCATTAGGTCATGATTATCTACATGCTGAGTAATTTTATTCTTTATGATGGTTTCTACCATTTTTCCCGGTACTGATGTCAGGCTCACCGGTCTGTAGTTTCCCGGATCACCCCTGGAACCCTTTTTAAAAATTGGTGTTACATTGGCGATCCTCCAATCTTCAGGTATTAGAGATGATTTTAATGATAGTTCACAGATTACTAATAGCAGGTCTGCAATCTCGTATTTCAGTTCTTTCAACACCCTTGGATGTATACCATCCGGCCCAGGTGATTTGCTACTCTTCAGTTTATCTAATAGTTGTAATACATCTTCCCGATGTATCGATATTTCCTTCAATTCTTCCGCACCTTTAAATACCACTTCAGTCATGGGTAACATCCCTATATCTTCCTCAGTAAAGACTGAAGCAAAGAATTCATTCAGTCTCTCCGCTATCGTCACCTCTTAGTGCTCCTTTAACCCCTTTATCATCTAATGAACCAACTGACTCTCTCACAGGTTTTTTGCTACGAATGTACTTGAAAAGGTCTTTACTTCACGTTTTTGCTTCCGCAGCAAGCTTCTTCTCAAATTCTCCCTTTGCCTGCCTTATCAATGCCTTGCATTTGACTTGCCAGTGCTTGTGCTGTTTCCAGGTTTCGTCGTTTGGCTCTTTTTTCCATTTCCTGAAAGATGCTTTTTTGGCAACAACAGCCTTTCTGACCTCACCTTTAAACCATGCTGGCAGTTTTTTGGACTTCCTTCCACTTTTCTTAAAGCGTGGAATACAGCTGGTCTGGGCTTCCAAGATAGTATTTTTCAACAACAGCCAAGCCTGATGTATGTCTTTAATCTTTGCAACTGCTCCTTTTAGTTTTTTCTTAATTGTTTTCCTCATTTTATCATAGTCTCCCTTTCGAAAGTTAAAAGGTAGTACTGTGGATTTCCTTACTAGCCCTCCTCCATTAATTAAATCAAAGGCAATCATGCTATGATCACTATTGCCAAGTGACCCCAACAACCTTATCTCTTGCACTAGATCTGGTGTTCCACTAAGGATTAGGTCTAATATGGCTTCCCCTCTGGTCGGTTCATGAACCAGCTGCTCCAAGAAGCAGTCATTTATTTCATCTAGGAACTTTATCTCCCTAGTATGTCCTGACATGACACTGATCCAGTCGATACCGGGGTAGTTGAAATCACCCATTATTATTACTGTACTGTAACTTTTGTTAGCTTCCTTGATTTCTTTGCGCATTTAATCATCCATTTGGTCATTCTGGCCAGGCGCTCGATAGTACACCCCCACTGCCATTGCCTTCCCCCTTTTACATGGAATTTCAATCCATATAGATTCTACAGCAGATTTTGTTTCCTGCAAAACTTTAATCCTTTCTGACTCAATGCCCTCTCTAACATAGAGAGCAACCCCTCCACCAATTTGATCAGCTCTATCATTACGATATAGTTTGTACCCAGGTATCACAGTGTCCCACTGGTTGTCCTCCTTCCACCATGTCTCTGATATTCCAATCATATCTAACCTTTCATTTAGTGCTATATATTCTAACTCTCCCATCTTATTTTTTAGACTTCTAGCATTTGCATACAAGCATTTTAGAGAATGTATTTTATTCATATTAATTTGGCTATTGTTAGACATGGGTAATTTAGGATCTTTAAGCTCTATCTGCTCCATACTTGAGGGCATTTGGGCTACTTTACTCTTTTGTGGAACCTCTCTGCTTTTGGTAGTATCCTTCAAAGATACATTCTTCCGAACCATATCTGCTCTTGGGCGACTGTCGCCTTTCCCCTAATATCTAGTTTAAAAGCTGCTCTATCTCCTTTTTAAAGGTTAATGCCAGCAGCCTGTTTCCATCCCGTTTAAGGTGAAGCCCATCCCTTCGGAAGAGCCCCTCCTTTCCCCAGAATGTTCCCCAGTTCCTAACAAATCCAAAACCCTCATCTCTGCACCATTGTCTCATTCACGCATTGAGACTCCGGAGCTCTGCCTGCCTTTTGGGTCCTGCGCGTGGAACAGGAAGCATTTCGGAGAATGCTACTCTGGAAGTTCTGGATTTCAACTTCCTACCTAAAAGCCTAAATTTAGCCTCCAGAACCTCCCTACCACATTTTCCTATGTCATTGGTACCGACATGTACCAAGACAGCAGACTCCTCCCCAGCACTATCTAAGACCTAATCTAGGTGGCGCATGAGGTCCGCTACCTTCGCACCAGGCAGGCATGTTACCAGGCGATCCTCACGTCCACCAGCCACCCAGCTATCTACATGCCTAATGATCGAATCACCAACTATAACGGTTGTCCTAACCCTTCCCTCGTGGGCACATGGCCCTGGAGAAACTGCCTCGGTGTGAGAGGGTTTTACATCACCTGGAGGACAGGTCCTAGTTACAGGATCACTTCCTGCCACACCAGGGTGATGCTCTCCTGTCACTTGACCTCTCCTCCATGGCAACAGGGATGCTGCCAGACTAGAGGTGGGACTTCAGGACTATATCCCTGTAGGTCTCATCTATGTACCTCTCTGTTTGTCTTATGCTTTCCAAGTCTGCTACTTTAGCCTCTAGAGAACAGACTCGTTCCCTGAGAGCAAAGAGCTCCTTGCACCTAGTGCACACGTAAGACCTCTCAGCAACTGGGAGAAAATCATACATGTGACACTCAATGCAAAAGACTGGAAAGCCCCCATCCCGCTGCTGGACTGCTGTCCACATCTTAGTTTTAAGTTTGTGTTTAGATCTAAGTTCTTTACTTACTAAGGGTTGCTATGGATATTTATACTAATAAAACTGTACCTAATACGTGTAATATACCTTGTTCACCTGAAGCTTAACTAATCTCAGGTCCTTAGTGTATGACTGATTTGGGTAATGAGCTTCACCGGAGAGCACCTCCTGTCTTGTAAGATGTGTAAGTACCTATAAAGCTACGATTATCCCAGGGGTGGGTGGGTGTGGGGAGGGAGGGAACTAACACTTATTAAAAGAGGGCTGCTACACAGTACCCTGTCTTGTGCTGCTGAGGTAAGCTATATTCTGATTTGATTTAAATTATAGCTCTTAGCTGCTGCTAGGCTCTAACTTCTTATGAAATGTAAACTACAAGCTCTCTGCTGGGTATGAAATGTAACCAGAAAGTTCTCCTCTGTGTTTTAAATTTAAACTTAAACTGCTGCTACTAGGCCCTGACTGATGTAACAAAAATAGTGGGTTCACAGATTAATTAGCTTTAATACAAAGAATTCCTTTTAGAAAATTACCAGAAGTATATACTCACAGTTGCAGATCTCTCTCCAGAAGTAACAGTCCCTTTTTTTAGTCCTTCAAGCAACTTGACACCCCCAAACCAGGGCCTGTAGCTCAGGTGTGATTCTGCTGGGATAGTGAGCAAACATCCCAAGACACATCTGCATATACAATGGATAGTTGTCAGGTTGCTGCTGGTGTTGTGTGCTTTGGAGGTACCAGAACATCTGTGCTTCAGCCAGTACTGGCCTCATAGCTAGAGTTGGAGCCAGCAGAGGACAATGGTGGGGAGGGGGATGCCAATTTGGTGTTGCACATACCGGCAACATGACTGTGTGGCAACTAAAGATGCCATCTGACCCATTCCTCCCTTGCATGGGGGGGCATGTAGCAGTGCATATCACCTGGGGGGGCCATGCCACTGCCCTGGGCCATGTTTTTGTGGGCAGATGGCCCCTCGCCCTGACCAAGGATGTGTCTGAGGCCTACCAGCTATTTACTTCTTCTGGCATGGAAGATAGCACGGGAGCTCACTGATCAGTGTTTCTTCCCTGCCACCTTTGCCCAGGGACTAAAGTATTCTATTAACATGAGGGGCTTTTGTGTTTTTTTTTCCTGGTCTGGTGACCTTTGGTTCCCTGGCAGCTGGGATGCTCATCCTGGGGGTTGTTTGGGATTTGCCCCATGTGGTGTCCTCCAAGAGCTCCTCCTAGCAAAAGAGAACATGTGGGGCACTCTGTGCACGGTTGGCCTTGTACTCCCCCCCCCCCCCCCCCATGGCTTGATTGTTATGCTATATTTTTTACTCATTCTCTGCCCTTGCATCTATTCCTTTTATTTAATTTTTTTCTACAGTCTCTCTCAAGCTCTCTGGTGTTTTCCTTTTATATTTCCATTCTCTTTTCCTCCTTTATTTCTTTTCTTCAGTGGATATATTAATATATCCACTTCATTCTTTTTCTGACCCTTTTTCTCCACTTCTATTTTGTCATATCTCCCTACTACCTGTCTTCTCTCCTTTCACTGTTTCTCCTCCTCTCTCCCCCTGCATCATCACCCTGAATTCCTGCCCTCAATTCAGGTCCTCTCCTTCTCCATTTCCTCTCATCCCTGGACCTTTTCCACTCTTTACTCAGTGTCCCCCACCTTTGTTCTCCCTCCCCAATGTTGCTCCTCCCCACACACGCTCTTGCTCACTCTCCTTTCTCTCCTTCAACTCTTCCTCTCGTTTTTTCTATACCGCTTTATTCTATGGTCAAAGCGGTTTACATTGTAACAGGATAATGAACTTGGAGAATACATTTAACATTAATGTTAACTTAATATATGTGGAGATACATTGTTAACATTTAGGTAGTAATGGGAGGGTGAGGTAGGTAGGGTGGAGTCAACTTGTGAGGTTTGGAAGGAAGGGGGAGGGGAAATGGGGCTGAGGATTTGATTGGTGGCTAACTATGTGATGTCATCTGAGAAGCAGTCTTTGAATACGTGAGTCTTGAGGGCTTTTCTAAAAGTTGTTAAGTCTTTTGTGGCCTGAAGTTTATTGGTTATAGAGTTCCATAAGGATGGGGCAAATAGGAAGAAGGCTCTTTCTGATTTGGTGGTGCTGGTTTCAGTATATAGTGTTGGTATGCTTAGCATGTTCTGTGAGCCAGTTCATCTCTTTCTGTTGTCCGGTGTCTCTTGGAATGGTGATTGCAAGTTTGGCGAAGATAGGTTTTTGAGGATTTTGAAGATTGTGAGGATAGATTTGTATTTTATACGTTCAGTTATTGGTAGCCAGTGTAGTTGTTTAGCAGGGGGGTGATGAGTTGTGTTCTATGTGTGTTGCAGAGGGATCATGCTGCTGTGTTAAAAGCAAGTTGGAGCGGGTGGATGGTTGTTTTTGGTAGGCCTTGGAGGATGATATTACAGTAGTCAATGTGTGAAAACACAGTTGCTTGGAGGACTGATCGAAAGTCATGGTGGGTTAGGAGAGGTTTGAGGTGTCAGATTGTTTTGAGTTTGAAGTAGATGCTCTTTGTGATGTTTCTTATGTGTCCTGTGAAGGAGAGACATTGATCCAGGGTGCTCCTAGGTAGCATACTGCTTGATGGTGTTTGGCGGTTTGAAGTTAGTGTCTCTGACAATGTAAAGGGCTTTAGTTTTCTTGAGGTTTATAGCCAGGTTGTGTTTTGTGAGCCATTGTCTGACGGAGGAGAAACATTTTGTTAGGGGGGTGATATCCGGGTTGACTGTGTTGATAAGTATGTAGATCATAACGTTATCAGCATAGATGTGGTATAGGATGTTGAATGCTTTTATGACTGTGCAGATTGGTTGAAGAAAGATGTTGAATATTAATGAGGAGAGGGTAGAAACATGAGGGACTCCTTGGGTTTTAGTGTATGGGGCTGATTGGTTGTGCCTTTTCTTACATGGAGCTGTCGATCTGTTAGATAAGATTTGAAGCAGGTGAGAGGAGTGGCTGTCAGTCCAATTGCTTACAGTCTCTGAATGATCAAGTTATGTGGTATGGAGTCGAATGCTGCTTTTATGTCTAAGAAAATGAGTGATGAAGCCCATGTTGGGTTTGTCAGTGCCCCTGATGAGATTGTCAAGTAAGGTGGCCATTAGGGATTCAACTCCTTGGTAAGGTCTAAATCCGTATCATTGGTGGTCGAGCGAGAAATGTGTACCTATATGATCTTGAAGTTGTTGATGGACGATTTGTTCTAGTATTTTAGCCATGAAAGACAGGCTGGCTATAGGCCTGTAGGAGTCTGGTTGGTTGATTTTATTTATTTATTTAACAGTTTTTATATACCGCCTTTCAGATTCTCAAGGCGGTTTACATAGAGCAGAACTTTGTTTACATAAAACGCTATTTCAGAACTATATAACAGTGTTAACATTTAACAATTTAACTATTTACATAGAATTTAAGCTCTGCAGGATGTCTGGGGATTTCCAGGTCTATCTGGCGTGAAAGTCAGTATATTACATGATTGGTGAGATATAGAAATGTTCAGTAAATAGGTGGGTCTACAAGAGCTTCCTGAAGTCAGTGTCATCTGTGGTGACTCTCAGGAGGTGCGGGAGAGAGTTCCAAAGTGATGGGATGTAGAGTTCGAAGGCTCTCCTTAAGGTATTCTGAGAGATTCCTGTATATGATGTGGATCTTGCAAGGAGTTTTTGATGCTGTGTTCTTGATCTGTTGTCTGGGGCTCTTCAGATTAGTTTTTCTAGGCAGTCAGCAGATTGGTTGTGTTGAATTTTGAATACCATCATTATGGCTTTGTATTTTATTCGGAAATTGATGGGGAGCCAATGAAGGGATTCAAGAATGGGGGTGATATGAGCATATTTGCTGGATCTTGTGCAGGAGTGGCCCAAGGGGGGTGCGGGGCCATGTGCGGAGACTGGGTGCGGGGCCTCATTTGCATAAGGGGCCTCATTTGCATAAATATTTGCATAATGTTACCATACACTAACTTTTAGTAAACATGCCTCTTAATGAGTGTATGGATAAAGAAAGACTAAAAGATTTCTACATTACTATAATTCAGTGCCAATCACCAGGCACATTAGGAACTACTACAAACACTGCCCATTTAGAACCCATAGCAAACTCGCCGTATCATAACAGCACTACTAGGACTCACAAAGCACCATACTCTACCTATCAAAAGGCAACACTGCAAATATTAAACCAATACATTTCAGAGAATAACAATACATGACCTACTGGGGAAAGAGAACAAGTGGCAATGTCAAATAGGAATTACATAAACAGAATACCTCAGCTCAGTTACACATGCAGAACATAGACCATCACCAAACAAGGAATCACAATTTAGAAACAGGAAGACAATAATTAAACTGGGAACCCCAAAAGCCAAACTTGGAATGTACAACAACACTGTAGAAATAAAACTATAAATTAATTTCCTCTTGTACTAAACAAAGCGCAGACGTTAATGATGCACATTTCCCAGAGCTGACATATTCCAGTTAATAAATTCAAAATAAAGAGATATTTTTCTACCTTTTGTGCATTTTTTTCAGTTGCAATTGCTCCAGCCACTTTGTTCTGGTTTCTTTGTGTCTTCTGCTAACTCTCCATCGTCTGCTGTCCATTTGTCCTTTCTTCTCTCTTCTAGGTTTCTTTGTTCCATTCTCTCTCTACATCTGCTTTAACATACTAATCTTTCTCCTTTTGCTCTTTCCTCATTACTATTTCATCCACTCAAATTTTACCCCTCCATCCTCAAGCCCCACTTACTCTCCCAATACCCGGCCAATTGTAGATTTGTCTTCCCTCCCACACAAAATATTTTTCCCCTCTCCATTTCACTCTCCCAGCTCCATCCCATTCTAATCCTCCCCCAACATCAACTCCCTTCTAGTTCCAGCCCCACCCAGCATCCGCTTCCTTCTAGTCCCCGCATCAGCCCATTTCCAGTCCTAGCCCCCCCCCCCATCAGTCCATTTCTAATCCTATCCTAGCCACACCATCAGCCCATTTCCAGTCCTAGCTCCCCCATCCATTTCCAGTCCTATCCGAGTCCCTCCATCAGCTCATTTCTAATCCCAGCCCCCCATTTCTAGTCCTTTCCTAGCCCCACCATCAGCCCATGTCAAATCCTAGCTCCCTTCCACTCAGCCCATTTCCAATCCAAGCCCCCCATGAGCCTATTTCCAGTTCTAGCCCCTCCATGAGTCCATTTCAATCCAAGCCCCCACCACAGCCCATTTCCAATCTTAGCACCCCCAACAGCCCATTTCCAGTCCTATCCTAGCCCCTCCATCAGCCCATTTCCTGTCCTAGCTCCCCCCCTCAGCCCATTTCCAGTGCTAGCTCCTTCCCGTCACAGCCCATTTCTATTCCAAGCCCCCCTCCCCATCAGCTATTTGCAGTTCAAGCCCCCCCTTCCACTCAGCCCATTTCCAGTCCTAGCAACCCCCCAGCCCATTACCAGTCCTAGCCCCCCATAGCCCATTACCAGTCCTAACCCCCATCACCCCATTTTCAGTCTTAGTCCCCCCCCCATCAGCCCACTTCCAGTCCTAGCTCCCCCATAGCCCATTACCAGTCCTAGCCCCCCCATCAGCCCATTTCCAGTCCTAGCCCCCCATAGCCCATTACGTCCTAGCCCCCCATCAGCCTATTTCCAGTCCTAGCCCCCCCCCATAGCACATTACTAGTCCTACCCCCCATCAGCCCACTTCCAGTCTTAAACCCCCATCACCCCACTTCCAGTCTTAGGCCCCACCCCCCCATAGCCCAGGTAGATTAAAAAAAAACGGCAGAATCAAGCATCCCGCGGGGCCCCCCCTGACTGGCAGAGTCCGCCATGCGTCCTCCGCTCCCTCAGCGCGGGCTTTTCAGAGCCGCGAAGGGAGAGTTTCCCTTTCTCGCGGCTCTGTTTAAGCCTGCTGGGCTGATGGGAAACAGGAAATCCTGTTTCCCATCAGCGCCAGTGGCTTAAGAGAGCCGCGAGGGAGAAGCTCTGTCCCTTCACTGCTCTGAAAGCCGGCACTTAGGGAGCTGAGGCCACATGGAGGACTCTGCCGGGCAGGGGGGGGCCCCGCGGGACACTCGATTCTGCCGCTGCCACGGCGGCGGCGGCGGCAGCAGCAGCAAGGTTTTTTTTTATTTTATTTTTTTTTTAATTTACCGGCAGATGCAGAATGTTGTTTACGCGGGGCCCTGTGCAAACAACATTCTTGCAAAATGGATGGGCCAGCCCTGATCTTGTGATTAGTCGGGCTGCTGCGTTCAGGGCTAGTTGTAAGGCCTGGGTTGCACATTTGGGTAAGCCGTATAGGATTAGGTTGCAATAATCGAGATGCGGTGTGATTAGCGCCTGACATACGGTTCGGAAGTGGTTCTGATCAAGTAAGGGATGGAGGTTTTGCAGAAATTTCATTTTGTAATAGATCTTTGAGGTAGTCTTACTAATGTGAGTCTGTAAGTCTGTGGTCGAGGTAAATTCCTAGGTATTTTACCTCGTTTTTTACTGGGATCTGCTTCCTATAGTTATGCTCTCTGGAGGTTTGAAAGTAGAGTCCTTTGTGACTATAAAGGCTTCTGATTTTTTGTAGTTGATCTTGAGGTTCTGTAATATTAACCATTCTGTTATTGCTGTCATTCAGGATGAGATGGTGGAGTAGTCGGGTTTCTTTATGTCTAGGGCGGTGTATATCATTAGGTCGTCTGCGTATAGGTGGTTGTGTATGTTATAGGCTTGTAGTATTTTGCATACTGGCTGTAAGTAAAGGTTGAAGAATAGAGCTGAGAGAGATGATCCTTGAGGGAGACCTTGTTTTAGTGAGAAAGGTCTCGATACATTGGATTTTTTCGTGGCTTGAGATTTTCTGTCTGCTAGGTAGGAATGAAACCATGCCAGAGGTGTGCCACTTATTCCTATTTCACTTAGCCTATCCAGTAGTATGTGGTGGACTATTGAATCAAAGGCAGCTGTTATAGCTATGAAAATGAGGACAAAGCCTTTCTTCATGTCCTCAGTTCCTTTGATTACTGTGTTCAGGAGAGATGTCAATAAGGTTTCAACCCCGTGAGCCTCTCGGAACCTGTGTTGTTGTATGTCAAGTGGAGCGGTAGTGTCTACGTGATCTTGGAGCTGGCGTTGTACCGTTTTCTCGATTAGCTTGGATATTAAGGGGATGCTGGATATAGGTCGATATGAGGGGGAGAAGATGGGTTAGAAGTGTTGTTTTTTAGTAGTGGTCTGATGGATGAGATTTTCAGTTGGGGAGGCATAGTTCCCTGTGAGAGTGAGGAGCTAATTATCTTGCAGAGTGTTGGGGCTAGTTCGTGCGCCATTGACTTTATCCAGGGAGTTGGGCATGGATCAAGCGGTGAAGTGTTCAGAGATTTGAGTAGGTTGGTGCAGAGGTCTTTTGTGACTGAGTAAAGTGGTCCAATTGTTTGGTCGAGTTTGATTGGTTGAAGATGGGGAGGGTTGATTTAGTGGAGTTTGTGGACAAGATAGCTTGCAGTGGAGATAAGAAGCATAGGTCTCAGGGGTTGAGCATCAGTGTCTAGGCTTTGTGGTGTACTTGATAGAGTTTTCACTATGGAGAATAGTTTCCTGGGGCAGTTTAAAGAGGCCATTATGATGTTTGTCTGGTGTTGCCTCTTGTGGTTAAGGATTAACTTGTTATATTCTTGCTGTTTTGACAAGTATTCTGATTGTGCTTTTGTTCTCTTCCATCACCTTTCAAGTCTTCTTAGGGAGGTTTTTGCTTGCTTGATTTCCAGTGAGTACCATGGGGCCTTTTTTCCTCGTTTGGACGATCTCGGGTTCTGAGGTGCGGAGGCAACCTGTGAGATGGTGTAGTTCCAGTTGTCGATCAGTGATGGGATGTCTGAAAGGCTGGCCTCAAGTTGGGGGGTTATTTGGTCAAGAAGAATGTCCTTGTTGAATTCTTTGAAACATCTGTGTGAGTTTGAGTGGTGCTGTTTAAGTTGCTGGGGGCCGAGAGGAATGTTAAAGGAAATTGCATAGTGGTCTGACCATGGCACAGGTGTAACCTGATGATGTTTTTAGTTGTCCTGTGTGGATGGAGGCCGTTTTAAGTTTTTGATGTTTTGTGGCATAAAAATCATGTTGAGGGTATTTCCTTTGTTGATTGATGATTTGCACATAGTCCAGGGATTCCATTACTACTACTACTGAGCATTTTTATAGCGTTACCAGTCGTACGCAGTGCTGTACAAACATGGCCTCATAGGCTCTTCCGGTGACGTCCGGAGCAGGAGGGCCAGTGAACTCCGGAGCAGGAGAACGAGTGCTGGACAACCGGATGAGGCAGCAGTTTGCAGACTTGCGTGTCGGAGACAGAGCACTCTCCAAAGAAGTAAACGGAGCCACGTGGCAGCGCAGAGGAACTGAGGTGAGCAGCGGAGGCAGCACGTGCGAGGCCCGGGGAGACTCGGAAGAGCTAAAGCTGCCTTTGGGAGGGAGAGTGGAGATTCCTTGTCGCATCATTGCAGGAAAAGAGAGGAGGCTCGCCAACAATGGGAGCACTGGGAGAGTGAGACCAGGGGATCAGCAATTCAGCCTAGACAAGAGGAACAAGAGAACTGTGCTGAAAGCAACTCCCTCTCTGAGCACTAGGAACGAAAATAGAGTGCTGAAGGAATAGGACAACCACCACACAACAGACAAAAGGCAGAGAATATCAATAACAGCAGGAAGAGATTATGTATAAGACTAAAGGTGGAAAATCTGCACAGAAGAAACTAGCTGAAATTAGGTCCTCCTATGTGACACCTAAAGGAGGCAAAGAGGGAGAGAAGGAGGACCGACCACAGCCTGAAAGCCTGGGCGATCACGAGGATGAGATGGAGCGGGGGTGTAGCCCAGGAGTTGCAGCAATGTTAAAGGCCTGGCTCACCGAACTGAAAGAGGATATTAAGATGGGAATTAGTAGAGTGAAAAACGACCATACAAGCTTTGAGACAAGATATCGTGGACCTGGGCACTTGAGTGGAAGACACAGAGAATCAGTTGGAGCAGCAAGGAGGTGAAATCGAGGAACTACAGAAAGGATGGGGGGAAATAAAGTGTGTCCAAGAAGAACACCAGCTGAAAGTGGAGGACTTGGAGGACCACTCTCGGAGATTCAACATACGAGTACGGGGTCTCCCAGAAGAGCCTCAATATAAAAACTGTGACGAAGTGGTGGCCAAAATATTCCAGTCACTACTAGCACTGGAAGATGCTGATGAAGGGGGAGCAGTAGAGGCTTTGCAGATATAAAGAGCACACAGAGGTCTAGAGCCAATATGAGACAACAAACCACATGATATAGTAATGTGTTTCTGTTCTTTTCAAACCAAAGAAAAGCTATTGAGTGTGGCAAGAAAAGCAAAACAGTTCACATTGGATGCACACAAGTTGGAACTCTTCCAAGATCTCTCCTCGGGAACGTTACAGTGTAGAAGAAATATTAAGGAGGTGATGGCGTACCTGAGAAGGGAGAACATGAGATACAAATGGTTGTTTCCCTTTGGCTTACTGATAACCGTCAAAGGAAGATCGAGACGGGTACAGTCATGTGAGGAAGCTTGGAAAGCACTTAAGGAACTGGGACTAACAAATCTTCCAGAGGGGGTGAGAATGGCGGGGTATGACAGCCTCAGCGGCTCCTACCCCCTCCAAGAGGGATCATCCACGGTGGCAGAGAACACCGCCGGCAGGCAGAAGACTGGTGAGGGTGAACAGAGAGCACCAGGGAGTGACGGCGGCAGAACAAGGAGCTGACTGAAACTGAGGACTTTGTGATAGTGTGTCAATTCTGTAGATAAGGGATAGGGGGGAGATGATAGGTGTTTGCCGTTAAGGGCAAGGGGGGGTAGGGGTGGCTGTGGAGTGTGAAAGATTGATTATGGAGCTGCTAAGGTATCAAGGGGGCTAGAGGGGATGGGAAGTGGGGGGGGGGGAGGGAGGGTTGAGAAGACATGGGGAGCGAACGTAAGGGCTCGGGGGGGGGACCAGAGTTGTAGGGGGAAAGTGGATTGGTAGGGGAGGAGGCAGGTAACGGCCCAATAATAAGTCACCATAATGGAAGACGAATCTCTCTTTAGGAGAGGGGGAAGGGGAAGGGAGGATGGGAGAACGGGGGGCAGGGGAAGGGTGGAGGGGGGAAAAGGGGGGGTGGGGGGCAATGAAGGCCAAGGGAGGAAAAGAGGAGGTACAACACAGAGGTGAGTTAAAGATAGTGACCCTTAATGTTAAGGGTCTTAACTCGCCATTTAAGAGGCAGACGTTATATAAGGAGCTTCAGCGGTGTTGATACAGGAAACGCACTTGACCAGGGCAACTGAACACTTGGTCAGGCCACGGGGGTATGGTGTGGGGGTCTATGCATCAAACACAGTAGAAAAGAAAAAAGGGGGAGTGGCAATTTTGGTGGACACCACGATCAAGATGGTGATCCAAACTATAATTTGGGATAAAGTGGGAAGATATGTGCTCCTGCGTGTGAAAATCGGGATGGAATGGTATTGCATAGTGAATGTATGTGCGCCTACAGGGGTACAAGGGGAATTTTGGAGAGACCTCAATGAAGAAGTGGGAAAGTTGGGGACAGGTACACTCATATGTGGAGGGGATTTCAATGTAACTTGGAATCCGGAAAGGGACGCCACAGGGAAAAGGGAGGGGAGAAGGGCGGATAGGAAAAAATACCATAACTTTGTGCAACAGCATTGTCTGGTGGATAGCTGGAGATTGCAGCACCCGGAGGAAAAACAATTTTCATACTTCTCACCAGTGCATGGGTCTTATTCACAGATAGATGTAATATGGGCCACAAAAGAAGCAGTCGGAAGGGTTAAAGGGGGGGAGATGGACCCAATAACGTGGTCAGATCATGCGCTGGTGGGGGGTAGTGCTAACAGTGGCGGTAGAAGGGAAGGGGACTCAATTCTGGTGATTGAATGAATCTTTATTAGAGGATGCAAGAGTTAAGGAGGACGTGGAAAGAGAACTAAAGGATTACTTTAGTAGGAACGACAATGGGGAAGTGGCATGGGGCGGTGTGTGGGATGGGTTTAAAGCTGTAATAAGAGGAGTATTGATAAAATGGGGGGCGCGTATCAAGAAAGAGAAGGAAGGCCGAGATAGAGAGCTTCGATTGAGGCTTTTGAGATTAGAAGAGATGGATGCACAAGATAGGACAGGGGGATACAGAGGCCCGGTGTTGGCAGTGAGAGCACAAATTAATGCCATGCAGGCCAAAACTATCCGGTATCATATGCAACTATTAAGGCAGGAATTTTTCGAGGGAGGGAATAAAGCGCAATGTATCAACCATACATGGCGCAAAAATTGAAACAACAGAAACTGAGAGCACATACATTAAAGGTGCGAGACGCGGGAGGGAAGTTAGTTCAGCGGGATGAAGAAATAAGAGCAGCGTTTAAAGAATTTTATCAAACCTTGTATGTAGCGAGAGCGGATCCTGAGGAGGGAAGGGTGCAGAGTTACTTAGATTCCACTCATTTGCCAAGGTTGGAGGAGGAAGTGCAAAGGGAGTTGAACAAGGCAATAAAACTGGAGGAAGTTATGTTAGCCATAAAACAGCTGAAGGATGATAAGGTCCCGGGGTTAGACGGATTGACTGCAAAATTTTACTGACAATTTGGGGAAATGTTAATCCAGCCACTAGCGAGACTCTTTAATATGCCACGGGCGGGAGGTGTGTTGGCAGGAACCATGGTCTGGGCAGGTATAACGTTAATACCCAAAGAAGGGAAAGACCCACAAACTGTGCGTCGTATAGACCAATCTCATTGGTGAATCTAGATGCTAAATTGTTTGCAAAGATATTGGCTACGCGCCTGAAAAAAATAATAGGGCTATTAGTACATCAGGACAAGCGGGGTTTATCTCAGGCAGGCAATTAGTGGATAACATTAGGAAGATTTTAAATTTAATATGATCCATTGAACAGAATGGGGAGGAGACATTACTGCTATCCCTGGACGCTGAAAAGGTATCTCCTGTTGCCTCCGATTTTTGTTTTTATCAGTACTCTCTCACCCCTTACTTGGCTCATTTGGTATCCTGCACTCAGCTGTTTTGCTTTTTGTGTGCTGATGACCTCTAAGTGACACCAGAGCTGGTGCAAGGCTATGAGGTGCTCAACGAGAACATCATCCCTTGCGGCCCCCTCCTCCAGCTCCAGGATGTGCAGTGGTGGCAATTCCTTTAAAACAGCACCAAAGTGCCAGAGTTACCTTCAGCTCCCGCATTGCGGGGTTGTTATGCTTCTGCTCCTCTTTGGTTCTACTTCCTGTTTGCACGGCAGTGGAAGCATGAACGGCACTACAGCACCGGAGCTGAAGGTACCTCTGGTGCTTCGGTGCCATTTAAAAGCATTACCCCCACTGTACGTCCTGGAGAGGGGTGGCAGTGGCAGCAGTGGGCACCTCCGGAGGGCTGGTGCTCTAGGTGATGGCCTAGTTTACATAATAGTAGCACCAGCTCTAAGTGACACAAATGTAGAAATTTGATTGCACCAGAAAAGGTACAAAACATCAATCAAAAAAAAAAAATTAACCAGTCAGGTAGCACAACAATCTTGTAAGGGCCCACAAGAATCCTCCCTTCTCACTCCAGTTCCTATCCCCAAATGGGACAGGGCTTCTTTCTTTGTCAGCTGGAATTCCCAGTCCCCCTTAAGGGATACAGATTCAGCTAGATCCCAAAACTTTCTATGTAGTCCTCCAACCAAGGTTTAGAAACTTAGGGCCCGTTTTTGAGTTAGGCAGGCTATACGGCGGCAGAAGTGAAAATCCAGCTTAGCCTGGATGCCTCGGCAGCCGCAGAGGCTACATGGGTAGCAGCGATTTTTGATGATACTTGCATAGCTTCTGCACCTTAAAGACAGGCAAGAAAAAACCTTGCCTATTTTTAAGGTGCAGAGGGCAATGCAGATAGCATCGAAAATCGCTGCTACCCGTGTAGCCTTTTCCTCAGCCCTCGCTCTGCCCAGGAACGCCCCTAACACACCATGATGCTACCCGTATAGCATCCAGGCGCATTAGGGACTTGTCTGGAATTTTTGAAGGGCACTACCCATGTAGGTGCCCTTTGAAAATTCAGGATAAGGCCTTTACACAGGTAACTAGGGAAGTTACCCGTGTAAAGGCCTTTGAAAATTGGGCCTTTAATGATTAGGACTGGCCTAAGGGTAAATGACTACCTGGGTGATGTTCTCATTTTATATAAAATTGACTACCAGGTTCAAAGCTCAGTAGTGATGGCTAGTGCTGTAGCAGCACTAGTTGCCACCGCTGAACATCCCCCTCTATATTTTTAGTGCCTGAAGTCTCTCCTATTAGAGTACAGGAATTGTAAAGTTTTCTTGGCTCTCCTTTAAATTACCTCCACTTTATTAATGCTCTATCATAGATGTTGTCTCCAGAACTGGAAATGGTATTCACCAGAGATCTACACAGAGATAATATTTCTATCTTCTTAATGTTAGTGATATTTCTATTTGTACTCAAAAGCATAAGAGTGGGGGGTTCCCCCAAAGATTTGTCTATTGGGATCAGTGGACAAGTCAGAATTAGACATGGCATTGATACTCAAGGTCTTCTGGAATTCTTGGCTGAATGAGACTGGTTAGCCTAGGAAATGTTATCTTATAGGGCATTTGGTAATTAGAGGCTAGGATGTGTGGCCATTATTTCATCTCTGTACTGTGGCAAAAAGAAAACCACATGGCAAGGCACAAAGGGCAAAACAACACTGGCAATAGTGGCATGAGAAAGAAGGCATCTGAAATGGGGTCTATAGAATGTTACCCATCCCTCTCCAGTGTGATTATCAACAGTCCCCTTTAAGAGAATCTGCATCCAAGCATTCAAGGCTGGGAGGGTGTGGCTCACAGGGAGAGGTTAAGAATCCAACAGGCTGAAGGAGAGAGAAAGGCCTGTGGAGTCAGAAGTCTTTCCAAGGCAAGCCATGCAAAGGAGTTCTGAGGTAGGAATAAGTGGGAGAAGCTGGAGAAAGCCCCAGGAGAACCAGCTTGTGGAGGTTTAACAAGGTGGGATAGAAGTAAAACTGCTTTTGTTTTCCTTGAACCGCTGTCTGTTCTGGGTTTTGCTTTGTGAAGGTTTAACAAGCTGGGACAGAATAAAAACTGCTTTTGTTTTCCCTGAACTGTTGTCTGGCTTGTGGTGTAAAGAAAACCGCTTCCCACTGCATGCCATGCTGCCACAGCATCAAAAATCATATAAAGCTGCTAGAGGATGAAGGCTGGTATCTATGTACAACAACACTGGTGCAGAGTCTGTACACTGATGGCATGGTGGGTAGGATCAGAATGGTGGATCTCGTAGGTCATGAGCAATGTTCCCTCTAATTTTCTGTAGGCTGTGTGCGCATAAAATAGCAGCTGTGCAGCTTTTGAAGGAAGGTAAAATTTTTGTGCGCCACATAACACTCGGAGTTATATACTTTAAAATTTGACTACACATCAGAATACAGTATGTACACCACATTGATTGCACTAGAAAATATTGTAGAACTTGTGAAAACCATAAATACACAACAACTTTTCAATTTTAAGAACATCTGTGTTTTCTATCAGAATCAGAACCGTAATTTTTGTGCGCTCTGTTGTAAAGTATGTGCGCTCACTCGGCGAGGTGTGTGCGCGCGCACACGCGCACAGCTTAGAGGGAACAGTGGTCATGAGTAAGCAATGTTAGGAAGAGGCAGCTACGTATGTCCAAGAAAGGAGAAGGGCACAGCAGAGGTTTTATGCCAGAAACCTCCCCACTAACATCAGCATGAGAAAGCATAAAAGTAAAATCTGTTCTGTGTCAAAGCATAGCAACAACCACTGTCTTTAATGGTCTGTCCATGACATCCCTTTTAAACTAACTTTTAATAAGCATTACTGCAGCACCTGTCCCATAATGAACAAAATACTTCACTGGAAATGAAAGCATGGCAAGGCAGCTGGTCATGCTGGCAGCACAAGCGTGGGGTAGAACACAACAAACTATGGCATGAACTGTCTAAGGAATTAAAACTAGAGGAGGAAAATATTTGTTTTCTTTCTTTTTTTTCTATTTTTGCTTTTAGAGGAGAAAACCATCCAAAAGAAGAAAGACTGTGGCAGAGCAGGTGATCATGCCGGATGGCGGCAGCTAGCGTGGCGCTATCCACAGTATAGCAGGTCAGTGGCACTGAAGCCAGGCAGCACAGGGCTTGGAGCAAACCGGGCAGCAGCTGTAGAAGCAGAAAGGTGAAGGGCTGCTGGAGGAGGATTTCTCTTTTGTTCTGTTTTTATATGAGGGGTGAACGGAATCCACTGGAACCAAAACATCGGGCTGGGCAATGGCAGGGCCTGGAGCGGACATGCCAGGCAAGGATTCAGGCAGCAGTGGCAACAGAAGCAGAGAGGTGCAGGGGCGGTAGAGGAAGATCTTCTCGTCTGTCTGGTTTGTGTGTGTGTGGCTCAGGCCGCTTCAGCCCCTTAAGGGGCCCCGGGCAAACTTCTGAGAATGGGCCCCCTCCCCATTTGCAACCCCCCCCCCTTCCCCAGAGCAGCACAGTCAGCGGCCCCATTCCTCCCTCAGACCCCTTGCAAGAGGGGTGAGCGGCGCTTTAGTGAACAGAGTGGAAGCAGAAAGCTGTCAGTCTGTTCACTAAAGCACTGCCCACTTCTCTTGCAAGCGGCCTGAGGGAGCAAAAGGGAAGAACAGAGCCGCGTTTACTTATGGGCAGCTGGGCCTCCGTTGTTGAGGGACCTGGGGCAGCTGCCCCTTTTGCTCATTGGTAAAAGTGGACCTGGTGGATCTAACAGAAACCACTGGAAAAAAAAGGCCAGACAGCAACATCTGGAGATCTCAGAGTCCCCGCTAATGTCTGTGCTTCTTTGTCTCAGAATCGTGATCGATTCTTGTCCGTGGCAAGTGCAAGGCTGTGCAATATGTTCCCAACAGATCTTTGGCCTGAATTAGATTTTATGACTTTTTCCTAAAAGTTAACAACTTTTTTTTTCCTTCAAGTATTTGAAAATGTCTCTTAGTGTTTGAATACGTATGCTGTAATGTATTTTAGGTTTTAACAATAATCTGCCTTGAGCTTTTTGAAATTGGAAGGGTGGTGCATAGGTAACGTTAGATAAATATATAAACGGGCAAGAGCACAGCCAGACACTAAGGGTAAACGGCGTGGGTGTGCATTGCTTTAGTGGAACTGTGCACTCAGTCCTCCTCTACCAAGCAAGGGGAGGTTTTTTTTTCTTTAGGAAAACCAGCTTTTCTGTGAAGTCTGGTGCTAATCATGAATGATGTGGATTCACAATATCCCTTGCTATACAGAGTATCCATTCAATGGGCATGCTGGTTGGTGGACAGGAAAAGAAACGCCTGATCTGGCCAGACTGCAAACTTGTGTGCCCGGTATGCCAATGACCCATGACATCTATGGGTTCTGCAAGGTACCAAGTCACAGACATTCTTGCAAAGGGCACTGGTGAAATGCATGCTACTATCCTCTACCTTGGCCAGGCATAGCACTGATGATAGAGGCTGAAGATCACTGCCCTAATAAAACCTGTCCTGGAGGCACTTGGTTACTGAGGCCTAAGAGATTCAATAATCTCTTGAACTCAGGTTCTCAACCACCTGCAGGGGCTGGTAATCCAGAGCAATCATTTCCTCCACAGCCTTTGACGTTGCCTGCCTCTAATCCCAGAATAATGATTCTGTACACTACGCCATCTCCTCCATGGTAACTTGCTTAGATAGGCATTGGGACTGCTTGCCTGCCACCTCACTAGGGAAAAAGTCTGGAGGCTCAGCTTAGGAAATGGATTTCCTCTTTTCTGTAGCTTTTTTGCCCCTTCCACTTGCAGTTCTGGATGGAGTCTGTAGCCTAGTTATTAGCACGTTTCCTTGACTCTGCTTGATAGAAAGCAGAGAGAAGGGTTAAATGGCCAATTTTCTCATTGGAGAAAAGTGAATAGTGGAGTACCCCAGGAATCTGTGCTGGGCCCACTGCTTTTTAACATATTCATAAATGACCTGGAAATAGGAATAATGAGTGAGGTGATCAAATTTGCAGATGACAAAATTATTCAAAGTTGTTAAAACACAAGAGGTTTATGAAAAATTGCAAGAAGACCTTGATAAATTGAAAGACTGGACGTCCAAATTGCAGATGAAATTTAATGTGGACAAGTGCAAAGTTATACACCTAGGAAAGAACAACCCAAATTATGGTTACACGCTGCAAGGTACTAACTTAGAAACCACCATCTAGGAAAAAGATTTAGGTGTCATCGTGGATAATACGCTGAAACCATCCACCCAGTGTGCAGCAGTGGCCAAGAAAGCAAATAGAATGCTAGGAATCATACGGAAAGGAATGGAGAATAAAATCAAGGATATTATAATGCCTCTGTATTGTTCCATGGTGCGACCGCACCTTGAATATTGTGTGCAAGTCTGGTCGCCATATCTTAAAAAGAATATACAGTAGCAGAATTAGAAAAGTTACAGAGACGAGCAACAAAAAAAGTAAACGGGATGGAAGGATACCCCTATGAGGAGAGGCTTAAAAGACTGGGATTCTTCAACTTGGAAAAGAGACAGCCGAGGGGGAATATGACAGAGGTCTATAAATTTAATGAATGGAGTGGAATGGCTAAACGTAGATTAGTTGTTTACACCATCAAAAAGTAGAAAAACTAGAGGACATGTAATGAAGCTACAATGTAACCTATTTAAGACTAATAAGAGAAAATATTTTTTTTCACTCAACGCATAATTAAACTCTGGAATTCAATACTGGAGGATGTAATAAAAGCTGTTTGTGTAGCTGGATTTTAAAAAGGTTTGGACAAGTTCCTGGAGGAAAGGTCCATAAACCATTATTAAAGAGGCCCCGGGAAATCCACTGCTTGCCCTGGGACGAGCATTGTGGAACCCGTGTGTCTTTTTGGGAACCTGCCTGGATTGGCCACAGTTAAAAACAGGATACTGGGGCTTGATGGACCTTAGTCTGACCCAGTATGGCATTTCTTATGTTCTCTAACATGAAAGGATGTTTCTGCAAATGATGCAGCATGCCATAGTTAGATTTCTTCTACTAAGGGTCTTCCGACATTACTTGGATTCTGTATTATGCAGATCCTCAAACACTTTATAATGCCCCCATACCTCTTAAGTTTTACAGGACTTCTCTACTATCTTGGGGGCTGCTGTTGCTGCTGTCATTGAAACTGGGACTGAGGGCAGAGCAGAAAATGAAAGGCCAGGGGCATCCTTCACACTCTCTCCATCTGCACTATCTGTGGGGTGCACTTGGTTTTGTCAGGGTCACTTCCTACCTTCTCACTACGTAGCATGCTAACAAGTAGATTTTCCAGACCCTCCTTAGCTGTAACACTTTCAGAGGAAAGCAACCAAAATGGTAAGAGGTTTTCATCAGAAAACATGAGAAGAGATTAGTAATTCTAAATATGTGTACCTTAGAGAAGAGGAAGGACAGAGGAGATACGATACAGACCTTTATAAACTTGAAGCGGAGTAGTGAGCAAATTAGCCTTTTCCAGTTGAGGGAACGTTTTAGAACTCGAGGACACAGTATGAAGCTATACAAGGTGGAAACCAAAGCAACATCAGGAAATGTTTTTCACAGAAGGATAGTGCATGCCTGGAATTCTCTCCCAGAAGAGGTGGTAGAAGTGAAAAGGATATACATACTGGATCACTATAGGGCAAGAGGATGGAGACCAAGTATAGAGTACTTCAGCTCAAAACTGCTGTGAAATTACTTTTCTACTTTTTCTAAGAAGCACGGAGGAGATGACCTCAACCTCTCTGATCAGAGAAAGGCTGAACTTTTACAGAGCTCTGCTAGTGAGTGGATTTTTGCCTCCTGGGACATCTTACTGTGAGTTCTAGCTGTTTATTTAATTATTTACTGTTTGTCTAACTGTTGTTTGTTTGATTATTTAGTGTTTGTCTTAGTGGTGTGCAAGTTTCAGCCTTCTCAGCTGTACTTACCTTGCCTCTCTCAACTGGGCTTTGTGTGGTAGCCATTTTGAATTAATCTCTCTCCCCAGAGCCTGTTGTTTGTTAAGCTTTTCCTGTCCTTGCCTGCCTGAGTGACTCCTCCCCCTGTGTGTGTGGTAGCCATTTTGAATTAATCTCTCTCCCCAGAGCCTGCTGTTAAGCTTTTTCCTGTCCTTGCCTGCCTGAGTGACTCCTCCCCCTGACCCCCTCCCCCTGAGGTATCCTGTAACCTTGTTCCTGTTTTCTCCACGTGTGCATAGGCTGTTTTAGTTTGCTTTTCTCTGATCAGAGAAAGGCTGAACTTTTACAGAGCTCTGCTAGTGAGTGGATTTTTGCCTCCTGGGACATCTTACTGTGAGTTCTAGCTGTTTATTTAATTATTTACTGTTTGTCTAACTGTTGTTTGTTTAATTATTTAGTGTTTGTCTTAGTGGTGTGCAAGTTTCAGCCTTCTCAGCTGTACTTACCTTGCCTCTCTCAACTGGGCTTTGTGTGGTAGCCATTTTGAATTAATCTCTCTCCCCAGAGCCTGTTGTTTGTTAAGCTTTTCCTGTCCTTGCCTGCCTGAGTGACTCCTCCCCCTGTGTGTGTGGTAGCCATTTTGAATTAATCTCTCTCCCCAGAGCCTGCTGTTAAGCTTTTTCCTGTCCTTGCCTGCCTGAGTGACTCCTCCCCCTGACCCCCTCCCCCTGAGGTATCCTGTAACCTTGTTCCTGTTTTCTCCACGTGTGCATAGGCTGTTTTAGTTTGCTTTTCTCTGATCAGAGAAAGGCTGAACTTTTACAGAGCTCTGCTAGTGAGTGGATTTTTGCCTCCTGGGACATCTTACTGTGAGTTCTAGCTGTTTATTTAATTATTTACTGTTTGTCTAACTGTTGTTTGTTTAATTATTTAGTGTTTGTCTTAGTGGTGTGCAAGTTTCAGCCTTCTCAGCTGTACTTACCTTGCCTCTCTCAACTGGGCTTTGTGTGGTAGCCATTTTGAATTAATCTCTCTCCCCAGAGCCTGTTGTTTGTTAAGCTTTTCCTGTCCTTGCCTGCCTGAGTGACTCCTCCCCCTGTGTGTGTGGTAGCCATTTTGAATTAATCTCTCTCCCCAGAGCCTGCTGTTAAGCTTTTTCCTGTCCTTGCCTGCCTGAGTGACTCCTCCCCCTGACCCCCTCCCCCTGAGGTATCCTGTAACCTTGTTCCTGTTTTCTCCACGTGTGCATAGGCTGTTTTAGTTTGCTTTTCTCTGATCAGAGAAAGGCTGAACTTTTACAGAGCTCTGCTAGTGAGTGGATTTTTGCCTCCTGGGACATCTTACTGTGAGTTCTAGCTGTTTATTTAATTATTTACTGTTTGTCTAACTGTTGTTTGTTTAATTATTTAGTGTTTGTCTTAGTGGTGTGCAAGTTTCAGCCTTCTCAGCTGTACTTACCTTGCCTCTCTCAACTGGGCTTTGTGTGGTAGCCATTTTGAATTAATCTCTCTCCCCAGAGCCTGTTGTTTGTTAAGCTTTTCCTGTCCTTGCCTGCCTGAGTGACTCCTCCCCCTGTGTGTGTGGTAGCCATTTTGAATTAATCTCTCCCCAGAGCCTGCTGTTAAGCTTTTTCCTGTCCTTGCCTGCCTGAGTGACTCCTCCCCCTGACCCCCTCCCCCTGAGGTATCCTGTAACCTTGTTCCTGTTTTCTCCACGTGTGCATAGGCTGTTTTAGTTTGCTTTTCTCTGATCAGAGAAAGGCTGAACTTTTACAGAGCTCTGCTAGTGAGTGGATTTTTGCCTCCTGGGACATCTTACTGTGAGTTCTAGCTGTTTATTTAATTATTTACTGTTTGTCTAACTGTTGTTTGTTTGATTATTTAGTGTTTGTCTTAGTGGTGTGCAAGTTTCAGCCTTCTCAGCTGTACTTACCTTGCCTCTCTCAACTGGGCTTTGTGTGGTAGCCATTTTGAATTAATCTCTCTCCCCAGAGCCTGTTGTTTGTTAAGCTTTTCCTGTCCTTGCCTGCCTGAGTGACTCCTCCCCCTGTGTGTGTGGTAGCCATTTTGAATTAATCTCTCTCCCCAGAGCCTGCTGTTAAGCTTTTTCCTGTCCTTGCCTGCCTGAGTGACTCCTCCCCCTGACCCCCTCCCCCTGAGGTATCCTGTAACCTTGTTCCTGTTTTCTCCACGTGTGCATAGGCTGTTTTAGTTTGCTTTTCTCTGATCAGAGAAAGGCTGAACTTTTACAGAGCTCTGCTAGTGAGTGGATTTTTGCCTCCTGGGACATCTTACTGTGAGTTCTAGCTGTTTATTTAATTATTTACTGTTTGTCTAACTGTTGTTTGTTTAATTATTTAGTGTTTGTCTTAGTGGTGTGCAAGTTTCAGCCTTCTCAGCTGTACTTACCTTGCCTCTCTCAACTGGGCTTTGTGTGGTAGCCATTTTGAATTAATCTCTCTCCCCAGAGTCTGTTGTTTGTTAAGCTTTTCCTGTCCTTGCCTGCCTGAGTGACTCCTCCCCCTGTGTGTGTGGTAGCCATTTTGAATTAATCTCTCTCCCCAGAGCCTGCTGTTAAGCTTTTTCCTGTCCTTGCCTGCCTGAGTGACTCCTCCCCCTGACCCCCTCCCCCTGAGGTATCCTGTAACCTTGTTCCTGTTTTCTCCACGTGTGCATAGGCTGTTTTAGTTTGCTTTTCTCTGATCAGAGAAAGGCTGAACTTTTACAGAGCTCTGCTAGTGAGTGGATTTTTGCCTCCTGGGACATCTTACTGTGAGTTCTAGCTGTTTATTTAATTATTTACTGTTTGTCTAACTGTTGTTTGTTTAATTATTTAGTGTTTGTCTTAGTGGTGTGCAAGTTTCAGCCTTCTCAGCTGTACTTACCTTGCCTCTCTCAACTGGGCTTTGTGTGGTAGCCATTTTGAATTAATCTCTCTCCCCAGAGCCTGTTGTTTGTTAAGCTTTTCCTGTCCTTGCCTGCCTGAGTGACTCCTCCCCCTGTGTGTGTGGTAGCCATTTTGAATTAATCTCTCTCCCCAGAGCCTGCTGTTAAACTTTTTCCTGTCCTTGCCTGCCTGAGTGACTCCTCCCCCTGACCCCCTCCCCCTGAGGTATCCTGTAACCTTGTTCCTGTTTTCTCCACGTGTGCATAGGCTGTTTTAGTTTGCTTTTCTCTGATCAGAGAAAGGCTGAACTTTTACAGAGCTCTGCTAGTGAGTGGATTTTTGCCTCCTGGGACATCTTACTGTGAGTTCTAGCTGTTTATTTAATTATTTACTGTTTGTCTAACTGTTGTTTGTTTAATTATTTAGTGTTTGTCTTAGTGGTGTGCAAGTTTCAGCCTTCTCAGCTGTACTTACCTTGCCTCTCTCAACTGGGCTTTGTGTGGTAGCCATTTTGAATTAATCTCTCTCCCCAGAGCCTGTTGTTTGTTAAGCTTTTCCTGTCCTTGCCTGCCTGAGTGACTCCTCCCCCTGTGTGTGTGGTAGCCATTTTGAATTAATCTCTCTCCCCAGAGCCTGCTGTTAAGCTTTTTTCCTGTACTTGCCTGCCTGAGTGACTCCTCCCCCTGACCCCCTCCCCCTGAGGTATCCTGTAACCTTGTTCCTGTTTTCTCCACGTGTGCATAGGCTGTTTTAGTTTGCTTTTCTCTGATCAGAGAAAGGCTGAACTTTTACAGAGCTCTGCTAGTGAGTGGATTTTTGCCTCCTGGGACATCTTACTGTGAGTTCTAGCTGTTTATTTAATTATTTACTGTTTGTCTAACTGTTGTTTGTTTAATTATTTAGTGTTTGTCTTAGTGGTGTGCAAGTTTCAGCCTTCTCAGCTGTACTTACCTTGCCTCTCTCAACTGGGCTTTGTGTGGTAGCCATTTTGAATTAATCTCTCTCCCCAGAGCCTGTTGTTTGTTAAGCTTTTCCTGTCCTTGCCTGCCTGAGTGACTCCTCCCCCTGTGTGTGTGGTAGCCATTTTGAATTAATCTCTCTCCCCAGAGCCTGCTGTTAAGCTTTTTCCTGTCCTTGCCTGCCTGAGTGACTCCTCCCCCTGACCCCCTCCCCCTGAGGTATCCTGTAACCTTGTTCCTGTTTTCTCCACGTGTGCATAGGCTGTTTTAGTTTGCTTTTCTCTGATCAGAGAAAGGCTGAACTTTTACAGAGCTCTGCTAGTGAGTGGATTTTTGCCTCCTGGGACATCTTACTGTGAGTTCTAGCTGTTTATTTAATTATTTACTGTTTGTCTAACTGTTGTTTGTTTAATTATTTAGTGTTTGTCTTAGTGGTGTGCAAGTTTCAGCCTTCTCAGCTGTACTTACCTTGCCTCTCTCAACTGGGCTTTGTGTGGTAGCCATTTTGAATTAATCTCTCTCCCCAGAGCCTGTTGTTTGTTAAGCTTTTCCTGTCCTTGCCTGCCTGAGTGACTCCTCCCCCTGTGTGTGTGGTAGCCATTTTGAATTAATCTCTCTCCCCAGAGCCTGCTGTTAAGCTTTTTCCTGTCCTTGCCTGCCTGAGTGACTCCTCCCCCTGACCCCCTCCCCCTGAGGTATCCTGTAACCTTGTTCCTGTTTTCTCCACGTGTGCATAGGCTGTTTTAGTTTGCTTTTCTCTGATCAGAGAAAGGCTGAACTTTTACAGAGCTCTGCTAGTGAGTGGATTTTTGCCTCCTGGGACATCTTACTGTGAGTTCTAGCTGTTTATTTAATTATTTACTGTTTGTCTAACTGTTGTTTGTTTAATTATTTAGTGTTTGTCTTAGTGGTGTGCAAGTTTCAGCCTTCTCAGCTGTACTTACCTTGCCTCTCTCAACTGGGCTTGTGTGGTAGCCATTTTGAATTAATCTCTCTCCCCAGAGCCTGTTGTTTGTTAAGCTTTTCCTGTCCTTGCCTGCCTGAGTGACTCCTCCCCCTGTGTGTGTGGTAGCCATTTTGAATTAATCTCTCTCCCCAGAGCCTGCTGTTAAGCTTTTTCCTGTCCTTGCCTGCCTGAGTGACTCCTCCCCCTGACCCCCTCCCCCTGAGGTATCCTGTAACCTTGTTCCTGTTTTCTCCACGTGTGCATAGGCTGTTTTAGTTTGCTTTTCTCTGATCAGAGAAAGGCTGAACTTTTACAGAGCTCTGCTAGTGAGTGGATTTTTGCCTCCTGGGACATCTTACTGTGAGTTCTAGCTGTTTATTTAATTATTTACTGTTTGTCTAACTGTTGTTTGTTTAATTATTTAGTGTTTGTCTTAGTGGTGTGCAAGTTTCAGCCTTCTCAGCTGTACTTACCTTGCCTCTCTCAACTGGGCTTTGTGTGGTAGCCATTTTGAATTAATCTCTCTCCCCAGAGCCTGTTGTTTGTTAAGCTTTTCCTGTCCTTGCCTGCCTGAGTGACTCCTCCCCCTGTGTGTGTGGTAGCCATTTTGAATTAATCTCTCTCCCCAGAGCCTGCTGTTAAGCTTTTTCCTGTCCTTGCCTGCCTGAGTGACTCCTCCCCCTGACCCCCTCCCCCTGAGGTATCCTGTAACCTTGTTCCTGTTTTCTCCACGTGTGCATAGGCTGTTTTAGTTTGCTTTTCTCTGATCAGAGAAAGGCTGAACTTTTACAGAGCTCTGCTAGTGAGTGGATTTTTGCCTCCTGGGACATCTTACTGTGAGTTCTAGCTGTTTATTTAATTATTTACTGTTTGTCTAACTGTTGTTTGTTTGATTATTTAGTGTTTGTCTTAGTGGTGTGCAAGTTTCAGCCTTCTCAGCTGTACTTACCTTGCCTCTCTCAACTGGGCTTTGTGTGGTAGCCATTTTGAATTAATCTCTCTCCCCAGAGCCTGTTGTTTGTTAAGCTTTTCCTGTCCTTGCCTGCCTGAGTGACTCCTCCCCCTGTGTGTGTGGTAGCCATTTTGAATTAATCTCTCTCCCCAGAGCCTGCTGTTAAGCTTTTTCCTGTCCTTGCCTGCCTGAGTGACTCCTCCCCCTGACCCCCTCCCCCTGAGGTATCCTGTAACCTTGTTCCTGTTTTCTCCACGTGTGCATAGGCTGTTTTAGTTTGCTTTTCTCTGATCAGAGAAAGGCTGAACTTTTACAGAGCTCTGCTAGTGAGTGGATTTTTGCCTCCTGGGACATCTTACTGTGAGTTCTAGCTGTTTATTTAATTATTTACTGTTTGTCTAACTGTTGTTTGTTTAATTATTTAGTGTTTGTCTTAGTGGTGTGCAAGTTTCAGCCTTCTCAGCTGTACTTACCTTGCCTCTCTCAACTGGGCTTTGTGTGGTAGCCATTTTGAATTAATCTCTCTCCCCAGAGCCTGTTGTTTGTTAAGCTTTTCCTGTCCTTGCCTGCCTGAGTGACTCCTCCCCCTGTGTGTGTGGTAGCCATTTTGAATTAATCTCTCTCCCCAGAGCCTGCTGTTAAGCTTTTTCCTGTCCTTGCCTGCCTGAGTGACTCCTCCCCCTGACCCCCTCCCCCTGAGGTATCCTGTAACCTTGTTCCTGTTTTCTCCACGTGTGCATAGGCTGTTTTAGTTTGCTTTTCTCTGATCAGAGAAAGGCTGAACTTTTACAGAGCTCTGCTAGTGAGTGGATTTTTGCCTCCTGGGACATCTTACTGTGAGTTCTAGCTGTTTATTTAATTATTTACTGTTTGTCTAACTGTTGTTTGTTTGATTATTTAGTGTTTGTCTTAGTGGTGTGCAAGTTTCAGCCTTCTCAGCTGTACTTACCTTGCCTCTCTCAACTGGGCTTTGTGTGGTAGCCATTTTGAATTAATCTCTCTCCCCAGAGCCTGTTGTTTGTTAAGCTTTTCCTGTCCTTGCCTGCCTGAGTGACTCCTCCCCCTGTGTGTGTGGTAGCCATTTTGAATTAATCTCTCTCCCCAGAGCCTGCTGTTAAGCTTTTTCCTGTCCTTGCCTGCCTGAGTGACTCCTCCCCCTGACCCCCTCCCCCTGAGGTATCCTGTAACCTTGTTCCTGTTTTCTCCACGTGTGCATAGGCTGTTTTAGTTTGCTTTTCTCTGATCAGAGAAAGGCTGAACTTTTACAGAGCTCTGCTAGTGAGTGGATTTTTGCCTCCTGGGACATCTTACTGTGAGTTCTAGCTGTTTATTTAATTATTTACTGTTTGTCTAACTGTTGTTTGTTTAATTATTTAGTGTTTGTCTTAGTGGTGTGCAAGTTTCAGCCTTCTCAGCTGTACTTACCTTGCCTCTCTCAACTGGGCTTTGTGTGGTAGCCATTTTGAATTAATCTCTCTCCCCAGAGTCTGTTGTTTGTTAAGCTTTTCCTGTCCTTGCCTGCCTGAGTGACTCCTCCCCCTGTGTGTGTGGTAGCCATTTTGAATTAATCTCTCTCCCCAGAGCCTGCTGTTAAGCTTTTTCCTGTCCTTGCCTGCCTGAGTGACTCCTCCCCCTGACCCCCTCCCCCTGAGGTATCCTGTAACCTTGTTCCTGTTTTCTCCACGTGTGCATAGGCTGTTTTAGTTTGCTTTTCTCTGATCAGAGAAAGGCTGAACTTTTACAGAGCTCTGCTAGTGAGTGGATTTTTGCCTCCTGGGACATCTTACTGTGAGTTCTAGCTGTTTATTTAATTATTTACTGTTTGTCTAACTGTTGTTTGTTTAATTATTTAGTGTTTGTCTTAGTGGTGTGCAAGTTTCAGCCTTCTCAGCTGTACTTACCTTGCCTCTCTCAACTGGGCTTTGTGTGGTAGCCATTTTGAATTAATCTCTCTCCCCAGAGCCTGTTGTTTGTTAAGCTTTTCCTGTCCTTGCCTGCCTGAGTGACTCCTCCCCCTGTGTGTGTGGTAGCCATTTTGAATTAATCTCTCTCCCCAGAGCCTGCTGTTAAGCTTTTTCCTGTCCTTGCCTGCCTGAGTGACTCCTCCCCCTGACCCCCTCCCCCTGAGGTATCCTGTAACCTTGTTCCTGTTTTCTCCACGTGTGCATAGGCTGTTTTAGTTTGCTTTTCTCTGATCAGAGAAAGGCTGAACTTTTACAGAGCTCTGCTAGTGAGTGGATTTTTGCCTCCTGGGACATCTTACTGTGAGTTCTAGCTGTTTATTTAATTATTTACTGTTTGTCTAACTGTTGTTTGTTTAATTATTTAGTGTTTGTCTTAGTGGTGTGCAAGTTTCAGCCTTCTCAGCTGTACTTACCTTGCCTCTCTCAACTGGGCTTTGTGTGGTAGCCATTTTGAATTAATCTCTCTCCCCAGAGCCTGTTGTTTGTTAAGCTTTTCCTGTCCTTGCCTGCCTGAGTGACTCCTCCCCCTGTGTGTGTGGTAGCCATTTTGAATTAATCTCTCTCCCCAGAGCCTGCTGTTAAGCTTTTTCCTGTCCTTGCCTGCCTGAGTGACTCCTCCCCCTGACCCCTCCCCCTGAGGTATCCTGTAACCTTGTTCCTGTTTTCTCCACGTGTGCATAGGCTGTTTTAGTTTGCTTTTCTCTGATCAGAGAAAGGCTGAACTTTTACAGAGCTCTGCTAGTGAGTGGATTTTTGCCTCCTGGGACATCTTACTGTGAGTTCTAGCTGTTTATTTAATTATTTACTGTTTGTCTAACTGTTGTTTGTTTAATTATTTAGTGTTTGTCTTAGTGGTGTGCAAGTTTCAGCCTTCTCAGCTGTACTTACCTTGCCTCTCTCAACTGGGCTTTGTGTGGTAGCCATTTTGAATTAATCTCTCTCCCCAGAGCCTGTTGTTTGTTAAGCTTTTCCTGTCCTTGCCTGCCTGAGTGACTCCTCCCCCTGTGTGTGTGGTAGCCATTTTGAATTAATCTCTCTCCCCAGAGCCTGCTGTTAAGCTTTTTCCTGTCCTTGCCTGCCTGAGTGACTCCACCCCCTCCCCCTGAGGTATCCTGTAACCTTGTTCCTGTTTTCTCCACGTGTGCATAGGCTGTTTTAGTTTGCTTTTCTCTGATCAGAGAAAGGCTGAACTTTTACAGAGCTCTGCTAGTGAGTGGATTTTTGCCTCCTGGGACATCTTACTGTGAGTTCTAGCTGTTTATTTAATTATTTACTGTTTGTCTAACTGTTGTTTGTTTGATTATTTAGTGTTTGTCTTAGTGGTGTGCAAGTTTCAGCCTTCTCAGCTGTACTTACCTTGCCTCTCTCAACTGGGCTTTGTGTGGTAGCCATTTTGAATTAATCTCTCTCCCCAGAGCCTGTTGTTTGTTAAGCTTTTCCTGTCCTTGCCTGCCTGAGTGACTCCTCCCCCTGTGTGTGTGGTAGCCATTTTGAATTAATCTCTCTCCCCAGAGCCTGCTGTTAAGCTTTTTCCTGTCCTTGCCTGCCTGAGTGACTCCTCCCCCTGACCCCCTCCCCCTGAGGTATCCTGTAACCTTGTTCCTGTTTTCTCCACGTGTGCATAGGCTGTTTTAGTTTGCTTTTCTCTGATCAGAGAAAGGCTGAACTTTTACAGAGCTCTGCTAGTGAGTGGATTTTTGCCTCCTGGGACATCTTACTGTGAGTTCTAGCTGTTTATTTAATTATTTACTGTTTGTCTAACTGTTGTTTGTTTAATTATTTAGTGTTTGTCTTAGTGGTGTGCAAGTTTCAGCCTTCTCAGCTGTACTTACCTTGCCTCTCTCAACTGGGCTTTGTGTGGTAGCCATTTTGAATTAATCTCTCTCCCCAGAGCCTGTTGTTTGTTAAGCTTTTCCTGTCCTTGCCTGCCTGAGTGACTCCTCCCCCTGTGTGTGTGGTAGCCATTTTGAATTAATCTCTCTCCCCAGAGCCTGCTGTTAAGCTTTTTCCTGTCCTTGCCTGCCTGAGTGACTCCTCCCCCTGACCCCCTCCCCCTGAGGTATCCTGTAACCTTGTTCCTGTTTTCTCCACGTGTGCATAGGCTGTTTTAGTTTGCTTTTCTCTGATCAGAGAAAGGCTGAACTTTTACAGAGCTCTGCTAGTGAGTGGATTTTTGCCTCCTGGGACATCTTACTGTGAGTTCTAGCTGTTTATTTAATTATTTACTGTTTGTCTAACTGTTGTTTGTTTGATTATTTAGTGTTTGTCTTAGTGGTGTGCAAGTTTCAGCCTTCTCAGCTGTACTTACCTTGCCTCTCTCAACTGGGCTTTGTGTGGTAGCCATTTTGAATTAATCTCTCTCCCCAGAGCCTGTTGTTTGTTAAGCTTTTCCTGTCCTTGCCTGCCTGAGTGACTCCTCCCCCTGTGTGTGTGGTAGCCATTTTGAATTAATCTCTCTCCCCAGAGCCTGCTGTTAAGCTTTTTCCTGTCCTTGCCTGCCTGAGTGACTCCTCCCCCTGACCCCCTCCCCCTGAGGTATCCTGTAACCTTGTTCCTGTTTTCTCCACGTGTGCATAGGCTGTTTTAGTTTGCTTTTCTCTGATCAGAGAAAGGCTGAACTTTTACAGAGCTCTGCTAGTGAGTGGATTTTTGCCTCCTGGGACATCTTACTGTGAGTTCTAGCTGTTTATTTAATTATTTACTGTTTGTCTAACTGTTGTTTGTTTAATTATTTAGTGTTTGTCTTAGTGGTGTGCAAGTTTCAGCCTTCTCAGCTGTACTTACCTTGCCTCTCTCAACTGGGCTTTGTGTGGTAGCCATTTTGAATTAATCTCTCTCCCCAGAGCCTGTTGTTTGTTAAGCTTTTCCTGTCCTTGCCTGCCTGAGTGACTCCTCCCCCTGTGTGTGTGGTAGCCATTTTGAATTAATCTCTCTCCCCAGAGCCTGCTGTTAAGCTTTTTCCTGTCCTTGCCTGCCTGAGTGACTCCTCCCCCTGACCCCCTCCCCCTGAGGTATCCTGTAACCTTGTTCCTGTTTTCTCCACGTGTGCATAGGCTGTTTTAGTTTGTTTTTCTCTGATCAGAGAAAGGCTGAACTTTTACAGAGCTCTGCTAGTGAGTGGATTTTTGCCTCCTGGGACATCTTACTGTGAGTTCTAGCTGTTTATTTAATTATTTACTATTTGTCTAACTGTTGTTTGTTTGATTATTTAGTGTTTGTCTTAGTGGTGTGCAAGTTTCAGCCTTCTCAGCTGTACTTACCTTGCCTCTCTCAACTGGGCTTTGTGTGGTAGCCATTTTGAATTAATCTCTCTCCCCAGAGCCTGTTGTTTGTTAAGCTTTTCCTGTCCTTGCCTGCCTGAGTGACTCCTCCCCCTGTGTGTGTGGTAGCCATTTTGAATTAATCTCTCTCCCCAGAGCCTGCTGTTAAGCTTTTTCCTGTCCTTGCCTGCCTGAGTGACTCCTCCCCCTGACCCCTCCCCCTGAGGTATCCTGTAACCTTGTTCCTGTTTTCTCCACGTGTGCATAGGCTGTTTTAGTTTGCTTTTCTCTGATCAGAGAAAGGCTGAACTTTTACAGAGCTCTGCTAGTGAGTGGATTTTTGCCTCCTGGGACATCTTACTGTGAGTTCTAGCTGTTTATTTAATTATTTACTGTTTGTCTAACTGTTGTTTGTTTGATTATTTAGTGTTTGTCTTAGTGGTGTGCAAGTTTCAGCCTTCTCAGCTGTACTTACCTTGCCTCTCTCAACTGGGCTTTGTGTGGTAGCCATTTTGAATTAATCTCTCTCCCCAGAGCCTGTTGTTTGTTAAGCTTTTCCTGTCCTTGCCTGCCTGAGTGACTCCTCCCCCTGTGTGTGTGGTAGCCATTTTGAATTAATCTCTCTCCCCAGAGCCTGCTGTTAAGCTTTTTCCTGTCCTTGCCTGCCTGAGTGACTCCTCCCCCTGACCCCCTCCCCCTGAGGTATCCTGTAACCTTGTTCCTGTTTTCTCCACGTGTGCATAGGCTGTTTTAGTTTGCTTTTCTCTGATCAGAGAAAGGCTGAACTTTTACAGAGCTCTGCTAGTGAGTGGATTTTTGCCTCCTGGGACATCTTACTGTGAGTTCTAGCTGTTTATTTAATTATTTACTGTTTGTCTAACTGTTGTTTGTTTAATTATTTAGTGTTTGTCTTAGTGGTGTGCAAGTTTCAGCCTTCTCAGCTGTACTTACCTTGCCTCTCTCAACTGGGCTTTGTGTGGTAGCCATTTTGAATTAATCTCTCTCCCCAGAGCCTGTTGTTTGTTAAGCTTTTCCTGTCCTTGCCTGCCTGAGTGACTCCTCCCCCTGTGTGTGTGGTAGCCATTTTGAATTAATCTCTCTCCCCAGAGCCTGCTGTTAAGCTTTTTCCTGTCCTTGCCTGCCTGAGTGACTCCTCCCCCTGACCCCCTCCCCCTGAGGTATCCTGTAACCTTGTTCCTGTTTTCTCCACGTGTGCATAGGCTGTTTTAGTTTGCTTTTCTCTGATCAGAGAAAGGCTGAACTTTTACAGAGCTCTGCTAGTGAGTGGATTTTTGCCTCCTGGGACATCTTACTGTGAGTTCTAGCTGTTTATTTAATTATTTACTGTTTGTCTAACTGTTGTTTGTTTGATTATTTAGTGTTTGTCTTAGTGGTGTGCAAGTTTCAGCCTTCTCAGCTGTACTTACCTTGCCTCTCTCAACTGGGCTTTGTGTGGTAGCCATTTTGAATTAATCTCTCTCCCCAGAGCCTGTTGTTTGTTAAGCTTTTCCTGTCCTTGCCTGCCTGAGTGACTCCTCCCCCTGTGTGTGTGGTAGCCATTTTGAATTAATCTCTCTCCCCAGAGCCTGCTGTTAAGCTTTTTCCTGTCCTTGCCTGCCTGAGTGACTCCTCCCCCTGACCCCCTCCCCCTGAGGTATCCTGTAACCTTGTTCCTGTTTTCTCCACGTGTGCATAGGCTGTTTTAGTTTGCTTTTCTCTGATCAGAGAAAGGCTGAACTTTTACAGAGCTCTGCTAGTGAGTGGATTTTTGCCTCCTGGGACATCTTACTGTGAGTTCTAGCTGTTTATTTAATTATTTACTGTTTGTCTAACTGTTGTTTGTTTAATTATTTAGTGTTTGTCTTAGTGGTGTGCAAGTTTCAGCCTTCTCAGCTGTACTTACCTTGCCTCTCTCAACTGGGCTTTGTGTGGTAGCCATTTTGAATTAATCTCTCTCCCCAGAGCCTGTTGTTTGTTAAGCTTTTCCTGTCCTTGCCTGCCTGAGTGACTCCTCCCCCTGTGTGTGTGGTAGCCATTTTGAATTAATCTCTCTCCCCAGAGCCTGCTGTTAAGCTTTTTCCTGTCCTTGCCTGCCTGAGTGACTCCTCCCCCTGACCCCCTCCCCCTGAGGTATCCTGTAACCTTGTTCCTGTTTTCTCCACGTGTGCATAGGCTGTTTTAGTTTGCTTTTCTCTGATCAGAGAAAGGCTGAACTTTTACAGAGCTCTGCTAGTGAGTGGATTTTTGCCTCCTGGGACATCTTACTGTGAGTTCTAGCTGTTTATTTAATTATTTACTGTTTGTCTAACTGTTGTTTGTTTGATTATTTAGTGTTTGTCTTAGTGGTGTGCAAGTTTCAGCCTTCTCAGCTGTACTTACCTTGCCTCTCTCAACTGGGCTTTGTGTGGTAGCCATTTTGAATTAATCTCTCTCCCCAGAGCCTGTTGTTTGTTAAGCTTTTCCTGTCCTTGCCTGCCTGAGTGACTCCTCCCCCTGTGTGTGTGGTAGCCATTTTGAATTAATCTCTCTCCCCAGAGCCTGCTGTTAAGCTTTTTCCTGTCCTTGCCTGCCTGAGTGACTCCTCCCCCTGACCCCCTCCCCCTGAGGTATCCTGTAACCTTGTTCCTGTTTTCTCCACGTGTGCATAGGCTGTTTTAGTTTGCTTTTCTCTGATCAGAGAAAGGCTGAACTTTTACAGAGCTCTGCTAGTGAGTGGATTTTTGCCTCCTGGGACATCTTACTGTGAGTTCTAGCTGTTTATTTAATTATTTACTGTTTGTCTAACTGTTGTTTGTTTAATTATTTAGTGTTTGTCTTAGTGGTGTGCAAGTTTCAGCCTTCTCAGCTGTACTTACCTTGCCTCTCTCAACTGGGCTTTGTGTGGTACCCCCATCCCCCTGCTGAGGGTTCAGGACAGGGTACCTTGTAACTGCCCTCTTTAATAGGACTTATCTCCCCCCCTCCCTCCCCAGCACCCACCCACCCCTGGGGAAATTGTAGTTTTATAGGTACTTGGACATCTTAGAGGAAAGGGGCTGCTCTCAGGTGCAGCTCTTAATCCAAATCAGTCATACACAGAGGACCTGTGATTAATTAGCTTCAGGTACACAGGGTGTATTAGGGGTATTAGATACACTTTTATTAGTATAAGCATCTACACCAATCCTTATTATATACCGATTTAAAAGACCTAAACACAAGCTTTAAACTCAGATGCAGTCAGAGGTCCAGCAACGAGATGGGGGTTCTCCAGTCTTTTGCATCGAGTGTCACATGTATGATTATATCCCAGTTGGTGAGAGGTCCTACATATGCACTAAGTGCAGGGAGCTCTTTGCTCTCAGGGAACGAGTCCGTTCTCTAGAGGCTAGAGTAGCAGACCTGGAAGACATAAGAAAGACAGAGAAGTACATGGACGAGACCTACAGGGATATAGTCCTGAAGTCCCACCTCCAGTCTGGCAGCATCCCTGTTGCCATGGAGGAGAGAGGTCACGTGACAGGAGAGCATCACCCTGGTGTGGCAGGAAGTGATCCTGTAACTAGGACCTGTCCTCCAGGTGATGTAAAACCCTCTCGCACCGAGGACGTTTCTCCAGGGCCATGTCCCCATGAGGGGAGGGTCAGGACAGCTGTTATAGTTGGTGATTCAATCATTAGGAATGTAGATAGCTGGGTGGCTGGTGGACGTGAGGATCGCCTGGTAACATGCCTGCCTGGTGCGAAGGTAGCAGATCTCACGCACCGCCTAGATAGGATCATAGATAGTGCTGGGGGGGAGTCTGCTGTCTTGGTACATGTTGGTACCAATGACATAGGAAAATGTGGTAGGGAAGTTCTGGAGGCTAAATTTAAGCTTTTAGGTAGGAAGTTGAAATCCAGAACTTCCAGGATAGCGTTCTCTGAAATGCTTCCTGTTCCACGTGCAGGACCCAAAAGACAGGCAGAGCTCCGGAGTCTCAATGCGTGGATGAGACAATGGTGCAAGGATGAGGGTTTTGGATTTGCTAGGAACTGGGGAACATTCTGGGGAAAGGGGGGGCTCTTCCGAAGGGATGGGCTTCACCTTAATCAGGATGGGACCAGACTGCTGGCATTAACCTTTAAAAAAGAGATAGAGAAGCTTTTAAACTAGAAAATAGGGGAAAGCCGACAGTCACCCAGGAGCGCACGGTTCGGACAAAGGTATCCTTGAAGGATACTACCAAAAGCAGTGAGGTTCCAAAAGGGAGTATAGTAGCCCAAATGCCCTTGAGTAAGGAGCAGACAGAGCATAAAGATTCCCCATTACCCATGCCTACCAATAGCCAGATTAATATTAATAAAATACAGTCTCTAAAATGCTTGTATGCCAATGCTAGAAGTCTAAACAATAAGATGGGAGAATTAGAATATATAGCATTAAATGAGAGGTTAGATATGATTGCACTCTCAGAGACATGGTGGAAGGAGGATAACCAGTGGGACACTGTGATACCTGGATACAAACTATATCGTAATGATAGAGCTGAACAAATTGGTGGAGGGGTTGCACTCTATGTTAGAGAGGGCATTGAGTCAGAAAGGATTAAAGTTTTGCAGGGAACAAAATATGCTGTAGAATCTCTATGGATTGAAATTCCATTTATGAAGGGGAAGGTGATGGCAGTGGGAGTATACTATCGACCACCTGGCCAGAATGAACAAATGGATGATGAAATGCTCAAAGAAATCAAGGAAGCTAACAAAAGCCACAACAGAGTAGTAATAATGGGTGATTTCAATTACCCCGGTATCGACTGGGACAGTGTCACAGCAGGACAAGCTAAAGAGAGAAAGTTTCTAGATGAAATGAATGACTGCTTCTTGGAGCAGCTGGTTCATGAACCGAGCAGAGGGGAAGCCATACTGGACCTAGTCCTTAGTGGAACGCCAGATCTGGTGCAAGAAATAAGGGTGTTGGGACCACTTGGCAATAGTGATCATAGTATGATCATGTTTGATTTAATCAGTGGAGGACAGATAGTAAAGGAATCCACAGTACTACCTTTTAACTTTCAAAAGGGAGACTATGATAGAATGAGGAATATAGTTCGGAAAAAACTAAAAGGAGCGGTTCCAAAGGTTAAAGACTTACAGCAAGCTTGGGTGTTATTTAAAAATACTATCCTCGAAGCCCAGACCAGCTGTATTCCACGCATTAAGAAAAGTGGAAGAAAGTCCAAAAAACTGCCAGCATGGTTTAAAGGTGAGGTCAGAGAGGCTGTTGCTGCCAAAAGAGCAACCTTCAGAAAATGGAAAAAAGAGCCAAATGATGAAAACTGGAAACAGCACAAGCACTGGCAAGTTAAATGCAAAGCATTGATAAGGCAGGCAAAGCGGGAATTTGAGAAGAAACTTGCTACGGAAGCAAAAACACGAAATAAAGACTTTTTCAAGTACATTCGTAGCAAAAGGCCTGTGAGAGAGTCAATTGGACCATTAGATGATAGAGGGGTAAAAGGTGCAATAAGAGGAGACAAGGCTATAGCAGAGAGACTGAATGAATTCTTTGCTTCGGTCTTTACTGAGGAAGATGTAGGGGTGTTACCCAAGACTGAAGTGGTATTTAAAGGTGATACTGCAGAGGAATTGAGAGAAATATCGCTACACCGGGAAGATATATTACAACTATTTGATAAACTGAATAGTAGCAAATCACCTGGACCGGATGGTATACATCCCAGAGTGTTGAAAGAACTGAAATATGAGATTGCAGACCTGTTATTGGTAATCTGTGAACTTTCATTAAAATCATCTGTAATACCTGAAGATTGGAGGGTCGCCAACGTAACACCAATTTTTAAAAAGGGTTCCAGGGGTGACCCGGGAAATTACAGACCGGTGAGCCTGACGTCAGTACCAGGGAAAATGGTAGAAGCCATCATAAAGAACAAAATTACACAGCATGTAGATAGTCATGGCCTAATGGGAGACAGCCAACATGGCTTTAGACAAGGAAGATCTTGTCTTACTAATCTGATATGTTTTTTGAAGGTGTGCATAAACAGGTAGACAAAGGTGAGTCGGTTGATATAGTGTATCTGGACTTTCAGAAAGCTTTTGACAAGGTCCCCCATCAGAGACTTTTGGCGAAGCTAAAAAGTCATGGGATAGGAGGCAGTGTACTATTGTGGATCGGGAACTGGTTAAAAGATAGAAAGCAGAGGGTAGGGCTAAATGGCCAATATTCCCAATGGAAAAAGGTGAATAGTGGAGTACCCCAGGGATCTGTACTGGGTCCGCTACTTTTTGACATATTCATAAATGACCTGGAAAAGGGAATAACTAGTGAGGTAATCAAATTTGCAGATGACACAAAGCTGTTTAAAGTTGTTAAAACCCAAGAGGATTGTGGAAAACTGCAGGAGGATCTGGATAAATTGGAAGACTGGGCATCCAAATGGCAGATGAAATTTAATGTGGACAAGTGCAAAGTTATGCACCTAGGAAAGAACAACCCACACTATAGTTACAAGATGCAAGGCTCCACATTAGAAACCACCACCCAGGAAAAAGATTTAGGAGTCATCGTGGATAACATGTTAAAACCCTCCGCCCAGTGTGCAGCGGCGGCCAAGAAAGCAAATAGAATGCTAGGTATCATAAGGAAAGGGATGGAGAATAAAACAAAGGATATTATAATGCCTCTGTATCGCTCCATGGTACGACCGCACCTTGAATATTGTGTGCAATTCTGGTCACCGTATCTTAAAAAGGACATAGAGTTATTAGAAAAAGTACAGAGAAGAGCCACCAAATTGGTGAAGGGGATGGAAGGCTACTCCTATGAAGAGAGGCTAAAAAGGTTAGGGCTCTTTAACCTAGAAAAGAGGCGGCTGAGGGGAGATATGATAGAGGTGTATAAATTAATGAATGGAGTGGAACGGATAAACGTGGATAAATTGTTTACGCTATCAGAATATAGAAGGACTAGGGGGCATGTAATGAAGCTACAGGGTAAACTATTTAAGACAAATAGGAGAAAATATTTCTTCTCTCAACGTGTAATCAAACTCTGGAATCTGTTACCGGAGGATGTAGTAAGGGCTGTTAGTATAGCTGGGTTTAAAAAAGGTTTGGACAAGTTCCTGGAGGAAAGGTCCATAAACCACTATTAAAAAGGGACCCAGGATATCAATGCTTGGCCTAGTACAAGCACTGCAGAACCTGTGTCTTTTGGGGAAACTGCTAGGTACGTATGACCTAGATTGGCCACTGTTGGAAACAGGATACTGGGCTTGATGGACCTCGGTCTGACCCAGTATGGCATTTCTTATGTTCTTAATGGAGCAGTTACAACCCTAAAACCAAAGGTATAGGGAAGCAATTTGCACTGTACAGCAGTTGCAGCCCCAACAAATATATCGGACAGATTGGATGGGCCATGTTGGTCTTTATCTGCTATCATCCACTCTCTGTCACTATACAGGGCCAACACAAGCAGATGGGGCACCCTAGGCAAACCTCATGTCTTGCGTCTCTTCCCCCTCTCTGGCACCCTTTGCCGTCACTGTTCTCCCTCTCCGGGACCTGCAGCGGTGACAGGAAGTTGGCATCGGACATCAGAGGTTGTGCACACAAACAGTCCCGCAGCGCCAAAGTTGTGAGGTAAGTGCCACGGGGCTGTTTGCAGCTATTGCCGCCACTGCACGTCCCAGAGAGGGACAGCAGCAATGGAATGCCCTTGGACCGCTGGCGCTCTAGACAGCTGCCTAGTTCACCTAATGGTCATGCCGGCCCTGTCACTATGCAATATCTAATGCTTCTGCTGAAACTCCTCTACATGGGGCTTCATTAGAATCCATATCTGCCAAAAGACGCTTAGGACAGTTCTCAGCAGGGAATAGGGTGTGCCTGCTACAACGCGTCATTGGCTTTTTCTTGCTTCTGATCTCCTGTCCTTCACCCACCCTGTACTGCCTCTGCCTTCCTTTGCCCCACTCTGGCAACGGCAGCAGAAAATTGGTTTTTCATGGTTGCATTGGAATCTGCAGCTGTTGTGCTCTTTTCTTACTCCAAGTTTATTTTAATAATAACAAGGACAGCCAAAGGTAACAGAATGCACAAATATCCAGGTACACAGAAGGGGATACATACAAAAGATCCAGAGCGTATTAATCACCGCAACCTCATGACATGGTTAATGACTAGCCTTCCAAAAAGATCATAAAGTTGCCACCTATGCTCACATCTTTCACTGTGCCTATCTTTGCTGGCTGCTACTGTTCCCTTTCTATAAATTATTTATAGTTCACTAGGGAAAAATTCTTCCAGTTTTCCAGTGTGATTTTAGAACCAGGGTCAATAAGATGTCAAAAAGGGGACAGTCATCTCCATGTAGTGTCGGATGTGTAACGCAAGGGATTTAAAATTTATAGCATGACAGGACAATGTAATTTACTTTTAGTAACTATTGTCTGCTTACCTAACCATGGATTCAAGGTGGATTAAAATTCAGCATACTAAAATACAATCAATCTGAATACAAGATTCACATGAAACACAATAAAATGAATCAATTGTTAAGTAGGTGTTTAAACATTGCAGGGAATATTTAATAAACTGCACTAAGAATCAGCATCTCAGCAGGCATTTAGTGCCAAAAATGAGTGTGGGAGGTGGGCCAACCCGCACTAACTGTTGGAGGTGTTCCTGGCAAGTCCCCATGCAGTTAGCATGGTGAGACCTGCAACCATGATTAACGGGGGTGCATGCTAATTGCAATGTGCAGGTACCACCCTCTCTCTGCCCCTAACCCACCTAGTCCCTGCCCAATCATGAGCGTGGGCTTTTTACCATGCTGGCATTTTTAGTATGTGGTAACAGTTACTGCAACCCCATGGTAACTGTTTACTGTACAGTAAACCACATGCTAACCATTAGGCAATTTAGTAAACATGCCCCTAAATCAGCTATTATAAAATATGAAATAATGTAGCCTTCAAATGGAATATTTCCTTTATAGTATCCCTTACTTGACCCCAAAATGATTGTAGAAGTGAGCACTGGAAGAGCAAGCGATGAATGACGCTGTTCGTTTTCGTCAAGACCAGTAAAGATTAGAAGGTTTCTACTGATCTTGTGAAGCTTCACTGCAGTCCAACACACATGGTTGGCCAGAAAATGTAAAAACTGAGTTATGTCAACCAAATTGGAGGTTCGAAAAAGACAACGGCATAGAATGGTCAGTACTCTTTCTTAAAAAATCTCTCTTCATCTTGGCTGACGGACTGCTGCTGCGGACCATAGAGCTCACCTCAGTAGCATCAACTGACCTCCCTCCACTGCTTCTACCCACATTTCCACGCCTACCCCTCCCAAGCACAGTGATTTGATCAGACTAGATTATAACCTCTATGCAACAGGAACTGCCTCTCTTACCAGAGTCTGTACAAGGCTGCATATTCTTAGTAGCATTTTAGAAATGACAAATTGTACTAGATGACAGAGAGAGGTAGGCAACCTGCCTAGCCAAGACCCATTGAATTCATCTTCTCTCTGACTTGAGTATGGAGGCTGTCTGAACCCACAGAGCCTAACATAGTTTTAAAACTCATTTTTCTGCGATATAGACAGAGAAATAGCTTGCCTGTTCCTCTTTGCTGTCTTCTGTTTGTATTTTTTAACTCCTACCATCTCATGCTGTATTTGGCTCCAAGCTCACATCCAGGCAGTCTTAGAGATGGTTATAAGACGAGTCATCTGTCTGTGCTTCTTTTCTCCCATCCTCAATCAGAGCCTTGTCTGCGCACTAATGATGAATTCTCTCATTTTTAATTTTTGGGCTCAGATAAAGTAATTTTTCAAGCTAGCACCTTTTTCTCTGATCCTCCCTCTCAATGTATAAGAAAATGACTTTCTTCTGCAGCTTAGTTTCATTTTCCCAGGGCCAGACCAAGGAGATGAGTCACCCTATGCAAACCTTATCCCTTGCTCCCCCCTCCCCCTCCTGTGCCCATTGCCACTGCTGCTGCCCCTCTCCAGGATGTGCAGTGGCGGCAATGGCTTCTTCTCATGGCCCCTTCTGATGCCCGATGCTGACTTCTGCAAGCAGAAAGTTGGCATTGGGCAGTCTGAGGAGATGGAAGCAAACAGCCCTATGGTGCTGAGGTTTATAGATAAGCACCGTGGGGCTGTTTGCATCCATTGCCACAGCTGTAGGTCCTGAAAGGGGCATCAGCAGTGACAATAGGTGCTCCCTGAGGGTCAGTCTCTAGGTGTCTGCCTAGTTCACCTAACGGTAGCACCGGCCCTGCATTTTCCTGTTGAGATGCTCATGATATCCTCAGGCATGGGATTGGGAGATGGGAGGCAGGGATAGGCTTATTTCATTGTTTACCAAAAGGTTTCAACATGATTGGTGAAGTGTGTCATACTTCTTTCGTTTTCTCCCAAAGTGGCTCTGGTTTGTCTGCCTTCCCCACAGGTGAGGTTCACTCTCAAAAACAAATAGAACAAATGAGAATTTAATCATTTTAACTCCTCAGTCATTCAGTTTATTTAAAAATATATGATGCAGTGAGCTGAGCAAGACGTGCTTCGCTTGGCACCTTTCTTGGTCCTAAAATCCTGTCATTTCTGACCTGCTTTGCTTCAGCCTTGCTTTACTGGATTGGTGACTAATCCAGGAATCCGATTGGCATATCTGGGGCTCCCCGGTAGCCAATGGCTTCAAAAGTAGTCCACCGGGAGAAAAAACATGCACCAGATGCAAAGATAGCCACCAGCTCACCAGCGCAAACCTAGGCGGAACCAACACCTAGCCTGATGGAGGAGGTATCTTCGGTGGTGGTGCAAGCCCTCAACAAGTGCTTTCGGACATTGACCGGCCAGTTGTCTCAGGAAGCCCAGGCGGCACTGTTCCCTCTAAGCTGTGCGTGTGTGCGCGCGCGCGCACGCACCTCGTCAAGCGAGCGCACATACTTTACAACAGAGCGCACAAAAATTATGGCTCTGATTCTGATAGAAAACAACACAGACATCTTAAAATGTAAAAGTTATGATTGCAATTACTAGGAATTTCCCGCTTCCTTTAGTAATCGTCTATTTTCATTTAATTTGATTAAAATCAATGTGGTGTACATACTGTATTCTGACGTGTAGTCAAATTTTAAAGTATATAACTCTGAGTGTCGTTATGTGGCGCACAAAAATTTAACCTTCCTTCAAAAGCTGCACACAGCTGATATTTTATGCGCACACAGCCTACAGAAAATTAGAGGGAACATTGTCAGGCGGTTACCAATTTTACCAGACTTTAATGGAACAAAACATTTCTGACACCGAGGATGTTCAGCCATCCCATGCCTCAATGATCAAAGGGTTGGAGGACTTGATACACCAAAAGGAAGATAAAATCGACTACCTCGAGAATCAAGGTTGGAGAAAAAATCTCCGCTTTATTGGAACTGAGGAATCAGTGGGAGATACAAAACTGAGGGGTTTCCATGAGACCTGGATACCTCTCAGTTTATCACTGAGTAAGCAGGTGGGAAAAATACACTTGGAATGGGTTCACCACTTAGGGCCCCCGCAAGGAAAATAATCCTCGCCCCAAGTGGTGATAGCGCATTTCCATGACTTTACCCAGAAGGAAGCAGTGCTGCGGGCAGCCCAGGCACGTTGGAACATAGCCCCAAAGACAAGAACCATTCTCATTTTTCAAGATTACTTGACGCTATTAAGTCGCTGCCACCAGGAATACTCCCCACTTTGCAACCAGTTGATGCAGTGGAGTATCCGCTTCACATTGTTGTACCCCACTAAGATGCAACTCGAACACCAGGGACAGACCCACTGCTTTTCCAGTCCAGCGGAAGTGCAGGGCTTCTTGGAATCGCTGCTGACAACATCATGATGCTATTTGGAAGAACTCTTTGGATTGTTTGACTGTGGCAATCCCGGGCAGTGGGCTGTGAATTGAATTGACTGGCGGGCCTTCTACATTGTAAGTGGGGGCAGGGGACTTGTGTGAGTTTGCCCTGGGGGCCCTTGCTAGCTGGGCACTGTTGTGGAATTCTTCCAGGGCCACTTGCAATGACTCTAGAAGCCTGAGCCTGGTCTGGGTTTGACTATTGGAGTGCAGAAAAATGGTGGTAGCAGCGCTGTGGACATTTGCGATGCTGCACAGCCTCTTTCTGTTCTGAGTTAACTACTCTTCATGCCTTTGCGCTCTCCTCCTCCTAACCATGGACAAGGCTCAATGTCCGGACTACCAGGAGCACTCAGCACTCAAAATGCTTAAGGTGGCCTCGCATTTCCCTTCTGGAAATGCCTTTAGCCTTTCTTGGATTTGTTTGCAGTGTTTTGTTTCTCCATAAGATTGCTGTGTGTTAGAAGAATAGATGTATGTAGTGTTAAATGAGATACAGTATGATTGGGAACATTAGGCCTGACTAATAAGTTTATCTCAGGATGTGTGTTTATTATGAATGGGGAAGAGATAGGTAGTAGGCCTGAGTATAATATAAAAAGGTGAGGCCATGAAATACATAAATAGGAATTTAACTTAACTGCATAGCTGCGCCCTTTTAGTGGGCAATGTGAAAAGGGGGGAGGGGTGACAGAGTGGATGGGTGAGCTGTGCGCTGAGGTAGACTTGAAGAAAAAACAGATTAGGCCCCCTTCTTTTGAGTGATTTGAGAATGAGAGGGGATCAGATAGATGAGGGGAGGGGTGGTAGTCTAAGATCTGAGACCCAGCAAGGAGGGGAGTTATTACTGCCACCCGGCCTTTCTGGATTCTGCTCTTCATACCCATTATGTAATGCCTTGGCCAGTGTAATGTAGGAGAACCAAATGAGGACTGCTTCCATGGTGGGGATGGGTGGGGCTCGATGGAGCGAAGGGAGGTTTACTGAGCAGGTGGGATGGCGTGGAAGGCCCCATTGCCATGAAGACCTTTAACACGCCCGACAATAGTGGGGTGGTGATATGAGGTGTGTGAAGGGGAGAAAGGAGTAAGGGAGGGAATTGGGGGCCTGTTTTTAATTGTACTGAGAGATTAAGGGGGGTGTCGCCTCAATGGGTGAGTACTTGAAAAGTACATATGGGATTGGGATATTTCCTGCAGGTGCCCTCGCAAAACTCCAGATCGAAGGGGAGGGACTTAGGCTGGGGGGCCTCCCCTGGTGGATTGCAGAATTTTGTTGTTAAGATTCCAACAAACAGGGGTTACATGAACAAGTGTGGTCTTAGAATCATTTCCTGGAATTTCTGTGGTATCGGGTATCCGATAAAGCGCCATAAGGTGCTGTGGGCTCTGTGAGATGTACAAGCCGATGTTGCCGTGCTACAGGAAACCTATATGACCGATCTCAAATATGCCAAGCTCAAGAGATGGTGGGTTGGGGAAGCTTACGGAGCCTCAGCTGGAGGCTGACAGGCGAGGGTGGTCATCCTAGTCAAAAAATTGCTCAATTTCCAAGTTGTACACACCGTGAGAGACTCAGGAAGGCACTATGTGTTGCTCTCGGGACATTTGCAAGGCTCCCCAGTCCTATTGGGGAACATCTATGGCCCAATCAACTTTGATCATGACATTTTTGATGTGCTGGTGCGAACCTTGACAGCCAAGGGGGACCAGGACATAATCCTGGGGAGCGACTATAATTATGTGCTCAACCCTCTGGTGGACCGCTCCCAAGGTGGACCCAATGAAAACTCTAGGCAGCGATGTCAAATACTGGGATTGTGTGATGATAGTGATCTAATTGACGTATGGCGCATTCTACATCAGGGAGAGTGAGACTATATGCACCTATATGCCCATGGCCCGTGGTCTAGACTAGACTACTTCTTGATGTCCCATATTTTACTGAACAGGGTCAAGGATGCCTAGATCGGAAACATTCAGATTTCAGATCACGCAATAGTTTGGGTAGACTTCCAACCATCCCCCCTGAAACATAGTGGGGGATGCTGGCGATTTCCTTTTCGCCTCAAGGGCGACACTGATTTTACCCGGTTTCTTCACGAACAGTGGGACCTCTTTGAAGACACCAACACCATACACAAAGATAATCCATTGCTGTTTTGGGAGACAGCCAAGGTTTATCTATGTGGTGCCCTGATTGGCTACATAAGCTGGCGGAAAAAGGATGCCAACCGTAAACTCCTGGAATGGAGCTCCCAGCTGTGGGTGCTACACTGGAGACTGGTGTGCCAAGACACAGAAGAGAATATACATGATTTTGCAGAACCAATTGAATACTCTTATTCATGCTTGAGCAAAGCACTCCAAGCTTCATTATAGGTATATGCTTTACCGTTTTGGAAACCGTGCAGGATGCCTGCAGTCCTCACTTATTAGAAAAGAAAGGAGCCTTAGATTGGTGGTGGCAGTTCGAGCAACAGAGGAGACAGTACATGTAACACAGAAAGAAATGTAGGCCGCCTTTTTGTCCTATTACTGTGATCTCTGTAGTGCTAATGCACATGATGGTCAGGGGGCGTGTGCCTATTTACAGCGCTGTGAACTTCCCCAACTAGAACAGATCCACCACACTCAGCTGAATGCGAGGATTAACCCCAGTGAAATACAAAGAATGATTAAAGGTCTATGGACACTGTGCGCATGCTAGGGCCTGATGGCTTTGGCGTGGAATTCTATCAGATATTAGGAGACAAGGTATGCCTCTCTCTAGTCTAAATGTATCAATAGCTGGCTATGCTCCAGTCTTTCCCATACCACAACAATGAAGCCTTGATTACACTTATTCCTAAACCAGGGCTTGGCCCTCTTTTGCTGGGGTTCTACCACCCCATTTCTCTGTTGAATGTAGACCTTAAGATCATGTCCAAGGTTTTGGCTGAATGCCCAATTTAATTCACCCCTCTCAGGTGGGCTTTGTCAAAAGCCAGCAACCCGTGGGGAATATTCACCAAATCTTGGCAACCCAACATGACTGCATGGTCACAGAGACTCCCTCACTACTTACCAGTTTCGATGCTGAGAAGACTTTGACAGAGTGGGGTGGCAATACATGTTCTCTACAATGGAATGTAGACCTAACCAAATTAGATGGCATGCTGTCCCATTTTCCTCTGGCAGAAATGGCATGCCCGGGGAGCAATGCAGGTACTCAAGGGTTCTTAGCATCAGGGGGGAATGGGGGTCCCCAATCGTAGCGTGTATAACTTAAAAGACTGGCTCTTTGACCCAGCAAACTATACCCATTTGGCATGCGAGCAAGCCCTGGTCGTGCCCCTAGCACTACAATATGTGCTACATGTGTCTCCAGGCAAACTTTCTTTGTGGCAGTGCTCTCTCATTCGGGTTACACGCAAGACCTGGAGATGGATTTGCGGCCAATTGGGGCATTCCTTCTCTTAGTTGGTCTACTTGCCGATACAAGGAAATGCTGACTTTGTACCAGGTGTGTCGGCCTCCCAATTTTGACAGTGGCTTAGGGATACATCACCGTGACCAGATACTGATGAAGGATGGTGAGTTGCTATCTTTTGAAGAGCTCTGCACTCAGTTTGGCTTGGGAGGGGGCAACCTATTTTCTTTGGAGCTATATCCGGGGATTGGAGAAGGGCAACTTGTCAAGTAAGATTTGCACTGACCTGGCAGAGTTTTTCCTCTGTGAAGAGTCTGGCAGGATAACGGTATCCCTGGTACAGTCCTCTTTCACAACCCAGGCCTTAAATGTTTTGTGTTACCCACTGTCGGAGCTGCAGAATGCGGATCTCAGAACGTCTTTAACTGGAGAAGACTTGTGGAAACTCATGGGCAAGATTACATGGTTTACTGCTATGGTTCCTCTCAGAGATATGTAATATCAGATAATTAGGCATGCCTATCTTTCGCCCGGTAACTGTGGATGATGGGATATATAGGATGGTCCAACGGCCCCAAATGTGATGAGGTAGATGTCCCACTAATTCACCTATTGTGGTCCTATCCAGGGGTATGGGATTATTGGAGTGAGTTTCATTTGTTTGCGGAGAGGGTTCTTCAACAACATTGGACATTGACCCCACAGTCCGCTCTACTCCATGTGATGGAGGGAGTGGGAGCTACCAGGCAGGTTAGACGGCGTTGGCTGAAACTGTCATGGGCATTAGCCACACGGATTATTCTGATGGGTTGGCGGTCCACCAAGCCCCCGGAATGCTCTGCACCAGCACATGCAGATAGATAAGCTTTGGGCCAAAGCTGAGCAGAGGCATATACCCAGGTTTCACATGGTTTGCGACAACTATGTTCAGATGCTGCCCCCATGTAGTCGCAGCTATGTCCTGAATGACCTCTAGGAGTTGATTTGAAATACATCTGTTTTCAGTGACAGGGGCGCTCGCAGGAAGGGAAGGGGAGGGTAGGCAAGGGAGGGAGGGAGCTCTGGGGACTGGCCGAGCAGTGTATAAGAGCCACCACACCCGGAATGAGTTTGTGTTTCTTTTGATGTGTTTGAGTTCTCTGAGACCTGGTAATGGGGGAAGGGGTGAGGATGGAGAAAACGGAAAACTAAATACTTGTTAACCATTGATGTAACAGTTTTGATAATTCTGATTTCAGTAGCATTTTGTGGATACTTGATTTGTTGTTGTTGTTGTTTCAATAAACAGTTTGAACATTAAAATATATATATTTGAATCAAAAATGCCCTTATTTCATCACATTTTATCATTTGTCCAAAAATGAATGCGCAGCCTTAGTACTTTTCTTTAGCAGCATTGCCATTACCCTGTCTATTACTGGAAATAGCATTTTCCATGCAGAATATGAATGCCTGGACTCAATATTTTATAAATCTTGCCTGGGGGAACATTCTGTCTGCATTTATTATTTGAAACTGTGAAAGCACACAGTCATTTTGGTTGACTCTCCAGCTGGGAACCAAACAAGTGGAAACACTTCATCAATTCAAAAGTGCCTGCTGGGGCTCTTTTAGTATAACAAAGATTTTAAGGAGGAAGTGTAAGAGGGAGAAGCCAGAATAATTCTTTTTTTATTTAATAAGCAGAAATAAAAATGCTCTTTCCTTTTTTTTCTCTAGCTGTGAAGTCATCGGTATCTGTGTTAGACTGTGTTCTGACATAAAATCTCTCAAATGCTGTGATTGACCAACTCATTTGTTTACTATCATTAGGAAACATGGCAAATGTATTGATTATCATATTTTTATTTATAATATACAGCAATTTGGGTTCACATTTATGAAGCAAGGCAGTTCTGTTTTGTTTTATTTAGTGCCGTAAAATCAGTGCTGACTCCTGGCGACCCAGCTGCCTCTGGGTTTTCTTGGCAATGTATCACCAGAAGTAGATCGCCAGGCCTTTTCTTCCGAGGCAATGGAGGGTGAAGTGACTTGCCCAAAAGTCACAAGGAGGGTCAGTGGGAATCGAACCATTGATCTTCTGTAAGTCAGGCAGTATAAAAGTGTAAAATGTAATGTAAAATACCGATGTCAGATTAACAACTGAGGGCTCTTCCTTCAGTGTTGGATGGGATAGACCTGTGAAGTAGATTCTTCTCCTGTCAGTGCTAGATGTGATGGGTTTGAAAGGGTGGTATTGTCCTATCAGTGTAGAAGTGGAGGAGTAGCCTAGTGGTTAGCATACTAGCTTAATAACCAAGAGACTAGCATTCAGTTTTTACTGGTACTCCTTGGGCAAGTCACTTAACCCTCCATTACCTCTGAAGAAAGGCCTACTTCTGGTCACGCTGCCAATGTTTGAACTGCTCTTTTATTCTCTTACAGTTATGCACACTTCTGAGAATCACCTACCTTACACATAGTGCTTCCTCAGCTCCTAGGGAGCATATAACGGCACATTTTAGAAAGCACAAGGAGATCGGAACTGAGACTCTGAGGGCAGGACATACTCAGTTCTGATTTGTGCCTCTTAAAGTTATATTTAAAAAAGGATAGCTCAGCATTTCACAAGGCAAGGCAAACCAGAGGGCAGTATCTGAAAACTGTTTCACTTTTACTATTTACATTGCTTCTGATTTTATTAAGAAGCCCTAGCAATTTGGAGGGGGGATTTTAAAAGAGCCATCCAAGTGTAATCTGGGACATCTAAGCCAGAACATCTGAAAGACATGCAGGCGTATCCAGGTGCGGATGTGATTTCACAAACCTGGACATGCCCAATATGGATCTCTGTGGGGGCATCTACCTAGATGTCCCCAGAATAGTATTTCAGCACCCAGATGTCTAGGATAGCCTAATGGTTACGGTACTTGGCTAGGAACAGCACAGCTAGGGTTTAAAACTCATTGCTGCTGTTATTGCCATTGTGTTGAGTAATGGGATTGAGCAAGTGCATTCTTTTCTACACTCTCTGGATGTTTTTCAACTAAAACAGCACTTTTCAGATGGCTGTTCATACCTTGCAGTTAAGAACATAAGATATGCCATACTGGGTCAGACCAAGGTCCATCAAGCCCAGTATCCTGTTTCCAACAGTGGCCAATCTAGGTCATAAGTACCTAGCAGTCTCCCCAAAAGACACAGGTTCCTCAATGCTTGTATTGGGTCAAGCAGTGATATCCTGGGTCCCTTTTAATAATGGTTTATGGACCTTTCCAAACCTTTTTTAAACCCAGCTACACTAACAGCTTTTATTACATCCTCTGGTAACAAATTCCAGAGTTTGATTACACATTGAGTGAAAAAATATTTTCTCTTATTAGTCTTAAATAGGTTACCCTGTAGCTTCATTGCATGTCCCCTAGTCTTTTTATATTCTGATGACGTAAACAATTGATCTACGTTTACCCGTTCTACTCCATTCATTAATTTATAGACCTCTATCATATCTCCCCTCAGCCGTCTCTTTTCCAGGTTGAAGAGCTCTAACCTTTTTAGCCTCTCTTTATAGGAGTATCCTTCCATCCCCTTTACCATTTTAGTGGCTCATCTCTGCACCTTTTCTAATAACGCTATATTCTTTTTAAGATACAGCCACAGAATTGCACACAATATTCAAGGTGTGGTCACACCATGGAATGATACAGAAGCATTATAATATCCTTTGTTTTATTTTCCATTCCTTTCCTTATGATACCTAGCATTCTATTGGCTCTCTTTGCCGCCGCTGCACACTGGGCGGAGGGTTTTAACATGTTATCCACAATGACGCCTAAATCTTTTTCCTGGGTAGTGGTTCCCAATGTGGAACCTTGCATCGTGTAACCATAGTTTGGGTTGTTCTTCCCTAGGTGCTTAACTTTGCATTAAATTTCATCTGACATTTGGATGCCCAGTCTTCCAATTTATCAAGATCCTCTTGCAATTTTCCACAATCCTCTTGGGTTTTAACAACTTTAAATAGTTTTGTGTCATCTGCAAATTTGATAACCTCACTCGTTATTCCCTCTGCTTTCTATTTTTTAACTATTTCCTGATCCACAATAGAACACTGCCTCCTATCCCATGACTTTTTAGTTTTGCCAAAAGTCTCTAATGAGGGACCTTGTCAAAGGCTTTCTGAAAGTCCAGATACACTATATCAACCGGCTCACCTTTGTCTACTTGTTTATTCACACCTTCAAAAAAACATAGATTAGAAAGACAAGATATTCCTTGTCTAAAGCCATGTTGGCTGTCTCCCATTAAGCCATGACTATCTACATGATGAGTAATTTTGTTCTTTATAATGGTTTCTACCATCTTTCCCAGTATTGACATCAGGCTCATCGATCTGTAGTTTCCCGGATCACCCCTGGAACCCTTTTTAAAAATTGGCGTTACATTGGCGATCCTCCAATCTTCAGGTATTACAGATTGCTAATAGCAGGCAGGTCTGCAATCTCATATTTCAGTTCTTTCAACACCCTTGGATGTATACTGTCCAGTCCAGGTGATTTGCTAGTCTTCAGTTTATCAAATAGTTTTAATACATCTTCCCGGTGTATCGATATTTCTTTCAATTCTTCCGCAGTATCACCTTTAAATACCACTTTGGTCATGGGTAACATCCCTACATCTTCCTCAGTAAAGACTGAAGCAAAGAATTCATTCAGTCTCTCCACTATAGTCTTGCCCCCTCTTACTGCTCCTTTTCCCCCTCTATCATCTAATGGTCCGACTGACTCTCTCACAGGTTTTGTGCTACAAATGTATTTGAAAACATCTTTATTATGCGTTTTTGCTTCCACAGCAAGTTTCTTCTCAAATTCTCTCTTTGCCTGCCTTGTGCTTGTGCTGTTTCCAGTTTTTGTCATTTGGCTCTTTTTTCCATTTCCTGAAAGATGTTTTTTTGGCAACAACAACCTCTCTGACCTCACCTTTAAACCATACTGGCAGTTTTTTAGACTTCCTTCCACTTTTCTGAAAGAGTGGAATACAGATGGTCTGGGCTTCCAAGATAGTATTTTTAAACAACATCCAAGCTTGATGTAAGTCTTTGACCTTTGCAACTGCTCCTTTTAGTTTTTTCTCAACTATTTTCCTCATTTTATCATAGTCTCCCTTTTCGAAGTTAAAAGGTAGTACTGTGGATTTCCTTACCATCCCTCCTCCATTAATTAAATCAAACGCGATCATGCTATGATCACTATTTCCATGACGTTTCTGTGACCAGTGGGGAAAGCTCTAACTACTCTTCTAGGTCCCTAGGATAGCCCTGTTTGGATTTGGACATCCTCACGCTGGGGATGTCCTCAGAGCTGGATTCTAAAATGGCACTGGAGACATCTTTGTGCTTTGGACATCTCTATGCCTATTTTTGGATGTCCAAAGCACAAATTCTAAACTAACCCCCATAGGGACCAGTATTCAACACAATGAACATGGTTAGCAGACCAACTAACTGTGTTAATTGTGGTGACTGGGATATTCAGCAGCACTAACGTGGTGAGTGCTGCTGAATATTTACGGGTGCTGCCACTAGGCACCCCAATGCTAGCTTGCCATATTCTGCCACTGCCCACTTATCCCTTGGCAGCGAAAGTTAGGCACATTAGTAACATAGTAAATGACGGCAGATAAAGACCAGCATGGTCCATCTAGTCTGCCCAGCAAGATGGCAAGAGTAGGTGCAGGCCACCCCTCCCCATGTCTTTGTTTAGGGGTGAACCCAACACTCCATGTAGGACACCCCTATTTGTTGAGACATTAGATGGCTCAGAAGTTATATGTTTCAGTTTATTTTGTTTTTATCCTGTTGCTGTAAAGGGATCCACTGTGTCTGTCCCATGCCGTTTTGAATTCCGTCACTGTGTTTGCCCCCACCACTTCCATCGGGAGGGCATTCCAAGCATCTACCACCCTTTCAGTGAAAACATATTTCCTGACATTGCCTTTCAATTTACCACCTTGCAGCTTCATGTTATGCCCTCTAGTTTTACAGCTTCCCCGTCTTTGGAAGAGGTTTGTTTGTTCATCATTTCTCTTTAAGTATTTAAAGGTCTGAATCATATCTCCCTTGTCCCTTGTCCCTCCTCTCCTCCAGAGTGTACATATTTAGGTCTTCAAGTCTCTTCTCATAAGGCTTCTGACGTAGTCTCCAAATCATTTTGGTCGCCTTCTTCTGAACAGTTTCCAGTCTTTTTACATCTTTTGCAAGATATGGTCTCCAAAACTGAACACAGAATTCCAAGTGAGGCCTCACCAGTGACTTGTACAGTGGCATAAGTACCTCTTCCTTTCTGCTGGTAATCCCTCTTTGTATGCAGCCTAACATCCTCCTGGCTTTTGCCACCGCCTTGTTATTTATTTATTTACATTCTCTTATATACCATGCTATTCTGCATCAGTGCGGTTTACATTGAACAAATTGAAATTACATTGAACAGGGCATTTTAACTTGGAGATAACTATTTTACAGGGAACATGGGCTATGGAGGGTTAAGTGGCTTGCCCAAGACCACAAGGAGCGCCTGTGGGACTAGAAACCCCAGTCCTTCTGCCCCAAGGTTGCTGTCCTCTAGTGGGATTTGAACCGACCTTCCAGCCTGAAGTACCTTGCCCCAACCACTAGGCCACTCCTCCACTCCTTGTTGCACTGTTTTGCCACCTTGAGATCATCAAAGATAATCACACCAAGGTTTTTCTCCTAAACCGTGCACACCAACCTCTTGCCTCCTATCGCGTACATTTCCCTTGGATTTCTGCTACCCAAGTTCATGACACTGCACTTTTCCACATTAAATCATAGTTGCCAAGCATTAGACCATTCTTCCAGCTTTTGTAGATCTTTCCTCATGTTAACTACTCCCTCGGGAGAGTCCACTCTGTTGCAAATTTTTGTGTCATCTGCAAAAAGACAGACTTTTCCATTCAGTCCTTCAGCAATATCACTCACAAATACATTGAACAGTGCCAGGCCCAGGACCGAACCTTGGGGCACCCTGCTAATCACCTTCCTTTCATCCGAGTGAGCTCCATGTACCATCACCTTCTGTTGTTTGTCAGTCAACCAATTTATAATCCAATTTACCATCTTGGGACCCATCCCCAAGCTACTGAGTTTATTGACAAGCCTCCTATGGGGAACAGTATCAAAGGCTTTGCTGAAATCCAGGTAGATGACATCCATTGCATGCCCCTGATCTAGTTCCTTGGTCACCCAGTCAAAGAACTCGATCAGATATGTTTGGCAAGACCGTCCTTCGGCTGTTCTCACTTCCGCTGCCGAAGCTAACTGGGCAGTGACTGAATATCACCGCTGCCCGCTTACTTTCCATGCTATCTGGCAACCCGGACATTCAATGCTGGTGGCCGGATATAGCTAGTCGTTGAATATTGGACCCATAATTCCTTTAATAACATGAGTTAATAAAAAATTCTTTTTCACTGTTGAACAGATACATATTGGCATAACCAGCCTTGACAGCCCAAACATGTTTATTAGACATTGTCGCACACAAATGATGCACTCAAATCTTACATTTTTTCATCCTTGTTATTTTGTATGTTAAACGGGTCTCAGTACGTGGACCACGCCATTTGAATTCACCGCTAGGTATATCGGATTTGATCATATGGTCTCCAAGCACATTTTGTTTTGTTTTTTTATTTTATTCAGCTTAAATTTAAAACATTTTTTAAAAACTGTTCTAATTATCTCATTATTTAAGAAATTATTACAATGGCTCATTAAAATTGAAAAAGACTTAACTTTCTTGCTACATCGATCTCGCTGTATCTCTCTGTTTCTTGCCTAGTTTCTACTAGGGGAAAACATCTATAATGTTTAATGATGTATTTATTATTTAGAAATTCACAGGATATATATGGCCATAACCACAGGCAAATATCAGGGCCAAAGAAATGTTCAAGCATCTCCTTGTTGTTCAAAAAATAGAACATTGGGTATACTTTACCTCTTACCTTACAAAGCTCACAGCTCAAAGACCAGGCCCAAAACAAGAAATAAAAGCAAAGGACTGGCTTGCTTTGTTACCTGCATATATATCTTTGGTTATGATTCTATTCCTCAGCCTCCTTTCTTTAAAAAAAAAATATATAAACCAATCCAGAAAAATGCCATTTGGTGCTATGGAAACAGCTCTTTCGCTAGGAGACAAAGCCCTGGTGTGATAATTATTCTTTTTTGCCTTCTATTGGATCATCCCTGAGAAAGCTGAAAACTGAACACGATGAAATCTTGGCCTCCCTTCAAACTAGGTCACTGTTCTCAAAGCTATTTATTCATGAATCATCTCTTTTGTTGATCCTAAAATGCTTGAATGAAATCTGAAAAGGATTTCTTCTTTAGTACTGTATGTTAATACAATAGTGCTCCTCAATTAAAGTACAGGATGTCACTGTATCATAAGCTATCATGCTTTCGGGCCTCCAAATGTGATGTCTATTAAATAAATCCCTTCACTATGAATTAATGCAATACTATATCACATTCAAGCTGCCTGGATTCCTAAATTTAGGTATAGAGTTAAAATAGCTCAACAAGCCAATTACCTGTTCCTATCTATAGAGACTACTATGCTAAAATACAGTCTTAGTAATAACAAATGGGTTTATAATTGCAATTATTTTTTAAACTTAGTTAAAGACATAGGGCCTGATATTCGAAAGGCATTTACACGGTTTACAGCGGAGGTGGCAACAAGTGATAACCGGGCAGCAGTGATATTGCATGCTGTCTGGTCAGCGATTTGCGCCAAAACGATAGGCAAGGAAAACCCTCGCCTATCTTTTGGCACAGGAGCTAACCGGACAGCATGCACTATCGCTGTTGTCCAGTTATCTGATGTGGCTTCCGGCATGTGCAACAATCCCCGGATATTCAATGCCAGGGTCGCAAATGACCCCGGCATTGAATATCCGGGGATAAGGTCAGTGGGCAGGGCTGTGCACCATAGTGGCGCATATCCTGCCCAGAAGAATATCGGGCCCTTAGGGTCCAATATTCAAAGGTATTTACACGGTTTGCAGACTAAATCGGCGTTAGTCCATGGCCTGATTCAGGACCACTCTCTGGGTTTGCTTTTCTTAACTGAAACTTAGACTCGGGAGGGAGAGGAAGCCTTCTTATATCATTGCCTGCCACCTGGCTTTGACTTACTCTGTTTCCCATTTGTCCAGAACTGGAGGAGGCATGACCCTCCTCTACCGCCTTGCCCTTGGGATACTCAAACTGCCTTCCTCTACTCTGCACTATCCTGAAGTATTGCTGGTGCAGCTCCCCCCCCCCCCCCCTTATGATCTTACTTTCTTCTCGCTTATGTCCCCTCCTCTCTGTCTTCTTCCTCCTCTCTTCGGGAGTCACTGTTAGCCACTTTGACTGAGATCTCTACAACTTATTTTAGGTGATTTCAACTTCCATGCACATACTCCTGATAGGTCTCGAGATCATTACCTTCTTTCCCTCATCTCAGACCTGTCACTATGGCAGCATGTCTCTTTCCCAACTGATGTGGCCGGACATACCCTTGATCTTATCATGGCTACAACTACCACCACAGTTATAGTGACTTCACTTTCCCCTACACCCCTTCCTTGGACTGATCATTTTCTTGTTCCTTTATTATTATCATGCTCTTTCAAGCCTTTATCTGCAGAGCTCTGCTTTCTGATTCAGTTTGTACCCCTGCTGTCTATAGATCCATCACTCCTGAGACTCTTTCTTCATTTCCACCTACTGACTCGATTTTGCCCCTTTTTTTTTATCTTTATCCATCAGTGAGCAAGCATGTACTTGGGATACTATTCTTCGGTCAACTTTGGACACATTTGCACCACCCTGCCATTGGGCCTATAAATGAGAATAAACTTGTCTTTCCTATAATAATCACGTACTGGACTGGTCTTCTTAGTATAGTATCCAGTGGTTCCACTCATTCCTCTCTGATAGGTCTTATAAGGTGTCCTTTCAGGACTCTACCTCCAATACACTGCCCCTTTCTGGTGGTGCTCTGCAGGGCTCTGTTTTGGCCTGCCTTTTATTTAATATCTTTTTGGCTCCTCTTGCCCCATTGATTCAGCAGCAGGGTGTCTCCGCGTATTACTATGCGGATGATATCCTGCTGTTGTTTCATACAGACCCATCCGTCCCAGATCTGACTAGGCTAAATGATTGCCTTTCATTCGTGGCTGACTGGTTATATAACAACTGCTTAAAACTGAATTCATCAAAAACATCAGCGCTTTGGTTAACAGGTTGCTTAGACACCCCCCCCCCCCCCACACACACACACACTGTCTTTCTTGTTATTGATGGTTATTCTGTTCTCTTTTCACATTTTGTTATTTGGGAGTTATCCTTGACACGCATCTTTCATTCCGTGGTCATATCACTATGATAGCAAAAAAGATGTTTTTACTCCCTCCCTCAGATTCGTTCAATGCGCGCCTATCTCTCTGATTCTTCTTTACTCACACTACTTCTTACCTTGGTGATCTCAAAAAAATCGATAATTGTAATGTCATTTACGCAGGCATGCCCCAACTCCAATTTAAACATCTACAGTCCATTCAGAACACAGCTATTCATTTGCTTTTCCATGCTAGCAGGTTCGATCTTCGTATCCAGTACAAACTTCCACTGTCACACATAAAATTTTTCACTCTGGCATACCTGAATATCTATCTTCTTTTCTCATTTTGCGTGCACTTCCTAGATTATTGCATAATATTCATGGCCTCAGTTGCTATCTTCCATTGCCATCCCAAGCTTGCCTGGAATCTACCAGAAATTCCACTTTTTATATCCTAGCACCGCATTTGTGGAACTCATCGTTGGCAGATATTCGGTTGGAACTTTCCTACTCCAGGTTCAAGAATGCTTTGAAGACCCATCTGTTTAGAAAAGCATTTCAACTATCTGACTAATGTCCTGCTTCCCTGATGACTGATCGGGCTCAATTTATTTCCCTTCCCTGCCCTTCCCACCGTCAATTCTTTTCTTGATTTATTGGAGTTCCTTTTCTGTTTCTTTTATTTTGTATTTTGATTGTACATGGCCCTGATATTTTGAAGGGCGGTATATCACATTTTAATAAACCATAAACCATAGAATGTTGTCACTGCCGGCAGCTATACATTTGTATATTGTTGTGCGGCAACACATGGTACTATGTGTGCAGTTAGGGCCTATTTTATCAAGTAAAGTAAGCACAGACTTTGCTTTGGAGTCGTGCCTGCACTCCGCCCAAGTACTGCTTCTGTGTACGCCCCATAGCACCTACGCACCGTGACACACATACACAGGCTTACCGTGGTCACTGTTCTGTAAGCACACGCAGAGGTGCCCGTTCATGTGTTTAAGTCCTTGAAAACAGGGACTTATGTGCACTTCTTGTGTGTACTGTCCTGTGCATCCTATATAAAATATTCTCCATAGTAGCAATATTCAGTCAGTATACATATAGTTAAGCGGTTTAATTTAGAGCTGCTTTTTTGCAGGATTGCAGTAAACCGTTTAGCAGCCACAGGTAGCAGAGCTATTTGGCCTCTGTATGTAAAGCTAAACATATAATTCTATTTGAATGTTGGGCCTGTAAAGTACAAAATTCCACTGTACTGTGTCCAGGGTCGGCGCAACCATTAAGAAAACTAGGCAGTTGCCTAGGGCAGCCATTTCTGGGGATCAGCAAAGAGCAGGCATTCAAAACTAAACAATAGATTTTGAGTGCCAGTGATGGTGTAAAGCTTAAGGTCTGCTAGGTTGCAACACCTTGAACCAATTCTGGAGCCAACCCTGACTGTACCTAGCAATTATAGTCGATCTGCTCTTGGTACATCTGAAAATGCTGCGCTAGCATGCCTTCTCTTGGTATCTGCACTACCTTTAGATCATTGAGGCTCCCAGTTCTCTGGTCGTCTATGAAACGTTTTGCAGTTAGAACAGGAAATAGAAACATAGATGCATGACGGCAGAAAAAGACCACATGGCCTATCTAGTCTGCCCTTCCATATCAACTACAATAATCCTCTATTTACCTTTAGAGATCCTCTGTGTTTGCCCCATGCTTTTTTGAATTCAGATACTGTCCTCTCGTCCATGCATCTACCACTCTATCCATGCTATGTCCCCTCATAGCAGAGCTTACCCAGCCAGCAATTGAACCTAGATATCCCTCTCAAGAAATGACCCACTCTAGAAAGGCCCTTATATGCATTATCTGATTTTTACCTATCATTGCAGTGTAAATAGCTTATGTATATAGTTAACCCTGTTATCCAAGTTTTTACTCCTGTTCAATGTAAAACCTGACAGCTTGTCGTTATGGTCGTTATGTTATGATGTAAACCGCGCTGATACTAAATAGCGCGATATATAAGAAACTAATAAATAAATAAATACCTTCAATTGAAAGAGACCTTCCTGTGCATTTATGTCATGGAGGTATTTAAATGTCTATCATATTGCCCCATCCTTCCTTTCCTTTACATATTAAGACCTTTAAGTCTGTCCTCATATGCTTCATAACAAAGACCATTAACCATTTTAGTAGCTACCCTCTGCAACAACTCCAACCTGCTTTATCCTTTTGAAGGTGTGGTCTCCAGAATTGCACACAATTCTCCAAATGAGGTTGTTCCAGAGACTTATACAGAGGCATTATCACCTCCTTTCTTCTGCTGGCCATCCCTCTCCCTATACACCCAAGCATCCTTCTGGCTTTCACTGTTGCCTTTTCTAACTGTTTAGCTACTTTAAAATCATCAGACACAATTATGCCCAGGTCCCACTCCTCTTATGTGGACAGAAGTATCTCACCCCCTACACCAGGGGTCTCAAACTCAAATTGCTTTGAGGGCCAAATGAGGACTTGTAAAGTAACCCGGGGGCCGCATAAGACGCGGGGCCTCATTTGCATAAGGGGCCTCATTTGCATAAATATTTGCATAATGTTACCATACACTAACTTTTAGTAAACATGCCTCTTTAATGAGTATGGATAAAGAAAGACTAAAAGATTTAGAAACAAGAAGACAATAATTAAACTGGGAACCCCAAAAGCCAAACTTGGAATGTACGACAACACTGTAGAAATAAAAATATAAATTAATTTCCTCTTGTACTAAACAAAGCGCAAACATTAATGATGCACATTTCCCAGAGCTGACATATTCCAGTTAATAAATTCAAAATAAAGAGATATTTTTCTACCTTTTGTGCATTTTTTTCAGTTGCAATTGTTCCAGCCACTTTCTTCTGGTTTCTTCATGTCTTCTGCTAACTCTCCATCGTCTGCTGTCCATTTGCCCTTTCTTCTCTCCTAGTTTTTTTTCCATTCTCTCTCTACATCTGCTTTAACATACTAATCTTTCTCCTTTTTCTCTTTCCTCATTCCTATTTCATCCACTCAAATTTTACCCCTCCATCCTCAATCCCCACTTACTCTCCCAATACCTGGCCAATTGTAGATTTGTCTTCTCTCCCAGACAAAATATTTTTCCCCTCTCCATTTCACTTTCCCAGCTCCATCCCATTCTAATCCTCCCCCAACATCAGCTCCCTTCTAGTTCCAGCCCCACCCAGCATCCCGCTCCCTTCTAGTCCCCCCATTAGTCCATTTCCAGTCCTATCCTAGCCTCACCATCAGCCCATTTCCAATCCTAGCCCCCCATCAGCCCATTTCCAATCCTAGCTCCCTCCCCTCACAGCCCATTTCCATTCCAAGCCCCCCTCCCCATCAGCCATTTGCAGTTCAAGCCCCCCTTCCACTCAGCCCATTTCCAGTCCTAGCAACCCCCCCCCAGCCCATTACCAGTCCTAGACCCCCCATAGCCCATTACCAGTCCTAACCTCCCCATAGCGCACTTCCAGTTTTACCCCCCATCACCCCATTTTCAGTCTTACCCCCCCCATAGCCCATTACCAGTCATAACCCCCCTGCCAATAGCCCACTTCCAGCCCTAACCACCATTACCCCATTTCAGTCAGCCCTTCCATAGCTCATTACCAGTCCTAACTCCCCCCATCAGCCCACCTCCAGTCCTTCCTAACCCCCACCCTGCCCATTTCCAGTCCTAGCCCCCACCATAGCCCATTAGCAGTCATAACCCCCCTGCCAATAGCCCATCTCCAGTCATAACCCCCCCCTGCCAATAGCCCATTTCCAGTCATAACCCCCCCCTGCCAATAGCCCATTTCCAGTAATAACCCCCCCCCTGCCAATAGCCCCCCCCTGCCAATAGCCCCCCCCTGCCAATAGCCCCCCCTGCCAATAGCCCATTTCCAGTCATAACCCCCCCCTGCCAATAGCCCCCCCCCTGCCAATAGCCCCCCCCTGCCAATAGCCCATCTCCAGTCATAACCCCCCCCCTGCCAATAGCCCATTTCCAGTCATAACCCCCCCCTGCCAATAGACCATTTCCAGTCATAACCCCCCCCTGCCAATAGCCCATTTCCAGTCATACTCCCCCCCCCCCCCTACCAATAGCCCATTTCCAGTCCTACACCCCCACCCCCCCGGTAAATTAACATAAAACCTGGCTTCTGTTGCTCAAGCAGCAAAATCAGCTGTCCTGCGGCCCCTTCCCCTGTGCCCGGAGATCCGAGTCTGCTCTATCAGCGGCGTGCTTTTCAAGCCGCGAGGAGAGTATTCCCCTCTCGCGCGGCTTGAAACCACGCGAGAGGGGAATACTCTCTTCGCGGCTTGAAAAGCACGCCGCTGATAGAGCAGACTCGGATCTCCGGGCACAGGGGAAGGGGCCGCAGGACAGCTGATTTTGCTGCTTGAGCAGCAGAAGTCAGTTTTTTTTTAAATTTGACAATTGCTTCTGCCGCTGCCACGGCGGCAACGGCAGAAGCCAGGGTTTGGGGGTTTTTTTGTTTTCCTCCGTCGCGGGCCGCACAAAGTTGTCTCGCGGGCCGCGTGTTTGAGACCCCTGCCCTACACTGAACAGCTTCTTTGGATTCTTGCAGCCCAAATTCATGACCCTGCATTTTTTAGCATTAACACCTGATGAGGTCAGTGGCTTCAAAGAGTTAGCTGTGAATGGGTACCTAGAACAATGACAATGAACTCTAACTGACAGAGCTTTTGCCCTACACTACAAGCAAACAAATAAATTCTCCCTTTGCAGTGTAGAAAAAAGACTTAGGGCCCAATATTGAGGTGGGCAGGCTATGCGAGCCTGCCTGCTGAACCCCCTAACCTGGATATTCATTTCCGCTCCGGTGGATGTGAATATCCAGGTTAGCCTGGACACCCTGGCAGCTGCAGAGGCTTCACGGGTAGCAGCGATATTTGTTGCTACCCACATAGCCTCTGCATCTTAAAGATAGACAAGGTTTTTTCTCGCCTATCTTTAAGGCGCAGAGGGCTACATGGGTAGCAACAAAAATTGCTGCTATTGGTGTAGCGCCTTCCTCTGCCCCATCGGGGGGCATTAGAGACTTATCCAGGATATTTGAAGGGCACTACCCATGTAGGTTCCCTTCGAATATCCTGGATAAGGCCTTTACATGGGTAACTAAGGAAGTTACCCGTGTAAGGGCCTTCAAATATCGGGCCCTTAGCTTTTAAAAATGAACACCAAAACCCCTTTAAGAATTAGCTTTTAAAAATAAACACAAAAATCCTTTTGAGAGCTTTCAGGCAGAGTATTGGCTTTCTTTGCAATGGAGTCTGTCAGGAATGTCAGAACCTGAAAGGCCCGGTAGACCTTTATACAGTACTGCCTGTATTCTATTGTCCTCTGTTCAAGATTTTGATACTGTAGACTTTGTTCATTAAAAACTTCATAATTACTTTTGGCATTTTCAGTCAAGAACTCTGTTGCCCTATTTTTGCATGCTCCTTACATATCCATCCTGAGAATTCACATTATTTGGGGTGGAAGAGAAGGAGGAAGATTTTGAACAGAAGAGACTGCAAAGACATCTCTCTTCTGAAAAAAAAAAATCATGTCACTGGCATTAGGAAGAGTTTCTCAATGCTCTCTTCTATCTCATCTCCTTCTACGATTTCTCCTTTAGTGGAAATATCTCATCACTGGAAGATACTCTTTCTTTGAAGATTTTGTCCTGCAGAACATTTATGTAGCCTAATTTGTTTCTCATGAAATTTCTAAGAAAAAATAGCCACTTATCTAACACTGGAATAGTGTGGGAAAGCAGATGTTGTGAGAGGCTTGTCCCTGTGGTATATCCAAAATGTTCGCCATCATAGTCTCAGAGAAGGAAATGAAACAAACTCTGTGTCCACCCTTGCTCTATATGTTTGTTTTGGACTCGGTTCAGAGCATTAAGGTTCCGATTCTCCTGTACTATAAATGTGCTTAAGGTCAGCAGTTACAAAAGTTTCATAGTTTGTTTTATTGAGAGAGATCTAGAGACCCGTTTAATCTAACCTTCTGACTGCATGACGCTTCTCTCCAAGGGAATCGATTTGGAATACACTACTCAAAAATGTGTCAGAAAACTGCAGTGCTTATAGAAGTGTATAAACATAGCTAATTATAGTGTATATTAACCATCATACATACTAGAAAAGGTTCAAATGAGAATGGGATGTTAATCATATAACTTTTTTGACTATCACAGAAGTGATGAGAGAGCGATAGAAAGATAAAAAGAATAACAGACAAATAAAAACAGGTAATTAACTTCAACTTTACACATGGCAATGCCAAATTCCAAATACTCTGTATCAAGGGGAACCCTGAAATCTTCAAATATTAGATTATTTAAAATATTTATAAACTGAGGGGCTCTTTTACTAATGTGCGCTGGGGTTTTGCAAGTCATGCTTTTAATGCAAAAACTAACATGCAATGGTTGCAATCGCTGTGTGCTAACTGCCAGGGCTATGTCTAGCATGTTCCTGACAATTACCACACTGAAGGGTACCCTAAAGCCCTGCAGCAGTATTCACAACTACCACACTGAAGGGTACCCTAAAGCCCAGCAGCAGTATTCACAACTACCACACTGAAGGATACCCTAAAGCGCTGCAGCAGTATGCACAACTACCACACTGAAGGATACCCTAAAGCGCTGCAGCAGTATGCACAACTACCACACTGAAGGATACCCTAAAGCGCTGCAGCAGTATGCACAACTACCACACTGAAGGATACCCTAAAGCGCTGCAGCAGTATGCACAACTACCACACTGAAGGATGCCCTAAAGCGCTGCAGCAGTATGCACAACTACCACACTGAAGGGTACCCTAAAGCGCTGCAGCAGTATGCACAACTACCACACTGAAGGGTACCCTAAAGCCCTGCAGCAGTATGCACAACTACCACACTGAAGGATACCCTAAAGCCCAGCAGCAGTATGCACAACTACCACCCTGAAGGATACCCTAAAGCGCTGCAGCAGTATGCACAACTACCACACTGAAGGGTACCCTAAAGCGCTGCAGCAGTATGCACAGCTACCACACTGAAGGATACCCTAAAGCACTGCAGCAATATGCACAACTACCACACTGAAAGGTACCCTAAAGTGCTGCAGCAGTATGCACAACTACCACACTGAAAGGTACCCTAAAGCGCTGCAGCAGTATGCACAACTACTGCACTGAAGGATACCCTAAAGCACTGCAGCAGTATGCACAACTATCACACTGAAGGATACCCTAAAGCGCTGCAGCAGTATGCACAACTACCACACTGAAGGATACCCTAAAGCCCAGCAGCAGTATGCACAACTACCACACTGAAGGATACCCTAAAGCGCTGCAGCAGTATGCACAACTACCACACTGAAGGGTACCCTAAAGCACTGCAGCAGTATGCACAACTACCACACTGAAAGGTACCCTAAAGCGCTGCAGCAGTATGCACAACTACCACACTGAAAGGTACCCTAAAGCACTGCAGCAATATGCACAACTACCACACTGAAAGGTACCCTAAAGCGCTGCAGCAGTATGTACAACTACTGCACTGAAGGATACCCTAAAGCACTGCAGCAATATGCACAACTACCACACTGAAAGGTACCCTAAAGTGCTGCAGCAGTATGCACAACTACCACACTGAAGGATACCCTAAAGCCCAGCAGCAGTATGCACAACTACCACACTGAAGGATACCCTAAAGCGCTGCAGCAGTATGCACAACTACCACACTGAAGGATACCCTAAAGCGCTGCAGCAGTATGCACAACTACCACACTGAAGGATACCTTAAAGCCCAGCAGCAGTATGCACAACTACTGCACTGAAGGATACCCTAAAGCACTGCAGCAATATGCACAACTACCACACTGAAAGGTACCCTAAAGCACTGCAGCAGTATGCACAACTACCACACTGAAAGGTACCCTAAAGCGCTGCAGCAATATGCACAACTACCACACTGAAAGGTACCCTAAAGCGCTGCAGCAGTATGCACAACTACTGCACTGAAGGATACCCTAAAGCACTGCAGCAATATGCACAACTACCACACTGAAAGGTACCCTAAAGCGCTGCAGCAGTATGCACAACTACTGCACTGAAGGATACCCTAAAGCACTGCAGCAGTATGCACAACTACCACACTGAAGGATACCCTAAAGCCCAGCAGCAGTATGCACAACTACCACACTGAAGGGTACCCTAAAGCCCAGCAGCAGTATGCACAACTACCACACTAAAGGATACCCTAAAGCGCTGCAGCAGTATTCACAACTACCACACTGAAGGATACCCTAAAGCCCTGCAGCAGTATTCACAACTACCACACTGAAGGATACCCTAAAGCACTGCAGCAATATGCACAACTACCACACTGAAGGGTACCCTAAAGCGATGCAGCAGTATGCACAACTACCGCACTGAAGGGTACCCTAAAGCGATGCAGCAGTATGCACAACTACCGCACTGAAGGGTACCCTAAAGCGCTGCAGCAGTATGCACAACTACCACACTGAAGGGTACCCTAAAGTGCTGCAGCAGTATGCACAACTACCACACTGAAGGATACCCTAAAGCGCTGCAGCAGTATGCACAACTACCACACTGAAGGGTACCCTAAAGCGCTGCAGCAGTATGCACAACTACTGCACTGAAGGGTACCCTAAAGCGCTGCAGCAGTATGCACAACTACCACACTGAAGGGTACCCTAAAGCACTGCAGCAATATGCACAACTACCACACTGAAGGGTACCCTAAAGTGCTGCAGCAATATGCACAACTACCGCACTAAAGGGTAACCTAAAGCACTGCAGCAGTATGCACAAGCACTGAAGGGTACCCTAAAGCACTGCAGCAGTATGCACAACTACCACACTGAAGGGTACCCTAAAGCATTGCAGCAGTATGCACAACTACTGCACTGAAGGATACCCTAAAGCGCTGTAGCAGTATGCACAACTACCAAATTGAAAGGTACCCTAAAGCACTGCAGCAGTATGCACAACTACTGCACTGAAGTATACCCTAAAGCACTGCAGCAGTATGCACAGCTACCACACTGAAGGGTACCCTAAAGCACTACAGCAGTATGCACAACTACCGCACTGAAGGATACCCTAAAGCACTGCAGCAGTATGCACAACTACCAAATTGAAAGGTACCCTAAAGCACTGCAGCAGTATGCACAACTACTGCACTGAAGGATACCCTAAAGCGCTGCAGCAGTATGCACAACTACCAAATTGAAAGGTACCCTAAAGCACTGCAGCAGTATGCACAACTACTGCACTGAAGTATACCCTAAAGCACTGCAGCAGTATGCACAGCTACCACACTGAAGGGTACCCTAAAGCACTACAGCAGTATGCACAACTACCGCACTGAAGGATACCCTAAAGCACTGCAGCAGTATGCACAACTACCGCACTGAAGGATACCCTAAAGCACTGCAGCAGTATGCACAACTACCGCACTGAAGGATACCCTAAAGCGCTGCAGCAGTATGCACAACTACTGCACTGAAGGGTACCCTAAAGCGCTGCAGCAGTATTTATTTATTTATTTATTTAACAGTATTTCTAAACCGCCTTATCTTATTAATCAAGGTGGTATCACAGCATACAATCAGGTAAAGTGAGTGTGTTAAACATGCCGTGAGTGTGAAATTTAGTTGAGTGTGTTGTCTTGTATGCTAGATTAGTTTGAGCTATGTACAAAGTGAGCTATATACAGTGGGGCTATAAAACCTTTACAAAGTGAGCTATATACAGTGGGGCTATAAAACCTTTTCTATACATACAGTGTTAAGTGGATCCGTGTGCTGTTATGCACAATTACCGCACTGAAGGATACCCTAAAGCGCTGCAGCAGTATGCACAACTACCACACTGAAGGATACCCTAAAGCCCAGCAGCACTATGCACAACTACCACACTGAAGGGTACCCTAAAGCCCTGCAGCAGTATGCACAATTACCACACTGAAGGGTACCCTAAAGCGCTGCAGAAGTATGCACAACTACCACACTGAAAAGTACCCTAAAGCGCTGCAGCAGTATGCACAAATACCGCATTGAAGGGTACCCTAAAGCATTGCAGCAGTATGCACAACTACCGCACTGAAGGATACCCTAAAGCACTGCAGCAGTATGCACAATTACCGCACTGAAGGGTACCCTAAAGCACTGCAGCAGTATGCACAACTACAGCACTGAAGGTTACCTTAAAGCACTGCAGCAGTATGCACAATTACCGCACTGAAGGGTACCCTAAAGCACTGCAGCACTATTCCCAACTACAGCACTGAAGGTTACCTTAAAGCACTGCAGCAGTATGCACAATTACCGAACTGAAGTGTACCCTAAAGCACTGCAGCAGTATACACAAGCACTGAAGGGTACCCTAAAGCACTGCAGCAGTATGCACAAGCACTGACAGGTACCCTAAAGCACTGCAGCAGTATGCACAACTACCACACTGAAGGGTACCCTAAAGCACTGCAACAGTATGCACAACTACCGCACTGAAGGATACCCTAAAGCACTGCAGCAGTATGCACAAGCTCTGACGGGTACCCTAAAGCACTGCAGCAGTATGCACAACTAACACTGAAGGGTACCCTAAAGCACTGCAGCAGTATGCACAACTACCGCACTGAAGGATACCCTAGAGCACTGCAGCAGTATGCACAACTACCGCACTGAAGGATACCCTAAAGCACTGCAGCAGTATGCACAACTACCGCACTGAAGGATACCCTAAAGCACTGCAGCAGTATGCACAACTACCGCACTGAAGGATACCCTAAAGCACTGCAGCAGTATGCACAACTACCGCACTGAAGGATACCCTAATGCACTACAGCAGTATGCACAAATACTGCACTGAAGGGTACCCTAAAGCGCTGCAGCAGTATGCACAATTACCGCACTGAAGGGTACCCTAAAGCACTGCAGCAGTATGCACAACTACAGCACTGAAGGTTACCTTAAAGCACTGCAGCAGTATGCACAATTACCGCACTGAAGGGTACCCTAAAGCACTGCAGCAGTATGCACAATTACCACACTGAAGGGTACCCTAAAGTGCTGCAGCAGTATGCACAACTACCACACTGAAAAGTACCCTAAAGCACTGCAGCAGTATGCACAACTACCGCACTGAAGGATACCCTAAAGCACTGCAGCAGTATACACAACTACCGCACTGAAGGGTACCCTAAAGCATTGCAGCAGTATGCACAATTACCGCACTGAAGGGTACCCTAAAGCATTGCAGCAGTATGCACAACTACTGCACTGAAGGGTACCCTAAAGCATTGCAGCAGTATGCACAACTACCGCATTGAAGGGTACCCTAAAACACTGCAGCAGTATGCACAACTACCGCACTGAAGGGTACCCTAAAGCACTGCAGCAGTATGCACAACTACCACACTGAAGTGTACCCTAAAGCACTGCAGCAGTATGCACAATTACCACACTGAAGGGTACCCTAAAGCACTGCAGCAGTATGCACAAGCACTTAAGGGTACCCTAAAGCACTGCAGCAGTATGCACAACTACCACACTTAAGGGTACCCTAAAGCACTGCAGCAGTATGCACAACTACCACACTGAAAGGTACCCTAAAGCACTGCAGCAGTATGCACAACTACCGCACTGAAGGGTACCCTAAAGCACTGCAGCAATATGCACAATTACAACACTGAAGGGTACCCTAAAGCACTGCAGCAGTATGCACAACTACCACACTGAAGGGTACCCTAAAGCGCTGTGGCAGTATGCACAACTACCACACTGAAGGGTACCCTAAAGCACGGCAGCAGTATGCACAACTATCACACTGAAGAGTACCCTAAAGCACTGCAGCAGTATGCACAAGCACTTAAGGGTACCCTAAAGCACTGCAGCAGTATGCACAACTACCACACTGAAGGGTACCCTAAAGCACTGTGGCAGTATGCACAACTACCACAATGAAGGGTACCCTAAAGCACTGCAGCAGTATGCACAACTACCACACTGAAGGGTACCCTAAAGCACTGCAGCAGTATGCACAACTACCGCACTGAAGGATACCCTAATGCACTACAGCAGTATGCACAAATACTGCACTGAAGGGTACCCTAAAGCGCTGCAGCAGTATGCACAATTACCGCACTGAAGGGTACCCTAAAGCACTGCAGCAGTATGCACAACTACAGCACTGAAGGTTACCTTAAAGCACTGCAGCAGTATGCACAATTACCGCACTGAAGGGTACCCTAAAGCACTGCAGCAGTATGCACAATTACCACACTGAAGGGTACCCTAAAGTGCTGCAGCAGTATGCACAACTACCACACTGAAAAGTACCCTAAAGCACTGCAGCAGTATGCACAACTACCGCACTGAAGGATACCCTAAAGCACTGCAGCAGTATGCACAACTACCGCACTGAAGGGTACCCTAAAGCATTGCAGCAGTATGCACAATTACCGCACTGAAGGGTACCCTAAAGCATTGCAGCAGTATGCACAACTACCGCACTGAAGGGTACCCTAAAGCATTGCATCAGTATGCACAACTACCGCACTGAAGGGTACCCTAAAGCACTGCAGCAGTATGCACAACTACCACACTGAAGTGTACCCTAAAGCACTGCAGCAGTATGCACAATTACTACACTGAAGGGTACCCTAAAGCACTGCAGCAGTATGCACAAGCACTTAAGGGTACCCTAAAGCACTGCAGCAGTATGCACCACTACCACACTTAAGGGTACCCTAAAGCACTGCAGCAGTATGCACAACTACCACACTGAAAGGTACCCTAAAGCACTGCAGCAGTATGCACAACTACCGCACTGAAGGGTACCCTAAAGCACTGCAGCAATATGCACAATTACAACACTGAAGGGTACCCTAAAGCACTGCAGCAGTATGCACAACTACCACACTGAAGGGTACCCTAAAGCGCTGTGGCAGTATGCACAACTACCACACTGAAGGGTACCCTAAAGCACGGCAGCAGTATGCACAACTATCACACTGAAGAGTACCCTAAAGCACTGCAGCATTATGCACAAGCACTTAAGGGTACCCTAAAGCACTGCAGCAGTATGCACAACTACCACACTGAAGGGTACCCTAAAGCACTGTGGCAGTATGCACAACTACCACACTGAAGGGTACCCTAAAGCACTGCAGCAGTATGCACAACTACCACACTGAAGGGTACCCTAAAGCACTGCAGCAGTATGCACAACTACCGCACTGAAGGGTACCCTAAAGCACTGCAGCAGTATGCACAAGAACTGACGGGTACCCTAAAGTGCTGCAGCAGTATGCACAACTACCGCACTGAAGGGTACCCTAAAGCACTGCAGCAGTATGCACAACTACCACACTGAAGGGTTCCCTAAAGTGCTGCAGCAGTATGCACAACTACCGCACTGAAGGATACCCTATAGCGCTGCAGCAGTATGCACAACTACCGCACTGAAGTATACCCTAAAGCGCTGCAGCAGTATGCACAACTACCGCACTGAAGTATACCCTAAAGCGCTGCAGCAGTATGCACAACTACCACACTGAAGGGTACTCTAAAGCACTGCAGCAGTATGCACAACTACCGCACTGAAGGATACCCTAAAGCACTGCAGCAGTATGCACAACTACCACACTGAAGGATACCCTAAAGCACTGCAGCAGTATGCACAACTACCACACTGAAGGATACCCTAAAGCACTGCAGCAGTATGCACAACTACCACACTGAAGGATACCCTAAAGCACTGCAGCAGTATGCACAACTACCACACTGAAGGATACCCTAAAGCACTGCAGCAGTATGCACAACTACCGCACTGAAGGACACCCTAAAGCACTGCAGCAGTATGCACAACTACCGCACTGAAGGATACCCTAAAGCACTGCAGCAGTATGCACAACTACCACACTGAAGGATACCCTAAAGCGCTGCAGCAGTATGCACAATTACCACACTGAAGGATACCCTAAAGCCCTGCAGCAGTATGCACAACCACCACACTGAAGGATACCCTAAAGCCCTGCAGCAGTATGAGTAATTGCCGTGTGTGCATTTAACTCTACTTCTTGAGGTGAACTCATGCTAATTGCAAGTCTCATCGCAATGTGTTCACCCCTTGCTTAATTGTGCAGTGGTCACTATGCCCATTCTCCTCCTCTAACTCATCCCTTTACCATGCAGACAGGTACCGTGGGCCTCAGCATGTGCTTATTGTGCCCTAAAACCTGTGCTAACTGTATAGTGCACTTTATAAAAAGGCCCCTATGAATCATAAGACCATGGTTTTAATCAAACATCCATCATAAATTATGTAAACTATACTGTGGATAGTTGTTAAGCAATAAATGCTTATGGGGATTTATCCTATTGTTCGATTCCCACTAGCACTCCTTGTGGCCTTGGGCAAGTCACTTAACCCTCCATTGCCTTAGAAAAATCCAAGTTAACAATGTCCCTGTTTAATGTATATTACCAAGTTTAAGTTACAATGTAAACTGCTTTGATTGAAATGATAAAGCGGTATATAAAACCTGTTAAATAAATAAATAAATCTTATCTTTGTGCAGATAAAAATTACCAAATTCATAAAATAACACAACTGTTATATTGACTGAAAATGTTGCTGAGAAAAAATGATACTTATCAGATATTTACATATGATTTAATAATAAAAAAAATCTGCAGGTTTAGCTGTGTCATTTCAGCGCTGAATATTATTTTTTCACAAAGGTATCTGGTATCTCCACAGCATATTTTCTCTGATTGATCTTTTTAATTTGCTAACAGCTCTCTTTGTATATTAATGCGATGGAAGACAAAAAAAAAGTCATAAGCACTTCTGCTACCAAATGTTTCACTCGTTTCTTCAAAGGTGGCCCCAGCGGCAATAGTTGAGTGCAATTTTTTGGATTCTGTGTCCTGATTATTAATAAAATCTTGTTATTAGAGTTCTGCCTCTATGCTCCACTGCTTCAAATTACTAGAGAATGACTCTGTTCCAGAAGCATATGGTCTCATTCATCAAGCTCTATCCATATGGACAGAGAAAGAGAAGAAATCCTTACTGAATTAGGCCCATCTTACCGTTGACAGCGCAAATGAAGACTATCTCTTAATAGTTGCTGAATTATGGAGATTTCAATGCAAAATTTAAAACAATCAACTGAAAAAAAGAGAAATTAGACTTACCTGCTAATTGTTGTTCCTTGAGGAACTCCAGTTCAGTCCCTCACCTCTGGGTTGTGCACCTCTTCCCGCAGCATGGAGATTGGGCATGTCAGAACTGTGACACCACTGGTGATATCCTGCTGGCACCTCCCACCAGCTCCCAGTAATCTAATGACAAAGCAGACTCAAAGGAGCAACAAATAAGTAGCTATAATATTAAATACAATTTAACTCTAATATTGAACTAAATCCCCGTAAATGAGAGGATAACTCTCTCTCTCCCGTTTGCAGAAATAGGACAGAAAGGAGAGAGAAGAAAGAATACAAGGTATACTTTACCTGAATAGAGAGCACATTTGCTGAACTTCTACTGGATTGTAGTCACCGTGCATCACACAGTATGCTTTGCGGAAACTGACCAAAAGACCCCCGGGCGGGAATCGGGACTGAACTGGAGTTCCTCAAGGAACAACAATTAGCAGGTAAGTCTAATTTCTCTTTCCTTATCGTCCCTCCAGTTCAGTCCCTCACCTCTGGGATGTAACAGAGCAGTAAACTATTAGGAGGGACCTATCCATCCGGACTGCAAAACTGCCGACCTGAAACAGGCATCTCCCGCCAGGCGGTAATGTTTACTGAAAGTATGCAAGGAAGACCAAGTGGCTGCTCTGCAAATCTCAACTAGCAGAACTAATCTATGCTCCGCCCACGAAGCCGCTTGTGCTCTAGTAGAATGAGCCCGCAGCCCCAAGGGCACCTGACAACCTTGCAAGATATAAGCTGATGCTATTGTTTCACGAACCCATCTGGAAATTGCAGCTTTGGCCACCGCTTCACCTTTACGTGGCCCACCAAAGAGAACAAACAAACAGTTAGACTTACGGAAGGACTCCGAAACCTTCAAGTATCGCCGAAGTGCCCTCTTAATGTCTAACAAACGCAAACTACGGTCCGACGCGGTCTCCCCCGAAACACCCAAAATGGGCAAAGAGACCGACTGATTCACATGAAATGGCGAAACTACCTTTGGTAGGAAAGATGGTACGGGACACAACACCACTTTTTCCCTAGAGAAAATCAGAAACGGTTCCTAACAGGACAAAGCCCGCAACTCAGAGATTCAACGTGCACAGCAAATGGCTACCAAAAATACTGTCTTCAAAGTCAAATCATTTAGGGAAGCCTGATACAAAGGCTCAAAAGGCTCCCTTGTCAAGGCTCCTAAAACCAGGTTGAGATTCCATGGAGGAGAAAACACCCTGTGCGAAGGACATAGACGGGATACCGCTCTCATGAAACAGACATCGGCATGGTCCCCCAAAGGAACCCCTTGCATCTTTCGTCAGTAACAAGAAATAGCTGCCAACTGCACCCTTAACGAACTGGCAGTTAATCCCTTATCGAACCCGTCTTGCAAGAAACTCAACACTGTCTGTACAGATACTGAGGCCGGACGAAACTGACGTTGAGCACACCAGTCCTCAAAAACATGCCAGACGCGCACATTCATCCAGTGATCACCAGATGGTGTGGTTCAGTATTAGGACTAGGGCTGTTAGAATCCATTCCAAGGTGAGGATCTTAGACTTTAGGAAGACTAACTTTCCGAAGATGGGCCAATACCTCAGGGAGTCGTTAGTGGGATGGGAACAGCTGGGGGATGTAGAAAAACAGTGGGCAAAACTGAAAAGGGGTATTTTAAGGGCAACCAACCTTTTTGTTAAAATGGTAAATAAAGGCAAAAGGAAAAGGAGGCCGCTATGGTTTTTGAAGGAAGTAGCTGAAAAAGTGAAGAAAAAGAGGGAGGTCTTCATGAAATACAAGAGACCACAGAGAGAGGAAGACAGGCATCTGTATTTGGAAAAACTTAGAGAAGCTAGCAAAATAGTCAAGAAGGCAAAGATTCAAAAGGAGGAGGAAATAGCCAATGCAATAAAATGGGGGGATAAGACATTTTTCAGATATATTAGTGAGAAGAGGAAGGGCAAAAGTGGTATTGTCAGACTCAAGGGTGCAGGGGGGGAATATGTAAAAGCTGATAAGGATAAAGCGGAATTGTTCACAGATGAAGAACCAGGAGCAGGACCTCACAAAACACCCACAAATAGGAACAGAAGCGAGGGACATCTTGAACAATTTTCAGAAGACTAGCTCAACTTAAAGTAGACAAAGCGATGGGACCGGATGGGATACACCCTAGAATACTGAGGGAACCTGGGGACGTTCTAGGAACTCCACTGACTGACCTTTTCAATGCCTCATTGGAGTCGGGAGTGGTGCCCAAAGGACTGGAGAGAGGCTCATGTGGTGCCTTTACACAAAAGCGGAAGTAAGGATGTGGTTGAAAACTACCGGCCGGTTAGTTTAACTTCGGTGGTGAGTAAATTATTGGAAACGCTGCTGAAAGAGAAAATAGTGAGGTTTCTGGAGTCCAGCGGATTACAGGATCCGAGGCAGCATGGATTCACCAGAGGCAGGTCTTGTCAGACAAATCTGATTGATTTCTTCGACTGGGTGACCAGGGAGTTGGACTGAGGGAGAGCTCTAGATGTGGTGTATTTAGATTTCAGTAAAGCCTTTGACACTGTTCCTCACAGGCGACTTATAAACAAACTGAGCACCATAGGGATGGACCCTAAAGTTACTCCTTGGGTTAGAAATTGGTTGGGTGGGAGGCGACAAAGAGTACAAGTAAATGGAGCTCACTCTGAGGAGAAGGATGTTACTAGTGGTGTGCCCCAGGGATCTGTCCTTGGTCCGATTCTTTTTAACATCTTTGTTAGTGATATAGCGGAAGGGCTGTCGGGTAAGGTTTGCCTCTTTGCAGATGATACCAAAATCTGCAATAGAGTAGACACCCAGGAAGGTGTAGATAACATGAGGAGGGATCTAGCTAAGCTTGAAGAATGGTCTAGAATTTGGCAGCTGGGATTTAATGTTAAAAAATGTAAGGTCATGCATTTGAGCTGCAGCAATCCAAGGGAGCAATACAGTATAGGAGGTGAAGTACTTTTGTCCACTAAAGAAGAGCGGGACCTAGGCGTGGTTGTGTCTGATGATCTTAAAGTAGCTAAACAGGTAGAAAAGGTGATGGCAAAAGCTACTAAAATGATTAGTGGGCTTCATTATAAAGCATTTGAGGACAGACTTAAGGATCTTAATATGTACACCTTAGAGGAAAGGCGGGATAGAGGTGATATGATTGAGATGTTTAAATACCTCCGTGGCATAAATGTTCAGGGAGAGAGCCTCTTTCAATTGAAAGCAAGTTCTGCTACGAGGGGACATGGGATGAGGGTGAAGGGAGCTAGATTCAGGAGTGATATGCGGAAATATTTCTTTACGGAAAGAGTAGTGGATCCATGGAATAGTCTCCCAGTGGAGGTGGTAGAGATGAGGACAGTAACTGAATTCAAAAAAGCATGGGACCAACAGAGAGGATTTCTAAAGGTAAAAAGTGGACTGTTGTAGTTGTTGATATGGAAGGACAGACTAGATAGGCCATGTGGTCTTTTTCTGTCATCATGTTTCTATGTTTCTATGTTTCTATATGCTAAGGAAGTGGACCTCTTTCTGGCCAGAAGCAAGGTGTCAATCACTGCCTTGGAATAACCCTTCTTCCTTAAGCAAACCTTTTCAATGGCCAAGCCGTAAGTGAGAACCGATGTACCTGAGGCATTCGTAAAGGACCCTGAAGCAGCAGATCCTCCCTTAGCGGCATCCGCCATGGTTCCCAGTCGAGCAGACACACCAGATCGGCATACCACGGATGACGAGGCCAATCTGGAGCTACTAGAACCACTCTTCCCCAATGAGCCTCGATGCGCTGTACCACTCGTCCTATGAGCGCCCAAGGGGGAAACACATAGAGGAGACTGTAAGCGGGCCATTGTTGAAGTAAGGCATCTAGACCTTCCGACATTCGTTCTCATTGCCTGCTGTAAAAGCGACTGGCTTTGGCTGACCGAAAGGTCGCCATGAGATCCAATCTGAGCAAAGTCCTCCGGATGAAGCTCCCATTCTCTTGGATCCACTCGAACACAGCTGAGAAAGTCCACCGTCACATTGTCCATTCCTGCAATGTGCGCCGCTGACAGAGCCTGAAGCCAAGGCTCTATCCAATTGAAGAAACTTTCCGCCTCCATTTCCAGAGCCTTGCTTCCCGTGCCCCCTTGACGATTGAGATACACAACCGTCACGGCATTGTCCAAGAGCACTCGAACCGCTCAACCCCGTAAGGTGGATTTGAAGGCTCGAAGCATTAGAGCTACCGCCCGCAACTCCAGCCGATTGATGAACCATTTGGCTTCCTGTTCGGTCCAGCCGCATTGTGCAAAGAGCTCTCTGCAATGAGTTCCTCATCCTGCGAGACTGGCATCCGTTAACATTGGCATCCACTGCGGTTGTTTGAGAGGCATGCCCGCTGTGAGATTCTGCGGACGAAGCCACCATTGAAGAGACTTCCTGATCCGCAAAGGACAGGGTAGGCATTTGGACAGAGAGTCATTCTGGTGAGACCATCGACGGAGCAGCGACCTCTGTAAGGGATGCATGTGAGCTCTGGCCCACAGCACAACTTCCAGAGTCGCCGCTATTGTCCCTAACACACAGAGATAGTGCCAGGCCGATGGTGCAGGAGTTCTCAAAAAAATCACACACCAGAAGCCGCAGGCCCTGGGCTCAGAGATCCGGCAGGAAAACCGATCCCACACGAGTGTCGAAGCAAACTCCCAAATACTCTAGAACTTGCATCGGAACCAACTGGCTCTTGGACATATTGACCACCCAACCGAGCCTCTACAGGAGCTCTACCACTTTGTCTGTCACTTGCACACTCTCAGCCCTGGACTTTGCCCAAATCAACCAATCGTTGAGATAGGGATGAACTAATACTCCTTCCTTCCGAAGAGCCGCTGCCACACGGCAGCAGGCCTCAAAAACGCTCACAGGACACTAGCAGCAAAGATTTAAACACTCACCTCTTCCTCCGAGACCTTCGGATCCTCTCTGCACCCCGATAAATATAATAGGCTTCCTGTGAGCAGCACAGCTGAGAAAGGCTGTCAGTCGGCAGCAGCAGCAGAGAAACAAGGTCCGACGACAGTTTCTGACTGGAAATCTACAGCACAGAAAACTGAGCCAGTAAGGAGATGAAAAGCCTGCTAAAGAACTCCCTTCCGTGCCAACAAGGAGGGGAGAGCAGGCAAAGGGGACAGAAATAAACAGGAGGGAGAAAAGAGAATCCTCTAAATCCCTTCCAATCCCCTCTCAGCCCTTGCTTTTTTTTTTAACAAGCTTTAATGAGCTTTAAAGCTACAGATCAAAAGAAAAACGTTATAGGGAGAAAAGAAAAACTAACAACCCTAGCTAAGCTGCCTAAAGCTCCTTATCCGCTCCTCTAGTGACCCCAGACCTAGGCTCACTATCTCCAGCTGCATGGAGACTAGACACACTGGGAGCTGGTGGGAGGTGCCAGCAGGATATCTACAGTGGTGTCAGAGTTCTGACATGCCCAGTCTCCATGCTGCGAGAAGAGGTGCACAACCCTGAGGTGAGGGACTGAACTGGAGGGACGATAAGGAATGCAAATTAGTTAAAGTAGAACTGTTCTATAGTGATAAATAACCTTCAGAATTAAAGATAACTTTAAAAGAAATAAGAAAAGATGACCAATTGATACATTTAGTGCTTGTGTGACTCCTGGTTAAGGCTCAACATGATCTTGTGCATAGGCAGTGAAAAGGAGTGGGCCACAGAGGCCATGGCCTCATCAATATTTTGCCCAACAGAACATCAGGAAGCTTGGGGGAAGGACTGGAGATTGGTTTGTTTGGCCCCTCCAACCAAAAAGTTGTTCCGCTGCCCCCTGATCTTGTGAACCTTGTGCAGAGACAAATTAATGGTATAGTCGTACTATTGAATAATAGGCATTATAACACAATTTACTTCAGCAAGAAAATAATAGCCTGTGTGTTGGCTTTAACCACTTTCATCCTGTCAATCATGAACATAATATACTGATTAGCTACCTGTGCCCCCCATATGTGCAAAGCCAACATGACTGGGAACAGCTCAAAGAACGTAATGCCCCTTGTGACTCCTGCTGCATACCAGCTTGCTTGCATGGCTTGGAACACCAAGTGCCTCTGAAATAAATTCCTGAGCCCACCCCTTCTGAAGCTTCTATGAAAAGTTTTAATTCATTGCTTTTTAATATGAGCCCATTAAAAGATTGGAGGAACCTCTCCCATACTCTTAGGTCTTCCTTAATAGCCTTGGAAATCAAGCAGATGTACCCATGGCCATTAAGCTGCCCTTGCTCTTGTCCACCAGATTAGTTCAGGCCAAGGCACATCAGCATGGGTGTGCACAATACCATACTGTCCCAGCTCCTGGCTACCAGCTCACTGCCAATGAGCACAACTTCTACCCACTCATATATCCATGCTGCTGCAATCTTCTCCAGGCTCAAAGAGCGTACCACCTAGCACTTCAAGTTGTACGCTTGCTTTCTTGCACTATCCACAGCCCCTCTACCCAACGAGTAAGTTAGGAGCTTGTGCCTCATATTTAGAGAAGCAAGAGAAAGAGGTAAGATTTCCAGTGTAAGGCAGAGAAGATGGTGCCATCTTGGCTTCCACCCATTATGTATCCACTGCCTGACACCACTCCTACCCCTAACTCCCATTTCCCTAGGTCCACTAACCCCCTCCCTTTACTGACCATCCAACCAGCCTTTTGTAGCTACTCTCTGCCACTTTCTTGTCTTGCCTTGTTCATATGCCCTTTCCTGCCCCCTAACTCTGCCCCTCCCCCATCTCTTTACATAAGAACATAAGATATGCCATACTGGGTCAGACCAAGGTCCATCAAGCCCAGTATTCTATTTCCAACAGTGGCCAATCTAGGTCATATGTACCTAGCAGTTTCCCCAAGAGACACAAGTTCCACAATGCTTGTACTGGGTCAAGCATTGATATCTTCGGTCACTTCTTAATAATGGTTTATGGACCTTTCCTCCAGGAACTTGTCCAAACCTTTTTTAAACCCAGCTACACTAACAGCCTTTACTACATCCTCCGGTAACAAATTCCAGAGTTTGATTACATGTTGAGTGAAAAAATATTTTCTTTTATTAGTCTTAAATAGTTTACCCTGTAGCTTCATTGCATGTCCCCTAGTCTTTCTATATTCTGATAACGTAAACAATCGATCTACGTTTACCCGTTCCACTCCGTTCATTAATTTATAGACTTCTATCATATCTCCCCTCAGCCGTCTCTTTTCCAGGTTAAAGAGCCCTAACCTTTTTAGCCTTTCTTCATAGGAGTATCCTTCCATCCCCTTTACCATTTTGGTGGCTCTTCTCTGAACCTTTTCTAAAATCGCTATATCCTTTTTAAGATACGGCGACCAGAATTGCACACAATATTCAAGGTGCGGTCTCACCATGGAACGATATAGAGGCATTATAATATCTTTTGTTTTATTTTCCATTCCTTTCCTTATCATACCTAGCATTCTATTTGCTCTCTTGGCCGCCGCTGCACACTGGGCCGAGGGTTTTAACATGGTATCCACAATGACGCCTAAATCTTTTTCCTGGGTGGTGGTTCCTAATGTGGAACCTTGCATCGTGTAACCATAGTTTGGGTTGTTCTTCCCTAGGTGCATAACCTTGCACCTTTCCACATTAAATTTCATCTGCCATTTTGATGCCCAGTCTTCCAATTTATCAAGATCCTCTTGCAATTTTTCACAATCCTCTTGGGTTTTAACAACTTTAAATAGTTTTGTGTCATCTGCAAATTTGATAACCTCACTCGTTATTCCACTTTCCAGGTCATTTATGAATATGTCAAAAAGCAGCGGACCCGGCACAGATCCCTGGGCTACACCACTATTCACCTTTCTCCATTGGGAAAATTGGCCATTTAGCCCTACCCTCTGCTTTCTATCTTTTAACCAGTTCCTGATCCACAATAGTACACTGCCTCCTATCCCTTGACTCTTTAGTTTTGCCAAAAGTCTCTGATGAGGGACCTTGTCAAAGGCTTTCTGAAAGTCCAGATACACAATATCAACCGACTCACCTTTGTCCACCTGTTTATTCACTCCTTCAAAAAAACATAACAGATTAGTAAGACAAGATCTTCCTTGTCTAAAGCCATGTTGGCTGTCTCCCATTAGGTTGTGACTATATACATGCTGAGTAATTTTATTCTTTATGATGGTTTCTACCATTTTTCCCGGTACTGACGTCAGGCTCACCGGTCTGTAGTTTCCCAGATCACCCCTGGAACCCTTTTTAAAAATTGGTGTTACATTGGCGATCCTCCAATCTTCCGGTATTAGAGATGATTTTAATGATAGTTCACAGATTACTGATAGCAGGTCTGCAATCTCATATTTCAGTTCTTTCAACACCCTTGGATGTATACCATCTGGCCCAGGTGATTTGCTACTCTTCAGTTTATCTAATAGTTGTAAGACATCTTCCCAATGTATCAATATTTCCTTCAATTCTTCCGCACCTTTAAATACCACTTCAGTCATGGGTAACATCCCTACATCTTCCTCAGTAAAGACCGAAGCAAAGAATTCATTCAGTCTCTCCGCTATCGCCTTGTCACCTCTTAGTGTTCCTTTAACCCCTTTATCATCTATACTTCGCGTTTTTGCTTCCGCAGCAAGCTTCTTCTCAAATTCTCTCTTTGCCTGCCTTATCAATGCCTTGCATTTGACTTGCCAGTGCTTGTGCTGTTTCCAGGTTTCGTCGTTTGGCTCTTTTTTCCATTTCCTGAAAGATGCTTTTTTGGCAACAACAGTCTCTCTGACCTCACCTTTAAACCATGCTGGCAGTTTTTTGGACTTCCTTCCACTTTTCTTAAAGCATGGAATACAGCTGGTCTGGGCTTCCAAGATAGTATTTTTCAACAACACCCAAGCTTGATGTACGTCTTTAACCTTTGCAACTGCTCCTTTTAGTTTTTTCTTAACTGTTTTCCTCATTTTATCATAGTCTCCCTTTCAAAAGTTAAAAGGTAGTACTGTGGATTTCCTTACTATCCCTCCTCCACTAATTAAATCAAAGTCGATCATGCTATGATCACTATTGCCAAGTGGCCCCAACACCCTTATCACTTGCACTAGATCTGGTGTTCCACTAAGGACTAGGTCTAATATGGCTTCCCCTCTGGTCGGTTCATGAACCAGCTGCTCCAAGAAGCAGTCATTTATTTCATCTAGGAACTTTATCTCCCTAGCATGTCCTGACATGACACTGACCCAGTCGATACCGTGGTAATTGAAATCACCCATTATTATTACTGCGCTGTAACTTTTGTTAGCTTCCTTGATTTCTTTGAGCATTTCATCATCCATTTGGTCATTCTGGCCAGGTGCTCGATAGTACACCCCCCACTGCCATTGCCTTCCCCCTTTTATATGGAATTTCAATCCATATAGATTCTACAGCAGATTTTGTTTCCTGCAAAACTTTAATCCTTTCTGAGTCAATGCCCTCTCTAACATAAAGCGCAACCCCTCCACCAATTTGATCAGCTCTATCATTACGATATAGTTTGTACCCAGGTATCACAGTGTCCCACTGGTTGTCCTCCTTCCACCATGTCTCTGATATTCTAATCATATCTAACCTTTCATTTAGTGCTATATATTCTAACTCTCCCATCTTATTCTTTAGACTTCTAGCATTTGCATACAAGCATTTTAGAGAATGTATTTTATTCATGTTAATTTGGCTATTGTTAGACATGGGTAAATTGGGATCTTTAAGCTCTGTCTGCTCCATACTTGAGGGCATTTGGGCTACTTTACTCTTTTGTGGAACCTCTCTGCTTTTGGTAGTATCCTTCAAGGATACATTCTTCCGAACCATCCGCTCTTGGGCGACTGTCGGCTTTCCCCTAATATCTAGTTTAAAAGCTGCTCTATCTCCTTTTTAAAGGTTAATGCCAGCAGCCTGGTTCCATCCCGGTTAAGGTGAAGCCCATCCCTTCGGAAGAGCCCCTCCTTTCCCCAGAATGTTCCCCAGTTCCTAACAAATCCAAAACCCTCATCTCTGCACCATTGTCTCATCCACGCATTGAGACTCCGGAGCTCTGCCTGCCTTTTGGGTCCTGCGCGTGGAACAGGAAGCATTTCGGAGAATGCTACCCTGGAAGTTCTGGATTTCAACTTCCTACCTAAAAGCCTAAATTTAGCCTCCAGAACCTCCTTACCACATTTTCCTATGTCATTGGTACTGACATGTACCAAGACAGCAGACTCCTCCCCAGCACTATCTAAGACCTTATCTAAGACCTCTTTCATCTTCTTACCCCCCCCCCCCCCCCCCCCCCCAGCTGCGCCTCTCTCCCATGGTTCCCTTTTCTCCACCTCTTTGTGCCCAAGCTCCCTATAAAAGCTGCATCTGACTCCTTAACTCTTCTCTTACTTTAAAATCAACAGTAAAGTTTTATTTCACTGCCAACTGAAAATATGGTTGTTTGTTAAGACAGGGAATGCAATTATATTTTATTGGTTATGATTCATCAGAGCCTCATTTTTAATATAATTTAATTCTTTTGTATATATTATATCATATTTGTTTTATTTTTTAAAAGTTTGCCAATTTTTAAGGTTACCAGATGTCTCCAGTTTTCAGGGATTGTCCCCGATTTTAAAGCTCTCTCTCTCCATTTCCCACCTCTGGCAATCTCCTGCCCCAGATTTCAGCAATTGGGACAGGGAGGGGGGGGTAGAAAAAATGTATTTTTGATTTAGTGATTTTGAACGGTACCGGGTAAATGCTGTTTCTATTTCTATGTCAATTTGTTTGCTTGGAAGTAGGGCCAGCCTGTCCACTAGGCGACTTAGGGTGGCCGGCCCAAGTGGGCAGTGGCACACATGACTGGCCATGCCCCCCCCCCCCCCAGCTGCTGCCGATTCCATCTCGGGAGGGGGAGGCAGGTAGCGGCAGAATTTCCAAAAGCAGCCACTTTTTGCTACCGCTTTCTTGCCTACGGCAGCCGGGAGAAGGGGTGCACAGTGAAGCTGGGGTTTCTGCTTAGGGCGGCAGAAACCCCCTGGGTGCAGGCCCTGCTCGGAAGCGATATTGTTGCTGTCATGGGATGGCTGGGAAGGCAAAGTATTGACTCCTTTTCCCTCCTCCAAGCTTTGTTGCTCAAACCTGGAACTAAGGTGTCCCTTCCTCCCCCCCCCCCTCACATACACTTCAGATGCGTGTCCCAGATTTGCCATGCCATTTTTATTTTTATTCTATGTACTCTACTTTGTATGTTCTAGAGTTCAAAAAGGCAGATAAGTCTGTAAATAAAATTAGATTACATTTTTGTCAGTAAATTTCTCTACTTTGGAGCAAATATCTGAAATGTGGACTATTTTTAGAGTGCAAGTTATTGTCTAGACCCAAGGCCTCTCAGCTTTTTGAGTCCCCAACTTAAGTACCTGTTCCAAGAAACTATTACTTATTTCTAAAGTGCTTCTATGCATATGCAGCGCTGTTCAGACACATAGATGAGTGAGTCCCTTCTTCACAAAGCTTACAATCTAATCAACCGCAGCTGTTGGTTTTTGCTGCAGCCTCTGAAGGGGAGCCCCTTAATTTTTACCTGAAATGTTCCCTACTGAAAAAAGGGTCACATCAAAAGTGTGTAGGAGACAAATGCTTCGAACCAAAGTGGGTTGACAGCAAACAGCAAGTCACTTCTTCCCCCTTTAGTTCTTAGTCAGAAGTAATACCCCATCATCGCTTCCCTGTCCCCACCTCTTCAGACTCAGTGGGTGTCATGTCCATGGAAGAATTGGCAATCCTATGGTACCTCAGGACCAAGCATCTTGCAGTGAGCTCTTTTTAAAGAGGTCCAAGACATACTAGCATTCTGACTCTAGAAATGCACAAACTGAAGGATTGTGTGTGTGGCAGGAGGGGGGTTGCTTGAGTTAGTAAATATCTTGCGGCTTTCTTCTGCCCTCCACTCATACCCCTCCCCCCTCCAACTCTGGTTCTTCCTCTAGCCTGTTATCCAGGTCCAACACAAGCAGGCTCAGTGCCGATCCTGTGGCTCAAAACCTTTGCTGGAATATAGTCACCTTTACAATTCGTGCTGAATCAGATAGTGTCTCACCTTTCATTCTCTTAACAGGGGCTACTGCATTCTCTATTACCTTAGTCCCAGCTCCGGGTAATTCCTGGAAATGGTAGAACCCTTCTCTCCAAGCCCCCCGCCCCCATCCTCAACCTCCAAAGGAGTTCACAGAAATATCGTTGCTCCTTTTCAGAACTCTTGTGCTAAGCATTCCTCTTCCTTACATCCACAAATAGGGCATATTATATGACTGGAGGCTGTGACTTTCCACTCACATTTCGAAAGCCTGAGAAAGCATTTAAGGAGAGGAAAGGAATGAAAACAAACTGAAACTTCTCATTATGGTTTTATGCATGCTTGAACCTGAACATGATCCCTTGGTTTTTCTACAGTGTTGATAGAATATACTGAGGTTTTGGCCCCTTGGCACATCTGACTGCATTGGGCTGACACTGCTCACCTTTGTTCTGAACATCTGGTCTTCATTAGGTCATGAGTCTGCAGTACGACGGAGAAGAGCAGAGAGCCAAACTGAATGCTCCTGCGACCCAAGTACAACTTGTGTTACCAAGCTACGTTATTAAGTCCATTTAGATTAAAAGCAAATTAGTAAAGTAGAGTTTGCTTGCAGGGCTCTGAGCAGGCAGAAAACAATCCCATGGCAGAACAAGCAGCATTTTATTGTCAGTGTTTATACCTATAAAATAAACTGATGAAGAGCATTTAAATGTATTTTCCAGCAGAAACATTCTCCAGGAAGGAAAACTGTGTCAGCTCCCAGTACTAATCCCTCAGGTGTTGTGGAGCCAACAAGAAAGAGTTTTTTTTGAAAATACATTAAGTTTTCTTGAAAGCTTTTCTTGCCTGGTTCAAATTCCGAGTTGTATTCAGGATCATTATCTCCAAAACTCTTATTCAGCAGCTCATAGCTCTGTGCGCATGCTAGCTATGTATAGCCACTAGATTTTATAGATTCTGCATGAATGTGGATTAAAATGTGTACTCCATAGTTATCGGTAAAATAAAAACACACATACGTTTCAGTCTCATATTAAACCTCCAAGCCCTAGAGATGTGCACAGACAAGAAAAATTTGGTTAGCTTTCGGGGCTTTCTTCCAGATTAGTTTCACAGATTTGTTATTCATAGGCAATTTTATCGCATGCTAAATTCATGCAACATGCACTAATTGTTAAATTAAGGTTCACTAAGTTGATTACAACATGTTAAATCAATTTAGCATGCGCTAAATTTTTTAAGGTGCACTAATGAACTGAATACGCGCTAACAGGAGTAAGTCTGGGTAGACTCTTTTTTACTCATATAGAAGGAAGAAAAGTGCTTGGCTTCCAAAATTATACATAACCCAAACTTTGCCTTTACCATTATGGTTTTATGTATGATTTTATTCGTATGTTATTATGTGCTGTGTATCTTTTTTGTTACCCACCTCGGTGTTTGTGCGGGTTGCAAATCCTTTTAAATAAATAAATAAATATAGTGCTCACCACCCACTGAGACTTACTTGTTCCTTTGATAAAGTACTGAGCAGCTGTTCTGTGCCAGCTACTGTATATTTATAAACTAGTACTATGCAGGGAAGCAAACCTTGAATGAGAGGTGATGTTTCTAGAGGCATATTGCATGCATTAACAAAGGATTTTCCACTAAACAATGTGCTAGAAACTTTCTAATGGGAAAATTCCATTAGCTGCAAAATTTTAGAAGCTGCAGGAATATTCACTTGGGAGGCAGGCAAGAGATCTTCCCTCGTGTGCAGCTGGGGTCATTCAATCTTTCAAAAAGATGTAAGAAGATCAAGGATCTGTGACTCCACGAGTGACTGACCCGGCCAAACCAAGAGGGGACAAAGACACTCAGAGCATCCCAGAGGTATAAGACGTTTTCTGTAGATGCAAAACAGGAAAAAATCCTTTCTGAATAAGGCCCAAAAAGAAAATAAGGCTTGATGAAGTAATAAACAAAGGATCAGAACCATCATTATATTGTAATATAAAAAATAAATAGATTATTAAGTATAGCAATCCTAATGGTGCATAGAGGAGCCCTTTAGTAAGCACATTTTATCTCAGAGACAAACAGGATAAAGGTTTTGCAGGAAACAAAATATACTGTAGAATTTCTATGGAAAGAAATTCCATGTAAAAAGGGGAAGGCGATGGCAGTCGGGGGTGTACTATCAACTGCCTGGTCAGAATGAACAGATGGATGATGAAATGTTAAAAGAAATCAGGAAAGCTAACAAAAGTTACAACACAGTAATAATGGGTGATTTCAATTATCCTAGTATCAACTGAATCAATGTTACATCAGGACATGCTAGGGAGATAAGGTTTCTAGATTAAATACTCTTAAATGACTGCTTCATGGAGCAGCTGGTTAATGAACCAACATGAGGGGAAGCTAATTTAAACCTAGTCCTTAGTGAAACAAAGGATCTAGTGTGAGATATAATGGTGTTGGGGCTACTTGGCAATAATGATCAAGGAAAATCCATTGCACTAGCATTTAACTTTCAAAAGAAAGACTACGATAAAATGAGGAAAATAGTTAAGAAAAAAATAAATGGAGCAGCTGCAAAGGTCAAAGGTTTACATTAAGCATGGGTGTTGTTTAAAAATACTATCTTGGAAGCCCAGACCTGTTGTATCCATACTTTAAGAAAGGTGGAAGGAAGGCCAAATGACTACCGCATGGTTTAAAGGTGAGGTCAGAGAGGTTGTTATAGGCAAAAGAAAACATCTTTCAGGAAATGGAAAAAGCAGACAAATGACAAAAACAGGAAACAACATAAGCACTGGCAAGTTAGATGCAAGGCATTGATAAGGCAGGCAAAGACAGAATTTGAAAAGAAGCTTGCCATGGAAGCAAAATACATCATAAAAACATTTTCAAGTACACTCATTGCAAAAAACCTGTGAGAGAGTCAGTTGGACCACTAGATGATAGAGGGGTAAAAGGGGCACTAAGTGAGGACAAGGCCATAGCAGAGACACTGAATGAATTCTTTGCTTTGTCTTTACTGAAGAAGATGTAGGGAAGCTTCCCATACCTGAAATAGTATTAAAGGTGATTTATCTTTGGAAATGAAACAAATCTCGATAAAACGGGAAGTTATAATATAGCTATCTGATAAACTAAAGAGTAGCAAATCACCTAGATTGGTATACATCCTAGGGTGCTGAAAGAACTCAAAAATGAGACTGAAGACCTACAATAGTAATCTGTGAACTATCATTAAAATCATCTGTGATACCAGAAGATTGGAGCGTTGTCAATGTAATGCCCAGGGCCAACCCAAGGGTTTCATCTGCCATTACTACTACTAATCATTTGTATAGCACTACAAGGCATATGCAGCATTGTACTTTATAGATGTAATATACAGTCCCTGATCAGAGCTTACAATATAATCAAGACAAAACACATAGCAGAAGCCCTGACCATGCTGCCCCCACCTTCCGAGCCAAACTACCCCCCCTCCCATGTTGAGCCACTGCTCACTCCAGCCGCCGATTCCATCAATGGGGTCAGTGTGGCAGTGGCCCATGGGCTTCAGCACACATGGCCTGCCGCTTCTGACTACCCCTCCAACAGGAAGTTGTGTCAGAACTGAAGCACATGGCCCGCCACTCACAGAGGCCTGCAGCCCTAGGCAGCCACCTAGCCCACCTAATGAATGGGCCAGGCCGGCCCAGGTAACGCCAATTTTTAAAAAGGGTTCCATGAATTATCCAGGAAACTACAAACGGGTGAGCCTGATGTCAGTACTGGTAAAATTATAGAAACCATATGGCACCGGCCATATGGAACTCCCTCCCGGAAGAATTAAGAGCCCTAAATGACCTCAAGGACTTCCGCAAAGCTCTCAAACCCCTCCTGTTCAAGGATTTCTATGGACAAGTAACATAAAACTACCAAGCACCATAACTCTACTGAATACGCCCAACAGAGAACTGAGAACTAATTACTGATAGTCTATATGTATGTCCTGTCACCCCCCCCCTCCTGTTGAATGTAGACCCACAATTTGTTTTGCTAACCACTTTGATTGAAGGATAAGGTGGTATACAAAACTGGTTAAATAAATAAAAATAAAATTACTGGATAGTCATGATTTAATGGGAGAAAGCCAACATGGATTTAGCCAAGGAAAGTCTTGTCTCACTAATCTCCTCTTATATTTTTTTGAAGGTGTGAATAAACAGGTAGATAACGGTAAGCAGGTCCATATAGTGCATCTGGATTTTCAGAAAGTCTTTGACAAGTTTCCTCATGAGAGATTCTTGGGGAAATTGAAAAGTCATGGTATAAGAGGCAGTGTACTATTTGGGTTGGGAACTAGTTAAAAGATAGAAAACAAAGAGTAGGGCTAAATGGATAATTTTCTCAATGGATAAAGGTGAATAGTAGAGTACCCCAGGGATCTGTGCTGGGCCTGCTGCTTTTTAACATATTCATAAATGACCTGGAAATGGGAATAACGAGTAAGGTAATCAAATCTGCAGATGACACAAAATTAGTCAAAGATGTTAAAACACAAGAGGAAAGGAAAAATTGCAAGAGGACCTTGATAAATAGGAAGACTGGACATCAAAATGGCAGATGACATGTAATGTGGACAAGTGCAAGGTTATGCACTTAGGGAAGAACAACTCAAACTACAGTTGCACAATGCAAGGTTCCACATTAGCAACCATTACCCAGGAAAAGGATCTAGGCATCATCGTGGATATGTTGAAACCCTCTGTCCAGTGTGCAAGGAGGTCAAGAAAGCAAATAGTATGCTAGAAATCATAAGAAAAGGAATGGAGAATAACATGAAGGACATTATAATGCCTCTGTATCTTTCCATGGTGCAACCATAGCTTGAATATTATGAGCAATTCTGATAGACATATCTTGAAGGATATAGTGGAATTAGAAAAGATACAGAGAAGAACCACCAAAATTATAAAGGGGATGGAAGGATACCCTTATGAGGAAAGGCTTAAAAGGTTAGAACTCTTCAACTTGGAAAACAGACGGCTGAGGGGAGATATTATAGAAGTCTATAAAATAATGAATGGAGTGGAATGAGTAAATGTAGATCAGTTGTTTACTGCTTCAAAAAGTAGAAAGACTAAGGGACATACAATGAAGCTACAATGTAGCCCATTTAAAACTAATCGTAGAAAATATTTTTTCACTCAATGCGTAATCAAACTCTGGAATTTGTTACCAGAGGATATAGTGAGAGCTGTTTGTGTAGCTGGCTTTAAAAGAGGTTTGGACAAGTTCCTGGAGGAAAAGTCCATAAACTATTCTTAAAGAGGACCAGTGAAATCCACTGCTTACCCCGGGGATAAGCAGCATGGAATCTGTGTACCTTTTTGGGAACTTGACAGGTATTTGTGACTTGGATTGGCCACTGTTGGAAACAGGATACTGGGCTTGATGGACCCTTGGTCTGACCTAGCAGGACCGTACCGAGTCCTGTGCGAGCGGTGCGGCCGCACAGGGCGCAAAGACTTCAGGGGCACATTTCAGCTCTCTGCTGTTGCCTGCCACAGCGGCGGCAGGCAATGGCAAAAAGTCAAAATGCGCCCCTGAAGTCTTCCCGCCGGCACACTAAGGCACTAAGCAGGTCTGGTCTCTCCGGGAGGGTCCAGACCTGCTTAATGTGCCGGCGAGTTGTACATCGGATGCTGGCTTTCTCTCCCGCCCCATAAAGTGGCTAAATGGGGGTGCGGGGGGGGGGGGGCGCACGCCCAATGTGCAAGTCGCACAGGGCGCATTTCGCCATCAGTATGACCTTGTGACCTAGTATGGCATATATTATGTTCTTATGAGTGTTAATGGAGAAAAGCACTGTGCTTGAATACAGTGGTAAAAACAGGATTCAGACTTTAGATGAAAGCCAGGAGGTGGAGAGAATAAAGTTGGCATTGCTTTAATCATGGGACTTTAGATACTCATTTATTCTATGTGGTGGAGAATTAGTCAAGATGAAATCTCTCCTGAGAAGGCTGAATAGGCCAATGGGCATTTATCTTCTATCATTACTATGCTACTCTGGCTCCAGTAGGTTATGAACTAATTACAGCAATGCTGATTAATTTAATAAAGAATATAGAGAACCTCTTATTCAAGTCCTTCAGCAATTTTCTGGAGTGATTCATGCCATGAGCTCAATAACCGCAATCCGTGGTTATATATCCTGCTCTACATTGTTATCACTGGCCTATCAATGGGATCCCAGATAACTGACAGAAAAAAACATGATTGGAGGGTTTGTAAATTGTGCCCTCATTTTCAGTCCAGTAATCCTTGCCTGTGGATTAACGCCTGATTTAGGGTGGTTTGCTCTAGAAATCATTAATAAAAAGCAGAAGGAGATTTAAACATCCTGGGGGTAACTCATCAGGAAAGCACCACACAGCTCACCACATTCTGTTCCTGCTCCTAACATTGAGATTTACTCTCTTAAAATGGAGTCTTTGAAAATTTACCAGGGCTGAGTGCCTAAATCTATATTCAGATTTTCACAGAACTCCTAGGGGTATGTTTACTAAACCGTCTTAATGTTACCGGCGCTAGTTGCAGCGATAATGTGAAGAATGCCATATAAGGAGTGGGCGTTCCGGTCCTAAGGTAGCAAGAATCTGTATCGCAAGATAGCGGGCGCCTTGGCACATTAACGCGCGTTAACCCTAAGTACATGCCAGCGCAGTGTTAGCAGCTATAAAGATGTAGCCCACTGGTTACTGTAATGACTGTGGAGGCAGAGGTCATGGGTTTGATCCTGTAGTGGTGGTATGTAATAAGGCTGTCTGAGGCATTTCCCTTTTCTAATTTAAATCAGTGCTGTCTGAGGCATTTCCTTTTTTAAGTTAAATCAGTGCTGCCAGCAAAAACACCCTCACAGTGCCGTAACATAAGGTGTCGCATAAGGCGCCCTATAAGGCATTCCATAGGGCACATTATAAAGTGCCCTGTCCACCAAGGCGCCTTCTAATGTGCCCTATAGGGCGCCTTATGAGTTACCTTAAGATTACAGCACTGTGAGGGTGCATTTTGCTGGCAACACTGATTTAAATTAAAAGGAAAAGCCTCAGACTGCCTTATCAAATAACACCACTGTGGGATCAAACCCATGACCAGTGTTCCCTCTAATTTTCTGTAGGCTGTGTGCAATAAAATATCAGCTGTGCAGCTTTTGAAGGAAGGTTACATTTTTTGTGCGCCACATAACGACACTCGGAGTTATATACTTTAAAATTTGACTACACGTCAGAATACAGTATGTATACCACATTGATTTTAATCAAATTAAATGAAAATAGATGATTACTAAATGAAGCAGAAAATTTTTAGTAATTACAATCACAAATGCGGTATTATTTCAGTTAATTTTTATTGAAAGTCGTCGTTATTTCATGTAAATAATTTATGTATGGAAGAAGAGTTCATTCTCAATTTTTCTCTTCGATCTTTCAAATTTACCTAGTCTGAATAAATTTTATTAAGGTCTACTGATCCGCCATCTTGAAGATGACTCTTAACACACATCAGCATTTCCAAATGTTCAACTGTAAGCGATTCCTTATTTTGGTTTTTAAACTGTTCATCAAGCTGAAACCATGCTCACAAAAGCACTAGAAGCTATTGCTTTCAACATTTTAAAAATTGCCTAAATACAGAAATAGTAAGAATAATAAATAATAACAATAAAACATAAAATAATAAATAAATCTGAAAGGCTGGATGAGATTAATTAAAATAACAATAATAAAGGCTTATAAATGAAAACATGCATTGATCAACACCCATTAAAAGAACCATAAAACAAACAATAAAACCACATAGTGGACAGGTAAAAAACAAATCATCAAATATTAAATATAACAACCACAAAAAACACAGGGCAGTGGGTGTAAACTAATAGTTTTCGGCCCTGTTCCTGCACCACAGAGCGACTGTTTGACCGTTGCTGGCACACACAGAACACCTTGTGCATCAACAGATCAAATTCAGAAGAGAAGCCCCCCAGGACCCCTCTATCCTCAAGGGCCTGAGACATGGAGGGTCCGGGTGAGGCTGGGGGCCCACTTGCCAGCTCCAGCAACAGAGGCGAGGTCCCTGGTTCCTCCTGTCCCCCAGAGGGACCTGCCTCTTGCTCTGAGCCTTCCTGCAAGACCTGCTCCATGGTGAAGGCCTCCTTTTTGCAATCACGGCAGATGCCCGCCTCTGAAAGTGCCCCTCTCCAAGCTCCATAAACCAGGCACTGCGGTCTCACGGGCATGGTCTATGGGCTCCTTGCCAGTGTGACCTGGAAAGACATGGGATGAGAAGACAGCAACTGCCCCAGCCAAAAAGAGGGGGGGGGGGGAGAGAAATTAACCTCTTAAGGCTAATGCAAGAGAATTGAAACTCAAACTACCAAAAAAACCCTGCTACCTTCTCTCTTTAAACTACTCTTTTTTCCTTCCTCCCTCCCCTGATGAAAACTAACTTACCCTAATCAAACTAAGTAAACTAAGCAAATGAAGGTTCTCAGCAGCAATCCTGAAAAGACCGCGAAGGAGAGTCCCCCCTCGAGCCCCCTTCCTGCTCAGTACCGAAGTCTTCAGGAAGCAGCCACGAATCTCCCACACAGCTGCTAGGCCTTCCTCAACCATACAGCCTGCAGCCGTGCGCTCAAAAACACCTACAGAAGCCTTCTGCCTAACACGGCGCCTCCCAGCTCCCGAAATTAGCGATCCAGACCAGCAACCCTACCTGCACTGTCTCAGCCATTGCCTCCGTTCTGCGAAAGGGGCTCCGATGCTGCCTGTCTGCCCTGCGCTCAGCCATGCTCCCAGCTTCGGCAACAAGGAGAGGGCTTGAAATCACTGCCTCCGACTCTTGCAGACCAAGCGGACCCCTCTCCCTCTCTGTGCGCTCTGTTGTCAGTTATGTGCGCTCACTTGGAGAGGTGTGTGCGCGTGCACACGCGCACAGCTTAGAGGGAACAGTGCCCATGACCTCTGCCTCCACAGTCATTGAAGTAACCAGTAGGCTACATCTCTATAGCTACTACCACACCGCTGGCTGGCTACAGAAAGACTGCAGGTCACCACACAAACTGTCTGCTGTGGTTACCAGGATAGGGTAAACCCACCCATACCCATGATGCACTGCACATGCAGATCAGCAGTCTACAGCTGATCACATAATGGGGTATGCACCCCCACAGCACCTAGGCCTGGTAGGGGGAACTGACCGTGTCTGTTACTAGCACAGAGTAGCTACAGATTGTGTCATTGTGCGGGTCTTGTGCTCACCCTGAGGGTGAGGTGGGGCACCCAGCACCAGGTCCGCAGCACCTGGCTTGGCTAAGATAGGCTATGCTGCAGGTCCCCATCAGTGCCAGTATGTGCTAGGTAGTCCTTGCAGACACACCTAGGATACACCTGTGTCCATCTGTATTTCCCAGTCATGTCTAGCCCTTGTGGACTATGATGCAGCCAGAAAGCGTAGTTACTCACCTGTAACAGGTGATCTCCGGGAACAGCAGGAATTTAGTCTTCACATATGGGTATCATTGGTACCGACGGAGCCTGCACAGGAACGCTCCCCAGCGTCCAATAGGAACACTTTTGGGAGCATCCCTCAGCACATGCGCGCTGCCTTCCTGCCTTTCCAACTGTCCCTCTTCAGTTAAGTTTGTAGATGAGTGAAAAGGATAGAGGGAGAGAGGAAAGAGACAAAGAGATAGAGAGACAACTCCTAGGGGAGGTGGGTGGGTTGTGAAGACTAAATTCCTGCTGTTCTCAGAGATCACCTGTTACAGGTGAGTAACTACACTATCTCCAGGAACAAGCAGGAATGTAGTCTTCACATATGGGGTCTCCCTAGCTGAAGATGCCAGGGAGATAGCCCCAGGAAGGTGCCACCCTGGAAAGGTGGGAATCCTTCCTCCCATGGATCTCTGGCATTCCACCAGGGTTGGTGGGTAGGAGTTGAATTAGGTCTGAAAGAGATTTTGAGGAACAGCTTGGCCAAATAAGGCATCCCGATGGGAGGCTTTATCCAGGCAGTAGTGGGCTGTGAAGGTGTGTACTGAAGCCCAGGTGGCTGCTCGACAAATGTCATCGATAGACACAGAGTGGAGATTAGCCATGGAAGTTACCATGGCTCTCACATTATGAGCTGTGACATGGTCCTGAAGAGGAAGACCCTTACTCTCATAAGCAAAGGATATGCATTGGGCAATCCATTTAGATAAAGTTCTTTTGGAGACTGGTTGTCCCAAATGACTAGGGTCAAAAGCTATAAAAAGTTGTGAGGACTTTCTATGTTGCTGTGTTCTCTGTAGGTAAAAGGCTAAGGCCCTTTTACAATCCAAAGTATGAAGGTTTCTTTCTGCATTAGAGGCGTGAGGCCTCGGAAAAAATACAGGAAGATAAATTGATTGATTTAAATGAAAAGGCGAAACCACCTTTGGCATAAAGTGTGGATGAGTTCTAAGAACAACCTTATCATGGTGAAACCTAGTATAGGGAGGATTAGCCACTAAAGCTTGCAGTTCACTAATGCGACGTGCAAAAGTGATTGCAATTAGGAAGATGACCTTCCAGGTCAAAAACCTAAGGGTTGTAGTGGCTAAAGGCTCAAAAGGCGGCTTCATGAGCTGCCCGAGAACTAGATTTAGATCCCATGCCACCGGTGGTTGCTTAATGGGAGGTTTGGTTAATAGAAGACCTCTCATAAATCTGGATATGAGTGGATGAGAGGAAATTGGTTGTCCATTCAGAGGCTTATAAGAAGCTGCAATTGCACTAAGATGGACTCTTACCGAATTGGTCTTTAGACCAGAATTCGATAAGTGAAGGAGATACTCTAGTATCGATTCTAAGGATATGCCAAGGGGGTTGAATCCCTTCTTGGAGCACCATATAGTAAAACATTTCCACTTGAAGGCATAAGATCTTTTTGTGGAAAGTTTCCTAGAAGCCTGAAGGATATCCTTTACCTGTTGGGACAGGTTGAAATCCTGGAGGTCTAAGCCTTCAGCAACCAGGCCGTGAGATGCAGGGACTGGGGATTCGGGTGCCATAGCATCCCGTTCTCTTGGGAAAGGAGATCTGGAGCATGCCCTAACTCCAGAGGTGCAGCTTGAGAGACATGTAGAAGCAGGGGATACCACGCTTTGTGTGGCCATCATGGCGCTATGAGAATCATGCGACCCCTGTCTCTCTGAAGCTTGAAGAGTGTTTTGGGGATGAGGGGAATGGGTGGGAAGGCATAAAGGAAGTCCTGACCCCAGTGAAGGAGGAAGGCATCCCTTGTCTGACAATTGTGAGCCGGAATCCTGGAACAGAACCGGGGAAGTTTGGCATTCAGTGGACTTGCAAAGAGGTCTATGTCTGGAGTGCCCCAGAGATGAAATATCTTTGCCACCTGGTCCAGGTGGAGGGACCACTCGTGAGGCAGCAGCACTCGATTGAGTTTGTCTACCCAAAGGTTTTGAATGCCTGGAAGATATACCACTAGAAGGTGAATTTGATACTCTCTGGCAAGGGCCCAGGGTCGTAAAGCTTCCTTGCATAACGACAGAGAGCCTGTCCTGCCCTGCTTGTTCACATAGAACATTGCTACTTGATTGTCCGTTTGGACTAAGACTGTCTTGTAGCTGAGCTGGGCGTGGAATACTCGAAGAGTTAAATAGATTGCTCTTAATTCCAGGAGGTTTATGTGTAGACCAGCCTCCTGTGGAGTCCAGGTTCCCTGGGTAGAGAGATGATTCAGATGTGCTCCCCAACCCACCTGCGATGCATCTGTTGTTAGGGTGGCCTGAAAAAGGGGTTGATGAAAAGGAGACCCCACTGTCAGATTTTCTAGTGATTGCCACCATTGGAGGGACAAAATTAGTCATTGAGAGGTTATTATTTTGTCCGATAAATGACCTGTGGCCTATGTCCACTGTGTGGATAGGGTCCACTGAGCTGCTCGCATGTGGAGGCGAGCATAATGGGACTACATGAACTGTGGATGCCATATGTCCCAGCAACTGTAGTAGCTCTCGAGCAGTTAGGGAGGATTTCCCTGCTGCTTGAGATGCTAGTTGCATTATACGAAGACACCGGGCCTGTGGAAGGAAAGCCTTTGCCTGTCTGGTATCTAGACAGGCCCCTATGAATTCCAGGCATTGGGAAGGAACAAGTTGGGATTTTGGGAAGTTCATTACCAACCCCAAGTATTGGAGGATTCGCATTATGCGAGATAGTGCAGTGCTGGCCTCTGCAACTGTAGGGGCTCGAATGAGCCAGTCGTCTACGTAAGGGAAGACGAATATCCCCAGGGTTCGTAGAAATGCAGCTACTACTGCCATGCATTTCGTGAATACCCTTGGTGCTGAAGCTAGACCAAAGGGAAGAACCCTGTACTGGAAATGTTTTCCCCTGAAAAGGAATCGTAAGAATTTCCTGTGATCTGGATGGATCAGAATGTGAGTGTATGCATCCTTTAAGTCCAGAGAACAAAGCCAATCCTGGCTTTGAAGGTATGGCAGAAGAGTTCCTAGAGAAATCATTTTGAACTTCTCTTGAAACAGGTATTTGTTCAATTCTCTGAGGTCTAAAATGGGTCTGTGTCCTCCTGTTTTCTTTGGAATAAGAAAATAGAGGGAGTAGAACCATGCACCCCGTTGAAGAATGGGTACCTCCTCTATTGCCCCTTGGGCAAGAAGTGTTGAGACCTCGTGATCTAGCAGATTGTTTGCGGAGGTTTGAGAATTGAATTGCTTTAGAATTGTAGGAGGGGGCATGCTGTGAAAATGAAGCTTGTACCCTTCTCCTACAATGGACAAAGTCCAATCTTCTGCTGTTATCTGATGCCATCTGTTGGCAAAATGGCATAACCTGCCTGGGATATTGGGGGACTGGGGACCCCTCAGAGGCAGGAAGGCTAAGCTCTCTAGGAAGGTCAAAGCCCTTGAGGGGGCTGAACCTGCAGAGCTGGTTGGGCTCTGGGGCCTTTTGGCTTCTTTTGTTGTCTAGTTTGTCCCTTTTGGGCAACCTGACCCTGAGATTGACTCTGCTGGGTATAAGAAGGATAAAATTTCCTCTTTTTGCTGAAAGAGGGTTTTTTATAATACTTCTTTTTGGCTGGAGTGGCTGTAGATTTCGACAATCTATCTAGAGTAGTACTGTCAGCATCTAACTCGTTAGCCTTTTCCTGCCAGTTCTTGCCGAAGAGATTCTCTCCCATGCAAGGAATGTTGCCTAACTTGTCCTGTACCCAAGTCTCCAAGTCTGATGCTTGAAGCCAGGCAATCAGTCGTGCACCAATGGCAATAGCAGAGGTTGTGCTGATGCATTCAAAGCAGTCAAAGGCTGCACGATATACAAACTTGGAGACATCTTACATCTTAAAGAGCTCATCCACACCGTGCCATCTAACAGATAAGAACATGAGAACATAAGATATGCCATACTGGGTCAGACCAAGGTCCATCAAGCCCAATATCCTGTTTCCAACAGTGGCCAATCTAGGTCATACGTACCTAGCAGTTTCCCCAAAAGACACAGGTTCCGCAATGCTTGTACTGGGTCAAGCATTGATATCCTGGGTCCCTTCTTAATAATGGTTTATAGACCTTTCCTCCAGAAACTTGTCCAAACCTTTTTTAAACCCAGCTATACTTACAGCCTTTACTACATCCTCCGGTAACAAATTCCAGAGTTTGATTACACATTGAGTGAAAAAATATTTTCTTTTATTAGTCTTAAATAGTTTACCCTGTAACTTCATTGCATGTCCCCTAGTCTTTCTATATTCTGATAACGTAAACAATCGATCTACGTTTACCCGTTCCACTCCATTCATTAATTTATAGACTTCTATCATATCTCCCCTCAGCCGTCTCTTTTCCAGGTTAAAGAGCTCTAACCTTTTTAGCCTTTTTTCATAAAAGTATCCTTCCATCCCCTTTACCATTTTGGTGGCTCTTCTCTGAACCTTTTCTAATAACTCTATATCGTTTTTAAGATACGGCGACCAGAATTGCACACAATATTCAAGGTGCAGTCTCACCATGGAACGATATAGAGGCATTATAATATCTTTTGTTTTATTTTCCATTCCTTTCCTTATGATACCTAGCATTCTATTTGCTCTCTTGGCTGCCGCTGCACACTGGGCCGAGGGTTTTAACATGTTATCCACAATGACACCTAAATCTTTTTCCTGGGTGGTGGTTCCTAATGTGGAACCTTGCATCGTGTAACCATAGTTTGGGTTGTTCTTCCCTAGGTGCATAACTTTGCACTTGTCCACATTAAATTTCATCTGCCATTTTGATGCCCAGTCTTCTAATTTATAAAGATCCCCTTGCAATTTTCCACAATCCTCTTGGGTTTTAACAACTTTAAATAGTTTTGTGTCATCTGCAAATTTGATAACCTCACTCGTTATTCCACTTTCCAGGTCATTTATGAATATGTCAAAAAGCAGCGGACCCAGCACAGATCCCTGGGGTACACCACTATTCACCTTTCTCCATTGGGAAAATTGGCCATTTAAGCCCAACCCTCTGCTTTCTATCTTTTAACCAATTCTTGATCCACAGTAGTACACTGCCTCCTATCCCATGACTCTTTAGTTTTGCCAAAAGTCTCTGATGAGGGACCTTGTCAAAGGCTTTCTGAAAGTCCAGATACACTATATCAACTGACTAACCATTGTCCACCTGTTTATTCACACTTTCAAAAAAACATAACAGATTAGTAAGACAAGATCTTCCTTGTCTAAAGCCATGTTGGCTGTCTCCCATTAGGCCATGACTATCTACATGCTGAGTAATTTTATTCTTTATGATGGTTTCTACCATTTTTCCCGGTACTGAAGTGAGGCTCACCGGTCCCAGATCACCCCTGGAACCCTTTTTAAAAATTGGCGTTACATTGGCGATCCTCCAATCTTCAGGTATTAGAGATGATTTTAAGAGATCTAGAAGACCAACAGCGTTAAACTCACTAATAACTCCAAAGGCCTTAACAAAATGCATCCTGACAACGGCAAACAGGGCTTTCATATTTTGCGCCCCAAGATGCTGGAATGCTCTACCATCTGATATTCGTGCTATCGTTGACTTAGCCCAGTTCAGGAAGGCACTCAAATATCACCTGTTCCTCAAGTACTACCCAATCAGAAATGAAGCCTAAATAACCCCATCAAAGAATGTAAATACATGCTGCTTCTAGAGCTTTGTCATTACGCTAACCTGTAGATACTTTATGTAAATAGTTCACCCATGTTGTCCAAGTTTTTTCACCTGTTCTCTGTAATACCGAACAGCCTGTTGTTCCGGTCTTTTTGTTTTAATGTAAACCGCGCTGATGTCGAATAGTGCGGTATATAAGAAATTGTAATAAATAAATAATAAATAAAAAAAATCTTGAGCATGCTTAACTAGAGCAAGAAAGTCTTGTCTCTTGTCATCTGGGAGAAATGGGCTCAAAAGCTCCAAATCTCCTGTAACTTCCTTGAGGAACATTCCCATATACAGTATATATGAACTGATCCTAGCTGAAAGCATGAAAGCCTGAAATGTTTGGCGCCCAAAAGCGTCCAGAGTCCTGCATTCACGACCTGGAGGATTGGATGCATTCCTTTTTGCACTTTTCATCCTACGCATGGCTGACTCCACCACAATTGAATGGTGTGGCAGCTGAGTCTTTTGAAATCCAGGACATGGCGGAACTCGATACATAGTATCAAGTCTCCTAGAGTGAGGAGATGTAATCAGAGGTGTCTCCCACATTCTGAGCATCAAGTTATGCAGAATTTCATGGATGGGCAGAGTGGCTGCCTCCTTTGGAGCTTTAGGATATTGGAGAATTTCCAATTCCTTTGCCCTGGGTTCCTCTTCAGGAGCTACCGTGATTGAAAGGCCCTTGGTCATATCACGAATAAAATCCTGAAAAGACATGTCCTCTGGAGGTGACATTCTGCATTGGGGAGAAGAGGGATCCTCTGGGAGAAACCCTCTAGTACCAACAGAATTGTCAGAGTCTTCGGACAAAGCACGGTCCCAGTATCGATCGAAATCAGTACCGAGTTGATCCGGTACCGATCTGTCGATTCCAGCCAAAGATGGCGTGGGAAGAATTCCCACCGGGGCCGGTACCATTGGTACCGGTATTGTCAGTACTGGTACCGGTGTCTGTATCGGTGTAGGTACCGGCATCAGTGTCGATGTCGGTACCGGTGCCCGTTGGACCAACGGTACCGCAGCTGAGAGAAGAGCTGCGATGCTGCGTTCGATAGCGAGGAATCTCTGGTCTATCGACGCTGCCGATGCCTGGGTATCGGTACCGGTGAAGACGGCCGGAACCCCTGAGCATGGCACAGGTAGTTCTTGCGAGTTCGGGGCCTCGAGAACATCCTGGAGCCCCATTGATGCTTTGGAAGCCGCAGCCTCCTTCCGGGGCTGCTTTGCCGGTGTGGTTCCCTGAAGGGCAATGCCAATGGCCTCTCGATGCTTAGCAGGAAAGCTACCCTTTGAGGACTGGCTTTTATGTTCAGTTACCTGAGATCCATGGGAGGAAGAGGAGGTCCTTGAAGATGTCGAAGCAATGGATCTGGCATCCGAAGAAAAGAGGCTACTGAGCTTCGCAGCCCGGTTCTGTCTTCCTCTTTTAGTCATCCCCATACAAGAGAGACATTCAGATGGAGAATGTTCATTTAAAGACGGAGTTTTCTGCGGTGACAGGGTATGGATCCTGTCGGCTCCGTGGAAAACGGAGAACTGAAGAGGGACAGTTGGAAAGGCGGGAAGGTAGCACGCATGTGCTGAGGGATGCTCCCAAAAGCGTTCCTATTGGATGCTGGGGAGCGTTCCTGTGCAGGCTCCGTCGGTACCGACGATACCCATATGTGAAGACTACATTCCTGCTTGTTCCTGGAGATTAGTGCATATCCTGTGTGGGTGCCATGGTCACATGTTGTAGGTGAAGGGGGGTGTTTGGACCCAAAAGCGGATTATGTAGCACCACCCAACTCGCCCTCTGTGGCTCAGGGTGGGGGGACAGGATCTCCCACCAACAGATCCACATTGTACATCTCTGCAATGGTGGCAGTAGAGAGTCCTGCTGGGGAACAGGCACCCTACAGGGCAGTCAATGCAGATCTGTACGCATCACATAAGGCAATGGCAGACAGGCAGAACCCTGGAGAAGCTCAGATGCCCACACCACTATCTGACATTCACCAGCAGGGGGCACAGTCAGTCTCCACCCACTGCATGGTGTTTCAGCCATACACATGCTAACTGCAGACAGTCTGCTAGCTAGTACATAGTGTATGTTCCTGGAGGAACTGTGTGCACCAAAAATGGGATGTGAGCACACACACCAAGCAAGTATGTCAGTGATTGGGCCCCAGAAAAGAGAACCCATAAATATCACTTGAGAGAAATACTGTATAGCACTATGGGGGAACCTAGCCATGCCATGGTCACTGCTCAGTCAGTGTGAGAGTGACCTCCCAGCATGACATGCTGTGGCTACCCTGTCTGTGCAGGTGATGGTCGGGCACTACAATGTCCCAGCCATTGCCCTATACCCTGTGCAGATGCATCCTGCCCAGGCCACCCTGTCCGGGCCATACCCACAGTACCTTGCTCCTCATTATGCACATTGGCAGGCTAACACTGGAAACAGTGCAAGCAGTGTGGGCTCAGTAAGGTGTAGGCAGCCACAACACACTGGATAGACATACACACACTCCCACACCTATGCCAGCATTGTGCAAATATAGAGGTTTGTGGCAGCCCTGGTCAACACACCAGTCCTGGGCACAGTGCAGGCATTGCTATGGTACGCAATACTGTTGGGGTCACTCCCCGGGGTGGTAAACACTGTCAGAAGCACTAACTGAAACACACTCCACAGATATCAGAAAGGTTGCTATGATGAGTCTCCATCAACAAATCGTGTTTAACTTAGGATTTGTTAGCCGACATTAATCATAGCAACCTTTTGATATATGTGGAACGTGTTCCCAAGTTTAGGACGGCATTGGTAAGGTATGCAGGTGCCAGTATTGGGAGATGCTGCTCCGCGCAGGGCCCAACAGCCTGACTCTCCATGAGGCGTTGGATAGTGGAGCCTGTGGGTGTGGGTGTTTGTGCCCTTGTTGGCCTCTGCTCTAGGGCTGCGTTTCCCAGCTCCGGTCCTGGTGGGCCAAACACGGTTCAGGTTTTCATGCTGTCCCTAATGAATATGCATGAGATACATTTGCATACAATGGGGGCGGTGCATACAAATGCAGCACAGGCATATTTATTAGGGACAGCATGAAACCTGAATGGTGTTTGGCCCTCCAGGACTGCAGTTGGGAAACTCTGCTCTAGGGATTGCACATGTTTATGGTGTCTGTGCTCTGTAGGGTAAAATATAGGCGTTTCAGGCATGTTTATTTTATCTGCAATAAAGGTTCTGTCTTTATTACCATGGTTTAGTACTGGGTAAAATATGGGGACAGGGTTAGCAGGAGCCACAGCTGGGACTTGAACTTGTGACCTTCTGCTCCTGAACACACTGGCTGTGTGTACTGCACCAAACTATTGCCACAGGGGCAAGTCATTCCCTGGGGATACCATAACTGTTCGTCAGACAGACCTTGTCTGTTGCGGTGCATGGCACCCACCTAAACGGGGCTTGGCTGTGGTCTGCTGTGGGCAGATGCCACTGCCCCCTCCGCCACCAGCACCCCTCCGCCACCATGCTGACATGCCCTTATACCGGTGATACTGGTGGTGCGCAATCCCAGGCCATCTAGTGTGCCGGTAGGCAGCTGCCTATGATGTGGGTTCTCGGGTAGGGGTTCCTACATGGACATGCGCGCTTCCCCCCGGCACCGCCTGCCAATGTTATGTGCCCTTGGGGGTACCTGCTGGGTAATATCCCCTGTGACACTGTGGGACACACACTTGTGCCCATTTTGGACCCTCGTCAGTTGCTGTCTTGCTGCCTTCCAGTTTCGGCATTCCTATGTGCCACCTAGGCATCTGCCTAGTCCGCACTGTGCTCCAGCTGGACCACAGCATGTGCTGCCTGCAGCCCCCTGTATCCCATTTACAGCATCAGTACAGTTGCCCTTTCCTATGTGCCCACTCTGCTGTTGCTGCACATGTGCACGCCATAACAAACCTGCACAATATAAACGACAAAAACCCTGCTCACCGCTATTTCAATGTGGGATCATTCACTTTGTAGGGGGACAGAGCATAGACCCTTCCAAACATGATATCTTCCTTTTTACGCTTTGTCAATAGTGTTGCTTTATGTTTATCATTAATATCACTATTGGCCAGCTTGGTTATTGGGATTTGAAATGTGGTTTTGGTCATTTTATATGTTTATTTGCCTTTTTGGTTCCTGCACATGTATCACTACTATCACTTTTCTGGGTTTCCCTGCCTTTGCTGTGCATTGCTGACTGAAATGTTTTCTCTCTCCTGCAAATGTGCCTCTAATGCGAGGGTTTCACTGGCGTTAGTGTTCAGACCTGGATTTCACAGCGTTAGTGTGCCTGGAGCCTCTCCTCGCCCACTCTCCGCCCATTGACCCCTATCTCCGCCCTCTGGGAGGCCTTACTCCACCCTTCAGACTGGGCTTTCACAGCGTTAGTGTGCCTTAATGCCGCTGCCGAGGTTATCGCGCGATAACGTTACGTATTGCGTGATAACGTCACCGCTGCTACGTTAAGACGGTTTAGTAAACATAACCCCTAGATTTAGGACCATAAAGAGTGGGTGGCAACAGGGAGGGATTTAGGGTGGGGGAATAAGAGTTAGAAAGTTAGCATTGATTGTCAGCACTAGGTTCATAAGTCTAGGCAAATAAATGGTAGGCCTAAACTCATAAGCACAGGGGCTGAAATTCAAAACCCTTATCTGGAGAGTCCACAAGGGATTATCCCAATATGGGCACTTAGCGAGATATTCAATAGCACTATCCGGATATCTCCATAGACCATCCTGACACTATCTGGTTAGTGCAGGTGTGATCTGAGGGCAGAGCAAGGTATCCAGGTATGTGATGACTTAACCAGATTCCGTTGATTTTCAGCCGGCACTTATCCAGATAGCTTAGGGCTCATGAAAAGCAGGCCTAAATTGCTATCTGGATAAGTGCTGACTGAAAATTGAGGCTATCCATACCATTGGCACTTATCCATATAGTGCCGCTCAATCTGGGTATTCAATGGCAGCTATTAACTGGATAGTACCGCTGAAAAGCTCAACAATATTTAAGCACTATGGCTAACCACTGTGGCATTTACATATCAGCCTGTTTGAAAATTGGGCCTATAACTTTTAAGTTCCTAAATTAAGATGAATTTTCAGCTGAAAACTTAGAAACCTAAGTATAGCTGAAAATAAGGCACAATTTTAGAAACTTATGTTAGCAGCTTAAATTTTGGAGCTTGGGAGTTTTTTTTAATATCGAGCTCACAAAGAGTGCTCCTTAACACCCTCAAGCACACTTTGGTTATAGTAAAGCCTTGTTCCCTACTGTGATATTTCTGTGATTAATCTGGTGTAGTATTTAGGGATTTCTCTTTCCATTCTCTGAGGACATGGCTAAACCTTTTTCCTCTCTTCAAATGGGCCATTTTTTTTATGCACTAAAGCAGTTCAGGGTGTGCACTCTGAAACAAATCTCACAGTATTCACTGGTAGTACCAGGCTCACAATACACTCAAGTGACCCAGTTTCTGGAGGAAGGTATTTAGCCAAGTCCCAGTTTCTGACCTTACGAGTCCTGGTACTTACGGTCCTGGTACTTACAGTCCTGCATTATTCACAATCCACCAAGAGGGAAAGTTCAAAAAACAGGGCTAGCTTAATGTTTCCCCCAGAAACTAGGTCACTGTGCAGCTCTGCCTTTTACAGTACCTCATACCCAATTCTATTTAATTGCTTATGTGTTCATGGAAATCTTTAACTGGTGTCCTGTATCTGAGGACCAGAGCTGAATAATCCTATGAAGTAGCCTGTTCCCTCTAAATTACAATGCCTTGTACATTTTTCACATTCAGCTGTCTAATAAAATGGAATTCAAACTGTATTGAAGTAAGAATTTGAATTATTGATCTAGACAACGTACTGTACAATTTCAAAGTGAAAGAACAATTATAGAAAAATTCAAAAAGTCTTGACTTCATAAGTCTTCATACCCTTTGTCATAGCAAATTCAAATTAGCTCTGTTTTCTAAAATTGTCTTTACAAGGCAAATAGTAAGTTAAATAGAACCCACCTGTGCCAAATCACTGCAACTGAGATGATTCAACTGTTGCATGAAGTGAGTTTGAAGCAAAAGTCTAAACATGCTGAATGTGTAGCTACCAAAGAGCTTTGGGATAAAGTTATTCAAAGATACAGATTGGGGGAAGGCTATAAGGAAACTTCAATGTATTTGAATATCCCTTGGAATACTGTCAGGCCTATCACTGTAAAATGGAAACAGTTTGGCACCACTAAGACACTCTAACTATTGTACTGAATGCCCTCTAAAAATATTGAGAAAATGGCTAAATGGAAATCACACTATAATTCCTTCTCTTTTTTGTTTTTCTTGTTTTTACTTTTTTTTACTTTTTTTACTGTTTTTCTTTGTATATTATATGTAGGAAATGAATGCAGGTCTCAGACTCACACTGACACTGCTCCGAATATTCAGAAAGCAAAGTGCCTTATCGCATCAATGACCTTGAAGCATTCATCCTTCATACTAAAGAAATAATGTGTTGCTTATCTTTCCATTAGACCTTTCTTCAATTTTTACCACATTCATAAAACAAGTTGTTACTAATAGAAGATTGTGCTTATCTTATCATTCTGCTGTGAATTGAACTCCCCGACGCCACCAAGTGGGTACCGCAAATGCGTTTCGAATCCTTCTTCAGGGGGAAATTTGTTTGAACAGCACAAGCTATAAAACAACAAGAAAGTCATAGACTTAACAATACCAAACTTGCAGTTTCAGTCCACAGCACGATAAAATGCAACTGGATCATATACCTCTCTTCATACCGCGGAATGCTGCATACTAATCCACCAAAACATTTGGATCCTGGAACTCTTTCAATATGCAGCAAAAAACACCGCGCATGCGGGCCAACTCTCTCAAAGGAATTTAAATGGTGGTAACGTGACAGCTGGCAACCAATCAACTAGCAATGTCTCAGCACTTACAAAGTGTCAAAAATGAGTGGGCGTAATAGACTTCTAATGTAAAATTCAGATACGCCATTCAATTGAGCTATTTAAACCAGTCGTGCCGGTTGTTGCCAATCTGAAATATTTTCTCAATATTTTTAGAGGGCATTCAGTACAATAGTTGGTCTTTAACCCTTTGTAATTTTGACCTAAGGAGTCGTGTGACCAAGACACTGCCTCGATCAAGTTGTCCCTCCAAACTCAATAGCTATGGGTTAAGGAAATTGCTGAGAAAGATCACTGTGAGGCCTAAAATTACCTTAAAAGAATTGCAGAGGTCTCTGGCTGAGAAGGTAGAAAATATCAACTGTTTAGCAATTTCAAGGTTACTCCACAAATGGTCTGTATGGGAGAGTGGTAAGATGGACATCATTACTGAACAAAAGACATATGACATGCCACATATCATTTGCAAAGAAACATCTAGGGGACACTGCATTTATTTATTTAGACAGTTTTGTATACCACCTTATCTTTCAATCAAAGTGGTCACAACACAATTGGGGGATACATTTAACATGAGGGGATTTGAGACACATACGCTAATACTTACAGGGAACATGGGCAATGTAAAAATCTCATGTATATAGTTACCCCTGTTATCCAAGTTTGGACCCCTGTTCGATGTAAAACCAAACAGCATGTTGTTATGGTTGTTGTGTTATAATGTAAACCGCGCTGATGCCAAATAGCGCGGTATATAAGAATTTGTAATAAATAAATAAATAAATAATAAATAAATAAGTGGCTTGCCCAAGACCACAAGGAGCCCCTGTGGGACTAGAATGCATGCAGGAGGTTTCATGGTTTGATGAAATCAAAGGGGAACCTTTTGGTTTTGGTGCTAAGTGTTAAGAACATAAGAACATAAGATATGCCATACTGGGTCAGACCAAGGTCCATCAAGTCCAGTATCCTGTTTCCAACAGTGGCCAATCTAGGTCACAAGTACCTAGCAGTTTCCCCAGAAGACATAAGTTCCACGATACTTGTACTGAGACAAGCAGTAGATTTCCCGGGTCCCCTTTAATAATGGCTTATGGACCTTTCCTCCAAGAACTTGTCCAAACCTTTTTTAAACCCAGCTACACTAACAGCTTTTACTGCATCCTCTGGTAAACGAATTCCAGAGTTTAATTACACGATGAGTGAAAAAAGTGTTGTTGTTTTGTGTTGTTGAGTCAATGGTGATTACTGGCGACCCATCCTCAGGGTTTTCTTGGCAAGGTGTGACCGGAAATAGATTGCCAGGCCTTGCTAAGCTATATGTGTGGCATAAGAAAACACCATCCCTATTGTAAAGCATGGTGGTGACAACATTATGTTGCGGGGATTCTTTACAGCAGCAAGGACAGAATGGCTTGTGAAGACCGAAGGAAAGATTAATGGTACAAAGTATAGGCAGATCCTAGAGGAAAACCTGCTCCAGTCGGTAACAGACTTGGAAATGGAGAGAAGATTCACCCATTAGCAGAGCAATGATCCTAAACACAAAGCAAAAGCAACAATGGAGTGGCTCAACATGAAGAACGTGAATATCCAAGTGGCCCAGTCAAAGCTCAGACCTGAATCCAACAGAAAATTTGTGGCCAAACTTGAAGACTGCCATCCACAGGTGATCCCCAGCCAACTTGAAAGAGCTTGAGCTATTTTTCCAAGAAACATAGAAACATAGAAACATGATGACAGAAAAAGACCACATGGCCTATCTAGTCTGTCCTTCCATATCAACAACTACAACAGTCCCCTTTTTACCTTTAGAGATCCTCTGTGTTGGTCCCATGCTTTTTTGAATTCAGTTACTGTCCTCATCTCTGCCACCTCCACTGGGAGACTATTCCATGGATCCACTACTCTTTCTGTAAAGAAATATTTCCGCATATCACTCCTGAATCTATCTCCCTTCACCCTCATCCCATGTCCCCTCGTAGCAGAACTTGCTTTCAATTGAAAGAGGCTCTCTCCCTGAACATTTATGCCACGGAGGTATTTAAACATCTCAATCATATCACCTCTATCCCGCCTTTCCTCTAAGGTGTACATATTAAGATCCTTAAGTCTGTCCTCATATGCTTTATAATGAAGCCCACTAATCATTTTAGTAGCCACCCTCTGCACCGACTCCATCGTGTTCACATCTTTTGAAGGTGCGGTCTCCAGAATTGCACACCATACTCCAAATGAGGTCGCACCAAAGACTTATACAGAGGCATTATCACCTCCTTTTTTCTGCTAGCCATTCCTCTCCGTATGCACCCAAGCATCCTTCTAGCTTTTGCCGTCGCCTTTTCTACCTGTTTAGCTACTTTAAGATCATCAGACACAACCACGCCTAGGTCCCGCTCTTCTTTAGTGGACAAAAGTACTTCACCTCCTATACTGTATTGCTCCCTTGGATTGCTGCAGCCCAAATGCATGACCTTACATATTTTAACATTAAATCCCAGCTGCCAAATTCTAGACCATTCTTCAAGTTTAGCTAGATCCCTCCTCATGTTATCTACACCTTCCTGGGTGTCTACTCTATTGCAGATTTTGGTATCATCTGCAAAGAGGCAAACCTTACCCGACAGCCCTTCCGCTATATCACTAACAAAGATGTTAAAAAGAATCGGACCAAGGACAGATCCCTGGGGCACACCACTGGTAACATCCTTCTCCTCAGAGTGAGCTCCATTTACTTGTACTCTTTGTCGCCTCCCACCCAACCAATTTCTAACCCAAGCAGTAACTTTAGGGTCTATCCCTAGGGTGCTCAGTTTGTTTATAAGTCGCCTGTGAGGAACAGTGTCAAAGGCTTTACTGAAATCTAAATACACCACATCTAGAGCTCTCCCTCGGTCCAACTCCCTGGTCACCCAGTCAAAGAAATCAATCAGATTTGTCTGACAAGACCTGCCTCTGGTGAATCCATGCTGCCTCGGATCCTGTAATCTGCTGGACTCCAGAAACCTCACTATTTTCTCTTTCAGCAGCGTTTCCAATAATTTACTCACCACCGAAGTTAAACTAACCGGCCTGTAGTTTTCAACCACATCCTTACTTCCGCTTTTGTGTAAAGGCACCACATGAGCCTCTCTCCAGTCCTTTGGCACCACTCCCGACTCCCACGAGGCATTGAAAAGGTCAGTCAGCGGAGCTGCTAGAACGTCCCCAAGTTCCCTCAGTATTCTAGAGTGTATCCCATCCGGTCCCATCGCTTTGTCTACTTTAAGTTGAGCTAGTTTCTCACGAACACAGTCTTCTGAAAATTGTTCAAGATGTCCCTCGCTTCTGTTCTTATTTGTGGGTGTTTTCTGAGGTCCTGCTCCTGGTTCTTCATCTGTGAACACAGAACAAAAATATTTGTTAAGCAATTCCGCTTTATCCTTATCAGCTTCTACATATTCCCCCCCTGCACCCTTGAGTCTGACAATACCACTTTTGCCCTTCCTCTTCTCACTAATATATCTGAAAAATGTCTTATCCCCCCATTTTATTGCATTGGCTATTTCCTCCTCCTTTTGAATCTTTGCCTTCTTGACTACTTTGCTAGCTTCTGTAAGTTTTTCCAAATACAGATGCCTGTCTTCCTCTCTCTGTGATCTCTTGTATTTCAAGAAGGCCTCCCTCTTTTTCTTCACTTTTTCAGCTACTTCCTTCGAAAACCATAGCGGTCTCCTTTTCCTTTTGCCTTTATTTACCATTTTAACAAAAAGGTTGGTTGCCCTTAAAATACCCCCTTTCAGTTTTGCCCACTGTTTTTCTACATCCCCCAGCTGTTCCCATCCCACTAACGACTCCCTGAGGTACTGGCCCATCTTCGCAAAGTTAGTCTTCCTAAAGTCTAAGATCCTCACCTTGGAATGGATTCTAACAGCCCTAGTCCTAATACTGAACCACACCATCTGGTGATCACTGGATGCAAAATGATCTCCCACTACAACATCAGAAACACTTTCACTATTGGTAAGCACCAAGTCCAGTATGGCCCCTTCACGTGTGGGGTCTGTTACCAATTGCCTGAATAGTTCTCCCTGTAGAGAATCCAGGATTTTCTTACTTCTAGATGATACTGCAGCAGGAATGTGCCAATCAACATCTGGCATATTGAAATCTCCTATCAGTAGCACTTCCCCTTTCCTAGCAATGCTGCGTATGTCTTCAATTAACTCTCTGTCCACCTCTTCCTCTTGTGAGGGAGGTCTGTATATCACACCAATGCAAATAGATTTCTCTTTCCCTCTTTCTAGTTTAACCCACAATGCCTCCTCTCTCCCTTTTAAGCTCTGTAATTCCAAAGCTTTAATAGTAGTTTTTGCATATAGTGCCACTCCTCCTCTCCTTCTTCCTACCCTGTCCTTTCTGAATAAAGTATAGCCAGGTATAGTTACATCCCAGTCATGGTTTTCTGTGAACCATGTTTCTGTAACTGCCACTAAATCCAAGTCAGCCACTCCCACCAAAGCTTCAACTTCAGGGATCTTATTTCCCATGCTACGGGCATTAATACACACTGCTTTCCATATGTTACCCCTGTTACCCATTTCCATAAAGGTATTTAATGTATCACCTACCTGGGGGCTTTCACTTACCTGGGGGCTTTCTTCACCCATCCCCAACGAATCTAGTTTAAAGCCCTCTTCAGTAGATTAGCCAGTCTACTACCGAAGATGCGTTGACCTTTCTTGGACAGATGGATGCCATCTCTGCTCTGCAACCCTTGGAACAGCATCCCATGGTCTAGGAAACCAAAACGCTCTCGATGACACCATCCACGCAGCCATGCATTCATCTCCAGGATGCGAGCCTCTCTGCCTTGGCCTTTACCCTCAACAGGGAGGATTGAAGAGAACACCACCTGTGCACCTAACTGCTTCACCCTCTGTCCCAGAGCCATGAAGTCACTTTTGATACGTTCCGAGGTATACCTGGCAGTATCATTTGTTCCAACATGGATTAGCAACATTGGGTAATAGTGGGCTTGATGAGTCTCGGCAAACTCTCCGTAACATCTTGGATTTTGGCACCAGGCAGACAGCATACCTCTCTGGACATCAAGTCTGGTCGGCAGATGGACGCCTCAGTACCCCTCAGAAGAGAGTCTCCAACCACCACTACCCTTCGTTTCCTTCTGGTCACTGATTCTGCAACTTTGGGGTACTTGAACTCTGGTTCTTCCCTTTCCAGGGATGCTTTCACCTCCTCCACTTCCAGGGCTGCATAATGGTTCTTCAATTCAAGGGCTGGAGAAGTTGGATTGGTGATTTTGCAGGCCCTGGTGACTTGTGTCCAACCATCGACATTCTGTTGGCACCCATCTTCTCCTGTGCTGGAGAGCTTGGTTGCTGCAAGAAGCATCTCATCAATATACTTCTCACTGTCTTGAATGCTCCTCAGCCTCGCCACATGGGCCCAAACTACACCATTCCACTGTGAAGAATTGATAGACACTTATCCTACATGATTTATGGTGGTTATTGCTGCAAAAAGAGCTTCCACCAAATATTCATTCAATGGGTGGGAAAAGGCATGCAATCCAGACTTTTGGGGATCTTGTTTTGAATTACTTTTTGAATAGCTCTATAATGATGCTTTCACATTGTAAGTGTAGACAATGTTGTGTAGATCAGTGAAACAAACACCTACACATTGTCTTCTTTAGACAATAGAATATGAGAAATATATAAGGTTTGAGGACTTCCACAAAGTACTTTAAATGACTACAAATGAGCTCTGCTATGGAGGCTGAAAGGGAGACTGCAGACTGCAGCCTTTCCTTTCTGTTGCGTGGTCTCCCAGCTGTCTTGCAGGAAGCTCAAAATTCCGGGTGGGTCATCAGCTGCTCTTTAGATGTCCTGTGAAGAGCTAATTGGTTTTCCAGGTTATGCAAAAAGCATGTGTGTATATGTAGCATTCCTTCACCATAAATGGGGAGTTACAAGATGTGTCTGGTCATGAGAGGAAAGTAAGGGAGGAGGGCTAGGAACTGCTTTGTTTTTTTAATTTCCCTGGTTTGCTTCTTGTTGGAAACCAATCAGGCATATATGCAGAAAATGAGGCAAAAGGAGAGCTATCTATCTCAGCAAAAGCAATTAAGAAATGTTTAACCTGAATTCTTTCATATGGCACTTTCTAGACCAGCAGCACAGCTACTGTGATACTTCAGTCAATTTATTTGCTGGCAGGGAAAGCTTAGTATCAGATCTCTCATCAGTGCAGTTCCTGGAACTAAAATCTTTGTAGCTCAAACGCAAGGTCTGAAATTCTTTCTACATGATGTCAGTGAAAGAATGACATTCCGTTTACTCTAAAACATCATTTTTTGTAGCTGAAGATATATATATATCTTAGGGTTACCAGATGCTCCCGAATTTCTGGGAAGGTCCCCGATTTTAGAGCTGTGTCCCTGACTCCCTCTTGTTTGGCAGCCTCCTCTCCCTTATTCCAGCAATGGGGTTAGAAGGAATTAAAAAAAAATGTTTCTATTCAGTTTAGTGTTTTGAATGTCAGTGTTTAGAATTTACATCCAGTAGCTTTATATTTTGCACAGTTTATGGGGGAAATGAATCACTGTTTCTATTTGTTGATTTGTCTGCTTGCTGCCATGGGATGTATTCGGGGGAGGATGAAATGATAATGACTCCTCTTCCTTCCTCCATGCCTTGTTGCTAAAACCTAGAACTAAAATGTCTCTTCCTCTCCCCCTTCCCCCACACTTTAGATAAGCATCTCAAATTTGCCTGCAAAAAATCTGGTGGTGTTGTTGTAAAGTGCCATTGAGTCGGTGTTGACTCCTGGTGACCCTCTGGATAGTTAACCTAAACTTTGTTCGGTCTTCAGCCAAGCAACTCATTGTTGATAGAGTGGTATCCATAGCTGCTGTTATTGTATCCATCCATCTCATTGCCGGCCTTCCTCTTTTAGTGGGACCTTCTACCTTGCCAAGCATTATTTTTATTATTTTATTTATTTAACATCTTTTATATACCGCACTATTTATGTCTTTCTCCAATGATCTCTTTCGTCACATAATGTGTCCAAAATAAGAAAGTCGAAGTCTTGTCATCTGAACTTCTAAAAAAAGCTTAGGTTTGATCTCCTCTAGTACTGACTAGTTTGTTCTTTGGGCAGTGCATGATACACAAAGTATTTGTCGCCAGCACCTAAAATTCAAAGGCATCAATTTTCTTCCTGTCTATCTTTTTCACTGTCCAACTTTTGCATCTATATGACATTATTGAAAATACCTTGGCCTGGACAAGTCGAATCTTTATATGGAGAGAGACATCTCTGCTCTTGAGAATCTTGTCTAGGTCCTTCATAGCCATTCTACCAAGAAAAAAATCTGGCAACCTTAACATATCTATATATATGTCGAGGTGGTGGTGGTGGTGGTGGATGGGGTACAGTTTGATGCACCAATTAGTACAACACTCTTTGAAGACTGAAAAAAACAGCAATCAGAACCTTTCCATTCTTGCTTAATCTCTCTCTCTGTCCACTACAGACCCACAAAGCACAGGATAACCTGCGGGGCCTGTGATGATGGTGAGTTAAGGAGGCAAGAAAACTGTTGGGGAGGAAAGAGATGATACCCTGAGAGGCTTGTGGTTTAGCTTCCAGAGGTGTTTTATCCCTTTCCAAAATCTCTCACCTTCTTTCAGAAAGCACACAAGGATGCAGATTCTTGGCCTCTCCAGGGAATATAAGATCAGGGTTTTTCTTCAAAGACAGGGAAAGGCTATAGGGATGGCGAAAGATTGATTGTGAGGATAAGAGGTTCTTAACTTGAAGATGAGGAAAGATATGCATACCCATTTTAGGAAAGCAGACGAGCTCTTCCTATATTTGTGGAGGACAAAGGAGGCTCTTCCCACTACTAGCATGCATAGGGAAAATGAAATCCCTGACTCTGAACTACAGATTCAAGGAGTCTTTATCTGGAATGCAGAAGGAAATGTTCTACTGTGGCATAAGTCAAAACAGAATACTAAATAGGAAAAATTAACAAACGCCTAGAGCAGAGGTACTCAAATCCAGTCCTGGAGGGCTGCAAACCAATCAGGTTTTCGGGATATCCCTAATGAATATGCATGAGATATATTTGCATGCACTGCCTCCATTGTATTTGAATCTATCTCATGCATATTCATTAGGGATATCCCGAAAACCTGACTGGTTTGTGGCCCTCCAGGACTGCATTTGAGTACCTCTGGCCTAGAGGATTCTGTATTTTGGAACTAGAATATTCCAGAAAATTGTGATGATCAGGTATTGTATGCCTTATACCACATCCTCCATCCCTCAGTTCCAGTATCTTAATCAAAGTATTCTACACATTCCAGTACAAGTATTTGGAAATAATAATGGCTTGTCTGAACTTTTAGTAGTGAAAGAAGCAATATTTCTGCTATTGGAACAATTAATAGGGTGGCTCTTATACTGAATGTACCATAGAAGCACTGCCCAGCACAGGCTTATTACAGCACTTTGACGTGAGCTAAGACTAAGGTAAACTTAGCCTGGAGGTAGTCGGGAATTCTTTGATTTGAATATAATCAAAACTCTGGGGAGTTCTGTTATAATCTCTCCTGGTCATGCTTTAAGAAATAATAAGTATCATTTCATTCTGCAGGGTAGAATGACCCAGAATTCAGCAGTGATATTGTACGTGTGTACTTCAGAGTCTTCCCACTCTGGGATGCACTGTTTATAGTAAGGGCTGGAAAGCAGTGGAAATCACTGAATGGTATGTTATATACAGTGCTGATTTCCAACAAAAAGAGGATTTATGAAAACTTAGGAAATTGAGGTAATTCACGCTGAAATTGCAAGTGGTGAGAAGTGTGCTGTTACGCTGAAGACTATGAAGATTAGCTTGGCGATATGAACAGTTTTCGCATGCTCATACACTGCCCAGCTGTTAGTCGGAAATAACTTCTACAGTAGCTTAGCAGCACCCTAGGCCAATCTGAACTAGAGGCTTCAAGATCAAAGACCGTGCATCCCTCTGCCATTCCGTTTAGTTCCTCCAGATACAGCCCTAACAGACATGCTGCATAATTATATATTGCCCAGCACTGGGTCACTGCGCTGCCCTGGAATGCAATTGATATACACCAGAAAATCTGTCTCCGGCACATTGTTAATTGGATTGGGGGAGAGGATTTAAGAAAATGGGCTGTCGGCTGCAAAGCTCTATCTTCAACATCCCTTCGGGAGGCAATGTCCAAGTTAGAGCAGGGCTTGCTAGATTGCAAAGCTAAGAGATCTTCTGGAATATTGGATGAAATGTGATATTTTATTCCTCCAGAGACGGAAAGACAATACTCTGGGGTCTACAATATCTGATTTCATCTCATCCCTTAGCCTTTTAAAGCTTCAGAATGTTGTTTACTGTACTTGAAGCTAGATTTCACTAGTCTATGCTGCATACAATGAAGACAGTACATACAAATCTACAGTATTTCATGCATATTCATTGTGAAATCCTGAAAACCTGACTGGCCTAGGTGTGCCCCGAGAACTGGGACCCTGGTAACAGTGTCAAAAGCATTATATCTTATCATATATTAAAGAAGCAGTTTTACCTGCATTGTTGCAAAATCTGGGAGTACTTATACTTGTGGACTTTGCACAAATTCTCAAAGTGAACGTATGAATATACTTTGTACCGGATAAGTCTGCAGTTTGTTGTGCTTTTGAAAAAACACTGGTAAATCTGAGATGCAGTCTGCGCAGGTTATTTCTCTTCTTTGAATTAAAGATGGCCCTGAGAAGGCCTGCTCCTCCTGCAGCTAAAAGTATACATGCTATTGATCCCAGCACATTCTTTCAGTACTATTTGCCGGGGGAAATGGCTTAGGAAAATCACCCTATTTTTATTGCAATGTGAGTAAAAAGTAAAATGTTGCTGTTTCTCTGAATTTTTAAGGCATTTCAGTTATGAAGAATTATGAAAGATACATAAAAAGTCAGTAGCAAAAGTTAAAAACTTTGGCACTGCAGTTTACAAGTTTCATACTAGTGTTAATTCAGCCTTTCGTGTGTCTGTTAATGTGTTTCCTAGATATGCATGTGTATTTTTTAACAAAATTCATCAAAGGTGTGGCATGTTGACATTGCTACCTAGGTGTATCTAGTGTTATCCTTTAGGGCTGCACAATATTGGTACTCTCTCTGTTTGACATTTTGATAAATGGTAAGAAGAACATAGTAACACAGTATATGATGGCAGATAAAGACCAGTATGGTCCATCTAGTCTGCCCAATAAGGTGGCTAGAATGGTTGCAACTGCAACTCCATGCAGGTCACCCCCCCCCCCCCCCCCAATTAAAAGATATTTAAGTTTGCTTTGATTTCATCCTCTTGCTATAAATGAATCCATTGTCTCTGTCCCATGCCATTTTGAATTCCATCAAAGTATTTGCCCCCACCACTTCCATTAAGAACATAAGATATGCCATACTGGGTCAGACCAAGGTCCATCAAGCCCAGTATCCTGTTTCCAACAGTGGCCAGTCTAGGTCATAAGTACATAGCAGTTTCTCCAAAAGACACAGGTTCCACAATGCTTGTACTGGGTCAAGAAGTGATATCCCGGGTCCCCTTTAATAATGGTTTATGGACCTTTTTTCCAGGAACTTGTCCAACTCTTTTTAAAACCCAGCTACACTAACAACTTTTACTACATCCTCTGGTAACAAATTCCAGAGTTTAATTACATGTTGAGTGAAAATATATTTTCTCTTATTAGTCTTAAGTAGGTTACCCTGTAGTTTCATTGCATGTCCCCTAGTCTTTCTATATTCTGATGACGTAAACAATCAATCTACGTTTACCTGTTCCACTCCATTCATTAATTTATAGACCTCTATCATATCTCCCCTCAGCCATCTCTTTTTCCAGGTTGAAGACCCCTAACCTTTTTAGCCTCTCTTCATAGGGGTATCCTTCCATCCCCTTTACCATTTTGGTGGCACTTCTCTGTACCTTTTCTAATAACGCTATATCCTTTTTAAGATACAGCGACCAGAATTGCACACAATATTCAAGGTGCGGTCTCACCATGGAACGATATAGAGGCATTATAATATCCTTTGTTTTATTTTCCATTCCTTTCCTTATGATACCTAGCATTCTATTTGCTCTCTTGGCTGCCGCTGCACATTGGGCCGAGGGTTTTAACATGTTATCCACGATGATGCCTAAATCTTTTTCATGAGTGGTGGTTCTTAATGTGGAACCTTGCATCGTGTAACCACAGTTTGAGTTGTTCTTTCCTAGGTGCACAAGTTTGCACTTGTCCACATTAAATCTCATCTGCCATTTGGATGCCCAGTCTTCCAATTTATCAAGATCCTCTTGCAATTTTCCACAATCCTCTTGGGTTTAAATAATTTTAAATAGTTTTGTGTCTTCTGCAAATTTGATAACCACACTCGTTATTCTCTTTTCCAGGTCATTTATGAATATGTCAAAAAGCAGCGGACCCAGCACAGATCCCTGGGGCAGTCCACTACTGACTTTTCTCCATTGAGAAAATTGGCCATTTAGCCCTACCCTCTGCTTTTTATCTTTTAACCAATTCCTGATCAACAGTATACTGCCTTGTATCCCATGACTTTTTAGTTTTGCCAAAAGTCTCTGATGATGGACCTTGTCAAAGGCTTTCTGAAAGTCCAGATACACTATATCAACCAACTCACCTTCGTCTACCTGTTTATTCACATCTTCAAAAAAAACATAACAGATTAGTAAGACAAGATCTTCTTTGTCTAAAGCTATGTTGGCTGTCTCCCATTAAGCCATGACTATCTACATGAACAATACATTGAACAATATCGGTCCCAGGACTGACCCTTGAGGCATACCACTACGCACCTTCCTTTCTTTTGAGTGAGTTCTATTTACCACCACTTCTGTCTTATGTTAGTTAACCAATTTCTGATCCAGTTCATCACCTTGGGACCTATTCCTAGGCTGCTCAGTTTACTGATAAGCCTCCTATGAGGAACAGTGTCAAAGGCTTTGCTGAAATCTAGGTATATCACATCCATCACATGCCTTTGATCTAGTTCTCTGGTCACCCAGTCAAAGAGCTCAATCAAATGTGTTTGTCATGATCTTCCCCTGTTAAAACCATGTTGCCTCGTATCATGTAATCCATTGGTTTCCAGAAAGTCCACTATTCTTTCTTTCAAGAGCACCTCCATTACTTTTCCCACCACAGAGTTAAGGCTTACTGGCCTATAGTTTGTCACCTCTTCCCTATTACCATTTTTGTTAAGACGTACCACATCAACACTTCTCCAGTCCTGTAAAACCTTTCCCGTCTCCAAGGATCTATTAAAAAACACCCTTTAAAGTCCATGCCAGAACATCTCTGAGCTCTTTCAGTATCCTGAGTTGTATCCCATCTGGTCCCATGGCCTTGTCCACTTTCAGTTTTGCAAGCTGTCCAAAAACCTCATTTTCTGTGAATGATGTTATCTACTCCATTCCCATTTGTATATCTGTGACTCATATGTGGTCTTTCTCCAGAATTTTCTTTTGTGAATACAGAACAGAAGTATTTGTTTAGCATTTTTGCTTTTTCAGTGTCATTTTCAGATCCATTCCCAGCACTTTTGAATCTTGCAATTCCACCTCTGATCTTCCTCTTCTTACAAATATACCTGAAAAAAAGTTTTGCCTCCACGCTTCACATCTTTAGCCATTTTTCCTTCTGCCTTTGCTTTTGCTATCCTTATTCTCTTTTTGTCTCTTTTAGCTTTTATCCTGCATTCTTTTCTGTGTTCCTATTTTTGAGATCGTCTGAATTTTGTGAAAGCTGTGTTTTTAGCCTTTATTTGTGCAGTCACATCTTTGGAGAACCATATAGGTTTTCCTTTTTCTCTTGTTTTTATTTACTTTCCTTACCTATATATCCCTTTTATTGTCTCTTTTAGTATAGCCCACTGCAATTCCACTTCCCTTATCTCCTCCCACCCTGCCAATATCTCCTTCAGGTACTTTCCTATTTTACTGAAATCAGCGTTTTTGAAGTCCAAGACTTTAGTTTGCTGTGATTGGGCTCTGCCTTGGCTTTTACCTCAAACCACACTGTATGATGATCACTGCTGCTCAAATAGGCACCCACCCAGACATTTGACATGCTATCCCTATTGGTGAGTAACAAATCCAGCATTGACCTTTCTCTGGTCAGTTCCATCACCAGTTGTCTGAGCAATGCTTCTTGGAAGGCATCCACAATCTTTTTACTTCTTTCACATCTGGTAGATTAAAGTCACCCAATATGAGCACTTTTCCTTTCATAGCTACCTTTGCAATATCAATGATCAAGTCTCTATCTATTTCCTCAGTTTGAGTTGGAGGCCTATAGACTGCACCAGGACCTAATCTCATCCTACCACATAGTCTGAATCAGATGCATAGAGGAGTTTGCGATTCTCATCCCGCAGGGCATGTCTAGCCCTGTGGGATCAGAATCACGAACAGTCCTACACGTGAGGACTGTCCTCGGCTAACTCAGTCAAGGCTTTTAAATAGAGCCATGGCGCCATGGCATCATGTTGCCATAGCACCGCGGCTCCATTTAAAAGCCATGATGCCATGGCACCACAGCTCCATTTAAAAGCTGCGATGCCGGCCGCCAGCAAAAAGGGTTTATTCCCCGCAGCCCGACCCCCCGATCCAGCCTCCTAAGGCCAGGGTCAGGCTGCGGGGAAGAAACCCAGGCCCCCCCTACCTCATCCATGCCCCAGGCTGTAAAAGAAAATGTCCAGGGAAGTTATTCCACCTCTGACATTTTGCCGGCCCACTGCCCACCCAGATTCCACACCTGGACCACCCCTTCCCCACCCCCATCCAACTTCCCTGCACTACCAGTGGGGAAGTTAGTCAGGGGCAGGCAAGGACACGAATAGCGGGGATGGATGTAGCACAGAATAACTTCCACTCTGTCTAACAGAAACACGTCTCTCAGACACTGACACCATCCTCATGAATCAACTCCTCCCCCATGGATTCAACATCTTCCACTGCCCATGCTTCCACAGCCAAGGAGGTGGTGTACTAATACTAGCAAAAGCACATCTACATCTCTGCAGAAAGCTCTGAAGAATCTGAAATACTCACCATCACCAACAAGGTACTCACAATCTGCCTCATCTATAGAGCCCCCTCAACAGCATCTGACCTCTCCAACCTACTAAAAATAGACATTTCCAACTCATCAAAGGATCTCCTCTTGCCTGGATGACCTCAACCTCCCCTCAGCACAAACCAAACACATTACTCCCTTCCTCGAAGCCATGGACTCAATGGAACTATGTCAAATCATCCAGATGCCTACCCATGACAAAGGCAATACACTGGACCTAGTCTTCCTCAACACCCACTCAACACAATCAAACTTCAACCCGATCTCACAGATCATCCAAGTACCATGGTTAGATCACAGACTCATCACATTCTTGCTACCCAATCAACCCCCCCCCCACCTCCACCAGCCACAACCAACCAAAGAGATGATTCAAATCCTTCAACAAATAACTCTTCCTCAAAGAAATCCTACCCATACTACAAATCAATTCACTCCCTCAAGGCTAGCGAACAACTGGAACACCACAATAGGTGAAGCCACCACATCATGAACTCCCCCACCAAAGAAAACAAACAAACAGTCCAAGAACCCCTGGTATAACCCCACCCTATGAAAACTCAAAATCCACCTATGTAGAATAGAGAGAAGATAGCAGAAAACCAAATTTGACTCCAACAGAACATGCTACATGGAAACCCTAAATGACTACCAAAATACAACAGACAATGCCAGATGAAACTACTACACCAGTCTACTCAATGGAGTTCTCAGTCGCCCAAAGAACTTTTCAACATAATCAAAAAACTAACAAAAACCCCACCACCTTGGACCCGGACATAAACATAGACCACCAACAATAAACAACTGCACCCCCCACCCCAATATCCCACCAACTCCAGCACACCCCAACCACCCTCTCACAACACATGGTCCACTTTTGACACTATCAGCACAGAGAATATATAATCAATCATCACCTCACTCAATATAACCACCTCACCCCTCGACCCATGCCCAGTTAGCTGGGTCAAAGCAGCCAAACAAGACCTCAGCCCTATACTGCCAACCTCACCAGAACCTCCCCATAACAAAGCCAGATGCCCGACTGCCTCAAACTGTCCTCTATCTGCCCCACCCTAAAGAAACCCGACCTTGGCCTTCCTGGACCCAGCTTCCTACAGACCCATTGCAAGTCTACCCTTCGCAGCACCAAGTACAGAACCGCATCGACAGAAACACATTTCTGGACCCACAACAACATGGTTTCCGATGTCATCATGGAGTAGAAACCCTCATGATCTCCCTCATGAGCACCCTGATAAAAGGAATCCAAAACAAACAGAATGGATACATCCTTATCTTCCTGGATATCACCACCACATTTGACACAGTCTCCCACAACATCCTCCTTCATCGTCTTCAAGAAAAAAAGAATACAAGGCACAGTGCTAAAATGGTTCAAATCATACTTCACAAACAGACATCAACAAATAAAGACCAGAATCAACATCTCCGCCCCCTACTGCCAAACCCAGGGAATACTGCAAGGTTCAAGTTATCAGCTGTTTTCTTCAACTTCTACCTACAACCACTCTGCTCAATCATAAAATCCCACAACATCAATTTCCACATATACACTGATAATATCATGCTCGATGGACCAATCACCACCAAAAACCCTGCCAACCCTCAGCTCCTCCAATGTTTTGATGGACATCTCCAAGTGTCTCAATGAACATAACCTAAACATCAACTACACAAAAACTGAAGCACTATTCATAACAAAGGATGATACATTCATACCCCCAACCCACCTCACTATGAATGCCACCCTAATAAAAGTACAACAAATAAAATACTTGTAAGTGATCCTGGATCAGACCCTCTCCCTCAAACAGTACATAACAAAGACTACAAGGACAGTTTACTTTAAGGTAAAGACCCTTCAGCACCTTCTTCCCTCCTAGATTTACAAGACTTCTGTTCAGTACTTCAGGCCATGACCCTCTCCCACATCGACTACTGCAACACTATCTATCAAGGACTCCCATGCTCCTCCATCCTCCTCCTATGAACTGCCTTACATGCAATAGCATGCACTGTACAGAAAGCTGCAAAATACAACCACATCACACCCATCTTAAAACAGTTCCTCTGGCTTTCTTTTGAAAGTCGCATCAAGTACAAGACCCTTCTCCTCACACACAAAGCAATACACCATCAAAATACATCTCACCTGCACACTCTTCTACAAGAATTCAAACCCACCAGAACAACAAGACAGGCCACGAACAACACCCTACTCATACCCCATGCAAGAACAAAGAACAACTATCAAGCCTGCACCTGCTCCTTTGAACTCTACACACCATCAATGTGGAACACACTACCAACCAAAATCCCAAAATCAGATCTACAGCTGACATCCACACCTTCTGGAAGCAACTCAAGACATACCTCTTCACCGAACACTTTGGCTCTCAACCTAACTGCCCTGTCCTCATCCCCCCCCCCCTACCAGAAACCATTATCCCCACCATCTTTCCTGTTAACAATGACCACTATATTGTAAAGAAGCAGAATCCCTACATTGTAAATAAGCTAAACTTGTAAATAAGTTTGATGAATACTTGTCTAGATAACTACTTGTCTCGTTCAGTGTACATAAGTTAATGCCATGTTCAATGTAACTCTTATTCTCTGTTTGATGTAAACTGCTTTGACCCGGTGAAAAGCGGTATATAAAACCAGCTATATAAATAATAAAACCAGTGTAGATGATAGTGCCATCTCCTCTTTCTAACATAATCCACAGCGTTTCTTTTCTCCACATCCCCTGCATATCTATCCCATGGTCTGATCACATGCTTATCAATTTCCAACTATCATGCTCCACCACAACCAACTACACCTGCCTGAATCAACCTAAAAGACACTTTAAGCTCTTTGATAAAAAAATGCCTTCACAGATGAAATTCTCCCCCTGCTAGTCAGTTCCACTTCTGATATTGATGCCCTAGTAATGAACTGGAACCAGGCCATTGGAAAAGCGGCTACAGAAACTTCATTCCAACACTCCTCCAACAGACTACAAAAAACACAATGGTACTCCACAGAACTCAGAGAACTCAAGAGACAACTACAGAAGACAGGGCAAATGGAGAAAGACAAATCTGCAACACCTGGCCCCCTTTTAGTTCTATCATAGTAACATAGTATATGATGGCAGCTAAAAACCAGTATGGTCCATCTAATCCGCCCAGCAAGGTGGCAAGAGTAGGTGCACTTGCCGCTCTGTGCAGGTCACCCCTCCCCATGCAATTGTTTAGGGGTGTACCCACCACTCCGTGTAGGTCACCCCTATTTGTTCAGATATAAGAGATAGTTATGCTTATTTTGATTTTATCCTGTTGCTATAAAGAGTTCCACTGTGTCTGTCCCATGCCATTTTGAATTCTGTCACTGTGTTTGCCCCCACCACTTCCATTGGGAGGGCATGCCAAGCATCCACCACCCTTTCCATGAAAAAAGTATTTCTTGACATTGCCTTTCAGTTTACTCCCTTGGAGCTTCATGTTATGCTCTCTAGTTTTACAGCTTCCCCGTCTTTGGAAGAGATTTGTTTGTCCATTAATACTCTTTAGGTATTTAAAGGTCTGAATCATATCTCCCGTGACTCTCCTTTCCTCCAGAGTGTACATATTTAGGCCTTCAAGTCTCTTCTTATTTTGGTTGCCTTCCTGTGAACCGCTTCCAGCCTTTTTATATCCTTTACAAGATATGGTCTCCAGAACTGAACACAATATTCCAAGTGAGGCCTCACCAGCGACTTGTACAGTGGCATTAGTACCTCTTTCTTTCTGCTGGTAATTCCTCTCAGTATGCAACCCAGCATTCTTCTGGCTTTTGCCACCACCTTGTCACACTGTTTCGCCACCTTGAGATCGTTAGAAACAATCACTCTGAGGTCCTTCTTCTGGTCCATGCACATCAATCTCTCGCCTCCTATCGCATACAATTCCCTTGGATTTCTGCTTCCCAAGTGCATGGCACCGCACTTCTTCACATTAAATCTTAACTGCCAAGCATTAGACCATTCTTCTAGTTTTTGTACATCTTTCGTCATGTTTTCCACTCTCTCAGGGGAGTCCACTCTGTTGCAAATTTTGGTGTCATCTGCAAAAAGATAGAAGGCACCAAAATCAGCAAAAAGAACATAGAATTCACAATCACCACATTAAACTCAACCACATCCCCACTTGACCCATGTCCAGTGAGCTGGATAAAAGCATCCATAGATGAGCTCAGTCCAACCCTATTGAGAATCACCCAGCTCTCCATCCTACAAGACAACATGCCCAAACAGCTCAAATTCTTCTCCATTTGCTCTACCTTAAAGAACACCAACCACAATCTCAATGATCCTGAAACATATAGACCCATAGCAAGCCTACCATTCCTGTCCAAGATAATCGAAAAAAGATTCAGCAGCAACTCCAGGAATACCTTGACACCTAAGCTCCACTGGACCCCCAACAACACGGCTTCAGGACAAACCATGGTATTGAAACTCTACTAACCTCACTGTTTAATACTCTAATAGAAGGAACTCAGAAGTCAAACCAAAGTTTCATTTTAATATTTCTAGACATCTCAGCTGCCTTTGATACCATCAACCACAGCATCCTCTTACACAGATTCCAAACCATTGGATCTAAGGCAAGGTCCTGGGCTGGTTCTACTCAAATCTCAAAGATTGTCAACAGCAAGTCATACTGGGTGCTAACTCCTGATCCCCCTATCCGCAAACCCAAGGTGTCCCACAAAGTTCTTTTCTATGAGCCCTGCTATTCAATATCTTCCTGCAACCATTATGCTCAATCATTCGCTCACACAACATCCATTTCCATATCTGTGTGGACAAAATAATGATCTACGCACCATTCACCACCAGCAATCTAACATATGAAAGAATAAAAAACTGTTTCACAGACATCTCCCTATGGCTAACTAACAATTCCCTAAAAATAAATTGCAAGAAGACCGAAGTGCTATTCATAACAAAAGATACCAGTTTCCAACCACCAACCTCCATAACCCTTAATGACCTTACTCTTGACCAACAATTAATGACCCTTACTCTTGACCAACAATTCACCTTCAACTCTCACATAAGCAACTTAGCAAAACAAATATATCACAAAATCAGAACTCTCTGTCATCTTTGCCCTCTATTGGATCCAGCCAACTACTGCTCAGCTTTCCAAGCAATCATAACACCCAAATTTGACTACTGTAACTCAATATATCAAGGGCTGCCAAAAACCACTCTACTTCCACTAATCACTGCCTTGCATACTGCAGTACGCACAATTCAAGGGGCGTCAAAGTATGAACATATAACTCCAATCCTCAAACAGCTCCACTGGTTGCCACTACTCAGCCGCATACGCTACAAGATCTTACTCCTGATTTTCAAAAGCATCCACAATCAATCCTCATGTTACCTACAATCACTCCTGAATGCCACCAACCACTGCAGGACAAAAAACAAAACACAGTAAACATGTTAAGCATACCACAAGGAAAAATCAAAAGCACCCAGTATGCCTGCAACAGAGCATTCAAATTGTATGCACCATCCCTCTGGAACTTTCTACCTGATACCATGCGATCGACAAATGAACTGTCTATATTTAGAAAACGTCTTAAGATTCACCTATTCATCGAAGACTTTGGCTCCATTACATAACTCCCATTGTATCAAAAATAGCAGTTGTTTATGTATATAACCTATTGCTTCTCCCATACAGATAACTCTCATGTATATAAATTATACTGTTCTATGTAACATTTATTGCATATAGTAAGTAGTCTTGTAAATAAGTTCCATTGTTCTATGCAATACCAATTTGTTGTAATGTACACCACTTTGCCCCAGTGAAAAGCGGTATAGAAAAGCAGTCAAATAAATAAATAACACAGGTACACTAAAAAAAAATTTTTTTTAACTGCCTCTAATGTTTCGATTGATTTTTACGTTTTTTGGTGTGCTGAATCCAAATCTGGTAACCAATTTGCTCCATCACGTACAGATTTTTTGCTACATTGGGTTAGCAGTTTGAGGTGAACGTTTCAGATTGAGTGCGATCGAGATAAAAGTTTCTTGGATGAATTCTTTATACTAATTGTTTAGTAGTTATTCAAATAAGAATAAAGAAAATTGTAACAAGGCAGCACATAAGAATAGAGTAATGTCAACAAAACACACTGCGATGGTAGCAAAATTGTCTGCACTTAAAACAGCCACATACATGTGCACAAACATTGAGCATATAAGAGCGAGGTTAGACACAAAGCAAAGCAAAGAAATGTGCAAAAAATGTTGTACAGGTATGTATGTAAGAATAGAAAACGCAAACCGCACCATTGCAATACATGAAGACAAACACCCGATGGTGTGAAAATAAAATTCTAATAAATGAGATCCGACACTGTGGTAATAACTAGCAAATTTTTATTTCAAAGTTTAGTAAAAACACGATATTTGTCAACACAGTTTAGATTTTAAAGTCATTCTTGGGTCAATCAATCTCCTGGTGGGCCCGTTTCTTCTTCCCCCGAATGCTTCTCTTGGTGCGCTGCTTGGCGTATTTTTCATCTGGGGTTTCCCGCAGCAGCAACCAGCAGAAATCAGCCATCATAGTGGTGTTCCATCTTCCTTGGTACCTTCTCTCTGCGTCCTTGATGTCCTGGTGAAACCTTTCACCTTGTTCTTCACTGTACGCCCCCAGGTTTTCGGGAAAGTAGTTCACATGGGAGTGCAAGAAATGGACTTTCAGGCTCATGTTACAGCCTTGTTCTTTGAAGGCATTGAGCATCCTGGCAACAATATCCTTATAGTTCTCATCCCGGCTGTTCCCCAAGAATTTGAGAACAACATCCTTGACGGAATCGATGGCTTCTTTTTCCTTCTCAGACATCGTTTCAGCGAATGCTCCATCTGAAATGAGTTTCCTTATATCAGGGCCAACAAACACTCCTTCCTTTAGCTTTGCTTCAGAAAGTCGGGGGAACTTTGAGCAAAGGTACCGAAAGCACTCACCATCTTTTGGAAGGGACTTGATGAATTGCTTAATGAGACCCAACTTAATGTGGAGAGGTGGTAATAGAATTTTATCACGAGGTACCAAGCTCTCATGAAGAACATTTTTCTCACCGGGTCTCAAATACTCCCGAATTGGCCAGTCTTTTTTCCCCCAGTGTAGGTCGCGGGCCCGGCTATCCCACAAGCAAAGGAAGCAGGGATATTTGGTGAAACCGGATTGCTGCCCTAATAGCATGGATAGAATTTTAAAGTCTCCACAAATCATCCACTTATGCTCATCATAACGAATCTTCTGAAGAATCAGGGCCAAATTCTCGTATTTTTCTTGGAGAATAACAGAGTGAGCAATAGGAACTGAAGCGAATGTGTTGCCATTATGAAGAAGAACACCTTTTATGCTGTCTTTTGACGAATCAATGAACAGCCGCCATTCAGCAGGATCATACTTGAGTTTAAACTTTTCCATCACTCCGTATATATCGTTGCAAAATACCAAATCTTCCTCTTTGCTGAAATACTTCAAAAATTGTGTCTCGCGGTTGCGGTACCAATAAAAGTTGTTCCTGGTGACAATAGATTTTTCTGTTTAAGCCGAGAACCTAGCAGTTGGGCAGCATCTTTTGGGAGTCCTAAATCCCGGACTAAATCATTCAATTCAGCTTGAGAGAAAAGTTCAGGTTTCGGATCTGGTTCAGTTTCAAACTCGGAAGTACTGGACTCATCGGGAAAAGCCATCTGATGAGTCTCATCATGATCAGAACCGTCCACACAAATATGATCCAAAGATTTTGGTGGTTCAGGCACAGGTACTTCGTTGCTATGAGGCATAGGCCTAATTGCTGAGGGAAGGTTGGGGTAACTTATTACGTTCTTATTTTTTAAGTTGTTATCCCTTCACAATGCAAGAGCAAAAATAGCAGTCACTGCTGTGGTCTCTTTGTTCACGCCACATCATAGGTATTCCAAAACGAAATGCTTGTTTTTTACCTTTCATCCATAAGCGTAGATCTTCCTCACATGTCTTGCACACTTTGTGAGGAGCCCACGGTTTGTCTTGATCGCCTAACTTCAAACCGAAATAGGCGAAATATACTTTTTTAATAAATGCAGAAATGTTCCTCTGCCGCTTTTTCACGGTATATTCCCCACAAATAAAACAAAAACTGTCCGGAGAGTTGACGCAACCTCTGGCTCTGTGAGCCATCACAAATACACAGCACTGCAAACTACAACTGTAGTGAACCACTTCGGAATAAAGCTGGATTACGACTGAGCAAACAAAAGGTAATAATGAACTTGCAAGAAACTGAAATTTGACAGGAACGTTCATGTCGCAACCACCGTGTTTGAGCGAGCGAACGAGGCGAGGCGAACAGGAAAGAACATGCGCCAGCGCGAGAACTGGATTTAGCCCCCCGCCTCCCAATTGTCCTGTTAATGTATAAAATGAATACAAAACACTCTAAAATATCATGAGGGAGTGTTTCTAGTTAGTTAACCATTACAACCTCTATTTTGGGCCAAGAAAATAAACTGCAGTCGGCTAAAAAGAAATTATGTGAACATTCCTTATATGGGTAAGAAATCTAATTTTGCAAGAAAACGTGACGTGATGGAACATTTTGGCTATTTTTCCTGGATTCAGCACCCCAAAATCTATAGGAATCAGTTGCAAAACTGGAGGCAGTTTTTTGGTAGTGTACCTGTGTAATAATTACATATTGCTTTTAACATATAGGGCTACTCCTCCGCCTTTCTGCCTTCTCTATCTCTTCTAAATAAATTATAGCCAGTTATGGCTATATCCTAGTCATACAACTTGTTAAACCATGTAATGGCCATAATGTCAAAGTCCATTTCCACTATCAGGGCTTCCAGGTCAGGAACTTTGTTGTCTAGACTTTGAGCATTTGTGCTTAGTTGGTTGGCTTGCTTGTATTTTGGACGGATTTTGTTCCAGACTTCTCTTCCCATTTGTCATTGATGTGTGGATTAATATGATGACTACTACCAATGTTATTATGTTCTTGTCCACGTATTGCCTGAATTTTTCACGTAGGATTCCTTTTCCTGCTACAGTGAAATGCAGTCCATCAACACAATACAGCCTCTTGTTGCTCCATCTATTGTCCCAGTTGCATATAGATCTAAATCCTTCTCATTTACACCAAGTTTGGAGCCACATATTAAAGTTGGTTATGTGATGCAGCCTCTCTTACCCCTTATTATGAACAGGTAGAACTTTTGAGAACGCTATAGTGTTGAGAATGGATTTAAGTTTCCCTCCCAAAAACGGAAAGTCCCTTTGTACTGTAGAGATACTGGGCCCGATATTCACTTGCGGTGGCTATGTGCCTCTACGGCATATAGCGCTCACCGCCAAACTTTAACCCTGGATATTCAATGCTGGGGTTATACTGTATACGGCCCCGGCATTGAATATCCGAGGTCGCCACACAGTCAAAGATGCCGCCGAATCCAACCAGGCAGTGGCTCAATATTGCCACTGCTCAGTTAGCTCCCATGGGTAAAGATAGATGCAGCAAAATCTGGCCTATCTTTACCCATGGGTCGCTAACTGGGCAGCAGCGCAATATCAGCACTGCCTGGTTAGCAACTGGTGCTGCCCTTGGAACGCCTATGTTACATGGCCCAATGCTACATGGTTAACATCGGGGCATGTAGTGGACTTAATCGTGGATATTCAGCAGCACTAACCGTGTTAGTGCTGCTGAATATTCCTCTAGGTGGCATTTACATTTACAGACCTGTAAACCGTGTAAATGTCTTTGAATATTGGGCCCACTGTTTCTAGCCAGGTCATTTGTACCCAATCAATTTTGGAACGCTTATTTTCCGCACTGACTATCCTAACAATTTAGTTTGCATTCCTGCTGACTGAAGAACCTGGGAGATATTTGACCATCTTCTATCCCTTGGACTGTGTTCCCACGTTAATCCCTCTGAGGATGGAGTCTCCACGTAATGAGAAAAGATTATTGGAGTCCTCTATCTGGACAGCTTAAAAGACATTTTATGTAAGGTTGGTGCTTCACATTTGGTTAGTTATAGTGAAATTTTATCTAGCTATCACTGTCTTGTAATTATTTTATTGGACACCACTAGGGAACATGAGGCAATTAGTCAGGGAAACTAAGCAGACCAAATTCATAAATGTCGCTCAGACAACCAACTAAAATGATTGCATAGGATTTAAAAAATTGCCTTGTGCAAAACGGAAGCAAATAATCATTTACCTCTAATTGTTCTTCTCTGAAGACAGGATTTGTAGAATCTCATATGCGCTGAAGTATGTGATTTCTATGTTATTATTTAATTCACTTATTTAATGTTGGAGGTACGTTTTGATCAAGAAAAGATGGGTGTTACCTTAATTCTGTGAGCAAATTCTGGCTGATATCGACTTACATGATATCAACTTACCAACTGACTCTGTAGCAGCAAAGCGCAGACAAACCAATGATACCAGGAGTCTGTTCAGAAGGTCCAAATCATTTATTTGTGCACAAGTCTCGAACCAGTCAATTTCAAAATGGCTGAGCAAAGTTTTCAAGCATTACAACAACTTTTATAGACTTCTGTTCCATTCTAGGTATAGAAAAACATTTCATTGGTCCCGGTAACCTCCCGTACCTCCCGTACCTCTTCTATTGGTCCCGGTACTGATAAGTCCATCCAATTACGTCCCTCCAGTGGGCATGACACCTGCATACCCCCCTTCTAGTCCCAATTACAATGGTCAGTTCATCAACTTGTTACTTTCACACTCTCAAGGCCATAGAACCAATTTGTACGTGCAGAGGAGCTGGGCTCTGCAACTCATCTGTCAGCACTCCCAATTATTTCTTTGCAGATGTACTTTTTCTTATCAGTAACTTTTAAACATGTATTTTCTGTATTTTTCCATCTTTCAATACTGCAGTTCTGCTTACCTAAGCTAATTCAATACTTCTACTGAGTTCTATCTTACAATAGCAGCATATTGGGGATGTGCAATCCTATATGCCTCTCCACAGGCCTCATTTACAGGTCAAGCTAGCCATGCTGGCCTGCTTATGTTCGGACACTGTGGGTCACAGGCCTGCACCTGCCACATTCCCCCCTTTGATTAATCTCACCCTATTACTTAATAAGGTGTGAGAATTAAATCACTTTCTGAAGAATCACATCCTGATTAAAGGATTTCTACCAGGACTAGCTGTATATAAAGCCATGATTTTTGTTGCGGTCTTCCGCTCTACTGTACTATCAATAGTGTTATGAATGGAACGCATACAACATGGGATTAAACATGGTAATAAGAAAATAACTGCAACAAGGATTAGTACCAATACGATGAAAGTCTTAAATCCTCCCACCCATGAAAAGAGGTTAGCAAACCAATTAGGAAATTTCAATGAGTGCCAAGTCTGCACTGGCACATAAGCATGTCTTTGCATATCTTTAGCAATTTCTTCAACTACTTGACCTTTATCATCTATTTTCAAACAGCAATTGGTTAAGTTCAGTTTACCACATACTCCTCCTTCAGCTGCTAACAAATAATCAAGTGCTAAGCGGTTCTGATATATAGCAGTGCGCATCTGAGTACTTTGTCTAGCTAAAAGTGTAAGTGCATGACTAGTCTCATTAGTTATTATCTCAACTACTGCTTGTAAGCGAATAATACGATTAATCATATAAATTGGGGTGCGATAACCATACATACCATCATCATTCCAAGTGGCAGGTCCATAATACTCAATAATTCTTTCTGGTGGCCAATCATCACCTTGCCACTTCTCCCACTTACCTATCTGTAAGGCTTCTCTTTTCTGTCTCAATGCTCTTTTGTGTCGGTGGGTAGTGTATACTGGGTATCCTAATTGTTCTCCATGTTCAGTGTTTAACAGGAAGAAAGAAGGTCTGATGGTTCCTAAGACACATGCTCCTCCCCAGTGTGGCGGGAGTTGTGCATATGCTCGGTTTCCACAGATCCAATATAGGCCAGGTGGGGCTTGCCAGGCTTGGACTTTGGCAAGGTCAGTCCATAAACCAGCAAGTTCAGGAAATCTGGCTAATGGGTTAGGAGGTTCAGGATGTCTAATTCCTGACCACCAAGCTGTCTTTTTGGTCGTGGCATTATAGTACTTCTGGCTAAGACAGACCAGCTGTCCTACCTTTTGGGTGAACTGGGGTCCAGTTCTGGCATAGCAAAGACGTCCAACGATTGAGTGCGCTAACACCCATTCACTGGTAGTCTTGTGTAATTCAGTCTGGTTGTAAGTCATAGAATAATTTAATTCTTGGGCTTCCCATGGCCATTGATCTCCCATTTGGGTTCCACCACAGAAATAACAATCTGAGATCTTAAGACTAGATACTACTGCTCCGGCTAACTCTAGAAATAAATTCTGTGAGGGGTGAGGGATCTCAAACTTATTTACATGCATGGCTTCATAAAAAGTATTATGAATATGATATTTAGATGACTTGTGGGCTTGGGTATTCAATCTGATATACACAATGGTCCCTGGATCTATTGCTCCTCCAGCAATACGTAAACCAAACTTGTATCCTTGTTTCCATGCATGGGGATTATGTATACGCAAGTGTAAGGGGTTGCAAGCATCTTTCTGACATTTATCATTTGTGGTTGGCTTGGTTAGAGTAGCCATCCGTTTATCTATTTTCTCGTCAGTTATACCAGTGTTCCAGGTAGCATAAAAAACACATCCCCAATACGGGCAATAGTAGTCTGCTGCTGGGGCAGTACTATAGCCTGGTTCCTTTTTACCTGTACACTTTCTCCATCCCGTGGCACCTTCTGGACACATATACTTATGGTCATTTCGATACGCTTTCTCCCATGTACCACAGGTGGAATAACTATCTCTATTAATAGCATTACATGCATCAAAATTCAAAACAGCAGGTTTAGTAATGTCCTTAAGTGGTGGCGTAGCAGCTAATATAGGTCCATCTGCATCCTTCCATCTTATTTCCAACGTGTAATAGGATGGATTCTGATGCGGATTATAGCATGCTTTAATTTTCCCATGAGTGCAAACATTCAGTTCAGTGGTGTTATAGATGCACCGGGTTACTGTCCCCTTGCAGGTATAGTAAGAATGATAAAGCAAAGTCTGAGTTACTTTCAGTCCAGTTCTAGTAGAAGTAATGCAGGCAGTGCATGGAGGTAAAGCATGAGTCTGTTCAAAACCTCCAAAGAAGGCAACCAAAGCAAAGCAAAAGTAAAGATGCATGTCGATGTTGATTGGAGTTCTTCTGAATCCTCAGCTTGCTGATCTTGATCACGACGGTCTTTTATTCTTCGTCCCGTCTGCTAATGAAGCAATTTAACGGGTGCTGAGTGTTGATTGAAGATCCTCAAGTTGTCCATCACACCTCAACCAACTTGGTAATTTAGTTGGTTTCTGAAGTATGGTTCAATATAGTATCAAAGTAGTGCGCAAAATCTCACGCAGATTGGGTTCGTTGAAACAAAGCTGTTGCTGTATGGAAAACAGCAATCCTCTTCGAAAGACTTGGCTGCTGCGAAGCACTTGTGATGAAGTGTCTAAGCTGCTGGTTGCCGTCTCAAAGTAACTCGCAAGGGTGCATCAAGATGCTGTTCTGCTGTCCACTGCTCAGGTTCAGGATCAGCGGCGGGCTTGACTCTGCTGTGGTGGATCCAGGCGTCGATCTCGGCTACCTTTACTGCAGTTGGGGTAGACAGGATGACGGTGTACGGTCCCTTCCAATGGGGTTCCAACGGTGTCCTCTTCCAATCTTTGATCCACACCGAGGTACCAGGCTGGTAGGGATGCAAGGGTTCCGTCAAGTTGATAGGCAACTGGTCTTGGATCCACGTATGGAGAGTCTGCAGAACAAAACTAAGAGCTAGGAGTTCTTGTCTGGTTATTTCTGAACCAATTTGGGCTAGACTTCCTTTGATTCCCTGCACTATTGGTGGGGGTTTACCATATAAAACTTCAAAAGGGGAAAATCCTGTTGACTTTACAGGAGCTGAGCGTATTCTGAATAAAGCTATGGGGAGCACTTGGGGCCACTTCAATTGTGTCTCCTGACAAAGCTTGGACATTTGGGCTTTCAAGGTACGATTCATTCGCTCAACTTTCCCTGAACTCTGGGGTCTGTATGCAGTGTGGAGTTTCCATTGTATCTGCAAGGCTTTTGCTAACTGCTGAGTAACTTGGGAGACAAATGAGGGTCCATTGTCTGACCCTATTATTGCTGGGATTCCAAATCTGGGGACAATCTCTCTCATTAAGACTTTGGTAACTTCTCGGGCTTTCTCAGTTCTGGTTGGGAATGCTTCTACCCACCCAGAGAAAGTACAAACTAATACTAATAGGTAATGGTACCCATTGGCTTTTGGCATTTCGGTGAAATCAACTTGGAGGTTGTGCATGGGGGTCACACCTCTTGACTGAACTCAGGGTGCTGTAATAAGGCCTTGCTTGGCATTATTCTTGGCACAAGTTTGACATTGTCGTGCTACTGAAGCTGATATGGTTGTCATCAGAGGGATGTAGAAATGTGGTCTGAGTGCTTTTTCCATGGCACTTTTTCCATAGTGGGTAGCTTCGTGGAAAGCTTTGACAAAGGCTGGTCCTAACAATTCAGGAATTACTATTCTTCCCGGAGGTTGACTGCCCTCATCTGGTGGCAGCTCAATCCATCCGTCTTTCAGTACTCCATTTTCTCTGTTACAGTAGTAATCCATTTCTTTGGTGGTATATCGTGGTGTCCATAAATTCAAGGGTACTGGAAACAATGCTGCTTGCATTGGCATAGCTTGTGGGGCAATTTGTCCTGTCATAGCTGCTTGTCGTGCTGAGGCATCTGCAAATCTATTCCCTCGGGCAACTTCTCCTTTTCCTGCTTGATGTCCTCTGCAATGCATGACAGCTACACGTGTTGGGGCCCATACTGCATCAAGTAACATCAATATTTCGGGACCATATTTGACTGATTTTCCTCTGGATGTGATGAGTCCTCTTTCTTTATAGAGAGCTCCATGGGCATGCAAGGTAGTGAAGGCATATTTGGAATCTGTATATACATTTAGCACAAGTTTTTCTCCTAACAACAATGCTCTGGTAAGTGCTATCAATTCGGCTTTCTGGGCTGATGTGCCTGAGGCTAGGGCTGATGATTCAACTACTTCATGTTGAGTGACGACTGCATATCCGGCACAGCGTCGTCCATCAAGGATGAGACTGCTCCCATCAACATAATAGGTTTGGTCAGGATTGTCTATGGGCACATCTGTCAAGTCAGGTCGGCTGGAGAACACAGTCTCCATGACTTCGATACAGTCATGTTCTGGGAGTTCTTCACTGATGGGTATCAAGGTGGCTGGATTCAGGGCATGGCTCACTTCAAGTTGTATCTGTGGGTTTTCACATAACATGCTCTGGTACTTCAACTTTCGGGAATTGGTGAGCCAATAATTTGCTTTCTGTTCCATAAGGGCAAGGACTGCATGTGGCACAGTGACTCGTATGTTCTGTCCTAGTGTGAGTTTGTCTGCTTCACTCACTAGTAGCGCTGTAGCTGCAACTGCTCTCAAGCAAGGTGGCCATCCTTTGGCCACAGGGTCCAATTGTTTCGATAGGTAGGCTACAGGTCGCTCCCAATTTCCCAATTTCTGAGTCAACATGCCTAAGGCATTTCCCTGTGCTTCATGTACAAACAAGTGGAAAGGTTTGTGGACATCTGGTAGTCCAAGTGCTGGTGATGACATCAATTCTTCTTTTAACTTTTGGAAGGTTGTATCCTGCTCGTCCCCACTCCAGCGGTGACTTTTCTTCTCCTTTCGTGGCTTCATACAGTGGTTTGGCAATTTGGGCAAAGTTGGGTATCCAGATTCGGCAGTATCCTGCTGCACCCAGAAAGGCTCTGACTTGCTTTCTGGTTGTTGGAGTTGGAATTCTACATACTGCTTCTTTTCTTTCTCTGCCTAATCTTCTGCTTCCTTGGGTGATACGAAAACCCAAGTATTTCACTTCTTTTTGGCATAGCTGTGCTTTGGCTCTGGAAACTTTGTATCCAGCTTCATCTAGTAACTGCAAGAGATCTTTGGTGGCTAGTATACATTCACCTTCTGATACGGCAGCTATCAACAGATCATCCACGTATTGGAGAAGCACTCTCTTTCCCGGGGCTACTGGATAGCTTGAAAGGTCTTGATTCAGTGCAGCACTAAAGATGGTAGGTGAATTCTTGAATCCTTGGGGTAATCTTGTCCAGGTAAGTTGGCCCCCTCTTCCAGAGATGGGGTCCTGCCATTCGAATGCAAACAATATTTGGCTTACAGGGGCTAATCTTATGCAAAAGAATGCATCTTTCAAATCCAGTACAGTGAAATGGGTAGCTTCAGCAGGTATCAGCCCTAGGAGGGTGTAAGGATTGGGTACGACTGGATGTATGGTCTCAGCTGCATCATTTACTCTTCTCAAATCTTGCACTGGGCGATAATCATCTGTCCCAGGTTTCTTTACTGGCAAAAGTGGAGTGTTCCATGGGGATTGACATACTTTTAGTAGGCCATACTCAAGCAATCTTTGTAGGTGGCGATGAATGCCTTCAATTGCGGCTCTTGGGAGTGGGTACTGTTTGACGTGCACTGGTGTAGCACTAGGCTTGAGGGTTACAATTACTGGAGCTATATGCTTGGCTAGGCCTGGGGGACTGCCTTCTGCCCATACTCCAGGTGGTGCATCGATGTTCTTTATAGTTTGTTCAAAATAGGTATCTTGAATGGAGTCATCAACGTAATACCTCCATTCTTCTTCTCGAGGAACTGTCAGCAGCATTACTCCTGCTGGTTTGGTTTGGGGATTTACTGTCATTTGCATTTCTCCTTGTTCAGAGAAAGATATCTGTGCTTGAAGCTTGGCTAACATATCTCGTCCCAGTAGTGGCACTGGACATTCGGGCATGTAAAGAAATTGATGAGTTACTTGTTGTCCTCCCAGACTGCATATTCGGTTTTGAAGAAAAGACTTTGTGGCTTTGGCACCAGTTGCTCCTATGATGGTGACTGCTTTTGTAGTGAATGGGGCTATCTTTTTGTCTATTACTGAATGTTGTGCTCCAGTATCAACCATAAAGTCCATAATTTGGTCTCCTATTTGTATTCCGACCATAGGCTCCTGGAGACCTAAAGCAAACTTGGAGCCCGGTCTGTCCTAATCCACGTCATTCTCGTCATGGGCTGGTGTGGCCAATGCTTGAATGGCTCCTCCTCTCTCTCGCTGGAATTGTTCTCGATTGGCTCCTCCTCGGCTTCGGGGATAGCTTCGTCTTTCTTCTCGCCACTGATGGCTGCTGTCGTCATCATGCTGGGCGTCTTCGAGTTGCGGGCACGTATCTCTCCAATGTCCTTCCTCTCTGCAATAGGCGCATTGGTTCATGCCTAGTCTCTGGGTCCGGCCTCCGCCTTGACCCCGCCCTCTTCCTCTACTCCTTCGACTAGGGACACCTCCCCTTTTCTGTTCCACTATGGCTGCAGCCAAAAAATCAGCTTTCTTCTTCATCTTTCTATCACATTCTCTCTGTCTTTCAGTATCACGATTCACATACACCTTATGAGCGACTTCCAATAACTGTGTTGCATTCATGCCCGCAAACCCTTCTAACTTCTGTAATTTGCGTCTAATGTCTGGTTGAGACTGGTTTACAAAAGCAGAATTCACCATACATAAACTTCCTGGTGCCTCGGGATCATAGGGAGTATACATTCTGTATGCTTCAGTTAATCTCTCATAAAAATCTGCTGGGCTCTCATCTATCCCTTGGATAACTCCTGCAACTTTGGAAAGGTTCATAGCTTTTTGGCCCCCCCTTCTCAGGCCTTGTAAGAAGCCTTGGCGAAAACGGGCTAGGGCTGTGGATCCTTCATCTGTATTTGGATCCCATTGGGGGTCTTCATTCGGGAATTCTCTCTGAGCTGCTTCCCGACGGTCTATTATATTCTGCCCCTGTGCCGGAGCTACAGGGTTCTCTGCCATCCATTCAATAGCTGCTTTTCTAATTCTTGCTCGCTCTTCTGTCGTGAATAGGGTGGTCAGGAGCTGACGACAATCTGGCCAAGTGGGTTGGTGAGTTTCCATAATACTAGTTACTAATTCTGTCAGCTCCTGGGGCTTACTAGTATAGGAGGCGTAATGCGACCTCCAATTTAATAAATCAGTTGTAGAGAAAGGGATATACACATAAGTTAGGGGTCCCGCTACCACTTCATCATTATCATTCTTTACGGGCACTCCCGGGACTTGCCGTAAGGGAAACAGTTTGGCTGCCATAGGTGTCTTTTGGGATCTAAGGGTTATCGTCGTTGCCTTTGCAGGAGTCACTTTCTTTTTCTCAACAGGTTTTGCTTTGGGTTTCTCTCTCACTGGCGTGCTAGTGCTAGCGCTAGCTTTCTCAATTATTTGTACATTGTCCTCCTCATCTGGGGGATTCTCTCTTTCTCCTTCTTCTATCTCCACTTCTGACTCGCTTTTTATGTCCTCCTCTTCTTTTTCCACTAGTTCTTCCTCTTTCTCTCCTCCGGGAGGGGGATCAGGGGTTGGGTCCCGCCTCGGCTCTGGCCGTCTCTGGGGTTCTGGGGCAGGACGCCGGGCTACTCTTACTGGACCTGGGGTTCGGGGCTGCCTGAGAGTTATTTCTGGGGAATCAGGATCTGCCAGGATGGGCTTCTTTCTGGCTTTCTTATCCTGCTCTTTCATTCTAGGCTGTTCCGTTTTCTGTCTAGAATCTGTTTTAGCTAACATTATTCTGCACTGTTCCTCATAACAGCGCTGCGCCCAGGAGGGCGGATCTTCACAAATACTTAACCAGGAATCTATATAGGGGTACTGATCGGGGTGCGCTATCCGCACTCTACGGTGTATTGACTGAATAATCTCTACATTGAACGTTCCCTCTCGGGGCCAGATGGGGTCTAGATCGGGCCACTCCCTAGTACACAAAATCTGCAAACGGGCTGCTGTCATTTTAATACCATAATCTCCTGAATATCCCTCTTTAAAATGTGCGATCATACATTCTAATGGAGTGTTTCTAGTAGACCCCGCCCCTCCCATTTCGATGTGTGCGCGCAACAACAGACAGAAGGGAAAAGGAGGGCGGACCGTGGGCAAGGGGTCCTCACGGCCCTGGAAACGTATAAGGAGTACAAATAACAAGACAAGACGACAATCGCTTCCCCCTTTTTGCGACCTGAACGCGGTCGCCCGGTCAGGAAATGCGCTACTCAGGGGTCCGCCTTCACTTGGTCCGTGCTGCCAGACCTCTCATTCACACTTCGTTCACACAATCATGCTAGCAACGTATCCCAGAATGCATTCGTTTCTATCTATTCTGACTAGTCTTTTCCAATTTCCCAATTACAAAAAGGATGGGGGTTTCACCCGGCGAATTCCCATGCGGGGTTACTCGGCCCTTCCTTGAGAGTTGATCATGCTCTCTTACCAATTCCCAATATCTCGAGATTACAAATTCCAAAGTTCCAATGGCAGTACTGCGCTTTCTATTTCTGTCTAGACCCAAAATCAAAACTATACTCACCGGATCCGGTCCTCAAACTTCCCAAGCAGGCGCATGAGTTGGACCTCGGACTCCCCTCACTCGGGTTCGAGGCGTTGACTCCAGCCGGGCTCGTCACCCGCCGAGGTCCGACCAGCTCCCTCCGATACAAGGGACCGGTGGCGCCAGGGAGCAGCCCTCGTCGGAAGGGTGCGATCCCGGCAGGACCAAGCCTATAGAGGCGGAAAGTCGTGGTATATTGCCCTATATACACTTTGATTCCACAACTTCCCGGCCAACGCACCAAGGAATATGTAGCAGCAAAGCGCAGACAAACCAATGATACCAGGAGTCTGTTCAGAAGGTCCAAATCATTTATTTGTGCACAAGTCTCGAACCAGTCAATTTCAAAATGGCTGAGCAAAGTTTTCAAGCATTACAACAACTTTTATAGACTTCTGTTCCATTCTAGGTATAGAAAAACATTTCATTGGTCCCGGTAACCTCCCGTACCTCTTCTATTGGTCCCGGTACTGATAAGTCCATCCAATTATGTCCCTCCAGTGGGCATGACACCTGCATACCCCCCTTCTAGTCCCAATTACAATGGTCAGTTCATCAACTTGTTACTTTCACACTCTCAAGGCCATAGAACCAATTTGTACGTGCAGAGGAGCTGGGCTCTGCAACTCATCTGTCAGCACTCCCAATTATTTCTTTGCAGATGTACTTTTTCTTATCAGTAACTTTTAAACATGTATTTTCTGTATTTTTCCATCTTTCAATACTGCAGTTCTGCTTACCTAAGCTAATTCAATACTTCTACTGAGTTCTATCTTACAATAGCAGCATATTGGGGGATGTGCAATCCTATATGCCTCTCCACAGGCCTCATTTACAGGTCAAGCTAGCCATGCTGGCCTGCTTATGTTCGGACACTGTGGGTCACAGGCCTGCACCTGCCACAACTCCATATCTTCAAGCCAGATGAATCCAGTCCTGGTTTTCATCAAACTGCTTGCATGAATTTGTAATTCTGCTATCCCTATTCATTTACCTAGGAAAAGCCATACTGCAAGTTCTTGCCAGCTGTAGGTTAAAATCAAGCTTAAATCTGCCTGTCCTGACAATCTGGAGCCAGTTGGCGGCCCTACCTTTGTGGTCCATGCCTGAATCAAAAGATAAAATATATGCAACAGAATCATTTGCACAGGACCAGAATAGTTTGCCCAGTGGAAAAACATACCACCAATGGCTGTTTAGTGAACATAATAGACTTTTGCATTCCAAGTAAATACTGTAAATTAAAAAGGCATATTTTAGATAGTATGTGGATATTGCAATTGAGCTGTCGAGGCCACAATGTACACAATTCCAGCAGTATTTTAGAAAAGGCTCTGCTAAACTTACACCTATAAATGCTGACAATTAACTACAGATGCTGCTGTCTTTATGTAATTTCAGTTTGGTTTGGGAAACAAACAAGAGTGGATTAAGGCCTTTTGCTCTTGAATTGTAGCTTGATCCCTAGTGGCAGTACCACAAGATTACCACTAGGGGCTGTGGACACCATTTGAACCCAGCGTCAGGCCAGATAGGAGCTAGTGGGGATCGCTGCTGTCTGGCTTCTCTTAGATCACCAGGGATTCTTGAAGGTAGGCCTGGAGTGACCTTTGGGGGGTTGGAAGGTGGGGATCTTTGGGAGGGAACCTTTCAGTGTGGCTTGAGAGGCCTTGGTCTGTGTAGGCAGGAAGGCTATCTTGGTGGGGGCACTGACTCTTTCTTCAGGCCAGGGAGAGGGGCCCCTGTTTCGCCATTCTTCTCTGCGAGTGCAAGCCCCCTTCAAGAGTGTGACTGGGAGCATCAGGCCACATATTTGCAGAAAAATATCACCAGCTATGAGATGGCATTATTTTTCCATGAATAATGCAGTTCATACTCTACAGCACAAGTTGTGTTTTTCGATTTGCGTATTAATGAGATGTTTTGCATGTATTTGCATCTTATTATTAAGCAATGTCTTTTGGGTAAATTAATATGCATTATGGTCAAATAACACATGATTTTGCACCTTTAACTTGTGTTAAGGGGCAAATATTGTGCATTATTTAACTACCCTCCTATGACACTGTTCAAGCAATGATTTACATGTGTGTGAATATACGTATAGGCACAAATTTCAAAACCCTCTCCAATGGTTCACTACTAATTTTATCTGCATAACAAACTGTGATATTCAAATGGTCAACAAGACTAATGTCAAGTGTGGAATATGCACATTTTGAAAAGTACTTTGTAGTAAGGTCTGGGTAGCTGTCCCTTTTGCTCACTGGACAAAGGGACTCTGATAAAAGGTACATAAATTTGCAGGCATTATAAATTACTTTGGCAAAGAAAGACTACTTCTCATCCATAATTAACTCATCTCCTAATGCTACTTGAGCAGTTTTGTTTTCAGTTTTTAACCAGCTTTCATCTTTTAATTTGATAGATCATGGACAGCACTGGCTGGAACCTTCAGTTAAGGATCTCGCCAGGTATTTTGTGGATAAAGTCATCCAAATACAGAATACTCTTCCGACATATCCTCCCTTTCTTGTTCCAACTGACACAGCTCCTATCAATCCAATACATATGTGGTCTAATTTCACCACCATTACCTTAGAAAATCTATCTAAGGTAGTAAGTTCCATCCATAAGACCACGTCTGTCTGATCCGATTCCCTCTACCTGGTTGACTGAAGAGTCCTTGGGACTTCTGCCAGTTATGCAGTTGATTATCAAGCTTGTTGTCTGCATAGTGCCAAGTATTTGGAAAACAGCCTTGCTTAAACCTATTTTGAAGGATCCACAAGGAGGTATAACTTATCTTAAAAACTATAGACCCATATCTAACCTTCCTTTTATCTCCAAGGTGATGGAATGTTTGGTTTTTGCTCAACTTTCTGAACACCTGGAACAGTTTCATGCATTACATTCTAGACAATCAGGTTTCCGATCAAAGCATAACATGGAAACTATTATGACAGCACTTTTAAATGAGATTTATAGAGCATGGGATTAGGGTAGAGCAGTTATTGCAATTTCATTGGACCTTTCTGCAGCATTTGACCTAATAGATCATGATGTGTTACTGAATCGGTTGTATGATTCTGGACTTAGAGGTACAGTCTTCTTTTCTTATGGATCGCTCCTTTAAGGTACACATCCAAGATTCATTGACTTCCTCATATACTTTTCCTTGTGGGGTTCCCCAGGGCTCAACTTTATCACCCTCTCTTTTCAATGTTTTCTTGAGCCCTCTTACCACACTTATTCAGAGCATGGAAGTTTCTAGTTACATTTATGCTGATGATATTTTGCTAGTGTTCCCTACTGACGAACTCTCACCAGATATTTTGCAGATCAATGTGTGTCTAAACCAGATTGCTTCTTGGCTGGACTGCAATTCACTAAAATTAAATTCATCTAAAACTACAGCAATATGGTTTACAAATTCATTACAGATCCCTGTAATAACCCCATTGCAGATCCCTGTAATAACCCCCAATATCAGAGGGGTACCTATAACGCTACAACCAACATTAAAATACCTTGGGGTCATTCTAGACTCCCAGCTTTCATAATCTCCACATCTGGCCCAGGTTATCCGATCCTTTTGTGCACTGCGATTTTTTTTGCGGGGGTTGAACTGTTTCTGGACCCAGCAGCCCAAGTATCCATTCTACTACAAACGGTTATGGCTAAGGTGGATTACTGAAATGTAATCTTTCTAGGAATTCCACAATTTATTTATTTATTTATTTATTACAGTTTCTTATATACCGCGCTATTCGGTATCAGCGCGGTTTACATCATAACATAACTACCATAACGACAAGTTGTCAGGTTTTACATCGAACAGGGATACAAACTTGGATAACAGGGTAAACTATGTACATAAGCTATTTACACAGCAAGGATAGGTAAAAATCAGAAAATGAGTATGAGGGCATTTCTAGAGGGGTCTAGCGTGGGTCATTTATTGAGAGGGATATCTAGGTTTAATTGCTGGCTGGGAAGTATTGGAGGAAGAGGTGGGTTTTGAGTGCCTTCCTGAACTGATAAAACATCTTCAGACAGTGCAGAATTCAGCCATCCATGCATCGGTCTGAGCAAAATGATTTGACCATGTAACATCACTTCTTATGCAGTATCAGTGGCTTCCTGTAGCATCCAGAGTTCTGTTCAAGGTAGTAACCTTTACATTGAAAGCTATTCATGACTTGGCATCGGAATACTTAGCATCTTTGGTTACTCTTTACGCCGCTGCCAGGGCACTATGATCACTCCATGGTTTTCGTCTTCATATACCATCACTGTCATTAATTAAGTATGAGTCAAGCAGAAAATCAGCTTTCTTTGCCAAGACTCCAACTCCGTGGAACTCACTTCTAGCTAATCTATGCACAGAATTGAGTTATCGACAGTTTAAAAAGATATTACAGACGTACCTTTATGCAATAGCGTTTGGAATTACCACATCTTCTGCGTAGGCAATACAGTCGATTATTAAGAGTTGATAATCCTCTACCTGGCTGGACTATGTTTCAATGTTCCTAACCCTACCCTGTCTTCTATCCCCTTATGGGCCCGATTCAGTAAGGCCAATAGCGGGGCTATATGTCCCAGTGGGACATGCAGCCCCACTAGCCGTCCTGTCCAGATTCTGAATGCACTCTCCCCGCATGCACAGAGCCACTGTGTGGAGAAAGCAGGACGGGGATGGCATGGGGGTGGAAAGTGGGTGGAGCGTGGATGGGACCAGCACCCGGACGTACAGGGCCGATTCAGGTAATGGCCCTGTATATCCAGGGAGCATCGCAGGACGCCCAGCTTATTCCACCTCTAAGGTGGAATAAGCACAGGACGCCCCTTCAATTTGGCCAGGCAGCCCCCCACCCCCCAGGAGCAAAAGTGCAATGCAAGGTGAGTCCCCACCACCCGACCTGGGCCCTGGCTGCCCCTTCAGGTCAGGTGGCAGGGTAGTGGGGTAGGCATTGTGGCAGGCTGGCAGTGAGGATGTCTCCTGCAGGCCTGCAGGGGCACACTGGGCCATCTCTGTGCCCAATCCTGCACCCATGGGAACATCTTGCTCCCGCAGGTGCTAACAGGCCCGTCCTGTTTGGGGTCATCCAGATGGACTGGACGTGCCCCTTCTGGGATCAGGCTCTATGTGTCTTGGTGTTTCGTTTGGGTGTTTTTTCATTCATTCCTTTCCTGTCAGCATAATGGGGTTACTCCCCTTGCTTTTTATTTTGTAATGGTTTTATGGTTTTAATTTATTTTAATATGCTTTGACTTTATTGTGAATGACATAGTTTGTTCACAGATCTGCGGTACATCAAATAAAATATAACTATAACTTTGATTGTAAGAAATTACATTCTCGATAATGTCAAACACTTTCTTTGACACATGTATGCTAGAACTATCTCTAGGTACCAGAACATGCAGGCACATGGAGAGGTGAAACTGACAGCTATGGGATCTTGTACAGGACATGTATGGCACCAGTCCATGACCCTGCATGCCATCTTCTCTGCTATCCCTGACTTCTACATGATGTTTGCTGACACATGCTAATTCCAGTTCTTTTTACCCTTTGGTAACAGGTGTGAGGCAGGCAGGAATGCAACAGGCAGGCCGTGAACTACATTTCATGGTATTCATACCTCACATAGACCAGACTCTGCTGGAGTGGATTCAGGAATTTTAAGATAGATTCATTCAACAGCATGTGCAGGGCTGATGCACAGAGATAGATTACATGAACTCAAAACTACATCTCTTAAGCTTTTCACTCAGGGCTTCGAAAAAACAGTCCATATCATGACTAATGTATAAGGAAAACATACAGCTAATAAAAATAATCACGTTTACAGAGAATAGTTTCTTGAAAGGGGAGATACTGCATCATCTCAGTCACAGATCAGTAGTTTTATAATCAAACTTGCCAAATTTTCACTTGCTAGCTTTTTTTCTCACATTTTCATTATCATTTAACCATGCCTACTGCATTTCTCCCTCTCACACTCCTCCTCCCTATATATCCCATGACTTCAGAAATATTTGAATATCTCCACAGTTCAAGGTATAAATCATGCTCTTTCTCCCTTACCATACTAGCTGGTACATTAACACACTGATTTCCTTCCCTTAAAGATATCTCTCTAACCTCCCAATCCATCTCTAAACCCCCTGAAACATCACAACCAGCGAGCACCTATTGCAACCACCACATCTTCACTTGCTTGTGGAAATGAAGGTTGTTTAGCTCTTGCTACATTACCTAGGGGAGCTGGTTCTACGATATTGGTGCTACCATTCAAAATGTCCTTTGCCTTGCAAACTGCAGGTGGCAATCAGGGGTTCTCAACCCTGTCCTCGGGACCCACCTAGCCAGTCGGGTTTTCAGGATAACCACAATGAATATGTATGAGAGAGATTTGCATACACTGCCTCCATTATATGCAAATCTCTCCCATGCATATTCATTGTGGTTATCCTGAAAACCCGACTGGCTAGGTGGGTCCCGAGGACAAGGTTGAAAACCCCTGGCTTAATTGATGGCAAAGACAACAGATCCCTTTGTGCTGAATGTAACGCGCAGTAGTTGATATGGAACTAGTAAGTTGGGTAAATACACTGGACTTATTCCCTTCATAAACATTAAGGTCAAGATTTTAAACCAACCATTAAACTCTCTGAGTAACCAATTAAGGGGCTTGTTTACAAAGCCGCGGTAGTGGTTCGCGATCGCGATCGCAGCCGCGGCCCCATTGAAATCAATGGGGCCGCGGCTCCGATTACGATCGCAAACCGCTACCGCGGCTTTGTAAACAAGCCCCTAAGTCTCTTCAAAACTGGCTACTTCAGGTTACTTGAGCCCATTAGTTTCTGCCTGACCAGAAGGGACAGTCACTCTTGGAGGATAATTTTGACAGGCTTTCAGAGCAGATTCTGAGCTTCTTATTTTTCTCTTTAAACCCACCTTCCCCCTTCCTCCGTCTCTTTGGATAATGCTCTATTACTCCTTGTTTCCTCGGCTCGCAACCTTGGGGTTGTCTTTGACTCCTCCTTCTCCTTCTCCACACACATCCAACTGATAGCTAAAACCTGTCGCTTCCCTCTCTATAACATCAGCAAAATTCACCCCTTCTTTTCTGAACACACTACTAAGACACTTATCCACTCTTCAGTCACCTTCCATCTAGACTATTGCAACCTCCTCCTTGCTGGTCTCCCTCTGAATCATCTTGCTCCATTTCAATCTGTTCAGAACTCACCCCCTCCATCCCCTGGGAAGGATACCCCGTACCCCCCTCCAGGATGGGGAGGCCTACCTGTTGAGTGCCTGAGCAACTCCAACCAGTGGGGCGCGAGCAACCGCCAGCTCTTCTGGTCTGCCCTCCCACCAAACACTGATTACACATCCCTTCCCGGCTCCCCCTGGCCACTTCCTCCACTAAGGGAACCAGCTTCAGGACCGGGGTGTGCACACATTATCAAAGAAAGCACTCAGGGAGGGTTCTGGGACTGGACTGGAGTTCCTCAATGAACAACAATTAGCAGGTAAGTCTAATTTCTCTTTCCTTATCGCCCCTCCAGTCCAGTCCCGCACCTCTGGGATGTATCAGAGCAGTTAAACTAACAGGAGGGACCCACTTAACCAGCCTGAAGCACTGCTGATCCGAAACAAGCATCCCCCACCACCTGGACATCCAGGCAAAAATGTTCAGAGAAAGTATGCCACCCTACAGATCTCCACCGGCGGAACTAAACTATACTCTGCCCACGAGGCTGCCTGAGCCTTCGTGGAATGTGTCTGAAACCCTGCCAGCATTGCTCTACCGTTCAAGATGTATGCTGATGTGATTGCCTCACTGATCCATCTGGAAATGGTGGCCTTAGCTGCGCCTCACTTTTGTGCAGCCCACCAAACAGAACCAACAGATGATCCGATCTCTGTAAGGACGATGCCCTTTTCACTTACGTTCGCAGGACTTTTACCATGCAGGTGGCACAGCTGTGGAGTGGCAGGGCCCATATCCACTCTCACCCACATCTGCACTCACCAGAGCCAGTAAGGAAACGGCCTGATTTACATGAAATGCTGACACCACCTTGGGCAAAAATGAAGGTACTGGGCGCAGGATCACTTTCTCCTTGGAGAAGGAAAGGAATGGCTCCTGGCATGACAGAGTCCGAAGCTCCGAAATCCTGCATGCCAAGCAAATCGCCACCATGAATACCATTTTCAGAGTCAAATCCTTCAGGGAAGTTCAACTCAGTGGCTCAAAGGGTTCCCCAGACAGCACCATCAGCACCAGATTGAGATCCCAAGGCAGTACCTCTGCCCTCTTTGGCAGACGGAGGAGGGTCACCACCCCTAGAATGTTCAGCACATCTGGATGCATACCCAAAGGCACGCCATGGACTTTCCCGCTATAACCGAAAATTGCTGCCAGTTGCACCCTCAAGGAAGTGGCGACTAGACCCTTATCAAAACCGGATTGCAAGAAAGCCAAGATGTCCAGGACGGAGGCAATGGAAGGGCGCGCCTGCCTCTCTCCGCACCACGATTCAAAGACGTGCCCTACGCATACCTCCTCTGGCCCTATAGCAAGGTCGCTATCCCCAAACATGATTATCCTTTCTTCTTCAACCTCACCCTTTCAAGAGCCATGCCATAAGCAAGAATTGATCCACCTGGGGCATGTGAAGCAGCCCCTGCATCAAGAGGTCCTTCCGAACTGGAAGCCACAATAGTCAATCCTCCAGTATGCGAATCAGGTCATCATACCACGGGGGCACCTCGGCCAGTCTGGTGCCACCAGAATTACAAATCCCCGGTGCGCCTCTATCCATTGCACTAACCGGCCTATGAGCACCCATGGGGGAAAAACAGAAAAGACCCTCTTCGAGCCACTGCTGAATTAGAGCATCCAGGCCCTCAGACTTCCTCTCTTCTTCTGCTGAAAAACCGGCAGCCTTGGCAGACTCGAACATTGCCATTAAGTTCATGACCAGTGTGCTCCATCAGCGGACCACCTGCTCGAACACCTCCTGATTGAGCTGCCACTCTCCGGGAACCATACGCACTCGGCTGAGGTAATCTACCATCACATTGTCAACTCCCGCTACATGTGCTGCCGATAACGCCTGGATACGAATCTCTGCCCATCTGAATAGCCTTTCGGCCTCCTCCTCCAGGACTGCACTGCCCATGCCTCCTTGCCAGATGATGTAAGCCACCATGGTCACATTATCCGAGAGGACTTGGACCTCCTTCCCCTGCAACCATGGCTCGAAACTTTCTAGCACCAAGGTCACCGCTCGCATCTCAAACCTTTTGATCGACCACAGGGCCTCCTGCGGACTCCTGTCCCTGAACAAAGTGTCCTTTGCAATGGGCTCTCCAACCTGACAGGCTGGTATTGGTCATCAGCAGAACCCACACCGGGGACTCGTTCCAGGCTCCCCACATGCAGCCACCAACTGAGGGCTCTCCTGGCACTCCGTGGGGAGGGGAGTACTTGGGACAAGGGTTGACTCTGATGGGACCATCGACGGAGCAGAGCCCTCTGCAGCGGTCACATGTGCGCCCTTGACCATTGGACTAGCTCGAGAATGGCCCCATGGTCCACAGAACCTGCAGATAATGCCACGCTGATGGTCTTTGCCATCTTCAGGAACTGCCGTATCCACTGTCGTAGTTCCTGTGCCTGGCGATCCGTCAGGAAAACCCTGCCCATGCGGGTATCAAAGCATGCTCTCAAATACTCTAGTGCCTGGGCTGGCCGTAACTGACTCTCGGCCAGGTTGACTCCCCACCCGAGTTCCTTCCCCATCCGCGCTGTTGCTCTTTCGCTATCATCCCTGGACTTCACCTGGATCAGCCAATCGTCTAGGTATGGGTGGAAGAGAACCCCTTCCTTTCGGAGAGCTGCCGCCACCACCACCATGACTTTGGTGAAGGTACTGGGGGCGGTCGCCAGACCAAAGGGCAATGCTCGAAACTGGAAATGGCCCCTTGGCACCGTACAGCGGAGAAACAGCTGATGTTCTGGATGGATGGGAATGTGCAGATACATCTCCGTGAGATCGAGAGTCGCCAAAAACTCTCCGCTTCCTACCGCCACTATTGCTGATCGCAGAATTTCCATGTGAAAATGTGATACCCGGAGACAGCAGTTCATGCCCTCGAAGTCGAGAATTGGGAGAAAGGAACCTTCCTTTTGGGCACCATGAAATACATGAAGCATCAACCGCAGACATACTGGTCTTGTGGAACCAGTTCCATGGTTCTCAACTGCAGGAGACAAGTCAAGGTCTCTTCACTGCCACCAACACCGCTGCATCCACTGGGCAATTAAAGAAGCTCGTTCTTGCTCCGGCAGCGGGTATAGACACGTCATGGATTGCACACCCCTTTAAGGCCAGCCTCCAGCAGATCCCACTCATCCTGGATCATCTATCCTACTACTCCATGTACTGGGAAGACTTTCTGCAATTTCCATACCACTTGGAACAGCGGATCCTACAGCACCTCTTCCTCTGCCGGGAGGTTAGCAGGCATAATCAGGGCCTTGATGGACTCCAAGGTACACATAGAATGTGAGCCCTTTAGGGACAAGGAATTGTATCAGTTTATTTATTTATTGATTGATTGATTTTATTTGAATGTTTTTTTATACCGCCCCTTCCAGTGATCAGTGGCAGTTTACATGGTACTACAACACAGTGGTACATGGAACATATTTAACCATTACATAATTTGGACAAGGAACTTAGAACAATAACTATATACATACCAGTGCACTATACAGAGGCATAGTGATGGCTGGATTTTCTTAGCTATATACAATGAGTTAAGGTAGGGATATGGGATGTGTTAGAGTGTTGGGGTAGAAGGGAGGGTGGAGTTTATTTGAAGTATTGTTTATTAGGTGAGCATTATAATAATCTGAGAAAAGGTGTGTTTTCAATTCCTTGCGGAAAGTTAGGAGATCTTTTATAGCTCTGATTTAGTCAGGGAAAGCATTCCAAAGTATAGGGGCTGTGTACCTGAATGCCCTATTACTTGTGTGCTGTTTAGTTTTGCGTATAAGGGTTGGAACTTACAGAAAGTTTTGAACATGCTTTCGCTTGTGTCTGGTGTTAGTTTGAGATTTTATTATAGTGGAGAGGTAAGAGGGGGAGATATTGTTATGCAATTTAAAAGCAGTGAGGATTTGCTTGTATTGTATTGTGGATGTTATTGGGAGCCAGTGAAGGTTATATAATATGAGGGTGATGTGTTCAGATAGGTTGGTCTTGGTTATTATCCTGGCAGATACATTTTGGACAAGCTGGAGAGTGTGAATAGACTTCTTTGGTAGACCCTCTAAAATACTATTACAATAGTCCAGATGGGGGTTCACTAGTGCTTGAACTATTGTGCCTGTTTGTAGTGATTGTAAACCGCTTTGATGTCCTTCGGCCTGGGCGGTATATCAAGAAATTGCATAAACATAAACATAAGCATAAAGATGAGCGCCGGTAGCTCCTCCCGATGGAAAACACGAACAATCTGGGCCTGATCCTCCTGTTCTGGGCTCTCTCCTTCTTCCAACTCCTCCTGCAGATCTAGATCCGTGTCAAGGTCTTCCCCATCCAGCACCTCCGACAATGGCGATTGCTGCCACTCCTCTAAGCCTCTAGTTCACTTAGACGCCACTGTTCCTTACTCGTGCTCTTTTGCGTCTGACACCTTCTTAGCCCTGTGTTCCGGGGCCGAGGAGCCACTTGCCAAACCCTGTTGACATAGGCAAAATTCCTTATGTAAACATAAGACAAACTCCGGTGAGAACTCCCCCGGGAATCCTATTGCTCCCTGGGCTTGAGGGGTGGATGGTCCGAGCATCATGCAGAGACTGGAGGCCGGATCCTTTGAATGTAACATGGCGCCCCCAGGGTCTCTTGCAACTGGGAGGGACTCTCCTGCATCATCTCATCCTGCAGGCCCTACTCCCATGACTTAGCTCTTGCGTGCAGTCTAGGCAGATGCCTGCCTCTGAGACCACACCACATCGGGGACCACATATCTTGAGGATTTTTAGATTGCGCTGCCGTGTTGTATCTTAAAGATATGAAATGCACCTTGCACTGATCCAATCAAATTGACACATTCTCTGAGTAAAGTTTGCATTTTTATTCTAATACTACAAATGGCTATAAGAGAGTACAGCTTCCCTTACAAGCAATATTACAGATTTAATAGATACATAATCTGGGCTAAGAGACAAGGGATGATCATGTCAGGTTACTCACTGACCATAGACAGATGGAAGGATTTCATTTGCCTCCTATCCACTGACTGACTATCTTTCAAATTACATACATTTCTTGTATTCAGGTACTTCCTGTATTCCACAGAGCTGTAGCTGCTACAAACCTATATGCAGCACTTTCTTCCCCCCACTTATCTTTCATTTATTTCTCTGTCTGACTTTTTATCTGACCCTTCTCAGGAGAAAGCACAATGTCTCAACCAACTGTCACTTACATCTCCTGACCAGGCACAACAGCACTCTGAAATCTGCCCAGCAACAAAAGCATATCTGATTAGACTTTTCCCACAGGTCTGCATTAAGTCATTGTGCATTGAATAAGTTTTGAGCTGTATAATACAAGGAATGCTTAAGGATTAAGTGGGGTTCACCCCCCTTGATACCATCCTATATCAGGCACTGCGGTCTGGCCGGCATGGTGGGAAGAGCTGGGGGCACTCCCCAGGAACGCCCTCAATCTGTACTCAGGTAGGTAAAAGGATCCCTAGCACAGTGCACCTCCACGGGCTCAGGTACATAGCACTAGAGTATTTGAACTAAAATAAAATAAAATACAACCAAAATCTAATTAACTGAAACTGAAATTAAAAAGAAACTGCAAATGGCCTCCTAGGAAGAGGCTGCTCTGTCCTGCTTTATTCTCTGGTGGCTGCCTCTCCCAGGCACCCAAAACACAGCAGGGGGTTAAACACATGCGGGCCTGAATAAGAAGAAATCGTGCCTAAATGTAGTGGTGGGAGTTTCCCGCACCGCTACAGGTTCCCAAACATGCGGCTGCAGGCCGCTTTCTGTCTCCTCGTGTTCTGGCAGTTACTAGAGGTTCCTGTTGTCCTCCCATCCCCCCCGCCCCGCTACTCTTACCCTGGAGCCTCTTTGCTGTATGGCTTTTCTACCCCTTGCGCTCAGCCTTCCTTCCCGGGTTCGGCGCTGAGGGGGGCGACTCGGGGCTGCCAGCTTTCACTCCTGTCAATCAACTGCAGCCCCTGCGGCGGCTCCTCACCTGATTATGGGTTCAGGAGCTACCAGAAGTCTCGGACTGAGGAAGGTCCCCACTGAACTCCCCTCCCCTGAAATCCTGGGGGGAGAAGGGGAAGAAGGAATAAGAGCAGTGAACTTTGTTATTACTTCCCAGTGAACTCTATGGCACTAACCTTATTAAACAGCCTTTAACAGAACATCACATCTGCAAAACTACCATGAATATTATGTGACATCACATCTTCTACCTTTTCTACTGTGAACATTTCCACTTATGTGACCCAGGTCATGTGGAGGGTAATTTTATAACACGGCGCTCTGGATAAGCACCAAGGTGCTATTTTTTAAAGACAAGTAGGCGACTACGTGTTTTTAATAAATACTAATGTATGGGGCAGAGAATGTGCTTGGAATGTAGGCACAATCTCTTAGATCTGCTAGCAAGCATATGCTCATACATTAAGGTATTTTATAATATACATATGTTTGTACAAACTCTGCCCAAGCCCCACCCAGATCATGCCTACTAGCAAAGTGCATGCCTTCATGCCAAAGTGAGTACTTTTATGTCGGTCACTATTTTATAAGAGGTCCTTTGCGCACGTATGTGGTGACGTACATAGGAATGACTTTATAAAATTACCCCCTAAATACCCTAGGACCTCTTGTATTGCAAACACAGAGTGTCACGATTGAGTAAAGCACCTTGGGAACACCAGGGAATCTAGGCCTAGGTCATGTATGTTTATTTATTTATTTAACAGCTTTTTTTTTTTTATACAGCTTTATCCTTCGGTCAAAGTGGTTTACATTGAAACAGAACAATTACAATAAACAAGACAGTCAACTTGGATTAACTTTGAAATATAAAAAGGGGGGAACTATGTACAGTATTATACACGGGGTTGAGGAGAGGGGAGGGAGGAGATGAGAGTTATGTTTGAGGGTAGCATTCACTGAAAATATCAGTTTTAAGGGCTTTTCTGAAGGAGGCAGCATTGGTTGTAGTTTTTAAGGTTTCTGGGATAGAGTTCCATAGAAGTGGTGTGTAGAAAGAGAATGCTCTCTTGGATCTGGTGGCGTTGGCTCTTGTGAACATCAGCGGTGTCTGTAGTGTGTTTCTTGAGTTAGGGTGTTGTCAGGTGTAATCTTGATTGGGGTTTGTAGGTGTGGTGGTGCAGAGTCATTGAGGATAGCTTTGAATTTTATACGTTTTATTATGGGGAACCAATGTAACTGTTTGAGGAGTGCTGTGCTTTGATCTTCTTGCATTGAGGAGGATTCTAGGAGCTGTGTTAAGTGCAAGTTGGAGAGGGTGGATGGTTGAGTTTGGTATGTCTTAGAAGATATTACAGTAATCAAGGTGGGGGAATATAGTTGCTTGGAGGACAGAGTGGAGTCATGTTCTGATAGGAGTGGTTTGAGGTTCTTGATTGTTTTGAGCTTAAAGTATATGTTCTGTGTTATGTTTTGTATATGTTTTTTGAAGGTAAGACGTTGGTCCAGAGTAACTACAAGGTATCGTATACTTTGCTTCACTTGTATATGTGTTCCGTCAATAGGTATGAGGTGATGGCGTGTCTCTAGTAATGAACATGGCCTCGGTCTTCTCGAGATTTATGTTTAGGTTTTGACTCATGAGCCAATTTTGGAGTTTGGAAAAACAGCTTATAATGGGTATGATGTTGATACTTGTGTTAATAGGTGTGTAAATAATTACATTATCTGCATAGATGTGATAAAGAATGTTGCAGGACTTCATTATGGTACATATTGATTGCAAGAATAGGTTGTATAGTAATGCTGAGAGGGTTGAACCTTGAGGGACTCCTTGAGTTTGCGTGTATGGGGACGAGTTTGTATGGTTTATGCATGTTCACCTGTAACAGCCCTCTTTCTCTTTTGGATTGAGCCCTCTAGTACACAAAGGCTGCCAGGACCTCAAGCATAAGCCTGAGGTGTTGCCAACAGAGTAGGTCAAATGGCAGGAAGCTGGAGAAGCACAGAAGTAAGGGCAAGGTCCCCAGCCAGGCCTGACCCTTCTTAGCTTCAGAAAACTGACAAGATCAGACAGATTCAAGGCAGAGGGGCTGTAAGTAAGAGACTGTAACAGGAGAGAGCAAAGTATAAGACATCTAGGAGCTCTCAAGAGAGACCTAAGAACAACTGTATTGAGTATGGACAGTCAGTATGTTTAAAATTCAAACTAGAATCTTCCTGAACTTGAAGCATTATGTCCCAATACAGCCCTCTAAGATTGGGAGTTTTCAGCTAGTGTTATCAGGTATCTATAACACAGGTACACTAAAAAAATTTTTTTTAAAACTGCCTCTAATGTTTCGATTGATTTTTACGTTTTTTGGTGCACTGAATCCAAATCTGGTAACCAATTTGCTCCATCACGTACAGATTTTTTGCTACATTGGGATAGCAGTTTGAGGTGAACGTTTCAGATTGAGTGCGATCGAGATAAAAGTTTCTTGGATGAATTCTTTATACTAATTGTTTAGTAGTTATTCAAATAAGAATAAAGAAAATTGTAACAAGGCAGCACATAAGAATAATGTCAACAAAACACACTGTGATGGTAGCAAAATTGTCTGCACTTAAAACAGCCACATACATGTGCACAAACATTGAGCATATAAGAGCAAGGTTAGACACAAAGCAAAGCAAAGAAATGTGCAAAAAATGTTGTACAGGTATGTATGTAAGAATAGAAAACGCAAACCGCACCATTGCAATACATGAAGACAAACACCCGATGGTGTGAAAATAAAATTCTAATAAATGAGATCCGACACTGTGGTAATAACTAGCAAATTTTTATTTCAAAGTTTAGTAAAAACACGATATTTGTCAACACAGTTTAGATTTTAAAGTCATTCTTGGGTCAATCAATCTCCTGGTGGGCCCGTTTCTTCTTCCCCCGAATGCTTCTCTTGGTGCGCTGCTTGGCGTATTTTTCATCTGGGGTTTCCCGCAGCAGCAACCAGCAGAAATCAGCCATCATAGTGGTGTTCCATCTTCCTTGGTACCTTCTCTCTGCGTCCTTGATGTCCTGGTGAAACCTTTCACCTTGTTCTTCACTGTACGCCCCCAAGTTTTCGGGAAAGTAGTTCACATGGGAGTGCAAGAAATGGACTTTCAGGCTCATGTTACAGCCTTGTTCTTTGAAGGCATTGAGCATCCTGGCAACAATATCCTTATGTAGCAGCAGAGCGCAGACAAACCAATGATACCAGGAGTCTGTTCAGAAGGTCCAAATCATTTTTTTGTGCACAAGTCTCAAGCAAAGTCAATTTTCAAAATGGCTGAGCAAAGTGTTCTAGCAATACAACAACTTTTATAGACTTTAGCTTCATTCTAGGTATAGAAAAACATTTCATTGGTCCCGGTAACCTCCCGTACCCCTTCTATTGGTTCCGGTACTGATATGATTATCCAATTATGTTCTTTCAGTGGGCTCAGCACCTGCTTACCCCCCTTCTAGTCCCAATTACAATGGCCTGTTCACCAACTTGTTACTTTCCTTCTCTCAAGGTACGTGTAGGGAAGCAGGGCTCTATAACTTCTCTGTCAGCAGTTTTAAACATGAATTTCTGTATTTTTCCATCTGTTTTGCTTGTCTAAGCTATTTTAATACTTTTACTGAGTTCTAGTTCTACAGCAGCATATTGGGGGATGTGCAACTCCTATGGGCCTCTGCACAAGCTTCATTTACAGGTCAAGCTAGTTAGGCTTGCTTGCTTATATCAGACAATGTGGATCACAGGCCTTCACCTGCCACATTCCCCCCTTTGATTATTCTCACCCTATTACTGAATAAGGTGTGAGAATTAAATCACTTCAAAAGAGTTATACTAGGGTTCTAGAATTCCGACTATATGCAGGAGGTGCTGGTTGGTACAAGGCCATAATCTTAGTTGCGGTCTTCCGCTCTACTGTACTTTCAATAGCACTATGAATAGAACGCATACAACATGGGATTAGACATGGTAATAACAAAATAACAGCAATAAGTATTAGTACTAATATAAGGAAAGTTTTAAGTCCTCCCAGCCATGAGAAAAGGTTAGCAAACCAGTTAGGGAATTTCAGTGAGTGCCAAGTCTGTACTGGCACATAAGCATGTCTTTGCATATCTTTAGCAATTTCTTCAACTACTTGACCTTTATCATCTATTTTTAAACAACAATTGGTTAAATTCAGCTTACCACATACTCCTCCTTCAGCTGCTAACAAATAATCAAGTGCTAAGCGATTCTGATATATAGCAGTGCGCATCTGAGTACTTTGTCTAGCTAAAAGTGTAAGAGCTTGGCTAGTTTCATTGGTTATTATTTCAACTACTGCTTGTAAGCGAATAATACGATTAATCATATAGACTGGGGTTCGATAACCATACATACCATCATCATTCCAAGTGGCAGGCCCATAATACTCAATGATTCTCTCTGGTGGCCAGTCATCACCCTTCCACTTCTCCCACTTGCCTACTTGGAGGGGTGATCTCTTCTGTCTCAATGCTCTTTTGTGTCGGTGGGTAGTGTATACTGGGTATCCTAATTGTTCTCCATGTTCAGTGTTTAAAAGAAAGAAAGAAGGTCTGATGGTCCCTAAGACACATGCTCCTCCCCACTGTGGCGGGAGTCGTGCATACGCTCGGTTTCCACAGATCCAATACAAGCCAGGTGGGGCTTGCCAAGCATGGGTTTTGGCAAGATTAGTCCATAAATCAGCAAGTTCAGGAAATCTGGCTAATGGGTTTGGAGGTTCAGGGTGTTTGATTCCTGACCACCATGACGTCTTTTTGGTAGTGGCATTATAGAATTTCTGGCTAAGACAGACCAGCTGTCCTACCTGTTGGGTGAACTGAGGTCCAGTTCTGGTATAGCAAAGACATCCAACAATTGAGTGCGCTAACACCCATTCGCTAGTAGTCTTGTGTAATTCAGTCTGATTGTAAGTCAGAGAATAATTTAATTCTTGTGCTTCCCATGGCCACTGGTCTCCCATCTGGGTTCCGCCACAGAAATAACAATCTGAGATTTTGAGACTAGATACTACTGCTCCAGCTAATTCTAAGAATAAATTCTGAGAAGGATGAGGGATCTCAAACTTATTTACATGCATGGCCTCATAAAAGGTGTTATGGATGTGATATTTAGATGACTTGTGGGCTTGGGTATTCAATCTTATATACACAATGGTTCCTGGATCTGATCCAGTACCTGCAATACGTAGACCAAATTTGTATCCTTGTTTCCATACACTAGGGTTACGTATCCGTAAGTGTAAGGGGTTACAAGCATCTTTCTGACATTTGTCATCTGTTGTTGACTTGGTTAAAGTGGCCATTCGTTTATCTATCTTTTCGTCAACTATACCATCATTCCATGTAGCATAAAAAACACATTCCCAATTTGGGCAATAGTAATCTGCTTCTGGGGCAGTACTATATGGATCCTTTTTACCTGTACACTTTTTCCATCCTGTGGCACCTTCTGGGCACATATACTTATGGTCATTTCGATACGCTTTTTCCCAGGTACCACAGTTGGAGCGACTATCTCTGTTTATAACATTACATGCATCGAAATTCAAAATAACAGGTCTACTGGTATCTTTAAGTGGTTGTGTAGCAGTTATTATAGGTCCATCTGCATCCTTCCATCGTATTTCCAACGTGTAATAGGATGGATTCTGATGCGGATTATAGCATACTCTAGATTTACCATTAGTGCAAACATTTAGTTCAGTGGTGTTATAAATACACCGAGTCACTTTTCCAGTGCAGGTATAATAAGAATGGTAAATCAAAGTCTGAGTTACTTTCAGTCCAGTTCGAGTAGAAGTAATGCAAGCAGTGCATGGAGGTAAGGCATAAGTCAGTTCAAAACCTCCAAAGCAGGCAACCATGGCAAAGCAAAGGTAAAGATACATGTTGATTGGAGTTCTTCTGAATCCTCAGCTTGCAGATCTTGACCACGACGTTCTTTTCTTCGTCCCGTTCGCTAATGAAGCAATTCAACGGGTGCTGAGTGTTGATTGAAGATCCTCAAGTTGTCCATCACACATTAACCAACTTAGCAATTTCAGTTGGCTTGTGAAGTTTGGTCAATCAATGTATCATCAAAGTAATGTGGTAAATCACACACATGAGGTTCGTTGAAAACAAACTCTTGCTGTATGGAAAACAGCAATCCTCTTCGAAAGACTTGGCTACTGCAAAGCACTGTGACAAAGTGTTCAAACTGCTGGTTGCCGTCTCAGAGTAACTCGCAAAGGTGCATCAAGGTGCTGTTCTGCTGTCCACTGCTCAGGTTCAGGATCAGCGGCGGGCTTGACTCTGCTGTGGTGGATCCAGGAATCGATTTCTGCTACCTTTACTGCAGTTGGGGTAGACAGGATGACGGTGTATGGTCCCTTCCAATGGGGTTCCAATGGTGTCTTCTTCCAGTCTTTGATCCACACCGAGGTACCAGGCTGGTAGGGATGCAGAGGTTCCGTCAAGTTGATAGGCAACTGGTCTTGGATCCACGCATGGAGAGTCTGCAGAACAAAACTAAGAGCTAGGAGTTCTTGCCTGGTTATTTCTGAACCAATTTGGGCTAGACTTCCTTTAATTCCCTGCACTATTGGTGGGGGTTTACCATACAGAACTTCAAAAGGGGAAAAACCTGTTGATTTTACAGGAGCTGAGCGTATTCTGAGTAAAGCTATTGGGAGCACTTGGGGCCACTTCAGGTGTGTCTCCTGACAAAGCTTAGACATTTGGGCTTTTAGGGTACGATTCATTCGCTCAACTTTCCCTGAACTCTGGGGTCTATATGCAGTATGGAGCTTCCATTGTATCTGCAAAGCTTTTGCTAACTGTTGAGTAACCTGGGAGACAAATGAGGGTCCATTGTCTGACCCTATTACTGCTGGAATTCCAAATCTAGGGACAATCTCTCTCATTAAAACTTTGGTAACTTCTCGAGCTTTTTCAGTTCGGGTTGGGAAGGCTTCTACCCACCCAGAGAAAGTACAGACTAGCACTAATATGTAGTGATATCCATTGGCTTTTGGCATTTCGGTAAAATCAATTTGTAGGTGGTGCATGGGGGTTACACCTCTTGACTGAACTCGGGGTGCCGTTATATAAGGCCTTGCTTGGCATTATTTTTGGCACAGATTAGACATTGGCGTGCTACTGAAGCTGATATGGTTGTCAACAGAGTGATGTAGAAATGTGGTCTGAGTGCTTTTTCCATAGCACTTTTCCCATAGTGGGTGGCTTCATGAAAGGCTTTGACAAAGGATGGTCCTAACAGTTCGGGAATTACTATTCGTCCAGGGGGTTGACTGCCCTCTGCTGGTGGCAGCTCAATCTATCCATCTTTCAATACTCCATCTTCCTTATTACAGTAGTAATCTAACTCTTTGGTGGTATATTGTGGTGTCCATAAGTTTAAAGGTACCGGAAACAATGCTGCTTGCATCGGCATAGCTTGTGGTGTAATTTGTCCCGTCATAGCTGCTTGTCGTGCTGAGGCATCTGCAAACCTATTCCCTCGGGCAACTTCTCCTTTTCCTACTTGATGTCCTCTACAATGCATAACAGCTACACGAGTTGGGGCCCATACTGCATCAAGTAACATCAGTATCTCGGGGCCATACTTGACTGATTTTCCTCCGGATGTGATGAGCCCTCGTTCCTTGTAGAGAGCTCCATGGGCATGTAAGGTAGTAAAGGCATATTTGGAATTTGTATATACATTTAACACAAGTTTTGCTCCTAGTAATAGTGCTCGAGTGAGTGCTATGAATTCGGCTTTCTGGGCTGATGTGCCTGAGGCTAGAGCTGATGACTCAACTACTTCATGTTGAGTGACAACTGCATATCCGGCACAGCGTCGCCCATTGAGGATGAGACTGCTCCCATCAACATAATAGATTTGGTCAGGATTGTCTATGGGCACATCCGTCAGGTCAGGTTGGCTGGAGAATACAGTGTCCATGACTTCGATACAGTCATGTTCTGGGAGTTCTTCACTAATGGGTATCAATGTGGCTGGATTCAAGGCATGACTCACTTCCAATTGTATCTGTGGGTTTTCACATAACATGCTTTGATATTTCAACATTCGGGAATTGGTGAGCCAATAATTTGCTTTCTGTTCCATGAGGGCAAGGACTGCATGTGGCACAGTGACTCGCATATTCTGTCCTAATGTGAGCTTGTCTGCTTCACTCACTAATAATGCTGTAGCTGCAACTGCTCTCAGGCAAGGTGGCCATCCCTTGGCCACAGTGTCCAACTGTTTCGATAGGTAGGCTACAGGTCGCTCCCAATTTCCCAATTTCTGAGTCAACATGCCTAAGGCATTTCCCTGTGCTTCATTTACAAACAAGTGGAAAGGCTTGTGAACATCTGGTAGTCCAAGGGCTGGTGATGACATTAATTCTTCCTTTAACGTCTTGAAGGCTGTATCCTGCTCAGGTCCCCACTCCAGTGGTGACTTTTCTTCTCCTTTTGTGGCTTCATACAGTGGTTTGGCAATTTGGGCAAAGTTGGGTATCCAAATTCGGCAATATCCTGCCGCTCCCAGAAAGGCTCTGACTTGCTTTCTGGTTGTTGGGGTTGGAATTCTGCATACTGCTTCTTTTCTCTCTCTGCCCACTTTTCGGCTTCCTTGGGTTATACGAAAGCCCAAGTATTTCACTTCTTTTTGGCATAGTTGTGCTTTTGCTCTGGAAACTTTGTATCCAGCTTCATCTAGTAACTGCAAGAGATCTTTGGTGGCTTGTATACATTCACTTTCTGATACGGCAGCTATCAGCAGATCGTCCACGTATTGGAGAAGCACTCTCTTCCCCGGGGCCACTGGATAGCTTGAAAGGTCTTGATTCAGTGCAGCGCTAAAGATGGTAGGCGAATTCTTGAATCCTTGGGGTAATCGTGTCCAAGTGAGTTGGCCCCCTCTTCCAGAGATGGGGTCCTGCCATTCAAATGCAAATAATATTTGACTTACAGGGGCTAATCTTATGCAAAAGAATGCATCTTTTAGATCTAGTACAGTAAAGTGGGTAGCTTCAGCAGGTATCAGTCCTAGAAGAGTGTAAGGATTGGGTACAACTGGATGTATAGTTTCAACTGCTTCATTCACTCTCCTTAGATCTTGCACTGGGCGGTAATCATCTGTTCCAGGTTTCTTTACTGGCAAAAGTGGAGTGTTCCATGGGGATTGACATACTTTTAGTAGGCCATGTTCTAGTAATCTTTGCAAGTGGCGATGAATGCCTTCAATTGCAGCACTAGGCTTAAAGGGTTACAATTACTGGAGCTATATGTTTGGCTAAGCCTGGAGGACTGCCTTCTGCCCATACTCCAGGTGGTGCATCAATGTTCTTTAAAGTTTGTTCAAAATAAGTGTCTTGGACAGAATCATCAATGTAATATCTCCATTCTTCTTCTCGGGGAACGGTAAGCAGCATTATTCCTGCTGGTATGACTTGGGGATTTACTGTCATTTGCATTTCTCCTTTTTCAGAGAAAGATATTTGTGCTTGTAGTTTGGCTAACATATCTCGTCCCAGTAGTGGCACTGGACATTCGGGCATGTAAAGGAATTGATGAGTTATTTGCTGTCCTCCTAGACTGCATATACGATTTTGAAGAAAAGATTTTGTAGCTTTGGCACCAGTTGCTCCTATAATGGTGACTGCTTTTGTAGAAAATGGGGCTATCTTCTTGTCTACTACTGAATGTTCTGCTCCAGTATCAACCATAAAGTTCATAACTTGGTCTCCTATATGTATTCCGACCATAGGCTCCTGGAGACCTAAAACCTAAGACTTCAGAAAACAACTGAAAACCATGCTGTTCATAGAGCACTATGGTCACATCACATAACCTAAGAGAATGGATAACAGCACTCCAGTCCTCCCAAACAACTGAATATATATAAAATATGATTCTAGCACCACTGTAAATAGCCCACCCTGTATATAGCTCAAACAAATCAAGCACCCAACACATCCCTCACACAACTAAGTTTTATCCTCACTGCATGTACAACACACACACTTTACCTGATTGCTTGCTGTGATACCACCTTGATTATTAAGATAAGGCGGTTTAGAAATACTGTTAAATAAATAAATAAATAAATAAATAAATAAAACAAACTCGGAGCCCGGTCTGTCCTAATCCACGTCATCTTCATCATGGGCTATCGTAGCCAATGCTTGTATGGCTCCTCCTCTTTCTCGCTGGAATTGTTCTCGATTGGCTCCTCCGCGGTTTCGGGGACGGCCTTGTCTTTCTTCTCTCCACTGATGATTGTTTTCGTCATCTTGCTGGGCGTCTTCGAGTTGGGGGCAGGCATCTCTCCAATGTCCTTCTTCCCTGCAATAGGCGCATTGGTTTACGCCTAGCTGGGGCCGGCTTCCACCTCGGCCCCGCCCCCTTCCTCTGCTCCGTCGACTAGGGGTACCTCCCCTTTTCTGTTCAACTATGGCCGCAGCCAAAAAATCAGCTTTCTTCTTCATCTTTCGATCACATTCTCTCTGCCTTTCATTATCACGATTCACATATACTTTATGAGCGACTTCCAGTAACTGAGTTGTATTCATGCCCGCAAACCCATCTAATTTTTGTAATTTACGTCTAATATCTGGTTGAGACTGATTTACAAAAGCAGAATTCACCATACATAAACTTCCTGGTGCCTCGGGATCATAGGGAGTATACATTCTGTATGCTTCAGTTAATCTTTCATGAAATTCTGCGGGGCTCTCATCTATACCTTGGATAACTCCTGCAACTTTGGAAAGGTTCATAGCTTTCTGGCCCCCCCTTTTCAGACCTTGTAAGAAGCCTTGGCGAAAACGGGCTAGGGCTGTGGATCCTCTTTCTGTATTTGGATCCCATCGGGGGTCTTCATTCGGGAATTCTCTCTGGGCCGCTTCCCGATTGTCTATCCTTCCCGTCCGTGGTCCTGGAGCTACAGGGTTATCCGCCAGCCAATCAATAGCTGCTTTTCTAATTCGTGCCCGCTCTTCTGTCGTGAATAGAGTGGACAGGAGTTGGCGGCAATCTGCCCAAGTTGGTTGGTGGGTTTCCATAATAGTATTCACTAATTCTGTAAGCTCTAGGGGTTTATTGGTATAGGAGGCATAATGTGTCCTCCAATTTAACAAATCAGTTGTAGAGAAAGGGACATACACATAACTTAGGGGTCCCGCTACCACCTCATCATCATCATTCTTTACGGGCAATCCCGGGACTTGCCGTAAGGGCATCATCTTGGCAGTAGATGTCTTTTGGGATCTGAGAGATATTTTCCTAGCTGTCTTATCAGGGGTCACTTTCTTCTTTTCTACATGTTTCACTTTAGATGTACTTTTTTCTGGCAAACTAGCGCTGGCAACCATTTTTACACTGCCAGCATCACTTAGGGAAGTTTCAGTTTCTATTTGCTCTGTTTCTGTATCTGACTCTCCTCTTTCTGTTCCGGAAGAATCACCTTCAAGTAAAGGGAGCTCCTCTTCCTGCTCTCTGGGTAATAGCTCAGGGGTGGGGTCCCGCCTCGGCTGTCTCGGGGTTTCTGGGGCAGGACGCCGGGCGGCTCTTACTGGGCCTGGGGTTTGAGGCTGTCGGGGAACAATTTCTGGGGAATCAGGATCTACCAGGATGGGCTTCTTCCTGGACTTCTTATCCTTCCCTTTCGTTCTAGGCTGTTCTATTTTCTGACTATAATCTGTCTTTGCTAACATTATTCTGCACTGTTCTTCATAACAGCGCTGCGCCCAAGGGGGCGGATCTTCACAAATACTTAACCAGGAATCTATATAGGGGTACTGATCGGGATGCGCTATTCTCACTCTACGATGCACTAACTGAATAATTCCTACTTTAAAGGTTCCCTCTCAGGGCCAGGTAGGGTCTAGATCGGGCCACTCCCTAGTACACAAAATCTGTAAACGGGCTGCAGTCATTTTAATACCATAATCTCCAGAATATCCTTCTTTAAAATGTGCGATCATACATTCTAATGGAGTGTTCCTAGTAGACCCCGCCCCTCCCATTTCGATGTGTGCGCGCAACAACAGACAAAAGGGAAAAGGAGGGCGGACCGTGGGTAAGGGGTCCTCACGGCCCTGGAAATGTATAAGGAGAACAAGTAACAAGACAAGACGACAATCGCTTCCCCCTTTTTGCGACCTGAACGCGGTCGCCCGGTCAGGAAATGCGCTACTCAGGGGTCCGCCTTCGCTTGGTCCGTGCTGCCAGACCTCTCATTCACACTTCATTCACACAATCATGCTAGCAACGTATCCCAGAATGCATTCGTTTCTATCTATTCTGACTAGTCTTATTCAATTTCCAAAATACAAAAAGATGTGGGTTTCGCCCTGCGAATACTCATGCGGGGTTACTCGGCCCGTCTTGGAGAGGTGATCAGGCTCTCTTACCAATTTCCAAGTTCCAAGTTCAAATGGCAGCACTGCTCTTTCTTATCTGTCTAGACATAACAAGTCAAAACTCTACTCACCGGATCCGGTCCTCAAACTTCCCAAGCAGGCGCATGAGTTGGACCTCGGACTCCCCTCACTCGGGTTCGAGGCGTTGGTTCCAGCCGGGCTCGGCACCCGCCGAGGTCCGACCAGCTCCCTCCGATGCAAGGGACCGGCGGCGCCAGGGAGTAGCCCCAATCGGAAGGGCGCGATCCCAGCAGGACCAAGCCTGTAGAGGCGGAAAGTCGTGGTATATTGCCCTATATACACTCTGATTCCACAACTTCCCGGCCAACGCACCAAGAATATGTAGCAGCAGAGCGCAGACAAACCAATGATACCAGGAGTCTGTTCAGAAGGTCCAAATCATTTTTTTGTGCACAAGTCTCAAGCAAAGTCAATTTTCAAAATGGCTGAGCAAAGTGTTCTAGCAATACAACAACTTTTATAGACTTTAGCTTCATTCTAGGTATAGAAAAACATTTCATTGGTCCCGGTAACCTCCCGTACCCCTTCTATTGGTTCCAGTACTGATATGATTATCCAATTATGTTCTTTCAGTGGGCTCAGCACCTGCTTACCCCCCTTCTAGTCCCAATTACAATGGCCTGTTCACCAACTTGTTACTTTCCTTCTCTCAAGGCCATTGAGCCAGTTTGTACGTGTAGGGAAGCAGGGCTCTATAACTTCTCTGTCAGCAGTTTTAAACATGAATTTCTGTATTTTTCCATCTGTTTTGCTTGTCTAAGCTATTTTAATACTTTTACTGAGTTCTAGTTCTACAGCAGCATATTGGGGGATGTGCAACTCCTATGGGCCTCTGCACAAGCTTCATTTACAGGTCAAGCTAGTTAGGCTTGCTTGCTTATATCAGACAATGTGGATCACAGGCCTTCACCTGCCACACTTATAGTTCTCATCCCGCCTGTTCCCCAAGAATTTGAGAACAACATCCTTGAAGGAATCCCAGGCTTCTTTTTCCTTCTCAGACATCGTTTCAGCAAATGCTCCATCTGAAATGAGTTTCCTTATATCAGGGCCAACAAACACTCCTTCCTTTAGCTTTGCTTCAGAAAGTCGGGGGAACTTTGAGCAAAGGTACCGAAAGCACTCACCATCTTTTGGAAGGGACTTGATGAATTGCTTAATGAGACCCAATTTAATGTGGAGAGGTGGTAATAGAATTTTATCACGAGGTACCAAGCTCTCATGAAGAACATTTTTCTCACCGGGTCTCAAATACTCCCAAATTGGCCAGTCTTTTTTCCCCCAGTGTAGGTCGCGGGCCCGGCTTTCCCACAAGCAAAGGAAGCAGGGATATTTGGTGAAACCGGATTGCTGCCCTAATAGCATGGATAGAATTTTAAAGTCTCCACAAATCATCCACTTATGCTCATCATAACGAATCTTCTGAAGAATCAGGGCCAAATTCTCGTATTTTTCTTGGAGAATAACAGAGTGAGCAATAGGAACTGAAGCGAATGTGTTGCCATTATGAAGAAGAACACCTTTTATGCTGTCTTTTGACGAATCAATGAACAGCCGCCATTCAGCAGGATCATACTTGAGTTTAAACTTTTCCATCACTCCGTATATATCGTTGCAAAATACAAAATCTTCCTCTTTGCTGAAATACTTCAAAAATTGTGTCTCGCAGTTGCGGTACCAATAAAAAGTTGTTCCTGGTGACAATAGATTTTTCTGTTTAAGCCGAGAACCTAGCAGTTGGGCAGCATCTTTTGGGAGTCCTAAATCCCGGACTAAATCATTCAATTCAGCTTGAGAGAAAAGTTCAGGTTTCGGATCTGGTTCAGTTTCAAACTCGGAAGTACTGGACTCATCGGGAAAAGCCATCTGATGAGTCTCATCATGATCAGAACCGTCCACACAAATATGATCCAAAGATTTTGGTGGTTCAGGCACAGGTACTTCGTTGCTATGAGGCATAGGCCTAATTGCTGAGGGAAGGTTGGGGTAACTTATTACGTTCTTATTTTTTAAGTTGTATCCCTTCACAATGCAAGAGCAAAAATAGCAGTCACTGCTGTGGTCTCTTTGTTCACGCCACATCATAGGTATTCCGAAACGAAATGCTTGTTTTTTACCTTTCATCCATAAGCGTAGATCTTCCTCACATGTCTTGCACACTTTGTGAGGAGCCCACGGTTTGTCTTGATCGCCTAACTTCAAACCGAAATAGGCGAAATATACTTTTTAAATAAATGCAGAAATGTTCCTCTGCCGCTTTTTCACGGTATATTCCCCACAAATAAAACAAAAACTGTCCGGAGAGTTGACGCAACCTCTGGCTCTGTGAGCCATCACAAATACACAGCACTGCAAACTACAACTGTAGTGAACCACTTCGGAATAAAGCTGGATTACGACTGAGCAAACAAAAGGTAATAATGAACTTGCAAGAAACTGAAATTTGACAGGAACGTTCATGTCGCAACCACCGTGTTTGAGCGAGCGAACGAGGCAAGGCGAACAGGAAAGAACATGCGCCAGCGCGAGTACTGGATTTAGCCCCCCGCCTCCCAATTGTCCTGTTAATGTATAAAATGAATACAAAACACTCTAAAATATCATGAGGGAGTGTTTCTAGTTAGTTAACCATTACAACCTCTATTTTGGGCCAAGAAAATAAACTGCAGTCGGCTAAAAAGAAATTATGTGAACATTCCTTATATGGGTAAGAAATCTAATTTTGCAAGAAAACGTGACGTGATGGAACATTTTGTCTATTTTTCCTTGATTCAGCACCCCAAAATCTATAGGAATCAGTTGCAAAACTGGAGGCAGTTTTTTGGTAGTGTACCTGTGTAATGTATCAAGTATTTTCATATCTGTGTTCAAGGATGAAGACTAATTTTTGTGTACCCTTCAGTAGAATGATTGTCATTTTTTCTCTGCATCTACTTGTTAACTAATTCTGGAGCTGTAAGGTAGATGTTAACCATTTTACTGGAATATCTGAAAATGAATGCACAGCTTTCAGACTGGAGTTTCCATGGGATGATTTTTTTGTTTGTTTGTATACAATTAGAGAAAGAAGGGTTGCTTGCATATATAGGACTAACAAAACACTCAGATCCTTTCACCTTGCTGCCCCTTATGCCTGGAACAAATTACCTCTTTCTGTATGTCAGTCTTCATCCCTGGCCCTTTGCAAATCCATGCTAAAAGCTCACCTCTTTGAGGCTTCTTTTGGATCCAGATCTGCTTAATCTCCTATGTTCCTCCTTAACTTTCCCTAGTTGTATCCTTGTCCTCAGCTGTGAAGACTGCATTCCTGCTTGTTTCTGGAGATAGCATGCTTGTTCCTGGAGATAGCATAGTTACTAACCTATAACAGGTGATCTCCCAGAACATCAGAAATCAGTCCACATATGGGTGATGACAGCATTGACGGAGCCTCGCACAGGAACACTCCCCAGTATCCAATAGGAATGCTTTTGGGAGCATCCCCCAACTCATGTGTGCCTGCCTTCTCAACAACTCTCCTTAGTCGTCTTATTTTCCACGGAGCCATCAGGACATGGTCCTAACCCCGCTGTGAAAGAATACTTCTAAAAACTTTTCAGTACCTTTTGGTTCTCTGTGCTTGCCTTCCTGCCTCTGTAACTATACAGGTCCCTGCTCATTAGAACTTACAGTAGTCAAGACAGACAATACAACAGCTGAGGACAAGGATACAACTAGGGAAAGGTAAGGAGGAACATAGGAGATTAAGTGGATCAGGATCCAAAAGCAGCATCAAAGAGGTGAGCTTTTAGAATGTATTTGCCAACAGTTATCCTCAGTCAAGAATATAGCATAAGAAAACCCCATAGGAAAACCGAAAAGGAAAATACAAAAAAGTTAGAGTCCACTATTCGAAGTGTTAGGCGGCAGATAGGCACCACATACCCTGTAAAAAGGCAATAACCGTGTAAAATGGATCATCACATACCTGGCTATATAAAAACATGACCACCCGTGAGTAACCCTAACTGGATAGCAGCAGGGGCGTAATGGGGCGTGCCATGAGTGGGGTGCTGCATAAACCACATAATATACATATTCAAGGGGTATGGACGTCTCCCTGAGATGCCACAAACCACTTAGGACTAAGCAAGGTTTTCTGACGCACAGGAGAACAGGAATGACTGCAGCAAAGCCATGTATCAGACAACAACTGGGTATCAGCAAGGAGCAGGCAATGTGGGGAGTGCTGAGGCCTATCCAGAGGCGCAGACGAACCCAAAGAGCCTGGACACAGCGGAGGAAGCGGCAAAGGGTTGTCGCACCGCCGCCCTAGTGTTCAAAGGTGGTTAAGACAGGTCGGGTGGACATGAGTTATTTTTCTAGTTTGAGTTTGGTTCTTGTATGCGGGGTCTGGGTATCTGTTCCCAGTGGCCTTCCGTGTACCAAAGCTTCAAGTAAACACAAAGTCCGAGGGTAGGGAAAGAAAGGCTTTTTATTTCCCTTAATGCACAATGGTTCAGGTAGTGGAATCTACGTCAACATAAAGAAACCTTACTTCAGGTAGAAAAGAAACATAACCAGATTGCTTTATCCACTGTTATCTTCACAGGAATTTATACATTTTAAAACACACAGTCTCTGCTTGCTGAGCCCTGCTTTATACACTAGGCAGGGATTCTAGGCTTCCTGCCTGACAGTAGCTACAATCCATGGGCACTTCAGAAGGGTCCTCAATAAATTCCACCTGCATGGGCTGTGGGTCTGAGAGCTGTGACTCTGTATCAGTGTAGTCTGGTGGAATACGCTGAGGCTTTTCATAGACAGCTTGTACCAGCCTCCAATGTTCTGGGCCTAGGTTTAGGCCTTGGTCATGTGAATGCTTGCTATGAGAATACCTTCCCTTGTCTTGGTGCCTTGTATTAAACAGTCTTTTATCTGGTAAAAGCTTGTGTCCTGCTTTACAAACAGCTTGATAAGGCGAGCACATCCTTGTTCCTTGTGCTCCCTGTGTCACCAGGTTATAACGGTTAGAAGTATAAAAATGTGGATTACCTTGTTCTCCAGGCCTATCCCAGTGAGTTGAGGCTTGAGGCCTAGTCCTGCTGCAATTCAGCCTTACTCGAGTAGCAGGCCTCCCACTGTCCAGCTGGCCTTCGAGTGGAGTTATCTCTCTCTCACACCCATACCTCTTTCTCCTTGAATAAGGAGTGTTACCACCTATGGCAATGACTTCACCACCCTTCTGGTAACTTCCACAGGGTCCCGAGTCTGCTGGTACCGGTTCATCAGATAAACCTCTGACCTCTGCTTCTCTCCTGGTACCTTTCCTCCCAGGGTCTCTTTGCCAAGGACTCCCTGTGTCTCCTTGCCAGGAACTCCTTCCTCTCGGGTCTCTTTGCCAAGACTCCTTCTCCTCCTTCTTCTCTCCTTCTCTTTCTCCATTTCCAACTTCCCAGCCTTTCTTAAAAGGAACTCCCCCTTTCCTGGATTGGCTGTTGGCCGGCATCACATCACAAGCTCTGGGGTGCGGTTCTCTAGGCCCTGGAAGGTCTCTCTTGCTCCCCCTATCTGGCTCCTCGTAATGTCGCATCTGGTTTTGGAATCTTTTTTCTGAATTTAAAACCTTTTTTTCTGTTTGCATAGGCTCTGCAGTACCACATATCCCCCCTCTTAAAATATGACGGGCTGGTGAAGCCTCCTTCACACAGCACGGAATATGTGACATGGCGTCGGCGTTGAAGTGTAGTTTGCCCGCTCGATGTTCCACTCGAAAATCATACGGCTGCAGAGCCATATACCATCTGGTTAACCGGTTATTTTCATTCTTCATAGTATGTAACCATTTTAACGGGGCGTGATCTGTTATGAGGATGAATTTTCTCCCCGTCAGATAAAATCGTAATGCCTCAATGGCCCATTTAATGGCGAGACATTCTCGCTCTATTGTAGCATATTTCTGTTCAGCCACTGAAAGTTTCCGGCTAAGGAACATAATGGGGTGTTCTGCCCCTTCTTGTATCTGGGACAGAACAGCACCTAAGCCCATCTCGGAGGTATCTGTTTGCAAGAGGAAGGGTTGCTGGAAGTCTACTCCACGTAATATGGGGGCTTGACATAGCCTTCCCTTTAGGCGTTGGAAAGCTGTCTCCGCTTCAGGCAACCATATTAGCAGGTTCGGGGCATTTTTCCTTAGCATTTCAGTGAAGATAGTGCTTTCCTCCGCAAAATGCGGTATAAAACGTCGGTAATAGCCGATGAGGCCCAGGAAGCTTCTTAATTGTTTTTTGTTCTGTGGGACCGGAAACTGTCTCACACTTTCCACCTTATCCCGCAGAGGTCGCACTGTTCCACGGCCCACGAGGTGACCCAAATACTTAACCTCTTTAGCAGCGAAAGTACATTTTTTTGGGTTCAACGTGAGGCCCGCTCTTCTCATGGCTTCTAATATGGTGCGCACGTGGCCGAGATGGTCCGTCCAGGTGGCGCTGTGGATCACCACATCGTCCATGTAAGCAGTCGCGAACGTTTGGTATGGCCTCAGGATGATATCCATCAAACGTTGACACGTGGCCGCTGCCCCATGCAGACCGAATGGCATTCTGCAGAATTGGAATAGCCCCAAGGGCGTACTGAAGGCAGTTTTGGGTCTGGCATCCCGTGTCAAAGGGACCTGCCAGTACCCTTTCGTCATATCCAATGTTGTCAAGAATTTTGCTTGTCCAAGCCGGTCTAGCAACTCCTCAATACGAGGCATGGGGTAGGCATCAAACGTAGACACGGCATTTAATTGGCAAAAGTCAATACAGAAACGCATCGAGCCATCTGGCTTAGGCACCAGAACGACCGGGCTGCACCACGGGCTATGCGATTCTTCGATAATGTCCATTTGCAGCATTTCCTCCACTTGCTTAATAATTTCCTGTCTTTTTGCCTCCGGCAAACGATAGGGACGTTGTCGGATGATTTTGCCTGGGGGCGTGAGTATTTCGTGAGCCACCAATGACGTTTCTCCCGGTATCGGGGTTAATACATCCTTGTAACCTCCCAACAATTGGGCTAAGTCATCCTGTTGGCTTAAGGAGAGTTCCTCCCCGATCTTCGGCACAGAGTCCTCCTTGTGGTCTTCTACATGGGGACCCAGGTCTTCTTCGGGAGAATCACTTCCTATGGCCATGAGGCCTTCCAGCTCTGCCTTCTCTGTAGAGCCGAAACCGTCTGCTCCCCGGCTAGTGGGAGTTAGCATGGTGACTTCTTCCAAGCTGGGGAACCCGACTCGCTCGCAAATCAATTGCGCTATTCTGTCCCCAACTTGAACCTTGAAATCCTCTTTTGAAAAGTTACACAGAAGAACTTTTACTATTCCCCTATAGTCAGGATCAATTACCCCCGCTGCTACATCCAGGCTGTGTTTGGCGGCCAGCCCTGATCGTGGCGCTATCCTTCCATAACATCCTGGAGGGAGCTCCACCTGTATTCCGGTACTAATTAATTTCCGCCCCTGCTTCGGGATGATCTGGTCTTCAACACTATGGAGATCATAGCCCGCGGCTTGTGTTGATGCTCTTTGAGGGCTACGGGCCTTTTCCGAGGTCTTACAGTATTTCAGTACGAACTTTTTAGGTGACTTGTGCTTCCTTTACAGGGACTCTCTTTGGTTTTCCCCAGAGCGGACTAGGGACCATGGAGTTAGTGGTGGCGGCTAGGCTGCTTCGTTGGGTGCCAAGGCGAACAGTAGGCTCAGGGCTACCCATAGGCTCATACCCACTACAGGTGGAATTTGGGACCTTCTGAGGAGATAAACCCTCTCTCAGACCTTTCCGAAATTGTGGCCAGTCGCGACCCAATACCAACTCTTGTGGAAGTTTTGGGACCACGGCCACCAACATTTCCTTTTTTATTCCCAAACCTTTAACCCAAAGTTTATACACGGGGTAGCTTGTAGCTGATCCGTGAATGCACTTTATTTTAACCTGCCCTTCTGGACATTCAGGGACTGACCACCCCTGGCTTCTGATCACAAACCATAGCCTTTTGGAGATCATGGTTTGGTCAGCGCCTGAATCCAGAAGTGCCTTTGCGTTAACTCCATGTATTTTTACCTTTAATACAAAGCCCTCTCTCATTGTCTTTGGGACTTCTCCCACAAGTGCAATGCGAGAATAGCATTCTTTTTTCACATGTCCTCTCTTACCACAGGAAAAACATCTTTTCACAGTTTCAATATCCTTAGGGTCATTACCTTTCCTAGTGCTATACATGGGTCTGGAAGCACTACCTATCCTTTGAGCTTCCATCCCTATAGTCAGTTTGGGAACCCCTATCTTTGGCTGGGTAACTCTCTCTGCTTCTAGATATCTCTCAGTAAGGGCTATTGCCTCGGTAGTGGTACAGCAATTTTGGAGGATTAAGGAATTCTGTACCCTACTCGGCACTGCGTCTAAGAATTGCTCCAATATTACGGCGTCCATCAGAGTTTCTATATTTTTTTTCTCCGGCTGTAGCCATTTATACGCCAGGCTCTTTATTCTATGCCCCAGGGCTTTTGGTGTTTCGTCTGGGCTAAGGATAGTGGCCCTAAACATTTTTTATATGCCAATGGGGTGAGGCCTAGGCGATCTCTGATTGCCATCACTACTTCTTCGTAATTATCCGCCAATGATGGAGGCATTGACCGGTAGGCGGCCAGAGCCTCCCCTGTCAGGGACGCGGCTAGTCTGACAGCCCATTGCTCGGTCAGCCACCGAGCTGACTTCGCTATCCTACTAAAGGAATCTAAGAAATCATCGAGGTTATCATTGGGACTTAATTTCCCCACCGTTAGATCATTGCATGACCATTGTCCAAGCTCCGTATTGTGCAGTCCAGTTGCTTGCAACTTCTCGGCCTTCACCTTCGCCATCTCCTCCCGCTGCTGGGTTAGCCAACTGTCCATTGTCTGCAGGACGGGTAATTGCTGGTCTTGCATGGCTCTCAACACGTGCTTGATTTTGCAACGCCAGTTCTGCCTGCTTATCAAACTGATGAGCCATCCATGCACACAGCTCTTTGGGCTCCATGGCGAATCTGCAACAAGGAAACACAAAAAAAAAAACACAACCAAGTGTGGCTCTTCTAACAAGTTTTCCTTTCCTTTTCCCTTTTTTTTTTTTTTTTCTATACTTTCCCTGGCATCCTACACTTATTCAGGTATATTTACATTTTACCTGACGGTAGGGTTGAATCAGCTCTGGAACAGTACTTGTTGCTGTCGTACTCCGCGGTTCTCCACGCTGACAGTTGGACACAGGATTTTTCCTTTTCAGGATTTTCTCCACTCCAGTTTATACTGCTCCACTCCGGGTCTTCCTTCAATCCGGTTTCTTTAGACCATCCGTTCCGGTTTTGTATTCCAACCTGGGTTTATTTTTTTTTTTCTTTTTGAAACTTGCAGCTCAAGCTTCTTCTCTTTGCGGCTGACGTAGGCTCCCACAATACATCCAACAACTACGCCATTTTTCATGTCGCACCGCCGCCCTAGTGGTCAAAGGTGGTTAAGGCAGGTCGGGTGGACATGAGTTATTTTTCTAGTTTGAGTTTGGTTCTTGTATGCGGGGTCTGGGTATCTGTTCCCAGTGGCCTTCCGTGTACCAAAGCTTCAAGTAAACACAAAGTCCGAGGGTAGGGAAAGAAAGGCTTTTTATTTCCCTTAATGCACAATGGTTCAGGTAGTGGAATCTACGTCAACATAAAGAAACCTTACTTCAGGTAGAAAAGAAACATAACCAGATTGCTTTATCCACTGTTATCTTCACAGGAATTTATACATTTTAAAACACACAGTCTCTGCTTGCTGAGCCCTGCTTTATACACTAGGCAGGGATTCTAGGCTTCCTGCCTGACAGTAGCTACAATCCATGGGCACTTCAGAAGGGTCCTCAATAAATTCCACCTGCATGGGCTGTGGGTCTGAGAGCTGTGACTCTGTATCAGTGTAGTCTGGTGGAATACGCTGAGGCTTTTCATAGACAGCTTGTACCAGCCTCCAATGTTCTGGGCCTAGGTTTAGGCCTTGGTCATGTGAATGCTTGCTATGAGAATACCTTCCCTTGTCTTGGTGCCTTGTATTATTTATTTATTTTTATTTATTTATTTAGCAAGCATTTGTAGCCCGCTCCTTCCAGCGATCAGAAGCGGGTAGGATTACTATTGTAAAACTGCCGAATCAAGGCAGGTACAAATTTTGTTTACATACAGATTGTCAGAAAAGCACATCATACAGAGTTAACACTTCTTAGCTATGGGGGAGTTCATTTACATATATACATAAATACATATATACAGGATAATCTTCTTGGACACAGTGGTCAGGGGCTGCTCCATCTGTGGGTTTAGTTCAGGTTGAAATGTGATTGGAAAATGTGCGTTTTGAGTTTCTTTCTGAAGTCTAGAAGGTCATTGCTAGCTCGTAGTTCTGGTGGGAGTTGGTTCCACAGTGTTTGCGCCGCATATGAGAAAGCCCTGTGGCACAGTCTTTTATCTGGTAAAAGCTTGTGTCCTGCTTTACAAACAGCTTGATAAGGCGAGCACACCCTTGTTCCTTGTGCTCCCTGTGTCACCAGGTTATAACGGTTAGAAGTATAAAAATGTGGATTACCTTGTTCTCCAGGCCTATCCCAGTGAGTTGAGGCTTGAGGCCTAGTCCTGCTGCAATTCAGCCTTACTCGAGTAGCAGGCCTCCCACTGTCCAGCTGGCCTTTGAGTGGAGTTATCTCTCTCTCACACCCATACCTCTTTCTCCTTGAATAAGGAGTGTTACCACCTATGGCAATGACTTCACCACCCTTCTGGTAACTTCCACAGGGTCCCGAGTCTGCTGGTACCGGTTCATCAGATAAACCTCTGACCTCTGCTTCTCTCCTGGTACCTTTCCTCCCAGGGTCTCTTTGCCAAGGACTCCCTGTGTCTCCTTGCCAGGAACTCCTTCCTCTCGGGTCTCTTTGCCAAGACTCCTTCTCCTCCTTCTTCTCTCCTTCTCTTTCTCCATTTCCAACTTCCCAGCCTTTCTTAAAAGGAACTCCCCCTTTCCTGGATTGGCTGTTGGCCGGCATCACATCACAAGCTCTGGGGTGCGGTTCTCTAGGCCCTGGAAGGTCTCTCTTGCTCCCCCTACCTGGCTCCTCGTAATGTCGCATCTGGTGTTGGAATCTTTTTTCTGAATTTAAAACCTTTTTTTCTGTTTGCATAGGCTCTGCAGTACCACAGGGTTCAACAACTGCAGCGGGCAGGCACCCAGCACCAGAGGCACAGATAGCATGTTCCCCGATTGCACAGGCCCAGGGCAACCTACCTTCAACTAATGGAGGAGGAGGTCTGCCAGCAGTAACAACTAGATGGTGCGACAATAACAGAGCTCTGTGCCATCCTAAGCCAGGATGTGGAGCCAGCCACTGGCAGAAGCCAGGTGCTGCCAGTAGCGGTGTAGGTCCCACTACCCTTGCCTTCCTGGCCACAGGGAGCTTCCAACATGACATTGGAGTCATAAGAACATACGATATGCCATACTGGGTCAGACCAAGGTCCATCAAGCCCAGTATCCTGTTTCCAACAGTGGCCAATCTAGGTCATAAGTACCTAGCAGTCTCCCCAAAAGACACAGGTTCCTCAATGCTTGTATTGGGTCAAGCAGTGATATCCTGGGTCCCTTTTAATAATAGTTTATGGACCTTTCCTCCAGGAACTTTATCCAAACCTTTTTTAAACCCAGCTACACTAACAGCTTTTACTACATCCTCCGGTAACAAATTCCAGAGTTTGATTACACATTGAGTGAAAAAATATTTTCTCTTATTAGTCTTAAATAGGTTACCCTGTAGCTTCATTACATGTCCCCTAGTCTTTTTATATTCTGATGACGTAAACAATCGATCTACTTTTACCCATTCCATTCCATTCATTAATTTATAGACCTCTATCATATCTCCCCTTGTGGCAGGTGCAGGCCTGTGACCCACGGTGTCTGACATAGGCAGGCCAGCATGGCTAGCTTGACCTGTAAATGAGGCCTGTGGAGAGGCATATAGGATTGCACATCCCCCAATATGCTGCTATTGTAAGAAAGAACTCAGTAGAAATATTGAATTAGCTTAGATAAGCAGAATTGCAGAATTAAGAAATGGAAAAATACAGAAAAGATGTGTTTTAAAGTTACTGATAAGAAAGAGTACATTTGCAGAGAAATATTGAGGAGTGCTGACAGATGAGTTACAGAACCTTGCTCTTCTGCACGCACAAATGGTCCCATAGCCTTGAAAGTGTGAAAGTAACAAGTTGATGAACTGACCATTGTAATTGGGACTAGAAGGGGGGCAGGCAGGTGTCATGCCTACAGAAGCCCACAGAAGGAACATAATTGGAGAAACTTATCAGTACCGGGACCAATAGAGGGGCTACGGGAGGTACGGGAGCGTACCGGGACCAATGAAATGTTTTTCTATACCTAGAATGGAACAGAAGTCTATAAAAGTTGTTGTAATGCTTGAAAACTTTGCTCAGCCATTTTGAAATTGTCTTGCTTGAGACTTGTGCACAAATAAATGATTTGGACCTTCTGAACAGACTCCTGGTATCATTGGTTTGTCTGCGCTTTGCTGCTACATATTCCTTGGTGCGTTGGCCGGGAAGTTGTGGAATCAAAGTGTATATAGGGCAATATACCACGACTTTCCGCCTCTATAGGCTTGGTCCTGCCGGGATCGCGCCCTTCCGACGAGGGCCGCTCCCTGGCGCCGCCGGTCCCTTGTATCGGAGGGAGCTGGTCGGACCTCGGCGGGTGACGAGCCCGGCTGGAGTCAACGCCTCGAACCCGAGTGAGGGGAGTCCGAGGTCCAACTCATGCGCCTGCTTGGGAAGTTTTGAGGACCGGATCCGGTGAGTATAGTTTTGATTTTGGGTCTAGACAGAAATAGAAAGAGCAGTACTGCCATTGGAACTTGGAATTTGGAATTTGTAATCTCGAGATATTGGGAATTGGTAAGAGAGCCTGATCAACTCTCAAGGAAGAGCCGAGTAGCCTGGCATGGGAATTCGCTAGGTGAAACCCTCATCCTTTTTGTAATTGTACTTGGAAAAGACTAGTCAGAATAGATAGAAACGAATGCATTCTGGGAATACGTTGCTAGCATGATTGTGTGAATGAAGTGTGATTGAGAGGTCTGGCAGCACGGACCAAGTGAAAGCTGACCCCTGATTAGCGCATTTCCTGACCGGGCGACCGCGTTCAGGTCGCGAAAAGGGGGAAGCGATTGTCGTCTTGTCTTGTTATTTGTATTCCCTATACGTTTCCAGGGCCGTGAGGACCCCTTACCCACGGTCCGCCCACCTTTTCCCTTCTGTCTGTTGTTGCGCGCACACATCGAAATGGGAGGGGCGGAGTCTACTAGAAACACTCCATTAGAATGTATGATCGCACATTTTAAAGAGGGATATTCAGGAGATTATGGTATTAAAATGACAGCAGCCCGTTTGCAGATTTTGTGTACTAGGGAGTGGCCCGATCTAGACCCCATCTGGCCCCGAGAGGGAACGTTCACCGTAGAGATTATCCAGTCAATACACCGTAGAGTGCGGGTAGCGCACCCCGATCAGTACCCCTATATAGATTCCTGGTTAAGTATTTGTGAAGATCCGCCCTCCTGGGCGCAGCGCTGTTATGAGGAACAGTGCAGAATAATGTTAGCTAAAACAGATTCTAGACAGAGAAAGGAACAGCCTAGAATGAAAGAGCAGGATAAGAAAGCCAAGAAGAAACCCATCTTGGCAGATCCCGATTCCCCAGAAGTAGTCCTCAGGCAGCCCCGAACCCCAGGTCCAGTAAGAATAGCCCGGCGGCGTCCTGCCCCAGCACCCCAGAGACCGCCGGAGCCGAGGCGAGACCCAATCCCTGACCTCCCTCCTCCTGGAGAAGAGGAAGAGAGAGAGTTAGCGGGAAGAGAAGAGGAGGATGTAAAAAGTGAGCCAGAAGCGGAATTAGAAGAAGAAGAAGAAAGAGAGGATCCCCCAGAAGAGGAAGAAGAGGAAAGTGTACAAATAATTGAGGAAGCTAGCGCCAGCACTAGCAAGCCAGTGAAAGAAAAACCCAAAGCAAAACCAGTTGAGAAAAAGACAGCAACTCCTGCAAAGACAACGACAATAGCCCTTAGATCCCAGACTCAAATGACGCCGAGGACAGCCAAACTGTTTCCCTTAAGGCAAGTCCCGGGGGTGCCCGTAAAGAATGATAATGATGAAGTGGTAGCGGGACCCCTAACTTATGTGTATATCCCATTCTCTACAACTGATTTATTAAATTGGAGGTCGCACTATGCCTCCTATACTAGTAAGCCCCAGGAGCTGACAGAATTAGTAACTAGTATTATGGAAACTCACCAACCCACTTGGCCGGATTGCCGTCAGCTCCTGACCACCCTATTCACTACAGAAGAACGAGCGAGAATTAGAAAAGCAGCTATCGAATGGATGGCAGAAAACCCTGCAGCTCCAGCGCAGGGGCAGAATATAATAGATCGTAGAGAAGCAGCTCAGAGAGAATTCCCAAATGAAGACCCCCAATGGGATCCGAATACAGATGAAGGATCCACCGCCCTAGCCCGTTTTCGCCAAGGCTTTTTACAAGGCCTGCGAAGAGGAGGCCAAAAAGCTATGAACCTTTCCAAAGTAGCAGGAATTATCCAAGGAATAGATGAGAGCCCAGCAGATTATTATGGAAGATTAACTGAAGCTTATAGAATGTATACTCCCTATGATCCCGAGGCACCAGGAAGTTTATGCATGGTGAATTCTGCTTTTGTAAACCAGTCTCAACCAGACATTAGACGTAAATTACAGAAATTAGAAGGGTTTGCGGGCATGAATGCAACACAGTTATTGGAAGTCGCTCATAAAGTGTATGTGAATCGTGATACTGAAAGACAGAGAGAATGTGATAGAAAGATGAAGAAGAAAGCTGATTTTTTGGCTGCGGCCATAGTGGAAAAGAAAAGGGGAGGTGTCCCTAATCGAAGGAGCAGAGGAAGAGGGCGGGGTCAAGGCGGAGGCCGGACCCAGAGACTAGGCGTGAACCAATGCGCCTATTGCAAAGAGGAAGGACATTGGAGAGATACTTGCCCGCAACTCGAAGACGCCCAGCAAGATGACGAATACGATCATCAGTGGCGAGAAGAAAGACGAGGCCGTCCCCGAGGCCGAGGAGGAGCCAATCGAGAACAATTCCAGAGAGAGAGGGGAGGAGGAGCCATCCAAGCATTGGCCACACAGGCCCATGAAGAGGATGACGTGGATTAGGACAGACCGGGCTCCAAGTTTGCGTTAGGTCTCCAGGAGCCTATGGTCGAAATACAAATAGGAGACCAATTTATGAACTTTATGGTTGATACTGGAGCAGAACATTCAGTAATAGACAAAAAGATAGCCCCATTCACCAAGAAAGCAGTCACCATTATAGGAGCAACTGGTGCCAAAGCCACAAAGTCTTTTCTTCAAAACCGAATATGCAGTCTAGGAGGACAGCAAGTAACTCATCAATTCCTTTACATGCCCGAATGTCCAGTACCCCTACTGGGACGAGATATGCTAGCCAAGCTTCAAGCCCAAATATCTTTCTCCGAGCAAGGAGAAATGCAAATGACAGTGAATTCCCAAGCCAAACCAGCAGGAATAATGCTGCTGACAGTTCCCCGAGAAGAAGAATGGAGATACTACATTGATGATTCGATTCAAGATACCTATTTTGAACAAACTTTAAAGAACATTCATGCACCACTAGAAGTATGGCAGAAGGCAGTCCCCCAGGCCTAGCCAAGCATATAGCACCAGTGATTGTAACCCTCAAGCCTAGTGCTACACCAGTGCATGTCAAACAGTACCCTCTCCCAAGAGCCGCAATTGAAGGCATTCATCGCCACCTACAGAGATTACTTGAGTATGGCCTACTGAAAGTATGTCAATCCCCATGGAATACCCCACTTTTGCCAGTGAAGAAACCTGAGACAGATGATTATCGCCCAGTGCAAGATTTGAGAAGAGTAAACGATGCAGTTGAAACTATACACCCAGTTGTACCCAATCCTTACACTCTACTAGGATTGATACCCGCTGAAGCTACCCATTTCACTGTACTAGATTTGAAAGATGCATTCTTTTGCATAAGATTAGCCCCTGTAAGCCAAATATTGTTTGCATTCGAATGGCAAGACCCCATCTCTGGAAGAGGGGGCCAACTCACCTGGACAAGATTACCCCAAGGATTCAAGAATTCACCTACCATCTTTAGTGCTGCACTAAATCAAGACCTTTCAAGCTATCCAGTAGCCCCGGGGAAGAGAGTACTTCTCCAGTACGTGGATGATCTGTTGATAGCTGCCGTATCAGAAAGAGAATGTATATTAGCCACCCAAGATCTCTTGCAGTTACTAAATGAAGCTGGATATAAAGTTTCCAGAGCCAAAGCACAACTATGCCAAACAGAAGTGAAATACTTGGGTTTTCGTATTACCCAAGGAAGCAGAAGATTAGGCAGAGAAAGAAAAGAAGCAGTATGTAGAATTCCAACTCCAACAACCAGAAAGCAAGTTAGAGCCTTTCTGGGAGCGGCAGGATATTGCCGAATCTGGATACCCAACTTTGCCCAAATTGCCAAACCACTGTATGAAGCCACAAAAGGAGAAGAGAAGTCACCACTGGAGTGGGGACTTGAGCAGGATACAGCCTTCCAGAAGTTAAAAGAAGAACTGATGTCATCACCAGCACTTGGACTACCAGATGTCCACAAACCTTTCCACTTGTTTGTACATGAAGCACAGGGAAATGCCTTAGGCATGTTGACTCAGAAATTAGGAAATTGGGAACGACCTGTAGCCTACCTATCGAAACAATTGGACCCTGTGGCCAAAGGATGGCCACCCTGCTTGAGAGCAGTTGCAGCTACAGCACTACTAGTGAGTGAAGCAGACAAACTCACATTAGGACAGAACATACGAGTCACTGTGCCACATGCAGTCCTTGCCCTTATGGAACAAAAAGCAAATTATTGGCTCACCAATTCCCGCATGTTGAAGTACCAGAGCATGTTATGTGAAAACCCACAGATACAACTCGAAGTGAGCCATGCTTTGAACCCAGCTACCTTGATACCCATCAGTGAAGAACTCCCAGAACATGACTGTATCGAAGTCATGGAAACTGTGTTCTCAAGTCGACCTGATCTAACAGATGTGCCCATAGACAATCCTGACCAGATCTATTATGTTGATGGGAGCAGTCTCATCCTTGACGGACGACGCTGTGCCGGATATGCAGTCGTCACTCAACATGAAGTAGTTGAATCATCAGCTCTAGCCTCAGGCACATCAGCCCAGAAAGCCGAATTGATAGCACTCACCAGAGCATTGTTGTTAGGAGAAAAACTTGTGCTGAATGTATATACAGATTCCAAATATGCTTTCACTACCTTGCATGCCCATGGAGCTCTCTACAAAGAAAGAGGACTCATCACATCCGGAGGAAAATCAGTCAAATATGGTCCCGAGATATTGATGTTACTTGATGCAGTCTGGGCCCCAACACGTGTAGCTGTCATGCATTGTAGAGGACATCAAGCAGGAAAAGGAGAAGTTGCTCGAGGAAATAGATTCGCAGATGCCTCAGCACGACAAGCAGCTATGACAGGACAGATTGCCCCACAAGCTATGCCAATGCAAGCAGCATTGTTTCCAGTACCTTTGAATCTATGGACCCCACGATATACCACCAAAGAATTGGATTACTATTGTGACAAAGAAGATGGAGTATTGAAAGACGGATGGATTGAGCTGCCACCAGAAGAAGGTAGTCAGCCTCCGGGAAGAATAGTAATTCCAGAATTGTTAGGACCATCCTTTGTCAAAGCTTTTCATGAAGCCACCCACTATGGAAAGAGTGCTATGGAGAAAGCACTCAGACCACATTTCTACATCCCTCTAATGACAACCATATCAGCCTCAGTAGCCCGACAATGTCAAATCTGTGCCAAGAATAATGCCCAGCAAGGCCTTATTACAGCACCCCGAGTTCAGTCAAGAGGTGTGACCCCCATGCACAACCTCCAAGTTGATTTCACCGAAATGCCAAAAGCTAATGGATACCATTACCTACTAGTATTAGTTTGTACCTTCTCTGGGTGGGTAGAAGCATTCCCAACCAGAACTGAGAAAGCCCGAGAAGTTACCAAGGCCTTAATGAGAGAGATTGTCCCCAGATTTGGAATCCCAGCAGTAATAGGGTCAGACAATGGACCCTCATTTGTCTCTCAAGTTACTCAGCAGTTAGCAAAAGCTTTGCAGATACAGTGGAAGCTCCACACTGCATACAGACCCCAGAGTTCAGGGAAAGTTGAGCGAATGAATCGTACTTTGAAAGCCCAAATGTCTAAGCTTTGTCAGGAGACACACTTGAAATGGCCCCAAGTGCTCCCCATAGCTTTACTCAGAATACGCTCAGCCCCTGTAAAGTCAACAGGATTTTCCCCTTTTGAAGTTTTGTATGGTAAACCCCCACCAATAGTGCAGGGAATCAAAGGAAGTTTAGCCCAGATTGGTTCAGAAGTAACCAGACAAGAACTCCTAGCTCTTAGTTTTGTTCTGCAGACTCTCCATACGTGGATCCAAGACCAGTTGCCTATCAACTTGACGGAACCCTTGCATCCCTACCAGCCTGGAACTTCGGTGTGGATCAAAGATTGGAAGAAGATACCGTTGGAACCCCATTGGAAGGGACCGTACACCGTCATCCTGTCTACCCCAACTGCAGTAAAGGTAGCCGAGATCGACGCCTGGATCCACCACAGCCGAGTCAAGCCCGCCGCCGATCCTGAACCAGAGCGGTGGACAGCAGAGCAGCACCCTGATGTACCCTTGCGAGTTACTTTGAGACGGCAACCAGCAGTATAGACACTTCATCACAAGTGCTTTGCAGTAGCCAAGTCTTTCGAAGAGGATTGCTGTTTTCCATGCAGCAACAGTTTTGTTTCAACGAACCCAATTTGCGTGTGTGATTTGACACACTACTGTGAGACTACATTGACTAAGCCAGACTTCACAAGCCAACTGAATTGCTAAGTTGGTTAATGTGTGCTGGACATCTTGAGGATCTTCAATCAACACTCAGCACCCGTTAAATTGCTTCATTAGCGAACGGGGCGAAGAATAATAGACCGTCGTGATCAAGATCAGCAAGCTGAGGATTCAGAAGAACTCCAATCAACATCAACATGTATCTTTGCTTCTGCTTTGCCTTGGTTGCCTTCTTTGGAGGTTTTGAACAGACTTATGCTCTACCTCCATGCACCGCTTGCATTACCTCTACTAGAACTGGACTGAAAGTAACTCAGACTTTGCTTTACCATTCTTACTATACCTGCAAGGGAACAATAACTCGGTGTATCTATAACACCACTGAACTAAATGTTTGCACTCATGGCAAAATTAAAGCATGCTATAATCCGCATCAGAATCCATCCTATTACACGTTGGAAATAAGATGGAAGGATGCAGATGGACCTATATTAGCTGCTACACCACCACTTAAGGACATTACTAAACCTGCTGTTCTGAATTTTGATGCATGTAATGCTATTAATAGAGATAGTCAGTCCACCTGTGGTACATGGGAGAAAGCGTATCGAAATGACCATAAGTATATGTGTCCAGAAGGTGCCACAAATTGGTGGAAGTGTACAGGTAAAACAGGATCAGGGTATAGTACTGCTACAGCGGCAGATTACTATTGCCCGTATTGGGAATGTGTTTTTTATGCTACCTGGAACACTGGTATAACTGATGAGAAAATAGATAAACGGATGGCCACTCTAACCAAGCCAACCACGAATGATAAATGTCAGAAAGATGCTTGTAACCCCTTACATTTGCGTGTACATAACCCCCATGCATGGAAACAAGGATATAAGTTTGGTTTACGTATTGCAGGAGGAGGAACAGATCCAGGGACCATTGTGTATGTTAGATTGAATACTCAAGCCCATAAGTCATCTAAATATCATATTCATAATACCTTTTATGAAGCTATGCATGTAAATAAGTTTGAGATCCCTCACCCTTCACAGAATTTGTTTCTAGAATTAGCCGGAGCAGTAGTATCTAGTCTTAAGATCACAGATTGTTATTTCTGTGGCGGAACCCAAATGGGAGACCAATGGCCCTGGGAAGCCCAAGAATTGAATTATTCCATGATTTACAATCAGACTGAATTACACAAGACAACCAGTGAATGGGTGTTAGCGCACTCAATCGTTGGACGTCTTTGCTTTGCCAGAACTGGACCCCAGTTCACCCAAAAAGTAGGACAGCTGGTCTGTCTTAGCCAGAAGTACTATAATGCCACGACCAAGAAGGTAGCATGGTGGTCAGGAATCAGACATCCTGAACCTCCTAACCCATTAGCCAGATTTCCTGAACTTGCAGGTCTATGGACTAACCTTGCCAAAGTCCAAGCCTGGCAAGCCCCACCTGGCCTATATTGGATCTGTGGAAACCGAGCATATGCGCAACTCCCACCACAATGGGGAGGAGCATGTGTCTTAGGAACCATCAGACCTTCGTTCTTCCTGTTAAACACTGAACACGGAGAACAATTAGGATACCCTGTATACTACCCACAAACACAAAGGAGCATCTAGACAGAAAAGAGAGGCCTTACAGATAGGCAAGTGGGAGAAATGGCAAGGTGATGATTGGCCACCAGAAAGAATTATTGAGTATTATGGACCTGCCACTTGGAATGATGATGGTATGTGGGGCTACCGAACCCCAGTCTATATGATTAATCGTATTATTCGCTTACAAGCAGTAGTTGAAATAATAACCAATGAAACTAGTCATGCTCTCACGCTCTTAGCTAGACAAAGTACTCAGATGCGCACTGCCATATACCAGAATCGCTTAGCCCTTGATTATTTGCTAGCAGCTGAAGGAGGAGTATGTGGTAAACTGAATTTAACTAATTGCTGTTTGAAAATAGATGATAAAGGTCAAGTAGTTGAAGAAATTGCTAAAGATATGCAAAGACATGCTTATGTGCCAGTACAGACGTGGCACGCCTTGAAATTTCCTAATTGGTTTGCTAACCTTTTCTCTTGGCTGGGAGGATTTAAGACTTTCGTTATCTTAGTACTAATCCTTGTTGCTGTTGTCCTCTGCTTACCATGTTTAATCCCATGTTGCATGCGTTCCCTTCATAGTGCTATTGATAGTACAGTAGAGCGGAAGACCGCAACTAGAATAATGGCTTTATACAAAGCTAGCCCTAGCGGAACTAGTAAGAATCCTTTAATCAGGATGTGAATTTTCTGGAAAGTGATTTAATTCTCACACCTTATTAAGTAATAGGGTGAGATTAATCAAAGGGGGGAATGTGGCAGGTGCAGGCCTGTGACCCACGGTGTCTGACATAGGCAGGCCAGCATGGCTAGCTTGACCTGTAAATGAGGCCTGTGGAGAGGCATATAGGATTGCACATCCCCCAATATGCTGCTATTGTAAGAAAGAACTCAGTAGAAATATTGAATTAGCTTAGATAAGCAGAATTGCAGAATTAAGAAATGGAAAAATACAGAAAAGATGTGTTTTAAAGTTACTGATAAGAAAGAGTACATTTGCAGAGAAATATTGAGGAGTGCTGACAGATGAGTTACAGAACCTTGCTCTTCTGCACGCACAAATGGTCCCATAGCCTTGAAAGTGTGAAAGTAACAAGTTGATGAACTGACCATTGTAATTGGGACTAGAAGGGGGGCAGGCAGGTGTCATGCCTACAGAAGCCCACAGAAGGAACATAATTGGAGAAACTTATCAGTACCGGGACCAATAGAGGGGCTACGGGAGGTACGGGAGCGTACCGGGACCAATGAAATGTTTTTCTATACCTAGAATGGAACAGAAGTCTATAAAAGTTGTTGTAATGCTTGAAAACTTTGCTCAGCCATTTTGAAATTGTCTTGCTTGAGACTTGTGCACAAATAAATGATTTGGACCTTCTGAACAGACTCCTGGTATCATTGGTTTGTCTGCGCTTTGCTGCTACACCCTCAGCCGTCTCTTTTCCAGGTTGAAGAGCCTTAACCTTTTTAGCCTCTCTTCATAGGAGTATTCTTCCATCCCCTTTACCATTTTGGTGGCTCTTCTCTGTACCTTTTCTAATAATGCTATATCCTTTTTAAGATACGGCGACAAGAATTGTACACAATATTCAAGGTGCGGTCACACCATGGAACGATATAAAGGCATTATAATCTCCTTTGTTTTATTTTCCATTCCTTTCCTTATGATATCTAGCATTCTATTTGCTCTCTTAGCTGCTGCTGCACACAGATACACTATATCAACCGACTCACCTTGGTCTACCTGTTTATTCACACCTTCAAAAAAACATAACAGATTAGTAAGACAAGATCTTCCTTGTCTAAAGCCCGTTAACTATGTCCCATTAAGCCATGACTATCTACATGTTGAGTAATTTTGTTCTTTATGATGGTTTCTACCATTTTTCCCGGTACTGACGTCAGGCTCACCGGTCTGTAGTTTCCCGGATCACCCCTGGAACCCTTTTTAAAAATTGGTGTTACATTGGCGATCCTCCAATCTTCAGTCACGATTGGAATCCTCCAGTCTTCAGTCACAATTGGAATGACCCAGTCTGCCACCAGCCACTGCATCGCTGCTGTCGACAGTGCCCTGCTGTAACGTCTGGGTCACCTCATTGCATTCCCCAAGACCTCAGAGGAGCGCCATGATACAATGCAGGCCTTCTATGATATTGCTGGCTTACCTTCGGTGCTTGGGGTGCTGGACTGTACACACATAGCCCTGAGGGCACCCAGACAAGAACAGAGAGCCTACAGGAATCACCACAATTACACTTCACTGAATATGCAGCTGGTGGTGAATGCAAACCTGCTCATCATGGATGTGTATGCCTGGTTTCCCATCTCGTACCATGATGCATTTATCCTGACACAATCAGGCCTGTGCCACACAGCTGCCAGAGAAGACCTCGGAGAGGGATGGCTGCTTTGTAAGTGCACGCAATTATAAGTCAATGTGCATCAAGGTGCATATTGCACACAGCTCTGTGTAGGGGCGAAGCAGGATTGGAGGCCCATGAGGGGGAAGACAAATGCTGAGATGCCCCATACGGGTGCCCAGTCAGGTGGGTGTGCTGAAGGGCGTGAATGTGCTGATGAGAAAGATGGTAGAGGAGGAGGTGGAGTGGAGCTGGAGGTGGAGGCAGGGGTTAGGAGGGAGTGGTGTTTGAGGGGAAGTGGGTGGGGGAGAAGGGGCTGGAGGGAGAGGTGGGTGAGGTGCAGTGGGAGGGGGAGGAAGGTGCCAAGGGGGCAGAACCCCAACACACTGTGTACATGCCACTTGTGCTATACACATCCCCCCAACCCACACCCCATACCATGGGCCACCAGCAACAGACAGCCTGCAGCATACATAACACAGACACAATGCAAGTCATACCACTCCCGGATACCCAGAAGTGACTGTCCTAGCCCTGTGCCCACACACACCACACACCCCTGTGAATGTCATGCCAAATGGCTGCACCCTCCCTGCCCCCCAGGTTCGTAGGACCCACACCTGCAGATATGTCCACCACCACAGTGTCCATGCCCCTTGGAACAGCATTCATACAGCCTGCAACCCTGAGGGCCATCCTGACCCATCACAAGACCCCCATGAACTGCCAGTCCCCAACTCTCATGCACTTTCTGGCTCCCACCTCCCTGCCCATCCCCTGGCATGTCAGGATCAGCCAACAGTGATATGATATCGTCCCTGTTCTATCTGGGACAACAGGTAATTGGTGCAAAAACCCAGACTGCTGTCCATGGGTAGGGCAAAGCATGCGTATGGGACAGACATATGTGTGGTTTGCTGATGTGTGCATCCCTCCCTGCCACCCCAGGTGACCCTGGGTACCCCTTGAGGACATGGCTGCTCACACCACTGTAACATACGCAGACCTCTCAGGAGGAGCGCTACAATGCTGCACAGCAAAGGACTAGGGCCATGGTGGAACAAGTCAAAGGGATCCTGAGAAGCAGATTCCAATGCCTGGACCAGAGTGGGGGTGAGCTGCTATACAGCCCGGAAAGGGTCTGCACAATATTCACATCATGCTGTATGCTACACAATCTGCCATGGATACATGGAATCCCTAACCCCGAGCCAGAGGTGGCAGGCAATGATAACACCATGGAGGCAGATGATGTAGGCATGGCGGAGATGGAGATCCAACAGCAGATGGCTCTTGCACTTGACACACAGAACAGACTCACTGGGGAGTCATTCTAGGTAGCGAGTACAAACACTGAGCAGGGATGTCATGATTTTATTTGTCCACAAACTGTAACAGCACATACAGTATGTTGCCCCCTTACTCCCCCCCCCCCCCCCCCCCGCCCTGGATCTGGCCAGGGGCACTTTACTACATGTGTGCTCCGTGTCTGATGTTGTGCTGGCTGCATCTTCCCCCTCACCGGTGGGCTGGCCCACCTCAGGCTGCTCACAGCCATCTGGCTGTGTCAACAGGCCAGCCACATGCCCACTGCCCTCCCCCTCAGTACCACCCCCAGTTGGTGAAATGACTCTGAAATTGTGGCTTGGTAGGCCACCATCTCCTGCAGAAGATGCAGCTGTGCATCCTGTTGGTGCTATACTCTCATATTGTCTGATGTGCATCCTCCAGCTCCTGGTGTATGCCCTGCATCTCCCCACAAATGGTGCTGAGCTCAGACAGGATCACCAGCCACTGCCTGGTGTGTGGTAGGGGCAGAAGAGACAGAGGTCAGTATCAGCATGAGTGCCAGGTGTCACGGTGGGAGTGGGGGGATAGTTGCAGTGGCAGTGTGGCAACGTGCTGAGAGCAGCAGGTGAGCACACACAACACCACTGAGTGCCCACATCACTCACCCTCTTGGGATACCTACTCACCCTCTTGTGTGGCAAGTGCAGAGATATTGTAGCCAGCCACCCCAATGATGGTGACTTAATCTACGAATTAGAGGACCTGATCCTCAAGGGGGGAGAGCTTGTGCTGGCAGTCTGGGGGCAGCCTGTTGTTCACTGCCCTCTTCTCCTTGACTGTTTGCCGCACCACCCACCACTTTTTCTTGAGGTCTTCAATGTCCCTGTTGTAGTGGTGCACCACATTCATTTTCTTTGCAATGTTTTGCTATGCCCTCTGTTGGGTGCTGGCATCCTCAGCCCCAAAGAGGGTGGCATGGTGTCTCAGGATGAGCCGCACAGCCATGGAGGTCTCCAAGGGGCTGAAATTCGCCTTTCTGACATGCTTGTGCTGCTCCCACCCTGCCTGTGACATGCTGCTGGTCATGGACTGGCACAGCGGTGAGCTGCCTGTGTACGTCAAATTTGAACTCAGCAGGTATGACACTGAGGCCGGCCATGCCCTGTCTAAGCCAATGTGAGCTACTCGTGTATGGCCTTACATGCAGAGTGTACGAATGTGTGGAAGCCGTCATACCCGTGCAGTGGCATAAGCAGGAATTTCAGAAACGTTACACGGTTATGATAGCGCAGTGGACATACTGTACATGGATAAGTACAATATCTTCATATGTGGGTAGATCCATGATCCCCATTTCGCATTACATTACCTGTTGTTGGTGGATCCACACTCCTGGCACATCCAGACCAGGCATGGGTCAGTCACCTGTCCCAAGGGACTGTGGCAACCTACTCAACCACACATACTATCATTCCAGGGGCAAGTGCATGCTGCTGTGGAGGAGCACCTACAGAGCCAATTGGGGCATGCCTATGTGGGACCCATGGTTGGCCACCATGCTACCTAGCTGCGACAGAGGGCACCAACCACATCACTGCAGGGTCTGAGGTGACTGCCACCTCTACCGCTTGTCCCCACCAGCACTGTGGTAGCAACATGGACTATCCTGATGCCTCTATCAGCTGCACCACAGATGAATTTCCATCAGCCTGCGCCACTGATGCCAACACTGCACTGTCTGGGGCTGGTGACCTGCTGGACGGTGCCAACCTAGTGGTCTCATGGCCCCTTCCCCCCCCCAAGTGACATCCACATGGTCCCACAATATCAATACGCTGTGTTCCAGTGGCCCTCGGAGCCATGCCTGCCCTCACACATGGTCCCATAACAAATGTGTGGACACTGGTGACACCCACCCACTCTGCATCTGTCAGCCTTGGACCTGGCACTACCTGGCCCCACGTAGTTCATCCCAGTGTATATCATGTGGGTTCGACCACCATAGTCAGCACTGTCTACCAGGTAAGGTTGTCTGCACACACCTGATGCACTGTACATTGGCTGGTGCCACCATATGTTTGGACGGCAGACACAGAGCAGGAGTGTGTTGCAATCACTGGGCTCTGCCACTGACTCCAATGAACACATGCTTAGATATGAAAATACAACTTTTCATATCTAAGCATATTTAAGAACTGCTGCAGAACAAAAAGGTTAATGGTGCCTGTCAACTCACACCAAGCACACAGCACCAGCAACCCTACCATACATTGCCTGTGCCCCCTCTGTGCACTCCCCTCCCATCACTGCTGACACAGACATGCCCCTCACTGATCGGGTGGCCATGTCAGCCACCAGCATACCCCTTCCTGACTGGCAGCTGGCCCCTGTGGCCCTGGGGTTGGTGCACCCTGGCTCCCCAGTGCTGCCCTATTATGCATAGGCCTGCCACAATAGCCTTGGTGGACAGGTGCATTTCCTGGTGGAGGAGCTGCACTTCCATGACCAGGCTGTCCTGTGCCACAGGCAGGTCCTCTGGCCCAATAGTGGCAGTGGCTGGGCCTGGTGCAAACCCCACAGGGCATGGATCTGGGGCCACGATGCCTGGGCTAGGCACCTGGTCTGATCGTGTGGCTGCTGTGACTGCAATGAAAACACAATGGGTGAAGGCCAGTAGAGGTCACAGGTGCTAACTTTATTGGTTAAAAATCTCCAATGACCTCTACTGGCCTTCGCCCGTTGTGTTTTCCTGCTTTTGCTGCGAGGGTCTTGCTCCCTTTGTGTTCCTGCTGTGACTGCAATGACACCAATTCCTCCAAGGATTGGCTGCACCACCCACATGTGGGCTACATGTGTGGGCATGCCACTATTGGGGGTTGGCAGTACTGCAGACACCTGCGGTCCCTCCTGGGGCTCCTCCTTTATGCACTGGGGCAGCTGGAATGTGGCAGCCACATCCGTCCCTGGCCACAAAGAGTACTGGTGGTGCAGCCTGGTCTCCTCCCCCAGAGCCTCTTCTGACATTGGGGATCCTTCGGACTCTGTCAGATTCCGAGGATGTGTTCTCCTACCCCTCCTCCCCCATCCCTGCCTCCCAGGTATTTTCATCCTTAGATACCTCCTCACCCGCCCCTTCTGTCCCTCCTCCACATCCTCCCCTCCCCCTCTGCCTCCTCTCCACTCCCTCCCTCTCAGCCACTTCCACCATCCACCTCTCTGCGCCCCCCTCATCCCCCTCCCCATCCCCCTCTTACCCTCCTACTCCCCTCTTCCCCCTCCACCTTCTCCTCCTTCTCCCCCTCCTCTTCCTCGTCCTTCAGCTCCGACTCTATTCCTCCTCCTCCCCTGCTTCCTCCTCCTCCCCCTTGTCCTCCTGTGTTGCCATCTCCTCCTCCTCACCCTCTGTTGAGGTGCTGTCGTGGCCACCTGCAGCTGCCTGGGGTGGGTGCACCCTGTTCCGGCTTCCTCTCCATTGCTACAGCTGGTGGGTGCTCTGTTCTGGTGGCTGTAGGGAGAGGGAGAGCATGCAATTACATGGCTGTTGTTTCAGACCACAAGGACATGGGGCAGTGTGGTCACATGGTGGCCCCTCGACGCATGCACAGACACACACAGTACCTCCATGGCCTTCTCACTGTCAGGCCACCACAGTCGCTGACCCATCCTCTGCACAGTACCCATTAATTCTCTTGGTTGGAGGTTACTGCCCAGCGCATCTGCTGCAACCTGCTCATGTAGGTGTTGTAACGTCTGGGGCCTCTGCCACCGCATGGTCCAGAACCGGCGCTTCAATGCCTCCAGTGTGCACTGGACACCGAACTCACTGTGGGATGGAGGACACGGACCATGTAAGCCCCATATTTAGGCCCCCAATAACCTGTCTGTCACATACAGTGGGCACAGACACCATACCAGCCACACACTGTGCAGCTGCACATGCTGTAGTGCTTCTGTGGGTGCATACAGGGCCGCCATCAGTGTCAGGTGGACCACCCCTCACTATGCATGGTGTTTGTTTTATTCATCATCCACATAACATGCACTGCTGCAGGCATGCATATCCCTATCACTCTGTCCGCCTGCTGTGGTGCGTTGACCATGCCATTGCCTTCACTGCCCATCTGTCAGCTGGGGGCACTGTCACTGGAACCCACTTTGGGTGTTCAGTTAAGCTGTTCTGGGCTGCCAGGGATGGTAGTGTGTGCTCTTTGCAGGGCCGGACAGGCCTGCAGCACTACCCTGCCCCTGGACAGGGCCCCCTGCCTGTGCCATGTGCCAACATCTCTGCATGCCTGCAAATTCCCACTGCCGGCCTTCTGTCAGTGTGTTGGCTGTGGCCTGCACCTCTGCCCCTCTCCCTTTCATATACCCCCTGTCCCTGCAGCTCCCATTGGCTACTCACTTCCACAGATGGAGCTGTATACCCCTCCATATAGATGTTGAGAGGCGCAGGTTGGCCCTTCTGTTACCCCTGGGGTACAGCACTCTGTCATATTTTAGGACCATCCTGGCTAGGGCCTCTGTCTCACTGGGGGTAAAATTCTCCATCCTCCGGGAAGCCATTCTGTTGATGTTTATCAGCCAAGTTAGAGGGAGCTCCTGTGCTGGCGGGCTGGGTTTTCTCCCTACTCGTGTAGGGCGACATGTATCCCCTGCATCCACGTGGGTGCGCAGGCCTGTATAGTATTCACATGCACTCCATTTCCTTGCCCGTATAGTGATGCGGCAATGGTGATGTCCCCTTTCAGCACACTGTACAGGTATATGCATCACCCCTGGGTAGTTGTGTGCCCATGACAGCTCTTCATTTGGCACCTTGCATGGGTAGTTGCCTTTGCCCAGGTGACAGTGCACAGGACACCATGCTTCCCTTGGGCGGCATTGCCCAGGTTTCATCTTCCTCCGTTATGCGGTTAGGCTGATTATTCTCCACAGTGTGCTGTGCGGTAAGGTACATTTACCTACCTGGCATGGTGGGGGAGCTTGCACACATTTTCCATACTTGTCTGGCTGGACACTGCCTTTCTTGCGATTTGTGCCCTTTTGCTGAATGGGTAACTTTAGCTGCATTGTGTCTCTGAGGGGAGGTGGGCAGGTTGTGAAGACTGATTCCTGCTATTCCCAGAGATCACCTGTTACAGGTGAGTAACTACACTGTCTCCAGGACCAAGCAGGAATGCAGTCTTCACATATGGGACTCTAGCTCCCGACTACTATGAAGGATAGAGTAAGCCTGTGCCAACAGGGAGGTAACCTGGAGCATCAGACTCAGCCCCTTGGCCACACTCTCCAGGTAGTCGGCCAAGGATGGCAGGAGGAGGTATAGTTAAACCCCAAAAAGTGTTTAACTATATCAATTTGGTTGATTGACCAAATTGTACATCTCAAGCAGAGTCCTTGTTGAGACACTAATGGGCAACAAATGTATGTAGAGAAGACCAAATGACTGCTCAGCAAATCTCTGAAATGGAGGGAGACCTTAGGTTGGCTACTGTGGCGGCCATAGCTCGGACATTGTGGAGCATGACATGCCCTGCAGGGAAAGTCCAACTTATGCGTATGCAAAGATATGCAGTTAGCAATCCAGTTAGAAAGGGTCTCCTTGGAAACTGGGACATCTAGATAATTAGGGTCAAAGGAGACAAAGAGCTGTGAAGACTGACGATGATTCTTAATTCTATCTAGATAGAAAGCCAGAGCTCTCTTGCAATCCAGAATATGCAACGATGCTTCGCCTGAGAAGAATGAGGTCTCAGAAAGAAGGTTGGAAGAGAAATGGATTGATTAAGATGGAAAGGAGAAACCATCTTTGGTAGGAACTTAGGATGAGTCCAGAGGACTGCTCTATCATGGTGGAAGCGAGTGTATGGAGCAAAGTCTACTACAGTTTGAAACTCGCTAACCCGACGGGCAGAAGCGAGAGCAACCAGAAAAATGACTTTCCAAGTAAGGAACTTTAGCGAAGCTGTAGCTAATGACTCAAAAGGGGATTTGAGCAGTTGTGCTAGGACAATGTTGAGGTCTCACACTACAGGAAGATGGTGGATTGGCAGTCTTGTTAAGAGAAGGCCTCGCATAAAATGCGTCACAAGTGGGTGTGAAGAAACTGGATGATCTGCAATTGGGCAGAGATTGCACTAAGGTGGATTCGCACTGAGTTAGTTTTTAGTCCAGATATGGAGAGATGAAGGAGATATTGCAGTAAACTCTCCACGGGACAAGTGAATGGGTTGAGAGTTCTCTGAGAACACCAGAGGGAAAATATATGCCATTTAAAGGCATATGTATGCCTAGTAGAATCCTTCCTGGAAGCCAGTAAGATCTCTGTTACATCTTCTGGGAGGTGTAGATGAGACAAGATGAAGTGTTCAGCAGTCACACTGTCAACCTCAACGCTTTCAGGTTGGGATGAAGAAGGGTCCCTTGATCCTGTGAGAGAGGATTGGGGGTGCAACCTAGACTGAGAGGCTGGCCTTGTGTCAGCTGAAGAAGTAGGGGAAACCAAGGCTGACGGAGCCAGAACGGAGCAATGAGAATCATCTTCCCTCTGTCCAACTGCAATTTGTCTTCAAAATCAGAGGAAGTGGCTGGAATACATAGAACAGACCCTGGCACCAATGCAGCAGGAAAGGATCTGAAGTTTCACTGTGGCAATGGGACTCTTGAACAGAAGTGAGAGAGTTGGGAATTTGCTGGAGTCGCAAAGAGTTCTATGATGGGTGTTCCCCATAATCAGAACAAGCGCTGTGCCGTCTCCTGATGATGCATCCACTCGTGTGGGCGAAGGATATGGCTGAGTTTGTCAGTCAGCTGATTTTGCTTCCCCAGGAGATAAACAGCTCAAAGAAGAATCTGAGAAGCTATCGCGAAAGTCCAAAGATGGACTGCCTCATTGTAGAGGAGGCAAGATCCGGTACCACCCTGTTTGTTGATTTAGAATATGGCAACTTGGTTCTCGGTCTGAATAAGCACTGTCTGTCCTGATAGGTGAGGACAAAAGACACCGAGAACATTGGCAATCACTCTGAGTTCCAACAAATTGATGTGATAAGAGGCTTCTTGTGGAGTCCACTCTCCCTGTGTGGTGAGACTGTGGAAATGGGCTCCCCAACCGTACTTGGACGCATCAGTGGTCAGGGTACACTGTGGTGTAGACTGTTGAAAAGGTTACCCCACGAGTAGTTTCTGGGCAGTGCACCATCACTTGAGGGAGGTTACAAACTGAAGTAAGATGGTGATCTTATCTGCGAGATGACCTGTGGACTGTGTCCACTGATCTGAGAGGGTCCACTGTCCTGTTCACATGTGAAGACAGGCATATGGAATGACATGGACTGTTGGGGCCATGTGACCCAGGAGATGTAGCATGTCTCTTGCAGTGACATTGGTTTGGTGTTGGCAGTAGGTTGCCAAGGAGATGAGACATTGAAAGTGATCTTCTGGCAGGAAGGCCCAAAGCCTTTGTGGTATCTAGAAGAGCCCCTATGAACTCTAATGTTTGAGTGGGGGTCAGATGTGACTTTGGATAGTTGACTATGAAGCCTAGTTGCTGTAGCACCAGAATGGAGATACCCCTCAAGTGGAGACCACTTGAGGGGTATCTCCCTTGATGACCCAATCATCTAAGTAAGGGAAGATGAAGATGCCCAGGGTGCGGAGGTAGGCTGCTACCACTGCTAGGCACTTTGTGAACACTCTTGGAGCCGAGGCTAGCCCGAAGAGGAGAACGTGGTATTGATAGTGGTGCCCCTGAAAGGAAAACCGGAGGTACTTTCTATGTGAGAGGTGTATTAGGATGTGTGTATAGGTATACTTGAGATCCAGAGAGCAGAGCCAGTCTTGTTTCTGAAGATAAGGAAGGAGAGTCCCCAGTAAGATCATCTTGAACTTTTCTCTCACTAGGAATTTGTTGAGATTCCAAAGGTCCAGGATAGGCCTGAACCCTCCTGTCTTCTTCGGAATGAGGAAGTATCGGGAATAGAATCCTAGGCCTCATTGTGGGAGTGGGATTTCCTCGATAGCCCCTTGAGTTGTTAGAGTGCAATCTCCTGCTGTAACAGAGTGGAATGTAGGGGATTCATGGGGAACTCGCCCACAAAGGAAGTGGGGGCAGATCTCTGAAATTGAGTTGATAGTCCGCACTCACCACTTGTAAGGTTCTGAGGTTATTGAGTGCCCATCTGTGGGTGAAGTGAGTTAACCATCCTGCTATGTGGGAGGGGTGGGGATTTGTTATGGGTAGACTGGCTATGCCCTGGAGGAAGCAGTCAAAAGCTAGCTGGAGGTTGTGGCTATGGAGCTGGCTGGGGCTTTGCAGCTTTAGGCTTTCTGGGTTGATGAGCCCCTTGTTTTTTCTGATGAGACGATTGAGCCTGGTGGGAAGAATAAGAGGGTTAGGAAGGGTAGAACTTCCACTTTTTGGATAAAAGGACTTCTTGCCAGAAACCTTCTTCTTAGTAGGGTCAGCTGTCTTCCTGGATAAATGTTTCATAGTAAGAGCATCAGTTTCTATTTCACCAGCTTTCTCATGCCACCCTTTTCTTTCCATTACAAGGGATATTAGCCAGCTTGCCTTGGACCCATTGTTCAAGATCCAAGGCCTGCAACCAAGCTGTTCGTCTTGCTCCAATGCAGGATGCTGCTGTTCTGCTTGTGGCTTCAAATGCATCAAAAGCTGCTCTGGTCAGAAATTTTGAAGTATTCTGAGCATGAGAGACCAGAGCCTGATGTGGAGCCTGCTTGTCAGTTAGTAGCAAAGAGGTGAATTCAGACAAGTCTCTTGATACATCTCTTAAGTACATGTCCATGTATAGCATGTAAGAATTTATTCTGGAACCCAGCATAACAGCCCGAAAAGCTTTCCGGCCAAAAGCATCAAGTGTTCCGGGCTCTCTGCCTGGGGGAACCGATGAGTGGAACTCTTAATCCTTCTCATGGCCGATTCCACCACTATAGAATGGTGTGCTAATTGTGGTTTCTGAAAGTCTGGGCAAGGAGAAACTCGACATAAAGTATCCAGCCTTCTGCTGATGGATGAAACTGTTAGTGGTGCTTCCCACATCCAAAGCATTAAGTTCTGGAGAATGTTATGGATGGGAAGTGTAACAGCTTCCTTAGGTGCTGGTGGATACTGAAGGATGTCAAGTTCCTCAGCTCTCGGTTCTGATTCCATGGCCGTCGATACCGAGAGAGCCACGGCCATGTCCTTGACAAAATCCTGGAAGGACATGTCCTCGAGGGAGACCGATGCCTCTTGAATGTTGGAAAGGGATCCGAGGGAATATCCTGGAGTGGCTTGGCATCAAGAGACAGCATCAGAGTCCGAATAATCAGTACCAGTATCCAGAAGAAAGTCAAAGTAGTGACTGTCGGTACCATGGTATCAACAATGCTCCAACACCAATATCGAAGCCTGGTGCTGATGTTGTGCAGGATCAGAATCCGATGCTGCCGAGTGCACTGGGGTAGGCCAAAGCTCTGTACCTGTTGTGTCAGCTCCCTGCGTAACGCCTCTGAAACTCCCAATGCATCAACATCGAGAGGGTGCACCGGAGCGGTGGAACTCGAGGGCCTCGAAGGCCCCAGCACTACTACCACCAGGACTGTGGCCAGACTCCTCTCGATAGCTTGGACTCACTCATTGAGGGAGACTGGAGGTGACTGGATGGAATCGGGTGTGGAATCCTGTGGTACTGTTCCAGAACAAGATAACAGGGGCTTTGCCAAGGACAGAGTCCTGGAAGCATCCCTGAACCCCTCAAAGGCTTTGTAGGAAGGGTCCTCCCGCCAAGGCTGTTTAGCCAGTTGGCCTACCTCTGGGTCTCCTGACGCAGAGTGTCGATGTCAATGGCAAGTATCGGTATCGGAGGTAGACTCTGAGAATCGGGTGCCCTTCGATGCCAGTGCCAAGGTCTTCGATTCCTTTCCTGCCGGTGAAGCAGAGTGATGCTTTCTGATGTGTTTGGACTTTGAAGAAGCATGGGAAACATGCAATGACCGCGATGGAGTAAAGGCCCCCAAAGACTATGCCGAAGTGGCTGAGTCTGACTGAAACAGCTTTACTCATTGCTGTTCTCAGATCTTAAGTCCTCACAGTGTTATCTTCTTACAGTGGGCGCATGAGGAAATGTCATGGTCGGGGCCTAAACATTTTAAACACCAGTCGTGCTGGTCAGTTGTTGAAATAATTCTTTGGCATTTAGTGCATTTCTTAAAACCATGATGTGGCTTCTCCATCATGTAAAAAATGATGGAAGCACAATCAAATTGGGCAATGGCGACCCAAACGCCTAAAAATAAATAAAAGAAATGAAAGAAAGAAAATTTACTAAACAAAGAAAAGAAAAGTACTGGAATGATGCAGTATAATTATGGAGGTGGGAAAGCAAGCACAGAGTACTGAAAAGGCACCGAAAGGTTTTTAGAAGTATTCTTTCACAGCAGGGTTAGGACAGAATCCTGATGGCTCCGTGGAAAAAAGACGAGTGAGGAGAACTGTTGGGAATGTGGGAAGGCAGGCATGCATGCATTGAGGGATGCTCCCAAAAGCATTCCTATTGGATGCTGGGGAGTGTTCCTGTGCGGGGGTCTGTCGATGCCGACATCAGACATATGTGAAGACCGCATTCCTGCTTGTTCCTGGAGATTACCTCATTCTGTACGTTAGGCTTCATCCTTGGCCCTTTGCAAATCCATGCTAAAAGCTCACCTCATAAGAACATAAGAAATGCCATACTGGGTCAGACTAAGGTCCATCAAGCCCAGTATCCTGTTTCCAACAGTGGCCAGTCCAAACCACAAGTACCTAGCAGGTTCTCAAAAAGACAGACAGGTTCCATAATCTTGTACTGGGGCAAGCAGTGGATTACTTGGGTCCTCTTTAATAACGGGTTATGGACCTTTCCTCCAGGAACTTGTCCAAACCTTTTATAAACCCAGCTACACTAAAACTTTTACTACATCCTCCGGTAACAGATTCTAGAGTTTATGTGTTGAGTGAAAAAATATTTTCTCTTATTAGTCTTAAACAGGTTACACTGTAGCTTCATTGCATGTCCCATAATGTCCATAATGTCTTCAAAAAACATCTCAAAATACCCCTTTTTGAAGAACACTATGGATTAGCCCCAACAACCGATCCCCCCATAATCAGCTAGCTGATATCTAGCCCTACACTAACTAGAGTAACCTCTTTTTCGCTGGATCATAAGCTCATTGTAACATAAGTTCTAAAACTTTAATGATCCTGCATGCTTCCCCATCCCCTATTACCTTCTGTTCTACTTTAAAAAGTTTGATGTAACCCTACTTGCTCCTTTGTTCAATGTGCACCATTTCAAACTGTTTTGATTGATAATGTAAACTGTTTTGTTTTGTTCAATGTAAACCATTTGACTGGTAGAAAAACGGTATATTAAAACCAGTTAAATAAATAAATAAATGCCCCCTAGTCTTTCTAATTTTGATGGCATAAAGAATTGATCTACGTTTACCCGCTCCACTTCATTCATTAATTTATAGGCCTCTATCATATCTCCCCTCAGCTGTCTCTTTTCAAGGTTGAAAAGCCCTAACCCTTTAAGCCTCTCCTCATAGGGATATCCTTCCATCCACTTTACCTTATGGTGGCTCTTCTCTATACCTTTTCTAATTCTGCTATATCCTTCTTAAGATACGGCGACCAGAATTGCACACAATATTCAAGGTGCGGTCGCACCATGGTACAATACAGAGGCATTATAATATACTTTGTTTTAGTCTTCATTCCTTTTTTTATTAATTCTAGCATTTTATTTGCCTTCTTGGCCACTACTGCACACTGGGCGGAGGGTTTTAACATGTTATCCACGATGACACTAAATCTTTTTCCTGGGTGGTGGTTCCTAATGTGGAACCTTGCTTTGTGAAACCATAGTTTGTGTTGCTCGTTCTGAGGTGCATAACTTTGCACTTGTCCACATTAAATTTCATCTGCCATTTGAACATCCAGTCTTCCAATTTATCAAGGTCTTCTGGCAATTTTTCACAATCCTCTTAGGTTTTAACAACTTTGAATAATTTTGTGTCATCTGCAAATTTGATTACCTCATTCATTCCCATTTCCAGGTCATTCACGAATATGTTAAAAAGCAGCGGACCCAGCACAGATCCCTGGGGTACTTCACTATTCACCTTTCTCCATTTGGAAAATTGGACGCTCACCCTACCCTCTGCTTTCTATTTTTTAATGAGTTCCTGATCTACAGTAGTACACTGCCTCCTATCCCATGACTTTTTAACTTTGCCAAGAGTCTCTCATGAGGGACCTTGTCAAAGGCTTTCTGATAATCCAGATACACTACATTGACTGGATCAGCTTTGTCTACCTGTTTATTCACACCTTCAAAGAAATATAACAGATTAGTAAAACAAGACCTTCCTTGGCTAAAGCCATGCTGTCTTTCTCCCTTTAAACCATGACTATTTACATGTTCAGTAATTTTGTTCTTTATTATGATTTCTACCATTTTGCCCAGTATTGATGTCAGGCTCACCGGTCTGTAGTTTCCCAGATCACCCCTGGAACCCTTTTTAAAAACTGGCGCTACATTGGCCATTCACCAATTTTCTGGTACTACAGATGACTTTAATGATAGTTCACAGATTACTAATAAAAGGTTTGCAGTCTCATATTTCAGTTCTTTCAACACCCTCAGGTGTATACCATCCAGTCCAGGTCATTTGCTACTGCTTAGTTTATCAAATAGTTGTAATATACGTATCTTCCTGGTTTATCGATATTTCTTTCATCACCTTTAAATACCATTTCAGGTACTTGTATTCTTATTACTTTATAAGGGAGTGAGTGATAACAGTGCGAAGAGTGAGGGTCGTTATAATGTAATATGAAAATTTATTGCTCACATTTATAGTTTTCGGTAAAGATGAAAGTCTTGAGGTGTTTTCTGAATTGGGCGAGATCCTTGGTTTCTCTTAGGGCATTAGTTATGTTATTCCATAGGACAGGTGCGCAAAAAGAGAAAGCTCTCTTGGTGGTTGATTGATTTGCTTTTCTTTCATTTTTTGGGATGGATAGGGTGTTTTTCAGGTTCTCTCTTGTTGTCCTAGTGCATTGCTGTATGTTTATCAGTGTGCTGAGGTAGGTCTACAATTTGGCCTACAGGTTGGCCTACAATTTACTATTATGGGGAAAACTACAATAGCGTGCAATATAGAGGAGGTCATCAAAGGAATGGAGTCAGCGGGTTGGTCAGATCTGCTGGAGGTCCCCGTGGGAAAAGAAAGAGAGCAGAAGAGACTTGGACACGTGAGCACGGAGTGGCAGCGAGCAACACAGGGGAACCGGCGCTTGTGACACCAGAAGTCCAAAGTTGTCAAGCACCCGGGTGAAACATGAAAAGAACTTTGCAGAACTGTAAGACATGGTGCTTGTTTGGAGTATAGCAAGGGAGTTCCGGAGCATGCAGGAAATGTGGAAAAAAAAAAAGGAGGGGGGGAAGGTGAAAACATCTACATTTTGGCAGTGTCCCACACCTCATAGGAATGGAGAGGGTTACATCGCGTTGTAAAAGGAAGGGAGGGGAAGGGGAAGGGTGGGAGGGGGAGTGGAAGGAGGGGGAGGGGTGGGGGAGGGGGAGGAGAATGAGACCTTACAGTCTGGAGATAAGGGTCTATCCAAAGGAATATGGCAGATAGCATAAGACATAACTTTCGAATTGTATCCTTGAATGTAAGGGGTCAAAACTCATACAGAAAGCGGCAGTTGTGCTATAAAGAAGCCAATAGGTTAAAAGGGATATAATTTTAATACAAGAAACACATTTAACAAGTGGGGGGGAGAGAAGAATGGTAAATCAAAGGTTCCCCAACCAGTGGTTTGCGTCTAATCTCCAGGAAAAGAAAAAAGGGGGAGTGGGCATATTGATAGGAGCAGGGATCCAGCATCAATGCCTGGGGTTTAAAAAAGATAAGGGAGGCAGATATTTGCTGCTAAAAATTAAATATCTAGACCAAGTATATACAATAGCGAATCTATATGGGCTGAACTATGCCCATGGAGATTTTTACGAAGAACTGAAATCTACAATAATTAACTTTAGCAAAGGCCATTTAATAATTGGGGGTGACTTCAATCTGACAGTAAATCCAGAATTGGACTCCTCACGGGGACAGTCGGCGGTTCAGAGAAACAGAGGAAAAAATTAAAACTTTTTATGAGGGACTTGGGACTATTTGATATATGGCGGGATATGCATGGGCAGGAAAGAGACTATACTTTCTACTCACCTATACAAGGGTCCTATACCAGAATTGATATATTAGTTCACAAGATGCTAATGCCTTGTGTAGTAGGGAGTGAAATTGGTGATAGCTCATGGTCGGACCATGCTCCAGTGTGGGGAGATTTCCGGGATCTTGTGTCTCAGAGATGGAGGGGACAATGGATTCTGAATGAGGCACTTCTAGAAGAGGCTTGGATCGTTCAACAGATTACTGACTCCATTTCGAAGTACCTGCAGTATAATGACAATGGTCAATGTTTGATGGGGGTGGTTTGGGACTGTTTGAAAGCAGTGGTTAGAGGAAAGCTTATTGAAATAGGAGTCCACGTCAAAAAAGAGAAAGAGGCCAAAAAAGACAAACTGAGGGAATGTCTCAGAATGTGGGAGAGGAGGCGGAAACAGGGCAACTTAAATAAAGAAGACAATAAAAAGTTAATGAGCATCAGGCAACAGTTAAATGAGCTGGAACTGGAGGAAATAAAGTTTGCGCAAGAGAAACGCTGCCAAACGAACTTTGAGTTTGGGAATAAGCCCAGTCGACTATTAGCATACCAACACTCGACCCTGATGTCTTGGTTTCTGAATGGAACAATAGCTTCAATACTCTTGCACTACGTACACCGTCCAACAAGCCTCCAAGGAAGCGACCCTCTGCAGCCTGGTACACCTCAGAGCTGCGATCCTCACTCACCCTCCTGAGAAAGTTGGAAAGACGCTGGCGTCGATCACACTCCCCAGAAGACCAAAAGGCATATAACTCTCACCTAGCATGGCACCGCGAAGCAGTAACCGAGAATTTAAGGCGATTCCACACTGACACTCTAAAACAATCACTGAACAAACCGCACAATCTGTTCAGCCTTGTTAAAAATCTAACTAAGGAACCTGCTCCCGAACAAACAAATTAGATCCACCCTCAAGACTTTGCGGATTAACTGCAATCAAAGCTATGCCAAACTAACAAATCTCCAATTCCCACCATGGCCCTTGTCACAACCAATATAACACCCCTATCTACCTTCTCCACGCCATCCAAGGAACACATTAAAAACACCATTGCAATGATCAACACCACCACTGCCCAGTCTGACTCTTGCCCTGCCTTCTGGATAAAGGAGCTACGGTCTGACCTTAGCCCATTTATAGCCAGGCTCATGGACCGATCCTTCACAACAGGCACGTTCTCCCAATCTCTTAAGCACACATCCATTAGACCTCTTCTAAAAAATAGAAAGCTCGACTCTCAGAAGGTGGACTCATATAGACCGATATCGAGTATACCACTTCTAGCCAAGATAATGGAGAAAGAAGTCCAAAGACAAATTCAGGAACACATCGACACCAGTTCGCCGCTGGACCACTGCCAACATGGTTTTAGAGAACATCACGGCGTTGAAACGCTTCTCACCACCCTCATCAATAACATAGCTGCTGGAATCAATAACATCCGTCATGGGTTTGTCCTCATCTTCTTGGACATAGCAGCTGCCTTTGCTTCAGTAAGCCACGAGCTTCTCCTAGAGCGCCTCAAGGAGAAGGGTATCTGTAAAACAGCAATAGACTGGTGCAAGTCTTACCTCTTGGACAGATGGCAGCACATACGATCAGGGACCTCAACATCCGAACCATTCCACCAGAAGCAAGGCGTCCCACAAGGATCCTCCCTTTCCACCCTGATGTTCAACATTTACATGCAGCCCATCTGTAACCTTATCTGGTCCTACAGTGTTAACTGCTTGGTATATGCAGACGATGTGCTACTTTACATGCCTTTCTCGACAGAGAACCCGGACCTATCCCCCCTGACAGACTGCTTCAATGCGGTATCCAATTGGCTGCAATCCCAGAACCTCAGAATTCAGCACAAGAAAACTGAGGTCCTATTCATCACGAGGAATCCAAACTTAACCACACCGCCTCACCTAAAAGTCAATGAGGCTGAACTACAGACCAAACCCACGATCCGGTACCTGGGAGTCATCTTGGACCAGTGCCTGGACATGAAGGCACACATAAGCAATGTAGTTAGAGCAGTATACCACAAGATCCGTACCCTCAGACACCTCCATTTCCTGCTAGAACCAGATGACGTCCGGACAATTTACCAAGCGCTAATCATACCACAGTTTGACTATGCACATTCAATTCTTCACGGTCTCCCTCAATCTACGTTGAACCCTCTACAGCTCGCGATGAACGCTGCAGCAAGAATACTACTTGGAGCCTCTAAGAAAGATCACATCACACCCATCTTGAAACACCTCCACTGGCTTCCCATACATGCCAGACTCACATTCAAAACCCTACTGCTTACCTTCAAAGCTATCAATGGCCTTGCATCCGCATCACTAGCAGATCTTACCCAAATTACTCCCCCCAACAGGTCCAGAAGATCAGTAGCGATCAGCACACTAATAGTCCCTAAAGAAATAACCCAATGTACCCAGGCGACAGCAAACAGAGCCTTTAAATTCTGTGCACCTAGATGCTGGAACACCCTACCACCAAACATATTCGCAATCCCTGACTTGACCCAGTTTAGGAAGGCGGTAAGGCACCACCTATTCTGCAAGTACTACCAGGTAGACTAGGCCACACATTCGATTCTGCCCATACAAATCACCAATGAATATGACTAGCGAAATACCCCTTCCATGAAGAAAATGTAAAAACTGTTAACAATGTAAAAATGTAAATAGTTTCCCAATGTTATCCAAGTTCTCATACCTGTTCATTGTAAACACAGTTCTGTAAAGGCACTGTGTATGTGTTATGTTCCATGTAAACTGCACTGATGTTGAATAGCGCGGTATAGGAGAAATGTAAATAAATAAATAAACTTAAAAAGCTTCAAGCTCGGAACTGTATCCATAAAATTAGAGATATATGTGGTAAGGAATTGAGGCGGTGCTCAGAAATTAAAGCTAGATTTGTGGCGTTCTATAGGGAACTCTACACACCTGAGGATATAGTGCCTCAGGAGATAATCCAAAAATACTTAGAGGAGATTCAACTACCTAAACTAGAGGAGGAGAGCTTAGCTATGTCCAGGCCTATCACATCCCAGGAAGTGCTTAGGGTTATCAAGGAGCTGACGTTGTATAAGGCTCCTGGAAGGGATGGGTTCCCTAACAAATTCTATAAAGCCTTTGCCCCGGTATTGGCTGACCCCATTACTCAACTATATAATGCAATAGGGTCGGAGGAACCCTTACCCCAGTCGATGAGAATGGCGGGAGTAACTTTAATACCAAAAGAGGGTAAGGATCCTACTCAATGTGGCTCGTACCGTCCGATTTCCCTCCTGGGATCAGATTTAAAAAGATTTTCTAGGGTAATGGCCAATAGATTGCTTTCGCACATGCCGCAGCTAATACATATGGACCAATCTGGATTTATTCCTGGCAGACAGGCATCAGATAATTTAAGAAGGGTTCTGAATGTATTATGGAAAGGTAAGAGTAGGAACGATGACTTATTGTTGCTGGCAATAGGTGCAGAGAAAGGCCAAGACACTCTGTCAAAAGCTTTCTTGATCCAGACTTTGGCAAAAGTGGGTATTGAAGGCAAGTATTTAGACTGGGTAGGATTGCTCTATAAGAACCCTCTAGTGGCCTTACAAATAAATGGAGACTATACAGAGGCCTTTGAACTTGCGAGAGGGACAAGGCAGGGCTGCCCACTATCCCCATTACTATTCGATTTATCAATGGAACCCTTGGCACAGTGAGAGCATCAGAAGAGATTCAGGGGCTGAAATGGGAACAGGGGGAGTGTAAAGTGTCACTGTTCGCTGATGACCTGCTGTTTATAGTTACATCCCCTGAACAAACGCTGTGCGCCCTGATGAGGGAGCTAGATAGTTTTGGGGAAGTCTCTGGCTTTAAGATGAATGCATCAAAATCAGAGATTTTGAATATCTCAATCCCAGAAAAATTAAGCGAATGATTGATGAACTTGTTTCCTTTTAAATGGGCGAGGAGAAGTATCCGACACTTGGGAGCCCATCTAACTCTGTTGATCTCAGATCTCTTTAGAGTGAACTATATTCCATTGGAGGAAAAGATTAAGAGAGACCTAGAAGGATGGGAAAGGGTGAAAATAACATGGTCAGGAAGAATAGCAGCCGTGAAAATGATGATCCTGCCCAGATTGTTGGTTTTATTTAGTACGTTAACTGTTGCTGTTCTGGGAGGGTACTTGAAAAAGTTACAAAGCTTCTTGTGGAAATTTGTATGGGGGGGAAGAAGAGCGAGAGTCCCTAAACATATCTTGATGAGGGGCAAAGCAAATGGGGAGATGGCTGTTCCAGACCTAATAAAATATTATAGTGCGGCCAAGCTGAGGGCTGCTTTAGAGTGGGGGGTACATGAAAGCCAAGATTTGGTTCGAATGGAGAAAGTGGCTCTGGGAGTGCCCTCATTGAGAGAAGCCCTTTGGGTGCCTAGGGGGAACAGGTTGTTAGCAAAGTGTTCTAACCCCTTTGTGTTTGTAACACTTGTAACAGTGCAGACCCTAAACAACCCGAGAAAATGCAGTTCAGCATAAAGGAGCACAGGAAAAGAGACAGGGTAAACAAGGAAATGTCAAATGGTTACCATGAGCAACCTAGAAACACGTGCAAAAGCCCAATGAAGACACACCCAGCCAGCACAGGAAGGGAATTCACTTTACCTGACAGGGTTCAGCTGGGTGGGGGTGGAGCAAGGAAACACTGGGATAAAATAGGCTCCCAGACAATCAGAGAGAGAGAGGAGCTGAAGCAGCCACGGACACACTCTGAGGGAATACAGCAAAGGCAGCTAAAACCCTGGGAAGCATGGAGCAGGTATGAGAATGTAAGAGAGAGTGACAATGAGGCTTTGGAGCAACTAGAGAGCCAGCGTGAAGGTCAGAGGGGAACCGAAGACCTGAGTGAAGCAGAGAGATATCAACAGCCAGATAGTGTGTTTGAGCCAGAGAGACGCAAGAAGACTGCAGTTGCAGGTTCCAGTGCACAGAGTGAATGCAAGAGTGATTTGCCATATGAAAGAAGACAACCCTGGAGGTATGGAAATAGGCACACAAGGTCCCACTATCTAGAGGCTGAAAATATCCCTTCTTCTGGTTTTAAAAACCCTAGAAGAAAAAGGTTTTACTTACCAGATAAAGCTGAAGAGTTTTGTAGTCATTGTAAGCTCACAGCTCCCTGTGAAACTCCCTCACGAGCTCTCCAATCTAGCTCAGCTGGGTTACAAAAGGGAAGCCTGAACCGGCAGAGAAATTCCCTTAATTATCCCACTAGCAGAGCAAACCAGGAGTTGAGCTATATTCTAAAATACCAGCAGGGGCAGTGCCCTGAAAAGCTCAACTCTAGAATACATGGTAATTCCCAGAGAGACACTAGCTCTAAGGAAGAGAGGAACTTCCTGTCTGACGAGGTTAACCAGCCATTCTCCCACGTTACTGCTGAGGTCCAGAATGAACCTTCCAGTCAGCCGGAGTTAATGGAATATCAAAATGCAGAAGAAAATGATATGCCAGAATTGATGGACTGCTCTTTGACCTTGATTGAACCTGAGTTCTCTCTCAGATAAGTAATTAGTTTGTGTCCTAGCTTTAGTGTTATAAGCAACAGGCTGCAGCTCTCTCTAAGTAAAGCAGATATAAGCTGTGCTGTCAGCTACAGGAGAAAGAACCATATTGAAATATTTAAGCTGTTTTGTTCTTTTCATTTATTTGTTGTTTTCGAAGCTGAAGGAAGCAAGTTCTGTTTGCTTTTGTTACTTTATGTTATATGTCCAAGCAAGGCATTTGATTTATGTTCCTGAAGATAAAGTACCCTCAAGGGACGGGGAATAAAACCCTTTAATTTGGAAAGAAGTGTTTTGTGGTTTATATCAGTGAAGGCACAACTACCACCCTCCAGAGCCTTGCAATACCAGTAGCTACCGCTTGGCCAGAGAGGGCACGACACACTACAACTATGGTTTCAATGGCGAACTAAGTGGTTGGGAGCCGATTGTGTGACCAAAGGTGTCCCTATCAGGGGCAACATAGATTTTCCACTGGGGATGAGTGGGGGATTTACTGAGAGGTGGGCCCGAAATAACTTGTGTTATGTAGGACAATTTCTAGATGGGACGAAGATTAGGCCTTTTGAAAGCCTCAAGGAAGAATTTTTATTGAGGACTTCGGATTATTACTATTATGTACAGGTTTCCAATTATAGTCAAAAGAAAATCATCCCTGGATTAAGAGAGGAACTACTACCAATCGAAAGTCTGGTTTTGAGGGACAAGGTAAAGGGAATCATCACTATAAAATTATGGAAATAACTAAGGGAGAGAAAGAATCATTTCAAAGAAAATGGGAAGCAGACCTGGGGCTGGTTTAGACCGAGGAGGCCTGGGCTGTGATCTTTGTCCAGAGGTACAAAGGCCTACTGGCCTCTAACCCAATAGAACATAATTACAAAATAATGTATAGGTGGTATGTGACACCTGATGTGTTCAAAAAATGTACGGGGTGACCAATGGGTTATGCTGGCGTTAAGTGTGGTTCCAGAGGCTCTTTCTTCCACATATGGTGGTCTTGCCAAAAATACAAGTGTTCTGGAGTGCAGTGTTTCAGGTTATAGGTACGATACTGGGGAAGAAGATAGCGGCTGACCCCGGTATGGCTCTACTAGGTATCCACAGAAGGGGAATGAAAAAGGAGGAGGGGGGGCTTCACTAATTTGGGATGTCTGGCTGCGCGTCTAGAGATTGCCAAGAGATGCAGGCAAGAAGCTCCACCAATGAGGGGAGAATGGGAGAGAGGAGTGAACTATATATATTTGATGAGTAAGCTGACAGCCTTAAAACAATCGAAAAAGATGCATTTTGAGAGGATGTGGTCTAAATATTCTATCTGGCTTGCAGATGGTCTAACTGTGAGAACTTAAGATGCAGTAGAGATGTATTGAGGGTCTTAGCTATCCTGTAGGGGTTGGGGAGGGGGAGGTGATGGAGTAGTAGGGGTAATGTGGGAGGTGGGATGAGGGACACCAACGGCTAAAAGATAAAAATGTCAAGGGGAAAATGGTTATATATGTTATGGGGAGCACTGTTTAACTACCACGGAGGTGGGGGTTTCGATGGTCTCAAAACTGTTATGTTTGTTCACTCCCAATGTTGTATATTCTCTTGGCAATAATAATAATAATAATAATAAAAAGAAATAAACTGAAGGAGAAAGTAGAAATGATAAAAGATAATTTAATTCACTCCCTATCTGTTTCTGCATCCAGTGCAAACATCTCCTACTGACCTACAAGTGCATTCACTCTATGCTTCCTCAATACCTTTCCTCTTTTATCTCTCCCTACACTCCTCCTCTGGAACTACACTCATCAGGCAAATCACTTTTTATCTGTACCTTCTCTTCCACTACCAACTCCAGACTTCCTCTTCTTTGTTATATTTGTCACCCATAGATTGTAAGGTCCTCTTTTCTCTACCTCTGTGGATGACACTCTAATCCTCCCTGTTTCCTCAGCTTGCAATCTTGGAGTCATCTTTGACTCCTCCCTCTCCTTCTCTATACACATCCAACAGACAGCCACAAACTGTCGCTTCCTTCTCTATAACATTAGAAAAATGTGTCCCTTCCTTTCTGTACACACTACTAAGACCTTTATCCATTCTCTCGTCACCTCCCATCTAGATTATTGTAAGCTCCTCTTTGCTGGTCTTCCTCTGAATCGTCTCTCCCCATTTCAGTCTGTTCAAAACTCAATTGCACGGCTAATCTTCTGCCAGTGCTGCTATGCTCATGTCACTCCTCTTCTCAAGTCACTTCATTGGCGCCATATCCGTTTCCACATCCAGGTCAAACTTCTACTATGGACCTATAAGTGCCTTCATTCAGATGCTCCTCGCTAACTTTCCTCTCTTATCTCTCCCTACACCCCTCATTGGGAACTTTGCTCCTCTGGCAGACCCCGTCTATCTGTGCCCTTCTCTTCTACTTCATTCTTTCTACCCTGCTGCTCCTTATGCTTGGAACAAACTACCTGAGGCGGTACACCTGTATGTGTACAGTGCTGTGTATGCCTTGCAGCACTATACACATGCAAATACAAATAAGTGGTAGTAAATACATTAATAAAGATTTACTTTTGGAACCTCAATAATGAAGATGTGGGACACAACATGTGTATTCAAGGCTCTGCATTTCAAGCAAAGGTAAAGGTGTGTGGCTTTTAATTACTAGTTCTCTGCCTGAGAGCACTTAAAAGGGTTTTTGATATATTTTTTTTAAAAGTTACATTTTTTTTGGTGCTTTAGTTCAAAAGGGGAAATATTTTCTTTAGTGGTAAAGGTTTAAAACTATGCTTTTAGTATCTTTCTCAGCTCTTTGAAGCTACTGACACCTCATCAGGAGTTAGAGGGCCTGATTATTTTTTATTTATTTATTACATCTCTTATATACCGTGCTATTCTGCATCAGTGCGGTTTACATTGAACAAACTGAAATTACATTGAACAGGGCATTATAACTTGGAGATAACTATTTTACAGGGAACATGGGCTATGGAGGGTTAAGTGGCTTGCCCAAGACCACAAGGAGCACCTGTGGGACTAGAAACCCCAGTCCTTCCGGCCCAAGGATGCTGTCCTCTAGTGGGATTTGAACCTCCGACCTTCCGGCCTGAAGTACCTTGCCCCAACCACTAGGCCACTCCTCCACTGTGAAAGACCCGGGACGGCGCTTGGGGCTATGCGACCTGGCCCTCGAGGAGCCAAGTGCGTCCACCGACGCCGCCCTCGTGGGTTTCTTCTTCCTGCGATGTTCCCGCGAGGGAGACTGCCTCTCAGAGGAACCCCGGCAATGCTCGGGATCGGAGTCCCGAGACGTCAAGGCCTCTGACGAAGTCCGGGCCCGGCCGGACGCGGAGTCAGAGAAGATTCTTTCTTTTTGGTGCTGCCAGCTCCTCAATGCCTTCGAGGACATTTTCCCACACGGGCCACAGATCATCGGGTCATGATCGGGCCTGAGGCAGCGGAGGCAGCAGTCATGTGTGTCAGTGAGAGACATAAGTGTCTTACACCGATCACACTTTTTAAACCCGCTGGCAGCCATCGGGGGAAAAAGGGCCCCTGTGAGGTCAAAAGACAGGGCTGCCAATGAAAAATAGAAAAATGGCGCGTACGCTAGTTCCTAAGGACAAAAACTGAAAAATGAAGTTAGGGCTTGATACCGATGTATCGGGCCCAGGCAGGAAAGGGAAACCGGCGTCGAACCAAAGAAAACACGGATCCACACAGAAAAATCAACTTTTTCCTCGGGTGAAAACGAAACACGTCCATCGGGCTCCGCGGAAAAAAGAAGGCTGAGCAAGATGGCACCCTTGGGCGGGAAGGGGACCGCGCATGCGCGCTGCATTCCCAAAGGCTTTCTTTGAAAGCTGGGGAAATGCTCCGCATGGGGGCTCCGTCGGCGCCGATGTCACCCATATGTGAGGACTGACTTCCTGCTTGGTCCTGGAGAATGGAAGCTACTGACACCTCATCAGGTGTTAGTTCCCCCCTACCCCCCAACTCTCACCCACCTCATGTGAGCAGTCTTGCTTTATAGGGCACCTCCCCAATTAGTTGCACATAGGGACTTGGAATAGTACATTTAGAACACACTTAAAAGAGGTTAATTGCTTTTTCTCTGAAAGGACAGCTGACAAACTGGCTGGTACTTTGGTAGGTCTCTCTCTCTTTTGCTTCAACAGGTACCTAAGCTCCACCAACTGAGCAATGGCTAGGAAAAATCATATCGCCAAAGCTGTTGCCCTTATTACAGCTTCTGCCTCTGTCCAGACAGAGATCCCAATGCCAGTTGAAGGACCGGTTCCATGTGCAGGATGCCTGCATGCTGAAGCTTTCAGGAAACAAGTGGAGAAGCTCAGAGAAGAGGTGGTGAGGCCGAGGAGCATACAAGACAGTGAGAAGTACATTGATGAGATGCTTCTTGAAACATCCAAGCTCTCCAGCAGAGGAGAAGATCCTTTAGGTCTAAGGAGCATAGCCAATCTCCCTGCTGGAGGTAGGGCAGCAGGATTCCAAGGGTAAGCATCTTGAACGTCTCCCTTTGCAGGAACTTGTTGAGATTCTGCAAGTCTAGGATGGGATAGACTTGGATGGGATAGACTTGGATGGGACATGAGTGATGAAGGTTGGACATGAGTCACCAGGGCCTGCAGTATCACAAATCCAACTCCTTCTGCCCTTGAATTGAAGAACCATTATGCAGCCATGAAAGTGGAGGAGGTGAAAGTATCCCAGGAAAGCGAAGAACCAGAGCTCGAGCATCCCAAAGCTTCAGAATCAGTGACCATAAGGAAACGAAGGGTAGTGGTGGTTGGTGACTCCCTTCTGAGAGGTACTGAGGCATCCATCTGCCAACTAGACTTGATGTCCAAAGAGGTATACTGTCTGTCAGGTGCCAAAATCTGAGATATTACGGAGAGTTTGCCGAGACTCATCAAGTCCACTGATTATTACCCGATCTTGCTCATCCTTGACGACCCAAATGATACTGCCAGGCATCCCTCTGAGCATATCAAAAGTGACTCTGTGGCTTTGGGACAGAGGCTGAAGCAGATTGGTGTGTTGGTGGTGTATTCTTCAATCCTCCCTGTTGAGGGTAAAGGCCAAGTCAGAGAAGCTCACATTCTGGAGATAAATGCATGACTGTGTGGATGGTATCATTGAGAGTGTTTTGGTTTCCTGGACCATGGGATGCTATTCCAAGGGTTGCAGAGCAGAGATGGTGTCCATCTGTCCAAGAAGGGTCGAGATGTTTTAAGTAGCAGTCCGGCTAACCTACTGAAGAGAGCTTTAAACTAGATTTGTTGGGGATGGGTGAAGAAAACCCCAGGTATGTGAAAGACCCAATGTAAGTGAAACATTAAATATATTTATGAAAATGGGTAAAAGGGGCAACGTATGGAAAGCAGTCTGTATAAATCCCCTTAGCATGAGAAATTAGATCCCAGATATTGAGGCTTTAATGGGAGAGGCTGACTTGGATTTAGTGGCGGTAACAGAAACATGGTTCACGGACAACCATGACTGGGATGTAACAATATCAGGCTATATTTTATTCAGAAAGGATAGGGTAGAAAGAAGATGAGGAGGAGTGGCACTATATGTAAAAAATAATATTAAAGCTATGGAAATACAGGGCTAAAAAGGGAGAGAGGAGGCACTGCGGGTTAAATTAGAAAGAGGGAAAGAGAAATCTATTTGCATTGGTGTGATATACAGACCTCACACAGGGAGAAGAGATGGACGGAGATTTAATAGAAGACATACCCCGCATTGCTAGGAAAGGGGACGTGCTATTGATAGGGGATTTCAATATGCCAGATGTTGATTGGAACATCCCTGCTGCAGTATCATCTAGAAATAAAGAGATCCTGGATTCTCTACAGGAAGAACTATTCAGGCAACTGGTAACAGAACCCACACGTGAAGGGGCCATACTGGACTTGGTGCTTACCAATGGTGAAAGTGTTTCTGATGTTATAGTGGGAGCTCATCTCACATCCAGTGATCATCAGATGATGTTGTTTAGTATTAAGACTAGGGCTGATAAAATCCATTCAAAAGCGAGGGTCTTAGGCTTTAGGAAAACTAACTTTACCAAGATGGGCCAATACCTCAAGGAGTCGTTAGTGGGATGGGAACGGCTGGGGGATGTGGAAATACAGTGGGCAAAACTGAAAGGGAATATTTTAAAAGCAACCAACCTTTTTGTTAAATTGGTAAATAAAGGTAAAAGTAAAAGGAGACCGCTATGGTTTCCGAAAGAAGTAGCTGAAAAGGTGAAGATTAAGAGGGAGGTCTTCATGAAATACAAGAGATCACAGAGAGAGGAAGAAAGGCATCTATATTTGGAAACTTAGAGAAGCTTGCAAAGTAGTCAGGAAAGCAAAGGTTCAAAAAGAGGAGGAAATAGTCAATGCATAAAATGGGTTGATGACATTTTTCAGATATGTTAGTGAGAAGAGGAAGGGCTAAAGTGGTATTGTCAGACTCAAGGGTGAAGGGGAAGAATATGAAGAAGCTGATAAGGAGAAAGCTAAATTGCTTAACAAATATTTCTGTTCTGTATTCACAGATGAAGAACCAGGAACAGGATCTCAGAAAACACCCACAAACAGGAACGGAAGTGAGGGGCGTCTTGAATGATTTTCAGAAGACTGTGTTTGTGACGAACTAGTTAAACGTAAAGTAGACAAAGCGATGGTATCAGATGGTATACACCCGAGAATACTGAGGGAAATTGGGGATGTTCTAGCAGCACCACTGTCTGACCTGTTCAATGCCTCTTTGGAGTCATGAGTGGTGTCAGAGGACTGGAGAGAGGCACATGTGGTCCCTTTACACATAAGCAGAAGTAAGGATGTTGTTGTAAACTACAGGCCGGTTAGTCTAACCTCTGTGGTGAGTAAATTATTGGAAATGCTGCTGAAAGAGAAAATAGTGAGGTTTCTGGAGTCCAACAGATTACCAGATCTGAGGCAGCATGGATTCACGAGAGGCAGGTCTTGTCAGACAAATCTAATTGATTTCTTTGACTGGGTGACCAGGGAGTTGGACCAAGGGAGAACCCTAGATGTGGTGTATTTAGATTTCAGTAAAGCCTTTGACACTGTTCCACTCAGGTGACTTATAACGTTACCGCTTGAGTTAGAAATTGGTTGAGTGGGAGGCGACAAACGGTACAGGTAAATGGAGCTCACTCTGAGGAGAAGGAGGTTAACAGTAGATCTGTCCTTGATCCGATTCTTTTTAACATCTTTGTTAGTCATATTGCGGAAGGCTGTGGGGTAAGGTTTGCCTCTTTGCGGATGATACCAAAATCTGCAATAGAGCAGACACCCAGGAAGAAGGTGTAGATAACATGAGGAGAGATCTCACTAAGCTTGAAGAATGGTCTAGAATTTGGCAGCTGAGATTTAATGTTAAAAGATGCAAGGTCATGCATTTGGGCTGCAGCAATCCAAGGGAGCAATATGGTATAGGGGGGGGTGAAGTACTTCTGTCCACAAAAGAAGAGCGGGACCTAGGTGTGATTGTGTCTGATGATCTTGAAGTATCTAAACAGGTAGAAAAATCGATGGCGAAAGCTAGAAGGATTTTTGGGTGCATAGGGAGAGGAATGGCCATCAGAAGAAAGGAAGTGATAATGCCTCTATATAAGTCTTTGGTGCAACCTCATTTGGAGCATTGTGTGCAATTCTGGAGACCACACCTTCAAAAGGATATAAACAGATTGGAGTTGGTGCAGAGGGTTGCTAATAAAATGGTTAGTGGTCTTCGTTTTAAAGCATATGAAGACAGACTTAAGGAGCTTAATATGTATACTTTAGAGGAAAGGCGGGATAGAGGTGATATGATTGAGAAGTTTAAATGCACAGGAGGAGAGCCTCTTTCGATTGAAAGCAAGCTCTGCTACGAGGAGACATAGGATGAGGGTGAAAGGGGATAGACTCAGGAGTAATTTGCAGAAATATTGCTTTACGGAAAAAGTGGTAGATGCATGGAATAGTCTCCCAGTGGAGGTGGTAGAGATGAGGACAGTATCTGAATTCAGAAAAGCATGGGACAAACACAAAGGATCTCTAATGGAAAAAAGGGGACTGTTGTAGTGGTTGATATGGAAGGGCAGACTAGATAGGCCATGTGGTCTTTTTCTGCCATCATGTTTCTATGTTTCTATGCACTACCTTACTCGCTCCATGCTTTTATGACTAAAAAGATTACACAGGTACACTAAAAAAATTTTTTTTTAAACTGCCTCTAATGTTTCGATTGATTTTTACGTTTTTTGGTGCGCTGAATCCAAATCTGGTAACCAATTTGCTCCATCACGTACAGATTTTTTGCTACATTGGGTTAGCAGTTTGAGGTGAACGTTTCAGATTGAGTGCGATCGAGATAAAAGTTTCTTGGATGAATTCTTTATACTAATTGTTTAGTAGTTATTCAAATAAGAATAAAGAAAATTGTAACAAGGCAGCACATAAGAATAGAGTAATGTCAACAAAACACACTGTGATGGTAGCAAAATTGTCTGCACTTAAAACAGCCACATACATGTGCACAAACATTGAGCATATAAGAGCGAGGTTAGACACAAAGCAAAGAAATGTGCAAAAAATGTTGTACAGGTATGTATGTAAGAATAGAAAACGCAAACCGCACCATTGCAATACATGAAGACAAACACCCGATGGTGTGAAAATAAAATTCTAATAAATGAGATCCGACACTGTGGTAATAACTAGCAAATTTTTATTTCAAAGTTTAGTAAAAACACGATATTTGTCAACACAGTTTAGATTTTAAAGTCATTCTTGGGTCAATCAATCTCCTGGTGGGCCCGTTTCTTCTTCCCCCGAATGCTTCTCTTGGTGCGCTGCTTGGCGTATTTTTCATCTGGGGTTTCCCGCAGCAGCAACCAGCAGAAATCAGCCATCATAGTGGTGTTCCATCTTCCTTGGTACCTTCTCTCTGCGTCCTTGATGTCCTGGTGAAACCTTTCACCTTGTTCTTCACTGTACGCCCCCAAGTTTTCGGGAAAGTAGTTCACATGGGAGTGCAAGAAATGGACTTTCAGGCTCATGTTACAGCCTTGTTCTTTGAAGGCATTGAGCATCCTGGCAACAATATCCTTATAGTTCTCATCCCGCCTGTTCCCCAAGAATTTGAGAACAACATCCTTGAAGGAATCCCAGGCTTCTTTTTCCTTCTCAGACATCGTTTCAGCGAATGCTCCATATGAAATGAGTTTCCTTATATCAGGGCCAACAAACACTCCTTCCTTTAGCTTTGCTTCAGAAAGTCGGGGGAACTTTGAGCAAAGGTACCGAAAGCACTCACCATCTTTTGGAAGGGACTTGATGAATTGCTTAATGAGACCCAACTTAATGTGGAGAGGTGGTAATAGAATTTTATCACGAGGTACCAAGCTCTCATGAAGAACTTTTTTCTCACCGGGTCTCAAATACTCCCGAATTGGCCAGTCTTTTTTCCCCCCAGTGTAGGTCGCGGGCCTGGCTATCCCACAAGCAAAGGAAGCAGGGATATTTGGTGAAACCGGATTGCTGCCCTAATAGCATGGATAGAATTTTAAAGTCTCCACAAATCATCCACTTATGCTCATCATAACGAATCTTCTGAAGAATCAGGGCCAAATTCTCGTATTTTTCTTGGAGAATAACAGAGTGAGCAATAGGAACTGAAGCGAATGTGTTGCCATTATGAAGAAGAACACCTTTTATGCTGTCTTTTGACGAATCAATGAACAGCCGCCATTCAGCAGGATCATACTTGAGTTTAAACTTTTCCATCACTCCGTATATATCGTTGCAAAATACCAAATCTTCCTCTTTGCTGAAATACTTCAAAAATTGTGTCTCGCGGTTGCGGTACCAATAAAAAGTTGTTCCTGGTGACAATAGATTTTTCTGTTTAAGCCGAGAACCTAGCAGTTGGGCAGCATCTTTTGGGAGTCCTAAATCCCGGACTAAATCATTCAATTCAGCTTGAGAGAAAAGTTCAGGTTTCGGATCTGGTTCAGTTTCAAACTCGGAAGTACTGGACTCATCGGGAAAAGCCATCTGATGAGTCTCATCATGATCAGAACCGTCCACACAAATATGATCCAAAGATTTTGGTGGTTCAGGCACAGGTACTTCGTTGCTATGAGGCATAGGCCTAATTGCTGAGGGAAGGTTGGGGTAACTTATTACGTTCTTATTTTTTAAGTTGTATCCCTTCACAAAGCAAGAGCAAAAATAGCAGTCACTGCTGTGGTCTCTTTGTTCACGCCACATCATAGGTATTCCGAAACGAAATGCTTGTTTTTTACCTTTCATCCATAAGCGTAGATCTTCCTCACATGTCTTGCACACTTTGTGAGGAGCCCACGGTTTGTCTTGATCGCCTAACTTCAAACCGAAATAGGCGAAATATACTTTTTTAAATAAATGCAGAAATGTTCCTCTGCCGCTTTTTCACGGTATATTCCCCACAAATAAAACAAAAACTGTCCGGAGAGTTGACGCAACCTCTGGCTCTGTGAGCCATCACATATACACAGCACTGCAAACTACAACTGTAGTGAACCACTTCGGAATAAAGCTGGATTACGACTGAGCAAACAAAAGGTAATAATGAACTTGCAAGAAACTGAAATTTGACAGGAACGTTCATGTCGCAACCACCGTGTTTGAGCGAGCGAACGAGGCGAGGCGAACAGGAAAGAACATGCGCCAGCGCGAGTACTGGATTTAGCCCCCCGCCTCCCAATTGTCCTGTTAATGTATAAAATGAATACAAAACACTCTAAAATATCATGAGGGAGTGTTTCTAGTTAGTTAACCATTACAACCTCTATTTTGGGCCAAGAAAATAAACTGCAGTCGGCTAAAAAGAAATTATGTGAACATTCCTTATATGGGTAAAAAATCTAATTTTGCAAGAAAACGTGACGTGATGGAACATTTTGGCTATTTTTCCTGGATTCAGCACCCCAAAATCTATAGGAATTAGTTGCAATACTGGAGGCAGTTTTTTGGTAGTGTACCTGTGTTATTCATCAACACTGTAATATATTGGGGATACATCATGCGTTAAAGATTCTCCATGTTTTGCATTCCAAAGGAGGAAGAATTTGAGAGACTACCTGGGACATGCTTCTAGCTCTGAGGTAAAAACATTTTGTCCCAGTTGAGCTTAGAGGTCATTGTAAATGTGGATATTGTCTAGTGTGTCACTATGCAATGAAAATTGATTTGATTATACATCTACAGATGGCCTTTCAATTTTCTTTTATGGAAAGTACAGATTGTAATACAGAGGTATGGTTTATGCAATTATATGTCTGTATTAGAAGATCTATTTTGGTAAGACCACATACAAGTATACAGTAGATTCATATAATTGAACACTGCTCTGCCATACATAAGAAAAAAACATCCCCACTGGTTTGACACTTGCTTTCAATACCACCTGAATTAAGAAAATTAAAATGTTCTGTGGTTGAAGTACCATGGAATCAGTGATAGCGAAATACTCCCAAGAGATTAATTCAACGAAAACAGGAATATGTTTTTGGAAGGGGGGGGGGGGGTTGACATTTAAGGCAGTGGTTCATAAATCTGTCCGGGGGATCCCCAGTCAGTTGGGTTTTCAGGATATCCCCAATGAATATGCAGGAGACAGATTTGCATGCAATGGAGGCAGTTTATGCAAATCTCTCTCATGAATATTCATAGCGGATATCCTGAAAACCAGACTGACTGGGGGTCCATCAAGCAAGATTTTGGAACCACTGCTCCAAGGGTTTGAACTCTGAAATTGAGTGTCAGTGCTTTCTTTGTGAGAAAAATTTGGATTGATAGTGCATCTATTTGATTAAAACATTTTTTTTGATATATTACTGATGATAGAGTTAAATCCACCATACTTGTAAGTGAGGGATCCATTTTAATTGGTGGTTAAGGTGACATTTTATTTACCAGATAATGCACTTTCCTTAAGTCATCCTAGACCAGTCCAGACAAGTGGGCTGTGTTCCCCTACCAGCAGATGTGTGGAGGCAGAATCAATGAAATGTTCAGTTTTCAATGACATCACTCCCCTGCCTCTATCAGCCTGAGCCACTAGGAGCAAATCAGTATTCGTACCCAAGCATATGGTAAGGAATACAAATCTCACACAACCTCAACGAGGGCAACAACATTTAACCAAACAGCATGAAACTATGTACAGAATTACATAGTAACATAGTATATAATGGCTGATAAAGACTATCATGGTCCATCTAGACTGCCCAGAAAGGCAGCAAGAGTAGGTGCACATGTCGCTCCGTGCAGGTCACCCCTCCCCATGCCTTTGTTTAGGAGTATACCCACCGCTCCGTGCAGTTCACCCCTATTTCTTGAGATAACAGAGACAGTTAAGGTTATTTTGATTTTATCCTGTTGCTATAAAGGGATCCACTGTGTCTGTCCCATGCCATTTTGAATTCTGTCACTGTATTTGCCCCACCACTTCTATCGGGAGGGTATTCCAAGCATCCACCACCCTTTCAGTGAAAAAGTATTTCCTGACTTTGCCTTTCAGTTTACCCCCTTGCAGCTTCATGTTATGTCCTCTAGTTCTACAGCCTCCCCATCTTTGAAAAAGGTTTGTTTGTTCATTAATCCTCCTTAAGGGTCTGTATCATATCTCCCCTATCCCTCTTCTCCTCTAGAGTATACATATTTAGGTCTTCTTCTCATATGTCTTCTGGCACAGGCACTAAATCATTTTGGTCGCCTTCCTCTGAACCATTTCCAGTCTTTTTCTATCTTTTGCGAGATATAGTCTCCAAAACTGAACACAATATTCCAAGTGAGGCCAAGTGAGTACTTTCTCCTTTCTGCTGGTAATTCCTCTCTGTATGCACCCCAGCATCCTTCTGGTTTTTGTCACCGCTTTGTCACACTGTTTCGTACACCTTGAGATCCTCAGAAACAATCACTCCGAGGTCTTTCTCCTGGTCTATGCACACCAATCTCTCGCCCCCTATCGTATACAACTCCCTTGGATTTCTGCATCCCAAGTACATAACACTGTACTTCTTCACATTAAATCTTAACTGTCAAGCATTAGACCATTCTTCCAGCTTTTGTAGCTCTTTCTTCATGTTATCCACTCCCTCAGGGGAGTCCACTCTGTTGCAAATTTTCATATCATCTGCAAAAAGACAGACTTTGCCATTCAGTCCTTCAGCAATATCACTCACAAATACATTGAACATAACCGGTCTCAGGACCGATTCCTGGGGCATGCCACTAATCATCTTCCTTTCATCCGAGTGAGTTCCATTTACCATCACCTTCTATCATCTGTCAGCCAACCAATTTCTGATCCAGTTCACCACCTTAGGACCCATCCCCAGGCTGGTCAGTTTATTGAAAAGCCTCCTATGAGGAACAGTATCAAAGGCTTTGCTGAAATCTAGGTAGATCACATCCATCACATGCCCTTGATCTAGTTCTCTGGTCACCCAGTCAAAGAACTCAATCAGATTTGTTTGGCATGATCATTCTATACATGATCCAAGGCAATATGGTTTTACCAATCTATTGGTTTCGAGAAAGTTCACTAATCCCTCTTTCGGATGCGCCTCCATTACGTTTTCCGCCACCGAGATAAGGCTTACTGGCCTGTAGTTAGGAAGAACAGAAAGCTTGTCAGAAGGTTATGAACCCATAGGGCCAACCACTCAGATTATAGTGGACCCAAAGTTACCAATGTAGTATAACCGAGCAATACAGTTCAAGGGTTGGGTCCTGGACTGGTCTAGCAGGACTCAAGGACAGAACATTATCTGGTAAGTAAAATGTCACCTTCCATATCATCTTGCTTGACAAAGGTGGAAAGTGATGCCCAGGTTGCCACCTGACAAATGTCTGAGAGGGCTACTGAGATACGCTCCACCCACGAGGATGCTTGTGTCGAGTAGAATGAGCGTGCAAATTCTCCGGAACTGGCCAGTTCTGTAACAGGTATGCTGATGCATTAGCCTCTTTAATCCAGTGCCCCAGTGTAGACTTGGCAGCCGCATTATCTTTGCATAGCCCTGCAAACAGCACAAAAAGATGATCCATCTTCTGAAAGGAATTCATAACCCTCAAGTACCGGAGAAATACCCTCTGGACATCCACAAGGCAAAAAAGGAGGGCAGACAAACCACTTGATTCACATGAAAGGGAGATATCACCTTGAGTAAAAGGGAAGGCACAGGCTGAATGAAGATGGCCTCCTCCAAAAAGAACAGATATGGATCCTGGTGAGAAAGATTCTGGAGTTCGGAGATCTGTCTTGCTGAACAAATCGTGACCAAGAAAACAGTCTTGTGAGTTAAATCCTTAAGAATAGCATAGCTCAAAGGGTTCTAGCATCAGGACCCTGAGCACCAGACAGAGATCCCAGGTAGGGGCAATTGACAGGAGGTGGGGGGAGGGGTGCAGACACCAAATCCCCTGAAGAAAACACAGAACATCCTAGGTGCGAGGCTAAAGACTTGCTAGCCATCAGACCTCTGAAATAGGACAGAGCTGCCACCTGGACTTTCAGGGAACCATGGGAAAGGCTCTGTTCCAGACTGTTTTGCAGAAAGGCCAACAGAGCTGGCACCTTTGTTGCCTCAGGAACTAGTTTTCGTGCACCGCACCAACGCTCAAGAGGCACCAGACATGCCTTTCCTCATAGGGGTATCCTTCCATCCCCCTTATCATTTTGGTGGCTCTTCTCTGTACCTTTTCTAATTCTGCTATATCTTTTTGATCCCGTTCAAATAGAGACCTTTATTCTAGGGAAGAATTCTTACATTTAGCTTCTTATATTTTCTTTTTCATTTCATTGGCTTAGTTTAACTGGGTCACACTTGTTTATTATGAGATCTTCATTGCCTTTTGATGTAATTGGCTTATCTTTGATTATTCTTATTATTAGTCCCTCTTGATGTGGACTTGTCCTGTATGTTTTTCTTTATTTTATTTCAATAAAATATTGAAAATGGAAAAAAACACATAAAAGCATACATAATAACAGAATCTATTTAAGGTTTCAAGCTCAGTATAGAATCTAACAACACTCCCAAATCACAAACCTGATCAATCACTGGAATAACCATCACATCAAGAATTACATCTTTTGACACAGGCCACACTGAAGAGAGGGACAAAAATAAAATCTCAGTTTTACTAACATTCAAAATCAGATTAATATTAACGCTTGCCACAATAGATGGAACCATTTGAATAGCAGCAGAAAAATCCCCAGTGAAGGGGATGAGAACTTGAACACCATCTGCATAAACAAAATAATGCATACCCAGCACAGCTCTCAGTCATTTCGTTGATGAAACAGCAAAGGGAAGGTCCTCTGGTGAGAATTGTCTCCTTTCCAGCAGAGGAGAGTCGTCCAAGTGAAGACCAGTAGATTCCTCTTGATTATCTTCATGTCTACAGGTAGAAACCCAGGACTGCTCAATGGTACAAAGAAATGTTCTATAGGAGAGATCTGAGTGCAAAGCTGGCTAGCAGACAAGATCTCTGTCAGGGTTCCTTTGTCTATTGGTGTCTTTGTGCACTGGAGATGAACATAGGGCTGGCTCCCTTGGCATTGGTGTTGATGCACTCATCTTTGCTAGATGGCAGTTCAGCATCTCCTGGATATTCTTGCCAACTCCTTATCAAAATGTTAATGCTAATGATACTTGGCATGCAGGATGAGAGGTAATTTGATGCGTTTCAGTAGCTAGACCCCAGGCCTTTGAAGGCTGCTGCATGCTTTCAAATGTATCTAACAAAGATCGTATGTAGTCACTTTACTGAGCTTATATATCCATATAAGAATTATCCATTTGTTCGCTCAATAGTGCCAAGGGACTGAACTCATTGTTTACTATTGAGCGAACAAATGGATAATTCTTATATGCTTTCAAATGTAGACAAGCTGTCCTCTATGATAGAGGAATGGTGAGCCACTCGATCTTTTTGCTTCCAGTGTTGTATATCAATGAGGACCAATGCTGATACTTCCTTGTTTTCTCTCTGTTTTGGGATCTCATTTTAGGGCCATTGCAGAGGAATCTTTTGCCTGCACAAAGTATGACTTCAATGATAGTCTGTCCCAATAGCTTCTAGAGATATTTGACACTGAATGGGACCAAGGTTTCTTTGATGTCAAGCAACCACAACATCTTGTGCATCTTGGGGATCGACATCTCTGATACCAATGTACTTGGATCAGATTTAGCTAAAGCAAAGAGTTTTCCTTCTACTTTTGGTCATCATGAAGAACCTTAGGCACAATGTTTTGACAGGTGGTGCATCAAGAGATGTCTTCTTTGAATCCAAGGAATACCAGCACAATTCACTGAGGTTATGACCAGTATCGTCCTGCTGCACTGCAATGTTCCCTCTAATTTTCTGTAGGCTGTGTGCGCATAAAATATCAGCTGTGCAGCTTTTGAAGGAAGGTTAAATTTTTGTGCACCACATAACGACACTCGGAGTTATATACTTTAAAATTTGACTGCACATCAGAATACAGTATGGACACCACACTGATTTTAATCAAATTAAATTAAAATAGACGATTACTAAATGAAGCGGAAAATTTCTAGTAATTACAATCACAACTTTAAAATTTTAAGACATCTGTGTTGTCTTCTATCAGAATCAGAAACCATAATTTTTGTGCGCTCTGTTGTAAAGTATGTGCGCTCGCTTGGCGAGGTGTGTGTGCGCGCACACGCGCACACCTTAGAGGGAACAGTGCTGCACTGCTTGTACTTCTTTATGCTACTAGGAGTCTTCTGTTCCTGAAACAGTGGGAGAAGAATAGTTTCTTCAGGAATAAGCAGGAAGTCAGTCCTCACATATGGGTGACATCGATGCTGACGGAGCCCTCGTGGAAGCATCTCCCCAGCTTTCAAAGAAAACGTTTGGGAGATGCCACCAAGCATGTGTGGTCCCGTTCCCATCCAAGGGTGCCATTTTGCTTAGCCTCCCTTTTTCTGTGGAGCCCTTTGGACGTTTATCTCCCTGGAAAATGTTAATCTTCTCTAGTGCATAATCGCACTTTCCGGCAGGCACCGGTTCTCCTTCCCGCCTCTCGAGCACTGCTACTCCCACAGTGGGCCTCGAGAATCTATTTTTTCCCTTTTTTCTCACTTTGGTTCTTTCACACCTTTTTTTCAACCACTGGCCGCATCGAGGGTCTTCGACCTCACTGGGATCCTTTTGGCCCTAATGGCCACTGGTTTCAAAAAGTGTGATCAGTGCTCTAGGAACTTGTCTCTCATCGACACTCACGACCATTGTCTCTGGTGTCTGGGTGCTGATCATGACCCAGAGCAGTGCTCCTTGTGCAAAACGATATCCACTAAGGCCATCCAGAGTTGCCAGCAGAAGCAGGACAACATCTTCCACAAGGCAGACTCAACCCTGGTATCGCCAATAGTCCCGCGCTCAAAGGCCCCGCAACCCTCGGAGTTGCCTAAAGTTCCCACAAGTCAAGCCTGCAGGCACTCTGACCAAGGGTCCCCAGAGCATGAGTGTAAGAATGCGGCCTCATGGACATCATCTAGGGAGGCAGACAAGTGTGAGAAGTCTCACGCACGGTCCCTCGGCCCCTGGTGGCCATCCAAGTTGGAGCGGAAACAGCCAAGGAAAGTTCCCAGGACCAATATGGAGGCCTCCAGTGATGGCGCCCGGTCTCCTGAGGGTCGTCCCAATGAGGATCCCCTCTCCTCCTTGACGCCTGACCTGGCGACCCCGGCATCAGTGTCGCAGTCCTCCATTCCTGAGTGGGAGGCATGAATGCTGGCTCTAGAATGCAGCATTTCTGTGTTCATCACTGCCCAGCAGGCACAGATGCCTGGCCCCACCGGTGCATGCCCAGAGACTGCAGGGACCTAGATCTCGAGGACTCCCCGGGCTGCTGCAGTGATCCCCGAGTGCCAGATGCCTCATGAGGATTCTTGGCGAGGGTCTCAGTCTCCATCTTGTTCCTCGGGTGCAAGATCATCTCAGCCGAGCACCTCTAGCTCCAGCCAAGCGCTGGCCTCGGGTCCCTGTTGGCGGTCATTGACCCACTTCGAGCCATCCGGTCTCAAGTCCTCCAAGGACTACTCGGAATGGGAGTCTGACGACGAGACGTCCCTGGAGACTCGGACCCACTGAGACCTCCTTTGGACCTGTCCCCACTGACCCAGAGGCAGCAGCCCCCACCCGAGGACACCTCCTTCCTCGAGTTTGTCTGGGATATGGTGTGGGCCCTCACCCTCACCACTGAGTCAGAGGAAGACCCTCAAACGAAGGAACTTGATATTCTCCAAAATGAGGCACCACCGAAGGAAACCCTCATGGTTCCTGCTCACTCCATCCTTAGCTTGCTCCTCCTCCGCATGTGGGAGACGCTAGCATCAGTCCCGATCATCAGCTGATGCCTGGATTCCATGTACAGGGCCAGCGGGGACTGGGATTTCGGAAGGCACAACTCCCTCACACCTCCTTGATAGTCGCAATGCGCAGACAGAAGAGTCCAAAGACTCATTTTACAGTTCCCCTGGGCAGGGAATCCTGCTCTCTCAATGCCCTCGGGCGTAAGTGCTACCAGGGCTCCATGCTAGCCTGCCACATACAGGTATACCAACTGTACATTGGCATGTTCCTCCAGGACCTTACCAAGGAACTCGGAGAATTTGCGGCTGGCCTTGATGGAGACCACCTCCGATGCTTCCAGACACTGTTGAAGTCCGTCAGTGAGTGCTCCAAATATCTGTCCTGAGCCACCTTTCACAGCTTCGAGTCCTGCACAAGGGTTGCGGCGCCGGCATCAGAACCTGCTGACAGGCTTGGCTCCAGTCCTCAGACCTGGAGCAGTGGGTCCAGGAGAAGCTCCTCGACATCCCTTGCCTTGGGGAGCAACTCTTTGGCAAGCCCATGGAGGGCAAAGCAGCCAAAATCGAGACAGGGCATGTCACCTGCACTTGGCTCTTGAGGAAGTCTTCCACCCTTCCTAGGAAGAAGCCGCAGGGGAAGAAGTCCTCCTTTCATAGGAAGGATCAACCCTATCAGGGGTACCACCCATACCCGGCTGCCCAGACTCTGCAGCAGAGCAGTCAGAGTAAGGGCACTGGGTAGGGACCATGTAAGTCCAAGGGCCCGAAGGCCGAGGCATCGACCCCATTCCAGCCTGGGTCAGGGTTTTGATGCTCCCAGCATAGCCTCTCAACCTCTGGATGACCAGCTATCGACAGGGGGACGGCTGGTCCAATTTTGCCCACAGGTGGAATTCCATCACCAGCGATCATGGGTTCTCAAGGTGATCAAGTAGGGTTAACTCCTCCACTTAGACCAGCCACCTCCCCTCTACTTTCTCGGGGTACCTCAAAGGCCTCCTCTGCACCAGGCCCTGCGAATCCAAGAACTCACAGACCTCCTCCAGGATGGGGCGGTGGAGCCCATACTGCTCCACCTAAAAGGAAAGGGGTTCTACTCCAGGCACTTCCTAGTCCTGAAAAGGACAGGCGAGCTAAGACCCTTCCTGGACCTGAGGAACCTAAACAAATTCCTGGTGCGGGAGAAGTTCAAGATGCTCTCCCTTGGAACACTGCTGCCCTACCTCCAGCAGGGCGATTGGCTATGCTCCTTGAATCTAAAGGATGCTTAAAGTCACATCCTTATCCATCCCAGTCACATACAGTACCTAAGGTTCTTGATTGGGGCGATCACTACCAGTACAGGGTACTCCCCTTCAGTCTTGCCTCTGCACCATGGGTCTTCACCAAATGCCTTGCAGTGGTAGCGGCTTATATTCGTCTCCAAGATGCCTTCATCTATCCTTATCTCGATGACTGGCTCGTAAAAGGGGACATGGCCTCGGAAGCCCTGCAGGCAACAGGCCGCACTATCCGGCTTCTTCAGCACCTGGGATTCGTGGTGAACCACCCAAAATCCCAAATCACTCTAGCGCAATCCCTGAAGTTCATAGGGGCTCGCCTGGACACACTCCTGGCCAAGGCATTTCTCCCCTAGGACAGGGCGGACCACCTCATGGCCTTAGCAGCCAAGGTGCAGAGCCGTCGCATAGTATAGGTTCGGTCGATGCTTCCAGGGCCACATGGCCTCCATGGTCCATGCTGTGCCTGATGCCCACCTTCACATGAAGATAGCGCAGTGGTGCCTTCGCTTCTAGTGGGCCCAGGCTACGGGCATGCTCTGGGACCCCATCTCGGTGTACCCTCGGCTGACCGAGTCCTTAGCCTGGTGGCAGGACACACAGCACCTGCTCCAGGGCATGCCCTTCCAGGCCCAAACCCCCAGAGGATCCTAACAGATGCTTCCTTCTCGGGCTGTGGGACCCATTGCAAGAAGTGTGCACCTAGAGGACCTGGTCTCTTGAGGAGAGCCAGCAGCAGATCAATCAGCTGGAGCTGTGGTCTGTCTTCCTGGAGCTGAAGGCCTTCCAACACCGACTGCAGCACCAGACGGTGCTTGTGCAGAAGGACAACCAAGTCACCATGCTCTATCTGAACAAACAAGACAGCACAGCCTCTGCCAGGAGGCGGTGGCCCTTTGCTCTTACGCGGTAAGCCAGAGCATCCTCTTCAGAGCGGTCTACCTCTCTGCCAGGACAATGCCTTGGCGGACAGGCTGAGCAGGGTCCTCCAGCCACACGAGTGGCACCTGGACCCTGAGATGGCATGGCAGCTATTCCAATTCTGGGGCACCCTGGATCTCGACCTCTTCACCAGCCTGTCCAACACTCAGCTCCCATGGTTTTGTGGGCCCCACCCGCACCCAGCTCGGGTGGCTCCGGATTCCTTCCTCCTGCTATATGTCTTCCCTCCCACACCGCTGATAGCACGTGCCCTCTTCAAGGTCCAGCAGGACAAGGCTTCAGTGATCCTCATGGCCCCGAGATGGTCCAGGCAACCATGGTTCCCCCTGCTGCTCTGTTTCTCGACATAATCCCCGGTTCCTCTCGGGAGCTCCCTTGCAGAAGGAGGGCTCTCTCCTCCACCCCAATCTGGGATCCTTGTCCCTCACAGCCTGGTTGCTGAACGGGTCGCCTTAGCACCCCTTAACCTTCCCCGGGAGGTCAAAGAAATCCTCATGGCCTCTCGTAAGGGCTCTACAAGACGAGCTTATGCCTTCAAGTGGCGTAGATTTTCAGTATGGTGCATGGAGCAATGTGTGAACCCGTTCTCCTGCCCGGTACACTCAGTGTTGCAATACTTGCTCCATCTCTTGCAGTCTGGACTAAAGTCCAATTCAGTCAGGGCACACCTGAATGCAATTTCGGCGAACCATCACCCCATCGAGGGCAAACCCCTCTTGGGGCATCCCCTCATCTCCTGTTTCTTGCGGGGCTTGCTTCTCTCTAAGCCCCCTATCCATCCATCCCCGGCAGAATGGGATCTCAATGTGGTCCTCACGCAGCTAACCAAGCTGCCCTTCGAGCCCCTGGCTACCTTGCCTCTTGCGATACTTGTTCTGGAAAGTCACCTTCTTGGTGGCTCTCACCTCTGTCCACAGAGTCAGTGAGCTCCAGGCACTAATGGCTGAAGCACCATACACCAGGTTTTACAAAACCAGGATGGTGCTTCGTACCCACCCGAAGTTCCTTCCAAAGGTAGTCTCAGACTTCCACCTCAACCAGGAGGTGGTGTTGCCCACCTTCTTCCCATGGCCTCACGCCGAACTGGCATCAGTCGTTCTCCACACTCTGGACTGCAAAAGGGCCCTATCCCTCTATGGACTCAGGGCCACCGCAAAGCTAGGCAGCTTTTTGTGTCATATGACCCCAGCCGCCTGTGGCAGGCTATCACCAAGCAGACCTTGTCAATCTAGGTGGCGGACTGCATCGCCTTCGCCAATACCTGGGGTGGGCTACCACTGGAGTGCTGGCTCATGGCGCACAATGTCCAAGAAATGGCGACTGGTCGCGAACCTCCACTTGGTGCCCTTGGCAGACATCTGCTGGGCCACCAGCTGGTCCTCTGCTCACACTTTTGCAGACCTCTATTGCCTGGAGAGGGAGTCCTGTCAGGACAGTGCTTTTGGCCAGGCCGTACTTCATAATCTGTTCGGTGTTTAGGCAACTCCTACCCTCCGACCCTTCTTGTTCAGGCTACCAGAGACATGGCTCTCCCTGGACTCGGTATCTCAGGTCTGTCCTCAGATTCTCTTGCAGCTGCTCATGGCTCGGCTGTATATTCTACAGGTTCTCGGAAGCCTGTAGCTATGGAGTCCCATAAGTGAGGACTGACTTCTTGCTTGTTCCCGGAGAAAGCATAGTTACTCACCTGCAACAGGTGTTCTCCAGGAACAGCAGTAATCAGTCCTCACAATCCTCCCTCCTTCCCTGGAGTTGCTATTCATTTTTGGCCATCTTCTTGGTTGGGTTCTAGCTATGGCACCTGACTGAGCAAGATGTCACTCTTGGGCGAGAAGGGGACCACGCATGCGTGGTGGCATCTCCCAAAGACTTTCTTTGAAAGCTGGGGAGATGCTTCCACGAGGGCTCCGTCGGCGTTGACATCACCCATATGTGAGGACTGATTCCTGCTGTCCCTAGAGAACACCTGTTACAGGTGAGTAACTATGCTTAATGTGAAATAAAATGCCTTGATGTTAAAAAAAAACTCGACTGATGCCACTAAATGGACTGGAATCAATGAAAAGTGAGGTCACACAAAAATTAATGAAACTGTCAAAAAAAAGAAACACCTAACTACATTTTTCTAAGAAGGGCATGACTGAAAACAAAGTTGCCCCAATGAGAAAAACATACTTTAAAATATAATTTATGTATTCACAAAAAATCCCAAGACAAAAGAAGGATCACTGAGTTCCGTGGAAAAAAGAAAATTAAGGTGGTCCATGTAGGATGACATACAGTAGATGTGGAAAGCTCCACATAGGCACAGTGCACCACGCCAGAAAACTCTTGAGACCTTTGTTTCCATTTTGTTGACCAGTCCAGACAAATAGGTTATGCACCCCTGTCAGCAGATGATGGAGAGAAAGAAACTGGAACTTTCCAGTAACATCATCAATCATATAAAGATTGGTGTAGTTAGAGGCGTCTAGGATAATCCCTCTAAAACAAAAACAAATAGAGGCCAATTCCATTCATACACGTCCAGCCCCCTGTAAGGCCGGGCAGAATCGGGCGTGCAAAATTAGACCTGATTCTGATCCTGTAACCCCCACAGGATCAGAATCGGGTCTAGTGCCTGGACATGCAGGCCTGGACCTGATTCTGTCTGGCCGTATGTCCCCAGCTACTACCCGACTAACTCAGCCGATCCTGTGAATGGAGACATGGTGTCATAGCATCCTCTCACCATGGCACCGCAGCTCCATTCATGAGCCGCAATCCTGGCCCATTGAACCCGATGCCTGTTCCCTACAGCCCGATCCCTGCTCCGGTCTTCCAAGCCCTGGGGTGGGCTGCAGGGACCCCCCTGTGCCCCCTCACCTGTCTCCTCAGGTCCCGCGCCACAATCCCCCTCCATCCAGGGGGACTTATTCCACCTTTGAGGTGGAATAAGTCCCCTGTCTAGATTCGAGGCCCTGGACGTACAGGTCTGCCCTCTGAATCGGCCCTGTACATCTGGGGTCACAGCCCACCCATGCCCTGCCTTGCTGTGGAACGCCCCCTCCCGCACCCTTCTAGGCCTCCCCATACAAACCTGCTGTACATAGAAACATAGAAATATGACGACAGAAAAAGACCACATGGCCTATCTAGTCTGTCCTTCCATAACAACTACAACAGTCCCCTTTTTACCTTTAGAGATCCTCTGTGTTTGTCCCATGCTTTTTTGAATTCAGTTACTGTCCTCATCTCTACCATCTCCACTGGGAGACTATTTCACAGATCCACTACTCTTTCCGTAAAGAAATATTTCCGCATATCACTCCTGAATCTAGCTCCCTTCACCCTCATCCCATGTCCCCTCATAGCAGAACTTGCTTTCAATTGAAAGAGGCTCTCTCCCTGAACATTTATGCCACGGAGGTATTTAAACATCTCAATCATATCACCTCTCTCCCGCCTTTCCTCTAAGGTGTACATATTAAGATCCTTCAATCTGTTCTCATATGCTTTATAATGAAGACCACTAATCATTTTAGTAGCCACCCTCTGCACCGACTCCATCCTGTTCACATCCTTTTGAAGGTGCGGTCTCCAGAATTGCACACTATACTCCAAATGAGGTCGCACCAAAGACTTATACAGAGGCATTATCACCTCCTTTTTTCTGCTAGCCATTCCTCTCCGTATGCACCCAAGCATCTTTCTAGCTTTTGCCGTCGCCTTTTCTACCTGTTTAGCTACTTTAAGATCATCAGACACAACCACGCCTAGGTCCCGCTCTTCTTTAGTGGACAAAAGTACTTCACCCCCTATACTATATTGCTCCCTTGGATTGCCGCAGCCCAAATGCATGACCTTACATTTTTTAACATTAAATCCTAGCTGCCAAATTCTAGACCATTCTTCAAGCTTAGCTAGATCCCTCCTCATGTTATCTACCCCTTCCTGGGTGTCTACTCTATTGCAGATTTTGGTATCATCCGCAAAGAGGCAAACCTTCCTGAAAGCCCTTCCGCTATATCACTAACAAAGATGTTAAAAAGAATCGGACCAAGGACAGATCCCTGGGGCACACCACTGATAACATCCTTCTCCTCAGAGTGAGCTCCATTTACTTGTACTCTTTGTCGCCTCCCACCCAACCAATTTCTAACCCAGGCAGTAACTTTAGGGTCCATCCCTAGGGTGCTCAGTTTGTTTATAAGTTGCCTGTGAGGAACAGTGTCAAAGGCTTTACTGAAATCTAAATACACCACATCTAGGGCTCTCCCTCAGTCCAACTCCCTGGTCACCCAGTCAAAGAAATCAATCAGATTTGTCTGACAAGACCTGCCTCTGGTGAACCCATGCTGCCTCGGATCCTGTAATCCGCTGGACTCCAGAAACCTCACTATTTTCTCTTTCAGCAGCGTTTCCAATAATTTACTCACCACCAAAGTTAAACTAACCGGCCTGTAGTTTTCAACCACATCCTTACTTCCGCTTTTGTGTAAAGGCACCACATGAGCCTCTCTCCAGTCCTTTGGCACCACTCCCGACTCCAACGAGGCATTGAAAAGGTCAGTCAGTGGAGCTGCTAGAACGTCCCCAAGTTCCCTCAGTATTCTCGGGTATATCCCATCCAGTCCCATCGCTTTGTCTACTTTAAGTTGAGATAGTTTCTCACAAACACAGTCTTTTGAAAATTGTTCAAGATGTCCTTTGCTTCTGTTCCTATTTGTGGGTGTTTTCTGAGGTCCTGCTCCTGGTTCTTCATCTGTGAACACAGAACAAAAATATTTGTTAAGCAATTCCGCTTTATCCTTATCAGCTTCTACATATTCCTCCCCTGCACCCTTGAGTCTGACAATACCACTCTTGCCCTTCCTCTTCTCACTAATATATCTGAAAAATGTCTTATCCCCCCATTTTATTGCATTGGCTATTTCCTCCTCCTTTTGAATCTTTGCCTTCTTGACTACTTTGCTAGCTTCTCTAAGTTTTTCCAAATACAGATGCCTGTCTTCCTCTCTCTGTGATCTCTTGTATTTCATGAAGGCCTCCCTCTTTTTCTTCACTTTTTCAGCTACTTCTTTCAAAATGGGGAAGGTACTGACGGGGCCGGCAGGGGAACAAATAGCTATTCACGGGACAGAATGACCCCCATAGCTAATAAATCAGAACATACCAACAATCCCCGGCAGATCAGCTGTGGAAGAGCCATGTATAAGAAACTCTGAAAAGACAGGCCAGATGTCTGCCTAGGCCAAGGAGTCATACATCTCCAAATTTTCTCTTATACTGCTAGCATGGACCAGCGTACTAGGCAGAAGCTGGAGTGAATTTCCATGAGTGGGTTGTAGATTGATCTTAGGAGAATTTCAGGAATTATTAGATAAGTAAAATTTCACCTTCCTTTTTCACTCTGTTACAAGTAGCCTAGTGGTTAGAATCCTGGCTTAGTAGCCAAGCAACCAGGGTTCAATTCCCACTAGCACTCCTTGTGGCCTCAGGCAAGTCATTTAACCCTCCATTGCCTCAGAAGAAAGGCCTGGCAATCTACTTCTGGTCACACTGCGAAGAAACCCAGGAGCTTCTGGATCACCAGGAGTCAGCATTGACTCAAAGGCACACATTTCATTGCAGAGCAAGTGCAGACAAATTGGAAGTACCTGAAGCTATGCCTCAAAACAGATAGAAGGAAAATACAACTGCCTGTAGGACCTCTGACAAAGTTCACCACAAAGCCCAGGTGCTGCAGTAGTCCTAGACTGCACTGTGTCACTATGCATGCTTCCTCCTATGAACCGACCTGCACGAGACAGACATCCAGATATGGGAACTCAAATACTGTGATCACCTGCAGTCGCAAGGCCAGGCATTTTGTGAACACCCGAGGGGCCGAAACAAGGCCAAAGGGGAGCACCCTGTACTGATAGCGGTGGCCACGAAGATGAATCAGAGGTACTGACATTGCCTTGGATGGATCAGGATGTGGATATAGGCATCTTTGAGATCAAAGGAGCACAGCCAATCACACTGCAGGAGCTAAGACAGCAAGGTTCCAAGGGATACCATCTTGAATTTTTCCTTTACCAGGAAGTGGTTGAGTTCCCGAAGATCCAGGATGGGCCTAAAGCCCCCTGTCTTCTTGGGGGTCAGGAGGTAGCAGGAGCAGAATCTCCGGCAATAAAGGTGGTGGGGGGCGAGTTCTACCACTTTATCCTTGAGTAAAGACCCAAGCTCCTTCTGTAGAAGCTCCCTGTGCAAGGGATCCATGGGTAATTCCCCTGAGAAAAAAGGAGGAGGCCACTAAGCAAAGTGGAGGAGATATCCCTCCTTGACTACCTGCAACACCAGGTGTTCGTAGTAATACAGGGTCACTGATGTGCAAAGTGGACCAGCCACCCTCCTGTGAACCTTAGGCCTGTTACCTCCTGAGGGAAAAAGGCTAACTCCCCCCAGGCTGTGGCCGGGGCACTGTTTGGAATTTATGAGTCTTTGGCTTTCGTGGGCCGTGCCCCTGACCCTTGGCCTGCTGCCCCTGAGAGGGAGCGGGATAGGTCTGAAACATGGGGTAGTATCCATAATTTCCAAATCTTTCTTGCCGCTCTTTCTTTGTATTGCGACAACTTCGTTCAGTCCGCTCTATTTTGTCCTCCGATTCCCTCATTACCCTTCTACTGGCTTTGGTCATGTCCAGATTGGACTATTGTAATGTGGTTTTTACTAATCTCCCTGCTTATCAACTCCAGCATTTACAACTTTTACAGAATACAGCTGCTCGACTTGTCACTTTCGCTCGGAAATCTGATCATGTAACTCCTCTTCTGTGTCAACTTCATTGGCTACCACTCCGTTTTAGGTTCAAATATAAGCTCCTCGTTCTACTTCATAGAGCCATCCATACATCAAATCCTCAGTATCTAGCAAACCTTGTTTCCCTCCACACTCCCTATCGCCAGCTCCGTATCTTGCATGCCAATCGACTGTCTCTTCCTTCCCCTGCACAAGCTCATTTAGAACAGACACGCCATGCCGCATTCTTTTTTCTTGGACCCTCACTTTGGAATTCTCTACCATCTTTTCTCCGGCTGGAACCCTCATACCATAATTTCAAAAACCTATTGAAAACACATTTGTTCCAACAGGCTTATGACCTCCCTCCCAGCAGTCCTGTTTAGTTATTGTTCTGTCTGTCCTTAGTGACCTTTCAGTTCTGTCTAGTTGTTGTTTATTGTCTGTCTTTAGTGGCCCCTTTGGTCAGTCTTTCCTTTATTTTATTGGAGTTCCTTTCTTTTCCAACGCTAGCATTTATATATTGTTTTTATTGTAAACCGCTCTCACGTCTCGACAAGGGCGGTATATAAAGTGTTTAATAAAGATAAAGATAAGCCTTCTTGGTCTTTGGGTGGAAGGGCTTTTTCCCCGAAGTCTTCCTGCAGGAGGGTTCAGACACTTTCTTCGACAACCTGGTTCTGATCATGAATTTCTTCTCCAATTCATCGGCCTTCTCCGTCATGGGTTTGCCAAAGAGATTGTCCCTCCAGCATGGGGCGTCGGCCAACTTGTCCTGAACCCACTGCTCCAAGTCAGAGGGCTGTAGCCAGGCAAGGTGGTGGGCACAAATGCCCACCGCAGCTACACGGGCCACCAACTCAAAGCCATCAAAGGCTACCTGAGTCTGAAACTTGGAGCACTCCTTGACTGATGATACCAGGGTCCTGAAGCGCTCAACGGGTTCGCCTGATAACCTAGCCGAGAACCTGGCAAGCTCCTTTGGCAGGTCCCTCAGGTACATGCCCATGTACAGCTTGTAAGCTTGGATCCAGGCTGTGTGCATAGAGCCCTGGAAATACTTCCTGCCAAAGGCATCCATGGTACGGCCTTCCCTGCCAAGAGGCACCGAGGAGTGTCTCTTCTGGCTCTTAATATGATGCATAGCTGACTCCACCAACATGGAATTGTGTGGCAGTTGTGTCTTCTGGAACCCGGGGCTCCTGCCAACTCGATACTGCGAATAGAGTCAACAGTTCACAAATGGCACCATCACCAGGGTTTCACACATCCCGAACAGCAGCTGCTCCAGGATTGGGGGCACAGGCACCGTCAGCACCTCCCAAGGAAGGGCCTCGTACTGGATAATCTCGAGATCCTCGGCACGCGGCTCATCTTTGGCGAGTGCCTGGGATATCTCCCTCACAAACTCCAAGAAGGCAAGATCCTCAATGATGTGGTGGAGAGAGGTTGGAGAGGATGTCCCAGGGGAGTACGGTGTCGCGGGACTCCTCGTTCATGTCCCATGCCGACTCAGAGCTGGAGGAGTTGGGAAGTGCCCCACGGTTGTCGGATCAACCCGGTGTTGATGACTCCCAGTGTCGGAGGTCCTGCAGTGTTGTTTTGGTCACCGACTGTTTCGACACCAACCGAACCAACCTCTCGAGGATGGGAGGAACATCCTCAGGGGAAGTCCTTGTCGAGGAAATCCCCGTGAGGGGCACTGGCAACCCAGAGTGACTGGGAGTTGGTCCCTGCTGCACCTCTAGGAATGCAAAGAAACTGTGCTCCAGGGCAGCCATCCTGGCCTCGATGCCAGATGGCTCTGCAGCCTGTACTGACCGCAAAGACGTCAAGGCCAGTGTCAGTTCCCTGACAAGGGAATCCCATATGGTGATGGAGTCAGTGGAACTGCATCGATCCCTCGAACCAAGAGACTTCTCTCTCTGGAGCTGCTTCAACTGGCACTCCCATCCATTGTCCCCCGCGTCGAGTCGAGGGTTCCACTGTCGGGTCACAGCAGACTTACTCCCCAAGCCCAGGTCGGCCCTTGACGTCGGCTTTGATGAAGCCTTCAATGCGTGAGGGAGATCTTCTGAAGATGACTCCGATGCCAGATGTCCTCTGGGCTCTGACCAAGTCTGGGCACATGATGCTGACTTACCTGATGCTGGCGTCGAAGGAAGGGATTCCCCCCCAATGCCGAACTCGAGCCAGACCTACCAAACAGTTCCCCCTGCTGCCTTTCGTGATCCTTCCATGGTCTGCTCCGAGACATTTGATGCAGGTACTGTAGTGGTCCATTCGGGACATAGTGCGGTTGCACTTGTCACACTGTTTGAAGCCGCTGGTCAAAGGCATAGCAGGAAAAATGAGACCCGTGAGTTCAAACTCCGACATCTGAACCAGCGAGGCCGCAATTAGAAAAACCCGCAGGCCAAACAAGAAAAAACAGAAATAAAGAAAAATTACTCAAGCAAAAACCACAATGCCAAGGCAGAGGACTCGGGCGGTGGAAGATGATCGAACTGAAGCAATTGAGGAAGAAAAACACTGAAGAACGGTCTGAAAAAAATCAACTTTGTCTGAGGTGCCCAGACAGCACGTCTGCAGGGCTCCATGGAAAAAAGAAGACTGAGGTAAGATGGCACCTTTGGGCGGGCAGGTGACTATGCATGCGCAGTGTAACTCCTAAACACTTTCTTTGAAAGCTGGGGAGTGGATCTGCATGGGCTCCGTCGGTGTCGACGTCACCCATATGTAAGGACAGGGACGGCCTATCCTTTGTGTGAGAATTTTGTTTGCACAGGGCCCCGTGCCGCATTGAATGGCAGGCAGGGCGGCTTTAGAGGGAGTTGGAGAGGCCCTGGCTCACCTATAACAGCTGCCGAAGTGAAGCACATCTTTTTCCTTCACTTCGGCAGCTGTACTGAAGTTTAGAACACTGCTGCGCTGAACGCCGGGAAACAGCAAGTCCCCTTGACCTCAGCACGGCAGCGTTCTAAACTTCAGTACAGCTGCTGAAGTGAAGGAAAAAGATGTCCTTCACTTCAGCAGCTGTTAGAGGTGAGCCGGGGCCTCTCCGGCTCCCTCTAAAGCATTTTAGATAGCTGCTTGGCTCTTTGGGAAGGGAGGGGGGGGGGCTTGGACTGGAAATGGGCTGTGGGGTGGGGGAGCTAGGACTGGAAATGAGCTGAGTAGAGGGGGGCTTGAACTGGAAATAGCTGATGGGAAGGGGGGGGGGCTTGGAATGGAAATGGGCTGTGGGGAGGGGGAGCTAGGACTGGAAATGGGCTGTGGAGGGGGGCTTGAACTGGAAATAGCTGATGGGGTGGGGGGCTTGGACTGGAAATGGACTGTGGGGGGAGCTAGGACTGGAAATGGGCTGAACGGAGGGGGGCTTGAACTGGGAATAGCTGATGGGAAGGGGGGGCTTGGACTGAAAATAGGATGACTGGGGGGGAGCTAGGACTGGAAACTTGGCTGATGGAGGGGCTAGGATAGGACTGGACATGGGATGTTGGGGGGGGGGGGCTTGGACTAGAAATAGGATGACTGGGGGGAGCTAGGACAGGAAACTATGATGATGGAGGGGCTAGGAAAGGACAGGACATGGGATGTAGGGGGGGCTAGGATTGGAAATGGGCTGATGGTGGGGTTAGGAAAGGACTGAAAATAGGCTGATGGGGGCTGGGATTGGAAATGGGCTGGGCGGGCTTGGATTGAAATGGACTCATGGAGGGGCTAGGACTGGAAATAGACTCATTGAGGGGCTTGGATTGGAAATGGGCTGAATGGGGGGGGTGCTAGGGCTGAGTGGAGGGGAGCTAGGACTGGATATGGGCTGATGGTGGGGTTAGGAAAGGACTGGCAATGGGCTGATGGGGGGCTTGGATTGGAAATGAGGTGATGGAATGGCTAGGATAGGACTGGAAATGGATGGGAGAGCTAGGACTGGAAATGGGCTAATGGGGGGCTAGAGTTGGAAATGGGCTGATGGGGAGGCTTGGATAGGACTTGAAATGGATGGGGGAGCAAGGACTGGAAATGGGCTGAAAGTGAGGCTTGGATAGGACTGGAAATGAATGGGGGAGCTAGGACTGGAAATGGTGGGGCTAGGATAGGACTGGAAATGGGCTGATGGGGGGCTTGGACTGGAAATGGGCTGATGCGGGGACTAGAAGGGAGCAGATGCTGGGTGGGGCTGGAACTAGAAGGGAGCTGATGTTGGGGGAGGACTAGAATGGGATGGGGCTGGGAGAGTGAAATGGAGAGGGAAAAATATTTTGTGTGGGAGGGAAGAAAAATCTACGATTAGCCGGGTATTGGGAGAGTAAGTGGGGACTGAGGATGGAGGGGTAAAATTTGAGTGGATGAAAAAGGAATAAAGAAAGAGATGGATGAAAAATCAAAAGGAGAAAGATCAATATGTTAAAGCAGATGTAGTGAGAAAATGGAAAAAAAACTAGAGGAGAGAAGAGAGAAGAAAGGACTAATTGGCAGCAGACAATGGAGAGATAGTAGAAGACAAGAAGAAAGCAGAAGAAAGTGACTGGAGCAATTGCAACTGAAAAAGAAAATGCACAAACAACAAAAGGTAGAAAAATACTTTTTTATTTTGAATTTATTAATTGGAATATGTCAGCTCTGGGAAATGTACCTCTTTAATGTCTGCATTTTGTTTAGTACAAGTGGAAATTAATTTATAGTTTTATTTCTGCAGTGTTGTTATACATTCCAAATTTGGCTTTTGGGGTTCCCAGTTTAATTATTGTCTTCCTATTTCTAAATTGTGATCCCTTGTTCTTTGTTTGGTGATGGTCTGTGTTCTGCATGTGTAACTGAGCTGAGGTATTCTGTTTATGTAGTTTATATTTGAAATTAAAAACTTATCTATTCACCTCCCATTTTGGCACACTTGAAAACACCTTACCTCCGACAGGTAATGGTTAATAACAACCTAGGGTACACCAACTCTAATTCTCCTAGCAAACTACAATTACAATTAAAATCGAATAAATAACTACTTGTAAATCCTGTATATAAATATATGTAATAAATCAAAATATGTAAATAAGTTCGTTTGGTTTAACAAGTTTTACCATATTTAGTCATTCATGATTAATGTATATTGCAAAATTGTACCAAGTTAACAAATGTTCTATGTAAAACAGCTACTTTGTACCTAGTTAACAAATGTTCCATGTAAAACAGACTTGTAAATCTGTTCATTCTTGTTCATTGTAAACCGCACCTGATCTGTGGAAGGTAGCGGTATATAAGCAACTGTTAAATAAATAAATAAATAAAAATATTTGATAGTGCCACTTGTTCTCTTTCCCCATTAGGAGATGTATTGGTATTTTCTGAGATGCATTGGTTTAATATTTGCAATGTTGCCTTTTGATAGGTAGGGTCTGGTGCTTTATGAGTCCTGGTAGCACTGTTATTATATGGTGGGTTTGCTATGGGTTCTAAATGGGCAGTGTTTGTAGTACTTCCTAATGTGCCTGGCAGTTGGCACTGGAGTATAGTAATGTAGAAATCTTTTAGTCTTTCTTTATCCATACACTCATTAAGAGGCATGTTTACTAAAAGTTAGTGCATGTTAACATTATTCAAATATTTATGCAAATGAGGCTCCTCACCAAGTCTCCGCACATGGCCCCCACTCCCCTTGAGCCGCCCCTGTGTGAGGACTGACTTCCTGCTTGTTCCCAGAGAAATTAGCACTTTTCAAAAAAAGTGGGGATATCCAGGTTCCTGGGAATGCCCCCTGCCTTGCCTTTACCATATCCCCATTCAGACTTGGATGTCCTCATGCTGGGGATTTCCACAGACTTGGTTTCTAAAATGGTTCCGAAAATGTCGCTGTGCTTTTGGTGTCTCTATGCTCGTTTTTTGACATCCAAAGCATGAATAGGGGTTACAAAATGACTCCCATAGTGACCAGGAAAATTGCCTTTAACGTTACGTTTTTTTCAAGTGGCCCACTTCAAAGGCTTATAAGTCAGACCTATCAAACCCCAGAGTACCAGATGTAAACTCCATTGCAGAAACAAGGCCCTGACTGGAGGATGCACGTTTTATTCCTTGCAGAAAATGTAGTTACTCACCTGTAGCAAGAGTTCTCCATGGACAGCAGGAAAAGTCGTCATGGGGTGATGTCATCTGATGGAGCCCTGTGAGCCCTAGGAGCTCTGTGAGCCCAGTGCCTTCTGGAAACTTTTCTCTTCTGAACATGTGTGTGCCTTTCCACCGCTGCTGTGGTGCCATTTTGCCTTAGTCCAATATATGTGCTGAGGAGAATACAACGCCTAGGTGAGATGGGTGGGTTGTGATTACTTTTCTCGCTGTCCACGGAGAACACTTGCTACAGGTGAGCAAATATATATATATATATATATATATATATTTATATATATATATAATTTAAAGTAACTTGAACTGAAATAAATGGATCTGAGGGGATGGAGTTGGATTCTACTCCCCAAACAGATTCCTGAGTACTGATTAGCCAAAACTGGTGTGGCGTCGAGAATCCCCCTACAGTCAGTAGTGAGATGTGAATGTGTGAACTGATTTCCACATTGCAGCCCTGCAAATCTTTTCCATGGAAACCGAGCGCAAATGAGCCACCGATGCAGCCATGGCTCTGACATTATGAGCTGTGACATGACCCTCAAGGCCTAGGCCTGCCTAGGCGTAAGTGAAAGAGATGCAATTTGCTAGCCAAATTGACAAAGTGCATTTGGAGATGGTAACCTCCAGCTTGTTGGGGTCAAAAGAAACAAAAGGTTGGATGGACTTTCTATGGGCTTTTGTCTGCTCCAAGTAGAACGCTAAGGCTTGCTTGCAGTCCAACATGTGTAGCATGGTTTCCCCTCTGTGAGAATGAGGTTTTTGGAAAAGTATCGGAAGGATGATTGACTGATTAAGAAGGAATTCTTTAAGCACTTTTGGAAGAAATTTGGGATGAGTACAGAGGACCACTCTGTTATGATGAAATTTTGTGTAAGGTGGATTATTAAGGCCTGAAGCCCGCTTACCTTGCATGCTGAACTGATCGTCACCAAAAGCAACACTTTCCAGGTCAAAAACGTCAGAAGACAAGCATTGAACAGCTCAACAGGAGTTTTCATCAGCTGTGCAAGAACCACACTGAGATCCCAAGACACCGCAGGTGTCTTATAGAGAGTTTTTAGCAGCAGTAAGCCCCACATGAAGGGAACAACTAAAGGCTGTAAAGAGATGGGTTTACCTTCTACACCTCAGTGGTATACTCCAAGTGCACTGAGCTGAACCCTTACTGAGTTGGACTTGAGTCCAGACTCTGAGAATTGTAGAAGGTATTTAAGCAGTGTTTGTGTGGGACAGACAAATGGATTGACAGAGCATTTCTAACACCAAACAATAAACCTCTTTCATTTGCACGAATATGACTTCCTCATTGAGGCCCTCCTGGAGGCCAAAAGGACATTGGTGACACTGGCCAGCAGACTGAGTGCGGACAACATCAGCCTCAACTTCCAAGCTGTGAGGACTAGGGGCTTGATGTTGGGGTGCAATATCATTCCATTTTGCTGCGATATCAGATCCGGTGCTTGGCCCAGCTGAATTGATTTCTGCACAGAAAGTTCCAGGAGGAGAGGGAACCATGGTTACCTGAGCCAATAAGGGGCAATGAGAATTATTGTACCTCCATCTGTTTTGAGCTTCAGCCCATTCTTGGCAATGAGCGATATTGAAGGATACACATACAGACAACCCTCCCCCCAGTAGAGGAGGAAAACATCCAAGGTTAGTTTGCTGTGTGACCTCACTCTGGAGCAGAACTGATCAACCTGGGCATTCTGAGGAGATGCAAAAAAATCTATTGAGTGGGTGGCCCATTCCTGAAAGATGCAACTTGCAACCTTCCTGTCCAGGGTCCATTCAACAGGCTGAAGGACTACTCAGTCTGTCCTCCTGGGTGTTTTGTTCGCCTGGTAGGTAAGTGGCTCTTAAGTCCATTCCATGAGAGATGGCAAATTTTCACAACCTGTTTCCCAACACAGGAGATACAAGCCCATTCCTCCCTGCTTGTTGATGTAGAACACGGCTACTTGATTGAATCAGGGCAATTCGATTGGACAACCAATCTTTGAAAACCTTTAGAACATTTGCGATACCTCTTATTTCCAAGAAGCTGATCTGATGGAGACTTTCTTGGAATTAACAAGTACCTTGAGTGTTGAACCCATCAAGATGAGCTCCCAGACCAGTTTGGAGGCATCTGTCATCAACAATTTTTGGGGAAGAGGAATTTGGAAGGGAAGGCCCTTGGCCAGATTGTCTGCAAGATTCCACCAGTCCAGAGACTCTATGAGTGGATCGGTGATGAACAGAAGATCTCTGAGGCTTGCGACCACTGGATTCTCAGCATACATTGAACCTGTCTCATATGGAGACGTGTCAAGGGTGTCGAGACCATGAGGCCTAGTAATGTTAACATCTTGCACAGGAATGCTGCTACCATAGCAAGGCATTTGGTGAATATCTGAGGTACTGATACAAGGCCAAAGTGTATGTAATACTGGAAGTGTAGTCTCCCTATGACAAATCTGAGATACTTCCTGTGAGTGGGATGTATCTGTATGTGGTTATATGCATCCTTGAGATTCAGAGAGCATAGCCAATCTCATAAGGGTGTCTAGAGAAATAATTCTGAACCTTTTTCTGATCAGATATTTATTCAGACCTCTTAGGTCTAGGATGGGACAGAATCCTCCCATCTTTTTGGTGATCAGGAAGTACCTGGAATAAAATTATTGCCCTCTTTGCTTTGATACTATACAAAAAAAACAAAAACAAAGGTCATGACCACTGAAATATCACTCAAAAAAAGGTCAGACCAAAACTATGAGCTAAATGCAAATTTTAGTTGGAATGTTTTGTTTTGAAAGGAGTCAAAAAACTTTTGAAGAACAAACACTTCCTTTTAATTGTTTTAAAAAATACTGTGAAGTGCTCAACAGAAATTAATGGCAAAACACAAAATGTGAAGATAAAGAGACTAGTACTTATTTGCTCATGATTCATCTTTTTATCTTAAGACAGACAGTAGTCTTTGTGAGCCAAAAGAAGCTGATCCCATTGACGTGTGGACACAGTACTGTGTTTCAAGCTCCAATACAAAAATATAAACTTTGCTTCAAGTGCTGCATAAGGGGGCTTCTCGCTCACCCAATGTTAAACAAAAATGCACCCATATAGCAAAAAGTTCTTATATAGAGGTACCAGCTATGGCGTGTGATGTCAGAAAGACAAGCCAAATCATTGGTTAATACAAAAAAGCTGACAACCAACAGGATCCAGTGCAAATCTCATTCATAAAAGGCTCCACCAATCAAGTTCAAGATTTTATCCCTTGGGTGCCACAGTCTGCAATATGAATATCCATGATTGTTCCAGCAATTGCAGGCGAGACTGTGATCACCGCCCCTTTGCTCTGGTGGCATGAGCTCTATCGCTAGATCTTTTTGAAGGGTGGTGAGTTCTCGCTGAAGTATTTCCTGATGTTAAGGGTCTAAAGACTGAACCCTCGGTGGACAATTTGGAAGAAGACCAAATAAATGCAATTTGTAACTGTTTTGGATAATTTGTAAGATCCAAGTGTCTGAGGTCATACGGGGCCACCTCTGCACAAAGAGAGTGAGCCTCCCTCTGGCAAGAGAGTCCTCCGCTGTCGTTACAGGAAGAATGGTTGTGCTCCTCAGAGAACAGTCAAAACCTCACCCCCGGCTTTGGCTGAGGAGCTGGATGGGCTTTATGAGGCGTCTCTTGCTTTATCTGAGCTCGAGGACTCTGCTTTGCCTGGGAATAGTGAGAACCAGGTAAATAATTATGCCTACGAAAGTAATAAATCCTTTCTTGGTTGACACTTTGAAAGCTGCAGTAGGAGGTAGACTCAAACATGTACCTTGAGAGATTTCGAAGGGTAACACACTGCTTTTCAATGGAACCAACTTTCTCTTCAACTCTTCTCCATAGAGGTTCTCTCAATGACACAGTACATCTGCGAGTTTGTCCTGTACAGATTATTCAAGGTTTGAGGCTCCAAGCCAGGTGAGCCTCCGGGAGCCAAAACCCATTGCAGAAGCTCTGGATACTGTTTCAAAGAGACCCTGCAGCAGCCCGATCACCAACAGCAGCCTCAAGGAGTGGGAGGTAAGCTCCTCCCCGCTCCCCAGCACCAATTCAGACCCAGCAGCAAAATTTAAAAGCCAGGCATGTTCTGGTGCACCCACACTTGAAGGCCTTGCCAGAGGGCCCTTCAGTGTGGCCCTTAGGCGCAGGCTGACACACTACAGCACAAAAGACACTAACAGGCCTTCATCGATGACTACTGTGGCACACACTGCACATCATCAAGGATCACACCCTACAGAGGACAAAGTACCCAAAAGACCCCCACTATCCTCCAATCAACAAATACCTGCCACAGCCACAATAGAAAGAAAGCTACACCGGTAAGCTCCATAAGCACATAGCTCTCCACAATGGCACAGGCTGCAAGCATCATATCAACCTAATCAAATAATTAAAGCACTGCAAGCTTGACCAACAACACCTCAAACAAACTTGATTACCCAAGATCCACTACTAACACACGCACTGCAGGAGCTTTCACAACAACCTAACGTCAAACAACCCATCAACAAACTACCACCCCATGCTACCCAATGGCCACAACACTCCTACTCATACAACTTTGCCTGACCTCCCTCCTCACGTCATCTCACTAAACCCCGCCTCCCATGCTCAAATGCCCATTATAGACACATACCCCCTTGCCATAGATTCTTACCTCTCAATCAAGCACAGAATCAACACACACCAACACCTCATCCGTATCAAACCCAACTCACACACTGCAACAACACACCTACAACGACCACCAAGTACTTTCTCATATCTCAAATACACATTCATCAATGCCTGCTCAGCTTGGAACAAAATCCAACCTCTGATCTTCACAGACAACAAACTAGAAGTTTTATGCATCATGGAATCTTGGTTCACAGATTCTGACAATATACTCATGAACTCATGCACTCACATTCCCTCACTTTGATTATTGCAACCTCATTCTACAGGGCCTACCTAAATCTACAATTCACCTACTTCAGCTAGCAATGAACACAGCAGCATGCATCCTCTGCAGTGCCTCAAGAATAGAACACATAACCCCAATATTCTAACAATTACACTGGCTCCCCATCACTCAAAGGATCAAATACAAATCCATCTACACAATCTTCAAACTTTTCTACGGACTACCTTCCACTTACCTCCAGTCATTGATACAGAAAATACCCAACAACAGAATCAAAAGAGCCATTTGTCTCAATATGCTCTACATACCATCTTCAAACTTGAAAACCAGCCCCACCACATCTAAAAGGGCCTTCTCCCTCTTCACACCGGCATTGTGGAACGCAATACCAGACAATCTCTGCGCCACAAATGATATCACAGACTTCAAGAAAAAACAAAAAACATTCTTATTTCTTGAACACTTCTCTGTTGACTAAGCAGACCAACAACTTTACTAAGAGCCACCAAGACAGCCATTCCATCCCAGCTCCTCTTCTCTACACCCTCCCTCACCTCACTCAACCCCCTCATCCTGTATAATAATTATAATGTTATATGGTTGTCATTATGTTTATTATGCTTTATCAATGGTTTATTATTTACAGTTCCACAGTAAAGCACCAATTTTATACTGTTTCATGTAAGCCACCTTGGCCAAGTTGTATATGTAAACTGCTTAGACTCGTAGGGCCCGATATTCGAAAGGCATTTACACGGTCGCCAGCCCAGTAAACTGTGTAAATGCCTTAAGTGGGACTATTCAACAGCACCTATATGGTTAGTGCTGTTGAATATTCCAACTATATCTCCTATGCGTCCCATGCTATCCAAGTAGCATCGGGGCGTTTTGGGGGTGTTCTAGGGCGGAGCAGAGGTGGGGAGTCCCGATAACCAGGTAGCAATGATATTGGACCGCTACCTGGTTAGCACTCCATGGGTAAAACTAGGCAAGCTTTTGGCTCGCCTAGTTCTAGCCGCGGCTGCTAACTGGGTAGCGCTCGAATATTGCTGCTACCCGGTTGTCTCTCCTGCTGACTCCAAATGGTGCCTAACCTGGATATTCAATGCCATCGCCGTGGCATTGAATATCCAAGTTTTGAAGTCAGTGAGCAGGGCTATGCGCCAATGTGGTGCATAGCCTGCCCAACAGAATATCAGGTCCGTAGATTAGCAATATATAAGCACAGTTAAATAAATAAATAATATCATATGCCATTCAGACCATGAAATTCGAGACGATTCTGTTCCAATCTCTGTAGGGAGGGATTGGGACAGTTCTTATAGGTCACACATTATATCCTTCAAGAACATGTCCATGTAGAGGTGGTAGGAGGCCATACAGACTGCAAGCATGGTACTCTGGAAATCTTCTTCCCAAAAAAGTCTGATGTTCACACTTCTCTCCCTGGAGGTGCCGAGGAGTGAGTCTTGGAGCTTTTAGATCTTTTGAGGGCAGATTTGACCACCAACAAGTGGGGACAAAGCTGAGGCTTCTTGAATCTGGGAATCTTTCAAACTCTGCATATGCGTTCTACTGACTGGAGATAGAGAGGGGGCTCTCACAAATTTTCATCTGCACTCTCTGAAGGATACAGTGCACAGGCACTGTCACTACTTCTTTGGGGGCAGAGGAGTACTGGAGGACCTTCTATTCTTCTGCTCTGGGCTCATCCTCAGTCTCCAAAAAAAATGGTATGGCCGCCATATCCCACACAAAATTCTGGAATGTCATATACTCTGGAGGTGATTTATGCCTCCCGTGAAGTGGAGAAGGGTCAGACAGAAGTTCTAGAGACCCATCCTCTGACATTCCTTCAGACCCTTCATCGGTGACCCAGCCTTCTAAATCAGACTCAGAGAGTAAATCAAAATATATCTTGCGTCTCGGCCTGGACAACTCTTCTGCCCTTTGAGGACATACCTAAGGGGGGTGTGATGCTGCAGAAAATGCTAAACTAGAAAAAAAACACTAAAGGAAAAGTAAAGAAACCACGACATCAGCCAGGCAATGTGAAAAAAGGAATAAACTGAAGTAAACTCACAAATTTTATACACTCACATGTGATGTGAAGAAAACCATCCGAGCGGCTCAGTGGAAAGAAATGGACTGGAGCAAAATGGCTCCACATTGATGGGCGGGAAGGCACACGCATGTGCAGAGGAGATTCCAAAAGCTCCCAGAAAGAACTGGGAATACTCCGGTGTGGTGCTCCATCAGATGGAAGTTACATCATCTTCCTTTGGGGGCTGCACCAGCTGCACAGGTTCCCTCACAGAGGCAGGAAGGCTCCGCACCAGTTTCAATTTTATTTAAACTTAATATCACTAGCACAGCCGCGGTTCTCTAAAAGGCAGGAGCTGCTGCTGCCAGTGAAAGGAGAGGACGAGTCTGCAGGGGAGTTAACATGGGGGAAGGTGGGAGCTGGAAGGGGGCTGACACCGGGTGGGGGGAGAGGAGAGGGCTGGAAGGGAACTGACATGAGGGGAAGGTGGGGTCTGCAATGGGGCTGACATGGGGAGGAGAGGAAGGGGCTTGAAGGGAACTGACATGAGGGGAAGGTGGGGTCTGAAATGGGGCTGACAGGGAAGGTGGGGGCTGGAAGGGGGATGACACAGGGAGGAAGAGGGGGCTAGAAGGGAGCTGACATGGAGAAGGTGGGGGTGTGAAGGGGGCTGACATGGGGGGAGGAGGTGGCTAGAAAGGAGCTAATACTTGGGGATGGTACTGGAGGGGAAATTGGAAGGGTGATGACACTAGGGAAGGGAGGAAAGGCATGGAAGGAAGCTGGCACCTGGGGATGGGACTGGAAGGGAGCTGATATTTGGGGATGGGACTGGTAGGTGATTGGGTAATGGGGTGACTGGAGGGGCCTGGAAGGGAGCAGGCACTGGCACTGGGATGGTATTTGGAGTAGAAGGGGCTGGACAATAGGGAAGGAGAGGGACTGGAAGGGAATGGACACCAGTGGCAGTCCTGGGAATGCAAGGGGGTTGAAATTGGAAGGAACTGGGAGGGGAGGACTGGAAAAGGAGGCTGATACTGGGGAGGGTTATTAGGACTGAAAATAGACTGATGGAAGGAAGTGAAGAAAACAAAAGAAGAGACAAGAAATGGCAGATGGACTATAGACCATAGAAAGAGAGTTAAGAGAAGACAAGAAAGCAGAAGCCTCAGATCAGGACCAGCATGATCAGAGAATAAAATGGTCAGATAACAAAGGTAGAAAAATAATTTTATTTTAAATTTAGTGATTGGACTTTGCATGATATTTATGGGGAACTGCATCTCTTATTTATCTGATGTTGCACTGCATGCGGAGTCTGGCTTCTTGGGAATTCAGTTTAATTTTTGTCTACATATTTTTATTTTTACTTTAGGTTATAGTCACTTATTCTGTACTTGGTGAGTGTCTGTGATCTGAGTGTGTGACTGAGGCCATGTGTTCTGTTAACATGGAATCTGTACATAGGGATCTATATTGTACTGTAGTAATTTTATTTATTTATTTATTTATTTGACTGCTTTTTTTATTCCGCTTTTCACCGGGGCAAAGCAGTGTACATTACAATGAACTGTTATACATAGAACAATGGAACTTATTTACAGAGCAATTAATATATGCTATCGATATTACATAGAACGGTGTAACTTATATAGATTTTAATAGCTTGACAATATAACTTATATACATTATAATACCTGGACAGAAGGGGCAATTACGTTGCATGCAAGGACGACTAAACATTATGGGTGGATACTGTGTGGGGGGGGGGAGGTTATGTAATGGGACCAAAATGCCAAAATGTTCATTGATTAAATGCGTTTTGAGCATTTTCTGAACTTGGACAGTTCATTTGTCAATCATAGGGTTCCAGGGAGAGAGTTCAAGAAGGATGGCGCATACAGTTTGAATGCCCTGTTGCAAGTGTACTGGGTGCTTTTGTTTTTTTTCTTGTGGCATGCTCAGCATATTTATGTTGTTTTGCGTCTTTGATCTGCAAGAGTTGGTGGCATGCAGAAGGGACTGTAGATAGTGAGAGGATTATGATCTTGAATGTTAGAAGCAGGACTTTGTAGAGCAGGGGTCTCAAACACGCGGCCCGCGGGCCGCATGCGGCCCGCGAGAGAAGTTTCTGCGGCCCGCGATGGAGAGGAAACAAAAACCCCCCCAAAGCCCTGGCTTCTGCCGCTGCCGCCGTGGCAGCGCCAGAATCAGCTGTCCCGCGGCCCCTTACCGTGTGTCCGGCAGAGCCCTCAGCTTCAGCAACATCAGCGGCAGCTTTCAGGGCCGCGAAGAGAGTAGTATTTCCCTCTCGCGGCTCTGTTAAGCCTGCCGGGGCTGATGGGAATTCCCATCAGCCCCGGCGGGCTTAACAGGCCGCGAGAGGGAAATTACTCTTCTCTTCGCAGCTGGAAAAGCCCGCCGCTGATGTTGCTGACGCTGAGGGCTCTGCCGGGCACACGGTAAGGGCCGCGGGACAGCTGATTCTGGCGCTGCCACGGCGGTTTGGGGGGGCTGTGTCGGATATGCCATGCTTTCTCTTGCTCTGCAATGGATCGCCCATAGACAAAAGATGTCATCATTCATGGATGCTGCAGCCCATACGGACAAGAGGTGATGACCTAAGCTGCTTCTTCTCATTAGCAGGTGCCATGTATGGGTGTCCACTCAGTCGGCATCCATTTGAGTGCTTGATGGGTCTGGGGTATTTTCAAACCTCCATATTAAATGGGACATCATTAAATATAGGCCAATGCTCATACATTTGTGAGGCTATAAAATGTATTTATAGTCATATTATGGTGAGGAGCATCTCATGCTTGTTTGCCTAAGGCCCAAAGAGATCATACTGCCTTACCCAGGGAATGGACCTAAGTGTCTATAGGAGCTCCTAGAGTCCTCCCCATTACTGCTTCCAGGCATGGAGGAGAGCTAAGGGTTCCTTACCATTAAAGCTTCCAGGCATGGAGGAGAGGCATGTTTACTAAAAGTTAGTTTATGGTAACATTATGCAAATATTTATGCAAATGAGGTCCCTTATGTAAATTAGGCCCGCCTCTTGTGCGGCCCCCGGGTTACTTTACAAGTCCTCATTTGGCCCTCAAAGCAATTTGAGTTTGAGACCCCTGTTGTAGAGTATGCGGCTGGGTAGGGGCAACCAATGGAGCTATTTGAGGATAGGAGTTATGTGCTCATGCTTTGACGCACCTTGAATTGTGCGTGCAGCGGTGTGCAATGCAGTGATTAGTGGATGCAGAGTGGTTTTTGGTAGACCTTGGTAGATTGAATTGCAGTAGTCAAAGTGTGGTGTCATGATTGCCAGGAATGCTGTGCAGAAGTTGGATGGGTCCAATGGGGACAGAGATGGCAGAAAGTTCTGATTTTATAATATATTTGCTTTGCTAAGTTACTTATGTGAGATTTGAAGTTGAGTTGCTGGTCAAGGGTAATCCCCAGGTACCTGACCTTTGTTTGTACATTTCAGCATTTGATATACTGCCCAAGCAAAAGCGTCAGGGCGGTTTACAAAATCAAAGTGGCTGCAAGTATTGAAAAAAAAAGAAAAAAACTTCATTGGTAGATAGGAAAGAGAAAAAGAGAATGAGGGAGGGGGGACGGGGAAGGGGAAGTAGGTGGAAAGGAAGGAGTAGACAGGGAGCTACACATTATTTATTTATTTACATTCTCTTATATACCGCGCTATTCTGCATCAGTGCGGTTTACATTGAACAAACTGAAATTACATTGAACAGGGCATTATAACTTGGAGATAACTATTTTACAGGGAACATGGGCTATGGAGGGTTAAGTGGCTTGCCCAAGACCACAAGGAGCACCTGGACCACAAGGAGCACATTAGAAGACAGAAGGAGTGTCAGGTAGGTGGGAAGGGAGTGATGCACATTTATGTGATTTAGGGTTATGGATGTTGGTGGTTGGAAGTTGGTGTCTTTTGTTATGAATAATGCCTCCATCTTCTTATAGCTTATTTTTAGGGAGTTGTTAGTTAACCATAGGGATATTTCTGAGAAGCATTTTTTTATTCCATCATATGCTGGCTTGCTGGTGTTGAATGGAGTATAGATCATTATGTCATCTGCATAAATATGGAAGTGGATGTTATGTGCACAGATGATTGAACATAATGGCTGCAGATAGATGTTGAATAAGAGAGCTGATAGGGAAGAGTGGGGCCACCTTGGGTTTGCAGATAGGGAGAGGAGGCGGTAGATCCCATTATGACTTGCTGTTGATGATCTCTGAGATATGATTGAAACCAGCTCAGAACCTTGTCTTGAATTCCAATGGACTGGAGTCTATGTAGGAGGATGCTGTGGTTGATGGTGTCAAAGGTGGCTGAAATATCTAGGAATATTAGGATGAAACTTTGGTTTGAATTCTGAGTTCCTTTTATTAGGGTATTTAGCAGAGAGGTTAGCAAGATTTCAATGCTATTGTTTGGCCTGAAGCTGTGTTGCTGAGGATCAAGGGGATGATAGTGGCAAGGTGTTCTTGGAAGTTGCTGCTGAATGTTTTTTTCAATTATCTTTGACACGAAAGGTAAGCTTGCTATGGGTATGTATGCTGCTGGGTCATTGAGTTGAGGTTGGCGTTCTTCAAGGTGGAGCAGATGGAGGAGGATTTGAATTGTTTGGAATGTTACCTTGTAGGATAGAGAGTTGGGTGATTCTCAGTAGGGTGTGACTGAGCTTTTCCTTTGATGCCTTAATCCAGCTCACAGGACATGGGTCAAGAGGTGAAGTGGTTACGTTTAACGTGGTGATGGTGAATTCTATGTTTTCTTTGCTGATCAGACTAAAGATAGACAAGGGATTGCAAATGTTGGTTGAAGATGTGGTCTATGATGGAGGCTGGTAGGTGGAGCTGTTCTTTTGATAGGGATCTGCTAGAGTTTGAGGGTCAGGAAGGGTTTCCAATGTGGTTCTGTGTGAGGGTTGAGTTAAATTCTTTACTATCTGGAAGAGCTGTTTTGGTCAGTTAAGTGATTTATAATTTTTGTGTGGAAGGTTCTCTTGCAGTTCTCAGTTTCCTGACGGTATTCAAATAGTAGAAGTATGTAAGAGTTTTTATCTTCTGTTGACTTTGTCTTCCTCCATTAGCGTTCTGTTTTCCAGAGTTGCTTCTTGAGCTCTTTGAGTTCTTTAGAGAACCTTTGAGTCTTTTGCCATCTGTTGGAATGACGTTAATTTGGGGTTTCAGGTGCTGCTTTTCCGATTACCTGGTTCCATTTCAATACAAGGGTATCAATGTCTGAAGTAGAGTTGTCCAGTAGAAAGAGTACTTTGTCAGTGAAGATTTTTCTGTTGAAGAGTTTGAATTGTCTATTGACTTGGTTCTAGTGGGTGCGGGTGTTTGAGGTGCAGAATGAAAGTTGGATTAGTTTCTTATTTTATATCTTCACTCCTCATCAATAATCTGGTCATAGCGAAATAAATCTGATGTGCAGATTGGTGATGGTCTGATTGGGGGGTGGGGGGCGCTGTGTAAGTGGCTTTTCATTAATCAAATTTAATGTTTTATTATTATGTTTGTTTTATTGTAACATCGGTTTTACTAAATTGCATGTATATGTTTGGAAGCCACCTAGGATTTTAGATTGGTGGCATACACATTTTAAAATAAAGTATACTAAATTTATGCAAATAATGCTGCAATGAATCTCCGCACATGGTCCTTCATCACCCTCATGCCGCCCCTGGGAGGAAATAGGCAGGAGGGGCACTGGGAGGTGGAGGAAAGAAGGAACCTCAGATTGGGACCAGCATGATCAAGAATAAAATGGTCAGACAACAAAGGTAGAAGAGAATTTTATTTTCAATTTAATGAACAGTCTTCATGCTATCTTTATATTTTATAAAATACAGGGAAATGCCTCTCTTTCTATTTATCTAATGTTGCACTGTATGCAGAATCTGACTTTTTGGGGATGCAGTTTAATTTGTATCTACATATGTTTATTATTAGGTTATGGTCACTTATTTTGTTCTTTGGTGAGGGTCTGTGTTCTGAGTTTGTGGCCAAGGTCAGGTGTTCTGTTAACATAGAGTTTGTATGTAGGGATCTGTATTGTAGTAATCTGAATTGTTCAGCTTTTCATATAGTTGTTTGGATGTTCCAGGGCCCGCTGCAGTATTTACAATTATGCTTTTTTTTGGGTAGGTTCCGAGTTTTGGAAGTTGAGCTGGTATGGTATGGTAGGTTTGCTCTACAGATCCTCAGTGGTTTTGTTGTAGGGTTTTGTATAGTTCACAATATGCCTGGTACTGGAGAATATTTGTTGTTGTTGGTGAGATAACTGTAATCAGCTTTTGTGAATGTCCTAGTTCTGGTCTGCACCCATTGTTGAGGGAGGGGGTTCTGTGGATGCAAAATATATGTTCAAAAAGAAAAAGCAAGAACTATAACGCAGTTTATAACAACAAAATAAACATGAGTTATAATTTGATGTTATGAACAGTGCTGCGGTTCTCGTCTTTCTTTTACTTCCTTGGTGTGCAAACATCTTGCATTTCCTCTAATTGGCTTTTTGGTTTGGTTCAGGCCCTGACTGGAGTTTTGAGAAAGCTTCCCCCCACCCGCTCTGGGGGGGGGGAGGGGTGGTGAGGGCGCCATCTCATCCCTCGCCTCAGGCAGCAGATTGCCTTGAGCCACCCATGAGAAGGTAGAAAGGGGGAATGTGGGTTTAAGAAGAAAGAGAAGAAGCTCTGTCTCAGCCTTATTCAATTCCAAATAGTGGTGGAACATCCAGCAGTAACATCAGAAAAGCAGGCTGAGATTCAGACCTGGATTCCTGGAGAGATTTCTGTTGTTGAGAGGCAAACTGAGAGTCGTCAGCATAAATATATTTATTTATTTTATTTCATTTATTTAAAATTTGTTTATATACTGCCTTTCTACAATCCAAGGCAGTTCACAATGTGCATAACATGAGCAGTGCAAGAGCAATTGTTTACAGAGAACAAGAACAGATTAGGTGTGGAACATGAGCTATGTTAAAGCTGTAAAAACATTAACAAATCAAACTATGTACAGTAGGGGGGTAGGTGGGGAACAAGAGTGGGACTGTGGGACATATCAATGGGAATGGGGGATAAGGGCTCTGGTTAGACATGAGAAAGTTATGGGATGAAGTTAGGTCATGTTGGGTTGCTGACCTGGGTTGAAGCCATAGAGAAGTGTTCTTGGAATAAGAAGGTTTTGAGTTTCTTCTTGAAGGTGGGGTGGTCTGAGCAATCTTGCAGTTCGATTGGGAGAGAGTTCCAAGCCGGAGGGGAAAATAGGGGGAAGACACAGTAGCATGTGGATTGTTTGCTTTTGGTTTTCCAAGCTGGGATGGTGAGGAGATTGTGAGAGTTGTGCCATAGAGGTCTGTCATGCTTGGGTCTGGAGAGGCGAGAGTAGAAGCAGTTGTGGATTTGTTGTGTATGACCTTGTGTATCAAGATGAGGGCTTTGTACTTTATTCTTGCATGGACGGAGCCAGTGTAATACAGGGGTGATGTGCTACTGATATGTTGTGAATTATTCTTGCTGTGGTGTTTTGTGCCATTTGAAGAGGCTATAATAATTGTTTGGGTAGCCCATGGTAGATGATGTTGCAATAGTTAAGTGAAGATATAATTATAGCTTATCGATGGTGCGGAATAGATTAGGACTTAGAAGTGGGCAGAGATTCTTTGAGGTTCGAAATTTATAGTAGATGGATTGAGTTGTCCACTTTATTTGTGCCTGGAAATCAAGTTTGTAGTCAAGGATTACACCCAGGTATTTGACTTCACTTTTTATTTTGATGTTGAGGTCACCAATTTGCAGAGATTGTGGGAGTGAGTATGATGTATCAGAGGATATGAGTAGGGCCTCTGCTTTTTCATGATTAATGAGGAGGTTGTGTTGTTGTAGCCAGTGTCTCAGCTTAGAGAAGCATTTATAGATATTGCTGAAATCTGGAGGGGAAATTTCAAATTGTGTGAAGCACATTATATCGTCTGCATAGATCCGGTACTGTATCTTGTGTTTATTTATTTATTTATTTACAGTCTCTTCTATACCGCACTATTCGGCATCAGTGCAGTTTACATACAACAACTTACACATCTCATTAGCTGATTTGTGTTTACATTGAACAAGGCAATAGAACTTGGATAACAAGGGTAAACTATGTACATCTATGAGGCAAGATAGGTATCACCTTGCTGGAGATAGTCATGGTTGATTGTGTGGAAGGGTTACTGAACTGTGTTGGCTAAGTGGCCGATGGGGCTATTAAGGCGCTGTCTAGGGGTTAATACTGGAGGAAGAGATGGTGCTTCAATGCCTTTCTAAACTGTGTTAGGTCAGGGATTGCTCGTACGCTGGGAGGTAGGGCATTCCAGCATTCCAGTGTTGCTTGAAAATCTGGCATATGGGTTGAAGGAAGAGGTTAAATAAATATAGTACTGAAAACCATGGGAGGACATCAGGGCACCAAGGGAATGAGTTTAGAAAGAGAAGAGAAGAAGTCCTATGACAGAACCCTGAGATATATCGATGGAAAGCGGTATAGTAATAAGAACATAAGAAATGCCATATTGGGTCAGACCGAGGTCCATCAAGCCCAGTATCCTGTTTCCAACAGTGGCCAATCTAGGTCATACGTACCTAGCAGTTTCCCCAAAAGACACAGGTTCTGCAGTGCTTGTACTAGGTCAAGCATTGATATCCTGGGTCCCTTTTTAATAGTGGTTTATGGACCTTTCCTCCAGGAACTTGTCCAAACCTTTTTTAAACCCAGCTATACTAACAGCCCTTACTATATCCTCTGGTAACAGATTCCAGAGTTTGATTACACGTTGAGTGAAGAAATATTTTCTCTTATTTGTCTTAAATAGTTTACCCTGTAGCTTCATTACATGTCCCCTAGTCCTTCTATATTCTGATAGCGTAAACAATTGATCCACGTTTATCCGTTCCACTCCATTCATTAATTTATAGACCTCTATCATATCTCCCCTCAGCCGTCTCTTTTCCAGGTTAAAGAGCCCTAACCTTTTTAGCCTCTCTTCATAGGAGTAGCCTTCCATCCCCTTCACCAATTTGGTGGCTCTTCTCTGTACTTTTTCTAATAACTCTATGTCCTTTTTAAGATACGGTGACCAGAATTGCACACAATATTCAAGGTGCGGTCGTACCATGGAGCGATACAGAGGCATTATAATATCCTTTGTTTTATTCTCCATCCCTTTCCTTATGATACCTAGCATTCTATTTGCTTTCTTGGCCGCCGCTGCACACTGGGCGGAGGGTTTTAACATGTTATCCACGATGACTCCTAAATCTTTTTCCTGGGTGGTGGTTTCTAATGTGGAGCCTTGCATCGTGTAACTATAGTGTGGGTTGTTCTTTCCTAGGTGCATAACTTTGCACTTGTCCACATTAAATTTCATCTGCCATTTGGATGCCCAGTCTTCCAATTTATCCAGATCCTCCTGCAGTTTTCCACAATCCTCTTGGGTTTTAACAACTTTAAACAGTTTTGTGTCATCTGCAAATTTGATAACCTCACTAGTTATTCCTTTTTCCAGGTCATTTATGAATATGTCAAAAAGTAGGGGACCCAGTACAGATCCCTGGGGTACTCCACTATTCACCTTTTTCCATTGGGAATATTGGCCATTTAGCCCTACCCTCTGCTTTCTATCTTTTAACCAGTTCCCGATCCACAATAGTACACTGCCTCCTATCCCATGACTTTTTAGCTTTGCCAAAAGTCTCTGATGGGGGACCTTGTCAAAAGCTTTCTGAAAGTCCAGATACACTATATCAACCGACTCACCTTTGTCTACCTGTTTATGCACACCTTCAAAAAAACAGATCAGATTAGTAAGACAAGATCTTCCTTGTCTAAAGCCATGTTGGCTGTCTCCCATTAGGCCATGGCTATCTACATGCTGTGTAATTTTGTTCTTTATGATGGTTTCTACCATTTTCCCTGGTACTGACGTCAGGCTCACCGGTCTGTAATTTCCCGGGTCACCCCTGGAACCCTTTTTAAAAATTGGTGTTACGTTGGCGACCCTCCAATCTTCAGGTATTACAGATGATTTTAATGAAAGTTCACAGATTACCAATAGCAGGTCTGCAATCTCATATTTCAGTTCTTTCAACACTCTGGGATGTATACCATCCGGTCCAGGTGATTTGTTACTATTCAGTTTATCAAATAGTTGTAATATATCTTCCCGGTGTAGCGATATTTCTCTCAATTCCTCTGCAGTATCACCTTTAAATACCACTTCAGTCTTGGGTAACATCCCTACATCTTCCTCAGTAAAGACCGAAGCAAAGAATTCATTCAGTCTCTCTGCTATAGCCTTGTCCCCTCTTACTGCCCCTTTTACCCCTCTATCATCTAATGGTCCAATTGACTCTCTCACAGGCCTTTTGCTACGAATGTACTTGAAAAAGTCTTTATTTCGTGTTTTTGCTTCCGTAGCAAGTTTCTTCTCAAATTCCCGCTTTGCCTGCCTTATCAATGCTTTGCATTTAACTTGCCAGTGCTTGTGTTGTTTCCAGTTTTCATCATTTGGCTCTTTTTTCCATGTCCTGAAGGTTGCTCTTTTGGCAGCAACAGCCTCTCTGACCTCACCTTTAAACCATGCTGGCAGTTTTTTGGACTTTCTTCCACTTTTCTTAATGCGTGGAATACAGCTGGTCTGGGCTTCGAGGATAGTATTTTTAAATAACACCCAAGCTTGCTGTAAGTCTTTAACCTTTGGAACCGCTCCTTTAGTTTTTTCCGAACTATATTCCTCATTCTATCATAGTCTCCCTTTTGAAAGTTAAAAGGTAGTACTGTGGATTCCTTTACTATCTGTCCTCCACTGATTAAATCAAACATGATCATACTATGATCACTATTGCCAAGTGGTCCCAACACCCTTATTTCTTGCACCAGATCTGGCGTTCCACTAAGGACTAGGTCCAGTATGGCTTCCCCTCTGGTCGGTTCATGAATCAGCTGCTCCAAGAAGCAGTCATTTATTTCATCTAGAAACTTTATCTCTTTAGCTTGTCCTGCTGTGAGACTGTCCCAGTCGATACCGGGGTAATTGAAATCACCCATTATTACTACTCTGTTGTGGCTTTTGTTAGCTTCCTTGATTTCTTTGAGCATTTCATCATCCATTTGTTCATTCTGGCCAGGCGGTCGATAGTATACTCCCACTGCCATCACCTTCCCTTTCATAAATGGAATTTCAATCCATAGAGATTCTACAGCAAATTGTGTTCCCTGCAAAACTTTAATCCTTTCTGACTCAATGCCCTCTTTAACATAGAGCGCAACCCCTCCACCAATTTGTTCAGCTCTATCATTACGATATAGTTTGTATCCAGGTATCACAGTGTCCCACTGGTTATCCTCCTTCCACCATGTCTCTGAGAGTGCAATCATATCTAACCTCTCATTTAGTGCTATATATTCTAATTCTCCCATCTTATTGTTTAAACTTCTAGCATTGGCATACAAGCATTTTAGTGACTGTATTTTATTAATTTTATTAATATTAATCTGGCTATTGGTAGGCATGGGTAATTGGGAATCTTTATGCTCTGTCTGCTCCTTACTCAAGGGCATTTGGGCTACTATACTCCCTTTTGGAACCTCACTGTTTTTGGTAGTATCCTTCAAGGATACCTTTGTCCGAACCATGCGCTCCTGGGTGACTGTCGGCTTTCCCCTATTTTCTAGTTTAAAAGCTTCTCTATCTCTTTTTTAAAGGTTAATGCCAGCAGTCTGGTCCCATCCTGATTAAGGTGAAGCCCATCCCTTCGGAAGAGCCCCCCCTTTCCCCAGAATGTTCCCCAGTTCCTAACAAATCCAAAACCCTCATCCTTGCACCATTGTCTCATCCACGCATTGAGACTCCGGAGCTCTGCCTGTCTTTTGGGTCCTGCACGTGGAACAGAAAGCATTTCGGAGAACGCTATCCTGGAAGTTCTGGATTTCAACTTCCTACCTAAAAGCTTAAATTTAGCCTCCAGAACTTCCCTACCACATTTTCCTATGTCATTGGTACCAACATGTACCAAGACAGCAGACTCCCCCCCAGCACTATCTATGATCCTATCTAGGCGGTGTGTGAGATCTGCTACCTTCGCACCAGGCAGGCATGTTACCAGGCGATCCTCACGTCCACCAGCCACCCAGCTATCTACATTCCTAATGATTGAATCACCAACTATAACAGCTGTCCTGACCCTCCCCTCATGGGGACATGGCCCTGGAGAAACGTCCTCAGTGCGAGAGGGTTTTACATCACCTGGAGGACAGGTCCTAGTTACAGGATCACTTCCTGCCACACCAGGGTGATGCTCTCCTGTCACGCGACCTCTCTCCTCCATGGCAACAGGGATGCTGCCAGACTGGAGGTGGGACTTCAGGACTATATCCCTGTAGGTCTCGTCCATGTACTTCTCTGTCTTTCTTATGTCTTCCAGGTCTGCTACTCTAGCCTCTAGAGAACGGACTCGTTCCCTGAGAGCAAAGAGCTCCCTGCACTTAGTGCATATGTAGGACCTCTCACCAACTGGGAGAAAATCATACATGTGACACTCAATGCAAAAGACTGGAGAACCCCCATCTTGTTGCTGGACCTCTGTCTGCATCTTAGTTTAAAGCTTGTGTTTAGGTCTTTTAAATTCGGTATATAATAAGGATTGGTGTAGATGTTTATACTAATAAAAGTGTATCTAATACCCCTAATACACCCTGTGTACCTGAAGCTTAATTAATCTCAGGTCCTCTGTGTATGACTGATTTGGATTAAGAGCTGCACCTGAGAGCAGCCCCTTTCCTCTAAGATGTGCAAGTACCTATAAAACTACAATTACCCCAGGGGTGGGTGGGTGCTGGGGGGGGAGGGAGGGAGGGAGATAAGTCCTAGTAGCAGAGGAGAATTCAGCAGAGCATGCAAAAGTGCAATGGGAGAGATAAGAAGCCAACCAAGAAAGAGCAGAGTCCTCAAATCCAAGTGAGAACAGGGTATCAAGGAGAAAGTGGTGATTAATAGTGACAAAAGCAACAGATAAGTCAAGAAACATGGGAATTAAGTAAAAGTTGGTCTGTTGTTGTGATAGGGATGAACTCTGATATCATCTTGATGGAGAGCTACTGCCATGATGACCATTCTCTTGGAGAAGGTCCTGGGAGCTGTTTCGAGGCCAAAGGGCATGGCCTGAAACTGAAAATACTTGCCCAGAATCATGAATCACAGAAAATGTTGCTGATATATTTGAATAGGAATGTGGAAGTAAGCACTGGAAAGATTTAGAGATGATAGATTCTCAAGTTCTGACCACTAAAATGACTGTCTGCAATGTCTCCATATGAAAAAGTGAGACCTGGAGACTCCTATTGACCACTTTGAGGTTGAGAATGGGCCAGACGTTGTAGTCCTTCTTGGACACCAAAAGGAGATGGAATACCAAACCTTGTCTGTTCAAGTTTGGGCACCAAGACAATAGCCTGCAACTGGAGAAGCCTGTTCAAAATAGCCTTCATTGCATCTTGCTTGAGGCAAGATCAGTATGAGGAGACAATGAAAGTGTCCAGGATGAACTTGGAGGATTCCAAAACATAGCCATATTCGATGATGTGCAGAACAAACTTGTCCATTGTGATCCGGGCCCATTCCTGTAAAATAGATGGAAGTGTCTGCTATCAGGATCACCACAGAGTGAGCTTGCTGGCCCTCATTGTTCAAAGTGGGAAGAACCGGCACTTGTGAAGGAAGCTTCCTTGGATTTTCTGGCCTCTTGATAAGGGCTGAGACTTTGGTCAATACGTCCCTAACTGAGGGGATGTCTTCTTCCATGACAGTACCTCTCGGATTCCTGAAAATGTAATCGAGAGAAAAACCATTTAGAAGATCCTTTTGGCTTATCTTCTGGAAACTGCTGAAGCTTAACTTACCCCAAATCTTTGACCAGCTTCTCAAACTCATCCTCAAAGAAAAGTTCACCCTTAAATGGCAACTTATTGAGGCAAGCTTTGGACGCTGCATTAGCTGACCAATGCCTCACATACGACCACCACCGGGAAAAATGGCTGCTGCCATTGCCCATGCAGATAATTGAATGAGATACCCATGCAGATAATTGAATGAGATTGCCCATGCAGATAATTGAATGAGTTACCAGAGCAGCTATCGGCAACAACAAGTCTGTATGGGCAATCAAACATCGGATATGTATCTGCAAAAAAAAAAGGTGTACCACGGGGCTCCTTCCTATCTGCCTTGCTATTTAATATATATTTACAACCAATTTGTTCAATCATACAGTCCTTCGGCATTCTTTATCACATCTATGCAGATGATGTGCTTCTCTACACTCCTTTTTCAACAGAAAACCCAAATTTCATCAGAATTATCAACTGTTTCAATGCTGTCTCTGACTGGTTAGCTGTGCACAACCTGAAAGTGAACTATAAAAAGACATTAAGTCCTTTTTGTCATGAAAGCCCTAACATTCATACCCCGACAACCCTGTAGGTCAAGAATGCTGAAGTCTAATCATGAGGTTAGATATCTGGGAGTCATTCTGTACCAGTCCCTAAACATGGAGCCCCATATAAGCAATATCACAAAGTCTGTCTATCATAAAATACGTTCCCTCCATCATCTCCAACCCTTATTGGCACCTACTGACTTCCGCACTGTCTTCCAAGCCCTGATCACTCTGCTCTTCAACTACGCAAATATCATCCTGCATGGGCTTCCTGGATATTCTATCCATCCTTTACAATTAGCATTGAATACTGCTGCACGAACTATCTACGGAGCTTCCAAATATGAACATGTAACTCCTAATCCACCTTCACTGGCTCCCAATAAGCAGTCGACTCAAGTACAAAACTCTCTGATATTTAAAATTCTCCATCACCTATCCGCACCCTCACTAGAAGATCTCCTACATTGGACTCCTGACAACAGAGCAAGAAGAACAAATATATATAGTTAACAATGTTTCCTGTAAACTGAACTTGTACCTTTGTGCAATTTATTGTTGTTCATTGTAAACCGCACTTGATCTTTAGGAATTTGCGGTATAGAAATGTAAAATAAAAAAAATAAAATAAATATGGTAAACACTCTTACCATCCCGTCCACAGCTAGAAAAAGCTCCCAGTTCGCCAGTAACAGAGCCTTCTCCCTCTTCGCCCCTCTACTATGGAACTCCCTACCTTCTCCTATCCATCTCATATCAGAATTGGCCACCTTTCGCAAAGCAATCAAAACACACCTATTCCACCTTGCTTTCGACCACGTAACTTAAAGCCTTATCTACCAATATCATACTCAAGATTCTGTCAGATTGTAAATAGTTCCCCATTCTTATTTGCTACTGTGTATGATCTATTAATGATCTTTCAATGTAAATGTTCTATATCTTGTTCACATGTTCAATGTAAACTGTTCCATGTAATATGTTCCATGAAAACTGTTCCATGTAAGATGTTATTTTGTAAACCGTGCTGATCATGAATAGTGCGGTATAAAACCAAATAAATAAATACTCTCAAATGGTTCACATCGTACCTGGAAGACCGTACACAGCAAGTCAAATGCACCCAAAAGAAATCATTACAGTTCCCCGCAACACAAGGAATACCTCAGGGATCTGCCCTGTCTTCAGTGCTCTTCAATATTTACATCCAATCCATATGCAACATCATCAGATGACACAAACTCCACTATCACATATTTGCTGACGACATCATGGTGTATGCTCCAATCAATCTACTAGCACTTAACACCACAGCAATAACTAAGTGCCTTGAAGACATGAATGTCTGGCTCACAGACAACAACCTGACGGTCAACTATGATAAAACTGAGGCAATGTTTGTCACCAGGAATACTAACTTCATTCCACCACAGAATATCAGCATTCTAAACAAACTTATAATAGTCAAAGATGAAGTCAGATACTTGGGCATCACAATGGACAGAGCTCTGAATATGAAATCTCATATCGCCAAAACCGCAAACAAGGCCTATCAACGTTTGAGAACCATAAGAAAGATAAAACCACTACTCCGCCAGGACCACTTCCGCACAGTTTGCCAAGCACTCATCACACCTCTGCTTGATTATGGAAACTTTATATATCGAGGCCTCCCCCAGCAGACCTTACACCCACTTCAAATGGTGCAAAACACTCCAGCACGTATTATCACTGACACCCCAAGGTCAGAACACATTACCCCTATCTTGCAGCAACTACACTGGCTACCAATAGTAGCCAGAGCAAAATATAAAATAATCTTGATCATCTTCAAGATCATCTACCATCTTTCAGAGGATGTACTACAAGAAGTTGTAACAAGGAATATCAGTAACAGACCAAGAAGGAACAATTATGACAACATGATCAGCACACCTTCAGGATATCACAAGACTAAACAAATTACATCAAGAAGAGCACCATCACTAATGGCATCAACAATATGGAATTCCCTCCCAACGAGCCTAAGGGAATTAGAGGACATCACAGACTTCCGCAAGGCCCTTAAAACCCTGCTCTTCACAGAAAGTTACGAGCAGATAGACAACAGTCCTCACCAGATACACAACATCCCCCCACCCGAGCGGGATTGTAACGTAAACTCCACTGCAAGCCTAACACTTTACTAACCCAGCTAGACTCACGACACCATCATGATAAATGTAACCCTCAACCAGTGTTGTCTTAATGTTGTTAAATACCCTCATGTTAAATGTTGTAAAGTACCCAGATATTGAATGTAACTCAATTGTGATGTGTTGTAACCACTTTGATTTTGATTTTAGGATAAGGTGGTATACAAGTACTGTATGTCTAAATAAATAAATAAATTTCTACATATTGCTTTTCAAGCTCATAAGTTAATGAGCTAAATAAATTATCACAGATTTACTGACCTAAAGAAAGGTTTTCAATTTGTCAACAATGTAAATACACATTAAGTAAAGTCCTTCTTTTAAGAAGTATATAAACAATTTTTTCGTTATTCCTGACATTTAATAGAACAGAAATTGATTAATTAATCCATGGACATTTGTTCCTGAGGCAACATTTTTAAAATAACAAAGTCATATTATCATAAACAACTACAGTGGTCTGCATGAAAATCTTTTCTTTACAGTGTGCCAAAAAGCATAATATGCATTTACCATCCAAAGAATGGGTAGACAATAAATGCAACTTTCCAATAAAGCTTCAATATTTGTATGCACGCTGAAATGCACACCAGACATTACATTATTAGATTAGTATTTAACAGATGTAGAAAGGTATTCACAGACAGCAACATGGAAAACATTCACAGGTGAGCACATTTTCCATATTTAATAAATACACTTTTACCCACATTATTTCACAAGTTACTATAAGAATGGTTTGCAAGTCAACCTTGCTGTTTAAATTTGACATTTTACTAATTTTGTAATATATTCAATGAAAAATACCAACACTTTGCCACAGTTACTACAAGAAGGTAACTGAACAATGGCAAAATTTTGAAATAACTCTTCAGCATTGTCCAAACTAAGTATATTTTCCCCACTATCTGACTGAAGTATCGAGTCCAGTATATCTGAATTACTATATGAGATGTGGTCCATTTCAGACATGATAACATAGCCTTAGATTACTGAGATATTCAAAGTAGCTTACTAATAACAAAAATGGATCCTGTGGTAAATAAATGGAAATTACACATACCTGGTAATTGTAGTTCCTGGAGGGTCCAGTTTAGTCCTCCACAATCGGGTAGTGCACCTCCTCCTGCAGCCTGGAGATTGGACCAATCAAAACTTTCTGTATGATGTATGCAGACGGAGCTCCCATAAGCCCCCAGTGAACTAGTAACAAAGCAAACTTAAAGAAGCAACACATGAGACTGTTATAAAAAAACATTCAGAATAAAAGTGAGAACTTTTCCCCTCAATAAGATATCAACCCCCTCCCCAAACGAGGAAGCCAGACCGCTGCACTGCGCCGCTATCGACGCTCCGGTAGCAAAGACAGCCCAAAACCAGACGCTCAAGGATAGAGGCTGGAAGGTAACCAGAAAAAAACCAACCGAGAGGAAGCGCGGCCGAAAAGAAGTAGAAAGAGTAGAGAAGGCCGCTGTCAGATCGAACTGTTCGTAAAAGCGCGCCGCAATATATAACCTGATACTCGGGAGGGAAGGAGGACTAAACTGGACCCTCCAGGAACTACAATTACCAGGTATGTGTAATTTCCATTTCCTGAGCGGTCCTCCAGTTTAGTCCTCCACAATCGGGATGTAACAGAGCAGTCAACACCGGGCGGGACCTTGCCATCCGGCGCGCAGAACCGCCGAACCAAAACAAGAATCCCGAGTGGCCAACACATCCAACCTGTAGTGTTTACTGAAGGCATGCAACGTCGACCAAGTGGCCACTTTACAGATGTCCGCTGGCGGAACTAGACTATGCTCCGCCCAGGACGTCGCCTGAGCCCTGGTGGAGTGGGCCCGCAGACCTTCCGGAACCGGCCGCTGCTGCAACAGATACGCTGAAGCGAACGCTTCTTTGATCCACCGAGCAATGGAGGCTTTAGCCGCCGCCTCCCCTTTCCGCGCACCGCCAAAAAGCACGAACAAGTGGTCGGTTTTTCGGAAGGTCTCGGTAACCTTCAAGTAGCGCCGAAGAACGCGCCTCACATCCAGGCAGTGAAGACCCTCGTCCGCAGGACTGTCGGGAACAGCAGGCAGTACCGGGAGGAAAACCGCCTGATTCAAATGAAAGGGCGAAACCACCTTAGGTAAAAAGGAAGGAACCGGCCGAAGAACCACACGATCCTGGGAAAAAGACAAAAAGGGCTCCCTGCACGAAAGTGCCTGGAGCTCGGAAATTCGTCTTGCAGAGCAGATGGCCACGAGAAAAACCGTCTTCAGAGTTAGATCTTTTAGAGACGCCCGTCGCAGAGGCTCAAAAGGTTCGCGAACCAAGGCCCGCAGCACGAGGTTCAAGTCCCACGGAGGAACGGAGATTCTGCGCGAGGGCCGCAAACGAAAAAACCGCCGTGAGAAAATGCCGGACGTCCTGATGAGACCCGAGGGGAAGCCCCAACACTTTGCCTCGGTAACAGGAGAGAGCCGCCAACTGAACCTTCAGGGAGCTAGCAGCAAGACCCTTATCAAAACCATCCTGAAGAAAACTTAAAACGACTGGCACGGAAACCGTCGCCGCCCGCACACCACGCTTTGAGCACCAGTTTTCAAAGATTCTGCACACGCGCACATAAGTGAGTGAGGTGGATGTCTTCCGCGCCCGAAGGAGAGTGGCAATCACCGCGGGGGAATAACCCTTCTTTTTCAACCGAGCCCTCTCAATGGCCAAACCGTAAGCGAGAACCGAGCCACCTGGGGCATCCGCAGAGGACCCTGAAGTAGAAGATCCGGTAACGCGGGTAGGGGCCAAGGAACGCCGTCGCGCAATCTGACCAGATCGGCATACCAAGGTCTCCTGGGCCAATCCGGAGCCACCAGTAACACCCGACCCCGGTGGGCCTCGATGCGCTGAACGACTCGACCGATTAGCGCCCACGGAGGGAAGACATAAAGAAGACCGGACGCCGGCCACGGCTGAATGAGGGCGTTGAGCCCCTCGGACATGCGCTCTCGCCACCTGCTGAAGAAGCGCCCCGTTTTTGCCGAGTGAAATGTCGCCATGAGATCCATGACGGGCGGACCCCACCGACGAACTATTTGCGCGTAAACCTGCGGGTTTAGTTCCCATTCCCCGGGGTCTACCCGCACCCTGCTGAGAAAGTCCGCCTGGACATTGTCCGTGCCTGCTATATGCGCCGCCGAGATTGCCGGTAGACGAGTCTGCACCCAATTGAACAAGGCCGTCGCCTCCGATTCCAAGGCCACACTGCCGGTGCCCCCTGGCGATTGATGTAGGCTACCGTTGTCGCATTGTCCGAGAGAACGCGCACCGGCCGCCCGAGCACCAAGGCTTCGAGGGCTAGCAGGGCGAGCCGCACCGCCCGCAATTCGAGCCGGTTGATCGACCAAGAGGCCTCCAGGGGAGACCACGTTCCCTGCGTGAATCGGTCTTCGCAGTGAGCACCCCAGCCCGATAGGCTGGCATCCGTCGTGAACGGAACCCAAAGAGGAGGCTCCAAGGGAAGCCCCATCCTCAGGTTCTCCGAGTAGAGCCACCACCGGAGCGACCGGCGAACCGGTTTCGGGCAAGGCAATCTCATGTTCAACGAGTCGAACTGGTTTGACCAACGGCGTAGCAGGGCACTCTGGAGCGGACGCATATGGAACCTCGCCCAAGGAACCACCTCCAGGGTTGCTGCCATAGTGCCGAGGAGCCGGAGGTACCACCATGCAGACGGGGCGGGCATCCCCAGAAAAAGGCGGACGAGGCTCCGTAAAGCTAGGACACGGTGCTCCGGCAAACACACCAATCCCCTTGCCGTGTCGAAACGTACTCCCAGGTATTCGAGGTCCTGGGTCGGCTGCAAGCGGCTTTTCCGTTCGTTCACCACCCAGCCGAGAGACCGCAGTAGAGAAACCACTCTGCTCGTGACTTGCACACACTCGTCGCTGGACTTTGCTCGAATCAACCAATCGTCGAGATACGGGTGCACGAGGATACCCTCTTTCCGCAAGGCCGCTGCGACCACCACCATTACTTTTGTGAAGGTATGGGGAGCTGTGGCGAGTCCAAATGGCATGGCTCGAAATTGAAAGTGGCCCCACGGAAAGGCGAAGCGGAGGAACTTTTGATGAGACACCCGGATGGGAATGTGTAAATAAGCCTCGGAGAGATCTAGGGACGTGAGAAACTCCCCTTGACGCACCGCTACGATGACCGACCGCAACGTTTCCATCCGGAAGTGCGGAACCTTGAGAGCACGATTCACGCCCTTGAGATCCAAGATTGGACGTAGAGATCCGTCTTTCTTTGGCACCACAAAATAGATGGAGTAGCGACCGGCGCCGCGCTCGGAAGGAGGGACGGGCTGTACCGCCCCCAGGGATAAGAGCCGATGTAGTGTCAATCGGATGTTCCGAGTCTTCTGATCGCCCTTGCTGGGAGACATAACAAAGGAATCCCAGAGCGGGCAAGCAAACTCCAGCGCATAACCCTTTTCGATAATCTGTAACACCCACTGATCTGAAGTAATTTGGGCCCAAGAAGGAAGAAAGTCGCGTAAGCGACCCCCTATGACCGGACTTCCTTCCAGAGCCTGCCTCGCTTCATTGTGGCTTGCGATTAAAGGAAGAGGACGAAGAGGAGGCGGCTCCGGAGAAGCCTCGTCCCGCTCCTCGGAAACCACGAAATCCCTGAGAACGGGACCCAAAGCGACCGCGCTGGGAACTCCAAAGGCGGGAAGAGCGAAATCTGTGAAAATCCTGAAATTGACCGCGCGTAGGTGGCAAGGTTCTATTTAGCTTAGGCTTATCCTCCGGCAGCCTACCACCCTTAGAGTCACCAAGGTCTTTAACCAACTTGTCCAGAGCATCACCAAACAACAATTTGCCCTTGAAGGGCAGCTTACTGAGGCGAGACTTGGAAGAACCGTCGGCCGCCCAGTTGCGCAACCATATGGACCGGCGCGCCGCCACCAATGAGGCCATACTATTCGCCAAGAACCTAATCAAATCATAATGCACATCCGCCAGGTACGCCGACCCAGACTCCAGGTGGGTAACCTCTAGCAACCCCTGCTGATCCAGGCCTGAAGTCGAGCGCAGACGCTGAGCCCAATGTAAGCAGGCCCTAGCTACCCAAGCGCCACAAATTGAGGCCTGCAGGGACAAGGCGTTGGTATCGAAGGCTTGTTTCAACAAATTATCTACCTTCTTATCTTGCGCATCCTTTAAGGCAGCACCGCCCTCAATCGGGATGGTGGTTTTCTTAGTCACTGCCGACACCGCTGCATCTACCCGCGGGGACTTAAACAACTCCCTGTCTTTGTCAGCTAAGGGATACAGACGGTTCATAGTCCTAATGCCCTTCAAACCGGACTCTGGTTGATCCCACTCAGTTTGGATCATTTGCTCTACCACACGGTGCACAGGAAACACCACCTGGGACTCCCACACCGCCTGTATGAGCGGATCCTCCAAGCCGTCCTCCTCTAAAGGACGAGCAACGGCCAGGTTGAGGGTCTGAAGAGACTCCGTGATCAAAGGCACCAGCTCATCCCTATGAAACACGCGAATAATCCGAGCCTGGTCTTCCGGCTCCGGGATCTCTCCGTCCTCCAACTCGTCAGCCTCAGCATCAGGATCACCTTCCGCTTCCAAATCAGGGTAACTCATGGCGTCCTGTTCCGTGTCCAGGGACCTGAACCGCTTGGCGGCAGGCTGGGAAGAGCGCCGAACTTCCCCTGAGGAAAGGGAGGGAAGGGGCGCTGGCCAAGCCTCTGGCAACTGACCGGAACGGCTCAAGCGGAAGGCCTGGTGCATGAGGAGAACAAAATCCGGGGAAAAATCCACGGATGGAGATGCAAGAGCCGTAGTTGGCAACTCAGGAACATGCCCGTTAGAATGGGGCACAGAACAAGACGGGCGAGAGCCAGGCGAGAGGTCTCCCTCCGCCTGCAGAGGAGGGCCATCAGGGCCTGGCAGCTCCTTCAACTCAATTTGATGTTCCAAGTCGGAAGAAACTGAGGCACAGCCCCGGCAGATGCCAGAGTCCGCCACCGCACCCCTGCGCGACCCACAAATCACGCACTGCGGTTTGGTAGCCATGTGGAGAATTAGCCCAGCCAAGAGAGACAGAACTGAGCCCACAGGAAGGAAAAAGAAACGCTGCAACAGCTAGCCCGTTTAAATGATAACACTTTTTTTTTTTTTTATATATATAAAATACTCCCCAGAATCTTGAGAGGGCCCCTAACAAAATCGCCACCATAAATAGTGCAAAAAATGCCAGGGAAACCCGTGCACAAGTGTTGAAGCCGGCGGGAAAAAACTCTACTCAGAGCTACAAAATGGCCGCCGGACCCATGCACCCGCATTCAAAACGGCGCGAAAAACAAAAGCAAAACAAAAGAAACAAGATGAACAGTAAAATAAAACTAACGGAGGCCAAATTAAAGGAAAAAACAGGAATCCCGGGCCTGGGCACCTACCGCCGAGGCGAGACTTCGAGGGAAGCCGACTCACCTGCTGGGTGCAGAATCGGGAGCGCGCTGCAGCACCCGAGGAAGGAAAATAAAGTGAAGTTCCCACCCGGCAGCTGAAAACACCGACAGAGACAGCAAGCAGTCCAAATTAAAAGAGCTGTCTGGAAAAGGTAGAGCTCTTCCCCGTGCAGTCAAGGGGAGAGATCTAACCTGGCTGTCAAATAACTCCGGTAAGGAAGGCAGGAGCCCAATGCAGGACTGGCTTCTCAGCACCGGGAGGCCCCCTGGTTTCCTTTTTTTTTTTTTTTTTTACAAATTAAAGCTACCTAATTAAAGAAAAAAGTGATATGCAGAAAACAAAGTCCCAAGAAAAACCTAACTAGTGTTGCTCCCCCAAGTGTCACTAAGTGTGCCCAGCACAGGCACACACGTCCTCAAGCTGCAAGGAGACTGGACACACTGGGGGCTTATGGGAGCTCCGTCTGCATACATCATACAGAAAGTTTTGATTGGTCCAGTCTCCAGGCTGCAGGAGGAGGTGCACTACCCGATTGTGGAGGACTAAACTGGAGGACCGCTCAGGAACACACATTAACAGCAAAAGAAAGCACTTATACACTTTAACCAACTTATTTACAAACAGTGTATTTTGCTGTTAATGTGTGTTATTTACCACAGGATCCATTTTTGTTATTAGTAAGCTACTTTGAATATCTCAGTAAATTATCAAAAAAGGATAAGTGCTATATTTGAATTATTAGGCTGATTATATTTCTTATTGCATTTATATTCCCCTCACATTGCCACAATATCCTAATTTAAGAACATCAGTTTGTTTATTGAAGGGTAAGACTATACAATGACTATATTCACTAACTATAGTCTTATTACACCAGGTTTAAAAAATGGAGGATTAGAGTAATATTAGTGAATCAGAACTTGTGCCTTCTAGTCCACAAGTTAGCTATGTGTATGTGACTGCTTGCTATGGGGGTCATTTTAAAAGCCTTATTTGTGCTTGGATATTCAATAAGGGCTAAGAGACTTCTAAAGCACAGAGGTGTCTTCAGAGCCATTTTAGAAGCCAGCTGTATGGATGTTTCCAACATGAGGATGTCTGAATCTGAATGGGGGCATGGAGGAGTGGCTGGGGTTTTCCTGAGAACCTACAGGTGTGATTAGGGCATTTCAAGGGACATGGATGTCCCTGCTTGATCAGAGAAATGTCATGAATATCTTGAATTGTGGCTAACTGTAGACCTACTCCCAGGTGTGTATAGTGACAAACAAGCATCTGGAAAGTGCTTGTTTTAGCTGAAGAACATTCAGAGGGCATAGAGAAGAATGCACTCTCTCATCTCCTATATTCAGGACAACATCAACAGTGAGATTTGAACTCTGGCTGTCCTGTTCCTAGCCAGCTATGCTAACCATTAGGCTATCCTAGACATCCACATTCTGTAATACCATTCTAAGGGTGTCTAGGTAGACAGATGTCCATATCGGGTATGTCAGGTTTGTGAAACCACATCCACATTTTTTCAGATGTTCTGGCTTAGACATCCCAGATTGAACTTGGATGGATCTTCTAAAACTTATTTATCTGTAGCTGGTAATAATGCTGTATAGTACAATTTAAACATTATCATGAAAATCATAATTATATATGCAATCACAGAAACAATAATCCATAAATAATATAAAAGCAAAGGGAGTAATGATACCATGGGTACCTAATCTTAAAACAATTAGAAACCAATAATGGCTGTTAGAAAGAATTATGAACCAAGACATTTAAAAGCAAGATAAAAAACAATCAAATGCACCATAAGTATAAAAATGAAAAACAAAACGAAACAGCATTGATGAAGGCGAGGAGGACTAACAGTAGTTGCTAAGAAAATATCACAGAAAAAACACTAGAGATATAAAAAATAAACCCAAATAAGCCTGTGGTAAATATTGTAAAGAGAGACAGAGCCACCATATCTCATATATTTCAATGAGTAAACTCACTGCGTTACTGCTTCCAACGGGAGTAATGAAACAAAGAACCACTTGTAATATGCCCTAAGGTAGTAAAGTATCAAAGTTTTAAAGACAAAACTATACTCGGTGTCAGTAGGATCTTTCAAGAAAAAGATAAAGGTAAGATGAAATTAGACTTACCTGCTAATTGTTGTTCCTTGAGAAACTCCAGTCCAGTCCCGAACCTCTGGGTAGTGCACCTCTTCCAGCAGCTTGGAGACTGAGCATGTCATCTTTTGATGACAGTAGTACTAACAGAGCATGGACCGCCCCTCCTCTCCAGTAACCTATTGACAAAGCAGTTTAAAAATTAAACACTATCTCACTAGAACTATAAATAATTCTCCCCCTGTCCTGGAGAAGAGATTCCCCCAACCCCCCAGGATGAGCGAACTTACTGAGATCACCCCCCGGGCCCCAAGATCGAGCACTGCACGTGAGAGAGACCATCCCCATGACCTGCTGCAGACCTATAATCCTGACAACTGCTATATGGGTGGGATCCGGGACTGGACTGGAGTTCCTCAAGGAACAACAATTAGCAGGTAAGTCTAATATCATCTTCCTTATCGTCCCTCCAGTCCAGCCCCGAACCTCTTGGATGTAGCAGAGCAGTCAACACTAATGGGAGGGACCTGCCGATCCAGCCCGAAGCACTGCCAACCTGAAGCAGGCATCCCCGGCCGACTGAATATCCAGGCGATAATGCTTCGCAAAGGTGTGAAGAGACGATCAGGTTGCCGCCTTGCAAATTTCCACCGGTGGTACCAAACTGTACTCCACAAAAAATAACTAAATGCTCTTTAGTTGTCCTCAGTGAGTCCAGCCCTCTGGCTCACCACCTCCAGCTGCTTGGAGTATACTGGAGAGGTGGGGCGGTGCCCGCTCTATTAGTACTACTGTCATCAAAAGACGACATGCTCAGTCTCCAAGCTGCTGGAAGAGATGCACTACCCAGAGGTTCGGGACTGGACTGGAGGGATTATAAGGAACTTGCCTTATGAATTGGACACAATACATAGAACTGATCTATTTTACTGACTTTAATAGTGCCCTTTTGATTTGCTAGTTTTGGTTTATTTTTCCTGCCTCCCCTTTGTGATACCCATGATGCTTTATTCTTTTTTACCCTTTTTTGACCTTCGACTGCAGCACGTTTTTGGCGCGTGTTTTTAAACAGTAGCATATTACTGTTGTGCTTCTTTCACTGATCAATTGGCGTTGCTGAAAGCATTGTGTCCGATTCAGAAGGCAAGTTACTTTTATCTTTTTCTTGAAAGATCATACTGACACTGAATATAGTTTTGTCTTTAGAACTTTGATACTTTACTACCTTAGTGCATATTACAAGTGGTTCTTTGTTTCATTACTCCCGTTGGAAGCAGTATCGCAGTGAGTTTACACATTAAAATATATGAGAAACGGTGTCTCTCTCTCTCTTTTCAATATTTACCACAAGCACATTTGGGTTTATTTTTGATATCTCTAGTGTTTTTTTCTGTGGTATTTTCTTAACACCCACTGTTAGTTCTCCTTGTCCCTTATCCATGCTATTTTATTTTGTTTTTCGTTTTTATACCTATAATGCATTTAATTGTTTTTTTATCTTGTTTTAAATGTTTTGGTTCACAGTCTTTTTGACAGACATTATTGGTTTCTAATTGTTTTAAGATTAGGCAAATATGGTATCATTATTCCCTTTGCTTTTATATTATTTATGGATTATTGTTTCTCTGCACATATGATTATGATTTTCATGATAATGTTCAATATGGTTTTATTTATCTGTATCTGCAGTTTTGTTTTACATTTTGACTTTTGTTTTTATATTCATTTGTACTGTATTTATTGAATTATTTATGATTTATTCCTCTTTATGATTGTTTCTCGAGGATAATACCCCCTGAAGAAGGTGTCAAGCTGAAATGCATTGGGATTTTTAATCAGGGTTGCTCAATAAAGCTTTTTATCACCAGCATTGTGTGGTGCATCTGTTTGTTCTGTTCTCTTTTCGCACATTAAATACATGCCATGTATTCAATAGTGTTTTGTATCTGTTGCTCCATAGCACAAAGTATCTTTTATTTTATTTTATTTTTATTTACATTCTCTTATATACCGCGCTATTCTGCATCAGTGCGGTTTACATTGAACAAACTGAAATTACATTGAACAGGGCATTATAACTTGGAAATAACTATTTTACAGGGAACATGGGCTATGGAGGGTTAAGTGGCTTGCCCAAGACCACAAGGAGCACCTGTGGGACTTCATTCCTCAGCTAAAATGGTGGCAGAGCATGCCAGATATTGTGAAACTAGATAATTCAGCACTAAAATATATAGGAATGTGCTTGCAGTATACTATAGTAAGCACAGTTTCGGTATTCTGTTGGACTAATGGCACATATTTTGAATTATAATGGTAGTAATTTGTTATACTTGCTATACTGAAAACATTTCGGATAGGTTTTGCAAGCAATAACACTGTAGAATATTAGAATTTTTTCATTTAACAGCAACAGAACTGACAGTTGAATATTTAAGAATAAATAGCTTGGACTGTAGCCTCTTCAACTTGATTTATGAATTACATATTCAGAGTAATTTACTAACAATATGTGTTCACACAAGGAGAAATTAGACCTTATCTGCTAATTGTCTTTCCTGGAGTTCTCTCCAGGCCAGTCCAGGAATGGTAGGGTTGTCAGCCCCCTCCAGCAGCTGAGGACTGAATCACACAGAGTCTTGCTGACACCCTATACAGCTCCCCCTGGTGCCAGAGACTCAGTCTTCTATTGACAAAGCAGCTCCATATACTCCGTATTCTATTAACTTATACTAAAACTAATAACCAACCAAAGAACCCTTTTTTTTTTTGTAGAACTAGCCCTGCTCCTCCTTCCCCCAGCAAGGGACAACAGACAGACAGAGCCTCCCTTTAGACTGACTCGGATGCCAAACTGCTCGCACACCTAAGCTGCAGTTTCAGTCATACCGGCGAAGTACTACTTCATAACAATCGCACCAAAAAATAACTCCACGCAACCACAACCACCTTATACACAGAAATACACAACCCTTACCTGCCAACTTATCAACGCAAGATCCATGAGAAACAAACTACCAATCTTTACAGATATCATCAATGACCATAAAACAGATATTGTCTGTATAACGGAAACCTGGCTCAAAGATACAGACTCAGTATTCATGAACCAATTAAAATCAACTGAATATGAGATCTTCCATACCCACAGAACAATTAAAAAAGGTGGAGGCGTACTAATAATAGTAAAGAAAAACCTCAATGCAAAACTAATCTCATCCAATAATATGGATAATGTAGACACACTAACTATAAAAATTAAAACCACAAAGATATGCCTAATATATAGACCCCCAGAATACAATATAGATAACACTGATAACCTAATTGAACTACTGGCATCATCCACTGACACAAACCCAATAATACTAATGGGTGATTTTAACCTCCCTTCAACACCCAACAACCAATCAAACCACTTCACAGAAGCAGTAAGCAATTTGGACTTCCACCAAATAATAACAGAACAAACACATAATAAAGGAAAAACACTTGACATGGTCTTCCTACCAAACTCACTCCACAACCTATATAACCCCAAATCACTCTCAAACATGCCTGTTCCCTGGTCAGACCACTACCTTCTGAAATTTGACATCACCATCCCTGACAACAATCATACTAAACGAACTCAACCTTCACAAAATAAGAGATTCAGAAAGTTCAATGAAGAAGACTTCTTAGATCAAATAATTCCTCACCTCACCCTAACTCCTACAAATCTGGAAGAAACTATCAAAACTTGGAACAAAACTATATCAACAGCAGCAGAAAAAAAACCAAACCTGTCCCAACAAAATAGCAATGACAATACAATTGACAAGAAGGATGCCCCATGGTTTAACATGACAATCAAAAATCTTAAAAGACAACTAAGAATGGAAGAAAGGAAATGGAGACAAAATAAATCACCAACAACTTACGAAAAATACGTAAATACCCTACACATATATAAGGAAACAATAGACAGTTCTAAGAGAAACTACTACTCTAACATACTCAATAATTCAATTAACCGACCAAGAGAATTATTCTGTATAATACAGAAACTAACAAACAAAACATACAACTCAGACAAAATATCCATAGATATCTCCCCACAAGAATTAGCACAATACTATAGTAACAAAACAAAAATACAAATGAATAACCCCCCAATAACACACACTGAAATGAAACACACAACCTCTAATACCTGGTCCAACTTCAGTCCAATCTCAAAGACCACACTCAAAACTACCATATCTAACATCAATACAACTACATCATATCTTGACCCATGCCCAGTAGATTGGATAAAAAAGACACTCTCGATACTCTCTTCCTTCATCCTCCCTATGGTCAACATATCACTAGAAAAAGGATACTTACCACCATCCCTCAAACATGTTCAAATACGACCAATACTTAAAAATAAAACACTAGACAAATTATCCCCAAAATCATACAGACCCATATCAAGCATTCCCTTCATGGCCAAACTTATTGAAAAAATAGTTCAAACCCAACTACAGGAATTTATTGACACATTGAACCTCCTTGACGAACACCAATATGGCTTCCGACCATTCCATGGGGTTGAAACATTGCTAACAATCCTTTATGACACCCTATTAAGAGGAATTGACGACACTAAACAAGCCTTCATCCTAGTATTCCTCGACATCTCTGCTGCATTTGACAGCGTCAATCATATAACAATGCTCAACAGACTACAACAAATAGGAATTACATCCACCGTTTATAACTGGTTCAAATCCTACCTATCAAACAGAACCCAAACAGTAAGAATTCTTAACCAAACATCTAACACTTTCAACCAAACACAAGGCCTCCCACAGGGATCTGCACTATCAGCACTATTATTTAACATTTACCTACAACCAATCAGCAACATCTTTAAACGTCATGGCGTCTATTACCATATTTACGCCGATGATATAATGTTCTACCTCCCATTTAAAATCCCACACCCCCCACTACAACAAATAACAGAATGTTTTAAAGAACTAACAATATGGCTCAAGGATCAGAACTTACACATTAATTTCTCAAAAACTGATGTACTATATATCACTAAAAACCAAACATACACACCCCCAAGCACCATCACCCTTGATAACCATGAGATCAACATAAAAAAAGAAATAAAATACCTAGGTGTGATACTTGATAATAAGCTTAACATGGATTCACACATAAAATATCTAACAAAAAACATACACTACAAACTTAAGACATTGAGACAACTAAGACCTTTAATTCACTTACAAGACTTCATAACCACAATTCAAGCTATCATAACCCCACACTTTGATTTTGCAAATTTAATCCTTAATGGCATCACAAAGCAAAATATTAAAAAGATACAACTAACCCAGAACATAGCAGCAAGAATAATAATGAATATAAGCGCAATAGAACATATCACACCGACATTAGCTGAACTCCATTGGCTACCTATTTACAGCAGAATAAAATACAAGATTCTTCTAACCACATTTAAGCTAATAAATAACTTAGCACCATCTGTACTCAATACACTCATAAATGTAGAAATTGATAAACGCTCACAAAGGAGTAGAAACACAAACACCATAGCAGTACCAAAAGATTACACAAAAGCTAGAAAACAAACCAACAAGAGAGCCTTCTCACATTCAGCACCTATCCTCTGGAATAACCTTCCTGACAACATTCGTTTACTGTCAGATATAAAGGAATTTAGAAAAAAACTGAAAACCCACTTATTCTCATTACACTACAAAGGAGCAGAATCTAACCAGACTACACAAAGAGACACAGGTTAACAACCATACTACAAATATCTATAACTACGTGCTTTGAAGTTTAGAATAATGTATACAACCACAAGTGATAAATGATATAATTTGTAAATATCTACAATGTATATAAGTTCTAATAGTTTAATGTTCAAACTTTTATATTGTTCTAATAGTTTAATGTTCAAACTTTATATTGTACCTGTATCTAATTCCACCTGTTCTATGTAAAATGACTTGGTATGATATTACCCATACCATATTACATACTGTTCTTTGTAAACCGCACTTGATACTTGGGAAAGAGCGGTATAGAAATAATTGTTAAATAAATAAATAAAAAATAAAAAAAATAAAATTTCCAACCTGCTTACTGAATAACGCAGACGCAACCCAACTCAACCTCCGTATTACGCAAATGATGTGGGAGGGTCCTGGACTGGCCTGGAGAGAACTCAAGGAAAGACAATTAGCAGGTAAGGTCTAATTTCTCCTTCCTATTCGTCTCTCCAGGCCAGTCCAGGAATGGTAGGGTTGTACCAGAGCAGTACCTAATTCCGGGAGGGTCCCGCCAGCCCAGCCACAATGGCTGCAGCCCCTACATTTGCGTCCCCCCTAGCCTGGACATCTAATCTATAATGTTTCGCAAAGGAGTGAAGGGACGACCAAGTCGTCGCCTTACAAATCTCAACCGGAGGCACTAAGGCGAACTCTGCCCAGGATGTCGCTTGCCCTCGAGTAGAATGGGCCCTGAGTCCCTTAGGAGGAAGCGCTCCACACGCCATATATGCTGCCCCAATAGCCTGTTTTACCCATCGAGCAATGGAAGCTTTGAAAGCAGCCTCCCCCTTTTGAGGACCCGAAAAAATCACAAACAAGCGATCTGTCTTACGAAATGACTCCGTTCTCTTCAGGCAGCGATGGAGCACTCTGCCGAGATCCAATTTCCACAGAGATTGAAACTCACTTTCCCCTTCCACATTTGGAAAAGTCAGAAGAGAAATAGCCTGATTTACAAGAAAAGATGACACTACTTTCGGCAGAAAAGAAGGCACCGACGTAACACCACTTTCTCCGTCGAAAACAGAATAAATGGTTCTCTACAAGAGAGCGCTTGAAGGTCCGAAATCCTCCTTGCCGAACACAACGCTACTAAGAAGGCCGTCTTCCAAGCCAAATGTCTCAACAACATCTTCGACACTGGCTCGAAGGGAGGAACAGTCAGCGCCTCCAGCACCAAGTTCAAGTCCCAAGGAGAAATAACTTGCCGGATCGGCGGCCTAACATTCTTTACTGCTCTGAAAAAACGCAGAACGTCCGGATGAGTTGACAACACAGACCCCCGTATGTGACCCCTATAACACAATAAGGCGGCTAATTGCACTTTAAGGGAACTAAGTGCTAGATCCTTTTCTAGCCCGTCCTGCAGAAACCACAAGATATCCGGCAGCCCCGAGGAGAACGGTCTAATACTCTTCTCCGCGCACCAACTTTCAAAAATGCGCCAAATGCGAATATAAGACAAAGATGTAGAACGCTTTTTTGACTGCAACATTGTTGCTACTACCGCCGCGGAGTACCCCCGTCGATGCAACCGTTCCCTCTCAAGAGCCACTTGCAGCATCAACACTGGTCCTTGACTCAATAGATTGATCCGATCAGGCAGCCTCCATGGCTTCTCCACCAGAAGACGCATGAGATCTTCATACCAAGGCCTCCTTGGCCAATCCGGTGCAATCAGGATCACCGGCCCCTCGTGAACTGCAATCCTCTGCATGACTTGACCTATCATTGGCCATGGAGGAAAAACGTAAAGCAACTCATTCGTCGGCCATGGTTGCACGAGCGCATTGAGACCTTCGGACATGTGTCTGTGTCTCCTGAAGAATCTCGCCGCCTTGGTATTGTTGAGCGTGGCCATCAGATCCATGATCGGTAGGCCCCACCACAAGGTGATGTCGTGGAATACCACCGCATTCAGCTCCCACTCGCCGGGATCTAGGCGATTTCGACTTAGATAGTTGCCCTGAACATTGTCCTTGCCTGCCACATGTGCCGCTGACACGGCTCTCCGCCCACTGTAGTAACAGCTGGCTCTCCTCCAACAAGGAGGCGCTGCCCGTGCCCCCCTGCCGATTGATATAGGACACTGTCACTGCATTGCCGGAGAACACACAAACAGCCTTGCCCTTTACCAGGTCTTTGAACTATACTAGCGCCCGATGCACTGTCCTCATCTCCAACCGATTGATCGACCATCCCGATTCTTCCGTGGTCCAACTTTCTTGTGTCACCTGTCCCAGACAATGCGCCCCTCAGCTCGAGAGACTGGCGTCCGTGGTGACCAACACTCATTCCGGCTGTTGTAAGAGCATGCCAGCTTGAAAATGCTTGGAATCCAACCACCAGTCTAGACTGGTTTGTACTTCCAGTGGACACACCAGCTCCTGAGACAAGAGCTGTTCCTGTGGAGACCACTGAGAAAGCAAAGCTCTCTGTAGCGGCCGCATATGAGCCCTGGCCCATGGCACTAGGTCTAACGCCGCCGCCATGGAACCCAACAGCTGCATGTATCGCCACGCTGTTGGAGCCTGTATGTTCAAAACACTCTGCACCTGTCCCTGAAGCTTTAGCATCCTGTCTTCAGGCAGAAACACCAAACTGGCGACCGTGTCGAACACCGCTCCGAGATATACCAGACGCTGCACTGGCTGAAATTGGCTCTTGGCCCGATTCACCACCCAACCAAGCCGTTCTAGAAACTCTACTACACACCTGGTTGCCACGATCGACTTTGCTATGGAATCTGCTCGAATCAGCCAATCATCCAAGTAGGGATGCATTCGAATGCCCTCCTGTCACAATGCCGCCGCTACGACGACCATGACCTTTGTAAATGTATGAGGTGCCACCCAAACAGCAGAGCCCGAAACTGGAAATGTCCCATAGGAACAGCAAAGCGCAAGAACCGGTGATGTTCCGGTCTGATCGGAATGTGCAAATAAGCTTCTGTGAGATCTATGGAGAAGAGCACCTCGCCCGGTTTCGCCGCTAAAATTACACTGGTCAACAACTTCTTACAAAAGTCATGTTACTGAAATAAAAATAGTCATTTCTTATCAATTTTTATATGCTGAACACAAATATGACAGTGAAATTGCAAAGTTGGCTCTAGTTTTTTTGTAATCTACAAGAATTAATGTTTACATCACGAAATGCATGTCAATAGTAAATATAATAGGCCTTCGGTTAATATCTCTAAAAAAACAAGTCATAGACTACTTCTTAGATTTTTTCGCCTGTCTCTTATACAGCTGTTCAGGAGCTTCTCTGGGGAGTGTCCAGCAGTAGTCAGACAGCATTGTAGTGGACCATTTTCCCTGGTATCTTTGTTCCATCGTTGCGATATCCTGGTGAAAATGTTCGCCCTGTTCATCACTAACCATACCACAGTTGTCAGGAAAGAAATCGAGATGGGAATCAAGGAAATGGATCTTTAGAGACATATTGCAGCCAAGTTTCTGATACCGCCTCAGCATGTCTTCTACTAGTTCCTTGTAGTTTTCTGCCCTAACATTCCCGAGAAAGTTTGTTGACACTAGGCGAAAAGCATTCCATGCTTGTTTCGCATCACCCTGCAGCAAGTTGTTCAACCGGACATCTTTGAAGAGCTCTCGACTCTGAGGACCCACAAAAACTCCCTCTTTAATCTTTGCTTCGCTGAGTTGAGGGAATTTTTCATGCAGGTATCAGAAAGCTGGCGAAGTGCGGTCCATGGCTTTCATGAAGTTTTTCATCAAACCTAGTTTGGTAGCAGGATTTTGTGAGCCTCAACCAGAGCTGGGTGCTGGATATTCTTCTCTCCAACTGTTACATTTTGTCTGTGATTCCATTCCTTCCGCAAGTAGTGCCAATCCCTTGCTCAGCTATCCCACTCACATAAGAAAAACATGTATTTTATATATCCCTGCTGCAGTCCCATTAAAAGGGCAACTACCTTCAAGTCACTACAGAGGTGCCAGCTGTACTTGATATAGTTAATGGAAGTCAGTAGATGCTTTAAGTTATCGTATGTCTCTTTCATGTGTACGGCATGCGCTACTGAAATAGATGGAAGACGGTTTCCATTGTTCAAAAGCACAGCCTTCAGACTCAGTTTCGAAGAGTCTACAAATAGTCTCCAGTCTTGTGGGTCATGAGTGATTTTTAAGGCATTCATGAGGCTTTCAATATCGGAACAGAATACCAGATTGCTTTCCTTTCTGAAGAAAGGCTCCAAACTGCTGGTGGCGCTTTTGATATGGAGTAATGTTGACATCTTCTTCTAGAAGATTCCATTGTTGGAGTCTTGATCCTAGCAATTCTGCCTTGTTCTTGGATAAGTCCAAATCACGAACCAGGTCATTTAGTTCTTCCTGTGTTATTCTGCGTGGCGTTGATAATGCATCCCAGTGAAAATCTGGGTCACTGCATGCTGACGGACCAGGAGAAGAACAGGTCGGCTCACCCTTGTCCTCATCAGATGAATCAAGAGAATATTCTGATGGAGGTTCTGGAATAGGAAGTCCCTCACCATGTAGAACTGGTCTCAATGCAGACGGAATGTTTGGGTAGACTATGCTCGACTTCTTTTGCTTCGTTATTCCGCTGGAAAGAGGAGGAACCAAGCAGAAGTAACAGTCATTTATGTGGTTGCTTGGCTCTCTCCACACCATGGGGACTGCAAACGGCATTGATGGGCTTTTGCAATTCAACCACTGTGAAAGCTGTGTTGTACATGTAGCGCAGCATATATGCGGAGCCCAAGGCTTGTCTTGGTCACCAATCTTGCATCCGAAGTAAAGATGATATGCCTTCTTCATTTGAGAAGTGATACTTTTCTTCTGGTTGGCAAATGTCACTTCCCCAAAAATGTAGCAGAAATTGTCAACGGTATTAACGCACTTTCGCGGCATTACTGTTCTGTATTGTACCTAAATGGCTAAAATTATATGATTAATAAAAGTTACATGTAACAGTAGCTTAAACTGTCTCGCACACAGTCTGAAATATTTTAAATGCTCAACCTTTCCGACTGCATATAGTACACTGCTGACGTCAGATGGCTTCAGCAGCCGTCTGGCAGTAGTATTGCATTGCATCAGAAAATGATGCAATCAACTCTGGATGATGTGTGCATGCTGGTATTATGCAATGTGATGCAATATTACATCATTCAAGGCTTATTTGGGATGTTGTTGATGTCCTACTGGATAAATTTACACGGTGAAACATCAAAAATGAACTACATGCAATATCTTCAAAACGAGAGCCAATAAAATTTTTTTAATGTTATATTTGTGTTCAGCTCACCAAGATACTACAGATTAGGGCCTTTTAAAGTCAGCAATGATTTCAATGTTGACCAGTGTTACCGATCTCAATGTTTCCATCCGGAAATGTGGTACTTTCAAACAGAGGTTCACATGATTTAGATCTAGATTGGGCCGAAAAGAACCCTCCTTTTTGGGAACCACGAAATAGATTGAGTATCGACCTAATCCACACTGGTCTGTAGGTACTGGAACTACTGCCTGAAGGTGCAACAATCTTAGAAGCGTGTTGTTTACTGCCTCCCTCTTCACTCGGACCTTGCAAGGGGACACAACGAACGCCTCTGCCGGTGGTCGGTTGAACTCCAGCGCGTAGCCCTTTTGAATGATCTCCAACACCCACTGATCCATGGTGATGGCGGCCCAGGTGGAATAAAACTCCTGTAAACGTCCCCTGACCGGGACTTCCGCCTGAGCCTCCCCGACGTCATTGCGGCTTTTTTGGACTGGGACTGCTGGGGAGGGAGATAACCTCTGACAAATCCTCACGCTTCCCGAAAGGCCACAAACCGACCTCTCTGATAAGGGGTATACTGAGCCGCCCTAACCCTGCGGAACTCTCTCCTTTGTCCTCGCTGCAGTCTCCCTGGCCTCGGACCCTTTGGATGGTCCTCCGGCAGCCGACCTCCCTTTGAATTTGAATTGCCCACATCTTTGACGATCTTTTTCAAGGCTTCCCCAAAGAGTAGCTTACCCTTATAAGGGAGTTTGATGCATCCGCGGCCCAATTCCTCAGCCAGAGAAACCGCCTAGCCGCAATAAGCGACACCATCATCTTTGCCGAAATTCAGACCAGATCATAAAAGGCATCCGCTAAATATTCCGCCGCTGATTCCAGCTTGGCTCCCTCCGGAGACGGATTCTCCTCCCCTGCAGGAGCAACCTCTCCTTGAAGCCACCGAATGGAGGCCCTTGACACATAAGCCCCACAAGTCGAGGCCTGTAATGCCAATGCACTAGAATCAAACGCCTGCTTGAGGATAGATTCCAATTTCCTATCCTGAAGATCCTTAAGGGCCGCGCCGCCCTCCACCGGGATGGTAGTCTTCTTCGTCACCACCACGACTAAGGCATCTACCTTTGGCATACACAGCAAGTCCTTCTCGTCCTTGGGTATCGGGTACAACCGACCTATTGCCCGACTACCCCTCAAAGAAGCCTCCGGGCACTCCCACTCTGATTCTATCATTTGCTTAAAGACCCTATGAACTGGAAAGCATTTCTGCTCTGCCTTAAATCCCTGAAGTAGTGGGTCTTCCAGCGGCTCCTCCTGAGCCACTGGAAGGCTGATATTCAATGCTGCCAAGGACTGCAAAATGAGAGCTCCCAGCTCCTCCCTGCGGAACACTCTGAACAAATTCGGATCTTCACCCGGTGCAATCTCTCCTTCCTCTAGCTCCATGGCCCACGGGTCATGCTCCGAGTCCGACAGGCCCTCCCCGTCATCTGCCAGCCGCAGTTCCGAGGTCTGCTGACCCCACGCATCTAAGCCGGAATCCAAATCAAGGTTTCTCTGAGAGGGACCCTCCTCCGGGTCCTCCTCCTCTATAAACACCGCTTTCTGCGACCCCGAAGGCAAGGTGGAACCAGATCTGCTCTGTGTCTGTTCCCTCTTGAGGCAATAGGCCTTATGCAGAGAGAGAATGAAATCTGCAGAAAACAACTTTTCTACCCCTTCCTGCAATCCCAAACCCTGAGCTTAGGCAGGAACCGCTGGCAAGGAAGGCACATTAGATTTTCTTGACTTCGTTTTCTTTTTTACCTGCTTGTCAGCTAATGCAGGAGAAATGGAAGTATCAGCCAAAATGGCCGCCTTTCCCGCTCGATCCTGAGACCTCCCTGCAAGCTCCCCCTGAGGCGAACTCTCCTCCATGGCTGGTAACCACCACTCCAAATCACTCCCTCGATGAACACAAGACCTACAAAGCTCCGGTCCAGCCAAGCCGCGGACACCCCCGCACTGCACGCACGTCGCCATGATTGGCAGCATGCGTCTGAACTGGAGCTCCCTCTGCCTTCAATTCTAATCTGCCACGCCGCTTATCTACTCTCTCCGAGCAATCACATCCCGTATTACTCCTTACCTTCCGCCGAGGTTTTAAACAGCTAGCGAGCGGCGATCAGTCACTGCGGTGGCATGAGAGGAGTGCGACTGTGGCTCCCAGGCACACAATCTCTTGCGGACAAATGTCGGCTCTGACGACCTTGAGGCAGGTTCTGCCCCTGCTGCCCTCAGTCCCTCTCAATCGTGGGGATGTGCAAATCTTCTTTCCAGCTTTACAGCCCTGCTAGGACCCACCAGAATTTGCCTTGCCAAACCAAATCACCCAAACCGAGGGATTACCTAATCTATTCCTGATTTCAACTGTGGAGCCTGAGCAAAACAAAAAACGGTCTTATCCAGTTGCTGAGGACTGAAAGACTGAGTCTGGCACCAGGGGGAGCTGTATAGCACCAGGGGGAGCTGTATAGGGTATCAGCAAGACTGTGTGATTCAGTCCTCAGCTGCTGGAGGGGGCTAACAACCCTACCATTCCTTGACTGGCCTGGAGAGACAAATAGAAATTAACATATATTATTTGGCACAGTGTCCATTGCAAAAAATATATCCTGTGGTAAATAATACGCATTAACGGCAACATGCACAGTTTGTAAATAACCCCCATTGTTAGGTATGCAAATAACTTGAAAACAGGTAGCAATTTGATAAGGTAATTCTATAAGGAGGTACCCATTTTTAGGTACTAACAGTGAACATAAAATGCTGGTATTTTAGTCATTTATGCGTGTATGTGGCCATGTGTGTAAATGACCTCTTATAAAATACCAACCAGCGTAAAAGTATGTGCGCTAATTGCATGGCATGTACTTTCACTGTGGGTAAGCACAGAGGTGGAAATTGGGCAGACCATGGATGGTATGAGCATGTATGTGCTTTGAATATAAAATATGATAATTTACAAGCATACATGCAAAATGTAGGTGCGGTTATTTACATCAACTCTAGGGCTGTTGTAAGCGATCCTGCCTTAATTTAAGGCACATTCTCTGCCACTTACACTAGTATTTTATAAAGACGATTAGGCAGCTACACTTGTCTTTATAAAGTATGCTTAATTTAAGAGTGCTAAAATGTGCTTTATTTATCTAGGCTTACATACTGCTTTTCTATCAATCAAAGTGGCATACATTCAGGTACTGTATATATACTTTTCCCTGTTCCAAAGAGCACCTATGGGACTAGAAACCCTTCTGGCCCAAGGTTGCTGTCCTCTAATGGGATTTGAACCCTTGGCCCTCCAGCCTGAAGTAACTTGCCTCAACCACTAGGCCACTCCTCCAGCTTTAACTTGGTGTCCTTTTATAAAATTACTAGTGAAAGTTATATATGCATATTCACATTGATTTCTGTCAGCTAAGAGAAACACCAAGGTGACATTTTACTTACCAGTTAATGTCTTTTTCTTGAGTCCTGCTAGACCAGTCCAGACAGTGCAGTTACTCACCTGTAACAGGTGATCTCCTGGAACAGCAGGAATCAGCCTTCACATATTGGTGAATGTCACCGATAGAGCCCATGCGGGAACATTTCTTAGCATCCAATAGGAAAGCCTTTGGGAGCACTCCACTATGCCCGCATGCCTGTCTTCCTCTTCAGTTGAGTTTATAGCTGAGAAGAAGAAGAAAATAAAAGGATGCTGCAACTCCTAGGGGAGGAGGATGGGTTGTGAAGACTGATTCCTGCTGTTCCCGGATATCACCTGTTACAGGTGAGTAACTATGCTATCTCCAGGAAGAAGCAGGAATACATTCTTCACATAGGGCCTGATTCTGTCCTGCACGGCTATCCCCTTTGTACGTCCGGTCTGAGCCGGACGTACAAAGGGGATCGCGATTCTGATCCCACAGGGCACATCTAGCCCCACGGGATCAGAATCGCGATCAGGCCCGTATGTGCAGGTCAGGATTGTGATTCAGTCCCAGCCTGCACGTACAGGCACTGCCCGGATAGATCAATCAGGAATTTAAATGGAGCCACGGTGTCATGGCGTCCTGTTGCCATGGAACTGCTGCTCCATTTAAATGCTGCGATGCCGATCACGTGGTGTGGTGAGCTGGGGAAGACGTGAGTCACCTTAGCTCCGGGCCCCCCTCCACCTACCGTTGTTTTATGGCCGTGAAGCGAGGAGATAACCACTAATTATCGGATCTGAAGGCTTGGTGACCAAATTCTGCGCTTCTTTTGGGGGAACTGTGCGATGGCAACAGCAGCGAAGGCCGGGAGACGGGAGAAAGACCGGCTAGCAGGGCAGCCGAAAATGGCGGAATCCCCGACGAAGGCGAGCACAGCGGCTTCCCCCACAATGACCGAGGAAATCTCGGCTGCGGTTACAGCGGCACTCTCCGCACAGTTTGAAACCCTGCACGCTAAAATGGACACGCTTCAGGGATCACTAACTGCCCTAGGTACTAGGGTGCAGGAGGCGGAGGGCCGAATAGAGCAGACCGAGGAGGAGTTGGCGACTCTGAAGCGCGAACTACACATGCTACAGACTGAAGTCAAGGCCCAGGCATTGAAACTGGACGATCTGGAGAATAGATCTAGACGAAATAACTTACGTTTGCTGGGCATAGCTGAATCTATTCTCGACAAAGACCTCCGAACCTATGTGGAAGCTTTGGCTGGTTCGCTGATTGACGGGGAAGAAGGGAATGCCCCGATAGTAGTAGACAGGGCCCATCGCGTGGGGCCGAAACCACAAGCATCGAGTGCCCGACCCAGAGTAGTCCTGGCCCGCTTTTTGTATTATACGCAGAAGGAAGCTATCCTGAAAGCAGCGCGGCAAAAAGGCACTGTGGAGCGTGGGAACATGAAAATCCGCATAACGCCAGACTACTCGGCTGCGCTGAGTCAGCGGCGTAAAGCGTATGCCCCACTATGTCAGCGCCTGATCGAGGCTAATGTGCGGTTCCATGTGCAGTACCCTGCCAAGCTCCATGTGCAACACCAGGGAGCCCATCGTGTGTTTGATGCAGCTTCAGAGGCCAGTTCATACGTGGACCAAGTGCTTGCTACCGTAACAGCGAACAACCGCGAACAGGCGCCATAGTGAAGGTGCAGGAGTGCATGACACGGGACTATCCAGGGCTACCCGGGGGGGCGCAAGGAGGCACTGCCTTAGTCGAGCGCAAAAGCGCACTGCCCTACGAACTTCGATCTTTATCTAAGCTGGCTAGCCTGCGGAGGCGCTGAAGGATACCCATCCTATAAAAAGTGGATTCCTGTGGGCGGATGGCGGCTTGTGGATTCCCGGCCCTTGGCCCTCCCTGATGACTATGCCGCTCCCCGGCAGTAGGAGAACGGATTTACTGCTATTCCAGGGCCGGCCCTGCTTGACCTGTCGGGGAGGCTCTGGGAGTGGTGTTTGAGGATAGCTGCTCCCGGAGCTTGCGACCGTAAGACCCGTTGGCTGCGAGACAGCAGGGAGTCCGGTGCTCAGGGATAGCCTAACGATCCCCCGGGAATTCTGCGGGCCTGCAGTCAAAACCTCGCTATACCAAGCCCAACCGGGACTGACCAAGCTGCGGGATGGCGGCGACATACAGATGAGACAATGTTATGTTCTCGTTGTTTGTTAATTGCTTGTTCATTTTTAGTATTCTGTTCTTATAGGGTGAATAACGAACTATTTATGAGGGGGGATGGGGAGGGCGAGGGGGGTGGGTATTAGGGGCATAAGTGTGGGGACTCAGGCGGCTGGATTCTAAGCGGGGCTAGGATGCATATTGAAGGGGGGGAGGAGGGGTGGGTGCAGGGACAGGGAACCTCCAGCTGGGAATAACGCTCCCATGCGGAGGAAGGTGGGTACGTGGTGCACGCCTTCCCGTGGGCAACCACGTGCCCACAGCATAGCATATGGTAGGCAGCTGGGGGTTGTGAGCCGCCACATTGCCCGTTCCCCAGGAGATGGCAGCGGGGGAGTCGGACCGGAAGGTTATAGGCCATGTAAGTATGCACCGACAAGGCAGGTGTGGCAGATGGACGGGCAGCTCCTAGGTGCTAGTGAGCGGCCCATAGCGCTTAGACTCCCTGTAATTGTTTAGCTATGGTCTGTTACAAGTAGCCCATAAGAATGGGAGAGCATTCAGGTGGGGTTGGGACAGGGGTCGTGGGTATAGGGGTTTCACGCATCTGGACAGATTGTTGGGAGGGAGGGGGTCCTGTTCACATCGTTAGTGATCAATATGGGAGTAAGGAGGCATTTGGGGATGGATTTTAGGATAGGGGGGGAGTGGGGGATAGAGACGGGGCATAGGGGCGGGGGGGGCAGGGGGGGCGGGGTGGGGTGGTGTGGGAAGGGGGGGGGGATGCAGCCCTGGATAATATCAATGGAAAAAAGCCAGGAATCCCACAGGGGAAAGAAGGGAGGATCTCAGGCTGGGGAGACCTCTCCCATGTATACTGCTAGTGACGGTCTTACTACTTTTTACTTCCGGTGGACGTGAAGATCATATCTTGGAATGTTTGCGGTATAGGCAACCCTATCAAGCGATATAAGGTGCTGCAGGCTTTAGCAAGACAGCGCTGTGATATAGCCATGTTACAAGAGACCCACCAGAGCACAGCAGAGCATGCCAAACTCCAACGGGACTGGGTGGGGCAAGAATGGGGGGCCCCAGCGCAGGGTAAAAAGGGTGGAGTGGTCATTTTGATACACAGGAGACTCAGGTTTACCAAGGAGGAGGTCCACGTGGATCCGGATGGACGCTATATTTTGCTGTACGGGATTCTAGAAGGGAAACCAATAATCCTGGGTAACCTTTATAGCCCCAACGTACTGGATCGGGCTCTCTATGCCCGGCTGGGTTCGCGGGTGGAGCAACTACCAGATGTCCCATTGATTTTGGCCGGTGATCTTAATAGTGTTTTGGATCCTACATTGGACCTCGTAGGGGGTGGGGACGGGAGGGCACGTAAGCAGGGCACTCAGGCCTTGCAACACTTGCGACGGCGGCTGCAACTAACGGATCCCTGGCGACTTTTGCACCCGGGGGAGCAAGATTTTACCCACCAATCCAGAGCGCATGGCACGGGCGCCCGTATTGATTACGTGTTAGTGTCGGAAAGCCTTTTTACCTATGTACAGGACGCGCAGATCGGTCCCTTTGAAATTTCAGACCATGCTATAATTTGGGTGGACTTAGAGTGGAGCGGCGCTGCTTTGCCGCCCCGTATCTGGCGATTCCCGGTTGAGCTCTACCGAGATGCGGACTTCTCTCTGTTCCTAAAGCAGAAATGGCAAGACTTTGCCGCTTACAATGAACAACATCGTAGTAACCCGGAACTCTTTTGGGAAACGGCTAAAGTGGTTTTACGGGGTGATATAATAGGCTATGTGGCCCGCAAGCGAAAATTAATAGCTAAACAGATTATTCGCCTGGAAGCTCAGGTCTGCCACGCTCGACGCCGGCAGGCTAGTACCCCCTCAGCGGTAAATAAGAAGGCACTATGGGAAGCCCAGACGGTCCTTAATGAGCTGCTTCACCAGCGGGCCAAGAAATCATTTATGTATTATAAGTATCAATTGTACCGCTTCGGGGATAAGTCAGGGAAATTACTAGCTAGGTGTTTACGGGGTAAAGGGGGGGCTAGAACGGTGGTGGCCCTGCGGGATGCGCAGGGTAACCTCCAGTCAGGGAACCGGGAAATCACCCAGATTTTTCGACGGTTCTACCAGAAGCTATATGCACGGGGGGCTGACCCCGGTGCCGCAATGGAAGAATATTTGCAGGAAGTCCAGTTGCCTCGTCTCGGTGAAGAACAACGTGCGGGTCTGGAGGCGCCGATTACGGTGGAGGAAGTCTCCCTGGTGGTCCAGCAAGCGAGTTGCTGTCGTGCGCCGGGACCGGATGGGCTCGGCGCTGAATTCTACAAGCTGCTGGGGGAAGTGGCACCGCCATTATTGCTGGAGGTCTACCATCAGCGGCAGGCACAGGGGACGTTTACGTGGGGGGGGAATCATGCCCATCTTATTCTATTCCCCAAACCCGGTAAAGATAGCACGCGTGCGGAGTCTTATCGACCTATCTCACTCCTTAATTTCGACCTGAAGATCTTAGCTAAAGTCCTAGCCTTGCGACTCGCCGGGGTTCTGGGAGACTTGGTACATGAATCCCAGGTGGGATTTGTGAAGGGCCGGTATGCGGTGCGGAACCTTCGGAGAATTTTGGCGTCCCTGGAATGGGTCCATCGACATGGTATACCCTCGCTTTTGGTTAGCTTCGATGCTGAGAAAGCCTTCGACCGGGTGGGTTGGTCGTATTTAAAGTTTCTTTTACCAAAATATGGACTGGGGGAGTCTTTCTGTGGGATGGTGGACCTGCTATATACTCGGCCTACGGCGAGTATCTGTTGTAATGGGTTCCTATCGGAGGCTTTTGATTTGGAAAGAGGCACCCGGCAGGGATGTCCGCTCTCCCCTTTACTTTTTGTATTGTCTTTAGACCCCCTGGTCCGGAAGATCGAAGCATCCGTTGCGATTGCCGGAATCCGGATGGGACCTTACAGGTTTAAAATAGCGGCTTTCGCCGATGATATGTTAGTCCACGTATCGGCCCCGCGAACCTCCCTTCCGGGGCTCTTGGAGGAGTTTTCACGCTTTGGGAGCTTTGCGGGCCTCCGCATCAATATGGATAAGTCTGAGGCATTAGATGTGGGGGGTACGCTTCGTGCGGCTTGGGGAGACTTATTCCCCCTTCGGTGGGCAGAGGATTCCTTTACCTACCTGGGTATTTCTTTGACCTCAGATCCCAAGCAATTATATCGGGCGAACGTGACCCGGATCGTGTCTAAAACTCGCTTACAATTGCAGGCGTGGGCCCCCCTTCCCTTATCTCTCCTAGGCAGAGCGGCTGCCCTGAATATGGTAATTTTCCCGCGTATCCTGTATTGGCTGCAAACACTTCCAGTGTGGCCGAGGAAACGTGATCTACAAGAAATCGAACGCCTATATCGGGGCTTTCTGTGGAAAGGGGCGCGGGCTCGTATCCCCCTATGTCGCTTGCAGAAGAGGTGGAGAGACGGGGGAATCGGCATCCCTGATCTACGACTCTATGCCCTAGCCTGTCAGGCGCGGCATCTTAGGGACTGGCTGGGAGAGACGGACGACTATACCCCACGGGCGTCCGAGGAGGCCTTAGTGGCCCCACAGGCCTTACTAGCGGCCCTGCATTTGGCGGGCTCCGATCTGCCAAGTTGGGTAACTCGGAGTGTCCTGATACGGCCGGCTCGGTGTGCATGGCAACAACTAAACAAATGGTGGGGGGCGTCTCCGGAAGTTTCTAGTTGGTTACCATTACAGGGGAACGCACATTTCACCCCGGGAACAGATACGCCCTCGTTTCGGCTCTGGGGGCAGAAGGGGATTCGGAACCTAGGACATGTTGTTGATCGTGAGGGGAGGTGTAAACCTTTTCTGGTACTTTGTAGAGTACGGACTTAGTGTCCGACATGCGTTCGCATATACCCAAGTTTCCCATTATATCGCATCGCTCCCACGGACTGGGCTGGTGGTTGAACGGGCGGCGCAGATATTTGAGTTTTTCGACATTGGGGCGGACCCTGGGCCGTCTATAGCTGGGTTGAAGTGACGTATTGAAAAGTGGACGCCTCCGCTAGACTATTCCGGTGTGGAGAGAGCATGGGCCAGAGAATTGGGGGTAGCGGTGCTCCCGGGTACTGTTTCTGAGGCCTTGCGTCATGTCGGGGAGCTGGTTGATGGGGCACGTTGGAGAGAGATTCAGTTCAAATGTATTTTGCGAGCCCATTTCTCCCCGCGACGGGCACTTCGCAGCCAGCTCACGTTGGATGGGAGCTGTCCGAAATGTAGCGCCGCATTGGCTGACCTGGGCCATATGTGGTGGGGTTGTGTGAAAGTTCGCAGATATTGGATGCAGATTCGGAATTACATGTGTGGCGTGTTACGCCAGAGAGTTGCTGGACGGGGCCTGCTGTGGTGTTAGATCAACTTGGACCACTCCACCCAAAGGGTAGATGGGAGCGCCTGTTACTTAGGAAAGCCTGTTTGGTGGGGAAGGGTCCGCTGCTTCGCAGCTGGAGGGAGCCTACTCCCCCCTCCTTCTGGGAATGGCGCAACAGTTTTCATCAGCTGATGCTATTCGAGAAGCGGGGGGCGAGAGGCAGGGTTAGACGCTGGACATCCTTCCTGTTGACCTGGGAACCTTATATCCAGACCTTATGGCCTACTACGCGCAATGAAGTGTTCCAAGCGCACCATTAGTTCAAAAGTAAGACCGATTCATTATGTGGGAAGTGGAGGATACAGGGGTGCAGGGATTCGGTGAGGAGGGGGCGGGGGCTGCAGGGGGGGAGACGGGGTGGGGGGGGGGAACCTCCTTTGGGGATAAATGTACATTATGTTGATGGCCTTGTCATACTTTGGCTGTCTATCCCGGGCAGTGGATCAGATACAACCCTGCCCGGGTAACCAAGCATGTTCCGTGTTCTATGTATATATTGGATTCTACCAAATGTTACTTGTTTGATGGCTACCTTGTTTCAATAAAAATGATTTTATAAATGCTGCGATGCCGGCCACCAGCAATTAAAGTTTGTCCCCACAGCCCGACTCCCGATCTGGCTGCAGGGAAGAAACCCTGGCCCCCCCAACCCCTGTCGGCCCCGACTTTAAAAAAAAAACAACATCCAGGGAAGTTATTCCACCTCGGAGGTGGAATAACTTCCCTGGCCATTTCACCGGCCCTGGACGTACAGGGCCGACATTAGAGTTGGCCCTGTACATCCAGGGCCGGCCACCGCCGACTCCCCGCCCTGGGCCGCCTTTTCCCCACCCCTGACTAACTTCCCCGCACAACATCCATCCCTGCTATTCGTGTCTCAGAATAACTCCCATAGGGAAGTCACTAGCTTTCAGGTACCAGACTGGTATGGGGGGTGGGAGAGTAGTGCGATCCCTGAGGCAAATATGTGTAGCCGATGAGTCTGGAAGAGTTGTGGGCCAATGTACTCAATTCCGGAAGGTGATACTCTCCCAAGAATAGTCTGGTATCTTGCAGAAGTCAGGGATGGAGGGTAGGAGTTGTCTAAATCCCGAAGAGGTGTTGGAGTAACGAATGGAGAAAAACAGACAATAGTGTGCAGCAAAAGTGTGAATGGAGGACCAGGTAGCTGCCTGACAGATATCCTCAATGGCTACTGAACAGAGATTAGCTACGGATGTTGCCATAGCTTCCACATTATGAGCAGTGACATGACCCACCAAAGAGAGTCCTGCTTGTGCATAAGCAGAAGAGTATGTCTCGTCACCTAGGTGACTAGGATCAAAGGAGATGAATAATTGAGAGAATTGTCTGTGATCTTTAGTTCTATCCAAGTAGTAAGCCAGCACTTGCTTGCAGTCTAACATGTGTAGCGCTGCTTCAGCCAGAGACGCATGTGGTCTAGGGAAGAGAATTGGGAGGATTACCGACTGGTTTAAATGGAAGCAGCAGACTACCTTTGGAAGGAAACGCGGATAGCTACACAGTACCACCTTGTTATAATGGAACCAGGTATAGGATGGATCCGCCTGCAGCTCGCTGAAGTGAGGGCAATGAGGAAGATGACCTTCCAAGACAGAAACGTCAGTGAAGTGGTGGCTGAAGATTCAAAAGGAGGCTTTAGAAGTTGAGCCAGAACCATATTGAGATCCCAGGCCATTTAAGATGGCTTAATGGGTGGTTTGGACAGCAGGAGGCACCGCATGAAGCGTGCTACTAATGGGTGTGATGAGATAGGCTGTCCATCCAGTAGTCTGTGAGAGGCTGTAATGACACTAAGCTGAACTCTCACAAAGTTAGTTTTAAGACCTGCCATAGATAAGTGGAGGAGGAGATTCCACTGAGCAGAAAAATGGGTCCAGGTCCTTTGGGGAGCATCAAAGGGAAAACCTACATCATTTAAATGCATAAGATCGCATGGTGGAATCTTTACATGAAGCAAGAAGGACATCTTTGACCACTTGTGGTAGGTTGAGGTCGGTAAGCACTAGCCTTTCAGCAGCCATGCTGTCAGGCGTAGGGAGTGGAGATTGGGATGGAGGAGTGTCCCGTGGTCCCGAGAGAGGAGGTCGGGTGCACATTCCAGGTTGAGTGGCTGAATCTGTGCCAGGCGACAAAGCAGAGGAAACCATGGTTGACAGAGCCAAGAGGGAGCTATGAGAATAATCAAGCCTTTATCGGCCTGTAAGTTGAACAGCGCCTTGGGTATAAAGGGGATGGGAGGGTATGCATAGAGCAGTCCCTGTCTCCAGTGGAAAAGGAAGGCATCTGGGGTCTGCTGGTGCAGCAATGGAACCCTGGAGAAGAAGAGCAGAAGCTGCATGTTTTGTGGAGTGGCAAAAAGACCTATGAGTGGGGTTCCCCATATTCAAAAGACCTGAGCAGCTGTCTCCCGATGTAAGGTCCATTCATGTGGACAAAGGATATGACTTAGCCTGTCTGCTAGGGCAATGAGTTCGCCCGGGAGGTACACCACTCTGAGGTGGATGCGATGGCAAATTACTATAGGTGAACTGCTTCTTTGCAGAGGGGACGGGACCCCATTCCCCCCTGTTTGTTTACAAAGAACATGGCAAACTGGTTTCTGTTCTGACTAGAATAGGTTGCCCCGAGAGTTGGGGTTGAAAAACCCGAAGAGCATTTGTCAGTGCCCATAGCTCTACCAGATTGATCTGCAGGGCAAATTCCTGTTGTGTTCATATTCCCTGTGTGGTCAGGTCATTCAGATGTGGCCCCCAACCCAGCTTGGAAGCATCCATCCTCAGGGTGCATCAAGGTGGAGGCATCTCAAAGGTGACCTGACAAGTAGGTTTTGGGGGATACATCACCACTGAAGGGACTTGATCGGTTGAGGGGTGATGCGGATCTTGTCTCTGAGATGACCCTTCGCTTGCGCCCACTGAGATGACAGAGTCCAATACGCTTGTTGCATGTGTAGTTGAGTGTAGGGAACTACATGTACTATGGAGGCCAAGTGTCCCGAAAACTGTAGCATCTCTCAAGCTGTTACATGGTTTTGATGTTGTACTGATCATCAGGCGGACACAGCAATCATGTAGGGGGAAAGCTTAGGCCTGTTGAGTGTCTAAGAGCACTCCGATGAACTCCATTCGTTGCGTTGGAGTGAGGGTGGACTTTGGGACGTTTATAACGAATCCCAGGTGTTGGAGCACCGTGATGGTGCGATGAATGGAGAGGGTTACCTCTTGAGTAGATTCTCCCCTGATGAGTCAATCGTCTAAGTAAGGAAAGACAAATACCCCCATGGTGCATAGGTAGGCAGCGATAACTGCCATGCATAGAGGGAGGAGTGGCTCAGTGGTTGGGACAGGTTACCTCAGGCCAGAAGGCCAAGGGTTCAATTCCCACATGGGGACAAGCAACTTCAGGCCAGAGGGACTGGGGTCTCTAGTCCCACGGCCACTCCTTGTGGCCTTGGGCAAGCCACTTAACCCTCCATTGCCTCAGGTACACTTAGATTGTGAGCCCTTCAGGGACAAGGGAATAAAAAGTACCTGTTAGTATACATGTAAACCACACTGATTCTAAAGAGCACAGTATACAAAATAAATACATTTTGTGAAGCCCATTGGGGCAGAGGCTAGACCAAAGGGGAGAACCCGGTATTGATAATAGTTTCCTTGAAACATGAAGCGCAGATATTGTCTGTGCAAGGGGTTTATCAGAAGATGCGTGTACGCCTCTTTCAGGTCTAGAGAACAGAGTCAATCGTATCTCTGGAGGTATGGTAGAAGGGTTCCTAGAGAAATCATTTTGAATTTTTCTAGGATCAAGTACTTCTTTAGGTCTCTGAGATCGAAGACGGGCCTACAGCCTCCTGTTTCCTTTGGAATGAGAAAATATGGAGAGTAGAAACCCAAACTTTCTTGAGGGGGAGGAACTCTTTCTATGGCACCCTGGGACAACAAGGTGGTCACCTCTTCTCTTAAGAGAGTGCTTTGAAGGGGTTGTATGGGATATTCCCCTGTGAAGCAGATGGGGGGGGGGGGAGCAAGATTTTGAAGTGAAGCTGAAAAGCCCCTTGGACTATCTGGAGTGTCCACTGTTCTGAGATTATGAGGGGCCACCTGTGGGCATAATGAGAAAGTCTGCCTGCAATGTGGAGGGACTGGGGGCCCTCCAGAGGCAGATTGGTGATGTTCTCTAGGAATGAGTCAAAAACAAGGTGCAGGCCTTGGGTTTCTTGGGTTGGCGAGGACCCTGCTGCCTCTGCTGAGGTTGACAGGCAGCAGAATGAGGGTAAGAAGGATAATATCTCTTCTTTTTAGAATAAAAAGATTTCTTGGGAAGAGCCTTCCTTTTGGATGGGTCTACTGTCTTCCTGGGCTAGCAGTGAGAACCACGTGAAAATGAAGAGAAAAGAAAGTAAAAATAAAAAATATCGGGACCGGCATTGAAATACACGGAACCGGTGTCAACAGGAAGGCAGAAGCACTAAGTACCCTGAAGGGCCAGAAAAGAAAAGCTTTTCAGCAGTGAAAGGACAGTGCATCCTGCTGGCTCTGTGGAAAACAAAGAACTGAGGAGAGGAGTTGGAAGGTGGGAAGGTAGGCACACAGGTGTAGTGGAATGCTCCCAAAGACTTTCCAACTGGATGCTGGAGAGAATTCCCATGTGGGCTCCATTGGTGACGTTCACCCATATGTGAAGACTGCATTCCTGCTTGTTCCTGGAGATAAGTGGGTTGTGTTCCCCTACCAGCAGATTGGTGGAGACAAAGAACCAATGAAAAATCCAGGTTTCAATAACATCACTCCCATGCCTCTATTCACCTCAGCCACCAGAGGTCCCTTCAGTATTCATCCCAAAGCATTTGGGAGAAACATGGTAGGCCTCACACAACCTCAACATGGGCAACAATGAGTAACAAAACAGTAGAGAACTATGTACAGGAAAGTATAAACAGTAGTAGAAGATGAACCTGCAGAGCCAAGGATAAAATCACAGTGGACCCTAGGGTACCGCAGCAGATGAAAAGAGCAATACAGTTCCACGGCCGGGCCCTGGACTGATCAAGCATTATTTAAGGAAAGGACAATAACTGGTAAGTAAAATGTCACCTTCCATATCGTCCTGCTAGACCAGTACAGACAAGTGGGATGTACCAAAGCTACTCCATTGGGCAGAAAGAAGACAGCAGCTTGCAAAACCCTTGAGCCAAAGGCCGTGTCCACCCATGTGTGGATATCCAAGCGGTAATGCTTGACAAAGTGGAAAGAGATGCCCATGTCGCTGCCTGACAAATATCCGCAGGGGCTATCAAGTTCCGCTCCACTCACAAGGATGCTTGTGCTTGGGTAAAATGAGTGCACAAACCCTCCGGAACTGGCCGGTTCCTCAACAGATATGCCGAGGCAATGGCTTCCTTAATCCAGCACCCCAAATTCGACTGAGCCACTGCTTTACCCTTGCGTGGGCCAGCAAACAGCACAAAAAGATGATCGGATTTATAAAAGGAATTCGTAACTTCCAAGTACTGGAGAAGCACCCACCGGACATCCACAAGGCGAAGATCCTTTTCCTTCCCCTGGTACTGCTCCTTAGAGAAGAAGGGCAGGCAAACCATCTGGTTCACATGAAAGGGAGAAAGCACCTTAGGCAAGAAGGAAGGCACAGGCGAAATAGAAATGGCCTCCTTTGAAAAATATAGATAAGAATCTTCACAAGACAGAGCCTGCAGCTCGGAAATCTGCTTTGCCGAGCAAACTGCGACCAAGAAGACCGTCTTGAGTGTCAAATCCTTTAAAGCAACATGCTTCAATGGTTCAAAGGGTGCCGCCATCAGGGCCCTGAGCACCAGATCCAGATCCCAGGAAGGGATCACAGACCGGAGGGGAGGACACAGACGCCAAATCCCCTGGAGAAACTGCTAGATGTCTGGGTGCAAGGCTAGTGACTTACCAACCACCGGACCTCAGAAAGAGGCCAGAGTTGCTACCTGAACTTTCAGGGAGCTAAGGAAGAGGCCCTTTTCTAGGCCATCCTGTAGAAATGCCAGCAGAGATGACATCTTGGCCACCACAGGGGCAAACTGCCGAGTGCAGCACCATAGCTCAAAGAGGCACCAGACCTGCACATATGCTAGCTTGGCAGACCTCATCCAGGCTCTGAGCAAAGTGAAGACCACTGCTGGTGAGTAACCTTTATGTGCTAGCCATCTCCTTTCAAGAGCCAAACCATAAGCAAGAAGAGAATCAGGACCTCCAGGACAATCAGTCCTTTCTGCAACGGGCCCCGAGATGGAGTCAACCGAAGAGGAGGCACCTGCAGGAGTCACATCAGATCTTCTAACCACGCTCTCCTCGACCAATCCAGCCCCTCCAGAACAATCCTGCCCGGGTGGTACTCTATATGCCAAATCACACGTCCTACCAGGGGCCACAGAGGAAACACATACAGCAGATGCTGACTTGGCCAAGGCTGGGTCAGGGCGTCGATGTCCTCGGACCCCGTCACCATGTGGCAACTGAAGAAGCAGCAAGCTTTGGCATTGGAGCGGGTTGCCATTAGATCTATTTTGGGGCAACCCCAGTGGTTCAGAATCAACTGAAATGCCTCCTAACTCAACACCCACTTTCCAGGATCCAGAGAGTGCAGGCCAAGGAAATCCACTTCCACATTGTCCAACCCAGCAATATGCTGGGCCGATAAGGCTAAGAGGTTCTTCTTCACCCAGGCAAACAGGGCAGCCATCTCCAGAGCTACCCCGACACTCCTCTTTCCGCCTTGCCAATTGATATAAGCCATCGCTATGGGGTTGTCCAAAAACACTCAAACTGCCCAATCCTCAACCAGGGGCTGAAAATGCAGAAGAGCCAACCTGGGGCCCTCGCCTTGAGGCGGTTGATGAACCACACTGCTTCCCTGTGGTTCCAACAGCCATGGGCCTTTCGATCTTGGCAATGGGCTTCCCAGTCCAAGAGACTGGCATTGGTCATCAGGAAGATCCAGGAGAAATCGTCCAACGGCACCATCTCTATGGTTGCCGCCATCAATCTGAGCAGTGAAAATAATTCCAGACTCTGGGAGCCTGTTGTACACAGAACAGCGTCAGGCAATCCAGCAGTCTTGACTTTCTCCTCTGGCAGGAAAACTCTGCTCACTTAAGTGTTGAAACATGCTCCCAGAAACTTAAAGGACTGGGAAGGCAGCAGCTGGCTCTTTCCCTGTTTGATCACCCAGCTGAGGCTTTCCAAAAAGGACACCACTCTGGATACCACCTGAGATGCTTCTGAAAGGGTACAGGCCTGGATGAGCCAGTTGTCCAGATAGGGATGGACACAGATCCCTTGGTAACACAGCTGCCAGCACCATGACCTTGTAGAACATCCTTGGGGTGGTGGGTGGCCCGAAAGGGAGGGCCGTGAACTGATAGTGAGAGCCAAGCATGGCAAAATGCAGATACTTTTGCTGATCCACCCATTTTGGGATATGAAATTATGCCTTGGCCCGATCCAGAAAAGCCAAGAACTTCCCTTGGTGCACTCCTTGAATCACAGACAGCAAGGTTTCCATCCAGAAGCGCAGGACGTGCAAGTGTTCATTGACCCCCTTGAGGTCCAGAATGGACCAGAAGGAATTGCCCTTTTTGGGCACCACAAAATAAATGGAGTATCTTACTCTGCCCTGCTCATCTGAGGGGATGGGCACCACTGCCTTTAGACGCAGTAACTTGTCCAAGGTGGTCCACACAGCCACACTCTTGATTATAGACCCACAAGGGGAGATGACGAAAGCATTCGGAATTGTCTCCTTGCATTCCAGAAACCCAGTCCAAAAGTGGTAAAGAGAAGGACAACTACTTTTATTAAATTGTATACAGGGGATATTAGCCAAGCTGACCCGACACAGGCCATGTTTCAGTTATGCCTTCATCAGGGGTGTTCTTGGCATACTAAAATCATAAAAGATTTTATTTTATTTATTTATTTATGGTTTTTCTATACCGTACTATTTACCATCAGCGCGGTTCACAGGCAACAACGATTGTGCGATGGGGAGTACCGCATTGCACTTACATTAAACAAGTTGGATAACAAGGAGAACAGGCAGATTATCACAGAGAGTGAACTATAATACAGGATTAAATAGTAGGTAAATCACCGGACAAGATAATTAAAAACAAAATTAAATAATAAGCAACTATTTAATAAGATCAGTATTGCTACTTATACATAGAGACCAGGAGTTATCAGCATGAAATAAAAGTGCAAGTTACTCCAAAACATAAACCATAGTCAATAGAAGGGATACTGATCTTATTTCATCTTTCCCGTTAGCATACAAGACAACATATGGGGTTATAATTGACAGAGGTATTTTCCCTCCCTGCTGTTGGCAATAGAACTGTGGTTACATGTCACACCCTTTGTTTATGTATGGCTGTTTCTTTTATATTTGGAATCCATTATATTAAAAAAAAATACTTCTGATGTTTGAGTGATATATCACATATATCAAGTTATTATCACATTTGTTCAGTTTTACATGTATGGTTTATTATTTATTCATTAAAATTTATTATTATTGTTTTATCATTTTATCATTATATTTAAATTGAAATAGTGAACTGGCTCCTCAACAAGACATACATCTTTCGGCCCAGAGAATCTTTTAAGGCTCAGCAGCCTTCCACAAGGATTGGTGGTCCGCTTAGTAACTTCCATGACCTGCGCATCCACCTTGGGAATAACCACATCATGCACTTCTTCTCTGGGAGAGCATCTTACACACTCTTAACCCCCAAGACGGGGATCATATCCTAGATCACCCCCAGGCGACCGGATTACTCTTAACCTCAAGGCAACTGGATCATATCCTAAATCACTCCCAGGAAAGGGAAGACAGTAGTGGATTTCCATACTCCTTGCAGAAGTAGGTGCACCTTCGGCTCCTGCTCTGTCCTTGGAGCATCTGCCAAGTTCAAGGCGGATGAAATCCTGGCAATCAACATTGCCAGCTCCTCCTTCCAGAACAGGTATATCACCCCAGCCTCATCACAGTCCTCTGAAGGTGAGAGCACTTCCTTGCCAACATCAGAGCTCAGCACAGAGACAACTAAATCCAAATTGCAGTCAAAATCTCGAACCAGTGTGAGATGACCCCCATCTCCAGGGGATGCTTAGCCAAAGGCAGTCAATCAGGGCTTGCACTCTCAGCCTGACCCCACAAAACTGCGTCCAGGAGCACCCAGAGGCCACAGGGTCTGAATTTCCATGCTAGAAGGACCAGGCCTGCTGTAAAAAGAAAATGAATTCTGGAGAGGCCAATCAGGAGTCTAGAGGTTCACGCCTCAGAAAAGACTCACCAACACCAGGGGGCATCACCACCACAAATATCCTAGAGGATGAGGCATGGCTCACAGCCTGGTTGCCGGACTCTCTGGTTGACTGAATATCCTTATCCACAATGCTACCCATCACCTCCCGCCCTGAGGCAGGCAAGGCCGGACTAGCTGTAGTCTTCAGCTGAGAGAGAGGGAGCAAGCCCTCCAGAGATGACCCAGAGACCGCCATACAGGAAGAGCAGAGTCCAGAATCTGAAGGTGAGGCCCCTCGCTTGCCACAGGTCAAACAACATTTCCTGACAGGAGACATAGAGAATTAAGGCAAGTATCAAAACAGTGCATGCTAAGGCCGCAGTGGCCCGAAGGTACGCAGTAACTGCGCTTTTACTGTGGTGCGTGTTAACAGCGTGTTTACTGCTGTGTGCATTAATTGTGCTTTTTTTTCAGAGCAATGCATGTTACAGGTGCTAGGGAAGGAACGCGCATTGGAGTCACTTGGGCGGAACGTGTGTTAAGACAGCGCAGTACCATACCTAATCCTGTGCGAGCAGTGCAGCCACACAGGGTGCAAAGGCTTAAGTGGCACATTTCGGCTACCTGCTGTTGCTGTGCCGCCACCACTTTTTCTTCTCTCAGCGGCGGCAGGGCAACAGCAGGCAGTCAAAATGTGCCCCTTAAGCATTTTCATGGCACTTTAAGCAGGTCTGGTCCCTTCCTTCTCTGACATGATGTCACAGCAGGGAGGGACAGATCTGCTTAAAGTGACGGTGACTTGCACATTGGGCACACCTCCCCTCTCCCACCTCTGTCCAGCCACTTTCTGCTCTTGCCCTGCTGCCAGCACCACTGTGGAAAAAACAAAGGGTGGCAGCAGCAAGGTAAGAGCAGACAGTGGCTGGATGGAGGTGCAGGTGGGGGGGGGGGGGCACGCTCCTGATGTGCAAGTTGCACAGGGCGCGATTCTGGATCGATACGGCCTTGCGTGACTGCCAGGCGCTACTATTGCATGCATAAAAGGGAGAAATCCCCACACCGTGCCAATGGCCGCCAGCGGTCCACCCCGAATTGCAGCCCAATAAGATGAAATCGGGAGACCCCAACAACGATAGTGATGAGGTCAAGTCTTGGTACTCACCCCCTCAGAGCCCCAGGCGTAAACCTGTGCCGGGCTCAACTCTATGACTTTGCAGCACTGCGTTTAAGGTGGCTAGGAGGCAGAGCCCTCTGAGAACCTTCTGCAATCTTCAAGTGAGAGCAGGGGGGAAACAGAGGAGGGAGGGAGTGTTGAGGCTGTGTGAGGCAGTTGCACTCTTCCAGATCCTTCCAATTTCTGGCTGCTCAACAGGCTCTTATCTAGGGTAAGAGCATGGAGCAGAACCAATTTTCCCTCCTCCTATGGCTACTGAAAAGACCGCAGTCTAGTGGAGCCTCCCACATCACATTCTAGTGAGAAATCAACTCGCAGGCTGTCATTCACGAGCATTTTAAATCAATCTTTTCCTCTCAAATCTTCAGAAATTTCTTCAGAGAGGAAAAAATCCATCCACCATCTGCTAGAGACAAAGAAATACTGAAGGGACCCCTGGTGGCTGAGACAAATTGAGGTATGGGAGTGATGTCATTGAAACCTGGGCTTTTCATTGGTTATTTGTCTCCACCAATCTGCTGGTAGGGGAACACAACCTATTTTATTTATTTAGCTGAATTTATATCCCGCTTTTCACCGGGTCAAAGCGGTCAATTGGGGGATACATTTAACACGAGGGGATATGAGACACATACGCTAATATTTACAGGGAACATGGGCAATGGAGGGTTAAGTGGCTTGCCCAAGACCACAAGAAGTACCTATAGGACTAGAAATCCCAGTCCCTCTGGTCTGAGATTGCTGTCCCCAGGTGGGACTTGAACCCCCGGCCCGAAGTACCTTGTCCTAACCACTAGACCACTCCTCCCTGTACTACTTATCTGGACTGGTCTAGCAGGACGATATGGTAGTCATGTTCGTCAAATGGCATACACACTTTCCATGCACAGCATATATGACCTAACAAATAGTCAATGTGTCCAATACATGGTTTTAGTAGTCTGATCTCTTTAACTTAAAAGATGAATTTATGGCGTGTGTGTGTGTAATAACTATTGTATACCTACACACAGTTGAGGGAACACAAAAAAGAGGGAAGTCCTCCACAGAAAAGAAGGAGTCCACAAACCAGCTGTGGACTCCTTCTTTTCTGTGGAGGACCTCCCTTCTTTCTGTGTTCCCTCTGCTGTTTCTGCAGTGGTGTGGCTGTGTCCTTCCTCCGCTGGTTTGTGGATACCTACATACAGTTACCAAAACTCAGAGGCTCTTGATATTACAATGAAGGACTAGATTATGTCTTGCTAGTTCAGATTCTTTTAAAATAGCTTTTAACATCTGGACATGAAAAAAACAACATATCTAATGCAAGAACAAGCTCTGCTTTGGCAGTTAACAAAAGAGTAAAACAGTATTTTAAAAAATGCGGATATGGTTCCATATTATAGAATCAAAAGAAATACTCTCTCTTTGTGAGAAAAGGCTGTTCTTTATAATGTCTCTTCCTTCAAATATTTTTTCTTCCATTCAATAGCCTTCTCTCATCAAAATATTTCAGATAGCCGGATTGATCTTCAATATCCTAAATCTTTCATTTCCTTCCTTCTTTTCCATATATTTCTTTCATATCCCATCATAAGCAAGCATGGCAATTATTCTTGTTCTGTCATAAACTTTCTTAGTCCATCTTCAAATATATTGTTTGCAGTGAAAGGTCTATGCAAAATCTACTGGTTGTTTAATGTACATATCAAAAAAATGTAATATTAGACATGAGGTTTCCTAAATGAGAACTTCCATCATATCTCCATCTGGAAAGTCAAGCTTGTTGTTAGAACTGTTGGCTTTGCCTTTGTGATCATGTAGCTTACCAGTACTGGCAGAGCTATCTATAGAACAAGAGAAAGAGAGAGAGAGAATGGTTACATTCATCTTGTAAGACCTTATTCAGAAGCATCTTATTAAGAAATGGGAAGACAATTGTTGAGAAAACTTCTTCCTTTATCAAATTATGACTTAGTTTATTTATTTATTATTTATTTTATTTATTACAAGTTCTTATATACCGCACTATTCGGCATCAGCGCGGTTCACATTATAACATAAAGACCATAACAACAAGCTGTTTGGTTTACATCGAACAGGAGTACAAACTTGGAGAACCGGGGTAAACTATATACAAGAGATAATTACATAGAACAGAATAGAGTCTTAATAATATCAAGAACGGCATGGTGTGTTCATGAGTGGGTCACTTCCTCTGGTTCAATTGCTGGTAGGGTAGTATTGAAGGAAGAGGTGGTATTTGAGTGCCTTCCTGAACTGGAGTAGGTCAGTAATGGCCCTTATGTCGGAGGGTAGAGCGTTCCAGCATTTGGGTACATAGAAACTGAAGGCTCTGTTTGAGGTTGTCATGTTGCACTTTGTCAACGCCTTCGAGGTTGTCAGTAGGTTTACGGCTGATGTTCTTCTGGATCTGTTGGGGGGTACAGTGTGAATCAGATCTGTGAGTGAGGAGGATGAGATACCCTTGATTGCCTTGAATGATAGGACTAGGGTTTTAAAGATGATCCTCCCATGGATGGGGAGCCAGTGAAGCTGTTTAAGAATGGGAGTTACGTGATCGCTTCTGGAGGCTCCGTAGAGGACTCTTGCTGCGGCATTCATGGCCATCTGTAATGGGCTAAGAGTGGATTGAGGGAGACCTTGTAATATGGCATTTGCAAAGTCGAAGTGTGGCAGGATTAGGTTAAGGTTTTAAGTGACCGATAAATTAGATACTGAACTGAGATTCAGAGAAGCCCCATATATTTACAATAATGCTGAATGGATGTCAGTGCAACCTCAAATGGTTAGAAGGAAATGCATTAATACTATTGAATTCCTGGTGTTCCAGATGTTTATGTTAAAACCCTGCAGGATGTGGTAACCTCTGTTTTTATTCCCCCATCTTCTCTCCAATTCCCCCACTGTATTTTCCCACATCACTAGGTGGGCTACATTATTATAGCCTTCAGATACTTCACAGGGTGCAAACTTCTGCACTATTATCAAAGTCATAATGGCTTATAATGAGTACTTACAGTGCTCATTTACAGAAATATTCATTTAAAAAGATGTACTGATTTATTAATTTAATGGTCAATTATAAACCTAGAGAGCTGGGCTTCTAGAATCAAGAGAACACTGGAAATTTCTGTTCAACTGCTTCTATTTTAGTAGCAACTGGTGAGACAAAAATGCTGCTTTCCCATAGGCTGTTTGGAAGTCATTATCCTACTCAACAAATGAGCAATGTAAGCAAAATGATAGAAGCTCAAACTAAGTCCAAGAAAATGACCTATTCAGGAAGGCAGGGAGAAAGCATAGTTGCTCACCTGTAACGGGTTCTCCATGGACAGCAGGAATAAGTTCTCATGTATTGGTGATGTTCCTGATGGAGCCCTGCGTGGGAATGCTCCCTAGCTTCCAATAAAGGTTTTTAGGAGGCTTCATCGCGCATGCCTTCCCGTATGCCGCAACACCATCTTCTCCAGATGAATACAAAAATTATAGGCAAAAAAAACAACTCCTCGGGGAAGTGTGATGGTTGTGAGGACTTATTCCTGTTGTCCACAGAAACCACCTGCTACTGGTGAGTAACTACACCTTTTCCATGGACAAGCAGGAAATAAGTCCTCATGTATGGGACTCCTAAGCTACAGGCTACCAAAATCCAAGGAGGCCAAAAGCCCAACAGGGTAAACAGAACCGGTGAAAAACAGAAATGGCATGGGTAGTCCCTCTAGGGGTTTTGACTGCCAGCATGGTTTAAAGGTGAGGTCAGAGAGGCTGTTGTTGCCAAAACAGCATCTTTCAGGAAATGGAAAAAAGAGCCAAACGACAAAACCTGGAAACAGCACAAGCACTGGCAAGTCAAATGCAAGGCATTGATAAGGCAGGCAAAGGGAGAATTTGAGAAGAAGCTTGCTGCGGAAGCAAAAACGTGAAGTAAACACCTTTTCAAGTACATTCGTAGCAAAAATCCTGTGAGTCAGTTGGTCCATTAGATGATAAAGGGGATAAAGGAGCACTAAGAGGCGACAAGGCGATAGCGGAGAGACTGAATGAATTCTTTGCTTCGGTCTTTACTGAGGAAGATGTAGGGATGTTACCCATGACTGAAGTGGTATTTAAAGGTGCGGAAGAATTGAAGGAAATATCGATACATCGGGAAAATGTATTACAACTATTAGATAAACAGAAGAGTAGCAAATCACCTGGGCCGGATGGTATACATCCAAGGGTGTTGAAAGAACTGATATATGAGATTGCAGACCTGCTATTAGTAATCTGTGAACTATCATTAAAATCATCTGTAATACCTGAAGATTGGAGGATCGCCAATGTACCACCAATTTTTAAAAAGGGTTCCAGGGGTGATCCGGGAAACTACAGACCGGTGAGCCTGACATCAGTACCGGGAAAAATGGTAGAAACCATCATAAAGAATAAAATTTCTCAGCATGTAGATAGTCATGACCTAATGGGAGACAGCCAACATGGCTTTAGACAAGGAAGATCTTGTCTTACTAATCTGTTATGTTTTTTTGAAGGAGTGAATAATCAGGTGGACAAAGGTGAGTCGGTTGATATTGTGTATCTCGACTTTCAGAAAGCCTTTGACAAAGTCCCTCATGAGAGACTTTTGGCAAAACTAGAGTCATGGGATAGGAGGCAGTGTACTATTGTGGATCAGGAACTGGTTAAAAGATAGAAAGCAGAGGGTAGGGCTAAATGGCCAATTTTCCCAATGGAGAAAGGTGAATAGTGGTGTACCCCAGGGATCTGTGCTGGGTCCGCTGCTTTTTGACATATTCATAAATGACCTGGAAAGTGGAACAACGAGTGAGGTTATCAAATTTGCAGATGACACAAAACTATTTAAAGTTGTTAAAACCCAAGAGGATTGTGGAAAATTGCAAGAGGATCTTGATAAATTGGAAGACTGGGCATCAAAATGGCAGATGAAATTTAATGTGAACAAGTGCAAGGTTATGCACCTAGGGAAGAACAACCCAAACTATGGTTACACGATGCAAGGTTCCACCCAGGAAAAAGATTTAGGCGTCATTGTAGATACTATGTTAAAACCCTCGGCCCAGTGTGCAGCAGCGGCCAAGAGAGAAAATAGAATGCTAGGTATGATAAGGAAAGGAATGGAAAATAAAACAAAAGATATTATAATGCCTCTATATCGTTCCATGGTGAGACCGCACCTTGAATATTGTGTGCAATTCTGGTCGCCGTATCTTAAAAAGGATATAGCGATTTTAGAAAAGGTTCAGAGAAGAGCCACCAAAATGGTAAAGGGGATGGAAGGATACTCCTATGAAGAAAGGCTAAAAAGGTTAGGGCTCTTTAACCTGGAAAAGAGACGGCTGAGGGGAGATATGATAGAAGTCTATAAATTAATGAACGGAGTGGAACGGGTAAACGGAGATCGATTGTTTACCTTATCGAATATAGAAAGACTAGGGGACATGCAATGAAGCTACAGGGTAAACTATTTAAGACTAATAAAAGAAAATATTTTTTCACTCAACGTGTAATCAAACTCTGGAATTTGTTACCGGAGGATGTAGTAAAGGCTGTTAGTGTAGCTGGGTTTAAAAAAGGTTTGGACAAGTTCCTGGAGGAAAGGTCCATAAACCATTATTAAGAAGGGACCCAGGATATCAATGCTTGAACCAATACAAGCATTGTGGAACCTGTGTCCCTTGGGGAAACTGCTAGGTACATATGGCCTAGATTGGCCACTGTTGGAAACAGAATACTGGGCTTGATGGACCTTGGTCTGACCCAGTATGGCATATCTTATGTTCTTATATGTTCTTATGACTGATTAAGCATTTTCAGCATACAGCATCACTGATCAATACATTTTTTGGTAGCCTGGACTTACAGATGGGCTGGTGGGAAGGAACATAAGAACATAAAATATGCCATACTGGGTCAGACCAAGGTCCATCAAGCTCAGTATCCTGTTTCCAACAGTGGCCAATCTAGGTCATATGTACCTAGCAGTTTCCCCAAAAGACACAGGTTCCGCAGTGCTTGTACTGGGTCAAGCATTGATATCCTGGGTCCCTTCTTAATAATGGTTTATGGACCTTTCCTCCAGGAACTTGTCCAAACCTTTTTTAAACCCAGCTACACTAACAGCCTTTACTACATCCTCCGGTAACAAATTCCAGAGTTTGATTACACGTTGAGTGAAAAAATATTTTCTTTTATTAGTCTTAAATAGTTTTACCCTGAAGCTTCATTGCATGTCCCCTAGTCTTTCTATATTCTGATAACGTAAACAATCGATCTACGTTTACCCGTTCCACTCCGTTCATTAATTCATAAACTTCTATCATATCTCCCTTCAGCCCTCTCTTTTCCAGGTTAAAGAGCCCTAACCTTTTTAGCCTTTCTTTATAGGAGTATACTTCCATCCTCTTTACCATTTTGGTGGCTCTTCTCTGAATCTTTTCTAATAGCGCTATATCCTTTTTAAGATACGGCGACCAGAATTGCACACAATATTCAAGGTGCGGTCAAACCATGGAACGATATAGAGGCATTATAATATCTTTTGTTTTATTTTCCATTCCTTTCCTTATGATACCTTGCATTCTATTTGCTCTTCTGGCTGCCGCTGCACACTGGGCCGAGGGTTTTAACATGGTATCCACAATGACGCCTAAATCTTTTTCCTGGGTGGTGGTTCCTAATGTGGAACCTTGCATTGTGTAACCATAGTTTGGGTGGTTCTTCCCTAGGTGCATAACTTTGCACTTGTCCACATTAAATTTCATCTGCCATTTTGATGCCCAGTCTTCCAATTTATCAAGATCCTCTTGCAATTTTCCACAATCCTCTTGGGTTTTAACAACTTTAAATAGTTTTGTGTCATCTGCAAATTTGATAACCTCACTCGTTATTCCACTTTCCAGGTCATTTATGAATATGTCAAAAAGCAGCGGACCCAGCACAGATCCCTGGGGTACACCACTATTCACCTTTCTCCATTAGGAAAATTGGCCATTTAGCCCAACCCTCTGCTTTCTATCTTTTAACCAGTTCTTGATCCACAGTAGTACACTGTTTTCTATCCCATGACTCTTTAGTTTTGCCAAAAGTCTCTGATGAGGGACCTTGTCAAAGGCTTTCTGAAAGTCCAGATACACTATATCAACAGACTCACCTTTGTCCACCTGTTTATTCACACTTTCAAAAAAACATAACAGATTAGTAAGACAAGATCTTCCTTGTCTAAAGCCATGTTGGCTGTCTCCCATTAGGCCATGACTATATGCATGCTGAGTAATTTTATTCTTTATGATGGTTTCTACCATTTTTCCCGGTACTGACTTGAGGTTCACCGGTCTGTAGTTTCCCGGATCACCTCTGGAACCCTTTTTAAAAATTGGTGTTACATTGGCGATCCTCCAATCTTCAGGTATTACAGATGATTTTAATGATAGTTCACAGATTACTAATAGCAGGTCTGCAATCTCATATTTCAGTTCTTTCTTGGGGAAACTGCTAGGTACATATGACCTAGATTGGCCACTGTTGGAAACAGAATACTGGGCTTGATGGACCTTGGTCTGACCCAGTATGGCATATCTTATGTTCTTATGTTTCAACACCCTTGGATGTATACCATCTGGCCCAGGTGATTTGCTACTCTTCAGTTTATCTAATAGTTGTAATACATCTTCCCAATGTATCGATATTTCCTTCAATTCCTCTGCACCTTTAAATACCACTTCAGTCATGGGTAACATCCCTACATCTTCCTCAGTAAAGACCGAAGCAAAGAATTCATTCAGTTTCTCCACTATCGCCTTGTCACCTCTTAGTGCCCCTTTAACTCCTCTATCATCTAATGGACTAACTGACTCTCTCACAGGTTTTTTGCTACGAATGTACTTGAAAAAATCTTAATTTCGCATTTTGGCTTCTGCAGCAAGCTTCTTCTCAAATTCTCCCTTTGCCTGCTTTATCAATGCCTTGCATTTGACTTGCCAGTGCTTGTGCTTTTTCCAGGTTTTGTCATTTGACTGTTTTTTCCATTTCCTGAAAGATGCTTTTTTGGCGACAACAGTCTCTCTGACCTCACCTTTAAACCATGCTGGCAGTTTTTTGGACTTCCTTCCACTTTTCTTAAAGCGTGGAATACAGCTGGTCTGGGCTTCCTAGATAGTATTTTTCAACAACACCCAAGCTTGATGTAAGTCTTTAACCTTTGCAACTGCTCCTTTTAGTTTTTTCTTAACTATTTTCCTCATTTTATCATAGTCTCCCTTTCGAAAGTTAAAAGGTAGTACTGTGGATTTCCTTACTATCCCTCCTCCAATAATTAAATCAAAGGCGATCATGCTATGATCACTATTGCCAAGTGGCCCCAACACCCTTATCTCTTGCACTAGATCTGGTGTTCCACTAAGGACTAGGTCTAATATGGCTTCCCCTCTGGTCGGTTCATGAAGCAGCTGCTCCAAGAAGCAGTCATTTATGTCATCTAGGAACTTTATCTCCCTGGCATGTTGGAACCTAATTCCCAAAGAGATGCCGGAGCACGGCTTGGCCGAAGTTGTGGTTGCATTGGGAATCTCCAGCCAGACTGTAATGAACCGCAAATGTGTGGACCGAAGACCACACTGTAGCCCTTCAGATCTCCTCCATGGAGACCAAGCACAAGTTAGCCACTAACCCAGCCATGGCTCTGACATTGTGAGCCGTGATATGACCATCAAGGCTCAGGCTTGCCTGGGCATAGGCGAAAGAGATGCAGTCTGCTATCCAAATTGACAGAGAGTGTTTGGAAAGAGCATTTCCTAGCTTGCTAGGGTCAAAAGAGACAAACAGTTGGGTGGTCTTATGATGGGCCTTCATCCTCTCAAGGTAGAAGACCAAGACTTGCTTGCAATCCAACATGTGCAGCATTGCCTCCCTTCTATTGGCGTGAGGCCTGGGGAAAGTCAGCAGTACAAATGATTGATTGAGGTGGAAAGCAGAAGCCACCTTTGGCAGGAAATGTGGATGTGTGCGCAAGACTACCTTATTGTGGTGGAACCTGGTGTACAGCAGGTGAGCCACCAAGGCCTGGAGCTCACTGATACGGTATGCCAAAATGACTGCCACCAGGAACAAGACCTTAAAGGTCAGGAACTTCAGAGGGCAGAAAGCAAGCGGCTCATAGGGAGCTGACAAGAGCTGTGCCATAACCACATTAAGGTCCCAAGCCACCAGCAGGGGCTTGACCGAAGGTTTAGAAAGCAGTGAGCCCCGCATGGAACGAACCACCGGTGGATGAGATGAGATGGGCTTCTCTTCTGAGCTGTGATGATATGCCCCAATTGCGCTCAAGTGGACTCTAACTGAAATGAACTTGAGACCTGAGTCCAAGAGGTAAAGGAGGTACTCCAGCAACCTGTCCACAGCACAGGAAAAGGGATCCAGGGCCCAATCTGCGCCTCAAGAAGAGAACCTCCACCATTTAAACGCATAAATCATCACACAGAAGACTTGTGGGAGGGCAGAGGAACTTATCTTTTATCTTTATCTTTATTTAAAATTTATTATACCGCCTAAACCAATTAGGCATGCAGCGGTTTACAATAAAATCAAAACGGAACTACTGAGAAAAGAAAGAAACGCCAATTCTTTAAAATAAGGGACAACAAAAGGAACAATACAACAATAATATTAGAAATAAAAAAGACACAGGGGAGGAGAACAGTCAGGTACTGGCAGGGGGAGGGGGAAGGGGAAGATCAAAGGCAGTGCAGAAGAGGTGAGTTTTAAGATTAGCTTTGAAAGTGTGAAAAGAAGATTCCAACCGTAACGAAAGTGGCAGCGAGTTCCAAAGACGGTGGCCAAGGAAAAAGAAAGCAGAAGAACGGGTAGATTCGAGACGAGCCTGAGAGGGAGGTGGGAGAAAGAGACGATTAGCATGGAGGGATCGAAGAACTCTGGAAGGACAGTAAAAATGAACCAGGTTAGAAAGATAAAGCGGGACACCAGTGTGCAGAGACCTGTGGATGAAAATCAGAATCTTATACTGTATGCGAAAAGGGATAGGTAACCAGTGTAGGTGAATAAGCAGAGGGGTGACATGAGCAGACCGAGGAGCGTGGGACAGAAGACGAGCTGCGGTGTGGTGAACTAACTGAAGGCGACAAAGCTGAGTAAGTGGAAGACCGGCCAAAGATGCATTACAATAATCCAACCGAGAGACAACCAGAGTGAGAAGAAGTGTGGTCAGAGAGGAGGGGGAAAGAAAAGGCCGAACTGCTCGGAGTTGTCGTAGAGTGTGAAAAGAGCGTTGCACGACAGAGGAGATATGGTCTTTAAAGGTTAAAGCAGAATCCAGGGTGACACCGAGATAGCGCAAAGACATGACCAGAGGAATGGGACCAGCAGGAAGAGACGGAGCTAGAGAGCGAATGGAAGCACCAGCAGTGAACCAGATTGCTGAAGTTTTGGACAGGTTGACGTGTCATTCTTGGACAGGTTGACGTAACATTCTTGGGCAGGTTGAGCTAGGAGGGCTACCCGCTCAACATCCACGCTCTGAGGGCAAAGGACTGGATGTTGGGATTCAGCAAGGTCCCGTCCTCCTGAGAGATGAGATCTGTGGTAGAGCCGAGCCGTAGAGGCTCCCTCTGAGACAGCTGGAGCAGTAGGGGGAACCACAGCTGCCAGGGCCAATACGGGGCAATGAGCATCATCGTGCCCCTGTCGGCCTGCAGCCTCAGCAAGGTCTTTGCCATGGGGAAAGGCATATAGCAGGCCTGCTCCCCAGTGTCTGAGGAAGGCATCCAAAGCTATCCGATTGCTGGACAGGACCCTGGAGCAGAACTGACCCACCTGGGCATTGCACGATGGCAAAGAGATCTATCGCGGGAGTACCCCTCCTGAAAGATCTGCCCCACAACCTCCTTGTTGAGGGTCTACCCATGAGGCTGGAGGACACAGCTCAGCTGGTCCACCAGGGAGTTGTTCCCCAGGCAGATAGATAGCTCTCAGTTCCATCCCATGAGTGATGGCGAACCTTCACAAGCGGATTGTTTCCCAGCACAGGAGGTATGACCCCATGCCACCCTGCTTATTGATGCCCATCTGGTTGTTTGTCTGAATCAGCATAGATTGGTTGGTCAAATGAAGCTGGAATGCCCAGAGGGCATCTGCTATGGCCCGGAGTTCCAAGAAATTGATTTGTTGAAGGCTCTCCTGCTCGGACCACAGGCCCTGCATGCGTGGGCCATCCAGATGAGCACCCCAGCCGAGCTTGGATGCATCTTTCATCAGCATCCTCTGGGATGGAGACGCCTGAAAAGGAAGATCCCTGAACAAGTTCTGCGGCTCCAACCCCCAGTGCAGGGACCAGACTAGAGGCACGGTGGCCGTCACCTGGTCCCAAAAGCGGCTAGAGGCTTGTTTCCACTACGTCCTCAGAGTCCATTGAGCTTGTCTCATTGACAGACGGGGTAGGGGAGTGACGTGCACAGTCAAGGCCATATGGCCAAGCACCTTCAGCCTTCCCTAGGCCGTCACCTGATGCCGCACCCAGGTATCGTGGACCAAGGCCATCAGTCTCTGCAGTCAATCCATCGGGAGAAAGGCCTGAGCTTAAGTGGTGTCCAGGAGGGCCTCTATGAACTTCAGCTGCTGAGAGGGCCGGTGAGACTTGGAGTTGCTGACCATGAACCCCAGTCGCTTGAGCATCTGGATAATTAGCTGGGCTGACTGATGGACTCCATCCGAAGTGGAGCTCTTTATGAGACAATCGTCCAAGTAGGGGAAAATGAATACCCCCAGATTCCGAAGGTAAGTTGCCACCACTGCTAGATACTTTGTGAAGACTTGGGTGCTAATGCTAGACCTAAGGGAAGTACCCGTTACTGGAAGTGCTGACCTCCCAGGACAAACCTGAGGTATTTTCTGTGAGTGAGGTGGATAATAATGTGTGTATATGCATCCTTGAAATCCTGGGAGCCTAGCCAATCATCCTTTAGGAGGTACGGAAGCAGGGTCCCCAGCGAGACCAGCTTGAACTTTTCTTGCACAAGGTAGGTCACGGAGGTCCAGGATGGGCCGAACCACTCCATCTTCTTGAGGACCAGGAAGTACCTGGAGTAGAAGCCCCATCCAACCTTAGCCATGGGCACTGGCTCTATGGCGAGATCGGTTAGCAGAGCGGAGACCTCTTTCTGTAACAGGTTGAGATGCAGGGTGTCTAGGGGATACTCCCTCAGGGGAAAAGGGGGCGGCAGCTTGGCGAAGTGCAGCTTTGGACTATCTGCAGCACCCATTCATCCATGGTGATGAGAGGCCACATGTGGGAGATCAGGATAAACTGCCCCCCACCCCCATCGAAGGGCTGTCCCCAGAAAAGACTGGCAGATTTGCTACGCTCTGGAGGAACCAGTCAAAAAGCCACCCCAGATTTGGGTTGTGGGGCCAGCTGGGCCTTCTGAAGAGCCAGCGCTCTTAACTAAGAGCCTGTGAGCTCGGGACGTATTGGTGCTTATGGTAGGTCTTCTTGACCTGATACTTCTTACGAGAAGGATCGTCCATCTTCTTTGAAAGCCTGGTGAGGGTGGCGTACTGCATCTCAATCTCACCAGTTTAAGTCTCCACCTGTTTTCCAGAGAGGTTCTTGACACAGAATGGCACGTTGGCCAGCTTTTCCTGGACCCACTGCTCCAGGTCCAAGGACTGAAGCTAGGCAAGCCGATGGGCACTGATGCCCACTGCCGTGGCCCTACAGGCTTGAAGGTGTCATAGGTCGCCCGGACCATAAATTTGGAATAGTCCTTGCCATAACCCACCAGGGAATAGAAGGCATCCAGGCACTCAGGGGAAAGGAGCAGGCAAAACTTAGCCAGATCTCACATGATATCCTTGAGGAACATACCCATATACAATTGGTATGAAAGGATCCTGGTCACCAGCATAGTGCTCTGGAAAAACTGCCTGCCAAAAGACTCCAAGATTTTTGCTTCCCTACCTGGGGGCAATGAGGAGTGTGTCTTGCTGCTCTTGATCCTTTTCATGGCTGACTCCACCACTAGAGTGGGCGGGAGTTGAGGCTTCTCAAACCCTAGGGCATTCTGAACCCAGTAGATTGAGTTCAGCCACCTGCTGACCGCTGGCACTGTGAGGGGGTTCTCCCACATCCTCACTGTCAGCATCTGCAGGATGTGGTGCACTGGCACCATTACAGCCTCCTTGGGGCGGAATGATACTGGAGGATCTCCAGTTCCTCTGCCCTGGGCTTGTCTTCTGACCAGAGAATGGCCTTGTTCATATCCCACACCTCATCCTGACATCGATGCCAGCAATGCAGAGAAGAAGTGCACCTCTGAGACTGATAGTGCATTGAGTGCTTCTGTGGCCTCACTTGGGCATCGGACCCTGATACACTCGATAGGGAGATGGCTGTAAAAACCAGCGTCAATTCTGATAGCTGGCCTGATACACCTGCATCAGTGGGCAGTGCATGGGTCTCGAGGATTGGCTGCACTGCCTATGGAGGCAAAGCCTGAGGCATCGAGGGGCCCACTGGTTGTGTGACCAACACTGCTGCCATATGGGCCTCAAGGGCTCGAAGGAATTCCTTCAAGACTGCTGTCTCTGAAGGAATTATGACTTCGGCCCTGTAGGGGAATTCACGACGGTGGGGACATTGGAGGATTCCTAGCAATTCTGTGTTACCCAGGATGTCAATACCGCTTATTGGGATACTTTAGCAGGCCACTCCCAGCCATCGCTCGCCACGTAATGTCAGGAAGGGCTTCGATGTTGGTGCATGTGGACCTTGGTCCTGTGCTCAGATGCCCCCTTTGACGACAATGGGGTTGATGAAGTTGATTCCAGACAAAGATCAAAAGAGATCCTTCGCTACGGGGCACCATGGCCCCTCAGCTCAGAGTTCGCTCTGGCTCCTCTCGATACTGATGGCTCTGCAATGCCTGAGGACACCAGGGACGATGCTGGGATCAAAGATGCAAAATCTGTCAGCCCGAAAAGGGACTCCCCCTGCTTCTCCCAATCTTTATCCTTTCCCATTTGTACCCTTGTTCTCAGCTATTGTATTGTTTGTCTTGATTGGATTGTAAATTCTGATGAGTAGGGGCCATCTTCTGTATGTATCTGTAAATGTATTTGTATATGTATATAGTGCCTTGTAGCACTATATAAATGATTAATAATAGTAGTAGTAGTAGACCTTTCAGGCTCCTTGTCATCTGCAAGCAAAGGTTTCAAGAGGCAGGCTGGTGGTCGGGGCATAGGCATTGAAGGCACTGAGATGGTCCAGGCACACTTAGTGCCCTTTTTAAACCCGCTTGCTGGCTTCTGGGATATGTCCAGGAACATGGCCATAGCAAGGTCAAATGGCTCGATGGAGCCAGCCACAGGAAAACAAAAGAAAAGAAGCAAAAAATATAAAAAATAAAGTGAAGGCACTGAGGCCAGCACTACCAACGACAGGCAGTGAAAACTAGAAGAAAGAGGACCTCCAAAGGGGCAAAAGCAAAAATACTTTTTCCGACTGTGGAGGAACATGTCACAGGGGCTCCATGGAAAAAGAAGACTGGAGAAGATGGTGCCACAGCAGGTACAAAGGCAGGTGTGAATGCGTGATGGAGCCTCCCAAAAGCTTCTATTGGAAGCTGAGGAGCGTTCCCACGCAGGGCTCCATTAATCATGTCACCTATACAAAAGAATTTACTTCTTGCTTGTCAATAGAGAACAGTATTTCCCAACTCCATTCTTGAGGATACCTAACTGTTGATGTTTTCAGGATATCCATAATGAATATGCATGAGATAGATTTGCACACACTAGAGACAAGGCAAGGTGCATGCAAATCTATATGAAGTTAAACATGTAGGGCCCGATTTTCGAAGGCATTTACACAGTTAACAGTCCATGCTAACTGTGTAAATGCCTTAATCGGGGATTTTCAAAGGCACCTATATGGCTAGTGCTTTTGAAAATCTCTGATTAAGTCCCTTACGCGCCTCGATGCTATCTGGTTAGCATCAGGGTGTGTTGAGGGCATTCCATGGACGGAGTAGAGGTGGGGAATGGCACTAACTGGCTAGCAGTGATTTTTGGATGCTGCCCGGTTAGAGCTCTGTGCCTTAAAGATAAGTGAGGAAAACCCTCGCCTATCTTTAGGACGCCGGGGCTAACTGGGCAGCATCCAGAACTGCTGCTGCCCGGTTAGGCTCGGCAGCTTTCCGGCTGTGCAGCAAACTCGGGGTCGGCGGACAGGGCTAAGCAACTATGGCACTTAGTCCTGCCCAATGAAATATCGGGCCCATAGTCACCACTTCTATTTTCAACTTTTGGCTGGTGAGACTTTTAAGGCATTATGTTGACATTGGTGATTTCAGCAGGTCTTGCAGGCTGTGGTTTTAAAAAGACTTGATAACTGTAATGCATTATTGTTGGGGTTGCCTGTGATGAAGCTGAACACTTTACAGCAAGTGCAAACTCTTGCTTCTTGGTTATTGACAAGTGCAAGGATAATGGACCATATCACTCCTCACTTGGCCATGTGATATTGGCTTCCAGTTATGTAGAGGACCCAATTTAAAGTTTGTGTTTCGATTTGTAAGTTGCTTTTACTTGATGGGCCTTAATAGCTGGAAACATTATTAGTTTGGTATACTCCCCTTCTGCTTTTATGCTCCTAGAATTCTGGCATTCTGGCTGTTCCTTTGTTAAGAGCAGCCAGAATGGCTAGTGTATAAGATTCTACTTTTTTTTTCCTATGGAAGTCACTACCTGTTGGACTCTTATCTCTAAAATACTGTAATTACTATACATTCCTTTCAGAAAGAAACTTAGGATATACTTCTTTGTGCATGCTTTTTGTAGATAGAAATGAAGCAAGTCTGCATTATGGTTGTTTTGTTTTTATGTTTTTGTATATAATTTTATGGCTGTTTTGATATACTGCACTTAGATATTAACTGTATTGGTGAATAATACAGTAAATAAATCAAAGTCCCATTCTACACAGGAAATAAATGGAGAAATTGAGACGCCCAGATCAGGATGTGCTTAATTCACACTGTATTTTATACTCTACCAAATGCAGAGCTTCTTGTAAAATACATATAAGGATGTGCAGGCGTGCATGTGTGTTTGCCCACACATTCAGTGGGAGCAGCAATTCTAAAAAGAAAACAGAGAAAAAAGAGGCATCCTGAGCTCTTACATTAGCATTACTGTAGCCATGAACATCAGAGGTTCCTTGCTGCAGTAACGAGATAGAAGGCTCCATGTTAGGTCTACTATATGAGAAAAGGGTTGGTGGGGGTATCAAGTTGCCCCCACAACCCTGCCACAATTAATCACAATCTCCTCCTACCCTTCCTGGATCCCCTTCTTGACATCAGTCACAATCCCATCCCTACCCTCTCTCAATATCAATTATAATTCTCTGTTCAAGACTCTCGTTGATATCAATCACAACCCTCTCCCTCCCCCCAGATCCCTCCAGTTCTTACCTGAAGTTTCCTGGTGTTTAGTGGAGGCAGGAGCAATGCCCAGTCACTTCTGCCTTGTTTGCGCCTAATTCACAATGGTACTCAATGATCTTATTTATTTATTTAATCTCATGATATTACCACTAGAGGTAAAAAGTGCCATTTTGAACTGAGTGTCTGATGGGGCAAGAGTGACAGGATGTCAGGGGGAGTCCAGGAGGGATGGGGAAGAGGTTGTTATTTATGTCATGTGGGAGATCTGGTGGAGGGTGGGTAGGGTTGTGATTGATGGGGGTGGGGTGCTATTGGCTTTTTCACCTGCTTCTTCACTGAGATTCCAGGTCTCAGCTGATAGTTGGCACTTGTGCATGCTTTGGAGAAGGTAAGCTTAAGATCTGTCAACTGCTGACTCTTTGGACCTGAAGCAGGGTTTCTTGTAAAATTGGAGGAAAACCCGAAACGTGAGCTATGTCGTCTGTTTACTCGGCGCCTTGGCAGTACTTTGGCAACAGCTAAGTTATTAATTTCACTTTAAAAAAATTATCTAATAAAAGGAGTGGTCACGGTGGTGGTTTGGAAAAAATTTCCTAGCACTGGGCTGACATGCTCCGACAAAAAGATTGAGATTCTAGGGGAGTTTTTCAGAAATTCAGGCTTTATTGATATTTTGGTGCTTTGGAGAAGGTGCAAAAGCCAGTGCATATATTTTTCAAGCCAGGTGTGTCTTCTCAATGGAAAATGGGAAGTATATGTCTATGTTTGGGGCATGCGCAAATACACTTCCTTTAAATCTCTAAAACTTGGAGGGTATACAGGTCCAAATAGCAGCTTTCTAAAATTGGTAATTGGACATGTATTCAATTTAGATATGTAAATGTCTTATTTACAAGTCAAGGTACTTACTCATTTGTAGCAGGTGTTCTCGGTGAACTGCAGGAATAAGTCCTAATGTATAGGTGTCGTCCTCCGAAGAAGCCCATGCAGGAACACTCCCCAGCTACTACTGGAAGTTTTTGGGAGGTTCCATCACACCTCCTTCTTGCCTGCCACCGTGGCACCATCTTAAATTAGTCTTAAAGTATAGCTGTAGCACATTACAACTCCTGGGGGAAGTGGAAGGGTTGTGAGGACTTATTCCTGCTGTCCACAAAGAACAACTGCTACAGGTTAGTAATTACCTTTTCTCCGTGGACAAGAAGGAATGAAACCTCACATAGGAGATTTCCTAGCTACATACTGAAAACTGAGGAGAACACAGAGAAGCCCAAGAGGAGCATGAATTTGTCCGCCTAATGGCGAAAGGCCGTCTCAACTCAAAATACAAACTATGTACAATAGCAGTGAATCTCTCTTTGCTTTTTTTTTTTGGTAGCCTGGACAGAATTCCGGAGTACAGATTGGCCAAAGTTTCTATCGTGTCAGGAGTCCATGTCTAGACAGCAGTGCGATGCGAATGTGTTGGACAGAGGACCATGTCATGGCCCTGCAGATCTCTTCCATGAAGACTGAGCGTAAGTTGGTCATCAACACAGCCATAGTTCTGACATTGTGAGCTGTGACATGATCATCAAGGCTCAGGCCTGCCTGGGCATAAGTGAAAGAGATGCAGTCTGCCCAGATACAGACAAATTGAAAGACAGCGTTTCGAAATGGTAGCCCTCTAACTTGCTGGGGTCAAAAGAAACAAAAGATTGGATGGACTTTCTATGGGCTTCTGTCCACTCCAAATAGAAGGTAAAAGCTTGCTTGCAGTCCAACATGTGCAACGCAGTTTCCCCTTTGTGGGCATGAGACCTTGGAAGAATAACTGACTGATTAAGATGGAAATCTGATACCACTTTTGAAAGGAATTTAGAATGAGTAAGGAGGACCACTCTACTATGATGGAATTTGTTGTAAGTTGGATGAACTACCACAGCCTGAAGCATGCTCATACCACCTGCTGAAGTGACCGCCAATAGAAACAACACCTGCCAGGTCAAAAATGTCAGAGGGCAGGAATTTAGTGGCTCAAAGGGAGCTTTCATGAGCTGTGCAAGAACCATGTTGCGGTCCCAAGATATTGCAGGAGGTTTGTAGGGAGGCTTCAAGAGAAGCACCCCCTTCCCATAAAGCGAATAACTAAAGGCTGCACCGAGATGGACTTTCCTTCCACCCCTCGATGATAAGCTCCAGTTGCACTGAGGTGGACCCTGACAGAGTTGGACTTAAGTCCCGACGGAGAGGTGAAAAAGATACTCAAGCAGTTTTTGTGTGGGACAGTCAAAAGGATCTAGGACCTGGCCCCCACAACAGACAGCAAAACTTTTCCATTTACAGGAATAAGACTTCTCATTGAAGCCCTCCTGAAGGCCAAAAGGACATCAGTCATACTGACCAGCAGGTTGAACTCACAACATTAGCCTCTCAATATCCATGCCATTAAGGCAAAGGACTGGATGTTGGGGTACAACATCATCCTGTCTTCCTGCAAAATCAGATCAGGCGCATGGCCAAGCCAGAGTGGCTCCAGACTGGAGAGCTGTACCAGGAGGGGAAACTAAGGCTGTCTTTGCCAGTAGGGAGCGATGAGAATCATCGGGCCTCCATCTATTTTGAGTTTCAGGAGGGTCTTTGCAATGAAAGGGTTTGGAGGGTATGGGTATAGAAGACCCTACCTCCAATGTGCCAGTGTTTTGCTTGCATGGCAAGTACGTGGCTCTGAAGTCCATCCCATGTGCGATGGCAAACTTCCACAACCTGACTGCTTCCCAACACAGGAGGTAAAGCCCACTCCTCCCTGCTTGTTGATGTAGAACATAGCGACTTGATTGTTGGTCTGAATCTGAACAATTTGGTTGGCCAGCCGATCGTGGAAAGCCTTTAGAGCGTTTGCCATGGTTCTTAATTCCAAGAAGTTGATCTGGTAGAGACTTTCTTGTATGGACCTATCGCCCTGAGTGTGAAACCCAGAGATGAGCACCCCACCTCAGCTTGGATAAGTCTGGCATCAAAACCTTTTGGGGTGGAGCAATTTTGGAGGGGAGACCGCTAAGAAAATTACAGTGGATAATCCGCCATTGCAGTGACTGAATGAAGAGGACTGGTGACATACAGAGGAGTCGACCTGTGGCTTGGGTCCATTGAGTCCTCAGAGCCTGCCTCATATGGAGGCGTGCCAAGGGTGTGACATGCAATGTAGAGGCCATGTGGCCTAGTACAATCAACATCCTATGAGCTAATACCTGCTGACTCGATTGAGTCTCCCACACTAGTGCTGTCAGTCTGTGAAGTTGGTTGTACGGGAGGACGGCTCTCGCCTGAGTCGTGTCGAGCAGATCTCCTATGAATTCTAACTGCTGGGTGGGTTGAAGGTGGGACTTGGGGTAATTTATAATGAATCCTAATAATTCCATCACTCGAATGGTCAATCATGTTGATTTTTGAACCCCCTTCTGGAGTGGTATTCTTGATCAGCCAATCATCCAGATAGGGGAAGACAAACAGTTCCAGCATCCAGAGGTAAGCTGCTACTACTGCGAAGCATTTTGTGAACACATGAGGTGCTGAGGCTAGGCCAAAAGGCAACACTTGGTACTGGAAATGTTGTCCTCCCAGGACGAATCTGAGATACCTCCTGTGAGAGGGATGTATCTGTATGTGGGGGTATGCACATCCTTCAGATCCAAGAAGCATAGCCAATCTCCTTTTTGAAGGTAAGGAAGTAGGGTGCCTAAAGAAATCATTCTAAACTTTTCTCTTACCAAGTATGTATTCAAACCTCTTAGGTCTAGGATGGGACAGTATCTCTTTGTTTGTTTGGTGATCAGGAAGTACCTGGAGTAAAACCCTCATCCTCCTCGGGGGCACAAGCTCAATCACAAGATCTGACAAGAGGGTGGTGATTTCTCTCTGAAGCAGTTCTTGATGCCCCTCAGGGGGCAATTTGGTGATAGTTCCAATCAATGTAGTTTGTAACGGCTTTGGACTATCTGTAGAACCCATGAATCTGAGGTTATGAGGGGCCACCTTTGGGCAAAAAGAGTGTGCCTTCCTCCAACTGGAGAGTTTCCCACTGTGGTTACTGGTAGAATGTCTATTTTCCAAAAGAACTAGTCAAAACTCTGCCCCTGGCTTTGGCTGAGGAGCCAGCTGAGCTTTCTGAGGCTTCTCTCGATGTTGTTGTGGGCGAGGGACCTGTTTGGGTTGGGAAGTTTGGGACCCAGGAGAGTACCTATGCCTATGAGAGTAAACAGTCTTTTTCTGTCCCCCCCCCCCCTTGGTATCTCCTGCAATAGGAGGCCGGCTCGGACATGTGCCTTGAGAGTTTACAAAGGGTGACATGCTGCTTTTCGATGAAGGCAGCCTTCTCTTCTACTTGTTCTCCAAAGAATTTCTCTCTGTGGCACAGCACATTAGCAAGCTTGTTTTGTACCGAATGCTTCAGATCTGAGGACTGCAGCCAGTTGAGTCTCCAGGCGCCAATACCCAAGGCAGAAGCTGTTTCAAAGATTTCATAGGTCGCCCAGACCATGAACATCGAGCAGTCCATGCCATGAGCCCCTAAGGAACGATACTTTTCTAATTTCTCTGGAGGGAAAAACTGAAACAGCTCAGCAAGGTCACACATGAGAACGATCTGCTGGAAGTTCGAGAGACCTGACCTCCGACAAGTCTTCAGATTCCACATCGGTCACCCAGCCTTCTGAATCAGACTCAGAGAGGAGGTCAAAGTATTCTGAGTCTCTGCCTGGATCTCTCTCCTGACCCGAGAGGCTCGGGAGCTCCTTCAGGAGCAATGATGTACCAATGCTCTTCGAGATTTTGAGGGTACATCAGACCCTGAAACTAGAAAGTGATTTTGGCCGGGCTTATACCTGTGTCAGGGCCCTTTGATTCCCTGATGCTGATGCATCTCCTGTAGACAAGGCGTGTGACTCAAGGATGTACAGTGGTCGATGTTGATACAGCCGATGCTGAGGCCCTGGCATACTGCACTACCAAGAGTGCCGCGATGTGTTCCTCAAGAGCTTGCAGAAGGCACTTCCCCAAGGTTGCTGAACCAAAGGTTGTAGGTCCTCAGCAATTTTGACTGATGTACCCATATCTGTACAGGGGTATCGTCAGCTTGGTCTCAGCTCTCAGTAGGCTGTTGATGCCCCTCTGACATTCTGGAAGATGAGCTCTTCTCCAATCTCAACTTCGACGGGCACTCACAAGAACCCTCACTGCTCTCGACACCATGCCTTGATGGGCTCCAACACCAATGCACCAGAGTCTTCACTTGGTGCTCGGTTTGATAACTCTTTGACATTGATGACGATGAAGCCGAATCCTTCCTTATCTTCGAATGTAGATTGATTGATGGATGATGCTTTGGGCCAGTATGGGTACTTGGCACCAAATGGGCTCGAGAACTCCTCGATGTTGATGCACCGCCAACATCCAATGCAGCTTTGGAAGTCATACAGACCGGTGCCTTTGATGCCGAAGACAATGGATCAGATTTCAGAGCGCCAAAAGGTGATTCATGCTGCTTCTTTTGACCTTTGCAGAAGACAAAAAGAGGACTCAAAGATAAATGACAATAGAGCCGATGATTGGCTCCCAGGCACTGGAGGCACCAATTGTGGGTATCTGTGGTGGATACAGTCCTAGCGCACTGGGTACACATTTTGAACCTGCTGGCTGGTCTCTGGGACATGTCGTCCGGGAAGATAGCCACAGCAAATCAAACGGCTTGATTTTGAAAAAGCAAGGCCCAGCTGATGCACTGGCCCCTAAGAGGGCAGAGGTGCTGCAGAAAAAAAAAGAAAATTAAACAATCAAAAACAGAAAAATAAAAGGGAAAAGAGAAACTGCGAAAAACCCGGAAGTGCAGAACCCCCACAGGGGAGAAAGATCATTTACCAAGCGAAGGATGACTGGAACCATCCTTGAGTTCTATGGAAAAACTAAGACTACTTTAAGATGGCGCTGCGGCAGCAGGTGGGAAGGAGGCACGCAGGCGTGATAGAACCTCCCAAAAGCTTCCAAGAATAGTTGGGTTCCGTTCCCGCGTGAGCTCCATCGGGGGACATCACCCTTATGTGAAGATTCATTCCTGTTTGTCCATGAGGAACAAATGTTTATAAAATAACCTCCTATATGAAATTTAACAGAGCAGTTCTCAAAACCTGTCTGGCAAGTGTGCCTCCAGGACAGCACTGGGAAACAATTAATTAAAAATTATTTAAACCTTGAAAAAAGGCTGCACAAGAAACAAACAGGAGCAAAATGGGCTATAATGAAGCATTTGGAGACATCTGGCTCCCAGCCATGAAATGCAGTAACAGCCCCATTATCTGTTTTCTGACATGCAGAGTTGTACCAGTGATGATGATCTTCTGTAGAAAAGATGGGGAAGCTGCAATGACTACGCATAAGATGTGATTTAAGTGTCAAGTAATGAGAAGAAGCCAAAAATGACTGCCTAGATTGCAATCTCCATAACAACAAATTTATAAACTTTCTGAAACATTTATTTATCACAGTTCCATAGAAATGAATGGCAAAAACCTCAGCACTTACAAGTGCACACAGTTATGAAAATAAGACGGACAAATGTCCTAGAAAACTACAGTGCATGAGGAATTACTAGCATGCAAGGTAGTGGTAGCAGCACTGAATATACAGATAATGCGCTCACCAAGCTAGCACCATCTTTTTAGTTTAGGTCTACTATCTACTTGAATATATACTACTGCTATCTGGATAATTTTTTGGTCCACCCTTGCTTCTACCCTACCCGGCCCAGAAATATACTCTCTCCCTTCTTTCCCTCTTCCGACCTCGCATGCCCCCCAAGTACTCTCTCTCCTCCTCCCTCTCTCTCCACACTTCCTCCTTTCCTTCCTGCTAACACTGCCCCTCCCCTTATTCTCAACCCCTCGCCTTCCCCTTGATTTTCTTTTCCTCTTCACTAAACCCACCCCTTCCCTTATGCTATGCCTTTCTGCCGCTCTTTTGTCTCCTCCTAACCTCACCCTTTCTTTCCAGCCCACCCTCCACTCTCTTCTCGTATCTGAATTCATGAAAGCATGGGACAAACACAGAAGATCTCTAAAGGAAAAAAGGGGGCCATAGTAGTTGGTATGGAAGGGCAAACTGGATGGTCCATACAGTCTTTATCTGCTATCATGTTTCTGTGTTTCTTTTTTTCCTTCTCTCTAACCCCACCACCTTCCCTTATGCTTCATTCTTCATTCCCTCACTCCACCCATTTCTGTTTGTTCCACCCCTTTACCTACCCCTTCTCTTATCCTTTTCTATAATTCCTCTCCTTCCTTTGTGCTCCGACCCCTCACCCTTATTCTCTCCTCCTCTCTAAGCCGACTCGTTCTCCAATGCTCAGTCTAACTTTGTCAGTGGGATTTGAGAGCTTCCACAGGCTCTTTTATGTCTCTCCCTCGGAAGGACATGAGGAGTCCCAGCAGATTTTCAGCATGCAACTCTGCCTTCTCTGCTGATGGGACTTGGGGACTACAGATGACTTTTCAACACACAGTTCTGGCTCTTCTCTGCCATCAGGACTTGAGGACTCCTGTCAACTCTTTTAAACTGCTGCACCCCTTCTACTCTTAGCAGATCCTGAGAACTCCTGCTAGATAGTGCTGCTTTCACTCTGCTTCCTCTGGTAGTGGAACCTAGGACTCCTGTCAGCTCTTCAGGCTGCTGCTCTGCAGGAAGAGTGATGCCATATGTATCTATTATGCACAGAACTCCAGGACACTCATCTGCAGCGGCGGGAAATCCGCCGGCAAGCCGCCATTGCCCGCAGCTTCCCCTGATCGGGGTAGAAGCGCCCGAACGGGTGGAGGTGAAGCCCTCTCCCGATCGGCAGCTCCTGCCCAATCGTGGCATTGGGAGGGACTCCAGGACACTCACCTGCAGCGGCTGCACCCATGTCCTGCGGGCCCACGCCTGAGGACCTCGTCAAAGGGCCCTTTGGCGTGGCCCTTAGGCGGGAGCCCAGTAGTGGGAGCCGAAACTCCAACACACATTGCAACAGCACCATTGGCAAAGCTGGGTCTGCCACTCCACCACAGCCTCATCGACGGCAGAACAATCGGTATAGTCAACACCGATGAGCTACCACGGCAACCCTGACTGATGCCAAAGAAAGAACCACCGTTGGACACAACTCTGCCGTAAATATACTATTGCTGCATGACCCGCTAATTTCCCCACACTGCCTAGCTGCTAGCTCTCTAATATTTAACTGCTGTAAAGGCAACATAGCTGCATAGACTATAGACTCTAGTACTACCCCACTGCTTTGCCTGGACAATCCATTGCTGCCTCATTGCTTGTAGGTTGACGCTGCTGCTTTGCCTGGACATTACTGCACTGATTTTGCTATTGCTACCTCATTGCTGCTTTGCCTGGACAATCCATTGCTGCCTCATTGCTTGTAGGTTGACGTTGCTGCTTTGCCTGGACATTACTGCACTGATTTTGCTATTGCTACCTCATTGCTGCTTTGCCTGGACAATCCATTGCTGCCTCATTGCTTGTAGATTAGCATTTGTGCTTTACCTGACATTGCTTGCACTGAACTTGCTATTGCCGCCTCATTGCTTGTAGTTTAGCATTTGCTGCTTTACCTGGACATTGTTGCCTGCAGTCCCCACTTGTAACTCTACATATACTGCTTAATGCTTAGAATCCCTAGCCACCTCACTGCTTAGCCACCTCACTGACTGTAAGATATCATACAAGGTTTAGCCCCCACTACTCCTCTACTATGGCCCCACATCACATTGTCCTTCTCTTCCTCATACTCCCCAACTGCCTCCCCTTCTACCAGCACCCTCACTCCTCTCCCCCCTACCTCCCTTCCACCTTCCTCACTTCTCCCTCCATTCTGTCTTCTAACCTAGCATCTGCTCTCGAGCTTCATCACACCCTCCCCCTCATTCAACCTGCCCCTCTCTCTTTAAGGCAACCCCACCCTCGTTTCCGCCGTACTGCCTCCGCCTTACCCCGCTCTCTACTACTCCTTCTCCTTCTCTCATCAGGTAATATCAACCCCAACCCTGGCCCCCCTAGATTCCTTTCTCACTCTGAGAAGAGTTCCTCACGTACCCTATCCATATCCCTCTCCTTTCCCCTTCCATCCTCCGTCACTCACACCCCAATCATTCATCCAGAGATATCACCCCCAATCCTACCTCCCATAGAGTCCTGTCTTGCTCTAAAAAGAGATCCTTGTATAACCCATCTAATATCATTGATATCCCCCTTTCACTCCCCCTCCCTCATATTCCTCATGAAGGGCACACTCACCCAGAGACACCCAGCCATACCCTGCCCCCTCTGGATCTCTGTATTACTCCGAAAATAGATCCTCATGCAATGGCCCCCCCCAGACCGCTGACTTACTCTAGAAAGAAATCCTCATGTAACTTATCCATATCCCTCTCCTTTCCCCTTCCACTCTCTCGTTCTCTTGTGCCCTATGGAACGCATGCTTAGTCTCTAGCAAACCTGCTTTTACTCACGATCTCTTTATCTCAAATGTGCTACACCTACTTGCCCTCACTGAGACATGGCTCCTCCCTGATGATACCGCATCCACTGCTGCTCTCTGCCACGGGGGCTACCAGTTCTCCCATACACCTCAATCCACTGGCCGCGGTGGTGGTGTTGGGCTTCTACTCTCTCCCTCCTGCCAATTCCAACCCCTCCTGTTGCCTCAGTCATACACCCCCTCTCTTTTGAAGTCCACTCCATTCGCCTCTTCACACCACTTCCCCTGCGAATAGCTGTTATCTATCGCCCACCTGACAAATCCAAATTGACCTTCCTTACCGACTTCGACTCCTGGCTTTCTGGATCCCTCTTGCCCCACTCTTATCCTTGGCGATTTTAACATTCATGTCGATAACCCCTCCGATCCACATGCTTTAAAGTTCCTCGCCCTCACTTCTTCGTTCGACCTCCAACTTTGCTCCACTGCCCCCACCTACCTACACGGCCACTGCCTTGACTTGATACTCTTCTCCAATGCCTCTCCCTCAAACTTCCGCAACACATTCCTGCTGTCATTTGACCATCACCTCTTAACCTTTTATTCTTCAGCTTCCATTGTCTCAACCTCATCCTGTCTCCTCAGACCTATTTAGAAACCTCCATAATATTGATCCCTTGACTCTCTCCTCCACCATTCCTCCATCTCTTCCCTCCATCATGTCCTCCAAGTCCATCGACGAAGCAGTTTCCTCTTATAATGCTGCACTATCCTCGGCTCTTGACACTCTCGCCCCTCCCACCTCACGTCCGGTCAGACGTTCTGCTCCCCAGCCCTGGCTTTCATCCACAACCCGCTATTTACACACCTGTGCCCGTTCTGCTGAACGTGCCTGGTCCAAATCCCACTCCCCAGAAGATCTTCTACACTTCAAATTCATGCTTGGCTCCTTCCAGTCAGCCATAGCACTAGCCAAACAAGAATACTACATCCATCTGACCAACTCCCTTGCCTCTGATCCTCATCGCCTCTTTAATACCCTCAATTCTCTCCTCAAGGTCCCCCCGCCCCCGGTCCCGCCCTCCCTCTCTGCCCAATCCCTAGCCGACTACTTCCACGACAAAATACACAAGATTACCCTCCAGTTCCCCACTTCATCTACCTCCCTCCAGTTCCCCACTTCATCTACTCCCCCCTCCCCAATTCTCCTCCCATCCATACCTCCTCCGCTACCCTCTCCTCCTTCCCTACAATCTTCGAAGAGGAAACCGCACTCCTTCTCTCCTCCTCCAAACCCACCACATGTTCCTCTGACCCTATCCCCACCTATCTCCTTCACCCCATCTCCCCCACCGTTGTCCCCTCCATCTCTCATATTCTCAACCTTTCACTCTCCGCTGCAACTATGCCCGTAGACTTCAAACATGCTGTTGTCACACCTCTCCTCAAAAAACCTTCACTCGATCCCTCCTGTCCTTCTAACTACCGACCCATCTCCCTCCTTCCCTTCTTATCTAAACTACTGGAACGAGCAGTCCACCGCCGCTGCCTTGACTCCCTCACCTCCCAGGCCCTCCTGGACCCACTACAATCCGGCTTCCGTCCCCTACACTCCACTGAAACGGCTCTCGCAAAAGTCTCCAATGACTTGTTCCTGGCTAAATCTAAAGGCCTCTACTCAGTCCTCATCCTCCTAGACCTCTCCGCTGCTTTTGACACTGTGGATCACAATCTTCTCCTTACCAACCTCTCCTTGCTTGGTTTCACGGGCTCCGTACTATCCTGGTTCTTCTCCTACCTCTCCCATCGCTCCTTTAGTGTATGCGCTCTGGTGGCTCCTCCTCCTCTCCCACCCCGCTCCATGTTGGCGTACCCCAAGGATCCGTCTTGGACCCCCTCCTTTTCTCTCTCTATACCCAATCCCTTGGCGCCCTTATCGCCTCCCATGGCTTTCAGTACCATCTCTATGCCGACGATTCCCAAATCTACCTCTCTACACCTAATATCTCCCCAGCAACCCAGACCAGGATTTCTGCCTGCCTTTCTGACATCACTGCCTGGATGTCTCATCGCCGCTTGAAGTTGAACATGGCCAAGACTGAACTCCTTGTCTTTCCCAACTCCTCCCCTCCTCTTCCCCCCTTCTCAGTCTCTGTGGATGGATCTACGATCCTTCCTGTTCCCTCGGCCCACAATCTGGGGGTCATCTTTGATTCCTCTCTCTCCTTCTCCACACATATCCAGCTCGTAGCTAAGACCTGCCACTTCTTTCTCTACAACATTAGCAAAATCCGCCCCTTCCTTTCTGAACACACTACCAAAACGCTTGTCCACTCCTTGATCTCCTCTCGCCTCGACTACTGCAACCTACTCCTTACTGGTCTCCCCATGAGTCATCTCCTTCCCCTTCAATCTATACAAAATCATGCTGCTCGACTAATCTTTCGCCAGTCTCGCCATGCCCACATTACTCCCCTTCTCAAATCGCTTCACTGGCTCCCTATCCAATTCCATATCCAATTCAAGCTTCTCCTGCTGACCTATAAATGCATTCACTCTATGGCCCCTCAATACCTCTCATCTCTTATCTCTCCCTACATCCCCACTCGAGATCTTCGCTCCACTAACAAATCACTTCTATCTAGACCTTTCACTCGCACCGCTAACTCCCAACGTCGCTCCTTCCACCTTGCTGCACCTCAAGCCTTGAACAGCCTACCTATGTCTATACGCCAGGCACCCTCCCTAGCTGTCTTCAAATCCAGATTGAAGACCCACCTCTTCACTGTCGCTTTCAGATCCTGACTTCTTTCCTTTACCTCAACCTCCCATCAATTTTCATGACCGAATTATAAAGACTATACTGTGCTTTGCACCAAATTGACTAACGCTTTGTATTGTCTCAACTAGATTGTAAGCTCCGACGAGCATGAATCTGATAAGTAGGGACTGCCTCTTGTTTGTATGAAAGTCTCTTGTATGTATGCCTGTACAGCGCTGCGTGCGTGGCACTATATAAGTGCTTAATAGTAGTAGTAGTAGTAATATGCAATCAAACAGAAAACATATGGACAGACAAATGGTGCCTCCCCAATAGGTGCTATCGCTTATGTGCAATACGCTTAAAAATATTTGCAGTCCTAAACTGTAAACTGGGTGGATGATTCTGTTTTTTTGGTGTCCACAAATTCTGGCGCTTAGTGGAAGAATCAGTTTGGACCTGATAGCCAGGAAGAGAAATGGGAGAGAAGGGGAAAGGAGTTTATTCCTGGATAGTTAACAATGAAGGCAGCAGCGGGATGGGGGCTTTCCAGTCTTTTGCATTAAGTGTCACATGTATGATTTTCTCCCAGTTGGTGAGAGGTCTTACGTGTGCACTAGGTGCAAGGAGCTCTTTGCTCTCAGGGAACAAGTCCGTTCTCTAGAGGCTAAAGTAGCAGACTTGGAAAACATAAGACAGACAGAGAGGTACATAGACGAGACCTACAGGGATATAGTCCTGAAGTCCCACCTCCAGTCTGGCAGCACTCCTGTTGCCATGGAGGAGAGAGGTCACGTGACAGGAGAGCATCACCCTGGTGTGGCAGGAAGTGATCCTGTAACTAGGACCTGTCCTCCAGGTGATGTAAAACCCTCTCGCACCGAGGACGTTTCTCTAGGGCCATGTGCCCATGAGGGAAGGGTTAGGACAGCCGTTATAGTTGGTGATTCGATCATTAGGCATGTAGATAGCTGGGTGGCTGGTGGACGTGAGGATCGCCTGGTAACATGCCTGCCTGGTGCGAAGGTAGTGGACCTCACGCGCCACCTAGATAAGGTCTTAGATAGTGCTGGGGAGGAGTCTGCTGTCTTGGTACATGTCGGTACCAATGACATAGGAAAATGTGGTAGGGAGGTTCTGGAGGAAAAAATTAGGCTTTTAGGTAGGAAGTTGAAATCCAGAACTTCCATGGTAGCATTCTCCGAAATGCTTCCTGTTCCACGCGCAGGACCCAAAAGGCAGGCAGAGCTCCGGAGTCTCAATGCGTGGATGAGACAATGGTGCAGAGATGAGGGTTTTGGATTTGTTAGGAACCGGGGAACATTCTGGGGAAAGGAGGGGCTCTTCCGAAGGGATGGGCTTCACCTTAACCAGGATGGAACCAGGCTGCTGGCATTAACCTTTAAAAAGGAGATAGAGCAGCTTTTAAACTAGATATTAGGGGAAAGCCGACAGTCGCCCAAGAACGGATGGTTCAGAAGAATGTATCCTTGAAGGATACTACCAAAAGCAGAGAGGTTCCACAAAAGAGTAAAGTAGCCCAAATGCCCTCAAGTATGGAGCAGACAGAGCTTAAAGATCCCAAATTACCCATGTCTACCAATAGCCAAATTATTATGAATAAAATACAGTCTCTAAAATGCTTGTATGCAAATGCTAGAAGTCTAAAGAATAAGATGGGAGAGTTAGAATATATAGCACTAAATGAAAGGTTAGATATGATTGGAATATCAGAGACATGGTGGAAGGAGGACAACCAGTGGGAAACTGTGATACCTGGGTACAAACTATATCGTAATGATAGAGCTGATCAAATTGGTGGAGGGGTTGCGCTCTATGTTAGAGAGGGCATTGACTCAGAAAGGATTAAAATTTTGCAGGAAACAAAATCTGCTGTAGAATCTATATGGATTGAAATTCCATATAAAAGGGGGAAGGCAATGGCAGTGGGGGTGTACTATCGAGCACCTGGCCAGAATGACCAAATGGATGATGAAATGCTCAAAGAAATCAAGGAAGCTAACAAAAGTTACAGCGCAGTAATAATAATGGGTGATTTCAATTACCCCGGTATCGACTGGGTCAGTGTCATGTCAGGACATGCTAGGGAGATAAAGTTCCTAGATGAAATAAATGACTGCTTCTTGGAGCAGCTGGTTCATGAACCAACCAGAGGGGAAGCCATGTTAGACCTAGTCCTTAGTGGAACACCAGATCCAGTGCAAGAGATAAGGGTGTTGGGGCCACTTGGCAATAGTGATCATAGCATGATCGCCTTTGATTTAATTAGTGGAGGAGGGATAGTAAGGAAATCCACAGTACTACCTTTTAACTTTCGAAAGGGAGACTAAGATAAAATGAGGAAAACAGTTAAGAAAAAACTAAAAGGAGCAGTTGCAAAGGTTAAAGACGTACATCAAGCTTGGGTGTTGTTGAAAAATACTATCTTGGAAGCCCAGACCAGCTGTATTCCACGCTTTAAGAAAAGTGGAAGGAAGTCCAAAAAACTGCCAGCATGGTTTAAAGGTGAGGTCAGAGAGGCTGTTGTTGCCAAAAAGCATCTTTCAGGAAATGGAAAAAAGAGCCAAACGACAAAACCTGGAAACAGCACAAGCACTGGCAAGTCAAATGCAAGGCATTGATAAGGCAGGCAAAGAGAGAATTTGAGAAGAAGCTTGCTGCGGAAGCAAAAACGCGAAATAAAGACCTTTTCAAGTACATTCATAGCAAAAAACCTGTGAGAGAGTCAGTTGTTCCATTAGATGATAAAGGGGTTAAAGGAGCACTAAGAGGCGACAAGGCGATAGCGGAGAGACTGAATGAATTCTTTGCTTCGGTCTTTACTGAGGAAGATGTAGGGATGTTACCCATGACTGAAGTGGTATTTAAAGGTGCGGAAGAATTGAAGGAAATATCGATACATCGTGAAGATGTCTTACAACTATTAGATAAACTGAAGAGTAGCAAATCACCTGGGCCGGATGGTATACATCCAAGGGTGTTGAAAGAACTGAAATATGAGATTGCAGACCTGCTATCAGTAATCTGTGAACTATCATTAAAATCATCTCTAATACCTGAAGATTGGAGGATCGCCAATGTAACACCAATTTTTAAAAAGAGTTCCAGGGGTGATCCTGGAAACTACAGACCGGTGAGCCTGACGTCAGTACCGGGAAAAATGGTAGAAACCATCATAAAGAATAAAATTACTCAGCATGTAGATAGTCACAACCTAATGGGAGACAGCCAACATGGCTTTAGACAAGGAAGATCTTGTCTTACTAATCTGTTATGTTTTTATGAAGGAGTGAATAAACAGGTGGACAAAGGTGAGTCAGTTGATATTGTGTATCTGGACTTTCAGAAAGCCTTTGACAAGGTCTCTCATCAGAGACTTTTGGCAAAACTAAAGAGTCATGGGATAGGAGGCAGTGTACTATTGTGGATCAGGAACTGGTTAAAAGATAGAAAGCAGAGGGTAGGGCTAAATGGCCAATTTTCCCAATGGAGAAAGGTGAATAGTGGTGTACCCCAGGGATCTGTGCTGGGTCCGCTGCTTTTTGACATATTCATAAATGACCTGGAAAGTGGAATAACGAGTGAGGTTATCAAATTTGCAGATGACACAAAACTATTTAAAGTTGTTAAAACCCAAGAGGATTGTGAAAAATTGCAAGAGGATCTTGATAAATTGGAAGACTGGGCATCAAAATGGCAGATGAAATTTAATGTGGACAAGTGCCAGGTTATGCACCTAGGGAAGAACAACCCAAACTATGGTTACACGATGCAAGGTTCCACATTAGAAACCACCACCCAGGAAAAAGATTTAGGCATCATTGTGGATACCATGTTAAAACCCTCGGCCCAGTGTGCAGCGGCGGCCAAGAGAGCAAATAGAATGCTGGGTATGATAAGGAAAGGAATGGAAAATAAAACAAAAGATATTATAATGCCTCTATATCGTTCCATGGTGAGACCGCACCTTGAATATTGTGTGCAATTCTGGGCGCCGTATCTTAAAAAGGATATAGCGATTTTAGAAAAGGTTCAGAGAAGAGCCACCAAAATGGTAAAGGGGATGGAAGGATACTCCTATGAAGAAAGGCTAAAAAGGTTAGGGCTCTTTAACCTGGAAAAGAGACGGCTGAGGGGAGATATGATAGAAGTCTATAAATTAATGAACGGAGTGGAACGGGTAAATGTAGATCGATTGTTTACGTTATCAGAATATAGAAAGACTAGGGGACATGCAATGAAGCTACAGGGTAAACTATTTAAGACTAATTAAAGAAAATATTTTTTCACTCAACGTGTAATCAGACTCTGGAATTTGTTACCGGAGGATGTAGTAAAGGCTGTTAGTGTAGCTGGGTTTAAAAAAGGTTTGGACAAGTTCCTGGAGGAAAGGTCCATAAACCATTATTAAGAAGTGTCCGAAGATATCAATGCTTGACCCAGTACAAGCATTGTGGAACTTGTGTTTCTTGGGGAAACTGCTAGGTACATATGACCTAGATTGGCCACTGTTGGAAACAGAATACTGGGCTTGAAGGACCTTGGTCTGACCCAGTATGGCATATCTTATGTTCTTAAGGCTCACAATGTCAGGATCACAACACCGGTTTTAAAAGAGTTAGGAATAAAATACAAAAGTCAGAACTATTGTGCCAAAAAATAAAAAATAAATATAAAAGTATCTTTGTAATGCTATTTCATAAAAAGGTTTTCCAATTTGGGGCCTGATTTATTAAAGATTATTTCCATAAGCAGAGTGTGTTCAGTGTGCAGCAGCAGCCAAGAAAGCAAATAGAATGCTAGGTATCATAAAGAAAGGAATGGAGAATAAAACAAAGGATATTATAATGACTCTGTATTGTTTCATGGTGCAACTGCACCTTGAATATTGTGTGCAGTTCTGGTTGCTGTATCTTAAAAAGGATATAGTGTTATTAGAAAAGATACAGAGAAGAGCTACCAAAATGGTAAAGGGGATGGAAGGATACCCCTATGAAGAGAGGCTAAAAAGATTAGGGCTCTTCAATGTGGAAAAGAGATGGCTAAGGGGAGATACGATAGAGATTCATAAATTAATGAATGGAGTAGAACAGGTAAACGTAGATCAATTGTTTACACCATCAAAATATAGAAAGATTAGGGGACATGCAATGAAGCTACAGGGTAATCTACTTAAGACTAATAAGAAAATATTTTTTCACTCAACATGTAATCAAACTCTGGAATTCGTTACCGGAGGAAGTAGTAAAAGCTGTTAATGTAGCCGGGTTTAAAAAAAGTTTGGACAATTTCCTGAAGGAAAGATCCATAAACCATTATTAAAGGAGACCCAGGATATCCACTGCTTGCCCCAGTACAAGCATTGTGGAACCTGTGTCTTTTGCGGAAACTGCTAGGTACTTGTGATCTGTTGAAAACAGGATACTGGGCTTAATGGACCTCGGTCTGACCCAGTATGGCATATCTTATGTTCTTAAAAGGAGGGAAATACCATCACAGACTAGTAATTCATGTTCAGGGAGTTAACTTTTTCTCTAAATTGGGCCTTAGGAAAAAATGCAGTAAGAAAGCAAGCTAAATATTATAGAAGAAGTTGCTTTACTTACACAGGTATTGAGACTTGACTATAATTTCCATTAGCCATCATACCAGTGAATAAAGAGACTTCAGTAGATCAAAACAAAGGAAGACTAGTTATACCCTTCTCTTCCACTTTTGATGCACCACATATACATTCTGCTCTGTCATGGGTGCCACAGAAAAACAAATTCAAGGTGCTTTATTATTATATAAATGATAGTAAAAAAATAATCTAAAATGCTTGTCAGTAACATAGAGGGTAGATGCTAATGTGTGTTGTATTAAATGGAAAAACTGAGCATTTTAGCAAAATGCATGTCAGTTTGCTATAAAAGGTAGTTACTTACCTGTAGCAGGTATTCTCCGTGGACAGCAGGAATCAGTCCTCACGTATGGGTGATGTCCCTGATGGAGCTCCTGCGCGGAAACGCTCCCCAGCTTCTATTGGAAGCTTTTGGAAGGCTCCACCGCATCTGCATGCATCCTTCCTGCCAGCTGCAATGGCGCCATCTTGGATCAGTCTGAGAACATAGCTGTAGCAGAAGACATCTCCTCGGGGAGGTGGGAGGGTTGTGAGGACTAATTTCTGCTGTCCACAGAGAACATCTGCTATAGGTGAGTAAAGTGTAGTTACTCACCTGTAGCCCAGGAATAGCAGGAATCAATCCTCACATATAAGTGACATCACCGATGGAGCCCATGCAGGAAATGCTCCTCGGCTTTTAGAGAAAGCCTTTGGGCGGTCGACCACGCATACGTGCCCATCTTCCTGCCAAAAGGAGCCATCTTACCTCAGTATGATTACACAGCTTAATAAAGCTTAAAAAAGGAAACAACTCCACAGGGAGGAGGGAGGGTAGTGAGGCCTCATTCGAGGTGTTCCCGGATAACATCTGCTACAGGTGAGTAACTATGCTTTCTCTGGGACCAAGCAGGAAGTCAGTCCTCACACATGGGACTCCCAAGCTACAGGCTACCGAAAAAACCTGTAAACAGCCCAATGGGGCAACCAGAAAAAAATGAATCGGTCTCCCTCTGAATCATTTGTCTCTCCTTCAGTCTGTTCAACACTGCTGCAAGGCTAATTTTCTGCCAGCCTCGTCATGCTCATATTACTCCTCTTCTCAAATCACTTCATTGGTTCCCTATCCATTTCCGCATCCAGTTCAAACTTCTCTTGCTGACCTATAAGTGCATTCACTCTGAAGCTCCTCACTACCTTTCCTCTCTTCCTACACCCCTCCTCGGGAGCTCTGCTCTTCTGGTAAAAGTGCAGTTACAGTACTCACCTGTAACAGGTGTTCTCTGTGGACAGCAGAAATCAGTCCTCACATATGGGTAACATTGGCACCGATGGAGCCCGTGCAGTAACCTCTCCTCAGCTTTCAAAGAAAGCCTTTGGGAGATGTACCACGCATGTGTGGTCCACTTCCCGCCCAAGGGTGCCATCTTGCCTCAGTATGATATCATAGCACAAGACAGCAAAAGGAAAAGCAACTCCATGGGGAGGAGGGAGGGTTGTGAGGACTGATTCCTGCTGTCCCTGGAGAACACCTGTTACAGGTGAGTAACTACACTTTCTCTGGAAACAAGTAGTAAGTCAGTCCTCACATATGGGACTCCTTAGAGGCCAAAGAAAAACGAACAGCCCTTGAATACAAGATTAACTCCCAAACAAAATTACCTAATAATTCCAATAACAACTTTAAATGTCACTCGGGCAACAATTGACCTCAGGATGGCTAGAGCCCTACATGTAGTGAATAAATCACTATAGGGAACAGCTGACGCTCACATCATAGGTCAAATGGCCACTTTTTTAACTCATACTTAAACACCAATATCACACTCTATAACCACAATAATTACTTCTGAGAAATAAAAACGTCTAACTACTATCACCTATTAAACACAATCATACAACATACACACCATCCATAATCACACAAAAAGCGTCATAGTCATCACAGCGATAGGGTGAGCTTTACAGGTTCAATCCATAATGTTCTAAAAAAGAAAAAAATGAAATGAACATAAATAGCAATAATCATAAACCCACAATGGAGTCAATGATCACTTATCTTTTAAAGATGTTGCACGTCGCTCCGTTCCTGCATTCAATATTCAACGCCGAACCAATACGCTGCAAATGTCACAAACAGGCAACACAAAGCAGAGAACCCTGGAACCCATTTAATTCTGATGTCTTTCACCAAGCAACCCTACGAAAGCTCTCGTTTCGCCATCAAGGCTTCATCAGGGGAGAGGATAACAATATATTAGAAATCCATAAACTTCCTAAAGGATTCTCCACTCCAAAACTTCAGGTTCAGTTTTGCATTCTGCCAGCAATGAATGGACCTGAAGCAGGGTTTTGGAAGCATTGGAATTAACCCGAAACGTGTGGCACGTCGTCAATTCGGTAGTCTCTGGCAAGAGCTTCTTAAGCTGCTTTTGGCTTCTTCAAATGAAAAGCATCAGCAAAGCTAAGTTCCATTTTGGCAAAACTTATATAAAAATTGGATTTAAAGTTTTCTGATTAAAAGGAGAGGTTGCAGAGGAATAGAAGCAGGGCAGTTGTGCATTGGCCAGACTGGCAAAGAGGTCCATCGTTGGAAGCCCCCAGCACTGGAACAGCTGGCCGGCCACCCTGAGGTCCAGCTTCCACTCATGTGCTGGAGGACCTGGCTGAGCTGGTCCACCAGTGTGTTGTTCTGGCCTGGGAGGTAAACTGCCCACAGGAGAATCCTGATGCTGCTGGCATACGAGCAGAGGCTCACTGCTTCCTGGCAGAGCAGGGCCGAACCCATGCTCTCCTGCTTGTTTATGTAGAACATCGCCATCTGGTTGTCAGTCTGAACCAACACCGCCTGGTGCTGCAGGTGGTGGTGAAAAGCCCGGAGGGCTAAGGCTATGGCTCAGAGCTCCAGGAGACTGATTTGCTGGAGACTCTCCATTGGTGACCCGTTACCCTGAGTGCAGAGGTCATCACAATGTACTTCCCACCCCAGCTTGGAGGCATCCGTAGTGAGGATCCTTTGGGGTGCAGTGGCTGGAAGGGCATCCAGGTCAGCTGATACTGGAGGGTTTGCCATCAGTCGAGAGAGAGAGCCAGGGGATGGATGATGAGCACCCTGTCCTGCAAGTGTCCCATGGCCTGGGACCACGGCGAGCGGAAGGCCCACTGGGCCATCCGCATCCTCAGGCGAGCATCTGGAGTGACATGCACCATGGATGTCATATGCCCCCAGCAGGCAAAACATGAGGCGGGCTGGCACTGAGCAATAGCACTGGGGGCATAGGGCCCTGTCCCGAGGGAGAAAGGCCTGGCTTGGACAGTGTCCAGCCGAGCCCCTATGAACTTCAGGTCCTGGGTTGACTGGAGATGGGACTTTGGGTAGTTTATGATGAAGCTGAGGTGCTCCAGCAGGACGATGGTGTGTGCTGTCGCCTGATGGGCCTTGAAGGCCGTGCTGCCATTTACAAGCCAGTCATTCAGGTAGGGGAAGACGAATATCCCCTGGAGCCTGAAGTGGATGCGACCACTGCCAGGTGGAGACCAAACTGAAGAGTAGCACTCTGTACTGATAATGTTTTCCCCCGACCAAGAATAGGAGGTGCTTCCTATGTAGGGGGTGGATGAGAATCTACGCCATTTTTAAGCATATGCGCATTGTGTTGAGTACTTGTGCGATTCCAGTAGGACATCCTCCACATCACAAGGAAGGTGGAGGTGTGCTAGGGCTAATAGTTCAACAGCAATGCCATCAGGGCGAGGGACTGGAGGTTTGGATGAAGAAGGAACCCGTCCTCCTGCGAGAGCAAATCCAGGGCATGACCCAAGCGTATCATGGCCGCCTGCGACAGCTGCAGGAGTAGAGGGAATCACAGCTGCCGGGGCCAATGAAGAGCAATGGGAGGAGTGGCCTAGTGGTTGGGGCAAATTGCCTCAGGCCAGAGTACCAGGGGTTTAAATCCTGCTGGAGGACAGCAACCTTGGGCCGGAGGGACTGGGGCTTCTAGTCCCACAGGTGCTCCTTGTGGCCTTGGGCAAGCCACTTATCACTCTGCTGCCTCAGGTACAAAAACAGATTGTGAGCCTTTTGGAGATAAGGGAAATATATACAGTCCCTGAATGTACACCGCTTTGACCCAGTGAAAAGCAGTATATAAGTATGGCTAAATAAATTACCAGGGCCTGGTCTGACTGAACCTTGAGCAAGGTCTTGGGAAACAGGGGAATAGGCAGGTACGCATACAGCAGGCTCCTGGACCAAGGCAGGAGGAAGGTGTCTGCTGCCACCCATTCCAGGGTCAGCCTCCAGGAGTAGAAGCAAGGCAACTGTGCATTTTTGGGGCTGGTGAAGAGGTCTAATGTTGGGGCCCCCAATGCCAAAAGATGAAGATGGCCATAGCTGGATTGAGGTGCCACTCATGGGGCTGAAGGACTCTGCTTAGTTGATCTATGAACATATTGTCTTGGCCTGGTAGGTAGACCACCCAGAGGATAATGCCCTTCTCCATGGCAATGGTCCACAGGTGAACCGCCTCCCAACAGAGGGGCTACGAGCCCATTCCCCCCCTGTTTGTTGATGTAGAACAACGCTATTTGGTTGTCCAACTGAACAAGGACAACCTGGCCCACCAGGTGGACTTGGAACACCCGAAGAGCATTTGTCACAGCTCTGAGTTCCAGGAAGTTGATCTGGAGGGCACTTTCTTTCCAAGTCCAGGTGCCCTGCGACTGGAGGCTGTCGCAGTGGATTCCCCAGCCAAGCTTGGAGGTGCTCAAGGTCAGAACGCAGCGGGGCCTAGAAGGGTAGGCCAGACATGAGAGTCTGTCGGCTCTGCCACCAAGTGAGAGAGGCCACCAGAGGCTGGGTGATCCGGACCCGATCTTCCAGCTGGCCTGTGTCCATTGAGAGCTGAGGGTCCACTAGGCCTGTCACATCCATAGACAGGCCTGTAGGATTATGTGAACTGTTGAGGCCATGTGCCCAATAAGCACAGCAAGAGATGGGCAGACATCGATGAGCGACCCTGTACCTCTTTTGCTAGGGTCACCAGATGCTGCGCCCTGTTTAGAGAGAGGAAGGCTCTGGCCTGGATGGAGTACAAAAGGGCTCCTATGCACTCTAGGCGATGGGTCAGTAGCAAATGTGACTTTGGGAAGTTGATCATGAACCCCAGATGCTACAGCATCCTCATGATGTGGTGGGTTGCGTGACATACCTCCTCTGGTGAGCTAGCTGTCAGGAGCCAGTCGTCCAGATAGGGGAAGACAAAGACTCCCAGCAAGTGGAGGTGAGCAGCGACTACTGCCAGGTATTTGGTGAACACCCAGGGGGCCGAGGAGAGGCTGAAGGGGAGTATCCTATACTGTTAGTGGCAGCCTCCAATGAAGAAGCGGAGGTACTGACGGTGCCAGGGATGGATCAGGATGTTGGTATAGGCATCTTTATTTATTTATTTTTATTTATTTATTTAACATTTATATACCGCATCTTCCAAAGTTCAGTTGCGGTGTACAATTAACAACAATTAACAAAGCGCAGTTTGTTTTACATAGAACGTCATAACTTTTACATAGAACATCATAAATTAAAACAAACACAGTTTAATAAACAAACAGTATATTTAAGCTAGAACCGTGTGTAACAAGTTAACTAACGTAGTGTAGTGTCGAACAGCGTAAAAAAGATCATAACATATGCAACTATATACATGTGGAGGTATTTGGGCATAAGAGCTTGGATCGTCATTTCGTTTAAGCTATAAGTGTTGTCCGGATAGAGTTAGGTTTGTACTTGATGTGAACAGGTGGCTATTTAGCCTTTGTCTAATATGGGTTCTAGGGTTTCCATTGTATTATAGTGTTTAGTGAATAGATATGTTTTCAATTTTTTGCGGAATTCCACGATCTCTGTTAGTGATCGTAGATCCTCTGGTAGCGAATTCCAAATGGTTGGAGCTATGTGAGAAAAGGCTCTATTATTTGTTAATTTATGTGCTTTTATGAAGTCTTTTGGAATCTTTAGTTTATTTGATTGTCCTTTTCTGTGGGTAGGCTTAGAAAGTTCTTTGCATATTAGACTACATAGAGTAGTCGGGGCCATGTCATGTAAGGCTTTGAATGATGTTATTATTATTTTGTAAATTATCCTGCTTTGAATAGGTAACCAGTGAAGGGATGCTAGAATTGGTGTTATGTGTTGGAGTGAGTTTATTTTTAGTATAATTCTAGCTGTTGCATTTTGAGCTAGTTGAATCCTTTTAATGTTTTGTTTTGAAATGCCCATTAGTATTAGGTTGGCGAAATCAAAGTGAGGGGTTATGGTAGCCTGTATTATATTAATAAAATCCTCTATAAATACTAGCGGGCGTAGTTGTTTGAGTATTTTGAGTTTAAAATAGATTTTCTTTATAGTATTTTTAATGTGGGTTTCCATTGTAAGGTGTGAATCTATGATTACGCCTAGATATCTTATTTCGTTTTTTATTTTAATTTCTTGGTCTTGTAGTGTTATGTGGGTTGGAGGGATATATGATTGATTTTTTGTTACAATTAGGACTTCTGTTTTGGCATGGTTTATGTGGAGATTTTGAGTTTTTAGCCAAATTGTGATTTCGTTATAGCAGTCTGATAGGCGTTGTAGTGGTAGGTTAGGGATCGTAAATGGAATGTACAACATAATATCATCCGCATAGAGGTGATATTGTACTCCAAATTTCTTAAATATGTTGCAGACCGGTTTTATGTAGATATTGAAAAGTAGGGCTGATAATGCTGAGCCTTGTGGTAAACCTATTTCTTGCTTATATGTAGTGGAGGTTTGATTACCTATTCTTATATTTTGCGTTCTGTTATTTAGATAGGAGGTGAACCATTTATGTACTGTGGAGTTTATGCCTAACTGCCTTAGGTTGTTAAGTAATATTGTGTGATGTACACTATCAAAAGCTGCTGATATGTCAATAAACAGGAGGATGAATGCTTGTTTATGGTTGTCAATACCTCTTAGGAGAGTATCAAATAAAACTGCTAGAAGTGTTTCTACTCCGTGGCGTGGCCGGAATCCATATTGTTGTTCATCAAGTGGGTAAGATGCATCTATATATTCCTGTGTTTGTAATTGTACTACTTTTTCAATTATTTTGGCCAAAAATGGTATGCTCGAAATGGGTCTGTAAGATACCGGGGATGTTTTGTCTAGATTGCAATTCTTTAGGATTGGGCGTATTTGAGCATGTTTAAGCGAGGGTGGAAGGTAACCTTGGGTTAATGAGAGGTTGACTATTGTGAGAATGTAGGATAGGAGTGTTGGCAGTGTGTTTTTTATCCAGGATACAGGGCATGGATCTAAATGGGAAGTTGTAGTGTTGAGTCCGGAGATGATAGTTTTTAATGTCATTTTTGTAACAGGGTAAAAATCTGACCAATCATCTACGGATTGGAGAGAAATGTTAAAGGTATCTACGGGTATTGATGGTTTCTTTGATTTGTTTTGGTAGTAGTTAGCTAGGGTTTGTGGTGATATGTCTGTGATTTCATTGCTGGAAGTTTGAGCGTTATTGGTTAGATTTCTGACGATGGAGAATAGCTTTCTAGGTCTGTTATATGATTTTGATAAGGTTGCTGCATAGTAGTTTTTCTTAGTAGTGTCTAATGTTTCCTTATATTTTGTGAGATGGTTATTGTATATTTCCTTGTGTATTGTCAACTTGGATTTTCGCCATTTAGTTTCCAGTTTTCTTAGTTCTCTTTTCATTTGTTTTAGTGTGTTGTTAAACCATGGTGTACGGTTTGTTTTAGAGTGTACTCTCTGTTTATTTGTGCAATTATTTTTAGCTGCATTGCTGATAGTTTCATTCCAATTGTTAACCGCATCATCCAGGTCTGCTGTGGATAGTAAGAGGTGTGGGATAGTTGAATCGAGGAATTCAGTTTCATTAAATTTTTTAAATTTTGAGATAGGGCCACTACTTGTGTAATTTTTGATGCTAGTGGTAGGATATGTGAGTTTTATTTTGATAATATAATGATCTGACCAAGGCGTCTCTATGCATTCTACGGAGTTTGAGTTGACTAGCTTGAAGAGTGTATCAGGGAGAAAAACCATATCAAGTGTTCCTCCTCTAATATGTGTTGCTGTGTTAATTATTTGATGATAATCTATATCTGATATAGTGTCCAGAAATAGTTTGGAGTCTAGTATTGGTAGTGATGGAAGATTAAAATCGCCTAGCATGATTATAGGGTTTTGTTCGGTGGATGAGCTAAGGAGTTCAATAAGAGAGTCCAGGCAATCTGATCTTTGGTCTGGGGGTCTATACATTAAACAAATTCTCAAGTGGTTGATTTTGATCAATAATGTGTCTATGTTACTAGGGATGTTTGATTGGATTGGTTTGGCATTTAATATCTTTTTTGTCATCATTAGTACTCCACCGCCTCTTCTATTGGATCTATGTTTGTAAAATATGTCATAGTTTACATTATCAAGTTGATTTAGGTAGATTGTATCTGTTTCAGAAAGCCAGGTCTCTGTGACACATAAGATATCTGGTTTTAAGTCTGTTATCAGATCATTAAATATAGGGAGTTTGTTTTTCATTGAACGTGCATTGATGAGTATGCATGATAGGGCGGATGAATTGTTGGCGCAGATTTCCTTGCATGTTTGAGGTTTTGTTTGGTTTATTTGTATTAGTCTATTATAATTTATTTTTGGGCGGTTGTGAGAGTGGGTGTGTTCAAAATAACATACATTTCTGGTGTGTGTGTGTATTATAGGAATGGTCATATGATTATTGCTGTTTAAGCTTAGGGATAGATTGATTATTATTATCATTAATAATATGCATGTGTATGATATTCTTAGTAGCATGATGTTAGGGTGTGGCATTTTCAGTATCTGGCTCAGTGGTATGTTTGCTTGGGTGTTAAAGACTTGGGTTCTTGGTTAGAGTGGATGGACAACCATTGAGAGGAGAGATAATGGTTAGCGTGGGGAACATAGGAAGGTTTACAACTGTTGAGCTCTCAGCTGTTACATAGTAGCAAGGTAGTAAGTAGTAAGCAGTACTAGTAACAATAGTATTTCTGGATTGGCTTACTGACAACAGTAATATTTTGAGAGGAGTTGCTGATAACAGTAAAACTGAAGTGATTCATGAACAGCAGTATTGAATCAGAGAGTAAGTTACTGAGATGAGTTACTAACAACTATTCTGAGAGGAGTTACTGACAACAGTAAATATGAAGTGAGTCAAAAACAGCAGTATTCAATCTGAGAGTAAGTTACTGAGAATCTGAGAGTAAGTTACTAAGTTACTGACAACAGTAATAGTTAATGCATTGCTAAGGCTGGTTTTTGGCCACAGTTATAAACACTAACGCAGTTGGGAAGAGACGTGGTATTAGTTACTAGTACATCTCTAGAATCGTTTAGGTAATACTTGCAGTTCAGAGTAAGAAACAGATGGATTTCTTGTTGTTTTATGGACGTACCACCGCCTAAGGGCCACGCCAAAGGGCCCTCTGGCGAGGCCCGCAAGGCACGGGTGCGCTCTGTCGGCACTGTTTTTAAAGGCCTGGTGCCTCGTGCCCCGATTGGGTGATGCTGGTGGGAGGCTCCGGGCCTGCTCGATCCCCGCCGGGAGAGCTCTTCAGGAGGCCGGAAGGAGGAGAAGGGCCGAACACTCTGTCGGCGCTGTTTTAAAGGCCTGGTGCCTCGTGCCCCGATTGGGTGATGCTGGTGGGAGGCTCCGGGCTTGCTCGATCCCCGCCGGGAGAGCTCTTCAGGAGGCCGGAAGGAGGAGAAGGGCCGAACACTCTGTCGGCGCTGTTTTAAAGGCCTGGTGCCTCGTGCCCCGATTGGGTGATGCTGGTGGGAGGCTCCGGGCCTGCTCGATCCCCGCCGGGAGAGCTCTTCAGGAGGCCGGAAGGAGGAGAAGGGCCGAACACTCTGTCGGCGCTGTTTTAAAGGCCTGGTGCCTCGTGCCCCGATTGGGTGATGCTGGTGGGAGGCTCCGGGCCTGCTCGATCCCCGCCGGGAGAGCTCTTCAGGAGGCCGGAAGGAGGAGAATCCAAGATCCAAGGAGCATAGCCAATTTCCCCACTGGAGGTAGGGCAGTAATGTTCTAAGGGACAACATCTTGAACTTCTCCTTGACCAGAAAGCAGGTTAGGTCTCACAGATCCAGAATGGGTCAGAAGCCTTACTGGGCAGATTAGATGGACCATACTGGTCTTTATCTGCCGTCATTTACTATGTTACTATGTTGTCTTTTTGGGATGAGGCAGTATCGGGAGTACAACCCCGTGCCCCAGAGGGGCGAAGGGACTGGTTCTACTACCCGAACCTCAAGCAGGAACTCAAGTTCCTTCTGCAGGAGCTCTTTCGCAGGGAGGTCATGGGAAGTTCTGCTGAGAAGAAGGGAGGAGGCATCTGGTCGAAATGCAGAAGGTAACTTTCTCGCACCGCCGGCAGCACCCAGGTGTCGATGGTGATGCTCGGCCAGAGGTGAGCGAAGCAAACCAGACGTCCTCTCATGTGCCTTTGATCCTCAAGGGAAAGGACTATGCCCAGGTAGTCAAAAGCTCCCTCAGGCTGTGGCTGGAGTGCTGTTTGGGGCTTGGGGGCTTTCTGCTTACGGGGGCCGTGCATCTGGCCCTTGGCCTGCTGACCCTGTTGAGGAGCCTGCTAGGCTGGAAATTGGGGGTATTTTCTGTAAGCCTATTTCACCTTAGCATGGAAGGGCTTTTACCCCGAAGCCTTCCAGTGGGAAGGATCAGCCGTCTTCCAGGATAGCTTAGTCCTGGTTATAGACTCCAACTAGGCCATCTTGTTGGTCATGGGTTTGCCGAAGAGGTTCTCTCCTCAGTAGAGAACAATGGCCAGTTTGTCCTGTACCCACTGCTCTTAAGTCTGAGGACTGTAGCCAAGCCAGGCGGCGGGCACTAATGCCCACCACAACCACTTGAGCCAGGGACTCAAAGCCATCATAGGCCGCTCGAGTCTGGAATCTGGAGCATTCCTTGACCAAGGAGACAAGGGTCTGGAAGCACTTGAGAGATTCACCTGCCAGCTCAGCTGAACACCCAACGAGCTCCTTCACTAGGTCTCTCAGGTACATGCCCATGTATAGCTGGTAAGCCTCGATGTGGGCCACAAGCATCAAGCCCTGGCAGCACTTTCTACCAAACCCATCCATGGTGCGGGTCTCCCTACCAGAGGGTACCAAGGAGTGTGCCTTCTGACTCTTTATGCAACCACAGTTGACTCCACTACCATGGAGTTGTGAGGCAGCTGTGTCTTCTGAAAGTCCAGGCTCTTGCCAACTTAATACTGGGAATCAAGTCATTGGCTCACTATTGGCACCATTTATTTTTTATTTATTTAGCTGTATTTATATCCCGCTTTTCACCGGGTCAAAGCGGTCAATTGGGGGATACATTTAACACGAGGGGAAATGAGACACATACACTAATACTTACAGGGAACATGGGCAATGGAGGGTTAAGTGGCTTGCCCAAGATCCCAAGGAGTGCCTACAGGACTAGAAATCCCAGTCCCTCCGGCCTGAGATTGCTGTCCCCAGGTGGGACTTGAACCCCCGGCCCTCCGGCCTGAAGTACCTTGTCCTAACCACTAGACCACTCCTCCCTCCAAGATGTGGAAGAGCCCATCACTGGGCTCTTCCACATCTTGTACAACAAGCACTCCAAGATGGGGGGGGAATTGGCACTGTCAGTGCCTCCCTTGGAGGAGCCTTTTACTGGAGGATCTCCAATTGCTCAGTGCAAGGCTTGTCCTCTAGCTCTACCACGAAGGCCAGTGCCTTTGACATCCCTCAGACTAACTTGAGGAACATGAGGTCTCTGGGCAGGGACTTCTGGCGCTCCTGAGGGGGAGATGATACAGAAGAGACATCCCTGTGTAACATGGTGTCGGGCGGCTTGTCGTCCATCTCCCAGCCTGACTCAGAACCGGATAAGATCTTGAGGCCTGGACAGTCATCGGGGTGATGAGCTGTCAAAACCAAGGGAGAAAGCGGTGCCTGATGAGCCAACTCCAAGGTGCTTGGGGGCGAGTCATGCCTTGAGTGGAAGGCCGACCGAAGCAGCTCCAAGTGGGCAAATCATTCTGGCACAGGCTGGACATCCTCCGGGGATGTCCTTGTAGTGAAGGGTCCCGATATCAGCACCGATGACCCAGAGGCTCTGGGTATCATGCCCCGCTGTGCCTCGAGGAAGACAGACAGATTGCGGTCCAAGGCCACCATTCTGACTTTGTTGTCAGTAGGCTCCACAGTGACCGGTTCGGGCCAAACACAAACTATGGTTACACGATGCAAGGTTCCACATTAGGAACCACTACCCATGAAAAAGATTTAAACGTAATCGTGGATAACATGTTAAAACCCTCCACCCAGTGTGCAGCAGTGGCCAAGAGAGCAAATAGAATGCTAGGTATCATAAGGAAAGGAATGGAAAATAAAACAAAGGATATTATAATGCCTCTGTATCGTTCCATGGTGTGACTGCACCTTGAATATTGTGTGCAATTCTGGTCGCCGTATCTTAAAAAGGATATAGCGTTATTAGAAAAGGTACAGCGAAGAGCCACCAAAATGGTAAAGAGGATGGAAGGATACCCTTATGAAGAGAGGCTAAAAAGGTTAGGGCTCTTCAACCTGGAAAAGAGATGGCTGAGGGGAGATATGATAGAGGTCTATAAATTAATGAATGGAGTGGAATGGGTAAACATAGATCGATTATGTCATCAGAATATAGAAAGATTAAGGGACATGCAATGAAGCTACAGGGTAACCTATTTAAAACTAATAAGAAAAATATTTTTCACTCAATCAAACTCTGAAATTTGTTACTGGAGGATGTAGTAAAAGCTGTTAGTGAAGCTGGGTTTAAAAAAGGTTTGGACAAGTTCCTGGAGGAAAGGTCCATAAACCATTATTAAAAGGGACCCAGGATATCACTGCTTGACCCAATACAGGCATTGTGGAACCTGTGTCTTTTGGGGAAACTGCTAGGTATTTATAACCTAGATTGGCCACTGTTGGAAACAGGATACTGGGCTTGATGGACCTTGGTCTGACCTAGTATGGCATATCTGAGCCCGAAGCTGACTCCTTCGAAGAGGAATCACCAATAGTGATCATGTTGGAGGACCAAGCCTGATCCCCCGACGTTGTGGGAGTCTCCTCCTGCTGGGGCAGTTTCGAGGGCTGCTCCCGGCCATCGCCCTTGGTGTCTTGGGCCCACGGGGGAGGCCCTCTGAGAATGACCGCCGGTCTGAGGCTCCGCGATCTCAGGGCTCGGATCGAGCTCGAGCAACAAAGTTCCCCCTGCTGCTTTTCATGATTCCTCCATCTCTTGCTTGATATCTGCAGGTAGTTATGGACATGGTATAGGGCATTTGCCACATTGCTTAAATCCGCTGATCGAAGACATAGCGGGGAAGATGGCACTCATGAGGTCAAACTCAGATGTCTCGGTTAGGGAGGGCGCAAAAAAAGACCCATGCACTGAAAAAGGACCTGAGAAAAAATGTGACGCAGAGGCAAGGGCAGACTCGGATGGCGAGAAGGTGATCGGGAACTGACCAGCAAAGAGCAAAAATGCTAAGAGAAGGATTAGAAAAAAATCAGCTTTTACTGGGAACAACAGACAGGACATCTGCAGGGCTCCGTGGAAAAAAGAAGACTGAAGTAAGATGGCACCTTTGGGCGGGAAGGTGAGTGTGCATGTGTGGTCTAACTCCCAATGGCTTTTTTTGAAAGTTGGGGAGTGAATCCACGCGGGCTTCGTCGATGCCGATGTCACCCATATGTGAGGAATGACTTCCTGCTTTTTTCCAGAGAAATACTTTTTCACGGAAAGTGTAGCCTAGAATGCCCTCCCGAAGGAGGTGGTGGGAACAAAAATATTGATGGAATTCAAAAGGCATGGGACAGGCACAGAGGATCACTACATAGCAAGAGGATGGAATCAAAGCAAATGTAAATAACTTCATAAATAGAGAGGAGTAACCTGCCTGGAGCAGCAGGTACAATCTTAGGTAAAGGCATAGTGGAGAGTGACCTGCCCAGAGCAGCAGGTGTAACTCTACAACTCTAGTCACCTTACTGGGCAGACTAGATAGACCATGCTGGTCTCCATCTGCTATCATTCACTATGTTACTGTGTTATAATTTTATTTATCTGTATGCATATCTGGCATCAAAGGGACATGACATTATATAACACATATTTCATTTATATATTGATTTTAGCAAAGTATTCAGTTATAATAGATATTTAATTTACATTGTTTATTATTTGGAAGATTATACTAGCCTTGCTTGCAGTCTTCCCTCTGTATCATTACTAGTAAAATCTAATTAAGGTTCTGTACACCATATCAGTCATATTGTTCACATCTGGTTATTATGCCACGGGTAGTTTACTATCCTGAAGGAAAGTTGAGGGTTTATGCAATTTAATCCAACTTAATTTGTGTGCACAATAGGCATTAAAACGGCTATGATATTATAACACATACTTTATTTATATATTGATTTTGGAAAAGAAGTATTCAATTATATTAGATATTTAATTTACACCACATTTATCAAAGGGACATTTTACTACATAACTGTCAATAATCATTCTGGAAGGTTGTTGGAACTAGATGTGCTGGGTTTGTTAAAGCACTCATGGCTATATGCTTTCATAACATATTGGTCTTCTCCATTATGAAAATTGTTCCAACTCCCTTGAAACAGATATCTACAACCAATTGCAAATTTACATTTTTAAATGAAAAGTAGACATACCAGTACGCTTCAAAGTAAAACTGAGGGGCCCGGGAAAAGAGGACCTTGGCAGAAATAAAAGAAGCCATTGCCTAAACATTAAGCAAAACCACCTCCCTTTCTGTTGTTATTAGTTATGTTTCCGCTAGCCCACAAAAGTGGATACTAGTCATTTTAAAGGTTAGGTAATTATAGTTGCTTTGTTGAGCATCAAATTCCAGCTATTTTTCTGAAGGACAACAAAAAGTGGAAGGCTTGGAAATACCTACCTAGTTTATCTCCATTTCCCTTGCTGGCCATATGCCTCAAGAGGGGGCTGCTTGAAGGAGTGTTGCTCAGTCGACTTCTCCCTGGGAAAGAGGCAGAATTTGGCCAGAAAAGCTCAGAATTTTTCTCAGTCTGGGTGCTGTTGTCCTTGCTTCCTGTTTTTGCATGGGAGGTATTCACTGGTGGTAATGGAGTTGTAGATGATAATAGGGAAGACAGTGGAGGCAGCAAGGAAGTTGATGAATGTTCTTGATGGTCTTTCCCCAAAAGCAGTCCTACATAAATATATAAATATTATACCATTTATATTATTTCTGGATTAGAACTTAACTCAGTAGGATGAATAAATAAAAGAGAATTCCTGTGTCCTTTCAACAGGCAGATCTAGTTTCCAGTCAAATGAGAGGTGGGATCCTTGACTAAATACTAGAAACAGAAAAGGCAGTCTATTGATAAACTGACATGAAAATCTTGCACATTCATCCTCTTTCAGTAGCAGAAGAAGTGATTTTATGTCATCCACCCCTTTGGTAGAAAGGACATGTGGGCTTGGTGGACTGATTCTGCTCTTGGAAGCAAAAGTGATACACACATAAGATGAAGGCAGTACCAAGGAAATTGTTTATTACTAGAATTCATCTAGGGAAACAAACTCCCCTGATGATAGATTGCTTGCTAGAAGGACACAATAGATAATATGACTTATAAATAATAATCCAGATGTTGACCATCAACTTACATTAAAGAGGGCAATTTTATAACAGGGCACCTATTTATTTAGGTTTTGTTTTTTTTTTGTGCCATCAAGTCAGTGTTGACTCATAGTGACCCAGCTACCTCTGGGTTTTCTTAGTAATGTATCACTAGAAGTAGATTGCCAGTGTTTTCTTCTGAGGCAATGGAGGGTAAAGTGACTTGCCCAAGGTCACAAGGAGTACCAGTGGGAATTGAACCCTTGATCTTCTGGGTACTAGGCAGTTGCTCTATTGACTAGGCTACTCCTCCAATTTATTTAGGCAGAATTATATACTGGGTCAAAGTGATTTCCCTTAAACAAGAAGTTATACATTCAATGATTCCTTAACTTATTTACAATACAACGGGGGGAATAAGGTAAAGGGAGAAGTTAACTTATTTACATTATATACAATATAAGCTGACAATCATGTTGAGGTTGTTTCTTTACCTAGCGGATGGTACTTTCCAATCAATTTATGAATTTACTCTGTTGTGCCAAAGTGTTCTGTGAATGGTTGTGTCTTTAGTTGTTTCCAGAAGGCTTGGAGGTTGGTTGTGTTTCTAGTTTTGGTTGGTAGTGAGTTCCATAATGAGGGGGCATAAAGGTCAAAGGAATGTGCAGAGGCTTGGTTGTTGGGCTTCATCCTTGCATGGGGAATAGTTAGTATATTGTTTTCAGTCTGCCCTGTGATTTTGGCAGATTGTGGTTATTGGAGGAGAGCGTTCAGGTGGGATGTCTTTTGTTGGTGGATGGCTTTGTGAATTAAGAATAGTGTTTTATATCTGATGTGGCTTTCCAGGGGAAGAAGGTAAAGGTGTTTCAGAATAGGTATGATGTGGTCTTATTTCACTGTTTTCTGAATAATTTGTGTGGTTGTGTGGAGGGCGGTGTGAAGGGGGAGAAGGGAGGAGCAGGGAGCTCCTGATATATAACATTACAGTAGTTGAGGTGGGATAGGGTCATGTAGCACTGTGTGAAAATCGTAGGGGTCTAGGAGGGGGCAGAGGCGTTGAAAGACAGGAAAGACATGTGCGCATATCTTATGTCTATTTTACAAGTAAATGCATGTTAAGATTGATCTGAGCATGACCTGTTTCAGAAAGTGAGACTGCTTACCTGTGATGGGGGTTCTCTTTGAACAACAGGGGAATGGAGTCACAGTTGGGTGATATCCTCTTCATCGTCCGGATCGCGACCTTTTGCTCGCCAATCATGCTCAGGAGAGCTTTAGCAGCTCCCCCGAACATGCGCAGCAGCTGCCTTGCTCGTTACAGTGGATTTCCCGCCTAGTTCAAGACATAGCTTAGATAATGCAAAACAGGGGGTTGGAGAATGGCAATGTATGGCCCTATTCCCCTGTTGTCAATGGAGAGCAACTGTCACAGGTAAGCAATTTCACTTTCTCTGTGGACAGAGCAGGAAATGGATCCACAAATGGTTGGTTCCAGATCTGAGGAATATCCTATTAGGCATTCTGGGTGTAGGTAGAAAGGGTGGATGGATTCACGCAAAGAGATTCCTTTTGACCATATGTCTAAATTTGCTGTCTTTGCGGGTGATACTATCCAAACTATAATGTCTGGCGAAGGTTTGGGCAGATGTCAAGGACAGAGATGGATCTGAGATTCGCTACTGTTGCTAACTTAGTTCACAAATGGTGAGCTGTTACGTGCCCTAGTGGAGACTGATTTGTTTTAGAGTAGCAAAAGTCTATAGGGTAGATTCTGACCTATGTTTCGCAGGGATATTTATTTAACTAGGCTTATATACTGCTTTTCTACCAGTCAAAGTGGTGTACATTCAGGTATTGTATATATATTTTTTCCTTGTCCCCAAAGGCTTCACAATCTATGTTTTTGTACCTGAGGCAATGGAGGTTAAAGTGACCTTCCCAAGGAGCACCTATGGGACTAGAAAGCACCAGTCCTTCCAGCTGTCCTCTAGCACGATTCAAACCCCTGGCCCTCCAGCCCAAGGTTGCTTGCCCAAACCATTAGAGAGGAGCAAGGGCAGGCTGGAGGCATGACCCCTATGCTGGACGTACAGGGCTGATTCCAGGCAGGGAAATGGAAGTAAGGGGTACAGGGAAGTCCTCACAGCCCGACCATGGCCACGGCAGGTCCGGTTGGGGGTTGGGCAGTGGGAAAGGATCATTTCGGGGTCTGCCAGGGATCGTGGCTCCTGCATGGAGCTGTGGTGCCATGGCAACAGAATGCCACGACACTGCTGCTCCATGCTGGGCTAGCCGGGTAAGTGGCTGGACATCAGGGGGCCAGAACTGGGGCACAGCCGGCCCATCCAGGCCGCGTGCACCCAATTCCGATCTGCAGGGACATGTAGCCCCCGTGGGATCAGAATCTGATGCATTTCTGGCCCGTCCAGATTCTGAATGTCTGGACGGGCCGGAGGAGCCCAGATCTTTATCTTTATTTGTTTCTTTATATACCGCCCACACCATGGGCACCAGAGAGGTTTACAATAGGCAAAACATCTGACTTGGCCTCTATGCAAATTGCTATCCATCTAGATAAGGTCTGTTTGGTTATGGCATGTCCTGGAGCATTTGGATCATAGGAGACAAATAGCTGTAGGACTCTGCGTATGGGATGCATGGCCCATAAATAATCACTCCCAGGTCCTTCTCCTGGTCCGTGCACACCAACCTCTCGCCCCCTATCGCATACATTTCCCTTGGATTTCTGCTTCCTAAGTGCATGACATGGCACTTCTTCACATTAAATCTTAACTGCCAAACATTAGACCATTCTTCTAGCTTTTGTTGATCTTTCCTCATGTTCTCCACTCCCACAGGGGAGTCCACTCTGTTGTAAATTTTTGTGTCATCTGCAAAAAGACAGACTTTTCCATTCAGTCCCTCAGCAATATCACTCACAAACACATTGAACAGTACCGGTCCCAGGACTGAACCCTGGGGCATATCGCTAATCACCTTCCTTTCATCCGAGTGAGTTCTGTTTACCATCACATTCTGTCGTCTGTCAGTCAAACAATTTCTGATCCAGTTCACCACCTTGGGACCCATCCCCAAGCTATTGAGTTTATTGATAAGCCTCCTATGAGGATCAGTATCAAAGGCTTTGCTGAAATCCAGGTAGATGACATCCATCACATGCCCCTGATCTAGTTCTCTGGTCACCCAGTCAAAGAACTCAATCAGATTTGTTTGGCAAGATCGTCCTTTGGTAAAACCATGTTGCCCCAGATCATGCAACCTGCTGATTTTGAGAAAGTCCACTATTTGCTCTTTCAGGAGCGCCTCCATTACTTTTTCCACCAACGAGGTCAAGCTTACAAGCCTGTAGTTTGTCACGTCTTCTCTGCTACCACTTATGTGAAGATACCCCATCAGCCCTTCTCCAGTCCTGAGGAATGTCTGTCTCCAAGAATCAGTTAAAAACATCCTTTAATGGCCCTGCAAAAACCTCTCTGAGCTCTTTCAGTATCCTGGGATGTATCCCATCCGATCCCATGGCCTTGTCCACTTTCAGTTTTGCAAGCTGTTCGAACACATCATCTTCTGTGAATGGTGTGGTATCTACTCCATTCCCGTTTTTATATTTGGGAGTCACAGGTGATCCTTCTCCAGGATTTTCTTTAGTAAAAACAGAGCAGAAGTAATTGTTTAGCAATTTTGCTTTTTCAATGTCACTTTCCACGAGTCTGTTCCCAGCACTTCTGAGTCCTGCAATTCCACTTCTGATTTTCCTCCTCTCCCGAATATACCTGAAGAAAGTTTTGTCACCACACTTCACATCTTTAGCCATCTTTTCTTGCCTTTGATTTTGCTATCCTTATTTCTCTTTTTGTCTCTTTTAGTTTGATCTTGTATTCCTTTCTGTGTTCCTCTGTTTGCGAGCTTCTGAATTTTGTGAAAGCTGAGATTTTTGCCTTTATTTGAGCAGCCACTTCTTTGGAGAAGCAAATAGGTTTCCTTTTCCTCTTGTTTTTGTTTACTTTCCTTACATATGTATCTGTTGCCTCTTTTACTGCAATCTTTAATTTAGCCCATTGCAATTCCACTTCCCTTAACCCCTCCCACCCTGCCAACTCCTCTTTCAGGTACTTGGCCATTTTACTGAAGTCAGTGTTATGGAGTATAGTATGCAATTCTGGAGACCGCACCTTCAAAAGGATGTGAACAGGATGGAGTCGGTGCAGAGGGTGGCTACTAAAATGATTAGTGGGCTTCATTATAAAGCATATGAGGACAGACTTAAGGATCTTAATATGTACACCTTAGAGGAAAGGCGGGATAGAGGTGATATGATTGAGATGTTTAAATACCTCCGTGGCATAAATGTTCAGGGAGAGAGCCTCTTTCAATTGAAAGCAAGTTCTGCTACGAGGGGACATGGGATGAGGGTGAAGGGAGATAGATTCAGGAGTGATATGGGGAAATATTTCTTTACGGAAAGAGTAGTGGATCCATGGAATAGTCTCCCAGTGGAGGTGGTAGAGATGAGGACAGTAACTGAATTCAAAAAAGCATGGGACCAACACAGAGGATCTCTAAAGGTAAAAAGTGGACTGTTGTAGTTGTTGATATGGAAGGACAGACTAGATAGGCCATGTGGTCTTTTTCTGTCATCATGTTTCTATGTTTCTATGTTTTTGAAGTCTAAGAATTTGAGCTTGCTATGATAGGACTGCACCTTGGCTTTTATCTCAAATCACACCATGTGATGATCGCTGCTGCTCACAGGGGCACCCACCTGGACATTCGACATGCTAAGCCCTTGTCTTTTCGGTATCAGAAAATACCTGGAGTAAAAGCCTTTCCCCTGCAGGTGGTGGGGCACCGGTTCCACCGCCTGATCCTTGAGAAGACCAGCCAACTCCTGCACGAGGCGGCTCCTGTGCAAGAGGGGTCCGAGATGCTCTCCTGGGAAATAGGAGGTAGGTACTTGGCTGAAATGGAGAAGATAGTCGTCTTGGACTATCCTTAGAACCCAAGTATCGGATGTAATGGCTGGCCACCTGTGGGCGTACAGGGACAGCCGACCTCCTGTGCAGGGCCAAACCACTGGTGGGAGAGGAGCTATGCAGAGGGAGTCAATAACCCCCTCCCTGCTGGGCAGGAGCAGGAGCTGGAGGCTTGGTGGTTTGAGGCTTACGAGGGCCATTCCCCCGTCCCATGGCCTGCTGCCCCTGCTGGGGAGCTGGGGAGGCCTGGTAAGTGGGGAAGTTTCTGTAAGCCTGTCTCTTCCTTGGGCAAAAGGGCTTTTTCCCCCGAGGTCTTCTTCCTGTGAGAAGGAGCAGATGTCTTCTTCGACAGCCTTGTCCAGGTCAAGTACTCGGACTTGAGTTCAGCAGCCTTCTCAGTCATGGGTTTGCCGAAGAGGTTATCTCCTCGGCAGGGAACATCGACCAACTTGTCCTGTACCCATGGCTCGATGTCAGATGACATGAGCCAAGCCTGGTGCCTTGCACCGATGCCGGCTGCGGCTACCCGGGCCGAAGCCTCGAAGCTGTCGTAGGCTGCTCGAGACATAAACTTTGAGCACTCTCCGATCCCGGTGGACAGGGCCTTGAAGCGCTGCAAGGGTTCCTCGGAGAGGCCAGCAGAGAACCAGGCAATCTCCTTTGCCAGGTCTCTTAAGTACATGCCCATGTACAGCTGGTAGGACTGGACATGGCATGACAGCATCGAGCCCTGGAAGCACTTTCTGCTGAGGGCATCCAGGTTCCGGGCCTCCCAGCCGGGGGGGGATCGAGGCGTGCATCTTTTGGCTCTTGAGCCTTTGCATGGCCGATTCCACAACCATGGAGTTGTGTGGCAGCTGCGGCTTTTGGAACCCGGGGCTCTTACGGACTCGATAAATGGAATCAACCCATTTGCTGAGGAATGGTGCCGAGGCCGGGGACTCCCACATGTGGAGCATCAACCGTTCCAGCATCGGAGGCACCGGTACAGTAAGGGCCTACTTTGGAGGAGAGTCATACTGGAGGGCATCGAGCTCCTCGGCTCGAGGCTCCTCCTCGGCATCTGCAGGGAAAGCCAAAGCCTTAGCCATATCCCTCACAAAGTCCGAGAACTTGGTGTCCTCCGTGGGCGACCGTCTCCGAGGTTCCGAACCTGGGGAGTCCAATGGGACGTACTGGGTCCGGTGGGTATCGGGCAAGTCTTCCTCCTCCGTCTCCCAAGCTGAGTACTCCGAGGGCTATGCGGATAGGGCTATGCGGATAGGGCTAAGGCGCAGAGGGCTATGCGGATAGCATCGAAAATCACTGCTACCCATGTAGCCTCTTTCTCCTCCCCCGCTCCAACCCAGAACGCCCGGATGCTATGTGGATAGCATCTGGACACATTAGGGACTTAGCTGGGATATTTGAAAGGCACTACACCTGTAGGTGCCCTTCAAATATCCTGGATACGGCTCTTACATGGGTACTAATGTATTTTAGAATTCTTAATTTGATGCACTGCCGATTCTACCACCATTGAATGGTGGGGAAGTTGTGTCTTTTGAAAGCTGGGATATTCTGGTACTCGGTACATAGTATCTAGGCATCAAGTATGGGGTGAGATCATGAGGGAAGTCCCCCACATCCTGAGCATGAGTTCATGGAGAATGCGGTGCACCGTAAGGTTGGCCGCCTCCTTGGGAGTTGTTGGGTATTGAAGGATCTACAATTCCTCTGCCCTGGGCTCTTTCTCGGATGTTACTGTTATGGAGAGACCCCTAGCTAGGTCTCGCATAAACTTCTGGAAAAACATGTCCTCGGGAGGGGACATGCGCTGTTCCAGTGGAGGAGAGGGCTCCAAAGGCAGGCCTTGCAGTCCTCGGGAATCGAGTGATTCCTTGTCGGAAGCATCGGACTCAGAGGACTTAAAGTATCGGCGGGAACGGTATTGGGCTGGGGAATCTGCTTGGGTAGGGCCTCATTATTGGGGATGGACTCGAGGGCAGGCATGGGTGGCAGTGAAGCCAGCAGCATGTATGCCATAGCAGTCTGCACTGGTGGTACCATTGGCAATGCTTTGATCGGAACCAAAGCTGCCAAAAGAGCTGCCAAGCTCCGCTTGATGGCCAGGATATACTGGTCTATTGAGCTTGCCGATGCTTGGGTATTGGTAATGGGGACTTGTGCCACCGTCCCAGAGCATGGCACCAGGAGCTCTCCTGAGGTCGAGACCTCGGGAGCATCCTGGAGCCCCTCTATAACTTTGGAGGACAGGTCCTCCCGCTGGGGCTGTTTGGCTGGCCGATCTACCTCCAGGGCAACGCCCGATACATCTTGATGCTTAGAATGAGATCTACCTCTGGAGGGGTGATCTGTCTTCAATGAGGACTTATGCTTAGATACCTGAGATCCATGAGAGGAAGATGATGCTCTTGATGATGTCGATGCTAACGAAACTGCATTCGAAGCAAACAGAGTTCCAAACTTCGAGGCCTGATTCTGAAGGCCTCTCTGTCATCTTTTTACAAAGGGGATATTCTAATGGCTGGTGATTGGGCCCAAAGCATTTTAGACACTCAAAGTCATGAGTGTCAGCAGCCAAAATGGTATTGCCATATTTAGAACATTTCTTAAAACCACTAGTTGGTTTCTCCATAGTGTCAGCAGAATGTATGGTAGGCTTAATGGCGTCAATACTCCTGAAGAAAAGTTCTCTTTTTTTTGACAGAAAAGGAAAAGAAAGAAAGAAAGAAAGAAGAATCAGGGAACCAACAGCGAGAGATGGTTCCAGCACTGACGGGAAGGCAGATGCTGACCACAAAAAAGGAATTAAAGAATTTTCTGCGGTGACAAGATTTGCTTCCTGCTGGCTCCACAGAAAATGAAGAACTGAGGAGGGAGAGTTGGGAAGACAGCTACACCGGTGCAGTGGGATGCTCCCAAAAGCTTGACTATTGGATGCTGTGGAGCGTTCCCACGTGGGCTCCGTCGGTACCAATGTCACCCCATATGCGAAGATTACATTCCTGCTTGTTCCCGAAGACTGAGTTTTGCCACCTCTCCAGTTTTCCTTAGCCATTCTTGCATTTGTATAACATACTCCACCAAATTACCCCAAAACGGGGTTTTTCTTCCCAGCTTTCTTTTACCACATCTAATATGCCTATTGGCCATCTTCCAAAAGGTACACAAAAGGCGAAAACCCTGTGGAACTCTGAGGTACTTTGCAGATGCAAACATCAAATAGGGTAGCAGAATGTCCCAATTCTTCCCATCCTCTTCCACAAACATTTTAAACATATGTTTACGAGTTTTATTGAATCACTCAACAAGGCCATCTGTCTGTGAGTGATATACTGATGTTTGCAGTTTCTTGACCTTCACCAAAACACACACCTGCTTCATCACCTTGGATAGAAAAGGTGTTCCTTGATCTGTGAGGATCTCATTGAGCATTTCCATCCATGAGAATACTTCCCAAAGGGAATTTGCGATAGTAGTAATCTTCATATTCCTTAGAGCAATGGCCTCTGGGTAGCGGGTAGCATAGTCTAGCATGGCTAAAATATACTTGTTGCCTTGGGCGGTTTGCTCCAAGGGACCTACCAGGTCCATGGCTATTCTTTTGAAAGGGGTTTCAATAACAGGCATGGGCACTAGAGGCTGGATCAGACTCTAGGGGTGTTACAAAGTTGGCAGGTAGGGCATGACTGGCAATATAACTGCACCTGTTTATGGATCCCAGACCAGAAAAATCAGACAAAAACATGCTCTAATGTTTTCTCCACCCCCAGGTGTCCTTCTAATTAGTGGCTATGAACCAACAACACCTGTTGACGACAGGGTTGAGGAACTATCAGTTGTTCTACCTCTTCCCCTTCTAGGGCTCCCTTGGCTATTCTGTACAATAAATCTCCCTTTAGCAGAAAATAGGGAAACGATTTTGCATAGGACTCTCCGTTAGCTACTGGAACCCCATCCACCTCCAAAACCCACTCTTGGGCATATTTAAGGGATTCATCCTCTTGTTGGGCCCTCCTGAAGCTCCCTGGGTTTCCCCCAGTCCCCACTCTGGAAAGGCAACAATCATAAAGGGTTTCTTTCCTATGCTCCCGCTCACTGGATCTCTCCACCATAGCCACCTTCAGATTCTGTTGGTAGCGTAGATTTTCCTGGCGATGATGACTCTGGGATTTAGCAGGCTTTGGAGTCTTGACATTTAGATCCGGACCTTCCAGGGGAAAGATCTTTGGGAAATCTTCCTGGTCTGACTTAGCAGCGCTGTCAGTTAGTCGGGCCCATATCACTCCGAAGTTTGGGTAGTCTCAGCCGATCACCACTGAATATGGGAGCCAGGGCAGCACCATGACCTTGAATGTGGCTTGCCCAGCTGGGGTCTTCGGTAAAACCTGTGCCATAGGATACTGCCTCTAGTCTCCATGTACACAAGTCAGAGTTACTGTCTTTGCATAGTCAATTTGAAAACGGGTTACTGTTTCCCAGCGAATGAGGGTCCGCATAATCCCGTAGTCATAAGAATATAAGATATGCCATACTGGGTCAGACCAAGGTCCATCAAGCCCAGTATCCTGTTTCCAACAGTGGCCAATCTAGGTCATAAGTACTGTAAACGGGGGCGCTGGGTGAGAATGTCCACAGTCTTGGCAAAGGCAAATATTAATATGACTTGCAAAGGATTGTGGGAAATGTTGTCCATTCATACCAGACTCAGCCGTTCACAATAAATTAGTTGTGCTTGCTCGAATGTAAAGCAAAGAAGATATTTTATTTATGGGGTTATTTCTCCCAACACAGATATACTTGGTAGCACATAAATAAGGATACTTGTTTTCAGTATTATAATTAGAAAAACAAATAAGGAAAAACAGCTGAACTTGTTAAGCAATCAAATCAAAGCATAAAGACCTGGATGGGAACAGACAGGTCTTTTCTGTAGGCACCTGCTAATATCTTCTTAGCAGTGCTTCAAAGAACAAACAAAACCCCACAAAGTAGGAAAAAAAACTGTTCTTTTTCAGGGATAACCTCTTGTATCTTCACACATACTCAGAAGTGTCCCTTCAGAGCTCACTGGCAATTAGGCAAGGCTCAATTGCTAACAATTACCTGCTGAAACCCTCTTGGCTGGTTTACTTTCTATTACGTGGCTCAAATCCTACTCAGAAGCTTTTCTGAGTAGATTAAAGAACAAGTTTATATTTCTTTGTGATGGTTGTTGTACTTTGTGACAGCATATTACCACAGAGGTTTAGACAGAGAGCAATCCATGTATTCAACATCTCCCCCTTCTTCAACTATCATAGGTTCCATATCATGGATTGGGACAGAGGAATTTCTCAATGGAGCACTCTCAGGACAATACTTGTTTCACTGCTGTCTTCCCAGTGAAGAGCTAGGGCATAGATCAGTGTTCATACCTGAGCTTCCATTGCTGTTAGAGTTCCTCTCTAAATATCCTGGCCAGTATGTAGTCCAGTTCTTATGTCCAGCCTTCCAGTCTTTCTCGGTCCCTTGACAGTCTAGCCCCCCTTCACTTGATTTCAAAACCTGCAAGGTCCTCCCCATCTCCATGGTATCATCCTAGGCTACATTTATTACGCTCTCAACTTCGTCAGGCTCATCGTCGCTGGATTCGGCAGCCTTCCCTGAGTTCCACCTCCGGTTTAAACAGCTTGCTTCCGAATACCATTCAGCTACTCGGGCTGCCCGCTCTGATTTTTATTCAACCCAAATTGCAGCCGCAGCTAGTTCTTCCCGTCAACTGTTTAGTATTCTGCGGACACTTTCATCTACTAAACCTGGAAACTCTAAAGTCGCTCTGACCCCAGATCCCCAAGCTCTTGCTGTTTTCTTCTCTAATAAGGTATCGGCTCTTCGCGCCTCGTTTTCCACGCCATCCCCTCCCCCTCCTCTCCCTACCTCTTCTACTGTGGTCCCCAGCCCCTCCTCCGCCTCCCAATCTACTTTTCCACTCGCTACTGATGTCTCCACTGACTCTATCTGTACCCATACCTGGTCATCATTTCGACCTGTTCTTGCAGCAGAAGTGCTTACTTGCCTCACTGCATCCAGAAAAACTACTTGTGCCCTTGACCCTGTTCCATCCCGATGGCTCCTGGAACCTTCTCTTGAATTAGTTCCAGTCATTACTGACATTATTAATTCCAGTTTTTCCTCTGGTCGCTTTCCATCATCTTGGAAGTCGGCAATTCTCCGTCCATTACTGAAACAACCATCCTTAGACCCAACCATTCTTTCGCACTGGCGTCCAGTATCCAATCTACCATTTCTCGCAAAACTCCTTGAACGTTGTGCCTTCTCTCAACTTAGCTCTCACGTGGAGGCTACTAATGCCCTCCATCCACGGCAGGCAGGTTTTCGCCAGGGGCATAGTACGGAGACTGTGCTGTTGGCTCTTCTTAATGAATTACACACGGCCCACGATCGTGGTGATATCACTCTTCTTATATCTCTTGACTTATCCGCTGCGTTTGATCTGGTTGATCATCACACTCTTCTTCTTTCTCGGCTTTCTGGTATCGGGCTCCGGGGCACTGTCTGGGACTGGTTCTATTCTTTTCTTGCATCCCGCTCTTTCTCGGTTCATGTAGATGATAAATCCTCACCCACTTTCCCTCTCACTTGTGGTGTTCCACAGGGCTCCGTTCTCTCCCCCCTACTGTTCAATATTTTTCTTGCTCCTTTGCCTCTAATTATTCAGCAGTATGCAATCTCATCCTACCTATATGCCGATGATATAGTTCTCGTACTCCATACTTCATCCCTTTCCCCTGACATTACACAGTTAAACCTATGCCTTTCCCGTATTGCCTCTTGGCTATCCGAAAACTTTTTACATCTCAATCCCGCCAAATCCTCAGCAATGTGGGTTTCTTTCAATGGTGCTTGTCCTACTCTTGCACCTTCCATTGGCTCATCTAATATTCCCCTTACTTCTTCCATTCGGTACCTGGGTGTAACCTTAGATTCCTCCTTAACTTTCTCCGAGCACATTTCTAAGGTCTCCTGTTCTTCCTTTTTTGCCCTACGACAGATTAGGGCTGTTCGGTCCATTTTGCCTCCCAGTTCTCTCATTACCCTTGTCATTGCTTTGGTTGTTAACAGATTAGATTATTGTAATGTGTATTTGGCCAACCTCCCTAAATACTGTATTCAGCGGCTGCAACGTATTCAGAACGCCGCAGCCCGTCTTGTTACCTTTTCCAACAAATTTGATCATATTACTCCAGTTTTACTTAGATTACATTGGCTTCCTCTTCAGTACCGTTTTCATTATAAGTTTTTGATCCTCCTCCACCGGACTATTTACACCAGTACCCCTCGTTACTTGGCCGACTGCATTTCCCGGTACACTCCTCACCGACTGCTCCGCTCTACTTATACAAACCGATTGTCCCTTCCCTCACCATCACAAGCCCGTTTGGAACGGACGCGGCACTCAGCCTGGTTTTTTCCTTGGCCCCTCACTATGGAACATGTTACCTACCTCACTGCGCTTAGAACCCTCCTACCACCAGTTTAAGTCGTCCCTTAAAACCTACCTCTTTCAGAAAGCCTTTGATTTGCCCACTGACATTCCCCCCTAACTGGCCTGTCTGTATGTATGTATGTCCCAACCCATATGTTGTCTACTGGTTAGTTACCTTATTTCTTATGATTGTTGGTATGATTTGATACTACTCTGTCTACGTAAAATTACTTGTAAATTTTTATGATTTCTTGTTGAACAATCTCTTGTGTGCTATCTATTTCTTTCCCCTACTGGCTTTCCTGTCTACCTTTGGCGTTCTTTTCCTGGTTTGAGGTGCAAATTATTTTTAATTGTACACCGCTTAATGCTATTGCCCAAGCGGTATATCAAATTTTAATAAAGATAAAGATAAAGATAAAGATCCCTGGACACTGGATCTCTCTTCACATACCTTCTGGCACTGGTCTTAGGGTCCCTTCCAAGTGCAGCCGTCTCCCTCACAGGTGCCGTCCGGGGATTCCTGGCTCTGCAACCCCACTCCTCTGGCTTTCCCCAGTCCAATGGTGTATGCTTGCCTCTGGAATGCCTCCCAGTATACGTACTGCTATGGACTCCTTTAGACCTTCCAAATGCTTTTCTCTTCTTTCTTCCAAAGTGTTTCTTTCTCTCTCTGTCCGTCAGCTCTGGCTTCTGCTGATGATGATGGTCAGGATGATCAAGGTGCTTCTGATCAAGACGATGATTTTCTGCAGAATAAGCTTTACCTTTATCCTGCTTAGATGAATGCTCCACCCTAGCACAGCGCAGCTGTGCTGAATCAAGCCCTGCCCTTGGAGATGAGTGCTTGGGGATTACCTCATAGCCCTCCTGATTGAACACACGTTTCCCCACTTCAGCTCTTCTAATGGCTGTTGGAAACCTGGTGCATTCTGGGACTGGTAGTCTTTTATGGAAACATTCTGTTTTATTATTTCTACCAGAACAGACAGGTTGCTTGTTCAGAGTCACTTCACCTCTATTATAGCTCCTTCCTGAACTATGATAAGCTTCCTTATCACAGTACCTAGCAGTTCCCCCAATAGACACAGGTTCCACAATGCTTGTAAAGCAGTGATAACCTGGGTCCCTTTTAATAATGGTTTATGGACCTTTCCTCCAGGAACCTGTCTAAACCTTTTTTAAACCCAACTACACTAACAGCTTTTACTACATCCTCCGGTAACAAATTCCAGAGTTTGATTACGTGGAGTGAAAAAATATTTTCTCTTATTAGTCTTAAATAGGTTACCCTGTAGCTTCATTGCATGTCCCCTAGTCTTTCTATTTTCTGATGACATAAACCATCAATCAACGTTCACCCGTTCCACTCCATTCATTAATTTATAGACCTCTATCATATCTCTCCTCAGCCGTCTCTTTTTCAAGTTGAAGAGCCCTAACCTTTTTAGCTTCTCTTCATAGGGGTGTCCTTCCATCCCCTTTACCATTTTGGTGGCTCTTCTCTGTATCTTTTCTAATAATGCTATATCCTTTTTAAGATACGGCGACCAGAACTGTACACAATATTCAAGGTGCGGTCGCACCATGGAACGATACAGAGGCATTATAATATTCTTTGTTTTATTTTCCATTCCTTTCCCTATGATACCTAACATTCTATTTGCTCTCTTGGCTGCCGCTGAACAGTAGGCGGAGGGTTTTAACATGTTATCCACGATGATGCCTAAATCTTTTTCCTGGGTGGTGGTTCCTAATGTGGAACCTTGCATCGTGTAGCCATAGTTTGGGTTGTTCATTCCTAGTTGCATATCTTTGCACTCGTCCACATTAAATTTCATCTGCCATTTGGATGCCCAGTCTTCCAATTCATCGAGATCCTCTTGCAATTTTCCAGAATCCTCATGGATTTTAACAACTTTAAATAGTTTTGTGTCATCTGCAAATTTGATAACCTCACTTGTTATTTCCTTGTCCAGGTCATTTATGAATATGTCAAAAAGCAGCAGACCCAGCACAGATCCCTCCGATACTCTACTATTCAAAAATTGGCCATTTAGCCCTACCCTCTACTTTCTATATTTTAACCAGTTCCTCTTCCACAATAGTACACTGCCTCCTATCCCATGACTTTTTAGTTTTGCCAAAAGTCTCTGATGAGGGACTTTGTCAAAGGTTTTCTGAAAGTCCAGATATACTATTTCAACTAACTCATCTTTGTCTACCTGTTTATTCACACCTACAAAGAAACATAACAGATTAGTAAGACAAGATCTTCCTTGTCTAAAGCCATGTTGGCTGTCTCCCATTAAGCCATGACTATTGTGATGCAGTGGAACCTATGGAGGTTAGTGAGAGGGAAGAGCTTACCTTGAACTTGGCTGGACGTGAAGACTCAGCATGTGTGAGGGCAGCTGAGCGGCCAGTGCCGTCAGCGCAGGTAAAGCAGAAGGGGTTTAAAATGAAGTTTCCCTTCTCTAGTAATGACGCAGGTAGAATTAGAGAATCTCATCAGGAGCACCTGTCCTCAGAATCTGATGTAACGTGCAGAGAGGAGAGATATATAAGTTCCTGGTCTGAACCAGGAGGTGGTCAGGTTCAGAAGGGTCAGAGGAGTCAGAGAAGGCAGAGAGCTCTGAGCAGTAGAGCAGCTGGTCTCTGGAACGACAGTCCCAGGAAGGATTTCCACACAAACAGGAAGTGGGGCAGAGTCTCTGAGGGATTGCATGAGCCACGGAGGAACCTAGCTCAAGCTGAAGGAACTGTGCCAGGGGAGAGGAAGCTCAAAGCTGATTTCAAAGCCTGCAGTAAGGTAACAAGTTTGAAACCTTATCTGTATAGAGAAGAGGCTAGAAGTTTTAATGAGCACAACCCTGAGCAGTCTTATAACTCAGACAGATACTCAGACTTCCTACTAAGAAAGCCAAGAGAGGCAAACCAGAAAGAGACATTACCTGTACCAGAGTTCTGTAACCCTGGCTGGGATAAACACCTTGGAAGGAAAGGGGTTTATCAGCCACAAGAGATCAAGCCATGCTCCAGCACATGTAAGGAATGTAACACGGAGAGTATTGGGAGTGGTCCAGGCTTAATGCAGTGGGAGAGTGATAACATTTGCACAGACCCTGAGCCAATGGACTGTACGATTTGTCTATCAGATGACATAACCTCTTTGTGTTGAACTTCAGCCAATGTGACCTTGTGAGAGAAACAAGGAAAGAAGAAAAGATGTTCTAGCTGTTTTTGTTTAGTTGCTGTTTTTGTTCTGTGTGTTTTTGCAAGGAATATTATCTGTCTGGGAAAGGGAATAAAACCCTAATTTTGCTTTAACCACTTGACTGACTGACTCTGTTCAAAGGAGAGCACCAGTTAGTATAAACCACAATACCCCTAGGCAGTGGCCTATTGGGTCTACGGAGACTCTACCCAGGGTCGCCGTGACACTATCTACATGTTCAGTAATTTTGTTCTTTATGATGGTTTCTACCATTTTTCCCGGTATTGACATCAGGCTCTCCAGACTGTAGTTTCTAGGATCACCCCTTCAACCATTTAAAAAATTGGTGTTACATTGACCATCCTCCAATCTTCAGGTATTACAGATGATTTTAATGATAGTTCACAAATTACTAATAGCAGGTCTACAATCTCATATTTCAGTTCTTTCAACACCCTCGGATGTATACCATCCGGTCCAGGCGATTTGCTACTCTTCAGTTTATCAAATAGTTGTAATACATCTTCCTGGTGTATCAATATTTCTTTCAGTTCTTCCACAGTATACCTTTAAATACTACTTCAGTCATGGGTAACATCCCTACATCTTCCTCAGTAAAGACCGAAGCAAGGAATTCATTCAGTCTCTCCGCTATGGCCTTGTCCCTTCTTAGTGCCCCTTTTACCCCTCTATCATGTAATGGTCCAACTGACTCTCTCACAGGTTTTTTGCTACGAATGTACTTGAAAAAGCTTTTATTACGCATTTTTGCTTCCACAGCAAGCTTCTTCTCAAATTCTCTCTTTGCCTGCCTTATCAATGCCTTGCATTTAACTTGTCTGTGCTTGTGCTGTTTCCAGTTTTCCATTTCCTGAAAGATGCTTTTTTGGCAACAACAGCCTCTCTGACCTCACATTTAAACCATGCTGACATTTTTCTGGACTCCCTTCCACTTTTCTTAAAGCGTGGAATATAGCTGGTCTGGGCTTCCAAGATAGTATTTTTAAACAACACCCAAGCTTGATGTAAGTCTTTAACCTTTGCAACTACTCCTTTTATTTTTTTTTAACTATTTTCCTCATTTTATCATAGTCTCCATTTTGAAAGTTAGAAGATAGTACTGTGGACTTCCCAAATAGATTCCAAAGAGATCACCTTCGGGCGTTTCAAACATATAACTCCAGGTGGTTCTACCTGCAGAGAGGAACTCCCCACGCCTGACTCCCCATCTTGGTGAGAAGATTTCCCCGCCTCCACCGACTGAAGTCTGACTGTACCTGCAGCCCCCAATACTGAGGGCGCAGCTCCGGATTTATTTATTTATTTAACAATCATTTATATCCCGCATCTTCCAGAGTTCAGATGTGGCTCACAATTGAACAACAGTCAACAAAGCAGGGCTTGTTTTACATGGAACAATTTTTGACAGTAAACAATGTAATAGTTAAATACGTAACAGAACGGTGAATGGTTAAATGCATAACAGAACAATGTAAAGGTTAAATACATAACAGAACAAGAACAATTTATGAACTATGTACAGATACAGGTTTGTAGGTTCCTTAGATTTAAATCATGGGTATTTACAAGAGGGTGAGAGATTCCTTCTCTAGCGAGGCCCGCTCCCGTAACGCAGCTCCTCCACCACCTGGGTGGGCTGCATCACCTCTCGTGAGGAAAGTCTCCGGGCCGGTCAAATGCTGAGGAGACTGTTGATCGTCTGGGGAGAGAGACACCTCCAGGGCAGTCAACGCCGGGTCTACCTCCACCGGCATCACAACGCCCGCTCGAATCTCCCCTTTTTTCTGCTCCGTCAGCTGTACAAATCTATCCATAGGTCCTGAGGAAACGGCAAGAACAGGCTCCGCGGGAGGGGCCTTATACCTGCCCTTACGTTTAGGCATAGTACAGCTCAAAGAAAAGCTCACGCTGCCATCTTAGAGGTAAACCACTCCTAGAGACTGTATTTTATTCATATTAATCTGGCTATCGGTAGGCAGGGGTAATTTGCAATCTTTAAGCTCTTTCTGCTCCATACTCAAAGGCACTTGGGCTACTTCTTGGAACCTCTCTGCTGATATGCCCTAACTTCATTCTTTTGGTAGTATCCTTTAAGGATACATTGTTACGAACCATGTGCTCTTGCGTGACTGTCGGCTCTCCCCTATTATCTAGTTTAAAAGCTGCTCTATCAAAGCCTGGAAGAAGGTCCCAAGCTCTACAGGAATCAAAAAGTTCTGTGCCCCAGGGGGATGACGGTCCACAAAAGCGCAGGTGAGAGGGGTGGCTAGGCTGACCCCTATGGGCTCTTCCGCACCGAGAGGATACTCCTGAGCAAAGTGTTCCCGGACTCCACACCTAAAACAGGTGAAGGGGTTGTGGCTGGGGACATGCCCTTGCCTAGGAGGTGCGTTTGGAGGGTTGGAACATGGGTGCCAACATCCGTTCGGGCTTCCCTTTCTGTCCCTCCTAGGCTAACGGGTGACCTCTTCCCTTCTCACTGTCTGTTTCAGCCACTGGCTGGGCTTTGTAGTACCCCTCAGCTATTTCCAATGCACTCTCCAGTGTAAGCTTGGGGTGCTGATGTACCCACTGTTTCATCAGGGTGGTCAAGCCCTCCTAAAACTGCTCCAATAGCACAATCTTCACTATCTTGGGCCCAGTATTTCCCTCTGGTTGCAGCCACTTCCATGTGATTTCTTTCTGTAGCAGGAGATCTATTATCTATTCGAAGTCTGTCACTCCAACCCTCAGATGAAAACACAGAGACAGATCGGTATGCAAACAGATGCTGTTTATTGTGTGCACAGTCTCAGGCAGAGCCGGCACCCTGAACAAAACGATCTGAGAGAGCGAGGTGAGGTTAGCCTGCTACTTTTATACATTCTTATTCTGCCAAAAGTCACAGTTCTATTGGTTCCAACACCCTCTTCCTTGCCCAATGGAAACTTTCAATCTTCCTTGCCCAATGGAAACTTTCAAGTTGAAACGAAACTTAAACATAGCCCAGCCTCTCCCATTATGGCGCTTCCGGTGTTAGAACTAAGGGGATCTGCCTCATTCCCCCCCTTTGATTCTTCTTACCTTCCAAAGACCGGGGTAAGAAGTAAATCACTACTAAACAGAGTCAGTTAATTCATGCTGGGGGAGGGGCTGGTAGTTCCACATAGCCATTACTTGGGCTGCGGTTTTACGCTCCACCGTGTTCCCAATGGTGGAGGTAATAAATCGACTGAGGATAGGGATACAACATGGCAGAATGGCACATAGCAGTAGGATAAGAAGAACCCCTACCACTAGGGTTTTTAGTCCCCCTAGTCAACTGAACCACTTCATAAACCACCCAGGACCCATGGATGGGTCAGTAATATGATTAACTAGATCACGTAGGTCTTGAATAGAGTGTTCAATGGAAACACTTGCGTCAGTAAGGTTAAAACAACACATACCCTCAAATTCCTCACAGCCATGATTTAGCCGTAGGAGCAAAAAATCAATGGTCATCCTGTTTTGCAGAATCGCCATCCGCAGACCGGACATCTCATGATTCATAGTGGCTAGGATGGTTGAGGTGAGATTAATGGATTTGGCCAAGGAACAAGCAACACGGCTTACTTCCATAGCGTTGTGCAAAGCTAACCCAGGTGCTCCTACAATGGATATTGCCAGTCCTAGAGCTGTTTGATTGCTATAAGGTTCCACATTAGAGTTACAGGCAGGAGGCAGAGGTTTTGATCGAGGATAGCGCGGGTGGGAATTAACCTTACTAGGGGTATGAGAGAAAGCAGCAGTAGTAAGTCTGCCAAAAGTGCAAGGACCTCCAGTAGCGTTCATGGGAACATAAGTATAAGCAGTTTTACCACATAACAGAAACCATCCTAAGGGAAGATACATTTCTGAGTAAGCATAAGATACTTTAGTAATAGACTTGCATGACAATACGGTGTTTGACACATTAAAAACCTCTTTAGTGGCATTTACAAAAAGAAAGCAATCTGTAGCATCAAGTGTGGAGACAACCTGCAAGGAGAAAGGGACCCTGTTAAAATAGACTGAGGTAGGACTAGTAACTCCAATGTGATAGAAGAAGGTAGAAAAAGAAACATTGGGCTGAGTGCAGGTTAAATCGGCAAGTATAGTAAAATTTTGCATTTCACACAGATTAGAGGGTACAGCAATGAGACACGTTGATAAGAAAGCTCAGCTTGTAATGAGCTGCGCATACAAAAGTCTGACATATTTAAGGCAGTCTGGGCAAGTAGTATTGCCGTATTAACAGTTCCTGAGCTGGACTGAAAGTGGCACCACATGAGTGGTAGGAGGAAAGTCGATGTGATCCTACCCACGATGGTCCGGAAGCAGGAGGGCAGTCTGGGTCAAAGAGGATATCAGCTGAGCCAGTACACACGTAGATTCTCAAAATTCTACCGTACAAAGTCCTGTCAGCTTCCGGTGGTGACAGGAGTAGGGCTGGAGTACTTCAGTTGCCTGAGGACGGTTGGTCTCCGGGTGGAGATGTCCTTGTCAGTTTCAGACGCAGGGGGTGATCTGGAGACACAGTCGAAGTCCAAGGCGGAGCTAGAGCAGGTGCGGCAGTCTTGACACGAGTATGGTAGATCCACGGGACTACTTCAGCCACTTTGACAGCAGTGGGGGTGGCGAGGAGAACAGTATATGGGCCTCTCCACTGTGGAGTCAATGGATCTTTCTTCCACTCCTTAACCCAAACACAAGTACCAGGTTGATGCGGATGGAGGGGTTCAGTCAAGTTGATCGGCAGTCTGTCCTGGACCCAGTGGTGTATCTCCTGTAAGGTAGAACTGAGAGCCAACAGTTCCTGTCTAGTTATTTCAGATCCTATCTGGGTCAAATCACCTATCACACCCTGCACTATAGGAGCTGGGCGACCATATAGGGCTTCAAATGGGGAGATATTAATACCCTTCCGTGGAGCTGAGCATATGCGGCGTAGAGCTACCGGCAGTAGTTGAGACCATTTCAGGGAGGTCTCCTGACACATTTTTGCTAGTAGGGATTTTAAGGTGCGTTTCATACGCTCCACTTTCCCTGAACTCTGGGGTCGGTAGGCTGTATGGAGTTTCCATTCTATCCGAAGGGATCTAGCTTCTTGCTGTACTATTTGGGCTACAAATGCAGGGCCATTGTCTGAACCTATAACTACAGGGAGACCGAACTGGGGAATGATTTCATGCAACAGTATCTTGCTAACTTCCCGGGCTTTTTCTGTCCTAACAGGGAATGCTTCTACCCACCCTGTGAAGATACAGACTAGTACTAACAGATACCTATACCCATTGGCTCGGGGCATTTCTGAAAAGTCAATTTGGATATTTCCCATGGGTGTGACACCATATGACTGGACCCCAGGGGGTTAGTGGGGACCCTGGCGGCCATTGTTTCTAGCACACGTGGTGCACTGCCTAACTGTTGCTGCTACCATGGATGAAAGACAGGAAATAAAGAAGTGTGGGCGGAGGGCAGTTTCCATGGCCATCTTGCTGAAATGTGTAGCCTGATGGAAGGAAGACAGGAAAGCCGGGGCTAAGCTTTCTGGGATTACTATCAGGGAGGTGTTCTCCTTACTAGGCAGTCTCAACCATGCGTCAGGATGTAGTACTGCTCCCTCCTCCTGGCAGAAAAAGTCCAATTCCTGAGTAGAGTACCGGGGGGCCCAGTAACTTAACGGGACAGGGAACAGGGGGGCCTGCAGGCCAGGGGGTTCTGTTAATTGCAAGAGGGGTGCCGAGGCAACCCGCTTTGCTTCCAGGTCCGCTTGCCTTTTACTACCTCACTATTCCCCTTCTGATGGCTCCTGCAGTACATGACTGCAACTGCCTTAGGACACCAAACAGCTTCCAGCAAGGCTAGTCCCTGGGGAACGTTCTTTATCTCGGAACCGGCTGCAGTAATTAACCCTCTCTCCTTGTACAGGGCACCGTGGGGATGGAGGGTGGCAAATGCATATCTTGAGTCTGTGTATACATTCAGGCTTAGGTCTGCTCCCAGGGTCAGGGCACGGGTAAGGGCAATGAGTTCTGCTTTTTGCGCCGAAGTCCCAGTGGGTAGGGGTTGGGCTTCAACCGTTGGTTCTGCAGTCACCACCGCATACCCGGCACACCTGCGACCTTCAACCATGAAGCTACTGCCATCTACAAAGTAAGTCTCATCTGGATTACTCAAGGGCACATCTGTCAGGTCCGGGTGACTGGAGAATACTGTGTCCATTACCTCCAGACAATCGTGATCAGGTGGCCCCGGACTGATTGGTAGAAAAGTGGCAGGATTTAGAGCTTGACTGGTTGTGATCTGTACTCTGGGATTTCCCCATAACATGCTCTGATATTTTAACATTCGGGAACTGGTGAACCAGTAACTCCCTTTGTGCTCCAACAGGGTTTGGACTGAGTGCGGGACGGTAAGTAGGAGATTCTGGCCCATTGATAACACAGGTACACTAAAAAAAATTTTTTTAAACTGCCTCTAATGTTTCGATTGATTTTTACGTTTTTTGGTGCGCTGAATCCAAATCTGGTAACCAATTTGCTCCATCACGTACAGATTTTTTGCTACATTGGGTTAGCAGTTTGAGGTGAACGTTTCAGATTGAGTGCGATCGAGATAAAAGTTTCTTGGATGAATTCTTTATACTAATTGTTTAGTAGTTATTCAAATAAGAATAAAGAAAATTGTAACAAGGCAGCACATAAGAATAGAGTAATGTCAACAAAACACACTGTGATGGTAGCAAAATTGTCTGCACTTAAAACAGCCACATACATGTGCACAAACATTGAGCATATAAGAGCGAGGTTAGACACAAAGCAAAGCAAAGAAATGTGCAAAAAATGTTGTACAGGTATGTATGTAAGAATAGAAAACGCAAACCGCACCATTGCAATAGATGAAGACAAACACCCGATGGTGTGAAAATAAAATTCTAATAAATGAGATCCGACACTGTGGTAATATAACTAGCAAATTTTTATTTCAAAGTTTAGTAAAAACACGATATTTGTCAACACAGTTTAGATTTTAAAGTCATTCTTGGGTCAATCAATCTCCTGGTGGGCCCGTTTCTTCTTCCCCCGAATGCTTCTCTTGGTGCGCTGCTTGGCGTATTTTTCATCTGGGGTTTCCCGCAGCAGCAAACAGCAGAAATCAGCCATCATAGTGATGTTCCATCTTCCTTGGTACCTTCTCTCTGCGTCCTTGATGTCCTGGTGAAACCTTTCACTTTGTTCTTCACTGTACGCCCCCACGTTTTCGGGAAAGTAGTTCACATGGGAGTGCAAGAAATGGACTTTCAGGCTCATGTTACAGCCTTGTTCTTTGAAGGCATTGAGCATCCTGGCAACAATATCCTTATAGTTCTCATCCCGCCTGTTCCCCAAGAATTTGAGAACAACATCCTTGAAGGAATCCCAGGCTTCTTTTTCCTTCTCAGACATCGTTTCAGCGAATGCTCCATCTGAAATGAGTTTCCTTATATCAGGGCCAACAAACACTCCTTCCTTTAGCTTTGCTTCAGAAAGTCGGGGGAACTTTGAGCAAAGGTACCGAAAGCACTCACCATCTTTTGGAAGGGACTTGATGAATTGCTTAATGAGACCCAACTTAATGTGGAGAGGTGGTAATAGAATTTTATCACGAGGTACCAAGCTCTCATGAAGAACATTTTTCTCACCGGGTCTCAAATACTCCCGAATTGGCCAGTCTTTTTTCCCCCAGTGTAGTTCGCGGGCCCGGCTATCCCACAAGCAAAGGAAGCAGGGATATTTGGTGAAACCGGATTGCTGCCCTAATAGCATGGATAGAATTTTAAAGTCTCCACAAATCATCCACTTATGCTCATCATAACGAATCTTCTGAAGAATCAGGGCCAAATTCTCGTATTTTTCTTGGAGAATAACAGAGTGAGCAATAGGAACTGAAGCGAATGTGTTGCCATTATGAAGAAGAACACCTTTTATGCTGTCTTTTGACGAATCAATGAACAGCCACCATTCAGCAGGATCATACTTGAGTTTAAACTTTTCCATCACTCCGTATATATCGTTGCAAAATACCAAATCTTCCTCTTTGCTGAAATACTTCAAAAATTGTGTCTCGCGGTTGCGGTACCAATAAAAAGTTGTTCCTGGTGACAATAGATTTTTCTGTTTAAGCCGAGAACCTAGCAGTTGGGCAGCATCTTTTGGGAGTCCTAAATCCCGGACTAAATCATTCAATTCAGCTTGAGAGAAAAGTTCAGGTTTCGGATCTGGTTCAGTTTCAAACTCGGAAGTACTGGACTCATCGGGAAAAGCCATCTGATGAGTCTCATCATGATCAGAACCGTCCACACAAATATGATCCAAAGATTTTGGTGGTTCAGGCACAGGTACTTCGTTGCTATGAGGCATAGGCCTAATTGCTGAGGGAAGGTTGGGGTAACTTATTACGTTCTTATTTTTTAAGTTGTATCCCTTCACAATGCAAGAGCAAAAATAGCAGTCACTGCTGTGGTCTCTTTGTTCACGCCACATCATAGGTATTCCGAAACGAAATGCTTGTTTTTTACCTTTCATCCATAAGTGTAGATCTTCCTCACATGTCTTGCACACTTTGTGAGGAGCCCACGGTTTGTCTTGATCGCCTAACTTCAAACCGAAATAGGCGAAATATACTTTTTTAATAAATGCAGAAATGTTCCTCTGCCACTTTTTCACGGTATATTCCCCACAAATAAAACAAAAACTGTCCAGAGAGTTGACGCAACCTCTGGCTCTGTGAGCCATCATAAATACACAGCACTGCAAACTACAACTGTAGTGAACCACTTCGGAATAAAGCTGGATTACGACTGAGCAAACAAAAGGTAATAATGAACTTGCAAGAAACTGAAATTTGACAGGAACGTTCATGTCGCAACCACCGTGTTTGAGCGAGCGAGCGAACGAGGCGAGGCGAATAGGAAAGAACATGCGCCAGCGCGAGTACTGGATTTAGCCCCCCGCCTCCCAATTGTCCTGTTAATGTATAAAATGAATACAAAACACTCTAAAATATCATGAGGGAGTGTTTCTAGTTAGTTAACCATTACAACCTCTATTTTGGGCCAAGAAAATAAACTGCAGTCGGCTAAAAAGAAATTATGTGAACATTCCTTATATGGGTAAGAAATCTAATTTTGCAAGAAAACGTGACGTGATGGAACATTTTGGCTATTTTTCCTGGATTCAGCACCCCAAAATCTATAGGAATCAGTTGCAAAACTGGAGGCAGTTTTTTGGTAGTGTACCTGTGTAATTTATCAGATTCTTCCACTAACAGTGCAGTTGCAGCTATCGCTTTCAAACAGGGTGGCCATTCTTTTGCCACCGGGTCCAACTGTTTTGACAGGTATGCTATTGGGCGTGGCCAGGATCCCAGGTGTTGGGTCAGGACTCCTAGGGCTGTTCCTGCTGCTTCATGCACATAAAGAGTGAAAGGTTTGGTCACATCGGAAGACCTAAGGCTGGTGAAGACAATAAAGCTCGCTTCAACTGCTGGAAGGCCTCCTGTTGGCTGAGTCCCCATTCGAGGGGACTTTTCTCCGGGCCTTTTGTGGACTCATACAGAGGCTTTGCAATCTTGGCGAAATTGGGGATCCAGATACGGCAGTATCCTGCTGCTCCGAGGAAGGGGCGCACTTGTTTTTGGGTTGCTGGCACGGGGATCCGACATACAGCCTCCTTCCTTTCGCTTCCCAACCGGCGGCTCCCCTTCGCAAGGTGGAAACCCAGGTACTTCACTTCCAGTTGACATAATTGGGCCTTACTCCTCGAGACTCGGTATCCAGCCTTATAAAGAATTTGTAAGAGTTCCGTAGTTGCCTGTATGCATTCAGCCTCTGAGTCGGCTGCAACCAGCAGATCATCGACATACTGTAGGAGTACCCGTCTCCCTGATTCCCCAAGGGGAAAAGTAGCAAGGTCTTTGGCCAGAGCAGTACTGAAAATGGTGGGGGCATTCTTGAATCCTTGCGGCAGCTGGGTCCACATAATCTGAGACTTGCTACCAGTAGCAGGATCTTCTTTTTCAAAGGCAAACAGGTGTTGGCTCTCAGGGGCCAGCCGTAGACAGAAGAAGGCATCCTTCAGATCCATAACCGAGAAATGGGTGGTCGTTGCAGGGATGAGGCCCCGTAAGATATAAGAGTTGGGCACCCCTGGATGCAGAGTTAGAACAGCTTCATTGACTCGGCGCAGATCTTGGACCGGCCGGTAATCTGATGTACCTGGTTTGCGGACTGGTAACAGAGGAGTATTCCAAGCTGACTGTCAGGGCCGCAGGATGCCGTGCTGCTGGAGACATACCAGGTGATGATGGATTCCTTCCACTGCAGCCCGGGGCAGCGGATACTGCTTTACATGCACTGGAGTTGCTCCTGGTTTCAAGACAACACAAACTGGGGGTATGTTGATGGTGAGTCCCGGGGGATTCCCTTCTGCCCAGACGCCGGGGGGAACTGATTGCCATCGAAGTTGAGTGGTGCTGGTCGGTCCGGGCCTTTCTTCAAACAACCGCCATTCTTCTTCCCGGGGGACGGACAATACCAAAACTGATGGGCCCAGGCTGGGTATTTCAAGCTCCGCCTGGCCCTCTGGCCCAAACGATATCTGGGCCTGAAGCTTCGACAGGACGTCCCGCCTCAGCAGGGGTATGGGACACTCAGGCATATACAAGAACTGGTGGGTGATGGTCCGTCCCCCCAACTGGCACGTGCGGTTTTGCAGGAAGGATCGCTGTGCTCGATTTCCCGTCGCTCCTACAACTGTCACGGTCCTGGCGGAAACCGGGGCCACCTGCCGGGTGACAACTGAGTGTTCTGCTCCTGTATCAACCATGAATTGCATTTCTTGGTCCCCTAGGTTGATCTTGACCATAGGCTCCTGGGGACCTAGTAGAAACTTGGAGCCCGGTCTGGCCTAGTAATCATCAGAGTCATAATGTTCCATGGTCGCAAGGCCCTCAAAGGCTGGCTCTGGTGGAGGCGGGTAGGTCTCGTATGGATATGGTGCAGGCCGTTTCTGGTCTCGGCCTTGGGTGAAGGCTCTTGCACCTCTGGTGGATGGAAGTTGACATCTCTTCGGGTTGCGATTTGGGCATTCATTCTTCCAATGTCCTTCTTCCTTATAATAGGCACATTGATTTTTGCCTAATGGGGGTCGAGTACCTCCTTGACCGCGTCCCCGTCCTCTGCTCCCATCCCTGGCCCATGCCAGAGCGGGCGTTCACTCGGCTAGGGCGGCTGCCAGGAAATCTGCCTTCTTTTTCATCCCGACACTCGGATTCCCTCCTCAGCTCCTGGTCACGATTCACAAAAACCTTATCTGTAACTTCCATTAACTGTGCTGTGTTCATGCCCGCAAACCCTTCTAACTTTTGCAACTTCCGTCTGATGTCACTCTGAGCCTGCGTCACAAAGGCAGTATTAATCATACGGAGATTCTCAGGAGCTGGCGGGTCGTAGGGGGTGCACAGCCGGTATGCCTCCATCAGTCGCTCGTAAAAAACTGCAGGGCTCTCATCTGGGGACTGGAGAGTCTCGGCAACTTTGCTGATGTTCATGGCCCGCTGCCCCCCTTTCTTAAGTCCTTCGAGTAGGGCAGTTCGGAAACGGGAGAGGGCTCGTGTTCTAGCGGGGGTGTTTGGATCCCACTGTGGGTCTTCATTCGGGAAATCCGTTACTGCCGCCTGCTGGGGATTGATTCCTCCAGCATCCACAGGATTAGCTTCTAGCCACTTGATGGTTGCTTGTACAATGCGAGCTCATTCTTCCGTGCTGAACAGGGTGGAAAGCAGCTGGCGGCAGTCCGACCAGGTAGGCTGGCGTGTCTGCATAATGCTGGTCATGAGGTCTGTCAGCTCCTGGGGTTTCTCAGTGTACGAGGCATAATGGGTCTTCCAATTCAGAAGATCAGTGGTGGAGAAGGGCACATATATCAGACTGGGAGGTCCCACTGCCACCTGTCCTCCCGCATCGATGATGGGCAATCGCTGCACTTGGCGGAGAGGCATATGAAAGACGTCGGTCTCCAGGATCCGCTTTCTCAGGTTCTGGTATCCAGACCGCAGGCGGCCTTGCAGCGGGGTGGAGGCTTTAGGTTCCAGTTGGGAGGAGGAGGCAGATGTGGGCGTTCCTGTAGATATACTAGGGGTTGGGCCTGAGGAAGCGGAGGAAATCTGACTCGATTCATGTGATCCGCGGGCATGGGAGGAGTCGTAACTATGCCAGGAGGACCAGGGGAGGTGTCAGTGTCGGCCGTGTTCCCCGGGTGTGCTGATCAGGGAAGAACTGGGGGGTCTCCTGGGGTATCTGCCGGTACCATATGTACGATCCACTCAAAACACTAATACCCTATTCCCGGTAAAACCAATCAAATAAATAACTAACCCCATTGAGCGAAGTCTTAGATCTGAAGCAGGGGCATACACTATGATCGGCCCCGAAACGTGCCACGTCATCTGCTACATTGCTCTCTGGATGAAGAAGGACTGTTACTTCAGTTAAGTGCTCACTGATTCTTTTAAAAACGAAGAAAAATTTTCTAAAAAAGAAATATTTATTAAAAAGGAATTTGCCACGGCGGTATGGGGTTTTCTTCCCCTTGACTGAGTTGGCTCTTCCAACAAAAATTATTTGCTTAATTTCACCGGTGTTAGTATTTTCCGGGTACCATATGTACAACTGGGAGCGAGTCCTGTAGCGGGGCTGTAGGTATCGGAGGATAGACAAGGGTGGGGTGGCGAACCGGAAACTCAGGAGAATCCCGTCCCCTATAAATAGGAGCGGGCAAGGCAGGTGTTGCCTTCTTTCGACCCTCGGCTGCAGCCACCATGATTCTACACTGGTCTTCATGGCAGCGCTGCAGCCATTTTGGCTTTTTCTGACATGCAGCCAACCAGGAGTCTATATAGGGGAACTGATCTGGGTGTTCTTTTGTGACAATCTGATGGACTAGGAATACAATAGAGGTATCAGTAGTGCCTTCAGGCGGCCATGCTCGCACTAAGGTGGGCCACTCCCGCTCACACAGTACAACTAGTCTGGGGGCAGTGAGCCTAACTCCATAGTCACCCCCAAAGGCAATTTTAAAATGGCTTAGCATGCATTTTAGCGGAGTCCTATTCTTGGATCCACTAGACCCCATACTGTAATTATTCTCCTAATTCGTATACAACTCTCGCGTTTATAACATAGAACGAGACAGCAGAGGGGAGACAACAGGCAGGGACACAGACAGACAGACACACATATATATATTGTGATGGCGAAAGTGTTTCTGAGCCTATGGAAATAGGAGAAAAACACCCATTTACCTTTAGGGAGAGAGACAGGCAGAAAGGCTGTAGCTCTCATGCTGAAGCTAAACAGAAAAAAACACACGTAGCTCCTGGTTACAAGCCACGCCCAAGCTCTGAAGCAAGTAGTAAAGTTAATAAGAGCCACCTGGGGGAGGAGCACGGGACTCTAGTTCAGGCACACTCATATAAACGCAGGGAAATAGAAGGAAATAGAACCACCAGGGAAATAGAAGGAAGCAGAAACTCGAGGAAGTCTGAAGGAAGAAAGACCTTCAGGGCAGCTGAAGAGAAGAGTATTTCCAAGGACAACACTAGAGAGGGTTCCAGAGGGAAGGAAGCTGTGAGACCGAGTCACAGGAAAAGGTTAACCACAGAGAACGCTGAGGAATGCAGTGGAGCTCTCAGTGGTAGAAGCCATAACCCAGAGAGGAGCCAGTGCTGCAGAGAAACTGCTTTGGGCTCTAGAGGGAGGAGATTTCTAGCTGAGAGAAGTCCTGACGAGGAGCAACGTACTTTGGCAATAATCCAGGAAGCTATAGGAAATTTGCCAGCTCCAAAAGGGAACGTGAGTAAATCTGTGACTAAAAGTAATTCAAGTCAGTTAGAGGTACTGTGCCACTTAATGAGAGAGAAGAGGCTTCACGTGCCTGCTGAAAAGCCTGTGTGCAAAGAGAAGTCTTATTGGAGGAAAGTACTAGAGCTGCTAGAAGGGGTTTAAACCTGAGTTTATACAGGGAGAATTAAACCAGGATACAGAAAGCACTGATGGTGAAGAAATGCAAACTGAATGTTATGAATCTGACCAGGAGTCCGAGTCTTCTATAATGGACTGTTCTTTATGTCATAAGACTTTGTAATGGTCTTAACTGAAAGGAGAAAGGCCTAGAATCTTACTGTCTGGTAAAGCAGAAAAGAATACATGCTGGACGTTGTTTAAGTCAGTATTGCTCAAGAATCCTGTTTGCCTTTAAAAGAAGGAAACAGCTACACGTGCTTTATGTTGAGTGAAGCAGCTAAAACCTTATGCCGAAGGCTGGAACTTTAAAAGAAAACAGCTACATGTCTTTAACGCTGAAGGAAGCAATTAAAGCTTTGTTCTGAATGCTGGAAGTTGTAAGAAAAATAGCTACAAACGTCTTAACCTGACAGAAACACTTACTATGTGGTGCTGTATGTAAAAGTCTTTTCTTTTGTGGAAAACATGGTTTTGGGAGAAAGAATCCTATATTAATTTGTTTACCATGCGTTGAGCTTTTAAAGGCTCTTTTTGGAAGGTGGAAAACAAAAAAATAAATATTCCTGTGTTTGCCTTAAACTCTCGGGCCTCAATATTATTTGAAACCACAACTACAATCCCCAGAAGCCCCGGCTCTGGACTATATTAAGGCAGTCCCCTCCTCTAGGCAGCTGCCTGGACAGAAGGGGGCGCGACAATATATACCCTCCCAGACTCCCGTTTCCCGAATCCAGACACCAGGACAGGCGGTGGTTTCAGAACCCAATATCTCAGACTACGGTTCTTACTTGGACCGCCCGTAGGTGGTGGCCAATCCCGTACCAGACTTTTCAACCCGTTTCAGAAAACCAGACTTTTCAACCCGTTTCAGAAAATTAAGAGAGTGAGTACTCACCATCCTGAAGAAGGGTTTGGATGCCAGTCTATCCAGCCGGATTTCTGTACCCAGGGAGTCAGCCGTCCAGGACTGAGTGCGCAGGATACGCCGAGGGATCCCCTCGGAACAAAGGGTCCGGTGGCGCCGGGGACCGTCGACAACCAGGAGGTCGGTCCCAGACCGGGCGAGTCCTGGTTGCGCAAACCGCGATGCCTTCACCTGGGGTTGCAAGGAGACAGACGGGGGTTTCCTGGCCACTGCACCAGGAAATGTAGCAGGAGATCTATTATCTATTCAAAGTCTGTCCCTCCAACCCTCAGACGAAAACACAGAGACAGACCGGTATGCAAACAGATGCTGTTTATTGTGCGCACAGTCTCAGGCAGAGCCGGCACCCTGAACAAAATGATCTGAGAGAGCGAGGTGAGGTTAGCCTGCTACTTTTATACATTCTTATTCTGCCAAAAGTCACAGTTCTATTGGTTCTAACACCCTCTTCCTTGCCAAATGGAAACTTTCAAGTTGAAACGAAACTTAAACATAGCCCAGCCTCTCCCATTATGGCGCTTCCGGTGTTAGAACTAAGGGGATCTGCCTCACTTCAACTGATAGAAGAAGCTTCAGGGGTTCTCTTTTCTCTGGAGCGGCTCCTTCTGAATTGATGGCGGTAGGTCTCTGGGGTACAGACGGCCCACTCCAGTATGGTGGCCTTGACAGCTGCATACATCACTCACCCATCTGGGTTGGCGTCTTGGAAGGCAGCCTGACTGTAGATTCCCCAAATAAATAGTTAATGTCTCCTCTAGCACCCAGTCGTGCAGGCGGTTCGTTCAAAGTTCACCAGGAAATGGTCCAGTTCATCTGCTGCTGTCATTTTAAGTGCCACATGTGCTGGAAGGTGGAATTGCGGTCTCTGCAAGGCCTGGATCAATTGAGCTAGTGAACTCTTCTGTAGTTCCCCCTATGCCTGAACAAGACTCTGTATTTGCTGCTGCTGTCATTGCTCCCCTTCCAGCAGGGTGTGTTGAAACTGCTGCTGACATTGTTGTTGTCCGCTCCTGATACTGTTGTTGTTGCTATTGATACTGTTGTTGCTGTTGCCGCCCTTCTGCCAGAAGGTGGAGGAGCTGCTCCATCCTAGCTTGTCACTGTTCTCTTGCAACACCAGCACAGCTTTCTTTCTGCAGCTGTGTTAACCCTGAAGTATTCCAGCTCCAACAAATTTTGCGGTCTTTAGTGGCCAAAACAAAGCCTGCTTGCCTGGCACTAACTAAACCTTCTTAAAGCTTCCTAACTAGGACAAGGCTAACCCTCTTAGCCCACACAAACAAAAAAACATGACCTGCTGTAGAGGCCCAGCCCTAAAGGAACATGGATTTGCCCTCAGTCACCCTGCTGGGTTTTTAATCTCTTCCTGTGAGCCACACCCTTCCAGGCATGAATTCTGGGCTGCAGGCTCTTTTAAAGAGGCCTGTTGATAATCCCTCTGGAGAAGGACGGGGAACACTCTATAGACTCTTTAACAGGAGGGTTAAAAATGGAGGAAAATCCCTTGGAAAGCTCTAAATTAATTTTTGGCACTGTAGCCTCAGCAGCAGTTGACATCAGTTGAGCTGGAAGTCCAAAGAAGCAGGAGAAAATTATAAAGCACAAAAAAAGAAAAAAGGTTTCTGAACAACCTTAGAGCATGCTAGTACATATGTTATTTTTACTTTGAATAATTCTGGAAGGATGATATTTTACTTACCAGTTAATGTCCTTTCCGTGAGTCCTGCTAGGCCAGTCCAGACAAGTGGGTTGTGTTCCCCCTACCAGCAGATTGGTGGAGACAAAGAACCAATGAAAAGCCCAGGTTTCAATGACATCACTCCCATGCCTCTATTTGCTTCAGCCATCAGAGGTTCCTTCAGTATTTATCCCAAAGCATATGAGAGAAACATGGCAAACCTCATACAACCTTAATGAATGGTTAAGGAGGGGTGAACTGAAATCGAAGGATGAGCGGTTGAAAGCTGCAGCCCAGGACTGCGCTTATGGATGAGATGATTTACAGCAAGCATTGAAAAGACTGGCAACACAGACATATGTTGATTCTGTAAGAAAGACCTGTAAACGGTGACTCATCTCATAGCTGGCTGTGAAGTTCTGATGGCAGAAAATTTCTATATAGAAAGACATAATAAAGTAGCACACCTCATCCATTGTAAACTCTGTAAGCACTACAACATCACTGTGCTTATTTATTTATTTGCATTTCCTATATACCGCGCTATTACAATCAGTGCGGTTTACATTTGAACAAAGTATACAACAATGTAACATATTACACTGTGTTTACAATAAACAGGGGATACAAACTTGGATGAAACAGGGGAGAAAAACTATGTACAGTGTTATGTAAGTAGAGGTTTAAACATCATATGAAGGGCATGGTTAGGCATTGTATTGTGAAAAACGGATAAGTAACAGGAGGAGTGTCAGGCTAACGAATTTTCTAGTTGGGGTTGTGTTAAGTGTGAGTTTTGGTGAGGATGTGTACTATGTTGGGATTGGCTGGGGGGAATGAGATTGGAATAGTATTTTAGGAACAGATGATGTTTGATAGCCTTTCTGAATGAAATAATATTAGTGATGGCACGAATTTCTGGGGGGAGAGAGTTCCATGCTCCTGGTACAAATAGTGAGAAGGCTCTATTGGATGTTGTCTTTGAACATTTCGTGAGTGTTTTAGGCATTTCTAGTTTGTTCAAACATGACGAGCGTCTGCTTCTGTTGGGTGGCATAGGTTGGATGAGGTTGGTGAGCGGGGTGGGGGGCTGATTTTTTGAGGCCTTGAAAGTTAGAACGAGGGCTTTGTATATGATTCTAGCGTGTAGAGGCAGCCAGTGTAGGCTCATCAGTACTGGAGTTATGTGGTCCGATCTAGATGTTCCGGTGAGTATTCTTGCTGCAGAATTCATGGCTAGCCTAAGCGGGTTCAATGATGCTTGTGGGAGCCCAAGGAGGATAATGTTGGCAAAGTCAAGGTGGGGGGTTACCAGTGCTTGGAATATGGATCGGAAATCAGAAGGGTCAAGTAGTGGTCGAAGGTGGCGTACTGACCGTATCTTGTGGTAGATAGATTTAGTGATATTCTTGATATGCGGTGACATGTCCAGCTTTTGATCGAGGATGATACCCAAGTACTGGATGGTAGGTTTGACTGTGAGATCGAAGTTGTTGACTCGAAGGGATAGCAGTGGTATGAACTTCTGATTTCGAGTGACAAAAAGGACATCGGTCTTGCTGTGATTAATGCGTAAGTTTTGAGAGAGGAGTCATTCGGAAACTGCATCGAAGCATTTTGTTATTGCTGAGAAATCCGGTTGGTCAAGCTTAAAGGATGAGTACATCAGGATATCATCTGCATATGCTAAGCACTGGATGTTGAACGAGCGGATCAGGTCGCAGATGGGTTGCATATATATATTAAACATGAGAGATGAAAGGGACGAACCTTGGGGGACTCCTTGTTTGAGTATGAAAGGGTCCGATGTAGTGGATCCTACTCTGACTTGTTGTGGCCTGTCGCTCAAATATGACCTGCACCATGCTAAGGCCAGACCTTGTATACCTTTGTCTCTGAGGCGGAGTAATAGTGTCTCGTGGTTCACAGAATCAAACGCGGCCGCAATATCCATGAAAATAAGGATGAATCCTTGGTGTAGATCATCAATTCCCATGACTAGGTTGTTGAATAAGGTAGTAAGGATGGTTTCTATACCATGTGCTTCTCTGAATCCATGTTGTGAATGGTCCAGTGGTGCTTCAGTGTCGATGTGCTGTTGAATTTGTAGTTGAACTACCTTCTCTATAATTTTTGCCAGCAGAGGGATGCTTGAGATGGGTCTGAATGACTCAACTTTGGATGGGTCGAGTTTGCAGTTTTTTAGCAGTGGGCGGATTGATGTGAATTTCAGGCTTTGTGGGAAGGAACCTGTTGTAAAGGATTGGTTGAGGATCCTGCTTATGGTTGGGCTGAGGGTAGATCGCAACTCTTTAATCCAGCTGGAGGGACAGGGGTCATTAGGTGCTGTGGTAAGGTTAATAGAAGAGATGATTTCTTCGATTTGTTTGGTAGAGACTTCGTGGAATTGTGACAGCACAGTTGGTTGCGGGATGATGTCTGTAGGGATGGGGGGTGTGGGGGAGGCGATAATGTTGGTTTGGATGATTTTTGACTGGAGGTAGTTTGAGTAGATTTGTGGGTGAGGCATTTGGTTTTGGGGAGGAGTAGAGTCGCCTGTGAGGGTTTTCACAATGGAGAATAAGTCACGAGGCCTGTTCATGGATTTTTTCAAAATTTCAGAGTGGTGTTGTTTTCTCTTTTCCATTGTCATCTGTCTGTGAGCTTGTAGATGTGCAGAGTATGCGCATAGAGCCTCAGATGTTCGTGAGCGGCGCCAATGTCTTTCAAGTTTGCGGAGCTGGATTAGAGACTTCCGTATATCTTGGGAGTACCAAGGTGCATGATCGCGTTTTGATTGTCTCTTGGTGTTGGCTGGTAGGTGTGCAGCCTCCTTGAATGCATCGTTCCAGTTCGATACAAGGTCGTCAGGGTCTGTCGAGGTATTGGTGAGGAGAGGCAAGATCTTCTCAAGGACTTTGTTCTTATCAAAAGGTTGATAGCGTGCTGTCGTGTTTCTAAGGGTATGTTGACTATTTTACAATTGTTACCGGGGTGGATGTTGGGTATGTCAAAGAGAAGTAGGTTATGATCTGACCAAGGGATGGGTGTTATTGAGATCAGAAGACTCTCAGTGGAGTTGATAGCAGCGTGGGGTGCGAAGATCAAGTCAAGTTTGTTTCCTTTATTGTGGGTGGGAGCATCAATTAGTTGGTTGTAGCCAAGTTGGTTCATTGCATCGAGGAAGGCTGATGAGTGCGAGTCATGTAGTGATGGCAGATTGAAGTCGCCTATTAACCAGTTTAGGGTGCGTGGGTTGGTGGGGTTACCAGCAATGTTGATTATGGAGGGAAGGTCATCTGGAGATGGAGTGGGAGCTCGGTATAAAAGGTTGATGGTACAGGTGTCATTAGTTATGGAGAGTGTGTCTAGGTGAGTTGTACTTGTGGTATTACTTAGTCTAAATTGGAGTGAGGATTTGGCAATAATGAGAGTGCCACCTCCCCTTTGATTGGCTCTGTGACACGCGAAGAATGAGTAGCCTGGGGGTGTCATCTGGTTGAGGATGACATTGTCGCAGGAAGATAGCCATGTTTCAGTTATCATTAGTAGGTCGAGGTTGTGGTGAGATATAAGATCGATGGCTATGGGCCATTTTGATCGTATAGAACGGGCATTCGCAAGTGCGCATCTAAGGCGGGTGTGTTGAGTTCGTTTTTCGGATTGGATCTTGTTAAGGCTTTGTAATGGGATGTGTAAGAACATAAGAACATAAGATATGCCATATTGGGTCAGACCAAGGTCCATCAAGCCCAGTATTCTGTTTCCAACAGTGGCCAATCTAGGTCATACGTACCTAGCAGTTTCCCCAAGGGACACAGGTTCCACAATGCTGTATTGGTTCAAGCATTGATATCCTGGGTCCCTTCTTAATAATGGTTTATGGACCTTTCCTCCAGGAACTTGTCCAAACCTTTTTTAAACCCAGCTACACTAACAGCCTTTACTACATCCTCCGGTAACAAATTCCAGAGTTTGATTACACGTTGAGTGAAAAAATATTTTCTTTTATTAGTCTTAAATAGTTTACCCTGTAGCTTCATTGCATGTCCCCTAATCTTTCTATATTCTGATAAGGTAAACAATCGATCTACGTTTACCCGTTCCACTCCGTTCATTAATTTATAGACTTCTATCATATCTCCCCTCAGCCGTCTCTTTTCCAGGTTAAAGAGCCCCAACCTTTTTAGCCTTTCTTCATAGGAGTAGCCTCCCATCCCCTTTACCATTTTGGTGGCTCTTCTCTGAACCTTTTCTAAAATCGCTATATCCTTTTTAAGATACGGCGACCAGAGGTGTGACTGGCGTGTATAAGGTTTTGTAGTTGAGTGGTGAGGGGTTTCGAAGCCTCTCCTTGCATTGTAGTGGAGGATAGGGATGTAGTTGATACCGGGGTTTAGTGCGTGGGTAAGGGTGGGGACCCAAGAGGTCAGTAGGGCTAATATGATAGAAATGGATGGTGCAGTGAGCTGCATGATGCTTGTATTGGGTGGTTTATGTATTTATGGGGGGTGGCAGCTTTATGTAGCAATCTTATGAAACGCTAAGTGTCAGTGCTAGACTTTTGTCATAGAAATGCAGTAAAGCTTGTGCACAACAGAAGCAAGGTGATTGAAAAGCACTGGAATCATGACCCTAAGAGAGTTACCGAGAATGAAGAGGTTATGATCACCTGGGATACTCCCATTCCGACCGATAAAAGGTTGTATGAGATAAAGTCAGATATAGTGGTTAAGGAGAAAAACACCAGAATGGCATTGATAATAGAGGTGTCAGTTCCAAGCAAATATTCTGTGAATCGTATGGAGAGGCAGAAGGTCCTGAAATACCAGGAAATGTAGTCAGAGACAGCACAGTTACTTACCTGTAACAGGTGATCTCTGGGAACAGCAGGAATTAGTCCTCACATATGGGTACGTCGGAACCGACGGAGCCTGCGCGGGAAAGCTCCCCAGCTTCCTAGAATGGAAGCTTTTGGGACCTCCCACTGCACATGCGCGCTGCCTTCCCGCCTTCCTGAACAGCTCTCCTCAGTTTCGAGTTTATAGCTGAGACAATAGAGAGAGGACAGGAAGACAGATAGATAGAAGATACAACTCCTAGGGGAGGTGGGTGGGTTGTGAGGACTAATTCCTGCTGTTCCCAGAGATCACCTGTTACAGGTAAGTAACTGTGCTATCTCCAGGAACAAGCAGGAATAAGTCCTCACATATGGGGACTCCCTAGCTGAGATGCCTGGGAGATCCCCCTCCAAGGGTTCGCCATCTTCGTATGGATCTCAGGCATCCATCCTGGGAAGGTGGGCAGGAGTTGTCTAAGAATGGAACAGGTGTTTGAGGACAGCCTGGCCAAACAAGGCATCCCGGCGGGAGTCCTTGTCCAAACAGTAATGGGCCGTAAAGGTATGAACCGAGGCCCAGGTAGCGGCTCGACAGATCTGATCAATGGAAACAGAGTGCAGATGAGCCATAGAAGTTGCCATGGCTCTCACATTGTGAGCTGTGACATGGCCTTCCAGAGAAATGTTTTTACTCTGGTAAGCAAAGGAAATACACTGAGCAATCCAATTGGAAAGTGTACGCTTGGAGACTGGAAGTCCCAAATGTGAAGGATCAAAAGCCACGAAAAGTTGAGAAGACTTTCGATGTGGCTGAGTCCTATTAAGGTAAAAGGCTAGAGCTCTTTTACAATCCAGAGTATGAAGGTTCCTCTCTGCACTGGAGGCATGAGGAGCCGGAAAAAAAACCGGTAGATATACCTCTTGATTAAGATGAAAAGGCGAGACCACTTTGGGCATAAAGTGGGGATTCGTCCTAAGGACCACCTTGTCATGATGAAATCTTGTATAAGGTGGATTAGCCACTAGAGCCTGCAGTTCGCTGATGCGGCGAGCGGAAGTGACTGCAATTAGGAATAGTACCTTCCAGGAAAGAAATTTCAAGGAGGTAGAAAATAACGGCTCAAAAGGTGGCTTCATAAGCTGACCAAGCACTAGATTCAAATCCCATGCGACCGGGGGGGGTCTGATGGGAGGTTTAGTGAGAGTCAGGCCTCTCATGAATCTTGCAACAAGAGGATGAGAGGAGATAGGTTGTCCATTTATAGGTTTCAGGGATGCTGAAATAGCACTTAAATGGACTCTTACAGAATTCGTCTTAAGGCCTGCATTGGAAAGATGCAGGAGATAGTCTAAGAGGGAATTCAAAGGAAGTGCCAGAGGGTCAAGGCCCTGCTGAGCACACCAAATGGAAAAACGTTTCCATTTGAAAGCATAAGACCGCCTCGTGGAAGGTTTCCTAGAGGCATGAAGGATATCTTTCACAGGTTGAGAAAGATTAAAGTCTTGAAGACTTAAGCCTTCAGTAACCAAGCTCGGAGATGTAGGGATTTGGGGTTTGGGTGCCACAAAGTCCCCTCCTCCTGAGACAGAAGGTCTGGTGCAGCTCCTAAGTCCAGGGAGGATCCCTGGGAGAGCTGTAGAAGCAGAGGGAACCACACTTGGCGTGGCCAGCGTGGAGCTATGAGGATCATAGAGCCGTGATCTCTCTGGAGTTTGAACAGAGTCTTGGGAATCAGCGGAATGGGTGGAAAGGCATATAGGAACGCCTGACCCCAATGGAGGAGAAAGGCGTCCGTGGCCTGAGCTTCCTGACACGGAGTCCTGGAACAGAACCGGGGAAGTTTGGCATTCCACGGACTTGCAAAGAGGTCTATGTCCGGGGTCCCCCATTCCTGAAAGATTCTGGTTATCTGGTCCACGTGTAGGGACCACTCGTGTGGCAGCAGAACTCGACTGAGCCTGTCTGCTCGAGAGTTTTGAACTCCTGGAAGATACACTGCTAGCAGATGAATTTGGTGCTCTCTGGCGAAGGCCCATAATCTGAGAGCTTCATTGCAAAGCGACAGAGAGCCCGTCCCTCCTTGTTTGTTTATGTAAAACATGGCCACCTGATTGTCTGTCTGAACCAGGACAGTCAGGTTGGCAAGGAGGGTATAGAAAACCTTGAGGGCAAGGTAAATTGCTCGCAGTTCCAGGAGGTTGATATGAAGGGTGGCCTCCTGTGGAGACCAAGTGCCCTGAGTGGAGAGAGTTAGCAGATGGGCTCCCCACCCCAATTGGGAGGCATCTGTTGTGAGGGTTGCTTGGGGTAGCAAGGGCTGAAAGGGAGCCCCCAACAACAGATTCTTGGTGGATATCCACCAATGGAGGGACCAAGACAGACGGTTTGAGGTTTGTATTTGGTCTGAGAGTGCTCCCGACGCCTGAGTCCACTGGGTGGCCAGGGTCCATTGAGCTGCTCTCATATGAAGACGAGCATAGGGCACCACATGTACTGTGGAGGCCATATGGCCCAGGAGGCGTAGCATTTCCCTGGCTGTCAAGTGAGTACTGGACTGGGCTTGGGAGGCCAAGCTCAGCAGACGCTGACCCCGAACCAGTGGAAGGTAGGCTCTTGCAGTGGTGGTGTCCAACTGGGCCCCTATGAATTCTAGAGACTGAGTAGGGCTGAGTTGAGACTTGGGAAGGTTTACCACCAGTCCCAGATACTGCAGAAGGCTCCTTGTGCGGTCTAGGGAAATCTGGGCCTGCGACTGAGTTGGAGCTCGAATGAGCCAGTCGTCCAGATATGGGAATACGAAAATCCCCATGCTTCTGAGAAATGCGGCTACGACTGCCATGCATTTGGTAAAGACTCTTGGGGCAGAGGCGAGACCGAAGGGAAGTACTCTGTATTGGTAATGACTTCCCCTGAACAGAAAGCGAAGATATTTTCTGTGGGATGGATGGATGAGTAGATGTGTATACGCATCCTGCAGGTCTAGAGAACAAAGCCAGTCCTGACTCTGAAGGTATGGAAGGAGAATGCCCAAAGAGAGCATTTTGAATTTCTCCTTGTACAGAAATTTGTTCAATTCTCTCAAATCTAGGATTGGTCTGAATCCCCCTGTCTTCTTTGGAATGAGAAAATAGGGGGAGTAGAAACCTGACCCTTGTTGATGAAGAGGAACCTCTTCTATGGCCCCTTGGGCAAGCAGAGAAGAGATCTCCCGACCCAACAGGGCTAGGAGAGGAGATGGAGAATTGAAGGGCCTCACCATGTGATGAGGAGGAAGGTTGGAGAAATGAAGTTTGTAACCCTCTCGGATGATAGAGAGGGTCCATTGCTCTGTTGTGATTTGTTCCCATCTGGGAGCAAAGTGAGCTAACCTTCCAGGTATGGTGAGAGGTTCTGGTTGGTCCAGAACCAGGAATGGCAAGTTCTCTAGGGGCAAGTCAAAACCCCTGAGGGGGTGGAGCCTGTTGAGCTGCAGTAGCTGCTGCAGGCTTTGCTCTTGCTTGTTTCGTTTGCTGACGTTTAGCCGCAAAACGAGGTTGAGAAGATTGCTGGCCAGTATTGGAAGCATATCTGGCCTTCTTATAATAAGGCCTCTTGAAAGACTTCTTCTTAGTGGGAGTAGAAGTGGACTTAGAAAGTCTCTCTAAGGTGGCATTTTCAGCGTCCATTTGAGTGGCTTTAACTTGCCACTCTGCACCGAATAAGTTCTCACCTGTACAGGGCAGATTCCGTAAGCCATCTAGAACCCAGGGTTCCAGATCAGAAGCCTGGAGCCAAGCCAGACGTCTGGCTGCAATAGCAATGCCAGAAGCTCTGCTGGCTCCCTCGAAGGAATCAAAGGCAGCTCTGTTGGAGAACTTAGAAACATCTGAAAGTTGTTTCACAACAGAAAGGAAGTCCTCCTGTTTATCCTCAGGGATAAAGGGGGCAAAATGCCGCACTTTCTTGGCAAGTTCCCCTAGGAACATGCCCATATAGAGGCTGTAGGAATTAATCCTGGCTATAAGCATACTAGCCTGGAAGATTTTCCTACCAAAAGAGTCCAGTGTCTTACATTCCCTTCCTGGAGGTGTAGAAGAGTGCCTTTTAGTACTCTTGATCTTTTTCATTGCAGACTTTACCACAATGGAGTGGTGAGGCAATTGAGTTTTCTGAAAACCAGGAGAAGGAGGGACCCGATACATGGTGTCCAACCTACGGGAATAAGGAGACAGAGTTAAAGGGTTCTCCCAGAAATCCATCAATTGTTCCTGAAGGATTTCATGGATAGGCAGGGTAACTGCTTCTTTAGGAGACTTAGAGTATCCTAAAATATCCAATCTTTTTGACCTTGGTTCCCTTTCAGAGGAGGTAGTGATAAAAAGGCCTTTAGCCATTTCTAAAATAAAGTCCTGAAAGGACAAATCCTCTGGAGGAGACATTCTCCTTTTTGGAGAAGAAGGTTCCTCAGGAAGGTCAAGGGAGAGCTCTGCAGACTCATCAGAGGAGCCAAAATCCTCAGAGGAATCGGTGTATTCTCTAGTTTCCTCCAACGCACGATACGCATACCGATCGGTATCGACATCGGGCGTACCGGGTATGGAAGCGGTATGGAGCGAAAGCCCATACGGTACCGATTTGCGTTTAGAAGAGGAAGGCCTGGGTTCCGGCATGGCGGACGATACCGGAACCGGGCCCGGAACCGCTGGAAGCGGTACCGATGGCGTTGCAGCTTTAATGAAAGCCATGACGGCCTGCTGCATGGATTGGACAGTATTGCCCATAGACGCCACGGCTGCCTGGATGTCGGTACCGGTATGGGCCGGTACCCCAGAGCAGTCCAACAGGTGATCTGTCGAGGCCGTGCCATCGATGTCAACCTGTAGCCCCTGAATTGGCGTTTTGGAAGGCAGAGCTTCCCGCCGGGGCTGTTTGGCTGGGGCAGGGTCCTCAAAACTAAGAGCCTCTCGATGCTTTGAAGGAGATTTGCCCTTTGAGGACTTGCCCACAGAAGGTTTGGTTACCTGAGATCCATCCGGAGATGATGACCTGGATGACTGTGATGTTGGATTCTCTGAAGCAAACAGCACATGGAATTTGTTGGCCCGGTTCTGCAGCCCACGCTTAGACATTTGGGAGCAGGAAGGGCAGTCCGGAATGGAGTGGTCAGGCCCCAAACATTTAAGACACCATTCATGGGTGTCTGTGACTGATATTACAGCAGTACACTTGGTACACTTCTTAAATCCAGGGGCTGGCTTCTCCATGTGGAGAATTCAAGTAGGCCTGAAGGCCTAACTGAAGTGACCAAGTGTTGAAAAATAATAAAAGAAAAGAAAATAATTTTTCAAGAAAGAAAAAGGAAGACCGGCGATACCGGTATCGGTATGGGAAGGCAGGTACGCGGTCTAAAGAAACAAAACAAAAAACTACAATTTCTTCAGCGGTGACAGGATACACGACCTGCTGGCTCCGCGGAAAAAGAGAAACTGAGGAGAGCTGTTCAGGAAGGCGGGAAGGCAGCGCGCATGTGCAGTGGGAGGTCCCAAAAGCTTCCATTCTAGGAAGCTGGGGAGCTTTCCCGCGCAGGCTCCGTCGGTTCCGACGTACCCATATGTGAGGACTTATTCCTGCTTGTTCCTGGAGATCAAGAGATTATGGCAGAAAAATACAGAAAGATTTCCCATCGTGTTGGGTGCCACAGGCTTGATAAAGAATTTCCAAGAACATCTTGACAAACTACCCATATATGTTAAATCTTACAAACTCCAGCAGGAGGTTCTTCTTGGCACAATGCAAGTACTATGCCGAGCCTTAGCAGTAAATTTGAGAGACTGAGATCATACTCTGCATGCCCAGCTTAGGTTCAAGACTGTCACTGTATGTGCAAAACTAAGTTCCTAAAAAATGGCGACTTGCTTTTGATACTCTGTTTCTTGCAGAATGTTGTGGAGGATTTTTCCTGATGCTGTGTTGGAGAAGAAAATGTATTATAAGCTTTTTTAATAGAGTGATAGAAGTATTCTATATGTGGTTTATTGTTTTTTAAATAATCCCCAAAAAATTCTATGTGATTATTTAGTAGTTTAGTGAGATAAATTGTGATTTAAAAGGGAGTTTTTGAGACCAGTGATGCATGAAGCTTTAATCCCCTATGGTGATTTGTTTCACCACATAGTGGGAGGTGATGTATTAATCTGAGATCTCTTTCTCCTATAATAAAGGTTTAGTTTTATTTTGGAAGTATGGGAGGGTGTTAAGATTAAGTATAATGGAATTGTAGATCTAAGGGTGTTGCTGTGGTTGTTATTTATTAAAGTCCCCTAGTGCAGTGTTATAGTATAATGCGCAAAACTAGCCCATTTGGAGAAACTGCCCCTCAACTGTGGGCAACAATGAGTGATCAATAGCAGAGAATTATGTACAGGAAAGCATAAAACATAAGGCTGACAGTAGATGATGAAGCTGTAGAGCCAAGAATAAAAATCACAGTGGACCCAAAGGTACTGAAGCAGAATAAAAGAGCAATACAGTTCTAGGGACAGGCCCTGGACTGGTCTAGCAGGACTCAAGGAAAGGACATTAACTGGTAAGTAAATGTCACCTTTCATATTGTCCTGCTAGACTAGTCCAGACACGTGGGACATACCAAACCTACAACTCCATTGGGCGGGAAGAAGGCACAGCAATTTGCAAAACCCTTGAGTCAAATAACATGTCTGCCCTCGCACAGACATTCAAGTGGTAACACTTGACAAAATTGGAAAGTGATACCCACATTGCTGCCTGACAAATGTCTGCAGGGGCTACTGAGCTCTGTTCCGCCCATGAGCATGCCTGTGCTCAGGTAGAATGGGTGCACAAACTCTTTGGAACCAGCTGTTTCCATAACAGATACGCCGAGGCAAAGGCCTCCTTAATGCAGGTCCCAACAGTCGACTTAGCCGCCACTTCACCCTTGTGCGGGCCAGCAAACAGCACAAAAAGATGGTCGAACTTATGAAAGGAATTTGTAACCTCCAAGTACCGGAGAAGCACCCTCCAGACAACCACAAGGTGAAGATCCTTATCCTTTCCCCGACACTACTCCTTAGAGAAGGAGGGCAGTGTACCACCTGGTTAATATGAAAGGGTGAAAGCACTTAGATGAGAAGGCAGGCACAGGCTGAGTGGAAATGGCCTCCTTGAAAGAGACAGATAAGGATCTCAGCAAGATAGCCTGAAGCTCGGAAAGCCACCTTGTGGAACAAATCGCAACCAAGAAGATCGTCTTGAGCATCAGGTCCTTTAAAATAGCACACTTCAACAGCTCAAAGGGTGCTGCCATCAGGGCCCTGAGCACCAGACATAGATCCCAGAAAGGGATCACAGACCAGAGGGGAGGATGCAGATGCCAAACCCCCTGGAGAAAGTGCAAGATGTCCGGATACAAGGCTAGAGACTTAACAGCCACCGGACCTCGGAAACAGGCCAGAATTGCTATCTGAACATTCTGGGAACTAAGGGAAAAGCCTGAGATGGCCATGCTGTCATTTCTGTTGGCCTTTCTTCAGGATGGCCACGCTCTGCTCGGCCAATCTGTGCCACCACAACAATCCTGCCTGGGTGGCGTTCTATATGCTAAATCACACACCCCATAGTCATACTATAATCCAAACACAGTCTCCTCAAGGAGCCAAAATAGACATTAAAAAACAATAAAAAAGACCCCAACAAAGCACTCAAATATCAATATTTAATAAAAAGAAGAACTTGGAGTGTTCCTCCCGAGGAGTCGAGGCCTCAGACGAGGTCTTGGCTCTCGGAGGCATCGGGAAAAATTTTGTCATGTTGCTGCTGGCAGCTCCTCAAGGCCTTAGAAGACATCTTTTTGCAAAGGCCACAGACTGCCAGGTCATGGTCTGGGCCAAGGCACTGGAGGCAGCAGTCATCTGTGTTGGTAAAAGACATTATCTTAGAGCACCGATCACACTTTTTAAAGCCGCTGGTCGCCATAGGGGGAAAAAGAACCCCAGCAAGGTCGAAGACCCTTCGGCCTGCCAGTGGAGAAAAAGGGTGCGAAGACACCAAAAGAAAAATCAAACTAAGTAGAAAAAGAAGTCGACCCCGATACCGAGGCATCGAGGTTGGTGGGCGGGAAAGATACCAGTGCAAAACTGGAGACGAGCAAAAAACTTGAGAAAAAAATCAACTTTTTCCGGGGGAAAACAGACATCTGATGGGTTCCAAGGAAAAAAGAAGATGGAGCAAGATAGCGGGAAGGGGACCACGCATGCATGGTAGCAATCCCAAAGGCTCTCTTTGAAAGCTGGGGATTTGCTCCACGCGGGTTCCATCGGTGCCGACGTCATCCATATGTGAGGACTGACTTCCTGCTTGTTCCCGGAGAAAGGCAAGAAACAATGTTTTATATAGAGGAAAAGAAGACCTCAGTTTCTCCCTGTGCACAACTCAACAGAGAGGGTGAGACAGTCGAATGGCAAGAATAGAAAGAAGCAAATGCCTAAACAATCGACTAAGCCCAAAAAGACATCAACGGTCAGAAAAAAACCTCTATAACAGGGAAACAGAAGGAGATAAAAGCCTTTTTTGCAGAGTGGTCACTTTCATCTACTTCTTCAGAACTGACTGCTAGTGGTCTGTCTAATAGGATTACATTACCATTTTGTTCTACCTGGACTCCACCAGGTCTGCTTCATCCAACTTTACAAATATTTCGTAAGCTGGTTTTGTCAGATATTCATAAATTAGAAGAAGATTCCCATGGCAAGGTTTTTCATAGTTTATCTCCATCTGAACGGCAGGATTTATTGGAGCTGCATGGGCTTTGTCACATCATAATTCGCTGGGCTGATAAAGGTGGCGCGGTGGTTGTGATGGATGCTTCTTTTTTTTTTTTTTTTTTTTCATAGTTAGAATTTATTTATTAAATCCAAATACATGAATACAAGGAAAACAACAGATACATTTTGTATCGCACAAACTCATGTATCAAAACAAGTCCACATCAAGGGGGGTGTGGTTAGAAAAAAAAAAAAGAAATAAAACCTAAGTGGGCCCGAGATTTAACAAAAAACTCCTAATTCTAGCAAAGAGTCGAGAAAACAATTTGCAAAAAGAAAAAGAATCCCTAAGTCCTACTATCCAAAAAGGTAACCAAATGATCTACTTCAAGAAATACATATCTTTTGCCCTGAAACCAAATATGGCACTTGCAAGGAAATTTGAGGTAAAAAGATGCCCCCAGGGCTAAAACCCGTGGACGCAGTTCCAAAAAGGCCTTACGCCGCTTCTGAGTTGCCCTGGAGACATCAGGAAAAATTTGTATTGTTTGGCCACAAAATTTCTCATTTTTTGGGGGGAAATATGCACATAGCACCTTATCCTTATCCATCTCAGATAGAAAGATTACCAATAATGTAGCTCTTGAAGAGATATCCTCACTCTCTGATTCAATAAAACGTGAAATATCTAAAGAAGAAGAAGCTACACCCTCAAAAGGAGCAACAGATTCTCCTACTTCCCCTCCCATATCTATCTTACCTTTAGGAACATAAAAAAGCTTAGAAACATGAAAGGAGTCAACTTCAGTAAACAATAATACCTCCTTAAGATATTTTTGGAAAAGTATCAATGGCGACAGGTAATGAGTTTGAGGAAAATTTAAGAAACGAAGATTCTTAGACCTAAGGGAATTCTCCAAAAACTCATCTTGCCTATGTAAAAAAAGGGAGTCCTGAGAAAGTTTTTCACAGACAACCTTATAAGGCAAATCTTTTGACTCCTGCGCCATTGACCACTTTTCCAACGAAGCAATTCTAGTTTCATGGTCCGATAATTTCACAACCGTTTCTTTAGAAAAATCAGAAACTTTTTTTTAACGAAAGTCCAAGAGCCGACTCCATCCGAGAAACAATTGCCCATATATCTTTTAAGGAAACATCATCTGGCGGTGCCTGGGTTTCCCCAACTGCAGAAAAGGTAATTACCGAGGGCAAAGACGGAAATAATGTCGAGGTAGAGTCAATTCTCAGAAACGCAGGAGGTAGTAAAACCGAGCCAGGGTCGGCTTCCTCAAGATCCACCTGTGAAGAGGCCTCCCCGGAAATATACTCCAACTCTAAGCAGGGCGGAGTAACACCCTTGTCGCGAGGAGAAGACGCAGACGAGGAAATACTCACTCCGGAAACATCCAATCCACAATCCTTTAATGACTGGACCGAAGGAGAAGGATCACTCACCCGAACATGAGCGTCCATCGGTCCAACGACCTTAACAGCCTTCATTTGAACGGGTGAGTATTTCTTTTTCCTTTTCCCCATCACAGGGAACGCTTCTCACACCTGCGCGCACCGAAGAGGCACCAAAGGGGCGTGGCCGGCCCCTTCAGTGCACGCCCCCAGGGGACGCCCAGCTAACGTCGGGAACCACTCAGGTAGGCAGTCCAAGGCAAAGTAAAGGAATCCACACACCTCGGCGTCCCGTGGTAGGGCTGTAGATTTTATAGCCCTCAGCTACACAGCAGGTGATCAATCAGTGCAGCAGCTAACGTCGGGAACCACTCAGGTAGGCAGTCCAAGGCAAAGTAAAGGAATCCACACACCTCGGCGTCCCGCGGTAGGGCTGTAGATTTTATAGCCCTCAGCTACACAGCAGGTGATCAATCAGTGCAGCAGCTAACGTCGGGAACCACTCAGGTAGGCAGTCCAAGGCAAAGTAAAGGAATCCACACACCTCCGTGATGGATGCTTCTAAGTATGTTGCTGAAGTTCATCGTCAATTAGCGGACCGTACAACATATGTTCCATTGCCTGTTGATCCCACACTTCATCATCAAATAATCATCAAGGAGACTGTTACTAAGGCTTTGGCACAACATCTGATGGATAAGAAGGAAGCCTTGTTTCTTTGTGTTGAACATCCTTGTACTCCTCATTTTTATATTCTTCTAAAAATTCATAAGGATTCAATTAATCCTTCTAGTAGGCCTAATGTCCCGTTACGGGATTTGCTTATTTGAACCTCTATCAATGTATGTCGATTATTTTTTATGGTCTCTTGTGTTTAAGATCCCCTCTTATCTATGTAACACTATGCATTTTCTTCAGATATTAGCTGATGGTCATGATAGAAATTTGCCTGCTGGGTTACTTATGGCTACAATGGATGTTTCTTCATTATATACCAGTATCCCTCAAACAGCCGCTATTGAGGTGGTTCGTGTGAATTTTGTAGCTCATCAAGATCTGAGTGTTCCCAAAATTACTTTCATTATCCAACTCATGACATTAGCCATGATGAAGAATTTCTTCTGTTTTAACGGGGAGTTTTTTCAACAAATGAAAGGGGTTGCCATGGGGACCACCATGGCTCCTTCTATTGCCAATTTATATATGGCTCATTTTGAGAGACAGAGGCTGGTGGATGGGCCACTTCAAACCCTTATTCGTTTATGGGTTCGATACATTGATGATGTGTTTTTTATGGATGGGTTCTGTGGAACAATTGTTATTTCATTATTGGCTTAATAACTGTGATGACAATATTACTTTTTTATTGGAGTATAGTGCGACACCAATTTCTTTTTTGGATGTTTCCTTGATACGTCAAGGTGACTCTAGTCTCCACGGTTTACTGTAAACCCACTCATTGTATGGCCTTTCTTCCTTTTTCAAGTGCACATCCTCAACAGCTTAAGAACAATCTGCCACTGGCCCAGTTCCTTCGTTATTGCCGGAACTGATCAACAGTATCTGAGTATAAATTACGCTCACAACATCTTGAAGATGCTTTTCTTGCTCGTGGCTATCCTCTTCATTTGATTTGACAGGCTCATACTCGAGCTCGCTATAATGATCATACATGGTTACTTACCCCTCGTGAATGTTTTACATCTTCAGATACCGGCTTTGTCCATTATGTTTCCCACTTTAATCCATTAAGCTATTGACTTTCTAAAATAATACATCGTCATTCTAATATTATCCATCTCATCCCTGGTTTACAGCAGATTTAAATTAGATCAGTATATACGAGAAATCACAATTTGAGAGGCATCTTATATCCTTCTGCCTATACTGGTTCCTGGCTCCCAGCCACAGTAGTTGTGGCAACTACTGCTCAGCATGTTTCATGACGGAGACATGTCAGTCCTTCCAATATAATCATTGAACATATCGATTGTATCATACTACTACTTGTAGTAGTATGGGGGTTGTATATTTGATTTTATGCCCCCATATGTGGGGAAGACATGACGGACATTATGGGTGCGCCTAATGGAACATAGAAGCAGACTTCGGCATCTGACTGAGGGGGCGCCTTTGGTAAAATATTACACTACCAGAGAACAGAACTTTGGCATAAAAATGAACAACCTCCATTTCAATAACTCTTCTTATTTTTTGATTTTTCTTTTTGTCGGAATAACCATACAAAAGGGGGAGGAACAAAGACCTTCCCCTCGCCGTGATTATTCCTTTTTAATCATTTTAGTTTTGTAATTAAGCAAAAATTACACTTAGCTTCAAAACTTCTTCTCAAGCCAAAACAACTGCAGAATTCATGATACGCACAACGTGGCACGTTTCAGGCTAGACAAACTCCAATAGCCCTGCATCAGGTGGATAATATGAATTCCCTAGTGATAGCTATCATACATAGCTATCACTAGGGAATTCGTCTGGAACGGCGCTGGATCTTTCGTTTGAACACTCTGGCACCAGCAGGTTTAAATGACTTTATTGAATGGAAAGCCTGCTTTTTATTTCAGCTTTCAAATTGCAAGGGTGGGCTGGGTGGTTGTCTTCTTATCTATTTCTCTTTTTTGGTTTTCGTTTTTTGTGTTGTCTTTGGTTGAATACTGCCTCTGCTGTATCTGCTTGCTGTGATGTCGGGGGTTTCCTGATGTCACTCGGGTTTCCCTTTTTAATGCACATGCAGTGCGTTTCTTTGTATTTACACGCTGGCGGTTTGAGCAGCAGACTTAGCACTGGGGCCTTTTTCTTTCAGCTGGCTTTATTGGTCTGTTTTTTCTTCTTTTTTCCTTTCTTTTGTTTTTTTTTTTCAAGTTTGCTTGTGATTGGATTATGAGAGTTTTCCATAACTAACTTCTTTTTCTTTTAGGATTAGCAACGCTTTGTAGAGCTCCCTGATGAAGCCATCTTGACAAAACACCTGGTGTTGGGGCTCCGGGTTGTTTGCCCTGAATGCTGTTTGGATGTCATTACTTCGGCTTCTTCTGTAACACTGAGCTATGCCATATCAAAAGCTGTACCAAAGCTAAGTTTTTCTGGCTTCTAATACTGCTTTATCGGGCATTTATACCCTTGATTGAATTAGGCTGCTAATTATTTATATTGCTTCATATACCAGGCAATGTTTGTTTTTTGTTTGTTTACCAGGCAAAGTTTGTTTTTTTCAGGGGATATATCTGAATTTTTCATTTTGTTTTGATTTTGTTTATATTTGGCTCAGTTTCCCCGTTATAGAGGTTTTTTTCTGACCGTTGATGTCTTTTTGGGCTTAGTCAATTGTTTAGGCATTTGCTTCATGCTATTCTTGCCGTTCGACTGTCTCACCCTCTCTGTTGAGTTGTCACAGGGGGACACTGAGGTCTTTTTACCTCTATAATATTATTGTTTCTTGCCTGTATGTGTGTTGCTTGTGTGTTTTTTCTTGGAGACGCTCATCTAATGTCTGTTATTTTGTTGTTCTTTTTTCTGTTTCCTTTCTTCTTTTTATGAAATACTGATTTTTGGGTGCCTTGTTGGGGTCTTTTTTATTATTTTTTTAAATCACACACCCCACAAGGGCCACAGAGGAAACATGTAGAGCCGGTGCTGACTTGGCCATGGCTCGGTCAGGATGGCATCGCCCTCTGACCCCATCTCCGTGTGGCAACTGAAGAAGTGGCAAACTTTGGCACTGGAGCAAGCTACCATCACATCCATTTTGGGGCAATCCCAGTGGTACAGAATCAACTGAACCGTCTCCTGATGCTGATGCCGAGGACTTATTTATTTATTTAGACAGATTTGTATACTACCTTATACTTCAATCAAAGTGGTCACATCACAATTGGAGGGTTACATTTAACATGAAGGTACTTAACAACATTTAGACAGTACAATTGGAGGGTTACATGTAACATGAGGGTACTTAACAACATTATACAATGAACTCGTATGTCTATTTGGGATGAGTGGGTATCGAGTTGGTGGAGGTAGTTGCATTACCGTTCGGGTGGAGACTGTTGTCTGTCTGCTCAAAGGCTTCTGTAAAGAGCAGGGTTTTAAGGGCCTTGCGGAAATCTATGATGTCATTTAATGCCCTCAGGCTCATTGGGAGGAAGTTCCAAAGTGTAGACCCAGTAGTGAAGGAGCTCTTCTTGAAGTTGTTTGTTTAGTCTTGTGATATCCTGCAGGTGTGCCGATCATGTTATCATTATTGGTCCTTCTTGGTCTATTGCTGATATCCCTTGTTATGATATCTTGGAGTGTATCTGCCGAGAGATGGTGAATGATTTTAAAGATGATCAGGACTGTTTTAAATTTTGCTCTGGCCATCATTGGGAGCCAGTGCAGTTGCTGTAAGATGGGGGTGATGTGCTCAGTTCTTGGAGTGTCTGTAATGATGCGTGCTGCAGTGTTTTGCACCATTTGGAGTGGGTGTAAGGTCTGTTGAGGGAGGCCTTGATATAACGAGTTTCCGTAATCAAGCAGAGGTGTGATGAGTGCTTGACACACTGTGCAGAAGTGGTCCTGGCGGAGTATTGGCTTGATCTTTCTGATGATCCTCAAACGTTGATAGGCCTTGTTTGCGGTTTTGGTGATGTGGGATTTCAGTTTCAGAGCTCTGTCCATTGTGATGCCCAGGTACTTAACTTCATCTTTGACTACTATGAGTTTGTCTAGAATGCTGATGGTTTGTGGTGGAATGAAGGTGGGGTTCCTGGTGACGAACATTGCCTCCGTTTTATCGTAGTTGACCATCAGGTTATTGGCTTTGAGCCAGACATTCATGTCTTCAAGGCATTGTTGTGGTGTTATGACAAAACAAGGCATCTGGTTATTGTTGTGGTGTTATGACAAAACAGCACCTCCCACTGCCTTTCACAGTTCTTACCTTTGCTCAACATTTGGAGACAGAGCCGGCAAGTAGAGGCGTCGTGGTTGGCCCCGAGGCACTGAAGGCAGCAGCTATGATGGTCCATAATGGACCTGGTCCTACCACAACTGCTGCACTTCTTAAAACCACTGATTGTGCACATAGCCGGAAAAACAAGTCCAGCAAGATCAAACTCCAATGTCCCGATCAGGAGGGCGTGAGAAGAAAACTCAATGAACCGAAGAAAACCAAATAGAAAAAAAGAGGACCCGAAAAAAACATGGCGCCAAAGCACCGATGGTTCTGGGCTTGCAGGAAGACAAATGGTACGCCACTGAAAAAAAAAAGGAAAAAGGAAACAGAGAAAGGCAAAAATACTCCATGATACTTTTTTCCGGGGTGCAGACGAACATTTGAGGGACTCTGCAGAAAAACAAAGACTGAGGTAAGATGGGTCCCTTGGGTGGATGCATGATGGATCTCCCAAAGGCTTTCTTCAAAAACTGGGGAGAGTTACCATGCGGGCTCTGTCGGTGATGTCACCTATAAATGAAGCCTGACTTTCTGCTTGGTCCCGGAGAAGAAAGGTTTTCCAGGCTGGTAACAACAAAAGTCTCGAGGCCTCCAGGAATCCGGCCAATGTGCCCTCAGTGGATGGGCGGAAGCTGACAAGAAGGGGCACCAGCTTGCTTCACAGGCCCCTTGAACCTGTTTCCAGAAGGTGGTAGATTTTGTCTCACTAGGTCCTTCACCAGCTTCTCCAAATCGGCTTCAAACAGAAGCTTCCCCTTAAAAATCAGTTGGGCCAACCGGGCTTTGGAAGATGTGTCCATTGCCCAGTGCTACAGCCAAATCCAATGCCGTGGCACCATCATCAGGGCACCATCCATGGCCCCCAAATGTACCAGGTCATATAAGGCATCAGAAAGGAAGATCGTAGCCATCTCCAAAAGAGCAGTAGTATCATCCGGCAGAAGAGCTAAATCCACTGAAGCAGGGCTCGAGACGTTAGGGTGGTACATACTTCCAGCTACAGAATAGCTGCCGCCATGGTGAAACTGGCTCCTCAACCACAAATCCACCTTGCAGTCCAGAAAACCCTTTACAGCCAATCTGGTAACCACCGTGATGTGTGCATCCACATTGGGAATGCCAAACCACTCCTCCTCCGAGACAGCAGAGATCCTCTTATACACGCTTAACCCTTTAGGCAGAGAGTCGGGAGAGTCCTACTCTGACTGGATCATATCCTTGGTCAAATCCGGAAATAGAAAGACAGTAGTGAATTTTCATACCCCTCGAAGGAGTGAGTGTACGTTCGGCTTCTCCTCCGTACCAGAAGCATCTGTTAAATTCAAGGCAGATGAGACCCTGGTAATCAATGCCAACAGCTCCTTCCAGAATAGGCGGATTACACCGGCCTCCTCACAATCTTCTGAAGATGAGAGTACTTCTATGTCCACATCAGTGCCCAGTACCGAGCTATCTGAATCCAAGTCATAGTCAAAATCTCAACAGCTCCCAGCTGTTCCCAATTTCCAGGGGGTGCCCCACACTGGGGACACAATCATAGGCAATCGAACAGGGCTTCCACTCTGTCTGCCCCACATGAGACTGTGCCTGGGGTCATGCAGAGGCCACAAGGTCTGAATTCCCATGCCAGAAGGACCAGGACTGCTGTAAAAAAGAAAGAATTCTGGGAAGATCAATCTGGAAGTTCTCCTCTTGGAAATGACCCCCCAACACCAGGGAGCACAGTCACTAATGACCCCCTAGAGGATGATAAGCAGCTCACAGCATGGTTGCCGGATCCTCCGGCCAGCTGGATATCCTTCCCATAGTGCCATCTGTTACCTCCTGCCCTGAGGCAGGCAAGGCCAGACTAATCGCATCCCCCAGCTGAATGTGGGGGAGCAGGCCCTCCAGAGATGACTCAGAAATTGCCATGCAAGACGAGCAGAGTCCAGAATCCGGAGATGAGGCACCTTGTTTGGCACAGGTCAAACAATGTAAGGTAAGCATTACAAGAGTGCACGCTAAGGTTGCAGCGGCCCGAAGGTGTTCACTAACTGTGCTTTTACTGCAGCGCGCGTTGACTGTATTTTAATTGTGGCGCACATTAACTGCTCTTTTACTGCAATGTGCATTACAGGCGCTAAAGTAGGAATGCGTGTTGGAGCCAGTTGGGTGGAAAAGGCATACAGACTGCCTGACCACCAGGCGCACAAAAGGAGAAAACGCTACTCATGCGTGCAGAAAATGGCAGGAAACCCCCACAATGTGCCAACGGAGGTCAGCAGTCTACCCTGAACTGCGTCCCACACAGATGGAATGGGAAGCCCCCAACAAGGACAACGATGAGGTCAAGCCTTGGTACTCACACCCTGAGAACCCCTGGCAAAATATCCATGCCAGGCTCAGCTCTACGCCTACTGTTCCACTGGCTTTGGCAGCATTGCGTTTAAGGTGGCTGGCAGGCAGATCCCTCTGAAAGTCTTCCACAATTTTCAGGAGAGAGCAAGAGGAAACAGAGGAGGGAGGGGGAGTTGAAGTTGCGTGAGGCTGGTGCACTCTTCCAGATCATTTCAAATCCTTCTAATTTTGTGGCTGCTCAACAGACTCTTATCATGATAAGAGCATGGAGCTGAACCAATTTTTGCTCTTCTTATAGCTACCGAAAAGACCGCAGTCTAGTGGAGTCTCTCATGTTGCGCTCAAGTGATAGTCACTGTCAAGGTGGTCGATCACAAGTGTTTAATCAATCTGTTCCTCTCAATCCTCAGATTTTCTTCAGAGAGGAGAAAATCTATCCACCATCTGCTGAAGAGAAAAAAAACCTGAAGAGACTTCTGGTGGCTGAGAGGAATAGAGGCATGGAAGTGATATCATTGAAGCCTGAGCTTTTCATTGGTTCTTTGACTCCACCAACCTGCTGATAGGGGAACACAACCCACTTGTCTAGATTGGTCTAGCAGGACGATATGGAACAAGTGTTATTATATTTGAAAATGTAGCTCTCTTCATAGTATTACAGTAAATCTTAAAAATTTGAGCCTACCTATGCTTCCTTTCCAAGTCTTATCTTCTTTCTTTTCCTCCACTATCTGTGTGCAGGTTAGAGAGGTCTGGCGGGAGTGAGCACCTGGTGTGGTGGCAGCAGCAGCAGCAATGGATGGCACAGATCGAGCTGGGCGTAAAGTAGTTGCATCTGTTTTCCCTGGTACTTTTCGAGAGCGTTGCTGAAGAACATTAATCATGGCATCTTTCTCAATGATCCTTGCGTGAAGATTCTTTATTCTGTCAAGACAAAAATTGTTCTGTTATTACGAGAATCAATTTTCTAAAAACCAAAGGAGCTGAAAAAGAAGCTAAATAGATCCACTGGTCATAGCTTCAGACTTTTCCCATCCTTAACTCCTAGTCCCTTCCTCCTGTTTTCATACAGCCATCTCTCAGGAGTCCTAAGCCCATACTTTACAAAGGGCAGATAGTTGACCCTTGTAGATCAGCTCCCACATTGTGTTTTTGAGTCTGACAAATACTATTTATCCCAGCACTGAATTGGTAACAACAGCTCACTACAACAGAACAGCTGTTCAGATTTCAATACAGGTTCTAACAAATCTTTAAATGAATGAGGTGTGCACTTATCTTAATAATTTTTGCCCATAATGTTTTTTGTGAAATATATGATTGTATTAATGTATGTATCCAGGGCCGGGGCTAGGGTTTGTGGCAACCCCCTGCAGTCTACAGATCGGTGCCCCCCCTTCTCCCTCATTACTAGTACTTTTCCCAAAAGTTCTTTGTGAACTCTGTTCACATGATGCTGCTATTTCCTCTTTAACTCAAATGTTATACAAGAAAATTGCAGTGAGGGGGCCCCAACATTACATCTCTTCTCACCCAACCTTGCACATAACAAAAAACATAAAGGGGGTTTGGAAGCCCAAACATAATACCTTCCACCTCACATACAAAAAGAAAGGGGTTTTGCTGCCCAAACAATACATCTCTCTTTCTGCCCCCACCCCCTGCCTGTTGTTGTTGTTGTTAAGTGCTGTCGAGTCGGTGTTGACTCATGGCGAACTCTGGATAGTTGTCCTAAACTGTGTTTGGTCTTCAGTCATGTGGCTCATTGTTGACAAAGTGGCACCCATAGCTGCTGTTATTGTATCGATCCATCTCATTGCTGGCCTTCATCTCTTGTATTGACCTTTTACCTTGCCAAGTATGATGTCTTTCTCTAACGATCTCTCTCTTCGCATGACATATCCAAAGTATGAAAGTCAAAGTCTTGTCATCTGAGCTTCTAAAGAAAGCTTAGGTTTGATCTCCTTTAGTTCTGACTGGTTTGTTCTTTGGGCAGTACATGGTATAGACAGTATTCATTGCCAGCACCATAATTCAAAGGTATCGATTTTCTTTCTGTCTATCTTTTTCACTGTCTATCTTTTTCACTGGAACTTTCGCATCCATATGACGTTATTGAAAATACCATGGCTTGAACAAGTCAAATCTTTGTAAAGAGAGAGGTATCTCTGCTCTTGAGAATCTTGTCTAGGTCCTTCATAACCATTCTGCCAGGAGCAACGCATCGTTGGATTTCTTGACTGTTTGTTGTTTCTTTATTGATAGTTGATTCAAGTACGTTAAAGTTGTCGACTATTTTAATTTCTTCTCCATCAACGATGAACTTACTGATTTTGCCAGCTGTCAGAATCTTTGTCTTCTTTACATTAAGGTGTGGGCCCATTTTAAGACTATGTTCCTTGATCTTGAGAAGCAAATGTTTCAGATCATCTTCATTTTCAGCCAGTAATGTGCTATCATCAAAATAGCAAAGACTGTTTATGAGTCTTCCACCAATCTTCACACCTCAGTTGCCTTCATACAGTCCTACTTCTCTGATGATTTGTTCTGCATATAAATTAAACAAGTAGGGAGAAATTATGCAGCCTTGTCATATACCTTTGCTGATTTTAAACCATTCTGTTTCTCCTTGTTCTGCTGGAACTGTTGCTTCTTGATCAATATAAAGGTTGTGCAAGAGAATGATCAGGTGTTCTGGTATATCCGTGCTTCTTAATGTGGCCCAGAGTTTCTCATAGTTTACACAGTCAAAAACCTTGTTGTAGTCGATAAAGCGAAGTTACTCACCTGTAACAGGTGTTCTCCAGGGACAGTAGGAATCAGTCCTCACATATAGGTGACGTTGGCGCCGATGGAGCCCTCATGCGGAGCAATTCCCCAGCTTTCAAAGAAAGCCTTTGGGATTGCATCGCGCATGCGCGGTCCCCTTCCCGCCCAATTGTGCCATCTTGCTCAGTCAGATGACATAGCTAAAAAGACGGCAAAAATGAGAAAAAATTAATCAAAGGACTGCAACTCCAGGGGAGGAGGGAGGGTTGTGAGGACTGATTCCTGCTATCCCTGGAGAACACCTGTTACAGGTGAGTAACTATGCTTTCTCCAGGAACAAGCAGGAAGTCAGTCCTCACATATGGAACTCTCTAGCTATAGGCTACCGCAAACCCATAGCTGAAAATGGCTCCCTCTAGAAGAGTTGCAGCAGCAGTGATAGGATTTTTCTCCGAGAACGCAACCCCCCCCCCCCCCGGCAGCCTCACACCAAAGGGCCGGAGGGTAGGAGTTGCCTAAACCTTGAATAGATTACGGAGTACCGCCTGACCGAAAACACTGTCACGCCGGGACTGTCTCTCCAGGCAGTAGTGGGCTGCAAAAGTCTGGCTTGAAGACCAAGTTGCGGCCTGGCATATGTCTGCCAATGGAACAGAGCGGTGATTAGCCACTGATGTGGCCTTAGCCCTGACAGAGTGGGCCGTGATTTCGCCCTGCAGCTGAAGATCAGCTGCCCTGTATGCCCAGGCAATGCAGTCTGCCACCCAGGTGGATAACATGCGCTTGGAGACAGGTAGACCCAGTATACTAGGGTCATAAAAAACGAAGAGCTGGGCAGATGTCCCCGTGTACGTTCCAGGTAGAAGGCGAGCGCCCTCTTACAGTCCAGAGTGTGCAGCACCGCTTCAGCCCTGCTGGTATGTGGCCTGGGGAAAAAGGTTGGAAGAACAACCTCCTGGTTGAGGTGAAACGAGGAAACCCCTTTAGGAAGGAACTTGGGGTGGGTACGTAGGACCACCCTGTTGTTGTAAAACCGTGTATATGGTCTATCCGACACCAAAGCTTGCAGCTCGCTTACACGGGCGAGCAGATGTGAGAGCCACCAGAAAGAGTGCTTTCCAAGAAAGTAAGCAGAGATGACAGGTGGACATTGGTTCAAAAGGTGGGCAAGTAAGCAACTGCAAGACCACGTTTAAGTCCCACTCCGCAGCCAGTGGCCGAATCGGAGGCTTCAGAAGGAGGAGGCCTCTGAGGAATTGGGATACCAAGGGGTGAGCCGAAAGAGGTTGTCCATCCACTGGAGAGTGGTTAGCCGAGAGCGCACTCAGGTGGACCCTGACAGAGTTGGACTTGAGGCCTAACTCTGAGAGGTGAAGCATGTACTGCAATACCTGAGGTACCTGGCAAGTGAAAGGGTTCTCCTTATGTTGGGCACACCACTCTTCAAATCTACGCCACTTAAACGCGCAGGATTTTCTAGTAGAATGCCTCCTGGAGGCTAGTAACATCTCCTCGACCTCTTTGGGAAGGAGTAGAGGAGCAAGCACTACCCTCTCAGCAGCCATGCCATTAAGCTGAGGGATCTGAGATTGGGGTGTAGCAAGGAACCCTGTTCCTGGGTCAAGATGTCGGGCTGCACCCCCAATGGGAGTGGAGTTTCGACCGCCAGTTGAACGAGAAGAGGGAACCAAGGCTGTCTGGGCCACCTGGGGGCTAACAGGATGACAGAGGCCTTGTCCCAAAGAATCTTGAACAGAGTGCATGCCACCAGGGGTGTGGGTGGGAACGCATAGAGAAGGCCCTGTGCCCATGAGATCAGGAAAGCATCTGCCGCCACGCTCAGCGGATGCGGCTGCCTTGAGCAGAACCGGGGCAACTGATGGTTTTGTGGACTGGCAAAGAGATCCATGGATGGGAGACCCCAGCGGTTGAAGATCTGCTGGGCTACATTCCAGTTCAGTTGCCACTCGTGAGGCTGAAGAATCCTGCTCAACTTGTCAGCCAGGAGGTTCTCCTGACCTGGCAGATAAACTGCCTTTAGGGACATATGATGTGCCACTGCAAAAGAACAGAGGTCCAGAGTTTCCTGGCATAGGATGCGAGATCCTGTGCCTCCCTGTTTGTTGATGTAGAACATCGCTACTTGTCTGTATCCACACCGACTGATGTGAAAGAAGATGACAGCTAGGCGAGCTTGGAGAGCTAGGCGGATGGCCCGAAGCTCTAGAAGATTGATTTGAAGTGCGGCCTCTCGCGAGGACCACAGACCCTGAGTGCATGAACCCTGGCAATGGGCTCCCCAGCCCAGCAAGGAGGCATCAGTACCCGCTGCTGCTCCATGAAGGCAGCCATGCTGCTCTCTAGGGCCGCCAACCTGAGACCGAGCTCAGAAGGCTCCACAGCTCCCGGCTCGGGGCCCGACGCCAGCTCTCCCGGAGGAGAGTCTACGAGGACAACAGAAGTTTCCTTGTCCGACGTCTCCGTCTCCTTGCGAGGTTGTTTAGCCGGCCGCTCCGACTCCGAGGACCCGGGGCGGCGGTCCGGCCTCCACAGCCTGGAACCCGAGGGCCCAGGCCGATCAGAGGCATCCAACAATGCCGCCCTCACAAGTTTTCTCTTCCTCCGGTGTTCCCTGGAGGGAGACCCCCGCTCAGAAGATACACGATGCTCGGGCTCCGAGTCCCGAGATGTCGAGGCCTCTGATGAGGTCTGGGCCCGGCAGATGCGGACTCAGAAAAAATTCTGTCACATTGCTGCTGCTTGCTCTTCAAAGATTTAGAAGACATCTTACCACACGGCCCACATACCACCGGGTCATGGTCAGGGCTGAGGCATCGGAGGCAGAAGTCGTGTGTGTCGGTGAGAGACATCAACTTCTTACACTGATCACCCTTCTTAAACCCGCTGGCAGCCATTGGGGGAAAAAGGGTCCCTGTGAGGTCAAACAACTGGGCTGCCAGTGAAAAATAAAAAGAGCGCGAACGCTAGTCACGAAGGACAAAAACGAAAAATAAGAACGGACTCGATACTGGTGTACCAAGCCGAAGGCGGGAAGGGGAACTGGCGTCGAACGGGGAAGCTGAACGAAATAATTCAACTTTTCTACTTTTTCCACGGTGAAAATGGGACCACGTCCGTAGGGCTCCGTGGAAAAAAGAAGACTGAGCAAGATGGCACCCTTGGGCGGGAAGGGGACCGCGCATGCGCGATGCAATCCCAAAGGCTTTCTTTGAAAGCTGGGGAAATGCTCTACCTGGGCTCCGTCGGCGCCGACGTCACCCATATATGAGGACTGACTTCCTGCTTGTTCCTGGACAAAACACATATAGGGGTATGTTTACTAAACTGGGCTAATGGTTAACCCAGGCTATCTGCCACTAGGTCCCATATTATTCAATGGGACTTAGTTGCAGATAGCCCGGGTTAACTGTTAGCCCGGTTTAGTAAACATACCCCATAGATATCTTTCTGGTATTCTTTAGAAACATAGAACTATGACGACAGAAAAAGACCACATGGCCCATCTAGACTGTCCTTCCATATCAACAACTACAACAGTCCCCTTTTTTCTTTTAGAGATCCTCTGTGTTTATCCCATGCTTTTTTGAATTCAGATACTGTCCTCATCTCCACCACCTCCAATGGGAAACCAATCCATGGATCCACCACTCTTTCCGTAAAGAAATATTTCCGCATATCACTCCTGAATCTATACCCCTTCACCCTCATCCCATATCCCCTCGTAGCAGAACTTGCTTTCAATTGAAAGAGGCTCTCCCCCTTTACATTTATGCCATGGAGGTATTTAAACATCTCAATCATACAACCTCTATCCCGCCTTCCCTCTAAGGTGTACATATTGAGATCCTTAAGTCTGTCCTCATATTCTTTATAATGAAGACCACTAACCATTTTAGTAGCCACCCTCTGTACTGACTCCATCCTGTTTATATCCTTTTGAAAGTGCGGTCTCCAGAATTGCACACTATACTCCAAATGAGGTCGCACCAAAGACTTATACAGAGGCACTATCACCTCCTTTTTTCTGCTAGCCATTCCTCTCCGTATGCACCCAAGCATCCTTCTAGCTTTTGCCGTCACCTTTTCTACCTGTTTAGCTACTTTAAGATCATCAGACACAACCACGCCTAGGTCCTGCTTTTCTTTAGTGGACAAAGAGTAGTTACTCACCTGTAACAGGTGTTCTCCAGGAGCAGCAGGAATCATTCCTCACATATGGGTGACGTCGGCGCCGACGGAGCATTTCCCCAGTTTTCTAAGAAAGCCTTTGGGAATACACCCATGCATGCGCGGTCCCCTTCCCGCCCAAAGGTGCCATCTTGCTCAGTAAGATGACATAGCTAAAAGACAGCACAAAAACAAAATGAACTATGTACAACTGCAACTCCCAGGGGAGGAGGGAGGGTTGTGAGGACTGATTCCTGCTGCTCCTGGAGAACACCTGTTACAGGTGAGTAACTACTTTTTCTCCAGGACCAAGCAGGAAGTCAGTCCTCACATATGGGTGACTCCCTAGCTCTGGGCTACCAGGAACCCAGGCTGAAAAAGAAACTCCCTCTGTGAAGCCGTAGCATGAAGGAAAGAATTTCACTGAGACCAGAACCCCTCGGTAGCCCAACAAGAGGGCAGGAGTCACCTAAACCTCAAAGAGATTCCGGAGTACTGCCTGACCAAAAGCACTGTCCCTACGGGACTCCCTCTCCAGGCAGTAATGGGCTGCAAAAGTCTGGCTTGAGGACCAAGTTGCAGCCCTACAGATGTCTGCCAACGGTACAGAGCGGAGATGAGCTACTGATGCAGCCATGGCCCGGACAAGGTGGGTGGTAACTCGACCCCGCAAGGGAAGGTCTGCCGCCCGGTAAGCCCAGGTGATACAGTCTGCCACCCATATGGACAAGGTACACTTGGAGACAGGAACCCCCAAGTTGTTTGGGTCAAAGGAAACGAAGAGCTGAGTAGCCCTTCTATGACCCTTAGTATGCTCCAGGTAGAAAGACAAGGCCCTTCTACAGTCCAGGGTGTGGAGGACTTCTTCAGCCCTGCTTGCATGGGGCCTAGGGAAGAATGTTGGAAGAACCACCTCCTGGTTGAGGTGGAAGGAGGAGACCACCTTCGGGAGGAACTTAGGATGAGTTCTAAGGACCACCCTGTTCTTATAGAAACGGGTGTATGGCCTGTCACAGACCAGGGCCTGAAGTTCACTCACTCGCCTGGCCGAAGTCAGCGCCACTAGGAAGAGAGTCTTCCAAGAAAGGAAGCGAAAAGGGCACGTAGCCATCGGCTCCAAGGGTGGGTGAGTAAGCTGTTGCAAAACCACATTCAACTCCCACTCAGGGGCAGGTGGACGGAGAGGAGGCTTCAGCAAGAGCAAGCCTCTGAGGAACCTGGCCACCAAGGGGTGAACCGACAAAGAGTGCCCCTCCACCACTGAGTGGTGGGCTGCCAGAGCAGAGAGGTGTACCCTAATCGAATTGGACTTAAGACCCTGATAAGACAAGTGCAGCAGGTACTGAAGCACCACTGGCACAGGACAGGAGAAGGGGTTTTCCTGGCGCTGATCACGCCACAGGGAGAACCGCCTCCATTTCAGGGCATAGGTCTTCCGGGTGGATTGCTTCCTTGAAGCTAAGACAACCTCCTCGACTTCCTGAGGCAAGCCCCAGGGAGCCAGCACTACCCTTGCAGCCTCCAGGCCATCAAATTGAGGGCTTTGAGATTGGGGTGCAGAAGGGATCCCTGATCCTGAGAAAGAAGATCAGGTTGAAACCCCAGAGGAAGAGGGGTGTCCACCGCCAGCTGTAACAGGAGGGGGGACCAGGGTTGCCTTGGCCATCTGGGGGCCACCAGGATGACTGAGGCCCTGTCCCTTAGAATCTTGAACAAGGCTCAAGCCACCAGGGGCATGGGAGGGAATGCATACAGTAGGCCCTGGGACCATGAGATCAGGAAGGCATCCGCCGCCAATCTTTTGGGATGCGGTTGCCTGGAGCAGAACTGGCCTATTACTCATCCATCAATATACTAAAACCCCATTGTTCACACTTTATTTCTTATGTCGGAGCCTGCCGAGGGAGGGCTGGAACAGCGTAACCAACCCCCTCCAGACGGCAAACTTCTTTTATTTTATTTTTCACCCCGATAGTAATACTTTAAACAGTCACTTATCTTGATAAATATAGGAAAAGGCTCTTTATGAAGTTGCACGACGTGCACGTTTCGGGTAAGACCCTGTTTCAAGTGCTCCAGACTTCTCTTTCATGCAACGAAGAAACGCCGTCTTCGCGGTCACGGGTTATTCTTCATTCAATGGCACAAATAGACACCTGATCTTTAAACAGGGGATCAACCAATCAGAAGTGGGATTTACCCCACTGCCAGGGGTATCCACACCACTATTGGTTAAAACTTTGATCAGACCAAGAACTCTACAGCTGACATCATAGAATAGTGTTCCACTCAATTTCTCGGTTCAAACGTGGCCTACATTTTGGCCAATTCTTAAGACTTCGCAGATTATGTCATTCAATATTGGAATTTAAAACACATGCTTCAGAATTAACACAACGATTGTTGGATCGCGGGTACCCTTTGCAGGTGGTTTCTCGAGCATATCGACGGGCACTGTATGTCCATCGTGAGTGGTTACTGGATCCTCATTACTCATCGTCAGCATCACAATCTGTGGATTCTGTGGTGGGAGTGTTACCTTTTACAGAACGTAGTTCGGATATTGTACAAATTTTACGTTCTCACTGGCCTATGCTGAGCTTACACGAATGTTTCAATAAGCCTTTACGGCTGGCTTTTTCACGGGGACCGAATCTGAATGATAAATTGGTAAAAACATCAATGTCTTTAGATAGACCAATACCATCGGGTTATGATGGAGGCCATTATTCTTGCAATAATTGTATTTATTGTGAAAAGACTATTTCAGGTCTTCGCTGGCAACATCCTAGCACTCATCGGGAATACGTTCGACGATGGAAAACAACGTGTCTCACCTCTTTTGTGGTGTATTTTTTAAGATGCTCCTGTGGGCTTCTATATGTGGGGCATACCACCCGATCCATGCGTAAACAGATAGCGGAACACGCTTCGAGGATTAGTAACAAAGTTTTGACAGCTCCAATGGTGGTGCATTGTGATTCTATGGCTCACTGCTTTGACGAGTTAGATTGGACAGTGATCGATCACGTACCCTTTGATCCACGGGGAGGTGATCGGGAATTGAAATTGCAGCAACTTGAACAACGATGGATCTTTGAATTGAATTCCATTCACCCTCACGGTATGAACCGAGAAATTGAGTGGAACACTATTCTATGATGTCAGCTGTAGAGTTCTTGGTCTGATCAAAGTTTTAACCAATAGTGGTGTGGATACCCCTGGCAGTGGGGTAAATCCCACTTCTGATTGGTTGATCCCCTGTTTAAAGATCGGGTGTCTATTTGTGCCATTGAATGAAGAATAACCCGTGACAGCGAAGACGGCGTTTTTTCGTTGCATGAAAGAGAAGTCTGGAGCACTTGAAACAGGGTCTTACACGAAACGTGCACGTCGTGCAACTTCATTAGTAGCAACTGATTCGGCGAATAAAAAAGAGAATAAGAAGAGCCTTTTCCTATATTTATCAAGATAAGTGACTGTTTAAAGTATTACTATCGGGGTGAAAAATAAAATAAAAGAAGTTTGCCGTCTGGAGGGGGTTGGCTACGCTGTTCCAGCCCTCCCTCGGCAGGCTCCGACATAAGAAATAAAGTGTGAACAATGGGGTTTTAGTATATTGATGGATGAGTAATAGATACGTTTAATTTTCCATCATATTTGGGTTTTTTTTCGTTTGGAGCAGAACTGGGGCAGCTGCCGGTTCAGGGGACTGGCAAAGAGGTCGATAGACGGAAGTCCCCATCTCAGAAAAATGGTCTGGACCACTAAAGGGTGCAGTCGCCACTCGTGAGGTTGTAGGACCCTGCTCAATCTGTCTGCTAGAAAGTTTTCCTGAACCAAAATAAGAAACTCGGTCTATGAAAAGAAACCACCAATCAGATTTCATACTTTTTTTCTTGGAAAAGCCATCACAGTAAAGGGGACATCACCTCATACTGCTGCGGCCCGTCCATTTTAATCAGAAAAAACTTTATATCAGTTCATAACAGCTTATATTTTTACTTAGCTAAAAAAAGGCTGCTCTGAAATTTCCACAAATGACAAATGATACGACGTGTCACATTTCGGGGACCATTCAGTTTTCTCCTGCCTCAGGTCCAGTCGTCAGAGAATGTGTAATCCAACCTTGGTCTGAATGGTCCCCGAAACGTGACACATCGTATCATTTGTCGTTTGTGGAAATTTCAGAGCAGCCTTTTTTCAGCTAAGTAAAATATAAGCTGTTATGAACTGATATAAAGTTTTTTCTGATTAAAATGGACGGGCCGCAGCGGTATGAGGTGATGTCCTCTTTACTGTGATGGCTTTTCCAACAAAAAAAGTATGAAATCTGATTGGTGGTTTCTTTTCATGGACCGGGTTTCTTATTATGGTTTAGGTTTTTGACCTGGTTGGGTATTTTTGTATTTTTCTGAGAACGTTTTCCTGGCCAGGAAGATAGACAGCCTTGAGCAGCATATTATGTTGAAGTGCAAAGGAGCAGAGGGCCTGTGTCTCTCGACAGGATCCTTGACCCCGTGCCCCCCTGCTTGTTGACATAAAACATTGCCACTTGGTTGTCTTGAAGGACTAGAAGAATGGACTGTTACTTCTGGAGAGAGATCTGCAACTGTGAGTATATACTTCTGGTAATTTTTCTAAAAGGAATTCTTTGTATTAAAGCTAATTAATCTGTGAACCCACTATTTTTTCTTAAATCAGTCAGGGCCTAGTAGCAGCAGTTTAAGTTTAAATATAAAACATAGAGGAGAACTTTCTGGTTACATTTGGAACCCAGCAGAGAGCTTGTAGTTTAAATTTAATAGTCACTCAGGGCCTAGTAACAGCAAAGTACTTTTAGTTTAAATTTAAAGCACTGAAGAGAGCTTTCTGGTTACATTTGGAACCCAGCAGAGAGCTTGTAGTCTAAATTTAATAGTCACTCAGGGCCTAGCATCAGCAAAGTACTTTTAGCTTAAATTTAAAACACAGAAGAGAGCTTTCTGGTTACATTTGGAACCCAGCAGAGAGCTTGTAGTCTAAATTTAATAGTCACTCAGGGCCTAGCATCAGCAAAGTACTTTTAGCTTAAATTTAAAACACAGAAGAGAGCTTTCTGGTTACATTTGGAACCCAGCAGAGAGCTTGTAGTCTAAATTTAATAGTCACTCAGGGCCTAGCATCAGCAAAGTACTTTTAGCTTAAATTTAAAACACAGAAGAGAGCTTTCTGGTTAAATCTAGAACCCAGCAGAGAGCTTGTAGTTTAAATTTCATAAGAAGTTAGAGCCTAGCAGCAGCTAAGAGCTATAATTTAAATCAAATCAGAATATAGCTTACCTCAGCAGCACAAGACAGGGTACTGTGTAGCAGCCCTCTTTTAATAAGTGTTATTTCCCTCCCTCCCTCCCCACACCCACCCACCCACCCCTGGGATAATCGTAGCTTTATAGGTACTTACACATCTTAAAAGACAGGAGGTGCTCTCAGGTGAAGCTCATTACCCAAATCAGTCATACACTAAGGACCTGAGATTAGTTAAGCTTCAGGTGAACAAGGTATATTACAGGTATTAGGTACAGTTTTATTAGTATAAATATCCATAGCAACCCTTAGTAAGTAAAGAACTTAGATCTAAACACAAACTTAAAACTAAGATGCAGACAGCAGTCCAGCAGCGGGATGGGGGCTTTCCAGTCTTTTGCATTGAGTGTCACATGTATGATTTTCTCCCAGTTGGTGAGAGGTCTTACGTGTGCACTAGGTGCAAGGAGCTCTTTGCTCTCAGGGAACGAGTCCGTTCTCTGGAGGCTAAAGTAGCAGACTTGGAAAGCATAAGACAGACAGAGAGGTACATAGACGAGACCTACAGGGATATAGTCCTGAAGTCCCACCTCCAGTCTGGCAGCATCCCTGTTGCCATGGAGGAGAGAGGTCACGTGACAGGAGAGCATCACCCTGGTGTGGCAGGAAGTGATCCTGTAACTAGGACCTGTCCTCCAGGTGATGTAAAACCCTCTCGCACCAAGGAAGTTTCTCCAGGGCCATGTGCCCATGAGGGAAGGGTTAGGACAGCCGTTATAGTTGGTGATTCGATCATTAGGCATGTAGATAGCTGGGTGGCTGGTGGACGTGAGGATCGCCTGGTAACATGCCTACCTGGTGCGAAGGTAGCGGACCTCACGCGCCACCTAGATAAGGTCTTAGATAGTGCTGGGGAGGAGTCTGCTGTCTTGGTACATGTCGGTACCAATGACATAGGAAAATGTGGTAGGGAGGTTCTGGAGGCTAAATTTAGGCTTTTAGGTAGGAAGTTGAAATCCAGAACTTCCAGGGTAGCGTTCTCCGAAATACTTCCTGTTCCACGCGCAGGACCCAAAAGGCAGGCAGAGCTCTGGAGTCTCAATGCGTGGATGAGACAATGGTGCAGAGATGAGGGTTTTGGATTTGTTAGGAACTGGGGAACATTCTGGGGAAAGGAGGGGCTCTTCCGAAGGGATGGGCTTCACCTTAACCGGGATGGAACCAGGCTGCTGGTATTAACCTTTAAAAAGGAGATAGAGCAGCTTTTAAACTAGATATTAGGGGAAAGCCGACAGTCGCCCAAGAGCGGATGGTTCGGAAGAATGTATCTTTGAAGGATACTACCAAAAGCAGAGAGGTTCCACAAAAGAGTAAAGTAGCCCAAATGCCCTCAAGTATGGAGTAGAGTGAGCTTAAAGATCCCAAATTACCCATGTCTAACAATAGCCAAATTAATATGAATAAAATACATTCTCTAAAATGCTTGTATGCAAATGCTAGAAGTCTAAAAAATAAGATGGGAGAGTTAGAATATATAGCACTAAATGAAAGGTTAGATATGATTGGAATATCAGAGACATGGTGGAAGGAGGACAACCAGTGGGACACTGTGATACCTGGGTACAAACTATATCGTAATGATAGAGCTGATCAAATTGGTGGAGGGGTTGCTCTCTATGTTAGAGAGGGCATTGAGTCAGAAAGGATTAAAGTTTTGCAGGAAACAAAATCTGCTGTAGAATCTATATGGATTGAAATTCCATGTAAAAGGGGGAAGGCAATGGCAGTGGGGGTGTACTATCGAGCACCTTGCCAGAATGACCAAATGGATGATGAAATGCTCAAAGAAATCAAGGAAGCTAAGAAAAGTTACAGTGCAGTAATAATAATGGGTGATTTCAACTACCCCGGTATCGACTGGGTCAGTGTCACGTCAGGACATGCTAGGGAGATAAAGTTCCTAGATGAAATAAATGACTGCTTCTTGGAGCAGCTGGTTCATGAACCAACCAGAGGGGAAGCCATATTAGACCTAGTCCTTAGTGGAACACCAGATCTAGTGCAAGAGATAAGGTTGTTGGGGCCGCTTGGCAATAGTGATCATAGCATGATCGCCTTTGATTTAATTAGTGGAGGAGGGATAGTAAGGAACTCCACAGTACTACCTTTTAACTTTCGAAAGGGAGACTATGATAAAATGAGGAAAACAGTTAAGAAAAAACTAAAAGGAGCAGTTGCAAAGGTTAAAGACGTACATCAGGCTTGGCTGTTGTTGAAAAATACTATCTTGGAAGCCCAGACCAGCTGTATTCCACGCTTTAAGAAAAGTGGAAGGAAGTCCAAAAAACTGCCAGCATGGTTTAAAGGTGAGGTTAGAGAGGCTGTTGTTGCCAAAAAAGCATCTTTCAGGAAATGGAAAAAAGAGCCAAACGACGAAACCTGGAAACAGCACAAGCACTGGCAAGTCAAATGCAAGGCATTGATAAGGCAGGCAAAGGGAGAATTTGAGAAGAAGCTTGCTGCGGAAGCAAAAACGCGAAGTAAAGACCTTTTCAAGTACATTCGTAGCAAAAAACCTGTGAGAGAGTCAGTTGGTCCATTAGATGATAAAGGGGTTAAAGGAGCACTAAGAGGCAACAAGGCGATAGCGGAGAGATTGAATGAATTCTTTGCTTCAGTCTTTACTGAGGAAGATGTAGGGATGTTACCCATGACTGAAGTGGTATTTAAAGGTGGGGAAGAATTGAAGGAAATATTGATACATCGGGAAGATGTATTACAACTATTAGATAAACTGAAGAGTAGCAAATCACCTGGGCCGGATGGTATACATCCAAGGGTGTTGAAAGAACTGAAATATGAGATTGCAGACCTGCTATTAGTAATCTGTGAACTATCATTAAAATCATCTCTAATACCTGAAGATTGGAGGATCGCCAATGTAACACCAATTTTTAAAAAGGGTTCCAGGGGTGATCCGGGAAACTACAGACCGGTGAGCCTGACGTCAGTACCGAGAAAAATGGTAGAAACCCTCATAAAGAATAAAATTACTCAGCATGTAGATAGTCATGACCTAATGGGAGACAGCCAACATGGTTTTAGACAAGGAAGATCTTGTCTTACTAATCTGTTATGTTTTTTTGAAAGTGTGAATAAACAGGTGGGCAAAGGTGAGTCGGTTGATATAGTGTATCTGGACTTTCAGAAAGCCTTTGACAAGGTCCCTCATCAGAGACTTTTGGCAAAACTAAAGAGTCATGGGATAGGAGGCAGTGTACTATTGTGGATCAGGAACTGGTTAAAAGATAGAAAGCAGAGGGTAGGGCTAAATGGCCAATTTTCCCAATGGAGAAAGGTTAATAGTGGTGTACCCCAGGGATCTGTGCTGGGTCCACTGCTTTTTGACATATTCATAAATGACCTGGAAAGTGGAATAACGAGTGAGGTTATCAAATTTGCAGATGACAGAAAACTATTTAAAGTTGTTAAAACCCAAGAGGATTGTAGAAAATTGCAAGAGGATCTTGATAAATTGGAAGACTGGGCATCAAAATGGCAGATGAAATTTAATGTGGACAAGTGCAAGGTTATGCACCTAGGGAAGAACAACCCAAACTGTAGTTACACGATGCAAGGTTCCACATTGGGAGCCACCACCCAGGAAAGGGATTTAGGCGTCATTGTGGATAACATGTTAAAACCCTCGGCCCAATGTGCAGCGGCGGCCAAGAGAGCAAATAGAATGCTAGGTATCATAAGGAAAGGAATGGAAAATAAAACAAAAGATATTATAATGCCTCTATATCGTTCCATGGTGAGACTGCACCTTGAATACTGTGTGCAATTCTGGTCACCGTATCTTAAAAAGGATATAGCGATTTTAGAAAAGGTTCAGAGAAGAGCCACCAAAATGGTGAAGGGGATGGAAGGATACTCCTATGAAGAAAGGCTAAAAAGGTTAGGGCTCTTTAACCTGGAAAAGAGACAGCTGAGGGGTGATATGATAGAAGTCTATAAATTAATGAACGGAGTGGAACGGGTAAAAGTAGATCGATTGTTTACCTTATCAGAATATAGAAAGACTAGGGGACATGCAATGAAGCTACAGGGTAAACTATTTAAGACTAATAAAAGAAAATATTTTTTCACTCAACGTGTAATCAAACTCTGGAATTTGTTACCGGAGGATGTAGTAAAGGTTGTTAGTTTAGCTGGGTTTAAAAAAGGTTTGGACAAGTTCCTGGAGGAAAGGTCCATAAACCATTATTAAGAAGGGACCCAGGATATCAATGCTTGAACCAATACAAGCATTGTGGAACCTGTGTCTCTTGGGGAAACTGCTAGGTACGTATGACCTAGATTGGCCACTGTTGGAAACAGAATACTGGGCTTGATGGACCTTGGTTTGACCCAGTATGGTATGGCATATCTTATGTCTGTCTGCACCAAGACAGCCTGGTGGGCCAGGGTATGGGCGAAGGCCTTGAGGGCTAAACGTATCGCCCTGAGTTCTAGCAGGTTGATCTGCTGAGTGGCCTCCCATGGGGACCACAGGCCCTGTGTGCACTTGTCCAGGCAATGTGCACCCCAGCCCTGCAAGGAGGCATCGGTTGTGAGTACCACTGTGGGAACAGGTACCTGAAAAGGAATCCCCTGTATCAGGTTGGGGGAGTGTAGCCACCACTGCAGGGAGTTCAGGAAGGGTTTGGACACCCTTACTTTGTCTCTGAGGTTTCCTGTGGCCTGCCTCCACTGAGTTCTGAGACACCACTGTGCAGGCCGCATATTCAGGCGAGCATTGGGGGTCACATGCATTGTCGATGCCATATGGCTTAGGAGCTGTAGGCAAAGCCTGGCGGAAACCAGTGGGTTGCTTATGAACCGGCTGGCCAAGCTCATCAGCCTTTCTGCCCTGTGCTCTGGCAAGTAAGCCTTCGCTTGCAGGGAGTCCAACCTTGCCCCTATGAACTCCAGGTTCTGGGAGGGGAGCAAAGTGGACTTTGCGAAGTTTATGACAAAGCCTAGTTGCTGAAGGAGAGAGACAGTACGGAGGGTGGCTTGCCTGGCCTCCTGGAGAGTCTGACCCCTGATGAGCCAGTCGTCCAGATAGGGGAAGACAAATATACCCTGGTTTCTCAAGTAGGCTGCCACCACAGCTAGGCACTTTGTGAAAACTCGTGGGGCGGAGGTTAGGACAAAGGGCAGTACCCTGTACTGAAAATGGCTTCCTGCCACCACAAACCTGTGGTACTTTCTGTGGTGAATGAGGATGTGAGTGTACGCATCCTTTAGATCTAAGGAGCATAGCCAATCTCCCTGCTGGAGGTAGGGCAGCAGTGTTCCAAGAGTTAGCATCTTGAACTTCTCTTTTTCCAAGAACTTGAGATTTCTCAGGTCTAGAATGGGCCAGAGACCTCCAGTCCGCTTTGGCACAAGAAAGTATAGGGAGTAGAAGCCCTGTCCCCACAGGTGTGGAGGTACAGGCTTTACCGCCCTGTCTTGAAGCAGACCTAGCAGTTCCTGGAGAAGGAGTTCCTGATGCAGAGGAGGCCTTGGAGGCTCCCCTGGGAAGTAGGTAGGAGGTACCTGAGTGAAATGGAGCAGATAGCCCTTTTGGACTGTGCTCAGTACCCAAGCATCCCTTGTGATGGGTGGCCACTGGTGGGCAAACAGGACCAAGCGACCCCCCCATGCTGAGGTGGGCCAGCAGGGGTGGAGAGGCTATGCAGCGGGAGTCAAAAGCCTCCTCCCTGCTGAGTAGGAGCAGGAGCTGGAGGCTTGGGGGCTTTCTGCCTACGGGGCCCATGTCCCTGTCCCTTGGCCTGCTGCCCCTGCTGGGGAGCCGGGGAGGCCTGATAATGAGGGAAAGGTTTGTAGGCAGGCACCTTCCTCAGGTTAAAGGCCTTTTTCCCCAAGCCCTTCTTCTTATGAGAAGGGGCAGAAGTTTTCCTGGACAATCTTGTCCTCGTCAGAGTCTCAGTCTCGAGCTCAGCGGCCTTTTCAGCCATGGGCTTGCATAGAGGTTTTCACCCCGGCATGGGACATCGACCAACTTGTCCTGCACCCATGGTTCGAGGTCCGATGACTGTAGCCATGCCTGGCGTCGAGCAGCGATGCTGGCTGCTGCTACACGGGCCGAAGCCTCGAAGCCATCGTAGGCTGCCCGGGAGATGAATTTAAAACATTCCCGGACCCCCGAGGACAAGGATTGGAACCTCTGCAAAGGTTCCCCAGAGAGACCAGCCGAGAACTCGGCTACCTCTTTAGCCAGGTCCCGCAAGTACATGCCCATGTACAGCTGGTAGGCTTGGACACGGCAAGCAAGCATCAAGCCCTGGAAGCACTTTCTGCCGATGGCATCTAGGCTTCGGGCCTCCCTGCTGGGGGGCACCGCGGAGTGCATCTTCTGGCTCTTCAGACGATGCATGGCCGATTCCACTACCATAGAATGGTGTGGCAGCTGCGCCTTCTGAAACCCAGGGCTCTTCTGGACTCGATACATGGAATTGATCCGCTTGCTCAAAACCGGCACCGCGGCCGGTGCCTCCCACATTCGGAAGAGGAGCCATTCCAGCATTGGAGGAACCGGCACAGTAAAGGCCTCCCTCGGGGGAGAGTCATACTGGAGGGCGTCGAGCTCTTCGGCTCGAGGCTCCTCCTCGGGGTCCGCAGGAACATTCAAGGCCTTGGCCATGTCCTTAACGAACTCCGAGAACCGGGTATCCTCCGGAGGGGACCTACTCCGGGGTTCGGACTGCGGCGAGTCCGAAGGGACACACCGAGTCCGAAAAGTATCGGGGGACTCCTCGTCCTCCATCTCCCATGCAGACTCATCCAAAGAAGAGTCGAGGGGCTCCGACCGCGCAGGATCCGGCAACACCCGCCCCGACGCCGGGGCCATCGGCGTCGACGCCCTCGGTCCCGAACGGGAGGTCGAGGGAGACCGTGACCGAGACCGGACTCGGGCCTTCATGGCTTCGAGAACCGGCTCTGTCTCCGGGGTCGACTTAGACTTAGACGTCCCGGTGGTCAGGGCAGATGCACCAGTCAGGCTGGCCATCAGCACCAGCTGCTGATCCATGAAGGCAGACAATCTGCACTCCAAGGCTGTCAGCCTGAGTCCAAGCTCAGGAGACTCAGTAGCCACCGACTCGGGCGCCGGCGGCGCCGGGTCCCACGTCGGCTCCCTAGAAGGAGAGTCCTCGAGGACAACAGGACTTATGTGCTAGATGGACTTCGGCTCTACACAGGATACCTTAGTTGGCTTCTCCAGCTCCAAGGGCCCACGGTGGCGGTTGGGGGTCCGAGATCTGGCCTTCGAGGAACCAGAAGCTTCCTCTGACGCCGCCCTCACGAGCTTTCTCTTCCTCTTATGTTCCCGACTGGGGGACCCCCTTTCAGAGGAACCCCAACGAAGCTCAGGGTCCGACTCCTGAGACGTCGAGGCCTCTGTCGAGGTCCGGGCCCGTCCGGAGGCCGAGTCCGAGAAAATCCTCTCCTTCTGATGCTGCCGGCTCCTGAGTGCCTTGTTGGACATTTTGCCACATGGGACACAGACCTTGGGATCATGGTCAGGCCTGAGGCAATGCAGGCAGCAGTCGTGTGTGTCGGTAAGAGACTTGAGTTTCTTACATTTGTAGGCCGGGTCCACCTACAAAGTCTCCCCAATTACCAATAAACAGTTCAGACAACAGTTGCTCAGCTACAAAGAAACTTTTTATTTGGCACAGCAAACAAATGGTTATAGATGGTTATAGATAATGGAATAGAGGGATAGTCAGCTCAGATCTGCTTTATATGTTTGCCTTATGACTGCATATATGTCTGCCTTATAACTGCACTCTGGCCTGTTTGAAACATACACAGCAACATATGGTTGGCACAAAACAGGTGGGCAACAGGAAAAGAGTACATGCAGCTTACTACTGTTATAAAGCCTAAAAAAAGCTATACTTTGGACAGAAGTGTCCAAGGATATAAGCCTAGGTTCAAACAGGTCAAGCCAGGAATTCAACTAATGCTCTTGCCCTGAAGGTTTCAATTGGTGCCAGCAGATGGAAAAACACAGGAGGAGGCAGAGGGCTATGATTGATTGCATAGATAGGCAAGCCTTGATCAGCAGATCCAGCTGCATAAACATAGGAGGCCCTGGGAAAGAGCTTTGCAGGAAGCCTGCAAACACCTAAGAATTTATGCTGAATTTGCTGAAACTATTTAGAATTTGAAGCAGAGAGGTATATATAAGACAGCAATTTTAGAGGGTCTTGGGCAGTTCTTTTCTCCCCTTGCAGAGAGAAGGCTGCCCCACTGTCCCTCAGACAGGCACTTGCTATCTGCATCTATAACCATTTGTTTGCTGTGCCAAATAAAAAGTTTCTTTGTAGCTGAGCAACTGTTGTCTGAACTGTTTATTGGTAATTGGGGAGACTTTGTAGGTGGACCCGGCCTACAAATTGGCGCCCGAAAAGGGACTTCTAAACTGAGTTTAGACACTCATAAATTTTTCTAAATTGCCCAAGGATTCCTCTGACTGTATTTTTGTCAGAGAGGATACCTCTTGTTTGAAAGGAGAAACAGGAGATGAGAATACCATTCCAATAGGGGATGAAGATATTTTCTGCTGGTCCAGAAGATTAAGAAGCCGTCCCAGTGAGGGTGAACAAGGATATAGTCCTGAGTGGCGACGAAATAAAAGTATACCCTAGGAAGACTCCAGTTGTGAGTATTGTGTTTTCCTGTCTACAAACAAAGACGGAAGATTTACCCAGGTTCGATTGGTGGGTGAGTACCAAATTTACACATATGCATATGTATTTTATGTGCTTAATGTTTTGTTATGTAGAAAATTATTAGAGTGTCTTTGCATTTAGTTGTAATGTTAGGGAAAGAAAGTTTGAATGTTTTGCCCAGACATTAGGTCTCTGTCTTTCCAGGATTGATTGGTGTATGCTTGAGACTGTACGTATTAATACGAAGCGAGTGTGTGTCTTTATCCACGTTTCCATACCCCCATCACTGCGAGGGGATTGGCTGGGTTTAGACGAAGCGCAAGAGTTGTAAGTTTGTATGAGTCCTGGATTCGTGATTTCGCACCTCAGTTAATTAAGAGGTTTGGAATGCCACCTAAAAAGCGAAATTACGCGCGCCTCTGTATATAAGGAGGTTCAATTTGCTATTGGTAAAAGGCGAAGTTAATTGTCCCTGTCCCTGAACAGTGAAAACACCAGGTCTACATAGCCTATAGAGAAGGGACAGCTGGGGAAATGTTTAAAAGAAAATCCAACCAGGAAGAAAATACTGAGAAAGGAACTGAGCCCAGTCCTAATCCCATAGATAGCCTTGTTAAATAGAACCCCCTACTGGAGGCTTTGATAAAAAATTGTTCTAAACAATGGGAAAAATGGACGAAGAAAACACCCTCTCTTGCCTGGCCAGCAGGGGGGTCGTTTGATCCGCTCATTTTGACCAAAATTAGGGATCATATTTTATTTAACAAATGTGGCAAAACCCAACTGGAACATTTGCGACATATTTCCCTGTGGAAGCAGGCTGGTCCAGAGCTTTCGCAATCTGCCCCTGTGCCCCCACCTTCTTATTGGGCAGCCGAAAGTAAAGCTATGGCAGCCATAGGCTATTCTGACCCTGTCTTCAAGCCCAAGTCAGAACCGACTTCTCACCCAGTAGCCTCTCTACCCCCAGAACAGGTTCTGCATAAACTCTTGGACACTGAGGGAGCTTGGGCAAAGATTGAGGGTCATGTTAACTTAAAAGCCACCCCTGCCCCAGATCCCAATGCATATGCTGAGGCACAGGCAAAATTAGAAGAGCTGAAACAACAATTGACAGCAGAACATGAAGATTTAGAAAGTCAGGCTCAAGCTTTAAAACTATCTGAGGTTAAAATTACTGAGAATCTTAAAAGATGGGAGTTAGACCTAGCAGATAGGGAAAAACGTCTTAAGGAGATTATAGAAGAGGAAGAAGAGGAGAAGGTAGATGAGGTAGTAGAAGATGAAGAGAAAAAAGTGAACTTACACTGGTTTGTGGTGTTGTGCAAGGTGGTAAAACTCCTCGAGCTCCACAACCATGTATCCTTACTTTTATTACAGAGCAGGAGGATGGAAATGGTTACTATGTTTACCGATGGTCCTCCAACATGTACGGTTGGACAAAAGCCAACCAGCCCCAGATGTTACAGTGGCCCCCTAATGGATCACTAGAAACTGTACACCTTAACACCGCCCGACTGCATTCGCGGAGGAGCGGGAGACCCTAATTGGGATTCTGCCTATATGGAGGCAGGTCTTAGGGTTTGGGAAAAGTATGAGAATCAGGACGCTAATAAACAGCTTCTGTTTCCAGTAATCTACACAAATGAAGGAAAATCTAAATATATACCATGGAGTTTTACTGATATGACTAATATAGCCAGTAGTCTCCCTCCTCTTAGTAGAGGGGGAGAGACATGGATTCAAAAATTTGAAAGAATTACGGCTGGATATAATTTGGCTTTGGGAGATATCAAAGCTTTATTGGCCAAAATTCTGGGAAATAGTGCGACAAATCAAGTGTTCGCCAATGCCGACTTAGACCAGGTGAAGGTCACAGTTAACACTTATGATGGTGCTTCCTTCAACGAGTTTCATCCTCGTATTTGGGACGCCCTCAGGGAGATGTACCCTACTCAGCGCAGTTTGGCTCCTCTCACTACTATGAGATTCCAAATAGGTGAGGATATCAGTGCATACCTCATACGATTTCAAGATTTATGGGAAGCACAAATGGGGGTACCATACGATGATGTTTGTATGAGACCTGTATTTTTCCAGACTTTGTGTAATACATTACCCCCATCCGTAACTGCAAAATTAAAGTCTATAGTAGCCTTGGAGTCTGAGCCATGGCCTAAACAACAGGCCCATATTTTGCATTATATTCGATCTTTAGAGGAGGACACTTTGAAACCTGAGAAGGATTTGAAACAGGCCCAAGCACGCTTGTTACATCTTCAACTTAAAGGGTTACAAGAAATTAAAGATCCCCAATCCATCACCAAATTACATCTTGATAAATCTAATAATGAACTTATTAGACAACTAAAACAGAAAATTAGGGAACAGCAGGAGAAAATTGATGACATGGAATATCTGGATCCTTATGAGGATGATGTTCCAGATCCCCGTGATGAGGTATGGGATAGAGATAAGGAGCGCATTTACTATAACGGAGCCCAACGACCCCGTTATCCTCAGCCACAGCGTCGAGGTCCCTCTTACCAACAAAATAACCGTACTCTTGCCCCACAGTGTTGGAACTGTGGTGGTTACGGTCATTTTCAGCGCTCATGCCGTGCTCAGCGCAGAAATGAGAATTTTGACAGGAGGCGTTTTCCCTTGTGGACACCTCCCCGGGATTCTGGACACCCACCCCAACAATGACTGGGAATCTATATCTTACAGGCGAGGCTCACATATCAGGAACCTCTGATCACAGTATATCTTAATGATGAGCCCACAGAAATGTTACTTGATACAGGAGCCACTTCCTCTGTATTAACTGCTTTACCACAGAGATGCCAGCTTAGTAGAAAGAAAATGACTACCACTGGTTATGATGGTAGACCCCTTACATCTTACCTAACTACACCTATTTGTTTAAGAATAGGAGATCAGCAGATTTCTCATTCTTTTCTGTTTGCCCCATATTGCCCAGTAAATTTGATGGGTAGGGACTTATTGGTGAAATTACAGGTTGAATTCACCTATGGTCCGCTGGGAGAAAAAGGCCCTGAGCGGTCACTGCTCCTCAGCCCTTATGGCCGAGTTAAATCACATCTGCCTGTTACCATTCATATTAAGCCTGGCTGTAAACCACCAAAGATTCTGCAGTATCCTCTCCAACCGGAGGCCCTGCAGGGATCTCGCCAGGAGATTCAGGAGCTGTTACAGCACGGAATCATTGAACTCAGTAACTCCCCATACAACACTCCACTATTCCCTGTGAAAAAGCCTAATGGGAAGTGGCGAATAGTTCATGACTTACGTGCACTTAACAGTGTTATTGAACCACAGTTTCCAGTAGTCTCAAACCCTGCCACATTGCTGACTATCCCTCTATTCCAATTATCCCTTCACAACGATCACACTTCTTAAAACCACTGGAGGCCATCGGGGAAAAAAGGGCCCCCGCGAGGTCAAAGGACCGGTCCTCCAGGGAAAAGAAAAAAAGAGAGCGAACGCGTGCCACGAAGGGCAAAAAACCAAAAAATAGAGATCGGGTCTATACCGGCGTACCGAACCCGGGCAAGAAGGGGAACCGGCGTTGAACCGGACAAAAAGAGGCGCGAGAATCGCAGAAAAAAATCCAACTTTTCCGGGTGACAAGGACAGACGTCCGTTGGGCTCCATGGAAAAAATAAAGACTGAGCAAGATGGCACCTTTGGGCGGGAAGGGGACCGCGCATGCGTGGGTGTATCCCCAAAGTCTTTCTTAGATGTCACCCATATGTGAGGACTGACTTCCTGCTTGGTCTTGGAGAAAATCCAGATATTCAGCGCCAGTATCCAGATTGCATCAGTGCAGAATATCCAGATGGAGCAGTAGCCCTATCCAAAATGCAGTGAGATTCAGTCTGCTATCTGGATAGCTATCTAGATAACTTAGATAGGGCTGGTACTACCATTAGGTGAACAAGGCAGGTGCCTAGAATGTTAGCCTTTTGGAGTACTTATTGTACTGCTGCCAGCCCAGCCAGGGCCTGCAATGGTAGCAGTTGCAAGGGAACCGTGATGTAACACTTACCAAAAGCTCCGGTGCTGTGTCGTGGTTCCTGCTTGCTATCTTTGGCTGCTTACACCCCTCTTCCAACGCAAACTTCCCGTTTGACATAAACCAGAAGTTGCACTGGAATGGGGTGGAAGTGGCCTAGGATGGCAATCAGGAACCATGACATAGTGCCGGAGCCTTTGATAAGCACTGCATTGCATTTCACTTGCAATTGCCATTACTGCTGGCTCTGGAAAGGGGCGGCAGCAGTGGCAATGGGGGCAGGAGCACAGTGTGTCGGGAGGAGTGCCTCAGCATCATGATGAAGAGACCCACCTAGTGTGCCTCCAATCCTTGCACTGGCCCTGAACTTAGAGAAACCTTTTCACATTTCTAAGTTATCTGGATAGTTTATCTGGATCACGGACTGAATATTGCCTTTATTTGGATAATTCTTGGAGCTGCCAATGCTTCACTCATACTCTGTCCTGGTACTATGCTGGTCATTTTAAAAGGCTTAGCATTGATTTGGACATCTGAAAACGTGTATGCAGAAATCCAACATCGTTGAGATGTCCCTGGAGCTATTTCACATATGGGTTTTTAAGAAGTCTCCACTGTGGGGACATCCAAGTAGGCAGGAGGAATGGTGAGGCTGTGTCTGGGGTGGGGTAATGGACGCAGACATCCCTGATCGATTTAAAAAACTTTGGGGATGTCTGTAACCCCATCCAACTTTAGACCTTTTCCAGGCATGAATAAGCATTTGGAAAGTGTTCATTTGGATCCTAAAACATCTGGTTGATGTAGAGAGGATGGCACTCCACTATCCTCAGAATGCTTCACAGTCGCAATGCTATTTTTGCTGTAATTAACAGAAGTGTTTTGTGTTTGCACCACCACTACACGTCTCTTAGATGTCCCCAGTATTAAATACTATACCGGGGATGTCTACACAGACAGATCTGTTGACGTCCATATTGGACACATTCACATTTGTGAAACTGTGCCTGAACTTGGACGTGCTTGCCTTTTTCCTGGACGTTCTGGCTTGGATGCCGCAGATTGCACTTGGACATTATTTGTAAAATATACCTTCACGTGGATAGTGCCGGGATGGTCAATAATGATTTTTAGTGCCACTATCAGGATGATGTCCTGAAAATTGCTGGATAGATCTGGACAGTGTCAAATAAGTGTTTTTAAATACTGGGCCCTTAGAGCATACTGGAAGTGCATTTATAATGAGCTCATTTAAGACTGACCAGAGTTTTGATTTCTTTAAAAACATTCACGGAGCCAATATTCTGCAGTGGATTTTCAGCTGACTTATATAATTAAATCAGACTGCTGAATATGGAGTCCTAAAGTTAACTGGCTAACTTTTGGACAACAATTTATAAAGTCTTACTTAACAACATACAATTAATCAGATAATGCTGAATATCAGCGCTATCCAGTTAAATATGGGTCAAAATCCTGGCACAACCCTCTTTTTCTCACACTTATTCGGCGGTTTACTATTCAGCGGTAGCGGCTTCTGTGCTATATCGGATCTGCAGCCCCACTGAAATCAATGGGGCCGTGGTTCCCATATCGCACGAAAGCTGCCAATGCCGAATACTAAACATACCTCTTAATCTTATAATTTTTGGTACGACATCATTAAGTTAGGAGGTTGGTGGCTCTGGAAGTTTAGGGCCTAGTCAGGATAACTCCCAAAGTCAACCAGTAAAAATGCTTTGAATATATCTACCCCCATATAAAAATGTCCATTTGAATTCAAGCTATGTGAGGATGAAAAGTGGAAACACTTTTAAAGCTTTGAACTTTCACTGCTAAGTAAGTATTTATGTATTTATTAATTAATCAAATCTGTCAACCACCCATCCAAATTGGGCTCAAAGTATTTAAAAGACATTCAACATTAAATATAAATGAAAAATACATCAGAAAGATTAAATAGGAAACAGAAATAATTGCCATTATTATTTTCCAGAAGAAGACTTTACCATGGGACTGCTCATGTCAATTATTCTGTATAAGAAAGAAGCACTTGATTTTAAGGAAGGCTACCCTACCTCTGAAATAAAAATATATATGCTTGCAAGAAGCGGTATATCAAATATAATAACCCATAAACCATATTGAACATGGATCTGTTTATCTGTTTAGCCTCAAATGTAATATACACCTAGATAAATGGAGACTAGGATACTAACATAACTAATGGCCTTTTTATTGCTTATCCTATCAAAATGTCCGAATCTCTGCCATAGTTCTTAGCATAAGCAGTTCATGGCTAGTCCCACAGTGACAAGCTGAACATTATTGCCTACGTGTACTCCATGTCCTGGCATCTCCTGCTGGCCTGCATGATTTCCTCCTCCTCTTGCCAGATCCGGATTTCTGAAGGATTGTCACTATAACTGCCATTTCTTGAATGATTGATGATTGTTGTATCCCTATAATAAAGGATTAAAAGAGTAAATAGATACAATTCTTGGATAAAGAATAGTTTTTTAGATAAATACTCCCATAAGATACTACATAAACAAGGAAGTATGCTGCACATACAATGATGGGATGATGGGCTGTACTCTCAATTGTTCTAAAAGGTTACTGATACCTGGGTTCCAATACCCAAAATCAAAAGACACTCTTCTTTTCTAAACCAGAGGCTCTCAATCAGTGTGTTGAAGTGAAACGTGTGGATGCCAGCAATTTGTGCCCATCAGGTAGAGAGAAGACCTGCTACTGGCAGCAACAATTTTTTTTTCTTTCCTTTCCTGTGATACTCCCAGCAAGAAGAATTAATGAACAGCACTTCTTACCTGCTGCCTCCTCCTCTTCAGTTAACTTTACTCTGAAGTCAGAACCACATAAAACCAGTGGGTCTTGTGAGACTAGTGGGCCCAAGGGTTCTAACTTTCAGAGAAAGTGGCAAAGGAAGAGGCAGCTACAGGTACAAAGTGCAGTTTGCTCAACTCCTACTACCTGGATGCAATGCCGATGGGAAGTGGGGTCAGAAGAAAACTGACGATTATTGAATAGGGAGGGGAAGGGAAAGTGATAATGATGGAAGAAGGAAGTTAATGATGTAAAGGGGTGGTGAAGAAAAGAAGGTAATGATGCTAGGGGGTGGGCAGGCGGGAAAGGAAGGTGATTTATGTTAGGCAAGTGTGTGTTGGTGAGGTGATAAAGTGTAGTTAACTCACCTGTAACAGGTGATCTCCGGGAACAGCAGGAATCAGTCTTCACATATGGGTGATGTCAGCACTGTCAGAGCCCATGCAGGAACGCTCCCTAGCATCCAATAGGAAAGCTTTTGGGAGCACTCCACTGCGCCTGTGTGCCGTCCTTCCTGCCTTCCCAACTCCTCTCCTTAGTTGAGTTTGTAGCTGAGAGGAAGAGAAAAATTTAAAACTCTACAACTCCTCAGAGAGGAGGGTGGATTGTGAAGACTGATTTCTGCTGTTCCCAGAGTCACCTGTTACATTCGAGTAACTACGCTATCTCCAGGAACAAGCAGGAATGCAGTCTTCATATATGCGACTCACTAACTCCCAGGATCCAGACTGGTATGGGGAGAGAGCAGTATGATTCCCGAAGCCAAAAGATTGAAGCTGAAGAGTCTAGAGAGCTGTGGGCACTGGACTTGATTTTAGAAGGCAATACTCCCCCAAGATAATCTGGTCTCTTGTAGAAGTCCGGGACGGAGGGTAGGAATTGTGTCTAATTTCCAAAGAGGTGCTGGAGTACACCTTGGCCAAAGACAGCATCCCGAAGGGAGTCTCTGTCCAGACAATAGTGGGCAGCAAAAGTATGGATGAAGGACCAGGTAGCTGCCCACCAGATCTCATCAATGGATACTGAACAGATTGGCTATGGAGGTTGCCATAGTCCGCACATTATGAGCAGTGACATGACCCTCCAAATAGAGTCCTGCTTGTGCATAGGCAAAAGAAATGCAGTCTTCTATCCATCTGGATAGAGTTTGTTTTGTCACCAGAAGGCCTAGGTGACTAGGGTCAAATGAGATGAATAATTGAGAGGATCTTCTGTGAATCTTACTTCTACTTAAGTAGTAAGCCAGCACTCGCTTGCAGTCTAAAATATGTAGTGCTGCTTCAGCCCAATAGCACTGTGGTCTCAGGAAGAAAATTAGTAGGATTACCAACTTGTTTAGATGGAAAGAGGAGACTACCTTCAGAAGGAAATGTGGGGTATTGTCAGACGGCTGCCTGGGTGAGAATGTTCACAGTCTTGGCAAGTGCATATATCAATATGATTTGCAAGGGATTGTGGGAAATGCAGTTCATTCACACCAGACACAGCTGCTCACAATAATTAGTTGTGCTTGAGTGTAAAGCCAATAAGATATTTATTTATGGGGTTATTTCTCCCAACACAGATATGCTTGGTAGCACATAAAACAGGATACTTGCTTTCAGTGTTAAACTTAGAAAAACAAAATCAGGAAAACAACAGATGAACTTGTCAGGCAATCAAATGAAAAGAATAAAGACCTGGTTGGTAACAAACTGGTCTTTTCTGTAGGCTTTAGCTAATATTTTCTTAGCAGTGTTTCAAACAACAAGCAAAACCCACAAAGAAGGGAAAAACTGTTCTTTTCAGGTTAACTTCTTATATCTTCACACATAGATTCAGAAGTGATTCCCTCAGAGCTCACAAGCAATTAGGTAAGGCTCAATTGCTAGCAGTTATCCAGCTGAAACCCCTTAGCTGGCTTAATTTCTACTGCATGGCTCAAAATCCTACGCAGGAGCTTTTCTGAGTAGATTAAAGAACAAGTTTGTATTTCTTTGTGATGGTCGTTGTACTTTGTAACAGTAAATTACCAAAGGAGTTTAGACAGAGAGCAATCCATATATTCACAGCCTGTATCTAAGACCACTCCCCCTTCTTCAACAATCATGGGTTCAATATCATGGATTGGCACAGAGGAATTTCTCAATGGAGCACTCTCAGGAGAATACTTGTTTCCCTGCTGTCTTTCAAGGTTATAGCTAGGGCATAGATCAGTGTTCATACCTGAGCTTCCATTGCTGTTAGAGTTCCTCTCTAAATAGCCTGGCCAGTATGTAGTCCAGTTCTTATGTCCAGCCTTCCAATCCAGATCCCTGGACACTGGATCTCTCTTCACATACCTTCTGGCACGGGTCCTAGGGTCCCTTCCACGTGCAGCCGTCTCCCTCACAGGTACCGTCTGGAGATTCCTAGCCCTGCAGCACCATTCCTCTGGCTTTCCCCAGTCCAATGGTGTAAGCTTGCCTTTTGAATGTCTCCCAGTATACGTACTGCTCTGGACTCCTTTAGACCTCCCAAATGCTTTTCTCTTCTTTCTTCCAAAGGGTCTCTTGCCCTCTCTGTCCGTCCGCTCTGGCTTCTGCTTCTGATGATCCTCCAGATGATGAAGCTGTCCAAGATGAGGATCTCCAAGCTGATCCTGAGGATGAGGATAATTCTCTGTAGAATAAACTCTACCTTTATTCTGCTTTGATGAGTGCTCCACCCTAGCACAGCGCAGCTGTGCTGAATCAGGCCCTGCCCTTTGAGATGAGTGCTTGGGGATTACCTCATAGCCCTCCTGATTGAACACACGTTTCCCCACTTCAGCTCCTCTAATGGCTGCTGGAAACCTGGTGCATTCTGGGACTGGTAGTCTTTTATGGAAATATTTTGTTTTCTTGTTTCTACCAGAACTGACAGGTTGCTTGTTCAGAGTCACTTCACCTTTACTATAGCTCCTTCCTGAGCTATGATAAGCTTCCTTATCACATACCCCCCTGCTTAAGTTATTACGGACTGGTGTAACTGTTGAAACTTCTTCTCTACAGTCCGTAATACGGGAAAGGGCATCCGCATTCTTGTGTAACTTCCCAGCACGATGTTCCACTTGAAAATCAAATGCCTGTAAGGCCATGTACCAGCGTGTCAACCTGGCATTGTGGTTCTTCATTTGCTGCAACCACTTAAGTGGGGCATGGTCTGTGACCAACTGGAACTTTCTCCCTGTAAGGTAAAACCTTAACGCCTCCACTGACCACTTTATAGCTAAACATTCTTTTTCTATTGTGGAATACTTTTGTTCAGCCGGTGACAACTTCCTGCTCAGGTACATCACAGGATGCTCCTCCCCTTCATGACACTGGGATAGAACCGCTCCTAGCCCTACATCTGATGCATCTGTTTGAACCAGAAAGGGTTTCCTGAAGTCCACCCCTTTCAGTACCGGTCCTGTACACAATTTTCCTTTTAGGACTGAAAATGCTTTTTCAGCTTCAGGTGTCCACTTTAGCTGGTTTGGACAATTCTTCCGCAGTATATCCGTGAAAATTGCACTTTTCTCTGCAAATTGCGGTATAAATCTGCGGTAGTATCCAATAAGTCCCAAGAAACTTCTTAGTTGTTTCTTTGTTGTTGGAGGGGGAAAATTCCTGATGCTATCTACCTTACTCATTAGAGGTTTAATTTTTCCTCTTCCCACTAGGTGACCCAGGTATTTTACCTCCCTATTTGCAAAGGCACACTTCTTCGGGTTTAAAGTGATTCCCGCTTGCTTCATGGAGCACAAGACAGCCCTGATCCTCTTTAGATGCTCCGCCCAGGTGTTACTATGGATTATGACATCATCCATATATGCAAAAGCATAATTTTGGTGGGGTCGAAGTACCTGATCCACTAACCTTTGGCAGGTAGCCGCTGCTCCATGCAGTCCGAAAGGCATCCTCTTGATCTGGAAAAGGCCAACGGGGGTGCTGAACGCAGTCTTCGGCTTCGACTCCCTGGTGAGAGGGATTTGCCAATATCCTTTTGTCATATCAAGGGTGGTTAAGTATTGAGCCTGTCCCAGCTGGTCCAACAGCTCTTCAATTCTTGGCATTGGATATGCATCAAAAACTGATATTGCGTTTACCTGCCGGAAGTCAATACAAAATCTTAAAGATCCATCAGGCTTCGGCACCAGGACTATGGGGCTATTCCAGGGACTCTTTTACTCCTCTATTACTCCCATGTCCAACATCTCCTGGACTTGTGCCACTACTTCCTGTCTCTTGGCTTCAGGCAAGCGATATGGCCTTTGACTAATTAATTTCCCAGGTGGAGTTATTATTTCATGGGCAACCAAATGTGTCTCCCCAGGTTTGGGTGTCAACACATCTGGGAATTCTTTAAGCAATTTCCTAATTTCTTCCTGTTGTACCACTGTCAGGTCCTCACCTATTTGGGGCTCTGATTTTTCTTTACAATCAGATACCTGGGGTCCCAAATCTTCCTCTTCATTCACCTCCCTCTCTCGGGCACAGGTGGCAGCTAGGCTTTTAACCCCTTTGACGTCAGTAGAACCAAAGCCTTTGGTTCCACGCTCAGAATTTTCCAGGGATGTGACCTCCTCCACAGGTGGAAAACCCAGTCTCTCACAGATCAATTGGGCAATTCTGTCTCCTGTCTTCACGTGATAATCATTCTGTCCAAAATTAAATAACAGAACTTTAATATTGCCCCTGTAATCGGGATCAATTACTCCCGCACCCACATCGATGAAATATTTAAGGGCTAATCCGGACCTTGGGGCTACTCTCCCATAGCATCCAATAGGTATTTCCACTTGGAGACCGGTGTCAACCAGGGCTCTCCCTTGGCTAAGTACAGTCACATTTTCTATACTGCACAGGTCAAACCCAGCAGCTTGAGGGGTTGCCCGCTTAGGAGCTTGGGCCTTCTCTGTGACCCTATGGTACTTTAAGACGAATGTCTGCTTTGGGGTAGCTTGGTCTTCTGGATGCTTAACCATCTTTTTAGCTGGGGTCTGAGGACTTCCAAATAAAGGCCCGGGAGCTATTACCATTAATCCTTCTCCCTCCTTCTTTCCTAGTCCTTCCACTAGACCTTGCTTAAATCTTGGCCAGTCTCTTCCTAGAACTAAATCAAAGGGTAGCCTAGGCACCACTGCTAACAGGACTTCCTCTTGTTTCCCCAGGCACTTAACCTTTAGCCTATAGGTGGGATATGATGTTGCAGCACCATGAATGCATCTGATGTGAACTTGGCTTTCAGGGGTTCTAGGCACAAATCCTTCTTGGGCCTCTATCCTCTTCCAAAGCCTTTTTGACATCATACTCTGGTCTGCCCCAGAGTCTAACAAAGCATTTGTGGTAATTCCTTGCACATCAACCATCAAAAGAAATCCTTCTTTGGGCTGTTTTAAATCCACACCCATTAAGCTAGTGTGTGTCTGGCATCCCTTTTCTAAATGTCCCCATTTTCCACACTTGAAACATTTCTTTCTACTCCACTGTGTCATCTGGTTTGGCACAGTACATTTATTTTCAGAAACATTTTTAATTATTTTCTTTTCTGATTCAGCACAGCTTGCCTCAATATCCATCTTCAGAGGGCCACCCATTCTATGGCAAGCCTGCGTGGCTTCCAAGAATCTCTCTGCTAGCATGGTTGCCTCTCCAAGATTTTGGCAATTTTGCTGTATAAGGAAAGTGTGCAAATCTTTAGGCACAGCAGACAAATTGTTCAAGCATAATAATGTCTAATAACATTTCTACCGTCTTTTGCTCAGGCTCCAACCATTTTACAGCTAATCCCCTGATTCTCTGACTCAGAGCCCTGGGTGTTTCACCCACTCTCAATGTAGTAGCTCTAAACATTTGCCTATACTCTGAAATAGACAACCCTAGGCGATCTCTAATAGCAGCCTTTACATCCTTATAATTCAAAGCCTGGGCTGCTGGCATTGCTCTATAAGCTGCAGGCGCCTCTCCAGTTAATGAGGCTGCCAGCCTTACTGCCCACTGGGTCTCTGGCCATGCTAATGCTTGTGCCACTCTTTCAAAAGACTCTAGAAAATCATCAACATTATCATCTGGAGTTAGCTTCCCAAAACTAAATGCCCCAATTCCTTGATTGAGTCCCACACTGTCCACATGTGGTGTACCAGTATTTCCTGCTGGTCTTGCATCTGGTCCACTTTGGTTCTGCAGTTTAACTAGGGCTTGCACCAGATCAAGCACTGGCTTCTGCTGGTCCATTAAGGCTTTCATAGCAGTGTCCTGAGCCTGCTGTGCTAGCTCCTGTTGCCTGCTAAACTGGGCTGCCATCCAATCAGCTAGCTCCCTTGGATCCATCTTGATCCCTGCAAGAAAACACAAAAAAAAACCCCACAGTGCACCACCTTCCAAACAGGTGTTTTTTTTCTACTTTTTTTTTTCAATTACCCCTGTGCCTTACTCCCATCCACCACTAGACATGCCCAGGTACTTGTTACCTTATGCCAGTGATGAATCCAGCTCTGCACAGGGTCTTTTCCTCCTGGAACAGCTACCTGGAACAGCCACCTCTCCTCCAAAGTGCAGTTGAGGGAAAATCTTTTTTTCCAGCTTTAAACTTGAACTGTCTTTTCCTTCAGACTTGAGTTGTAATCCTTAGCAAGTAAATCCCTTTGCGCAAAAGCAATCCGAAAAACCACGCCATTTGTCAGACGGCTGCCTGGGTGAGAATGTTCATAGTCTTGGCAAGTGCATATATCAATATGATTTGCAAGGGACTGTGGGAAATGCAGTTCATTCACACCAGACACAGCTGCTCACAATAATTAGTTGTGCTTGAGTGTAAAGCCAATAAGATATTTATTTATGGGGTTATTTCTCCCAACACAGATATCCTTGGTAGCACATAAAACAGGATACTTGCTTTCAGTGTTAAACTTAGAAAAACAAAATCAGGAAAACAACAGATGAACTTGTCAGGCAATCAAATGAAAAGAATAAAGACCTGGTTGGTAACAAACTGGTCTTTTCTGTAGGCTTTAGCTAATATTTTCTTAGCAGTGTTTCAAACAACAAGCAAAACCCACAAAGAAGGGAAAACCTGTTCTTTTCAGGATAACTTCTTATATCTTCACACATAGATTCAGAAGTGATTCCCTCAGAGCTCACAAGCAATTAGGTAAGGCTCAATTGCTAGCAGTTATCCAGCTGAAACCCCTTAGCTGGCTTAATTTCTACTGCATGGCTCAAAATCCTACGCAGGAGCTTTTCTGAGTAGATTAAAGAACAAGTTTGCATTTCTTTGTGATGGTCATTGTACTTTGTAACAGTAAATTACCAAAGGAGTTTAGACAGAGAGCAATCCATATATTCACAGCCTGTATCTAAGACCGCTCCCCCTTCTTCAACAATCATGGGTTCAATATCATGGATTGGCACAGAGGAATTTCTCAATGGAGCACTCTCAGGAGAATACTTGTTTCCCTGCTGTCTTTCAAGGTTATAGCTAGGGCATAGATCAGTGTTCATACCTGAGCTTCCATTGCTGTTAGAGTTCCTCTCTAAATAGCCTGGCCAGTATGTAGTCCAGTTCTTATGTCCAGCCTTCCAATCCAGATCCCTGGACACTGGATCTCTCTTCACATACCTTCTGGCACGGGTCCTAGGGTCCCTTCCACGTGCAGCCGTCTCCCTCACAGGTACCGTCTGGAGATTCCTAGCCCTGCAGCACCATTCCTCTGGCTTTCCCCAGTCCAATGGTGTAAGCTTGCCTTTTGAATGTCTCCCAGTATACGTACTGCTCTGGACTCCTTTAGACCTCCCAAATGCTTTTCTCTTCTTTCTTCCAAAGGGTCTCTTGCCCTCTCTGTCCGTCCACTCTGGCTTCTGCTTCTGATGATCCTCCAGATGATGAAGCTGTCCAAGATGAGGATCTCCAAGCTGATCCTGAGGATGAGGATAATTCTCTGTAGAATAAACTCTACCTTTATTCTGCTTTGATGAGTGCTCCACCCTAGCACAGCGCAGCTGTGCTGAATCAGGCCCTGCCCTTTGAGATGAGTGCTTGGGGATTACCTCATAGCCCTCCTGATTGAACACATGTTTCCCCACTTCAGCTCCTCTAATGGCTGTTGGAAACCTGGTGCATTCTGGGACTGGTAGTCTTTTATGGAAATATTCTGTTTTCTTGTTTCTACCAGAACTGACAGGTTGCTTGTTCAGAGTTACTTCACCTTTACTATAGCTCCTTCCTGAGCTATGATAAGCTTCCTTATCACAGTATGCAGAACTACTTTGTCATGCTGGAACTGGGTATAAGGCGGATCCGCCACGAGAGCCAGCAGTTCACTGATGCGGCGAGCTGACATGACAGCAATGAGGAAGATTACCTTCCAAGATAGAAACTTCAGTGAAGTGGTGGCTAAAGGCCTGAAAGGAGACTTTAGTAGTTGAGCAAGAACCACATTGAGATCCCAGGCCACCGGTAGTGGGCTAATGGGCAGCTTGGACAGCAAGAGACCTCGCATGATGCATGCTACCTAGGGGCATGAGGAGATAGGCTGCCAATTTAGTGGTTTGTGAGAAGTCGCAATGGCACTAAGGTGAACTCTCACAAAGTTAGTCTTAAGACCTGTTAAGAATAGGTGGAGGAGGTATTGTAGAAGGAACTGGGCAAGAAAAGGGGTGAATGCTCTTTGGGGCGGACCAGGGACCAAATCTACGCACTTGAAGGCATAAGATCATCTGGTGGAGTCCTTGTGTGATGCAAGGAGGATATCTCTGACTGCCTGTAACAGGTCGAGGTCAGCAAGCACTAGGCCTTCAGCAGCTATGCTATCAGGCATAGGGAGTCGAGATTGGGATGGAGGAGCATCCCGTGGTCCTGAGATAGGAGATCGGGTACATATCCCAGGTTGAGTGGTTGAGTCTGCACAAGTAGAAGAAGCAGAGGAAACCACGGTTGACGAGGCCAAAAGGGGGATACAAGAATCATCAAGCCCTTGTCGGTCTGTAGCTTGAAAAGTGTTTTGGGAATCAAGGGGATGGGTGGGAATGCATAGAGCAGTCCCTGTCCCCATTGTAGAAGGAAGGCATCCAGGGCCTGTCGGTGCCGCGACAGAACCGTAGAGCAGAAGAGAGGAAGTTGTGTGTTTTGCGGGTGGCAAAAAGATCCATGAGTAGGGTTCCCCAAGTCTGGAAGATCTGAGCAGCCGTCTCCCGATGCAAGGTCCATTTGTGTGGACAAAGGATACGGCTTAGCTTGTCCGCAAGGACATTGGGTTTACACGGGAGGTACACCGTTCTCAGGAGTGTAAGATTTTGTCCAGTTACTCTTCTGTAGGTCCTGGGTTCATTTCACTTCACAGAAGCAGGAGGGCTTGTAATGAGACAACCAAACAGGTGTGGCTTGGAGAAAGATTTTTTATGTAGAAATAGGCTTATTACATAGGTATTTAACAGAGGTATATAGTGACTGTTACAGAGCTGTTTCAGTGTGCATCAATGAATCTGTGTGTGCATGTGCATGTGCATGTGTGAAGTGTGAGAGATAGAGGCAGAACATGTGGGTCAGAGCCTCATGGCAAGAGAGAGAGAGAGGGGGAGGGGTGAAGGGAATTGATTACACAGGTACACTACCAAAAAACTGCCTCCAGTTTTGCAACTGATTCCTATAGATTTTGGGGTGCTGAATCCAGGAAAAATAGCCAAAATGTTCCATCACGTCACATTTTCTTGCAAAATTAGATTTCTTACCCATATAAGGAATGTTCACATAATTTCTTTTTAGCCGACTGCAGTTTATTTTCTTGGCCCAAAATAGAGGTTGTAATGGTTAACTAACTAGAAACACTCCCTCATGATATTTTAGAGTGTTTTGTATTCATTTTATACATTAACAGGACAATTGGGAGGCGGGGGGCTAAATCCAGTACTCGCGCTGGCGCATGTTCTTTCCTGTTCGCCTCGCCTCGTTCGCTCGCTCGCTCAAACACGGTGGTTGCGACATGAACGTTCCTGTCAAATTTCAGTTTCTTGCAAGTTCATTATTACCTTTTGTTTGCTCAGTCGTAATCCAGCTTTATTCCGAAATGGTTCACTACAGTTGTAGTTTGCAGTGCTGTGTATTTGTGATGGCTCACAGAGCCAGAGGTTGCGTCAACTCTCTGGACAGTTTTTGTTTTATTTGTGGGGAATATACCGTGAAAAAGTGGCAGAGGAACATTTCTGCATTTATTAAAAAAGTATATTTCGCCTATTTCGGTTTGAAGTTAGGCGATCAAGACAAACCGTGGGCTCCTCACAAAGTGTGCAAGACATGTGAGGAAGATCTACGCTTATGGATGAAAGGTAAAAAACAAGCATTTCGTTTCGGAATACCTATGATGTGGCGTGAACAAAGAGACCACAGCAGTGACTGCTATATTTGCTCTTGCATTGTGAAGGGATACAACTTAAAAAATAAGAACGTAATAAGTTACCCCAACCTTCCCTCAGCAATTAGGCTTATGCCTCATAGCAACGAAGTACCTGTGCCTGAACCACCAAAATCTTTGGATCATATTTGTGTGGACGGTTCTGATCATGATGAGACTCATCAGATGGCTTTTCCCGATGAGTCCAGTACTTCCGAGTTTTGAAACTGAACCAGATCCGAAACCTGAACTTTTCTCTCAAGCTGAATTGAATGATTTAGTCCGGGATTTAGGACTCCCAAAAGATGTTGCACAACTGCTAGGTTCTCGGCTTAAACAGAAAAATCTATTGTCACCAGGAACAACTTTTTATTGGTACCGCAACCGCGAGACACAATTTTTGAAGTATTTCAGCAAAGAGGAAGATTTGGTATTTTGCAACGATATATACGGAGTGATGGAAAAGTTTAAACTCAAGTATGATCCTGCTGAATGGCAGCTGTTCATTGATTCGTCAAAAGACAGCATAAAAGATGTTCTTCTTCATAATGGCAACACATTCACTTCAGTTCCTATTGCTCACTCTGTTATTCTCCAAGAAAATTACGAGAATTTGGCCCTGATTCTTCAGAAGATTCGTTATGATGAGCATAAGTGGATGATTTGTGGAGACTTTAAAATTCTATCCATGCTATTAGGGCAGCAATCCGGTTTCACCAAATATCCCTGCTTCCTTTGCTTGTGGGATAGCCGGGCCCGCGACCTACACTGGGGGAAAAAAGACTGGCCAATTCGGGAGTATTTGAGACCCGGTGAGAAAAATGTTCTTCATGAGAGCTTGGTACCTCGTGATAAAATTCTATTACCACCTCTCCACATTAAGTTGGGTCTCATTAAGCAATTCATCAAGTCCCTTCCAAAAGATGGTGAGTGCTTTCGGTACCTTTGCTCAAAGTTCCCCCGACTTTCTGAAGCAAAGTGTTTGTTGGCCCTGATATAAGGAAACTCATTTCAGATGGAGCATTCGCTGAAACGATGTCTGAGAAGGAAAAAGAAGCCTGGGATTCCTTCAAGGATGTTGTTCTCAAATTCTTGGGGAACAGGCGGGATGAGAACTATAAGGATATTGTTGCCAGGATGCTCAATGCCTTCAAAGAACAAGGCTGTAACATGAGCCTGAAAGTCCATTTCTTGCACTCCCATGTGAACTACTTTCCCGAAAACTTGGGGGCGTACAGTGAAGAACAAGGTGAAAGGTTTCACCAGGACATCAAGGACGCAGAGAGAAGGTACCAAGGAAGATGGAACACCACTATGATGGCTGATTTCTGCTGGTTGCTGCTGCGGGAAACCCCAGATGAAAAATACGCCAAGCAGCGCACCAAGAGAAGCATTCGGGGGAAGAAGAAACGGGCCCACCAGGAGATTGATTGACCCAAGAATGACTTTAAAATCTAAACTGTGTTGACAAATATCGTGTTTTTACTAAACTTTGAAATAAAAATTTGCTAGTTATTACCATAGTGTCGGATCTCATTTATTAGAATTTTATTTTCACACCATCGGGTGTTTGTCTTCATGTATTGCAATGGTGCGGTTTGCGTTTTCTATTCTTACATACATACCTGTACAACATTTTTTGCACATTTCTTTGCTTTGCTTTGTGTCTAACCTCGCTCTTATATGCTCAATGTTTGTGCACATGTATGTGGCTGTTTTAAGTGCAGACAATTTTGCTACCATCGCAGTGTGTTTTGTTGACATTACTCTATTCTTATGTGCTGCCTTGTTACAATTTTCTTTATTCTTATTTGAATAACTACTAAACAATTAGTATAAAGAATTCATCCAAGAAACTTTTATCTCGATCGCACTCAATCTGAAACGTTCACCTCAAACTGCTAACCCAATGTAGCATAAAATCTGTACGTGATGGAGCAAATTGGTTACCAGATTTGGATTCAGCGCACCAAAAAACGTAAAAATCAATCGAAACAAATAGAGGCAGTTTAAAAAAAAAATTTTTTAGTGTACCTGTGTTATCAGAGCCTCCTGTCCTTCATTTTGGATGAATGGTGAAAGAGAGAGAGAGACAGGAAGTGTTTCTGTCCTTTATAGTGAATTGAATCCTCTCCAGCCCTTCCCCTTGAGGTCTGCTAGCCACTCCCTTTAAGGTCTGCCATTCTTGATTTAGCAAGGAGGGGCTTCAGACAGGCCTTGGAGAATGAAATCACCAGGGGGTCAGAGTTAATCTCATCTTGTAAACTGTCCTATTACCTTTGGAGACTGAAGTCACCAGAGTCCAAAGCTGCATGAAATGTATGCTGACATCTCCCACACCTTTTTTTTTTTATTTATTATTTGTGCCTGGAAATGGTGGAAGCAAGCCTGTGGTACCTGTCCCAGCTGCCATTACATGATAGTAGGCAGCTTGTCTAATACCTCCTGTATTAAATACCTTGCTATGTCCAGCAAGTCCCCTGTCCTGCACAGTACTGTCTCTAGTACTGTCTCTAGTGTTCTAGAGATAAACAAGTCTCCTTATGAGTCCAAACCTCGTGTCTTAGGTAGAGCAGCCACTACTGGGGGGGGGGAGGGGGGGGGACCTAATATGCTACCTCCGTGCCCGTCTTAGAGAGAGTGAACAGTGCATAAGGTCTGCAGGAATCTTTGAGGAGGCTAAAGCAAAAAGGTACCAGGATGCTATGAGTGAGGATAGGAAGCAATATTAGACTGCAGCTGACTCTGGTATTCAGTGTAATAGGAAATGCCAAATTAGCCTGGATGTAGGGGTGAATGCTGGAGAGGTTCAGGGTAACTACCTTAAAATGTTGTGGTTCTGTATGACATGTGCTGCAAGGATATGTACATTTGTCTCATTTTACAACACAGGAAAATTATGATAATGCATAGAAATATTTGTACAGCAGTTAAAATAATAATAGGGTGAATAAAAACATTAAAGACAAGATCAGCAGTAGGTGAGTAACCAAATAACAATTCCCACACAGACACATGAGCATCTTGTAGCAAGTATCCAACAATTTGTTGAATGTGTCCATTCTCATAAGCGATGGTGTGATTCACTTCAGTGGATGTTGTTTTAAGGTGATCAATATAGGCATGGAGTTCTGTAAAGTTGAGCAGTTTATGTAGTGTCTCTTCTCCCATGCCAAGTGGTAAGGGATGCACAGCATATGAGATAAAGTCTGGAATGTCCATAGAGTCATTGGTAACCAGCGGTGTGGAATAAGTTGTCCCATTAATGGTGAGGGAGACCAGTGGTGTATGACTGCACCAGGTATTGTTTGGTAAATAGTTTGAACTGTACAACAAAGTGTTCTTGGGAAGGCGAATGTCATGCATTCTGGGAGCAATCGAAAAAGAAACATTCTGGGGAAAGAACAGATGAAAACAAAAGTGTCCAGCTCCAAGGTAATACAAACTGTGTGAGGTAGTCAGGGAATATGAGAGCTTAACAGTCAGGGAGCAAGAGGAGGAATTGTTCCAGCAGGAGGTGTCAGCCTCTTTAAACTGTTGAGGTTGACACTTGAAATGAAATGTAGTCTGCTCACACAAACTGGGGTCCATCGGCTTGAATGAAGTCCAGGTGTCGTCCAGTGGCTGCACCCATGTGAGATGGTCCACAGGATACATAAACATATTATCAAACTGCACCCCAATATTAACAATAGGATAAATAAATAGAAATTACACTTACCTGGTAATTGTAGTTCCTGGAGGGTCCAGTTTAGTCCTCCACATCCGGGTAGTGCACCTCCTCCTGCAGCCTGGAGACTGGACCAATCAAAATCTTCCTCTGTATGATCTATGCTGTCGGAGCTCCCATCAGCCCCCAGTGAACTAGTAACAAAGCACACTAAAGAAGAAGCAACACCAGAGTTTACTGAGAAGATATATTTACAACAAGAAATTGAAGTTAAACCCTCTTATGAATTTGCTGACCCCCTCCCCAAACGAGGAAGCCAGAGTTCTGCCTATGGGTTCCACCGTCTTATGGAAGAAGCGATAGCCCAAACCCAAGCTCCTGACAACAGGAGCAAGACAGAAAAAAATGGAAAATCCGACAGAGAACCGCGTCCCGAAAAATGGAATACAGAAGGGCGAACAAACGTCGCCGCAATCAGAGACACGCGCCGGAACAGATCCAGTGACAGATAGGGCGGGACGGAGGACTAAACTGGACCCTCCAGGAATTACAATTACCAGGTAAGTGTAATTTCTATTTCCTGAGCGGTCCTCCAGTTTAGTCCTCCACATCCGGGATGTAACAGAGCAGTTATCACCGGGCGGGACCTTGCCATCCGGCGCGCAACACTGCCGAACCAAAACAAGAATCCCGAGCGGCGAGTACATCCAACCGGTAGTGTTTACTGAAGGCATGCAAGGACGACCAAGTCGCCGCTTTACAAATTTCCGCCGGCGGAACCAAGCTGAGCTCAGCCCAAGAAGCCGCATGAGCTCTGGTAGAGTGGGCCCGCAGACCCACTGGAACCGGCTGAGAGTGTAGAATATATGCCGACGCTATAGCCTCCTTGATCCACCTAGCAATGGATGCTTTAGCCGCCGCCTCTCCTTTTCGCGCTCCGCCAAAAAGCACGAACAAACGATCTGTCTTCCGGAAAGACTCGGAGACTTTCAAGTAACGCCGTAGGACCCGACGCACATCTAGGAAATGCAAACCCTCGTCCCCAGCGCCAGCCGAACCGCCATGGAGGACGGGAAGGAAAACCGCCTGATTTAAATGAAAAGGCGACACCACCTTAGGCAAAAAGGAGGGAACGGGCCGAAGCACCACGCGGTCCTTAGAGATAGATAGGAACGGTTCCCGGCAGGAGAGCGCCTGCAACTCGGAGATTCGGCGCGCCGAGCAAATGGCCACCAGGAAAACTGTCTTGAGCGTGAGATCCTTGAGAGACGCCTGGCCAAGGGGTTCAAAAGGCTTGCCAACCAGAGCCCTCAACACAAGGTTCAAATCCCACGAGGGCACCGCCACCCTACGCGAGGGCCGCAAACGGAACACCGCCTTAATAAAACGCTGTACGTCTGGATGAGAACCAAGAGTGATACCCAGAACTTTGCCCCTGTAACAAGCAAGAGCCGCAAGTTGAACTTTTAGAGAACTGGCCGCGAGACCCTTGTCAAAGCCGTCCTGCAAAAAACTGAGAACTACAGGCACTGAAGCTGTCGCCGCCCGTATACCCTGACGGGAGCACCAGTCTTCGAAGATCCGCCATACCCGCACATAGGCCAAGGAAGTGGAGGACTTCCGAGCTCGAAGAAGAGTGGCAATAACCGCCGGAGTGTACCCCTTCTTACTCAACCGAGCCCTTTCAATGGCCAAGCCGTAAGCGAGAATCGAGCTACCTGAGGCATTCGAAGCGGTCCCTGCAGCAGAAGATCCGGCAGAGGAGGGAGTGTCCACGGAACTCCGTCTCGCAACCTCACCAGGTCGGCATACCACGGTCTTCTGGGCCAATCTGGCGCCACCAGCAGCACCCGCCCCGGGTGCGCCTCGATGCGCTGAACGACCCGTCCGATTAACGCCCAGGGGGGAAAGACATAAAGGAGACCGTAAACCGGCTACGGCTGAATGAGGGCGTCGATTCCTTCGGACATGCGCTCTCTCCGTCTGCTGTAGAAACGCTCTGTCTTTGCCGATTGAAACGTGGCCATGAGGTCCATGAGAGGAGGCCCCCACCGGCGAACGAGTTGCGCGAAAACCTGCGGGTTCAACTCCCATTCTTCGGGATCGACCTGAACTCTGCTCAGATAATCCGCTGTCACATTGTCCTTTCCCGCTATATGCGCCGCCGATATCGCCGGAAGGCGGGACTGAACCCAATTGAATAAAAGCGCCGCTTCATTCTCCATGGCCACACTGCCGGTGCCGCCCTGGCGGTTGATGTAGGCCACCGTTGCGGAGTTGTCCGAGAGCACCCGCACCGGCCTCCCCCGCACTAACGGCTCGAGGGCGATCAGGGCCAGCCTCACCGCCCGAAGTTCGAGACGGTTGATCGACCACGCTGCCTCCTGAAGAGACCACGTTCCCTGCGCAAATTGACCCTCGCAGTGAGCGCCCCAGCCGGAAAGGCTGGCATCCGTGAGGAGCGGAATCCACAGGGGCGGCTCCAAGGGAAGCCCCTTCCGCAGGTTGGTCGCGCACAGCCACCAATGGAGCAACCGACGAACCATCAGTGGGCAAGGCAACCGCATGTTCAATGAGTTGAATTGATTCGACCACCGACGTAACAGTGCACTCTGTAGGGGCCGCATATGGAACCGCGCCCAAGGAACTGCTTCCAGGGTCGCAGCCATAGTGCCGAGAAGCCGAAGGTACCACCACGCGGATGGGGCGGACATCCGTAGAAAAGAGCGCACCAGGCCCTGCAATGCATGGACATGGCGCTCCGGCAGACACACCAATCCTTCCGCCGTGTCGAACCGCACACCCAGGTATTCCAGGGATTGAGTCAGCGTCAAATGACTCTTCGTGTCGTTTATCACCCAGCCGAGGGACTGAAGCATGGACACCACTCTGCCCGTGACCTGCAAACTCTCGTTGTAGGACTTTGCTCGAATTAACCAATCGTCAAGATAAGGGTGAACGAGGATGCCTTCCTTGCGCAAGGCCACCGCAACCACTACCATTACCTTTGTGAAGGTGCGCGGAGCTGTAGCTAGGCCAAACGGCATGGCTTGAAATTGAAAGTGACCCCACGGAAATGCAAACCGCAGATACTTTTGATGGACCTTCCAAATGGGGATGTGTAAGTAAGCCTCCGAGAGATCGAGAGACGTGAGAAACTCCCCCTGACGGACCGCCACAATGACGGATCGTAAAGTTTCCATGCGGAAATGAGGGACCCGGAGACAGCGATTTACGCCCTTGAGATCTAGGATCGGCCGAAGCGACCCGTCCTTTTTGGGCACCACAAAATAAATGGAGTAGCGACCGAGGCCGCGCTCGGAAGGAGGCACCGGGATAACCGCTCCTAAGGCCAAGAGGCGGAGCAAAGTCAACCGAATCGCCCGCGCCTTTTGAAAGCCTGTGCTTGGCGATAGAACAAAGGAATCTGGGAGCGGGCAGGCAAACTCTAGAGCATAGCCGTCTCTGATGATCTCGAGAACCCATTGATCTGACGTGATTCGGACCCAGGAAGAAAGAAAGTCGCGTAAACGACCTCCGATGACTAAAGTTCCCTCCTGGGTCCTCCTCGCTTCATTGTGGCTTTCGACTAAAGGAAGCAGACGTGGAAGAAGAAGCTCCCGAGAAACCTCTGCCTGCTCCTCGAAACCCTCGGAAACCCTGGGATCGAGAGCCAAAACGACCCCGTTGGGAATTCCAAAGTCGGGAAGAGCGAAATCTGCGGAAGTCTCGAAACTGACCTCGCGCAGACGGCAAAGTCCTACTCAGCTTGGGCTTATCCTCAGGCAATCTACCGCCTTTTGATTCCCCGAGGTCCTTAACCAACTGATCCAGAGCGTCTCCAAACAACAACTTCCCTTTGAAAGGGAGTCTACTGAGACGAGACTTGGACGACGCGTCGGCCGACCAATTGCACAACCAGATAGAGCGTTGAGCCGCTACCAAGGAAGCCATACTATTAGCCAGCGTACGGATTAAGTCATAATGCACATCTGCCAGATAAGCCGAGCCAGACTCCAGTCGGGTTACCTCTAACAAACCCTGCTGATCCAAACCAGAAGCGGCGCGCAGGTGTTGAGCCCAACGCAAACAGGCCCTAGCCACCCAAGCGCCACAGATAGAGGCTTGCAGAGACAAGGCATTGGTGTCAAAGGCTTGCTTCAGCAAACTGTCTACCTTCTTGTCCTGCGCATCCTTTAAAGCCGCACTGCCTTCAACCGGAATGGTTGTCTTCTTGGTAACCGCCGAAACCGCAGCATCCACTCGCGGTGACTTAAACCTTTCCTTATCTTTGTCCGCCAAAGGGTACAGACGATTCATCGTCCGAATCCCTTTTAGACCGGAATCGGGCTGATCCCATTCCGTCTGAATCATCTGTTCTACTACACGGTGTACTGGAAAGACCACTTGAGACTCCCGCACGGCCTGGATAAGAGGATCTTCTAAACCGTCCTCCTCGAGAGGACGAGACACGGCCAGATTGAGCGTCTGAAGAGATTCAGTGATCAGAGGCACCAGCTCTTCCCTATGAAACACCCGAATAATACGGGCCTGATCTTCCGGCTCCGGTATCTCGCCATCCTCCAATTCCTCAGCACCAGGCTCAGGATCTACGTCCACCTCCAAATCCTGCCAATTCAGCTCGTCCTGATCCACGTCCAAGGACTTCAAGCGCTTGGCCGAATGGGGAAAACTGCGCCTGGGCTCCTCAACCTTTAACGAAGGTAGGGACGCCGGCCAGGACTCGGGCAACTTACCGGAGCGACTTAAGCGAAAAGCCTGGTGCATGAGCAAAACAAAATCTGGAGAAAAATCAGCGGAACAGGATGCAACCTCATCCATTGGTAATGTGCCAGTTTGTCCTAAGATAGTGACAGCAGGGCCCGAGGGGGGGGGCCCAGACGAGGGACCGCTCTCCATGGGCACCGAGGGACTGTCAGAGTCCGTCAGCTCCTTAGAAGGCTCGGAGACTGAGGAACCTGAGGCACAGGTTTTGCATAGGCCAGAGTCCGCCAGCAGCGCTCTGCGCGATCTGCAGATCACGCACTGCGGCTTAGTAGTCATGCTAGACCCGGAGGTGGCTGGAGAGTAGCTAGTGAAAAGATAATCCAATCAAAAAGAAAAATAGTTGAAGCCCTTCTCCGAATAATGGGAAAAGCTCTTTTTTTTCTTTTTTTTTTTTTTAATTTAAACTATCAGACCTGCATGCTGTGAAGTCCGCAGGCAAAATCGCCAGGAAAAACACTTGAAAAAATGCAGGGGAAAGGCATGCCCATCTATTGAAGTGGGTAAGAAAGAAACAGAAACGGGAGCTAAACTGGCCGCCGGCAGACTGTCAGCGCCGAAATTAAAAAGGGCGCGAAAATTAAAGTAACCCAATGCAGAAGCAAAAGAAATAAATTAAATAAGAAATTGCCCCTCAATCGCGATTTTTAGCAAAGGGGAAGGCAGGAACCGATGATCGGACGTCGGGAGCAGTCTCACCGCCCGAATCGAGGGCGGGAGCACAGTACCGCGCTGGACTTACCAGACAGCCAACAGCCCTGCAAAGGTAATCAGAAGGAAGGCAAAAAGATCCCTGTAGCAATCAGAGGCACGGCAAAGGCAGATCTCTTCCCCGTACAGTCAAGGGGAGAGATCAAACCAACGGGACTGCCAGCACTCCTCCCAAGAGCAGGCAGAAGACCCAAGCATGTCTGGCTTCTCCACACCGGCGTGCCTTTCTCTTTTTTTTTTTTTTAAAGAAACAGTTACCTACAAATAATTAAATAAAGTAAAAGGTCCCCAAACAAAGTAAAACTCTATAGTGTTGCTCTCAAACTGTCCCTAAGTGCACCTAACACAGGTACACACGTCCTCCAGCTGCAAGGAGACTGGACACACTGGGGGCTGATGGGAGCTCCGACAGCATAGATCATACAGAGGAAGATTTTGATTGGTCCAGTCTCCAGGCTGCAGGAGGAGGTGCACTACCCGGATGTGGAGGACTAAACTGGAGGACTGCTCAGGAACTGTGTGTTGTCCTGACCATGGGATCAAAGTACAGATAGAGCAGCCTTGTGGTGAACAAATGGGAACACTAACTGTCCACCAATCAAGGTGAGCTATAGCAAATTCCGGTATTTTGGTACTAGCAATGTTCCCTCTAATTTTCTGTAGGCTGTGTGCGCATAAAATATCAGCTGTGTGCAGCTTTTGAAGGAAGGTTAAATTTTTGTGCGCCACATAACGACACTCAGTTATATACTTTAAAATTTGACTACACGTCAGAATACAGTATGTACACCACATTGATTTTAATCAAATTAAATGAAAATAGACGATTACTAAATGAAGCGGGAAATTTCTAGTAATTACAATCATAACTTTTAAATTTTAAGACATCTGTGTTGTTTTCTATCAGAATCAGAGCCGTAATTTTTGTGCGTTCTGTTGTAAAGTATGTGCGCTCACTCGGCGAGGTGTGTGCGCGCGCACATGCGCACAGCTTAGAGGGAACAGTGGGTACTAGCCATATGAATGAGAGATGGTGGCCAGTGTCCTAACTTAGCAGTGATCAGAATTTCCTTTAGTATAGTAATAAGCTCGATCTGTACTTGATCACAGGCAAGAGCCCAGGAAATATTATTTCCCAATCTATATTCTGCATGTGCTAAGGTAACAATTTTCTGTTCTATAATGGGAGATATAAGAGCAAAGGTATCTACAACTACATTGGACAGTTTAGAGGAAGCTTCATTAATAATATGTTGTGAGGTAAAACCATCAGCAGCATGCTGAGCAGTGGAACCCATTTTATTACGGAGCACCTCTATATCAATTATAGTAAGGGCACCCAGTGCAGTCCCTGTGCCACCTAAAATTGTATCAATTAATTCACGCTTGTGTCGAAATTGCTTGGCTCGGGGTGTTACTGACCATATCAAACCAAGTATTGAGCATTTGTATGTGGTTGGCAACAAACAGAGCAATTTGGATATTTGTGAGTAACTAGAAACAATTTGGGAAATAGATGCCAAGTAAGAAAATGGTATTCCACATCATATAAAACATCGTGTGGTGCATCATATTTAATCTGAAAGGGATGTCCTTCCTGAAATGGGTGGATATCAGAAAGGTAGAGTACAGGAGGAGCAGAAGTGGTGGGAGGGGTGGGATGAGGGGTGGTAGGTAAACAAGATACATCCAAAAGGAATGAAGTCTCAGTGATGTGCTGTTGATCACTCACAACCCATGTATAAGTTATTTTCCAGGTACCTCTGTCCTGACAGGAAATATTGTACAAAATCAAAGCAGGAGGACCTAGAAAGTAACGTTCTGGGCGTGCCCTCAATTCTTGTGTCCTTTCTAGAGAAGTGGAAACTGGTGGCTCCCACTGTACTTGAGTGATGTTTAATGAATAGAACACTGGCTTGTCCTGTACTGAACAGAAACTCAGGATGACCAGATCCTTTCCTTCCGGGAAAGGTGGGGGTATTTCTTGGTAGCGATACACTCCACCTGTGGAGTTAGCCCAGCCAATCGTGCATATTCGGATGATAGTTCCTTAATGAGACTTGAGTAGAAGAGAGCAGATACAAGAACAACAGGAAACCGAGACATAATAAAAGCAAACTTGTTTCACTCTACTAGGGAGTAAACTAATGCTCCCCACTTATACTATGTAACAACAAAACAACAACAACAACAAAAAATAATAATAATTTCTACTACTTATTTACATAACTATTAAACACATGTACAGCAGGAGTAACTAGTTACCGTCCTCAAGCGACTTTTGTTCAGAAAGCAGCTGTCCGTGCTGTCTTCAGAAAGCAGCTGTCCGTGCTGTCTTCAGGTGGTGTCTGAAAACAAAGACTGATAAAGCACGTATTACCCATATGGTTTTAACTGGGTGATGTGTTTCCAGTACTGCTGGTTGTCAGGCATTAGGATCTGGTATAGGCTTGGGCCTAAGTTATCAGTAACTAAGTACGGTCCCTCCCACTGTGCAGTTCCAAAGGGGAGGTTTGGTCTAGGTCTCATCTCTGCAAGACACTAGTGACAGGGCTTCCTTCATGTATTCATGAAATATTGATGGGGAATCCTTATATCCCTGTGGGAGCACAGTCCATGCATATTGTTTATTCAGCCACTGAAAGGCTGTTTTGTACTGACACTCAAGGGCCAGGGGCAGACTCCAAAACTCATTGGATATGTCTAAAACAGAGAAACTTTTAAATATGGGATTCAGTTTAGAGATCATTTCAGGGTATGAGGCTACCACGGGCACTACAGATTTTGAAACTTGATTCAGGGCACGGAAGTCCATAGTGAGCCTGAAGGAACCCCCCGGTTTAACTATCGGCCAGGCTGGTGAATTACATGTGGAAGAAATAGGTCTAATCAGACCCCTCTCCTCCAGTATCTTCACAATTTTAGTCACTGGTTCTATAGCCTGATGAGGTACTGGGTATTGCTTCTGTGGTGGAGGATCCTCACCTTCCAACAGTATTTCTGTGTGCATTTTCCCACAATCTAACTTGTCTTGAGCCCAGACTGGAATATCAGCCACTTCTGAGGGAATTACACACAGATCATACTGCTGAGCTGCCTTGGTGCACTGAGTTGCTAACTGCATGGGAATTACTTCATGCACTAAAGTTTTAGAAGCACTTCCTGAATACTGCCACAATTTAAGATTAGCCATATCCACCACCAAATTTAACTGGTTGAGAACATCAATTCCAATTATTTCTTTTGGTGTGTTCACTATAGTGGAGGCAGTGGTTTCCAACATTTCCTTATTTTGTTCACTGTGCACAGGGATACCCCATTTAACTGGGATAGCCACACATTTGAAAGCTGTGCCATTAATTCCTTGAATTTCATAAATTTCCATATTTTTCTGATCTGTAGTGGGAGAAGCTCTGTTTGTAAAACTAATTCCAGCCCCTGTGTCAATCAAAGCTAGTTTATCCTGACCCCCTATTCTGCTGATAACATTGGGGCGTGCACAAGAGTCCAGTATCAAGGGTGTTACAAGCCTTAAATTGTGTCCTGGGCCTGTATCCATTTCATCATCCAGAGGCTCTGGATTGAGTCCTCTGCTGAGATAAAGGAGGCAGGCTGGGCTATGAAGGCTTGAGACATTCTGATATCTGAACTCAAGAGGTCAGGACACCCCTATGCACTAGCCTTGTGTTTGTCCTGAGCTGCTTGTAAATCCTGTTTTAATTTATCTATTTCTATCTGCAGTATGTGTTTGTCTTGTTCCCATTTAGTTTTCTCCTTTTCTAGCCCATCTCTCTGTGCTTTGAGCTCTTGAAAAGGAATGTAACCTGAGGAGTTTCTAAAAGTACCTCTGCCATGTGCTCTCCAAGGTGTGTGTCCTCTGTCTGTGTTTCTTATGTACTGAGAGGATTCCTTGGCTTGCCACTTCCGTGCTTCTGATACTGTTATTACCTCCGAGGGCTGGGTCTTCCAAACAGACCCAATTCTGAGCATTAAAGTATCAAAAGGGGTTGCTTCAGGGTCTTCAGAAAATAACAGAAGGTGTTTTGTAATCTCAGAGGAAAGCAATTCTAATAAAAATTCCTTATGCATGCTCTCCCCATAATCTTCTGCCTTGGGCCAGGACTCCTGCTCATTAAGAACTGCTTTTAAAATCCAGGCTCTATATGCAAACTGTTCCAGTGTATCATTTGGTAAAGGTGAAATAATTTTAAATACTTGCATTGGGGAACAGTGAAATAGTTTCTCAGTACCCCTTTTAACCAACTGGTATGGGTGAGTGAGAGAGCCAACTCTATAATAGTGTGGCCCCAGAGCCAAATACATAAGTCTATCAAAGTCTGATTGTTTTCTTCTGTATTTCCCTAGACCCCAGTGAATCAGAATATCAATCGCCCATTTAACCCACTGATTTACATTAAGAGGCATAGTGCCAATTTTCTCAACTATTTTTTCTATATCTCTATCTTTTAAATTTTCCTGCACCATTACTTTAACTGGTGCTTTGAGTTCAGTACTGGGTGCCATGTCTAAGTCATCTGAATTATCCTCCTGACAGAGATCCTGATTATTGCTGGGTTCTGGCTGAGATAAACTATCATGAATTTCTTCATGTGATTCATCTGTATTCTTCCCATTTCTAAGTTGAACTATGCATACTTTAGTATTCTTTTGTTTGTCAATAGCTGGTATGCATGGCTGATAGGGTGTGTCATAAGCATAGGGGGCTGAGGGAGTAGTGGGTGTTGGCTTTTGTCTTCCAGAGGCCAATTGATCCTTAACGTGCCTCAATTCAAGTTTAAGTACTTCTAATTGCTCACTAACAGTTATAAAAGAATTTGTGGCTTGTATCACTTGAGTTCTTTGTATAGAGATGCAAATTTGTGCCTCCTCAAGGTCTTTGGTCAATTGGGTACACTGAGAAGTTAGTTCAGAGTTGTCTTTTTTCATGCTAATGAGCCCCCTGCACATGCCTTGGATAAAAAGGCATTTTCTTTTATTTGTTTTCTTTTTGAATTCTTGATCATGGTTTAACATTTGTCTTTGAATATTATACCATGATGACTCAGGGAATTCACCTTCAAAGGGACCCCCTTTCCTCTTACAGTATGAAATTACCATTTCTTTAAGTTCTTTAAAATCAAAGGCTTCCATATTTGATACTGCAGAAAGGCTATATTTGGACTATCTCAAATGTGTAACCTTAGAAGGAGGAATGCTCACTTTTATGAAGAAGTGAGACTTAGAGTTATAATTGGAATGGTATAAATTTTATGGGTGTTCAGTAAAGAGTACTGGCATAAAGACCACACCTTAAACTTATACCTGAATAAAAAGTGCTTCTCACCTTTTTAACAGGGTGGAAGTTTAGGGTGAAGTGATAGTAAGAAGGGTGTTAGGAGATTAACAGAATTGTTGTATTAATTACAGCCAGCTTTAAGCCTGCTCTCACTAAGATAGTTACTGACAGGAGACAGAGAAATAAAAGTTAAAAGGGATAGGAGGTAATAGCTTTATCAGGAAAGATGTATATTGTATTCAATGAGGGACTGTTTACCTGTGTACCACTTCCAAACTAAATCTGGACTATCTGTCTTTTCTTAGCAGCTCAAATAATATAGAAAAATCTTTAGCAAGCCTATACATCAAAATAAGACAATTGCAAGCCACTCTATGTGATGTCTTTAAAATTCTAGATGCTTACAGAGCCTTTTGACAATAAAAATCTCACCTTGTCTAACCCACAAAACAAATTTATCACTGGAACTGTTCACTAAATAGTGTCTAAGTGTCATCCAGTCTGGCAATTGTAAATGGTCACAAGGACTTTTGATTCTGTCTGAAATCTACTTAATGTATTATACAAAATTATTACTTACCCAACTGGTGATCTGCTGTGAAATCCGAGAGACGAGCCCCCGTAAGATTTGGTCCAGTTACTCTTCTGTAGGTCCTGGGTTCATTTCACTTCACAGAAGCAGGAGGGCTTGTAATGAGACAACCAAACAGGTGTGGCTTCGAGAAAGATTTTTTATGTAGAAATAGGCTTATTACATAGGTATTTAACAGAGGTATATAATGATTGTTACAGAGCTGTTTCAGTGTGCATCAATGAATCTGTGTGTGCATGTGTGAAGTGTGAGAGATAGAGGCAGAACATGTGGGTCAGAGCCTCATGGCAAGAGAGAGAGAGAGAGAGAGGGGGAGGGGTGAAGGGAATTGATTATCAGAGCCTCCTGTCCTTTATTTCGGATGAATGGTGAAAGAGAGAGAGAGACAGGAAGTGTTTCTGTCCTTTATAGTGAATTGAATCCTCTCCAGCCCTTCCCCTTGAGGTCTTCTAGCCACTCTCTTTAAGGTCTGCCATTCTTGATTTAGCAAGGAGGGGCTTCAGACAGGCCTTGGAGAATGAAATCACCAGGGGGTCAGAGTTAATCTCATCTTGTAAACTGTCCTATTACCTTTGGAGACTGAAGTCACCAGAGTCCAAAGCTGCATGAAATGTATGCTGACAAGGAGAATATGATGTGCAATGGCAAAGGACCACAGGGGAAGTGCTTCTTCGCAGAGGTGGCAGGATCCTGTCCCTCCTTGCTTATTCACGTACTACATGGCAACTTGGTTGTTGGTTCTGACTAGCACAGGTTGCCCCGAAGGTTGGGGTTGAAAAGCCCTAAGAACATTTGTCAGTGCTTGTAGTTCTAACCGGTTAATCTGCAGGGAAGATTCCTGTTGTGTCCACAGTCTCTGTGTGCTTAGGTTGTTAAGATGCACTCCCCAACCCAGCTTGGACGAATCTATCGTCAAGGTGCATCAAGATGGTGGTTTCTGAAAAGGTAACCCGACGAGTAGGTTTTGAGGGGAACACCACCACTGAAGGGACTTGATCAGTTGAGGGGTGATGTGGATTTTGTTTGCGAGATGCCTGTTTGCTTGCATCCATTGAGAAGACAGTCCATTGCGCTTGCCGCATGTGCAATCGAGCGTAGGAAATGACATGGACTGTGGAGGCCATGTGTTCCAATAACTGTTACGCGGCCTTGTTTTCGCACTCGTTCTGCAAGTTCAATGAGGCGGTCATAGCGATCCTGTGGAAGGAAAGCTCGGCCCTGTTGGGTATCTAACAATGGTCCTATGAACTCCAATCATTGGGTTGGAGTGAGATGAGACTTTGGGATGTTTAAGACAAATCTGGAATGTGGGAGCGCCGTGATGGTGCGATGAAAGAAGAGTCTTACCTCCCGAGGAGAGTCTCCTCAGATCAGTCAGTCATCTACAGTAAGTAAGGAAAGACAAATATGCCCAAGGTGTGTAGGTAGGCAGTGACTACTGCCATTCATATGGTGAAAACCCTTGGGGCAGAGGATAGACAGAAGGGGAGAATCCGGTATTGTTAATGGTTGCTCTGCAACATGAAGCACAGATACTGCCTGTGCGAAGGATATATCAGTATATGCGTGTACGGCTCTTTGAGGTCCAGAGGACATAGTCAATCTTGTTTTCTAGGGAAATCAACTTGAATTTTTCTCAGACCATGAACTTGTTTAGGTCTCTGAGATCTAAGATAGGCCTTAATCCTCCTGTTTTCTTTGGAATGAGGAAATATGGAGAGTAGAAGCCCATTCTTTCCTGAGAGGGAGGGACTCTTTCTATAGGATTCTGGGACAACAGGGTGGTCACCCCCTCTTTTAAAAGAGAGCTTTGTAGGGGTTATGTGGGTCATCCTATGTGAAGGTGGGGTGGAGCAAGGTTTTGAAATGAAGTTGATAACCCTTTTGGACAATTTGCAATGTCCACTGCTCTGATGTTATGAGGTGCCAACTGTGGGCATAATGACAAAGTCTGCCTGGGGGTAATTTATCAAACTGGGCTAGTTTTGCGCATATATGTCAGTCGTGGATCTCACTTCTAAGCCAGGGTATAGGTAACTCTCCTTTTTTCCTGGACAAGCAGGATGAAGTTTTTATGTATGGTAATCCCTAGCCTCTAATGAACAGAAGGCACAAAAACAATGCATGTTTTTGGGGGCAACAGGCATTTTGGAACATTTTATTTATCTTTTTAGGCTGCCTAAACATAAAGAAATAGGCCTAGGGGGGATTTATTTATTTATTTATTGAACGGTTTTATATACCGCTTTTCAGCAAAATCAAAGCGGTTTACATGGAACAAAACTTGAAATATTACATTGTAACATATTCTGAACAGTTAGCATTACAGTGAACAAAGGAAGTGTTATAGAATTTTACATAATAGATTAAGTAGTTTTGAATTATAAGGTTGAGTAAATGCTGATTAGAGAGTTAAATAGTTTTAAACATAAACATATTTACAATATGTACAAAATTTATACATGTCTTTTTATCTTATCTGATTCAGGTAATAATAATCGTATCTCGCTAGAGTTGTCAATGTGGAGGTTATTTGGAATAACTATCTTAAACCACAAGGAGGAATGGGAATTGTGTAGATTGGAGAGGGAGAAAGGAAAAAGTAAATTGAGTTTTGATGAGTATGAGTATACATGTGTTAAGTGGGAAATGTTTCATCATTAGGTATTAAGTTGCTGAAGTATTCCTTAAAAAGGTGGGTTTTAAGATCTTTTCTAAAGGTTGTAAGGTCTGTGATATTTCTGAGCTTGTCTGGAAGAGCATTCCATATTAATGGGGCATTGAAGCTGAATGCTCTATTTGTTGTAGTTTTATTAAGTTTTGTGAAGCTGCTCGGAATAAGTAGAGTGTTCAGGTTTCTTTGTCTCGCTGTTTTGTTACTTGAATGAATTGTTAGTAAGTCAGTTAGATAAGATGGAGCTATATCTCTTATCAATTTAAAAGTTGTTATGATAATCTTATTTTTTATCCTGCTTTGGATGGGTAACCAGTGAAGTTTGAACAATATTGGGGTTATGTGTTCAGTTGGACTTGCATTTATAAGCATTCTTGCAGCAACATGTGCTATTTTTAGTTGTTGGAGAGCATGTTTTGGAATACCTTGGAGGATAGTGTTACTGAAGTCTAAGTGAGGCAGGATCAATGCTGTAGGACTGATCTGAAGTCCTGGTGTGATAATAAAGGTTTTAGATTTTTAAGATATCGTAGTTTATTGTATATTGTGTTTGTTGTGTTCCTAATGTGTGTTGATAGGCTTAATGTTCTGTCTATAATAACTCCAAGATATCTTATTTCTTGGATGGAGTTGGATTCTAATCCCCGAACAAATTCTGAAGCCCTGATTAACCAAATCTGCTATTTATTTATTTAAATGCTTCTGTATTGCAGATTCTATATGTACTCCGCAGTTTACAGAATCACATAAGAAATAATTCATAATAACATAAAACATGACATACAATGCATAAATAAAACAGAGAAAATAGATAAATACAATTACAAATTCCATGAATTATGAAATAAAATAAAAAGAATCAAGTTGCCATTGATTTAAAGCCTTCCAAAAATAAAGGTAGTTACTCACCTGTAGCAGGTGTTCTCTGTGGACAGCAGAAAAAGTCATCACATATGGGAGATTTCATCCAACGGAGCCTATGTGCAGGAGCATTCCCAACTTTGCTTTTACTATGGGATACCCACTACACATGTGCATGTCTGCCCACCTGCCATCATGGCACCATCTTAGCCTTGGTTTATTCTAAGAGCTGAGGAGAGTTCAGATCCTAGGGGAGGTGGGAGGGTTGTGAGGACTTTTGATGTTGTCCATGAAGAACTCCTGCTACAGGTGAGTAACTACCTTTTCTCCATGGACAAGCAGGAAAAAATCCTCATGTATGGGACTTCCTATCTACAGGCTACCTTGAATATAAAAGGTGATACTAAACTGCCCAACCGGGGAAACAGAACTATTGTTTTTGGTGGCAACGGGCCTTTTATGTATATTATATTCTTTTTTTGTTTTAGGTATCCTGAACAGAAAGTAATGGGCCTATGTGGGATGGAGTTTGATTCTACTTCCCGAACAGATTTCAAAGTACTGACTGGCCAAAACCTCCCTTGCATCGAGAATCCCCATCCATATAGGAGTAAGAACATAAGATATGCCATACTGGGTCAGACCAAGGTCCATCAAGCCCAGTATCCTGTTTCCAACAGTGGCCAATCTAGGTCATACGTACCTAGCAGTTTCCCCAAAAGACACAGGTTCCGCAATACTTGTACTGGGTCAAACATTGATATCCTGGGTCACTTCTTAATAATGGTTTATGAACCTTTCCTCCAGGAACTTGTCTAAACCTCTTTTAAACCCAGCTACACTAACAGCCTTTACTACATCCTCTGGTAACAAATTCCAGAGTTTGATTACATGTTGAGTGAAAAAATATTTTCTTTTATTAGTCTTAAATAGTTTACCCTGTAGCTTCATTGCATGTCCCCTACTCTTTCTATATTCTGATAACGTAAACAATCGATCTACGTTTACCCGTTCCACTCCGTTCATTAATTTATAGACTTCTATCATATCTCCCCTCAGCCGTCTCTTTTCCAGGTTAAAGAGCCCTAACCTTTTTAGCCTTTCTTCATAGGAGTATCCTTCCATTCCCTTTACCATTTTGGTGGCTCTTCTCTGTACCTTTTCTAATAATGCTATATCCTTTTTAAGATACGGCGACCAGAATTGCACACAATATTCAAGGTGCGGTCTCACCATGGAATGGTATAGAGGCATTATAATTTATTTATTTATTTATTTTATTTATTTATAGTCTCTTCTATACCGCACTATTCAGCATCAGCGCGGTTTACAATGAACAAAGAATTTACACATTTCTGATGGTACTTTGTGTTTACAGTTGAACAGGCAAAAGTAACTTGGATAACAGGGGTAACTATTTACAAATTATAACATAATATCTTTTGTTTTATTTTCCATTCCTTTCCTTATGATATCTAGCATTCTATTTGCTCTCTTGGCTGCCGCTGCACACTGGGCCGAGGGTTTTAACATGTTATCTACAATGACGCCTAAATCTTTTTCTTGGGTGGTGGTTCCTAATGTGGAACCTTGCATTGTGTAACCATAGTTTGGGTTGTTCTTCCCTAGGTGCATAACTTTGCACTTGTCCACATTAAATTTCATCTGCCATTTTGATGCCCAGTCTTCCAATTTATCAAGATCCTCTTGTAATTTTCCACAATCCTCTTGGGTTTTAACAACTTTAAATAGTTTTGTGTCATCTGCAAATTTGATAACCTCACTCGTTATTCCACTTTCCAGGTCATTTATGAATATGTCAAAAAGCAGCGGCCCCAGCACAGATCCCTGGGGTACACCACTATTCACCTTTCTCCATTAGGAAAATTGGCCATTTAGCCCAACCTTCTGCTTTCTATCTTTTAACCAGTTCCTGATCCACAGTAGTACACTGCCTCCTATCCAATGACTCTTTAGTTTTGCCAAACGTCTCTGACGAGGGACCTTGTCAAAGGCTTTCTGAAAGTCCACATACACTATATCAACCACCTCACCTTTCTCCACCTGTTTATTCACACTTTCAAAAAAACATAACAGATTAGTAAGACAAGATAGATCTCCCTTGTCTAAAGCCATGTTGGCTGTCTCCCATTAGGCCATGACTATCTACATGCTGAGTAATTTTATTCTTTATGATGGTTTCTACCATTTTTCCCGGTACTGATGCGAGGCTCACTGGTCTGTAGTTTCCCGGATCACCCCTGGAACACTTTTTAAAAATTGGTGTTACATTGGTGATCCTCCAATCTTCAGGTATTAGAGATGATTTTAATGATAGTTCACAGATTACTAATAGCAGGTCTGCAATCTCATATTTCAGTTCTTTCAACACCCTTGGATGTATACCATCCAGCCCAGGTGATTTGCTACTCTTCAGTTTATCTAATAGTTGTAATACATCTTCCCGATGTATCAATATTTCCTTCAATTCTTCCCCACCTTTAAATACCACTTCAGTCATGGGTAACATCCCTACATCTTCCTCAGTAAAGACCAAAGCAAAGAATTCATTCAGTCTCTCCGCTATCACCTTGTCGCCTCTTAGTGCGCCTTTAACTCCTCTATCATCTAATGGTCCAACCGACTCTCTCACAGTTTTTTTGCTACGAATGTACTTGAAAAAATCTTTATTTCGCGTTTTTGCTTCCGCAGCAAGCTTCTTCTCAAATTCTCTTTGCCTTCTTTATCAATGCCTTGCATTTGACCTGCCAGTAATTTAATAACACTTATTAAAAGTGGGCTGCTACACAGTACCCTGTCCTGTGCTGCTGAGGTAAGCTATATAAGAACATAAGATATGCCATACTGGGTCAGACCAAGGTCCATCAAGCCCAGTATTCTGTTTCCAACAGTGGCCAATCTAGGTCATATGTACCTAGCAATTTCCCCAAGGGACACAGGTTCCACAATGCTTGTATTGGTTCAAGCATTGATATCCTGGGTCCCTTCTTAATAATGTTTTATGGACCTTTCCTCCAGGAACTTGTCCAAACCTTTTTTAAACCCAGCTACACTAACAGCCTTTACTACATCCTCCGGTAACAAATTCCAGAGTTTGATTACACGTTGAGTGAAAAAATATTTTCTTTTATTAGTCTTAAATAGTTTACCCTGTAGCTTCATTGCATGTCCCCATGTCTTTCAATATTTTGATAAGGTAAACAATCATTCTACGTTCACCCGTTCCACTCAGTTCATTAATTTATAGACTTCTATCATATCTCCCCTCAGCCGTCTCTTTTCCAGGTTAAAGAGCCCTAACCTTTTTAGCCTTTCTTCATAGGAGTATCCTTCCATCCCCTTTACCATTTTGGTGGCTCTTCTCTGAACCTTTTCTAAAATCGCTATATCCTTTTTAAGATACGGCGACCAGAATTGCACACAATATTCAAGGTGCGGTCTCACCATGGAACGATATAGAGGCATTATAATATCTTTTGTTTTATTTTCCATTCCTTTCCTTATCATACCTAGCATTCTATTTGCTCTCTTGGCCGCTGCTGCACACTGGGCCGAAGGTTTTAACATGGTATCCACAATGACACCTAAATCTTTTTCCTGGGTGGTAGTTCCTAATGTGGAACCTTGCATCATGTAACCATAGTTTGGGTTGTTCTTCCCTAGGTCCCTTGCACTTGTCCACATTAAATTTCATCTGCCATTTTGATGCCCAGTCTTCCAATTTATCAAGATCCTCTTGCAATTTTCCACAATCCTCTTGGGTTTTAACAACTTTAAATAGTTTTGTGTCATCTGCAAATTTGATAACCTCACTCGTTATTCCACTTTCCAGGTCATTTATGAATATGTCAAATATATTCTTATTTGATTTAAATTATAGCTCTTTGCTGCTGCTAGGCTCTAACTTATTATGAAATTTAAACTACAAGCTCTCTGCTGGGTTCTAAATTTAACCAGAAAGCTCTCTTCTGTGTTTTAAATTTAAACTAAAAGTACTTTGCTGATGCTAGGCCCTGAGTGACTATTAAATTTAAACTACAGCTCTTTGCTGGGTTCCAAATTTAACCAGAAAGCTCTCTTCTGTGTTTTAAATTTAAACTAAAAGTACTTTGCTGATACTAGGCCCTGAGTGACTATTAAATTAAAACTACAAGCTCTCTGCTGGGTATGAAATGTAACCAGAAAGTTCCCTTCTGTGTTTTAAATTTAACTTAAACTGCTGCTACTGGGACCTGATTGATTTAACAAAAGGTAGTGGGTTCACAGATTAAATAGCTTTAATAGAAAGAATTCCCTTCAGAAAATTCCAAGAAGTATATACTCACAATTGCAGATCTCTCTCCAGAAGTAACAGTCCCCTGTTCTAGTCCTTCAAGACTGAGGATCACAGAGCTCTGGTTGAGCTATTTATGCCTGTGCTGCTGAGGTAAGCTGTGACCAACTTCCTTGATGATTAACAGTCCTTGCTTGGATAGAAAGAGTCTTTCAAAATGGCTTTTTGAACTGCCACCTGGTGTTAACACCTATTGAAAACGTTTCATAGGTATCTTGCCCCTTAGGTAGAAGGCTTCTTTGTAAAGGTCTCTAGAAAACTTTATTTGCTGCTCAAAGAGTACTGACCCTGTTTTGCCTTTTGTGCTAATCTATATTCTTATTTGATTTAAATTATAGCTCTTTGCTGCTGCTAGGCTCTAACTTATTATGAAATTTAAACTACAAGCTCTCTGCTGGGTTCTAAATTTAACCAGAAAGCTCTCTTCTGTGTTTTAAATTTAAACTAAAAGTACTTTGCTGATGCTAGGCCCTGAGTGACTATTAAATTTAAACTACAGCTCTCTGCTGGGTTCCAAATTTAACCAGAAAGTTCTCTTCTGTGTTTTAAATTTAAACTTAAACTGCTGCTTCTAGGCCCTGACTGATTTAACAAAAAGTAGTGGGTTCACAGATTAAATAGCTTTAATAGAAAGAATTCCCTTCCGAAAATTCCCAGAAGTATATTCTCACAATTGCAGATCTCTCTCCAGAAGTAACAGTCCCCTGTTCTAGTCCTTCAAGACTGAGTGAGATGTGAATGTATGGACCGAAGTCCATCCTGCAGCTTTGCAAATATTTTCCATGGAGACTAAGTGCAAGTGGGCCACTGACGCAGCCCTGGCTCTAACATTATCTATTTATTTATTTAGCATTTCTTAAATACCGCCTTTCAGTTTTATCAAGGCGGTTTACATTGAATACAACAACAATTTTACATGGAACTTCTAATAACAACAACAGTTTTACAAGTAACAGCTAACAATACAATTGTGTATATCACAGTTAACTGTGCAGCCTTTAAATAACTATTTACATGGTATCTTTGGTCTCAGTTTAGTGTAGCATAGGTGATGTGGGCGGGGTGGTTGGCAGGAGTATTTGAGCATTACGGCTGTGTGTCTAGTGTGGTATCGAAGTATTCCATGAAAAGGTATGTTTTAAGTTGTTTTCGGAAGTCAGTGGTGCCTATAGTTGCTCTTAATGGTGGTTGCTGCAACGTCAGAGCGGGTCTCACCTTCGGAAACTGACGGTGATTTAGCAGGGGAATTTCAAGCCGCCGTCTCAGCGGCATTGTTATATAGCGGTGGAGATCCTGCTCAGGCGGGATTTTCCTTGAGGTGGAAGGTACTCCAAGCTCCAGGCCTGTATTTCCTCAACTGGTTTGACCTGAATCTGTGACTCTGGATAGTATATGGGATGCAATTTCTTACCTATCATCTTTTATGGGTCAGCAATTGTCTTCATATTCTTTGAGGGCTTTAGCACTCGAGGAATCCATTTGTGTGGTCAAAACTGATATTCAAGAAATGAACGTTAAGCAGCTGTTGCTGGATCAGAAGCTTGGATTAGCTCTTTTAAGCATTCAGTGGACTGACTGTGCAAGATCTTGAATGTCATCATTATTGATTTGTATTTTATTCTGGATCATATGGGGAGCCAGTGAAGAAATTTTAAGATAGTATTGTTCTTGTCTTTTTGATCCAGTGATTAACCAGACTGTAGTGTTTTGTGCAATTTGCAGAGTTTGGGTTGTGCATTTGGGTAGTCCTTGAAATATCAAATTGCAGTAATCTAAATGTGGTGTGATTATTGCTTGACATACGGTGCGGAAGTGGTTATGGTCAAGTAGAGGTCATACGTTTTGAAGGGTCCTCATTTTAAAGTAGGCTGTGGCTGTAATCTTCTTAATGTGGGATTGGAACTTAAGCCTTTGGTCTAGAGTTACCCCTAGATATTTCACTTCCTTCTTCACAGGGATTGGTCGATTTCCAATTAGTAGATTATCCGGAGGATTTAAGGTGGTGTCTCTTGTAATAATGAGAACCTCAGATTTGTTGTAGTTGATTATGAGGTTACAACGTTTTAGCCATTCAGTAATTGATGTCATGCATGAGGTGATAGTGTAGTAATCGGGTTTTCTGGTGTCAAATGTAGAATAAATCATTAGGTCATCTGCGTATAGGTGGTATTGTATATTGTGTTCTTGGAAAATTTTACAGACTGATTGTATGTATATGTTGAATAGAAGAAGGCTAACGCCGTGGTGTATGTTTTATATCTTTTATTTGAAAGGAAGTTTTACAAAAAAAGGTTTGCACCCTCATTTAATATCCCCCTGAAGAAGGCCTTTGGCCGAAATGCGTAGGGGTCAATTAAAGGGGTTTGTAAAACCTGAATTACTTGCCAGCCTTTGGTATCTGTTCTTTTGTTCCTACGGTTTTTACAGATACCTTGTTGCTTCTTGTTGTCCCCTATGTTGAATAGAAGGGCAGTTAGTGTGGATCCCGTGGTATTCCTTGATGCAAAGCGAATGGTTTGGAGGTTCTGTTCTTGATTTGATTTGAGACTGTCGATCAGATAAGTATGAGTGGAACCATGCCAACAGAGTGCCACTAATTCTTATCTCCATCAGTCTGTCCAGGCATATGGAACGAATTATTGAATCAGAGGCAGATATTATATCTACGAAGATGAGTATGTATCCTTGCTTGAAGTTTTCAATTCCTTGAAGTACTGTGTTGGTTAGGAAGGTTAAGAGTGTTTCTACCCTGTGATATTTTCAGAACCCATGCTGTTTGTAGAGGTATGCTAGATATAGGTCGGTATGATGATGGTGAGTTTGGGTCAGATGCATTGCTTTTTAAGTGAGGTCTTATAGAGGAGGTTTTTAGCTAGGGTGGCATGAATCCTTGTGTTAGGGATAGGTTTACTATTCTGCAGAGCGTAGGTGTGAATTCCTGTATGATCATCTTCATCCAGGAGGCCAGGCAACGGTCTAGTGGAGATGTGGTTGTCTTCAGTGATTTCAGTAGTTTGATGCAATGTTCTTCAGTGATTGAGTAGAAGGAAGACCAGTTGCTTGGGGTGGTTGAGTTTGTCCTAGTAGCTTGGGATTGGTTTGCTGCTTGGTTTGTGCAGGTGATTTTGTTCTGGAGATGAGTTGCCATTGCCTCTGGTGTTATTGTATCAACGTCCTGGTTCTGTGGAGATCTAGTGAGAGCTTTTAGTATCTCAAACAGCTCTCTTGGATGGTTTAAAGATTTCATGATGATATTTGTATGGAATTGTTACTTGTGATTTAGTATGAACTCATTATATTCCCTCTGCTCTATCTTGTATTCCTGGAGATGCATTTGGTTTTTAGTCCTTCTCCATCATCTTTCCAGTTTTCTTAACGTGAGCTTGGCATGCCTTATGTCAAAGGACTACCATGGTGCCTTATTTGCTCATTGCAATGTCTTTGGTCTCTGTGGTGCAAGAGCAATTGATGCTATGGTGTCATTCCAGGTCGTTATCAGTGATGTAATGTCCGTAGCGTTGGTGTCAAGTTTGGGAAGTAGGTGTTTGAGTATAGTGTCTTTATTGAATTCTCTGAAACAATGGTGATTAACCGTGTATTTTTGTCTGGGTGCTGAAGGTTTTACTGGGAATTCAAATGTGATCATGTGGTGATCTGACCATGGTACTGGAGTTACTTGGTAAGGTATGCGAGAGCTGCTGGAGTGGAGGCTGGAGGAAACAAATACCAGATCAAGCGTGTTTCCCCCTCTGTGAGTTGTGACATGACCCTCAAGGCTTAGGCCTGCCTGGGCATAAGTGAAAGAGATGCAGTCTGCTAGCCAAATTGATAAGGTGTGTTTGGAGATGGCAACCCCTAGCTTGCTGGCAGCCAAAAGAAACAAAAAGCTGGATGGACCATCTATGGGCTTTTACCCATTCCAAGTAGAAAGCTAAGGCTCGCTTGCAGTCCAACATATGTAGTGAAGGTTCCCCTTTTGTGAGAATGGAGTTTGGAAAGAATGTTGGAAGGATGACTGATTGGTTAAGATGAAATTCTGTAACTACCTTCAGAAGAAACTTGGAATGAATACAAAGCATCACTCTGTTGAGATAAAATTTAGTGTAAGGTGGAGGAACTACTAGAGCCTGAAACTCGCTCACTCTGCGCTGAAGTGACTGCTAACAGAAATAAAATCTTTCAGATCAAGAAGTTCAGAGGACAGATTTTGAGTGGCTCAAAAGGAGCTTTCATCAGTTGCGTGAAAAGCATAATGAGTTTCCAAGACACTAGGTGGCTTATAGGGAGGTTTTTAGAAGAAGTAAGCCCTGCATGAAGCAAACAACCAAGGGCTGTAAAGAGATGGGTTTACCCTCTACACCATAAGCTCAAACTGCACTGAGATGTACTTTTACGGAGTTGGATTTGAGTCCAGACTCTGAGAGGTGCAAAAGGTATTCAAAGCAGTGTTTGTGTGGGACAGGCAAAAGGACCTACGGAGCATTCCTCACACCAAACCTCTTCCACTTGAAAGAATAAGATTTCCTTGTTGAAGATCTCCTAGAGTTCAAAAGGTCATTGGTGACACCAGCTGGCAGATTGAGAGTGAATAACATTAGCCTCTCAACATCCAAGCTGCAAGAGTCAGGAACTTGATGTTGTGGTGCAACAGGGCTCTGTTCTCCTGCAAAATATGTGGTGCTTGCCTGAGATGTATTGGATCCTGAATGGAAAATTCCAGAAGTAGAGGGCACCATGGTCGCTTGAGCCAGTAAGAAGCAATAAAAATCATCATATCCTTGTCTGTTTTGAGCTTTAGGAGGGTCATGGCAATGGGAGGACTTGGAAAATATGTGTACAGATGACCCTCCTCCCAATCGAGGAGGAAAGCATCTGAGGATAGTTTGCTGGGTGACCCCACCCTGCAGCAGAACTGATCTACCTGGGCATTCTGAGGAGTCGTGAAAAGATTTATCGAGGGGGTGCCTCACTCCCAAAAGACGTGCTGCACAACATCCCTGTCCAGGGTTCATTTGTAAGGCTGAAGGACTCAACTCAGTCTGTCTGCCAATGTGTTCTTTTCGCCAGGCAGGTAGGTGGCTCTTTACTCCATCCCGTGAGAGATGGCAAAATTACACAACCTTATTATTTCCCAACACAGGAGGTACCACCCTGTTTCTCCCTACTTGTTGATGTGAAACATAGCTATCTCATTGTCGGTCTGTATAAGATCAATTTGGTTGGACAACCAATCTTTGAAAGCCTCTAGAGTATTTACTATTGCTCTTATTTCCAAGAAATTTATTTGATGGAGGGATCAAGTTCCCTGAGTGTCAAACCCATCAGGTGAGCTCCCGCTCTGTTTGGATGCTTCTGTCGTCAGTAATGTTTGTGGAACGGGAATTTGGAAGGGAAAACCTTTTGCTAGATTGTCATGATTTGTCCACAAGGACACTGGCTGAATGGGTGGAGGAGTGACAGACAGAATGTCTTTGAGATTTCCTGTGGCTTGTAATCACTGGGTACTCAGGGTCCACTGACCCTGTCTCATATTGAAATGAGCCAAGGGTCTATGAGCAGGGATTGTGTTATTTATATGTTTGTACAGTGCTGCATATGTCTTGTAGCACTATATAAATGATTAATAGTAGTAGTAGTTGTAGTGTCACATGTACTGTTAAGGCCAAATGGCCTAGTAATGTCAACATGGCACAAACTGACATCTACTGACTCATTTGAGTCTCCTACACTATCACTGTCAGTCTGGATAGTCTGTGGAAAAAAAGCTCTCACCTATTACTATTAAACATTTATAAAGCGCTACAAGGTGTACACAGTGCTGTCCAAACATAAAGAAAACAGTCTCTGCTCGTAGAGCTTACAATCTAATCAAGACATAGTAACATAGTAAATGACGGCAGATAAAGATATAGTCCATCTAGTCAGAACAATACAAGAGAAAACAAGGGGGTTCAAATAGGGAAGGAGACAAGGAGAACAAGGGATTAGGATCCAAATGAGGCCTCAAAGAGGTAAGCCTTTAGCATGGATCTGAAGAGGGGGTGAGAAGAGACTTGACATAAAGATAGAGGAAGTTTGTTCCATACATAAGGAGCAGCAAGGTGAAAAGATCAAAGTCTGGGGTTTGCAGAAGAAGAAAAGGGCATAGAAAGAAGAAAGCCAGAGCAGGAGCGGAGTTCATGAGTAGGGGTGTAGAGCAAGAGAAGAGAAGAAAGGTAATGAGGGGCAGTAGAGTAAATGCATTTAAATGTTAGAAGGAGAAGTTTGAATTGGATACGGAAATGAAAGAGGAGCCAGTGAATTGATTTTAGAAGAGGGGTTATATGAGTGTATCGGGGCTGATGGAAGATTAGCCGCGCAGCAGAGTTTTGGATAGATTGAAGAGGAGAGAGATGACACTGAGGGAGACCAGCAAGGAGGAGTTTGCAATAGTCAAGACGGGAGATGACTAAAGAGTGGCAAGAGCCTTAGTAGTATGTTCAGAGAGGAAGGGACAATTTTGTTAATGTTGTAGAGAAAGAAACAACAGGTTTTAGCTATATGTTGAATATGTGTGAAGAAGGAAAGGGAGGAGTCCAAGATGACCCCAAGGGTGCAGGCCGAGGAAACAGGAAAAGAATTGTCAACAGTGAAAGAGAAAGGAGGAAGGGGGGAGGAGGGTTTAGGGGGAAAAATAAGAAGTTCAGTTTTAGCCGTGTTCAATTTTAGGCGGCGGTGAGACATCCAGGCAGCAATGTCAGATAAGCACGTAGAGATATGAGTTGAGCGAAGGAGAGATGTCAGGTGTAGATAGATAGATTTGACAGTCACCAGCATAAAAATGATACTGAAAGCCATGGGAAGAGATGAGGGCACCATGGGACTGGGTACAGAGAGAGAAAAGGAGAGGGTCCAGAACAGACCCTTGAGGTACACCAACTGAGAGAGGGATGGCAGTAGAGGAGGAACCTCCACAATAACCACTGAAAGAGCGATTGAAGAGATAAGAAGAGATAAGAAAACTGTCAAGGAGGAGGAGGTGGTCAACAGTATTAAAAGCAGCAGAAAGATCAAGAAGAATGAGAACTAAGAAAATGCCTTTGGACTTAGAGAGGAATAGATCACTGGAGATTTTGGCAACAGCAGTTTCAGTAGAATGAAATGGACGAAAACCAGATTGAAGTGGATCAAGGAGGGCTTGAAATTCAAGACATCAGCAGAGAACTGCACGTTCAAGAATTTTGGAAATGAATGGGAGAAGGGAGATGGGTCGATAATTAAAAGGGCAAGTAGGGTTATGAGGGTTTTTTGAGGCGAGGAGTGATTACAGCATGCTTGAAGGCTGCAGGGAAGGCTGTAGTGGAAAACAAAAAGTTGAGAATATGTGAGATCAAAGGGATGACAGAGGAGGAGATGGAGTTGAGGAGACGGATGGGAATAGAATCAGAATAGGTAGTGAGTTTAGAGGAGGAAAGCAGAAGAGACATTTCCTGAAAAGAGATTTTAGAAAAGAATGAAATGGTGATAGAAGTTGAGGGGAAAAGTTGATAATGGAGAGGGGGAAGAGGAAGTGAAGAAGATTTAGTGGGGAATTATAGAGTAATTCTATGCACTTTGTAATGGAAATAGTCTGCTAGGGTTTGGGCAAAGAGAAGGAGGGATTGGAGGTGGAGGTGCCTTAAGAAAATAATTGAGAGTAGAAAAGTGACAGCGAGGGTTAGAGGCAAGACAGTCAGATAGAGAAAATAGTTTTGCTTAGCAAGTGCAATGGCAGACTTGAAAGAAGAAAGCATGAATTTGAAGTGAAGAAAGTCAGAGAAAGAGTAGGATTTGAGCCAAGTGTGCTCAGCTGAGTAGGCACAGGAACGTAGGTAGTGGGTAGTTGAAGACAACCAGGGCCGAGGTGAGGTGCGCCTCACAGGACGTGGATTGGGCGAAGCAAGAGTATCCAGAGTAGAGGAGAGAGTATTATAGGTTGCTACGTCTTTATCCACAGACTTAGAGGACAAAGTGGAAGAAAGAAGAGATGAGATAGTAGTGGATTGATATTATGAGGATTCCTACAAAGATAAGATATTTTATTTAACTAAGCTTATATACTGCTTTTGTACCAGTCAAAGCAGTGTACATTCAGGTATTGTATATATATATATATATATGTATTTTTTTCCTTTGTCCCTGAAAGGCTCACAATCTATGTTTTTGTACCTGAGGCAACAGAGGGTTAAGTGGCTTGCCCAAGGCCACAGGGAGCACCTGTGGGACTAGAAAACCTAGTCCTTCCAGCCCAAGGTTGCTGTCCTCTAGCAAGATTTGAACCCCTGGTCCTCTGGCCTGAGATAACTTGCCCCAACCATTAGGCCACTCCTCCAGTGAGACTGAGGGGGGGAGGAGTAATGAAGAGTGAAACTTAACAGGTGATGGTTAGATAAGGGAAGAGCGGAGGTATGGAAATTAGAAGGTAAACAGGTAGAGCAGAAAACAAAGTCAAGGCAGTGACCAAGCGGATGAGTGGGGACAGAAGAGGAAAGTTGAAGGTTGAAAGAGGAGGTAAGGGAAAGGAACTTGAACGCATAGGGGTCAGGGAGGTTATCAATATGAAAAATTAAGGAGGAGTGGCCTAGTGGTTGGGGCAAGTTACCTCAGGCTAGAAGGTCAGGGGTTCAAATCCCACTAGAGGACAGCAACCTAGGGCCAGAAGGACTGGGGTTTCTAGTCCCACAGATGCTCCTTGTGGTCTTGGGCAAGCCACTTAACCCTCCATTGCCCACATTCCCTATAAGTATTATCCCCCAATTGTGTTAAATGCATCCCCCAATTGTGTTGTGACCACTTTGATTGAAGGATAAGGTGGTATACAAAACTATCTAAATAAAATTAAAGTCACCAAAAATAAGGGAGAGAGAAGAAGATTCCAGGAATAAGGACAGCCAAGAGTCAAAATCAGTGAGGAAGGTAGAAGAAAACTTGTCAGGTAGTCTATAGATAACAGAGATCCAGAGAGATAAGAGATTAAAAAGACAGATGGAATGGTCTTCCAACCCCCACCCACCCCTGGGATAATCATAGCATTTGCATAGGTGCTTAAACCTTTTAACCGAAAGGAGGTGCCACATTCACCCTCAGGTGCAGCTTTTTATCCTCATCAGGCATACATTCAGGACCTGAGATTAATTAAGCTTCAGGTGAACAAAGTACATTAAACGTATTAGGTATAGTTTTATTAGTAAACATCTCCCCAGCAACCCTTAGTAAGTAAAGAACTTAAATATCTAAACACAACCTTAAAACTAAGATGCAGACAGCAGTCCAACAGCGAGATTGGGGCTTTCCAGTCTTTTGCATTCAGTGTCATATGTATGATTTTCTCCCAGTTGGAAGTGTCACGTGTATGATTATCTCCCAGTGGGTGAGGGGTCTTGTGTGTGCACTAAGTGCAAGGAGCTCTTTGCTCTCAGGGAACGAGTCCAATCTCTGAAAGCTAGAGTAGCAGACTTGGAGGACATAAGGAAGACAGAAAGGTACAAAGACGAGACCTACAGTAATATAGTCCTGAAGTCCCACCTCCAGTCTGGCAGCATCCATATTGCCATGGAGAAGAGAGGTCATGTGACAGGAGAGCATCATCCTGGTGTGGCAGGAAGTGATCCTGTAGCTAGGACCTGTCCTCTAGGTGATGTAAAACCCTCTCGCACCGAGGAAGTTTCTCCAGGGCCATGTGCCCATGAGGGAAGGGTTAGGACAGCCTATAGTTGGTGATTCGATCATTAGGCATGTAGATAGTTGGGTGGCTGGTGGACGTGAGGATCGTCTGGTAACATTCCTGCCTGGGGCAAAGGTAGCGGACCTCACGCGCCACCTAGACAAGGTCCTAAAGCTGGGGAGGAGTCTGCTGTCTTGGTGCATGTCAATACCAATGACATAGGAATATGTGATAGGGAGGTTCTGTAGGCTAAATTTAGGCTTTTAGGTAGGCAGTTGAAATCCAGAACTTCCAGGGTGGCATTCTCCGAAATGCTTCCCGTTCCACACGCAGGACCCAAAAGGCAGGCAGAGCTCCAGAGTCTCAATGCGTGGATGAGATAATGGTGCAAGGATGAGGGCTTTGGATTTGTTAGGAACTGGGGAACATTCTGGGGAAAGGAGGGGCTCTTCCAAAGGGATGGACTTCACCTTAACCGGGATGGAACCAGGATGCCGGCATTAACCTTTAAAAAGGAGATAGATCAGCTTTTAAATTAGATAATAGGGGAGAGCCGACAGTTGCCCAAGAGCGCATGGTTCGGAACAATGTATCCTTGAAGGATACTACCATATCAGCAGAGAGGTTCCAATAGACAAAAGTAACCCAAATGTCCTTGAGTACGGGGCAGAGTTTAAAGATTCCAAATTACCCCTGCCTACCGATAGCCAGATTAATATGAATAAAATACAGTCTCTAAAATGCTTGTATGCAAATCTAGAAATCTAAAAAATAAGATGGGAGAGTTAGAATATATAGCACTAAATGAGAGGTTAGATATGGTTGGTATCTCAGAGACATGGTGGAAGGAGGACAACCAGTGGGACACTGTGATACCTGGGTACAAACTATATCGTTATGATAGAGCTGATCAAATTGGTGGAGGGGTTGCCCTCTGTTAGAGAGGGCATCGAGTAACAAAGGATTAATGTTTTTCAGGAAACAAAATTTGCTGTAGAATTTCTATGGATTGAAATTCCATGTAAAAAGGGGAAGGCGATGACAGTGGGGGTGTACTATCGACCGCCTGGCCAGAATGAACAAATGGATGATGAAATGTTCAAAGAAATCAGGGAAGCTAACAAAAGTTACAGCTCAGTAATAATAATGGGTGATTTCAATTACCCTGGTATTGACTGGATCAGTGTCACGGCAGGACATGCTAGGGAGATAAAGTTTCTAGATGAAATAAATGGCTGCTTCTTAGAGCAGCTGATTCATGAACCGACCAGAGGGGAAGTTATTTTGGACCTAGTCCTTAGTGGAACACCAGCTCTGGTGCAAGAGATAAGGGTGTTGGGGCCATTTGGCAATAGTGATCATAGTATGATCGCGTTTGATTTAATTAATGGAGGAGGGATGGTAAGAAAATCCACAATACTACCTTTTAACTTTCGAATGGGAGACTATGATAAAATGAGGAAAATAGTTAAGAAAAAACGAAAAGGAGCAGTTGCAAAGGTTAACTTACATCAAGCTTGGGTGTTGTTTAAAAATACTATCTTGGAAGCCCAGACCAGCTGTATTCCATGCTTTAAGAAAAGCGGAAGAGTCCAAAAAACTGCCAGCATGGTTTAAAGGTGAGGTCAGAGAGACTGTTGTTGCCAAAAAAGCATCTTTCAGGAAATGGAAAAAAGAGCCAAATGACTTTGATCTGACCCAGTATGGCATCTCTTATGTTCCTATTTTCTTAAGGGTTGAAATTGGCAAGACTGAGAAAGTAAAAACCCACCATCACCACCGCAGCCGTTGGAATGAGGAGAGTGGGAGAACTGATAGCTGCCATGGCAGAGGACAGCAACCGAAGCAGAGTCATCAGGGAGGAGCCAGGTTTCAGTAAGGGCGAGAAGATGGAAAGCACAAGAGATAAAGAGATCATGGGTGAAGGGAAGTTTATGAGAAATAGAATGAGCATTCCATAAAGCACATGAGAAGGGGAGAAAGGAGGGGGAAAGGAGAGGAATGTGGATGAGATTAAGGGGGTGGGGAGAGGAACTAATATAGGAGTGAGAGAGAAAAGAAAGGGGACCAGGGTTGGGATTAATGTCACCAGAGGACCGAAGGAGAAGAGTGTGAGGGAGAGAGGAAACAGTACGTCAGAAATGGGGATGAGGTTGTTTTAGAGAGGAAGGAAAGGGATGAATGAGAGAAAGGAGAAGGTGAAGCTCAAGAACTGAGGAAAGGGTGAAGGATAAGAAGGGGAGGAAATAGGGAGGGTGGAGAGAGGGTGAGAAAGAGGGGGTATTAGGTTGCTGCAGTGAGGGAAGGTGGTTAGGGAGGATCAGAAAAAGGAGCAAAGAATGATGTGGAGCCATAAGAAATGGCAGAGAGGGCAAGTAAAGTTAGAAGGAGAGAGATAATAGGCAGTAAGGGAATAAAGGTAAAATAAATGAAATAAAGTAGAATAAATAGAATAAAAAGATACAGATAAGTAAAAGTCTTAAAAGATACTAAAAATAATCAAATAACAGTGAGTGAAAACAGTAGGCAGGCAAGCCTTATCTCAAACAGACTATATAAAGTGTAAAATATTAAATATTGAAATATTAGAGACATCATATATGAATCAAATGAAGTCATGTGAGCATCCTCAGTGCAATGAGAATAAGGGTCCCCAGTCTAGAATGACTGATATGCAATAAAGCAACCAACAGGTATGACCAGGCAAATAAAGCGTAGTTATTCACCTGTAACAGTTGTTCTCCAGGGACAGCAGGAATCAGTCCTCGCATATGGGTGACATCAATGCCGATGGAGTCCTGTGTGGAAGCTTCTCCCCAGCTTTCAAAGAAAGTCTTTGGGAGATGCACTATGCATGTGTGGTCCCCTTCCCGTCCAAGGGTGCCATCTTGCCTCAGTCAAATGACATAGCTAAAGATGGCAAAAACAATAAAGAAGCAACTCCATAGGGAGGAGGGAGCATTGGGAGGACTGATTCTTGCTGTGCTTGGAGAACACCTGTTACAGTTGAGTAGCTATGCTTTCTCTGGGAACAAGCAGGAAGTCAGTCCTCACATATGGGACTCCCTAGCTACAGACTACCGAAAACCTGTAGAAATGCCACGGGTGACCAGAAAAGGGTGAGCCGTGAGCAGCAGCAATTAAATCTTAAGGAAAAGACTCCCAAGAGACCCAAGTGTCCAGTGAGAACCAGCACTCCGGTAGCCTGAACACAGAAGGGTTGGAGGGTAGGAGTTGCTTACACCCTGAATAGGTGATTGAGTACGGCCTGGCCAAAGGCGCTGTCCCATCAGGACTCCCTCTCCAGGCAGTAAAAAGCTGTGAAAGTATGGACTGGAGACCAGGTGGAAGCTTGGCAGATGTTCGACAGAGGGACAGAATGCAGGTTTGCCACAAATGCTACCATGGCCCTGATGCTGTGCGCTGTGACCAGGCACTCCAGCGAGAGCCCAGCATGCTCATAGATGAGAGAAATGCAGTCCACCACCCAAGTGGACAGAGTTTGCTTGGTCACCGCCTTCCCCAGCCGACTGGAGTCATAGGAGATGAAAAGCTGAGAGGCTTTGCAGTGGCCCTGGATATGTTGAAGGTAGGATAGGGCCCTCTTACAGTCCAGGGTATGAAGGACGGTCTCCACCCTGCTGGCTTGAGGCCGTGGAAAGAAGTTGGGGAGCACCACCTCTTGATTGAGATGGAATGGGGACACCATCTTGGGAAGGAACTTGGGATGCATGTGGAGCACCATCCTGTTCTTATAGAACCTTGTTTATGATGGATCCGCCACTAATGCCTAAAGCTCACTGACCCTGTGAGTGGATGTGAGTGCCATTAGGAAGACAACCTTCCATGAGAGGTATCATAGGTGGCAGGTAGCCAGGGGCTCGAACAGCGGCCCGGTGAGCTTGGATAGCACTATATCAAGGTCCCATCGCCGCTGGAGGGCAGATGTAGGACATGGATAACAAGAGGCCCCACAAGAAGTGGGTCATGAGAGGCTGGACAGAGATGGGTTTGCCCTCAATAAGGAGGTGGTGTGTCACTGACCGAGTTGGACTTCAGTCCTGCTTGTGACAGGAGGAGCAAATATTGCATTACAAGCTGCACAGAGCACTAGAATGAGTTAACTTGCCATTCCGTGCACCACACTGAGAATCTGTGCCATTTGAAGGCATAGGCCCATCTCGTGGAGACCCTACGAGAGGCCAGGAGGACCTCCACTTCCTCCCCTGAAAGGCTGAATGGGGCTAAGGCTACCCTTTCAGCAGCCAAGCTGTTAGCGACAGGGACTCTAGGTTGGAGTGTAAGAAGGAGCCCTCCTCCTGTGACAGCAATCCTGGGGCACCCCCAGGATGACTGGGGCTGCTGAGGACAAGCGGAGGAGCAGCAGGAACCACAGTTGCCTGGGCCACCAGGGGTCAATCAGTATCAGCGATGCCCCATTGTGCTGAGCCTTGAAAATGGTCTTGGCAATCGGCGGCGTGGGTGGGAAGGCATAGAGAAGGCCGTCCATCCACAGGATGAGGAACGCATCCACTGCCACCCGTGAGACGTGTGGTTGGCGAGAGCAGAAGCGGAGCAGCTGAGTGTTGATTGAGCTCGCAAAGAGGTCCATCAGCGGAATCTCCCAGAGTCGGAAAAGCCGAGAGGCCACCCTGGGATCCAGCCGCCACTTGTGCAGCTTGAGGACCTTGCTCAGCTTGTCCATTAAGACGCTGAGCTGGCTCAGCAGATACACCGCCCACAGGAGCATTACTCTGCGGAGTGCAAAGGAGAAGAGAGCCACTGCCTCCTGACAGAGGGACCCTGTGCCTCCCTTCTTGTTCACGAAGAACATTGCACCTAATTGTCCATTTGGACCAGCACTGACTGGTGCTGCAGGTGATGGCGAAAGGCTTGGAGAGCCAGGAATATGGCCCGAAGCTCCAGCAGGTTGATCTGTAGTTGACTCTCTGACTGCGACCAGCTGCCCTGGGTGCAGAGATCTTTGCAGTGTGCACCCCAACCCTGTAGGGAGATGTCCATGGTGAGGACCCTCTGGGGATCGGGGGCCTGGAAGGGCATCCCCATCTGGAGGTGCTGCAAAGCCTGCCACCAGCCAAGGGAGTCTGCAAGTTGGCAGGTCACGGTCACCTGTCTGGTGGCCTGGGTCCACTGGGAGTGGAGGCACCATTGGGCTGCCCTCATGTGGAGGTGGGTGTCTGGGGTAATGTGGAGCATGGATGCCATGTGGCCCTGCAGGTGTAGCAGGAGGCGAACAGACAAAGCGCGTCTGTATTGTATGTCTACAGCCAGTGCACTGAGGTCCTGTCTTGGGGTAGAAATGCTCTGCTGGGAGGGTGTCAAACTGGGCTCATATGAACTCCAGGCACTGCATCGGGAAGAGATGAGACTTGGGGTGGTTTATGACGAACCCCAGATGTTGTAGGATGCTGATGGTGCGGGCCATGTCCGGCTGCACCTCGGCGGCCGAGCCCCCTCTGATGAGCCAGTCATCCAGGTAGGGGAAGCAAAGGCTCGGAGACGGAGGTGGACCGCGACCACCGCTAGGCACTTGGTGAAGACTCTTGGGGCAGAGGTCAGGACAAAGGATAGGACCCTGCATTGGTTGTGGGCCCCCTACCAATTGTTGTGATGAAGTGAGATGGAATTTGTAATAATTGATGATGAATCCTTGCAGTTCCAGCACCTGGGTGGTGACACATACTGATTCTTGAGCCCCTTCCAGGGTGGCACTCTTGAGCAGCCAATCATCTAAATAGGAAAATACATGCACTCCCAGTTTATGTAGAAATACTGCTACAATGACTAGATATTTTGTGAATACCTGGGGAGCTTACGCGAGACCAAAAGGCAATACGTGATACTGGAAGTGTTGTTTCCCTATGACAAATTTGAGATACCTCCTGTATCCAGGATGTATCTGAATGAACATAGCCAATCTGAGATACCTCCTGTATCCGGGATGTATCTGAATGAACATAGCCAATCTCCTTTTTGAAACATAGAAATATGATGACAGAAAAAGACCACATGGCCTATCTAGTCTGTCCTTCCATGACAACTACAACAATCCCTTTTTACCTTTAGAGATCCTCTGTGTTTGTCCCATGCTTTTTTGAATTCAGTTACTGTCCTCATCTCTACCACCTCCACTGGGAGACTGTTCCACGGATCCACTACTCTTTCCGTAAAGAAATATTTCCGCATATCACTCCTGAATCTATCTCCCTTCACCCTCATCCCATGTCCCCTCATAGCAGAACTTGCTTTCAATTGAAAGAGGCTCTCTCCCTGAACATTTATGCCACGGAGGTATTTAAAAAATCAGGCGTTCAATGTAACAAAAAATGGGAAATACATCCATCCAAAAACAATCGCTTATTTGAGCAAAAAATAGTTAAATAAACTATATCTAACAACTACCTGGTGGTCTCAGAACTTCATAGCTTCTACCCCAAAGACTCAGAGGTCAAACTCAAGGGGACAGAAGCTAAATAACATCAACGACCTCCATTGGTAGCTAGCAGCGATATAGTTAAATAACCTGCCCCATATGCATCAATACAACTTTCTTCTTTACTAATGATGACACTGGACCAGGTATAAAGCGTTCCTCTTCACACCGCTTAAAAGCCTGCTCAAACAAACTTTTCAAACCGATCCAAACTCCATAAACATCCCGACGCCTCTCCCCAGCGCTTTCAGAGCGTTTCTCCTTAAAGGGTTCTTCAGGGGATTTACTGGATCACAGAAAACCGCTGCCCACGTCAAACACAATAGAATCTTGCCAGCTTCCAATCTTTCTCAACTCATGAAAAGCTTAAACAAAAAGACGCCGCGCTTGTTTAAGCTTTTCATGAGTTGAGAAAGATTGGAAGCTGGCAAGATTCTATTGTGTTTGACGTGGGCAGCGGTTTTCTGTGATCCAGTAAATCCCCTGAAGAACCCTTTAAGGAGAAACGCTCTGAAAGCGCTGGGGAGAGGCGTCGGGATGTTTATGGAGTTTGGATCGGTTTGAAAAGTTTGTTTGAGCAGGCTTTTAAGCGGTGTGAAGAGGAACGCTTTATACCTGGTCCAGTGTCATCATTAGTAAAGAAGAAAGTTGTATTGATGCATATGGGGCAGGTTATTTAACTATATCGCTGCTAGCTACCAATGGGGGTCGTTGATGTTATTTAGCTTCTGTCCCCTTGAGTTTGACCTCTGAGTCTTTGGGGTAGAAGCTATGAAGTTCTGAGACCACCAGGTAGTTGTTAGATATAGTTTATTTAACTATTTTTTGCTCAAATAAGCGATTGTTTTTGGATGGATGTATTTCCCATTTTTTGTTACATTGAACGCCTGATTTTTTGAAGCACATTGTATAGCGTTTACGAGCTGACCTATTATCGCGTGTGTTCACGGAGGTATTTAAACATCTCAATCATATCACCTCTATCCCGCCTTTCCTCTAAGGTGTACATATTAAGATCCTTCAGTCTGTCCTCATATGCTTTATAATGAAGACCACTAATCAGTTTTAATCATTGAGAAAAGGAAGGCGGCTACCTAGAGAAACCATCCTGACTAAGTATTTGTTCAGGTCTCTAAAGTCTAGGATGGGACCTCATCTTTTTGGGGACCAGGAAGTGCCTTGAGTAACATCCCTATCCTTCCTGCCCTGGCAGAACAGATTTGATTGCATATATGCAATTCAAAAGATGGAGATTTCCTGAAGAACCTCTTGATGATGAGGGATAGTAGAATGGCTCCTCGGTGGGCAATTTTGAGAGAATTCAAATAGATGAAGTTTGTATTTCTCTTGGACTATTTTAATACCTAAGAGTTGGAGGTTGCAAGGAGTCACTTCTGGGAAAAGAGAGTGAGCCTCCCTCCAACTGTAAGGTCATCCGAGTGAGAGACTAGAAAAAAGGCTATGCACTCGAGAAAGCAGTCAAACCCCGTCCCTGGTTTTGGTTGGGATGCTGGCTGGGACTTTTGAAATTTCTCTTGATGAGGATAGGCATGAGAAGTCCGTGAAACTCCCTGGAAGAGAAGGCCAGGTAGGTGGTGTGCCAGAACAGTATTCTGAAAAAACCCTTCAGGTCTCCCACATAAATATTTAAACAAACAAGGGAAACACATACAAACAAATTATTTTTGTTGAAACTCACACCTTGAAGGAACCTCCTTCTCGTAGTGTATTGTTCCGTTTTTATCTTAAAATTCGAACATAGGGACGCAACCCTAACATGGATTGAGGGAACCTAAACCCTCAATACCAACTGGTTAAATTCACTTCACATAAGGCATAAGCCAAATTTAATTCATATAGGGCAAGAGCCCAATTAAATCACTTAACTTGAATAGAACTTGCCCCGATAGTATTTCAAATGTTCAACAGTGGAGAAGACAATACAACCACCGAGACTCATTTCTCAAAGCTCCACTTCCTTTCAAACGGCAAGCTGTAGCAAAAAATCATTGTTCACCGCAACTTCTACATTCAATGATGAAATCTTGCCGGTTTGTGGAGCCCAGATCTCAGCTGAGAAATTACCAACACTTGCCCAGTGTTAAAATGTCCACTTCTCCATTGATGGTAACTTTATCGGGGAAAGCTTCTCATAGTGTTTTGAAGAAGAGCCGGGATGTTCAGAGGCTCAAAACTATTACAGCGTTGGGTTATATTCTTATATGGAGAAGAGGTTTCCTCTATATATTGTTGCTACAAGGAATGATATGGAGTCACTATAAGAAGCTTTCCCCGATAAAGTTACCATCAATGGAGAAGTGGACATTTTAACACTGGGTGAGTGTTGGTAATTTCTCAGCTGAGATCTGGGCTCCACAAACCGGCAAGATTTCATCATTGAATGTAGAAGTCGTGGTGAACGACGTTTTTTTGCTACAGCTTGTCGTTTGAAAGGAAGTGGAGCTTTGAGAAATGAGTCTTGGTGGTTGTATTGTCTTCTCCACTGGGGTGTTGAACATTTGAAATACTATCGGGGCAAGTTCTACTCAAGTTAAGTGACTTTAATTGGGCTCTTGCCCTATGTGAATTAAATTTGGCTTATGCCTTATGTGAAGTGAATTTAACCAGTTGGTATTGAGGGTCCAGGTTCCCTCAATCCGTGTTAGGGTTGCGTCCCTATGTTTGAATTTTAAGATAAAAACGGAACAATACACTACGAGAAGGAGGTTCCTTCAAGGTGTGAGTTCCAACAAAAATAATTTGTTTGTATGTGTTTCCCTTGTTTGTTTAACTAGAACAGTATTCTGAGCATGTCAGAGTGGAACCCTTCAATCTGTTCAAAATTCAACTGCATGGCTAATCTTTCGCAAGTTTCCCTATACTCATTTTATTTATTTTTATTCTCTTATATACCGCGCTATTCTGCATCAGTGCGGTTTACATTGAACAAACTGAAATTACATTGAACAGGGCATTATAACTTGGAGATAACTATTTTACAGGGAACATGGGCTATGGAGGGTTAAGTGGCTTGCCCAAGACCACAAGGAGCACCTGTGGGACTAGAAACCTCAGTCCTTCCAGCCCAAGGTTGCTGTCCTCTAGTGGGATTTGAACCCCCGACCTTCCGGCCTGAAGTACCTTGCCCCAACCACTAGGCCACTCCTCCACTCCATAGGCCTGATATTCAGCGCCAGTGGCTAGGCATGAGTATAGCACCTAGCCTTCGGCGCTGAACACTAAACCCAAATATTCAATGCCGGGGTCATATCCAGCCCCGACATTGAATATCCGGGGTTGCCGCACAGCCTCTGCTGCCAAAGAGACTAACCAGGCAGTGGCAATAATGAGCCACTGCCCAGTTAGCTCTTACAGATAAAGATAGGCCACTTTTTGCTGCACCTAGCTTTACCTATGTGTTGCTAACCGGGTAGTGGTGCAATATCGCCGCTACCTGTGACGTAGGAGTCTCTTATGAAGCAATGGAAATTGATAGTGATCCAGTGGAGAGAACCGGTACTGCAAGGGAATGCAGGATTTTCTCTTCTGAGAGGAAAAAACACAGAGCTAATCAGGAACCACACCTCACCTCAAGGCAGGAGAGAAGCCAAGTCCCTGATTGGGCACGCCCAAGCAGGAGGCGGGCAGTGCAGTACTCAGCCAGCTTGTTAAGAACTGAGAAACAGTTAGAGGAGCACGAGCACCAGGAGCAAGACGAAGAGGAGGAGTCAGGACACAAGCACCTGGACGAGGACAGGTCAGATGACCAGGAACAGGAACCGTTGGAGAGAGAACCACTGAGCAGCTGTGATCCACGAAGGAGCAGATGGGAGCTGGGAGACTCAGGGGCAGAGAAAGACTTCTGTTACCAGAAGAATTCAAAGGCACTGAGAGACCCAAGGCTACAGCTCAGGAGTTTAAAGGATCAAGCAGAACCTTGGAACAGGAGGCAGAGGGAGAAAGAATTACCCTGGAAGAAGCTCCAAGCACAAGGTATCTGGTGGGTTTGGAACGGCTAGCAAGCTTAACAGTGGGAAGCCAGAAAGAGTAAACTTTAATTGTGAAAGACAGAACAAAGGCAGAAAGTTTGATAGTAATTGGTTAAGCCAAGAGAAGCCTGACTGTTTTCCTTTTAACACTCTGAGAGACTCTCCAAGCACAGCTGAAGCGTTTTACCCTGCACTTTCATTTGGAGATAGGTGGGGGAAGGGAAATGCTTACACGCTGAACTCTTGTCCCAGTAAAAGCACTGATAATTGCCACGAGATAAGAACATTAAACAAGCATTTACCTGAAGGAGGATATTCTCAGCCTAGCTCAGAAAATACACAGGCTGAATTACTTCTCACTGAATTCAGGGAGTTCCTTAAAAGTAGAGCAGTTTTTCCTCATGACGTAGCAAAGCCTATGAGCAGCTGTGATGAAGAAATGCCTTTAATTTCTCTGCCGTCTACAGAGCAGGAAGTCCCGATGGACTGCTCTACATGTGTGATTCAAAAGGACATTTAAGTGATATGCTTGCCAATGTTTTATGAAAGAATATAACAAAGTTACCTCACTGATTGCTATGCAAAAGAAGCTTATGTGAAGAGAATAAGTGAAAGCATATTCTGTGCAATTCAGGAGCATTGCTGTTACCAGAGTTTTCTGTTACGTTAATGAAAGGAGGTCACATGACAACCAAATGTGATCAGTAATGGACATTTAGCCAAGCAGTAAAAAGCCTTGTTTAGTTAAGTTTCTCAGCCTTGTTTTGTGCTACATTATTTCATTTATGTCTGCTGCATTTGAACTCCGGAGCGGGAGAAATAAACCTCACAAAAGAAATTTTCTTTGCCTTGCCTTACTACTTGAGCACCTACACAACTACAACCTTAACCCTCAAGGGCATTCAAGGCCAGCCCCTCCCTTAACCCTAAAGGTCCAGGGAGTGGGTGGGTGGCATACCCGGTTAGCGACTGTGGACACCCATGACATGCCCCATAACGCCCACGACATGGCCTGATGCAGTTAGCATCGGGGCGTGTAATGGCATTAGTAGGAAATATTCAGTGGCAGTAACCATGGTTTTGGTTTTGGTTTTTTAGTGCCGTCAAGTCAGTGCTGACTCCTGGCGACCCAGTTGCCTCTGGGTTTTCTTGGCAATGTATCACTGGAAGTCGATTGACAGGCCTTTTCTTCTGAGGCAATGGAGAGTAAAGTGACTTGCCCAAGGTCACAAGAAGTGTCAGTGGGAATCAAACCCTTGATCTTCTGGATACTAAGCAATTGCTCTAATCACTAGGTGCCATTGAAAGAGTAGTTACTCACCTGTAACAGCTGTTCTCCAGGAGCAGCAGGAATCAGTCCTCACATATGGGGTGACGTCGGCGCTGACGGAGCCCTCGTGCGGAGCATTCCCCCAGCTTTCAAAGAAGGCCTTTGGGAATTGCAGCGCGCATGCGCGGTCCCCTTCCTGCCCAAAGGTGCCATCTTGCTCAGTCTGATGACATAGTTAAAAGACAGCAAAAAAGTAGCAAAAATAAATCATACGACTGCAACTCCAAGGGGAGGAGGGAGGGTTGTGAGGACTGATTCCTGCTGCTCCTGGAGAACACCTGTTACAGGTGAGTAACTACTCTTTCTCCAGGACCAAGCAGGAAGTCAGTCCTCACATATGGGACTCCCCAGCTTAAGGCTACCGGAGACCTCAAGCGGAAAAAGAGCTCCCTCTAGCTCGTCAGTACGTAAGGAAGGAATCTTCTCTGAGAACGCCCCCGACCGGTAGCCCAACACCAGCGCCGGAGGGTAGGAGTTGCCTAAACCCCAAAGAGATTATGGAGTACTGCCTGTCCGAAAGCACTGTCCCTGTGGGACTCCCTCTCAAGGCAGTAATGGGCCACAAAAGTCTGGCTTGAAGACCAAGTAGCAGCCCGGCAGATGTCTGCCAACGGAACAGAGCGGAGATGAGCCACTGATGCAGCCTTCGCCCTGACACGATGAGCCGTGACTCGACCCTCCAACGAGAGGCCGGCTGCCCCATAAGCCCAGGCGATACAGTCAGCGACCCATATGGACAAGGTACGCTTGGAGACAGGTAGCCCCAACTTATTGGGGTCTAAAGAAATGAAGATCTGAACAGCCCTACGGTGTTCCCGCGTACGGTCGAGGTAGAAGGATAACGCCCTCCTACAGTCCAGGGTATGCAGGACCATCTCAGCCCGGTTGGCATGCGGCCTGGGAAAGAAGGTCGGAAGAACCACCTCCTGATTGAGGTGAAAAGGGGAGACAACCTTAGGAAGAAACTTCGGGTGAGTCCGTAAGACTACCCTATTCCTGTAGAACCTAGTGTAAGGGGGATCAGACACTAGTGCTTGAAGTTCACTCACTCGTCTAGCAGAGGTAAGAGTTACCAGAAACAAGGGTTTCCAGGAGAGAAAACGGAGAGGGCAGGTAGCCATAGGTTAAATGGCGGACAAGTAAGCCGCTGTAAGACCACATTCAGATCCCAATCAGGGGCTGGTGGACGCAAAGGAGGCTTAAGCAGGAGGAGGCCTCTGAGAAAACGAGCCACCAAAGGGTGGTTGGAAAGAGGCCTCCCGTCCACCGGCGAGTGGTGCGCTGAGAGAGCACTGAGGTGAACCCTGACAGAGTTGGACTTAAGGCCTAGATTGGAGAGGTAAAGCAAATATTGCAATACTACCGCTACCAAGCACGAGAAGGGATTCTCGCTGTGCTGAGCACACCATGTGTAGAATCTACGCCACTTAAGAGCATAGGATTTCCTGGTGGATTGCCGCCTAGAGGCTAAGACTACGTCTGCCACCTCTCTAGGCAGGAGTAGGGGAGCCAGGACTACCCTTTCAGCAGCCAGGCCATCAGATAAAGGGACTGGTGGTTGGGGTGCAAGAGAGACCCCTGGTCCTGAGACAGGAGATCGTGTTAAATTCCCAGAGGCAGGGGAGTGTCCACCGCCAGTTGCAGCAGGAGTGGGAACCACGGCTGCCTCGGCCACCTGGGGGCTATCAGAATCATTGAGGCCCTGTCCTTGAGGACCTTGAACAGCGTTCGAGACACTAGTGGCGTGGGAGGAAACGCATATAGTAGGCCTTGGGACCACGGAATCAGAAAGGCATCCGCTGCTACTCTGAGAGGATGCAGTTGTCTGGAACAGAATCTCGGGAGTTGCCGGTTCAGAGGGCTGGCGAAGAGATCCATGGTGGGGAGGCCCCACCTGAGAAAGATCTGCTGAACCACCAATGGATTCAATCTCCATTCGTGTGGTTGCAGGATCCTGCTCAGTCTGTCCGCCAGGTAATTTTCTTGACCGAGGAGGTAGACAGCCTTGAGGAGGATTCCGTGATTGACGGCCCAAGAGCAGAGCCGTTGTGCCTCCTGACAGAGAAGGAAGGAGCCTGTGCCTCCTTGTTTGTTCACGGAGAACATGGCAACTTGATTGTCCGTCTGGACCAGTACAGACTGGTGAGACGTGAGGTGGGAGAAGGCTCTCAGAGCTAGGCATATTGCCCATAGCTCCAGGAAGTTTATCTGCTGAGCAGCCTCCCAAGGAGTCCAGAGACCCTGAGTACATGCCCCTTGGCAATGTGCTCCCCAACCTAGAAGAGAAGCATCTGTCGTCAGCACTCGAGAATGCGGAGGGGATTGAAAATTCACTCCGAGTACCAGATTCGGAAGATGAAGCCACCATTGTAGAGAGGAGACGAGCAGGGTGGATATTCTCACCGAGTCTGCAAGGCTCCCTGTGGCCTGATGCCACTGAGTTCGAAGGCTCCACTGAGCAGGCCGCATGTGCAGGCGGGCATTGTGGATTACATGAACCGTGGAAGCCATATGGCCGAGAAGTCTCAGGAATTGCCTGGCGGAGACCAGGGAATTGCTGTGAAACTGCCTGGCTACATCCATCAACTGGAGGGCCCTGTCCACTGGCAGGAAAGCCCTCGACTGAAGAGTGTCTAGCCTTGCTCCTATGAATTCCAAGTTCTGGGACAGGAGCAAAGTGGACTTTGCGAAGTTTATGACAAACCCCAAGTGCTGAAGCAGAGCCACAGTGCGAAGGGTGGCTTGACTGGCCTCCAGGGAAGACTGGCCCCTTATGAGCCAGTCGTCCAGGTATGGAAACACAAAAAGACCTTGAAGCCTCAGGTAGGCTGCCACCACCGCCAGGCACTTGGTGAACACCCTGGGAGCGGAGGTTAGGCCAAAGGGAAGTACTCTGTACTGGTAGTGGTTTCCCCCCACAACAAATCTGAGATATTGTCTGTGGTCTGGATGAATAAGGACGTGAGTATAAGCATCCTTTAGATCTAAGGAGCATAGCCAATCTCCCTGCTGGAGGTAGGGCAACAGGATTCCAAGGGTAAGCATCTTGAACTTTTCCCTCTCCAGGAACTTGTTGAGGTTGCGCAAATCTAGGATGGGTCTGAGGCCTCCTGTTCTTTTTGGTACCAGAAAGTACCTGGAATAAAAGCCGTGACCTCTCAGGTGGTGGGGCACCGGTTCCACAGCCTGTTCCTTTAGCAGACTTGCTAACTCCTGAAGGAGTAGGTCCCTGTGCAGAGGGAGTCTTGGAGGCTCCCCTGGAAAATAGGAGGGAGGTACCTGGTGAAAATGGAGAAGATAGCCCTTTTGGACTATATGGAGCACCCAGGTATCTGATGTGACGGCTGACCACCTGTGGGCAAAGTGGGCCAGCCGGCCTCCTGTGCTGATGTGAGCCAGCTGAGGAGAAGAGGCTATGCTTGCTGAGTCAAAAACCCTCACCCTGCTGAGCAGGGGCCGGTGTTGGTGGCTTGGGGGCCTTCTGCCTACGGGGCCCATGACCCTGCCCCTTGGCCTGCTGACCCTGTTGGGGAGCTGCAGAGGCCTGATGAGGGTATTGTTTATAGGCAGAGGACTTCCTTGGGTAAAAGGTCTTTTTTCCCGAGCCCTTCTTCTTCTGAGAAGGGGCAGAGGTTTTTCTGGACAGCCTAGTCCTGGTCAGAGTCTCGGTCTCGAGTTCTGCAGCCTTTTCAGCCATGGGCTTGCCAAAGAGGTTTTCACCACGGCAGGGGACATCGACCAACTTGTCCTGCACCCATGGCTCGAGGTCGGATGACTGTAGCCAAGCCTGTCGGCGGGCACCGATGCCGGCCCCGGCTACTCGGGCCGAAGCCTCGAAGCCATCGTAGGCTGCTCGAGAGATAAACTTTGAGCACTCTCGAATACCAGTGGACAAGGCTTGGAACCGCTGCAAAGGTTCCTCAGAGAGACCAGCAGAGAACCCGGCAATCTCCTTTGCCAGGTCTCAGAGATACATGCCCATGTAGAGCTGGTAAGTCTGGACACGGCAAGCAAGCATAGAGCCCTGGAAGCACCGAGGGCATCCATGTTCCGGGCTTCCCGGCCAGGAGGCACCGAGGAGTGCATCTTCTGACTTTTCAGTCGATGCATGGCCGATTCCACAACCATGGAGTGGTGCGGTAATTGTGCCTTTTGGAACCCAGGGCTCTGGCGGACTCGACAGATGGAATCGACCCACTTGCTTAACACCGGTGTCGAGGCCGGGGTCTCCCACATGCGGAAGAGCAGCCGCTCCAGCATCGGAGGAACCGGTACAGTAAAGGCCTCCTTTGGGGGAGAGTCATACTGGAGGGCCTTGAGCTCCTCGGCTCGAGGCTCCTCCTCGGGATCTGCGGAGAAGGCCAAGGCCTTGGCCATATCCCGCACGAAGTCTGAGAACCGGGTATCCTCCGGTGGGGATCGTCTCTGAGGTTCGGACTCCAGCGAGTCTGATGGGACACACCGAGTCCGATAAGTGTCGGGTGACTCTTCGTACTCTGTCTCCCAGCCCGACTCCTCGGAGGAAGAATCGAGCGGCTCCGGTCGGGCGGGCACCTATGCCATCCGCCCTGACGCTGAGGGTACCGGTGTCGACGACCTCAGTCCCGAACGGGAGGCCGAGGGAGACCGTGGTCGAGGATCGAGCCCGCATGGACTCGAGGATCGGCTCGGCCTCCGGGGTCGACTTGGACGTCGAGGTCCCGGTGGTCGGGGCAGATGCACCGGTGAGAATGGCGATCAATGCCCGCTGCTGTTCCATGAAGGCAGCGAGGCTGCTCTCCAAGGCCATCAACCTGAGTCCGAGCTCAGGAGACCCAGCAGCCCCCGACTCGGGCTCTGACGGCGTCGGGCCCGACGTCGGCTCCCCTGGAGGAGAGTCCACGAGGACTACAGCACTCACGTGTCCAGGAGACTCCATCTCGATACGAGGATGCTTGGCAGGCCTCTCCGACTCCGAAGTCCCGGGACGGCTATCGGGGCTATGCGACCTGGCCCTCGAGGAACCAGGAGCGTCCATCAACGCTGCCCTCGCGGGTTTCTTCTTCCTGCGATGTTCCCGCGAAGGAGACCCCCGCTCAGAGGAACCCCGACGTTGCTCTGGGCGGGAGTCCCGAGACGTCGAGGCCTCTGACGAGGTCCGGGCCCGTCCGGACACGGAGTCAGAGAAGATCCTATCCTTCTGGTGCTGCCGACTCCTCAACGCCTTCGAGGACATTTTGCCACACAGACCACAGATCATCGGGTCATGATCGGGTCTGAGGCAGCGGAGGCAGCAGTCATGTGTGTCGGTAAGAGACATAAGTTTCTTACACCGATCACTCTTTTTAAACCCGCTGGTAGCCATCGGGGAAAAAGGGCCCTGCGAGATCAAAAGACCGGGCTGCCAGTGAAAAAACAAAAATGGCGCGAACGCTAGTCACAAAGGACAAAAACCGAAAAAGAGAGAGTGTACTCGATACCGGCGTATCGGGCCAAGGCGGGAAAAGGATCCGGCGTCGAACCAAAGGTAGAAAAAGAAAAAACAGGGAAATCAACTTTTTCCTCGGGGAAAAACGAACTACGTCCGTCGGGCTCCGCGGAAAAAAGAAGACTGAGCGAGATGGCACCCTTGGGCGGGAAGGGGACCACGCATGCGCGCTGCAATTCCCAAAGGCTTTCTTTGAAAGCTGGGGAAATGCTCCGCACGAGGGCTCCGTCGGCGCCGACGTCACCCCATATGTGAGGACTGACTTCCTGCTTGGTCCTGGAGAATATACCATTCAGTGGCATTTACATGGTTTACAGGTCTGTAAACTGTGTAAATATCTTGGAATATTGGGTCCATACTGTATAACCCCTCTTAAGTTGCTTCACTGGCTCTCTATCCGTTTCTCTATCCAGTTCAAATTTCTCCTACTAACCTATAAATGCATTCATTCTGCTGCTCCTCATTACCTCTCCTCTCTTATCTCTCCCTACACCCCTCCTTGGGAACTCCACTCTTACAGATCACTTCTATCTGTGCCCTCTCTTCCACTGCCAACTCCAGACTTTGATTTTCCACCTTCCTACTCCTTATGCCTGGAACAAACTATCTGAGTCAGTATCAGATTCCATCTATGGCCCTTTTCAAATCCAGACTAAAAACTCACATATTCGAGGCTAATTTTGGATCCTGATCTGCTTAGTCTCCTGCATTCCAACTATGTGTTTCCTTACCTCTCCCCTAGACATATCTTATTTCCCAGTTGTTGTGTTGTCTGTCTTGACTAGACTGTAAACTCTGATGAGCATGGTCTGTCTCTTACATGTCTCTGTACAGTGCTGTGTACACCTTGTAGCGCTATACAAATGATTAGTAGTAGTAGAAATAGAGTGCTGCTTGATCATGGTAGCAGTTTCTTGAATTTGAACTGCGAAGAGATTATCTTCACAGCACGGCATGTCAGCAAGCTGTCCCTGAACACTTGTCGGGGCATTTTCAAAGCAATTAGCACATTAACCACAGAGACCAGGATATTCAGTGGCACTAACACGGTTTGTGCCGCTGAATATCCCCGAGTGCTGCCACTGAGCGCTCCAATGCTAGCCAGGGGTGATTTGGAGGTGGCGCCTAGGTATAACCGGGTATCAGTGATGGTCAGTCACTAGCCACTTATCCCTCAGTGGCAAAAGTTAGGCATCTAAAAGACTCACCTAACGTTCGCTGCCAAAGTTATCGGGCAGCAGCTGAATATCGCCACAACCTGGTTAGCTTTGCCGCTATGTGGATGACCTGGATATTCAATTCTGGTGGACAGATATAGCCCTGGCATTGAATATCCAGGTTTAAAGTTCAGCAGTGATGGTTAGCCGCTGTAGAAGTGTTAGCCACCACCGCTGAATATCCCCCCCCCCCTTGGTTGCAAGTCTGAGGCACAAAATCATGAGAGTCTTTGGGAGTCAATACTAATGGAGGACGACCTCGATGCTGTATTGAAAACATCATATGTCGTATGGACAGTGTACTTCCGGCCCTCCTTCCCTTGACTCAGTAGAGAACAATAATATTTGAGTTTCTCTGGATGGAGAAAAGCACACATATTATGAAGGCTGAGCATGATGTTCCATAAGTCCATGCCATATGTTCCATAAGTCCATATAGAGCTGGTAGGACACCATGTGGGAGGTGAGTATAGTGCTCTGAAGTAGCTTTCTCCCAAAATAGTCCAAAGCCTCAGCCTCCTTCCTTGGTGGTAACGAAAATTGTGACGTTGAACCTTTGGCCCTTTTAAGGATAGATTTGATGACCTCAGCATGGTGTGGCATCTTTAGCTTCTCAAATCTGAGAGTCTTTTGGGCTGTATACATAGAGTCAACTTTCTTGCTGACAGGGGGTACAGAGAGGGCAATCTTCCACATTTTCATCTATAACCTCTGAAGGATTCAGTACACAGGCACTGTCATTACTTCCTTAGGGGCAACAGAATAATGGAGGATATCTAATTCTTTTGCCCTGGGCTCCTCCTCTGTTTCCACTGCAAAAGGTATAGCCTTAGTCATATTCCTAACAAAATCATGGAAAGATAATTCCACAGGAGAGAACTTTCATCTTTCAGAAGGAGGAGAAGGGTCTGATAGGAGATCTAGAGATCTGCCTTCCAACAGGTTTTCAGAGTCATTATGCAGTGGTCTGAATCTTTCTCTGAGAAGTACTCAAAGGATGTCTGAGTCTCCACCTAGATGACTCGATCCCTTTGGAGATCTAGAACTCCTATGGGAGTGCCAATTTGCCACTGACTTCTGAAGCTTTGAGGGACCATCACCTCCCAATACACTGGAAAGTGGTATCGGCTGGTCAGATATCAGTGTCAAGGACCTTCAATGTCCCGATGATGATGCCACTACCGCAGCCAGACAATGTATCTCGAGAATGGGATCAATGTCTCAATGCACCTAGCTCAATGCTGATGGAGCCCTTAGCTTCCACACAACGAAGAGCATCATTATTCTGTTCTCAATACACTTCAGAAACTGCTTCTCCTTGGCAGCCATCTTTGAAAGTATTGGGGCACAGCAATATCGGTTGATGTTCCTTGAATCTGTCAGGGTCTATTGGCAGGCTTGTTTCGGCTTCGTAAAGCCTGGCGTTGCCCCTCAGACAGTGAGAAGGATGAGTCATCCCCACATCAGGGCTGCTTTGAGGGTCAAATTTGCAAGCCCTCTGTGCTCTCAATATTACACTTCAGAAAACTTTGGTGTGGATACAGTGGAGCCTCTGCCCGATGCTCAGTATCCTAAGCTCTTGATATTGATGAAGTCAAGAATGAACTTTTCCTCATCTTCAGGGAAGCAGCACTGATTGACTGATGCTTAGGCAATCTACGGGTGCTTGGTTCTGATTGAGCTCAAGGGCTCCTTGATACTGATGCTCTGCCAATGTCTGGTGCAACCTCTCAAGTCATCAAAACCCATGTCTCTGATACTGATTGATGGATTGGACTTCTCAGCACCAAAAATTCATTCACGCTGCTTTGGCCCTACAAACATAAATCACAAGAAGAAGGCTTATGGCCAAGCCCCGGGCACTTCAGATATCAATCGTGGGTACTTGAGGGATATGGTCCTAAAGCACTTGGTGCACTTTTTAAACCTACTGGCAAGTTTCTGGGGCATCTTGGCTGGGAAAATAGCCACTGCAAAATCATATGACTTGACGGAGAAAAAAAGTTATGTGACCGGATCGCCTGAAGCCTAAGCGGGAAAACAGCAACATGAGAAAATGAAAGGAAACTTGAAAATGCTTGAAAAACCTAAGAAAAAGACATTAAAAGGTATGTGAAAGGCATGTGATGGCAGGGCAGGAAAGAATTCTGAAAAATGAGAGCAAAAATAACTTAACAACTCACAAATTGAAGTCTAACAATGCAGAGCAAAATTGGCATCCGGTATGCTCTGCGACAAAATATTGGCATGGCGATGGCAGGTGGGAAGACACGCGCATGCATGTTGAAGCCTTCCAAAAGTTTCTAGATGGAGCTGGGAAATGCTCCTGCTTGAAGGCTGTCGGTGACATCATTGATATGTCAAGACTTCATTCTGTTTGTCCATGAAAAAACTGGGAATACATACATGGTTTATGTTCTTGCCAAAACCACACTCATAAAATACCCACAGTCTAACCCCCTTCCAAACTATTCACCCTTTGGCTTTTATATGTAAAACTGCTATTTACACTTGTTGGCCATTTACACATGTAAGTGCCACTATTTATGTATGCAAAGGCCACACAACCCTTCTAAAATGACCTCCATAACCTTTTTTGTCTAAGCAGCGATATTCAGTTGCTAAAAATATAAATTGTGCAGCTAAGTGGCCTGCACAAATAGCAGGTAAAACGTGAAATGTCTGCATTAAATGGTTCAAGTTATACATGGATATTCAGCAATGCTACCTAAATGGATGGTGTAGCTGAATATATATATATGATTTTAAAATGTCTAAATTAAATATTTTGAATTATACATTGCTGAATATTGACCTTCATATATTTTTTACTTTATCGACTATCTGCTGTCTGGAATGAGAATCTTTTCCTAGCTCCTACCTCTGTGCAGCAGCTGTAGCAGCGGCATCCATTGCAAAATGTCTCATTGCACTCTCCTCTAGGTATTTTTGTTCCCATTTGGTCATGTCAGCCTCTAGAGCCAGAATAGTCTCTTCCTTTTCTCGCAGCAGCTCCATCAGTGCTGGGGCATTATATTCTGGTACACCAACAGCATGACAATTTGGATGTCTCTGAAGCAAACAAAGGAGAAAACTGATCTAGAACATCACTCAGCAGGCATAGACCTTCCAAGAAAAAGAGTTCAGAAATTTGAAAGATCTATATGTTGCACAGAATGTTGCTTTGATCTTTTCTCTGCTGAATGCCTGTAATGCACAACCATAAAAATGTTGATATAGTAAAGCAATAATATGCCCTAGTACTTAATCTAATCAAAGTATTAGCTTGCTTGCTTCCCAACTCTGTTCTAAGTTCTTGTATTCTTCTCTCTAAGATGATTTTAGTTTTGTCCAAGTCTCTTTTATGCTAGCTTAGGTTCTGCAGCTACAATAAAAGAAGGCACTGATTTATTTTATAAAAAAATGCAATGTGTGAAACCATCTCTGCAAACATTCTTTAGTGGTTCTTCTCTACAAACTATAACTAAGGCAAGAACTAGATCAAAGACCTATTCATGGGTAGCATTTATTAGTTCTTTATCAAATTATTTATCTCTGTCAGACTGTTAAAACCGTATTATTTACGTAAATAATAAGATGAACATTTTGAGATGTGAAATTAATTTGACAGCAGATAATCATCTCTATTGTTAAGACTGTTTTGTCTGCAGGATATTGCTTTGAGCACTTTAAGAAATCTGCTATGAATTTTTGGATCATAAGTAGGGCTTCTGATTCATCTAGAGGTTTATGAACTATAAATGTAAGTGTTTATTTTGAAGAAATTAGGCTATTTGGGGGGCTACTAAAAATCTATCTATATTAGTGGGTTTGCATTGAAAATTTACATTTTAGCACATTTGTAGGTGCGGTCTATCTTTTACATGCTGTAGTACTGTGGGTGAGTTTTAGAGTCCAGGGCCTTTAAGTAAGCAGCCAGACCACAGTTCGCATGCACTAAAATCTTTATTAGAGTAGTTCACACACACAGGAAAAGGGCCCTGTCTTCCTAAGCAGGCCGACAGCTCAATTTCAAACACAAGGCAACTTAGTTCAAACAAACAAAATGGCAAACATGCAGAGGTCTGCCCTTCTATGCAGGTTATAAAGCATCCAATTTTTCTTTTTTATGTTCAGTTTTGAAAACTGATTAATTATAGGCAATGCTATCTGAAAACGTAATATCAAACATACAGCTAAAGACAGAGGGCTACAGGTAAAGCAAATAAGTGCAAAGCATCCATATAGACAGTAAATTTGAGAAACTGAGATCATATTCCACATACTCTAACTTAGGAGTGAGGTTCATGACTGTCATGGTGTGGTAGGCTATGGCCTGTAAATTAGGCCTAGATCCTAACCCCCACCTGGGATTAGTGCTGAGAAGAACCAGAGTTTGAGAATCTGCCTTAAACTTCTTTAAACTGCTTTTGAAAAGTTTGTATAATTCCTTTATGCTTATGATAGAAATGGTCTTGCATTCTCTGAGCTAGAAATGTCCTTGAAGTAGAAATGTATCTATGCCTAAGACTATGCCTTTGTTAGAATAGCCTGAGAAGGGGGAACAGGGAGATAGGCCCAGAGAGGGTCCCCGATTGGACAGGTGCAAGGGGCGTTGGGACCAATAGAAAGTTTGCCTTTATCAAACTGTAAAAATTGTATATAAGGAATTTGCTCCTGTATTCCATTGCTCAGTCTCTTTTGGATGCACTCCTGTCTGAGCCTGTGCACAATAAATTGGCTTGGACCCTGTAACTGACTCCTGGTTTTATTCGTTGCATGCACTTCGCTGCTACATATTCTTGGTGCATTGGCCTGGAATGTGCGAGTAGTGGATGGTATTCAAGTGAGTATACCACGTATTACCGCCTCAAGGTTTGGCCCGGTTGGAACCGGGTCTGTCCGACCGCAGGGGAAACCTCAGACGCCACCGGTCCTCTTGTATCGGAGAGGGTTCCGCCTTGCCTCGGCGGGCTACTGGGTCCGGCCGGCCAACACCTCCGAACCCGAGGGGAGTCCGGGATCCAACCCATGAACTGGTTCTGTATCGGGTACCGGATCCGGTGAGTAGAAAATTCTTTGCTACTAAGATAGTTACTCTCGAAAACGTGTTCGGGAATACGGTACCGAGAACCTGATCACCTCTCAGGGCAGTCCGAGTACGTCTTGCATGAGTATGCGCAAGACCGAAACCACTGCCCTTGATCTTTGCTTCGGTCTTTACTGAGGAAGATGTAGGGATGTTACCCATGACTGAAGTGGTATTTAAAGGTGCGGAAGAATTGAAGGAAATATCGATACATCGGGAAGATGTATTACAACTATTAGATAAACTGAAGAGCAGCAAATCACCTGGGCCGGATGGTATACATCCAAGGGTATTGAAAGAACTGAAATATGAGATTGCAGACCTGCTATCAGTAATCTGTGAACTATCATTAAAATCATCTCTAATACCTGAAGATTGGAGGATCGCCAATGTAACACCAATTTTTAAAAAGGGTTCCAGGGGTGATCCGGGAAACTACAGACCGGTGAGCCTCACGTCAGTACTGGGAAAAATGGTAGAAACCATCATAAATAATAAAATTACTCAGCATGTATTGAAGAGATGAGTATTACTCGGTGGCTTTGAATAACTGTACACAGAATATATCTTGTCCCCATAAGATGACAATTTGGGAAAGTGGGTTAGTGGCCTTAGAAGGAGATTAATTTGTGTGTGGTAATCTTGCATATTGTGGTAAGGAGAGTGTAGCACAGCCCTGGGAAATAGAGGAAAAATGAACTTTTGCTTCTTTAAGGGGGATGGGCTCACCTAAACACATGTGCAAAAGTAAAAGCAGTGAAAGAAACCACGCTTGCAGAGCTAGGCTGAAGCCACAACCAGACTCCATGGCAACCCTAAGTAAGGATAAGGGACACCTGTGGGTGGAGCCAGAAGGGGAGGCACACTACCCAGCATTTAAGGTTAAGCAAACAGAAAGTGATAGACTCGGTAGAACTGTTAGAAGCCTTGGAGGTGTTGGAAGCCACGGGAACAGCTTGAGAAGCAGCAGCTGGTGAAAGGCCAGAGGACAGGCCAAGTACATTCCTTCTAGGAGAGAGAAGGGCAAAAGGCTGGCTGTAAGAAAGCTAGAACAGGAAGGCTCAGCTTCTTCTGAAGAAAGACAAATCTTCAGGTTGAGAAAGCCCAGGAAAGCTGGAAGAAAATCCTGCAGTGATTCCCTGAGCAGCTCTGACTCAGAGGACGCTACCTCCAACAGATGTCACTGCTGTGAAACTCCCACAGTTAAGCTCCAAGGTAGGAGAGGAAAGTTGGAAAGAGTTAATGCTTATAACTCTGACTCAGATACTGAGGAGATAGTTATACCTGCTAGCACGCAGAACAGGAAGAAGGGTTTTGTAGATAAAGCCAAGCAAACAAAGCCTGTTAATGTTTTACCAAGAGAAAGAAAGGCAGTTCAATGGGAGAAACTGTTTAAGCTGTTAAAGCATATAAACCTTAAAGTACCTGAACGTATTCAAGTTCTACAATCAGGCAGTGCAGAGGAAGAAATGGAGGTGGATTATAAGGAAGATGACCCTGATTCCACTTGCTCTGAAATGGAATGTGCTCTATGTGTTACTGCTGATTGAAAGAAGTAAAATACTAGGAAGAATCTCAGAAAGCAGTTCTCAGGTTCATGATAGCTGAAAGCTTTGAAAAGAGAGAAAGGAAATCTCTTAGTTTAAAACTTGCAAAGCTCTGTCTGTTGAAGAGAAGTAGATGATGCAATTGAGTTCTGTGCTGACCAGCTGAGAAGTGTTTTAATCTGAAGCAGCTAAAGGGAGCCAATAGAATTACTGAGTTCCGTTGTGTGCTTTAATTGCAAATAAAGCTGTTGTTTCTGAGATGAGAAATTTCCTAATGAAAGAAGTAAAGACATTTACTTGTAAATAATACCACTGAAGCGCACTGTTTGTAAAGAACTTTATTTGGGAGAAAATATCCTTGTTTTCTGTTGCTGAGTTTGGAATCTTCTACAAAGGACTGTTACTAAACTGCACCAAGTTAAAAATCAATAAAAATTCCTGTGTTGCTTTAAAACCACTTGGACTGCTTTTATACACAACTACACGTTTAAAGCTAAAAGATACAAGATGGGAGCCTGTCTTCACTAGGCGACCGCCTAGTGGAGGCGCGCCCGCCACAGGTGGCGTAGTTCTTTGGATTTTTCTTTTTCCTATGGTCAAGCTTGGTACACCTTGAAGTTCCATACTTTTGGAGCAAGGAAAAGATCCAAGAAAGGACGGTGTCAACAAGAGTTGGTGGAATGGAAGGAAGATCCGGAGTGGCATTGGAGCCGAGTCCGTATCAAAGTGGTGGCAAAGCGAAGTCCTGCACCAGAGCCAGGTAACCCGTATGCTAGAGGGGTTAAGGCCCGGATTCTGGTGTAAGGGGGAGGCTACCTTAGTGCTCACCAAGGGAGAAAAGGGAGTATAAAAAGTGCTGCACTTTGTGTTTTCTTGTGTTTGTTTGTCTTCACAGTATCAGCCCAGCAATGGAGAGTGCTGATATTCTGGCTTGGGTGACAGATCAATTCGCCAAACAGAGGGAGATGGCAGCAGTGAGCCAAGAACAGGCGACAGCCATGCTCCGATCCCAACAACCACTACTACAGATGATGGCGAAATGGATTGAAACACAGGAGAAAGCGACCGAAGCTGCAAAGACAGTACCAGGTGCACAGAGTGTTTTTCCAGGATGGGAAAGCCCTACTGCTGGAACTTTTTCCTGTGGGCGCCTTACCAAAGAGGACGATGTCGATGATTTCATCGAAGCATTTGAAAGAATAGCTCTACTGGCTAGATGGCCTAGAGAACAGTGGGCATTAAGATTTGCTACTACCCTTACAGGGGAGGCTCTAGCAGCCTACAGGGCAATGCCCGTGACATTGGTCACAGATTATGAAAAAGTAAAAAGCGCTATTAAAGATCGGATGGGATTAAATCCCACGGTCTAACGCAGGCTTCTGCGATCATGTGTGATAAAGGTGGGTGAAACACCCCAAGCTCTCTATCATAGGATAAAGAGTTTGGTCTGTAAATGGCTTACACCCGAAACTAAGGATGTAGAATCTATTTTGGATGCTGTAATTCTAGAGCAGTTTACAGAGGCTCTACCTAAGGAGTTGCAAACTTTTCTAGTGCTACAAAACTGCAAAAACACCCAGGAAGCCATTGCTCTGGCTGAACGCTTTCTGGAGGCTAATAAGTTAAGCCTCGAGAAAGAGGTTTTTTTTAAGAAGGCAGGTATGGAGGCGCTAGAAAAGAAGGCAACATTTGCAAGCCTTAGGAAAGGAAAGAATGTACCCGTGGATAGGATGTGTAACATGCAGAGGAAATGTTTCTCTTGTGGGGAAATAGGTCATCTTAAGAGAAATTGCAAGACTAAAAAAAGCTTTTGTAACCACCTGTCCCAAAGATACAGGTGAAGGGTTCCTCTTAACAGTTGAAGTGGAAGGGATCCCCACAGAAGCTTTATTAGACTCGGGGGCTGACCAGTCCATGATTTCTCAGGGGCTTTGGAGAAAGATTGAGGCCCAACAGCAGTCCTTACCGGAATCCTCTAGAGGGCATGTTAGGATCCGGTGTGTCCATGGGGCCGCCTCCACCTATCCTGTACAGTATGTCAAAATAAAGGGATTAGGTAGCGGAAAAGAAATAGCGGTAGCTGTAGTACCTAGACTCCCGCATGACATTATACTAGGCTGCGATTGATCCCAGTTCAGAAAAGGATTAACAGAAGAGCTGCAGGAAAAGGCCTGCATGGCAGCTACCCTATCCAAAGAGGAAACAGCAGAAAGGGAGAAATCCTTAACAAGAATAGGAAAGGTTTACTGTCCCAGGACTGGTACGGCTAGAATAGTACCCACTCCTTTGTTTGGGAGGAAAGTAAACCAGGAGAAACCAACAGAAACTCGAAGGGAAAAAAAGGATCCAAAACAGAACTTTGTGCTCCGATTCTGTAGGACCATCCCTGAGGCTAAAGTTCCAAGACGGGCGACGGAACAGGCCGCCGGACTGGATCTTTGCAGTGCTATAGATGTGGTCATACCTAGACAGGGGAGAGCCATAGTGGAGACTGGTCTTCGGGTAGAAATACCGCCAGGGTGTTATGGCCGTATTGCACCTAGGTCAGGTCTTGCCCTTAAGAACTTCATAGATGTAGGCGCCGGGGTCGTTGATCCCGATTATAGAGGATCATTGAAGGTACTTTTGTTTAATTTTTCCCAGGAGAACTTTAAAGTAAATGTGGGGGATTGGGTGGCCCAATTGATTTGCGAGCGGGTGGGATTTCCGCCTATAGAGGAGGTGGATGAGTTAACCTCTACCACCCGGGACTCAAGGGGATTTGGTTCCACTGGCATAGGTGAAATAAAAGGGTTAACTGCAAGCTGTGTAGGGAAGGAGGAGGATGAGCTAGGACCGCAACTCGCGGAATGTAAGGCAGATCCCGTTCATAGGATCGGTGAAAGGCTCTCCTGAGCTCAGCAGGGAGAGTTATCCAAAGTATTAAGCAAGTTCCCTGATGTCCTTACTCCTGTGCCAGGAGAAACAAAGCTGGTAGCACACGAAATTGTAACCCCGCCGGGTGAAGTAATTCGCCAGCGACCCTACAGGCTGCCCGAGGTGAAGCAAAGGGAGGTGGTAACCCAAATACAGGAGATGTTGAAATTGGGAGTGATTGAGGAGTCGAGAAGTCCGTGGAACAATCTGATAGTTTTGGTCCCCAAGCCCGACGGATCTATGCGTTTTTGCATAGATTTCCGTAAAGTAAATGAAATCTCCCGGTTCGATACGTATCCTATGCCTAGGATCGAGGAGATCTTGTATCGTTTGGGCCAAGCCACATATCTGACCACATTAGATTTAACAAAGGAGTACTGGCAGATTCCCCTCACTAGGGAATCTCGCCCCAAAAACTGCGTTTAGTTCCCCAATAGGGCTCTTTCAATTTTGTAGGATGCCCTTTGGGCTCCAAGGAGCCGCAGCGACATGTCAACGGTTGGTCGACATGGTCCTGCGCCCTCACCAGCGTTACGCGACGGCTTATATGGACGATATTGTAATCCATAGTTCACGGTGGGATGAACATTTAGTTCGTGTTAAGGCTGTGTTGGGGGCATTGAGGCAAGCGGGACTTACGTTAAACCCTGCTAAATGTATGTTTGGCGCGTCTGAGGTGAAATATCTGGGTCACTTAGTTGGTCAGGGCATAGTAAAGCCTCTACTGGACAAGGTAGACAGCGTTAAGAAGTTTCCAAAACCTTTAACAAAAAAACAACTTAGGAGCTTTTTGGGATTAGTTGGCTATTATCGTCGGTTCATCCCGCATTTTGCGACCAAGGCCGCGTCGTTAACGGAAATGCTTAAAAAAAATGCCCCTAATCAGTTGCAGTGGACTGAGGATGCGGAGCAGGCCTTTAGTTTGTTAAAGGAGAAACTATGTGAGGCACCAATATTGCGCGGGGTAAATTTTAGTCAACCCTTTATTATTCAAACAGATGCTTCAGAAACAGGCCTGAGCGCCGTGATGTCACAGAAGCATGAGGGGTCTCAGCATCCTGTGATGTTTTTGAGTCGCAAGCTAACTCCTCCGGTAAGGAAGTACTCGACAGTTGAGCGTGAGTGCCTCGCAATAAGGTGGGCTGTAAATGCGCTGAGGTTTTATTTAACCGGTCGGAGATTTTTTACTGGTGATCGATCACGCCCCGCTAAAATGGCTAAATAAGATGAAGGACAACAATGCTCGTTTAACGCGGTGGTACATGGCCCTGCAGGAGTTCGATTTCCGGATAGAGCATAGGGCCGGGAAGCTCCATACCAACGCGGATGCCCTATCTCGTATTACGAGCCGTGCGCGGGTTGAGGCGCCAGCCCGTAATAGCTTAAGGGGGGGGGGATATGTGGTAAGGAGAGTGTAGCACAGCCCTGGGAAATAGAGGAAAAAGGAACTTTTGCTTCTTTAAGGGGGATGGGCTCACCTAAACACATGTGCAAAAGTAAAAGCAGTGAAAGAAACCACGCTTGCAGAGCTAGGCTGAAGCCACACCCAGACTCCATGGCAACCCTAAGTAAGGATAAGGGACACCTGTGGGTGGAGCCAGAAGGGGAGGCACACTGCCCAGCATTTAAGGTTAAGCAAACAGAAAGTGATAGACTCGGTAGAACTGTTAGAAGCCTTGGAGGTGTTGGAAGCCACGGGAACAGCTTGAGAAGCAGCAGCTGGGGAAAGGCCAGAGGACAGGCCGAGTACTTTCCTTCTAGGAGAGAGAAGGGCAAAAGGCTGGCTGTAAGAAAGCTAGAACAGGAAGGCTCAGCTTCTTCTGAAGAAAGACAAATCTTCAGGCTGAGAAAGCCCAGGAAAGCTGGAAGAAAATCCTACAGTGATTCTCTGAGCAGCTCTGACTCAGAGGACGCTACCTCCAACAGATGTCACAGCTGTGAAACTCCCACAGTTAAGCTCCAAGGTAGGAGAGGAGAGTTGGAAAGAGTTAATGCTTATAACTGACTCAGATACTGAGGAGATAGTTATACCTGCTAGCACGCAGAACAGGAAGAAGGGTTTTGTAGATAAAGCCAAGCAAACAAAGCCTGTTAATGTTTTACCAAGAGAAAGAAAGGCAGTTCAATGGGAGAAACTGTTTAAGCTGTTAAAGCATATAAACCTTAAAGTACCTGAACGTATTCAAGTTCTACAATCAGGCAGTGCAGAGGAAGAAATGGAGGTGGATTATAAGGAAGATGACCCTGATTCCACTTGCTCTGAAATGGAATGTGCTCTATGTGTTACTGCTGATTGAAAGAAGTAAAATACTAGGAAGAATCTCAGGAAGCAGTTCTCAGGTTCATGATAGCTGAAAGCTTTGAAAAGAGAGAAAGGAAATCTCTTAGTTTAAAGCTTGCAAAGCTCTGTCTGTTGAAGAGAAGTAGATGATGCAATTGAGTTCTGTGCTGACCAGCTGATAAGTGTTTTTAACTGAAGCAGCTAAAGGGAGCCGACAGAATTACTGAGTTCCGTTGTGTGCTTTAATTGCAAATAAACCTGTTGTTTCTGAGATGAGAAATTTCCTAATGAAAGAAGTAAAGACATTTACTTGTAAATAATACCACTGAAGCGCACTGTTTGTAAAGAACTTTATTTGGGAGAAAATATCCTTGTTTTCTGTTGCTGAGTTTGGAATCTTCTACAAAGGACTGTTACTAAACTGCACCAAGTTAAAAATCAATAAAAATTCCTGTGTTGCTTTAAAACCACTTGGACTGCATTTATACACAACTACACGTTTAAAGCTAAAAGATACAAGATGGGAGCCCGTCTTCACTAGGTGACCGCCTAGTGGAGGCGCGCCCGCCACAATATACAGAACTGCCTAGAGGTTGGTCAGGTACTTGCTATGTTGCCCAGTTAGATACCCCGTGGTGAGTTTTACTGTACCAGAATATTACTTTATTATCAACCCAAATGATTTTTTAAGAAGAAAAAGAGATATTTCCACTCAGGATAAGGCCATAGCAGCTGCACAGCAACTAGTAGACTCTACAAGTCCTTTAACTAAATCTCAGATTGATGTATTTACGGGTACTGTTTGACTTTCAACGTTTGGAGCAATAGCACCCACAAGAGAATATGGTACCCAGATTATGCGGTTACAGGCTGTTGTTGAACTTACAGCCCTGGATCTCACAGAGGCAATTAGTATGTTAAAAGGTGCAGGGGACAAGGTGTCTGCCTATGCAGCCTAGAATCGCATGGCTTTAGACTACCTCCTAGCGAAGAAAAATGGAGTGTGTGTGTAAGTTCTTTTTCCGATTTCTTTGATTCTGTCTCTTCGTCCTGGAATTCATTGTCTAAGCCCTTGCGAGGCATGTTGGCATCACTGTTTGGATTTTTGGGGGGTTTTATTTTAGGACAATTGATTCTCTGTGAAATGTCTGCTTGCTGTAAGAAGTCAGTGGACTCTTTGATCCCTAGGATGATGTTGCAGATTGGCCCAGAGTCTTCTTTAATATCAATGTCTGAGTTTTCTTACCTTTGAAATGATTCTTTGCAGAATCAGAGGGGGGACTGAAAGGAAGCTTGTCTGTACAGAGCTATGTACACTGCGAGGATACTTAATAACACTATATTACTCAGAAAGAGTTAGCACCACAGATTCAGTAGCTCAGACATTCCAGGGCCTATTACTTAGCTAACGACCTTGAGAGACTACTGAAAACACTAGGCTGAACTTTCACTTAACAGAGAAACTAAGTTTATTTATGAAACAGACAGTGCAGAAAGAAATTTTCTCTTCAGTCTTGAAACAAAGATATGAAAACTGCTTGTGTTAGAAATTGAAATTACACTTACATGGCAATTGTAGTTCCTGGAGTGACTCCAGTTTAGTCCTCTACATCTGGGTTGTGTACCTCTTCCTGCAGCTTGGAGACTGGGCATGTCAAAACTTGTGACATCACTGGATATAGCCTGCTGGCACTTCCCATCAACCCCAGTGCACTATTGAAAAAGCAGACTCAAAGGAGCAACAAGTAAGTTGCTAAAAAAAGAAATTTAATTTCAACCAGAACTTCAATGAACTGAAACCTTTCAACAAAAAGACCTTGGTCTATATGCATGTAATCATTGCGAACTACAAGACTTTTTTTTTTTTTTTTAAACACTCGTGGGATTCCCGGCGAGTAAACAAATGAGATCTGCGTACCATGGGCACCTTGGCCAATCCGGAGCCACTAACAACACCGACTCCGCGTGAGCTTCGATGCGCTGAATCACTCGACCCAGCAGTGCCCACGGAGGAAAGACATAAAGAAGATCCAACGACGGCCAAGGCCGAATCAAGGCGTCGATCCCTTCCGACATTCTCTTTCTCGGCGCCTGCTGAAGAAATGACCCATCTTTGCTGACCGAAAGGTCGCCATAAGATCCATGATGGGCAGACCCCATCTGCGAACTATCTGCACGAAGCTGTCCGAATGCAGCTCCCATTCCCCAGCATCCACCCGAACTCTGCTTAGAAAATCTGCCATGACATTGTCCTTTCCTGCAATGTGTGCCGCCGAGATTGCCTGAAGCCGAAGCTCTACCCAAACAAATAGAGCCTCTGCTTCCTCCTCCATGGCCACACTTCCTGTACTGCCCTGCCGATTGATGTATGCCACCGTCGCGGAGTTGTTGGACAGGACTCGCACTGCTTTCCCCATTACCGTAGTTTCAAACTGCCGTAATGCCAGTGAGACCACTCTCAGCTCCAATCAGTTGATCGACCACGTCATTTCTTGCTCAGTCCAAGTGCCTTGTGCGAATAGAGCGCCGCAATGCGCTCCTCATCCCACTAGACTCACATCCATGATCAAGGGAAGCCACTCCGGCTGTTCCAGAGTTACCCCTGCCTCCAGAGATTCCAGACAAAGCCACCATTGAAGCGACTGCCTGATCCGAAGAGGGCAGGGGAGTCGTTTGTTCAACGAATGTGACTGGTGCGACCAACGATGAAGCAATGCCTTCTGTAACGGCCTCATGTAAAATTGGGCCCACAGCATCACCTCCAATGTCGCCGCCATCGTCCCCAGCACCCGAAGTTAAGTCCACGCCGAGGGCGCCTGAGTCGCACGGAACTTGCGCATCAACTGCTGCAGAGCTAGAACTCGCCGCTTCGGAAGACACACCAGCCCTCTCTGTATGTCGAAGCGGACCCCCAAATACTCGAGATCCTGGGATGGGACTAAGTGACTCTTGGCTGTATTGACCACCCAGCCTAGACTTTGCAGAAACCTCACCACCTTGGCAGTAACCTGAACGCTCTTGGCTCTTGACTTCACCCGAATCAGCCAATCGTCGAGATAAGGGTGAACCAAGATTCCATCCTTTTGCAGCGCCGCCGCTACCACCACCATAATCTTGGTAAAGGTTCGCAGAGCTGTTGCCAGCCCAAAAGGCAATGCCTGGAACTTATAATGTCCCCAAGGCAGAGCAAACCGCAGCCACCTTTGATGCGCCTCTCTTATGGGAATGTGTAAGTACGCCTCTGTAAAATCCAGCGACGTCAAGAACTCCCCCTGACGTACCACTACAATGACCGACCGCAAGGTTTCCATTCTGAAATGAGGCACTCGCAGACAACGATTTACCCCTTTGACATCCAGAATAGGACGGACCGAACCGCCCTTCTTTGGCACTACAAAATATATGGAGTATCGACCCATGCCATAATCCATTCTTGGCACTGGCGTGACAGCTCCCAACTGCACCAGCCGGTCTATTGTCTGTCAAATTTCCAAAGCTTTTTGTTGACCTCTGCAGGAGGATATCACAAAAGAATCCAGAATAGGCCTTGCCAATTCCAGCGCATATCCGTCGCGAATGATCTCTAACACCCACTGATCTGACGTGATTTGGGCCCAGGCAGGAAGAAACCCCCGAAGGCGCCCCCGATCGGGGGACTTCCCTCCGGAGCCCGCCCCCTTTCATTGTGGCTTTCTAAAGGACGCAGAGGGAGCTGCCGTGAAACCTCTATTTGCTCCTCGGAACCCTTGAAATCCCTGGGCTCTAGACGCAAATCTCCCCCTTTGAAAACCACCTAGCCAAGAAGTTCGAAATCTCCTGAAATCCCTGAACTGCCCCCGGAAGGCCGGTGGGGATTTCCCTTGTTTAGGCTTATCCTCTGGAAGTCTGCCACCCTTGGATTCACCTAAATCCTTGACCAACTTATCAAGGTCCTCGCCAAACAACAACTTCCCTTTAAAAGGCAGCTTACCGAACCGTGCCTTAGATGACCCATCAACCGCCCAATTTTTCAACCACAGAGATCTCCGGGCGGCCACGAAGGAAGCCATATTATTAGCCAACACTCTGATCAGGTCATAATGCACATCTGCCAGATAAGCTGACCCCGACTCGAGGCGATCTATTTGCCAGATACTCTCCTGCTCTAAATGCAGAGCTTGACGCAAATGTTGCGACCAGCGGAGACAAGCTCTCGCCACCCAAGCTCCACATATGGAAGCCTGCAATGAAAGCGCATCAGCTTCAAACAATTGTTTCAAAAGACCATCTACCTTCCTATCCTGTGCGTCCTTTAAGGCCGCACTACCTTCCACCGGGATGGTGGTCTTCTTTGTCACTGCCGCCACCGCTGCATCAATCTGCGGAGACCTGAACCTCTCCTTGTCTGTATCCGCTAATGGGTAAAGCCTGTTCATGATTCTGATACCCTTGAGACCCGCTTCCAGCTGATCTCACTCGGTTTGAATCATCCAATCCATCACTCTATGTATGGGAAACACCACCTGAGCCTGTCTCACTGCCTGAATGACCGGATCTTCTACCTCCTCGTCCTCCGCTGGCTGCGCTGTAGCCAGTTTCAGCATCTGAAGCGATTCCGTGATAAGCGCCGTCAGCTCCTCTTTCCGGAATACTCAAATGATTTTTGCCTGGTCCTCTGGCTCAGACATATATGGTCTCTTTCTTGAGTGTTAAACTGCTGCTTCTATGGTGATTTTATTCAAACTAAACCAAAGGATATACACCTCCTTCCTTTTGTTCACGTGGTGACTTCTTCTACATCACTAGAAGGTCTCAGACTCCACAGCATTAAATTAGAAAAATTCCAGCAATCATGCTTTTTTTGCATCAAAGACCTTCGTTTGTGCTAATATTTTCTCTCAATCGGCATGGGTATTCATAAAAATGCTTGCACTCATTCAAAAATCACCCAAAAGTGATCTATAAAATCCCAACGCCTCCACGTAGTACTGCTTCTGCGTTTCACCAAACGTTTCTTCAGGGGTTATTCTCAAAATGGATCGATGCTGCCCACGTCGTGTACTACCATTCTCGCATTCTATCCCAAATGGATTCTTCAAACAGACGCCGCGCTTGGCAATCTCTCCTTCTTCCAAGTCCTCCTCCCCGCCCTCTAGTTCCTCCTCCACCTCCTCTGACTCGGGCCAGGCCACGTCTGAGGGCGAGAGGTTGCTAAGCTGTGCTCTTAGGAGGCCGAGGAGATGCCCCCTCAGGCTCTCCAGTCCGTGGTTGCGACGTCATACTTGCCATTTGCAAAGCCTCAGGTAACCTCCCCTGACACTTCAAACAGAAAGCCTGATGCATGATTAACACGAAACCCGGACAAAAATCCTACATTTGTCCTCCCATGGACATCATAGACGGCACCGATGATAGCCCCGTTAGGGCCTCTACACTGGATCCCGGCTGGGCGACAGCTAGCGCCTCTTCCCCGGCTGAAGCCGCTGGCTCCAGAACATCCAAAGCTACCGCAGATTCCATCTGATGTTCCACTCTGCTGGACACTGAAACGCAGGCCCGACAGATACCTGTGTCAGCCACTATCCCTCTGAATGCGCCGCAAACCACGCACTGAGGCCGTGTAGACATCCGCTCGAACTAAAGCAGCTGTCCTCCCAGTCAGAACCCTGGGATAACCACAGCTGGTGCTTTAGATTCCTGATTTTTTTTTTTTTTACAATGCCACACCAACAGCAATTTAAATTAAATCACAGAGAGAGACCCCCCCCCCCCGAGGGAAGCCCCCATGAGCCACTGTAGCCCCCCAAAACACAGAAACTTCAGCCTTCAACTGTGCTGCGGGCTCCGAGAACCGCGGGCCGAAAACACCCCAGCCACGCGGTTCTCAGAAAATGGCATCCATTCTCTCCGGCTTGATTTTGGTGCCAAAATTTCCCCCGCCGAAACTGCTCCCTGCAATCGGCTGTAGCCCCCCCCCTAGACTGTCAGTGCTAGGGGCATAGAAGACGCGGCCCCGTTGCCCGCCGTGCTACACTTACCCCGGAGGTCGTAGCACTGCAAGCCGCGATGCTGCGCGCGCTCTCCGCGAGGCGCCGCCGTGCCTCTAAGTGATTTTCCCGGCCCGGGAAAGCGCTGCGGCTCTCACAACGCCTCCGGCCGCCACACTCTCGGTGCAGCTATGGGAACCCACGGAGCTCTCCCCCGTACAGTCCGGGGGGAGAGATCCCAGCTAACAGCTGCCTCAGGAAAGCACAGCAAGCTCACAGACCAGCCAAACACTCTTAAAGAGAAAGGGCAGCAAATGGTAAGGCATAAAGATGTAAATTTACCATTAAAATACTTGAACAATAATTTAAAACTAATTTAAAAACAATGGAAAAACAATGGAAAAAGAATTTAAGGTAATTCCAGTAAAGGGATTTTAACAGAATTTAAAGCCAATTTAAAGAAATTTAAAGAAATTTTAAATCAGACTCAATTTCAGCTCCCTAAACAGGAAAAAAACCCATCCAGTCAAATATCCTCACTAACTAATTGCTCCTTAATTGTTCCCCAAGTGAGCCCAACCCTAGGCTCACTACGCCCTCCTGCTGCATGGAGACTGGACACACTGTGGTTGATGGGAAGTGCCAGCAGGCTATATCCAATGATGTCACAAGTTTTGATATGCCCAGTCTCCAAGCTGCAGGAAGAGGTACACAACCCAGAGGTAGAGGACTAAACTGGAGGAACGATCAGGAATTATTGTTTAAGAAGTTATGTCTGGGGATACATGTATGTCTCCTCATGATGACCTATGCCAGGGGTACACAAATCCAGTCCTGGAGGGCTGCAAACCAGTCAGGTTTTCGGGATATCCCTAATGAATATGCATGAGATAGATTCAAATACAATGGAGGCAGTGCATGAAAATATTTCTCATGTATATTCATTAGGGATATCCCGAAAACCTGACTGGTTTGCGGCTCTCCAGGACTGGATTTAAGTACCTCTGACCTATGCTGCACATTATGAATATACGTGAAAATTATGCTGTGTAATGGAATTTTGACCTATAAATAAAATAGCCAAAGTCTGTGATGTCAGGGAGATAAGGTGCATGCTTTGTTCTCTCTCCCAAAGCTTTGGTGTTTTTTTATAATACAATTGTGTGTGTTTTGTATTATTAACCGTACTTGCTTCCTTCTCATTGCTCTGGGTGTGGAAATCCGAGAGCCCAGGTGCTGTTACCGGTGAGGGGAGGTGCAGAGTACACTTTCAATTGGTGCCGTGCTGGATATGGGTCTCTGCATTCAGGGCAAAGGCTAAATCCGTATCCCAAAGAGTTGATGAGAGTACTCATTGGATTAAGCGCCACACAAAACAGAAGAGGCAACAGGGAATCTCCCTGAAATATTCCTCGCTGTATCTTAATGTTAGGAATGATGTACTGACTATCTTCATATCTCTATGCAGGAAGCAATGCACAAGCACTGTCACTTGGGGTCTAGGAGTACTGCAGGGTCGGCAGCTCTTCAGCCCTGGATACCTCCTCAGTTGCACACCAAAATGGTACGACTTTGGCCTCCCCTACTACATCCTGGAAGGCCTTGTCCTCAGAAGGGTGTTTATACCACACATGAGGTGTAGAAAGGTTCAATGGAGGTTCAGGAGGCTTGTCCTCCATTGAGACCCTTTGGTTACCTAGCCTTTCAAATCCATCTCCGATACCAAGCAGATATCTGGCACTCTGAATCAAGAGCTCCCTCGGGAGTGATGTCCTCATACTCGGTTCCTTTACAAAGGTGCTTTGGCACTGATTCAGACACTAGAGAGGGATATCAACCACAGTGGCACCATTGTCAGGCCCTTTGATGCCCTGATGTCAATGCAACTCCCACAGGCAAGATGTGCTTTTTGGAGATGGGCCGGTCAATGTTGACACAACTGACTTTGAGGCCTTGGCATGCTGCACCACCAAGAATCAAAGGCACCCCTCCTAGGCCACTGATTCTGAAGGTAGTGGGTCTCAATCTCAAAGGTCAACTGGTTGATTTTATTCATTTAACTATACTTATATACTGCTTTTTCTACAAGTCAAAGCAGTGTATATTCAAGTACTGTATATATGTATTTCCCTTGTCCCCAAAAGGCTCGCAATCTATGTTTTTGTACCTGAGGCAATGGAGGGTTAAGTGGCTTGCCCAAGGCCATAAGGAGAACCTGTGGGACTAGAAACCCTAGTCCTTCCAGCCCAAGGTTGCTGTCCTCTATCAGGATTCGAACCCCTGGTTCTCCAGCCTGAGGTAACTTGCCCCAACCACCAGGCCACTCCTCCCTCTGATGATGCTGACATCGAGGCTCTGGCATGCTGTGATGCTAAAAGCACCATAATACATCCCTCGAGAGCTTTCCAAAGGCATCATGTCTGCTGATTCTAAAGGCAGGTGAGCCTCAGCCACTCCGGCCAATGTACCCGATACCTGTGCAGGGATATTGGCAGCTCAGTCGCAGCTCTCGGCTGACTGTTGAGCCTCTCGATGTTTGGACGATGAGCCTCCCGTTGGGCCCATTCCAAGGGGCAGTTCTGCGGGCCCTCAGTACTCTCAGTGCTGCGCCCCGATGGGTTCTGACACTGCCAGATGGCGGAGAAGTGGAAACCAAGGTTGTCTTGGCCATCTGGGGGCTACCAGGATGACTGAGGTCTTGTCTCGAAGGATTTTGAATAGAGTCCGGGCCACCAGAGGCGTGGGAGGAAATGCATACAGGAGGCCCACGGACCAGGAAATCAGAAAAGCATCTGCAGCCACCCTTTGGGGGTGTGGCTGTCTGGAGCAAAAGTTGTACAACTGATGATTCTGCAGACTAGCAAAGAGATCTATGACCGGATGTTCCCAGCACTGGAAGATCTGCTGGGCTACTTCCGGATTCAGTTGCCACTCGTGAGGTTGGAGAATTCTGCTTAGCTTGTCTGCTAGGTAGTTCTCCTGACACGGCAGGTAAACTGCTTTGAGAGACATACCTTGTCAGATTGCAAAGAAACAGAGGTCCAGTGTCTCCTGACACAGGATGCGGGACCCTGTCCCTCCCTGCTTGTTCACGTAGAACATAGCCACCTGGTTGTCTGTTTGTACTAAGACAGACTGATGTGAGAGAACATGAGAGAAGGTTTGAAGAGCTAGGCGTATCGCCCGGAGCTCTAAGAGGTTGATTTGTTGCGTCTTCTCTTGAGGAGACCACAACCCTTGAGTGCATAAGTCCTGACAATGGGCTCCCCAGCGCAGCAGAGATGCATCTGTCATCAGCACTCTTGTGTACGAGGGAGACTGGAAAGGCACTCCCTCAAGCAGGATGGATGGCTGAAGCCACCAGGTCAACGACTTCAGTAGTCGTTTGGACACTCTGATCCTGTCTCGGAGTCTTCCTGTGGCTTGTGTCCACTGATCTCTGAGGCACGACTGAGCTGTCCTCATGTGGAGACGGGCGTTTGGGGTCACCTGAATCGTGGAGGCCATGTGTCCTAGAAGGCGTAGAAAGTGCCTTGCTGATATCTGAGACTTGTGGCTGATTTGGTGCACCAGCTCCAGAAACCTCTGTGCTCTGCCCTCTGGCAGGTAAGCCTTCGCTTGAAGGGTGTCTAACCTTGCCCCTATGAACTCTAAATTTTGAGTGGGGAGCAAAGTGGACTTTGCTTGATTTATGACAAAGCCTAGATGCTGCTGTATGTTAATAGTGCAAGCTGTGGCCTGTTGGGCTTCTTGAGGCGACGGGGCCCTGATGAGCCAGTCGTCCAGGTACGAGAAGACAAAAATTCCCTGGTTCCTGAGGAAGGCCGCCACTACCGCCAGACATTTGGTAAACACTCTGGGGGCAGAGGCTAAGCCGAATGAAAGTACTCTGTACTGGAAATGGTTTCCTCCCACTACAAATCTGAGATATTGTCTGTGGTCTGGATGTATGAGGATGTGCGTATAAGCATCCTTCAGGTCTAACGAGCATAGCCAGTCTTCCTGGTGGAGGTAAGGCAGCAATATTCCAAGAGAAAGCATCTTGAACTTTTCCCTCACCAGGAATTTGTTTAAGTTTCGCAGGTCGAGGATGGGCCTGAGGCCTCCTGTTCTCTTTGGTATCAGGAAATACCTGGAGTAAAAGCTTTGTCCTAGCAGGCTGTGGGGCACTGGCTCCACCGCCTGATCCTCTAGAAGACCGGCCAACTCCTGTAAGAGGAGGTTCCTGTGTAGAGGGGGTCTGAGAGGCTCTCCTGGAAAGGAGGGAGGTACCTGGTTGAAGTGGAGCAAATAGCTCTTTTGGACTATTTGTAGGACCCAGGTATCTGTGGTGATTGCTGGCCACCTGTGGGCGTACATGGTCAGCCTTCCTCCTGTACAAAGCCTCTCCCCTGGTTGGAGAGAGACTATGCTGTGGTAGTCAAACCCCCCCTACCGGCTGGGAAGGAGCCGGTGCCTGGGGCTTGGGGGTCTTCTGCTTACGCGGGCCATGCCTCTGTCCCTTGGCCTGCTGCCCCTGTTGGGGAGCCGGGGAGGCCTGGTGAGAGGGGTAGTTGTGGTAAGCAGTACCCTTCCTCGGGAAAAAGGGCTTTTTACCCGAGCCCTTCTTTTTAGAAGGGGCAGAAGTCTTTTTGGAGAGTCTTGTCCAGGTTAAGTACTCGGTCTCGATTTCAGCAGCCTTCTCAGTCATGGGTTTGCCAAAAAGGTTGTCAGCTCGGCAAGGGACATCAACCAACTTGTCCTGAACCCATGGCTCCAGGTCCGACGAAATCAGCCACGCCTGGCATCGGGCGCCCATGCCGGCTGCGGAGACTCGGGCCGAAGCCTCGAAGCCGTTGTAGGCTGCTCGGGACATAAACTTCGAGCACTCCCGAATCACAGTGGACAAGTGCTTGAAGCGCTGCAAGGGTTCCTCGGAGAGGCCGCTGAGAACCCGGCAATCTTCTTTGCCAGGTCCCGTAAGTACATGCCCATGTATGTTTATGTTTATTACATTTGATATACCACTCAGGCCAAGAAGCATCAGAGCGGTTTACAATCCTACATTTATGTTATGGAAAATAAGAAAAAAACGCTATTAATAAGATAGGACGGAGTAGGAGAAACAGATAGACAAAGTGATAGCACAGATAGGAGAAAACAGAACAGCAGACTACCTTCACAAACTACAGGCATGACAAATAGACTCACAATTTCTGTATGATTTTAATCATTCGCCATGGACCCCGCCTAAGGGCCACGCCAAAGGGCCCTCTGGTGAGGCCCTCAGGCGCGGGCGTGCCTCCGGAGCGGCGGTTTAAATGCCGGTGAGCAGGGCAGTTGCTAGGCAGTCTGTGAGGTGAGGAGAGGTTCCCGCCCACACATCAAGATGTACAGCTGGTATGTTTGGACACGGCATGATAGCATCGAGCCCTGGTAGCACTTTCTGCCGAGGGTATCCAGGTTCCGCGCCTCCCTGTCAGTGGGCACCGAGGAGTGCGTTTTTTGGCTCTTGAGCCTGTGCATGGCCGATTCCACAACTATGGAGTTGTGTGGCAGCTGTGCCTTTTGGAACCCAGGGCTCTTGCGGACTCGATAGATGGAATCGACCCACTTGTTGAGAACCGGCATTGAGGCCGGTGACTCCCACATGTATCAGCCATTCCAACATCGAAGGAACCGGTACCGTAAAGGTTTCTCGAGGGGGAAAATCATACTGGAGGGCTTTGAGCTCCACGGCTCGAGGCTCCTCCTTGGTGTCCGCCGGGAATGCCAAAGCCTTGGACATGTCCCTGACGAAGTCCGAGAACTGGGTATCCTCCGGGGGGGGGGGGGGGGTAACCTTCTCCGAGGCTCAGACCCCGGTGAGTCCGATGGGTGTCCGGGGACTCTTCATCTTCCGTTTCCCATGCCGAGTCCTCTGAGGAGGAATCGATGGGCTCTGGCCGTAAGGGCTTCGATCTCGACCACCCCAACGCCGAGGGCACCGGCGTCGACGACCTCAGTCCTGAACAGGAGGTCGAGGGAGACCTCGGCTGAGGATCAACTCGAGCTCGAAGAGTCTCGAGGATTGGCTCGGCCTCTGGGGTCGACTTGGACGTCGAGGTCCCAGTGGTCGGGGCGGATGGACCGGTGAGACCGGCCATCAGCGCCCGCTGCTGCTGCTCCATGAAGGCAGACATGCTGTGCTCCAAGGCCGTCATTCTGAGACCGAGCTCAGAAGACTCCACAGCCTCTGGCTCGGATCCCGACGCTGTCGGGCCCGATGCTGGTTCTCCCAGAGGAGAGTCAACGAGGACAACAGCAGTTACCTTCCTCGGCATCTCCGGCTCAGTGGGAGGTACTTTTGCAGGGTGCTCCTGCTCCGAGGACCTGGGGTGGCGGTCAGGACTCCGCGACCTAGTCTGAGAGAGCCCAGGCTGATCAGAGGCATCCAACGACGCCGCCCTCACAGGTTTCTTCTTCCTCCGGTGTTCCCACGAGGGAGACCCCCGCTCAGAAGACCCCCGACGATGCTTGGAGTCAGATAGCTCCCGAGACGTCGAGGCTTCTGAAGAGGTCCGGACCCAGGTGGATTTGGACTCTGAGAAAATCCTTTCACGCTGCTGCTGCCTACTTCTAAGTGCCTTAGAGGACATTTTGCTGCATGGGCCACAGATCTTTGGGTCATGGCTGGCCCCGAGGCAGCGGAGACAGCAGTCATGTGTGTCGGTGAGGGATATTAATTTTTTACACCGATCACACTTTTTTAAACCACTGGCAGCCATCGGGGGAAAAAGGGCCCCTGCAAGGTCAAATGACCTGGTTGCCAGTGAAAAAGAAAAAAAGTGCGAACGCTAGTCATGAAGGATAAAAATGAAAAATAAAGACCGGACTCGATATCGGTGTACTGAACCGAGGCGGGAAGGGGAACTGGCGTTGAACCGGGCCAAAGAAAAGAATCTTCAGGAGTTTTGACGCACTTTTTCCACGAGGGAAGTTGAACTACGTCTGTTGGGCTCCACAGAAAAAGGGAGACTGGGCAAGATGGCACCCTTGGGCGGGAAGGGGATCACGCATGCGCAATGCAATCCCAAAGGCTTTCTTTGAAAGCTGGGGAATTGCTCCGCACGAAGGCTCCATCGGCGCCGACGTCACCCATATGTGAGGACTGACTTCCTGCTTGTTCCAGGAGAATAGTTTTTATAGAAAGAGTAGTAGATATGTGAAATAGTCTCCCAGTGGAGGTGGCAGACACAAGGACAGTATCTAAATTCAAAAAAATAATTGGACAAACACAAAGGATTTCTAAAGGTAAAAAGGGGACTATTGTAGTTGAAATAGAAGGACAGACTAGATAGACCATTTTTAGATCTTTTTCTGCCGTCATGTTTCAATGATGGATTGGGCTTCTGCAATTCATGCTGCTTTTGATGATCGGATCTCAGGCACCGGAAGCACCATATCAGATGGATATGGCCCTAGCATACAGGAACACCTTCTGACCCACTGACTGGCTGGCCCCTGAGATGTGCAGTGAAAAGAAGTGGCTGGAGGTAAGGCCTAGTCAGGGCACTAGCACCTAAGAGCTGCAAAGAAAATAAACCAATGAAAAGAAAAGGGCATGGCAATCTAAAGAAAACTCGGAAGCGCAAGACCCCCACAGGGGAGTAAAATCCATTTTGAAGCAGAGGATGACTAGAACACGTCCACTGGGCTCCATGGAAAAACGAAGACTGAATCAAGATGGTGCTGTGGCAGCAGGCAGGAATGAGTGCACAAGTACAGTGGAGCCTCCCAAAAGCTTCCAATAGAAGCTGGGGAGTGTTCCTGCACAAGCTCCATTGGAGGATGTCACCTATATGTGAGGGCTCATTCCTGCTTTATCACAGAGAAATAATGTTACACAAGTAAATTTCTTAGATATGGACAATCCAGTATTTAATGGGTTTTCATCCCTTATGTCCACTCCTAATTTGTCTGCAGTACTTTCACTAGTCTCTTAGGGTCCACAAGGTTTGACACAGCTGCATTAAAACACTTGCACGTATTACATGACCCATCTTCTGATAAATACAGCCTTACTCATTTTTTTTGTAGTGATATATATACTCTGTGCAACATTTTGTACTGAATGTTCTGCAAAGAAACATTACTCGAATATTTGTGTACCCGCCCAAAAAATCTTTCCATGTCTTCCACTTCTATGGGCTCTCCTATATCTATAACTCATTGAATAGCTAAAGTTTCCAGCTATGAGGCTTAATAATAGCTTCTCTTCATTTTGGACTATGTAGAAATTTTGTTCATGCTACAAGTTATCTGAAAAACAAGTATCTAGGTCAATAAATTTGACTATATCTGTCCAGGATGCCCTAAGTTAACCATGATAGTGTCTAGCTTGCAAATAGGCCCACATATGGGAGTTAGGTTGATTCCACTTCTGTTTAATCTGCTCAGATGATGAGAACATACTTCTGCCCACTTCTACCAAATATCCCATATATTTACAGCCCTTGGAAGCCCACACATGAAAGGGAGATCTGCCCTTTCATGTCTGAAATGCTGGATTGCCGAGCAGAGTTACAAAGGGAAATCCTTTAAAGTATTAAGTGTAATTATGAAAATCCACTTGGGTCTTTCAGCACTATGTCTTACTAGTTTGTTTCAATTATATTCTTTTTTTATTTCCATTTATACCATTTATAGTTCAAATAAGAACAAAGGAAATACATTCCCAATCAAAGGATACAGAAACAAGAAAACAGCCAAAAGAAAAAGCTAGGAATATGCCACATCACAAGGAGCAGAAACAAGACCAAGGAAATATCATAAAAAGAAAACAAGTGGTAAATACCACACAACAGTGCAACAAAATCTTCACTCCGACCTAACACCAAATCATATGACGCTGTCTACCCTACAAACGCCTAGAACTGAGTGAGGCACGACAGTTTCCCTGTCAACCAAAAGCTTCTCCAAGTCAGAAGGATCTAAGAAAACAAATCAAACCCCATTTAATGAAATCACACATTTGCAGGGGAACCTGAGGTAAAAGGTGCCAACCAAGGCTAGCACCCAAGGTTTGAGGGAAAGAAAGTTTTTTCTGCTCACTTGGGTAGCTTTGGAAACATCCAGAAATAATTGTATTCTAGCACCACAAAAAAGAGACTCCTTAAATTTAATATTAAAACTTTAGTGGAGTCATTAACAAAAGAGACCACCAAGATGGCTCTAATTTTAAGGACATCCTAGGACACAGGTTTTAAAACAAAACCAGAGGATGTCCTCACAACACATTTTGGAAATCAAAATATCATCAGCATTATATAGTAGCAATATTTCTTTAAAGTACTACCTTACAAGAATCTCCGGTGAAAGTAAACTAGTAGGAAAATTTAAAAACCTTAAATTTTTACACTGAAGAGAAAGAGTTGTTACTCACCTGTAACAGGTGTTCTCCAGGAGTAGCAGTCCTCACATATGGGTGACATCGGCGCCGATGGAGCCCCCATGCGGAGTATTTCCCCAGCTTTCAAGGAAAGCACAGTTACTTACCTGTAACAGGTGATCTCTGGGAACAGCAGGAATAAGTCTTCACATATGGGTACGTCGGTACCGACGGAGCCTGCGCGGGAACGCTCCCCAGCATCCAATCAGAAAGCTTTTGGGAGCATCCCTCAGCGCCTGCGTGCTGCCTTCCCGCCTTTCCAACTGTCTCTCCTCAGTTGAGTTTCATAGCTGAGACAAAGAGAGAGAAAGAGGAAAGGAAAGATAGATATAGAAATACAACTCCTAGGGGAGGTGGGCGGGTTGTGAAGACTTATTCCTGCTGTTCCCAGAGATCACCTGTTACAGGTAAGTAACTGTGCTATCTCCAGGAACAAGCAGGAATGAGTCTTCACATATGGGGACTCCCAAGCTAAGATGCCTGGAGCCCTAACATGTTGAAGATTGAAAACATGCTACACCTCATATGGCCAGGCATCCTGAGGATGGAGGGCAGGAGTTGAAAAGAGAGGAGCTGCAGAAAAAACAGCTAACCTAAGAAAGGACTACCCACAAGGAGTCCTTGTATGTATGATCATTATCAAAAAATATATTGAAATGAACAATCACCATAATATTGAAATGAACAATCACCATATGATGCTCACCTACTGGATTGCAGGAAGTAGAGAGGCTGATGGAGTCTACTGGGGATCCAGTAGAATAATGTTCAAAGTGACCTCACTGGAGTGAAGGTGGAGGTCAACATCTGGAAGTGAGAGGTGACCTCAGGATTCAATTGGGGTAGTACAAACACGGCAGGTCTTCAGTGGGAAGCTTCATGGAAAGCTGAAAACTCTTTTGGCTACAGAAGTATTCAGAGGTAGGAGCAAAAGAGGAAGACTGACCGATCTGGACAAACAGATCTAGTCCTTGAGGGAGGAAAGGGTATGAGAAGAACCCTATACTCCCAAGAAAGGACAGATGTTTGAGGAATTGAATCTGAAATCCACTGAAGATCCACCATGTCTTTCCTACCTGGTGAGAGATAGGAAGACATTGGGGCATGGAGCTTCAGGGATACGTAAACCTAGGATACGGTAGGGCTGTCAGTACCACAGCAGTGGTTGTGTGCATAATATCCGAGACATACTGTGGAACAGTATGAAGCTGTGCAAGCCCACTGTCAGAACATACAGGAAGGTAAAAACCTTTATGAGCATAGACAGTCAGAGAGATAAATATGGAAATACATATCTATCTATAATAAGTATCTGGACAGATACACACATGTAGATATATGTGTTTATATATATATATATAAATATATATATATACACGGGTATATATATATATATATATCTGTAATGAGATCTGAAGGGCATAGCATATGCACACTTAGCTGACAGACAGATACATCTACAGAGATGTATATAGGTATATATATATATATATATATATATATATATATATACCTGAATATATAGGTCTAAAGATAGATGCCTGCAACTAAGCAGACAGAGCTATGCATATCAGGACATTCACATGGAGATGTGAAGGGAAAAGATTCATCTAAGAACAAGGAGGTGAAACCTACTTGAGAAGATATATAGAGAATCTATTCACCCAGAGATGATGGTAAAGTGAATAACCAGGATGGTTACGTGAAAAAACAGAGGATAATATCAGTCTGTAAACAGCAAGTCCGGAGTCCTGTGGAACTCCAGCATGGTAAAAGGACAGAAACGCATAGAAAGAGATACCAGGTTGACCTACGTGAGGGACAAAGGAGGTATCAGGCGTTTTCCAGATTAATATGTGCTGTCCTTGAAGTATTAGGATACCATGAGGACAAGCTGCGAGAAAAAAAGAGAATATTCCCTATAGGAATGGGATAACACTTAGACTTTCACGTGGAGAAGGCTTATGTCCTTTTTCCCTCTTTTTTTTTTTTTTAAAAGAAGATAGTAGGGTGTGAAGAACCCTCGCAGTCATAGGGGATGACTAAGGAAGCCTTTTTCAACCATGATGGATAGCCATTAAAGAAACTCTATGCTCTCTAGCAAGGGCCCATAGTGGAAAGCTTCTCAGTAGGATTGCAGAGAGCATTATGCAGGAGAACTGGGATGTAGAACTGGCTGGTGGAGAAAACTGACAGCCACGTCCACTACGTTGCCAAACCCAGAGATTGGAGATGGCAAGTAGAAGATAGTGTAAGAAGCCTGTAGTGAGAAGGATTATCCAAGAAAGATGTAGAAAACTGTCTTGGAATCACTACTAAGGCCAGACAGAAGTGGTGGAAGACAAGACTGGGACTTGTGGAAAAGTACCAGTAGTCAATCTGGAACTCCTGCATGGGCAGCTACTGAATAGGACAACAGAGAGAATCGGTCTGTGTCAAACAGAGAGAACAGACTGAACAAAGAGAGCAAGCTGTCTCTGTCTGCAGAGCTGCCCAGATAAAGAAGGGAGTTTACTCAGGAGAAGAAACTCTAGAGTGAAAAGAAAGACAAGAAAAGTCTTTCAATGGTATGGTACCACTCTTACAGGGGAAACCCTGGTGAAGAGGGTAGAGATAAAAGCTGAAGAAGGACTTACTACATGGTAAGTCCCTGGAAGGAAAAAATTCATGCTGGTACAGAGAAACTATCATGTGATAGTTGCTAAACCTCTCTTCTAGTCAGGAAGAGGTGGAAAACCCTGTAACTTATAGACATGAATATCCTGACAGTTCAGCATACTGAAGAGTAAATGGATTTCCTGAGAATAGGAATCCCTGAGCAGAGTTTTGAATGGAAAAACAGTGAAAATCTTCTGCTGAAAAGAAGTTAACTGTAGTTATAAAAAGATTAATCAGAAACCTATGGTTACTGTGTTTATTCAGCCTGGCTAGAGTTTGGATTCTTCAGACCAGGGCGAGACTTCCCCTGCTTGGGAACATCTGAATGATGGGCAGGAGAAGAGGAAAACCTCTTTCTTTTAGGGAAAGAAGGTTTGGTAGGGCATTTCCTACCTGCTGAGGAAGGAGAAGGCTTAGGATGGCCCTCAGAAAAGGGAAAGTCAGTGGAGCCATGAGCAACCTGACGTAAAGACTCCTTATTGAAGAGATTTTCTCCAGTACAAGGAGTATTACTCAGTCTTTGTTGTGCCCATCTACTCAAGTCTGATGCTTGGAGCCAGGCTTTACGACGTGCTCCTATGGCTATAGCAGAAGTCCTGCTAACAGACTCAAAAGAGTCTAGGGAAGCACGAGAAAGAAACCAAGAGATATTTTGGCTATGACTAAGAAGTAAGGAATAGTCTGCAGCCTTGGGCTCTGATAGAAAAGGAGTCAATAGAGATAATTTATTTGTGATCTCCTGAAGGGATAGACTCATATAGAAAATATATGAGAGAATCCTTGTTGCCAGCATAGATGTTTGGAAGGTTTGACGTCCAAAGGCATCCAGTGTTCTAGATGCACGCCCTGGCGGGAAAGAAGAATGTTTTTTCTTGCTTTTTACCTTCCTCATTGCTGATTCCACTACAATGGAATGATGGGGAAGTTGAGGCTTTTGAAATCCTGGAGAGGGGGGCACCTGATACAGAAGATCAGTTGCTGTAGGAGGTGAAGAAACCCTTAAAGGTTTTTCCCATACCCTCAGAAGATTATTCTGCAAAGAGTGATGTAAAGGAAGCATTATATTTTCCTTTTCTGCAGAAAAAGCCTGAGAAGACTCATAGCCAGGGATAGGAATATTAAGGAAGGTTGCCATGTCAAGGAGAAATTTCTGAAAAGAAGGATCTCCGATGGGAACCATCCCTGGACAGGCTAAATTTGAAAAGGTAGCCTGGGCACCGGAGGATGTACCTGTCCAGTGCAGAACAGGATTTGTAATGGATGGACACTGGAACTGGCAGTTATGAGTTGAGACAGTCAGTAGTGCATCATCCATGCCAGGTATCGACTCCAAACTAGGTATAGAGAGGAGCAATCCAGGTGAAAAAAGCATGGAAGGAGCTGGTTCCGATTATACTGCAGGTACCGGCATCGATACCGATACCGGTAGCTGTGCCAGAATCGAAGGTGAAACCGACACCGAAGCAGTCATCGGAGGCTGATCAAGCGGTACTGAGGCAACTAAAAACCCTTGGTAATTATCCTCGGTACCGTGCATGCGGAATCGGCAAACATAGGTTCCGAGACGCATCGGTACCCAGTCCTCTAGACTAGAAATCGATTCTAGACTCGACATCGAAAGAAGCGAGTCTATCGATGCATGCCTAGAGGGTACCGAAGTCGGTGGTGGTATCGGCGGTATTGCCGATACTGGAAAATCAATCTGGGACGTTTCGGTCGGTCCCGAAGGTACCGAGAACGCCAGATGACAATCCCTAGTGAAGAGCGGATCACTCAACACCGGTGCCGATGCCGGGGTATCGGTACCGCTCGAAGCGGATGCCACCACCAAGCATGGCTCAGGTATGCTCTGTGAGGGGTGAGCCCCAGGAACAACCTGAAACCCCTGAGATGCTTTGGAGCCCGAAGACTCCCGCCGGGGTTTTAATGCCAATGGGATCTTGAGGGCAAGGCCGGGGCCGTCAGCATGCTTAGCATGAGACTTACCACTCAAGGATTGGCTAGTCTTAACAGACTGTTTGTGGGTTACCTGATCCTGTAGAGAAGAAATGGCCGGTGCCCTGCCATAGGGAGGGAAAACGGTATCGAGGGAAACTCGAAAGAGAGAATCTCTTCTCACAGTATTGTAGCCTGACGGTTCAGGGGAAAAAGGATCAGGACCCAAACAGGTTAGACACCAGTCATTGGAGTCTAAAAAGAAAACTGTATTTCCACAGTGAAGGCATTTCTTAGGAGAAGAAGGCTCCATGATGGAAAGGCCTTATAGGCCCAAAAAATTGTAAGACAGAAACTGAGGGAAAACTCTCCCTCAGTTTGAGAAAAAGAAAAGAAAAAAAACCCACCGGCGGTACCGGTGGCGGCGGGAAAACAGCCACGACCACAAGAAAAGAAGAAATAAAAAATTAAAGAAAAAAGTTTCTGCGGTGACAGGAGGACGTCCTGCCGGCTCCGCGGAAAAACGAAAACTGAGGAGAGACAGTTGGAAAGGCGGGAAGGCAGCACGCAGGCGCTGAGGGATGCTCCCAAAAGCTTTCTGATTGGACGCTGGGGAGCGTTCCCGCGCAGGCTCCGTCGGTACCGACGTACCCATATGTGAAGACTCATTCCTGCTTGTTCCTGGAGATAGCCTTTGGGAATACAGCGCACATGCGCGGTACCCTTCCCGCCCAAGGGTGCCATCTTGCTCAGTCTGATGACATAGCTAAAAGACAGCAAAAAAACAAAATGAAGTATATGACTGCAATTCCAGGGGAGGAGGGAGGGTTGTGAGGACTGATTCCTGCAGCTCCGGGAGAACACCTGTTACAGGTGACTAACTACTCTTTCTCCAGGACCAAGCAGGAAGTCAGTCCTCACATATGGGACTCCCCAGCTCTAGGCTACTGGGAACCCTAAGCTGAAAAATGGCTCCCTCTCAAGAGCCTCAGCATTCGTGAGAAGAATATCCTCTGAGAATGCCCCCGTACGGTAGCCCAACACAAGTGCCGGAGGGTAGGAGTTGCCTAAACCTCAAAGAGATTACGGAGTATACCGCCTGTCTGAAAGCACTGTCCATTCGGAACTCTCTCTCGAGGCAGTAGTGGGCTGCAAAGGTCTGGCTTGAAGACCAAGTAGCGGCCCGGCAGATGTCTGCCAAAGCGGAGATGAGCTACTGACGCGGCTTTCGCCCTGACACGGTGGGCCGTGACTCAACCCTGCAAGGGGAGGTCAGCTGCCTTGTACGCTCAGGTGATACAATCTGCTACCCAAGTGGACAACGTATGCTTGGAGATAGGTAACCCCAGCTTATTAGGGTCAAAGGAGACGAGCTGAGTAGCCCTTCGATGCCCCCGCGTACGTTCTATGTGAAAAGACAACGCCCTCTTACATTCCAGGGTATGCAAGACTGTTTCAGCCCGGCTGGTATGTGGTCTGGGAAAGAAGGTTGGAAAAACCACCTCCTGGTTGAGGTGGAAAGAGGAGACGACTTTTGAAAGGAAATTCGGGTGGGTCTGTAGGACCACCCTGTTCCTATAGAACCGTGTGTACGGTCTATCAGAAACCAGAGCTTGTAGTTCACTCACACATCTGGCCGAGGTAAGAGCTACTAGGAAGAGCGCTTTCAAAGAAAGGAAGCACAAATGGCAAGTAGCCATCGGCTCAAATGGAGGGCGAGTAAGTTGCTGCAAGACCACGTTCAAATCCCACTCAGTCACCGGTGGACAAACCGGAAGCTTGAGAAGAAGCAGAAATCTGAGGAAATGGGACACCAAGGGGTAAACCGACAGAGACTGTCCCTCCACTGGTGAGTGGTGCGCTGATAGATCACTGAGGTGGACCCGAACAGAGTTAGGCCTAGTTCTGACAGGTGAAGTAGATACTGCAGTACTACTGGCTCAAGGCAGGAGAAATGATCTTCATTGCGTTGAGCACACCATATTGTGAACCTACGCCACTTGAGGGCATAGGACTTTCTGGTGGACTGCCTCCTAGAGGCCAAAACCACCTCTTCAACCTCCTTAGGTAGAAGCACGGGAGCTAGCACTATCCTTTCAGCAGCCAGGCCATCAGATTGACGGACCTGAGATAGGGTGCAGAAGGGAACCCTGATCTTGAGACAGGAGATCGTGTTGCAACTCCAAAGGGAAAAGAGTTTCCACTGCCAACTGTAGCAGAAGTGGAAACCATGGTTGCCTTGGCCATCTAGGGGCTACCAGAATCACCGAGGCCTTGTCCCGGAGAATCTTAAACAGAGTTCGGGCCACCAGGGGCGTGGGAGGAAACGCATACAGGAGGCCCGTAGACCAAGAGATCAGAAAAGCATCTGCTGCCATTCTCAGGGGATGCGGCTGTCTGGAGCAAAACCTGGGCAGCTGACGGTTCAGTGGACTTGCAAAGAGATTGATGGATGGGAGTCCCCACCATAAAAAGATCTGCTGGACCACCAATGGATTCAACTGCCATTCGTGGGGCTGGAGAATCCTGCTTAGCTTGTCTGCTAAGAGGTTCTCCTGACCAGGTAGATAAACTGCTTTGAGAAACATGCCTTGTTTGACTGCAAAGGAGCAAAGGGCCTGCGCCTCCTGAGATAGGAGCCTGGACCTGTGCCCCCTTGCTTGTTCACATAGAACATTGCTACCTGATTGTCTGTCTGAACTAAGACAGACTGGTGAGAGAGGGCATGAGAAAAAGTCTGTAGAGCCAAGCGGATTGCTCACAGCTCCAAAAGATTGATCTGCTGTGTGGCCTCCCGAGGAGACCAGAGGCCTTGAGTGCACGTGCCCTGGCAATGTGCACCCCAGCCCTTTAAGGAAGCATCGGTCGTCAGCACCCTTATGTGGGCTGGGGCCTGAAAAGGTACCCCACTGAGAAGGTTTGGGAGATGTAGCCACCACTGCAAGGAGTCCAAAAGTAGTTTGGACACCTTTACTCTGTCTCGGAGGTCGCCTGTGGCCTGCGCCCACTGAGCTCTGAGGCACCACTGAGCAGCCCATATGTGCAGACGGGCATTCGGAGTCACATGTACCGTGGATGCCATGTGGCCCAGGAGCTGCAGGAAGTGCCTGGCGGAGACCTGAGAATTGCTTTGGAACTGGTTGGCCAAGTCCATCAGTCTGTGGGCCCTGTACTCGGGCAAGTAAGCTCTTGCCTGCAGGTGTCTAATCTTGCCCCTATAAACTCTAGGTTCTGTGAGGGGAGCAAAGTGGACTTTGCGTAGTTTATGACAAAGCCCAGATGCTGAAGAAGAGAGACAGTGCGAAGAGTGGTTTGTCTGGCCTCCTGGAGACACTGGCCCTGATGAGCCAGTCGTCTAGGTATGGGAAGACAAAAATTCCCTGATTCCTGAGATAGGCCGCCACCACTGCCAGGCATTTGGTGAAAACCCTGGGGGCGGAAGTTAGGCCAAAGGTACTGAAAATGGTTTCCTCCCACCACAAACCTGAGATATTGTCGGTGGTCTGGGTGAATGAGGATGTGAGTATAAGCATCATTTTGGTCTAAGGAGCATAGCCAGTCTCCCTGCTGGAGGTAGGGCAGCAGTATCCCAAGGGTAAGCATCTTGAACTTTTCCCTCTCCAGAAACTTGTTTAGGTTTCACAAGTCTAGGATAGGCCGGAGGCCTCCTGTCCTTTTTGGTACCAGGAAGTACCTGGAGTAGAAGCCTTGCCCTTCCAGGTGGTGAGGCACTGGTTCCACCGCCTGTTCCTTTAGAAGACTTGCCAACTCCTGAAGCAGGAGATTTCTGTGCAGAGGGAGTCTTGGAGACTCCCCTGGAAAGTAGGAGGGGGGTAGCTGGTGGAAGTGGAGCATGTAGCCCTGCTGGACTATGCTCAATACCCAGGTATCCCCCTGTAGGTGTACAGGGTCAGCCGACCTCCTGTGCTGAGTGGAGCCACCTGTGGAGAAGAGGCTATGCTATGTGAGTCAAAACCCCACTCCCTGCTGTGCAGGAGCCAGAGCTGGCGGCTTGGTCTTCTGCCTACGGGGCCCATGCCCCAGCCCCTTGGCCTGCTGGCCCTGTTGGGGAGCTGGAGAGGCCTGATATTGAGGGTAGGATTTTTGGGCAGCACCCTTCCTCGGGAAAAAGGGCTTCTTTCCCAAGCCCTTCTTTTTCTGAGAAGGGGCAGAAGTCTTCCTGGACAGCCTTGTCCTGGTGAGAGTCTCAGTCTCGATTTCCGCAGCCTTTTCAGTCATGGGCTTACCGAAAAGGTTTTCACCTTGGCAGGGGACATCGACCAACTTGTCCTGCACCCATGACTCCAGGTCTGATGACTGCAGCCAGGCCTGACGGCATGCACCGATGCCGGCCGCAGCTACCCGGGCCGAAGCCTCGAAGCCATCATAGGCTGCTCAAGAGATAAACTTCGAGCACTCTCGGATCCCTGTTGACAAAGCCTTGAACCTCTGCAAAGGTTCCTTGGAGAGGCCAGCTGAGAACCCGGCAAACTCCTTTACCAGGTCTCGTAGGTACATGCCCATGTACAGCTGGTAGGTCTGGACAGGGCAAGATAGCATAGAGCATCCAGGTTCTCGGCCTTCTGGCCGGGGGGCACCGAGGAGTGCATCTTCTGACTCTTCAGGCGGTGCATGGCCGATTCCACAAATATGTAGTTGTGCCGTAGCTGCTCCTTTTGGAACACAGGGTTCTTACGGACTCGATAAATGGAATCAACCCATTTGCTAAAGAATATGCGCCAAGGCCGGTGCCTCCCACATATGGAAGAGCAGCCGTTCCAGCATCGGAGGAACCGATACAGTAAAGGCTTCCTTCGGAGGAAAGTCATACTGGAGGGCATCGAGCTCTTCGGCTCTTCGGCTCCTCCTCGGCGTCTGCAGGGAAGGCCAAGGCTTTGGCCAGGTCCCTCACAAAGTCCGAGAACCGGGTATCCTCTGGGGGGGGGGGGGGGGGGACCGTCTCCAAGGCTCGGACTGCAGTGAGTCCGAAGGGACCCACCGGGTCCGGAAGGTGTCCGGGGACTCCTTGTCCTCTGTCTCCCACGCCAACTCCTCCGAGGAGGAATCGAGCGGCTCTGGCCATGTGGGCCTCAGTGCCACCCGCCCCGATGCCGAGGGTATCGGCATTGACGACCTCGGTCCCACACGGGAGGACGAGGGGGACCTTGACCGAGGATTGACTTGAGACTTCATTGACTCGAGGATCAGCTCGGTCTCCGCGGTCGACTTGGATGTCGAGGTCCCGGTGGTCGGGGCAAATGCACCGGTCAGACCGGCGATCAGCACCTGCTGCTGTTCCATGAAGGCAGCCAAGCTGCTCTCCAAGGCCGTCAACCTGAGTCCAAGCTCAGGAGACTCAGCAGCCCCTGACTCGGGCCCCGACGTCGGCTCCCCCGGAGGAGAGTCCACGAGGACAACAGCACTTACGTGACTTGTGGACTCCGGCTCCACGCGAGGTAACTTGGACGGCCTCTCCGACTCCAAGCCCAGGGCGGTGGTCAGGGCTACGCGACCTCGCCCTCGAGGATCCAGGAGCCTCCACCGATGCCACCCTCGCAACTTCTTCTTCTTTCTGTGCTCCCGAGGGGAGACTCCCTCTCAGAAGAACCCCGACGGCGCTCAGGGTCAGACTCCTGAGATGTCGAGGCCTCTGACGAAGGCTGGGTCCAGCCGGACGCGGTTGATGCTGACGGCTCTGAAGCGCCTTCGACGACATTTTTCTGCACGGGCCACAGGCCAGCGGGTCATGGTCGGGCCCGAGGCAACGGAGGCAGCAGTCATGTGTGTCGGTGAGAGACATAAGTTTCTTGCACCGATCACACTTTTTGAACCCACTGGCAGCCATCGGGGAAAAAAGGGCCCCTGCAAGGTCAAAAGACGGGGCTGCCAGTGAAAACACAAAAAGAGCGAGAACGCTAGTCACGAAGGACAAAAAACGAAAATCAAAACTCCGGACTCGATACTGGTGTACTGAGCCCAGGCGGGAAATGAAACCGGCGTCGAACCGGAACAGAAAAAGCCAAAATAGCCGAAAAAAATCTACTTTTCCCGGATGACACAAACTCACGTCCGTTGGGCTCCGTGGAAAAAGAAAGACTGAGCAAGATGGCACCCTTGGGCGGGAAGGGGACCGTGCATGCGTGCTGCATTCCCAAAGGCTTTCCTTGAAAGCTGGGGAAATGCTCCACAAGGGAGCTCCGTTGGCGCCGATGTCACCCATATGTGAGGACTGCCTTCCTGCTTGGTCCTGGAGAATTTTTAAAGGATTCTAACTTGTGGTGTATCATTAGGCTGTCATTAATAGGGGATACACCAACTAAATTCAGGGAAGTCACCTGTGAGTCCAGTGTGGAGACTTTTTTACCCAGTCTGCAGCTGAAAATCCACCTGCGTAAACTTTGTAGTGGCCTCATGGGAAAAATCACAAAGCTGGGGTACGGTAGTAGACAAACTTCTCAGTGCGTGACAATACTTGTCATATACAGTATCTTCCAAAGTCACCTGGGAACCAGGAGGCTGAGTGGAAACCATATGAAGGAAACACATAGCAGGTTTAGGGCAAGCAGTTGCAATGTTAGACCCTGCCGATGCAGGGACTGGCTCTGCAGAATCATGTAGAGAACTAAACTGTAAAGAAGGTTGAGACAGAGGAAGCAGAGTTCGCTCGATGGAGCTTAAAGAAGATCCCTCAAACAAGGAGGAAACCTACATCGTGACCGTCTCCGGCACACTAAGAACCAAATGCTTATCCATAGGCCCCACACCCACAACTGCCTGTTTACTGCCCTTCAACTTCCTCTTCCCCAGCATCACAAATAACAAATTCAAAAAATGTAAGTAAACCTCACTTCGGTCCTCGGCTCCGAAGGGACTCACAAGGGGCAATTCAGCCCCTTGTTGCATGCCCCTTAAAGCACACCCCTGGCTGTGCACCAACGGCCACGCACCATAGAAGACCCCGCTAAAATAGGGCCCTCGGGTGTAGTGCAGCTGATGCAGAGATGCTGGAACAGCAGGCAGGCAGATGACAATCCTTCTGGGCAGCAGGCAGTAAGCAAAGCAGCTCCCCTGTTACAATTATATTCTTCTAGTTGTCTGATTCACACTGGTATATAGAATTCCCTAGTTACACCCTTATCTTTTTCTAGTTGTCTGCATACAACTTACCCTTCTGCTTTTAAGTATTTTGTGCCAATGTTACGGAATATTAAGGACTACAAAAGGAGACTGCTACTACTGGAGAGAGATCTGCAATTGTAAGTATTTACTTCTGGGAATTTTTCTAAATCTTGGGGAAAAAGGAATTCTTTAGATTAAAGCTGATTAATCTGTGAACTCAGTGTATTTGCTAAATCAGTCAGGGCCTAACAGCAGCAAAGCTTTCAGTTTAAATTTAACACACAGAAGAGAGCTTTCTGGTTAAATTTAGACCCCAAGACTCCCTCTATCCAAGAAGGGCTGTGGGACTCCCCATGGAAATTGGTCACAGATTACCTTAGAAGCACAGGACAGGGTATTGTGTAGCAACCAGCTTTTAATAAGTCTTTCCCTCCCTCCCTCCCTCCCTCCCCAATGCCCACACACCACTGGGATAATTGTAGCTTTATAGGTGCATAAACCTCTCAAAGGAAAGGAGGTGCCAAACTCACTCTCAGGTGCAGCTGTTTGTCCTCATCAGGCACACAAACAAAGTACATTAAATGTATTAGGTGTAGTTTTATTAGTCTAAGTATCCCTACCAACCCTTAGTAGGTAAAGAACTTAAATACCTAAACACAACTTTAAAACTAAGATGCAGACAGCAGCCCAGCTGCAAGATGGGGATTTTCCAGTCTTCTGCATTGAGTGCCACATGTATGATTTTCTCCCAGTTGGTGAGGGATCTTACGTGTGCGCTAAGTGCAAGGAGCTCTTTGCTCTCAGGGAATGAGTCCGATCTCTGGAGGCTAGAGTAGCAGACTTGGAGGACTAAGGAAGACAAAGAGGTACATAGAAGAGAACTACAGGGATATAGTACTTAAGTCCCACCTCCAATATATATATATAGGGATATAGTACTGAAGTCCCACCTTCAATCTGGCAGCATCCCTGTTGCCATGGAGGAGAGAGGTCACCTGACAGGAGAGCATCACCCTGGTGTGGCAGGAAGTGATCCTGTAGCTAGGACCTGTCCTCCAGGTGATGTAAAACCCTCTTGCACCGAGGAAGTTTCTCCAGGGCCATGTGCCCATAAGGGAAGGGTTAGGACAGCTGTTATAGTTGGTGATTCGATCATTAGGCATGTAGATAGCTAGGTGGCTGGTGGATGTGAGGATCGCCTGGTAACATGCCTGCCTGGTGCGAAGGTAGTGGACCTCACGCGCCACCTAGACAAGGTCTTAGATAGTGCTGGAGAAGAGTCTGTCGTCTTAATACGTATCGGTACCAATGACATAAGACAATGTGGTAGGGAGGTTCTGGAGGCTAAATTTAGACTTTTTGGTAGAAGTTGAAATCCAGAACTTCCAGGGTAGCATTCTCCGAAATGCTTCCCATTCCACGTGAAGGACCCAAAAGCCAAGCAGAGCTGGAGTCTCAATGCATAGATGAGACAATGGTGCAAGGATGAGGGTTTTGGATTTGTTAGGATATGGGGAACATTCTGGGGAAAGGAGGGGCTCTTCCAAAGGGATGGGCTTCACCTTAACCGGGATGGAACCAGGCTGCTGGCATTAACCTTTAAAAAGGAGATAGAGCAGCTTTTAAACTAGATAATAGGGGAGAGCCTACAGTCGCCCAAGAGCCATGGTTCAGAACAATGCATCCTTGAAGGATACTACCAAAAAAATGAAGTTAGGGCATATCACCAGAGAGGTTCCATTAAAGACAAATGTAGCCCAAATGCCCTTGAGTACGGAGCAGGCAGAGCTTAAAGATTCCAAATTACTCCTGCCTACCAATAGCCAGATTAATATGAATATAATAGTCTCTAAAATGCTTGTATGCAAATGCTAGAAGTCTATAAACTAAGATGGGAGAGTTAGAATATATAGTACTATATGATTGTCCTTCCACCATGTCTGTGATACCAACCAGTGGGACACTGATACCTGGGTACAAAATATATCGTAATGACAGAGCTGTTAGAGAGAATATTGAGTCACAAAGGATTAACGTTTTGCAGAAAAAAACCCTCTATGGATTGAAATTCCATGTAAAAAGGGGAAGGCGATGGCAGTGGGGGTGTACTATCGACCGCCTGGCCAGAATGAACAAATGGATGATGAACTGCTCAAAGAAATCAGGGAAGCTAACAAAAGTTGCAACACAGTAATAATGTGTGATTTCAATTACCCCAGTATTGACTGGGTCAGTGTCACGGCAGGACATGCTAGTGAGATAAAGTTTCTAGATGAAATAAATGACTGCTTCTTAGAGCAGCTGGCTCATGAACCGACCAGAGGGGAAGCCATTTTGGACCTAGTCCTTAGTGGAACACCAGATCTGGGTGCGAGATATAAGGTGTTGGGGCCACTTGGCAATAGTGATCATAGCATGACCGCGTTTGATTTAATTAATGGAGGAGGGATGGTAAGGAAACCCACAGTACTACCTTTTAACTTTCGAAAGGGAGACTACGATAAAATAAGGAAAATAGTTAAGAAAAAACTAAAAGGAGCAGTTGAAAAGTTTAAAGACTTACATCAAGCTTGGGTGTTGTTTAAAAATACTATCTTGGAAGCCCAGACCAGTTGTATTCCACGCTTTAAGAAAAGTGGAAGTCCAAAAAACTGCCAACATGGTTTAAAGGTGAGGTCAGAATGGCCGTGGTTGCCAAAAAAGCATCTTTCAGGAAATGGAAAAAAAAAAAGCCAAATGATGAAAACTGGAAACAGAACAAGCACTGGCAAGTTAGATGCAAGGCATTGAAAAGGCAGACAAACAGAATTTGAGAAGAAGCTTGCTGTGGAAGCAAAAATACAAGACTTTTTCAAGTACATTCTTAGCAAAAACCTGTGAGAGAGTCAGTTGGACCATTAGATGATAGAGGGGTAAAATTGGCCCGAAGAGGCGACAAGGCTTAGCGGAGAGACTGAATGAATTCTTTGCTTCGGTCTTTACTGAAGAAGATGTAGGAATGTTACCCATGACTAAAGTGGTATTTAAAGGTGATACTGTAGAAGAATTGAAAGAAATATCTATACACTGGGAAGATGTATTACAACTATTTGATAAACTGAAGAGTAGCAAATCACCTGGACTGGATAGTATGCATCCAAGACTGTTGAAAGAACTGAAATATGAGATTGCAGACCTGCTATTAGCAAACTGTGAACTATCATTAAAATCATATGTAATACCTGAAGATTGGAGAATGGCCAATGTAACACCAATTTTTAAAAAGGGTTCCAGGGATGATGCGGGAAACTACAGACTGGTGAGCCTGACGTCAGTACTGGGAAAAATGGTAAAAACCATCATAAAGAACAAATTTACTGAATATGCAGATTGTCATGGCTTAATGGGAGACAGTCAACATGGCTTTAGACAAGGAAGATCTTGCCTTATGCTTTTTTGAAAGTGTGAATAAACGGGTAGACAAAGATGAGTCAGTTGATATAGTGTATCTGGACTTTCAAAAAGCCTTTGACAAGTTCTCTCATCAGAGACTTTTGGAAAAACTAAAAAGTCATGGGATAGGAGGCAGTGTACTATTGTGGATCAGGAACTGGTTAAAAGATGGGAGGGAGGAGTGGCCTAGTGGTTGGGGCAAGGTACTAGAGGCCAGAAGGTCAGTGGTTCAAATCCCACTAGAGGACAGCAACCTTGGGCCGGAAGGACTGGGGTTTCTAGTCCCGCAGGTGCTCCTTGTGGTCTTGGGCAAGCCACTTAACCCTCCATTGCCCATGTTCCCTGTAAGTATTAGTGTATGTGTCTCATATCCCCTCGTGTTAAATGTATCCCCCAACTGCTTTGACCCAGTGAAAAGCAGGATATAAATGCAGCTAAATAAATAAATAAAGATAGAAAGCAGAAGGTAGGGCTAAATGGCCAACTTTCCTAATGGAGAAAGGTCACTAGTGGAGTACCCCAGGGATCTGTGCTGGGTCCGCTGATTTTTAACATATTGGTAAATGACCTGGAAATGGGACTAACGAGTGAGGTTATCAAATTTGCAGATGACACAGCTATTTAAAGTTGTTAAAACCCATGAGGATTGCGGAAAATTGCAAGAGGATCTTGATAAATTGGATGACTGGGCATCCAAATGGCAGATGAAATTTAATGTGGACAAGTGCAAAGTTATGCACCTAGGAAAGAACAACCAAAAGTATGGTTACACGATGCAAGGTTCCACATTAGGAACCACCACCCAGGAAAAAGATTTAGGTGTCATCGTGGATAACATATTAAAACCCTCTGCCCAGTGTGCAGCGGCGGCCAAGAGAGCAAATAAAATGCTAGGTATCATAAGGAAAGGAATGGAAAATAAAACAAAGGATATTATAATGCCTCTGTATCATTTCATGGTGCGACCGCTCCTTGAATATTGTGTGCAATTCTAGTCGCCATATCTTAAAAAGGATATAGTATTAGAAAAGGTACAGACAAGAGCCACCAAAATGGTAAAGGGGATGGAAGGATACCCCTATGAAGAGAGGCTAAAAAGGTTAGCACTCTTCAACCTGGAAAAGAGACGGCTAAGGGGAGATATGATAGAGGTCTATAAATTAATGAATGGAATGAAATGGGTAAAGCGTAGTTACTCACCTGTAACAGGTGATCTCCGGGAATACCAGGAATTTAGTCTTCAGATATGGGTATCGTCGGTATCAACGGAGCCTGCGCAGGAACGCTCCCCAGCGTCCAATAGGAAAGTTTTCGGGAGAATCCCAAAGTGCCTGCGTGCTGCCTTCCTGCCTTTCTACCTCTCTCACGTCAGTTGAGTTTATAGCTGAGACCAAAGGAGAGGAGTAGAGAAAGAGAGATAGACAGATAGAGACAACTCCTAGGGGAGGTGGGTGAGTTGTGAAGACTACATTCCTGCTGTTCCCGGAGATCACTTGTTATAGGTCAGTAACTATGCTATCTCCAGGAACAAGTAGGAATGTAGTCTTCACATATGGGGACTCCCCAGCTTATAGATGCCAAGGGAATGACCCCAGCAAGCTCGGAACCCAGGTGAGATGGGTCATGCTTCCTCCCATGGACCTCTGGCATCAAACTCGGAACCGGCGGGTAGAAGTTGTATTAAGTATGAAAGAGATGCTGGAGAACAGCTTGGCCAAATAAGGCATCCCGACGGGAGTCCTTGTCTAAGCAATAGTGGGCTGTGAAGGTATGCACCAAAGCGCAAGTAACTGCGCTACAGATGTCGTCAATAGACACAGAACGAAGATTAGCTATCGAGGCTGCCATGGCTCTCACGAGAAAGTCCTTTACTCTCATATGTAAAGGATATGCAATCTGCAATCCATTTAAATAAAGTTCTTTTGGAAACTGGAAGTCCCAAATGACTAGAGTCAAAAGCAACAAAAAGCTGAGAAGATTTTCTATATTGCTTAGTTCTTTGAAGATAAAAGGCTACGGCCTTTTACAATCCAAAGTGTGAAGATTCCTTTCTGCACTGGAGGCATGAGGCCTAGGGAAGAATATAGGAAGATAAACCAACTGGTTTAGATGAAAAGGCGAAACCACCTTTGGCATAAAGTGAGGATGAGTCCTGAGGACTACTTTATCATGGTGGAACCTTGTATAAGGAGGGTCAGCCACTAAAGCCTGCAGTTCACTAATGCGTCTTGCAGAAGTGATAGCAATTAGGAAAATGACTTTCCATGAGAGAAACTTTAGGGTTGTAGTGGCTAAGTGTTGAAAAGGCGGTTTCATGAGCTGCCCGAGAACAAAATTCAGATCCCATGCCACCAGTGGTGGTTTAATGGGAGGTTTTGTTAAGAGTAGGTCTCTCATAAACCTTGACACAAGTGGATGAGAGGAAATAGGTTGTCCATCAAAAGGTTTGTGAAAAGCAGCAATAGCACTAAGATGGACTCTCACTGAATTGGTCTTAAGACCAGAAGTGGATAGTTGGAGGAGATACTCCAGTAGCAACTCCACCGGTACCAAAAGGGGGTTAAACCCCTTTTGTGAACACCAGACAGAGAATCTTTTTCACTTAAAAGCATAGGAACGCCTCGTGGAAGGTTTTCTGGAAGCCAGAAGGATATCTTTTATCTGCTGAGAGAGGTTGATATCCAAGAAATCTAGGCTTTCAGTAACCAGGCCCTGAGATGCAGGGACTGGTGATTCGGGTGCAGCAAGAGTAGTTACTCACCTGTAACAGGTGTTCTCCAGGAGCAGCAGGAATCAGTCCTCACATATGGGTGACGTCGGCGCCGACGGAGCCCTCGTGCGGAGCATTTCCCCAGCTTTCAAAGAAAGCCTTTGGGAATTGCAGCGCGCATGCGCGGTCCCCTTCCCGCCCAAGGGTGCCATCTTGCTCAGTCTGATGACATAGCTAAAAGACAGCAAAAAATTAGCAAAATAAATCATATGACTGCAACTCCAAGGGGAGGAGGGAGGGTTGTGAGGACTGATTCCTGCTGCTCCTGGAGAACACCTGTTACAGGTGAGTAACTACTCTTTCTCCAGGACCAAGCAGGAAGTCAGTTCTCACATATGGGACTCCCCAGCTTAAGGCTACCGGAGACCTCAAGTCGAAAAAATGAGCTCCCTCTAGCTCGTCAGTACGTAAGGAAGGAATCTTCTCTGAGAACGCCCCCGACCGGTAGCCCAACACCAGGGCCGGAGAGTAGGAGTTGCCTAAACCCCAAAGAGATTATGGAGTACTGCCTGTCCGAAAGCACTGTCCCTGCGGGATTCCCTCTCAAGGCAGTAATGGGCTGCAAAAGTCTGGCTTGAAGACCAAGTAGCGGCCCGGCAGATGTCTGCCAACGGAACAGAGCGGAGATGAGCCACTGACGCAGCCTTCGCCCTGACACGATGAGCCGTGACTCGACCCTCCAACGAGAGGCCGGCTGCCCCATAAGCCCAGGCGATACAGTCAGCGACCCATATGGACAAAGTACGCTTGGAGACAGGTAGCCCCAACTTATTGAGGTCAAAAGAAACGAAGAGCTGAACAGCCCTCCGGTACTCCCGTGTACGGTCGAGGTAGAAGGATAACGCCCTCCTACAGTCCAGGGTATGCAGGACCATCTCAGCCCGGTTGGCATGCGGCCTGGGAAAGAAGGTTGGAAGAACCACCTCCTGATTGAGGTGAAAAGAGAAGACAACCATAGGAAGAAACTTCGGGTGAGTCCGTAAGACTACCCTATTCCTGTAGAAGCTAGTGTAAGGGGGATCAGACACTAGGGCCTGAAGCTCACTCACTCGCCTAGCAGAGGTAAGAGCTACCAGAAACAAGGTTTTCCAGGAGAGAAAACGGAGAGGGCAGGTAGCCATAGGTTCAAATGGCAGACAAGTAATCCGCTGTAAGACCACATTCAGATCCCACTCAGGGGCTGGTGGATGCAAAGGAGGCTTAAGCAGGAGGAGGCCTCTGAGAAAAGGAGCCACCAAAGGGTGGTTGGAAAGAGGCCTCCCATCCACCGGCGAGTGGTGCGCTGAGAGGGCACTGAGGTGAACCCTGACAGAGTTGGAATTAAGGCCGAGATTGGAGAGGTAAAGCAAATATTGCAATACTACCGCCACCAAGCACGAGAAGGGATTCTCGCTGTGCTGAGCACACCATGTGGAGAATCTACACCACTTAAGAGCGTAGGATTTCCTGGTGGATTGCCGCCTAGAGGCTAAGATGACGTCTTCCACCTCTCTAGGCAGGAGTAGGGGAGCGAGGACTACCCTTTCAGCAGCCAGGCCATCAGATGAAGGGACTGGAGGTTGGGTGCAAGAGAGACCCCTGGTCCTGAGACAGGAGATCGTGTTGAATTCCCAGAGGCAGGGGGGTGTCCACCGCCAGTTGCAGCAGGAGTGGAAACCACGGCTGCCTCGGCCACCTGGGGGCTATCAGAATCATTGAGGCCCTGTCCTTGAGGACCTTGAACAGTGTCCGAGACACTAGTGGCGTGGGAGGAAATGCATATAGTAGGCCTTGGGACCACGGAATCAGAAAGGCATCCGCTGCTACTCTGAGAGGATGCGGTCGTCTGGAACAGAATCTTGGGAGTTGCCGGTTCAGAGGGCTGGCAAAGAGATCCATGGTGGGGAGGCCCCAACTGAGAAAGATTTGCTGAACCACGAATGGATTCAATCTCCATTCGTGTGGTTGCAGGATTCTGCTCAGCGTGTCCGCCAGGTGATTTTCTTGACCGGGGAGGTAGACAGCCTTGAGGAGGATTCCGTGATGGACGGCCCAAGAGCACAGCCGTTGTGCCTCCTGACAGAGAAGGAAGGAGCCTGTGCCTCCCTGTTTGTTTACGTAGAACATGGCAACTTGATTGTCCGTCTGGACCAGTACAGACTGGTGAGATGTGAGGTGGGAGAAGGCTCTCAGAGCTAGGAGTATTGCCCGTAGCTCCAGGAAGTTTATCTGCTGAGCAGTCTCCCAAGGAGTCCAGAGACCCTGAGTACATGCCCCTTGGCAATGTGCTCCCCAACCTAGAAGAGAAGCATCTGTCGTCAGCACTCGAGAATGCGGGGGGGGGGGGGGATTGAAAATCCACTCCGAGAACCAGATTCGGAAGATGAAGCCACCACTGTAGAGAGGAGACTAGCAGGGTGGATACTCTCACTGAGTCTGCAAGGCTCCCTGTGGCCTGATGCCACTGAGTTCGAAGGCTCCACTGAGCAGGCCGCATGTGCAGGCGGGCATTGGGGGTGACATGAACCGTGGAAGCCATATGGCCGAGAAGTCTCAGGAATTGCCTGGCGGAGACCAGGGAATTGCTGTGAAACTGCCTGGCTACATCCATCAACCGGAGGGCCCTGTCCACTGGCAGAAAAGCCCTCGCCTGAAGAGTGTCTCTCCTTGCTCCTATGAATTCCAAGTTCTGGGACGGGAGCAAAGTGGACTTTGCGAAGTTTATGACAAACCCTAAGTGCTGAAGCAGAGCCACAGTGCGAAGGGTGGCTTGACTGGCCTCCTGGGAAGACTGGCCCCTTATGAGCCAGTCGTCCAGGTATGGAAACACAAAAAGACCTTGAAGCCTCAGGTAGGCCGCCACCACTGCCAGGCACTTGGTGAACACCCTGGGAGGGGAGGTTAGGCCAAAGGGAAGTACTCTGTACTGGTAGTGGTTTCCCCCCACAACAAATCTGAGATACTGTCTGTGGTCTGGATGAATAAGGATGTGAGTATAAGCATCCTTTAGATCTAAGGAGCATAGCCAATCTCCCTGCTGGAGGTAGGGCAGCAGGATTCCAAGGGTAAGCATCTGGAACTTTTCCCTCTCCAGGAACTTGTTAAGGTTGCGCAAGTCTAGGATGGGTCTGAGGCCTCCTGTTCTTTTTGGTACTAGAAAGTACCTGGAATAAAAGCCGTGACCTCTCAGGTGGTGGGGCACCGGTTCCACAGCCTGTTCTTTTAGCAGACTTGCTAACTCCTGAAGGAGTAGGTCCCTGTGAAGAGGGAGTCTTGGAGGCTCCCCTGGAAAATAGGAGGGAGGTATCTGGTGAAAATGGAGAAGATAGCCCTTTTGGACTATATGGAGCACCCAGGTATCTGATGTGACGGCTGACCACCTGTGGGCAAAGTGGGCCAGCCGGCCTCCTGTGCTGATGTGAGCCAGCTGAGGAGAAGAGGCTATGCTTGCTGAGTCAAAAACCCCCACCCTGCTGAGCAGGGGCCGGTGTCGGTGGCTTGGGGCCCTTCTGCCTTCGGGGCCCATGACCTTGCCCCTTGGCCTGCTGACCCTGTTGGGGAGCTGCAGAGGCCTGATAATGAGGGTATTGTTTATAGGCAGATGACTTTCTCGGGTAAAAGGTCTTTTTTCCCGAGCCCTTCTTCTTCTGAGAAGGGGCAGAGGTTTTCCTGGACAGCCTAGTCCTGGTCAGAGTCTCGGTCTCAAGTTCTGCAGCCTTTTCAGCCATGGGCTTGCCAAAGAGGTTTTCACCTCGGCAGGGGACATCGACCAACTTGTCCTGCACCCATGGCTCGAGGTCGGATGACTGTTGCCAAGCCTGTCGGTGGGCACCGATGCCGGCCCCGGCTACTCGGGCCGAAGCCTCGAAGCCATCGTAGGCTGCTCGAGAGATAAACTTCGAGCACTCTCGAATACCAGTGGACAAGGCTTGGAACCGCTGCAAAGGTTCCTCGGAGAGACCAGCAGAGAACCCGGCAATCCTGCCAGGTCTCGGAGATACATGCCCATGTAGAGCTGGTAAGTCTGGACACGGCAAGCAAGCATAGAGCCCTGGAAGCACTTCTTACCGAGGGCATCCAGGTTCCGGGCCTCCCGGCCGGGAGGCACCGAGGAGTGCATCTTCTGACTTTTCAGTCGATGCATGGCCGATTCCACAACCATGGAGTGGTGCGGTAATTGTGCCTTTTGGAACCTGGGGCTCTTGCGGACTCGATAGATGGAATCGACCCGCTTGCTTAACACCGGCGTCGAGGCCGGGGTCTCCCACATGTGGAAGAGCAGCCGCTCCAGCATCGGAGGAACCGGTACAGTAAAGGCCTTTTTCGGGGGAGAGTCATACTGGAGGGCCTCGAGCTCCTCGGCTCGAGGCTCCTCCTCGGGATCCGTGGGGAAGGCCAAGGCCTTGGCCATATCCCGCACGAAGTCCGAGAACCGTGTATCCTCCGGTGGGGATCGTCTCCGAGGTTCGGACTCCGGCGAGTCCGATGGGACACACCGAGTCCGATAAGTGTCGGGTGACTCTTCGTCCTCCGTCTCCCAGCCCGACTCCTCGGAGGAGGAATCGAGCGGCTCCGGTCGGGGGGCACTGATGCCATCCGCCCCGATGCCGAGGGTACCGGCGTCGACGACCTCGGTTCCGAACGGGAGGCCGAGGGAGACCATGGCCGAGGATCGATTCGAGCCCGCATGGACTCTAGGATCGGCTCGGCCTCCGGGGTCGACTTGTACATCGAGGTCCCGGTGGTCGGGGCAGATGCACCGGTGAGTCCGGCGATCAATGCCCGCTGCTGTTCCTTGAAGGCAGCGAGGCTGCTCTCCAAGGCCGTCAACCTGAGTCCGAGCTCAGGAGACCCAGCAGCCCCCGACTCGGGCCCTGACGGCGTCGGGCCTGACGTCGGCTCCCCTGGAGGAGAGTTCACGAGGACTACAGCACTCACGTGTCCAGGAGACTCCATCTCGATACGAGGATGTTTGGCAGGCCTCTCCGACTCCGAAGACCCGGGACGGCTATCGGGGCTATGCGACCTGGCCCTCGAGGAACCAGGAGCGTCCACCGACGCCGCCCTCGCTGGTTTCTTCTTCCTGAGATGTTCCCGCGAAGGAGACCCCCGCTCAGAGGAATCCCGACGCTTCTCGGGGCTGGAGTCCCGAGACGTCGAGGCCTCTGACGAGGTCCGGGCCCGTCCGGACGCGGAGTCAGAGAAGATCCTATCCTTCTGGTGCTGCCAACTTCTCAACGCCTTCGAGGACATTTTGCCACACGGACCACAGATCATCGGGTCATGATCGGGTCTGAGGCAGCAGAGGCAGCAGTCATGTGTGTCGGTAAGAGACATAAGTTTCTTACACCAATCACACTTTTTTAACCCGCTGGTAGGCATCGGGGGAAAAAGGGCCCCTGTGAGGTCAAAAGACCGGGCTGCCAGTGAAAAAAGAAAAATGGCGCAAACGCTAGTCACAAAGGACAAAAACCGAAAAAGAGAGAGTGGACTCGATACCGGCGTATCGGGCCAAGGCGGGAAAAGGATCCGGCGTCGAACCGAAGAAAAAAGAAAAAAAATAGGGAAATCAACTTTTTCCTCGGGGAAAAACGAACTACGTCCGTTGGGCTCCGCGGAAAAAAGAAGACTGAGCACGATGGCACCCTTGCGCGGGAAGGGGACCGCGCATGCGCGCTGCAATTCCCAAAGGCTTTCTTTGAAAGCTGGGGAAATGCTCCGCACGAGGGCTCCGTCGGCGCCAACATCACCCATATGTGAGGACTGACTTCCTGCTTGGTCCTGGAGAAAGGATCCGTTCTCCTGGGAAAGGAGATCTAGAGCATTTCCCAACTCCAGAGGAGTGGTTTGAGAGAGATGCAGAAGCAGAGGATACCATGTTTGCCGTGGTCAACGTGGAGCTATAAGTATCATACGACCTCTGTCTTTCTGAAATTTGAATAACGTTTTGGGAATGAGGGGAATGGGCAGGAAGACAGAGGAAGTCCTGATCCCAGTGGAGTAGGAAGGCATCCCTTGCCTGACAGTTGTGAGCCTGGATTCTGGAACAGAATCGGGGAAGTTTGGCATTCTGTGGACTTGCAAAGAGGTCTATATATCTGGTGTTCCCCAGATTTGAAACACTCGAGCAAGGTAGTCTGAGTGGAAAGTTTGATTCATTAGAAACAAGCAACAAAATACATACAAAAAGCAAAACAGGCAACCCAAACAAGACCCATACTCCCAAAACCCCCACCCACCCTGACAGAGCACAAACAAGAAAACTGAACCCCCCCCGTGACCCACCTCCCCAAACCCAACACCAACCATAGCAACCAGCCCACGTGCCCCCCCCCCCCCGACAACAACCCATACCAGTCCTGGCAATGTTCATGTCCATGTCCATAGTATCCAACTGTTGGGGACTGCCAACCCCCCCCCCCCAACCATTACAACCCAATATACACAATCCGCCATCCCCACCCCCACCCCTTAGAAGGAGCAGCAGCTCCCCCCCCTACCGCAATCCCTGCCCCGCCCCCATCCACCCCACAAAGAAAAACAGCAAAAGAAACATCCACATCCCCTTACCAATATGTAAACCACCCACCCCCCCAAACCAAAACATAAGAGCAACATCTGGCCCTTCCCCAACAAAGTCCCACCACAAAAAACCAAAGAAACAGTACAAAAACCATAAAAAGAACAAAACATAGTACTCCCTGAAATGCCAGACAGCAGAGCGGGATGCACACAAGAGCAATGACACTTCGGCACACGACAGAGCGATTTTTAAACCCATCCCCCGAAGAAAGAGGGAGAGCGGAAGAGTGGCCAAACCTCCCTTGAAAGCTGCAGTACCATCACCTCCCCCCCCCCAGTTTCCCCTCCCTATCCACCGGGAGAAAAACCCCAAAGCCCTAACAAAGTAAAACCCCAGGGCAACCCTCCCCCTCACGGGGGGCGGAGGGTGAGGTGACGCCACAGACGCTCCCAACGATGGGCCTCCACCACCCGCCTTTCGCGTTGCGCCATGCTGGCCACTTCCTCCAAAATGTCCCGCACCACCTCGTCGAGAGGCAGGACCAAACCCCGGGCCGAGACATGACAGCGCGCTTGCCACAGGTGGTAGCGCACTACAGCCGTGATGAGGTAGAGGGTCCCGGAGTCCTGCCTTAGAGGAAAGGACCAGGCCCCATACACCCACTCCGCATACATAAGGAGGGAAAGATCACGCAGGTGAAGAGCAGCGGACACCAACCGGCAGGCCTCCACATTAAAGGGGCACTGCCGGAGGAAATGATCCATGGTCTCCGTCTGCCCTTCACACCCTGCCCTCGGACAGACCCGCTCAGCCTGTGACCTGTACTTGAGGTTGTCCCTCACGTACAAACGCCGTGGAAAGACAACCAGGCCACATCCCGAACCTTCTTCGGCAGCCGAGGGGAGTTCAACTGCCGAAGGCCCCACTGCATCATATCCGCTGGACAGTCCCGCAGGGCCCACCGTGGTTGAAAGTGGGAGGTGAGTACCATCCGGTACAATCCTTTCCGCCCCAAGGACTGGGCGAGCGGGTCGGTCACCCCCCACCGCCGAATGAGCCCCACCATCGCAAAAACGTACGATGGGGCCTGTTCCCCACTCCGACGCACACGTGGGTCCGAGGACGCCCCCTCCCACTGCTCCCAGAAGCGGGAGAACCACCCCCGATAGGAGGCCACCCACCAAACCCCAATCCCCCCTCCCGCATCCTATCCAAGTGAAACGCCATAGACAAAACTGACAGGAAGACAAGGGGATGCAACATACCTAAACCACCCTGTGCCCGATCCAGGCAAACGATGTTGCGCTGGACAGGGTTCAGGCGGTTACCCCACAGAAAACAGAAAAAGACAGCACTAACAAGACGCCTGACGGGACGACGGAAGAACGAAGACCGTGGCCACGTGCAGAAAGAGGGGAAGCAGAAACGTCCCGAGGAGTTTGATCTTCTCCTCGAACGTACACTTCCACCCCCTCCACCGCAGCACCCGACACCGTGCAGTCTCAAGACAACGATCCCAATTGGACACCGCACAGTCCTCTGAACCGAAGACGAGGCCCAAAACGCGGACCTCCCCCACGGGAGGAGGAAAGGGGGTGCAGGAAGGCGGGGAGGCCTCCGAGGGTCCCAACCACAGCGTCTGGCACTTGCTGTGGTTGACAACAGAGTGGGCTACCTCCGAGTACTCCTCCACGGCCTCCCGCAGGGCCTCCACCCCTTCAGTGCCGTCCACGTAAACTGAGATGTTGTCAGCGTAGGCAACGACAGTCACCGGGGGCGCACCAGGCGCCTCCAGGCCCCGCAACCCACCTGAGGACAATCTCCGGAGGAAGGGGTCGAGGGAGAAGACATACAGCAGGGGGCTCAAAGGGCACCCCTGCCGTACCCCCGAGGCGACACAAAAAGGCCGTCCTAGCCACCCGTTAATAAACGGGAAGCTCACCCCCCCTCGGTACAGTGCCTGCAAGAAGAAGAGGAAACCTGCGGGGAGGCCGAAGTGCTGGAGCTCCACCCACAGGTACCGGTGACTGACTCGATCAAAGGCCTTGGACTAGTCCAAGGAGACCAACCAATGGTCCCGTTGGAGCGACCGGCCTCTCTCCACCATCTCCCGGACAGTGGCGACAGCGTCCAGAACCCCTCTCCCCCGAACGGAACAATACTGGGACGGTGACAGCAAAGCGCCCGACACCTCCACCAGCCGGTTGGCCAAACACTTGGCCAGGATCTTCCGGTCCGCGTTCAGAAGAGAGAGCGGCCGCCAAAAGTCTAAGGAGCTATCATCCTTTCCCTTGGAGAGCAGCAGCAGGACAGACTCGCGAAATGACCGCGGGAGAAACCCCGTGTCCATGATCTCCTGAAACAGGGAGGTCAGGAAGGGGGCCAGCTGGGAGATGAAAGTGCGATAGAACTCCACTGGGAGTCCATCACGCCCAGGCACCTTCCCCAATGGCATGGCACGAATCGCCCTCTCCACCTCCACCTGCTGAATTGGAGCAGCGAGTGCATAAACCTGTGCCTGGACCACAGCCGAATACACCGGGGGAAGGCCCAGGTACTCTCGGATATGGGTGAGGTCCACAGGGCGATCCCCAAACAGGTCAGAGAAGTATTCCCCCACCATCCGCAAAAGGTCCTCCTGGGAGGTATGAAGGGTACCGTCCTCACCCCGCAGGGCCATGACCTCCCAACGCCGAACCCTCTCCCTGCAATTCAGGAAAGGGTCTGGAGTGGCGACCCCACCAGCCGCCCCCTCGAAGCAAAGGGAGGCATGGCGATCATAAAGCAGGCCACGGAGCTGGACTCGCACCTCTTCCACCTCCTCCCGCACTGCCCCTCGGGATACCAAACGGTCCAGCGACCTCTGGAGGACAGTGTAGGTGAGGTAGCGGGACCGAGCAATGGAGGTACCCCCGGAACAGAAGAGTTTGCGGGCACGCGTCTTCACCTCATCCCACCAAGCACCACGGGAAGGAAAAATACCCAACAGGGTCTCCTGGTCTGCGAGAAAGGCCAAGAACTCCTGGACCACCTCTGATGTTGCCAACAACTGCACATTCAGTCGCCACAGGCCAGGACCCCTGCTGAGCTTCTCGTGGTTAGCCAAGAAGGACACGGAGAGGACGCAGTGGTCCGAAAAGTCAACCGCCTGCAACTGCGGAGGGGAACACTCCACCCGGGCACTCACATATATCCGATCGATACGACTCCTGCAGGTCCCATGGTAGTAGGTGAAACCCAGTGACCGTGGAAAGGCCCGGTGGTATACATCCAATAGGTCAGCCGTCCGGGTCATCTCGGCCAAAAAGAGGCCCTCGTAACTGGGTGGGCAACGCTCCCCCCCTCGGTCCTGCAACAGGGTGGTGGTGTTAAAATCCCCTGCGAGGACCACCAAACGGGAGGTGTGTAAGTAGGGGCGGATGACCCGAAACAGGGTCTTCCGTGCCAACTTAGACTGGGGGCCGTAGACCACCACGAAACGAAAACGATGGGGCCCGCAGCAGCCGTTTAAGAGCAAACACCGGCCCTGCTCCAGTTCCCACACATACTGCAGCTGAAATAGGTGAGACGTGAACAAAACCGCCACTCCTGCGTAGGGCTGGGCCGCAAGTGACCAGTACGAAGGACCCCACCACCACTCCCGCTTCGCCCGATGAAGGCTAGCGAGCGAGGTGAGCCTGGTCTCTTGCAAAAAGATGACATCCAGCCCACTCGTGGAAAGAAAATCATAGGCCGTAGCCCGCGCCTGGTCTGTCAAAATGCTGGCCACGTTGATAGTGGCGCACGAGAACGCAGGAGTGCACGCCATGCCTATTTCGTGTGCAGTGTCCCTTTCCTCCTCTTCTCACCAACCCCTGGATCCCCAGAATCCCGCTTGCAGGACAAGCCCGCAAGCTGGAGCAACTCCTCGGGGTCCACGTTAACCACCTCGAGGATCTCCTCTTCCTCCTGCCCAACCCTGTCACCCCAGGGGGTGCTGGTGCCCACGGGAACACCAGGCAAAACTGTCGCAGGGGCTAACCCAGCCCCCACGGGGCAAGGGGGCACAGACAGGTCAGGGGTCAGAGGAATGATCTCCTCTGTGGGGTCCACCACCAGTGCCGCCCCCCTCCCCAGACAGAGACTGAGACAAAAGAACAGTGCCCACCCCCGCGGGGGAGGCCGGGACGGCCGGGTCAGCAGGGGGCTCCTGCGAAGGCCCAGCACCCAACCGCGAGGGCAAAATCTCATCCTCCCTCACCGGTCCCGTCGGTCTCTCCAGGGCTACCACCGAAAGCCGGGCGCCAGTATCCACACTGTTTGGAGGACCCTGACTGCGGCGCGCCTTCGGTATTTTCGGAGGCCGCCGCTGAGGAAGAGGGGCCGCCCCCGCCGCTAACCGCACCGAGCGCCGCACAGGGGGCCCTGCCTCCACAGGCAAGCCCTCATCCGCCTCAGCCGCATCAGCAGCCAAGAAGAGGAAACGGTTGATGTCCAACACGGGCTCTTCATCCAACAATGGGGATGTCTCCCGTTTCTTCCTTTTGGCCTTTCCACCCTTAGAAGGGACAGTAGTCCATTCCTGAGGTGGCACCACCTGCGACCCCCTATCCTGTTGTGAAACATCTACCTCCACCACATTAACCCTCTCCTCCATCCTACCCAAATCCCCTCCCCCTGGTGGCTCCCTCGGCTCAATGGCCTTCTCCACCCTAGGGCCCCCAGACTCCTCCTGCGGGAGAGGGTCCTCCACGCCCTCCTCCCGCACAGGAGCCCGAGGTGGGGCGACGACATCCCCCCCCGGTCCATTGTGTGATGCGGAGGGGCAGCGGGCAAAGGGGTGGCCCAACTACCCGCAAAGGTTGCACCTGATGAGCAAACACCCGGCCGAGGCGTGACCCCATCCACCACAACGGGTGCAGACCTGCTCGGGACAGTTCATGCTCAGATGCGGGAAGGAGCCACAGCGGTGACACTCGCGAGGTTGCCCGGGGTAGTAGCACAAGATGTGATCCCGACCGAGGAAACCGGCCGAGGGCACGTGCTGCACGACATTTCCCACTTCACGCAAATGGATCTTACCCTTCCACGACCCGTCCCACACCCCTAGGGGCCCAGCGCCCTTAACCAGGGGTGCGAGAAGCACCGCATGACCCGACAACCAAAACTGGATATCTTGCCCTGGGAGCGACTCATTCCTAACCAGGATTGTCACAGGTACCGCCCCCTGGCAAGAGATAGGCACAACACGAAAGTCAGCCCACCCACCCTGCCCCCTCTGCTGCTGGTATCGGTCCCAGAAAATCTCCAGCCCCCGTCTCAGCATGAAACTAACATCATACTCGATGGTGTTGTTCATGTGGATGAAGGCATAGAGATCTCCCGGGAGAAACCCCAGCCCAAGGACCATCCTCAAGACATTTTCCCTGGCCGGATGGGGCCCCTCCCCGGCCCATTGGATCTGCGCCACGTTGCGCCGTCGGACCTCACCCCCTACCCCTCGTAACCCCCCCCACTTCCTCCCCCGCCCCCAGGACCCCTCTCTTGGGGAACCCCCCTTCTCCATGCTGCACCAGAGGTCCCGGTACCAGCACAGACCCCCTCAGGGCCTCTGCGAAAGTACGAGGAGGAACCGACCCCCCTTCCTCCAGCCCCTCAACTCCCCTCCCCTCTCCCTCAACAGCCTGCGAGAGAGGCCGCTGTTGTGGCCCTGAATCCCCAGCCGCCGCCAATGGAGCGACAGTGGGATCGGGGAGCTCCATCTCCGCCAGGAGAGAATCAGAGATGCTCCCCCTGCCGCCCTCCGAAGCGCCCCCTGTCCACTCCGGATCCCCGCCCTCCATCCTATCCGATGGGACCTCCCTAACCTGTCCCTCCCGAAGTGCCGCAAAAGCCCCTCTAGGGCCTTCCGGGATTTCGAGGGCTAACAGAAGGGCATCATGCAATTGTTCCTCTGTGATGTTAGGTATACCAGGGAACCCCCCCAACACCCTTACCCTGTGTTCCCACACCCGCCACTCCTTCCTGTGTCTCGGCCACCAGGACTGGGGAGCTATACGGTCCCTCCTCCTTCCTGGGGCTCCCAGGCGCTATCCCATCCCCCACCTGAGAGGACCACTGCCCCCCTCCCCACTAAAGAGCCAATCTTCCCGTCCCCCTCCCTCTCCCCTACAATCACTGGAGTCCCCTCCTCCCTGTCAGGGACAGCGCACACCTCATGTCCAGAACCCCCAAGCACCTCACCAACCTCTTCCCCCTGCAAGGCGCCCGGCAATAAGGCAGGACCTCCCTCCAGCAACGCAGGATCCGGTAACACCAGTACAGGTGCTCCGGACGACAAGGGCAAACCCCCAAAACCCCCTCCCTGCTGCCCTCCACCAAGCCCAGTTCTTACCTCATTGCCGGTGCCCGCAGCAGCACAGAGATCAGGGACATGTAGGCCGGCAGCCAAGGCTCCAGCGGAGGGGAGACAGTCCCCCCCGCGAGCCAGGCCCCCCTCGGCCCCTCCTGCGGCAGCTGAAGTATTCCCAATTGCATGGGCCTCTGAAGAGGCGGAAACTCCAAAGAAGCACGTGCATCCCGCTCTGCTTCCGCAACTGTCAAAGACAAGAGTGGAGCATTCTTCCGGCCCCCCCACGGGACCCCAGCCAAAGGAGGGCTATGCAGTCCCTGAGTCTTCCCCTTCCTGGTGCTCTGCTGACGCCAGACAGCCACCTCTGGAAATAAAGGGCGGCCAGCACTCAGCTGTCGAGGTGCCGGAAGAGCAGCCACAAGAGGGGAGTCCCTACCAATAACATCCCCCCCACCGCAAGTCCTTCCTGAAGCTCCTTTGTTCACTGCAGTAAACTCTACACGACGGGCAGCCGGCACAGAATCCGCGGATCCGCGACGCTGAAGCAGGACGTCCTGTAGGGAATCAGCAACTCGAGGGCACCCGCCATCTGCAGACTGTCGGGGGAGGCCAAGCAGAGCCTCTGCAGACCGCCGCCTTAGCTCCTTCGGCAGGGCAGAGGCAGGATCGCGGCTGTCTTCACACTTCCGGGTGAACCCGGAAGTGACATCACCCACCTGGTGGCGGCCATCTTGGATCCTCGATCGGGCTGGGGGAAGCCCTGCAGACACCTCCTCCATCAGGGCAACCCTCTCAGCTGTACTCACGTCACGATGAACTCCCCGGCGGCCATCTTGGGGAATCCCAGCAGCGCTCAACGATGTTGGGAGGGCAGGAGAAACAGCGGAAAAGACCCGCTGATGGGAGGGATCGACGCCGCTGAGCCCCCCCTCTGTTCCTGGGGCTGCTCTGCACAAATCCAGCATCTGTGTAGGTGTGGAAAAAGCCGATGCCATTCCAGGTACCGACACACTCTGGCGGGCCGAAACCCTTCCCTGGAACGCCCGGACGCCATTTGGAACCTCAGGATCCAGCAAGCCAGACCCTACAACCCCAACACCCGTGGACTCGACAGCCAGACAGCGATCAACGCCACTCATCTTAAGGTAAGGGTCCCCGGACCACAATTCAGTAGACTGTAAGTGCACGGGGCACTCTTCTCCCTTCACAACAGGCTGAAATTGCAAGGGCACACAGTGGGACCGTTGCTGTCCAACCGGCCTACCCGCCCCCGGGGACCTCCCCTGGACTGCAGGCACCCGGCTGGCCCAACAATCACGATTGTAATAGACCTCAGCGAGGGACCCACAACCCTGGTTCTTTAAATAGGCGATCCCTCGGTACTTGGCCTGCAAGGCCCGCTTCACCTCCTTCCGATATTTCTTATAGGCCACCCACTCCGCACCAGGAATGGTGGCCTGCAGGCTCTCCAGGTGGGAGAGCTGGGCTTGCAGCTGGGCCGCCTCCTCCTGGAGACCCCGGAGCTGTCGCACCGCTGCCACAACCTCTTCCGGGGCCCTAGCCGTCACCTGGAAGGGCGGCAGGCCCGACCCTCCGTCCTCATCTTCACTGGAGGAGGTAGAGGCCTCCTCCAGGACCCAAGGCGGAGGGGGGACCCCGCCGCCCCCTGTACTGGTGGAGGAGCTTGGTACAACTCTCCAGGGCCTCTCCCTGCCTCCACCCAGCCTCCACACCCTGCCCAGGATGGAGAAGCGAGCCTTCTCCAGGGGGTAGCAGGCCCAATCCTCCGGGCATGTGGGTCCCTCCTCCCTGACCAAGTGCAGTCCTACCTGGGGAGCCCCCCTCCTGGGGCACCGGCTGAAAACAGGTCCCAGCATCCACAGCATTCTGCAGCAAAGGAGGCCTACCAGGCCTGGTAGGCCCCTGGGCCTGGGCCTCTCCCGCTGGAGGTGGCCCACGACCCGACATCCAGGCACAGTCTGTGAGAAAAACTCCTCCCCTAGCAGGAGCTCTCCAAAGCAGGTCCTCTCACCACGACTGCTGAAGAGCAACTGAGTGGAAATTTGGTTTTATTATACAAGCAACAAAAAGACATACAAAAAGCAAAAACAAGCAACCCAACCAAGACCCACACCCCCCAAAAACCCCCACCCACCCCGACAGAGCACACACAATAATCAACCCCCCCCCGGGACCCACCTCCCCAAACCCACCACCAAACCCAGCAACCAACTCACGTGCCCACCACCCCCAACACACCCACCTCAGTCCAAACAATGTTCAGATCCCAACCCCCCCCCATAAGTCCAATGTCCATGTCCGTCCCAACCCCCCCCCCCGTAACAACACCCCGTAACAACACCCCGTAGCAGTCCAAACAGAGTCCAAATCCATACCCAAACCCCTCCCCCCCCCACAACAACCCACACCAGTCCAAACATTGGCCAATGCCATGTCCGTATTGTCCGCTGGTTGAGGACTGCCGGAAACCCCCCCCCCAAGCCCACCCAAAACACAGAGTCCCCTGTCCCCATCCCCTCCCCTTCAGAGGGAGCAGCAGCTCCCCCACCCCCACCCCAATCCCTACCCCCTCCCCATCCTCCCCACAAAGCAAATACATCAAAAACAAAATCCCCACCCCCACCCCCCCAAACAAAAACATAAGGGCACCTCGAGCCCGTCCCCAACAGAATCCCACCAAAAACAAAATCAAAGATACAAAACAAAAGAGCAACACAACCCAGTGCTGCCCTACAACCCAGGCAGCGGAACGGGATGCACAGAACACAAAGAACACTGACATCAAAACAAAACAAGTGGGACATCCATCCCCCAAGGAGAGAGGGAGAGTGGACAAGTGGTCAAAATGCTGCAGTACCAGCGCACCCCCCCCCCACCGGGACAAAAACAACCCCAAATTCCTACCACGGAAGAAACCCCAGGGAGGGGAACCCTCCCCCTTCTTTCACACACACCCCCAGGGAGAAAAACAACCCCAAACCCCTAACACGGAATAAACCCCAGGGAAACCCCTCCCCCTCACGGGGGGCGGAGGGTGAGGTGACGCCACAGACGCTCCCAACGATGGGCCTCCACCACCCGCCTTTCGCGTTGCGCCATGCTGGACACTTCCTCCAAAATGTCCCACACCACCTCGTCGAGGGGCAGGACCAACCCCCGGGTCGAGACATGACAGCGCGCTTGCCACAGGTGGTAGCGCACTACAGCCGTGACGAGGTAGAGGGTCCCGGACTCCTGCCTTAGAGGAAAGGACCAGGCCCCGTACACCCACTCCGCATACATGAGGAGGGAAAGGTCGCGCAGGTGAAGAGCAGCGGACACCAACCGGCAGGCCTCCACGTTAAAGGGGCACTGCCGGAGGAAATGGTCCATGGTCTCCGTCTGCCCTTCACACCCGGCCGTCGGACAGACCCGCTCGGCCTGTGACCTGTACTTGAGGTTGTCCCTCACGTACAAATGCCCGTGGAAAGACAACCAGGCCACATCCCGAACTTTCTTCGGCAGCCGAGGGGAGTTCAAATGCCGAAGGCCCCGCTGCATCACATCCGCAGGACAGTCCCGCAGGGCCCACCGTGGTTGAAAGTGGGAGGTGAGTACCATCCGGTACAATCCTTTCCGCCCCAAGGACTGGGCGAGCGGGTCGGTCACCCCCCACCACCGAATGAGCTCCACCATCGCAAATACATACGATGGGGCCTGTTCCCCGCTCCGACGCACACGTGAGACCGAGGACGCCCCCTCCCACTGCTCCCAGAAGCGGGAGAACCACTCCCGATAGGAGGCCACCCACCAAACCCCACCCCCTTCCCGCATCCTACCTAAGTGAAACACCATAGACAAGACTGACAGGAAAACAAGGGGGTGCAACATACCCAAACCGCCCTCTGCCCGATCCAGGCAAACGATGTTGCGCTGGACAGGGTTCAGGCGGTTCCCCCACAGAAAACAGAAGAAGACGGCACTGACAGACGCCTGACGGGACGACGGAAGAACGAAGACCGTGGCCACGTGCAGAAAGAGGGGAAGCAGAAACGTCCCGAGGAGTTTGATCTTCTCCTCGAACATACACCTCCACCGCAGCACCCGACACCGTGCAGTCTCAAGACAACGATCCCAATTGGACTCTGCACAGTCCTCCGACCCGAAGACGAGGCCCAAAACGCGGACCTCCCCCACGGGAGGAGGAAAGGGGGCGCAGGAAGGCGGGGAGGCCTCCGAGGGGCCCAACCACAGTGTCTGGCACTTGCTGTGGTTGACAACAGAGTGGGCTACCTCCGAGTACTCCTCCACGGCCTCCCGCAGGGCCTCTACCCCTTCAGTGCCGTCCACGTAAACTGAGATGTCGTCAGCGTAGGTGACGACGGTCACCGGGGGCGCCCCAGGCCCCGCAACCCACCTGAGGACAATCTCCGGAGGAAGGGGTCGAGGGAGAAGACATACAGCAGGGGGCTCAAAGGGCACCCCTGCCGCACCCCCGAGGCGACACCAAACGGCCGTCCGAGCCACCCGTTAATAAACGGGAAGCTCACCCCCCTCGGTACAGCGCCTGCAAGACGAAGAGGAAACCTGCGGGGAGGCCGAAGTGCTGGAGCACCACCCACAGGTACCGGTGACTGACTCGATCGAAGGCTTTGGACTGGTCCAAGGAGACCAACCAATGGTCCCGTTGGAGCGACCGGCCTCTCTCTCCACCACCTCCCGGACTGTGGCGACAGCGTCCAGAACCCCTCTCCCCCGAACGGAACAATACTGGGAAGGGGACAGCAAAACGCCCGACACCTCCACCAGTCGGTTGGCCAAACACTTGGCCAGAATCTTCCGATCCGCGTTCAGAAGAGAGAGCGGCCGCGAAAAGTCCAAGGAGCTATCGTCCTTCCCCTTGGAGAGCAGCAGCAGGACAGACTCGCGAAATGACCGCGGGAGAAACCCCGTGTCCATGATCTCCTGAAACAGGGAGGTCAGGAAGAGGGCCAGCTGGGCAATGAAAGTACGATAGAACTCCACCGGGAGCCCATCGCGCCCAGGCACCTTCCCCAATGGCATGGCACGAATCGCCCTCTCCACCTCCACCTGCTGAATCGGAGCAGCGAGTGCATCAACCTGTGCCTGGACCACAGCCGAATACACCGGGGAAAGGCCCAGGTACTCTCGGATATGGGTGAGGTCCACGGGGCGATCCCCAAACAGGTCCGAGAAGTATTCCCCCACCATCCGCAAAAGGTCCTCCTGGGAGGTATGAATGGTACCGTCCTCGCCCCGCAGGGCCATGACCTCCCGACGCCGAACCCTCTCCTTGCAAGTCAGGAAAGGGTCTGGGGTGGCGACCCCACCGGCCGCCCCTCGAAGCATAGGGAGGCATGGCGATCATAAAGCAGGCCACGGAGCTGGACCTGCACCTCTTCCACCTCCTTCCGTGCTGCTCCTCGGGATACCAAACGATCCAGCGACCTCCGGAGGACGGTGTAAGTGAGGTAGCGGGATCGAGCCATGGAGGTACCCCGGGAACGGAAGAGTTGGCGGGCACGTGTCTTCACCTCATCCCACCAGGCGCCACGGGAAGGAAAAACACCCAACAGGGTCTCCTGGTCTGCGAGAAAGGCCAAGAACTCCTGGACCACCTCTGATGTTGCCAACAACTGTACATTCAGTTGCCACAGGCCAGGACCCCTGCTGAGCTCCTCGTGGTTAGCCAGGAAGGACACGGAGAGGACGCGGTGGTCCGAAAAGTCAACCGCCTGCAGCTGCGGAGGGGAACACTCCACCCGGGCACTCACATATATCCGATCGATACGACTCCTGCAGGTCCCATGGTAGTAGGTGAACCCCGGCGACCATGGAAAGGCCCGGTGGAAGACATCCACTAGGTCAGCCGTCCGGGTCATCTCGGCCAAAAAGAGGCCCTCGTAACTGGGAGGGCAACGATCCCCCCCTCGATCCTGCAACAGGGTGGTGGTGTTGAAATCCCCGGCGAGGACCACCAAACGGGAGGTGTGTAAGTAGGGGCGAATGACCCGAAACAGGGTCTTCCGCGCCAACTTAGACTGGGGGCTGTAGACCACCACGAAACGAAACCGATGGGGCCCGCAGTAGCCGTCTAAGAGCAAACACCGGCCCTGCTCCAGTTCCCACACGTACTGCACCTGAAATCGGTTAGACGTGAACAAAACCGCCACTCCTGCGTAAGGCTGGGCCGCAAGCGACCAGTACGAAGGACCCCACCTCCACTCCCGCTTTGCCCGGTGAAGGCTAGCGAGCGAGGTGAGCCTGGTCTCCTGCAAGAAGATGACATCCAGCCCACTCGTGGAAAGAAAATCATAGGCCGTAGCCCGCGCCTGGTCCGTAAAAATGCTGGCCACGTTGATAGTGGCGCACGAGAACGCAGGAGTGCACGCCATGCCTAATTCGTGTGCAGTGACCCTTTCCTCCTCTTCTCACCATACCCTGGATCCCCGGAATCCCGCTTGCAGGACAAGCCCGCGAGCTGGAGCAACTCCTCACGGTCCACGTTGACCACCTCGAGGATCTCCTCCTCCTCCTGCTCGACCCTGTCACCCCACGAGGTGCTAGTGTCCCCGAGACCACCAGGCAAAGCTGTCGCAGGGGCTAACCCGGCTCCCATGGGGCGAGGGGGCACGGACAGGTCAGGGGTCGGAGGAATGATCTCCTCCGTGGGGTCCACCACCGGTGCTGCCCCCCCCTCCCCGGACACAGACTGAGACAACGGACCAGTGCCCACCCCCGCGGGGGAGGCCGGGACGGCCGGGTCAGCAGGGGGCTCCTGCGAAGGCCCAGCACCCAACTGCGGGGGCAAAGGCCCGTCCTCCCTCACCCGTCGGGCGCCAGTATCCACCTTGATTGGAGGACCCTGACCGCGGCGCGCCTTCGGTACTTTTGAAGGCCGCCGCTGAGGAAGAGGGGCCGCCCCCGCCGCTAATCGCTCCGAGCGCCGCACAGGAAGCTCTGCCTCCACAGGCAAGCCCTCATCCGCCTCAGCCGCATCAGCAGCCAAAAAGACGAAACGGTTGATGTCCAACACGGGCTCTGCATCCGGCAATGGGGATGTCTCCCGTTTCTTCCTTTTGGACTTGCCACCCTTAGAAGGGACCGTGGTCCATTCTTGAGGTGGCACCACCCGCAACCCACTATCCTGTCGTGACACAGCAACCTCCACCACATCAACCCTCTCCTCCTTCCTACCCAAATCCCCTCCCCCTGGTGGCTCCCTCGGTTCAATGGACTCCTCCACCCTAGGGCCCCCGGACTCCTCCTGAGGGAGAGGGTCCTCCACAACCGCCTCCCGCACAGGAGCCCGAGGTGGTGCGACGGCATCCCCCCCCAGGTCCATTGTGTGATGCGGAGGGGCAGCGGGCAAAGGGGTGGCCCAACTCCCCGCAAAGGTTACACCGAATAAGCAAACACCCGGCCGAGGCGTGACCCCGTCCACCACAACGGGTGCAGACCTGCTCGGGACAGTTCATGCTCAGATGACGAAATGAGCCACAGCGGTGACACTCACGAGGTTGCCCGGGGTAATAGCACAAGATGCGATCCCGACCGAGGAAACCGGCCGAGGGCACGTGCTGCACCACGTTTCCCACCTCACGCAAACGGATCCTACCCTTCCACAACCCGTCCCACACCCCTAGGGGCCCAGCGCCCTTAACCAGGGGTGCGAGGAGCACCGCATGGCGCGACAACCAAAACTGGATGTCCTGCCCTGGGAGAGACTCATTCCGGGACAGGATGGTCACAGGTACCGTCCCCTGGCGAGAGATAGGCACAACACGAAAGTCAGCCCACCCGCCCTGCCCCCTCTGCTGCTGGTATCGGTCCCAGAAAATCTCCAGCCCCCGTCTCAGCATGAAACTAACATCATACTCAATGGTGTTGTTCATGTGGATGAAGGCGTAGAGATCTCCCGGGAGAAACCCCAGCCCAAGGACCATCCTCAAGACCTGTTCCCTGGCTGGAGGGGGCCCCTCCCCAGCCCACCGGATCTGCGCCACGTTGCACCGTCGGACCTCACCCCCTACCCCTCGGAACCCTCCCCCACTTCCTCCCCCTCCTGCAGGACCATTCCCTTGGGAACCCCCCCTCCCCCCAGCCCCACCTGACGTCCCCGGAGTGGTGCCGGACCACCTCAGAGCCTCTGCAAAGTTACGGGGGGAGGAAAACCGACCCCCCAGCTCCCATCCCCTGCCCTCCACTCACCTCCCCTGCATCTACCTGCGAGGGACCCTGCTGCTGGCCTGCAGGATCCGCAGCCACCTCGCAGGGGGCGACCTGGGGGCTGGGCAGGACCAGCTCAGCAAAGATGGAGTCAGGTATACTGTCCCTTCCGGATCCCTGGGTGCCACCGAGAAAATCCAGAGCACCCCCTTCTATACGATCCTGCTGCCGCTTAAAGGCAGCAAAGGCCCCTTGAGGACCGTCCGGGGTTTCCAAGGCCATCTGGATGGCCTCACGGACCTGGTTCTCGGTGACACCCAGAGGACCAGAGAGCCCCCCCGTACCCCTGCCCTGAGCTCCTAACCCATCACAGAGCTCCTGAGTTTCCGCCACCACTACCGGGGACAGACACTGCTCCCCCCCAGTCCCGGGATCCATGGGGACTACCCCATCCCCCAGCCCCACAGACAGCAGTCTCTGCCCCCCATCAGTACAACCCATTACCTCCCCTCCCGCTGGTAGACAAGTCGTCCGCTCCCCCTCCCCCTCCCTGCCAGCTACTGGAGTACCCTGTGCTTCCCCACGGACGGCAGACACCGAGGACGCCAATCCCTCAACTGACCCACCGTCCGCTACCCCCTGCAAGGCTACCGGCAATAAGGCAGGACCATCTCGAGCCAGTAGGGCAGATCCCCCCAGAACTAATCCCCCCAAACCTCCGCCCCCCTGCCCCCCGTCACTCCCAGGTCCTACCTTATTGCTGGTGCCAGAGGTGGCACAGGGGTCCGGAACATCCTGGCCGGCAGCCAAGGCTCCAGCAGCAAGGGCGGACGCCCCCCTGCGAGCCAGGCCCCCCTCGGCCATACCAACAGACAGGACAGACAGCTGCACATCCCGCTCCTCTGCCCCCGGTTGCAGAGACAGCTGACCAGCAATCCTCCGGCCCCCCCCGGGGGCTGCAGAAAAAGCAAAGCAGCCCCTACCCTGCTCCAACCCCTTTCCTGCGCCCTTCCGGCGCCAGACAGCCACCTCAGGGAACACTGGGCGGCCATCCTGCAGCTGTCTGGGAGCCGGAAGGGCAGCCACACCAGGGGAATCCGGACCCCAACCTCCCCCCCACCAAAAGCCTGCCCAGGAATCCTGGTAAGTACTGCAGGAGAAGGAACCGGATGCACAGCAGAAATGGGGTCTACAGACCCCCGACGCTGCAGAACCGGATACACAGTAGGAAGATCAGCCACCCGATGAAACTCCAGCGGCACAGCAGGCTGAGGAACTCCCAGCTGAAGGACTTGCTTGGAGAGAGGAAACCCATCTTCCGTGGATCTTCCCCGACTCTCCAGCATCAGGGCAGAGGCAGACCCACGGCGATGTGCACACTTCCGGGAAAACCCGGAAGTGACAACATCCAGCTGACGGCGGCCATCTTGGATCCCCGGACGACCCGGGGAAAGCCCTGCAAATACCTCCTCCTGTAGGGCAAGGCCATCCTCGGCAGTGACGACATGACCAGGACTCCGGCGGCCATCTTGGAAATGCCCTCCCGCTGACACGGATGGTGGAAATATCACCGAAGAAACCGAAGCAGCCCCACGATCCTGCTGCTCACTCCCTCGATCTTCCGGACAGGGGACCAGCACCTCTGCCTGATACACCGGTGCAGCGACCAGCACTTGCTCTCGCGGATCGCGGCGGACCAAGGCTCCGCCCCCAAACCTCCCGGCGGCACCGGCCACCGAGGGAACCGGATGTTCTGCGGACACGGTGCTGACAGTATCCACGGAGGTCTTCTCTAATGGCCCAGAAACAGCAGTCACCGGCAGGTAAGAGATTCTTGAATCAAGAACATGTGAGGGAGGGAGCTGTCGGCTCCCCAATACACCCTGGATGGGTAAGGGTAGTGAAAGGGACCTTGGAAGGTCTACCAGCCGTCCCACCCCCGGGGGCCCCCCCTGAACTGCACCCTGGGCTGCCCAACGATCATAGGTCTGATATATTTCTGTGAGGGACCCACAACCCTGATGTTTCAGAGAGAGAATCTGATTATACCGGTCCTTCAGGGCCCGCTTCACCCCCTTTCTATAGATCTTATAGGCCACCCATTCCTCAATGGGAATGGTGGCCTGCAGGCTCTCCAGGTGGGAGAGCTGGGCTTGCAGCTGGGCCGCCTCCTCCTGGAGACCCCGAAGCTGCCGTACCGCCGCCACAATCTCATCTGGGGCCCTAGCTGGCTGCTGGAAGGACGGCAGGCCCGACCCTCCGTCCTCATCCTCACTGGAGGAGGTAGAGGCCTCCTCCAGGACCCGAGGCGGAGGGGGGAACCCACCTCCCCCAGTACTGTACGTCACAGTCCTCCAGGGTCTCCCCAGGGCCTCTCCCTGCTTCCACCCAGCCTCCACACCCTGCCTGGGAAGGAGACAGGAGCCTCCTCCCTGGGGTAGCGGGCCCAAACCTCCATACCTGTGGGTCCCTCTTCTCTGGCCAGGTGCAGTCCTACCTGGGGAGTCCCCCTCCTGGGGCACTGGCTGCACCAGGTTGCCTTCCTCCCCATCCGGTGGCAGCAAAGGAGGCCCACCAGGCTTGGTAGGCCTCAGGGCCTGGGCCTCTCCCGCTGGAGGTGGCCCAGGATCCGTCATCCAGGCTCAGGCAAACAGCTAAGCTCCGCCCCCTAGCAGGAGCTCTGCAGGATAGGTCCTCACACCTTGACTGCTCAGGAGCAACTGAGTAGAGGGACCACTCGTGTGGCAGCAGTATTCGACTGAGTTTGTCTGTCCATAAATTTTGAATGCCTGGAAGGTATACCGCAAGAAGGTGGATTTGAAGCTCTCTGGCGAGGGCCCACAGTCGCAAAGCTTCGTTGCATAGCGACAGAGAGCCCGTTCCGCCTTGCTTGTTCAGATAGAACATGGCTACCTGATTGTCGGTTTGGACCAGAACTGTCTTGTGGCTGAGATGGGCCTGAAATACTCGAATAGCATTAAAAATGGCTCTCAGCTCTAGGAGGTTTATGTGAAGAGAAGCCTCCTGTGGGGTCCAGAGACCCTGAGTTGAGAGATCGTGCAAGTGGGCCCCCCAACCCAACTTGGACGCAACTGTTGTTAGGGTGTGCAATTCTGGTCGCCGTATCTTAAAAAGGATATAGCGTTATTATAAAAGGTACAGAGAAGAGCCACCAAAACGGTAAAGGGGATGGAAGGCTACTCCTATGAAGAGAGGCTACAAAGGTTAGGGCTCTTCAACCTGGAAAAGAGACGGCTGAGGGGAGATATGATAGAGGTCTATAAATTAATGAATGGAGTGGAACGGGTAAACGTAGATCAATTGTTTACGCTATCAGAATATAGAAAGACTAGGGGACCTGTAATGAAGCTGCAGGGTAAACTATTTAAGACAAATAAAGAGAAAATATTTTTTCACTCAACGTGTAATCAAACTCTGGAATTTGTTACCAGAGGATGTAGTAAGAGCTGTTAGTGTAGCTGGGTTTAAAAAAGGTTTGGACAGGTTCCTGGAGGAAAGGTCCATAAGCCATTATTAAAAAGGGACCCAGGATATCAATGCTTAACCCAATACAAGCATTGTGGAACCTGTGTCTTTTGGGGATACTGCTAGGTACGTATGACCTAGATTGGCCACTGTTGGAAACAGGATACTAGGCTTGATGGACCTTGGTCTGACCCAGTATGGCATATCTTATGTTCTTATGTTCTTATGGGTGGCTTGGTACAGAGGCTGCTGGAAAGGAGAGCCTACGAGGAGGTTTTCCAGTGATTGCCACCATTGCAGGGACGAAATCAGACGTGTGGAGTTTCCGATTTTGTCCGTTAGCCGACCTGAGGCCTGTGTCCACTGAGAGGATAGGGTCCACTGGGCTGCTTGCATATGAAGGCGAGCACAGGGAACCACATGGACAATGGATGCCATATGCCCCAGAAGCTGAAGCATCTCCCGAGCAGTCAGGAAGACCTTCATAGCTGCTGGGATGCCAGCTGTATTATACGCATACAGCTGGCATCTTCCCTTTTGTCCTCAGACATATTAGGGCTCATGAGCTCTAAGTCACGTGCGACTTCTTCCAGGAACATACCCATATAAAGAATGTAGGAACTGATCTTGGCTGATAACATGGAGGATTGGAAGCATCGACGCCCAAAGGCATCAAGTGTCCTCGATTCCCGGCCTGGAAGATTAGAAGAATGTGTTTTAGCACTCTTAATTCTACACATGGCTGATTCCACTACCATTGAATGGTGTGGTAACTGAGTCTTTTGAAAGCCAGGACAGCTTGGCACTCGGTACATGGTATCGAGGCGTTGGGAATGTGGAGACACCGTTAAAGGAGTTTCCCACATCCTTAACATAAGATCATGTAAGATCTTGTGAATGGGAAGCGTAGCTGCTTCCTTAGGAGCCATGGGATATTGTAGAATTTTTAATTCTTCTGCCCTAGGTTCCTTTTCTGGAATCACCGTGATTGAAAGACCTTTGGCTAAATCATGTATGAAATCCTGGAAGGACATGTCTTTTGGAGGAGACATTCTGTGTTGAGGAGAAGGAGTTGGATCCTCTGGTAGGATTGCTTTAGTACCGGTAGAGTATTCAGAGTCATCGGAATCGGAAGACTCAAATTCACTCCTGTAACGCACGATACCGGTACCGCTCAAAGTCGGTACCGGACTGTCTCGGATCCTGTCCCCGATACCTGAGATAGACTCAAGGCTCGGCATGAGGGGAAGCATACCTGCTGAAGCAGGCGCACTCAGAACCAGTACCAATACCTGTGGAACCATCTGTAGCGATCTTAGCGGTACCGAAGCTGCTAAGAGGGTCGCTAGACTGCGTTCGATAGCGAGGATTCTCTTATCCATCGCTCCTGCCGATGCCTGGGTGTCGGTACTGGTGGAAGCAGCCACGACCCAAGAACATGGCACCAGTAGTTCTGCAGAGGTGGAAGCCTCTGAAACATCCTGGAGCCCTGCTAATGCTTTGGAGACCGAAGACTCCTGCTAGGGCTGTTTTGCCGGTGAACTTTCCTCGGGGGCAACGCCAGTGGTATCTCGATGCTTAGAAGGAGATCTACCCTTTGAGGACCGGCCAGTCTTGGAAGACTTAAGTTTAGTTACCTGAGATCCATGGGAGGAAGATGAAGCTCTGGAAGACGTCGATGCAACTGACATCGTATCTGCGGCAAAAAGGGTACCGGGTTTTGCAGTTCTATTCTGCAGGCCCCTCTTGGTCATCTTTCTGCAGGAGAGACACTCCAATGGACAATGTTCAGGACCTAAACATTTAAGACACCAATCAAGGGTGTCGGTGACGGATATAGTACTGCCACAGTTAGAACATTTCTTGAAACCACTAGCTGGTTTCTCCATGTTTAAAGAAAAGTGGGCCTAGTGCCCAAAATGGCACCTAGCACTGAGAGGGGAGAGGTCCCTGAAAGAAAAAATCTTTTAGAAAGCTTTTTTTTTTTTTTTTTGAAAAAGAAGAAAAGAGAACCGGCAGTACCGGTAGGCGTCGAGTGAGGCAGACGCAACCACAAAAAAACAAAAAAATAAGAATAAATTTTCTACGGTGACAGGGTACACGTACTGTCGGCTCCATGGAAAACGAAGAACTGAAGTGAGAGAGGTAGAAAGGCAGCACGCAGTCGCTGTGGGATGCTCCCAAAAGCTTCCCTATTGGACGCTGGGGAGCGTTCCCATGCAGGCTCCGTCAGTACCGACGATAGCCATATGTGAAGACTACATTCCTGCTTGTTCCTGGAGATACATAGATCAATTGTTTACGTCATCAGAATATAGAAAGACTAGGGGACATGCAATGAAGCTTGTGATAAGGAAGCTTATCATAGCTCAGGTAGGAGCTATAGAAAAGATGATGTGACTCTGAACAAGCAACCTGTCAGTTCTGGTAGAAGTAAGAAAACAGAGTTTTCACCTAAAAGACTACCAGTCCCAGAATGCACCAGGTTTCCAGCAGCCATGAGAGGGGCTGAAGTGAGAAAATGTGTGTGCAATCAAGAGAGCTATGAGGTAATCCCTAAGCACTCATCTCAAAGGGCAGGGCCTGATTCAACACAGCTGCGCTGTGTTAGGGAGGAGCACACATTAGGACAGAATAAGAATAGAGCTTATTCTTCAGATAACAGCTTCAGGAAAAGATACAGAAAGAGCTTCAGGAAAGGAGACAGCAACAGTTACTACAAGCTCAAGCACCAGCATCACCTGGAGAAACAGAAGCCAAGCCAAGCGGATAGAGAGAGAAGGAAACTCTCTGGAAGGAAGAGAAGAAAGCCCATTGGAAGGTCTGGGAGAGTCCAAGGCAGTACCCATACTGGGAGGTATTCCAAGTGCCAGCAGAGTCCATTGGACTGGAGTCAGCCAGAGGAATGGAATGGCAGAGATAGGAATCACCAGTGGCTACCTGGAAGAGAGAAGACTGCACGTGGAAAGGACTTTCAGACCTATGCCAGAAGGTATGTGAGGAAAGATCCAGTGTCCAGGGATCAAGATTGGAAGGCTGGACATCAGAACTGGATTACATACTGGCCAGGCTATACAGAGAGGAATTATGATAGCAGGAGAGGCTCAGGTATGAACACTGATCCAGACCCTATCTATAATAGTGAATGGCAGCAAGGGAATAAGCATTCTCATGATAGTGCCTTAAGGAAAGACTCGTCTGTGCCAATGTATGATAGTGACCCTATGCTGATTGATGAAGGGGGAGATACAGCAGATGAAACTATTCATTACATGGACTGTTCTCTATCTAAATGCTATTGCTAGCTTTCTGTGAGCAAACACCTCAGCCATCACAAAGAAACCTAACTTTGTTCTTTATTTCCACTGCAAACAGCTCTTAAAGCAGGATTTGGGTTCACACAGTAGCAGCCAGCCAGCTAAAGGGTTTCAGCTGGTCAATTGATAGTAATTAAAGCTGCACCTGATTGTGTGTGTGAGCAAGGGAGAATCACTGCTGGGATCTGCGTGGAAAATAAGCAGAAGTTAACCTAACAAGCAAAGTTCATTCTTTTCTTTGTGCCTTTTTATTTGGTAATTATTTGCTAAGAAAACATTAGCTAATTGCCTGACAAGCTGAAGGTTGTTTTCTGATTTGCTTTGTGACTTTATGTTATCCATTTAAACACTGCAAGCAAGTAACCTCATTTATATTGCTACCAAGCATATTTGTGCTGGGTGAATTAAACCCCATCAATAAAAGAAGTATTTTATTGGCCTTACCACTGGTATCACAACTCAATTATTGTCTTCAGCTGTGTTTGGGAGTGAAAGAACTACATTACCCACAATACCTTGCAAGAATCATATGAATATATGCATCGTCAAGATTGTGTAAGTTCTCACCCTAGGCAGCCGTCTGACAAGCTACAGGGTAACCTTTTAAGACTAATAAGAGAAAATATTTTTTCACTCAATGTGTAATCAAACTCTGGAATTTGTTACCAGAGGATGTCGTAAAAGTTGTTAGTGTAGCTGTGTTTAAAAAAGGTTTGGACAAGTTCCCCTGGAGGAAGGGGCCATAAACCATTAAAAGGGACCCAGGATATCACTGCTTGACCCAATACAAGCATTGTAGAAGCTGTGTCTTTTGGGGAAACTGCTAGATACTTATTACCTAGATTGGCCACTGTTGGAAACAGGATACTGAGTTTGATGGACCTTGGTCTGACCCAGTATAGCATATCTTATGTTCTTAATCAACAACCTAATAATATGCACATGCTTTATGAATCATCATAGAAATCTGTTGAAGTTGTATTTTTTTTCAACAGGTTTTTAACTCCCTTGAAATTAAATGTGTTTTATTGTCTATTATGATTTTATTGTGTATGTTTGTTATTCACCTTAGACTTTGAGTAGGTGGAATACAGTATAAATATTTTTAAATACATAAATTAAAATAAAAATAAATCCCCCTTTTGCCTTGCCCAGCCTTACCCTCAACCACTCCCATGCTCTATTAGGCTGCAATAATTCTGCCTTAGGTCCTATACCTCTCCAGTATTCCCTATGAATTTGTAATAGCGTAAAGAAACTATATGGATAACACCAATTCAAATAATTGCTGTGGTTCATATTTTGATCTATTTGTGTGTGAGTCCTGCACCCATCATAGCAAAGCGGTATTATACAATTGGATATCAGGCTGCCCTATTCCGCCTCTAAATGTATCTAGTATAAACTTTGGTAATCCTATTCAAGCATTCTGAAATTTACAAATACAATAAAGGTCTTATGAACCCATTATATAATAGTTCTTCTTTCCTATGTATCCAAAGGGGGGCCATTTTGAGGGGGTAAAATAGCTTGGGATGCATTATTTTTATCAGAGTTGCTCTTCCCATTAATGGATAAATTTCACTTACCATTAATTTCCTTTCCTGGAATCCTGCTAGACCAGTCCAGACTAGTGAGTTATATCCCTTGCCAGACAGAGAAATTCCAGAAGCTTTGTGACATCACACTTAGTATATAACCCTTCAGTATACCACTTGCAAGGATGAGGACTTCAAAACAACCCAACGAGCAAGAGATACCAGCCAAAAATCATTAAACCGATTATGAAAGAGTAAGCGTGGTTACTCACCTGTAATAGGTGTTCTCTGGGGACAGCAGGAATCAGTCCTCACATATGGGTGACATTGACGCCGATGGAGCCCTCACGGAGCAAATCCCCAGCTTTCAAAAAAGCCTTTGGGAGTTGCCACCACGCATGCGTAGTCCCCTTCCTGCCCAAAGGTGCCATCTTGCTCAGTCAAATGACATAACTAAAAAGACGGCAACCAAAAGAAAAATAATTGGACTGCAAACTCCAAGGGGAGGAGGGAAGGTTGTGAGGACTGAGTCCTGCTGTCCCTGGAGAACACCTGTTACAAGTGAGTAACTACACTTTCTCCGGGAACAGGCAGGAAGTCAGTCCTCACATATGGGAGTCCCTAGCTACAGGCTACCTTGAACCTATAGCCAAAAAAGGCTCCCTCATCGAGAGCCTTAAGCAGCCACAATGAAACCCTAACCAGGGAAGTAGCACTCCAGTAGCCTAAACACAGAAGGGTCGGAGGGTAGGAGTTGCCTAGACCCTGAAAAGGTTACGGAGTACAACCTGGCCGAAGGTACTGTCCCGTCGGGACTCCCTATACAGGCAGTAATGAGCTGCGAAGGTATGAACCAAAGACCAGGTGGCGGCCCGGCAGATGTCCGCGAGAGGAACAGAGCGCAGGTGAGCTACTGATGCCGCCATGGCCCTGACCCTTTGAGCTGTAATACGGCCCTCCAACAGAAGCCTCGCTTCCTCATAAGCCCAGGCAATGCAGTCTGCCACCCATGTGAACAACGTACACTTGGCCACTGCCACCCCAGCTTATTGGGGTCATAGGACATAAAAAGCTGAGAGGCTTTCCGGTGACCTTGAATAGTTGAATGTAGAAGGACAGAGCCCTCTTACAGTCCAAGGTATGGAGGACTACCTCTGCCCAACTGTCATGCGGCCTGGGAAAGAAAGTAGGAAGAACCACCTCCTATTTGAGATGAAACGAGGAGACCACCTTCGGAAGAAATTTGGGGTGTATGCAGAGCACCACCCTATTCTTGTAGAGCCTGGTATAAGGCCTCTCCGCCATGAGGGCCTGGAGCTCACACCCTCCAGGCAGAAGTGAGCGCAACCAAGAAGACCACTGTCCAGGAGAGGTAATGGAGATGGCACGTGGCCAGCAGTTCAAAGGGCGGCTGGGTGAGCTGCCCCAACACTACACTGAGATCCCATTCGTGCACCAGGGGGCGGACCGGGGGCTTTGACAGAAGTAGGCCCCTTAGAAGCTGGGACACCACTGGATGAACAGAGAGGCTTTCTGTCCATGGGATAGTGGTTTGCCGCTAGGGCACTGAGATGCACCCTGACAGAGTTGGACTTAAGCCCCGTCTTGGAGAGGTGGAGAAGGTATTGCAACACCACAACCAGTGGGCAAGAAAAAGGGTCCAGCCCTTACCTAGTGCACCAAAGCGCAAATCTGCGCGACTTAAAAGCATACGCCCATCTAGTAGATGGTCTGCGCAAAGCCAGCACCTCCTCCACGTCCTTCGGAAGGAGGAGCAGGGCAAGAGTCACCCTCTCAGCAGCCAAGCCATCAGTGAAACGGAGCTGAGGTTGGGGTGCAAGAGAGCCTCCCTCCTGGGAAAGGAGTCGTGGGAATGAACCCAAGGGAATGGGGGTCTCCACTGCTAGTTGCAGGAGAAGGAGGAACCACAGTTGCCTGGGCCACCGTGGAGCTATCAGGATGACAAAAGCTCTGTCGTGAAAGATCTTGAACAGTCTTGGCGATCAGAGGTGTCAGGAGGAAAGCATACAAAAGACCCACCAACAATGAGACTAGAAAGGTGTCGGCTGCCATCCTGGCCGGGTGCGGCTGTCTTGAGCAGAAATGGGGTAACTGGTGATTGTCCGGGCTTGCAAACAAGTCCATTACCGGTTGCCTCCAGGTCTGGAAAAGCCTGTTGGCCACCCTCTGGTCTAGCTGCCACTCGTGCGGCTGGAGCATCCTGCTGAGTGTCGGCCAGCCAGTTGTCCTGACCCAGCAGGTATACCGCCTTGAGGAGAATCCCCTGCCGGGTTGCATAAGAGCACAGGTCACTGCCTGCCCCAGCTTATTGGGGTCGTAGGAAACAAAAATCTGAGATGTTTTCCGCTGGCCTTGAGTGCATTGAATGTAGAAAGATAAGGCCATCCTACAGTCTAGGGTATGGGGGACCGCCTCAGCATGACTGGCATGCCATCTGGGAAAGAAGGTAGGGAGGACCACCTCCTGATTGAGGTGGAACGAGGACACCACCTTCGGAAAAAACTTGAAGTGTGTGTGTAGCACTACCCTATTCCTGTAGAACCTGGTATAAGGCCTCTCTGCTACTCGCTTACCCTTTGGGCAGAAGTGAGTGCAACGAGGAACACCACCTTCCAGGAGAGATAGCAGAGATGACACATAGTCATCGGTTCGAAAGGCGGTAGGGTGAGCCACCCCAACACTACATTGAGATCCCATTCTGCCGCTGTAGGACAGATCGGGGACTTAGACAGGAATAGGCCCTTAAGGAACCGGGACACTGTTGGGTGAGCTGAGAGGGGCTTCCCATCCACTGGATGGTGGTTCGCTGCTAGGGCACTGAGATGTACCCTGACAGAGTTGGACTTGAGCCCCATGTTGGAGAGGTGGAGAAGGTATTGCAACACCATAACCACCGGGCAGGAAAAGGGGTCGGCCCCCCATGCCACACACCAAAGCGCAAACCTTCACCACTTAAAGGCGTAAGCCCGTCTGGTAGACGTTCTGCGCGAAGCTAGCAGAACATCCTCCACTTCCCTCGGAAGTAGGAACAGAGCTAGTGAGACCCTCTCGGCAGCCACGCCGTCAGTGAAAGGGAGCTGGGGTTGGGGTGCAGGAGAGAGTCCCCCTCCTGGGAGAGAAGCCATGGGTCTGTCCCCAGGGGGATGGGAGTCTCCATCGCTAACTGTAGGAGGAGTGGGAACCATGGCTGCTGAGGCCACCATGGGGCTATCAGAATGACCGAAGCTCTGTCGCGAAGAATTTTGAACAGGGTCTTGGCGATCAGAGGCGTCGCAAGAAACGCATACAGAAGACCCACCGACCATGAAATTAGAAAGGCATCAGTGGCCACCCTGGCAGGATGTAGTTGCCGGGAACAGAAGTGGGGCAACTGGTGGTTGTCCGGGCTGGCAAACAGGTCCATCATCTGTTTCCCCCAGATCTGGAACAGCCCGCAGGCTACCTTCGGGTTCAGCTGCCACTCGTGCGGCTGGAGCAGTCTGCTTAGTCTGTCGGCCAGCCAATTGTCCTGGCCCGGCAGGTACACTGCCCTGAGGAGAATGCCCTGTCGGGCTGCGAATGAACACAAGTCCAGGGCCTCCTGGCAGAGGACGTGGGAACAAGTGATCCCTTGCTTGTTCACGTAGAATATGGCAACCTGGTTGTCTATCTGGACCAGGACAGATCTGTGGCTCAGAGGTCACCGGAATGCCTTTAGGACGAGGCGGATTGCATGCAGTTCCAACAGGTTGATCTGTTGGGCACTCTCGTCTAGGGACAAGATGCCCTGGGTGTGATACCCCTGGCAGTGGGCTTCCCAGCCCAGCAGGGAGGCATCTGTAGTGAGGAGCCTCGAGGAGCCTGAAAAGGCATCCCCGCTTGCAAGTGATGGGGTGACTGCCACCAGTTCAGGGACTGCGCCAGGTGCCTGGTGACTGACTCTGTCCTGGAGATGCCTCATTGCCTGGGACCATTCGTCTTTGAGGCACCACTGTGCAATTCGCATGTGTAGGCGGGCATCTGGCTTGACGGACTGTGGAGGCCATGTGCCCGAGGAGGTGCAACAGGTGTCTTGCTGGCACAGAGGGACGGCACTGTATGTTTCTGGCCAGCGCCATGAGCCTGCTGACCCTGTCTACCCTTCAAGCCAAGGTCTTCCTACCTGCATTGATCCTTACCCTGATAAATTCCAGCTCTTGAGCCGGGCACAGGCTGGACTTGGTATAATTGATAACGAAGCCCAAGTGCTGAAGGACCTGGATAGTGCATGCCGTGGCCTGCTGCACCTCGGAGGCCGTGGTGCCCCTGATAAGCCAGTCATCGAGATAGGGGAAGACAAAGATGCCCTGAAGCCTGAGAAAGGCGGCGACCACCGCTAGGCACTTCGTGAATACCCTGGGGGCCGAGGCAAGGCCGAGGGGCAGCACCCTTTATTGAAAGTGATGGCCCCCCACCGCAAAGCATAGGTATTGCATGTGGTTTGGGTGGATTAGGATGTGTGTATAAGCATCCTTTAGGTCTAAAGAGAATAGCCAGTCTCCCTGGTGGAGGTAAGGCAGCAATATTCCAAGAGAGAGCATATTGAACTTCTCCCGCACCAGAAATCTGTTGGTTGTGCAGGTCAAGGATGGGCCTTAGGCCCCCTGTACTCTTTGGCACGAGAATACCTGGATTAGAACCCCTTGCCCTTGAGATGGTGGGGCACTAGTTCCACCGCTCGGTCCTCAAGAAGGCCTGCCAACTCCTTCAACAGAAGGTCCCGGTGAAGGGGAGGCCGAAAAGCCTCTTCAGGGAAATAATGCGGAGGTACTTCGGCAAGGCGGAGGAGGTAACCCTCCTTGACCACCTGTAATGCCTATGCATCGGTGGTGATAGCTCCCCATCTGTGGGCATACAGGGTGAGCCAACCTCCTGTGGGCTGCCCAGCCTTGCTTGGGAGAGGGGCCATGCTGCAGGAGTCAAAAGCTCCCCCCAGGCTGAGCCGGGATCAAAGCTTGGGGCTTGGGAGCCTTCTGCTTATGCGGGCCATGTCCTTGCCCCTTGGTCTGCTGCCCCTGCTGGGGCACTGGGGAGACCTGATAAGGGGGGTAACTTCGGTAAGCAGTGGACTTCCTCGGTAGAAGGGCTTTTCCCCTGAGCCTTTCTATTGAAAAGGGGCCGAGGTCTTCTTAGCGAGCCTAGTCCTTGTCAAGTACTCGGTCTCCAGTTCGGCGGCCTTTTCGGTCATGGGTTTGCCGAACAGGTTCTCCCCACGGCAAGGGACATTGACCAACTCGCCTTGTACCCATTGTTCGAGGTCTGATGACTCTAGCTAGGCTTGGTGGCATGCACCGATGCCTGCCGCGGTTACCCTGGCCGCTGACTCGAGCCCGTCGTAGGCCTCCTTGAGACATAAATTTGGAGCATTCACCGATGGCTCTGGATAGGCCCTTGAAGCACTGCAATGGCTCTTGGAGAGACCAGCTGAGAACCTGGCGATCTCCTTTGGCAGGTCTCTCAGGTACATGCCCATGTACAGCTGGTAGGCCTGGATCTGGCAATTCAGCATCGAGCCCTGGTAACATTTTCTGTCGAGGGAATCCAAGGTGCGGGCCTCCCTGTCGGGTGGCTCCAAGGAATGCGTCTGACTTTTTCGTCGATGCATGGTTGATTCCACAACCATGGAATTATGCGGCAGTTGTGACTTTTGAAAACCGGGGCTTCGGCGGACCTGATACATCGAGTCCAGCCGCTTACTGATCACCTGCATCAACGTCGCCGTCTCCCATATGTGGAGCATAAGGCGTTCCAGGTTAGGAGGAATGAGCACTGTGAGGGTTTCCTGAGGGGGGGCCTTGTATTGGAGGATCTCGAGTTCATCTGCTCAAGTATCCTCCTCGGATTCCGTTGGGAAAGCCAAGGCTTTGGACATGTCTTGAACAAAGTCCCAAAAAGCCATGTCCTCTGAAGGAGATCTTCTCCGAGGCTCCAATACTGGGGAATCGGACGGAACATCTTGGTGAAGACGAGTGTCCAGTGACACCTCGTCTTCGGACTCCCAAACGGAGGCCTCCAAGGAAGACAGGTGGCATTCCTCGGGGCCTGAGGGGTCAGGCCACTCCAGGGCTCACTGGCTTGCCAGTGACGATCTCTGTCCCGAGGAACGGGAGACCGAGCGGGAGGATCGGCTCGGCCTCTGGGGTCAACTTTGCCATCGAACCTCCGGTGGTCTGGGCAGAGGAACCAGACATGCCGGATACCAGCGCCTGCTGCTGCTTCAGGAAGGCAGTGATCCTGCGTTCCAAGGATACCATCCTGGAAATGAGTTCCGGAGGTTCTGCAGCATCCGGTTTGGGCACCAATGTACTAGGGCCCGAAGCCAGTTCCCACAGAGAAGAGTCCTCAACTAGGATAGGATGCGCTTGCCAGGACTGGTCCGTGTCCGGATCCTTCCGGGAAAGCTTGACCGAGTGCTCCTTCCGACACCTCAGGCTGGCAGTTGGGCTCTGTGACCAGCCCTGTGAGGGACCTGGCCATTCTGAACCATCCAGAGACGAAGCAGTCGAGGATTTTCTCCTTCTTTGGTTCCCTCAAGGGGGACCCCCTCTCTGAGGTCCCCCGACGGCGCTTGGGTTCAGAGCGTTCCTCCCGAGGCGTGGAGGCCTCAGACCAGGCCCTGTCTTTCGGAAGCATGGGGGAATCAGGGAAAATTTTTCCATGCTGCTGCTGGCGGCTTCTCAAGGCCTTCAAGGACAGTTTGCAAAGGCCACAAACAGCCGGGTCATGGTCTGAGCTGAGGCACTGGAGGCAGCAGTCATGCGTATCAGTGAGGGACATAATTTTACCGCACCTTTCATACTTTTTGAACCCACTGGTAGCCATGGGGGGAAATATGACCCCAGCAAGGTCAAAGACCCTTTGGGCTGCCAGTGAGGGAAAAAAGGGGCGGAGATGCCCAAAAAGAAAAAAGAAACAAAAAAAGAAAGAGGGCCAACCCGATACCGGAAGGAAGGAGTTTTTGTTGGCCCTCAGATTCATGCACTTCTTCAAGATGACAAATTTCTTTGTTTATTGCGTGGAAAGGAAAAGGCTGCATGGATAGCATTTGAATCAGTGACACTAAATTTTCTTGGAAACCATAAAGCAAATAATTACCAAGTGATTGTTCAAGATCTTCTCAAGGCATACAAAAACCTTGGTTGCAACATGTCCTTAAAGATTCATTTTCTGTACTCTCATCTAGATTTTTTCCCACAAAATTGCGGAGCAGTAAGTGATGAACATGGAGAACGATTTCACCAAGACAGTACAGCCATGGAAAAGAGGTATCAGGGTAAAAGGAGTCCATCAAAGCTTGCAGACTACTGCTGGACAGTGACAAGAGATATTCCATTGCTACAGTACAAGAAACAGATCAGGAAGAGTCGTGAAGCCACTGAATGAGAACAAAAATTGCTAGAATGTACTTACAAATGTTAATGAAAGTTAAATTGCAGATATAATTACTCCTCTATTTCTTCTAAGTATGTTTATGAACTTTATTTTATAAAAACATGCTTGTTATTGTGCAAAGTTTCATTTGTAATAAGATTTTGATTTACATCTAAGGATTTAGGCTTGATTTTCACCATATAGTGGTAAAATGTACATTCTTCAACATATCATAGAAACAGGAGCTAATTAACCAATTTCACTATCATATTTGAATTCAGCGTATCAAATTCATAAAGAAATAGCACATTTAATTTCTGAAGCAAACAATTTTTGAAAATTTGTAGAACAGTGAAATCATTATTTATAATTCATAAATCAACTTAATAGAAAAAAAATATAACACATCACCCTCAACTGGATAACTCAAGAGGGTGGGCAAAGAGCTCAAAGAGAAAGGACACCACTTGGAGTATTTATGGAAAATCTTGATTTACTTGATGTGTGGAGGTATAGCTACCCTAAATAGTGTGATTTCACCTTCTACTCAGGGGTACACGATTGCTATTCCTGTATAGCCTACTTAATGGTTGACAAGGGATTAATACCTGAGCTCCGAGAGTGCAGGATAGAAGGGTTTTCAGGGTTAGATCATGCTCCCATCTGGTGTGCCCTGGAGTTATTACCTGAGAATAGGGGCCTGCAATTCTGGAGGCTCATTGAGAGCCTGCAAGATGACCCAGCAATTAAAGAACAAGTACGGAGGAAAATAATCACCTACCTGGAAAGCACAGTTACTTACCTGTAACAGGTGATCTCTGGGAACAGCAGGAATAAGTCTTCACATATGGGTACGTTGGTACCGACGGAGTCTGCGCGGGAACGCTTCCCAGCGTCCAATCAGAAAGCCTTTGGAAGCATCCCACCACGCCTGCGTGCTGCCTTCCCGCCTTCCCAACTGCCTCTCCTCAGTTAAGTTTTAAAGCTGAGACAAAGAGAGAGAGAGAGCAAGGAAGGGAAAGATAGAGATAGAGGAAAAACAACTCCTAGGGGAGGTGGGTGGGTTGTGAAGACTTATTCCTGCTGTTCCCAGAGATCACCTGTTACAGGTAAGTAACTGTGCTATCTCCAGGAACAAGCAGGAATGAGTCTTCACATATGGGGACTCCCAAGCTCAGATGCCCAGAGGGAGTCCTAGCATGTAGCAAGTCTAGAACGAGCCATGCTATTCCTCAGGACCTCAGGCATCCTGGGGATGGAGGGTAGGAGTTGAATACAGAAAAGGAGCTGTGGAACAGCTGGCTAGAACAGGGCTTCAAAAGGGGAAGACCCTGTATAGAGGGCATTTAGTAGTATAATATTGTGATCTGGGCCTCCCTTGTTGGCATTGCACAAGTCCACTGAGGTAGATATGGATCTGTTAGAAGAGCCAGTGATTGTGCTCAAGGGGTACCTCACTGAGAAGTAGAGGTAATAAAAGTAGAAAAAACAAGTGGAGGTCAGAACCCTTCAGGGTGAGAATAACCCCAGGGAAAAAAAACTGGGGTAGTACTGTATAAGAGGTAGAGCTTCAGCGGAGACGCAGAAGATACTATTAAAGAATGCTTAAGCTGTTTTGGTCCAAAAATAGTACAAACCCTGGACCAAGAGAAAAAATGAGTCTGACCCAACTGGACTGGGGTTGGAATCAGTCCATGTAGGGGAGAATGGGTATGGAGACCCTTGTATCTGATAAGAAGGAAGGACAGACTCAGGAGCGTTAAGCTTTAGAGTACCTGAAGCTCCGCAATGTCTTTCCTAAATGGGGTCAATTAGGAAAGAAAAAAGGGACATGGAGAGCTTCAGGAGTACCTAAACCTTAAAAGGTTATAGTAAGGAAAAAATGTGTTAATTACCACAGGCAGTGGTTATAGTGTAGCCCCCTAAATATGCTGGCACAGCATTGATAGGGGTAGTGCCCATCTGTTAGGATCATATAGGAATGTAAAGATATCTGAACCTAAATAAATATATCTCATTATATCTATAAATATATATATATATATATATACACCTATAGGGTATAGATGCATATATGTATAAAGAGATATGTATGGGCAGAAGACACACAGATAGATATAGATAAGTATATATATGTATCTATATATATCTATATCACTGTTCCCTCTAAGCTGTGCGCACACCTTGCCGAGCAAGCGCACATACTTTACAACAGAGCGCACAAAACTTACGGCTCTGATTCTGATAGAAAATTTCCAGATTCATTTAGTAATCGTCTATTTTCATTTAATTTGATTAAAATCAATGTGGTGTACTGTACATACTGTATTCTGACGTGTAGTCAAATTTTAAAGTATATAACTCCGAGTGTCGTTATGTGGTGCACAAAAATTTAACCTTCCTTCAAAAGCTGCACACAGCTGATATTTTATGCGCACACAGCCTACAGAAAATTAGAGGGAACATTGATCTATATATACCTATATGAATATGCAGGCATATAGACACTTGTCTCCAGGTGTATGGATGGAGAGATGTCCATAGAACCTCATCCCCCCTAGGGAGAGAGGAAGATTTATCTGACAGCAAGAAGGTTGATACCTGCTTGAATAGATACATAGAGAATCCTCTTTTCCTGGTTATGACTGGCAGAGTCAGAGGAAAGGTTTCCCTGACAAGAAGAAGTCTGAAGTCTTTGCAGAATTTGAGCTCTTGAATAACCAGGATGACCTACGTGAAAATTGCAGAGGATAACTTCAGTCTGCAGACAGGAAGTCCAGATCTCTCCAGAATTGCAGTATGGAGAATGGATAGAGGACGCCCCTGGAGGAAGATACCCTAGTGAGCCACCTATGAGGGCAAGATGGGTATTAGGCATCCTCTAGCTGCCATTGAAGAAGTTTATCTCTGACTAGAAGATTCAAGGAGATATGGGCCAAGTCAGGGAATTGGCCCTCCTTGAGGTTTTCACGTAATGAAAGGCCTGAGGCTTATGCCTCAAAAGAGATTTAAGATGAGATGGTAAGGGTAGGGAATACCTGCCAGACATGGAACATGACTAGGGGAACCCCTCCTAACCATCTGGGGTTATCTGCTAGGCCAGATACCAATGCTCTCTAGCAAGGGCCCATAGTGCAAAGCTACTCTGTAGAGATGCAGAGAGCATGCTGCAGGTTGGTTAGAAGAAAAAACTGGCTGTGGAAAGCCAGCAGGCAACCAGCTATTCTGCCAAAGACAAGGGGGCAAAGAATAGAAGGTAACCAACCAGACTGTGATAAAGCACAGTTACTTACCTGTAACAGGTGATCTCTGGGAACAGCAGGAATTAGTCCTCACATATAGGGTACGTCGGTACCGACGGAGCCTGCGCGGAAATGCTCCCCAGCTTCCCGCCTTTCCTACCAACTCTCCTCAGTTCAAGTTTAAAGCTGAGACAACAGAGAGAGAGAGGAAAGGAAAGACAAGAGAGATACAACTCCTAGGGGAGGTGGGAGGGTTGTGAGGACTAATTCCTGGTGTTCCCAGAGATCACCTATTACAGGTAAGTAACTGTGCTATCTCCAGGAACAAGCAGGAATAAGCCCTCACATATGGGGACTCCCTAGCTAAGATGCCTGGGAGATCCCCAAGGGTATGAGACCCTGAAGGGTTCCTCGTCTTCCTATGGATCTCAGGCATCCATTCAGGGAAGGAGGGCAGGAGTTGTTCAAGAATGGACCAGGTGTCTGAGGACAGCCTGACCAAACAAGGCATCCCGGCGGGAGTCCTTGTCCAAACAGTAATGGGCTGTGAAGGTATGAACCGAGGCCCAGGTGGCTGCTCGACAGATCTGGTCGATGGACACAGAATGAAGATGAGCCATAGAGGTGGCCATGGCCCTCACATTTTGAGCTGTGACATGGCCCTCCAGAGAAAGGTTCTTACTCTGGTAAGCAAAAGAAATACACTGAGCAATCCAATTGGACAGTGTTCTTTTAGAGACTGGAAGTCCTAAATGAGAAGGATCAAAAGCAACAAAAAGCTGAGAAGACTTTCTATGTTGCTGTGTCCTGTGTAAGTAAAAAGCAAGAGCTCTTTTACAATCTAGAGTATGAAGGTTCCTCTCTGCAGTGGATGCATGAGGAGCTGGAAAAAAGACAGGTAAATATACCTCTTGATTAAGATGAAAAGGTGAGACCACTTTAGGCATAAAGTGAGGATTTGTCCTAAGGACTACCTTATCATGATGGAACCTTGTATAAGGTGGATTAGCCACTAAGGCCTGCAGTTCACTGATGCGGCGAGCAGAAGTGATTGCAATAAGGAAAATAACCTTCCAGGAAAGAAATTTCAAGGAGGTAGTGGCTAAGGGTTCAAAAGGTGGCTTCATAAGCTGACCAAGAACCAAATTTAAGTCCCATGCCACCGGAGGAGGTTGAATGGGAGGTTTAGTTAAAGTTAGGCCTCTCATAAATCTTGCAATAAGAGGATGAGAGGAAACAGGTTGTCCATTGATAGGCTTAAGGGATGCTGCAATAGCACTTAAATGGACCCTTACTGAATTCGTCTTAAGGCCTGCATTGGAAAGATGCAGGAGATATTCTAATAGAGAATTCACAGGAAGTGCCAGAGGGTCAAGACCCTGTTGAGCACACCAAATGGAAAATCTTTTCCATTTAAAAGCATAGGAACGCCTAGTGGAAGGTTTCCTGGAAGCATGGAGGATATCCTTCACTTGCTGCGAAAGATTGAAGTCTTGAAGGTCTAGGCCTTCAGTAACCAAGCTCTGAGGTGAAGGGACTTGGGGTTTGGATGCCACAAAGTCCCCTCCTCTTGAGACAGAAGGTCTGGAGCAGCTCCCAAGTCCAGGGAGGGGGCTTGGGAGAGATGCAGAAGTAGAGGGTACCACACTTGGCGTGGCCAGCGTGGAGCTATGAGGATCATAGATCCTTGATCCCTCTGAAGTTTGAACAGAGTCTTGGGAATCAAAGGAATGGGTGGAAAGGCATACAGGAAGTCCTGACCCCAATGAAGGAGGAAGGTATCCTTGGCCTGAACTCCCTGACACGGAAGTCTGGAACAGAACCGGGGAAGTTTGGCATTCCACGGACTTGCAAATAGGTCTATGTCCGGGGTTCCCCATTCCTGGAAGATTCTGAGTATCTGATCCATGTGCAGGGACCATTCGTGTGGAAGCAGAATTCGACTGAGTCTGTCTGCCCAAGAGTTTTGAATTCCTGGGAGGTATACTGCCAGGAGATGGATTTGATGCTCTCTGGTGAAGGCCCATAATCTTAGAGCTTCGTTGCAAAGCGACAGAGAGCCAGTTCCTCCTTGCTTGTTTATGTAAAACATGGCTACCTGATTGTCCGTTTGAATGAGGACTGTCTGGTAGCTGAGAAGGGTATGAAAGACCTTGAGAGCTAGGAACACTGCTCGAAGTTCCAAGAGGTTGATATGAAGAGAGGTCTTCTGTGGGGACCAAGTGCCTTGGGTGGAGAGGTCCTGTAGATGAGCTCCCCAACCTGTTTGGGAGGCATCTGTTGTGAGGATTGCTTGGGGCAACAAAGGTTGGAAGGGGGACCCCAGCAACAGATTTTGAGTGGACATCCACCATTGGAGAGACCAAAAGAGACGTTTGGAGTTTGCTATTTGGTCTGAGAGAGCTCCTGAAGCTTGAGTCCACTGGGTGGACAAAGTCCATTGAGCTGCTCTCATGTGTAGGCGAGCATAGGGCACCACATGTACTGTGGAAGCCATGTGGCCTAGTAGCTGTAGCATCTCCCGGGCAGTTAAGTGGCTCTTTGACTGAATCTGGGAGGCTAACTGCACTAGACGTTGGCAACGAGCCTGGGGAAGATAGGCTTTTGCAGTAGTGGTGTCCAACCAGGCCCCTATGAATTCTAGGGACTGAGTAGGGGTGAGCTGAGACTTTGGGAGGTTTACCACAAGTCCCAGATACTGCAGAATGCGCCTGGTGCGGTCCAGGGAAATTTGGGCTTCTGACTGAGATGGAGCTCGGATGAGCCAGTCGTCTAGGTAGGGGAAGACAAATATTCCCAGAGTGCGTAGAAATGCAGCAACTATTGCCATGCATTTGGTGAACACTCTTGGAGCAGATGCTAGACCGAAAGGAAGCACTCTGTATTGGTAATGTTTTCCCTGGAACAGAAAACGTAGGAATTTTCTGTGGGATGGATGGATGAGTATATGAGTATACGCATCCTTGAGATCTAGAGAACAAAGCCAATCCTGACTCTGTAGGTATGGAAGGAGAGTGCCTAAAGAAAGCATCTTGAACTTCTCCCTGCATAGAAATTTGTTCAATTCTCTGAGATCTAGAATGGGTCTGTATCCCCCTGTTTTCTTTGGAATGAGAAAGTAGGGGGAGTAAAACCCTGACCCCTGTTGAAGAAGAGGAACTTCTTCTATGGCCCTCTGGGCCAGAAGGGTGGTTACCTCCTGATCCAGAAGGTCGAGGAGAGATGTGGGAGACTTGAAATGTCTCACCATGGTGTAGGGAGGAAGGTCTGAGAAATGAAGTTTGTAGCCCTCTCTGATAATGGAGAGGGTCCACTGCTCTGATGTGATTTGCTCCCATCTGGGAGCAAAATGAGCTAACCTTCCTGGAATGGTGAGAGGTTCTGGCTGTTGTAGAGCCAGAAAGGTTAAGTTCTCTAGTATCAAGTCAAAAACCCTGAGGGGCTTGGGACTGCTGGGTTGCAGCAGCCCCTGCAGGTTTAGGCCTAGCCTGTTTAGGTTGCTGACGCTTAGTAGCAAAGCGACCTGTAGAAGATTGTTGACCAGAAGTGGAAGGAAATCTGCCCTTCTTGTAAAAAGACTTTTTAAAAGATTTTTTCTTGGCTGGAGTGGAGGTAGACTTAGAAAGTCTATCCAGAGCAGCATTTTCTGCATCCATTTGAGTGGCTTTAATTTGCCACTCTTTGCCAAATAGATTTTCACCTGTACAGGGCAGATTTCCTAAACCATCTTGAACCCAGGGTTCTAGATCAGAAGCCTGGAGCCAAGCAATTCTACGAGCCGCTATGGCAATGCCTGAGGCTCTGCTGGCACCTTCAAAAGAATCAAAGGCTGCCCTGTTGGAAAACTTTGAAATGTCTTGAGTATGCTTAAGCCAAAGAAGGAACTCATCCCTTTTGTCCTCTGGAATAAAAGGGAGAAAGTTGTGTAGCTTTTCTGCAACCTCCTTCAGAAACATACCCATATAAAGGCTGTATGAATTGATTCTGGCAATAAGCATGCTAGCTTGGAAGATTTTCCTTCCAAAAGCATCCAAGGTCCTGCATTCTCTTCCTTGAGGAGTAGAAGAGTGTCCTTTGGTACTCTTTATCCTCTTCATAGCTGACTGCACCACAATGGAGTGGTGAGGAAGCTGAGTTTTTTGAAATCCAGGAGGAGGGACACGGTACATAGTGTCCAATCTACGAGAATGAGTAGAAAGGGTGAGAGGAGTCTCCCACAATTCAATCAAATGTTCTTGAAGAATTTCATGAATTGGTAAGGTGACTGCCTCTCTGGGAACCTTAGAGTATCCCAAAATATCCAATTTTTTTGCTCTAGGTTCTTTTTCAGAGGTTACTGAAATAGATAGTCCTTTAGCTACTTCTATTATGAAGTCTTGAAAGGACAAATCCTCTGGAGGAGACATTCTCCTTTTTGGAGAAGAAGGCTCCTCAGGAAGAGTAACAGATACTTCAGGGGACTCATCCAATGAATCAGAATCATCAGAAGAATTGAAGTATCGTTTGCTCGATTCCAAAGATCGATAGGCGTATCGATCGGTACCGACATCGGGTGTCCCCGGTACCGGGTCGGTACCGAGAAAGAGCCCAGGACAGGGAGCCGGAATTGGTCTCCTGGCCGATGTCGATGCAGCCGGTACCGGCATCGAAGTTGGTACCGGTACCGGCATCGGTACCGACAACGGGGCTTGTTGTGGTACCGACGGTGTCGCAGCCTTGATGAAAGCCAGAATAGCTTGCTGCATGGATTGCACAGTGTGATCCATGGACGCCACGACTGCCTGGATGTCGGTACCGGGAGATTGTGCCGGTACCCCAGAGCAGTCTAACAGGTGATCGGTCGAGGCCGTGCCATCGATGTCAACCTGTAACCCCATAGGAGGAGCTTTGGAAGCCGGAGCTTCCCGCCGGGGTTGTTTGGCTGAGGCAGGATCCTCAAGGGCAAGCCCGGAGGCATCTCGATGCTTAGAGGGAGATTTGCCCTTCGAGGACCTGCTAAAAGTATGTTTGGTTACCTGAGATCCATCAGGAGAGGAAGACCTGGAAGATGTCGATGCCACGGCCGGTGCATCCGTGGGAAACAGCACATGGAGCTTGGCTGCCCGGTTCTGTAACCCTCGTTTAGACATTAGAGAGCAGGCTTGGCAATCCGGAATGGAGTGTTCAGGCCCCAAACATTTAAGACACCATTCATGGGTGTCTGTAACAGAAATTGTACCGCTACACTTAGTGCATTTTTTGAAACCAGATGCTGGTTTATCCATGGAGGAAAACTTCTTGTGGGCCTGTAGGCCTAAGAAAAGAAATACACTAAGTGAGGAAAAGTATATATATATATATATATATATATATATATATTTTTTTTTTTTTTTAAAGAAAAGAAAAGAAAAGACCGGCGGTACCGGTCCGGCGTCGGGGAAGGCAGACACGCGACCAAAGAAATAAATTAAAATAAAGAACTTCTTCAGCGGTGACAGGAACACGACCTGCTGGCTCCGCGGAAAAGAAGAACTGAGGAGAGTTGGTAGGAAAGGCGGGAAGGCAGCACGCATGCGCTGTGGGATGCCCCAAAAGCTTTCATTCTGGGAAGCTGGGGAGCATTCCCGCGCAGGCTCCGTCGGTACCGACGTACCCTATATGTGAGGACTTATTCCTGCTTGTTCCTGGAGATTAGGGTTTCCCAAACGAGGTTACGAACCTGTTTGGAACTTAGCAGTGAGGCTAGGAGGATTGCTCGTGGAGGGGAAGCCCTGGTTGTGTGGTGAACAAAACCAGTGGCTTAACCAGTAGGAATTGCTGTATCTGCAGCAACTACCAGGGCAGCGTGGAAAAAATTGTTTTCCCTTTTCCTTTTTTAGATTGGGAAAAAGAAAGAACAGACATGGTAGGACTTCCTATTGTCTGATGAGCTGCCCTAAGGTAACAAGCGGGGGAAACAACTCCAGAAAGGAGAAGCCCCCGGTAGAACAGGTAGAGGACCATAGGGGCTTACCCGTTTAAAAGAGCCCCTCTTACAAACCAATGTTGTAGTAAGAGGGAGGAAAGACAGAGTTGTAAGAGACCGACTATGGAGGAAGTCTCTGACAGATGAGATGATATATGCCAGTACAGGGAAACAACTTTCTATTGATAGTTGTTACCTCTCTTTCCTCCAAGAGGAAGAGGAAAATCTGTTAAGTATGGGCATGAGCATCACAAAGACTCTTAGAGTTAGAGAAAAGATGTCTCATGAAGAGATATCTAGGAAGGTTAGGATAAAAATTAGTGCAGATACTTCAAGTGAAAAGAAGCAGACTGCCACCCTAACCACCAACCAAGAGGGACAATGATCTATTTGAAACCCTGCGACTGCTGGGTTTGTTGACCCTGTTGAGGTTGTGGATTCTTCAGACCAGGGCGATGTTTCCCCTGTTTGGGAACATCTGTGTGATGGGCAGATGATGGATAAAACCTTCTCCCCCTAGGGGAAGAAAGTTTGGTAGGACATTTCCTACCTACTGGGAAAGCGGAAGGCGTAGGACAGCCTCTAGAAACAGGACAGTCAGTTGTTAACTGAGCAACCTGGAGTAAAGACTCTTTGTTAAAGAGATTTTCTCCAGTGCAAGGAGTATTTCCCAGTCTAACTTGTGCCCATTTGTCCAAGTCTGAAGCTTGGAGCCAGGCTTTACGTCGTGCCCCTATAGCTATAGCAGAAGTCCTGCTAACAGACACAAAGGAGTCTAGGGAAGCACGAGTAAGAAACCTAGAGATATTTTGAGCATGACTAACCAGTGAGGAATAGTCTGCACTCTTGGGCTCTTGAAGAAAAGGAGTCAAAAGATGTAATTTCTTTGTGACCTCCTCAAGAGATAGACCCATATAAAAATATATGAGAGAATTCTTGCTGAAAGCATGGATGCCTGGAAGGTTTGACATCCAAAGGCATCTAGTGTCTTAGACTCACGACCTGGCGGATAAGAAGAGTGCTTTTTAGTACTCTTCACCCGCCTCATTGCTGATTCTACCACAATGGAATGATGAGGAAGTTGAGTCTTTTGAAACCCTGGAAAGGGGGGCACCTGATATAGAAGATCAGTTGCTCTGGAAGGTTGGGGGTACCTTTAGAAGGAGATCCTGCAAGGAATGATGCAAAGGAAGCATTATGTTCTCCTTTGCTTTGCCAGGAATAGAGAGGGATTCTGTATTCCTTTGTGTAGGATCCTGTCCAGGAATAGGAATGGCAAGTGATTTTGCCATATCCAGGAGGAAAGCCTGAAAAGAAGGATCCCCAGAGGTAACTTCCTTTGGATAGGCTAGATCTGATGAAGAACTAGCGTTGGCACCGAGGGATCTATCCAAGTATATAGGAATAGAAGATCCTGAATGGTGCAATATGGGATCCTTAGAGGATGGTCGCTGGTACTGCAGATCAGGACCAGTGACAGTCGGTAGCACATCGTCCATGCTAGGGATCGATTCCAAACTCGGTATCGAGGGAAGCGAGCCTGACGAGAGAAGCATGGAAGGCACCGACAGCAATGGTAATGTGGATATCGGTACCGACTTCGGTACCGTATCTGATACCGGTGGATGAAGACCAGCCGGTGGCAACTCTAACGGTATCGGAGGAACCGAGAGTTGCGGATCAGAATTATCGGAACCGAACCTTCGGTACCGACGGGTGTCGGTACCAAGGTGAGTCGGTACCCAGTCCTCCAGACTGGAGATCGATTCCACTCGGCATCGAAGGAAGTGAGTCTATCGATGCACGTCTGGAGGGTACCGACGTTGGTACTAGTATCGGTGCCGGTACCAATACTGGAAGGTCGGTCTGGAGCATATCCACCGGCCCCGTAGGTACTGAGGACGCCAGACGATGATCCTTGGTGAGGAATGTTTCATCCAACACCATTGCCAATGCCGGGGTATCGGTACCGCTCGAAGCGGATGCCACCACTGGGCATGGCTCAGGTATGTTCTGTGAGGGGTGAACCTCAGGAATAACCTGAAACCCCACACAGGCTTTGGAGGCTGAAGACTCCCACCGGGGATTTGAAGCCAGTGGATTCTCGAGGACAAGGCCATAGGCATCTCTATGCTGTGCATGAGAACTGCCGCTCGAGGACTGGCTAGTCTTAACAGACTGTTTTTGGGTTACCTGATCCTGTGTAGAAGAAGATATGGTCGGTGCCCTGAAATTGGATGGGGACTGCGTGTCGAGGGGAACTCGATGTTGAGAACTTCTTCTCAGAATACTATTGCCCGAGGGCTCCGGAGGAAAATGGTCAGGACCCAAGCAGGTTAGACACCAATTGTGAGTGTCTAAAAATAAGGTTGTACCTCCACAGTTTGTACATTTCTTGGGAAGAGTGGCTGGCGGTTCCATGGAGGAAAATGGAGAGGCCTAGAAGGCCTGAGAAACCGTGAGACACTAAGGAGGAAAATTATTCCTTAAAAAGGAAAAAAATTTACAAGAAAAGAAAAAAGAAACACCGGCGGTACCAGTGGCGTCGGGGAAGGCAGCTGCGACCACAAGAAAACTAAAAAATAAAAGAAGAATTTTCTGCGGTGACAGGAGGACATCCTGCCGGCTCCGCGGAAAAACGAAAACTGAGGAGAGGCAGTTGGGAAGGCGGGAAGGCAGCACGCAGGCGTGGTGGGATGCTTCCAAAGGCTTTCTGATTGGACGCTAGGAAGCGTTCCCGTGCAGACTCCGTCGGTACCGACGTACCCATATGTGAAGACTCATTCCTGCTTGTTCCTGGAGATATAAATGATACAGGGATAATGCCCCCTGGTACCCTGTGGGAGAGATTGAAGACTGATACAGAGAATTCTTATAGCAATGAAGAGTTTTAAAAAGAAAAAAAAAGAGCCTCTCAAAGAGGAGGTGAACGCAAAAATAACTATTGGAAGTGAAGGATAAACGAGGCAAATTGGGACAAGCTGGGAAAATTAAATTATGGGTGACATGGGGAAAGTTGCAATGGTTGGTTACGGAGGTGGTAAAGTATTCTCTGGAGCAGCTTAAGCAAACATTTTGAGCAAGGCAATAAGGCCAGCAAGCTCCTAGCAGTGAAGTTGAAGAGATGTGGGCCTTGGACTTAATTCCAGAAGGCGATACTCCCCCAATGATAGTCTGGTATCTTGTAGAAGTCAGGGATGGAGGGTAGGAGTTGAGTTTAAGTCCCAAAGAGCTGCTGGAGTGCAGCTTGACCAAGACAGCCTTCCAACGGGAGTCTCTGTCCAGACAATAGTGGGCAGCAAAAGTATGAATGGAGGAACAGGCAGCTGCCTGGCAGATGTCCTCAATGGCTACTGAATGGAGATTACCTATGGATGTTGCCATAGCCCACACATTATGAACAGTGACATGACCCTCCAAAGAGAGTCCTGCTTGTGTATAAGCAAAATAAATGCAATCTGCTATCCATTTAGATAGAGTACGTTTTGTTACCAATAGACCCAGGTGACTAGGATCAAAGGAAATTAATAGTTGAGGGGATCTTCTGTGATCTTTAGTTCTATCCAAGTAGTAGGCCAGCACTTGCTTGCAGTCTAAAGTGTGTAGTACTGCTTCAGCCCGAGACACATGTGATCTAGGGAGGACAGTCAAGAGGATCACAGACTGGTTTAGATGGAAGGAGGAAATCACCTTCGGGAGGAAATGTAGATGGGTATGCAGAACTATACTGTCATTGTAGAACCGAGTATAGGGTGGATCTGTCACTAGAGCCTGCAGATCACCGATATGCTGAGCTGAAGTGAGGGCAATAAGGAAGATGACCTTCCAAGACAGAAACTTCAGTGATGTGGTGGCTAAAGGTTCAAAAAGTGCCTTTAGAAGTTGAGCCAGAACAACATTCAGATCCCATGCCACTGGAGGTGGCTTAATGGGTGGCTTGGACAGCAGTAGACCCTGCATGAAGCCTGCTACTAAGGAATGTGAGGAGACAGACTGTCCATCCACTGGTCTGTGAGAAGCCACAATGGCACTAAGGTGAATTCTCACTGAGTTAGTTTTAAGAACTGTCAAGAAAAAGTGGAGGAGATATTGTAGAAGCGACTCTAGGGGACAAAGTCCTTTGGGGAGCACCAAAGGGCAAACCTATGTCATTTGAATGCATAAGATCACCCGGTGGAATCTTTATGTGATGCAAGGACATCTTTGACTGCCTGTGGTAGGTTGAGGTCGGCAAGCAATAGCCTTTCAGCAGCCATGCTGTCAAGCATAGGGAATAAAGATTGGGATGGAAGAGCATTCTGTGGTCCTAATAGATGAGATCGGAGGCATATCCCAGGTTGAGTAGCTGAGTCTGCGCAAGGCAAAGAAACAGAGGAAACTACAATTGACGGAGCCGAAAGGGAACTATAAGAATCATCGAGCCCCTGTCGGCCTAAAGTTTAAATAGTGTTCTGGGTATCAAGGGGATGGGAGGGTATGCATAGAGCAGTCCCTGTCCCCAATGGAGAAGAAAAGCATCCGGAGCCTGTTTGTGCAGCGATGGAATCCTAGAGCAGAACAGCGGAAGCTGCATGTTTTGTGGAGTGGCAAAAAAACTATGATTCGGGGTCCCCGTGTTTGTAAGATCTGAGCAGCTGTCTCCCGATGCAGGTCCATTCGTGCAGATGAATGGTACAGCTTAGCCTATCTGCTAGGACATTGAGTTCGCCCAGGAGGTACACTACTCTGAGGTAGATGTGGTGAGAGATGGCAAAGGATCATAGGCCAATATCCTCTATGCAGAGGAGATGGGACCCCATTCCCCCGTTTGTTTATGTAGAACATGGCAACCTGGTTGTCCGTTCTGACTAGAACAGGCTGCCCTGATAGCTCAAGTTGAAAGACCCGAAGAGCATTTGTCAGTGCTTGTAGTTCTAGTAGGTTCATATGCAGGGCAAATTCTTGTTATGTCCACAGTGTGGTCAGGTCATTTAAATGCATCCCCCAAACCAGCTTGGAAGCATCCGTCATCAGGGTGCATCAAGGTGGAGGCATCTCATAAGGTTATCCGACAAGTAGGTTTTGTGGGAGACACCACCACTGATAATTGTATTGATAATGGTTTCCTTGAAACATGAAGTGCAGATACCATCTGTGCAAGGGATGTATCAGTAAATGCATGTATGCCTCTTTTAGATCTAGAGAACATAGCCAATCGTGTCTCTGGAGGTATGGTAGAAGAGTTCCTAGAGAAATCATGTAAAATTTCTCTCAGATGAAGTACTTGTTTAGGTATCTGATATCCAGGATGGGCCTGAAGTCTCTTTGGAATAAGAAAGTATGGAGAGTAGAAGCCCAACTTTTCTTGAGGAGGAGGAACTCTTTCTATGGCACCCAGGAACAGGGTGGTCACCTCTTTTAAGAGAGTGCTGTGAAGGAGTTGTATGGGATAATCCCCTGCAAAGCAGGTGGGGGGATAAGGTTTTGAAGTGAAGCTGATAACCCCTTTAGACAATCTGGAGTGTTTATTCTTCTGATGTTATGAAGTGCCACCTGTGGGTATACTGACAGTCTGCCTGCTATGTGTAGGGGCTGGGGGTGCTGCGGGGTAGATTGTCAATGCTCTCTAGGGAGGAATCAAAAACCAGGGGCAGGCTGTGCCTGTGCAGCTGGTTGAGGCCTAGGAGTTTTGGGTTTCTTAGTATGGCGAGGACCCTGCTGCCTCTGGTGAGGTTGATAGGCAGCATAATGCGGGTAAGGATAGTATCTCTTCTCTTTAGAATAAAAATTTATTGGGAAAAGCCTTCCTCTTGGATTGGTCAGCTGTCTTCCTGGAAAGGCATTTTAGAGTGAAATCATCTGTTTCAATCTCCCCTGTTTTTTCCCTTCAATCCTTGCCAAAAGAGTTTTCTCCAGTGCAGGAGATATTGGCCAGTTTATCCAAGCGCTACAAGCGTACTATTTGTAGCGCTATATAAATGCTCAGTAGTAGTAGTAGTAGTTATCCTGGACCCATTGCTCAAGGTCTGATGCCTGTAACTAGGCCATTCTGCAAGCTCCAATGCAGGTGGCTGAAGCTCTGCTGGTGGATTAAAATCTTCAAAAGAGGCCCTGGTAAGAAACTTAGAAGTGTTCTGACCTTGCTCGATGAGGGTCTGGAATGCACCCTGCTTATTCTCTGGAAGCAGAGGGGTGAAAGTCTCCAGATTCCTGGTAACATCCTTCAAAAGCATGCTCATGTACAGCATGTAAGAGTTGATTCTGGAGGCCAACATGCATGCCTGGAAACATTGACACCTGAAGGCATCGAGTGTCCTCGAGTCTCTGCTAGGATGCAAGGATGAATGATTCTTTGAGCTCTTTATTCAGCGCATCGCCGATTCCATTACCATTGAGTGGTGGGGAAGCTGAGATTTTTGGAAGCCTGGGCACTCTGGTACTCAGTACATGGTATCGAGTCTCTTGCTAACAGGCAGAACCATAAGCGGGGCCTCCCTCATGCGGAGCATGAGGTCCTGCAGGATGCGATGCATCGGTAAAGTAGCCACCTCCTTGGGTGTTGGAGGGTATTGGAGTATCTCCAATTCCTCTGCCCTCGGTTCCTTTTATCCACAGCTACAGTTCTCATCTTACACCCAGGTTTTATGTTCAAAGTTTAACATATCTATTTTGTTTATTGTAAACCGCCCTTGATCGCTGGAAGGGACAGTATAGAAAAGCTTTTAAATAAATAAAAAATAAATACTGTGATGGACAGCCCTGCTGCCATGTCAAGTATGAAGTCCTCAAAGGACATATATCCTCTGGTGGGAGCCGATGCCGTTCCTGAGATAGCGAAGAGTCTGAAGGGATGTCAGGAAGATCTCAGAAATACAGTGACCCCCCTGTCAGATTCTGAAGAACTTAAATCAGAGTCCAGCAAGAAATCAAAGTATCAGCGGTACTGGGTTTGGCCTCGATGCTTCGTGGAAGTCTACAGTTGATGCTGATACTCAGAGTTATCGGGATCGAGAGCAATGGCGGCCTGTTGGATACCGAGGGCATCGACCGGTTCCAATTGAAGAATCGGCCTTGGGTGTTCCAACAATGCTGGTTCGAGGGCTGTTTTCAGGGAGATACACTCAGCTGTAGGCTTGGTGCTGAAGCCTGTACTCCTGAAGCTCTCGATGTTATCAGTACCGAGGTTGCCAAGAGTGCTGCCATAAGAACATAAGATATGCCATACTGGGTCAGATCAAGGTCCATCAAGTCCAGTATCCTGTTTCCAACAGTGGCCAATCTAGGTCATACGTACCTAGCAGTTTCCCCAAAAGACACATGTTCCACAATGCTTGTACTGGGTCAAGCACTGATATCCTGGGTCCCTTCTTAATAATGGTTTATGGACCTTTCCTCGCTGGTGTAGGGAGGTAGCAGATGTCTGGGTGAAATCACATATGGGGCTCTGAGACACTGTCCCAGAACAAGAAACCAGTAGCTCTTCAGAGGTCAATGCCTCAGGAGCATCCCGGAGCCCCATTTATGTTTTAGAGGTCAGATTCTCCTGCCGGGGCTGTTTGGCTGGCTGGTCTGTATCAGAAGCACCTCTATGAGAGTCGTGATACTTATGTTGGGACTTTTCCCTGACATCAGAATCGGTCTTCAATGCCAAAGATTTGGAGATGCGGCTTACAAAGAGTGCAAATGGAATCCCTATAGCCTGTCTGAAAATGAGGTAGCTTCAGTGGGACTTCAAATTCTAAAGGAGTGAACACTCTAAGCCTCTCATCAATCCTTTGTACATCTGCTTGACTTCAGATAATGTTGCAGTGGTTGGCTTCCAAGACCAATCTCTCAGCAAGCGCTCCTTTTGTACCATGGCAGTACCACTTAGTTCTAATTACCATCGTATCAAACCTAGCATGGGGAGCTCATATCAACACTTATCACTCATAAGGAATACGATCAAAATCCAAGAAGCTTCTCCACATCAACCAGTTAGATCTCAGGGTGATTTATTATGTACGTCGAATTTTTCTTTATCTCCTCCAGGATTCATTAGTCCTAATTCAGACAGGCAGTCAAGTAGCAACATTTTATGTCAACAAACAAGGAGGGATGGAATTTCTGCATCTCTGATGAGACAGAATGACTATGGCAAAGCCTCAAATCCTATCATATCCAAATACAAACTGCCCATACCTACAGAATTCAGAACCAATTGATCAACAAGTTCAGAGTTCTTCAACCTTATGAGTGGTCCTAAAGACCATCTTCCAGGAGTTGGAACCACCTCTGGTCGACCTTTTTGCCAGTAGTGAAAATCTGAAATTTCCTCTTTTTTGCTCCATTCTCCCATATCCTAAACATCTAGCTCTGGATACACTAGCAATTCCATGGATCTAGCTCTCTGTACACACACCTGCCAATTCCTCTTCTAGAAAAAATCCTAAACAAATTCCAAAAGTGGCCAAGCACCATTTATTTAGCTGTATTTATATCCTGCTTTTCACCGGGTCAAAGTGGTCAATTGGGGGATACATTTAACACGAGGGGATATGAGACACATATGCTAATACTTACAGGGAACATGGGCAATGGAGGGTTAAGTGGCTTGCCCAAGACCACAAGGAGTGCCTATAGGACTAGAAATCCCAGTCCCTCTGGCCTGAGATTGCTGTCCCCAGGTGGGACTTGAACCCCTGGCCCAAAGTACCTTGTCCTAACCACTAGACCACTCCTTCCACCAGTGGTCTAGTGGGTCAATATGGCACCATGATTCTCATAGTACCGTACTGACCCTGCAGAACCAGTTTCCATTTTTGAAAAGGCTAGCATTTCAACCTCCATAAACACTCCATCGATTTCACAGGTACACTACCAAAAAACTGCCTCCAGTTTTGCAACTGATTCCTATAGATTTTGGGGTGCTGAATCCAGGAAAAATAGCCAAAATGTTCCATCACGTCACGTTTTCTTGCAAAATTAGATTTCTTACCCATATAAGGAATGTTCTCATAATTTCTTTTTAGCCGACTGCAGTTTATTTTCTTGGCCCAAAATAGAGGTTGTAATGGTTAACTAACTAGAAACACTCCCTCATGATATTTTAGAGTGTTTTGTATTCATTTTATACATTAACAGGACAATTGGGAGGCGGGGGGCTAAATCCAGTACTCTCGCTGGAGCATGTTCTTTCCTGTTCGCCTCGCCTCGTTCGCTCGCTCAAACACGGTGGTTGCGACATGAATGTTCCTGTCAAATTTCAGTTTCTTGCAAGTTCATTATTACCTTTTGTTTGCTCAGTCGTAATCCAGCTTTATTCCGAAGTGGTTCACTACAGTTGTAGTTTGCAGTGCTGTGTATTTGTGATGGCTCACAGAGCCAGAGGTTGCGTCAACTCTCCGGACAGTTTTTGTTTTATTTGTGGGGAATATACCGTGAAAAAGCGGCAGAGGAACATTTCTGCATTTATTAAAAAAGTATATTTCGCCTATTTCGGTTTGAAGTTAGGCGATCAAGACAAACCGTGGGCTCCTCACAAAGTTTGCAAGACATGTGAGGAAGATCTACGCTTATGGATGAAAGGTAAAAAACAAGCATTTCGTTTCGGAATACCTATGATGTGGCGTGAACAAAGAGACCACAGCAGTGACTGCTATTTTTGCTCTTGCATTGTGAAGGGATACAACTTAAAAAATAAGAACGTAATAAGTTACCCCAACCTTCCCTCAGCAATTAGGCCTATGCCTCATAGCAACGAAGTACCTGTGCCTGAACCACCAAAATCTTTGGATCATATTTGTGTGGACGGTACTGATCATGATGAGACTCATCATATGGCTTTTCCCGATGAGTCCAGTACTTCCGAGTTTGAAACTGAACCAGATCCGAAACCTGAACTTTTCTCTCAAGTTGAATTGAATGATTTAGTCCGGGATTTAGGACTCCCAAAAGATGCTGCCCAACTGCTAGGTTCTCGGCTTAAACAGAAAAATCTATTGTCACCAGGAACAACTTTTTATTGGTACCGCAACCGCGAGACACAATTTTTGAAGTATTTCAGCAAAGAGGAAGATTTGGTATTTTGCAACGATATATACGGAGTGATGGAAAAGTTTAAACTCAAGTATGATCCTGCTGAATGGCGGCTGTTCATTGATTCGTCAAAAGACAGCATAAAAGGTGTTCTTCTTCATAATGGCAACACATTTCCTTCAGTTCCTATTGCTCACTCTGTTATTCTCCAAGAAAAATACGAGAATTTGGCCCTGATTCTTCAGAAGATTCGTTATGATGAGCATAAGTGGATGATTTGTGGAGACTTTAAAATTCTATCCATGCTATTAGGGCAGCAATCCGGTTTCACCAAATATCCCTGCTTCCTTTGCTTGTGGGATAGCCGGGCCCGCGACCTACACTGGGGGAAAAAAGACTGGCCAATTCGGGAGTATTTGAGACCCGGTGAGAAAATAGTTCTTCATGAGAGCTTGGTACCTCGTGATAAAATTCTATTACCACCTCTCCACATTAAGTTGGGTCTCATTAAGCAATTCATCACGTCCCTTCCATAAGATGGTGAGTGCTTTCGGTACCTTTGCTCAAAGTTCCCCCGACTTTCTGAAGCAAAGCTAAAGGAAGGAGTGTTTGTTGGCCCTGATATAAGGAAACTCATTTCAGATGGAGCATTCGCTGAAACGATGTCTGAGAAGGAAAAAGAAGCCTGGGATTCCTTCAAGGATGTTGTTCTCAAATTCTTGGGGAACAGGTGGGATGAGAACTATAAGGATATTTTTGCCAGGATGCTCAATGCCTTCAAAGAACAAGGCTGTAACATGAGCCTGAAAGTCCATTTCTTGCACTCCCATGTGAACTACTTTCCCGAAAACTTGGGGGCGTACAGTGAAGAACAAGGTGAAAGGTTTCACCAGGACATCAAGGACGCAGAGAGAAGGTACCAAGGAAGATGGAACACCACTATGATGGCTGATTTCTGCTGGTTGCTGCTGCGGGAAACCCCAGATGAAAAATATGCCAAGCAGCGCACCAAGAGAAGCATTCGGGGGAAGAAGAAACGGGCCCACCAGGAGATTGATTGACCCAAGAATGACTTTAAAATCTAAACTGTGTTGACAAATATCGTGTTTTTACTAAACTTTGAAATAAAAATTTGCTAGTTATTACCACAGTGTCGGATCTCATTTATTAGAATTTTATTTTCACACTATCGGTGTTTGTCTTCATGTATTGCAATGGTGCGGTTTGCGTTTTCTATTCTTACATACATACCTGTACAACATTTTTTGCACATTTCTTTGCTTTGCTTTGTGTCTAACCTCGCTCTTATATGCTCAATGTTTGTGCACATGTATGTGGCTGTTTTAAGTGCAGACAATTTTGCTACCATCACAGTGTGTTTTGTTGACATTACTCTATTCTTATGTGCTGCCTTGTTACAATTTTCTTTATTCTTATTTGAATAACTACTAAACAATTAGTATAAAGAATTCATCCAAGAAACTTTTATCTCGATCGCACTCAATCTGAAACGTTCACCTCAAACTGCTAACCCAATGTAGCAAAAAATCTGTACGTGATGGAGCAAATTGGTTACCAGATTTGGATTCAGCGCACCAAAAAACGTAAAAATCAATCGAAACATTAGAGGCAGTTTAAAAAAAATTTTTTTTAGTGTACCTGTGTTTCTAACTCAACAGGAGAGTCTTCTTCATCCAAACTTGAAGTCTCTAACCCTCATAACAGGGAAAACTGAGTAGTGTCTACTCTTTGCTCTTGGTTTATCAGATACGTGCAAAAATCCCCAAAAGTTGGATCAATATCAAAACACAACCACAAAAGAAACGTTCCAAAAGAACATGCACGTAAATATATAAACACAACAGCACAAACAATATATATAAAGCGCTGCCGTTCGGCTGTCCAATCGGGGCAGAGGCAGGCACTTTAAAAGGAGCGCTATACGCTGCAGAAGCTCCTCTTCGCTACCCACCTCAGCCCGCAGCAGCTCTCTCAGCCGGAGATCGAGCAGCTGGGGCTGCTTCAGACCGGCGAACAGCAGCTTTTTCCCGCCGCCGCCGTTCGGCTGTCCAATCGGGGCAGAGGCAGGCACTTCAAAAGGAGCGCTATCCGCTGCAGAAGCTCTTCTTCGCTATCCACCTCAGCTCGCAGCAGCTCTCTCAGCCGGAGATCGAGCAGCTGGGGCTGCTTCAGACCGGCAACCAGCAGCTTTTTCCCGCTGCCGCCGTTTGGCTGTCCAATCGGGGCAGAGGCAGGCACTTTAAAAGGAGCGCTGTCCGCTGCAGAAGCTCCTCTTCGCTATCCCCCAGCAGCTCTCTCAGCCGGAGATCGAGCAGCTGGGGCTGCTTCAGACCGGCGACCAGCAGCTTTTTCCCGCCGCCGCCGTTCAGCTGTCCAATCGGGGCAGAGGCAGGCACTTTAAAAGGAGTGCTATCCGGCGCACCCGCGCCTTGCGGGCCCGTGCCCGAGGGCCTCGCTAGAGGGCCCTTTGGCGTGGCCCTTAGGCGTGGACCGAAAATCAATGGTCACCTGGAAGCCAGCTCAACTCCTAACTACTCCACAACCTCACTCAGACGATGCTCAACTCAAGAAACTTCAAACGCTGATCGGTCACTCACTGTAAACCTCAGATGAACTCAGACTCGACCTTAAGCAGCACCTAAAAAGGTACTCACTAAAAATTCTCCCTATTCCGCCATACAAATTGCAGTTTATACCTATCTGTTACCATTTTTATGCTTATTGTAATCCTGTTATTTATTTATTTATTTACATTCTCTTATATACTGCGCTATTCTGCATCAGTGCGGTTTACATTGAACAAACTGAAATTACATTGAACAGGGTATTATAACTTGGAGATAACTATTTTACAGGGAACATGGGCTATGGAGGGTTAAGTGGCTTGCCCAAGACCACAAGGAGCACCTGTGGGACTAGAAACCCCAGTCCTTCCGGCCCAAGGTTGCTGTCCTCTAGTGGGATTTGAACCCCCGACCTTCCGGCCTGAAGTACCTTGCCCCAACCACTCGTAATCCTGCTCCTACATACCAAACAATTGCAACCCATATCTGTCTGTTACCATTTTTATGCTTATTGTAATCCCGTTGAACTTAATTCTGAACCTCTCATACCCTTGCTCCCACCTTAGCAACTGCTTAATATACCAAATTCATACACCACCTCCTTTTAAAATTTCTCCTAGACCTATCTTTAACCAACTCCAGCCCTCTCCCTCCTCCTTTCTACCCTCCCCCCCCCCCCCAAGATCCTTCCTCTCATCACCTACCTAACTTACCTAAAATAAAACTAACCATATTTCATCCTCCTACCCTATGGGCCAGCCTCCTCACACTACACATCACTTCTCTCCTCCTCTCTCATGCTCTAATAGTAAACTATATCACACCGATCCCTATAATCCACTCCCTTAGACACTCCAACATACAATCATTCCCCCTCCTCCACACTCATACCAGCTTCCACACTTGGACCTGCAAGCTCAAACCGCTACACATAAACTCCAACCTCATCCCCAACACTCCCCCTGACAACCCCCACCCTCCCTTCAAATGTGCCCTAATCAACGTCCGTTCAGCCAGGAATAAAATCCCCCTAATTACTGACCTTATATTTGACCATGACCTGGACATCCTTTGTATAACTGAAACCTGGCTCCAAGAACATGACTCCGTCCTACTAAACCAACTATGTCCCAAATTCAGATCCAACAATATATAGACACCGCATCTCCACTAGACCCCAGTCAACATGGTTTCAGAGAAGCTCATGGAGTCGAAACACTGCTGACCTCATTAACCAACACTCTCATCAGTGGAATCGACAGCATCAAAAATGGATTTGCATTAATATTCCTGGACATTTCCGCAGCGTTTGATTCAGTGGACCATAACATACTCCTAACCCGACTCCAATGCAAAGGGATCCAGGGGTTAGCACTGGATTGGTGCAAATCGTACCTGGAAGAGCGCTGGCAACATGTTCGTATGGGAACAAACACCTCAGAACCATTCCAGCTGAAACAAGGAGTCCCTCAAGGATCCTCCCTCTCAGCGCTACTCTTTAATATCTATATAAGCCGATATGTGAGATCACACGATCATTCGGAGTATCTTCTCTAATCTATGCAGACGACGTGCTGATCTTCACACCAATCAACATCAGTCTGCCAGATTATACAGTTCTAGTAGAGTGTTTCGATGCAATAGCAGACTGGCTTCTCACACAGAACATGAGAATAAACTTCAAAAAAACCGAAGTCTTAATCATCACGAAGAATAAGGAATTTTCACCCCCATCTACCCTAAAAGTACGGGACGCCGAACTGCCAATCAAAACCTCCGTAAAATATCTGGGTATAACTCTGGATCATCGCCTAAACTTCAAAGAGCACATAAACCGAACAGTGAAAACCATCTACTTCAAGATTAGGACCCTCCGACACCTCAAAAACATGCTCGATCCCGACAACTTCCATACCATCTTTCAAGCGATAGTCATTCCCCACTTTGACTACGCAAACATGGTACTCCACGGCCTCTCAAAAAGCACCCTAAACATGCTGCAATTAGCAATGAACACCGCTGCTCGCATCCTCCATGGGGCCTCAAGGAGTGATCATATAACCCCCATATTAAAAGAATTACACTGGCTTCCAATACCTTGCAGAATTACATACAAAGCATTACTTATGACATTTAAGGCCACCAATAACTTAGCGCCCCCAGCAATCTGCATACTCCTCACCCGCACCCCTAATTCCAGATCCCGGAGATCAGTGGCAGCCAATACCCTAATCATCCCAACTGACTCTACAAAGCGTTCAAATGCAACCACGGAAAGAGCATTCTCATACTTCACTCCTAGATGCTGGAACAATCTTCCACCCTCCATAAGAGCAATCAATGACCTCAAGCAATTTAGAAAAGCTATAAAACACCACCTGTTCCTCTTACACTTCTCTCAATACCAGTTACCATCACCTACCCCCTCAACTTTTCCTAAGCCCCCATTATAAACCAAAATTGATCTGATCTATCTCTTCTTGTATAACAAGAAAGTTACCATTGTATATAGTTGAATAATTAAGATGTACAAGGTTTTCCTACGTTGAATCCTGTTAGATCTCCTGTTACATGTAAACTCACGACAGCCTGTTGCTATCTGTGAGCACTTTATGTTTACTGTAAACCGCGCTGATGAGAAAGAGTGCGGTATATAAGAACGTTAAATAAAATAAATAAATAAAATAAAAACTCATATACAATCAACTACTGCAACAGAATATCCAGCAGAGGCGGAGGTGTTGCTATTATTTCAAGAGCCAACCTAAACCTCTCTACAATTGAATCCGTCTCCACCTCAGGTATGGACTCCATCAGAGTCTCTAATCCTACCTCCTCCCTACACCTCATATATAGGGCACCCAAAGCTGACTCAACTGATCTCTCTACAATACTTGAGACAGCCTGCTCCCCCCAACCCATTTCACACCCACTCATAATCCTAGGAGACCTAAACCTACACTCAACAACCTCAAAGCAGTCCGCTTCATTCCTCCAAGCAATGGAAGCCCTCCACTTCACCCAAATCCTAGATCTACCCACACACTCCAAAGGCAATATCCTCGACTTAATATTTATTCCTCAACAAACACTACCCTCCAAACAGATCTCACACTCTATCCAATCTATTCCCTGGTCAGATCACGCTTTCATCCTCTTTTCAATCCCCCACTCCCCATATAAAAAACTTCAAATAACTCCACTCCAACATACCCGCAAATTTAAACAATTCAACGCTGCCACCTTCCTTGAACAAATTATACCACCCTTAGACCTGCTCAAGCACCAAAACCTTGCCCCACACATTGAGGAATGGAACATCATCCTCTCCTCTGCTGCCCTTTTACCACCTAAACAACCTCGTCAAAACCAACACAGAAGAGCTCCCTGGTACTCTACAAAACTAAAAAGAGAACTCAGACGTTTGGAGCGTCAGTGGAGGCGCTCTCCTAAACCTAACACTCATGAGATCTACAAAAACAAACTCCTATCTTACTGCTCCGAAACTCTAAAACAGAAAAGAGAACACAATGAAAACTTGATCCAATGTTCTCTTAACAAACCGCGAGAGCTCTTCTCCATCGCTAAATCCTTAATAATTGAACTCCAACATCAGGACCTGACCCCGAAGATATCCGCCCAAACTATAGCTAACCACCTTACCTCAAAATTCCCCCCACCCCCCTCTACAACTAACCCCCAACCCATACAGGACCTTAGTGCCCCACCGCACACCTTCACCCCCCAATTACCTGGAATGACTTTGCCCCCCTCACCATGAAAAACATATCTAACACCATTAAAGAACTAAATGCTTTAACCTCTGCACTGGACCCCTGCCCTGTTTCCTGGCTCAAGACTACCCATACCACCATTAGTCCCTACATACTCCACATTGTACTGTCTTCCCTCCAGACTGGCTCCGTACCAGCACCCCTAAAATGTGCCTCTATTCGCCCCATCCTAAAAGAATCAAAACTCGACCCTACCTCTCCTACCTCCTACAGACCTATCTCCAGTATCCCCTTCCTTGCTAAGATAACTGAAAGAGTAGTTACTCACCTGTAACAGGTGTTCTCCAGGAGCAGCAGGAATCAGTCCTCACATGTGGGTGTCATCAACGCCGATGAAGCCGTAGCGGAGCATGTCCCCAGCTTTCCATGAAAGCCTTTGGGAATGCAGGCACGCATGCGTGGTTCCCTTCCCGCCTAAAGGTGCCATCTTACCTCAGTCAAATGACATAGCTAAGAACAGCACACAAAAATGAAAAAATAAACTATGTACAACTGCAACTCCAAGGGGAGGAGGGAGGGTTGTGAGGACTGATTCCTGCTTGTTCCTGGAGATCACCTGTTACAGGTGAGTAACTACTCTTTCTCCAGGACCAAGCAGGAAGTCAGTCCTCACATATGGGTGACTCCCTAGCTCTGGGCTACCGAGGAACCCAGGCTGAACAAGAGAACCCCCTCTAGTCTCAGCAGCAAAGAAAGGCTTTTCACTGACACAACCTCCACTGGTAGCCCAACAGAGGGCAGGAGTTGCCTAAACCTCAAAGAGATTCTGGAGTACTGCCTGGCCAAAAGCACTGTCCCTACAGGACTCCCACTCCAGACAGTAATGGGACGCAAAAGTCTGGCTTGAAGACCAAGTTGCAGCCCTGCATATGTCTACCAACGGTACAGAGCGGAGATAAGCCACTGAGGCAGCAATTGCCCTGACACGGTGGGCCGTGACCCAACCCTGCAAAGGAAGGTCAGCTGCCCTGTAAGCCCAGGTGATACAGTCAGCTACCCAGATGGACAAGGTATGCTTGGACACAGCCAACCCCAACTTATTAGGGTCAAAAGAGATGAAGAGCTGAGTAGCCCTTCTATGCCCCTGCGTACGGTCAAGGTAGAAGGATAAGGCCCTCCTACAGTCCAGGGTATGCAGAACTGCTTCAGCCTGGCTTTCATGAGGCCTAGGGAAGAATGTTGGAAGAACCACCTCCTGGTTGAGGTGAAAAGAGGAGACAACTTTAGGGAGGAACTTTGGATGAGTCCTAAGGACTACCCTGTTCCTATAGAAGCGAGTGTAAGGCCTGTCACAGACCAGGGCCTGAAGCTCACTCACTCGCCTGGCCGAGGTAAGGGCTATCAAGAAGAGTGTCTTCCAGGACAGGAAGCGTAGAGGGCAAGTAGCCATCGGCTCAAAAGGTGGGCGAGTCAGTTGCTGCAAGACCACATTCAGCTCCCACTCAGGAGCAGGAGGACAGATTGGAGGCTTGAGCAAAAGTAAGCCTCTGAGAAAGTGGGACACCAAGGGGTGAACCGACAGAGAATGTCCTTCCACTAGTGAGTGGTGAGCTGCTAGAGCTGAGAGGTGGACCCGAACAGAATTGGACTTAAGTCCCTGATTTGATAAGTGCAGTAAGTACTGAAGCACTACTGGTAAAGTACAGGAGAAAGGATCCTGTGTACGTAGCTGACACCACACAGAAAACCTTTTCCATTTGAGAGCATAGGTTTTCCTAGTGGACTGTTTCCTAGAGGCTAGGAGAACCTCCTCAACTTCCTGAGGTAGGCCCCAGGGAGCCAGAACTACCCTTGCAGGCTCCAGGCCATCAAATTGAGAGCTTTGAAATTGGGGTGCAGAAGGGAACCCTGATCCTGAGAGAGAAGGTCGGGTTGCAACCCCAGAGGCAGTGGGGGATCCACTGCCAGCTGAAGCAGAAGTGGAAACCAAGGCTGTCTCGGCCACCTGGGAGCCACCAGCAGGACTGAGGCCTTGTCCTGAAGAATTTTGAACAGAGTTCGGGCCACCAAAGGCGTGGGAGGAAACGCATACAGGAGGCCCGGAGACCATGGTATCAGAAAAGCATCGGCTGCTACCCTCAGTGGATGCGGTTGTCTGGAGCAGAACCGAGGCAGCTGTTTGTTCAGTGGACTGGCAAACAGATCTATTAAAGGAAGACCCCATTTCAGGAAGATCTTCTGAACTACCAAAGGATGCAGCTGCCACTCGTGGGGCTGCAGAATTCTGCTCAACCTGTCGGCCAGGTGATTTTCCTGGCCTGGAAGGTATACAGCCTTGAGGAGCATGTTGTGCTTGAGGGCAAATGAGCAAAGGTCCTGTGCCTCCTGACAAAGGAGCCTGGACCAAGTTCCGCCTTGCTTGTTCACATAAAACATGGCTACCTGGTTGTCTGTCTGAACCAGGACAGATTGATGAGCCAGGGCAGGAGAGAAAGCTCTGAGTGCCAATCGAATAGCCCTGAGTTCTAGGAGATTGATCTGCTGTGTGGCCTCCCAGGGAGACCACAGGCCCTGGGTGCACTTGTTCAGACAATGAGCCCCCCAGCCTTGCAGGGAGGCGTCTGTGGTCAGTACCACTGTGTACCCAGGAATTTGAAAAGGCACCCCTTTCAGTAGATTGGGCGGGTGCAACCACCAGTTGAGGGAGTCCAGAAAAGGTCTGGACACCCTTATCCTGTCTCTGAGGCTGCCTGTGGCCTGTGACCACTGACTCCGAAGGCACCACTGTGCCGGCCTCATATGGAGCCTGGCATTGGGGGTGACATGTAATGTCGAAGCCATGTGGCCTAGAAGCCTCAGGCAGAGTCTGGCGGAGACCAGTGACCTGCTGAGAAACTGGTTTGCTAAGCTTATGAGTCTTTGAGCTCTGTCTTTTGGCAAAAATGCCTTTGCTAGGACAGAGTCTAGCCTTGCCCCTATGAACTCCAAGTTCTGGGAGGGGAGCAAAGTGGACTTTGCGAAGTTTAGCACAAACCCCAAGCTTTGAAGAAGAGCAATAGTCCTGAGGGTGGCACGTCTGACCTCTTATGAGCCAGTCGTCCAGATAAGGAAAGACAAAGATGCCTTGAGTTCTCAGGTAGGCCGCCACCACTGCCAAGCATTTGGTAAAGACCCTGGGAGTGGAGGTTAGGCCAAAAGGCAGTACCCTGTACTGATAATGGTTTCCTCCCACAATGACCCTGAGGTACTTTCTGTGGTCTGGATGAATGAGGATGTGAGTGTACGCATCCTTTAGATTTCAGGAGCATAGCCAATCTCCCTGCTGGAGGTAGGGCAGAAGTGTTCCAAGAGTAAGCATCTTGAACTTTTCTTTCTCTAGGAAATTGTTGAGATTCCTGAGGTCCAGGATAGGTCGAAGGCCACCGGTTCTTTTGGGTACCAGGAAATACCTGGAGTAGAACCCTTGACCTTGCATTTGAAGGGGCACAGGCTCTACCGTCCTGTCCACCAACAGACCTTGGAGCTCCTGAAGGAGAAGATCTGTGTGCAGGGGAGGCCTTGGAGGCTCTCCTGGAAAATATGGAGGAGGCAGTTGGTGAAAGTGTAGTGCATAGCCCCTGTGGACTATGTTTAACACCCAACTGTCCCCCGTGATGCTGGGTCACTGGTGGGCAAAGAGGGCGAGGTGACCTCCTGTGCAGGGTTGGGGGAGCAGGGACGGAGAGGCTATGCTTGAGAAGTCAAAAAAACCCCACCCTGCTGTGTGGGAGCAGGGCCGGAGGCTTGGGGGTCCTCTGCCTACAGGGCCCATTACCCTGCCCCTTGGCTTGTTGACCCTGGGGTACAGCTTGGGCAGCCTGATACTGAGGGTATTGTTTGTAGGCAGTGCCCTTCCTCGGGTAAAAGGGCTTTTTACCCGAGCCCTTCTTCTTGTGAGAAGGGGCAGAGGTCTTTCTAGACAGCCTTGTCCTTGTAAGGTGCTCGGTCTCGAGCTGAGCGGCCTTCTCAGCCATGGGCTTGCCAAAAAAGTTTTCACCTCGGCAAGGGACATCGACCAACTTGTCCTGAACCCATGGCTCGAGGTCCGATGACTGCAGCCATGCCTGGTGTCGAGCCGCGATGCCAGCTGCCGCAACTCAGGCCGAAGCCTCGAAGCCATTGTAGGCGGCGCGGGACATGAACTTGAAGCATTCCCGAATCCCCGAGGACAAGGACTTGAATCTCTGCAAGGGTTCCCCGGAGAGACCAGCAGAGAACCCGGCCAACTCCTTGGCCAGGTCTCGCAAGTACATGCCCATGTACAGCTGGTAAGACTGGACATGGCAAGCAAGCATCGAGCCCTGGAAGCACTTTCTACCAAAACCATCAAGGTTTCGGGCCTCCCTGCCAGGAGGCACCACGGAGTGCATCTTCTGACTTTTCAGGCGATACATGGCTGATTCCACCACCATGGAATGGTGTGGTAGCTGTGCCTTCTGGAAGCCAGGGCTCTTCCTGAGTCGACAGATCGAATCTACCTGCTTGCTTAAAACCGGCGCTGAGGCCGGTGCGTCCCACGTCTGGAAGAGGAGCCGTTCCAGCATCGGAGGAACCGGGACAGTAAAGGCCTCCTTCGGAGGAGAGTCGTACTGCAGGGCCTCGAGCTCCTCGGCTCGAGGCTCTTCCTCGGGGTCCGCCGGGATAGCCAACACGGCGGCCATATCCCGGACAAACTCCGAGATCCGGGTATCCTCCGGAGGAGATCTACTCCAGGGCTCAGACTGCGGTGAGTCCGACGAGACACACCAAGTCTTGAATGTATCGGGGGACTCCTCATCCTCCGTCTCCCAGGCGGACTCGTCTGACGAGGAGTCAGGGTCCGACCCCGCGGGGCCCGGGAGCACCCGCCCCGACGCCCTCAGCACCAGCGTTGACGCCCTCGGCACCGGTGTCGATGCCCTCAGCACCGGCGTCGATGCCCTCGGTCCCGAACGGGAGGTCGAGGGAGACCGCGACCGAGGTCGACCTCGAGCCTTCATGGTCTTGAGTATCGGCTAGGTCTCTGGGGTCGACTTCGATGTCAATGTCCCGGTGGTCGGGGCAGATGCGCCAGACAGGCTGGCCATCAGTGCCCGCTACTGCTCCATGAAGGCAGACAGTCTGCACTCCAAGGCTGTCATCCTGAGACTCAGCTTGGGAGACGCAGCAGCCACCGACTCGGGCCCCGGCGGTGCCAGGCCCGACGTCGGCTCTCTGGGAGGAGAGTCCTCAAGGACAACAGGACTTACGTGTCCAGCAGACTCCGGTTCCACGCGAGGAACCTTGGCAGGCTTCGCCTGTTCCACGGGACCGGGGCGACGGTCGGGGGTCTTAGACCTGGCCCTCGAGGAGCCAGGGACCTCTTCCGACGACGCCCTCACGAGCCGCTTCTTCCTCTTGCGTTCCCGGTCGGGGGACCCCCTGTCCAAGGAGGCCCGACGGTGCTCGGGATCCGAATCCCGAAATGTCGAGGCCTCAGACGAGGTCCAGGCCCGGCCGGAGGCTGAGTCATAAAAAAGCCTTTCTTTCTGCTGCTGGCGACTTCGCAGTGCCTTGGAAGACATCTTCCCACATGATCCACACGTCTTAGAGTCGTGATCAGGACAGAGGCACCGAAGGCACCAGTCGTGTGTGTCGGTGAGAGACATCAATTTCTTACACCGATCACACTTTTTAAAACCGCTGGAAGCCATCGGGGAAAAAAGAGTCCCCGTGAGGTCAAAGGACCAACCTTCCAGGGAAAAAGCAAAAAAGGGCGCGAATGCCAGCCACGAAGGGCAAAAACCAAAAAAGTAGAAACGGGCTCGATACCGGTGTGCCGAACCCGGCGGGAGGGGAACCGGCGTCGAACCGGGAGAAAACAATAGCGAGAATCGCCGAAAAAATCAAACTTTTATCCGGGATGACAGGACACACGTCCGGTGGGCTTCTCAGAAAAAGAGAGACTGAGGTAAGATGGCACCTTTAGGCAGGAAGGGAACCGCGCATGCGTGCCTGCATTCCCAAAGGCTTTCATGGAAAGCTGGGGAAATGCTCCGCTAGGGCTTCATCGGCGTCGATGACACCCATATGTGAGGACCAACTTCCTGCTTGGTCCTGGAGAAAAAATAGTCCAAAACCAACTTCAGAACTTCATAGATGACCATTCTCCCCTTGACCCACTCCGCAACATGGCTTCAAAAAGAATCATGGAGTAGAAACACTCCTAGCCTCTCTCTTGGATTCACTCTACCTATTTACCCAAAATCCCACCCAAGGATGCCTCCTAATATTCCTCGACTTATCCTCAGCTTTTGATTCCCTCCCTCACCACCAACTCCTAGACAGACTTTATGAAATAGGACTGAGGGATACTACACTAAAATGGTTTTACTCCTACCTAAAAGACAGAACTCAACAAGTTCGTATAGGGAATGACATATCTCTCCCATTTATCCTAAAACAGGGAGTCCCCCAAGGATCCAGTTTATCTGCACTACTATTTAACATATTCCTTCAACCAGTCTGCAAGATCTTTCAAAAATATGGAATTCATTACCAATTGTACACAGACGACATTATGTGTTTCACCCCTTTCAATTTAACAAACCCTAATTTCTCAAACTTAATCAAATGCATCACGAACCTGAAGACCTGGCTTTCAAATCACAACCTCTTAATCAACCAATCTAAAACCGAAGTCCTCCAAGTATTCAACAACGCCTCCTACACCCCACTTTCAACCCTTACACTTGGAGATATCACCCTCACCATTAAAAATCAAGTGAAATATCTTGGTCTTATCCTTGATCAGAATCTTACATTCCACGAACAGATAAAAAAAACCCCTCTAGCTCAATATATGCAAAACTACGCACCCTTCGGAACCTCCAACCTCTCCTAAACCCAGACTCCTTCCGCACTGTCTGCCAGGCCCTCACCATCCCAACCCTTGACTACTGCAACCTCATTTATCATGGCCTTCCTAAGAATAGCCTCTATCCTATCCAAATGGCACAGAACACAATAGCTCGGCTCATTACAAATAACCCCAGACGATCACACATAACACCAATCCTTTATGACCTACATTGGCTCCCCATACAATCCAGAGCTAAATTCAAAGCAATCACCCTCATTCACAAAATCATTTCCAATCAGTCAGCACCCTGCCTCTCCTCACTCATATCCAATTCCAACAACATAAGAACGCGCCGCACCATCACCAAAAACCTCCTATCCATCCCAACATCCAAGAGAACTTGTAACCAAGCCACATGTAATCGTGCATTCTCCCTTTACGACCCCTCTATCTGGAATGCCTTACCACACGAATTACGGAACTGTACCAATCACTCTGAATTCAGGAAGAAATTGAAAACTCATCTCTTCCAAGAACACTTTTCCCTCCCATATAATCCTCCATGTAAATAGTATGCTAAGCCTAGATAATCCTCCATGTAAATAGCATGTTAAGCCTCCTTGTAAATAGTTCTTAAACCTCCGCAAGGAGTATGTTGCTTGTTAATCACTTATACGTTGATCCTTTTTGTTACAATGTACTCAGTTGAAATATACTGTCTGTTATGTTCCTTGTAAACCGTCTTGATTTGTAGAAAGTCGGTATATAAAAACTGTTAAATAAATAAATAAAATAAATATATATATATACACTCGTATCTCTATCTAGCCCTTACACTTTATGTCAGATCTTTCATGATGAGGAATTTCCTCAATTTTCAAAAAGGTCCATTTTGCTCTTTTTTTTATCTATACGTATAACCGCTGTGTTACTTAAAAATAGCACTATTACGACTTAAATAATGTCACTCATATGAAAGTTAATGTACAAGGGGGTACCCAAAAAAACCAGGAATTATTTTTTAAAAGCTATTTATTTCAAATTCTTTACAAAACAACCTTATCCCCTTCAAAATACTCTCCATTACAACTGATACATTTGTCCACTGTTCGAAACATTTTTTGTAGTCATCTTTAGAAACGGCTGACAGCTCCTCCCTCTTTTTTTTCTTGACTTCTTCAATGTTGTCAAATCGGTGTCCTTTCATGCCCCTTTTCATGCGTGGAAATAAGAAAAAGTCGCACGGAGCCAGGTCAGGCGAGTAAGGTGCGTGGGGCAGCGGAACCATGCCATTTTTAGCCAAAACCTGTCTAACAGAGATGGCTGTGTGTGCAGGTGCATTGTCGTGGTGGAAGAACCAGTCTCCTGTCTGCCACAAATCGAATCTTTTTTGACGAACACTGTTGCGCAATCTTCTTAAAACTTCCAAATAAAAGGTTTGATTGACGGTCTGACCTGGGGGAACAAACTCTGAATGAACTACCCCCTTGGCATCAAAAAAGCAAATCAGCATTGTTTTGATGTTTGATTTGACTTGACGACATTTTTTTGGACGGGGTGACAATGACGTCTTCCATTGGCTTGACTGTTGCTTTGTTTCTGGGTCGTAACCATAGCACCATGACTCATCACCTGTAATGACCTTTGACAGAAAATCTGGATCAGTTTCAAGCTGTTGTTTCAAAACACGACATGTTTCAACTCGATGTTCCTTTTGATTGTCAGTTAGAACCCGAGGAACAAACTTGGCAGCAACCCTTTTCATTCCCAAATCTTCCGTTAAAATTCGCTGAACCGAGCTCCAAGATAACCCACTAATCTCTGACAGTTGATCAATTGTCTGTTGACGGTCTGTGAGCACAAGTTCTCTAATTTTTTCGTCGATTCGGGCAGTTGATGGACGCCCAGAACGAGGTTTGTCATCAATCGACATGCGGTGCCCCAGAGTCAGAAGAGCCACTGTGCCACCCTGGGGTCTAGTTGTCATTCATGTGGCTGGAGGACCCTGCTCAGTCTGTCCGCTAGGGCATTGTCCTGGCCTGGGAGGTATACTGTCCTCAGGAGCATTCCTTCACCGATCACGTATGAGCAGAGGTTTACTGTCTTCTGGCAGAGGCGGTGAGACCCTGTGCCCCCCTGCTTGTTCAGTTAGAACATCGTGACCTGGTTGTCCAATTGGATTAGCACCAACTGGTTCTGCAGGCGGTGGTGGAAGGTCTTCATCGCCAGAAAAATGGCCCCAAGCTCCAGTAGGTTGATATGCTGCTGGCTTTCCGCCAGGGACCAGTTGACCTGCATGTGGAGTTCCTAGCAATGGGCACCCCAGCCCAGTAAGGAGGTGTCTGTGGTGTGGACCCTCTGGGGATTTGGGGACTGTAAGAGCATGCCCTCCTGCAGGTGCTGAGTGGCCTGACACCCATTGAGTGACTTTGCTAGCTGGCAGGACATTAAAACTTTGTCCCAGAGCCCTGCCTGTGGCTTGTGCACACTGGGAGTGGAGACACCACTGTGCCGCTCGCATGTGAAAGTGGGTGTTGGGAACCACATGGACTGTGGACGCCATGTGGCCCAGTAGGCGGAACAAGGACTGCACCGACACTGCATGATGGCATTGCACCTCATTTGCTAGAGCTCCGAGGTGACCTGCCCTGTCCAAGGGAAGAAAAGCCCTGGCCTGAAGAGTGTCCAGTTGAGCCCATATGAACAAGCCCTGTGTTGGAGTGAGGTGAGACTTGGGGTGATTTATCACAAACCCAGATGCTGCAGGACATTGATGGTGCAGGCCACGTCCCCCTTTATAAGCCAATCGTCCAAGTATGGGAAGACGAAGGCTCTTTGGAGACGGAGGAAGACGGTCACCACTGTCAGGCATTTGGTAAAGACTCTTGGTGCGGAGGCTAGCGAAGGGTAGAACCCTGTACTGGTAGTGGTCACCTCTGACCATGAACCGTAAGTACTGCCTGTGACTAGGATGAATGAGGATGTGGGTGTAAGCATCCTTTAGGTACACGGAGCATAGTCAATCTCCCTGCTGGAGGTAGGGCATCAGTGTTCCAAGGGAGAGCATCTTGAACTTCTCCCACACCAGTAACTTCTTCAGGTTTCACAAGTCCAAAATGAGCCATAGGCCCCCTGTTCTTTTTGGAACCAGAAAGTATCGGGAGTAGAACCCCTTGCCCCTAAGGTAGCGGGGTACTGGCTCCACGGCTCTGTGGAGGTCTGTGAGTTCCTGTAGTAGCAGGGTCTGGTGCAGGGGAGTCTGAGGGGGTTCTCCTAGAAAGAAAGGGGGAGGCATCTGGTCTAAGTGAAAGAGGTAGCCTTCTCTGACTATTTGGAGTGCCAGGAGTCGGTGGTGATGACAGGCCACTTATAGGCAAAATGAATCAGTTGCCCCCCTGTTGGCAGCTACTCCCCCACAGGCAGAGAGGCTATGCTCAGGAGTCAAAACCCTGACTCAGCCTGGACAGGAACCGGGGCTTGGAGCCCTTGGGCCTACGTGGGCCTTGACCCACTCCCTTGCCCTGGTGACCCTTTTGTGGAGTATGGGGAGCCTGGTATTGGGGATAGCCTTGATAAGGCTAGCCCTTTCTCTGAAAAGGGGCCCTCTTCCCCGATGGTTTCTTCTTAGGAAGGGTGGAGGTCTTCCTGGAGAGCCGAGTCCTCGTGAGGAACTCGATCTCGATCCCCGCCGCCTTTTCCTCCATTGGTTTGCTGAGGAGATTTTCCCCAAGGCAGGGAATGTTGAGGAGTTTCTCTTGGACCCAATGCTCAAGATCAGATGCCTGGAGCCAGACCTGGCCTGCGGAGGCCACCCTGGCATTTGATTCGAAGCCATTGTAGGCAGCCCAGGACATATACTTTGAGTACTCCCTGACACACTTCTTGAGGGTTTAGAACCGCTGGAGGTGATCCCCACTGAGACCCGCCGAGAAATCTGTGAGTTCCTTTGCCAGGTCCTGGAGATACATGCCGATATACAGCTGATAGGCTTTGATTTGGCAACCCAGCATTGAGCCCTGGTAGCATTTGCATCTGAGGACATCGAGGGTGCAGGACTCCCTCTCCAGGGGCACAGAGGAGTGAATTTTCGGACTCTTCTGCCAGCGCATGGTCGACTACCACCATAGCAGTGTGTGGGAGTTGTGCTTTCCAAAAGCTGGGGCCCCGCTGGACCCAGTACCGGATGCCCCTGCTTCTGCTTGTCCTCAGGCAGCCTTCTGCCTTTGGACTCCCCTAGATCCTTTACTAGCTTATCTAAATCTTCACCAAAAAGAAGCTTACCCCTGAAAGGGAGTTTACCAAGCCGTGCTTTGGAAGAACCATCTGCCGCCCAATTACGCAACCACAGATACCTCCTTGCTGCAATTGTTGTTGTTGTTGTTAAGTGCCTTTGAGTCGGAGTCGACTCATGGCGACCCTCTGGATAGCTATCCTAAATTGTGTTCGGTCTTGAGTCAGGCAGCTCATTGTTGACAGACTGGTACCCGTAGCTGCTGTTATTATATCGATCCATCTCATTGCTGGCCTTCCTCTTTTGCGTTGACCTTCTATCTTGCCAAGCATCTAATGATCTCTCTCTTCGCATGATGTGTCCAAAGTATGAAAGTCGAAGTCTTGTCATCTGAGCTTCTAAAGAAAGCTTAGGTTTGATCTCCTCTTGTACCAACTGGTTTGTTCTTCGGGCAGTCCATGGTATATACAGTAACAATTACCGAAGCCATACTCTTCGACAACCCTCGAATAAGGTCGTAATGAATGTCAGCCAAATAAGCCGCCCCGGATTCTAACCTGGACGCCTCTCCAGCCGACTCCTCCATTTGCTCTCCCTGAACCCGCTGAGACCAGCGAAGACAGGCTCTGGCCACCCATGCTCCACAAATTGAAGCTTGAATAGATAAAGCATTGACATCAAACACCTGTTTCAACAAGGTGTCCAGCTTTCTGTCTTGGGCATCCTTAAGAGCGGCACTACCTTCCACCGGAATTGTAGTCTTCTTGGTAACCGCCGAGACCGCTGCATCCACCTTGGGAGACCTAAACAACTCCTTATCCTGGTCCACCAAATGATAAAGGCGGGCCATAACCCTGTACCCATTAAGTCCTGCCTCAGGCATGTCCCATTCTTCCTGAATCATCTCCCGCACTACTCTGTGCACCGGAAAGGCTCTTTGTGTCTTCTGAAAGGCCTGCAGCAATGGGTCCTCTAAGGTGGAATCCTCCGCCAGCCCCGTGGCCGGCATATTAAGCGTCTTGAGCGTCTCAGCAATCAGTGCCGGTAACTCGTCTCGTCAGAAAATACGAACAACTCTAGCTTGGTCTTCCTGCTCCGTGAGTTCTCCTTCCTCTAAATCCAAATCTGGATCCACATCTTCCGAGTGGACCTCTTCTGAGGTCACCGACTGTTCCTGTCACTCCTTCACGCCCCTAGGCTTCTTTGAAGGAACTGTGCTTGCTCTGAATCCTAGGGGGGCCCCTGGATGCTTCCCGCCTGGTTCCCCCCAGTTGGGACTGGTTTCTGCACCTTTCTGACCATTACCGAAGGCCTACTGAAGCAGAGTCACAAACTCTGGCGAAAACAACGCCGCCAATCCACCTGGCAAAATTGCCTGGGACGGAGGGAAATCTGGAGCGGAGGAAGGTCCTGCCACTGGCTCCAGAGATGGCAAAGCGGGTGACACAGCCTCCGGCAGAGATAAGGATGTCCCTTTTTGACTCTCCACACTTATCTCCAAGGCCTGCTCCATAGATGCTACCTCCTGGATGCAGCCTCTGCACACTCCTGTGTCTGACACCGCTCCTTTTCTAGTGCCACAGACCAAGCACTGTGGCCTAGAAGGTATTCTGCCTCCGCGGTTCTCCTCTGCTGTCCCTTAGCCTCTTGACTATGGCTAGAGTGTTCAACAGCCTCAGCCCACTGGTAGATGCTGCGCTAGTCTTCTGCTTTATTAACTTTATTTTTTTCTTCTTTAAACTAACTAAATGTATCTAGTTCTGTCCCCCCAAGCTACCTCTGATTCCCAAACTCAAAAACAAGGGTCTCCCCAGCAATCGTAGCCCTCTGTCACCCCCGAGACACACACACTCCATACTGCATATCCCGCGCGAGTCCCATGCGGTCCGGCCTGCACTCTGTGCGCCTCCAGAAAATGGCTACGAGACACTCAATCGCACAGCGTACTACAGGCCCCTCTTACCTCTGGCCTGACTGCCACTGCCTCGTCCGTATCTCCCCACGCTCGGCCGTAAGCGCGGCTTCAGCGTCGGGAGAGAGAACAGACATTTTCCTGGAGCTGCCACCTCAGCGATCGCCGTTCCCGCTGCGATCTGTGCTTCGAGTCAGGCAGCCTTCCTTCTCAGCGCAGGTGGCCACTCAGACCGCCGGCTCCTCACCCAAAAAGGTGGGTTCGGGAGCCGGAGCACTGCCCCTGGTCCTGCTTTCACCTCCTCAGCCGAACCAGGTCAAGCGGATGGGGGGGGGGTAGAGGGGGGGCGCACCTCAGTACAGTTAAGTCTGTAAGCTAAACTACAAACTAAACAATCTTTGTAGATCACAATCTAATTAATTAATACTGAACTTAAAAAATTAACTTAAAATATTAAATTTAAATTTAAAAATTATTCTGCTTAATTATCCCTCAGGTGAGCCCGGAACCTCTGGGCTCATACAACCTCCAGCTGCTTGGAGACTGAGATAACTGGAGCGAAGAGGCGGTCCCTCGGGTATTTGTACCAGTGTCATCAAAAGAATGACGTTGCTCAGTCTCCAAGCTGCTAGAGGAGGTGCTAAACCCAGAGGTTTGGGATTGGACTGGAGGGATGATAAGGAAAGCACATTGTAGATAGCTCACCCTGTATATATTGCATCTTATAATCAAGCTACACCTTTACTACATCTACACACGCAGTACTATACAAACACTGCATGCAGACAACTCTGCACTATGCATTCTGATTCGTTTGAAGTGAAAACCGCTTTGATTTTAGGATAAAGCGGGTTATAAATCCTTTTAAATAAATAAATAAAATAAATAAATAAATCCATAAAGGTCTGAGATGAAGTACTGTTAACATATCTAGTGCCAGAAAATAGTGTACCATTTCAAAAAATACCTCTTGTTTCCTGGGCAAACATTATATAGATAGTATTTGACCCCTTTTTAAGTTCTACCCATGCCAGGGGAAACAGGAAGGTGATACATGACATTGCATGGAGATGGTGAGAATGTAGTAGACTATTTTATAAGGATAATTGGGCTGTAGCTCTCTAAAGAGGAGAGGTACAGTATACAATTTCAAGCATTATTTTCTAGCTTACTGAACCATATTAATAAAGTAAGGGCCATTCCAACTGGCAAGGCCTGCTATTCATTTAGTATAAACAGATACCTTACCTGCTGTGTTCTCAGTGATTCCAGCTCCCGCTCCAGGCGTGTACGCAATCGCCTCTCCAGCTGCTCTCGTTTCTCACAGGCTGCTTGCAACTGGGTTAGTGCTTGTTGCAACTTCTCCACCTTTTCCACGTACACCTGTTTCTTCCGTAACTGGAAAAATGTGCCAAAACCATGGTATGAATGAGAAGTACTGAACACACACATTTACTTTAATGAGTTAAAACATAAGATTTCATGATTTATTAAGGCAGAAAAAATAGACATGTTTGGGTAAATGCATCATTACTTACAACTGAAGACAAAGGGAAAATGCCAAAGTAAAATATATATTTTATGCTGTTTTTGGCTTTTATAATACATCTCTGTGCTAACTTGAAAGTAAATGCAGCAGTGATATTAAGAAATTTGACCATACTTCCCCTGCTCTGGCAGAATTACATTGGTTACCTATCAAATGGTGAGTCTAATTTAAATTATTGATATTAATACAGAAGGCTCTGAATTTTGAGGCCCCTGTCTGTTCTTAAAACCTTTATTTAGCTCATGCCTTTCCAGTAGTAAATCAAGGTGAATTATAATCAGGTACTGCCCTTCCCCCAGAGGTAATGGAAGGTTAAGTGACTTGTCCAAGGCCAAGGATCACAGGTTGTTGCCGTAACCACTAGACTATTTCTCTGCTCCTATTACATTAACCAACTCGGGCATTTTGATCTGAGGGCAGTGACCTATGACGTCCCATCTTTCTAACAAGTTTATTTAGACAAACTCCAACTGAGAGTCTTTTCTATTGTTGGTCCACCTCTTTGGAATAAGTTGCCTACTGAGTTGAGGATTACCCAACTTTTCGTAAGCAGTTGAAAGCAGGCTATTGTTATCAAATGAAATTGTCCTTAACTACTTGATCAAGAGACATCATAAGAACATAAGATATGCCATACTGGGTCAGACCAAGGTCCATCAATGCCAGAATCCTGTTTCCAACAGGTGCCAATCTAGGTCACAAGTACTTAGCAGTTTCCCCAAAGAGGAGGAGGAGTGGCCTAGGGGTTAGGACATGGTACCTCAGGCCAAAGGGCCAGGGGTCCAATTCCCACCTGGGGACAGCAATCTCAGGAACTGGGGTTTCTAATCCTATAGGCACTCCTTGTGGCCTTGGGCAAGCCACTCAACTCTCAGTTGCCACAGACTGTAAGCCCCTTGATTACATAACAAACTGCTTTGATTGAAGAATAAGGCAGCATAGAAAACTAGTTAAATAAAAGACACAGGTTCCACAATGCTTGTATTGGGACAAGCAGTGGATTTCCCAGGTCCTCTTTAATAATGGCTTATGGACCTTTCCTCCAGGAACTTGTCCAAACCTTTTCTAACCCAGCTACAATAACAGCTTTTACTACATTGTTCGGTAACAAATTCCAGAGTTTGATTACACATTGAGTGAAAAAATATTTTCTCTTATTAATCTTAAATAGGTTACACTGTAGCTTAATTGCATGTCCCCTAGTTTTCTATAATTTGATGGCATAAACAATCATAGCAACATAGTAACATAGTATATGATGGCAGATAAAGACCAGTATGATCCATCTAGTCTGCCCGGCAAGACGGCAAGAGCATGTGCACCTGCTGCTTCATGCAGGTCACCCATCCACATGCCTTTGTTTAGGGATGTACCAACCGCTCCATGTAGGTCACCCATTATTTGTTGAAATAGTTATGTTTATTTTGATTTTATCCTGTTATAAGGGATCCACAGTGTGTCCCATGCCATCTTGAATTCCGTCACTATCTTTGCCCCCACCACTTCCATATAAGAAGGAGAAGGGCCACATAGATGGCCAGACCTGGCAAAAAATGTTCACATAACTAAAAAGATATTCTTATAAAGGAGTATATAAGGCTCCAACATACTGACTAGGTGAAGTGAAACAAAGGAGGTAGTAATATATCACAATCCATTAGGAGAGAAGACTGAAAGCAAACAATCCCACAGGGACATGCATTTATGAGAAGCTATAGATAATAAAAATATGAATCAAAAGAATATAAAAATATAAATAATTAAAAAATATATAAAAAATATAACAAACTAAAAAAACAATAATAAAGTTAAAAATTGGAGAGGAAAAGATAACATCACCTTCCTCACATTGGAACTATTGTTCAGCTGAACACACTTCATCCTAATGGCTTCAACCAAGGGATTGATTTTTTTGTCTTTTTATGAGTTTTTATTATTTATTTTACTAATATAAATTTTAACTACTCTTACCATTTATGTATTGTTTATAAAAATAATTTATTATTTTTACCTATTGTGTTTTCTAAACATAGTTTGCTACATCAGAGTCCTGACTCCTCACTGCTACCCCTTCTTTGTTGACTGCATACACTTTTAAACTTCTTATATACTTTTACCAATTTTTAACCTTATTATTGTTTTTTAATTATTTATATTTTTATATTCTTTTGATTCATGTTTTGGGATTGATTGCTCTCTGTCTTCTTTCCTGATGGATTGCAATATATCACTGCCTCCTTTATTTCATTTCACCCATTCAGTATGTTGGATTCTTATATACTCCTTTATAAGAATATCTTTTTATTTATGGTGAACATTTTTTGCCAGGTCTGGCCATCTATGTGGCCTTCTCCTTCTTATATGTATACACTGTTGTTTTTAATGGTTTTTACTCTCCCATCCCTCCTTTTGGTTTAAATTTATAGCATTTTTGCACTGTGGTGAATTGTTTGCATGCATAATTAGTCTTTTTGTCCTTCTGACATCACATCCTGACAAGTATTTAATGGTCTTCCTTCCTTTCATGGCTCTCGTTGACAAAATTGCACTGGTGTGAAAGGTATGGTTTTATATATTACTAATTTGCTTTCTTTTGGAGTCCTTTATGCCTGATAGTCTTTTAGCTTCTTAAATTACAATGCGTTATGGTTCCCTGTTTGTTTCCACCAAACATTTTATTCATAGCTGCCAGGAAGCAGTTCTATTTGTTTTTGAAGCAGCAGAACCCCCATGATTTCTAGACTTGATTTTTTTTTCTTTATTTCTCACAATTTAACCACCTATACTTGGGTTTGTTTTCGCTGTTAAAATTTTTTATGAATGATTTTCTAATGGTCTTTCATAGTTTTTCACCAATGAAGAAATTTGATATTCCTTGTAAATATAGTTTTCTCTCTCCCCTGGCCATTTACTACATGAAGAGTATTGCACAACTACCCTTTGGTTACAATTACTATGTAGTTTTTCTCATTGTGACTTATTTGCATTTGACCCCCTTGCTAGAATTTACAGTCTCTAAGTAAATTACCATTAGTGGTGAATGGTTGTCTACATTGCTCAGTATTTACTATGTATATATGTATCTGATTACATAACCTCCTGTAGTATATTTTATATATGTTTTTAGTTACTATACATGTACATAAGATTTTTATAATTATTTTATTTATTTAACATTTCTTATATACCACCTTTCATGATATCAAGGCAGTTTACATTGAACAAACTGAAATTACACTGAACAGGGCATTATAACGTGGAGATAACTATTTTACAGGGAACATGGGCAATGGAGGGTGAAGTGGCTTGCCCAAGACCACAAGGAGCACCTGTGGGACTAGAAACCCCAGTCCTTCCGGCCCAAGGTTGCTGTCCTCTAATGGGATTTGAATCCCCGACCTTCCAGCCTGATGTATGACTTTAGATGAGAGAACTATTTTATTATTTGGTTCTTTTGGATTAGGTGATTGTATATGACAATTTTTACTATTTCTCATTTTTCATTGTTTAAGTTTTTATTTGTAATATATTTTTAATGTAACTTTTAATTTATATATAATGCTTTATATATGTTTTTGTATAAGGTCTTCGGCCGAAACACGTGTTGGGCAGACCCTGATAGTTAATAAAAGCGCTTCCTCCAGTGGTTTGGCTCTTCTGCTTCCTTGTGTTCCCTTGTGCCTGCAGGAGGTGACTTCCTTCTGCGCAAACTGTAGGTCTTGTACAGGATTGTGCTGTCTGACCACCACCTCCCCTGCATGGGAGTCCATATATCAGTGCATACATGCACCAGAGGAGCTATGCTGGTATCATGGGCTTTGTTTCTGGGGGAAGATCATCCCTCACCCTGACCATAGAAAGGCACATCTGTAACCTGCTTACTCAGAGCAGATATCTACATTCACAATATTGAAGGTGGGTCAGCTTGGTTGGAGCTCTCCTATTAGTGCTCCCCTCCAAGCCTAATGCCTAGGGGATAAGGCAATCCACAGACTTAAATAGCTGTTTTGGGCTCCTAAGAACCTGTGGGCCATCAGTTCCCTGAAAGCGGACATGCTCAAATGGGGAACTGAATGGGATTGCATACCTCTGGGTGTGTGTGTAAGGTGTCCTATGGTGTGCTCCCAGAGCTTTCTCCAAGTTGGGAACATGCGTGTCTTCTATGGAATGCTTCCCACTGCACCTGGCATAAGTAAGGCCTCAGGAGTGGATGTCCATCAGTTGAAAGATAAATAGAATGCAACTCCAAGGAGAGGCAGGAAGATTTTGAGGACTTATCCTGCTGTCCATGAAGAAAGCGTAGCTACTCACCTGTAACAGGTGTTCTCCGGGAACAGCAGGAATTTAGTCTTCATATATGGGTGAAGTCGGCACCGACGGAACCGGCATGGGAATGCTCCCCAGCATCCAATAGAAAGGTTTTTGGGAGCATCTCACTGCCCCTGCGTAGCTGCCTTCCCAGCTCTCATTAGAACATAAGATATGCCATACTGGGTCAGACCAAGGTCCATCAAGCCCAGTATCCTGTTTCCAACAGTGGCCAATCTAGGTCATACGTACCTAGCAGTTTCTCCAAAAGACACAGGTTCCACAATGCTTGTATTGGGTCAAGAATTGATATCCTGGGTCCCTTCTTAATGGTTTATGGACCTTTCCTACAGGAACTTGTCCAAACCTTTTTTAAACCCAGCTACACTAACAGCCTTTACTACATCCTCTGGTAACAAATTCCAGAGTTTGATTACATGTTGAGTGAAAAAATATTTTCTTTTATTAGTCTTAAATAGTTTACCCTAGTCTTTCTATATTCTGATAACCTAAACAATCGATCTAACTCCGTTCATTAATTTATAGACTTCTATCATATCTCCCTTCAGCAGTCTCTTTTCCAGGTTCAAGAGTCCTAACCTGTTTAACCTTTCTTCATAGGGGTATCCTTCCATCCCCTTTACCATTTTGATGGCTCTTCTCTGAACCTTTTTTTTTTATATAATGCATTCCAAATACAAAGTGAAGAAAAAGAGTAGTTACTCACCTGTAACAAGTGTTCTCCAGGAGCAGCAGGAATCAGTCCTCACATATGGGTGATGTCAGCGCCGACAGAGCCCCCATGTGGAGCATTTCCCAACTTTCAAAGAAAGCCTTTGAGAATGCAGCCACCCATGCGCGGTCCCCTTCCCACCCAAAGTTGCCATCTTGCTCAGTCAAATGACATAGCTAAAAGACAGCACGAATAAAGAAAATGAACTATATACAGCTGCAACTCCAAGGGGAGGAGGGAGGGTCGTGAGGACTGATTCCTGCTGCTCCTGGAGAACACCTGTTAGAGGTGAGTAACTACTCTTTCTCCAGAACCAAGCAGGAAGACAGTCCTCACATATGGGTGACTCCCTAGCTCTGGGCTACCAGGAACCCAGGCTGAAAAATAGAGCTCCCTCTAGAGCCTCAGCAACAGTGAGAGAATCTTCTCGGAGACCACACCTAAACGGTAGCCCAACACCAGGGCCGGAGGGTAGGAGTTGCCTAAACCTCAAAGAGATTACGGAGTACCGCTTGCCTGAAAGCACTGTCCCTACGGGACTCCCTCTCAAGGCAGTAGTGGTCCGCAAAAGTCTGGCTTGAAGACAAGTAGCGGCGCAGCAGATGTCTGCCAACGGAACAGAATGGAAGTGAGCTACTGATGCTGCCTTCGCCCTGACCCGGTGGGCCGTGACTCGACCCTCCAGGGAGAGGCCGGCTGCCCTGTACGCCCAGGCGATACAGTCTGCCACCCAGATGGACAACGTATGCTTAGTGACAGGCAACCCCAATTTATTAGGGTCAAAGGAAATGAAGAGTTGAGAAGTCCTTCTATGCCACTGCATATGTTCTAGGTAAAAGGACAGCGCCCTTCTACAATCCAGGGTATGCAAGACAGTTTTGGCCCTACTGGAATGTGGCCTGGGAAGGAATGTCGGAAGCAATGTTCCCTCTAATTTTCTGTAGGCTGTGTGCGCATAAAATATCAGCTGTGCAGCTTTTGAAGGAAGGTTAAATTTTTGTGCGCCACATTTTAAAATTTGACTACACATCAGAATACAGTATGTACACCACATTGATTGCACTAGAAAACATTGTAGAACTTGTGAAAACTGTAAATACATAACAACTTTTAAATTTTAAGACATCTGTGTTTTCTATCAGAATCAGAACCGTAATTTTTGTGCGCTATGTTATAAAGTATATGCGCTCGCTCAGTGAGGTGTGCGCGCGCGCACATGCGCACAGCTTAGAGGGAACAGTGGTCAGAAGTACCACCTCCTGGTTGAGGTGGAAGGAGGACACTACCTTGGGAAGGAACTTAGGATGAGTCCTCAAGACTACCCTGTTCTTATAGAACCTGGTATACGGCCTATCCGAGACCAGGGTCTGAAGCTCACTCACACGCCTAGCCGAGGTGAGTGCCACAAGAAACAACACCTTCCAGGATAGGAAACGTAAGTGACAGGTAGCCATCAGCTCAAAAGGTGGGTGAGTCAGTTGCTGCAAGACCACACTGAGATCCCACTCAGTGGCCGGTGGACGAATAGGAGGCTTGAGCAGAAGCAGGCCCCTGAGGAAGCGAGACACCAGAGGGTGGCCCGAGAGGGATTGTCCATCCACCGGTGAGTGGTGAGCTGAGGGCACTGAGGTGGACCCGGACAGAGTTGGACTGAAGTCCCACGTTGGACAGGTGGAGCAGGTATTGCAGTACCACCGGGAGCGAGCAGGAGAAGGAATCCTCCTGCTGTTGAGAACACCAAGTGGAAAACCTACGCCACTTCAGAGCATAGACCTTCCGAGTGGAATGCTTCCTAGAGGCCAACACCATCTCTTCAACCTCCTTTGGTAGGAGCAAGGGAGCAAGGACTAGCCTTTCAGCAGCTAGGCCATCAAATTGAGGGATTTGAGGTGGGGATGCAAGAGGGACCCCTGATCCTGAGTCAGAAGGTCGGGTTGCAGCCCCAGAGGAAGTGGAGCATCCACCGCCAACTGCAGAAGAAGAGGGAACCACGGCTGCCTGGGCCACCTGGGGGCTATCAGGATCACCGTGGCTTGGTCCTGCTGGGTTTTGAATAGAGTCCAGGCCACCAGAGGTGTGGGAAGAAATGCATACAGCAGGCCTTCTGACCAGGGGATCATGAATGCATCTGCCGCTGCCCTCAGAGGATGCGGTTATCTGGAACAGAACTTGGATAGTTTCCTGTTCAGCGGACTGGCAAAAAGATCCATGGTTGGAAGTCCCCACTTCAGAAAGATCTGTTGGACTACCCGAGGATCCAACTGCCACTCGTGAGGCTGCAGGAGTGCTTAGCCTATCCGCCAGGTAGTTTTCCTGGCCTGGGAGGTAGACCGCCCTGAGGGTCATGCCCTGATTGATAGCCCAGGAGCAGAGAGCTTCTGCTTTCAGGCACAGGAGTCGGGATCCTGTGCCTCCCTGCTTGTTCATGTAGAACATAGCCACCTGGTTGTCCGTCTGAACTAGGACAGACTGGTGAGAGAGGACCCGAGAGAAAGTCCGTAAGGCTAGTCGAATGGCTCTCAATTCCAACAGGTTGATCTGCTGGGCGGCCTCCCACGGAGACCACAGGTCTTGGGTGCAGGTCCCCTGGCAATGTACCCCCCAGCCTTGCAGGAAAGCATCGGTTGTCAGTAACTGAGTGTGTTTGGAGGCTCGAAAAGGAACTCCCCCGACCAGGTTTGGGAGATGCCTCCACCAGCGTAGGGAGTCCACCAAGGGTTTGGACACCTTTATCCTGTCTGACAACTTCCCTGTGGCCTGTACCCACTGTGCCCTGAGGCACCACTGAGCCGGCCTCATGTGCAGACGGGCATTTGGGGTGACATGCACTGTGGAAGCCATGTGACCTAAGAGCCGGAGGAAGTGTCTGGCAGAGACCAGAGCGTTTGCCTGAAACTGGCCGGCCAACTTCATCAGCCTGTGAGCTCTGTCCACAGGCAAATAGGCCTTTGCATGGATGGTATCCAACCTCGCCCCTATGAACTCCACGTCCTGTGAGGGGACTAAAGTGGACTTTGGGAAGTTTACAACGAACCCCAGGTGCTGAAGCAGGGATATGGTTCTGAAGATGGCCTGCCTGGCCTTTTGTGGAGACTGGCCCCTGATAAGCCAGTCGTCCAAGTAAGGGAACACAAAGATCCCCTGGTTCCTGAGGTGGGCCGCAACCACCGCCAGGCACTTTGTAAAAACCCTGGGGGCGGAGGTGAGGCCAAAGGGAAGCACTCTGTACTGGAAGTGGTTCCCTCCCACCACAAATCTGAGGTATTGCCTGTGACTTGGATGGATGAGGATGTGAGTATAAGCATCCTTCAGGTCTAAGGAGCATAGCCAATCTCCCTGCTGGAGGTAGGGCAGTAAGATTCCAAGGGTAAGCATCTTGAACTTTTTCCCTCTCCAGAAACTTGTTCAGATTTCTCAGGTCTAGGATGGGTCTGAGGACTCCTGTTCTTTTTGGTACCAGGAAGTACTGTGAGTAGAAGCCTTGCCCTTCCAGGTGGTGGGGCACCGGTTCTACCACCTGGTCCTGTAGCAGACCTTCCAACTCCTGAAGGAGTAAGTTTCTGTGCAGAGGGGGTCTTGGAGGCTCCCCTGGAAAGTAGGAGGGGGGTATCTGGGTGAAGTGGAGCAGATAGCCCCTCTCGATGATGCTTAACACCCATGTAAACCCTGTGATGGCTGGCCACCTGTCTGCGTACAGGGTCAGCCGACCTCCTGTGCCCTGAAGAGGAGGAGAGGCTATGCTGGCATAGTCAAAACCCCCCTCCCTGCTGAGCAGGAGCCGGAGTAGGAGGCTTGGGAGCCTTCTGCCTACGGGGCCCATGACCCTGCCCCTTGGCCTGCTGGCCCTGTTGGGGAGCAGCAGAGGCCTGGTAGTGAGGGTAGGTTTTGTAGGCAGTGGTCCTCCTCATGTAAAAGGCCTTTTTCCCTGAGCTCTTCTTCTTCTGAGAAGGGGCAGAGGTTTTCCTGGACAGCCTTGTCCGGGTAAGAGTCTCAGTCTCGTTCTGCAGCCTTTTCCGCCATGGGCTTGCCAAAGAGGTTTTCATCTCGACAGGGGACATCAACCAACTTGTCCTGTACCCATGGCTCGAGGTCTGAGGATTGTAGCCAGTCCTGGCGGTGTGCACCGATGCCGGCCCCTGCTACTTGGGCCGAAGCCTCAAATCCATCATAGGCTGCCCGAGAGAAACTTCGAGCACTCTCGAATACCAGAAGACAAGGCCTTGAACCTCTGCAAGGGTTCCTCGGACAGACCAGCAGAGAACCCGGCAATCTCCTTTGCCAGGTCTCAAAGGTACATGCCCATGTACAGCTGGTAGGTCTGAATGCAGCAAGCAAGCATAGAGTCCTGGAAGCACTTTCTACCAAGGGCATCCAGGTTCTGGGCTTCCCTGCCGGGAGGCACCGAGGCGTGCATCTTCTGACTCTTCAGGCAATGCATGGCCGATTCCACAACCATGGAGTGGTGCGGTAGCTGTGCCTTTTGGAACCTGGGGCTCTTGCAGACTCAATAGATGGAATCGACCCACTTGCTTAGAATTGTCATCGAGGCCGGCGCCTCCCACATGCAGAAGAGCAACCGCTCCAGCATCGGAGGAACCGGTACAGTAAAGGCCTCCTTGGGAGGAGAGTCATACTGGAGGGCCTCGAGCTCCTTGGCTCGAGGCTCCTCCTCGTGGTCCGCCGGGAAGGCCAAGGCTTTGGCCATGTCCCATACGAAATCCGAGAACCGGGTATCCTCCGGGGGGGGGGGGGGGACCTCGTCTGAGGCTCGGATCCCGGTGAGTCTGAAGGGACGCACCGAGTCTGGAAGGTGTCCGGGGATTCCTCTTCCTCAGTCTCCCACGCCGATTCCTCTGAGGAGGAATCGAGTGTCTCAGAGTGGGCGGGCACCAACGCCATCTGCCCTGACGCTGAGGGTACCGGCATCGACAACCTCGGTCCCGAACGGGAGGCTGAGAGTGACCTCGGCCAAGGATCGTCTCGAGTTCGCATGGTCGCGAGGATCGGCTGGGCCTCTGGGGTCGACTTGGACATCGAGGTCCCAGTGGTCAGGGCAGACACGCCGGTGAGGCCGGCGATCAGCACCTGCTGCTGCTCCATGAAGGCAGACAATCTGCTCTCCAAGGCCGTCAGCCTGAGTCCAAGCTCAGGAGACCCAGCAGCCTCCGACTCAGGCCCGACGTCGGCTCCCCCAGAGGAGAGTCCACGAGGACTACAGTACTCACGTGACTCGGGGCCTCTGACTCTACACGAGGATGCTTTGCAGGCCTCTCCGACTCCAAAGACCTGGGACGGCGATCGGGGCTATGCGACCTGGCCCTTGAGGGGCCAAGAGCGTCCACCGATGCCGCCCTCGCGGGTTTCTTCTTCCTTCGGCGCTCCCTCGAGGGGGACTCCCTCTCAGAGGAGCTCCGATTCTCGGGGTCAGACTCCCGAGACGTCAAGGCCTCTGACAAAGTTGGCGCGAACGCAGTCTCTAAGGACAAAAAACGAAAGAGATCCAGGCTCAGCACCGGTGTACCGAGTCCAGGCAGGAAAGGGAACCGACGTCGAACCGAAGAAAAAAACTCGTCTCAACGCAGGAAAATCCACTTTTTCCACGGGTGACAAGGACACATGTCCGTAGGGCTCCGCGGAAAAAAGAAGATTCAGCAAGATGGCACCTTTGGGCGGGAAGGAGACTGCGCATGCGTGGCTGCATTCCCAAAGGCTTTCTTTGAAAGCTGGGGAAATGCTCCGCATGGGGGCTCTGGCGCCGACGTCACCCATATGTGAGGACTGTCTTCCTACTTGGTCCTGGAGAATAAGTGGTACAGGAAGAAAAAAAAAGAAACATAAAAGATAAACTACATTTGAAAAAATCCAATACCACTACACAGTCCACATCATGAAGAGCCGCAGAGGGAAAACAACCAGGGCAATAAATTTAAAGGCTACTACTCCCAACCTTAAATACAAAAACACAGTAATATAATCAAAGTCCAACTTATCTTAGACCTGGATGGACGTCAAGAGTGTTTCAAGTTGCAATGGATCAAGAAAAACATAATCTATCCCCTGCAAAGTAATCAAACACTTACAGGGAAATCGGAGAAAAAGGTTCCCCCCTCAGCCAAAACACGAGGCTTAAGCTGCAGGAAGGACTTCTTCCGAATTTGAGTGAAGCGGGAGACATCGGGAAAAATAGATAACTTATGACCATGAAAGGAAACATCTATTTTTTTTTTTAAAAGGCCTTCATAATCCTGGCCTTATCAATAAGATTAACCAAAGTAATCACTAATGTGGCACGTGAAGGAATCAGAACTTGAGAATTCTCCAAGAAATCAGTTAAATTTAAATCACTCTGATCCATAGACAAAGCCACATTATTATCCACAGGTGTCTCCCGCAACAGTAAATAAAAAGAATGAGCAAACAAGATATCTTCAACTTCTGGCAATAACAATATATCTTTACAATACTGCTTAAATAAAAGAAGAGGTACTGAACCTTTTCTAATAACGCTATATCCTTTTTTCAGATACGGCGACCAGAATTGCACACAATATTCAAGGTGCGGTCTCACCATGGAACTATACAGAGGCATTATAATATCCTTTTTTATTTTCCATTCCTTTCCTTATGATACCTAGCATTCTATTTGCTCTCTTGGCCGCCACTGCACACTGGGCCGAGGGTTTTAATATGAAGCCTAAATCTTTTTCCTGGGTGGTGGTTCCTAATGTGGAATCTTGCATCGTGTAACCATAGTTTGGGTTGTTCTTCCCTAGGTGCATAACTTTGCACTTGCCCATATTAAATTTAATCTGCCATTTTGATGCCCAGTCTTCCAATTTATCAAGATCCTCTTGTAAATTTCCACAATCCTCTTGGGTTTTAACAACTTTAAATAGTTTTGTGTCATCTGCAAATTTGATAACCTCACTCATTATTCTCTTTTCCAGGTCATTTATGAATATGTCAAAGCAGCAGACTCAGCACAGATCCCTGGGGTACACCACTATTAACCTTTCTCAATTGGGAAAATTGTCCATTTAGTCCTACCCTCCGCTTTCTATCTTTTAACCAGTTCCTGATCCACAATAGTACATTGCCTCCTATCCCATGACTCTTTAGTTTTGCCAACAGTCTCTGAGGAACCTTGTCAAAGGCTTTCTGAAAGTCCAAATACACTATATCAACCGACTCACCTTTGTCTACCTGTTTATTCACACCTTCAAAAAAAACATACGATTAGTAAGACAAGATCTTCCTTGTCTAAAGCCATGTTGGCTGTCTCCCATTAAGCCATGATTATCTACATGTTCAGCAATTTTGTTCTTTATGATGGTTTTTCTACCATTTTTCATGGTACTGACGTCAGGCTCACCGGTCTGTAGTTTCCCGGATCACCCCTGGAACCCTTTTTAAAAATTGGTGTTACGTTCGCCATCCTCCAATCTTCAGGTATTACAGATGATTTTAATGATAGTTCACAGATTACTAATAGCAGGTCTGCAATCTCATATTTCAGTTCTTTCAACACCCTTGGATGTATAACATCCAGCCCAGGTGATTTGCTACTTTTCAGTTTATCTAATAGTTGTAATACATCTTCCCGATGTATTGATATTTCCTTTAATTCTTCCACACCTTTAAATACCACTTCAGTCATGGGTAACATCCCTACATCTTCCTCAGTAAAGACCAAAGCAAAGAATTCATTCAATCTCTCCGCTATCGCCTTATCGCCTCTTAGTGCCCCTTTAACCCCTCTATCATCTAATGGACCAACTGACTCTCCACAGGTTTTTTGCTATGAATGTACTTGAAAAAGTCTTTATTACGCGTTTTTGCTTCCGCTGCAAGCTTCTTCTCAAATTCTCCCTTTGCCTGCCTTATCAATGCCTTGCATTTAACTTGCCAGTGCTTGTGCTGTTTCCAGGTTTCGTCGTTTGGCTTTTATCCATTTCCTGAAAGATGCTTTTTTGGCAACAGCCTCTCTGACCTCACCTTTAAACCATGCTGGCAGTTTTTTGGACTTCCTTCCACTTTTCTTAAAGGTCAGAATACAGGAACAAGCAGGAATGTAGTCTTCACATATGGGACTCCCTAGCTCGGAGATGCCAGAGAGATGACCTCAGGTTTGGCTGTGGAATCACAGGTATGCCTAAAGAGGTCATGTATTCTCCAAGGATGTCTAGTATTGAAACCCGGGACGGAGGGTAGGTGTTGATCTAAGTCTGAAAGAGATGCTGGAGAACAGCTTGGCCAAACAAGGCATCCCATCGGGAGTCCTTGTCCAGGCAATAGTGAGCAGCAAAAGTGTAGACAGAAGACCAATTTGCTGCTTTGCATATCTCATCAATAGCTACAGAGCATAGATTTGACATAGAGGCAACCATGGCTCGAACATTATGTGCAGTGACATGACTCTCGAGAGTCCTGCCTTTTCATGAGCAAAGGAGATGCAGTCCGCTATCCACTTGGAGAGATTGTTTGGATATTGGCAAACCCAGGTGACTCGAGTCAAAGGAGATAAAGTTGGGAAGCTTTTCAGTGCTCTTGAGTTCTCTGGAGATAAAAAGCCAAGAAACGTTTGCAATCCAGAGTGTGGAGGGTTGTCTCTGTTCTAGAGGAATGAGGTCTAGGTCTAGGGAAAAAGACAGGAAGGTAGACTGACTGGTTTAAATGGAAGGGCGAGACCACTTTCGGCATAAAGTGAGGATGAGTCCTAAGGACTACCTTATCATGGTGGATTAGTGTATAAGGAGGGTCAGCCACCAAAGCCTGGAGCTCACTAATGCGCCTTGTTGAAGTGAGAGCAATAAGGAAGATGACCTTCCACGTTAGAAACCTCAGTGAAGTAGTGACTAGAGGTTCAAAGAGTGGCTTGAGAAGCTGTCTTAGAACAATATTAAGATCCCATGCCATTGGAGGGGCGAAATGCTAGGTCTGGTTAATAGAAGACCCCTCATGAAGCGTGCTACAAGCGGCTGAGAAGAGTTGGGCTGGCCATCTAAGGGCATGTGAGGCCGCAATTGCACTTAGATGTACTCTTACCGAATTGGTTTTGAGTCCAGAAGAAGATAGGTGGAGGAGATACTCAAGTAATGCCACCACTGGAGCTAAGAAGGGGTTAAGATCCCTCTGAGAAAATCTATGCCACTTGAAGGCATAGGAGCACATGGTGGAGGTTTCCTAGAAGCTAAGAGGATGTCCTTATCCTCCTGGGAAAGGTTAATGTCCTGCAAGGCTATGCATTCAGCAGCCATGCTGTGAGATGGAGGGACTGTGGACTGAGATGGAGCAGTGTCCCGTCCCCCCCTCCTGAGAGAGGAGATCTGAAGCAGACCCTAGATCGATGGGTTGAGCCCGAGACAAACGTAGAAGGAGAGGGCACCACGGTTGACATGGCCAGCATGGAGCTAGAGTATCATGCAGCCCTTGTCTCTCTGAAGTTTGAAAAGAGTCGTGGGAATTAGGGGAATGGAGGGAAGACATATAGGAAGCCTTGACCCCAGTGGAGGTGAAAAGCATCCACTTGCTGGCTGTCCGGTGCAGGAAGTGAGGGAGCATGGAATTCTGAAGACTTGCAAACAGATCTATCTCTGGAGTCCTCCAGATTTGAAAAATGTGAGAGGCTTTGTCTACATGAAGAGACCACTCGTGGGGGAGAAGGAATTGACTGAGTTTGTCTGCTAATACATTGTATTTTCCAGGAAGATACACCGCATGCAGGTGAATGCAATGCTGTATGGAAAAGGACCAGAGATGTAGAGCCTCGCTGCAGAGGTTCCAAGAGCCTGTTCTGCTCTGCTTGTTCAAGTAGAACATGACTACTTGATTGCCTGTCTGGACTAGAACTGCAGTATTGAAGATGGTCCTGGAACACTTTGAGAGCATTGTGAATGGCTCTGAAGTTTCAGCAGATTTATGTGGAGTTGTGACTCCTGATGAGACCAGAGTTCATGAGTGGAGAGTGTCCAGTTGAGCTCCCCAGCCCAATCTGGAGTGGAGGAGTGGCCTAGTGGTTGGGGCAAGGTACTTTGGGCCGGAAGGTCGGGGGTTCAAATCCCACTGGAGGACAGCAACCTTGGGCCGGAAGGACTGGGGTTTCTAGTCCCACAGGTGCTCCTTGTGGTCTTGGGCAAGCCACTTAACCCTCCATAGCCCATGTTCCCTGTAAAATAGTTCTCTGTGTGCTGTGCTTTCCTGTCTAATCAATGTGTTTATACCTCAAAAATTTTCCTGTCATGATTTGACAATTTCCAATCTGTAATCAAAAAACCGCTGCTGATCGCTGGAAGTAGCGGTATACAAATGTATACTAAATAAATAAAATAAAGTAAATAAATAAATAAATAAAATCTGGATGCATCCATCGTCAGGGTACATTGATGTGCTGGCATCTGAAAAGGCAACCCTACCAAGAAGTTTTCTGGGGATTGCCACCACTGGAGAGACGAGATTAGGAGGGTAGAGAGACCACTATTTTGTCTCTCAGGCGAACCGAAACCTGAGACCATTGGGATGTCCATTGCGCTGTGCGCATATGTAGACAAGCATAAGGAACATGCACCATTGATGCAGTGAGTTTTTGAGGCATGCCTGAGATGCTAGCTGATTGAGTCGAGCACAGCAGAGTTGAAGCAGAAATGCCCTTGATTCCTGAGTGTCTAGGAGAGGGGACGAAATGGGACTTTGGAAGATTTATTACAAATCCTAAGTGTTGTAGCACCTGTATGGTATGCAAGAGGGATAGGCTGGCCTCTAGTGAGGTGCTTGCTCGAATGAGCCAGTCATCTAAGTAGAAACATAGAAAAATGACAACAGAAAAAGACATGGTCTATCTAGTCTGTCCTTCCATATCAACAACTACAACAGACTCCTTTTTCCCTTTAGAGATCCTCTGTGTTTGTCCCATGCTTTTTTGAATTCAGATACTGTCATCTCTACCACCTCCACTGGGAGACTATTCCATGGATCCACCACTCTTTCCGTAAAGAAATATTTCCGCATATCACTCCTGAATCTATCCCCTTTCACCCTCATCCCATGTCCCCTTGTAGCAGAACTTGCTTTCAATTGAAAGAGGCTCTCTCCCTGTGCATTTATGCCACGGAGGTATTTAAGTGGTTTTCATCATACATATCAAACAGGATGCAACAAGTACAATTCAATGACGAAAAAGCCGACGCCTTCCCCCAAACCCAGGGGATACCTCAAGGGTCCGCCCTATCATCTCTCCTGTTCAACTTGTATATAAAACCGGTCTGTGAAATCTTTCAAAGGCACAACATCAATTACCACATCTATGCAGATGATGTGATGCTGTATACGCAACTTGACATAGCACAACCAGATTTCACCCCACTGGAAGAATGCCTCAACATGCTCCAAACTTGGCTTCAACAAAACAACATGTCGATAAACCACAAGAAAACAGAAGTCATGTTTATCTCCAAAAAAAACCGATTTCATCCCGCCCACCACAGTAACCCTTAACAAAAACATCATACAAAGCCTGCAATAAAATATCTAGGGGTCCTACTGGACAGCAACCTAAGGATGGATAAACACCTCCGAGCAACCAACCGAGCCATTTTCCACAAATTGAAAGTTCTACAACCACTTCGCAATATCCTTGAGAAATCTGACTTCAGAACTGTTGCGCAAGCCCTCATCATTCCTCACCTAGACTATTGCAACGCCATTCTGCAAGGCCTTCCCAAGGGCACCCTAAATATCTTGCAAATGGCTCAAAATGTTGCTGCAAGAATCATCATGGAAAAAAGCGTCTCTGAACACCTCACGCCAGTACTAATGGAGCTGCATTGGCTCCCAGTTGCCGCCCGCATCATATTCAAACTTCTCATAACTTTTAAACTCATTCACAATATCGCACCATCCTACCTTGACAACCTAATCACTATCCAACCACACAACAGGAACAGAAGAACCATAAATCGCAACACTCTCTGTGTACCAATCAGCATAAGAGCTGTCAAAGCAGAAACAAGCAATAGAGCATTTTCATATGCAGCACCAATCCACTGGAACCAACTCCCTCACGAGCTACGATCAACGACTGATTTGCGAGACTTTAGGAAAAAACTCAAAACCCACCTATTCCAGGTTCACTACCACCTGACTTAGATTGCGACACCCCTATGCTCGCTGAACCTAGATGGTTTCTGTCTGCCGCGAAGGCATTTAGTAAGCCGGTATTTAACCTTGTATATTTGTATATTTCTGCCCCCCACCCACATCCCTACAATTAAATGTATATTTAGATTTGTGAGTTCTCATCTAATGAATATTGAAACCAATTGATCTTCCTGTGATGTGTAAATCAATACTCAATCTAACTGTATATCTTAAAAATTCACTGTATTGCAATACATTATGATTCTGTAAAGTAAACCGCTACTGATCGTAGGAAGTAGCGGTATACAAATGTTTACTAAATAAATAAATAAAATTTAAACATCTCAATCATACCACCTCTATCCCGCCTTTCCTCTAAGGTGTACATATTAAGATCCTTAAGTCTGTCCTCATATGCTTTAAAATGAAGACCACTAATGAAGACAAATATCCCTAGAGTCCTTAGGAATGTGCTACTACTGCCATGCATTTTTTAAGACTATTGCGGCAGAGGCGAGGCCAAAAGGCAGGACTCTGTATTGATGATGTCTTCCTTGAGACATGAAGCGCAGGTACCTTCTGTGCTACAAATAAGTATGTGAGTGTATGCCTCCTTTAGATCTAGAGAACAGTCAATTCTGACTCTGAAGATAGGGGGAGAAGGGTTCCTAAAGAGATCATTTTGCACTTCTCCTTTAATGGGTACTTGTTCAATTCTCTGATGTTCAGAATGGGCCTGTACCCTCCTGTTTTCTTTTGAATGAAGAAGTTTGGAGAATAAAAGCCCATTCCCTGTTGGGATAGTGGAACCTCCTCTATTGCACCCTGCAAGAGAAGGGAGGTGACCTCTTGAAGCAACAGAGCAGTGAGAGGAGGCTGAGAGTGGAACTCTCTTGGATTCCAGGGGGTAGACTTTGTAGAGGAAGCTTGTACCCCTCCCGTACTATGGACAATGTCCAGTGCTCTATTGTGATAAGATGCCACCTGTGGGCAAATTGACAGTCTGCCGGGGATGTGGATGGGATCTCGAATCTCCAGAGGCAGAACAGATATGTTCTCTAGAAAGGAGTCAAAGACCTTGAGGAGGTTAGATCTGCTGAGGTGGCTGTGACTTAGGAGTCTGAGCCTTCTTTTTATTTATTTATTTAAAGTCTCTTTTATACCGCGCTATTCAGCATCAGCGCGGTTTACAATAAACAGTGAACATACACATTTCCAATAGTACTTTGTGTTTACATATGAACAGGATAATCAACTTGGCTAACAGGGTAACTATGTACAACCACAAAATATACAATATATACAATTTGTAGGCTGATCATGTGTTTGTATGGTTTTAGACAGTGGTGATTTGGGTGGATTCGGCAAATGGTGCTGAGTTTCTATTAGGTTCAGGGTAATGTATGAGGAAGAGGTAGTGTTTCACGGCCTTCCTGAATTGGAATATGTCTGGGATTGATCTAATGTTGTGAGGGAGGTTATTCCAGATCACTGGTGCATAAAGATTGAAGGTCCTGCTGGATGTTGACTTGGAGCATTGAGTTATAGATCTTGGGACTATCAAGGTGTTTTGAGCTACTGACCTTCTGTCTCTGTTGTGGGGTGTCATCTGGATTAGCTCAGTTAGTGAAGTTGACGAGAGACCTTTGGTGGCTTTGAAGGTGAGCAGCAAGGTCTTGAATGTAATTCTACCTTGAATCGGGAGCCAGTGGAGTTGTTTCATTATAGGTGTGACGTGGTCTTTCCTGGATGCTCCGTGCAGTACTCTTGCTGCGGTGTTCATTGCCATTTGCAGTGGGTTTAGGGTGGTTTGGGGGAGACCTTGAAGTATTGCATTTGCATAATCGAAATGCGGGATAATTAGTGCCTGATAGATAGTCCTGAAATCATCTGGCTCCAGCAGAGATCTTAGGTATCTAAGGGATCTAATTTTATGATATACTGCCCTTACAGTGTTACTTATATGAGCTTGCATATTTAGGTTCTGGTCTAGTGTGATGCCGAGGTATCTGATCGCGGATTTGGTCTGGAGGTCTGCTTCCTTCACTTTCAGTACTGTTGGGGCAGTGAAGTTACGGTTCCTTGTAATGAACATCACCTCCGTCTTCTTGTGTTGAATCCGGAGGTTTTGGGATTGTAGCCAATTGGATATTTCGTTTATGCAGCATGTTATTGGTTCGAGGTCTGGGTTATCTGTTGCAAAAGGCGTGTATAATAGCACATCATCTGCGTATATCATGCAGTTAATGTTGAAAGACCGGATCAGGTTGCAGAGAGGTTGCATGTATATATTGAATAGTAAGGCGGAGAGGGAGGATCCTTGTGGGACACCTTGGCTTTGGTGGAATGGTTCTGATGTGTTTCTGGATCTCACCTGCTGCCATCTGTCCGAGAGGTAGGACCTGTACCACTCGAGTGCTTTACCGGAGATTCCTTTTTCTTTGAGGCGTTCTAGGAGGCGCTCATGGCTAACGGAATCAAATGCTGCCGCGATGTCAAGGAAGACAAGGACAAAGCCTTGGCGGGTATTGTCGATGCCTGATATTATGTTGCTGAAGAGTGTGGTGAGAAGGGTCTCGACCCCGTGAGATTCTCTAAATCCATGCTGGCATGGATCCAGTGGTGCATTGGAATCAATGTGATCTTGTATTTGTCTCTGAACTATCTTTTCCATTATTTTTGCAAGCAATGGTATGCTTGCTATGGGTCTGTAGGATTCTGGTTTCTGTTGGTCGAGTTTGTTGTTTTTTAGTAGAGGTCTTATTGAAGTTTGTTTGAGGGTGCGTGGGAAATCACCTGTTGTGAACGATTGTTGAATAAGTCTGGATATGATTGGACTGAGGTCAGTCCGGAGTTCCTTGACCCAGAAAGCTGGGCATGGATCAGATTGCGCTGTGGACGTATTGATGGCTGCTATGGTGTCTTCGATGCATCGTTTGGATGGAGTTGAGAAGGTAGTGAGTGGTGTTTGATTGTAGGGCTGAAGGATGATGCTGGACGCTGGGTTGTTGTTTATCTGACAAAGTTTCGTTTGTAGATAATCCGCATATGTTTGAGGATGGATTCCATTTGTTTGTTCTGATGCAGGTTCTGTTGTAAGTTGCTTAACGAGGGCAAACAGGTCACGAGGTTTGAGGGATCTCTTTAAAGTGTCGGCGTGGTAACGTCTCATGGTTTCAGTCACTGCAGTACGGTGCGCTGTGAGTTGTAAATTGTATGCCTTTTGGTCTGCTTCTGAGCGTGAGCGGCGCCAGCGTCTCAAGTTTTCTTAGTGTCGCGAGTGAGGCTTTCAACTCAGTAGAGTACCATGCTGCTGTGTGTCGTTTCGCTTGAGGTTTGTTTTTTGCTGGGCGAACAGCTATTGAACTGAATATTTCGTTCCAGTTGGAGACTAGTTCATCAGGGTTGTGTGCTGGTGAGTTCATTAGTGGGATTGCTGATTTCAGGATTAGATCTTTGTTGAATGGTTGGAATCTTCTCGGCGGATTGTTGGACTGACCGATTGCTGTGCTTTCATCTTTTGAACATGGCTTGGCTGAGGAATTTGGAATAGGATTAATGAGTGATCTGACCATGGGACAGCGGTGATTGATATATCAGGGATGGTTGTTTCTCTGAAGGTTGGGTCTGTTGTGAATATTAGATCTAGCATGCCTCCTTTTATATGGGTAGGTTCCTTGATTAATTGGCTATATCCTAGATCTTTCATGGCTTCGAGGAACGCCTTTGAGTGAGAGTCTTGCAGGGAGGGGAGGTTGAAGTCTCCTAGTACCCAGCTTGTTGTATGTGGGCTCTGGGAGTTTGCGGCTGCATCTGTTATTGTTAGTGCATCTGCATCAGATGGTGCTCTGTAGAGTAGATTGATGGAGGAACACTTGTTCTCTATCGAGATTGTGTCTAGGAGCGGTGAGCTGGTTGCATCTTTTATGTTGAATTGAAGATCAGATCTGGTGATGGCGAGGACGCCGCCTCCTCTTTTGGCTGCTCTATGACATGTATGGATAGAGAAGTTAGCAGGCAGGAGCTGGTTGAGTATCACGTTGTCATCACAGGAAAGCCATGTCTCGGTGATCAGTAGTAGGTCAAGGTTATGTAGTGATATCATATCTGAGATTACCGGCCATTTTTTATGTACAGATCTTGCATTTACAAGGGCACATTTCATGATTCGAGGGAGGGGGTTCTCTTCTTGTTTCTTCTTCTTGTTGCTTCTTGTTTCTTCTTCTTTTGCTGCTTTGATGGTTGCTGCCCCTTCTGAGGAGCATGATGACACTGAACAGCAGGAGTATAAGAAGGATAGTACTTATTGAAAAAAGCTTTCTTTGCTGCTTTTTTCCTAGCTGGGTTGGCAGTAGATCTAGATAGCCTATTGAGGGTACTGTTCTCAGATTCTAACTGAGAGGCCTTACCAATCCTTGCCAAAAACATTTTCAACGGTGCAAGGGATATTACCCAGCTTATCTTGAACCCATTGTTCAAGATCTGATGCTTGAAGTCAAGCAATCCTGCATGCACCGATGCAGATGGATAAAGTCCTGCTGATGCATTCAAAACAGTCAAAAGATGCTCAAACTTGAAACATTCTGAGCATCCTTTACAAGGATGAGATAATCTGCTCTCTTGTTGTCAGGGAGAAGAGGAGCCATTAACTCTAAATCCTTAGCCATCTCTCTAAGGAACATACCCATATAGAGTATGTAGGAACTGATCCTGGCCAATAACATGGAGGCCTGAAAACAACGTTGACAAAAGGAGTTGAGAGTTTTCGATTCCCTACCTGGAGGGTTCAATGAATGTGTGTTAGCACTCTTTATTCAATGCATTGCCGATTCCACCACCATGGAATGGTGCGGCAATTGCATTTTTTGGAAACGGACACTCCAGTACCTGGTACATGGTATCGAGTCACCAGGTATGGAGAGAGATGGTAAGGGGTGTCTCCCACATACGAAGCATAAGGTCATGAAGTATCCAATGGATAAGGAGCATAGCAGCCTCCTTCGGGCCTTTAGGGTATTGAAGAATTTCAAGTTCTTCGGCCCTAGGCTCTTTTTCCAATATCACTGTTATGGACAGACCCTAGCAACATCGCGAATAGTCTTGAAAAGACATGTCCTCTGGTGGGGACATGCGATGTGGAGACAGATGGGTCTTCCGGGATAGTTCTCATGTCCCGGGTATCGACCGATTCATCATCCGATGAATCGGAATCTGAAGACTCAAAGTAACCTCCCCCCATGATCCCCTAAGCCGTTACTCTGCTCACCTTTATCTAAGCACCCTTGAATGAATATGTTTTTCTTTCCCCTTTATGAATTGTAGTTCCTTTTCCTTTCCCTTTTTTTTTTTTTTTCTGCTTTGTAATGTTGTAAACTGCGCCGATGTTATGGGGGGCAGTATATCAAGTATCTGAATAAACATAAACATTGACAGACAGGGTGTTCCCGCTCCGTACGAACTTGGTACCAATCAAAACTGGTAGCTAAGGCTTGCGGTGCCAGAACCTTGGTACCAAAATTGGATTCGAGGGCCAGCATGAGCAGTAGCTTGGTAAGCGGCAAAAAAGTCGATGCAGGTTGTATCGGTACCGAAGCTGGTACTGACGCCTGCGGAACCGACTATAAAGGTTTTACTTGTACCAAGGCCGCAAGTAAGGCTGCTAAGCTCCTTTCGATAGCCAGGATATGTTGATCCATGGAGCTTGCCGATGTTTGGGTGTTGTTGTGGTGTTAAGTGCTGTCGAGTCGGAGTCGACTCATGGCGACCCTCTGGATAGCTATCCTAAATTGTGTTCGGTCTTCAGTCAGGCGGCTCATTGTTGACAGACTGGTACCCGTAGTTGCTGTCATTGTACCAATCCATCTCATTGCTGGCCTTCCTCTTTTGCGTTGACCTTCTATCTTGCCAAGCATGATGTCTTTCTCTAATGATCTCTCTCTTCGCATGATGTGTCCAAAGTATGAAAGTTGATGTCTTGTCTGAGCTTCTAAAGAATGCTTAGGTTTGATCTCCTCTAGTACCGACTGGTTTGTTCTTCGGGCAGTCCATGGTATTGTCATGCAGCAGGAGCTGATGGAAGCAAAGATGCAAGAAAAGCTGTTTTTCACAATATAAAAGATGTGCACGGGATGCAATTCCCACACAGAGCAGCTAGAGGGAGCAGGCGTGCACTCAGAGGCTGACTGGACACACCTAGCTAATCGACACCACCTGACAAGCAGCCCAGAAAGCTCAAACACAGGAGAGCTTTATAAGCAAGAGGCTGGAGACTGGAAAGGGGGTGGAGATAGAGGTGGACTGGAGAGAAGCACCAGGAGCAAAGCCGTGCGAGAGAAATGCACCATGAGCAAGGGCCAAGAAGAAGGAAGCACCAGGAGCATTGAGCTAAGCCCTAGGAGTGAATGGGAAAGCAATGCTGAGCAAAGGAACAGTCACTTTGGGAAGCAGAGTAGTGCTGAAGGAAGAAGCCAGAAGTTAGGCTTGGACAGAGGCCTGCACTTACCGGAGGAACCAGTGACCAGACTGGAAGGTAACAAGAGCTTTCAGGGAAAAGACTGGCACGAGGATTGTATCCCAGGAGAACTACTGGAAGGAGAGAGTTCCTGTTCTACATGCTGTTGGAAGCCAAGGTATGCTGACTCTGTTTTTAAGAGAAAAAGCTCACCTTATAAGTGCCCTTTTAAAAGCAATGCTCGTTTTACAAGAAAGGAAAGTAAACCTACCTTGTATAACCCAGATTGTAAAAGCACAAAGGTAGGCCACGCGCACTAGCGAACCTTAGAAGAACTCTACAAACACCCAGAGAATAAGAATAGCGACTGGCCAGTCCCAATAGCCAGAGAAACCCCAGATACAGAAAGGGATAACTCTGACTCAGAGCCGATGCAAGTGGAATTTGTGGAGCCTAGTCTTTTGTCTCAAGAGGAGATGGACTGTTCTCTATGCGCTACAAGCAGTATAGAATCACTGCTAGACTTGTAAATAATATATGCTGTCTCCAGAGTGTTGTATGCTAAAAGGAAGAAGAGTATTGAAACGCTTGAGTTACTCTAGGAAGCCTTAATTAATCCTTGTTACAACTGTGAAGCATAACAGTTTTTCTTTACCATGAGTTTGTTTCATTCCTGAAGTAAAGGACATTTTCCTCTGTTGTGACCCACCTGAATCTTTTGCGTAAAGGGAAATAAAAGCCTATGTTATCCCTCTACTTTGCATTCACAATTTACTTCTTAATAGGAGCTGAACTACTAAGACCAGACTGCACCTGGCTCTTAAAGGAATCTCCTCTCATATAAAAATATCTGTGTCCAACCTAACCCTATGACCACTGGCCACCAGGGGCGGTACGCGACAGTATACACAGTATTCGCCGCCAGCACCATAATTCAAAGGCATCAATTTTCTTCCTGTCTGTTTGGGTATCAGTACCCAAATTGCAGGCCATGATCCCTGAGCATGGCACCAGGAGCTCTCTGGAAGTGGAGGCCTCAGGAACATCCTGGGACCCCACTAAGACTTTGGAGGGAAGGTCCTCCCGCCGGGGTTGTTTGGCTGGTGTGACCCCCTCCAGGACAACATCCAAGGCATAGATGCTTACGAGATCTATCCTTGGAGGGCAGGCTAGCCTTCGATGAAGACTTAGGTTTCGATACCTGAGATCCTTGGGAGGTAGATGAAGCTCTCGATGATGTTGATACTAAAGATACTGCATCGGAGGCAAAGAGGATTCCCAGCTCTGTAGCTCGATTCTGTAGGCCTCTTTGTCATCTTCCTACAAAGAGGACATTCTGACAGCTGATGATCCAGCCTTAAACATTTTAGACACCAGTCATGGGTGTCTGACTGAAATGGAACCTCCACATTTGGAACACTTCTTAAAACCACTGGATAGTTTTTCCATTTTGTCTTGTAAAAAAAGGAAGGCCTAAGCCTAAGACGGCATCGATGCGCTTGAAGAAATGAATAATTCTTTCCCTCACAGAAATTTTTTTTAAAAAGAAAGTACCGACGGACGTCAATACCAGCATCAACGGGAAGGCAGCTACAACCACAAAAAATATGAAAGACAAATTTTCCGCAGTGACAGGAATTGCTGCTTGTTGGCTCCGTGGAAAACAAAACTGAGGAGGGAGAGCTGGAAAGGCAGGAAGGCAACTATGCAGGCGCAGTGGGATGCCCCCAAAAGCTTTCCTATTGGATGCTGGGGAGCGTTCCCGCACAGGCCCTGTTGGCACCAACGTCACTCATATGTGAAGACTACATTCCTGCTTGTTCCTGGAGACCACCTGCTACAACTATGTAACTGTTTTTTACGTGGACAAGCAGGATAAAGTCCTCACATAAGGGAATCTCTAGCTAGAGCCTCCCTCTAATGAAAAAAGGAAAATACTGTACTATGTTACTATGAAGTACTGACTGGCTTAATCTGCTATTGCATTGGGAATTCCCATCCAGACAGTAATGAGAAATGTGTGGACCGAAGTCCACATCACATCTTTGCATATCTCTTCCATGGATACTGAGGGCAAGTGGGACACTGATATAGCCATGGCTTGGACATTAAAAGTGGTGACATGATCCTCAATGTTCAAGCCTCCCTGGGCATAAGCAAAAGATGTAGTTTGCAAGCCAAATTGAGAGAGTAGTTTTGGAGACTGCAGCTCCTAATTTGCTTGAGTCAACTGAAACAAAAAGTTGGACATACAATCTATGGGTGTTAGTCCACTCTGATTAGAAGGCTAAGGCTTTCTTACATTCCAATGTGTGCAGCGCAATTTCCCCTTTGTGAGAAAGAAAGGTTGCTTGCCTGTAACGATGGTTCTCCATGGACAGCAGGATAAATCGGCCATACAGATGAGTGATGTCGTCCTTGATGGCACCAGATCGGACTTGATCTCCCAGAGCCCAGATAAGTTTAAGAAACTCTTCTGGGCAAATGCAATTGAATCCCTCCTGTGTGTGCCCATTGCTCCATCCCCTCCCAGAGCCTAGGTGACTGCTGTTGAGATTAGACGTCAGTCGAGTATTCAGCCGAGACTTCAGCCGAGGCTTCAACCATAGGGGAGGAGGGAGGGATTTTGTGACTGGTTTATCCTGCTGTTCATGGAGATCCATTGTTACAGGTAAGCAACCTTTCTTTCTCCATGGACAAGCAGAATATATAAGCCACACAGATGGGTGAATCCCGAGCTGAGGGTGCAAGGGTCAGGGTGTTCAGACTAATATAGGGCCTCTTGCACCCAGGGAACCCTGATATAAAGGGTTAAAGCCAGTATCTTAGGAGTATCCGGAGAGGTGGTTGCTAAGAGTGACCCCCCTTGGAGGAACATAGGTGTAGTGATCACAGCCGGCTACAACCATATATGTGATCTGCAACTTGCCTTGTGATTCCCTGTGACTGCAGTTGTGCAGGACAACAAGGGATTATTTTCTTCTTTCTGGATTTTTTTTCACAAGCTGTTTCCAGTTGGCTCTGCCAAGGAGAGGCCCTTGATTGGATATTGAGGAGAAATGACCCACAGTTTGGGACAAAAGACTACAGAAGGTGTGGTGAATAACCTTGCAGGAATGCTTTATATTCCTTCCATAGTTCTTCTTTTTTTTTTTTCTCTTGTTTCCAAACTGGATCACTGTGTCTTGCAGTGGGAGGAAGCACACACTCCACAGGACCATGGGGTTAGATTGGGAGTTGTGGTCCAGAGGGATGAGGTGGCAATGTGGGGGAGAATGTGTAAGATCCACCACTCACATTCGTGGCGAAAGAAGGGCCAGGAAAGTTATTGGAATGTTTGTCGGTTGCCCAGGGTAGTGGGAGGCAAGGTCCTGAAGGAATTACCACCTACATGCTGAGCTGTGGGCACAGGGATTTTCCTTCGTGATTGGATGTGATAGCAGTGGGATTTGAACATGAAATGGGTAGATGATCACAGACCATGGAGATCCCCGAGACTCAAGCGAAGAGCCCAGACCAACATTGCTGCATGAGGCCTTCGAGCTGAGTGTCTCAGTTTAATCAGAGCATCGCATTTGATGGGAGGTCTCAATCAGGGGTGATGGAATGTCTTTTTCTTTGAGGGGGCCGAAGTACCACCCTAAGCTCTGCCCTAACTGCATCCCAAGCTCCGCTCCACTGGCTGAGACCCTTCCTATCTGCCTGTCGTAAATCCGATCTAACGCAGGCAGACAGGAAGGGTATTTGCCGTGATTGCAGCTTCTCTTATGCCTGTAGGTGATAGGATCTCCACGGGCAGGTTGCTGCCTGCTGGCCGCAATTTTTGGTGGGGCCAGGGCCCATGTGGCCCACCCTTTCCAATGCCTATGGTCTGAGCAGATACAATACTTCGCACTGTCCTTTCAGAGCTTGATACAATTAGCATAAAAATGAAATGAGGTTTCAGCTCTGACAACATTTAATCAACGTGATCAATACCCCTCCTCTGGACAAACTCAGTGATATTGATCAATATTCAGATATTCATGCTCAGAATGTCTCAAACCAAACAGCGCTCAATCCACGATATATCAAATATCAATTTATAGCGCTTAATAGCATCAATGACAATTCTGGCAGATAATATTTCGTGAAAATGCTTTTACATGAAGTTGTCCACAATGTGGGTCTGTAAACACTATTTAAATGAACTACTGCTTAGCTTTAGACGTAAGCACTAGTTCATTTAAGTAGTGTTTACAGACCCACATTGTAGACAACTTCGTGTAAAAGCATTTTCACAAAATATTATACCGAGTCCGCTGGAGTCTTTGCTTTCAAGTCACAGCTGCCGCACAACTCCATGGTGGTGGAGTCTCTATCATTCAATGGTCCAACTGACTGTCTAACAGGTTTTTTGCTATCAATGTACTTGAACAAGTTTTATTATGCATTTTTGCTTCCACGGCAAGCTTTTTTTCAAATTTTGTCTTTGCCTGCCTTATCAATGCCTTGCATCTAATTTGGCAATGCTTATGTTTCCCGTTTTCATCATTTGGCTCCTTTTTCCATTTCCTGACCTCACCTTTATTTATTTTATTTATTTAGAATACATTTGTATACCGCAACTTCCAGCTATCAGCAGCGGTTTGATTACAGATTGAAAATTGCCAAATCAAGACAGAAATTTCGGAGTATCAATACATTGATTTGAAAGGAAAGCACGGCACACAGTAATAAGGTTATAGGAGAGGAGTCAGAAATTTACCATGCTGGCAGTTTTTTGCCCTTCCTTCCACTTTTCTTAAAGTGCTACCAAGATAGTAATGTTAAACAATGCCCAAACTTTATGCAAATCTTTAGCCTTTGCAGCTGCTCCTTTTAGTCTTTTAACTACAGTATTTTCCTCATTTTATCATAGTCTCACTTTTGAAAGTTAAATAGAAGTACTGTGGATTTCCTTGCTATCCTTTCATTTATTAAATCAAATATGGTCATGCTATGATCACTATTGCCAAATGGCTCCAACACCCTTATTTATTTATTTAAAGTTTCTTATATACCGCACTATTCAGCATCAGCGCGGTTTACAATGAACAATAATATCTCAGTACATTTGAACTCGTATGAGTTTACAGATAACAGGGCAAAAACTTGGATAACAATTCTCTTGCACCAGATCCTGCATGCCACTAAGGACTAGGTCCAAAATAGCTTCCCCTCTTGACAGTTCATGAATCAGCTGCTCCAAGAAGCAGTCATTAATTTCATCTAGAAACTTTATTTCCATAGCATATCCCATTGTGACACTGACCCAATCGATACCCGGGTACTTGAAATCACCCATTATTACTGTGTTGTAACTTTTGTTAGTTTCCCTGATTTCTTTCAGCATTTCATTATCTGTTCATTCTGGCCAGGCGGTCAGTAGTACACCCCCACTGCCATTGCCTTCCCCTTTATACATGGAATTTCTATCCATAGAAATTCTACAGTATATTTTGTTTCCTGCAAAACTTTAATCCTATGTGACTCAATGCCATCTCTAACATAGAGCTCAACCCCTCCACCAATTTGATCTACTCTATCATTGCGATATAGTGTGTATCCAGGTATCAGTGTCCCATTGGTTGTCCTCCTTCCACCAGTTCTCTGAGAAACCAATCATATCTACCCTCTCATTTAGAGCTATATATTCTAACTCTCCCATCTTATTTTTTAGACTTCTAGTATTTGCATACAGGCATTTTAGAAGTTATATTTCAATCATATTAATCTGGTTATCAGTTGATTGGGGTAATTTGGAATCTTTCAGCTCTGTACTTAAGGGCATCTGGGTTGCTTTTATCTTTATTGGAACCTCTGTTTGGATGTCCTAACTTCCCTATTTTGTTAGTATCCTTCAAGGAAACATTCTTCAGAACCATGCGTTCTCAGGCGGCAGTTGGCTTTCCTCTATCTCCTTTTTAAATATTAATGCCAGCAGCCTGGCTCCATCCTGGTTAAGGTGGAACCGATCCCTTCAGAAGAGCCCCTCCCTTCCCCAGAAAGTTGTCCAGTTCCTAACAAATCCAAAACCCTCTTTGCACCATCGTCTCATCCACGCATTGAGACTGGAGCGCCGCCTGCCTTTTGGGCCCTGCGCGTAGCATGGGAAGCATGTAAGAGAATGCTACCCTGGGAGTTCTGGATTTCAACTTCCTACCTAAAAGCCAAAATTTGGTCTCCAGAACCTTCCTCCCACATTTTCCTGTGTCATTGGAACCAACATGTACCAAGACAACAGACTCCTCCCCACTGCTATCTAAAACTTTGTCTATGTGGCGCATGAGGTCCGCCACCTTTGCACCAGGTAGGCCTGTTACCAGGCGTGCCTCATGTCCACCAGCCACCCAACTATCTACATGCCTAACGATTGAATCACCCACTATAACGGCTGTCTTAACCTTTCCCTCATAGACATATGGCCATGGAAAAACTTTCTCGGTGCAAGAGGGTATTACATCTCCTAGTGGACAGGTTCTAGCTACAGGTTCACTTCCTGCTTCACCAATGTGATGCTCTCCTTTCACGAGACCTCTCTCCTCCATGGCAGCTGAGAGGTTGCCAGACTGGAGGTGGGGCTTCAATACTACATCCCTGTAGGTCTTGTCTATGTACCTCTGACTTCCTTATGTCTTCCTTGTCCTCCCTCCTCTCGCCCCCCCAGAATCCATGGTTCCATCTTGGACTTGTTCTCCTTCAGCGCCAATTGCTTTGCTTTGAACAGCTATGGCATAAGGTTTGCTCTCCTTGCACCTGGTGTCTTTAGAATGAGCATGCCTCCTTATCTCCAGGAACAAGCAGGAATGAGTCTTCACATATGGGTATCGTCGGTACCGACGGAGCCTGCGCGGGAACGCTCCCCAGCGTCCAGAAAGAAAGCTTTTGGGAGCATCCCACAGCGCCTGCATGCTGCCTTCCCGCCTTTCCTAACCGCCTCTCTCCAGTTCTTCTTTTCCGCGGAGCCAGCAGGTCATGTTCCTGTCACCGCTGAAGAAGTTCTTTATTTCTTTGGTCGCACGTCTGCCTTCTTCAACATCGGACCGGTACCGCCTGTCTTTTCTTCTTTCTTCTTTAAAAAAAAAAACAAAAAACTACCGTTTCCCACTTCTATGCAATTTTTTCCTTTTGGGCCTTAGGCCTAGAAGAATTTTCCTCATGGAAAAGCCCGCTTCCGGGTTTAAAAAGTGCACGAAGTGCAGCGGTACTCTTTCTATCACCGACACCCATGACTGGTGTCTAAAATGTTTGGGTCCTGACCACTCCATCACCGATTGTGAGTCCTGTTCCATGATGTCTAAAAGAGGTCGACAGAATCGAGCGGCGAAGCTCAGTACCCTGTTTCCCTCTGATGCAGCTTCGGTGGCATCGACATCTTCCAGGGCTTCTTCCTCCCATGGATCTCAGGTAACCAAACATAAGTCCAGCTGGTCCTCGAAGGGTAGATCTCCCTCTAAGTATCGAGATGCCTCCGGGCTTGCTCTCGAGGATCCTGCACCGGCAAAATTACCCCAGCAGGAAGCTCTGGCTTCCAAAGCTTCATCTATGGGGTCACAGGTTGACAAAGATGGCGTGGCCTCGACCGATCACCTGTTGCCATGTTCTGGGGTACCGGTGGTTTCCACTGGTACCGACATCCAGACATTGGTTGTGTTGATGGATCAGAATATTCTGACCAAGCAGCGTGCCATCACGGCATTCATACAAGCTGCGACGACTCCGGTACCGCAACAAACTCCATTGTCGGTTCCGGTTCCGGCACCGGCACGATATCAGTTCCGTGCCGGTACCGATTGCATCGACATCGGCTTCGGTGTCGACTGCAGCGGTACCCTGTCCTGTGATGCCCATCGGTACCGAATCGGTACCGATCACTCCCGATGTCGATACCACTCGGTACGCGTATCGGGCTCTGCAAGAGCATCCAGACAGGCGATACTTCGATTCCTCCGAAGACTCTGATGAATCAGAGGCTTCTGTCGAAGCATCGGTACTCCTTCCTCAGGAGCCCTCTTCTCCAAAAAGAAGAATGTCTGTCTCCTCCAGAAGACTTTTCTTTTCAAGACTTCATTAGGGAAGTGGCCAGGGGCCTCTCTATTTCAGTGGCCCCTGAACCAGAGCCTAGAGCCAAAAAATTAGATATTTTACAATATCCTAAGGCTCCTAAAGAGGCAGCTACTTTACCAATTCATGAGATCCTTTATGATCACATGTTGGGCATATGGGAGACACCTCTTACTACTTCCCCTCATTCTCGCAGGTTGGACACCATGTACCATGTTCCTCCTTGTCCTGGCTTTCATAAGACTCAGCTTCCTCACCACTCTATTGTGGTGGAGTCTGCTATGAAAAAGATAAAGAGTGCAAAAAGACACTCATCTAATCCTCCAGGAAGAGAATGCAGAACCTTGGATGCTTTTGGCAGGAGAATTTTCCAGGCCAATATGCTTACTGCCAGAATCAACTCCTATAGTCTGTATATATGGGGATATTTCTAAAGGAAGTTGCAGATCATCTGCTAACTTTATCTCCTTTTTATCTCAGAAGATAAAAGGGAGGAGTTTCTCACCTGGCTTAAACATGCCCAGGATATTTCCAAATTTTCTAACCGTGCAGCCTTTGACTCTTGAGTGTGCCAGCAGAGCCTTGGCTATTGCCATAGGTGCACGCAGACTTGCTTGGTTACAAGCTTCTGATTTGGAACCCTGGGTCCAGGATGGATTAGGAAATCTTCCTTGTACAGGTGAAAACCTTTTTGGCAAGGATTGGCAAGCAAAGGCCACTCAGATGGATGCTGAAAATTCTGCCTTAGACTTTCAAAGTCTACTTCTGCTCCTGCTAGAAAGGTTATTCAAAAAGGCTTTCTTTCCCAAAAAAGGGAAATATTATCCTGGTTATGGTCACCAGACATCTTCTGCAGGTCGTTTTGCTGCAAAGCGTCAGCAACAACCTAAACAAGCCAAGCCTAAGGTTGCAAGGACTGCTACGGCCCAACAGCCTCAGCCTCCTCAGGGCCTTTGACTTACAACTAGAGAACTTAGCCTTTCTGGCTCTAGAAGAACCAGAGCCTCTCACCATTCCAGGAAGGTTAGCTCATTTTGCTTCCAGATGGGAACAAATCACAGCAGAGCAATGGACCCTCTCCATCATAAGGGAGGGGTACAAGCTTTAGTTCTTAAACCTTCCTCCTCACACCATGGTGAGACAGTTCAATTCTCCAACATCTCGACCTTCTGGGTCAGGAGATTGCTACCCTTCTTGCCCAAAGGGCAATAGAAGAAGTACCCCTTCTTCAACAGGGTTCAGGGTTCTACTCCCCCTATTTTCTTATCCCAAAGAAAACAGGGGGCTACAGACCCATATTAGATCTCAGAGAATTGAACAAGTTCCTATGCAAGGAGAAATTCAAGATTTCTCTCGGTGCTCTCCTTCCATACCTTCAGAGTCAGGATTGGCTTTGTTCTCTAGATCTCAAGGATGCGTACACCCATGTCCTTATCCATCCAACACACAGAAGGTTCCTTCGGTTCCTTTATCAGGGAAAGCACTACCAATACAGAGTGCTTCCTTTCGGTCTGGCCTCTGCTCCAAGAGTGTTCACAAAATGCATGGCAGTAGTAGCTGCATTTCTACGCACTCTAGGAATATTTGTATTCCCATATCTGGACGACTGGCTCATCTGAGCTCCATCCCAGTCAGAGGCCCAGGCTTCCCTAGCCTGCACAAGGCGTGTTCTTCAGTATCTGGGACTTGTAATAAACATCCCAAAATCACAACTCACCCCTACTCAGTCATTGGAGTTCATAGGGGCCTTGCAGGATACCACAACTGCAAGGGCCTATCTTCCCCAGGCCCGTTGCCTACGTTTGGTGCAGTTAGCCTCTCAAATTCAGTTAAAGTCCCATTTAACTGCTCTAGCAATGTTACAACTGTTAGGCCACATGGCATCCACTGTGCATGTGGTTCCTTACGCTCGCCTTCACATGAGGGCAGCTCAGTGGACTCTATCCACCCAATGGACCCAGGCATCAGGTTGCCTGTCAGACAAAATAGCAACCTCCAGTCGCCTTTTTTGGTCCCTCCAGTGGTGGAAGTCCACTCCAAATCTGCTGCTGGGGTCCCCCTTTCAACCGTTACTACCCCAAGCAACCCTTACAACAGATGCCTCCCCAAAGGGTTGGGGAGCTCATCTACAAGATCTCTCCACCCAGGGCATCTGGTCTCCACAGGAGACATCTCTACATATCAACCTCTTAGAGCTCAGAGCAATTCTTCTAGCTCTCAGAGTCTTCCACACCCTGCTCAGCTACAAGACAGTCCTCATCCATACGGACAACCAAGTAGCCATGTTCTACGTGAACAAGCAGGGCGGGACTGGCTCTCTGTCACTTTGCAACGAAGCTTTGAGATTGTGGGCCTTCGCCAGAGAGCATCAAATTCATCTCATGGCAGTGTATCTTCCAGGGGTTCAAAACTCTTGGGCAGACAGACTCAGTCGAGTTCTGCTTCCACACGAATGGTCCCTCCATGGGGACCAGATAGCCAGGATCTTTCGAATTTGGGGAACCCCAGACATAGACCTCTTTGCAAGTCCATGGAATGCCAAACTTCCCCGGTTCTGTTCCAGGATTTCTGTGTCAGGGAGTTCAGGCCAGGGATGCCTTCCTCCTCCACTGGGGGGAAGACTTCCTCTATACCTTTCCACCCATTCCCCTAATTTCCAAGACACTGTTCAAGCTTCAGAGAGACAAGGGGTCTATGATCCTCATAGCTCCATGTTGGCCACGCCAAGTGTGGTACCCTCTACTTCTTCATCTCTCTCAAGCTCCCTCCCTGGACTTGGGATCTGCTCCAGACCTCCTCTCCCTGGAGGAGGGAACGTTGTGGCACCCAAATCCCCAGTCTCTTCATCTCAGAGCCTGGTTGCTGAAGGCCTAGACCTTCAAGATTTGCATCTTTCTCAGCAGGTGAAAGATATCCTTCATGCTTCCAGAAAGCCTTCCACTAGACGTTCCTATGCTTTTAAATGGAAAAGGTTTATCATTTGGTGTGCAGAGAAGGGTCTTAACCCTCTTGCAATACCTCTGAATTCTTTACTAGAGTATTTGCTGCATTTATCCCATGCAGGCCTTAAAACGAATTCAGTAAGAGTCCATTTAAAGTGCTATTGCAGCATCCCTTAAGCCTCTCAATGGACATCCTATTTCCTCTCATCCTCTTATTGCAAGATTCATGAGAGGCCTTCTTTTAACTAAACCTCCCATTAGACCACCTCCAGTGGCATTGGATTTGAATATGGTTCTTGGCCAGCTTATGAAGCCACCCTTTGAACCCTTAGCCACTACCTCCTTGAAATTCCTTTCCTGGAAGGTTATTTTTCTCACTGCAGTCACCTCAGCTCGCCGTATCAGTGAGCTGCAAGCCTTGGTGGCTAATCCTCCTTATACAAGGTTCCATCATGACGACAAGGTAGTCCTCAGGACTAATCCACACTTTATGCCTAAAGCGGTCTCACCTTTTCATCTGAACCAGGAGGTGTATTTACCTGTCTTTTTTCCAGGACCTCATTCATCAAGTGCAGAGCGGAATCTTCATACCCTGGATTGTAAGAGAGCACTGGCTTTTTACTTACAAAGGACACAGCAACATAGAAAGTCCTCTCAACTATTTGTTGCTTTTGATCCCTCTCATTTAGGACTTCCAGTCTCTAAGAGAACTCTGTCCAATTGGATTGCTCAGTGTATTTCCTTCGCCTACCAGAGTAAGAACCTTTCTCTGGAGAGCCATGTCACAGCTCACAATGTGAGGGCCATGGCAGCCTCTATGGCTCATCTAAAACTCTGTGTCCATCGACCAAATTTGTCGAGCGGCCACCTGGGCCTCGGTTCATACCTTTACAGCCCATTACTGCTTAGACAAGGACTCCCGCCGGGATGCCTAGTTTGGTCAGGCTGTTCTCAAACACCTGTTTCCATACCTAATCAACTCCTACCCCCCATCCCTGGGTGGATGCCTGAGATCCATGGGGGGAGGTAGAGCACTTCTCAGGGACTCACAACCTTGGAGATCTCCCTGACATCTCTAGCTGGGGAGTCCCCATATGTGAAGACTCATTCCTGCTTGTTCCTGGACACAGGCTTTCTGATATAGCACAGTTACTTACCTGTAACAGATGATCTCTGGGAACAGCAGGAATAAATCTTCACCCACCTCCCCTAGGAGTTGTATCTCTCTATCTTTCCTTTCCTCTCTCTCTCTCTTTGTCTCAGCTTAAAACTCGAACTGGAGAGAGGCGGTTAGGAAAGGCGGGAAGGCAGCGCACAGGCGCTGTGGGATGCTCCCAAAAGCTTTCTTTCTGGACGCTGGGGAGCGTTCCCACGCAGGCTCCGTCGGTACCGACGATACCCATATGTGAAGACTTATTCCTGCTGTTTCCCAGAGATCACCTGTTACAGGTAAGTAACTGTGCTATATCAGAAAGCCTGTGTCTCTGCTCGTTTATCCTATGTATCTGCAATAAGCTGCATAAGCTCTTTGCCATCCTGTCCTCATCTGGCCCCCTTCATTGCTCTGGCTTTGGCTTCCTCATCTCTTCTCTCTTCTAATACCTTTTGGCACTTTCATCTTTAATAAAATCAATTTTCTGTTCCACTTGCTTCAACCTATCCACTTCCTTTACCTCATTTCCCTCCCTCCTCCCTCAGTCTTGCTTCCCTCTCTCCAATCGCTCCTTCTCATTTTACCTTGCCCCCTTCTCATCCCTTTCCCTGTCCTTTGCTTATTTCTCCTTTCTGCTCTTGTCCATCTGTTTCCTTTCTTTCCTCTAGCTAGCCAGTCTTTCCTCCTCTGACCTCTGTCTATCTTGAACATGCTCTCCGTTCTGTCTGTCTGCCCTTCCTCTTCTCCCTTGGAGCCCTGGCCCACTCATTTGGTTAAGTTGGCTGACTCCTTCTCTAGTATTCTGCTACTAGTCTAATCCAGTCTTACAACCAGTTATGTTCCTTTCTCTTGGAAACATACTGTCATCTTCCCACTTGCTTAGAAAAAGAAGAGGGATGAAGAGTTTCTTAACTTCCATCCTATTTCTAACTTGGCTTTCCTCTCCAAAATCTTGTGGATGGTTTTGTGGCAACTCTCCCTTTTCTTGGATAATCCTTGTCCACCACTCCCATCAAGCTGATTTCAGTCTTGTGCATACTATAAAATCTTTATTCACTGCCCTTATGAATGAGATTTTGCCTGCTCTGGACAAAGGCAACTCCATCGTTCCAGTCTCTCTGGATTTATCCTCTGCTTTCAAACTGGTTGATCACTTTCTTCTGCTGTACAATTTACATGAAATTACTATTCATGGGGTTATTCTAAAGTGGTTCTCTGCCTACCCCTCTCGGTATTATTTTCAGGTTTCTTCAAACTCCAGGCGCTCTTCTTTTTCCACTTCAGTTGGGTTCACTCAGGGCTCTTTTTGCTCCCACTTTGTTTAATATTTTCCTTTTCTTCCTTCCTCTTTTGGTTGTCCCTTGGTTGCAATCAGCACAGTTACTTACCTGTAACAGGTGATCTCTGGGAACAGCAGGAATAAGTCTTCACATATGGGTACGTCGGTACCGACGGAGCCTGCGCGGGAATGCTCCCCAGCGTCCAAAAGGAAAGCTTTTGGGAGCATCCCACAGCGCCTGCGCGCTGCCTTCCCACCTTTCCTAACCACCTCTCTCCAGTTCGAGTTTTAAAGCTGAGACTAAGAGAGAGAGAGGAAAGGAAAGATAGATAGAGATACAACTCCTAGGGGAGGTGGGTGGGTTGTGAAGGCTTATTCCTGCTGTTCCCAGAGATCACCTGTTACAGGTAAGTAACTGTGCTATCTCCAGGAACAAGCAGGAATGAGTCTTCACATATGGGGACTCCCCAGCTAGAGATGCATGGGAGATCACCCAGGTTGTGAGTCCCTGGGAAGGGTTCTACCTCCACCTATGAATCTCAGGCATCCAGTCAGGGATGGAGGGTAGGAGTTGATTAGGTATGGAACAGGTGTTTTGAGAACAGCTTGACCAAACAAGGCATCCCGGCGGGAGTCCTTGTCCAAGCAGTAATGGGCTGCAAAGGTATGAACCGAGGCCCAGGTGGCCCCGCTCGACAGATTTGGTCGATGGACACAGAGTTTAGATGAGCCATAGAGGCTGCCATGGCTCTCACATTGTGAGCTGTGACATGGCCCTCCAGAGAAAGGTTCTTACTCTGGTAGGCGAAAAGAAATACACTGAGCAATCCAGTTGGACAGAGTTCTCTTAGAGACTGGGAGTCCTAAATGAGAGGGATCAAAAGCAACAAAAAGTTGAGGACTTGCTATGCTGCTGTGTCCTTTGTAAGTAGAAAGCAAGTGCTCTCTTACAATCCAGGGTATGAAGATTCCTCCTCTGCAGATGATGCGTGAGGTCCTGGAAAAAAGACAGGTAAATACACCACCTGGTTCAGATGAAAAGGTGAGACCACTTTAGGCATAAAGTGTGGATTAGTTCTGAGGGACTACCTTGTCATGATGGAACCTTGTATAAGGAGGATTAGCCACTAAGGCTTGCAACTCACTGATACAGCGAGCTGAGGTGACTGCAATGAAAAATAACCTTCCAGGAAAGGAATTTTCAAGGAGGTTAGTGGCTAAGGGTTCAAAGGGTGGCTTTATAAGCTGGCCAAGAACCAGATTCAAGTCCCATGCCACTGGAGGTGGTCTTCTAATGGGAGGTTTAGTCAAAAGAAGGCCTATCATGAATCTTGCTATCAGCGGATGAGAGGAAATAGGATGTCCATTGACAGGCTTTAAGGGATGCTGCAATAGCACTCAAATGGGCTCTTACTGAATTTGTTTTAAGGCCTGCATGGGATAAATGCAGCAAATACTCTAGTAAAGAATTCAGAGGTATTGCAAGAGGGTTAAGACCCTTCCCTGCACACCAAATGGTAAGCCTTTTCCATTTAAAAGCATAGGAACATCTGGTGGAAAGCTTTCTGGAAGCATGAAGGATATCCTTCACTTGCTGAGAAAGGTGTAAATCCTGAAGGTCTAAGCCTTCAGCAACCAGGCCCTGAGATGAAGAAACTGGGGATTTGGGTGCCACAACGTTCCCTCCTCTTGGGAGAGGAGATCTGGAGCAGACCCCAAGTCCAGGGAGGGAGCTTGAGAGAGATGTAGTAGTAGAGGGTAACCACACTTGGCGTGGCCAACGTGGTTGCTATGAGGATCATAGACCCCCTGTCTCTCTGAAGCTTGAACAGTGTCTTGGGAATGAGGGGACTAGGTGGAAAGGCATAGAGGAAGCCTTGCCCCCAATGAAGGAGGAAGGCATCCCTGGCCTGAAATCCCTGACACGGAATCCTGGAACAGAACTCGGGAAGTTTGGCATTCCACGGACTTGCAAACAGTCTATGTCTGGGGTTCCCCAAATTCGAAAGATCCTGGCTATCTGGTCCCATGGAGTGACCATTCGTGTGGAAGCAGAACTCGACTGAGTCTGTCTGCCCAAGAGTTTTGAACCCCTGGAAGATACGCTGCCATGAGATGGATTTGATGCTCTCTGGCGAAGGCCCACAATCTCAGAGCTTCGTTGCAAAGCGACAGAGCCAGTCCCCCCTGCTTGTTCACGTAGAACATGGCTACTTGGTTGTCCGTGTGGATGAGGACTGTCTTGCTGCTGAGCAGGGTGTGGAAGACTGAGAGCCAGAAAAATTGCTCTGAGCTCTAAGAGGTTGATGTGTAGAGGTCTCCTGTGGAGACCAGATTCCTTGGGTGGAGAGATCTTGTAGATGCCTCTCCAAAAGGTTGGGGAGCTCATCTGTGGTAAGGGTTGCTTGGGGTGACACCTGTTGAAAGGGGGACCCCAGCAACAGATTTTGAGTGGACTTCCACCCAATGGAGCGAGGAAAAGAGGCGACTGGAGGTCGCTATCTTGTCTGACAGGCACCCTGATGCCTGGGTCCATTGGGTGGACAAAGTCCATTGAGCTGCTCTCATGTGAAGACGAGCATAAGGAACCACATGCACGGTGGATGCCATGTGGCCTAACAGTTTTGTAAACATCTCTCGAGCAGTTAAATGGGATTTTAACTGAATCTGAGGCTCACTGCACCAAGCGTAGGCAACGGGCCTGGGGGAGATAGGCCCTTGCAGTTTGTCAGACGGCTGCCTGGGTGAGAATCTTCACAGTCTTTGCAAGTGCATATCTCTATATGATTTGCAAGGTATTGTGGGCAATGTAGTTCATTCACACCAGACACAGCTGCTGACAATAATTTAGTTGTGCTCTTGGGTAAAGCCAATAAGATATTTATTTATGGGGTTATTTCTCCCAACACAGATATGCTTGGTAGCACATAAATTAGGTTACTTGCTTTCAGTGTTAACTTGGAAAAACAAAGTCAAAATCAGGAAAACAACAAATGAAAAGCCACAAAGCAAGAAACAAACTGTTCTTTTCAGGTTAACTTCTGATTACTTCCCACATAGATACAGAAGTGATTCTCTCCTAGCTCACAAGCAATTAGGTAAGGCTTAATTGCTAGCAGTTACCAGCTGAAACCCCTTAGCTGGCTTGCCTTCCACTGTGTGGGTCAAATCCTGCTTCAGGAGCTTTTCTGAGTAGATTAAAGAACAAATTTGTATTTCTTTGTGATGGTTGCTGTACTTTATAACAGAAAGTTACCAACGGAGTTTAGATAGAGAGCAGTCCATATAAACAGGATCCTCATCTGCTATTATTCCCCCTTCAACAAGCATGGGTTCAATATCATGGATTGGCACAGATGAATCTCTCAATGGAGCATTTTCAGGAGAATACTTGTTTCCCTGCTGTCTTTCAAGGTTATAGCTAGGGCATAGATCAGTGTTCATACCTGAGCTTCCATTGCTGCTAGAGTTCCTCTCTATATAGCCTGGCCAGTATGTAGTCCAGTTCTTATGTCCAGCCTTCCAATCCAGATCCCTGGACACTGGATCTCTCTTCACATACCTTCTGGCACAGGTCTTAGGGTCCCTTCCACGTGCAGCCGTCTCCCTCACAGGTAGCCTCTGGTGATTCCTAGCTCTGCAGCACCATTCCTCTGGCTTTCCCCAGTCCAATGGTGTATGCTGGCCCTTGGAATACCTCCCAGTATACGTACTGCTTTGGACTCTTCTAGACCTCTCAAAGGCTTTTCTCTTCCTTCTTCCAAAGGGTCTCTTTCCCTCTCTGTCCGTCCGGTTTGGCTTCTGCTTCTGATGATCCTTCAGATGAAACTGATGATCCTTCTCTGGATATCCAAGGTGATCATGAAGATGGTCATCTGTAGAATAAACTCTACTCTTATTCTGCCTAGATGAGTGCTCCTCGCTAACACAGCGCAGCTGTGCTGAATCAGGCCCTGCCCTTTGAGATGAGTTCTTAGGGATTACCTCATAGCCCTCCTGATTGAACACACATTTTCCCCACTTCAGCTCCTCTAATGGCTGCTGGAAACCTGGTGCATTCTGGGACTGGTAGTCTTTTATGGGAAAATTCAGTTTTCTTATTTCTACCAGAACTGACAGGTTGCTTGTTCAGAGTCACTTCACCTTTTCTATAGCTCCTTCCTGAGCTATGATAAGCTTCCTTATCACAAGTTGTGGTATCCAGCAAGGCCCCTATGAACTCTAGAGATTGAGTAGGGGTGAGATGGGATTTTGGAATGTTTATTACCAGTCCCAGATACTGAAGAACACACTTTGTGCAGGCCAGGGAAGCCTGGGCCTCTGACTGGGATGGAGCTCGGATGAGCCAGTCGTCCAGCTATGGGAATACGAATATCCCTAGAGTGCGTAGAAATGCAGCTACTATTGCCATGCATTTGGTGAACACTCTTGGTGCAGAGGCCAGACCGAAAGGAAGCACTTTGTATTGGTAGTGCTTTCCTTGGTAAAGGAACCGAAGTAAACCTTCTGTGTGTTGGATGGATGAGGACATGGGTGTACGCATCCTTGAGATCTAGAGAACAAAGCCAGTCCTGACTCTGGAGGTATGGAAGGAGAGTTCCGAGAGAAGTCATCTTGAATTTCTCCTTGCATAGAAACTTGTTCAATTCTCTGAGATCTAAGATGGGTCTGTAGCCCCCTGTTTTCTTTGGAATGAGAAAATAGGGGGAGTAGAACCCTGAGCCCTGTTGAAGAAGGGGTACTTCTTCTATTGCCCCTTGGGCAAGCAGGGTGGCAATCTCTTGACCTAGAAGGTTGAGGAGAGATGTTGGAGAACTGAACTGTTTCACCAAAGTGTGAGGAGGAAGGTTTAAGAAGTGAAGCTTGTACCCGTCTCTTATGATAGAGAGGGTCCATTGCTCAGCTCTGATTTGTTCCCATCTGGGAGCAAAATGAGCTAACCTTCCTGGGATGGTGAGAGGCTCTGGATGTTCTAGAGCCAGAAAGGCTAAGTTCTCTAGTGGTAAGTCAAAGGCCCTGAGGAGGCTGAGGCTGTTGGGCCGTAGCAGTCCTCGCAGCCTTAGGCTTGGCCTGTTTTGGTTGTTGTTGCCTCTTTGTAGCAAAACGACCTGCAGAAGAGGCCTGACCATAAACAGATGAATATTTCCCTTTTTTTGGGAAAAATCCTTTTTTGAACAATCTCTTTTTAAAAGGAGCAGAAGTAGACTTTGAAAGTCTATCTAAAGCTGAATTTTCAGCATCCATTTGGTTGGCCTTTGCCTGTCAATCTTTGCCAAACAGGTTTTCACCTGTACAAGGAAGGTTACCTAGTCCATCCTGAACCCAGGATTCCAAATCAGAGGCTTGTAACCAAGCAACTCTGCGTGCACCTATGGCAATAGCCGAGGCTCTGCTGGCACCTTCAAAAGAGTCAAAGGCTGCACGGTTGGAAAACTTGGAAATATCCTGGGCATGTTTAAGCCAGGTGAGAAACTCTTTCCCTTTTATTTTCTGACATAAAAGGAGATATGGTTGCAGATCTGTAACTTTCCTTTAGGAAACATCCCCATATAGAGACCTATAGGAGTTGATTCTGGCTATAAGCATACTGGCCTGGAAAAATTCTCCTGCCAAAAGGCATCTAAGGTTCTGCATTCTCTTCCTGGAGGAGTAGAAGAGTGCCTCTTTGTACTCTTGATCTTTTTCATAGCAGACTCCACCACAATGGAGTGGTGAGGAAGCTGAGTCTTATGAAAACCAGGACAAGGAGGAACACGATACATGGTGTCCAGCTACGAGAATGAGGGGAGGTGGTAAGAGGAGTCTCCCATATGCCCAACATGTGATCATAGAGAATCTCATGTATTGGTAAAGTGGCTGCCTCCTTGGGAGCCTTAGGATATTGTAAAATATCTAATTTTTTGGCTCTAGGCTCTGTCTCAGAGGCCCACTGAGATGGAAAGGCCCCTGGCCACCTCCCTGATAAAGTCTTGAAAAGACAAGTCCTCTGGAGGAGACATTCTCCTTTTTGGAGAAGAAGGTTCCTGAGGAAGGATCCCCAATGCTTCGATAGAGGCCTCTGATTCATCAGAGTCCTCAGAGGAATCGAAGTATCGCCTGTCTGGATGCTCTCGCAGAGCCCGATACGCATACCGGGGGGGTATCGGACATCAGGAGTACTCGGTACCGGATCGGTACCAATGGGCATCACAGGATAGTGTACCGCTGCCGTCGACGTCGATGCAATCGGTACCGGCAGCGGAACTGGTATCGGGTCCGGTACCGGAATCGGTACCGACAATGGAGTTTGTTGCGGTACCGAAGGCGTCGCAGCTTGTATGAATGCTGTGATGGCACGCTGCATGGTCAGAATATTCTGATCCATCGGCGCCACCAATGTCTGGATGTCAATACCGGTGTGAATCGCCGGTACCCCAGAACATTGTAACAGGTGATCGGTCGAGGCCGAGCCATCACTGTCAACCTCTGACCCCATAGATAAAGCTTTGGAAGCCGGAGCCTCCCGCCGGGGTAATTTTGCCGGTGTGGATTCCTTGAGAGCAAGCCCGGGGGCATCTCGATACTTAGAGGGAGATGTACTCTTCGAGGACCGGCCAGATTTAAGTTTGGTTACCTGAGATCCATGAGAGGAAGAAGAAGCCCTAGAAGACGTCGATGCCACAGAAGCTGCATCAGAGGGCTGCTCGATTCTGTAAACCTCTTTTAGACATCATGGAACAGGACTCACAGTCCGCGCGATGGAATGGTCAGGACCTAAACATTTAAGACACCAGTCGTGGGTGTCGGTGACAGAAATAGTGCTACTGCACTTCGTGCACTTTTTGAACCCGGAGGCGGGCTTTTCCATGAGGAGAAATTTTCTGCAGGCCTAAGGCCACAGAGAAAAATGCACTGAAGTAGAAAAGAGTAGTTTTGTGTTTTTTTTTAAGAAAGAAAGAGAAAAAACCGGAGGTACCGGTCTGGAGTCGAGAAGGCAGACACGTGACTAAAGAAATAAAAGAAAAAAAGAAATTCTTCAGCGGTGACAGGAAACACGACTTGCTGGCTCCGCGGAAAAAGAAGAACTGGAGAGACGGTTAGGAAAGGCGGGAAGGCAGCGCGCAGGTGCTGTGGGATGCTCCCAAAAGCTTTCCTTTTGGACACTGGGGAGTGTTCCCGCGCAGAGGGCTCCGTCCGGTACCGACGTACCCATATGTGAAGACTCATTCCTGCTTGTTCCTGGAGATCTTACCTTATGCGGAGGATGTGCAAATCTTCACTGACCAAGCATCCAGCATTGATATTTCTCAACACTGTTTGGATTCCGTTAGGCTCTGGCTTTTTGAACAGCGATTGATGTTGAATGTGTCAAAATGTGGATCTTTGTTTTTCCTTTCCTCAGTTTTCCCACTTTCTTTCCCCTCCTATTCTTGCTAACTTCTCTCTCCCTTTATGGGATTCTTTCAAGACTTTGGATTTTATCCTTAACTCATCCTTCACTTTCAAGGATCAAATCAATGCCATTACCAAGTCCTGCTTCTTTGCTTTTCAATGTATCCATACTGCTCATTCTGTCTTGACTGTCTCACAATTGCACCAGCTCATATTGGCCCTTGTGATTTCCCTCCTTGACTATTGTAGCAGCTTTGATATCAGTCTTCCCCTCTATTCTGTCCAGCATTTTCAGTTTATTCAGTCAACTGCTGCTAAGCTTATCTTTGGGGCTCACTGTTATGATCATACCACTCCTGATCTCTTTCCATTAGCTCCTGCTCTCTTGTCAGCTTTAAATTTAACATTATGACCTTTATCCATCAAACCATCTATGCTACCACACCCCCTTACCTTGCCTCCTTTATCTCACCATAATGTCCTTCATGCCTTCTCTGCTCGTCCCAGGCTTCTCTATCTCTTCCCCCTCTTTCTGCTCTCTGCCTGGTTGTCTCCAGAGAGCCTGCTTTTTGCCCACTGAGGCTCTTTCTTGACCTTAGACAGGAACCTTCCCTCCCTAAGTTCAAGCAAGCCCTTAAAACCTGGCTCTTTCAACTCTCCTTTCCTGATTCCTCTATTTCCTAGTCCTTCTACTTGGGCAGTGCTTGATTTTTCCTTCTTTTCTTTTTCTTTCCTTTTCTTCTTTGGATATATGATACAACTTTGTTCCCTTTTTATTCCTCTTCACTTTCTTCTCTCTACTTTGCCTTCCATGGACTTTTGTTTTATTGTAAACCACTTTGATGGCAAGTCCTGTTTGCAATATAGCAAATGTATGCAAATAAAGAAATGAATGAATAAATTGGTTGGGAGCAGAAGCACATCTATAACCAGTTGTTATTTATTATCTTTAACTATTCTCTGTATTTGTTCCATGTAAACTGCCTCCCGCAGTAGTTAAAATGTTTGTTTGTAAAGGGCTCTGATTGCCTTGACCATGCAGTATATAAAAACAAACAAATCTACAACTGCACTAGATTCTATTAGGAGTTCAGCATAGCCTTACATTGCAGAAAGTGAAAGAGCTTGAGGACCATGAAGGGCTCATCCAGTATTAACAATTTATTTTTTTAAAAGTCTGTTTTTTCCTCCATCTACTGTTGATATGGAAGGACAGACTAGATAGGCCATGTGGTCACTTTCTGTGGTCCATTTTTCTATGTTTCTACTGCATGGTGTGACCAAAATGGCCATAATAGACTAATTTGCTTATTTAGTACAGTCATACAGCCTTTTGAGTTCACTGTATTTGTAGATATTAATTATGCCTGAAAGAAGACAATCGCAGAACGCAACAGATTTCCAACATGCAGCAAGACAGGACAAGGAAAAATACTACAATGACACATGCAAGAAAAATAGAAGCAGAAACTATTAGAGGAAGAACAAGATCGCTTTCCTAAAGCTATGAGAGTTAATGATAATTCCAGACCTCGAATTGGAATGTTACAAGATGCTCAAGGTTCTATGCTGAATGATGCTAAGAAGATCACGAAAAGGTGGAAAGAATATAGTTTTTATATGACAAAGATCAAGTGGGACCAACAGCTACTTCAACCTGTATCTTATGATCCGGAACCATTGGTGATGAAAAGTTTGAAGCAGCATTGAAAGCCTTATCAAAGAAAAAAGCACCAGGCATTGATGGCATTCCCACAGAAGCATTACAGCAATCTAATGCAGCAGTTACCATACTTACAAGGCTCTGCAAGAAATTTGGACGACAACATCATGGCCCACTGACTGGAAAAGATCTGTAATTTATACCAATAACTAAAAGATGATCCCACTGACCGGAAATTATCACAAAATCGCTCTGATCCCACATGCCAGCAAGATTCTACTGAAGATTATTCAACAGACTGCAACCATACCTGGAACAAGAACTACCTGAAGTGCAAGCAGGGTTCAGAAAAGGGTGAGGAACGAGACACATCACAGATGTGAGATGGATCCTTGACAAGACTAAAGAATACCAAAAGGATAACTATTTGTGCTCTGACTATAGCAAGGCTTTTGACTGTGTAAACCAGGAGAAAACTCTGGGCCACATTAAAAAGCATGGGTATATCAGAATACCTGAACATTCTCTTGCACAATCTTTACATTGAGCAAGAAGCAACAGTTTGAACGGAACAAGAGAAACAGAATGGTTTAAAATAAGCAAAGGTGTAAGAGAAGGCTGCATACTTCCCCCTACCTGTTTAATTGATATGCAGAACAATCATCAGAGAAACAGGATTGTAATGAAGACAGAGTGTGAAGATTGGTGGAAGACTCAACAACCTTCACTATGCTGATTATACCACATTACTGGCTGAAAGTGAAGATGATTTGAAACGATCAAATAACAGTCTCAAAATGAGCCTGCACCTTAATGTAAAGACAAAGATCATGACGACTGGCAAAATCAACAAGTTCATCGTTGAAGGAGAAGAAATTGAAATCATTGACACCTTTAACCTCCTTGGATCAACTATCAATAAAGAAGCAACAAGCAGTCCAAGAAATCCGACGTCGCATTGCTCTTGGCCAGAATGGCTATGAAAGATCTAGACAAGATCCTCAAGAGCAGAGATGTCTCTCTCCATACAAAGATCCAACTTGTTTCAAGCCATGGTATTTTCAATAGCATCATATGGATGGGAAAGCTGGACCGTGAAAAACATACAGGAAGAAAATTGATGCCTTTGAATTATGGTACTGGTGGCGAACACTGCGTATATCATGGACTGCCTGAAGAACAAAACAGTCTACTAGAGGAGATCAAAACCTAAGCTTTCTTTAGAAGCTCAGATGACTAAGACTTCGACTTTCATACTTTTGATACATCATGCAAAGAGATCATTAGAGTAAAGACAGACATCATGCTTGGCAAGATAGGTCAACACAAAAGAGGAAGGCCAGCAATGAGATGGATTGATACAATACGAGCAGCTACGGGTACCAGTCTGTCAACAATGAGCCGCCTGACTGAAGACCGAACACAATTTAGGACAACTATCCAGAGGGGCGCCATGAGTTGACACTGAACTCGACGGCACTTAACAACAACAACAAGAATGAATCCCCTGTGCAAGTAGCCTCTGCCAGTTTGGAGTGGTTGGTCCTCACATAATTGTCACATGCAATCAAGATCGGCATCTGGCAAAATGGCAGTCTAAGCTTTGGATGAAGTTTCGAAGATGTCATACACCCATGGGGTGCCCTATTCTGGAGTATGATTAGCGAGGACATCCAACCCCGCTATTTGCTTCCCTGCTGTCCCCATCCGTAGGCTCCCCGTACGAACAAGGATTTTGTATGGGAAGGTTAGACAGAGGCAGGAAGGGGGGCCATGTGGAGGCAGAGTTTACTGGCAGTCCGCGGCCCAGGGCATGCAGGGCTGAGTTTGTCAGCCCTGTATTTTCGGGGCCGGCAGACTAGACGGGGAGCTTCGTTCCCCCTAGATGTCAGGATGGTAGGCCCGGGCAGCAGCAAAAGGTGGAGGGTGTACAGGAGATTCCACCCCAGTCTGACCCTGGCCTTTGGTGGCCAGATCAGGGGTTGGGCTGGTGGGAATGAAAAAAAGAGGTCGGTGGCCATGGATCTTGGCTCCTGTGCCATAGCAACCAGATGCCATGGTGCTGCTTCTCCATTCAGGAGCCTGACTGCGTTTAGCCAGGCAGAAGCTTGTACATGCAGGCCATTGGGAAGCGGGTCCCGACCTGCACGTACAGGCCCAGATGCAATTCTGATCTTAAAGATATAGCAGAATTAGAAAAGGTGCAGAAAAGAGCAAACAAAAAATGGTAAAGAGAAGGAATGATACTACTAAAAAGGTTAGGGCTCCTTCAACTTGGAAAAGAGGTAGTTGAGGGGGGATATGATCTATAAATTAATGAATATCGGTTGTTTGTTGTTTTTGTTAAGTGCTGTTGAGTGGGTGTCGACTCTGGTGACCCTCTGGATACTGTCCTAAACTGTATTTGGTCTTCATACAGGTGGCTCCCACAGCTGCTGTTATATCGATCCATTTCTTTGCTGGCCTTCCTCTTTTGCATTGACCTTCTACCTTTCCAAGCATGATGTTTTTTTCTAATCTCTCTTCGCATGATGTGTCCAAAGTCATGAAAGTGGAAGTCTTGTCCTCTGAGCTTCCAAAGAAAGCTTAGGTTTGATCTCCTCTAGTATTTAACTGGTTTGTTTCTTCGGGCAGTCCATGGTATACACAGTATTCGTCGCTAGCACCATACTTCAAAGGCATCAATTGTCTTAGGGTCCGATATTTAAAATGCATTTAAACGTATACAGCCAGTTAGCCGTGTAAACCACTTGCTAACTGGAAATTCGACAGCAACATACCGGGGTAGTGCTGCAAATATCCCCAACTAAGTCTTCTACGCACCCCATTTGCTAGTCGGCTTAGCCATCAGGGCATGCCAGGCTGGTGGGGACCGGCGCTAACCATGCAGCACCGATATTGAAAACTGGCACGGTTAGTGCTCTGCACTATAAGATAGGCACGGAAAACCCTCGCCTATTTAATAGGCGCCGAGGCTGTGCTCATCTAATACCAGCATAGCCAAACCCGAATATTCACTTTCATTGCCATAGGAAGTGAATATCTGGGGTTTTGGGGTGGTGGGCAGGGCTAAATGGCTAACCGTGGCACAAATCCCATTATGAACGTTTTATTGAAATACCCAATGGCTTTGAAACGCTAAGTTGGAAATCTTTTTTGTAATGGAGAGAGACATCCTACACTCTTGAGAAATCTTGTCTAGGTTCCCCTTCAATACCCATTCTGCCAAGAGGCAATGGGCGGCCGTCCCTGATTTTCTTTCCCTGCTTTGGTGTTGTTCTTTTATTGATAGTTGATCCCAAGCAGATAAAAGGTTGGTCCTAACTGTATTTCCATTTCTTCACCGCCAATTCAATGATTTGAAACCCCTTATTGATTTTTGTCCAGTTTTTTCAGGATCTTTTGGTCCTTCCTTTAACAATTAAGAAGCAGGGGCGCCATTTTTTAAGACCTATGTTCTTTGATCCTTTGATGAAAGCCAAATGTTTTTCCCAGATCGTCTTTTTCCAACTTTCAGCCAGTATTGTTGGTTTTCATCAGCGCATAGTGAACGGTGGGGTTTTTTTTTGTGAGTCTCCACTTCCCACCAGTTCTTCCACCCCAATCTGTCCCCCCTTTCATTTTTTTAGTCCCCCCCTATTTCTGAAATTTGTTTTTTTGCATATAAATTAAACAGGTTAGGGGAAAGTAAATTGGCCCGCCCCTTTTTTTGTCGTACACCATTGGGTTTTGGTTTTTTTTAAAAACCATTCTATTTTTTTCCTTTCCTTGTTCCATTCAAAAACTGTTTTTTTTGCTTTTCTTGAGTCAATGGTTTAAGAAGATTTTTTTTGTGCAAAAAAAATGAATCCAGGTGTTTCTGGTTATCAACCTATTACATCCTTTAATGTGGCCGCAGAGATTTCCCCTCCAGTGGTTTATTTTTTCTTTACACAGTCAAAAGGCCTTTGCCCCTGTACGTCAAGTAAAAATACATATATGAAAATTCCCTTTTTGGTATTCTTTAGAAGAGCCTTTTTTTCAAGTATTCACATCTATCTCTCCGGAATTTCCATAAGGTGACAGGTTTGATAAGCGATGGTTTGGGTTTTCGCACTTTGAATTTTTTTTTAATCATATCATAAGTTGGGTATAATTCCCTTTTCCACCTTTTTCTTCTAATCCCCTTTCTCCACAATTCATTTTCAACAAATGTGATACTTTGAAGCATCTTGGTAACAATCCGCCAAATTTGTCCAAAGTCCTGGGAATTTTTTTTTTTCTTTTTTAAACTCTCATGTGCCTTTAGGAAAGCTGATCACTTGTTTTTCCTCTAATAGCTTCTTCTGATTCTATTTATTGGTAGTACTTTCTTCCTTTGGGCGCCTTGCCCTGCTTGCAATGTTGAGAAATCCTCTGAAGTTTTTTCTGTTGGGATTGCTTCTTTCTTCCCTCCTGACCTTTTTTTAGTTTTTCTCTGGGGCGTTTTTTTTTCTGAAAACCCAATTTTTCAGTAAGTTTCTGTCACGTCCCCATCCATTTTTTTTTGGGCTTATTTTTTTTTTGCTTTTTTTTTCAACCTTATGTAGAGAACTTTCTCCCACTTTCTTCCAAACCACAAAACCCCGTTTCCTTGATTTTGTCCCATACCTAATAAACCTCTTCTGGAATTTTCAGTCATTTGGTATCTTAAAGCAGCAACAATCGATTTTTTTCATCAGGCAGTCTTTTTTAATTCCAGTGTTAAAATATTCCCTCAGTTCCCCATATTTTTTTTTTTGCTACATATTTTTCAATGAGTGGCTTTGCTTCTTTTAATGTTTTTTTTTTCCCAACTTTAGATTTTGGACATTTTTTCCATTTACTAGTAGTGTTTGTGTGATCTGTGACCACATTTTCAACAGCTTCCAAGGTTTTTGTTCCCCCCCCTTGTGATTGTGTGCTGAGCTTTTTTTTTTTTTTCCATCATTGGTCCCCCTTGCCACACGAATGGTAGTCCCAAATTTAATTCTGTCCAATACCCCCATTGGGTTGAAGTCCCCACATGTCAAAAATAGTTCCGCGCTTGGTGGGGTCGCTGCAAAGAAGGTTGTTTTTTTTTGAGGATGAATAGATCAATGGTCTTGTCACGTAATTCTTTATAAAGTCCCCCTTTTTTTCTCCAGCTAAGCTTTCAGTTGTTTTTCTTTCTGTTGAACAGGTCCATATTTTTTCCCAACCCCTTTGCCTTCTTCTTTTTGGTCCCAACTGTTTTGCGTTCCCAGTCCACCCATGACTAATCAGGGGGGATATAGGCTTGTATGGCATTGTTTCCACACTTGTCAAGTTTTCCAGCTTGTTTACCTTTGCTCCTTCACTAGAATTTCAATCAACCTTCATCCCTCTTTCCTCTGCAAGCCTGTTGGGGGGCAAATATACCTGAAAATTCATAGTTTGTTTTGATGGGGCCTTTTTTGCCCTTCATAGAACCCCAGAAATTAAGTGTTTTTTCAACATGAATTTTGCAAACTGGTAATCTTTCATTAACTGTTGTTTGCTTTGGCGGCAAGGTTTTTTTCTTCGTAAAGAAGAAATAGGTTAAATTAGGAACAAATTTAATAATTTTGTCCCCTTTCCATTTTCAGCAAATGTAAGACCCAAAAAAAAACAGTGGTGATTCATCCAGATTGCAAAGTGCCGGCTATGCCACGTGCCATTTCAGCTTGGGGGCTGGAAGCCACCGCTAGGGCACCGAATCGAGTTGTAGCATGTTTCGCATTTCATATTCTTAGGCTCAGCCCTTCGGCAACATCCCTTAGGTTGGCACATGTCTTCGTACGTTCCTATGTGTCCCTAATTGCAGGGCAAGGCTTCTTCTGACTCTGCTTTGGCATCATGCGCAACTACATCAGTCAGATGGACCAACCACATGCATAAATGCTTGGCATTTTACTCACAAAAAAAGGCAGATGTCTTCTAAGGTCTGGCATCCCCAGCCCAGCCATACCTTAAGTGGGCCCTTCCAACCGGGGGGGGGGGTCCGTGCATTTTCCGCCAGGGCACTATAGGTGCAATTTGTTTTGGTGGCCATTCGGGGCATTGCGTTTTCGTGGCATAGAATACAGAAATTAGATTTGCCGCCAAGGCTTTGTTTGCTCTGTGGCAGTTTAAAGCTGTGGTGCCTTTTTGCGATTTGTGCACAGAAGATTATGATCCTTGCATCTTATCACATCACGCGATCTTAACCTCATTCTGGCTCGGCTGCGCCGGATGGGTGGTTTAATGTCTTAATTTGGTAGCCACCCTCGCAGTCTTAGACGGGCTTAGTCTTCTGTGGGAGACTTGCCTAGTAATAGGGCTAAAGCAAGCTGATAGTTTAGCTTCTCAGCATCCAGCTGATTGGGCGCACAGCAAGTCCGCATCACATGCATGACAATTAAGCCCCCAGAACGTCAAAGTGAAGGGTATTTTTTTCATATATCATGGCGATTTTTATATTTAGCATTTTGGTATAAGGCCATGGGGGTCAACAGAGTGGCGGCCCATTCTTTGGCACACGATTTTACATGGCCCAAATCTTCGAGGAAATAAACCAGCACGTTATACATCCTAGCGTGGTTTCACATCAATCATATTCCATGTTTTGGCGTGAGATTCTTTAGATGGACCATGTTGTTTTTTCTATGCGCTTAGGGCCTAAAGGCATCTCTTTTGGCAATTTATTTGCAAATGGGCTCAATATTGTGAAGTCTAATATCTGCAATTCATGGGGCTCAAAGCATGGCCGTCAGAAGTCCATTGAAGCTTTTGGAATCTTATTGTCTTGGAACTGACGCAGGAAGGCTTTCACAAACATCTTTGTATCACCGGCAAACCAGTACTAAGATGGTCAGCACACTCTCGTCCTTTGAACTCTTTGAAACCCCTCTTCACACTCTTTCTTCTTTTTCCCTCTTGCCTAGCTCCCTCTTTTACTTACTTTCCGCTGTTAATGAACAGTTTTTTTCAATCCTGGCAATTCTCTGAAGTACGGATCAATCTCCGTTGTGCATATGGTGGGCAATTGTTTTATAACAAACTAACGGTGGAATTTGCTTGAAAGTGATCTGCGTTTCATATACTATGATCAGGAGCTGAAGCAGCATTCGGCGCTCTTCAACGGTAACTGGGCAGACTAGGGTGAATCTTCTGCGCCCCTCCCCCAGAAATAATTTCCTGGCAGGCTTTTAAGGGCGAAGGATGTCTAAATTATACCCATTAGAGGGAATAGATTTTTTTTTAACTATAAACCCCTGGCATTGCAAGTTTTAAAGTAACCCTAACAACACACTGATAGAGTAGTTGCAGTATTATTTTTTTTTTGCCTTTTGTAGGCAACAAATTTTCTCCAACAGATCACCGCGTCTTTTTAACATCACAGCAACTGGGCTACATTTTTAGGTCTAAATGATTTGTTTTTTTGGCACCAAAAAAACCTTTTAAATGTTAAGCTCTTATTCAAGGAGGTGTGTTGGCTCAATGGTTATGGGATAATAATTGGTCACATTCACAGCGGGCGATAGCCAATTTGATTCCTCCGCCGACCCTCCCAGCGGTTCCTTCCATGTGCATGCTATTCTTCTTCTCCAAAGGGTTCATTATGGGGGGGCCAAGTGGGCACTTTGCTGATACTGTGATTTAGACATTACCACCCTGGCGGCTGGTGCCTTTTAGGATCTAAATGGATATGTGTTCCATTGGCCGCCGCAAACACCTAGGCTTGTCCATCTACATTTGTAGTATAATACCCTTATAATATAGCCCGGGCATTGCGCAACTATATTAGTCATTGGTAGACACAATTACTCCGCAGATAAAAGTTGTGTCTGGGCAGAACCATGCCTTTCTTAGAACGGGGCTAGTGGTTTCTCTCAAACCCAGTACTTGGGGGCGCGGCCACCCAGCGCAGTCAGGTTTTCAGGATATCGCACAATGAAATTATGTGCCATGAGAGAAGAGGATTTGCAATGCGCTTTCTTACTAATGGCCCAGTATATGCAGAAAATGGGTTCCCGGTCTCGTATGCATATTCATTGGTAGCATTGTTTGCCTATTTAGTCATTTCTGTATTGACATAGCTTCAAAATGGAAAAGTGAATTGACTCACTTCCGCAAAGGATCCCTGGTGGGGGGGGGGGGCGGGGGGGCAAATGTGTGTCATTTAGCAGAGAAAGAGTAACAATTGTCCTGGATTTTCAGATTAGACTTGTTCCGTCCCCCTGAGATTTAAACGCCTCAAACTAGATGCTGGATCCAACGCTTCCAGTTTGAATTCTGAACTTACATGAAAAGCAGTTCCAACCGGTGGAGGGTCTTTTTCCCTTTTCAACGTTGAATTTTTTCCTCCATGTTTCCTCCCCCCTTTCCCCTTCAACATCTTGATTGGTGGGGTAGCAGGCAGGCTCTGTTTAGCATGATGTCCAGATGCTTATCTTAGGGCACAAAATTGGCGGGGTTTTTGTGGCCCCTTTTTTAACACACATCTCTGACTGACATTTAATTTCAGTACTGTTTTTTGCAAAAACCCTGAAGGGCTTTAAAGGCCCTGGTTTATTTTTATGTGTCTCGAAAATTGCAATGTGGCATGGTCGTCGTGAAGTATTTATCCTCCATGGTTGCCATTTACTTTTGTTTGGTCTCTCCGGGTGGTAGCAGGCAAGCACTTTGCACTTAATTTCTTATGAGGCTCATCATATGGCGGGTCAGATCTGACCTTGCAGTTTTCCATGGCCTCTCCCCTCTTCCCCTCCTTTCCATATACTAGCACATATCTAAGGTCAATCCCGTGTCAGACAAACAAACGCATCATGCTGATAGCAAATAAGTGCAACAGCACTTGTTTGCTATTGTGGCCCGCTTTCGACCTTCATCTGCTATACAACCACCTAGATTCTAATTCTCTGTAGCCAGCAACGAATGCTGCTGCTCGTTGTTTTTTTAAAAAGTATTAAAAAACATAAGCCCATTCAAAAAGCGGCACTTCAACAGAAGTTATTTCCTTTGGTCAAAATAACCCTCTAACCCTAGGAGACGGCTGTCTAACCTCGCTAACTAACCTAACTGGACCTTAAACTCGAACTAACTCTGACTTACTAACTTAACTCTAACCTACTAACAACGTTAACTCCAACTCCGAGCTGAATGCCAACTGACTTGAACTAGGAAGTAATACACACTTGGAATGCTTAATAAGGCGCACTAACCGAACCCTAGAAAAGCTGCCACTACTAGGGCCCAGGGCAATAAATGGCCCCAAATATAAATGGTGGCATGGACGGTGTTATCTGGTTTAAATACAAAACAAGGCTGATACTGGCGCAAAATCTTTAAAGTAATCTGCAGGAAGGTCAGAGTGGTAAATTGGTGGCAAAACTCCATACTCGTGCTAGGCTTAAGCCCTCATGACTTAGAATTATACATGATGACACTCTTAGCAAGAACATTCCGGCCAGCCTTGAAGCTCATTGATGCAAAGGACAGGAAAATAAGAAATACACCGATACAAAATCATCTTTTATGGGCTGGCATCGTTCAACAAGAAGGAGCCCCCCACCCTGAGGGGTCCTTTAGATTAACTTAAATCCACCTTACCCCTTAACAAATGATCCAATCTCCTGGCTTTTCAAAGCAAATTTAAATCGCAAATCCACGCCCCCCTCAAAGACATTGCCCATTCACAGTTTTTGGCCACAATAAAAAAACCAAAGTCCACCCGCTCAACAATTTTTGGAAGAGCATGACGTGCATAGACACTCCACTGCTACTCCACTGACTGAAAGTCATCAGCATCCCTACTACTCCTAAGGTTCTTTTCTTTTCGAAATCCTATACTTTGGACTCTCCCACTCTCCCTTCCCACTAGCCTCCCTCCTTGCTCATTGGGATCAAATTCTAGCCTGTCCTTTGAATTACTATACCTGTAAGCTCGCTAAGCTCCGCCGGCACAAGAAACAGTCGGCCAGGATTAATCCACCAACCCTTTTCATTCAACAAAGGGTAGCTGTCGCCCCAGTATCACTTGAAACCTCTAAACTTGCATGCCACAAATTCAAACTACTGCTTCTATTCTAAAAAATCCCAAGGCTTAGAACCCCACAAGGACCCAAAGGCCCTACTTTGTCCTGCCAAATCTAATCCTTGCCCTCTCCAAAAAGGTCGTCTGAAAAATTAATGGTGGAGAAAGATAGTAAAAAACAGTGCAAAACAAAATACCACCACAGACCCATATTGATTGCCCAATGGCACCACTTGATTCTTCCGCAACATGCAAATATGGTTTTTTTGAGAACTACAACCGAACATGTGTGTTTTGACTTGGCTTCACCAATCCTTAGTTTTTATAACCCTGATCTTTAATATTTTTAATTAATCCGCGAAACAGGGCTTTTATATTGATATTTCATGGATATTGCTTTAAGCCTTTGATACAGTGTCCACAGCCATATTTGATTAAACTGCTTAAGCTTTAAGGGCTAATTCCAGGAACGTCTCAAGCTTTTAGATTGGTGGTTGGCTTTCATATCTTTTTTAAACAGATCGGGCAAGCGCACCAAGTCTAATATGGGCAATCAAAGCATCGGGATATGTATCAGGCAAAACGCAAGGGTTACCAACACGGGCCTTCCTTCCCTATCCGCCTTGCTATTTTTAATCATATTTTTACAACCGAAGCCTTTGTACAATTATACAGTTCCTTGCGGAATTCTTTATCCAGCAATCTTATGGCAGATGAATGTTGCTTCTCTCTACACTCCCTTTTTCAAGCAAGAACCCAACCATCTTCACTAGAATCATCCGACTGTTTTGCAATGTTGTTGTCCTTCGGCAACTGGCTAGCTGTGCCCAACCTGAAATTGTAACTATAAAAAGAGACAACAAACAGTCTCTTTTTTTGTCACACAAAAGTCCCTAACAATTAATAACCCCCCCGACAACTCTCTGGCAGGTTTTAAAAATGGTGCGTCAATCTGAAGTCTAAATTCATGAGTTTAATTATCTGGGTGTCCACCTCCTGGGACCAAGGTCCCCCTAAACAGGAGGCCTCGGCTATATAAGCAAGTAATTCACAAAGGCTGGTCTATCATAAATTAACTTTCCCTCTGTCATCATCATTCATCGCCTGTCTCGACCTCCTTTCCTACCTGGGAAAGCCTACAGAACTTTCTTGCACTGTTCCTTCCAGGCCCTGAATCATTCCTGCTCCTTGACTACGCAAATCATCCGCTGCATTGGCTTTCCTGGATAGTCTCCTCCACTCGTTTACAATTAGGCATTGAATACTGGCTGCATAACCATCTACCGGAGCTTTCCAGAATACGAACAATGTAACTCCTCATCCTAATCCACCTTCACTGGTTCCCAAATAAAGCAGTCCGACTCAAGTACAAAAACTCTCCTGATAATTAAAATAAATTCTCTCCATCAGCTTATATCATCCGCACTACCCTTCACTGGAAGAATCTCCTATATTGCGACTTTCTGACAACCAGTGCGCAATGAAGAAGCGAAAAATTGGTAAACACTCTTACCAATCCCCATCGGCATAGGCTAGAAAAAGCTTCCCATTTTCGCCCATGAAACAGAGCCTTCGCCCCCTCTAACTATGGAACACCCCTACCTGATCCTATTCGTCCTTCATTTTCAGATTTTTTGGCCTCCTTTCGCGCAAAGTGGCACTCAAAACATACCTATTCCATCTTGCCTTTCAACCAATTAACTTAGAATCTTGAGTAATGAAAATTTTGAGGATAAGGCTTTTAATCATACGGGTAAATAGTTTTTTTTCCGCATTCTTATATTACTAACTGTATATGATAGATTTATCTATTAAATGTAAATTAAGTTAATTGTTTTTACAGTATATCCTTTGTTACACGATGTGGCAATTAAACTGTTTTCGCATGTAAATTAATGTTCAATGTAAGGGAGGAGTTGAGGCCCTAGTGGTGTTAGGACAAGGTACTTTCAGGCTGGATGTGGGCCCGGGGTTTTTTTGTTTTTCTAGAGTCCCACCTGGGGACAGCAATTCCTACAAGCCGGAGGGGACTGGAATTTCCTGTCCCTATAGGAGCAGCTCATTGGTTGGGTCTTTGGGGCATACCCACCCTTTTAAAAACCCTCCAGTGGCCCATGTTTCTGTAAGTATTAGCGTACTGGTGGGGTGATCCATATCCCCCCTCCGTGTTAAATTTATTTTTTGCCAATTGAACCACTTTGACACCCGGTGAAAAGGGCAGAATATAAAAATACGGGCTAAAATAAAATAAAATAAATAGATTGTTTTTTTGTAAAACGCGGTGTCTGATTGCATGACTAGTTGCAGTATAAAACCCAAATAAATAATTTTAAAATAAAAATTGAGGCTAAGTGACCCACCACCCTTTTAGATTTGGGATTAGAAAGGACTTGCTGCCTAGTGGGGGAGAGGTTTCCCTTTAACCTCACAAACACCTAATCTCTCCGGTCACACCGCTTTAATCTTATGATGCACACGCCTAAACCTCTTCTGTACCCCCCCCCCCATAATCCCCTAATTTCAAATATATAACTCACATAAAATCCACACAACGAGTAAACTTGTTAAATAGTTTTACTAGTCACTAGTCGTCCGTTTTCAGACCAATTAATTCCATTCAGCAAACGGGCATATCGCTTTCATGGCTTTGTACAATGTTAAAGCTATGGATCTATGTTAACCTATGGATTGGAGGAGTGCCCTGGCAGATGGTTGTGGGGGAGGCTAAGGTCATCCTCTCCAGGTCGGGGGTTCAATTCATCCCAACTATGAGGAACCGCAGACCTTGGGCTGGAAGGACTGGGTTTTTTCCTAGATCCGCACAGGTGCTCCTTTGATGTGTTCTTTGGGCCAAGGCCACATTTAACTATTTTAACAGGGAATCATGGGCTAGGGTAGGGTTATCGCTCTCAGACGTTATAATGCCCTGGTTTTTTCAATGTTAATTTTTCAGGTTGGTTGTTCAATGTAAACTCGCACCCCTGATGCAGCAATAAGCGGCGGTGAATAATAAAAATGTAAATAAATAAAATAAAATAAATGTTAAATAGTTTTTTTTTTCAATCCTCGTGTTTGTCTTTGTAATTATGTTGGTGTTAAATGTAAACTGACGTGTCCCCCTGAGTGCTCTCGGAAGTGGGCTGTGATAGAACAGTTGAAATTAGACTTACCTGCTAATTTGTTGTTTGTTTGTTCCTTGAGGACCCGCAGTCCCATTCCCCTCCGAAACGCTCTGGGGTCAGACTTGCACCTCCGTCCCAGCATCTTGGAGAGGTCTGAGCCAATGTCCGCAACAAATGGTAGACCAAACTCAAGTATAAGTACCACCCAGCACCACCCGGCCCTCAAGGCTTTTTCTTTCCAGTTTAGGCCTATTGACAAAAAAAGCAAGACTGCCAATGTGAGGCAACAAAATAAGTAAGAAGTAATTCCATAACTACACCTATAACTATAAAAACAGACGCTGCCTGGGAAAAACCGCTCCCCCCACACATAGAGGAGGATATCCTAACCCTCTTCTGAGGTAATGGATATAGTTAATAGCGTGAGAAGAAATTGAAAGAACCCTTGAATTCTGCCCATCGCGAGAAAGGGCAAACTAGAACCAAAACTGTAGCTGAAATCTGTGGAGCGCCCCGAAACTCCATACCTGAATTCGGGCGGGGATTATCCGGGACTGGAGCGGAGCTTTCCTCAAAGGAACACACATTTTTAGCAGGTAAGTCTAATTTCAATTTTTCCTTTTGTATCGTCCCTCCAGTTCCGCAAGTCCGAAACTCTGGGAATGTAAAAGAGCCAGTACAACGCACTAAAGGGACGGGACGGCCCAGAAGCAGAACATACCTAGCTTTGCAGAAGCTGCAGCGCCAAAACAAGCCTCCCCGACCTCGCCCCCATTGGACATCCCAAATAATAGTGCGCTTTATTAGCAAAAGTGTCTTTAGCAGACAGAAAAAAACCAAGTTTTTCTGTCTTGCAAAATGTCACAGGGCGGCACGCAGACTAAAATTTCCGGCCGCAGGACACCAGGCCTGTGCCCTGGCTGGAAGTGAATTGCAGGTCGCGTAATGCCTAGAAGGAATAGAAGACTGCTAAGTAGGTACAACCGAGGCGATGTCCTCCAACCGAGTCCCCCTATAAATGGTAGCTTTTGGCCGCCCGCTTTTCCAAGTTCCTTCCCCTTACTTGGCCTTTCAAACAGAAACAAATCAAACGTTCCTACCTACGATAAAGGGTTCGCCAGTTCAGCTGCCCAAAATAAGTCACTTAAGAAATCCCTGCAAACATCCAGTTTATGGAGACTGCGGTCCAAATCTCGCCATTTTCCAGTACCTCTGCACAACACTGGTTAACGCGACGGGCTTGATTTCACATGCAAATACCCGAGACTAACCTTAGACGAAAGTCTTTACCAACTGTTTTCCCTTCCTATCTTTTTTTCCCCTAGAAACAAGAGAGAAAGGGCTTCCCGGCGAAGGACAGAGCCGTGCAACTCAGAAGATCCTACGCTGCGGCGCTAAAACATATCGCCAACCAGAAAAAGCAGTCCTTCAATGTCCAAAAAATCCTTCAGAGAAGTGCTGGCAGCAACGGCCTCCAAAAGGCGCCTTCCTTCGGAAGCACTCCATCAAAACTAGATTTGAAGAAATCCAAAGAAGGAAACCCCTGGCTCTAACGTGGAGGGACGAAGCTTTGTCATCGCCTCTGAGGAAACACAAGGGACATCCGGATGGGACGCCCATGTCGTACCTTGGTGCATATCCTTTTACTACGCCCTATAGGGCATATTAGCAATTGTGCTGCCAGCTGGGAAACCTTGCAAAGGAACTTGGCTGTCCAAAACCCTCCTCAAATACCATCCTGTCAAGAAGGGACAAAAAATCTCCGGCACAGAAGCTACGGCGATGGCCCCGATCTGACGTTCCACACCACCAAGCCTCAAACACACGCCAAAACATGAATGTAGGCCCCAAAGATTTTAGAACGATGTATGAACTGCTTAAGTGGCCCGTTTAACAAAGTTGAGATCACCATACCTGAATTTACCCTCAATTCCTCAGCCTTGCCCTTCTCAATTAGCCCAGGCTGTAAGCGAGAGTAAGACTCCGATTCCACCCTGAGCGATTGGCGGCACTGGCCCCTGCATCAAGCAGGTTCGCCCCCCTGTCGAGCTGGAGTAGGGGTCCCATGTGGCGCGATCCTGCCCAGAAGCCAGGGCATACGCAGGGTCTCACCAAGGGCCAGTCCCCTGGATGCAATCAGCATGACCTCGTCCCCTGGTGTTGTTTTTTTAATTTTGTTTTTGCGCATCAGTATGGCCTAAGAGTGCCAAGGAAGGAAAAACATTTACAAGAAAGGTCTCATCTCATGGCCCAGGGGTTTTGTAGTAAGCGCACATCCATCCTCTCTGACATTTTTGTTTTGTCTCGTCCTTTTATCCTCTGGCTGAAGACAAACGTCTCGGCCTTTGGTGTTCTTGACTGTTGCCATCAAATCCATGGCAAGGAGTTCCCTCAAACCGATGGACCACCTGGTCGCAAAGACCCGGGTCCGCGTGAAGCTCCCACTCCCCGTCGGAATCCACCTGCAACTCGTAACTTGAGGTAATCCACCGTAATGTTGCCTGTGCTGCACGCCTTCGCATAGGCATGCCTGACAGGGCCCGGTCTAGCTGAGGGTTGTCTAACCGACTACCCCCACGAACAACCACTTCCGCCTCCTTCCTCATAAGGCCAACGCTGCCGGTGCCAGTTCCCTGTTCTAGATATAGTCCACTTCGGTCAAATTGTCCGCCACCTTCTCTGTCCAATCGCCAGCCACCTGGTCGACTTGAAGGCCTGGAAGAGCTAGGGCCATCACCCAAAGCTGCGGCAGGCCTGTTGAAATCGACGCACTTTTTGCCTCTTGTGGCGCGGTCCAAGACCTGCGCCTGGGGGCAAAACACCGGCCTCGCAATGAAAACGCTCCTCCAAACCTGAACAATTTTGGTTCATCGGTCATCAACCTGGCCATTCCATGGAGGGGGGGGGGGGGGGGGGGGGGTCTTTGAGCGGCATATCGCGGCAGACAAGTTTTCGCCGGGCCGTCACCCACCAGCAAAGTGGGCCCTGCAAACTCCCCAAGGCTAGGGAAGTCTGCTGTGTTCAGTGGCATCCAACTGGGATGAGACCAGCAAAGGTCCGTAAACAGGGGCCTTCATTGGGGCCAAGGGTCCCGCGAGAATGTGTGCCCATCGTTCCATGGTAACGGCGCGAACTCCAGGGTCCGGGCGTCAGTCATGGTTTCCCAACAGGCTGGTAAATATT